>OW569412.2:49443789-54443789 GCA_937662695.2 Halyzia sedecimguttata
AAAAAAAAAAAAAAAATGCACTGACGTGAAGTCAGTACTCTTTGGCGCGCGTGTTCACGGTGGCTAATTTGAATTGAATTATTCAAAATTTAACAGTGCTGTATCTAAGCTGCCATCAGGATAGAGTAACAAAGTTGGAAAAGAACACAAGTGACTCTCCTTAGTCGCACAAGCTCCTAGAAGATTTGGGAGGGTCAGTATAATCCTAATCATGTTTATAGCACGCGCGCCAAAGCAGATTGACTTTTTACACTTTTTCTTTCATTGTTAAGTCAATCTGCTTTTGCGCGCGTGCTATAAACATGATTAGGATTATACTGACCCTCCCAAATCTTCTAGGAGCTTGTGCGACTAAGGAGAGTCACTTGTGTTCTTTTCCAACTTTGTTACTCTATCCTGATGGCAGCTTAGATACAGCACTGTTAAATTTTGAATAATTCAATTCAAATTAGCCACCGTGAACACGCGCGCCAAAGAGTACTGACTTCACGTCAGTGCTTTTTTTTTTTTTTTCAAGTTCCTTTAACAAATATAGCTATCAATACAGTTTGGCTGTTAGTTTTACCGTAGATCAGAAAAAAATTCGGTTGTGGGTCCTCCGTTAGGGACAAAATTGCATCTTCTCCAAATCCGAACGCATTTTAATATAGATCTACCGAATATAGTTATTTATAAATTCGCTTCAGGGCCACCATACAGACATTTCAAATCGGAAACAACGCTATTTCCCCCAAACTGACTTGTGTCCGTGCACTGAATTGACATGAATATTCTTTTAAAACCTCACAATATCGGCTCATTACTCCCAACATAACCCAAACAACCCAAAACCATTCACTTCTCGTCTGCGCAAGCGCAGTATACTCGTGGCTGCAAGTCCTCCCAAAATTACACACCTCACAAAAAACTCCGATTCTCCAACACTAGTGGTTCAGGAGATATCGCTTCTTGAATCCACGCATGCGCAGACCCTCACCAGGGGATTCTATAGCGGAAAAGCATCCGCCACCCCAAAACCCCAATCCTCTCTGACGAAAGCACCACCAGTTAAATCACTGATGGTCTGCTCATGCGCATAACGAAAAATGCCCGTAAGGGGTTGCATCCATTTCGAAATTAGCCCCAGGGCCAAGGTAAGGACACTTTAACTCTGAAGCAACGCTACAGCCCCCAAACTGACTTGTCCTTGCACTGAATTGCTATGAATATTCTTTTAAAACCTCATAATATCGTCTCAGCACTCCCAACATAACCCATCCAACCCAAAAACAGTCACTTCTCTTCTGCGCATGCGCAATCTACTCGCGGCTAAAAGTCCTTTTCAAAATAACACACCTTACAAAAAACTCCGATTCTCCAACACTAGTGGTTCAGGAGATATCACATCTTTAATCCACGCATGCGCAGACCCTCAACAGGGGATTCTATAGAGGAATAGCATCCGCCACCCCAAAACCCTAATCCTCTCTGACGAAAACACCACCAGTTAAATTACTGATGGTCTGCTCATGCGCATAACGAAAAATGCCTGTAAGGGGTAACATCAATTTCAAAATTAGCCCCAGGGCCACGGTACGGACACTTTAACTCGGAAACAACGCTACATCCCCCAAACTGACTTGTCCTTGCACTGAATTGCTATGAATATTCTATTAAAACCTCATAATATCGACGCAGCACTCCCAACATAACCCATCCAACCCAAAAACAGTCACTTCTCTTCTGCGCATGCGCAATCTACTGGCGGCTAAAAGTCCTCTCAAAATAACACACCTTACAAAAAACTCCGATTCTCCAACACTAGTGGTTCGGAAGATATCGCATCTTTAATCTACGCATGCGCAGACCCTCATCAGGGATCTGAATTCTATGGAGGAATAGCATCCGCCACCCCAAAACCCCAATCCTCTCTGACGAAAACTACAGCAGTTAAAGGACTTCTCATCTGCGCATGCGCAATACGGAAAATGCCCGGAAAGGGCAGCATGAACCTCAAAAACATATGTTTCGGCATTAAAAGCAAAGTATTCCGCAAAATAGTAGTAATTTTTTTATTTTTTTCATGTCACGTGATCTTCACGAAATTTTGCAAAAGTGTTTGCTTTGGTCTTTTGCATCTAACTACTGAGTTTCAATTTAATCAGATCAGTATTTTTCGAGTTATCGTGAAAACAAAATTTTCAAATTTTCAAAATTTTTTTTTGCCACTTTAGGGCCGTCCGTTCAACACAAAACTTCGCAGGTATATAAAGGTCATGATTCTACAATCTGATGCCAAATTTCAAAAAGATTGAGTGATCGGTTCCGGAAATATTCATAAAAAACGTTTTTATTAAAAACGGCCTTAACTCCGAAACCGCTCGGTCGATTTCGCCCGTTAACGAACTTGTCCGAGATATTTACGCTACGAAACTACCCTGCAAATTTCAACGCTCTAAGTCGTTCCGTTCGAGAGTTATCGTGCTAACGGCCGGACCGGCCGGACGGACAGAATTGAATTTGACCTCGAATTCTTCATCAGGGAGTCGAACCCAATCGTTTGAGACCATTTTCGAAAAAAAATTCGAAAAATACAGACATTGTGACGAAATGATAGCACGCTGTTCCTTGCGGAACACGCGCGCAAAAATGAGGCTTGTCAGACTAATAATCCTTTGTACGAAAATGTATTCCAATTTGTTCTACAGATTAGTTTTGAGTCATTTTATGCTCTGGAAGGTTGAAATACCTTACACATTGGCGAGTTTTAGTGTGTTTAAAACACTCCCCACTCTGAGTCATCACAAATGCCGCCATGTTTGATGGAGGTCTCTCATAAAATGATTTTGCATCAGTTTCAAGCCTTTCGTGGTAATTTAGCTACTCTACAACTACTATAAAACATGTTATTATGTTCTACCGCGTGAAAGTCAACATAATCTGCAAAATCAGTGAAACTGTTAACGTTTTCCTGTGGAATCAAGGGCATAGCCTGGGGGGGGGGGCGGTTTGGGGGTTCAAACATCCCCCCGAAATGTTATTTTTCTCTTAAAAAAAAATTTTTTGCTGCAGAAAGTGACCCTTACACCCCCAAAACCCCCCCGAAATTAATTCCTGGCTACGCCCTTGTGTGGAATATCTGATACATAGATACATATTTTTGTAAGGAAATTCAAAAGAAGAAATAACAGGTAATCTGATGACGGTATCTCATTAATAAGTTGATATCTTAAACACAAACATAATTGTGGTGATAATTTTGCACCTACGAGAAAATTGTCTTCAGTAGTATAGCATAATGCTTCCTGATATGTTATTATTGGACCTTCAATATTGATTAACAGCGAAGTAATAAAGTTATGCTTAGGTAAGACATTTGTGCATTTAGCTAGAAAACTAATATGCATTTGCTCCATTTTATCCATGGTAATCATAGCTTTTTTGGAAACGTTCAAGATCGTGCAGACAGTTGAGAAAGGAATAAAACAACTCATGATAATACCTTCAGTGTGGGAACCGAATGATCAGATGCTTTTGCATGATATTGTCATGGAAATTCAATACAACAAAAAGTTATGAAGTGTTACCGAAACTACAATTTACTTATGGAAGCAAATTTATAACTAAAAGCACTTCGATGTAACTGATTCATGAGGTTATATACAGAATATCTTTGAAATAGTTTTTTAATATATTTTAAATAAAATTATAAATATCCCCAGAATTAATAAGGAACCAATTAAAAAGCAATTCAGTTTTATAAGCCGAATTGTTTTATAAGTTAGTTATAAGCCTCTTAAGAAATAGTTGAGTAACAGTTTTATAACATATTTCATAATTCTGCTGTATAGACGTTTTCAAGATAAATTTATAAAGTACCTACCTACTTCGATTATCCACAACAGAATGAAGTTTATGTTGCTTTAATATAAGAATTGATATTTTGGAAGCACTAATATGATACTTATGAAATATATTAGTCGCGAATCATCGGACTTATAAGACAACTTTGCTGGTTGGGTACGGCATTCGAATTCGGGATATTTTTATCATTTGTATTTTTTTTCGCAGACAATTGAAATATTTATTATTTCAATTACCCACCAAAATACATAAGTCGAATTTAAGCGAGTAACGAGTAACCGGAACAGAGCGGTTAAGACCAATCCCTTGGTATGATAACCGATCGATTATGTTTAGCAAAGATTGGTCTTAACCACTCTGCTCCGGTTACTCGCTTAAATTCCACTTTCCATTATAATGATGTTTAGGTTAGAGTCCTTGCATCCAAGTAGGCGAATTGTAAGAATCATTTTGATTCATTTGTGTTGGTGCGTCGCTGTGTTAAATTTGGAGTTTTTTGTGTGTAACTTTACAGAGCATATAAAAGTTTTAGGAAGAATATTGATAGGATATTGATGATAGTTTCAAAAGTTCATGGTTTCTGTAGTCGCCATATTATTATTATTCTTATCCGATCAACATTCAATACAACAAATGCTTATTACTTAAGATTCTCTATTCTGTGCTTCCATCTAGCCGGAGTCATAGATCTTTTAGTACGATAGGGAACTTCCAAGACGATGCTAGCGCTAGCGCTAGGGTGGCGGGATTCGTAAACTAACCAAGCTAGTAATGAATGTGAACAAATTAGTGTTGGATAGGTCAGTCGACGAAGTTTAACCGAAATTTTCATCGAAAATTTAAATTTGAATTGACTTGAGATCTTTCTTGGATTACTTTGTGATATATATTTAAATGTTGATCATTATATATATTATATTTTATGGCACTTGATTGATATAAAGACTACAACCGGTAAGTATATTCATATGTGTTTGTCAAAGTTACCTTAATTTAAAAGTTCTTTCAGTTACTATTTGTCGAATGGTTAAGAAGGGACTCAGTTTATTAGAATTTCTGGAGTACATAGGAGCTTCAACTTCTAATTCTAGAATTCTTGTAGAAGGAGAAGGTTCTAAATGTAGATCATGTAATCGTGTGTGACAAAACAAATTGTGGTCTGAGTTTTATAGACATTTGTTCTTCGTGTTTACAAAGTATTGCCCTTAATTCAGTACTACATAAAATTGATGGCCCATTAATGTGGAGAATGGTAAACTTCAAATAAAAAGTATGGTATATTCTTGTGATGTCGGAGCACGGAGGAGGTGTAAACATATTACTGACTTTATGGCGCTCTAGTTCCTCGGAAAACAGTACTTATCAATTTGCTCAAATGTCTGTAATTTTCGGATTTTTGGCTGAAAATGGTCTCAAACGATTTGGTTCGACACACTGATCAAGAATCCGAGGTCGAAAACGATACTGTCCGGCCGGTCCGGCCGGTCGGCCGGTCGGCCGTAGGCACGATAACTCTCGAACGAAAGGAGTCAGAGGATTGAAATTTGCAAGGTGGGTTTGGAGCGTAAATAGCTCGGACAAGTTCGTTAATGGGCGAAATCCGTAAGGCTTGTTTCACATGCATACGGTTCCATTCGGTTCGTTTCGTTTTCGGTTTCAATTCGGTCGCTGGCGACAAGTGTGAAACGGTGCTCCGGTTTAGATTCGGTACCGAATAGAAACCGTACAGCACCGAATACTCCCTCGAGACGAATAGGTTTCTATCAGGTTTGGATTCGTGTGTAGGGAATACAGATCAACCGGGGCGTTCACACAAATACGGTTTAGTTTCGGTTTTAACCATAAAATGATAAATATTTACATATGTTTTCTTTGTCGTTCTGTGGTTTTAACCTCAAATCGAGCAGATATCTTTCTTTCCCGAATTGTTCAAATATAGAAATATAAACATACATATTTTCGGGATATTGTTGCTATCTCAGTATTCATGAGAAAATGATGGTTTACCAAATGTGGATCGACTGATTTCTGCTGTAAATCTAAACCAGTGCTGCGGGACAAAATTTCCGAAAAATATAAAGATGAATTAAAGACGTAGGATGCATTCAAAGATGTATGTGTTCAATTTTGAATGGCTTTGATGAATCTGACGTCGCGGAAAAATTGGAATTGTAGCCCGTGTCGGAAGATAACATCAAACCTAATATGAACCGTATACGTGTGAAAGGCCTTCATTCGTTTTCGGTTGAAACCGAAAACGAACCGAACCGAATGGAACCGTATGCATGTGAAACAAGCCTAAAGCGGTTTCGGAGTTATGGCCAATTTTAGTAAAAACATTTTTTTATGAATATTTCAGAAACCGATCACTCGACCTATCTGAAATTTAGCACCAAATTGTAGAATCTTGACCTTTATACGCATGTGAAGTTTTGTATTGACCAGGTTACCGCAAAGTGTGAAAAAAAATTTTGAAAATTTCAAAAAATTTTTTCTACAATTACTCTCGAACGAAATGAGCTAGGCAGTTGAAATTTTCAGAGTAGGTTAGGGACATCAATATCTCGGTTAAGTTTGTTATTGGACAAAATAGGCCAGAGTAACGAAAAAAAAAATTTTTTTTTAGTAACAAATTTCAAATTCAATCTTTATTTAAGATGCAGTTTCACCATAATAATCCATTGATATCATTTTCAACTCCAACAAGCTAATACTTTCGGAGATATGATTTTTCGAAATTTCAATAATGAATCGTACTTCTATGTTTTCACAGAATGTTAATATTTTCTATCTAAGCTTTATTATATGATCTGTGTTCATACTCGTACATGTCATCGTGTTCTATAAGAGAGAGTCAAATTCATTTCAGCTATTTTAATTTGATTTCTTCCATGGTGCAGTTCTCATTCTCAGATTTCTCATCTAATCTTGATAAATAAACTATTAATTGAATTGAATTTCCTTTATGATGCGGTTCTATCATAAGAATACATTGATATAATTCCCAACTCTGAGAAACCAATACTTTCGGAGATATAATATCTTAAATGACACCTTTTTGAAATCAATTTATTTCAAGATGCAGTTCTATCCTAAGAATCCATTGATATCATTCCCAACTCTGAGAAACCAATACTTCCGGAGATATGATTTGTCAAAGTTTGAACAAGAGCTGTCCACAGGGCTTCCCACTTTTTGGCGCTCTTGTTTCTCGAAACAGAGTGCTCATCAATTTGCCCACATGTCTGTAATTTTCGAATTTTTCGATGAAAATGGTCTTAAACGATTTGATTCGACTCACTGATCAAGAATCCGTGGTCGAAGTTCATTCTTTACGGCCGGTCCGGCCAACCGGCCGTCCGTAGGCACGATAACTCTCGAATGGAATGAGCTAGACAGTTGAAATTTTCAAGGTAGGTTTGCGAGATAAATATCTTGGCTAAGTTCGTTATTGGGCAAAATCAGACAAATGGTTTCGGAGTAACAAAAAAAAAATTTTTGACGTGACAAATTCCAAATTAATTTTTTTTAAATAAGCAGTTTTACCATAAGAATCCATTGATATCATTTTTAACTCTAAGAAGCTAAGACTTTCGGAGATATGATTTTTCAAAATTTCAATAATAAATCGTATTTCTACGTTTTCACAGAATTATATAATTATTCTATGTATGAAATGTCATAATGTCAACTTATTTTCCTGAGACATGACATTGTCTTAGTCATTTCAGCAATCGTAGAATTATGAGAATTATAATATGATATCATACTTTTTGTTGGTTGATATTTTCATGCCGATGGTCAATCCATATGATGATGGGAATGGTAATGGTAAGTTAATAATCTTGTGTTCAGAATATCTCCAGTAAAAACAAAACTGGAATATTGGTGTATTGCAGTATTCGAGTGGATTTGAGGATAGAATATATATTATCGTTCATCATAGAATTGAGGAATGAATATCTCGGATGAGTTCGTTGTTGGATATAATTTGTCTATTGGTTTTGGATTGATAATTTTTGGCACTCTTGTTGAATTTAAATTCTTCTATGATGTTCGAATTCAATTTCTGCTAAGATGAAGTTAGGTCATAAGAATCCATTGATATAATTCCCAACTCTGAGAAACCAATACTTTCGGAGATATAATTTGTCTGTTTGAACAAGAGCGCCAGAAAGCTCCTGTCCACAGGGCTTGTTAATTCAAGTTCAGGTGCATGATGTTCTAGTTCATTTATGAGGATATAGTGTCAAATTGAACCAGATAAAGCTTTTGTAAAACAGTTATCAATAATTAAAATGATTTTTTCAAAATATGATACCTACATATATTATGTAGTGTCCAACCGAAACTGGTTTTTCAGCCGAAACCGAAACCGAAACCGAACTTTCGGCCAGGGTCTCAGTTTCGGCCGAAACCGAAACCGAAACCGAAACTTCATATTTCATACAGAAATCTACTGTATTTTTTACAATTTCATTTGCATATACATAAAAACAGTTGAGGAGTGGTGAATAAAATAAAGTCAATTTTTTTGAGACCTTTATTTATTATTTTGGTATTACCAAGTTATCAAAATAATCAGTCGAAGTATACAGGGTGATTCCAAATCAGACGTGAACCTTGGAGGAGGTGTTAGTATGGATCATTTGCTGGGGTTTGAGCCATTTTTATTGATGGCCGAAAATCAACAGTTTCCGAGATATTTGAATTCTGGTTCTGTTGAAAAAGAATTGGTATGATTTGAAAGGGGATTTAAGAAGTAGATACAGAAAAATAACGAATTCAATATTTTTTTGTTGCAACTAAGCTCGAAATTCCATTAGGAAATGTATTCATAAATTATGTTCCACCATTCCATAAGCAAGTCTTTCTTCAGTTGTTATTTTCCGCCTGAAATTTACTCACGCTGTCTTTTGATACACATTCACTATTTTATATACCGGACATTCAAGAGGCTGCTTATAAAAAATCTGCTGAAACGAAACTAGTTAAGCAATCTAACGAAATCTTTCAGAGAATGAAGAACGAAGTAGACAAGTTTTTAAAATAATCTTGGCATACTAAATTGTGAAATTCGAAAGTTGTAGACAAATTGATACTAGCAATTGATTTTTCATTTTTTCATATACCACATTTCAAATCATACTTATTCTTTTTCAACCTATTATACAGCATAGTTTTGCTTTTTTCGTACATATAATATCCTTTTCTGATAAAAATAAACTAAAATTATCATCAAATTTGCTCAACGTAGAAAAAATTTACGAAATATGAACTAAGTTCAGAATTCTTTCAAAAATCACCCGAACTCCAAAAACTGTTGATTCTCGGTTAATAATAAATATGGATTAAACAACAGCTAATGAGTCATACTAACTCCTCCTCCCAGTTTCACGTCTTATTTGGAATCACCCTATGATATCTAATCATTAATCATTAAAGTGAATCCTCATGATTTCTCAGTCTTAACAAAGATAGATTACAATAACTTGTACGACAATTATGTCTCCTTATAACTCCTGGCCAAACGACCAGGACAATTCACGAACAGTCAAGTTTCGGCCCGGCCGAAAGTTTCGGCCATTTTGGGCCGAAACCGAAACTAAGGCCGAAACTAGATTTTTTGGCCGAAACTGGCCGAAACCGAAACCGAAACCGAACTTTCGGTCGGTCACTAAATTATGTGAAAAGAACGATCAACAATAAGTGTAATGTTTGAGGTATAATAAAGAGTTTTGATGACCATCTCTTTAATTCAATTGAAAATATTAAAATTGTTTATATCTGTGAAACTTTTCAAAGCACTGTCACTGTTTAAGATATCACTGAAGGTAGATATCCAGGATGTATCAACCATACCACTAACGGTACAAGTGTTAGGTGGTCTGATAACAATGTACACAACCAAGTCTACTACTAACATTATTATTGCTATTCCACTAACTCAAGGGTGTTTGGGTGATGCTTATTTCTTCTTCTGAATGAGGTTATTCAGCACAGCAGACGTAATCTACACATTCCCTTCTCTTTCGAGGTACCTCCTTGTCCTCTGTTTAAAGATTATGTTGATGTAGTTCCAGGTTAAGTACTCTTCGGTCTATCAGTTATCCTCCTAACTGCCAACGCAGTTTCAATAATTATATTTATATTTGATTTTCCGGACGTAAGAAGTGAAAACTCAAATATATACATCTTGGCATTTTTTCGCCCATGAATTGCATTTAGGCACACAAAAATAGTCGTTTCTGAACGAAGAGAAATTAGACAGGATAATATTATCTATTTTCATTTGAATTTTTCTTTCAAACAAAAGTGTATGGATTTTTACGAAACAAAACACCAAAACACGTTCAATAAGTCGGGTCACTACTATCTTGGTTAGTTTTCTAATCCCACCACCCTGGCGCTGGCATCGTCTTGGAAGTTCCCAATTGATCCGGTCAGTAATGAAAAATTCATCGATTCATCGAAATTCACCATTTATTAGATGAAATTAAGAACACCCTGATTTATTTACGATTAATCGGTTAGAGATTTCGAATAAAATAAACATATTACTTTGTGCACGGTTTCCGTATAAACCTAGAAAATAATCATACATTGGCAACAATGCGCTTTGGCTCGGCGCCTTTCGTCTCGGCCTCGGTACCCTCGGTCTAGCAACCGTCTCCCCCCGCGACGACTGCGACGAGGCGAAATTCTATCAAAGGCGAGGCCGAGACAAGTGCGAACTCTATGTGTGTGTATATCTCCCACTGTGCTCGGCCGGTATTTCGCTTTGTCGTATAGAGAAAGCGGGAACGGTGACTCCGTTTATATAAGCTCGGCATGGATTGGAGCAACGAGTTCACGATTCAGTTCCTTGAACTGTACAAGGAGGAACCCTGCTTGTGGGATCCCTCAAACCCGCACTACAAACGGAAAGAAAAAATATCCAATGCCTGGATGAGATTAGGCGAGCGTACCGGAAAACCTATTGCTGAATTGAGGAGGAAAAAAGACTCTTTGATGGCAACTTTCAGAGGCCTTCTCAGGAAACAAAAGGCGTCAATTAAAAACGGTGCTGAGGGGAGTTCCGTGTATCAACCAGTATGGTTCGCCTTCTATGCTATGGAAAGTTTTCTTGGCGAGGTTTATGGCATCAACACCCAAGATATGGTAAGTGGACACCGACTTACCATTCCTGAATAATTGCCATAGAAAATTGAAAAATCATTCTTTAAAAAAAATTTACCATGCGCCCAAAAGCTCCTGATTTCACGTCAGTGCTTGAACCAATTTTTTTTCGTAACTTTTTTAAAATTTTATATGGCTACGGTCCTCACCAAATTCAACACACGTCTTTATTTCGATATTCTTCAACTAGTTACCAAGCTTCAATTTGATCGAACCTATGTTCGAGATATCGAGAAAATAATATTCCAGATGGGTATAACTCCGAAACCGTTAGGCCGATTGTGCCCAACTGCTCCGATCTCCAACAATATAGATCCGAGATCGTGTTCAAACTTAAAACTTGGCAGTAGGTTAGGTTTTGAAGTCTCTCGCAAAAGTTCAGTGATGTCGGACGAATAGTTTCTGATATATAGATTTTTTTCAATGATTTTTTTTTCAATTTCCTGATTATAGGATCCTCAAGAAATTTTGCAAAAACTTTTGCGTCGGCATTTTACAACTAACAACCATGTTTGAATTGGATCGGTTTAGTATTTTTTGAGTTATTGAGGAAATAACAACCGAATTTCAGATGCGTATAACTCCAAAACCGTTTGGCCGATTATGCCTGTGTCGCATTCAGATGCACAACCTAACCTAAAAGTTGCAAGTCACTCCGCCGTATTCACAAAGCATTAAATCTCCGTTAAGTCCTAACTGAGGTCCTCAATTAAGGATAAATTTGAATCGCAACCTCAGTTAACGTGAAAATTAACATGAAACAGGCCTGTTTCACCACCGTTAAATACGTTAACTGTGGTTGCGATTCATGCTTATCCTTAAATGAGGACCTCAGTTAGGACTTAACAGAGATTGGATGCTTTGTGAATACGGCGGTATATCTCTTTTTGTTCTCAGGTTATCGTGACATAAATAATATCTTTTACTAATTTTTTAAAAATCTTTTAGTGATACGTTTCTCACAAAATTTTACAAAGGTCTTTAGGTTTGTATTCTACAACTATGTACACACCAAGTTTCAATTCGATCGGATTTGTATTGGTTGAAAACAAAATTACTCGCAAAATTATTACTCGGAAACCATTGAGCCGACTATGCCCATTAACGAACTTGTCCGTCATATTGGGACGCGCCACTTACCCTCCAAATTTCAAATCGCTATATCTTTCCTCTCTCAAGTTATCGTGGCAACGGACGGCCGGCCGGCCGGACAGAATAAAATTTGCCCTCGAATTCGTTATCATGTAATCGAACTCAATCGATTGAGACCATTTTCGGCAGAATATTCGCAAATTACAGACATTTGGGCAAAATGATAAAGCGATGTTCCCCAGAACAGTGCTTCCCAAGTTTATTTTTACTGTGACGCCCTTGGGACGTTGCCATTTTTTGCGCGTATGTTCTGGGGAACATCGCGTTATCATTTTGCCCAAATGTCTGTAACTGTAAATGGTCTCAAACGATTTGATTCTACTCCCCAATGAAGAATTTGAGGTCAAATTTCATTCTGTCCGGCCGGCCGTCCGGCCGTTGTCACGATAACTTGAGAACGGAAAGATCTAGCGACTTGAAATTTTCAGGGTATTTGGCGCATCCCAATACGACAAACAAGTTCGTTAATGAGCATAATCAGCCCAGTGGTTTCCGAGTAATAATTTTATTTTCAACCAATATAAATCCGATCGAATTGAATCTTGGTGAGTAGTTGTAGAATATGAACCTAAGCACGTTTGTGAAATTTTGTGCGAATCGTATGGCTAGAAAATTATTAAAAAATTATTAAAAAATATTTTTGTTGTCGATAACTTGAAAACGGAAAGAGATAGCGGCTTGAAGTTTCCAGGTTAGGATGTGCATCAGAACACGACATTTGAGTTTGTTTATAAGCATAATCGGCCAAACGGTTTTAGAGTTATAGCCATCTGAAATTTGGCTGTTTTTTTCTCCTCATTAACTCGAAAAATACCAAACCGATTGAATTGAAACATGGTTATTAGTTGTAGAATTCCAACGTGAAAATTCTTGCAAAATTTCGTGAGTATAGTATTTGTAGACAATTTTTAAGAAATCATTGAAAATTAAAATAAAAATTCCATATATCAGTCTGAATTCGTCTGAAATTGGGTTTAGAATCCAACTCTACTGCCAAGTTTTAAGTTTTAACATGATCGGTTAAATATTGTTGGAGATTCGAGCAGCCTTGTGTGAGTTCAGTAGATGGGTGACCGTTGCCTCGATAACTTTCGAACAAAAGGAGATAGGGACTTGCAATTTTCAGGATAGGTTGCGTATCCGAATGGGAGAGTTAAGTTCGTTTTTGGGCATAATCGGTTTTCGAGTTATACCCACCTGGAATATTATTTCATTGACAACTCAAAAAATAAAGATTCGATCGAATTGAAGCTTGGTAATTATTAGTAGAAAATCAACATAAAGACGTGTTTGAATTTTTTTAATAAGCGTACCCCTAGAAAAATTGGAAAAAAATTACGAAACAAAAAATTGGTTCAAGCACTGACGTGAAGTCAGGAGCTTATGCGCGTATGTTCTATTGTCCATTCTCCTGTATTAGACACCCTTAATCGAATTTACCATGGTAAATTACGTTGTCCATTCTCCTGTATTGGACACTTAATCGAATTTACCGTGGTAAATTATGTTGTCCATTCTCCTGTATTGGACACTTAATTCGAATTTACCATGGTAAATTCGAAGTATAATATCATATCATCCTCATAATTCTATGATAGCTGAGGTTATTTCATTGGTCATTTTACTTTCAATCATACTTTGTTTCTAGAACAGGAGGTGTATTTTATATCAAGAATGACGAATCATAAATAATTTTGACATTTACCTCATAGGAAAATAAGATGACATGTAAGAACACAGATCATATAATAATTCATAGATAGAATAAATAAGTACAGCATTCTGTGGAAACATAGGAGTGCGATTTATTATTGAAATTTGTAATGGGAAAAAAATGTTTTCTTTACTCCGAAACCATTGAGCCGATTTTGCCCTGTAACGAACTCAACCGTGATATCTATCTCCTAAACCTACTCTGAAAATTTCAACTGTCTAGCTCTAGCTTATTCCGTTCGAGACATATCGTGTTAACGGAGGGTCGGCCGGACAGGCCGACATTTGGGCAAATTGATGAGCACTCTGTTCCGAGGATCAAGAGCGCGTAAAAGAGATAAACCGAATACAGTTCGAAATCGTTCGAGCCATATCTGAATTTCTATAGACCTACTGCAACCTGACACATACTCACATATACACACCAAGTTTCATCGAAATCGGTGCAGCCGTTCTTGAGTTTCTATAAACCGAATACAGCGCCACCTACCGGTTACCTATTGTGACCCTGAGATACACTCAAACACGCACACAATGTTCTACCAAAATCGGTCGAGCCATTTCTGAGTTCCTATAGAGCATTATCAGCGCCACCTACCGGATGCTATTGTGAAGCAAGGACACACCGAAACACACACACTAATTTTCATCAAAATCGGTCAAGGCGTTTCGGAGTTGACATTTTTTTTTAAACACCCTGTATAGCAGCGGTTTTCTTTTCGTAGCAGTTTTACAGTGTTGAGAATTCTCTTTACGATACATCTCTAGCGATGACATTTTACTCGAAACACCCTGTATAGTTAATTTTCTGCTTAATGTTTGAATATTTTGAGTAATTTTAACGCAAAAATCCGTCCGATCGAACGGATATTCATTATAGATTTCGTAACTTAACGAAAAGATCCAAATCCCAAGATACGTTTACTGGAGTACACTCCTTTAAGTTTTTCATTGGGTAAAAATGAAAAAAAAACCAAGAAAAGGCTATCTTGGACGCTCGGAGATTCGATCCCGCCGCTACGCGAGGCTCGGGAGCTATATTTCCGATGCCTTAGTCTGCTCGGCCATGCCAGCGTAGTGAATCGGTTCCGATTATCTGGCACATAAGGATTTTATAGTACTGGGACGATTTCCGTCTTTCGTTTTTCACAATATCGTCAATCCTGTCACGCGATCGATCGAAATCGGTTACTCGTTCATATTTCTCACGGTTTTTCTAGACGATTCCAAGATTTTCGAGTGATTCAGTTCGAAATTCAAATTTGATTTGACATTTATTGTGGTTCGTTCGGTCCGAAAACGTCGAACTCGAAGGAGCCGCGTTAAAATTCGTCACAGAAATACGTGAAACGTCAGAATTTTGTCGATTTTCGCGAAAAAGTCACATTTTCCTATCCTTCTTCCGGGGAAACGAAAGAGAGGATCGAAAAAAGGGCCGTGTTACGGACTAATTTCGAATCTCGTCTTCGCGTTCCCGCAAATACCGGCGTTCCGAACGCCACCGGTCCTCCGATCTCGTTTCCTTCATTTCGCACCTTTCGCCAAAATCGGCGTTTTTGCGATTTTTTTAAAAATACACCCCCTTCTTTTCGCTCCGAAAACGCGAAACCCTACGAAACTTCCGTCTTTTTCCTCGCGAAACCCCTCGGAAATTTCCCCCCTCCCCCCCTCCTAACGTCCAAAAAATCGTCACGTTTATAGTAACATTTTCAAAAAAGTTTTTTTGTTCCTTTTCTATGAAACCCATCTTCATTTTAGTAATAGTGACTAGTAGCCAGCAGTCCATATTTTGGGATTCAGATGAGCCAGCAGATCTACCTAGCAATAAATCCACATTTTTCTGGTAGATATACATTTTTCCGGTAGATCTACATTTTTCCGGTAGATCTACATTTTTCCAGTAGATCTACATTTTTTTGGTAGATCAATATAATCGGCAGATAAATTGAATCGGTAGATCAATTGAACCCGTAGTTCAATGCCATCTAACGGGTCCTGTTGTGATTCTGAGAATCATTCACACACGAAAGTCCCATCGAAATATGTCAGGAGTTTTTGAGTTGCTAAAAACCGAATATAGCGCTTCCTACTGAATCGTATTGTGAACCTAAGGCCTTCCGAAAAACAATCACAAAGATTCATCAAAATCGGTATAGCCATTTTTGAGTTCCTGTAAACCGATTATAGTGCCACCTACCGGGGAATATAATGGATCTGGAACTTAGTCAGATACACACACAAAGTTTCATCGAAATCGGTCCAGTCATTCTTGAGTTGTTATAAACCGAATGCAGCGCCACCTAACGGGTTTCTATTGTGACACTGCGAGCCACTCAAACACGTACACTATGTTTCATCAAAATCGGTCGAGGCATTTCTGAGTTTCTACAGACCGAAAGCAGCGCCACCTACCGGGGTATATTGCGGACCTGACACATACTTAGATACACATACAAAGTTTCATCGAAATCAGTTCAGCCGTTCTTGAGTTTCTATAAACCGAATACAGCGCCACCTACCGGTTACTTATTGTGACCCTGAGACTCAAACACGCACACAATGTTCTATCAAAATCGGTCGAGCCATTTCTGAGTTCCTATAGAGCATTATCAGCGCCACCTACCGGACGCTATTGTGAAGCAAGGACGCACCGAAACACACAAACAAAGTTTCATCAAAATAGGTCAAGTCGTTTCGGAGTTGACATTTTTTTTTTAAACACCCCGTATAGCAGCGGTTATCTTTTCGTAGCGGTTTTACAGTGTTGAGTATTCTCTTTACGATACATCTCTAGGGGTGACATTTTACTTGAAACGCCCTGTATAGTTAATTTTCTGCTTAATATTTGAATATTTTGAGTAATTTTAATGCAAAAATCCGTCCGATCGAACGGATATTCATTATAGATTTCGTAACATAACGAATAGATCCAAATCCCAAGATACGTTTACTGGAGTATGTTCCTTTATAGTGCCACCTATCGGGGAATATTGTGGATTGAAACCTACTCTCAGATACACACAAAGTTTCATCGAAATCGTTCCAGTCGTTTTTGAGTTGTTATAAACCGAATTCAGCGCCACCTAACGGGTGCACACAAAGTTTCATTAAAATGGGTAAATCCGTTTCGGAGTTGACATTTATTTAAAAACATCCTGTATAGCAGCGGTTATCTTTTCGTAACGGTTTTACAATGATGAGAATTCTCTTGACGATAAATCTCTTGCGGTGATATCTCACTTAAGACCCTGTGTAGCAATGGTTTTTCATTTCCGACCGTTAATTTTCTACTTAAATGGTTGAATATTTTGTGTAATTTCAATGCAAAAAATTCCAAATTATACGTTCATTTTTGGATCAAAAATAATCAATGCTGTATCTGTGGTTGCGTAAGGTCCTTGTTCAAATACATACACTCACAGTTGGATCAAAAATAAACAATGCAATGAACGCGGTGGCGTAGGTTCCTATTCAAATACATACAAAAATCCGTGTGATGGAACCATTGATTATAGATGTCGTTACTTGACTAAAAGATCCAAATCCCATTTTCGACAGTTAATTATCTGCTTAAAGTTTGAATATTTCGATTAAATTAAAAGAAGAATTTTCAAACAAACGGAAATTCAATATAGATTTCGTAATTTGACGAAAAGATCGATAGCCCATGATGAGTTTACACGGGAATAACACACTCTGAAGGTTTCATTCCATAAAAATGATAAAAATTATAACGTCAACGATTGCCGGCCTCTCCGAGATTCGAACTGGCTGCCCCGCGATGAAGACCGTTGACCCTAGGACGCGTCCCTCCCGGCCACTTTCGCTATAGATAAAAGTAGGAATTATGCTCTACATAAAGGTTTTATAGCACTGGGATGATTTCCGTCCTTCGATTTCCAGAATATCGTCAATTCTGTCAAGCGATCGCTCGAAATTGGCGACTTGTTCATATTTCTCGCAATTTTTCTTGACGATTTCGAGATTTTCGACTAATTCCGTTCGAAATTCAAATTCGATTTGACATTTCGCGCCGCTCGTTCGGACCGAAAGAGTCGACCTTGCAGGAGCCGCGCTAAAATTCAGCACAGAAATACGTGAAACGTCAGAATGTTTTCGATTTTCGCAAAAAGTCACATTTTCTTATCGTTCTTCCGGGAAAACGAAAGAAAAGATCGAAAGCAGATATAGCCTATCCGGTAATTTCGAATCTCTTCTTCGCCTTCGCGCGGACTCGTCGTTTCTAACGTCGCCGTTCGTTCGATCTCGTTTCCTTCATTTTGCACCTTTTGCCAAAATTGGCGTTTTTTCGCATTTTCGTGATTTTTTTTAAAATACACCCCCACCTTTTCGATCCAAAAACGCGAAACTCTACGAAACTTCCGTGTTTTCTCTCGCTAAACCCCCTCAAGATTCCCCCCCAATCCCCCTCCTAATCACCAAAAAAACACCACGTTTACAACGACCTTCTCGAAAAGTTTCCCTTGATCTACTTCGATGGTTCAAGTCTTCACTTTAGTATAAGTATAGACTAGTTGGCCCGCAGATCTACCTAGCCAGTAGATCTACATTTTTCCGGCAGATCAATATTTTTCCGGTAGATCTACATTTTTCCGGTAGATCTACATTTTTCGAACTTGAAAGTTCGAAATCGTTCGAGCCATATCTGAATTTCTATAGACGTACTGCAACCTGACAAATACTCACATGTACACACCAAGTTTCATCGAAATCGGTGCAGTCGTTCTTGAGTTTCTATAAACCGAATACAGCGCCACCTACCGGTCACCTATTGTGACCCTGAGACACACTCAAACACGCACACAATGTTTCATTAAAATCGGCCAAGCCATTTCTGAGTTTCTATAGACCGATCGCAGCGCCACCTGCCGGGGTATATAGCAGACCTGACACACCTACTCAGATACACACACAAACTTTCATCAAAATCGGTCGAGCCATTTCACCTACCGGATGCTATTGTGAAGCCGTTTCGGAAAACAGCCTGTATAACAGCGGTTATCCTTTCGCAACAATTTTACAATGTTGAAATACTGTTCATGTTAAATTGTTATCTTGAGGTGGCAACTGGGCCAATTTGCCTATCAGAGAATTATGGAACTCTCCCCACGATTCCAGGATTTTTGACCAATTCCGTTGGAAGCTCGAATTCTATTTGACAATTCGACCCTCATTCGGACTGAAAACCATGACGTTGAAGGAATCGCAAAAATATTTCGTACAGAAATACGATACGATTTCTACAACGATATCATTCGAAAATACTCACGTTTCGTAATAGATTCCAAAATTCGACAGAAAGATTAAATTCAGTCGATATCCCATCATACTTCATACAACCAACTGTCAACAACTGAAAAATGTTTCCTTAGAATACATTCGATAGGATTTCGAATTCGTATATAAATGCCTGCAAGTGAAAATCGGTAATATCGTCGAAAGTATAGATCGATAATTACCTTATTTTACGTTCTCCACCTCCGGCCCGTTTCATCAAAAATCTTTCCTCGAAGATAGTTATCTACCAGTCATTTCAACTTAGAATTTGATAGAATACATTATTTCTCAAATATCAAAAATTCTGCCATGCGATCGCTCGAAATCGGCGACTCTATCATATTTCTTCTTATTTCTAGCAATGTATCTTCACGATTCAAGATTTTCGACAAATTCCGTCCGAAATTCTAATTTTATTTGACATTTATCGCCACTCATTCGCAAAGAAAACGTCGATAAATTCAAACTGACAGAAGTTTCTATCATCTGTGATCGAAGTAAAGCATCCACGTTTTATCTTCTATAGCAGGAACCGAAGTCGGTCGAGCGAAGCCGAACCGGTCTAAACGTCACATTTCACCGAGGTTTTCAAAATATGTCAAAGTTTGCGATCTTTTTGCGGAAAAAGAGAAGGTTTTATCAAAAATCGAGATCCGTTACGGACTACCAACGAATCTCGTCTTTCGGACCCCGACGAAATACCTTTCCGAGCGTCGCGTCCTCGCCAGATCTCCCATACCGATTCGCACATTTAGCCGAAAAGGCTGTTTTCGCCCCAATTTACGATTTATTTAAAAATACTCCCCACGTTTTCTCTCGTCAAAGACGGATACCCGGAGAAAATTTCGTCTTTTCTCGTTCCCTTTTCCACCTCGAATCCCCCCTCGCCCCTCGAATAACCGACGAAAAAATCGAAAATATCGACCTCCTCGAGGAAAAAATCTTTTTTGACCTCTCTCTGTGATCCCGAGATCTTGGCGTTAGTAATATATTGTAACTAGTAGCCAGCAGTCCATATTTTGGGATTCAGATGAGCCAGCAGATCTACCTAGCAATAGATCCACATTTTTCTGGTAGATCTACATTTTTCCGATAGATCTACATTTTTCCGGTAGATCTACATTTTTCCGGTAGATCTACATTTTTCCGGTAGATCTACATTTTTCCGGTAGATCTACATTTTTCCGGTAGATCTACATTTTTCCAGTAGATCTACATTTTTTCAGTAGATCTGCATTTTTCCAGTAGATCAAAATTTTTTTAGTAGATCAATATAATCGGTAGATTTATTGAACCGGTTCTTCAATGCCGAACCTAACAGGTTCTGTTGTGATTCTGAGAATGATTCACACGTTTTTGAGTTACTAAAAACCAAATATAGCGTCACCTACCGAATTGTAAACCTAAGGCCTTCCGAAACACAATCACAAAGATTCATCAAAATCGGTATAGCCATTTTTGAGTTCCTGTAAACCGATCGTAGTGCCACCACCTACCGGGGAATATTGTGGATCTGAAGCCTACTCAGATACACACACAAAGTTTCATCGAAATCGGTCCAGTCATTCTTGAGTTGTTATAAACCGAATGCAGTGCCACCTAATGGGTTTTTATTGTGACCCTTAGAGCCACTCAAACACGCACACAATATGTTTCATCAAAATCGGTCGAAGCACTTCTGAGTTCTTACAGACGGATTGCTGCGCCACCTACCGGGGTATATTGCGGACCTGACACAACCTCAGATACACACACACAAAGTTTCATCGAAATCGGTTCAGCCGTTCTTGAGTTTCTATAAACCGAATACAGCGCCATCTAACGGTTACCTATTGTGACCCCGAGACACACTCAAACACGCACACAATGTTCTATCAAAATCGGTCGAGCCATTTCTGAGTTCATATAGAGCATTATCAGCGCCACCTACCGGATGCTATTGTGAAGCAAGGACACACCGAAACACACACACACACAAAGTTTCATCAAAATCGGTCAAGTCTTTTCGGAGTTGACTTTTTTTTTAAAACACCCCGTATAGCAGCGGTTATCTTTTCGTAGCGGCTTTACAGTGTTGAGTATTCTCTTTACGATACATCTCTAGAGGTGACATTTTACTTGAAACACCCTGTATAGTTAATTTTCTGCTTAATATTTGAATATTTTGAGTAATTTTAATGCAAAAATCCGTCCGATCGAACGGATATTCATTATAGATTTCGTTACTTAACGAAAAGATCCAAATCCCAAGATACGTTTACTGGAATATGCTCCTTTAAGTTTTTCAATGGAAAAAAATTGAAAAAAAAACCAAGAAAAAGCTATTTCGGAGTTTCGGACGCTCGGAGATTCGATCCCGCCGCTCCGCGAGGCTCGGGAGGTTTGAATCCAAGCCTTAGCCCGCTCGGCCATGCCAGCTCCGTGTATAGGTTCCGATTATCTGGCACATAAAGATTTGATAGTACTGGGACGATTTCCGTCTTTTGATTTTCAATATCGTCAATCCTGTCAAGCGATCGATCAAAATCGGTTACTCGTTCATATTTCTCGCGGTTTTTCTATTCGATTTCAAGATTTTCGAGTGATTCCGTTCGAAATTCAAATTCGATTTGACATTTATCGTGGTTCGTTCGGTCCGAAAACGTCGACCGTGAAGGAGCCGCGTTAAAATTCGCCACAGAAATACGTGAAACGTCAGAATTTTGTCGATTTTCGCGAAAAAGTCACATTTTCCTATCGTTCTTCCGGGAAAACGAAAGAGAGAATCGAAAAAAGGGCCGTGTTACGGACTAATTTCGAATCTCGTCTTCGCGTTTCTGCAAATACCGTCGTTCCGAACGCCACCGTTCCTCCGATCTCGTTTCCTTCATTTTGCACCTTTTGCTAAAATCGGCGTTTTTGCGATTTTTTTAAAAATACACCCCCTTCTTTTCACTCCGAAAACGCGAAACCCTACGAAACTTCCGTCTTTTTCCTCGCGAAACCCCTCGGAAATTTCCCCCCTCCCCCCCTCCTAACGTCCAAAAAATCGTCACGTTTATAGTAACATTTTCAAAAAAGTTTTTTTGTTCCTTTTCTATAGAACCCATCTTCATTTTAGTAATAGTGAATCTTCATTTTAGTAATAGTGACTAGTAGCCAGCAGTCCATATTTTGGGATTCAGATGAGCCAGCAGATCTACCTAGCAATAGATCCACATTTTTCTGGTAGATCTACATTTTTACGGTAGATCTACATTTTTCCGGTAGATCTACATTTTTCCGGTAGATCTAAATTTTTTCGGTAGATCTACATTTTTCCGGTAGATCTACATTTTTCCGGTTGATCTGCATTTTTCCAGTAGATCTACATTTTTTTGGTAGATCAATATAATCGGTAGGTCAATTGAACCCGTAGTTCAAGGCCATCTAACGGGACCTTCCGAAACAGAATCACAAAGATTCATCAAAATCGGTATAACTATTTTTGAGTTCCTGTAAACCGATTATAGTGCCACCTACCGGGGAATATTGTGGATCTGGAACTTAGTCAGATACACACACAAAGTTTCATTGAAATCGGTCCAGTCGTTCTTGAGTTGTTATAAACTGAATACAGCGCCATCTAACGGGTTTCTATTGTTACACTGAGAGCCACTCAAACACGTACACAATGTTTCATCAAAATCGGTCGAGGCATTTCTGAGTTTCTACAGACCGACAGCAGCGCCACCTACCAGGGTATATTGCGGACCTGACACATACTCAGATAACACACAAAGTTTCATCGAAATCGGTTCAGCCGTTCTTGAGTTTCTATAAACCGAATACAGCGTCAACTACCGGTCACCTATTGTTACCCTGAGACACACTCAAACACGCACACAATGTTCTATCAAAATCGGTCGAGCCATTTCTGAGTTCCTATAGATAGAGCATTATCAGCGCCACCTACCGGATGCTATTGTGTAGCAAGGACACACCGGAACACACACACAAAGTTTCATCAAAATCGGTCAAGGCGTTTCGGAGTTGACATTTTTTTTTGAACACCCCGTATAGCAGCGGTTATCTTTTTGTAGCGGTTTTACAGTGTTGAGTATTCTCTTTACGATACATCTCTAGGGGTGACATTTTAATTGAAACACCCTGTATAGTTAATTTTCTGCTTAATATTTGAATATTTTGAGTAATTTTAATGCAAAAATCCGTCCTATCGAACGGATATTCATTATAGATTTCGTAACTTAACGAAAATATCCAAATCCCAAGATACGTTTACTGGAATATGCTCCTTTAAGTTTTTCAATGGAAAAAAATAAAAAAAAAACCAAGAAAAAGCTATTTCGGAGTTTCGGACGCTCGGAGATTCGATCCCGCCGCTCCGCGAGGCTCGGGAGGTAGGAATCCAAGCCTTAGCCCGCTCGGCCATGCCAGCTTCGTGAATCGGTTCCGATTATCTGGCGCATAAACATTTTATAGTACTGGGACGATTTCCGTCTTTCGATTTTCACAATATCGTCAATCCTGTCAAGCGATCGATCGAAATCGGTTACTCGTTAATATTTCTCACGGTTTTTCTATTCGATTCTAAGATTTTCGAGTGATTCCGTTCGAAATTCAAATTCGATTTGACATTTATCGTGGTTCGTTCGGTCCGAAAACGTCGAACTTCAAAGAGCCGCGTTAAAATTCGTCACAGAAATACGTGAAACGTCAGAATTTTGTCGATTTTCGCGAAAAAGTCACATTTTCCTATCGTTCTTCCGGGAAAACGCAAGAGAGGATCGAAAAAAGGGCCGTGTTACGGACTAATTTCGAATCTCGTCTTCGCGTTCCCGCAAATACCGTCGTTCCGAACGCCACCCGTCCTCCGATCTCGTTTCCTTCATTTTGCACCTTTCGACAAAATCGGCGTTTTTGCGATTTTTTTTAAAATACACCCCCTTCTTTTCGCTCCGAAAACGCGAAACCCTACGAAACTTCCGTCTTTTTCCTAGCGAAACCCCTCGGAAATTTCCCCCCTCCCCCCCTCCTAACGTCCAAAAAATCGTCACGTTTATAGTAACATTTTCAAAAAAGTTTTTTTGTTCCTTTTCTATAGAACCCGTCTTCATTTTAGTAATAGTGACTACCTAGCCAGCAGATCTACCTAGCCAGTAGATCTACATTTTTCCAGTAGATCTACATTTTTCCGATAGATCTACATTTTTCCAGTAGATCTACATTTTTCCGATAGATCTACATTTTTCCAGTAGATCTACATTTTTCCGGTAGATCTACATTTTTCCGGTAGATCTACATTTTTCCGGTAGATCTGCATTCTTCCAGTAGATCGAAATTTTTTTGGTAGATCAATATAATCGGTAGATAAATTGAATCGGTAGATCAATTGAACCGGTAGTTCAATGCCATCTAACGGGACCTAATCTGTCGAGGCATTTCTGAGTTTCTACAGACCGATAGCAGCGCCACCTTCCGGGGTATATTATGGACCTGACACATACTCAGATACACACACAAAGTTTCATCGAAATCGGTTCAGCCGTTCTTGAGTTTCGATAAACCGAATACAGCGCCACCTACCGGTTACCTATTGTGACCCTGAGATACACTCAAACAGGCACACAATGTTCTACCAAAATCGGTCGAGCCATTTCTGAGTTCCTATAGAGCATTATCAGCGCCACCTACCGGATGCTATTGTGAAGCAAGGACACACCGAAACACACACACAAATTTTCATCAAAATCGGTCAAGGCGTTTCGGAGTTGACATTTTTTTTTAAACACCCCGTATAGCAGCGGTTATCTTTTCGTAGCAGTTTTACAGTGTTGAGAATTCTCTTTACGATACATCTCTAGCGATGAAATTTTACTTGAAACACCCTGTATAGTTAATTTTCTGCTTAATGTTTGAATATTTTGAGTAATTTTAACGCAAAAATCCGTCCGATCGAACGGATATTCATTATAGATTTCGTAACTTAACGAAAAGATCCAAATCCCAAGATACGTTTACTGGAGTATGCTCCTTTAAGTTTTTCAATGGGTAGAAATGAAAAAAAAACCAAGAAAAATCTATTTCGGACGCTCGGAGATTCGATCCCGCCGCTCTGCGAGGCTCGGGAGCTATAATTCCGATGCCTTAGTCCGCTCGGCCATGCCAGCTCCGTGAATCGGTTCCGATTATCTGACACATAAGGATTTAGTACTACTGGGACGATTTCCGACTTTCGAATTTCACAATATCGTCAATTCTGTCAAGCGATCGATCGAAATCGGTTACTCGTTCATATTTCTCGTGGTTTTCCCAGACGATTCCAAGATTTTCGAGTGATTCCATTCAAATTTCAAATTCGATTTGACATTTATCGTGGTTTGTTCGGTCCGAAAATGTCGAACTTGAAGGAGCCGCGTTAAAATTCGTCACAGAAATACGTGAAACGTCAGAATTTTGTCGATTTTCGCGAAAAAGTCACATTTTCCTGTCGTTCTTCCGGGAAAACGAAAGAGAGGACCGAAAAAAGGGTCGTGTTACGGACTAATTTCGAATCTCGTCTTCGCGTTCCCGCGAATGCCGTCGTTCCGAACGCCACCCGTCCTCCGATCTCGTTTCCTTCATTTTGAACCTTTTGCCAAAATCGGCGTTTTTGCGATTTTTTTTAAAATATACCCCCTTCTTCTCGCTCCGAAAACGCGAAACCCTACGAAACTTCCGTCTTTTTCCTCGCGAAACCCCTCGGAAATTTCCCCCCTCCCCCCCTCCTAACGTCCAAAAAATCGTCACGTTTATAGTAAAATTTTCAAAAAAGTTTTTTTGTTCCTTTTCTATGAAACCCATCTTCATTTTAGTAATAGTGACTAGTTGGCCCGCAGATCTACCTAGCCAGTAGATCTACATTTTTCCAGCAGATCAATATTTTTCCGGTAGATCTACATTTTTCCGGTAGATCTACATTTTTCGAACTTGAAAGTTCGAAATCGTTCGAGCCATATCTGAATTTCTATAGACCTACTGCAACCTGACACATACTCACATATACACACCAAGTTTCATCGAAATCGGTGCAGCCGTTCTTGAGTTTCTATAAACCGAATACAGCGCCACCTACCGGTCACCTATTGTGACCCTGAGACACACTCAAACACGCACACAATGTTTCATTAAAATCGGCCAAGCCATTTCGGAGTTTCTATAGACCGATTGCAGCGCCACCTGCCAGGGTATATAGCAGACCTGACACACCTACTCAGATACACACACAAACTTTCATCAAAATCGGTCTAGCCATTTCACCTACCGGATGCTATTGTGAAGCCGTTTCGGAAAACAGCCTGTATAACAGCGGTTATCCTTTCGCAACAATTTTACAATGTTGAAAATACTGTTCATGTTAAATTGTTATATTGAGGTGGCAACTGGGCCAATTTGCCTATCAGAGAATTATGGAACTCTCCCCACGCTTCCGTTGGAAGCTCGAATTCTATTTGACAATTCGACCCTCATTCGGACTGAAAACTATGACGTTGAAGGAATCGCGAAAAGATTTCGTACAGAAATACGATACGATTTCTACAACGATAACATTCGAAAATACTCACGTTTCGTAAAAGATTCCAAAATTCGTCAGAAAGATTAAATTCAGTCGATATCCCATCATACTTCATACAACCAACTGTCAACAACTAAAAAATGTTTCCTTAGAATACATTCGATAGGATTTCGAATTCGTATATAAATGCCTGCAAGTGAAAATCGGTAATATCGTCGAAAGTATAGATCGATAATTACTTTATTTTACGTTCTCCACCTCCGGCCCGTTTCATCAAAAATCTTTCCTCGAAGATAGGTATCTACCAGTCATTTCAACTTAGAATTTGATAGAACACATTATTTCTCAAATATCAAAAATTCTGCCATGCGATCGCTCTAAATCGGCGACTCTATCATATTTCTTCTTATTTCTAGCAATGTATCTTCACGATTCGAGATTTTCGACAAATTCCGTTCGAAATTCTAATTTTATTTGACATTCGCAAAGAAAACGTCGATAAATTCAAACTGACAGAAGTTTCTATCATCTGTGATCGAAGTAAATCATCCAAGTATTATCTTCTATAGCAGGACCCGAAGTCGGTCGAGCGAAGCCGAACCGGTCTGAATGTCACATTTCACCCAGGTTTTCAAAATATGTCAAAGTTTGCGATCTTTTTACGGAAAAAGAGTAGGTTTTATCGAAAATCGGGCTGCGTTACAAACTACCTACGAATCTCGTCTTCCGGCCCCCGACGAAATAACTTTCCGAGCGTCGCCTCCTCGCGAGATTTCTATCGTTACCGATTTGGACGTTTAGCGGAAAACGGAGATTTCACCCGATTTCACGATATTTTTTTAAATACTCCCCACGTTTTCTCTCGTCGAAGACGGATACCCGGAGAAAATTTCGTCTTTTCTCGTTCCCGTTTACACCTCGAATCCCCCCTCGCCCCTCGAATAACCGACGAAAAAATCGAAAATATCGACCTCCTAGAGGAAAAATCTTTTTTGACATCTCTCTGTGATCCCGAGATCTTTACATTAGTAGAATAAACTAGTAGCCAGCAGTCCATATTTTGGGATTCAGATGAGCCAGCAGATCTACCTAGCAATAGATCCACATTTTTCTGGTAGATCTACATTTTTCCGGTAGATCTATAATTTTCCGGTAGATCTACATTTTTTCGGTAGATCTACATTTTTCCGGTAGATCTGCATTTTTCCAGTAGATCAACATTTTTTTGGTAGATCAATATAATCGGCAGATAAATTGAATCGGTAGATCAATTGAACCTGTAGTTCAATGCCATCTAACGGGTCCTGTTGTGATTCTGAGAATCATTCATCACACGAAAGTCCCATTGAAATATGTCAGGAGTTTTTGAGTTGCTAAAAACCGAATATAGCGCTTCCTACCGAATCGTATTGTGAACCTGAGGCCTTCCGAAACACAATCACAAAGATTCATCAAAATCGGTATAGCCATTTTTGAGTTCCTGTAAACCGATATTAGTGCCACCTACCGGGGAATATTGTGGATCTGGAACTTAATCAGATACACACACACAAAGTTTCATCGAAATCGGTCCAGTCATTCTTGAGTTGTTATAAACCGAATGCAGCTCCCCCTAACGGGTTTCTATTGTGACACTGAGAGCCACTCAAACACGTACACAATGTTTCATCAAAATCGGTCGAGGCATTTCTGAGTTTCTACAGACCGAAAGCAGCGCCACCTACCGGGGTATATTGCGGACCTAACACATACTCAGATACACATACTAAGTTTCATCGAAATCAGTTCAGCCGTTCTTGAGTTTCTATAAACCGGATACAGCGCCACCTACTGGTTACTTATTGTGACCCTGAGACATACTCAAACACGCACAAAATGTTCTATCAAAATCGGTCGAGCCATTTCTGAGTTCCTATAGAGCATTATCAGCGCCACCTACCGGATGCTATTGTGAAGCAAGGACACACCGAAACACACAAACAAAGTTTCATCAAAATCGGTCAAGTCGTTTCGGAGTTGACATTTTTTTTTAAACTCCCCGTATAGCAGCGGTTATCTTTTCGTAGCGGTTTTACAGTGTTGAGTATTCTCTTTACGATACATCTCTAGGGGTGACATTTTACTTGAAACACCCTGTATAGTTAATTTTCTGCTTAATATTTGAATATTTTGAGTAATTTTAATGCAAAAATCCGTCCGATCGAACGGATATTCATTATAGATTTAGTAACTTAACGAAAATATCCTAATCCCAAGATACGTTTACTGGAGTATGCTCCTTTATAGTGCCACCTACCGGGGAATATTGTGGATTGAAACCTACTCTCAGATACACACACAAAGTTTCATCGAAATCGTTCCAGTCGTTTTTGAGTTGTTATAAACCGAATTCAGCGGCACCTAACGGGTGCACACAAAGTTTCGTCGAAATGGGTAAAGCTGTTTCGGAGTTGACATTTATTTAAAAACACCCTGTATAACAGCGGTTATCTTTTCGTAACGGTTTTACAATGATGAGAATTCTCTTCACGATAAATCTCTTGCGGTGATATCTCACTTAAGACCCTGTGTAGCAATGGTTTTTCATTTTCGACCGTTAATTTTCTACTTAAATGGTTGAATATTTTATGTAATTTCAATGCAAAACATTCAAAATTATACGTTCATTTTTGGATAAAAAATAATCAAGGCTGTGTCCTTGGTTGCGTAAGGTTCCTATTCATATACATACATTCACGGTTGGATAAAAAATAAACAATGCATTGAACGCGGTGGCGTAGGTTCATATTCAAATACATACATTCACAATTGGAACAAAAATATTCAATGCTGCGTCTTTGGTTAAGTAAGGTCCTTGTTCAAATACATACACTCACAGTTGGATCAAAAATAAGCAATGCAATGAACGCGGTGGCGTAGGTTCCTATTCAAATACATACAAAAATCCGTCTGATGGAACCATCGATTATAGATATCGTAACTTGACGAAAAGATCCAAATCCCATCTTCGACAGTTAATTATCTGCTTAAAGTTTGAATATTTCGATTGATTTAAAAGAAAAATTTTCAAACAAACGGAAATTCAATATAGATTTCGTAATTTGACAAAAAGATCGATAGTCCATGATGAGTTTACACGGGAATAACACACTCTTAAGTTTTCATTCCGTAAAAATGAAAAAAATTATAACGTTAACGATTGCCGGCCACTCCGAGATTCGATCCAGCTGCCCCGCGATGCTACCGTTGATCCTAGGACGCTTCCAATCCGGCCACTTTCGCTTTAGATAAAAGTAAGAATTATGCTATATATGAAGGTTTTATAGCACTGGGATGATTTCCTTCCTTCGATTTCCAGAATATCGTCAATTCTGTCAAGCGATCGCTCGAAATTGGCGACTCGTTCATATTTCTCGCAATTTTTCTTGACGATTTCGAGATTTTCGACTGATTCCGTTCGAAATTCAAATTCGATTTGACATTTCGCGCCGCTCGTTCGGACCGAAAGAGTCGACCTTGCAGGAGCCGCGCTAAAATTCAGCACAGAAATACGTGAAACGTCAGAATGTTTTCGATTTTCGCAAAAAGTCACATTTTCTTATCGTTCGTACGGGAAAACGAATGAAAAGATCGAAAGCAGATATAGCCTATCCGGTAATTTCGAATCTCTTCTTCGCATTACCGCGGACTCGTCGTTTCTAACGTCGCCGTTCGTTCGATCTCGTTTCCTTCATTTTGCACCATTTACCAAAATTGGCGTTTTTTCGCCTTTTCGTGAATTGTTTTAAAATACACCCTCACCTTTTCGAACCAAAAACGCGAAACTCTACGAAACTTCCGTGTTTTCTCTCGCTAAACCCCCTCAAGATTCCCCCCCAATCCCCCTCCTAACCACCAAAAAAACACCACGTTTACAACGACCTTCTCGAAAAGTTTCCCTTGATCTACTTCGATGGTCCAAGTCTTCACTTTAGTATATGTATTGACGATCTCGTTTCCTTCATTTTGCACCATTTGCCAAAATTGGCGTTTTTTCGCCTTTTCGTGAATTGTTTTAAAATACACCCTCACCTTTTCGAACCAAAAACGCGAAACTCTACGAAACTTCCGTGTTTTCTCTCGCTAAACCCCCTCAAGATTCCCCCCCAATCCCCCTCCTAACCACCAAAAAAACACCACGTTTACAACGACCTTCTCGAAAAGTTTCCCTTGATCTACTTCGATGGTCCAAGTCTTCACTTTAGTATATGTATTGACAATTTATATTGTGCCTGTCAAGAATAGGATAAAGATATTTTCCGGGAGCTACAAAGTTCGATTACACATCTATGGGGTTACAATACAGATAGATAATGACAATGATAATTTTATAATTTAATAGATTAGATAGTATACTTATACAGAGTGGGTCTTTAGGTTCCACATTAATTTTAACCATGTATTACTCTCATCAAATAAAACACTTTTTTACTTTACCATTAAGCAGCGTGCTATCATTTTGCCCAAATGTCTGTAATGTTCGAATTTTTTGCCGGAAATGGTCTTAAACGATGAGGTTCGACTGACTGATGGAGAATTCGAGGTCAAATTTGATTATGTCCGGCTGGTCGACCGGCTGATGTCACGATAACTTCCGAACGGAAAGAGATATCGACTTGAAATTATCATGGCACGGGGCGTCCAAATACGACGGACAAGTTCGTTAATGAGCATAATCGGCCTAACGGTTTCCGAGTACAAAATTTGTTTTCAGCCAATACAGAGCCGATCAAATTGAAACTTGGTGAGTAGTTGTAGAATACAAACCTAAGGAAGTTTGTGAGTTTTCGTGGTAATCTTATACCTAGAAAATTAAAGAAAAATTATTAAAAAATATTATTTATGTTACCTGATACGATAACCTGAGAACGGAAAGAAATGGTGACTTGAAATTTTCAGGTTAGGTTGTGCATCTGAATGCGACATTTGAATTTGTTTATAGCTATAATCGACCGAACGGTTTTGGAGTTATACCCATCTGAAATTTGGTTGTTATTTCCTCAATAACTCGAAAAATACAAAAGATATCCGATTCAAACATGGTTATTAGTTGTAGAATGCCAACGCGAAAATTCATGCGGAATTTCTTGAGGATCGTATCAGTAGAAAATTTTTAAAAAATCGTTGTAAATCATTGAAAAAAATTCTATATATCAGAAACTATTCCTCCGACATCGCTGAAGTTGCGAGAGAGCCTTCAGAACCTAACTCTACTGCCAAGTTCCAAGTTTGAACACGATCGAATCTATATAGTTGGAGATCCGAGCAGCATTGTGTTCAGTATAGCTGGATAGGTGACCGTTGCCTCGATAACTTTCGAACGAAAATAAATAGGGACTTGCAATTTTCAGGGTAGGTTGCGCATCCGAATGCGACATTTAAGTTCGTTAATTGGTATAATCGGCCTAATGGTTTTGGAGTTATACTCGTCTGAAATTTGGTTGTTATTAAAATTCGGTAATTACTTGTAGAATGCCGACGCACTAATTTTCGCGGAATTTCGTGAATATCATATCCTGAGGCGTAAGTTATTTCGTATTTCAATTCCAATAGAAACATATGTCAGAATTAAAAATTATGTGATCATAGACGACTCTCTCATTACTGAAGTCTGTCATTAAAATGGTATGAAATGTATTCATCCTTACTTACATATTATAAAATAAAGTCGCTTCCCGCTGTCTGTTTGTTACTATGTATGCTTAGATCTTTAAAACTAAGGGAAGGATTTTGATGCGGTTTTTTTTAATAGATAGAGTGATTCAATAGGAAGGTTTACATGTACAATACATGCATAATATATTAGAGAAACACTGATAATTTTAGAGGATTCTAATGTGATGTCGTAAATAAACACATTTTTGGCGCTCTAGTTCCTCGGAACTGAGTGCTTATCAATTTGCCCAAATGTCTGTAATTTTCGAATATTTCGATGAAAATGGTCTTAAACGATTTGGTTCGACTCACTGATCAAGAATCCGTGGTCGAAATTCATTCTGTCCGGCCGTAGGCACGATAACTCTCGAACGGAATGAGCTAGAGAGTTCAAATTTTCAGAGTAGGTTTGGGGGAAGAATATCTCGGCTAAGTTCGTTACTGGGCAAAATCGGACAGAAGGTTTCGGAGTAATAAAAAAAAAATTTTTTTTTTACAAAACAAATTGCAAATTAAATTTTTTTTAATAAGCAGTTTTATCATAAGAATCCATTCATATTATTTTTAACTCTAACAAGCTAATACTTTCGGAGATATGATTTTTCAAAATTTCAATGTAAATCGTATTTCACAGATTGATATAATTATTCTATGTATATTCTATGTATGAATTGTCATAAAGTCAACTTGACAGAAGGGAATATTGTAACTTCAAGAATATTGGGGTTGAAATACTCGTATTTTAGCGATGCAACGGGGACCTCACCCAAAAATGTTTGAAAATATTACGTAAATATTGAAAGCATAATTCTGTAGTTCGAGAGAGGAGAAAATTTGGTGAACGTAGATCAGGAAATTTTTGATCGATTACAAGGTAAAAAGAAAAGAACTATTATTTGAATTTAATTTCCTTTATGATGCAGTTCTTTCATAAGAATACATTGATTTAATTCCCAACTCTGAGAAACCAATACTTTCGGAGATATATTTTGTCTGTTTGAACTAGAGCGCCAGAAAGCTCCTGTCCACAGGGCTTGAACCCATTTTTTGCGCTTACATTGCAAGCTCTGGCCGAACCCTACGAGATAGATCAAAATAATGTAGTACAGTATGTCCTGTCCACAGGGCTTGAACCCATTTATCATTTACATTCTGCGAGAAATATTGGCTTGATTACTAAGCTATTTCAAGCGATACAGCATTGATCCTTATCCAATAAAGTACCTTAAATGCATTGTGCATTTAATATTGATCAATATGGCCATTTACAGCATGTAATTTAAATGAATATTTTCGAAGATATTGCAGATTTAAAATGTAGTGACATAGCGGTTGATGCGGTGGTACCGACCGGGGTGCCGGCACTGCCAGGATAGGAATCATCTGTAGAGTGTGAGGCTCGCCTCAGCCAGAATAGATGTATTGATTCCCCGAATTCCTCCGATACCATCGGATGTACTGATCCAATTTAAAAGCCTACAATTTCCGCTAATGATATATTTTGCAATGACCATTAATAAATCGCATGGTCCAACTTTCAACGCTACAGGCTTATATTTGAGCGTTGAGTGTTTTTCACATGGCCAATTATATGTCGCTCTTTAAAGAGTAACGTCTAAAGAAAACATGTTTGTATTGTCTAACGACAAAAATGCTGTGAACGTTGTATATAAAGAAATTTTGTAGAATATATAGTAATCTGTAGAATATATAGCTATATAATATATAGCGGGCAGCTAGTATATTATAAAAGCTGAAAAAACGGTATACAGGTATCGATGCTAAATTGGATTAAGAGGGTCCAATAGAGGTGAGCAGACAATAGAACATGCGCGTAAAAGTTCCTGACGTCAGTGCTTGTTAAGAATTTCTTCTATCAAGCTTTTCACCAAACCTGCTGTGCATACAACCTTGTAATATTGGACTTCTATAATATATTTATTTCATACTGATACATTATGAAGAAATAAACCCTTAGTTACCGTAACTATAAACATGGTTATAACTCCCTTGGGATTATACTACGACGGAGGTTACACGGTCAGTCTGGTATCATTCTCGCATCAATCTAACATCAGTATTACCATCAATCCGGATCATCAGCCCATCAGTCTACGCATATAGAACCAATTTCCCGTCAATCTCGCATCAGTCCATGATTGATGTGATGCGAGACTGATACCAGATTGACCGTGTAACCTCCATCTATGCAGTTATAGATCTTTATCTACTCCTATTAAATTATATATTCATTATTCAATTGCTTTCGTTCAATTAATAGTATCTGTAAACAAACAACGTGAGTTATAATAACTCACTACTATAACTCACTGCTTTTTTCGGAATTATCAACTAGTTGACTAGTCGAATATCAAGGTGGTTTTGTGCTTCTGTCACCTGAATAATTTTGACGTTTTCAAATTAAGTTGATAACTAATTACCGTGAATATTTTGCTGAAGAAGATGAATTCAGATAGTGAAGATGAATTATTATGCACACCTTCAGAAATAAGAGAAGCAGCTAATGTAACCATACAGAATTTAATGCTCGAAAAATCACAAAAGTATGAAATTGTATACAATAATTTTCAAGATTGGTGTAGCAGTAGAAACATTAATGGTGCTATTCTGCTTTTTATCTGTAAGCTATGAATCTGTAGGTAACGATTGCTCTGTAAGAGGCCGCCTTATGAAATCGTAAATAATGCAATTCTGGATTCGTTCCTGTAACTATCTCATTTACGGTGCTACATTTGAACTACTTTGATCAATTTATTGGAAAACATAACCTAAAACGGTAGAAATATTTTGAATTTGAAGGTATTTGCGTAGAGTATCACTTATCAGCCCAATATATCTTATTAGGATTGTGTTTCATTGCAGGTTTACTATTGTTAAGAGATGAAGGAAGGAAATTAAATATGCAATATGAAATGAGATATTATTGATTTATAACATGGTTTTACTCATAAATAGTCCGGATTACTTGAAAGAAATGCCCATATTAAAAAATAAAATGTATAAGCCAATTATTATATCCCCCACCATACATATATTATAGAAAGAGGGATAATACCTTTTTCGTACATCCGGGCCTAAAGTGACAACTTCACTCCCTTGTGACAGGTACTAAAGTGTCACATTTAATCCCTCCGGGATTAAATATTGACGAAACTCCCGGAACGATTAAATCACAAACAAACGAATTTAAGGGATATTTTAAGCGGCACCACTTTTTAAAAGCACTGCTGCTCGTATAGTTTTCTAGATTTCGGTGGTAACAATTCTTCACCTACTTCGGCTGCTCTTTTATCAATATCAGATACACCTTCTTCACTCATGATACCAATAATTATCAATAACAATGTTTCTTTACAATGACACTAGTAATGACAATGTTTCTAAATTATAATTGTCACAACGCAATGTTACTATGGTAACTTATTTTAAAGACAGTTTATTAAATGAGTTGAAGAGAGAAAAAACTGATTGAAATTATTGAAATAATTAATAAAATCATACCGGAAGTACGAAAAGTATCGTATATACCTTGCGACTGAAGTACATTTGATCCTTCAGGTAAATTATGGCCCTCCCTGCGGTCGGGCCATAAACTTTACCTTCAGGATTAAATGTACTGCTTCAGTCCCGCGGTATATAATATACTATTCCGCTACTGCAATATGGCATTAGCATTTCTTGCTTCTGAAGCATTCACTAAAACCAAAGTGCACTGATTTTTTATTCAATCGAAGATGATGATAAATTGATCATCCGGAATTTCAAATGAATCCATTATCACTTAACCGTTTTTTCTCAATTCTCACGAAGTTCATGTTTTTGAAGTCATGTCAAATTACGTACAGTTAGTTGGATACGAGGTTTTATCCTGCTCCAAGAATAAGCCAATAATCCAAGCAATCTGATTATTATTCACATATCCATCTTCATATTTGGGAAAAAAACCGTCACGCCGCAAAATCATACAATAATTCTTCAAAATAACCTCACATTATATCTTCCGATATGCTTCTGATCGCCACTCTAGCACTCGTAAGGATTTAAGAATATCTGTAAGTTACAGATCGTCTAAAACAGTCCAGAATAGCAATGTTCCTGTAAGGTTATGAAAAGTTACAGATTTGCTTATAGATGAAAGCAGAATAGCACCATAAGTCATTAGTCTAGTCAACAAGTGCTATTTGGACCAACTTTTTTCAGCAGTCTCCGAAAATTATGTATGAGGTGTCATTCGATTCGGAATGGCATCTAGATGATTTTTGAAAGAAATGAAGTTCCGCTTGCAAAAATTGTAAAAGTTATTAACAATTAACTAAAAAAAAAAAAGGGGTTTTAGTTTTTTGTAAATATCTCAAAAACTAATGAAGATTTTTCAAATCTGAAAAAAGATTCAAAAAGGCTTGGAGAAGCCACGTCCACTTCGGGCACTTCAACAATAAACATTTTTTAAACATAGTAAATATGAAAAAAAAAATTGAAAAAATTCAGGCAGTAACTGAACAGATGAATGAATAATAATCCGCTTGAACAAAATTTTTATAATAATTTTTTATTTAGTTATTCAATAGTTAATTAATAACTTTTTTCTGCTTGCACATTAACATTGCAAGTGTGATAATTGCTAAACTATAAGTTTTAGATTTTTTTCCTCTCTTGGAGCAATTCTTCAAAGGTTTAAGAATAGAATCCCGTTGGGAAAATTAAAAAATGTTTATTTTTCAATTTTTTATTAATAATTTTCGTTGTTGCAAAATTAAAAACTTAAATTAATCATCGAACAAAATTTTTTTTTTTTTAATATTATTAACGATCCGTTTTCCATTTCTGCTTTTGTGACAGAAAGTAGAATAGAAAAAAAAATAAAAGGTAAAAATTTATTTGTTTATAACAAATTGTTTATTGCATAAACAATGAAAAAATAAATAAAATGAAAATTTTTTTTTTATATCGAAATGAAAAATGAATAATGATTTTTAAAAAAAATATCGTTCCTTAATTTTAATTATAAGTGGGAGAAAATAATTGTTAATTAACAAATGCGTTTTTAAGCAATACAAATTTTTTTTAAGGAACAATTTTTCTTTTAAAAATCATTATTTGTATCAAAGATTGAAATTCCAAAAAAAAATTTTCAATTATCTTATAAACAACGCATTTGTTTAAAATAATTTTTTAACAATTAGAGATAAAAATTAGAAAAAATTATTTCTATGCAGTTTCTAATAACATAAAAACGGATCGTTAATAATATTAAAAAAAAAAAATTTTGTTCGATGAATATTTTAAGTTTTTAATTTTGCAACAACGAAAATTATTAATAAAAAATTGAAAAATAAACATTTTTTGATTTTCCCAACGGGATTCTAGTCTTAAGCCTTTGAAGAATTGCTCCAAGAGAGGAAAAAAATCTGAAACCTATAGTTTAGCAATTATCACACTTGCAATGTTAATGTGCAAGCAGAAAAAAGTTATTAATTAACTGTTGAATAACTAAATGAATAATTATTATAAAAATTTTGTTCAAGCGGATTATTATTCATTCATCTATTCAGTTACTGCCTGAATTTTTTAAATTTTTTTTTTCATGTTTACTATGTTTAAAAAATGTTTATTGTTGAAGTGCCCGAAGTGGACGTGGCTTCTCCAAGCCAGAGTACCCGTGTTCGGCCTTATTTTCATCCCTCTGGCAAATTATAAATATTTATCGTACAGTTTCGAGAGTCGAGACTTTTTTTTAGGAAATTTTCTCCTCTTTTTGAATCTTTTTTCAGATTTGAAAAATCTTCATTAGTTTTTGAGATATTTACAAAAAACTAAAACCCCTTTTTTTTATTAGTTAATTGTTAATAACTTTTACAATTTTTGCAAGCGGAACTTCATTTTTTTCAAAAATCATCTAGATGCCATTCCGAATCGAATGACACCTCATACATAATTTTCGGAGACTGCTGAAAAAAGTTGGTCCAAATAGCACTTGTTGACTAGACTACATCGTTTACAGAGAATGTTCTTTTGGCATATTTTAGTGAAATTAGCCCTAAATATGAATCATCGCCTGTATGGACTACTCCATGCTAAGAAGCACACTCAACATAAATAGAATCAATATAGAGAAATATCTAAAATTATGCGTGTTTCTTGAACGTCAATCAGAGAAACATGTAGCTAAAATGGCAAACCGCCGTATTCACAAAGCATTGTTAAGTGTTTGAATCTCCGTTAAGTCCTAACTGAGATCCACAGTTAAGGATAAATTTGTATCGCAGCCTCAGTTAACGTATTTAACGGCTTGTTTCACCACCTTTATCCCTTATTATCCCCAATTTATCCTTAACTGAGGACCTCAGTTGGGACTTAACGGAGATTGAATGCTTTGTGAATACGACGGAAAAACTGTTACTCCAGAACAACTAAATAATTTCATAAATGAAGCTCCTGATGAGAAATATCTGGCGACAAAGGTATTAGACCTCATAATAATTCAATCGTTTTCATCATCTAGTTAATATCATAATTTATTTTATCTACAACTGTCAGATAATGACTGTGATTTGACACTCATAAAAATGTCATAACATTCTTCATTAACACACTAGTGCTGTAATGAATTCATTACAACTCTTGTACTGTAATGAGAACCACAAAAATAACAATCCTATCAAAGTATATCAGAATTGCAAAACGAAAATTATCCAGGTTACGATTATTGGAATTATTTATTATCATTATTATTATACACATTAATAACAAAATCTCTGCAATTTGAAATCGAAATAGGGAACGATGACTGGCCTAACACTCCACTAGAAATATTTTGAGTATAAACATCATCTGTGCATGTCGCTGGACTTATGTCCTTAGAAGTAGAGGCAATATTCTTTGGTTCGAGAAAGACTTTCTTGTTAAGACTTAGAATTGCCGTTGCGGTACGTTTTTTGTTTGCTTCAGAAGTTTCAATATACCCTTCAGCGACAGTTTTTGATTTCCATCCACCGTGTCGTTTCACTGTTAAAAGATCAGCTCCTGTATCAGCCAAGAGAGAACTTGAAGTCCTCCGAAAGCAATGCCCAGTATATTCCTTTGAATTAGGCAATTGCAGAAATTGTGCGATTAGGCTTGGAACACTACCTATGGTATTCACACCAACGGGCTGCTTCGTGCATTTTCCTGCTTTATAAAAAATGAAAAATCGTTCATGATCGCAATTTTCTGGTCTCAATTTGATATATTTTCGGATAGTTTCCACGTGATTCAACCCTTCATTGTTCCCTGACGTTACAAAAAACTCTCTTCTCGTCTTTGTCTTGCAAGTTGGGATGATGATATGAAAACATGATCCTTCGTCTTTTACATTTTCTACAAGTAAATTTGTGATTTCGGCCCGCCGACACGCCCCTGCCAGACCAATAATCAAAATGACCTGAAATAATTATTGCATCATAATTCTTTTCTCGGAAGAATGTCGATAAGTTACCTTCATGCATAGAAATCTCTCGTCAGGAGCCTCCAATAAAAATCTTGCTATTTCCTCCTTGATAAATACCCTGGATTTTCTAGGCTTGTACCCTTCTGATTTTCGTTTTAAGAATGCAATTAAATTGAAATATTTCTTGATATCGACATTCTTTTTTATCGATATTATTGTCCTCAACATTGAATAATAACACCAAAGTGATGTGGGCTTTTGTGTTTCGCTCATTTCCTTGAAATAAACCAGCAAAACCTTTTCGCTTGTTATATGTTTGACATTCTTCTCACTACACCATTTTTCCATAGACATAGAATAATATGGACTGGTTCTGAGAAAGAGACCATTGATATCAGCATTAAAAAGAGATAGAATACTTCAAGGCAAAACCAGAGACAATAGAATAGATTCTATTTCTCTATGGGCAAAACCACGGTGTGACGGTATAAGAATATATTCTTATACTGTGGCAATTGGGAACTTCCAAAACTCTGGTGGCGGGATTCGACAACTAACCAAGCTCCTAATGAGCCACGTGTTCGAGTTTAATTGTTCAGTATTCGTCAATAAACTTTTGTTTAAAAGAAAAATTCAAGTTGAAATAGTGAATATTATCCTGCCTAATATGTCTTCGACCAGAAACGACTATTGTTGTGTGCCTCAATGCAATTCATGGGCGAAAAAAATGCCAAAATGTATAGGTTTGAGTTTTCACTTCTTACCTCCGGAAATCCAAATATAAATATTGGAAGAGTACTTAACCTGGACCTACATCCAGATAATCTTTATTATACCTCAAACATTACACTTATTGTTAATAATTCTTTTCACATAATATATATGTATCATATTTTGAAAAAATCATTTCAATTATTGGTAACTGTTTTACAAAAGCTTTATCTGGTTCAATTTGACACTATATTCTCATAAATAAACTAGAACATCATGCACCTGAACTTTAATTAATACATCAGTAATATGTTTACACCTCCTCCGTGCTCCGACTTTGCAAGAATATACCATACCTTCTATTTTAAGTTTACCATTCTCCACATTAATGGGCCATCAATTTTATGTGGTACTGAATTAAGGGCACTACTTTGTAAACATAAAGAACAAATGTCTATAAAACTGGGACCACAATTTGTTTTGTCACACACGATTACATGATCTACATTTAGAACCTCTTTTCCTTCTACAAGGACTCTAGAATTAGAAGTTGAAGCTCCTATGTACTCCAGAAATTCTAATCAACTGAGTCCCTTCTTAATCATTCGCAAATAGTAACTGAAAGAACTTTTAAATATAATGTAAGTTTGACAAACATATATGAATATACTTACTGGTTGTAGTCTTTATATCAATCAAGTGCCATAAAATTAGTTATATAATGATCAATATTTGAATCTATATCACAAAGTAATCCAACAATGATCTCAAGTCAATTATAATTTAAATTTTCCATGAAAATTTCGGTCAAACTTCGTCGACTGACCTGTCCAACACGAGATTGTTTACATTTATTACTAGCCTGGTTAGTTGCCGAATCCCGCCACCAGAGTTTTGGAAGTTCCCAATAAATATCCCATGTATATTTGCCCATGGTATAAAAACACCATTATTTTTATACCATGATATATGCCTTGAATTATTCCATCCTTCATAACATCTCTCTCTCTAATGTATTCCGCAATGAACAGTGTGATAAAATTACGTGAGGGCCAGTCCATGTTATTCTATGTCTATGCATTTTTCATATCGATCAAATGCATCTTCATATTTCTTTTTTGATGTAGATGGCACCAGATCCGTTATGACATTATGCGCTTCGTTTTCTATATCAGAAGGAAGTTCATCACTTGAACTCATTTTGAAACTTAATATATAATTCAGATAAAATGAAAATTTGAAGAAGCGGCATTTATATCTGTTGTTATGGTTACATGTGTGTAGCCATAGCAACGCACAACGCGACTTGCTCCATGCATAGACAAACTGAACGTTTTATCTATGGCTTCATGTTGAATATTTAATTGAGAGTACGAATTAATTGATCATTTCAGAATATGTCTCGAAAGGATGAAAACAAGCAGTTGTAGATAAAATTTTGTACGTAACTCGTAGGATACTATATCATTAAAGCACTCATGTTAAATATAACAACTCGGCCTACGGCCTCGTTGTTCAATTTTGACATTCGTGCTTTAATGATATCTGTATCCAACTCGTATCGTAAATAACTATTAGGTTGCTTTAATAATGGGCCTTATGGATGCATGGATCTATTTTCATGGTCAGTGTACCAAATACAAAAACAAAAATTGCCACAAAATTCACTGTTACGGAAAATGTCTATACCATAGTTAAAAAATATTTAAGTCTTCGTCCTAATGATATATCGCAAAATATATTATTCCTTAAATTCCAAATTGGAAAATATCACTCACAAAGAATTGGCTAAATTTGGAGCAATGGGGAAAGACATTGCTACATTTTTGAAATGACCAGACTGTAATTTATACACAGGGCATTGTTTTCATCGACAACTTTTTTTATCAGTAGATGCTGGAGGGGAAATAACGGCACTGAAACGCCATGGCGGTTGGCGATCAACTATTGTGGCTGGGGGGTACATTGATGATTCCAAAAACAATAAGACAGATACTGCAAACAAAATATACAGTTCAATAACACCTCAACCAGTTAGTACATCAACAACATATATGCAACAAACACAAAAAGAAATTATAAACTTGCATAATTCAGTCCCACATATTCAGTTTACTCGTTGTATAAACTTTACCATTAATTTTATTCATAAACAAAATGAGTAAATACAACTAAAATTTTCATAACATTGTAATAGGTAATTATTAAGATTTTTCAATAAAGTTCTTTATCTGTACTTGAATCTTAGTCATTTATTGTTATAGTCGTAGATAAAGTATAGTATTCAACTTGCGGTAATGGTCATAACTCACTTGATGAATTACAGCACTCGGCTGCGGCTCGCGCTGCAAACTTCATTTGCGTGAGTTATAACTTACATTACTGTTCGTTAAATAATATACTATTAACTCCCTCTAATGTATTTACAAAAACAAACCGGCAATTGTCAAATTTTCAAATTGTCGAATTTTCAATTATCAATATTTGTTTCATTCAGTATGAAATAAAATCAATTATCTATCACGTGAGTTATTGAATGTTAACAACCTCGGGCAATCTGTTGCCCTCTGTTGTTAACATCTTCAGAACTTCCTTGATACATAAAGAACTATTATATCAGTGATCTTAGTATTCGTTTCAAAAATAGTTGATGCTGAAACAACGCTAATAATATTTTTTCTTATTTTGCAGATTACGTTCGAAAACGATCACTTAGACATAATGGATTTCAAATCTGAAGAAAATGAATGTAGTCAGTTGATACCTCCAATACCATCGCCACCCATTGGCCTACCAACGTCATCTAGCTGTCAACCAACAGTACGACGTCGCAAGATTCCCACGGAGCTGCGCGAAGCAGATAAGGATATGAACGAGACTTTTGCGCTGCTAAAAAACGTCGTGTCGCGTCACGAGGAGGACGAATGCGACCTGTACGCAAGAATCTTGGCCAAAAAGTTACGAAAACTGCCAGATTGGGAAAGACAGTTGATCATGCACGAGATCGATGGTATGGTGCTCAACGCGATGCATCGATCTCGTTGTTTTGGCAGTTCCAGTTCCGCGTCACCTCTGCCTCATTCCAATGGACGACTGTCTAATTTTACCTCTTTAGATTCATTTTCTTCCCATGATCAACCACACCCACAACATACAGAAGATCTAGATATCGACAGCAAAGCGGATATCGTAACATTCGAAGATAGCAAAATGTTGACGTGAAAGCAATGATTTGAATGGGTATGGGTAGGTAATGGTTTTGGACAATGGGTGTCGGTACTCTGAGATGTTGGTCTAGAAACCCTTGTAACCGTTACCCCCTGCGACGAAGATAACCAACGTGGATGCAGATGAAGAATAGAACAAATTTGTGCAATTCGATGAGTGAATAATATGGCATAGTGGAGCAAAGTGGACATGTAAAAATAAAGCCGATTACATACAATGATTTGGATTTCTATTGAAAGCCATACCTTTCAAAACCTTCGCAAATTCCGAAAGAAACAGTCTTATGCCACTGATTTATTTGTTTAAATGTTAAAAATTGGTTCAAGCACTGACGTGAAGTCAGGAGCTTTTGCGCGTATGTTCAATTGTCCATTCTCCTGTATTGAACACTCTTAATCGATTTTACCATGGTGAATTCGATTAAGAGTGTCCAATACAGGAGAATGGACAATAGAACATACGCGCAAAAGCTCCTGACTTCACGTCAGTGCTTGAACCAATTTTTTTTTCGTGAAGTCAGGATAGAAAGCAATGATGAAAAAATTAACACATTATTGTCTACCTTCAATTCTTCTTCAGGAGATGAATACATAATTATTCTTGAAAAATATTACTGGAATTAATGTCATATTTAAATAATCAAAGTAAAGAAAATTATAAGTTTAGTTACTAACATATTGAATGAAATTCAATTCAAAGTAATATTCAATTACTTATTCTTAACCAATAAATGTCCATTGATAGATCTAAAGGTGATGAGGTGAAACATAAAGATATATTCTCATTAGTGATAGAAAAACTGGCCTAAAATTCCTCTCTACCCATCACGAGATTTAATATCCACAAATGAGCCTCTCACCTTACAAGATCAGAGCCTTCAACAACATTTCAGCGATATCATATTATTAAAAATAATACATAACCTTTCAAAAGTCCCCTCTCACAAATATACTCCTCTGAAGGCACATGGATCTCTTGAAGAAGAATCGTCTTCTCTATTTCTCAAAGATATTCACTCTTGTTCATAGAAATCCCTTCAATATTTAGTTGCCTCCTCCTAAGGAGGATCTCTTTCAAAACCAGGTCTGACCACTAATGTAGGGCTATCATCTCCCATAGATTTGTGATCAAATAACACGATTTTCCCATAACATACGCGTAAAAGATATGTCATCATGACATTCATATTTTTATTTTTGAAGGTTCTCGCAAAAATACGACCATAGACAACATATCATACGACGATTCGCATCCGCTACCGGCGCTACCGCTTCGCTACCAAACTCACAAAAGGCGCGGTTCTCCAACAATATAGATCCGATCATGTTCAAACTTGGAATTCCGCAGTAGAGTTAGGTTCTGAAGGCTCTTCCAAAATTTCAGCCATGCCGGACGAATAGTTTATGATATATAGTTTTTTTTCAATGATTTTTAATTATTTTTTTTTAATTTTCTAGTTATACCATCCTCACGAAATTCTGCAAGATTTTTCGCGTTGGCATTCTACAACTAATAACCATGTTTGAATTCAATCGGTTTTGTATTCTTCGAGTTAATGAGGAACAAAAAACAACCAAATTTCAGAAAATTTCAGATGGCTATAACTATAAAACCGTTTGGACGATTATGCTCATAAACAAACTCAAATGTCGCATTCAGGTGCACAACCTAACCTGAAATTTTCAAGCCGCTAACTCTTTCCATTCTCAGGTTATCGTGACAACAAAAGTATTTTTTAATAATTTTCTAGCGATACGATTCTCACAAAATTTCACAAACGTGCTCAGGCCTATATTCTACAACTATTCACCAAGTTTAAATTCGATCGGATTTATTTTGGTCGAAAACAAACCATTGGGACGATTATACCCATTAACGAACTTGTCCGTCGTATTGGGATGCGCCACCTACCCTGAAAATTTCAAGTCGCTAGCTCTTTCCGTTCTCAAGTTACGTGGCAACGGACGGCACCACAGAATTAAATTTCACATTTGGGCAAAACTATAACGCGATGTTCCCCAGAACATACGCGCAAAAATCTCATTTTGCGATTAAAAATTTGCATATGAACAAAATGATGGCACGCTGTTTCAAAGAACATGCGCGCAAAAATGCTATCCCTTCCGAAACGAGATTCATCTGTACATATAACGACGGATTCTAAATTTAGAATTATATTTCTCTGTGTCAACAACCAATTATAAAAATTGTCTTCTGGGCAGGTAAGTAATCATCTGGTGACATGCCTTGTTGATAGTGAAATGGGTGTAGAACTTACCCCTTAAGAAGTACATACAGTTGAATTCGAGGATTTTATTGATACTTCATTATATGAGCAAAAAGTGGGAAAGCCCTGTGGACAGGAGCTTTGGCGCTCTTGTTGAAACTTTGACAAATCATATCTCCGAAAGTATTGGTGTCTCAGAGTTTGGAATGATCAATGGATTCTTATAATCAAACAAAATGTGTCTATTAAAAAATGACGAAATTATTGGTTTATCAGAGTTGGGAATGATATCAATGGATTGTCATTTAATTTATTTTATTTTATGATGCAGTTCTATCATAAGAATCTATTGATATCATTCTCAACTCTGAGAAACCAATACTTTCGGAGATATGATTCGTCAAAGTTTGATCAAGAGCGTCAGAGCTCTTGTCCAAAGGGTTTTCCCACTTTTTTGTACCATATTTTCTGACACCGGTTGTCGCTTTTTCCGATTTTCGTGGCATTCTCCACCTTAAAATGAAAATTCAAAACTTTGAATTTTCAGGTGACTACCCGATGTACCAAATTCAAATTGCGGGTAACATTGAACGATTCAAAGTTACCTTATATTCATACGTTTCCCAAGTAGTTCAGAAGTTAAGAATTTTAACAAATATTTAATGTTTACGAATGAATATTTTAAAATGAAACTGGAGACGTTCACATAAAAGGCAAGGAAACTCAATAATTCACCTGCACAAAACCGACTTTGTATATTTAATTCTGAATTATTAGGAAGCAACCAACAACCGCTGAAAAACGCATTCAGAAATGGCGCGTAAAACGTAACAGAATATTTGACAGATGAGTAGTTTTCTTCAATGTGACAAAGTTCATATTGGTATGTTCCCTTTTAAGCAGTATCTTGGACTTGCGTCCAACTCATCCGTAAAAGTTGGAAGCAAGTCCAATATGACATGTATGAACACAGATCAGACGATAATTCATAGATAAAATAATTAGAGCATTCGGTGAAAACATAGAAGTACGATTTAGGTATTATTGAAATTTTGAAAAATCATATCTCCGAATGTATTAGCTTGTTAGAGTTGAAAATGATATCGATGGATTCTTATGATGAAAATGCATCTTAAAAAAATGAATTTGAAATTTGTAATGTAAAAAAATTTTTTTTCGTTACTTCGAAACCATCAGACCGATTCTGCTCAGTAACTAACTTAACCGAGATATTCTTCACCCAAACCTACTCTGAAAATTTTAACAGCCTAGCTCTATCTGTTCGAGAGTTATTGTAGAAACAAAATTGAAACATTTTTTTTTGGCACTTTACGGCAACCCTATCAATACAAGACTTCGCATGCATATAAAAGTCATTATTCTACAATATAATGCTGAATTTCAGATAGATCAAGTGATCGGTTTCGGAAATATTCATAAAAAATGTTTTTACTAAAAACGGCCATAACTCTGAAACTGCTTGGTGAATTTCGCCCGTTAACGAACTCGTCCGAGATATTTACGCTCCAAACCTACCTGCAAATTTAAATCCTCTAACTCCTTTCGTTCGAGAGTTATCGGGTTAACGGAGGCCCGACCGGACAAAATCGAAAATTACAGACATTTGGGCAAATTGATAAGCACTCTGTTCCGAGGAACACGGGATCCAAAAAGTTGGTGTGTGGTTATCAGTTTCTAATCGTAGAATATAAAACCCAGTTTTCTTTCATGATACCATTAATGGTGAAAGGTACATAATAATAACGCTGAAGCCACTCATAAACCAAATGGATGACGAAGAAATACAGATGGGATATTTTCAACAAGATGGGGCAAAACTGCCCACACTACTTCTGCAAATCTAAGCTATCTGCAGGAGTTCTATGGCAACCGTATAATAAGTCGAGGACTCCAGCCTTTATTTCCAATACACTCTACAGACTTGACTACCCCTGGAGTTTAGCATCTTTGCATATCTGAGAGATTACATAGGTAGGTTTTCAAAAGACAATACGATAATATTGGGAATCTCCAATCGTCAACAACAATGTGCTGACAACAAACGAAAACGAATTTATAAATGCCTTGAGAATAATGGAGCACATTTTGAACATTTGATGTGAATTAATTATTAGAATTCCCACAAATGACCAAACACCGAAACTGGGAGTTATCTTGCTGTTATTCAATGTACTTATTCTGTCCATTTGTATTGATATATTACCTGCATTCGAACATTAAAATTAGTTCAACAGTATGCATTCAGTTATCAGTACTTATCTACATCTCAAAAATTCTGAATGAGATTTCGAAAATTCTTCCATACAGACGCAAGGGACAACAGATTCATTCATATCTGTTCAATAGCTAATATGATATCTCTTGAAAATGACTTAGGAGAAAAGAATCCCAACTATTGAATAATTCACTCTCGATTCCATCAGCTTGATATTTTCTGAAAGAAAACTCCTTAAAACGGAGTAAATTTCCAGTATCATTATCAAAATATTTTTTTCTTAAAAAAAAATTTGCTGCTGAAAGCGACCCTTACACCCCCAACCCAATCGTTTGAGACCATTTTTGGCAAAAATTCGAAAATTACAGACATTCCGCCGTATTCACAAAGCATTCAATCTCCGTTAAGTCCTAACTGAGGTCCTTAGTTAAGGATAAATAAGAATCGCAACCTCAGTTTAAGTGAAAATTAACGTGAAACAGGCCTGTTTCAGCACCGTTACATACGTCAACTGAGGTTGCGATTCTTATTTAACGTTAACTGAGGACCTTAGTTAGGACTTAGCGCAGATTGAATGCTTTGTGAATACGGCAGATTATGGCAAAATGATAACGCGATGTTCCCCAGAACATACGCGCAAAAATTCATTTATTTGAAAATTTCACTTTTTAAAAACTTACTGCGAACTATATCAACTATTAAATTAATTTATTTTGTATAATACAAATTTGTGGTACAAACTGTGACGGGAGGAGAAGTAATCTCCTAGTCACAATAATTTTGGAATTTATTATTTCTCAAAGCCAATGTAAATAAAGGAGAAAGTGAGGTTATGCGTATACAGCGTGGCCGCGGTCGATGGTACCCTGGACCATTACGCAGAACGGGACGTACGATTTTATTGAAAATTTGGTTCCTTGGCTAGGAAGCACTGCTCCATCGATATAGAATATTTTCAGCGATGCGGTGTTGCCGCTTATATCAAAAAGTACTAAAAAGTTTGATATTTCAAATGGAACAACCTGTATATTATTGCTTTTTTCGATTCGACGTAGCCTCCTATCTCTAGCAGTTTTCAAGTAATTGATTGATTTACTTCTTTCTTTGTGCAAAATATAGTTTAAAATAAACATTCATTCCTTTGGTACTTGGAATCCTAGAGAGTAGGATTTTGGGTATGTATTACCAATATCCCCTGTATCATTTACGTTTAATGAAATACGTCTCTAATCATACAGGTTTGTTCAAAATCCGAGGCTTTTCTGAGAAATACTAAAACGGTAAAAAGTGCGATTTTTCAATTGGAATGACCTGTATATCATAAAGATGTATTGAAAGAGAATCAATCAAACGATATAACATGTTCTTATACCTGAATTGTAAGGTTTTCGTATTAAAAGCAATTTTCTATGCAATGGGAATATTATGGTAGGTAAATTTTGTATTAGTTATCCATGAAATGTGATAGAATATATCGTCGGCGACACCGCAAAACCAAGTAACTGATAAAAATTCAAAAATGAGATTTCGGCGGTAATTATTTAATTGTATTTGTAAGGACAGGTGTGCAAATTCTTTTCAAAGATTAAACAGTCCCTGAGATAATCAATATCAAGTGGTTTGTAATTATGTTGAATTTAAACTAATTCATCAATCCAAAATTATGAAGTTTTTAGAGTCTTCTGAAATAGTTGGTTTTTGCAGTTACTTGGTTTTGCGGTGTCGCCGACGATATTATAAATTATCATAATTTGACAATCGGCATAAATTGTAAAGTATTAATGAATTTATAACCGGAGATTTTATTGAAAACGATTCAAATGGAAGGCAATAATTAAACAAATGAAGATTTGATGAAATTGTTTATTCTTCACGGTCAATGCGAACAAATTGTAGCAAGAACATGTAGAATGTTCATTGAGATGTATCCTGACTTAGAACCAAAGAACAAGAGAAAATTTGTACGATTGCAGAATAATTCCATCCTTTATGGATCAAAACTTAGAGTGGGACGAACGATGCTGAAGCTTATAACTTCGAAAGAAGATAACATTTCAAATGATTAACTTATTTTGAAGCGAATCCTCATGCTTTCACCAGAAGCGCAGAATAATATTTAGGCCTAACCAGAACATTCTGCATGCTCTTGCTACAATTTGATCGTATTGACCGTGAAGAATATCCAATTTCATGAAAACTTTATTTGTATAATTATTGCTTTCCATTCGAATAATTTTTCAATAAAATCTCCTTAAATAAATTCAACAATACTTAACAATCGATGCCAATTGTTAAATTATCATAATTTACGTTTTCTATGAAATTTCATGGATAGCTAATACAAAATGTAGTTCCATATTTCCATTGGCATGAAAACTTGCTTTTAATTCGAAAATCTTACAATTTAGGTATAGGAACATCTTATATCGTCTGAAAGAAGATTAAATTATCTTTCAATACATCTCATGATATACAGGTCATTCCATTTGAAAAAAACGCACTTTATATCTTTCAAGTATGTATCGGAAAAGCCTCGGATTTTGAACAACCCTGTATGAAAAGGGACGTATGTCATTACACGTAAATGATACACGGGATATTGTTAATCCATACCCGAAATTTCGGCTTTCTAGGATTCCAAGTAAACAAGTAATGAATTTTGAATTGAAACTATGATTTGCACAATAAAGGAAGTAAATCAATTAATTACTCGAAAACCGCTAGAGATAGGCATGATGAAGTTGATACAGAATTAATCAGGAGGCTATGGTGGATCGAAAAAAGCAATAATATGTAGGGTGTTCCATTTGAAACATCAAAGTTGATAGTACTTTTTGACATGAGCGATGGAGCGATGGAGCAGTGGTTCGTAGCCAAGAAACCAAATTTTTCAATAAAATCGTACGATCCGTTTTCCGTGAAAGTCCAGGGTGCCATCGACGTGGCCCACCCTTTATTATGAATTATGTGGCTGGAATTGCAAATTTGAACAAAATTCATATGAAGCGGCAAAATGAGAGGGTTCCAGAACCAACTAGGATGTTACAATCATTTATAAAGACCCTGTAGTTCAAGATACATCTCACCTCTCACCCCATATATCCCCATCTGCTATACCAGTAGAATCTTCTACCAGAACTAACCACAGAATTTCGTCCGCTCATATTATATGAAAATTCCATCGAACCTACTATCATTCTACCGTACTATGACGAATTATCTGTACTTGATCTGGATACTACCGGAACCAGATGGCTGTGACCGTAGGAAAGCTTGCATAGGTGGCTTCTATTTATAACGTGCTTTCTTTACACAGGTGTTCATTAGAATAAGGCCGGTGCTCTGTACTCGACGATGAAACGGAAAAAATCGAGTGTGTAAACATGGAGTAAATGCGGTGAATTGCAGACTCCCGAAGTATATTCGTAGGATAGCTAAAATACCGATTTCAAAGTATGATGGTTTATATGGATGCTGAAGATATGTGTATCGGTTCATTATTTTCAATACTAATATTTTGCAATAATGCAGGTAAAAAAACTTTGACAAATCATATCTCCGAAAGTATTGGTTTATCAGAGTTGGGAATGATCTCAATGGACTCTTATGATAGAACTTCATCATGAAAGAAAGTTAACTAAGAAAAGTGTATTTAAAAAAAAACAGGAGCGCCAAAATCATTAATCTGAAACCATCAGACCGATTATACCCCATAACGAACTTATCCAAGACATTTATTCCTCAAATCTACTCTGAAAATTATATTATATCAATTGTAACTTAGCCAATATTCCAGTTTTTTTTTACTGAAGATATTCTGAACTCAATTATATTATCACCCAAAAAAAAAATATCATATAATCCTTATAAATCTACGATAGCTAAGGTTATTTCATTGGTCATTTTGCATCCAGTCATACTTTGTTTTCTAGAACAGAAGGCAGGAGGGGTATTTTATATCATGAGTAACGAACCAGAAATGAATATGAAATTTCTCTTGTAGGCAAATGAGATGACATGTATGAAGACAGATTCATATAATAATGCATAGAATTCATAATATTAGCTTGTTAGAGTTGAAAATGATATCAATGGATCCTTATGGTGAAACTGAATATGTAATGCGAAAGAAAATTTTTTTTTTTCGAACTCAATTTTTTTTGTTTAGCATTTTCTTAAAGTATGATATTTCGAAAATATTCTCTGAAATTTTCAAGTTAATCCGATGAAGGTTCCGAGATATTATTAATAATGAATACACTTGGGATTGATTAATTATCAATACCAATATCTTCGACACATCATACTACAAGAAAATGGCATAAAAAACAAAAATTCTTAAAAAGCACTTAACGGGGGCATTCGCATGTGCAACCTACCCTGAATATTTCAAGACGTTATATCTTTCCGTTCGACAGTTATCGTGGCAACGGACGGCAGGTCAGACAGAATTTAATTTGACATAGAATTCTTCATCAGTGAGTCGAACCTAATCGTTCTCATCGTTCACTTATCATCTGCGCAAGTGTATAACACAAAATGCTCGGAAGGAGCAGCATGAACTTCCAAAAAATTAGGTTCCGGATTATCAAGCAAAATATTCCGCAAAATATTAGTCATTTTTAGAATTTTTTCATGTCATGTAATTCCAACCCAATTTTGCAAAAGTGTGCTTTGGTCTTTTGCATCTAACTACTGAGTTTCAATTCAAGCAAATTAGTATTTTTCGAGTTATTTTGGAAACAAAATTTAAAAAGTTTTGAAATTTTTTTTTGCCACTTTATAGACATCTATAGAAATCAATAGAAAACTTCGCATGTATATAAAGGTTCTGATTCTACAAGTTGATGCTAAATTTCAGATAGATCGAGTGATCGGTACCGGAAATATTCATTATAAATATTTTAACTAAAAATGGCCATAACTCCGAAATCGCTTGGTGGATTTCGCCCGTTAACGAAATGTCCGAGAAATTTTGCACTCCAAAACAACCCTGCAAATTTCAATCTTCTAACTCCTTTCGTTCGAGACGGACATAATTGAATTTCACCCCGGATTATTCATCACTGAATCGAACTAAATCATTTGATACCATTTTCGGCCAAAAATTCGAAAATTACAGACATTGGGCGTAATGATGCCTCTGTTCCCTAGAACATGCGCGCAATAATCGGTTTTGAAATTCTGACAGAATTGGATACACAATTCACCACTACACCGACTCTCATCGTATAAAACTGGGTGATAATACTCGGGAAGACATTTTGGAAGCTTCCACATCGGCATATATTGTATGGGCCAGGAAGTGATGACTAGACGGAAGTAATTATTGAATTAGTATTATTTCTCATATACGTAATAGACATTACGTATTATTATGTGTATGCTATTTCTACACATCAATCAAGTGTAAAATTGAAAGATTCATAGCTCAACAACAATAAGTTTAAGCAAGATTTTATTACGAATGTTTTCGTTTTGGATTTACCAATATATGAGAAGAAAAATAATTCAGCCCGAAAAACTATAAGTTTTTGAAAAATCGTTCAAACAATTGGCTAAAAACAATTGAGTGCTCTTTACTGCTTATTACAGGGTTGCTTCGGAGCGTAAATATCTCGGACAAGTTCGTTAACGGGAGAAATCTACCAAGCGGTTTGGGAGTTATGGCCATTCTTATAAAAAATATATTTTTGGCGCTCTTGTTCCTCGGAACAGAAAGCTTATCAATTTGCCCAAATGTCAGTAATTTTCGAATATTTGGCTCAAACGATTTGGTTCGACTCACTGATCAAGAATCCGTGGTCGAAATCGATTATGTCCGGCCGGCCGGCCGTCCGGTCGTCCGTCCGTTAACACGATAACTATCGAACGAAAGGAGTTAAAGAGAGGATTAAAATTTGCAGGGTAGGTTTGGAGCGTAAATATCTCTGACGAGTTCGTTAACGGGAGAAATACATCAAGCGGTTTTGGAGTTATTGCCGTTTTTAGTAAACACATTTTTTTATGAATATTTCCGAAAAGGATCACTCGATCTATCTGAAATTTAGCATCAAATTGTAGAATCATGACCTTTAGACGCATGTGGAGTTTTGTATTGATTTGTATTTTTTCTACAATAACTCTGGAACGGAATGAGCTAGGCAGTTGAAATTTTCACAGTAGGTTAGGGAGATAAATATCTCGGTTATGTTCGCTATTGGGCAGAATAGGCGAGATGGTTTTGGAGTAACAAAAAAAAAATTTTTTTTAACTCACAAATTTCAAAATAATTTTTTTTAAGATGTAGTTTGAGCATAAAAATCCATTGATATCATTTTCAACTCCAACAAGCTAATACTATATAGATATAGATATGATTTTGCGAAATTTCAATAATGAATCGTACTTCTATGTTTTCACAGAATGCTATAATTATTCTATCTATGATTTATTATAATATGATCTGTGTTCATACTCGTACATCTCATCATGTTCCATAAGAGAGAGTCAAATTCATTTCAGCTATTTTAATTTGATTTCTTCCATGGTGCAGTTCTCATTCTCAGATTGCTCATTTAATCTTGATGAATAAACTATTACTTGAATTTAATTTCCTTTATGATGCAGTTCTATCATATGAATACATTGATATAATTCTCAACTCTGAGAAACCAATACTTTCGGAGATATAATTTGTCTGTTTGAACAAGAGCGCCAGATAGCTCCTGTCCACAGGGCTTGAAACAATTTTTATGAATATTTCCGGAACCGATCACGGGATCTATCTGAAATTCAGCATCAATTTCTAGAATCATGACCTTTATATAAATGCGAAGTTTTGTATTGAACGGATATCTATAAAGTGGCAGAAGAAATTTGAAAAATTTTGAAATTTTGTTCCCACAATAACTCGAAAAATACTGATCTGATTGAATTGAAACTCAGTTGTTAGATGCAAAAGACCGAAGCAAACACTTTTGCAAAATTTGGTTAGGATCGCATGACATGAAAAAATTCAAAAAATTACTACTATTTTGCGGAATATTTTGCTTGAAATTCCGGAATCTATTCTTTTGAAGTTCATGCTGCCCCTTCCGATAATTTTTCATTATGCGCATGTGCAGATGGGAAGCGATTTAATTGCTGGAGTTTTCGTCTGAGAGGATTGTGGTTTTAGGCTGGAGGATGCTATTCCTCCATACAATCCCGGTGAGGGTCCGCGCATTCGTGGATTCAAGATGCGATATCTCCTGAACCACAAGTGTTGGAGAATCGGAGTTTTGTGTGAGGACTGTGAGGTGTGTGATTTTGAGACGACTTCAGCCGTGAGTGTAATGCGCATGCGCAGAGGAGAAGTGGCTATTTTTGGGTTGTATGGGTTATGTTGGGAGTGGTTTACGTCTAGCGGTCATGGATTTGGTGCTAAGCCGATATTGTGAGGTTTTAAAAGAAATTTCATAGCATTTCTGTGCACGGAAAAGTCAGTTTCGAGGAAATAGCGTTGTTAGTGAGGTGATATGTCTGTATCGTGGCTTTGGGGCCAATTTATAAATAACTGCATTTGGAAGATCTATATTAAATTACATTTGGATCTGAAGAATAGGCGTAAGAAGCGTTCCTAACGGGGGTGTCATAACTGCAATTTTTCCTTTATTTCTACCCACAGTAAAACTAATAGCCAGACTGTAATAATAGCCCGATTTGTCAAAGAAACTTGCAAAAATATAAAAATACACTGACGTGAACTCAGTATTCGTTAATGGACGTAACCGGTTAAACGGTTTCCGAGTGATAGTTTTGTCATCAACCAATACAGATCCGATCGGATTGAAACTTGGTAGCTAGTTGTAGAATACTTACACAAAGACGTTCGTGAAAATTTGTGAGAATCGTATTACAAGAAAATTTTCAAAAAATATTATTTATTTCACAATAACCTGAAAACGTAAGGAGATAGTCACTTGCAATTTTTAGGGTAGATTGAGCATCTGAATGCGACATTTGAATTCGTAAATAGGCATAATCAGGCAAACGGTTTTGGAATCTGAAATTTGGTTGTTATTTCCTCAATAACTGGAAAAATAAGAATCCGATCCAATTCAAATATGGTAAGTAGTTGTAGAATGCCGGCGCATAAATTTTCGCAAAATTTCGTGAGGATCATATTACTAGATAATTCTTAAAAAATATAAAAAGCACTGAAGCAACTCTTTGTTGCGCTTGTTCACGTTGGCTAATTTTAATTGAATGATGAGTCTTTTAAGTTCGGTGGATAGAGCGAGCCGGAGATCTAACCAGAGGGTAGTGGACACCATTCACTATCAGTATCGAGTCAAAAATTAACAGAGCTGTGTCTAATCTGGCGTAAGGATAGAGTAACTAAGTTGACAAAGAACACAAATGACTCTCCTTAGTCTCCTTAGTCACAGAAGCTCCTAGGAGCTTCTGAGGGATCTTCTTGGGGAAGACTTAGGAGGGTCCGTATAATCATAATCATGTCTATAGCACGCGCACAAATGCAGATTGACTTCACTATGAAAGAAAAAGGCTAAAAAAGCATTGACGTGGGATCAATCTGCTTTGGCGCGCGTGCTTTAGACATGATTATGATTATACTGACCCTCCTAAGTATTTCAGCGATTGGACGAAATCAACCAAATAGGCTCGTTTCTAGGTTCAGTTACTTAATAATAATAATAATAATAATATGGTTTATTCCGTGAAGCTCCAGGTATAAACAATTATCACAGAGGCGTGAGCCTGTACGTGATCTACTATGAACAAAATATTATACAGTAGCCGATATTCAAATTATCTTGCAAATTCTAGGTAATATACACTTTAACAAAAAATAAAACAATATATTTGTGAACATAATTCAACTAAGTAAAGCAAAAAAACAACGACAATATCATCCGCAACTATGTGTGAGTAATATTCATCTACACAACAAAAGCATAGTGAGGTGGACACACACGTTATAGACCAACATCGGTCACCTCTATAGGATTTATTCAAATAATAATAAATAATAATAATAAAGAGTTTATTAGACAACATTACAAAGTCAATAAACCCGAACGAGACTGTGAGTTATTCAAAATTTATAACTGTGTACAGCTGTTAAATTAAAAATATTTGATTCTAACGGCAGAACAAAGAAAAAATAAAGATATTACATTGAATGAAACCAGTTTCTTTAATACCCTAGTATGAACCTAAATTCCATATGGAAAAACTAAAAACAAAATGTCAAAACTGGGCAAATACGTCCTAATCGGTGGTTCTTTTTCTCCATTATCGGTGGTCTTATCCAGCTTCGGTGGTTTTAACCTTTATCGGTGGTCTTGTCCAGTATCGGTGGTTTTTGTCTTCGTCGGTCGTGTTGTCTATATCGGTGATTTTTGTTATTTTCAGAGATGACTAAAGCGTTCAATTTTTCAGTCATTTCAAGCTTTATTTATATATATACATATATTTTTATCAATTTTCTCATGTGGAATTTTGATTTTATGGACCAATGTCCGATTTCCTAACTTAAACCATTTTTTCACTTCCTTCTTAAATTTATTTCTAGATCTTATTTCTCTTATTGTATGGGGTAAAATGGGGTACAATCTTGATGCTATATAGCCAAAATATCTTTGTCCAATCCTTTTCATTGCCCTTGGTCTCTCAAAATTGTCCATTTTTCTTCTAGTTGGTTAATTATGTTCCTTCAATGATATCGTCATTTTCTGTTGGAAAATATCAATTATTATTTTCTGGGCATACAATTGTCTTATATCTAGTACTCCGGACATTTCATAAATAGTTCGACTTGAAAATGTTATTTTTTTGCCATACATAATTTTCAAGATACGTTTTTGTAAGACATCGGAACATATTTTATGGCAGTCCAAAACGCCTCCCCAACCAACGATACCATAAGAAAGCTGAGACTGGACTAGTGCATCATACAGTATATGGAGATGTTTAATAGATTTGATCTTCTGTTGGATAAACCTGAACCCATATAAAATACCTCTAAGCTTTTTATTCAGATAGAACATATGTTCATCCCATTTCAGATGTTCATCCATAACAATTCCCAGGTATTTGATGGAGTGCGCCTTTTGGATTTGAAGTTCTTCATCAATCTTCAAATCCCCAAATTCTGATTTCTCCATCTTATTTGAGGTAAAGGTCATGTATCGTGTTTTTTCTGGATTCAAAGTGAGTATATTCAATTGGAACCATAGTTTGAACTTGATGAAATCTTCACTCACTTTTTCCTTCAGTTGTTCCCAGGTTTCATCCTGATAAATTACTAGGGTATCATCGGCGAAAGTTATGGTTTGACCACTGCTATTCAATTCAAATATACTATTTATATACAAAATAAATAATATCGGTCCAAGTACAGTGCCCTGCGGAACTCCATAAGAACATATGTTTTTATTACTGTATTTACCATTAATTGACACGATTTGAGTTCTATTTGAGAGGTAACTGTTGATGAGGTCATGTATTTTTCCGTTGAATCCGTACTTCTTCAGTTTCTCCAGTAATCTTTGATGGTTGACAGTATCGAATGCTTTTGCAAGATCTATTGCAATTGCTAAAGTTGGAATATTTTTATCAACATTGTTATATATTAATCCGGTTACTTTTTTTATAGCATCTTCCATTGACATTCCTTTTCGGAATCCGAATTGATTACTAGATAAAATGTTATATTTATCTATAAACGACATCATTCGTACTTTTAACAGTTTCTCAAAGACTTTCGCTATATTTGAGACGATAGTTATTGGTCTATAATTTGACATTTCACTTTTGTCCCCACTCTTGTACACGGGTTTGAAGATTCCTAGTTTGAGGGCTTCCGGAAAACATGCCGTTTCAAAACAGTTGTTGATCAAATGAGCAAGAGGTTGTGATATCTCTTGTTTTATTTCCTTTAAGGTTTCTGAACGAATTTCATCAAATCCAGCCGATTTCTTCGATCTGAGACTGCTTACAGTATCCTCTATTTCGGTTGAGTCAGTTGGAAACAAGAAAAAAGACTTATTTTGTTGGTGAATCCACTCCTCGAAATCTCCGGGAATTTCTATTTTACTTGCATAATTTTCTCCTAATTCACTGAAGTAATTATTGAAAGCATCACATATCCCCAGATCATCTTCAATCTTTCTATTATCCTGCCCTCTAATATATTTTATATTCGTTTCTTTTCTGCTAGCATTTGTCATATTTCTCAGACATTGCCATAACCCTCTTGTTTCACATTTGTTTCTTTCAATGGACTTTTGTACATATTGTCTTTTAGCAGCAGATACAAGAACACGAAGATGGTTTTTAAATCTTGAATATTCGCTCTTCAGTTCGGTATTCCCAGGTTCTTTCTTGACTTTTTCATACATACTTTGTTTCTTATTAATTTCGCTCAATATTTTGGAAGTCATCCACTCTTTTCTTGCTTGTGCTTGTTTTTTCTTATGTATAGAAGTTGTATTGTTCTCTATATTTAGTATAGTAGGGTAAAATATTTAGAAAACTTTCTGTTGCATGATTTATATCTTCACTTCTATATATTGCTGTCAATTTTTCATTTCTGAGTGAATTTTTTAATTTAGTATAATCTATATATTTTTTCGTTTCGTGTTTCATCGCATTAAATTTTTTAATTTTCATATCAGCGTATAACATTATAGGATAATGGTCCGTGATGAGATTCTGAAGGATGATTCCATTGATGTTCGAAGTATCTGGATATATACCTTTAACGAAAAAGTGATCGAGACAAGTCCGACTATCCAGACGTGTATATTTATTAATAAGTGATATGAACCCGAAAGAACTCATAACATTTTTATATTCCTCCACATGATATTCTCGTGACAACAAATTTATGTTAATATCCCCCGTGATTATATGTTTAACTGGTAGTTTTTCTTTTTTCAGATAATGTAATAACTCTGTGTTGAATTCATCAATGGAGTATTGTGGTGATTTGTACAGAGCCGTTAGTTTAAGCGCCTCCTCCTCATACTGCATATTTATTTCTATTGCTGAGACTTCCCCAAGTTGGACCAAGGAGTAATCAAAAACAATACCTTCCCTTATATATACCATTGTTCCATCATTCTTGTTATACTTTCCCCGTTATAAATTTGCTCATATCCCTCGAGCCAAAACAAACTCACTTTATCTATCTGAAAAGTCTCAGTCAACACGACAATATCCTATGAGGTTTGCATGCTCCCCACAAACAACTCGAATTCGCTGAAATTCTTTTGTAGACTACGAATATTCATGTGAAGAACCCTGAATTTGCTACAAATTTCCACTTTATTTAGTTCATTGATATCACCAATGACCACTGTATCATAGTCTTCTTTATCATATTGCCTTATGAAGTTATCCATATTAACTTTTTTTTTTTTTTTCATATACTCACTTTATATCACCTCTACAACCGAAAAAATATAAAAAATAATATGTCTAAATGATGAGTCCACTTACATTTCTAATTTTTCTTTTCAGTCGTGGATTTCTGACGGAGTTTCATACCATTTCCACTTCCTTTAGCAGGTGATCCTCTCTTATTCTGGAATATTTTCTTGTGTGTTGCAACGTGGGGCGTAATCAATCTACTATCTCGGTTTTAGTATTGTATTTCTGAGGGTCCTGGGCGCGAATCTGTCAGCTGCTTATCAGTGTCTATTACATTATAAGCAATAGAAGTTGGGGTACTAGGTGCGCTATTCACGGTGTTTTCTTCTTCCTCGGCGTTCTCCAAATCTTCCAAACTATATATTTCTTCTCCAACCACTAGTTTATTTCCTTTTATAAATGATTTTTCTCCAGAATTTGCTCGGGCCTTTAACAGAAAGATTTTCAATTTACGGTACTCCTGTCGTTGATGCAGTGTTAAATCATGAGTAATTGCTATATTTGTTCCCTTTAGCTTTCTGGTGTTCTGTAGAATGAGCTTCTTGGTTTGGTAAGATACGAATTCCACCTTAATTGGACAGTCCTTCTGCCTGCCCAATGAGTAATAATCACTTATTTCCGATGATTCAATCTGATCCTGATCAATTATCCTGAGATTTTGATAGTAACTATTCAATTTAACCATTCAAAAGTGCAATGGAGGGAGTCGCATCTGGTAAGTACGGTCATATTATATACATTGTAATCATGCGGGTGAGAATGGTGTAAGTCATTGGGGATTTATTATCAAATTAAAATATTTTCTTCCCCTTTCAATCACCCATAATTTGAATCTTTTCTTTCTTGTACTCATTTTCTTTATAGTTTTCAGCTCCTTCGGAACCAGAGCATAAATTCGTGGGGCAAGGTAGGAAAAGCATATCTGACCTATGCGTTTTTGTGCTCTAGGCGTAATATATTGACTTATCTTATTTCTTGTTTCATATTCATGCTCCGAAAGTCTAAGTTGAATTTTTCCCGTACTTACGCCAAGCAATTTCTGCAGCACAAATAGTTGGTAGTGATGCATCATTTTTGAAACAGCATATAAACCATCCGATGGAAACAGGAGAGGCTTCCCATAAATAACACGGAGCAACCATTTCTGGACTACTTCAACTCTCCTCATATGACAAATGTATGCACCGCCCCAACCTATTATACCATATCTTACCTGGGACTGGAATAGAGCAGAGTATACCATCTTCAAGTTTGCCAAATCAAGATACTTTTTGAGATATTTAAACCTAGTAAGTAGACACCTCAGTTTTGCCACCAGAGTATCTATTTGTTTATCCCACCTTAGATGTCGGTCGATCGTAATACCTAAATATCTTAGGTTTTCAGCTTCAGGGATTGATGTTTCGTTGTCAACTTCTAGATCGCCCATAAATGGAAGTCCTGATTCGTAAGCAGCGAATGGTAAGTATTTTGTTTTCTGCAAATTTATCGTTGCTTTATTTTCCGTAATCCACTGCTTTATCACGAATAGATCTTCCTCTGTTTCATGTTTTAGCTCTTCCCAATAACTATTCTCGTACATTATGACAGTATCATCTGCAAAACTAATTATCTCTCCTTTCCTTTTCATCAGTAATAAGCTATTCACATAAATTATAAACAGAATGGGTCCCAAAACTGTCCCTTGAGGTACTCCATATTCAATATTTTTCTTTTCACTTGAATGCTCATGTATCCTCACGAATTGGATCCTATTTGATAAGTAGCTTTTCATTAATTTGTATGCTTTTCCTCGAAAGCCCATAATCCTCTGTAGATTTCCCCTTCCTGAAACCGTACTGCTTTTCCGAAATAATCTTATTCTTCTCTAAAAATTTAACAATTCGAACCTTTAGTAGTTTTTCTATTATTTTGGACAAATTTGATGTTAAACAGATCGGTCTGTAATTCGACAAACTAGTTTTATCTCTTGATTTGAACAAAGGCCTGATGACACCCACCTTGAAGACTTCCGGAAATTCAGCAGTTTCAAAACAAAGATTCGCAAGCATCGTCAGAGGCTCTACTATTACATCTTGAATATTTTTCAGAAGTTCAGTCCTGACACCATCCTCTCCAGGAGCTCCACCAGTTTTAAGATCCTTTATGATCTCTCTCACTTCGTCTACACATGTTGGAAACACAAAAACGTTCTCCTTTTTCTTTTTCCGGAACCTCATCTATGTTCCCCGCTAATCGTTTTCCTATCTCTGTAAAATATCTCCCGAATTCCTCCACAATTTCTCCTTTGGATGTGAGTATTTCTCTTTCAGAATTTTTAACCTAATCTATTTCTGTTTCAGGCCTACATCTTCCGCAGAGATCATCGACATACAGCCAGATGGATCTTGTCTTCGAAGTATTTTGAGTTATAAAATTATTCATGTAATCTTTTTTTGCCTTTTTTATCAACTTCTGAAATACATTTCGGTATCTTGTATAAATTAATTTCAATCTATCATTATTTGAGTCTTTAATCATTTCTATGTATAAATTATTCTTTCTATTGATAGCTTTCAAAAGGCCTTGTGTGATCCAGTCTTTTTTCCCCGATTTTCTATACGTTAACTTAATTGTTGTTGTGTTGTTTTCTGTATAATGAGTTAGAGAACCGATGAAAGCTTCTGCGAAAGAGTTTACATCTTTGTTTTTAATCATACCACTCCAATTTACGTTTCCAAGGTCATTTTTCAAATTTTTGTAATCAACATAACTCTTATATCTGTGAGTATTTTTGTATTTTTGTATTTTTTCAATATCCAGACACAATACTATTGCATAGTGATCTGTTATATCGGAACGAACAATGAATGCATTATTCTTATCTTCTGCGGGATTTCCACGCCCAAGAAAGAAGTGATCCAAACAGCTGTTACTGGATGGTCTAGTTATATCATTTATATATGAAGTATACCCGAAAGAACTGAATAAATTCTTGTACTCCTCAACAAGTTCACTGTTAGATAAAAGGTCAATGTTCATGTCCCCTACAACGATATGGTAATCCCATTTACGCGTTTTTCAATGTATTCCAATAAATCCCTATTAAACTTTTTTTCACATCCTTTCGGTGAACGATAAATTCCTGAAACTTTGATTGTTTTCCCCTCTAGTTCTATATCCACCTCCAAAATGTCTATCCCTCCAATAGATATAATTTTTTGATTATACTGTAGATCGTTCCGAACATACATAACAACACCGTCATTTCTGTTGAAAGCACCGTAGTTATATAAACATATATAATATATATATAACATAATATAATTATATGAACAGATCTAAAATCTTGAAAGTTACCGTCAAGACAACCACATGAAATTTCTCGGAGTACGTTCTCAGCAATAATTTGAATTCATCAATATTTTTCTCCATACTTCTAATATTGTTATGTAATATCTTGAATTTGCTAGCTATCTGATAATTATACAAATCACCCAACTGATCCACATATCTAGACCGGTATATGTCCACCTCAAAAACTCTCAAAAATTGATCCATTTTAAAACAAAAACAATTGATACTCAAACTATAATAACAACAATAAAAAAAAATAAATCATGCACAATGAACAAAGAGAAAAAGGAAAGAGAAACTCAACCAATCAGCCGCCTCTCTTCAGTTTGGTTCCAGGACCAGGATTGACCTTTCCTTGCTCTCTCCTGACACTTCCCGAAGACTGTGATCTTGTTCTACCCAGTTCCTCCCAGTCTCTTGCCTCATCCAGAACCTGATTGATCGACGAAATTTCCTTGTTAAGTCTCGAATCCTCCTCTGTAGACAAATGATCGTGCTCGGCCAGTAGTTCTTTATACCGAGTGTGGACTATTTGGCGCACTTGTCACCAACACAGGATTTCTACCAGACCTGTGATTTGCGTCTCTGTTTTGGTCTTTTCCAGTTGGGGATACACAATCTGCTCCAACCTGATTCTTGAGTTGTTCTACAGAGTACTTTTCACCGTTAACAAACAAGCACTTCGATTTAATATAAGCCTTATAATTTTATGCTTTGGCTGAATTCAGTTGTTGTCTTAGTAATCTGTAATCATCACGATTCTCTTCACAAAGATCCTCGTTTATATAAATTTGGGAACCCTTCAACTTACGCCGATTATTAAGTAGTTTAGATTTGGTTAAGAAGACTATGAATTCTATCTTCACCACTGGTTTATCCTTTCTCAACCTATAAATGTTGTCGATCTCGTTATCTTTCAAGTCAATATCAAGAATGGAGTTTAGTTGAGAAATAACAGAGTGTAGCAGATCTGAGTTATCTAACTTCAATCCTGAATTTATAACGTTTGGAGATTCTTTCTTCACACGACTCCAACCGTAATCCCGTCTTCAAGCCCACTTGCCTAATTTCTTCTCTCACCTTCGCCAATTCTTCTTTCAGGGCAGCTGTCTGTTTGGCAAATTGACTCTTCAAAAACACAGATAAATTCGCGTTAACTGCCATTCTCCGCCAACGTCTTGCGGTGTATGATATGCTTTAGGTATATCTTCAGGTGAAGATGCAGATGTTCTAACACGATTTATATGGGAATCGAGTTAGCGCAAACAAACACCGACTAATGCCAGCCAAATAAATTCTCAAATTCGGTGTAACAATGAAAATTTCTGGAAACGAATTTACAATGTCGATCATTCACCCTTAATGACAATTAAGTCCTCCAATTTACAATTTGTGCGAATTTTTACACTATGTAACCTGAGATAATCAACAATTAATACGGAGAATTGAAAACCACGGCTTTACTCACACATGACTACGACTGTAGTTGACTACTACGATTGCTACGACTAATAATGATGTTAATAATAATAATAATAATGAAAGAATAACAGTATTTGATATTCAGGGTTTTATATTATTAAAAATAAAATAGTAATTGGCGACGTTTCGGGCAGTGCCCTTTTTCTAGCCTGTAAAAAACAATATACACAATGTAAAAAACAATAAGAACAAACAACCAATTTATACGTATTCTAAAATTCTGAACACTTTGTTGGATAGAGATCTAATTCTTTTATTACCTTCGAAATAATTAATTTTAAGTTATTTCCCAACTTATTTGTTGGATGTCATTGGGGTTATGATTTAAATGATTCTAGAGTTGTCCGTCAATAATGATTTCTTCTTCTTGTTTGTTTTCGCTGGCTGGTTTATTTGAGACTGTTCAAAACAGTGGAGTAGATGGTTTATTTGCGACTGTTCAAAACAGTGGAGTAGATGTTGTGAAGGTATTTAATGTCTGATCTGTCATTAATGGATTTTTCATTTTGTTTTATGTGAATCATTTCGAGAAATTCTCTAGATTTTTTATTTGTTTCTCGGTCTAACACTACAGTCTCGTCATAATTAAATGTATGTCCATTCCCAGTTTTGTGCTTGTAAAGTGCTGTCTGTGTTTTGGAGTACTTGTGTCCTTTCAGTCTGTCTTTCAGTTTTTGTTCCGTCTGTCCTATGTATACACCCTCGCAATTATTGCAATTGATCTTATATACCACATGAGATGTTTCAGTTAATGGTGTTGGTGATTTTAATTTGCTAAAAAGTTGTTTAATTTGAATGTGTGGTTTGTGCGCAATTTTTACGTTGCTGTAGGGTTTCAAGATGTTTTCAATTTTTTCAGATAGAGAAGGTACGTATGGTATTGGTATGAACGTGATTGGTTCTTCTTTTTTATTTGTTGAATTTTCGGTGTTGTATAATTTGTGTGTGCGTTGTTTTATTATCTTTTTTATTTTTGGTAGAGGATAGTTGTTTTTCATTAAAAGTGAGGTAATGTCCTGTATGATGGTGGGTCTGTATATAGGTGAAGTTAGTTTTAGCGCTCTGTCAATGTACCCGATCATAATCGCTTTCTTCTGTTTATGGATATGTGCTGAGTTGTAATCTATTATTCTGTCCGTGCATGTTTCCTTTCTATAAAGTTTTGTTTGTACTGAGTTGTTCATTCTCAAAAGTGTCATGTCTAGAAAATTTATTGCGTTGTTCACTTCTGTTTCTAGTGTGAACTGAATTTTATGGTGAAAACTATTTAAATCATTAATTATTCTTTGTATCTCATTTTCTGATGTTATTATCAAACAATCATCCACATATCTTTTGAAAATTGTAATGTTATAGTTTTTTCCGGACAAAACCTTTTCCTCTAAATATTCCATCACCAATTGAGCAACCGTACTCGAAATAGGACTACCCATCGAAACTCCATCTATTTGTTGAAATAAAAAGGTAATAAAAGAATTAGATCTCTATCCAACAAAGTGTTCAGAATTTTAGAATACGTATAAATTGGTTGTTTGTTCTTATTGTTTTTTACATTGTGTATATTGTTTTTTACAGGCTAGAAAAAGGGCACTGCCCGAAACGTCGCCAATTACTATTTTATTTTTAATAATATAAAACCCTGAATATCAAATACTGTTATTCTTTCATAAATCACACAGGGTAAATACTTTTCATTCGATAAATAATAATAATATGACTTCGTCGGAAATGTCAACAAGGATATTGAGTGAAGTGAAGACCCTCTTCTGAAAATGTTAGCTCATCATAGAATTATCACCCAAGGAGCTTTCCTATTTAGTACTGGTTAGAGAACTTTGGAGAAGCTCAATATAACTGACATATCCATCGATCATGGACTGCAGGAACACATATCACGCCAACAGACAGAGTAGGCAGAGAGATCAGACAGGCACAACCGCAGACACTACTCGAACATCACATGAGTAAAAATATGCACTCCATATATTTTAGGAGTTTCAAAGATCAGGTCATATCGGAAGAATAATCTTTCAACTGTTTGAAGTCTGCTGGACTCAAGTCGTAAACTGAGGGGTTTGTTATGGCTTGTCAAGATGGGGTGATAAATGCACGAAGGTATAAAAAGAGCATCATGGGAGTGGACACCCCAACAAAATACAGAGCATGCCGCGGCCAGCAGGAAACTGTTATACACATCCTGTATGCTTGCAGAGTCCTTGCTCCATCAGGATATGTAGAAAGACACAATGTGGCACTCGGAATTCTCTATTTCCCTCTGAGTAAAGTTTATGGTATAGACAACGAATCAGTGCTTGCATATGTACCTCTGGAGATTGAAGCAGTTGTTGAAAATGACAGAGGTCGCATCTACTGGAACTATGCTATTCCAACAACTTGGCAGATTCACGCCATAAAGCCAGATATAGTCCTGCTGAACAAAGAGCTCAAGGAATTGTTTGTTATCGAGTTTTCCTCTCCTGCCGAAAATAATGTGGTGATGAAAGAAGAACAAAAGAGGGAAAAATACAAGGATTTAATGTTTGAATTGGGGATCTTGTATCCAAGGCATAAAGTTAGGAGGGTTGAACTAATCATAGTATTTCTAGGCGGAATGAGAGCAAACTACGTGACTGTTACGGCCTGTTAATTCCTGGCCGAGGTATTGACGCATAGAATGCACAAAGCAGTGTTGCTCGGATCACTTGGAGTCATCAGGTTCCGTCAACTATGAAGGCCAGTTGCAGCGTATCTATTTCGGTGAGGGACGCTGTAAGGGTAGTACGAAGAACTACTCTAAGGAATGGGTGAGAGTTTATTTAAGTCCTGAAAAATTTGAAATAAAATAAAATAAATATAATTCATTTTCTCCACCCAACTAAGATCACACATATTTAGTATAAATTTTGACAATTTAACAAGTGTTTCCGTAAATCACCTCTCGGTGAGTTTAAAGAGGTCAACTCAAAAGATACTCACTGTGTACCTCCGCAGCATTGTAGGTAAAAGAGCGCTAAAACTTGGCTGATCCCAATCTAGGCAATGAGTCTCTGACAATGTCTAATTGCAACATCATGAAATACCAACTTCTCCCTCAAATAGGGAGGAATGGAAGTATGCTAAATTCGAAAAACCATAACTGACATTTGAGATGTAATAGTAAATAGTCGAATTTAAGCGCGTAACCGGAACAGAGCGGTTAAGACCAATCCCTTGCTATTATAACCGATCGGTTATGTTTTGCAAGAGATTGATCTTAACCATGGTGGAAGAAATGATAATTTTGAATTTCGGAAAACTAGTTTCGATGTTCTGGGTTTCTTTCAAATTGGCAGTTCTACGGACGGCATATAACCATTACGCATTAACAGGATGGGTCTAAGGGTGGGGGATGTTAAACGGAATTGTAAAATTTTCAAAGCATTTGGAAAAATTTAAAGCAGTTCGAATCGAAGTTGAGCTTGCGGTGAACAAAGGCATAATACAGCGCTAAAATTGCCTCACGACTATTGAATTGACGGCATTGCCTCAAATCCAAGAACTTCATTACTCGCACACACATAACCACAGAACATATAATATAAGAAGTGCTACCTGCCTTGTAAACTGTGCGCAACAGTATTTTTTTTTTTTTTCTATCCTTTTTATGTGCTAGGCAACTGTAGGCCATCTACACAGTAACAATCTTTATCGCAAACTCTTTCAATTTATTTTTGGACATTCACACAACCCAACACCACATCCATGCCCTGAGCGGGATTCGAACCCGCGGCCTCCGGCACCACAGTCAGGTGGTCTACCCAACTATGCCACCGTAGCCGGCTGCGCAACAGTAGTGACATTTACATACCATAGATGTGACATATGTTTCAACAAGCGGACACCCCCTAGAACCACAATGGAATACCCCCACCTTTTTTGGCGCTCTAGTTCCTCGGAACAGATTGCTTATCAAATTGCCCAAATGTCTGTTACTTTCGAATTTTTGGCTGTAAATGGTCTCAAACGATTTGGTTCGAAATCAATTCTGTCCGGCCGGTCTGGCCGGCCGTAGGCACGATAAGTCTCGAACGAAAGGAGTTAGAGGATTGACATTTGCGAGGTGGGTTTGCAGCGCAAATATCTCGGACAAGTTCATTAATGGGCAAAATCCATCGAGCGGTTTCGGAGTTATGGCCGATTTTAGTAAAATCATTTTTTATGAATATTTCCGAAACCGATCACTCGATCTATCTGAAAGGGCATAGCCGGTTAAATATGGGGAATCTGCCCCCATGGCTTTTTTGACTTACACTCAGGGGATCGATTTGGCATCGAATAAAAATAATTCACCTCAATTTTTAGCCCTTCAACTCAAATGGCTTTCGAGATTTTCAAAAAAACCTGTTTTTTAGATTTTAATTTTATTTTTATAGTAAAATTCGGAATTAATCAATGGTGATTTTTTTTCTTATTCTTAGGAGTCTAAAATATAAAAAAAAACATACGATCATGGTTCCTTAACGAAAAGCCGATTTTTAACGATGGAAATAAAATTAAAATTTTCTTTTTTTTAGCCTTTTTGAAATATGTCAATCACCAAAACTCGTCAGAACATGTCTTTTATGCTCCTCTAGACTAGGAATTTTTTTGGATTTTTTGAAGTGGTGGAACAATTTCAAAAAAATTAAAAACTCATTTTTTTCCTAAAATCCTGCGATTTAACACACGTTCATTTGAAACAATACGTAGGAGAAATTTTTATATGACAAATATCTTCAAAGATAAACATAATAAATTAGGAATCTAAAGTAAGTAAAAGGGCTAATGATTCGAAAGACACTTGGAGACGATTTTTATATTTTTTTATACAATTGGAAATCATTTTTGATACATAATATAAATATATAATATATAAAAATAACAAAAATTATAATCGAAACAATTACTAGATTAGTCTTTATCACGGTCTTCATTCATTACGACGCTAATGTAATTGTGTGAATTATGAGTAAAGAAAAAATTTTTGCTTGTTTTTCAAAAAAAAAAAATGTGTTAATACGCAGGATTTTAGGAAAAAAATCAGTTTTTAATTTTTTTGGAATTGTTCCAACACTTCAAAAAATCCAAAAAAATTCCTGAGTCTATAGGAGCATAAAAGACATGTTCTGATGAGTTTTGGTGATTGACATATTTCATTAAAGATTTTAATTTTCTTTCCTTAGTTAAAAATCGGCTTTTCGTTAAGGAACCATGATCGTATGTTTTTTTTGCGCGTATGTTCTGGGGAACATCGCGTTATAGTTTTGCCCAAATGTCTGTAACTTTCGAATTTTTTGAAAAAAATGGTCTCAAACGATTAAGTTCGACTCCCCAATGAAGAATTCGAGGTCAAATTTGATTCTGTCCGGCCGGCCGTCCGGCCGTTGCCACGATAACTTGAGAACGAAAAGAGCTAGCGACTTGAAATTTTCAGGGTAGGTGGCGCATCCCAATACGACGGACAAGTTCGTTAATGGGCATAATCGGCCCAGTGGTTTCCGAGTAATAATTTTGTTTTCAACCAATATGAATCGGATCCAACTGAAACTTGGTGGGTGGTTGTAGAATATGAACCTAAGCACGTTTGTGAAATTTTGTGCGAATCGTAAGGCTAGAAAATTTTAAAAAAATTATTAAAAAATATTTTTGTTGTCACGATAACTTGAGAACGGCTTGAAATTTTCAGGTTAGGATGTGCACCAGAACGCGACATTTCAGTTTGTTTCTGAGCATAATCGGCCAAACGGTTTTAGAGTTATAGCCATCTGAAATTTTCTGAAATTTGGTGGTTTTTTGTTCCTCATTAACTCGAAAAATACTGAACCGATTGAATTCAAACATGGTTATTAGTTGTAGAATGCCAACGCAAAAATGTTTGCAAAATTTGGTGAGGATAGCATTTGTAGAAAATTTTTAATGAATCATAGTAAATAAAAAAAAAATTCTATATATCAGTAACTATTCGTTTGAAATTGCTGAAATTTTGCGAGATCCTTCATAACCTAACTCTACTGCCAAGTTTCAAGTTTTAATACGATCGGTTAAATATTGTTGAAGATTCGAGCATTCTTGTGTGAGTTCAGTAGATGGGTGACCGTTGCCTCGATAACTTTCGAACGAAAGGAGATAGGGACTTGCAATTTTCAGGGTCCTTTGCGTATCCGAAAGGGAGAGTTGAGTTCGTTTTTGGGCATAATCGGTCTAACGGTTTCCGAGTTATACCCACCTGGAATATTATTTCCTTGATAACTCAAAAAATAAATATTCGATCGAATTGAAGCTTGGTAACTAGTAGTAGAAAATCAACATAAAGACGTGTTTAAAATTTTGTAATAACCGTACCCCTAGAAAATTTGAAAAAAATTACGACAAAAAAAATTTTAAGAACCGTACCCCTAGAAAATTTTAAAAAAATCACGAAAAAAAAAATTGGTTCAAGCACTGACGTGAAGTCAGAAGCTTTTGCGCGTATGTTCTATTGTCCATTCTTCTGTATTGGACACCCTTAATCGAATTTACCATGGTAAATTATGTTGTCCATTCTCCTGTATTGGACACTTAATTCGAATTTACCATGGTAAATTCGAATTAAGAGTGTCCAATACAGGAGAATGGACAACATAATTGACCATGGTAAATTCGATTAAGGGTGTCCAATACAGAAGAATGGACAATAGAACATACGCGCAAAAGCTTCTGACTTCACGACAGTGCTTGAACCAATTTTTTTTATATATTAGACTCCTAAGAATAAGGAAAAAAATCAACATTGATTAGTTCCGAATTACACTATAAAAATAAAATTAAAATCTAAAAAACAGGTTTTTTTGAAAATCTCGAAAGCCGTTTGAGTTGAAGGGCTAAAAATTGAGGTGAATTATTTTTATTCGATGCCAAATCGATCCCCTGAGTGTAAGTCAAAAAAACCATGGGGGCAGATTATCCATATTTATCCGGCTATGCCCTTTAGCATCAAATTGTAGAATCATGACCTTTATACGCATGTGAAGTTTTGTATTGACCAGGTTACCGCAAAGTATCAAAAAAAAAATTTGAAAATTTAAAAAAATTTTGTCTACAATAACTCTTGAACGGAATGAGCTAGGCAGTTGAAATATTCAGAGTAGGTTAGGGAGATGAATATCTCGGTTAAGTTCGTTATTGGGCAAAATAGGCCAGATGGTATCGGAGTAACGAAATAAAAAATTGTTTTTAACAAATTTCAAATTCAATTTTCATTTAAGATGCAGTTTCATCAAAAAAATCCATTGATGTCATTTTTAACTCCAACAAGCTAATACTTTCGGAGATATGATTTCACGAAATTTCAATAATGAATCGTACTTCTATGTTTTCACAGAATGCTATAATTATTCTATCTTAGCTTTATTATATGCTCTGTGGTCATACTCGTACATATCATCCTGTTCTATAAGAGAGAGTCAAATTCATTTCAGCTATTTTAATTTGATTTCTTCCATGGTGCAGTTCTCATTCTCAGATTGCTCATTTAATCTTGATAAATAAACTATTATTTGAATTGAATTTCCTTTATGATACAGTTCTATCATAAGAATACATTGATATAATTATCAACTCTGAGAAACCAATACTTTAGGAGATATAATTTGTCTGTTTGAACTAGAGCGCCAGAAAGTTCCTGTCCACAGGGCTTGTACCAATTTTTTTATTATTGTATTCGAAATTTAAAATGATTCGAAAGGAAAGATGCTTCAAAATGAAACAAAGCTTTATAAACAATATTTTTTTTATTAACATCATTTTTACAATTATATATACATCTACTATAGAATTAAACAAGTAAATGATATTTGTCGAATTTTTTGAATGTGAATATAATTTAGTTAGCAGTTTTCTAAAACAAATAAGTTCAATTTGCTTCTGGAGCAAGGTTTCTCAAACTTTTGGCTCCACGAACCCCTTTTCAAGTTTCAGATGACAGCGACCGCTTAACTAACACATGGTGCTGAGCCCATGCCACCATGTTTGTCACATGTGCCTACTAGTCATCAAGCCACCTTTACTTGAATCTAATTGCGAACCCCCTACCGTCCAATGGGTTTTAGAGTTTTAGAGAAACTAAAAACCATGACACAATTCAATGAAACAAACAAAATTTTTGACCAACCATGGGTCTTTTTGGAATTTGCTGAGTTATTACAATTTCTTAGGGGTATAACTACCAAATTCCAGTACAAATATCTGAATAAAATGTCAAAATAACACTTGTATATAGAGTTAGGGATAAATTATTCGTGGGTCAACACTCATTCACGACGGTCTTTCAGTTTCATTATGATCAGAATTTTGTCACTTCACTAAATCACAATAACACTGATTCATCTAATCTTGATAAATAAACTATTATTTGAATTGAATTTCCTTTATGATGCAGTTCTATCATATGAATACGTTGATATAATTCCCAACTCTGAGAAACCAATACTTTCGGAGATATAATTTGTCTGTTTGAACTAGAGCGCCAGAAAGTTCCTGTCCAGAGGGCTTGAACCAATTTTTGGATGATCAGGCCTAGTAAAAATACACTCGAAATAATCAGCGAATGAATTACAAATTTCATTGCTTGACTCACCCATACGCTGTTTATATGACATCTTGCTGGGAAACCCCGAATCTCTAGAACTAACGGAGACAAAGTCAGAAAGTGTTTTTGGATAAATATTGACCTCAGATTGAACTGAAGTTAAATATCTTTCATAATCACATCTAATGAGACATTTGGTTTTAGATCGCAAAGCCTGAAATATTTTATAATCATCATAGTTTCCATACATTTTCCATTTCTTGTGGTATTTGTTTTTACATTTTATCAGTTCAATAGTTGCTCTAGAAAAATAGGATGGATAGCCTTTAACTTTCCTAACTATAGGGACTTGGCCATTAATTAAAACTTATTCAAAGTTTCATAGAAAACAACCAAATCATTAACAATTTCATTCACAAGCAATACGTCCCATGGTATATTAAGTATAGATTCATTGATAAGAGCAAAATTGGCCCTTCTGAAACTATAAAAGGAGTCATTTAGATGCAGTGGCTTGACCAGCCCCACACCAAAAACAAATTTCTCAGATGGAAGATTTATGTCCACACGGACAATGGGATCAGAACATCTCATCAGATTATAACTATAAGCTGTTACTGAGTATTAAATCCAGAATTTTATTATTATGATATACTATTTCATGGAACTGCATCAGCTCAAGAAACGAAAAGGAGTCCATATAACCAATAAAAGAGATACCGGAAGCTATCCTTGAAGAGCTTTAATGCTGGAATGATTGTATCCCTCTTGAAGAATACTATATTGAATAATAAAGTCAAATTCGACCAGACAAGTTGTGATTACTTCATTAGACTGGGAAATTATCAGCCGAGGAGTTATAATTACAGGCTTTCGAAGGTTATCGAAAGTCGAATGTCTGTACCTACCTCCGATGTTGCCAATGAGAAATTCCATCGGACACACCGCTAGTTATCTAATTACATATCGAATTATAAGCGAATGGAAGTATGCACTAGTTTAATTTTTTAATTTGCAATGAACAAAAAAAAATTCTATGCTAACTCTATTTATCAATAGAAACTAAATCCAACGCATAACTGAAATTGTTAATGAACAACAAAATGCCAGGGGGACGCAAACACCCGTCATATATTGCACTTGCATCAAGCAGGGGTGTTCCTCGCACTCCCCTAGGGCCCCACAGCAGCGCCACAATGATTGATGGTGGCGGATGGGGGAACTGCACCCCAGGCATATAAATTACACCCTTTCTCTCCGTCCTGACGGACCCTATGGGGGATGGCGCATTACGCCCCTGTGAATGCGAGGTTTGCTTCGATGGGAATTTCTGAGTTTGAATTTCTTGGAATGCCTCGGAAAATTCCTGGATTTTGGTACAAACAAGACTTACTTTTGATGTAATAACAATTTAGATTTTGGCCAAGATTTCTAGCTGTCAATAGAAACGGAAAATGAAGACAAGATTGCAATGCAGCTTCCATGTTTATTATTACCGAATAAAAATATACTATCAATTCAACCAAAACAATTTGGGAGCACTCACGTGACGTCGGGAGTTTTAGCGTGCTCGTTCATTTAATGATGAATATATTTCGTTGCTTTCTAACACCGCGTCCACCACTGAAATATATGGTTATTATAGGTCGGTTAAATCAAGAAAACCGAATTTCAAAAAGACATGTTTAGGTATTTAAAAAAAAACCAGGGTGGCGCATTAGAACCTGCATTGTTTTAAAAATTTGCACTCTGCGTCGGCATTCCTTTATCGTGAGTGCAGATTAGAAAATTGGTTCAAGCACTGACGTGAAGTCAGGAGCTTTTCCGCGTATGTCTATGGTCCATTCTTCTGTATTGGACACCCTTAGTCGAATTTACCATGGTAAATTATGTTGTCCATTCTTCTGTATTGTACACTCTTAATTCGAATTTACCATGGTAAATTCGAATTAAGTGTCCAATACAGAAGAATGGACATATTATATTATATTATATGGTAAATTATGTTGTCCATTCTCCTGTATTGGACACTCTTAATTCGGATTTACCATGGTAAATTCAAATTCAGTGTCCAATACAGGAGAATGGACAACATAATTTACCATGGTAAATTCGATTAAGGGTGTCCAATACAGAAGAACATACGCGAAAATTTCTAGGGGTACGGTTCTTACAAAAATTTTTTTTCGTAATTTTTTTCAAATTTTCTAGGGGTACGATTCTTACAAAATTTTGAACACTTCTTTATGTTGTTTTTCTACTACTAGTTACCAAGCATCAATTCGATCGAATCTTTATATATTGAGTTATCAAGGAAACCGTTAGACCGATTATGCCCAAAAAGGAACTTAATTCTCCCATTCGGATACGCAACCTACCCTGAAAATTGCAAGTCCCTATCTCCTTTCGTTCGAAAGTTATCGAGGCAACTGTCACCCATCTACTGAACTCACATAAGGCTGCTCGAATCTCCAACAATATTTAACCGATCGTGTTAAAACTCGAAACTTGGCAGAAGCGTTATGTTCTAAGGGCTCTTGCGAAATTTCAGACGAATAGTTACTGATATATAGAATTTTTTTTTTCAATTTACAATGATTTTTTAAAATTTTTCTACAAATACTATCCTCACGAAATTTTGCAAGAATTTTCGCGTTGGCATTCTACAACTAACAACCATGTTTGAATTAAATCGGTTCTGTATTTTTCGAGTTAATGAGGAACAAAAACCAACCAAATTTCAGATGGCTATAACTCTTAAACCGTTTGGCCGATTATGCTGATAAACAAACTCAAATGTCGCATTCAGATGCACAACCTAACCTGAAATCTTCAAGCCGCTATCTCTTTCTGTTCTCAGGTTATCGTGACAACAAAAATATTTTTTAATAATTTTTTTAAAAATTTTCTAGCAATACGATTCTCACAAAATTTCACGAATGTGCTTAGGTTTATATTCTACAACTTTTCACTAAGTTTCAATTCGATCGGATTTATATTGGCTGAAAACAATATTATTACTCGGAAACCACTGGGCCGATTATGCCCATTAACGAACTTGTCCGTCATATTGAGATGCGCCACCTACCCTGAATATTTCAAGTCGCTACCTTTTTCTGTTCTCAAGTTATCGTGGCAACGGCCGGACAGAATCAAATTTAGCCTCGAATTCTTCATTGGGGAGTCGGACCGAATCGTTTGAGACCATTTTCATAAAAAAATTCGAAAGTTACAGACATTTGGGCAAAATGATAACGCGATGTTCCCCAGAACATACGCGCAAAAAATGTGGGAAAGCCCTGTGGAGAGGAGCTTTGGCGCTCTTGTTCAAACTTTGACAATTCATCTACGAAATTATTGGTTTCTCTGAGTTGGGAATGGTATCAATGAATTCTTATAATAGAACTGCATCATGAACGAAACTAAATTAAAATTAAATAACGAACTTATCCGAGATATTCATTCCTCAAATCTCCTCTGAAAATTGTATTATATCAATTGAAACTTAGCCTATATTCCGGTTTCGTTTTTACTGAAGATATTCTGAATATATTTTCATCATCATATGGATTATCCAATGGCAAATAGGGTAGGGGTAATCATAATATCCTATAATTGTTCATTTTGCATTCAATGAAACTTTGTTAGAACAGAAATCAATATATTTGATATATCTGTCATAGGTAGATATATGTACGAACAGTGAACACAGATAGGACACAGCCAATAGCAGTCGCATTCTGTGATAACATGGAAGTACGATGTATTATTGAAATTTTGAAAAATCATATCTCCGGATGTATTAGCTTGTTAGAGTTGAAAATGATATCAATGGATTCTTACGATGAAACTGCATCTTGAAGAGAATTGAATTTGAAATTCGTAATGTAAAAAAAAATTTTTTTTTTCGTTACTGCGAAACCATCAGGTCGATTTTGCCCAATAGCGAACTTAGCCGAGATATTTATCTCCAAAACCTACTCTGAAAATTTCTGTCTAGCTCATTCCGTTCAAGAGTTATCGTGTTAACGGACGGACGGACAGAATCGATTTCGACCACAGATTCTTGATCAGTGAGTTGAACCAAATCGTTTGAGACAATTTTCAGCCAAAATTTCGAAAATTACTGACATTTGGACAAATTGATAAGCACTCTGTTACCAGTAACAAGAGCGCCAAAAACTTTCTTCAGGATTGCTGGTTTGATCGCTATGACATTTCTCTCGGGATATTTTCTTTGTAATTATTGTGAACTGGAAGAAAAATCTATAGAGTTTCATCGAAAAGTGACGTTCATTGAATGTTCAATGGCCAATTTGGAATTAAATTTGACTATTTAATCATTCAAATATTCGGATATTTAAATATTCGACTATTCGTGTTTTCTGCGAAACACTGTGAATTTGAACGAAATAAAAACAAATATGAATTTATATACTCCTACTTAACCAAATATAATAATAATAATCACCTTTATTTCAAAAAGATTATGCATACAATGCATTTGAAAAACAATTTAGATGGTGAGGGATCACTCTGGAGCGAAATTTAGTCGAGGACTATCTTACATTTAACTGGCAGAATGGTCCCATTCTTGTCGTATGTAGATTGTAGACCTACAAAAAACAAATATCTGCTGCCTAATAAGTATAACGTATAATCTCAAAAAAAATTAAACTAACCTAAAAAAATTGGTTCGAGCACTGACGTGAAGTCAGGAGCTTTTGCTCGTATGTTCTATTGTCCATTCTCCTGTATTGGACAATCTTAATCGAATTTACCATGGTGAACTATACATATTGTCCATTCTCCTGCATTGGACACTTAATTCGAATTAAAAGGGGGAAAGCCCTGTGACAGGATAGCGCTCTTGTCCAATCTTTGAAAAATCATATCTCCGAAAAGTATTGGTTTTTCAGAGTTGGGAATGATATCAATGGATTATTGTGATAGAACTACATTATGAAAAAATTAAAATCCCTTTGCATCTTATCTTTATATGATGGTCCAATTTTGGCTACAAGTGTTTCGAACTATAAGGAGTCATTCTGAAAAATGGAATGGAAAGAACACAGACATATATAGAATTCTCAATCTGTGAAAACTGTGAAGTACGATGTATTATTGAAATTTTGAAAAATCATATCTCCGAAAGTATCAGCTTGTTAAAATTGAGAATAATATCAATGGATTCTTATGATGGAACTGCATCGTGAAAACAATTTCATTCAAAATTTGTAATGTGAAAAAAATTATTTTTGCAATTACTCCGAAACCTTTCGGCCGATTTTGCTTAACTTAACCGAGATATTTAGGTCCCAAACCTACTCTGAAAATTTCAATTGTCTAGCTCTTTCCTTTCGAGAGTTATCGTGTTAACGGACGGTCGGACAGAATTGGTTTCGACCACGGATTCTTGATCAGTGAGTCGAACCAAATTTCTTAAGACCATTTTTGGCGCTCTAGTTCCTCGGAACTGAGTGCTTATCAATTTGCCCAAATGTCTGTAATTTTCGAATTTTTCGATGAAAATGCTCTTAAACGATTTGGCTCGACTCACTGATCAAGAATCCGTGGTCGAAATTCATTCTGTCCGGCCGTCCGGCCGGTCCGGCCAGCCGGTCCAGCCGGTCCGGCCGTTGGCCGTAGGCACGATAACTCTCGAACGGAATGAGCTAGAGAGTTGAAATTTTCAGAGTAGGTTTGGGGGATAAATATCCCGGCTAAGTTCGTTATTGGGTAAAATCGGACAGATAGTTTCGGAGTAACAAGAAAAAATTTTTTTTTCTACGACACTAACTCCAAATTAAATTTTTTTTAATAAGCAGTTTTGTCATAAGAATCCATTCATATCATTTTTAACTCCAACAAGCTAAAACTTTCGGATATATGATTTTTCAAAATTTCAATGTAAATCGTATTTCTACGTTATCACAGAATGATAGAATTATTATGTGGGTATTCTATGAATTGTTATAATGTCAACTTTTCCTTAGACATGACGTTGTTTCTTTCCAGCAATCGTATAAATATGAGAATGATAATATAATATCATACTTTCTGTTGGTTGATATTTTCATGCCGATGGTCAGTCCATATGATGATGGGAATGGTAATGGTAAGTTAATAATATTGAGTTTAGAATATCTCTACTAAAAACAAAACTGGAATATTGGTGTATTGGAGTAGATTTGAGGAAAGATATATATTATCGTTCATCATAGAATTGAGGAATGAATATCTCGGATGAGTTCGTTGTTGGGTAGAATTCGTCTATTGGTTTTGGATTGATAATTTTTGGCCCTCTTGTTGAATTTAAATTCTTCTATGATGTTTGAATTCAATTTCTGCTAAGATGAAGTTCTAAATTTCAATAATGAATCTTACTTCTATGTTTTCACAGAATGCTATTATTATTCTATCTAAGTTTTATTATATGATCTGTGTTCATACTCGTACATTTCATTCTGTTCTATAAGAGAGAGTCAAATTCATTTCAGCTATTTTAATTTGGTTTCTTCTATGGTGCAGTTCTCATTCTCAGATTGCTCATTTAATATTGATAAATGAACTATTATTTGAATTGAATTTCCTTTATGATGCAGTTCTATCATAAGAATAAATTGATATAATTCTCAACTCTGAGAAACCAATACTTTCGGAGATATAATTTTTCTGTTGGAACTAGAGCGCCAGAAAGCTCCTGTCAACAGGGCTTGAACCCATTTTTGGCGCTCTAGTTTCTCGGAACTGAGTGCTTATCAATTTGCCCAAATGTCTGTAATTTTGGAATATTTCGATGAAAATGGTCTTAAACGATTTGGTTCGACTCACTGATCAAGAATCCGTGGTCGGAATTCATTCTGTCCGGCCGGCCGGCCGTCCGTAAGCACGATAACTCTCGAACGGAATGAGCTAGGGAGTTGAAATTTTCAGAGTAGGTTTGGGGGATGAATATCTCGGCTAAGTTCGTTATTGGGCAAAATCGGACAGATGGTTTCGGAGTAACAAAAAAAAAATTTTTTTTTACGAAACAAATTCCAAATCAAATTTTTTTTAATAAGCAGTTTTATCATAAGAATCCATTCATATCATTTTCAACTCTAACAAGCTAATACTTTCGGAGATATGATTTTTTAAAATTTCAATGTAAATCGTATTTCACAGATTGATATAATTATTATTCTATGTATGAATTCTCATAATGTCAACTTGACAGAAGGGAATATTGTAACTTCAAAAATATTGGGGTTGAAATACTCGTATTTTAGCGATGCAACGGGGACCTCACCCGAAAATGTTTGAAAATATTACGTAAATATTGAAAGCATAATTCTGTAGTTTGGTGAACGTAGATCAGGAAATTTATGATCGATTACAAGGTAATTTATTATTACTTATCTAATAAACTATTATTTGAATTAAATTTCCTTTATGATGCAGTGATATCATATGAATACATTGATATAATTCCCAACTCTGAGAAACCAATACCAGATATAATTTGTCTGTTTGAACTAGAGCGCCAGAAAGCTCCTGTCCACAGGGCTTGAACCCATTTTTTTGATAAGCACCCTGTTCCGAGGAACAAGTGCGGCAAAAATGAGAAAAACAATGTAAAAAAATTGGTTCAAGCACTGACGTGAAGTCAGAAGCTTTTGCGCGTATGTTCTCTTGTCCATTCCCCTGTATTGGACACTCTCAATCGAATTTACCATGGTGAATTCTATTGTCTGTTCTCCTGTATTGGACACTATTTATCCTCTTAATTTACCATGGTAAATTCGGAGTGTCCAATACAGGAGAACAGACAATAGAATTCACCATGGTAAATTTGATTAAGAGTGTCCAATAAAGGAGAATGGACAATAGAACATACGCGCAAAAGCTCCTGACTTCACGTCAGTGCTTGAACCAAATTTTTTTTCGTGAAGTCAGAAGCTTTTGCACGTTTGTTCAATTGTCCATTTTCCTGTTTTGGACAATCTTAATCGAATTTACCATGGTGAATTCTATTGTCTGTTCTCCTGTATTGGACACTCTTAATCGAATTTATCATTTTATATTCAGAGTGTCCAATACAGGAGAACAGACAATAGAATTCACTATGGAAATTTTTTTTTCAATGATTTATTAAAAATTTTGTAGTGCTACGATCCTCACGAAATTTTGCAAGAATTTTCGCGTTGGCATTCTACAACTAATAACCATATTTGAATTGGATCGGATTTGCATTTTTTTGAGTTATTGAGGAAGTAACACCCAACTTTCAGATTTATATAAGTCCAAAACTATTTGGCCGATTATGCTAGTTAACGAACTTAAATGTCGTATTCAGATGCGTAATCTACCCTGAAAACTGCACGTCGCTATTTCTTTCCGTTCTCAAGGAATCATGAGGTACATAATGTTTTTTCGTAATTTTTTCAAAATTTTCTAGTGATACGGTCCACACAAAATTTTACACGCGCCTTCATGCCGATATTCTACGACTAGTTACCAAGCTTCAATTCGATCGAGTGTATATTTTTTGAGTTATCGAATAAATAATATTCCAGATGGGTCCGATGAACTCCGAAACCGTTGGGTCGATGATGGCCAACAGCAAACTTAACTATTCCATTCAGATGTGCAAGCCATCCTGAAAATTGGAAGTCTCTATCTCCTTTCGTTCGAGAGTTGTCGAGGCAACGCTCACTCATCCAGCTATTGATCTCACACAAGGCTGCTCGGATCTCCAACAATATAGATCCGATCATGTTCAAACTTGGAACTTGGTAGTACAGTTAGGTTCTGAAGGCTCTCACAAAATTTTAGCGATATCGGACTAATAGTTTCTGATATATCGAATTTTTTTCAATTGTTTTCTATGATTTTTTAAAAATTTTCTAGTTATGCACTTATGCAGTTTTGCAAAGAATTTTTGCTTTGCCATTCTACAACTGATAACTATGTTTGAATTAGATCGGTTTTGTATATTTCGAGTTATTGAGGAAATAACAACCAAATTTCAGATGGGTATAACTCCAAAACCGTTTTGCCGATTATGCCTATAAACGAACTCAAATGGCGCATTAAAATTCTCAACCATACATGAAAATTTCAAGTCACTATCCCTTTCCGTTCATAGGTTATCGTGACGTAAATAATATTTTTTAATAATTTTTTTTTAATTTTCTAGCAATACGATGTTCACAAAATTTCACAAATGTCCTTAGGTTTATACTCTTCAACTACTCACCAAGTTTCAACTCGATCGGATTAGTATTGGTTGTAGACAAAATTATTACTCAGAAACCGTTGGGCCGATTATGCCCATTAACGAACTTGTCCGTCCTATTGGGATGCGCCACCTAACCTGAAAATTTCAAGTCACTATCTCTTTCCGTTCTCAAGTTATCGTGGCAGCGGCCGGCCGGACTGCCGGACGGCTGGCTGGACATAATCAAATTTGACCTCGAATTCTTGATTTTCGGCGAAAAATTCGAAGATCACAGATATTTGGGCAAAATGATAACGCGATATTCCACAGAACATACGCGCAAAAAATTAAATATTGAAAACAAAATACTACGAAGGATTGAATCGATATATCTTAACATGAATACTATTGAAGCAGTCAGATGAAAAAACGGAATTGAGGAATGTTTTAAAAAAAGCAATGTTCAAATAATGTGACTATGAAGAAGAAAACACACATAAGAGCTGTACTGATAAAAATTGATAAAAAATAGATCAGATTGAAATTCTTTGAAAACTTTCGCAGCACATTAGGTAAAACATTTCTGAAAACTGGCAGTTATAAGCAGGGGAACAGTGAGTTTCCTTTCCACCAATTTCATATCACTCTATCGTGAACAGTAGAACTAGGCACGAATTTGCCTCTAGAAGAAGGCAAGTTCTGAATTTCAAAGACAAAACAAGCAAGATGTAGTTTGACTCTGTTCTCCATCCGTAGCCAGTCCAACTCATTAATTTTATGAGAAATTAGATCAAACTTACGTAGACCGGAAAAACCTACAACAGTAATTTTGAACAAGCTGAATACGACGCCGGTAGAACGACTTCAAACATGGTCCAAACACCACATCGCAATAATTGAACCTCGAAAGAACTAAAGACTCAACAAGATATCTACGCTTACTAAATGTGAGCAAACGTCTTGCAGAATAAAGTGCCCTCAACCTAAAGTTTGCACTCCTCACTAATTCCATAAGATGTGGAGAAAAGCTCGTCATCAAACGTGAGACCAAGATTTCTAGCTGAATCAGTTACATTTGTAGGAACACCATCGAGTCGAATACCCAGAATTGCAGAAATCCAAACTCTGTGTTTTTTCTTCGAGTAAACCACAAGCTATGAGTTAGCCGCATTGATTGTAAGATTATGTGCTGCAGCATTCAAGAGCACGACTTCCAGATCATCATTGACTCTTGAAGATGAAGATGTATACAGGGTGTCCCAAGTTCGAGTGCCTATTAGACGTTTCTGGAGAACTGAATATTTGAAATCAGAAAATTGGGATAATGATATTGCTTGAAATTCTCTGCAGAGCTAAAATATTTTCGAAGCCCAAGCAATTCCGGTTATACAGGGAGTGAAAATAAATTTGATGAAAAAACATGTTCTTCAAGTGTTGCATTCCTGGTATGATCAAGTATTCAATGCTGAATACATTTCTGTTAAAACCATTGTATTCATTCGAATAGTCTTCAAAACATCGAAAAAAAAACCGGAAAAAAGTAAAAAATGTTTAGTCAATATTATGTTCATTATTCTTATTTTAAACATCCTGAGCGTGAACCGTTTTTACAACATGAAGAGGAAGAATGTGGAAAGGTCATGCATCTTTTGAATTTCAGAAATATCATCACAGGGTGTCTCAAATTCTGTGTCGAAATTTGTGATAAAAAATTGGCCATAACTTCTGTTTTTCAAATTAGAACCCTATTTTTGGCGCTCTTGTTCCTCGGAACAGAGTGCTTATCAATTTGCCCAAATGTCTGTAATTTTCGAATTTTTGGCTGAAAATGGTCTTGAACGATTTGGTTTGACTCACTGATCAAGAATCCGTGGTCGAAATCGATTCTGTCCGGCTGACCGGCCGGCCGGACGGCCGTTTCAATAATACATCGTAAGTTCTATGTATTCAAAAAATGTGAACACAGAATCTGTCTGTGATCACTATTCATAAATGTCATATTTTCTAGCTATTAGAGATTGTCAATTCGTAGTTGTTATTTTCTCTTGGAAAGCAAGTATTCGATTCTTGAATTTGTGAATATATAAAAGACTGTTTTGATGTAGTTTATGGAGGCAATAGGAAAGAAGAACATAATGGAATCATCAAAAGAAATTACTGTTCGTTGACCACTGAGATTAATATTACCTTTTACTTCCTTAAGTAGTGAGATATGTTCCTATATACAGTATTTTCATAATGTTGCTAGCAGAAAAATATTGAAATATGGATCTACATTTGTGTATCAATCAGTTTTTCTTAAGTTAAGGTTCATAATACAGAAAAGAATGTGTTAGTGGTATGAACTATTAAATTTTAAATTATGAAAAGAGGATAGTATTTTATTAATATATTTTGAACTATTAAAATAATTTGTTCGTAATCCACTACCTACTCAAATATCAGGAATAAATGGACAATCTGCTATGATTGTCTCCAGCCTTGCTCTAGACATTTTGATGATACTTTCCTTAGGTGTTTCGAGTTGTGAAAACTATGCACCGAGTGTAAGTTGCAACAACCCATTCCACGAGGTTGAATAATTGCAGATTGCTCATTTAATCTTGATAAATAAATTTAATGACAATTTTTGAAGCATTAAGGCATTGAAGCATTGTAGATTGCTCTTTTTTATAAGATAATTTTGAAGCATTTTTTGTAACCGACACTTTTTTTAAATTTAATTTCTTCCATGATGCATTTTTATCATAGGAATCCATTGATATAATTCCCAACTCTGAGAAACCAATACTTTCGGAGATATAATTTGGCTGTTTGAACAAGAGCGCCAAAAAGCTCCTGTCCACAGGGCTTGAACCAATTTTTTTATGATTGCGTTGGATTCTGCGGTGAAAAATAATGATAGTTTTCTAACATGATTATGCTACTAAATTAAAAAAAAAACTCAGAAATTATTGAATTTAGGAGCATATTCATGTTGGAAAATTATCATAATTTTTCACCGCAGAATCCAACGCAATCATAAGAAAATAGGGTTCTAATTTGAAAAACAGAAGTTCTGTCCAATTTTTGATAAAAATTTTTGACACAAAATTTGAGACACCCTGTGATGAAATTTCTGAATTTCAAAAGAGGAATGACTGTTCCACATTCTTCCTCTTCGATGTTGTAAAAACGGTTCACGCTCAGGATGTTTAAAATAAGAGTAATGAACTTAATACTGACTAAACATATTTGACTTTATTTCTGTTTTTTTTTCGATATTTTGAAAACTATTCGAATGTATACAATGGTTTTAGCAGAAATGTATGCATTTTTGGAAAAACAAATTTTCATCAAATTTATTTTCACTCCCTGTATAACCGAAAGTGCTTGGGCTTCGAAAATATTTTAGCTCTGTAGAGAATTTTGAGCAATATCATAATCCCAATTTCCAGATTTCAAATATGTACGGTTCTTCAGAAACGTCTAATAGGCACTCGAACTTGGGACACCCTGTATATTCAGACCAACGATAAATAAGTTCCGTAACATCTGCATAAGTCAACAAACAATGTTCAAGATTAGAAGGCAAGTTGGATGTGTATGGAATGAATAACAAAAGGCCAATAATGGACCCTTGTGGAACTCCCGCATAAATCTGTGCAGAATCAGCCAACACAGAACCAAAACTGAATGGATGTATTTGGTCCGCGACTATTCGTTTGAGACCATTCTCGGCCAAAAAGACGATCAGTTTTTGGCGCGCTGTTCTGTGAACAGAATGCTTATCAATTTGCCCAAATGTCAAATGCGAAAAAAGGCATCCGTTCTGCCGTAGGCACGATTACGCTCGAACGCAATAAGCTAGAGAGTTGAAATTTTCAGAGTAGGTTTGGAGTTCAAATGCGCAGGCTAAGTTCGTTAATGAGTAACATTCACCGTGTGGTTTCAGAGTTATAGCCATCTGAAATTTTGTTTTGCCAATTACTCGAAGAATACAGATCTGATCGAATTAAAATGCGGCAGTTAGGTGAAAAATACTGACACTAAAACATATGCAAAATTATGTGAGGATCACGCTACTGGAAAATTAAAAAAAAAATGTTAAAAAAAATTCTGTCTCTCAGGAACTATCTGTCAGATATCGTTGAAATTCTGCGAGAGCCTTCGAAACCTTATTTCTCATTAAAGTTCTGAATTTGAATTCGATCGGATCTATATTGGTGAAGATATCACGGAAATATCGAAATATTCCTACGATCTCAGTGTATTGGTCCACTGTTTTTATATTCGACCAAACAAATAATCAACAGTTTGTTTGATTTTTGACAAACGTCAAAAAAAGGATACAAGCTATAGAAGGATGTAATCATAACGTGTTTGCATAGATCTTTATTATTACTGTTCTGTGATCGTATGTCTATGTCTATATTCTATATGTTCAAGTTAATGTCATCATGTCTGACATGTGCCATGACAAACAAATCAGTTTTGTAGATTTTTTGTAGATTATGAAATATAACATAACTTGGTATGAAATAAATATCGATTGCAAGATTCAAATATTCCTATATAACCTAACATGGCTGGATACACGGGGCCGACCCCCAGATTTCGATTTATAGGGACAATATGCTGCCACGGAATGGAAAATTTTGAAAACATCCTTCACACTTCATAGATTATTATTTAATAGCGATCGAACAGCACGAAGTTCAGGATCCAATAAAGTTGTCCATAGTCAGAAACATTATTGGTACAGAAGCTGCAAGAATTATGTCCACATTCGTGATCCCAGAGATAGAACTGAACAAATATGAATATACTATGAAGTCTATTGAGAAATATGTCAACCCAAGAGTTAATGAGTACTTTGAAAGGTATAATTACTTGAAAAAGGTGCAAAAAGAAAATGAACAATGTGAACATTTCCTTACTGAATGCAAGTATCTAGTACGAACATATAATTATAATGAAACCGACTCAAATCAAACTGCAGAAATAAAGCACTGAAAGACAAAATAGTTATAATAAGATCATCCTGTAACCAGAGAGGCATTACTGAGAGTTCCAAAATTGACAGTGGAGAAAGCAATTCAATTTTGCAGAACCAGCGAGCAGAGCAAGCAACGGAACTTGCAGTTCCAGAGCGAATTGAGTACATTAAAGCTGCAGGGAAGTATAATAAACAAACGAAAAATTTCAAGTGTAGACAAGAAGGTCAGAAGAAGGAAAATTCAAATGAAGGCGATCTCAGTCGACACATGGTGCACCTGAATGCCCCGCACTTCGTAAAAAGTGTAGGAAGTGTGGTATGTTAAATCATATTACTATATCTTGTAATGTTAAAAATGTTAAGAATGTCGAGAAAGATGAAGGTAGTTCTGATGAACCAGATATTATTATATATATTATTAGGCGTAGGAAAGCATGGGATGAACTTATTCAATGATGAACGTAATAATTTCAATGCTGAATTAGATACAGGTGTGAACATTAGCATAATTCCTAGAGGAAAATATAATGAAATATAAACACAGATTTTAGTTCGTAAATCTAACTCATCTAAAGATTTGAAGTTACACAGGTCATCTTACAAATTCTTCTGTGTGACACCATTTGGTATTTATAGATATTTGGTATTACCTTATGGTTTATCACAATCCCAGGACTTATTGAGGGAAATTTAGATTTTAGAGACCTTGTAATGAATTACAATAACACGGCTCTGATTAGTAGAATCACTAGTACAAATCTTACAAAGTATACACCTCGGAGATCTTTCACCAATAATAAGCTACAACCTCAAATTCAAAAAAATATTTAGTTTAAGAAAGAGGATCAAGTTGTAATAAAAACATCAAGTGATACACTCTGGGAAAAGGTTATTGTCTTGGGAAAGGCAAAGGAACCTAGTTCTTATCGGGTGAAAAAGCAAGTAAATGGTCAATTATTATGACGTAATACTCAACTGATAAAATTGTCATATACCAGACCCCGTAGTAATGAATATACATTAGAAACTGAATTAGACCCAAACCAATTATCACCAAATGATTGTAAGGAAAACAAGAGTAGAAATAGTTCGAACAAGACAAATTTTAGTAATGTTCTAAGTGAACCCGAGATAATGACTAGAAATAAAACAGCAATATAATCCGTTGTGGAACAATTTTAAAACTCCTGGGCGTTTAAACCTTTGAGGGGAAGGTGCTCAACATAATAATATAATAATAATTCTATGGTCTAACCTCAATGGACATATACCTATTGTACCTATATCGCATAGCATTGTTGTATCAGATTATTACGGTATGTAAGAATGACAGAGACATTTAATAAACATAAATTAAGTATGTCTTTAAATATTAATCACCAAGTATCAAACAATGAACATATTGATTCTGGAACCAGTCTCGCAATTTACGAACAATGAGTGGAAAATAGTTAGCTATGCAAAAAAGTCTTTCTCATGAGAAGTACTATCACTTTCTCATTTTGTTAAATTCTCATACAAAGTATTCTGCATTTTTTCTGGAGGTAATCAGCTTTAGGCGAGTTCGGTATCTGGATGGGTGACAGCTCTGGGTATAAATTTGGACAGCGCGCCAAAGCTCCTGTCCACAGGGCTTGAACCCATTTTTTTATGTTTGTTTTTAGAGTTAGATTTATATTATTGGAAAATGATCAAAAGAATTTAGATTGTTCGAAGTTAGATTATGTTATTGAAAAATAAATCTTCTGATGGGATCGAATATTTGCAGGTATTATAAGTCAGACTTAGCCGACTATGTTGTTGGTCAGCAAACTTAATCGTGTTAATTATATATCCACAGTAGAAGTAATATAGAATCAAAATTGAAAGTTCATATTATTTCGAAATATATAAAACTTCTTCATCTATTGAATGGACTCGGAATATGGAAAAATCTGATTTAGACCAATCTTTCTTTCATAGGTTCAATTAATCTCTTCACAGAGACTGCGGCCGACGAACTTTTATTATTTTTGAGATATTCTTCAATAATGAAAACACGTTATTCTCTCGTGTAACGCTCTATTTTCACTAACCCTAAACTGTCAGCTGTGAAATTCTTTTGATTTTAGTGTTGCCAACAATTCTGGACAAATGGCGGCAAATTCAAATCTTTCGTTAATTTTGGGACACCCTTTACAACTGTGCTGCGGTATTGAGACGTCTAAATTTGCCCACCCTGTGCAGATGCTATAGGGTCCTACAAAGACGTCAATGACCTAAGCTGCACCCAGCAGCAATATCACATCGACAGATCATGAATGAAGCCACCCCTTCGGTAAACGTATTCACCCCACACGCCCTCCTTCCAGCCCCCCATGTGAATTATTTCGTTGCAGGTGAAACGGCCGGATGAATGGAATGTACATAAAACCGAGGAAAAACTAGTGTGCGACGATAAATCTGGATTTTCGAAACTGGGGTTTTGTCCGCATGATGAAATTTATTCGGAATTTCCTGAAAACGTCACGAATATTCGAAAATATCATTGAGTTGAATGGCGGAAATGAGTGTTATCTTGATTGGAAGTCGTCGTTTTTCCTCTTTCGGTTTCATGGAATAGAAAATAATTACGTACTGTTCGCTTGTGAATCATTCCGTTATCCATATGAAGATGTTCAAGCAGCTATACAGTTCTTGACATGGAAATTTTTTATATATTTTTATTTCAACTGTTCCTCAATTTTTTGGCGCTCTAGTTCCTCGGAACTGAGTGCTTATTAATTTGCCCAAATGTCTGTAATTTTGGAATATTTCGATGAAAATGGTCTTAAACGATTTGGTTCGACTCACTGATCAAGAATCCGTGGTCGGAATTCATTCTGTCCGGCCGGTCCGGCCAGCCGGCCGTCCGTAAGCACGATAACTCTCGAACGGAATGAGCTAGAGAGTTGAAATTTTCAGAGTAGGTTTGGGGGATGAATATCTCGGCTAAGTTCGTTATTGGGCAAAATCGGACAGATGGTCTCGGAGTAACAAAAAAAAAATTTTTTTTTACAAAACAAATTCCAAATCAAATTTTTTTTAATAAGCAGTTTTATCATAAGAATCCATTCATATCATTTTCAACTCTAACAAGCTAATACTTTCGGAGATATGATTTTTTAAAATTTCAATGTAAATCGTATTTCACAGATTGATATAATTATTATTCTATGTATGAATTCTCATAATGTCAACTTGACAGAAGGGAATATTGTAACTTCAAAAATATTGATGTTGAAATACTCGTATTTTAGCGATGCAACGGGGACCTCACCCGAAAATGTTTGAAAATATTACGTAAATATTGAAAGCATAATTCTGTAGTTTGGTGAACGTAGATCAGGAAATTTTTGATCGATTACAAGGTAATTTATTATTACTTATCAAATAAACTATTATTTGAATTAAATTTCCTTTATGATGCAGTGATATCATATGAATACATTGATATAATTCCCAACTCTGAGAAACCAATACCAGATATAATTTGTCTGTTTGAACTAGAGCGCCAGAAACCTCCTGTCCACAGGGCTTGAACCCATTTTTTGTGTGAATAATTAATTTACGATGCACTGACGTGACGACATGAGCTTTAATTTGAGAAATTGAAAAGTTTTGGCTTGTACTTGATGCAAATTCATATTAACTCAAATGAAAAATTATATACGACAAGGGGCGGATCGTGAATTTGTGGGGCCCTGGTCTAATACTACTTAGGGGCCCTCAAAAAACTGTATTCTTGAGTGATGTAGGTGTACTGCATAGGAAGAAAATAGCGCAATTGAATATTTTATTTATTTAATATGTGTAGTTACGTGTTAATTATAAAATAATCTTTCAGCCTTTTTGTGCTGCATAATCCTAAATCTACTCATCACATAGCAATTCCTTTGTTAAATTACAATTTATGGAATGAACTGTTAAATAATTCAGTCGATAGTTTGACGTTGTTGTCCTATATTTGTTCTCTACGTAAGATCATTGTATTATAGAATGGTAAGATATCCTGGAAAAAGGGCGCTCTGCTTCACAGCTAGTTATAGACAACGTTAAAAAAATCTCTAATGTCGTCTAGCAATTTGGGAAACGATTCCCATCAACAAGTTTCTTTTCATAAATTAGAATAAAAATTTCACAGCAAGAGGTGCAATACTCTGGCTTAGACTGTAGTATGTAAGACTTCAACTGAATACACTCATTCACTAAATGTTCGTCTACGTCATCTGGTTAACAAACTATAATTTTACGTACACTTTCCATATTCTTGTCTTGCAAATCCATTAAAGAATTGAATTTTTTTGCTATATGTCTCATAGACTAGGCTTCTTTTATTTAAATCCATAATCAGCTTCTAACGCAATGTTCAGCGTGTCTCTTAATTTTTTCAGCGCCATATGCTGAGATTTTATCTGTGGACTTATCTGAAAATTTTGAAGTTATGCATCTTTTGTTCATTCACTGTAGCCTGTTCCCACACCAGTCCTGTTTTGTAGCTTTTTCTTCGTATTCCTTTAGCTTCTGATCGGATTGGCATCGTATGTTGTTCACGAACTCTATTAATGACACAATCAATTTAGTGCCTTCACAAATATCTAAATGTAATTTTCGATTTTTTTGCCGAGAATGGTCTCAAACTACTAGGTTGAACTCACTGGTGAAGAACTCGAGGTCAAATTTCATTCTGCCCGGCCGGCCGTTGCCACGATAACTTGAGAACGGAAAGAGATAGCGACTTGAAATTGTCAGGATAGGTAGCGTGCCCCAATACGACGGACGATACGAAGTTCGTTAATGTGCATAATCGGCCCAACGGTTTCCGAGTAATAATTTTGTTTTTAACAATTACTAATCTGATCGAATTGAAACTTGGTGAGTGGTTGAAGAATACAAACCTAAGGATGTTTATGTAATTTTGTGAGAATTGTATCGATAGAAAATTTCAAAAAAATTATTAAAAAATATTATTTATGTCACGATAACCTGAGAACGGAAAGAGATAGCGACTTAAAATTCTCAGGTTAGGTTGTACATCTGAATGCGACATTTGAGTTTGTATATAGGCGTAATCGGCCGAAAGGTTTTGGAGTTATACCCATCTGATATTTGGTTGTTATTGCCTCAATAACTCGCAAAATTCAAAACTGATCCAATTCAAACATGGTTATTAGTTGTAGAATGCCAACACGAAAATTTTTGAAAATTTCGTGTGGATTAATAGAAAATTTTTAAAAAATCATTGAAAAAAATTCTATGAATCAGAAATTTTTAAACTATTCATTCGACATGCCTGAAACTTTGCGAGAGCCTTCAAAACCTAACTCTACTACCACGTTCCAAGTTTGAACACGATCGGATCTATATTGTTGGAGATCCGAGCAGCCTTATGTGAGTTCAGTAGCTGGTTGGGTGACCGTTGCCTTGATAACTCTCGAACGAAATGAGATAGGAACATGCAATTTCCAGGGTAGGTTGCGACTCTGAATGGGAGTGTTGAGTTCGCTGTTGGCTATAATCAGCCCGACGGTTTCGGAGTTGTACCCATTTGGAATATTATTTCCTCAATAATTCAAAAAATATAGACCCGATCGAATTGAAGCTTGCTAACTAGTTGTAGAATATCGATTTGTCCGTTCTCATGAGAACTGACAATAGAATTCACCATAGTAAATTCGATTAAGAGTGTCCAATACAGGAGAATGGACAATAGAACATTCGCGCGAAAGCTCCTGACATCACGTCAGTGCTTGTTTGGTTTTTATTAACTAAATTGAATCTCTACAATATTTCTCCCCGAAAAATAATTAGAATTGTACTTTCTCATTTTCGTTGAAAATATCATCTTGATAGTTATTTTTTATAGATTTGACGGCATCGTAGTGACAAGACCATCTGGTCTGACTTAAGATTTTTACGATCTTTCACGATTCTTACAAAATTGCACATACATCTTCAAGTTTGTATTCTACAACTACACACAAAGTATCAATTCGATCGTATCTGTATTAGTTGAAATCAGAATTATTACTAGGAAAGCATTGGGCCGATTAAGCCCATTAACGAACTTGTCCGTCGTACATATTGGGACCTACCCTGAAAATTTCAAGTCGCTATCCCTTTCTGTTCTCAAGTTATCGTGCCAACAGCCGGCCGGCCGGACTGAATGAAATTTGATCTCGAATTCTTCATCAGGGAGTTGAACCCAATCATTTGAGACAATTTTCGCCAATTAAATTAGAAAATTAGAGATTTTGGGTAAAATGATAACAATGACACTGTCAGCGTGTTATTTTGGGTTAGTTTGGGTCTCCAGGGTTGTGTTCGAATATTAACTGCGTAGAGTAGCCAAGTGTAATTTATTCCCAATTTCTCCCAAAATTTTCGAAATAAAACGTAGAATAAATTACACGTAACTTGGTTCCATTTTGTTTTTCCGATTTTTATTTCAATTAGTGTAACTTTACGAAAAAATAATTTCTATGAAATTTCCTGTCTGATTCCAGAAGTAATACTCATTCTAATTTACATTTTCCACTATTTTATCAATAAATCTTGACTGAGATTGAAGGTAACTATAAAAAATGCTGCACGGACGTGAATATGAATAAAGTGTTAATATGTGAAAGAAGTGGGAAAGCTCTGTGGACAGTGGCTTTGGCGCTCTTGTCAAACTACTAGCAAGTAATTATTCACACTTTGACAAATCATATCCGAAAGTATTGGTGTCTCATAGTTGGGAATGATATCACTGGATTCTTATGATAGAACTGCAACATAAAAATTAAATTTAAAATGTGTGTTTAAATGTGTGTCTATGATTCACCTCTTATATTGGATTTACATACATCAGCAAATTGTAATTAGGCGGAGGTTACACGGTCAATCTGGTATCAATCTGGCTTATATAAAGGGTGGCCACGGTCGATGGTACCCTGGACTTTTACGGAGAACGGTACGTACGATTTTATTGAAAATTTGGTTTCTTGGCAAGAAACCACTGCTCTATCGATCTAGAATATGTTCAGCACTGTGGTGTTGCCGCTTATATCAAAAAGTACCTAATAATAACTTAGATATTTCAAATCGAACACCCTATATATTATTGCTTTTTTCGATTTGACGTAGCTTCCTGATTAATTCTGTATCAACTTCCTCATCCCTATCTCTAGCGGTTTTCGAGTAATTAATTGATTTACTTCCTTTTTTCGTGCAAAACATAGCTTCAATTCAACAGTCATCACTTCGTTACTTGAAATACTAGAAAGCCGAAATTTTGGGTATGGATTACCAATATCCCGTGTATCATTTACGTATAATGACATACGTCCCTAATCATACAGGGTTGTTCAAAATCTGAGGCGTTTCCGAGACAACGAGCTTTATATCATAAGATATATTGAAAGAGAATTAAATTTCCGATCAAACGATATAACATGTTCCTATACCTAAATTGTAAGATCTTCGAATTGAGCTACATTTTGTATCAGGTATCCATGAAAGGGATAGGTAGAGGCGTCCTAAATTAGGTTGATGGTTGTGGGTGAATGGCAGTGAAGGCGGCCTTATGCAGCAAACAAACAAAAAATAAGAATAAAGGGCTGAAAGGATCGGTTTATACAGATGAACTAAAACTAAATAAGAAATATGAATAAACCAATCAAATCGCAGCTTTTTTACAATTGTATGTATTTATTGTGTATTATAAGTTCTGTGAATTTCACTCTCTGAGCACGCTCTGAGCACTCTCTTGTCACTTTCCAAACCAAATAAAATAACAAATAATGATGAACGTTGGCCATCTCCAGTTCTTATTTTACCTTATTTCGGGTATACAGGCAATCATTGATATGTGCGTGTTCAACATTTTATTTGCTGTATGAACCCGCCTTGCGTCTGTGACCGCTTACTCATTTGAAACCCCCTGGCAATGCTCGTGAAGCCCATATTTGAGTAGAGTATACCTAACAGAATTAGAATGTATGCCATTGTATGCTTTAGTAACGCGTCTCAGAAGATGAAATCATCGTTTTCGAAACTTCTGTTAGATGACAAAACATATATTATAATCAGTCTACTCAAACTAGAATATTATTCTTCAATAAGCATAATTAACAGCTCAAATTTAACAAAAAGCGTTGTTGTCGAGGATCTTCTTCAATCACCCCAAAAATCAAAATTCCCCAGAAATGTTGTTTCCCCATTTGACCCCTTTGAAAGAAGCAGATAAGAGAGGAAGCAGATCTGGCCCTTCTCCCTTCCCGCCATCCCCAATAAATTTCAACTTTTTTGCAGCCCACCATCCTTTTCTCCTCCCCCATCTATACGCTTAAAGGTATTCTAGATGTATTGTCGAGGTATAAGAACCCCGTCGGTGGGGCAGGTTTCGGGAGGGTTCCAGTTTTATCCAGACGAGTTTATTACGCGGACATCGCATTGTTTCCGGGCGCGGGAATCGAGATAGCGCCTCGTGACATTCCTCGCGTTTCTCGGATTCCCGAGTGCATGATGTATGGGGATGATCGTTTAGGGGCGCGAAATCAACAGGTATCAGTTTTTCTTCAGGATCAGCGGGTGCGGACGACGGGACGGGACATAGGGTGTCAGAATTAGGGCTCGGATTTATATTCGAATAATTCAAACATTCGACTATTCTAAATTCGAATTTTGACTATTTGAATGTTCCTGCATTCCAATATTCGACTATTCAAATAGTCGAAATTTTTCCCTTACAAAAATATTGAATTTAGAATAGTCGCTAAGAAATCCGCGCCTCACATTGACTGATAGATGGGAATGTTAGCGCAAGCAAGTGAATCGTTCAAACTTTAAATGTGGCACATCACTCTTATCTTTGGAAACGAGTAGCAACTAGCGATAGTGCAGAACAAAGGAGTAGGAAAAAGGAATACGAACGAATGGTAACATCTGTCAGTATTATTCCCGGATTTCGAAATACAGTACTTTCAAACACGCTTAAGGGCATATTTTTTTTCATAAGGCTGATAAATTTTAATGAATTCAAGATCAAAGGAAGACGACTTCTAAATTCAATAAGGTAAATAATGATAAAACAGGTTTTTTAAAGGTTTAATAATGAAATTTCTTTGATTACAAGGGAAGCATTTAGCTTAGTTCTTCGAAAGAAAATTTAAGGTATTCTTCCAGGATCCTTCCAGGTGATAAGTGTGTGTGGGTCCTTCAAACGGGAAATAACAATGCAGCTGATATAAGGAATCTCAACTCAATCCAATAGCTTCAATCAACTAGTGTTACGCATGCAGCCTCAAAAAAATTTACGAACGAGGTTTTTCGCCCCAGCCAAAAATTCTACTTCAGCCGAAGCCAAAAAATGTATATAGAGATTGCTTCGTTCGCAGCCAAAAACGTCACTTGACGTATATCTTAACAAACAATTCACAAATTGTTAATAGACTTCAGACCAACATCTTTTTCTCGCTCAAGAGTTCCAGCGTAAAATTCAGAGAGAGTAATTCCCCGGGATCTTGCCACACCCAATCAGAGAAAATTATGGTCCCACAAAATTGTAACAGTAAATTCACGCTATTAAACAAAATTATAATAAAATGTTTATGAATAATGAATGAATGACTAAAAGGGTAATGTTAAAAAGAGTGACAGGATTTATACCGTTAAAACATGTATGAAAAGGCTAATGGAATTGATAGCCAAGTAAGATGTTTTTATGAAGAAGCATTTCCTCTTCGACGTCTTCTCCACCGTAGGACTTATACAAGTGTACACTTTCATCTGAAGATTAGAGACTCATGTAAAATAAGCACATTAAACGGGAACATCCAGTAACTGAGAGAACTGTAGTAATGGAAGGTCTCCTCCTCTCTTCTACTTAAGGAAGTAGAATAAAATGGTACTACTGTAATACCCTTATTACACTATGCCTTTTCGTGACTATTTGTCAGCCTGACTGACTCCGCCTGAAATTTTGAAGGTACTGGTTCTATTTGTTCCCCCTGAATCGTGGGGATTTCAAGCCTTTTTGTCGAAATGTCATGTCTACCAACACAATATTTATCTGTCTGACTTGACGTCTTAACATAACCTAGTTAATTCTATCGTTTGAATCGCAGCTTTCGTAAATTCAATAATAAATTTATGTTTATCACTCCGAGGACGTAAACTAACTAAACTTATACCCTTATTACCGAGCTTATTACACTATGCCTTATTCGTGCCTATTTGTCAGCCTGACTGACTGCGCCTGAAATTCTGAAGAAATACGCATGCGCCCGGGAATATTTTGTAGACTGTTTCAGGCTTGAAAATAAATAGAACTGGTTCTATTTGTTCCCCCTGAATCGTGGAGATTTCAAGCCTTTTTGTCGAAATATCATGTCTACCAACACAATATTTATCTGTCTGACTTGACGTCTTAACATAACCTAGTTTATTCAATCGTTTGAATCGCAGCTTTCATAAATTCAATAATAAATTTATGTTTATCACTCCGAGGACGTAAACTAACTAAAATTACGAAGGCCAGGTAATTCTGTGATGGCTATCCCCGAGTGGGGTTTGAAACTTTGAAGTTTGCACCAGTAGCCTAGTATCCCAAAGTAATTATTTATTTAGTTTTTGGAGAAATGCTTTCTGGAATTACAGTGTCTTTTCTTTTCTGTATGTGAATTTACACTCTATGTAGTAGCATATTAAACGTTTCTTAAAACACTATGGTATTGTTTTAAAAATATACGAACAAAACAAGAACTTGAGGTAAATATATCAATTTCTTCAATGTTAGCAGCTCTGAAATTACTGCCTGAAAAAAGGGCATAGTGTAATAGGGGTATAAGGGGGGAGTGTAACTAAGTTGGTTAACTATTTGGTTATGTGACCTAAAGTTCCCTACCATGGAAGTTCAACTCATTTTGTATTGTAACATAGAAAATCAGGGAGAAGTTGCGTAAACCTTCATTTTGTCGTTTTACTGTTGGTGACAATTCAACTGTTCAACAACGTGCCTTTCAATCAACTGACATTAATTTGAATATGTTGGAGAATTGGAAACGTTTCAAAGTGTATTGTGTATGGTTTTCATACCTTCTGCAACAGCTCTTGTTGATTGAATAATAGGCAAAGTAGATGTTTAATTATTCTTTGATATAATATATGTAACTATTCAGGGACATAAAAAGCCAAAACAATTATGGATTATGTTTTCGAGAAATCGAACCTAGAAACAATATCAATGAAAAAGCGGGCTCCGAACTGTTTATTTTTTGCCTGTCAAGTGATTGGAAATCAACCAGTGCTCCTTCAGTCTATTATATTACACTATATTCTTCAATATTTGTGCATATAATTTGATTGACACAGTAGAATCCAATTGTTGAAATGTAACATTTTCAGTAGGTAGTGTCAGAGCTGGATGTTGCCTTATGATATTGATTATTTCATTATACTTTATACGTTATACTTTAGGGAGACAACTTCCTGAAGTTATATAAGTTTAGAGTACTTGGTGTTATACATATTTTCGACAACAACAATTTTCATTCCAGTTGAAAATCTATCTGAGGAAAATGCCCATGGAAAATAAATGAAATGTCCGATATAAATACAGCAGATAAGTTATATTTTCACCAAACTATTGACTAATACTCATATATTCCTTCATTCCAACATTAGATGAAGCTGGTGAAACATAATTGATTGTGAATGCTGAGGAAACTGGAACTTCAAGCCAGAAATTGTAGTAGGTTAGTATTTATTACAAATATGAATTTATTTAATTCCATATTGTATGTATATAACTTTTGAATTATGTATATTATATATATGTACAAATCTAAGAATTATGTTTTTTTTTTCTGTTGCAGAACAAAGTTATAGCCGAAAAACAGCGTGAGAAACTACAAACTCCTATCTCAAGCTGATTAGCGGTAAATGCTTCTACAGACTCTTTTTGTAGGAAGTGCATTGAGAACCAAACTGTCACACTGTCAAATAAGATTGTGTATTTACAGCAACAGAAATTTAAATACACCATCTGAATCTAACAAATAACCAAGAGGAATACGAGTTTAATGATCAAAATTACAAAATTATTATATGAATTATGAGTTAAATGAAGATTGAGTTGTGAACTAATGAATTGCAAAATAAAATTTTTATAATATTCTTATTCAATAATTTTATTATTATTAAGTAATATTTTCCTTTAAAAACATAAATAAGTTTGATTCTATATTGTTACAAGAGCCCCTAAAAATATTTAGTTTAAATAAATGTTTCATATATGTATATATACCTATATTTTTTATATTCTTTTGATAGAGAGCTTCATATGTTTTAGCAAAAGTGTTAATGTTTGGGCAGGAAATGTTCGAACCATATCATAGGCCCGTTTTTTATTGATGACAATTTGAATAGCGATAATTATTTAGCACTACTTCAAAATGATGTCGTTTGGCAAATATATATCCTGATAGAGGAAATCATCAAGTTCTACGGAATAGGACATGGTTCCAACAGGTTGGAGCACCACCACAGTACCAACGCAATGCCCGACTGTACCTTGACGCAATATTTCCAAATCGGTGGATAGGAAGGCGAGGAACGATCGAATGGCCAGTACGATCCCTGATCTTCATCCATTAGATTTCTTTTTATGGGGTTATGTGAAGAGTATTGTGTACAAAACTAAACCCCTTGATTTGAAAGACCTAAAAGGTCGAATAACGCTTGTGATTGGTTCGATCACTCCTGAGATGTTGAATAATGTTGGAAGAAATTTTTATTTGAGGTTAGGATGCTACCAAGACGTTCGCGTATAACACTTTTTCAATATCTACCTCATTAACATTCATAATTTTTCTGCTACATACTGAATTACATTTTAGTTTTTGATATTGTACCAAATCTAGCTAATCACTTGATTTTTTTTTTCTAATTTTAATTTTGTAATAAACATGGAAGTGATAACATTTCTGAATAGAGAATGACGAGACCTTTCAAACGGTGTACCACAAGCCCATACTTCCTGTTTGAAAAATTGGGGGTTGTACCTGTCTTTCGAAGAGAGATGAAGTCTTACGAAGAAGAATGACAATTTAAAATTTAAATTTGGCATTTGGCTTTTCCACACTTTATAATATCATTCTATGTAATATTTTTATTTCAGAACGTTCATATTAAATACCTTATCCTTATACAGTTATTACAAAAACGTTTTTTAGGTGATGACAGAATGTTTATAAAAGTCTTGTAATGTTTATGAGGAGCTTCATAAAATGTTGAGAATGACAAAATTATTTTATAAACTGTGCCAATTTTGGGTTTATATCAGTTGTATGCATTGAAAACACTTCAGTCAGAGACTGAGAATGCTTAAGGTTTTGATTGAAAACATTTGCACAGCTATTATGAAATATATAATTGCTATAGTTGGGTAATATAGTTTATATTTCCATTTCATTGTTTTACTCTGTTCATTTTCATATGTTCCGAAAATTCTTCTTCTAAAATATGTTTTTTCCCATAAAACGGTTTTCCTCTCGCACGGACTAAAAAAAAATATTAAAAAATAATTGGCTGTACATTTCAAGTAGTGTGAAGTAATATCAAACAGTGAATAGTTATTTCAAAATGAAATTACTATTAACACAAATATCATACAATGTTTTTGTATAACTACCCTTTTTGGCGCTCTAGATCCTCGGAACTGAGTGCTTATCAATTTGCCCAAATGTCTATAATTTTCGAATATTTCGATGAAAATGGTCTTAAACGATTTGGTTCGACTCACTGATCAAGAATCCGTGGTCGAAATTCATTCAGTCCGGCCGGTCCGGCCGGCCGTAGGCACGATAACTCTCGAACGGAATGAGCTAGAGAGTTGAAATTTTCAGAGTAGGTTTGGGGGATAAATATCTCGGCTAAGTTCGTTATTGGGCAAAATCGGACAGATGGTTTCGGAGTAACAAAAAAAAAATTTTTTTTTTACAAAAAAAATTCCAAATTAAATTTTTTTTAATGAGCAGTTTTATCATGAGAATCCATTCATATAATTTTTAACCCTAACAAGCTAACACTTTCGGAGATATGATTTTTCAAAATTTCAATTTAAATCGTATTTCACAGATTGATATAGTTATTCTATGTATATTCTATGTATGAATTGTCATAATGTCAACTTGACAGAAGGGAATATTGTAACTTCAAAAATATTGGGGTTGAAATACTCGTATTTTAGCGATGCATCGGGGACCTCACCCGAAAATGTTTGAAAATATTACGTAAATATTAGGCAATCCAAACCACGTGACCCAATATGGCGGTTTGTTGGCACACAAACAATTAACTTGTTATGGTCGTTGACTATTTTATAGTGTTTATTGACTTTTTCCGGAGCTTTTCTGCTGTGTAAACTATACTGAAATGAAGAATGAATATCTGAAAAGACTATTGTTGAACAACAGAGACTTTGCTGAACGGTAGGTTCGCAAAAAAGCACCTTCATCATGTGTTTACATTTCATTTTATTACAGGTATATAATAAAGATGGGATTAATTAACGGCTTAGATCCTTTCACATTGAATGTTTCTGATTTGGGTAGTGGATAATTCAATTGATGGTGTTCCTTCAATCTTATACAGGGTCTTTCACGAGGAACCTCACCCATATTTATACGGGAAACCACTGAACGTATTTTCATGAAATTCAGCACTTATAAGTATTTCATGATGCTGATGAAATCTAAAATATTTTCAAGGCATGAGCACCTTCGGTTTTTCCGGAAATGACGTCAACTTCCGTTTTTCAAATTAGAACACCATTTTTTCATTGCAGAAATAGATTCCTTAGAAAATTTCAAGTTATTTTGATGTAACATTTTTCAGTTTTGGTTGGAAAATTCTCTCTGAGCGGGAAAATTCGAAAAAAAAATCGAAAATAGAGCTCCGCTGAAACAAGAATAACTTCGAGGTTTTTGAATGGAAAATTTTCATTTTTGGGATTTTTCAAGATGTAAAATTGATGTAGCCACTTTAAAAATCGAAATCGTGATTCATGATACAGGGGGTGAAAAAATCGCTTTCAAAGTTAGGGATGACGAAAACGTGAAAAATCAATTTTTTCAAATTAGAACCCAATTTTTTTATGGCAGATATTAAATCTACGTTAAAAAATAATGTGAGTGTATGCATCACACCCTTGCCCTAAAATGGATATTTTCTGAGTTATTCACAAAAAACTGTTTTTCGTCTTGAATTTTCAGCTATTTCTTTTCCCTTCACGCCAAAAAGATGAAATTTTCAGGAACTGTTATTTGAACCATGCTGTAGATTTTTCACCCCTTCTTGAAACCGACTTCAAGTTACTATTAGGAGAACCATGGCAAACTCTCGCAGTTATAACTAGAGAAGATGCTCAAAGTTTTGACCGTTAATTTCTAGACATTTATTTATACATCTCAGGAATGCTTCGTGCGTTGCTCTTCTTATTTCATCGGGAGGAAGAGATCTGCAAAAGTGTTTAAAAACCAAATTGAGTTTCAAAACTATGAATCTAAAAATCTAAACAAACCTGAACGCATTTCTGACTCGTTCTATGCAGTCCTCTTTATCAGTCAGGGGAGTTAAGTAGACAATATTTTTTATCCTACCCCAAACATAATAGTCTAAAGGAGTTAAATCGGGAGAACGTGGTGGCCGAAGATGTGGACCATTGTTCGCCAACCATCGATCTTCAAATAGCCTGTAGAGGATATTTGACACATTGAGTGAATTGTGTGGAGGCGCGCCATCTTGTTGATACCATAAGTCATTATGGTTCTGTACTAGCGGCTCAATTATTTGAGTCAATATGTCAGAATATCTATCTCCTAAGGGAGAACATTCTTTAAATAATGCAAACATGTGTAGTGTTCTATCTTACCAGTTAAAGTCCCATCATAAATGTGAACATCGAGAATTGCATTATTTTTGATGGCGCAAAAAACATTGAAACTCCAGGTCTCTTGAAAGTTCCATTGTCTGAAGTGGTGGTTGTTCTCTTCATCCCAATAATGACTGTTATGCCTATTGAAAGAACCATTCTCTGTGAATTTAGATTCATCTGTCCAAATTATACAGTCCAAAAAGTTTTCATTCTCTTGAAATCGAATCATCATAGCTTCGCAAAACTCTGTTCTCCTGACGAAATCAGTTTCCTTCAAATGCTGTACCCTATTGAATTTATATGGGTGCATTTTATGATTTTTTAATATTCTCCAAACACTCGATTGAGATAATCCCAGATCAATATCGGCATCTTTGAGAGAATTTTGAGGATTCACACGAAAATATGCAAGAACTGTAATTTCGTTGTTCTCATCTTCTACTACAGTTTTTTCTCTGTGTATAGTTTTCTTAACGAAAGATCCGACATTTCTCAAGTTTGTCATGGTTCTGTTAATGGTACCTCTCGTTGGTCTGGGTCGGTCAGGAAACCTCTCAATGAACAGTCGAATCGTTCTATCTACAACTTTATTACATTCTCCATGAAGTAGAATGAGATTTAAATAATCTTCATTGGTAAAATTAGGCATAGTGATCGATTTCATAACTTAATACGAATTATCACCAAATTAATAGTAAACACAAAATGCTACTGAATAAAGAGGAATTTGGCAGATGTAATTAATGATATCTATCATTAAAAAAAAAAGAATGTAAAACATGGTAAGTTTTTGCATATGGTTCATAAGGAATTATTTATTTATCACTGGAGAGAAAACCGATGGCCGATTAGTTGAAATAAAGAGGTTTCCGATACAAATTCGAATCAAAATTCGCCATCTATTTAGGAACAACCTGTAACTTTTTTCTCTTGCATATTAGGGTAGTAAAATCTTAAACATGGTTTAAGTAACAGTTCCTGAAAATTTCATCTTTTTGGCGTGAAGGGATAAGAAATAGCTGAAAATTCAAGACGAAAAACAGTTTTTTGTGAATAACTCAGAAAATATCCACTTTAGGGCAAGGGTGTGATGCATACACTCACATTATTTTCAATATCTGCCATAAAAAAATGGGGTTCTAATTTGAAAAAAATGATTTTTCACGATTTTGTCATCCCTAACTTTGAAAGCGATTTTTTCACCCCCTGTATCATGAATCGCGATTTCGATTTTTAAAGTGGATACATCAATTTTACATCTTGAAAAATCCCAAAAATAAAAATTTTCCATCCAAAAACCTCGAAGTTATTCTTGTTTCAGCGGAGCTCTATTTTCGATTTTTTTTTTCGAATTTTCCCGCTCAGAGAGAATTTTCCAACCAAAACTGAAAAATGTTACATCAAAATAACTTGAAATTTTCTAAGGAATCTATTTCTGCAATGAAAAAATGGTGTTCTAATTTGAAAAACGGAAGTTGACGTCATTTCCGGAAAAACCGGAGGTGCTCATGCCTTGAAAATATTTTAGATTTCATCAGCATCGTGAAATACTTGTAAGTGCTGAATTTCATGAAAATACGTTCAGTAGTTTCCCGTATAAATATGGGTGAGGTTCCTCGTGAAAGACCCTGTATATGGATATTGCAACGTATTTGGTGTATTATATACCACAACGTACAAGACATACATAAATATTTGCGAATGCACAGTTCTTGTCTAATAGCACAAGCTGGAATGATTACTTTTAAAAAAATTGGTTCAAGCACTGACGTGAAGTCAGAAGCTTTTGCGCGTATGTTCTATTGTCCATTCTTCTGTATTGGACACCCTTAATCGAATTTACCATGGTTAATTATGTTGTCCATTCTCCTATATTGGACACTCTTATTTCGAATTTACCATGGTAAATTCGAATTAAGTGTCCAATACAGGAGAATGGACAACATAATTAACCATGGTAAATTCGATTAAGGGTGTCCAATACAGAAGAATGGACAATAGAACATACGCGCAAAAGCTTCTGACTTCACGTCAGTGCTTGAACCAATTTTTTTTCGTGATTTTTTTTTTAATTTTCTAGGGGTGCGGTTCTTAAATTTTTTTTTTCGTCATTTTTTTCAAATTTTCTAGGGGTACGGTTCTTACAAAATTTTAAACACGTCTTTATGCTGATTTTCTACTACTAGTTACCAAGCTTCAATTCAATCGAATCTTTATTTTTTTGAGTTATCAAGGAAATAATATTCCAGGTGGATATAACTCGGAAACCGTTGAACCGATTATGCCCAAAAACAAACTCAACTCTCCTTTTCGGATACGCAACCTACCCTGAAAATTGCATGTCCCTATCTTCTTTCGTTCAAAAGTTATCGAGGCAACGGTCACCCATTTACTGAACTCACACAAGAATGCTCGAATCTCCAACAATATTCAACCGATTGTGTTAAAACTTGAAACTTGGCAGTAGAGTTAGGTTATGAACGCTCTTGCAAAATTTCAGCAATTTCGAACGGATAGTTACTGATATATAGATTTTTTTTTTTTATTTTCAATGATTTATTAAAAATTTTCTACAAATGCTATCTCCACCAAATTTTGCAAACATTTTTGCGTTGGCATTCTACAACTAATAACCAAGTTTGAATTCAATCGGTTCAGTATTTTTCGAGTTAATGAGGAAAAAAAAACCACCAAATTTCAGAAAATTTCAGATGGCTATAACTCTAAAACCGTTTGGCCGATTATGCTCATAAACAAACTCAAATGTCGCATTCAGATGCACAACCTAACCTGTAATTTTCAAGCCGCTATCTCTTTCCGTTCTCAGGTTAACGAGACAACAAAAATATTTTTTAAAAATTTTTTTAAAATTTTCTAGCCTCACGATTCGCCCAAAATTTCACAAACGTGCTTAGGTTCATATTCTACAACTACTCACCAAGTTTCAATTCGATCGGATTTATATTGGTTGAAAACAAAATTATTACTCGGAAACCACTGGGCCGATTATGCCCATTAACGAACTTGTCCGTCGTATTGCGATGCGCCATCCACCCTGAAAATTTCAAGTCGCTAGCTCTTTTCGTTCTCAAATTATCGTGGCAACGGACGGCCGGACGGCCGGACGGCCGGCCGGACAGAATCAAATTTGACCTCGAATTCTTCATTGGGGAGTCGAACTGAATCGTTTGAGACCAATTTCGTCAAAAAATTCGAAAGTTACAGACATTTGGGCAAAACTATAACGCGATGTTCCCCAGAACATACGCGCAAAAACACACAGTTGTTACTACCAAATACAAGTGCAACTATTCATCTCACAGTCGCTTTTTTGTGATTTTGTTATATGGTCTCCAAATATTTGTTTAGTACGAATGATCTGGAAATATGGGAAAAGAACTTAGAAAGTGCAAAGAAATTTCATTCAGAAGTTATTATGCCAGGACTGATGGTAAAATATTCCACATCTGAAGAGGGTACAGCTGAATTTATTCACTATTGCATTTGCAACGGCGGATGATGGACGTTCGATGATAAAGTGTGATGGGAATGACTGTCAAATAGAAGATTTCATTTTGATTGTGTATGACCAGTTGACACTCCTGATGGTACCTGGTATTGTAATAAATGTGATGAAAAGGTCTGGATTTTTATAAAAATGGAATAGATTACGTAAAAAATTCTTGATTTTTGGCGCTCTAGTTCCTCGGAACTGAGTGCTTATCTATTTGCCCAAATGTCTGTATTCTCAGAAAAGTCTTACATTTCGGAACCGAACATGAAGTAAGAGATCTGAGATTAGTGAGACTGCTTTTCATCCATAGACATAGATATAACTCTCGAACGGAATGAGGTAGGTAGTTGAAATTTTCAGATTAGGTTAGGGAGATGAATATCTCGGTTAAGTTCGTTATTGGGCAAAATTGGCCAGATTTAATTTGATTTCTTCCATGGTGCAGTTCTCATTCTCAGATTGCTCATTTAATCTTGATAAATAAACTATTATTTGAATTGAATTTCCTTTATGATGCAGTTCTATCATAAGAATACATTGATATAATTCCCAACTTTGAGAAACCAATACTTTCGGAGATATAATTTGTCTGTTTGAACTAGAGCGCCAGAAAGCTCCTGTCCACAGGGCTTGAACCCATTTTTTGTTATTAAAATAGGCAAATTTGAAATGGCATTAAAATTCAAAATGCATTTTAATATTCAAATAATCTCAAGGTTTTTGTGAATGGCATACGTTGCTAACACTATCGGTGGGTTTCAGAAAGCTGCTACAGCTCTAAATTGCCAAATTAGTTCGATTCTATGTCGATTCCCAGTTCAATTTTGTTGCAACCATCGAATTAAATCCAGAATTAAGCTAATCGAAGCTTCGTGAAACCCACCATATGGTTACTAAAAAATGCTTGTTTGTCGATAATGGAATAATTAATAAAAGTGTTGATTTGGTTGTTCCTGATGATAATGAAGAGTCTGCAAGAAGAGCAACTTTGGAACTCCTACCTAAAAAATCAGCTTAGCAGTACGATATTGCAAATAGCAATTTCTTGGCCTAGTGTAAATTGAAAAAATGTAGAAAGAAACTTCAGTGAACTTGTTTTCTTAGCATACTTACAAGAAACATATGGAGCTCATCAACTTTGTGGAGCAAATTGTCAATGATCAAGTCAAGCGCCCTTGTTAGGAATGGTGTTGATGTTAGAAAATATTTCAAGGTAATGGCATATTTAAAACGGAACTGTGATATCGTCCCAAAAAATTGATTTTTTCGTAATTTTTTAAAAATTTTATACGGTCCCCACAAAACGTTACACACGTCTTCATGTCGATATTCTGCAACTAGTTACCATGCTTCAATTCGATCGAGTCTATTTTTTTTTAGTTATCGAGGAAATAATCATCAAGGTGGGTATAACTCCGAAACCGTTAGACCGGTTATGCTCAAAAACGAACTTAACCCTCCCATTCGGATGCACAACCTACCCTGGAAATATCAAGTCTCTTTTCGTTCGAAAGTTATCGAGGCAACGTTCTCCCATCCAGCTACTGAACTCATACAAGGCTGCTCGGATATCCAAAAATATAGATCCGATCGTATTCAAGCTTGGAACTAGGTAGTAGAGTTAGGTTCTGAAGGCTCTTGCAAAATTTTAGCGATGTCGGACAAATAGTTACTGAGATATAGAATTTTTTTCAATGATTTTTAAAAAATTTTTTAGTTTAACGATCCTCACAAAATTTTGCAAGAATTTTCGCATTGGCATTTTACAACTAATAACCATGTTTGAATTGGATCAGTTTCGAATTTTTCGAGTTATTGAGGAAATAACAACCAAATTTCAGATGGGTATAACTCCAAAACCGTTTGACCGATTATGCCTATAAACAAACTCAAATGTCACATTCAGATGCACAACCTAACCTGAAAGTCATTATCTCTTTCCGTTCTCAGGTTATCCTGACATACATAATATTTTTTAATAATTCTTTTAAAATTTTCTAGCGACATGATTCTCACAAAATTTCAAAAACGTCACAAGATTTGTATTCAACTACTACTCACCAAGTTTCAATTTGATCAGATTAGTAATGGTTGAAAACAAAATTATTACTCGGAAACCGTTGGGCCGATTATGCCCATTAACGAACTCGTCCATCGTATTGGGATACGCCACCTACTTTGACAATTTCAAGACGGCCGGACAGAATCGAATTGGACCTCAAATTCTTCATCAGTGAGTTGAACCTAGTCGTTTGAGACGATTCTCGGCAAAAAATTCGAAAATTACAGACATTTGGGCAAAACGATAACGCCATGTTCCCCAGAACATACGCGCAAAAATCAAAATTCTTACACATGAACAAGATGAAAAGTTTATAAATGAGGTGCCAGATGATACATACTTGATGATTAAGGTTGCAACTATTTTTGGATTATTTGGAGCCTGTGGGCATGAAGAATTGTGTAATTTATTAGTAGAAGATATCGTAATAACAAATAAATCATTTGTCATACAACTTCCAAACACAAAAACGAAAGTCATTCGTTCTTTCTGTATTATTGTGATGTTGACTATTTCCTTAAGTACATTACACTGCGCCCTTCTGTTATCAAACATGTTATCAAACATCATCGTTTTCTCCGGAAATAAATGAATAATAAATGCACTGCCAATCCAGTTGGTATAAATACATTTGGGAAAATGCCCTCTATTGTTTCCAAATTTCTCAAACTGCCAGAACCAAAACAATATACAGGCAACTGTTTTCGAAGATCCTCCGATTCTTTGCTAGCAGAATCAGTAGAAAATATTACGAAGACAAAAATATGGGAAAGCCCTGAGGACAGGGGCTTTGGCGCTCTTGTTCAAACTTTGACAAACCATATCTCCGAAAGTATTGGTTTTTCAGAGTTGGGAATGATATCAATGGATTCTTATGATAGAACTGCATCATAAAATAAATTGAATTCAAACACTGGGAAAGCCCTGTGGACAGGAGCTTTGGCGCTCTTGTTCAAACTTTGACAATTCATATCCGAAATTATTGGTTTCTCAGAGTTGGGAATTATATCAATGGATTATTATAATAGAACTGCATCATGAAAGAAATTAAATTCGAACGAGAGCGCCAAAAACCACGAACTTACCCGAGATATTCATTCCTCAAATCCAATATAAAAATTATATTATATCAATTGAAACTTGGCCAATATTTATGTTTTGTTTTCACTGGAGCTGTTCTGAAACCATTTTGATAAACTTGCCAGTACATATTTCCATCATCATATGGTTTATTCACGGTCATTAAAATATCACCAAAAAGTATAATTTCATATTATAATCATCATAAATCTACGATAGCTAAAATGAATTCGACTCCCTCTTATAGGAAAACAAGATGACATGTACGAGTATGAACACAGATCATATAATAATTCATAGATAGAATAATTATAGCATTCTGTGGAAATAATTTTGAAAAATTATATTTCCGAAAGTATTAGCTTGTAGGAAAAACATCAATGGATTTCTATGGTGGAATTGCATCTTCAAAAAATTGATTCAAGCCCTATGGACAGGAGCTTTGGCGCTCTTGTTCAAACCTTGCCAAATCATATCTTCGAAATCATTGGTCTCTAGGAATGATATGAATGGATTCTTACGATGGTAATGCATCCTGAAAGAAATAAAATTCAAACAGACCGATTCTCCCAAATAACGAACTTATCCGAGATATTTATTCCTCAAATCTACTCTGAAAATTATACTATATCAATTAAAACTTAGACTATATTGCCTTTTTGTTTTTACTGCAGATATTCTGAACCCAATTTGATTATGTATCTTACTTTAGAATATATTTCCGTCATCATATGGATTATCCACGGGCATTACATTATCACCTTAAAAGTATAATATCATATCATCATCATATTTCTACGATAGCTGAGGTTATTTCATTGGCCATTTTGCATTCAACCATTTTTTTAGAACTCATAGGAAAATAAGATGACATGTAAGAATACAGATCATATAATAATTCATAGATAGAATAATTAAGTAAATACAGCATTCTGCGAAAACGTAGAAACTTAAAAAAAATTGAATTTGAAATTTGTAATGTAAAAAAAAATTTTTTTTCTGGTACTCCAAAACCATCATGCCAATTTTGCCCAATAACAAACTTCACTGAGATGTTTATCTTCCAAACCTACTCTGAAAATTTCAACTGCCACGCGCATTCTGTTCGAGAGTTATTATAGAAACAAAATAAATACATTTTTTTTTCACTCTTAACGGCAACCCGATCAATACAAAGATTCATATATCGTCGTTGCGCCTTCAAAATGCGACATGTGACTTTTGATAAATTGTGCATTCATAAACTTGCTTGTTTTGCAGGAGCATATTTTCGATTTCGTACTTGTCGCTTTTCGATCAAATCCAACTGGGACCGAAACTAGTGTGATTATCACATGGCAGCTTTTAACGAAATATCCAGCTTGCGCAGTTCTCACGTAAACATTAATTTTTAACACTTTTGGCTGTCATTAAAAGTGTCACTTTTAATGGCAGTTCTACAAAAATGTATTTGTCATTCATTAAACGAACCCAAAGCTCTTTTATAACATAAAAAAAATAACATCTTGGAAAATTTCACAATTTATGTTTTTGTGAGCTCATGTCCATACTTATAAGTTCTGTTGGGCTTGAATAACACTCCACAAGTTTTCAGTTAGGGAACATGAACATCAGACACTCAGATCTTCCCTAAATCTAGGACAGAATTGTTTCCAATAAGTATTCAACATGACAATAGAATACAGCAACTGAACTGAGAAATCTTCGTCTGGAATTAAAGTAAACACTGATACAATTAATTCCCTTCAGTAAACACAGCCCAAAGACTTTTTAATTACTAGTTAGTATTCGTAGCATGTTATTTGTTTTTCCGAAATTGTTTCTTCCAACCGAAATATTCAATATAGTAGGGTGATGATGTGGAATGGAGGGTAATACAAATAATAATATTGAATAGTCAAGATTTTGTCTAATGAATATTTTTTTGCGCGCATGTTCTGGGGAAGTTTGCGTTATCATTTTACCCATATGTTTGTAATTTTCTAATTTTAGGCTGAAAATGGTCATTATTAAAAGATATGATTCATCTAAAGATAACTTGAGAACGGAAAAAAATAGTGACTTGCAATTTTCAGGGTAGGTTGAGCATTCGGATACAATATTTGAGTTCGTAAAAAGCATAATCGGCCTAACAGTTCTGGAGTTTTATCTTTTATCTGTCTGAAATTTTGTTTTATCACCTCCTTAACTCAAAAAATGTGGAACCAATCGAATTCAAACATGGTAGTTAGTTGTAGAATGGCGACGCGCAAATTTCAAAGAAATTTCGTGAGGATCGTAGTACTAGAAAATTTTAAAAAAATCATTGAAAATCTTGGAAAACAATTATAGGTACTCCACTAATTTTCGCGGAATTTCGTGAATATGGTGTTTCTTGAGGCGTAAGTTTTTCTTATTTCAATTCCAATAGAATACATATGTCAGAATCCAAAATTCTGTGATGATAGACGATTGATTCGTTACTGAAGAATGTCATTAAAATGGTATGAAATGTATTCATATATTATAAAAGCTGAGAAAACGGTATATATCAATGCTAAATTCGTAGTAGAGTGTCCAATAGAGGTGAGTAGACCATAGAACATGCACGCAAAAGCTCCTGACCTTCCGTCAGCGCTTGAATTTTTTTTAATATCTAATAATATAGGAAAAAAATACCCAAGTAATTTATGAAAATTTCGACTTGATTCCGTCTATAGCCCTTTTCACAAGGTTAGAATTCCAATAGAATTGGAAACAAAAAAATTGGTTCAAGCCCTGTGGACAGGAGCTTTGGAGCTCTTGTTCAAACTTTGGCACATCATATCTCCGAAATTATGGGTCTCTGGAATGATATAAATGGATGCTTACGATAGAACTGCATCATGAAAGAAATTAAATTCAAACAGACCGATTCTTCCCAATAACGAATTTATCCGAGATATTCATTCCTCAAATCTGCTCTGAAAATTATATAATATCAATTAAAACTTTGACAATATTGCAGTTTTCTTTTTACTGGAGATATTCTGAACCCAATTTGATTATGTATCTTACCAAAGAATATATTTCCATCATCAAATGCATTATCCACGGGCATTATGGAATTACCTTCAAAGTTTAATATCATATCATCCTCATAATTCTACGATAGCTGAGGATATTTCATTGGTCATTTCGCCTTCAGTCATACTTTGTTTTATAGAAGAGGAGGTTTATTTTATATGAAGAATAACGAACCAGAAATATTTTTGACATTTGTCTCTCATAGGAAAATCAGATGACATGTAAAAACACAGATCATATAATAATTCACAAATAGAGGAAAATTAAGTACAGCACTGTGAAAACATAGAATTACGATTCATTATTTAATTTCGAAAAATCATATCTCCTAAAGTATTAGCTTGTTAGTGTTGAAAATGATATCAATGGATTTTTATGATGAAACTGCATCTTAAAAAAATTGAATTTGAAATTTGTAATATAAGAAAATTTTTTTTTGTAACTCAGAAACCACTGATTTTGCCCAAAAACGAAGATAACCAAGATACTTGTCTCCCAAGATCCCCGAGAGTTATTGTAGAAACAAAATTTGAAAATTAAAAAATTTTTTTTTGACACTTTACGGCAATCCGATCATTACAAAACTTCGCATCCGTATAAAGGTCATCATTTTACAATTTGATGCTAAATTTCAGATAGATCGATGAATCGGTTTCGGAAATATTCATAAAAAATGTTTTTACTAAAAACGGCCATAACTCCGAAACTTGGCTTGGTGGATTTCCCCCGTGATATTTACGCTCCAAACCTACCCTGCAAATTTCAATCCTCTAACTCCTTTCTTTCAAGAGTTATCGGCCGGACGGCCGGATAGAATCGATTTCATTATTAAAAGGTTTCTTTCTGGGTTTTCTTTCTTCTCTCCCAAACTCTGAAAAATATCTATAAAATAAAAATTTATTATTTTGTGATTTGTTCTATTCTTGAAATTCGAAATAATGAAATTGATTTCATCAAAATATTTCTTGAAGTTAATGGATATCCGAGGCAATTCATAAATACATGTATCATGAATTTAGATAGAAGAAAAAATAATCAAGAACAACAAAATAATCAACAAGTACAACATAACAATCAACAAGAACAGCAACCCAATCTGTTGAATGAGATCCCTTATGTTCGTGGCCTTTTTGAAAAAATCAGAAGAATCGGTTCTAAGTTCAATATAAGAACAGTCTTCAAATCACAAAATGCTCTTAGGTCTTTATTAACGAAGACAAAACCCATTAATGAAAAACAAAAATCAAAACACTGTGTATATAATATTCCTTGTATTTGTGGTAAATCATACATAGGAGAAACATCAAGACCACTAGAAGTAAGAAAGTCAGAGCATAAGAATAACTTGAGAAATAGAGACATACAGAAATAAAAAATTGCAGAACATGTATGTACAATCCAAGGAGATCACATGATGGATTGGAGCAATACAAAGATTCTAATGACAGAACCTGATTATATTGAAAGGAAGCTAAAGGAGTCAACTTGTATTTTATTGAACAGAGAATGCAATTTCGCGAATTGCTCAATTGGTATTGACCATATTTGGCTGAATTTATTGAAAAAAAAGTTGGAACTTGGAAATTACTATGCAAAGTAAAACTATGTTAGCTATGATTTTCCAATACTGTCAATGTGAAAATTCTCGAATCTCACAATAACTAACAACAAAATAATTCTAAAGATTTTCGTTAAGCGTCTGACGAAGGAGTCTGTTATAGACTCCGAAACGTTACGATATAGTTGTTTCTTCGTTGATGTTGTTTCGTTGTTGTTTGTTAGTGAACAATATCTTGTGATTCTTACACAGAAGCAAATCACAAAATAATTAATTTTTATTTCATAGCTATTTTTCAGAGTTTGGGAGAGAAAACCCAGAAAGAAACCTTTTAATAATGAGTATACCTCCCACAGTATCTTTTAATGATTACTTAGAATCGATTTCGACCACGGATTCTTGATCAGTGAGTCGAACCAAATCGTTTAAGACCATTTTCAGCCAAAAATTCGAAAATTACAGACATTTCGGCAAATTGATAAGCACTCTGTTCCGAGGAACAAGAGCGCCAATAAAAAATAACAATAATTTCAGCTACGGGAATCTATCCTGGTACCTACTTGCCACGACTCCGAATCCTTATCACTGGGCCACAGAAGAACTAAAATATTTATGTGAATTCCGTAACTTGAAGTTATTATTGACCTTTGATACCTTGTTCGCGAATTTCTAATTTCAGAAAGATATTATCATGTTACATATTATTTGATCAAGTTTAAATCGAGCACTTGGTTGTAAAATAAGTTACATATCATAGACAAGATATACCAATTCTCACTAGGTATTGAACGGATGTTATAACTATCGTATCGGCTTGTCAAGTTTGACTTCTGCCGATTTAATTCATTGAATTCCCCCCATCACGTCAAAAATCAAAAATTGTTGACAACCTCGCTGGTCGAGTGCAAAAGCAGTGCACCTGTACATCTCGATCGTTGGAATATTTTGGCAATATCTTCACCAGTATATCCGATCGATTTCAAATCTAGAACTTCACTCTAAAATAAGGTGTTGAGGGCTCTCGCAATTTCAACGATGTCTGACGGATTGTTTCTGAGATACAGATTTTTTTTAATTTTTGGCGCTCTAGTTCCTCGGAACTGAGTGCTTATCAATTTGCCCAAATGTCTGTAATTTTCGAATTTTTCGATGAAAATGGTCTTAAACGATTTGGTTCGACTCACTGATCAAGAATCCGTGGTCGAAATTCATTCTGTCCGGCCGGCCGGCCGGTCCGGCCGTCCGGCCGTAGGCACGATAACTCTCGAACGGAATGAGCTAGACAGTTGAAATTTTCAGAGTACGTTTGGGAGATAAATATCTCGGCTGAGTTCGTTATTGGGCAAAATCGGACAGTTGGTTTCGGAGTAACAAAAAAAAAAATATTTGTTTACAAAACAAATTCCAAATTAAATTTTTTCAATAAGCAGTTTTATCATATGAATCCAATGCTATCATTTTTAACTCTAACAAGCTAATACTTTCGGAGATATGATTTTTCAAAATTTCAATAATAAATCTTATTTCGTTTCACAGAATTATATAATTATTCTATGTATGAATTGTCATAATGTCAACTTATTTTCCTGAGACATGACATTGTCTAATTCCTTCCTAATAGTTGGTTCAAGAAACGTCAAAATCGACTTAGAGAGACATGGGTAAAAAAACTGTCAAATAAACCCCCATGTGGCGATTTTATGTCGAAAAGTTAAGAATATTTATCCCAGGTAAGTACCGACGTTTTATTCTAATACCGGAGATCGACAAGATCCTACGAGGAGTCCGATAGCCAGTTGGTCTAGGCCGTAGGGTTTTCGGTTTCGGAACGAGAGAAGGCGGGCTCAAATCCCGGAAAGGGAATTGCACTTTTTGGCGCTCTAGTTCCTCGGAACTGAGTGCTTATCAATTTGCACAAATGTCTGTAATTTTTATTTAAGATGCAGTTTCACCATTAAAATCCATCGATATCATTTTCAACTCCAACAATCTAATACTTTCGGAGATATGATTTTTCTAAATTTCAATAATGAATCGTTCGTACTTCTATGTTTTCACAGAATGCTATAATTATTCTATCTAAGCTTTATTATATGATCTGTGTTCATATCGTACATTTCATCCTGTTCTATAAGAATGAGTCAAATTTATTTCAGCTATTTTAATTTGATTTCTTCCATGGTGCAGTTCTCATTCTCAGATTGCTCATTTAATCTTGATAAATAAACTATTATTTGAATTTAATTTCCTTTATGATGCAGTTCTTTCATAAGAATACATTGATTTAATTCCCAACTCTTAGAAACCAATACTTTCGGAGATATAATTTGTCTGTTTGAACTAGAGCGCCAGAAAGCTCCTGTCCACAAGGCTGAACCCATTTTTCATCTAACTAAAGCGCATTAATTCGATCAGATCAGTATATTTCGAGTTATCGGGAAAAAAAAAATTTTCATATGGCTATAACTTTGGAACCACTCGGTGCATTTTGCCCATAAATGAACTTAGCAGGCGCATTTGGATTCCACGCCTACTCTGAAAATCAACTCTCCAACTAATCGCGTTTGAGCGTAATCGTGCTGACGGCCGGACAGTTCTGACCTCGGATTCTTCATCAGTGAGTCGAAACTAATCGGTGGAGAACATTATCCGCCAAAGATTCGGAAATTACAGACATATTGACGAATTGAAAGGAATCTATTCACCTGAACAACGCACCAAAAATGGAAAAAGCGCTTGAGGTCATTCTGCTTTTGCGCGCTTGTTTATGGTATCATTCAATTCAGATTGGTCAACGTGAACAAGCGCGCCAATGCAGACTGAACTCACATCCGAGGTTTTTTAAATTTTTAATAATAATAATATATCCGTGAGGAGAAACTCCATCGAGAAAGGTAACTTACCGGCATAGTATTTAATATGTGGACATGCGGAGGAAATGCATTTCGTATTGCCTTTTTATTGCATATAAATGAGCTCTGATGTGGTAATTTGTATGCCAGTGCGGAGAAAACTTGATGTTGGGGCATCAGTAATGGGTTTCCTGTCCATGTTCTAGTATCTAGGAGGAGCTGGGGACAAAATCACTATTTTGTATATGAGTCTGTTTCAATGGGATTATTTGAAGAGAACATCTCGTTATTCAAATGAGAGCAGTGTCTGAACATTCCTTAGCAAAGAACCGAGTTAATACGAGAATTTTTTACAAAAAGATTCAAAATTTCCTATTAATAAAATTGGTTCAAGTCCTGTGGACAGGAGCTTTCTGGCGCTCTTGTTCAAACAGACAATTTATATCTCCGAAAGTATTGGTTTCTCAGAGTTGAGATTTATATCAATGTATTCTTATGATAGAACTGCATCATAAAGGAAATTCAATTCAAATAATAGTTTATTTATCAAGATTAAATGAGCAATCTGAGAATGAGAACTGCACTATGGAAGAAATCAAATTAAAATACCTGAAATGAATTTGACTCTTTCTTATAGAACAGGATGACATGTACGAGTATGAGCACAGATCATATTATAAATCATAGATAGAATAATTATAGCATGCTGTGAAAACATAGAAGTACGATTCATTATTGAAATTTCGAAAAATCATATCTGCGAAAGTATTGGCTTGTTGGAGTTGATATGGATGATATCAATCGATTTTTAGGGTGAAACTGCATCTTAAAAAAAAAATATTTTTAAATTTGTAAGTTGAAAAAAAATTTTTTTCGTTACTCCGAAACATTCTCGCCTATTTTGGCCAATAGCGATCTTAACTGAGATATTTATCCCCCTAACCTACTCTGAAAATTTCAACTGCCTAGCTCATTCCGTTCGAGAGTTATTGTAGAAACAAAATTAAAAAAATTTCAAATTATTTTTGACACTTTACGGTAACCCGATCAATACAAAACTTCACATGCGTCTAAAGGTCATGATTCTACAATTTGATGCTGAATTTCAGATAGATCGAGTGATCGGTTTCGGAAATATTCATAAAAAATAAATAATATGCTAGATACCGTCCGAACACTGAAGCCAGGTAGCGTCAGGCGCGGTTAGTACTTGGATGGGTGATCGCTTGGGAACACCGCGTGCTGTAATCTTATGAAATTATAGAATTAAGAATAATTATTGAAATTCTGAAATATCACATAACCGGAAGTAATCATTAAAGGATACTGTGGGAGGTATACCTACTCATTATTGAAAGGTTTTTTTCTGGGTTTTCTCTCCCAAACTCTGAAAAATATCTATGAAATAAAAATTAATTATTTTGTTATTTGCTTCTGCGTAAGAAACACAAGATATTTGTCAGAAGCAATCAATTGAACAATGTTGCCTAACAAACAACAACGAAACAACATCAACGAAGAAACAACTATATCGTAACGTTTCGGAGTCTTATCAGACTCCTTCGTCAGACGCGTAATGAAAATCGTTAGAATTATTTTGTTGATAGTTATTTTATGACAATTCTTGAATTTCACAAAATAACTATCAACAAAATAATTCTTATGATTTTCATTAAGCGTCTGACGAAGGAGTCTGATATAGACTCCGAAACGTTACGATATAGTTGTTTCTTCGTTGATGTTGGTTCGTTGTTGTTTGTTAGGCAACATTGTTCAATTGATTGCTTCTGACAAATATCCTGTGTTTCTTACACAGAAGCAAATCACAAAATAATTAATTTATATTTTATAGATATTTTTCAGAGTTTGGGATAGAAAACCCAGAAAAAAACCTTTCAATATCCGGAAGTATTAGTTTGCTAGAGTTGAGAATGATATCAACGGATTCTTATAATAAAACTGCATCTTAAAAAAAATTTAATTTAAAATTTGTAATGTAAAAAAAAAATTATTTTTTCGAAACTCCAAACCACCTGGCCGATTTTGTCCAATAATTATGATGGTACTAATTTATTCGACAAATATTCCAATGATTTACACTCTTGCATCAAAATTTCTAGATAACTTTGATGCACTTGTGCTATTACCTACTCTCGATAACTTTCAAAAAAACTTTGACAAACCATATCTCCGAATGTATTGGTTTCTCAGAGTTGGACATGATATGAATGGATTCTTATGATAGAACTTCATCAAAAAAGAAATTTAATTCAAACATCATGAAATAATTTAAATTCAACACGAGTGCCAAAAATTATCAATCCAAAACAAACAGACCAATTCTACCCAATAATGAACTTATCCCAGATATTCTCTCCTCAAATTTACTATGAAAATTATATTATATCAATTGAAACTTAGCCAATATTCTAGTTTAATTTTTACTGGAGATATTCTGAACCCAATTTGTTTAACTTACCAAAGTATATATTTCCATCATCATCATAATATGGATTATCATCATAATATGGATTATACAAGAGCTATCTACGATAGCTGAGGTTATTCCGTTGGTCATTTTGCATTCAATCATACTTTATTTGACATGTTTCTTATCCACATAATATTATATTCTGTGAGCTCTTATCTGTAGATGAGAATGCAATGATGAAATGTATGAAAACAGATGACATTCATTGATACGGACGTTAATTTTCGATACAGCATTCTGTGAAATCATAGAGTTACGATTTAATATTGAAATATCATATCTCCGAATGTATTAATTTGTTAGAGCTGGAAATTATATCAGTGGATTCTTACAATGCATCTGCATCTTAAAAAAATTGAATTCAAATGTTGTAATGAGAAAAGAATTTTTTTTTTGTTACTACGAAACCATCCGGCCGATTTTGGCCAATAACGAACTTAACCGAGATATTTATCTTCCAAACCTAATTTGTTAAGCACTCTGTTCCGAAGAACAAGACCACCAAATATCTAACGGTTATCTATAATTGTGTTTTTCGCGCTTGTTTCCCAGAGTGCATATCAATTTTACCAAATGTCTGTCATTTTCGTATTTTCTGCAGAAAATGGTCCCAAACGTTTAGTTTCGACTCATCCGAGGTCAAACTTAATTCTGTCCGGTTTTTCGTAGGCACGATTACTCTCGAACGAAATGAGTTACAGAGTTAAATTTTGCAGGGCAGGTTGAGGTCATTAATGGGCAAAATGGCAAAGTGGTCTCGGAGTTATAGCCATTTGGAATTTCGTTTTCCCAATAACTCGAAAAATACCAGGGCTTCACGCGAGAGCGAGATTTTTCTCGTCTCGTCTCGTTCTCGTCTCGTAAAAGCGAGACGAGACGAGACGAGAAGTTTTCAAAAATATTATAGGTGATACCGAGACCACATACAGCGCAAAACGAGAGTCTCGTTTTTGGTCTCGTTAATTTTTGCGCGCGTGTTCCGCAAGGAACAGCGTGCTATCATTTCGTCACAATGTCTGTATTTTTCGAATTTTTTTTCGAAAATGGTCTCAAACGATTGGGTTCGACTCCCTGATGAATAATTCGAGGTCAAATTCAATTCTGTCCGTCCGGTCCGGCCGGCCGGCCGGTCCGGCCGTTAGCACGATAACTTTCGAACGGAACGACTTAGAGCGTTGAAATTTGCAGGGTAGTTTCGTAGCGTAAATATCTCGGACAAGTTCGTTTACGGGCGAAATCGATCGAGCGGTTTCGGAGTTAAGGCCGTTTTCAGTAAAAACGTTTTTTATGAATATTTCCGGAACCGATCACTCGATCTTTTTGAAATTTGGCATCAGATTGTAGAATCATGACCTTTATATGCCTGCGAAGTTTTGTGTTGAACGGACGGCCCTAAAGTGGCAAAAAAAATTTTGAAAATTTGAAAATTTTGTTTTCACGATAACTCGAAAAATACTGATCTGATTAAATTGAAACTCAGTAGTTAGATGCAAAAGACCAAAGCAAACACTTTTGCAAAATTTCGTGAATATCACGTGACATGAAAAAAATAAAAAAATTACTACTATTTTGCGGAATACTTTGCTTTTAATGCCGAAACATATGTTTTTGAGGTTCATGCTGCCCTTTCCGGGCATTTTCCGTATTGCGCATGCGCAGATGAGAAGTCCTTTAACTGCTGTAGTTTTCGTCAGAGAGGATTGGGGTTTTGGGGTGGCGGATGCTATTCCTCCATTGAATTCAGATCCCTGATGAGGGTCTGCGCATGTGTAGATCAAAGATGCGATATCTTCCAAACCACTAGTGTTGGAGAATCGGAGTTTTTTGTAAGGTGTGTTATTTTGAGAGGAATTTTAGCCGCCAGTAGATTGCGCATGCGCAGAAGAGAAGTGACTGTTTTTGGGTTGGATGGGTTATGTTGGGAGTGCTGAGTCGATATTATGAGGTTTTAAAAGAATATTCATAGCAATTCAGTGCAAGGACAAGTCGGTTTGGGGGATGTAGCGTTGTTTCCGAGTTAAAGTGTCCATACCATGGCCCTGGGGCTAATTTTGAAATTGATGTTACCCCTTACAGGCATTTTTCGTTATGCGCATGAGCAGACCATCAGTGATTTAACTGGTGGTGTTTTCGTCAGAGAGGATTAGGGTTTTGGGGTGGCGGATGCTATTCCTCTATAGAATTCCCTGTTGAGGGTCTGCGCATGCGTGGATTAAAGATGTGATATCTCCTGAACCACTAGTGTTGGAGAATCGGAGTTTTTTGTAAGGTGTGTTATTTTGAGAGGACTTTTAGCCGCGAGTAGATTGCGCATGCGCAGAAGAGAAGTGACTGTTTTTGGGTTGGATGGGTTATGTTGGGAGTGCCGAGTCGATATTATGAGGTTTTAAAAGAATATTCATAGCAATTCAGTGCAAGGACAAGTCAGTTTGAGGGATGTAGCGTTGTTTCAGAGTTGAAGTGTCCGTACCGTGGCCCTGGGGCTAATTTCGAAATTGATGTAACCCCTTACGGGCATTTTTCGTTATGCGCATGAGCAGACCATCAGTGATTTAACTGCTGGTGCTTTCGTCAGAGAGGATTGGGGTTTTGGGGTGGCGGATGCTATTCCGCTATAGAATCCCCTGGTAAGGGTCAGCGCATGCGTGGATTCAAGAAGCGATATCTCCTGAACCACTAGTGTTGGAGAATCGGAGTTTTTTGTGAGGTGTGTAATTTTGGGAGGACTTGCAGCCACGAGTATACTGCGCTTGCGCAGACGAGAAGTGAATGGTTTTGGGTTGTTTGGGTTATGTTGGGAGTAATGAGCCGATATTGTGAGGTTTTAAAAGAATATTCATGTCAATTCAGTGCACGGACATAAGTCAGTTTGGGGGAAATAGCGTTGTTTCCGATTTGAAATGTCTGTATGGTGGCCCTGAGGCGAATTTATAAATAACTATATTCGGTAGATATATATTGAAATACGTTCGGATTTGGAGAAGATGCAATTGCGTCCCTAACGGAGGACCCACAACCGCATTTTTTTCCGATCTACGGTAAAGCTAACAGCCAAACTGTATTGATAGCTATATTTGATAAAGGAACTTGAAAAAAAAAAAAAGCACTGACGTGAAGTCAGTACTCTTTGGCGCGCGTGTTCACGGTGGCTAATTTGAATTGAATGATGAGTACTTCAAGCTCAGTGGATAGAGCGAGCCGAAGATCTACCCAAAGGATAGTGGACACCATTCACTGTCGGTTCAAAAATTAACAGTGCTGTATCTAAGCTGCCATCAGGATAGAGCAACAAAGTTGGAAAAGAACACAAGTGACTCTCCTTAGTCGCACAAGCTCCTAGAAGATTTGGGAGGGTCCGAATAATCCTAATCATGTTTATAGCACGCGCGCAAAAGCAGATTGACTTAAGAATGAAAGAAAAAGTGTAAAAAGTCAATCTGCTTTGGCGCGCGTGCTATAAACATGATTAGGATTATACTGACCCTCCCAAATTTTCTAGGAGCTTGTGCGACTAAGGAGAGTCACTTGTGTTCTTTTCCAACTTTGTTGCTCTATCCTGATGGCAGCTTAGATACAGCACTGTTAATTTTTGAACCGACAGTGAATGGTGTCCACTATCCTTTGGGTAGATCTTCGGCTCGCTCTATCCACTGAGCTTGAAGTACTCATCATTCAATTCAAATTAGCCACCGTGAACACGCGCGCCAAAGAGTACTGACTTCACGTCAGTGCTTTTTTTTTTTTTTTGTATGAAGTTTTGGTTTTAAATACGACTCGACTTTTTTAAACACCCACAGAAAACAATTGAATATGAAGAGTTTCCACTATAATCAACAATATATTTTTTCTATATTATGCATCGATAGATTTTTTAGAAGATTATTAATTCGTTATGACCTTGCGATAATTGAGATTATTTTTCAAGAAAAAATTGAATTCACAACCATAAAAACGGATGCCATTATGAATTCAATACTTAACGGACAACTTTTATTGCCCCTAAATCTCAATGCTTTGAAAATTTCGTCTGTATCTGAACATCTCGAGAAATTTATTCTCTTGTGCTCGTTGTAGTGAAGATGTGATCAATTATTATATACATCTGTGGAGCTACGTATAATGAAACTGGTGAAGAAATTAAGCTATTCAATGCTTCGAAAAGTGTCATGAGGAATACGCCAAGAACACCCCCAATGATCTACCCACAGGGAAGGTATTCTTTGAAAACTATACCAAATTGTTCTATTCTATTAAAAAATGTATCGACATCGATAGCCTATTCAAAACATCAACGAAACTTTCGAAATATTGGAAAGATGAGGTTGAAGAATATTTGCTGTTAGAAGGAGCAAATAGGAATCGAAATATTTTACAGTGGTGGAGAGTAATGAAAAAGTTGTAAGATTATTTCCCAAAGCAGTTATGATCATGGCAAAAACACGTACATCATTGTAAAATGATGTGATGCAAGCGTGATTATGTTTGAATTCTTGGTCATCGAGTAATTTAAAAGTGGAAATTATCAGCGTTTAAAATTAAAAATAAAATGTACATGTACAAATATTTTTTTATAAGAGCGTAATAAATATAACTTTAAAAAATTATTCATTATTGTATACCATTTCGTTTTTATATATTATATTATTTATTATCGTTATTCAGAATTAAGCGAGACGAGACGAGACAACTAATAACGAGACGAGAACGAGACGATTTTTTGGGAATTGGCGAGAGCGAGACGAGGTTTTTTATACTCTCGCCTACTCTCGTCTCGTGTGAAGCTCTAAAAAATAATGATTTGCAAATTGAAACTTGGCTGAACAACGCCGAATTAAAGACTAGTGCAAAATTTCGTGAGGGTCGAAAATTTGCGAAAGCCTAATTTTACAGTTCTACATTTGAATTCGTTCGCAGCTATATTCAGGACCGCCGTAGGCGGGCGTGCAAAGCGTGCACCGCACACGGGCGCACGTCCAGGGGGGGCGGCAAATCGAGCGACTCATCACGTAATTCAAGTCATTGTCATGATACCCACCCCACCTTAAGTATAGGAAATGTCATCGCATGGAAAAAAACCGACCGAATCACGTTAACAGCGCCATCTATTGGAATCCGTTAAAACTAAGATGCAAATCCAAAAGTCGTCTGTCATTCTATGAAAAGCAGTTAGCAGGCGTAGGTTAGGTACCCACGGGGGATGATGATCCCCCCCAATGTTGAACGGAGTTGGCAAATTTTCAACACAGTTGGAAAATTTTCGAAGGAGTTGGAAAAAATTTCGAAGCAGTTGGAAAAACTTCAATGGAGTTGGAATATTTCCTGGTACCAATTTGAGCTATTTGTCACTGTCGGGCGGCATTTTAAAAAGCTTTCATTTCTATTGAATTTAGCAACGTAAATATGTGAGTACGGAGTATGCTACTTTGTTAGTTTGAGTTTGAGTTTGTTACTTTGTTAGAGTTTGGCGCTCTTGTTCCTCGGAACAGAGTGCTTTTCAATTTGCCCAAATGTCTGTAATTTTCGAATTACAGGTCCAGCCGGCCCTCTGTTAAGACGATAACTCTCGAACGGAATGAGCTAAACAGTTGAAATTTTCAGAGTAATCTCGGTTAAGTTCATTATTGGACAAAATCAGCGTAATTGTTTCGGAATAACGAAAAAAAAATTTTTTCACATTACAAATTTCAAATTAAATTTTTTTTTAATGCAATTTCGCCATAAGAATCCAAATATATCGTTCTCAACTCTAACAAGCTAATACTTTCGGAGATATGATTTTTCAAAATTTCAATAATAAATCGTACCTAATTCTATGTTTCCAACTTAGACTTTATTAAGTCTATGGTTTCCACAGAATGCTGTATTTAATTATTCTATCTATAAATTATTATATGATCTGTGTTCCAGAATTGGAATATTTTTTTTGGAATCCTTCGTCTACAGTTCTAAAAGTTTCAATGCTTTTCCCCCCCAAAAATTTGGCTTCGGCCCATACCTGACAAACTCAAATGTCGCATTCAGATGCTCAACCTACCCTTAAAATTGCTATTAGTCGCTATCTCTTTCCGTTCTCAGGTTATCGTGACATAAATAATATTTTTGCGCGTATGTTCTGGGGAACATACGCGTTATAGTTTTGCCCAAATGTGAAATTTAATTCTGTGGTGCCGTCCGGCCGTCCGGCCGTTGCCACGATAACTTGAGAACGGAACGAGCTAGCGACTTGAAATTTTCAGGGTAGGTGGCGCATCCCAATACGACGGACAAGTTCGTTAATGGGTATAATCGGCACAATGGTTTCCGAGTAATAATTTTGTTTTCAACCAAAATAAATCCGATCGAATTTTAAACTTGGTGAATAGTTGTAGAATATAGACCTAAGCACGTTTATGAAATTTTGTGAGAATCGTATCGCTAGAAATTTATTAAAAAATTATTAAAAAATATTTTTGTTGTCACGATAACCTGAGAACGGAAAGAGATAGCGGCTTGAAAATTTCAGGTTAGGTTGTGCATCTGAATGCGACATTTGAGTTTGTTTATGAGCATAATCGTCCAAACGGTTTTAGAGTTATAGCCATCTGAAATTTTCTGAAATTTGGATGTTTTTTGTTCCTCATTAACTCGAAGAATACAAAACCGATTGGATTCAAACATGGTGAATAGTTGTAGAATATAGACCTAAGCACGTTTATGAAATTTTGTGAGCATCGAATCGCTAGAAAATTATTAAGAAATTATTAAAAAATATTTTTGTTGTCACGATAACCTGAGAACGGAAAGAGATAGCGGCTTGAAAATTTCAGGTTAGGTTGTGCATCTGAATGCGACATTTGAGTTTGCTTATGAGCATAATCGTCCAAACGGTTTTAGAGTTATAGCCATCTGAAATTTTCTGAAATTTGGATGTTTTTTGTTCCTCATTAACTCGAAGAATACAAAACCGATTGGATTCAAACATGGTTATTAGTTGTAGAATGCCAACGCGAAAATTTTTGCAGAATTTCGTGAGGATGGTTTAACTAGAAAATTCAAAAAAAAATAATTAAAAATAATTGAAAAAAATTCTATATATCATAAACTATTCGTCCGGCATGGCTGAAATTTTGGGAGAGCCTGCAGAACCTAACTCTACTGCAGAATTCCAAGTTTGAACACGATCGGATCTATATTGTTGGAGAACCGAGCAGCCTTTTGTGAGTTCGGTAGGTGGATGCGAATCGTCGTATGATATGTTGTCTATGGTCGTATTTTTGCGAGAACCTCCAAAAATAAAATATGAATGTCATGATGACATATTATTATACATATATATTCATGGTAAAATCGTGTTATTTCATCACAAATCTATAGGAGATTAGATGATAGCCCTACATTAGTGGTCAGACCTGGTTTTGAAAGAGATCCTCCTTAGGAGGAGGCAACTAATTATTGAAGGGATTTCTATGAACAAGAGTGAATATCTTTGAGGAATAGAGAGGCGATTCTTCTTCAAGAGATCCATGTGCCTTCAGAGGAGTATATTTGCGAGAGGGGACCTTTGAATTTTGCAGAAGGCTTCTGATCTTGTAAGGTGAGAGGCTCATTTGTGGATATTAAATCTCGTGATGGGTAGAAAGGAATTCTAGGCCAGTTTTTCTATCACTAATGAGAATATATCTTTATGTAATAACGGGTGATTTTTTGAGAGCTTTTGGATTTGATTTGAAAAAAATTGGTTCAAGCACTGACGTGAAGTCGAAAGCTTTTGCGCGTATGTTCTATTGTCAATTCTCCTGTATTGGACACTCTTCTTAATCGAAAAAAAAATTGGTTCAAGCACTGACGTGAATCAGGAGCTTTTGCTCTTCTTAATCGAATTTACCATGATGAATTCTATTGTCCGTTCTCCTGATTGGACCCTTTTAATCGAAAAAAAAATTGGTTCAAGCACTGACGTGAAGTCAGAAGCTTTTGCGCGTATGTTCTATTGTCCATTCTCCTGTATTGGACACTCTTCTTAATCGAATTTACCATGATGAATTCTATTGTCTATTCTCCTGTATTGGACACTCTTCTCAATCGAATTCACCATGATGATTTTTATTGTCTATTCTCCTGTATTGGAGACTCTTCTTAATCGAATTTGCCATGATGAATTCTATTGTCCATTTTTTTGTAATTCATAGTGTTACGATTCTCAGAAATTTTCACAATCGTATTGGTTAAAAACAAAATTATCACTCGGAAACCGATGGACTGATTATACCCATTAACGAACTTGTCTGTCGTATCTGGACGCGCCACCTACCCTGAAAATGTCCAAGTCGCTTTCTTTTTCCGTTCTCAAGTTATCGTGGCAACAGAAGGCCGGGCGGCCAGCCGGCTGGCCGGACAGAATCAAATTTGACTTCCAAAATTCTTCACCAGTGAGTCGAACTTAATCGTTTGAGACCATTTTTGGCAAAAAATTCGAACATTACAGACATTTGGGCAAAATGATAACGCGATGTTCCTCAGAACATGTGCATAAAAAAGTGTAATTAAAAAAAAAACAAGGGTGCTAAAAATTATTAATCCGAAACTAGCTGAGGTTATTTCATTTGTCATTTCGCATTCAATCATACATAGTTTTTTGGAACAGGAGATATTTTATATCATGATGAGCAACGAATTTTCAATAGAACCAGAAATGAATATGACATGTCTCTTATCGGTAGATATGATGACATAATCGATTTTGACCACGGATTCTTGATCTTCGTTAAGTTGTTATTCTTTTTTTCCACCATACTGAAAAAACATTAATTATCCTTTTTTGACGAAACTCAGAGTAAGTAGTCGTAGGGCGGCATAATCGGTATTGCACGCGGGCGATGAAACAGCTAGCGGCGGGCCTGGCTATATTGTCGGAAATATTGGGAAAATATCGAAATATTATAACTATTACCCTGTACTGGTTTACACTGTTTTACAGTCGTACAGCACAATTTTCAAGGATGATACATTTTTGACGTTTCTTCTAAGGGATATCCGGAGTCGAACGAATTTCATGATGCAGAATTAATAGAATTAGAAATGTAATGTCTATGGTCATGTCATTTTTATAAGGGAAGAGCAATTTGTTTGAAAGATTAATTTAAATCAATATTTAATACACATCGTGGGTCGAGACGAGTTAAATATGGCACGTAAAAGGAAAATGTTAGTGGCTAGGGACCCATTTATTTAGGTTTGATTGAAAATTAAATGAAATTTTTATCCAGATATAATAGGGTACCCAAGATACGAGGTTTTGCCGAACTATTCAATCTATATACACGGTGAGTCTTTGACCACTGCATTAATTTTAACCAAAGATTCCTCTCATCAAATGAAACACTTTTTTCATTTACCATTTTTCCAGATTCGGCTCAGGTAAAAAGTTACAAGCGTTTAAAGATTTCACAATGTGCTAATACACTCCCGCATATAAATTATCTATGACATTGTTGGCGAACGAGAATAAGGCATGGTAACGTGATTTACAGCTTGATTCGGGATTCCAACGCTCAGGGACGGATCCATAAAAGTAGTGAAATTTCTGGAGTTTTCCATTTTCAAACATTCAATGAAGAATATCTCGAAAACGGTGCGTTTAAGGAGAAATGATGAAGAATAATATAATGTTCTAAAACGATGGAATATTCATGAAATGACTCAAGAAAAACTTTATATGCTTTCTTTATGCTAATTTCGTTTAGTTTCATGAATCCACGAGTCCATAACTACAAAACCAGTAGAAGTAGAAAATAACTAATATTTGGAAAATATGTATCATAGTTATAGGAAACTTTACGCCAACATTCATTTTATTCGAAATAAGGATGTCAAAGCTACAAAATAAAAACTGATTTTTTTTCAAAATTTCAATAGCCTGTATCTTTTTACCTGAGCTGAATTTGGAAAAATGTTAAATGAAAAACGTGTTTCATTTGATTTGATTTGGCTAATTTTGGTCTTGAATTACTTGTGGAAGTCCAGGAATGGTTTAAAAGATGAATAAATATAAAAATGTCAACAGGGTGTTTTTCTTTTAACGTCAATGGCAACTTGATCATTTTCACGTCACTGTCGTACAATTTCATTCAATTCTGTTAAAAAATATACTTTCGAGGCATACATCATTGAAAATAAACCATTACTATACAGAGTGTTCTTTTTCTCACGGCACAATTGTACGCGATTGAAGTGATTTGTGCCACAAAAAAATCATTAACTAAATAGGTACCTTGGATGGATTCTCATGATGTATTTGTCTGAAATTATCCTACGGGGTGTTTTTCTTTTAACGTCGTATTTATCATACACGGTATTTTTCTTTCAGTCAATTGCAACTTGCCGTTTTTCGCGCTAATCGTACAATTTCATTCAATTGTACGTTCAAGGCATACATCATTGAAAATAAACCATTACTATACAGGGTGTTCTTTATATCACGGCACAATTGTACGCGATTGAAGTAATTTGTGCCACAAACAAAGCATTAACTAAATAGGTACCTTGGATGGATTCTCTTAATGTATTTGTCCGTAATTTTCACACAGGGTGTTTTTCTTTCAACGTTAATTGCAACTTGCTGTTTTTCACGCCAATCGTACAATTTCATTAATTTGTGTTAAAAATTATCCTTTCGAGGCAAACATCAATGAAAATAAACCATTACTGTACAGAGTGTTCTTTATATCACGGCACAATTGTACGCGTTGAAGTGATTCGTGCCACAAACAAAGTATTAACTTAATTCGAATTTACCATGGTAAATTCGAATTAAGTGTCCAATACAGGAGAATGGACAACATAATTTACCATGGTAAATTCGATTAAGGGTGTCCAATACAGAAGAATGGACAATAGAACATACGCGCAAAAGCTTCTGACTTCACGTCAGTGCTTGAACCAATTTTTTTTTTGTGATTTTTTTGAAATTTTTTAGGGGTGCGGTTCTTAAAACTTTTTTTTCGTCATTTTTTTCAAATTTTCTAGGGGTACGGTTCTTACAAAATTTTAAACACTTCTTTATGATGATTTTCTACTACTAGTTACCTAGCTTCAATTCTATCGAATATTTATTTTTTGAGTTATCAAGGAAATAATATTCCAGGTGGGTATAACTCGGAAACCGTTCGACCGATTATGCCCAAAAACTCAACTCTCCCTTTTGGATGCGCAACCTACCCTGAAAATTTCAAGTCCCTGTCTCCTTTCGTTCGAAAGTTATCGAGGCAACGGTCACCCATCTACTGAACTCACACAAGAATGCTCGAATCTCCAACAATATTCAACCGATCGTGTTAAAACTTGAAACTTGGCAATAGAGTTAGGTTATGAAGGCTCTTGAAAATTTCAGCAATTTCAAACGAATAGTTACTGATATATAGAATTTTTTTTTCAATTTTCAATGATTTTTTTAAAATTTTCTACAAATACTGTCGCCACGAAATTTTGCAAGAATTTTCGCGTTGGCATTCTACAACTAATTACCATGTTTAAATTCAATCGGTTCAGTATTTTTCGAGTTAATGAGGAACAAAAAACAACCAAATTTCAGATGGCTATAACTCTAAAACCGTCTGGCCGATTATGCTCATAAACAAACTAAAATGTCGCGTTCTGGTGTACATCCTAACCTGAAAACTTAAAGCCGCTATCGTTCTCAAGTTATCGTGACAACAAAAATATTTTTTAATAATTTTTTAAAAATTATCTAGCCATACGATTCGCACAAAATTTCACAAACGTGCTTAGGTTCATATTCTACAACTACTCACCCAGTTTCAATTCGATCGAATTTATATTGGTTGAAAACAAAATTATTACTCGGAAACCACTGAGCCGATTATGCCCATTAACGAACTTGTCCGTCGTATTGGGATGCGCCACCCACCCTGAAAATTTCAAGTCGCTAGCTCTCTTCGTTCTCAAGTTATCGTGGCAACGGCCGGACGGCCGGCCGGACAGAACCAACTTTGACCTCGAATTCTTCATTGGGGAGTCGAACTAAATCGTTTGAGACCATTTTCGTCAAAAAATTCGAAAGTTACAGACATTTGGGCAAAACTATAACGCGATGTTCCCCAGAACATACGCGCAAAAATATAGTGCATCAGAAAGCTTTAGGATTAGGATTAGGATTTAGGATTTAGGATTAGGATTAGGATTAGGATTAGGAGACTGTATCATAACTGTGTGTGTCTGTCAATATCTAATTGAAACCTTATAAATAGCCAGTATTTCAGGAAAACTCTGTTTTGTAAGTAAGCAACATCATGTGCAATTAATCGAAAATAATAATAAATCTTCATTCATACCGAGTATTTTTTTTTATTAAGTTAGGCGGTACGAAGTTCGCCGGGCCAGCTAGTACAATATAAAACAACAAACAAAGGAAAAGCGTAAGCAACTTCAATATTCTTCAAGAATTTTTCCAGACTATCACAATTTTTTGCCGGTTTACTATGAAAAGGTTCATTCTGAAAATTCTCAATGTCAGTTTCAGAGGAGGTTATTTAGATGCATTTATATCGATATTTAAAACAATTTGTTGGTCACAACGAATTGAATATGGTACATATTTAAAAGAGATATTTTCAGATCAGAGATGCTAAAATAGATATTTTTGTTCTCTGCTTATGTTTTTTGTGTATGCATGTTCTGAGGAACAGAGTGCTATCATTCTGCCCAAATAACTGTAATATGGTATCGAACGTTTAGATTTGGCGGTTTTCACGATAATTTTCGAACGGAAAGAGACAGCGACTTGAAATTTCCAGGGTAGGTGGCGCGTCCAAATGCGACGGACAAGTTCGTTAATGGGCATAAGTATGGTTTCCCAGTACTAATTTTGTTTCCAACCAATACAGATCCGATTGAATTGGAACAAGTTGTGGAATGCTGGCATAAAGACGTATGTGAAACGTTAGAAAATTAAAACAACAATCTTAAAAAAATGTCATTTATCTCAAGATGAGAACGGAAAGAGATAGGGATTTGCAATTCTTAGGATACCTAGGCTGCGCATCCGAAAGCAACATTTGAGCTTGTTAATGGGTATAATTGGCCAAACGGTTTAGGAGTTATACTCATCTTGAATTTTGTTGTTATTTCCTCAATAACTCAAAAAATACGAATCCGATCCAATTCAAACAAGGTACTTTAGTTGTAGAATGCCGATGCGCAAATTTTCGCGAAATTTCGTGAGGATTGTATCACTAGAAAATTTTTAAAAAGTCATTAAAAAAATTCTATTGGTATATCAGAAACTATCCGTCTGACATCGCTGAAATTTTGAGAGACCCTTAAAACCTAAAATTACAGACAAGTTCCAAATTTGAATACGTTCGGATAAATATTGTTGGAGATCCGAGCAACATTGGGTGAGTTCAGTAGCTGTATGGGTGACCGTTGCCACGATAACTATCGAACGGAAGCAGATAGCGACTTGCATAATTTTCAGAGTAGGTTGCGCATCCGAATAGGATAGTTAAATTCGTTGTTGGGCATAATCGCCAAAACGGTTTCGGAGTTATACCCATCTGGAATATCGTTTTCTCGATAACTCAACAAATAGAGATCCGATCGAATTGAAACTTGGTAACTAGTTGTAGAATACCGACGCAAAGATGTATGTGAAACTTTGTGAGGATCACTAGAAAATATTTAAAAAAAATGAAAAAATATTATGTATCTCATGATAACTGGAGAACGGAAATAGATAGCGACTTACAATGTTTAGGGTAGGTTGCGCATCCGAATGCGACATTTGAGTTCGTTAATAGACATAATCAGCAGAACGGTTTTGGAGTTATACCCATCTGAAATTTTGTTCGTATCTCCTATATAACTCAAAATATACAAATCCGATCCAGTTTAAACTCGGTAATTACGTGTAGAATACCGACGCGTTCATTTTCGAGGAATTTCGTATCCTGAAATTAGAAGATTGTCCAAATATATTGAAGGTATGTTATTACATTCGTTCGAGTCACGACTTTTATCGTAAATCTGTAGACGGCGTTTATAACGCCAAGGATAAAACGAGGACTTCATAAGCAAAATATAACGGAATCGGTTCTCGTAGCCGAAAATGTACTTTTTCCTTTTGCGCGTATGTTCTGGGGAACATCGCGTTATAGTTTTGCCCAAATGTCTGTAACTTTCGAATTTTTTGACGAAAATGGCCTCAAACGATTAAGTTCGACTCCCCAATGAAGAATTCGAGGTCAAATTTGATTAGGTCCGTCCGGCCGTCCGGCCGTTGCCACGATACTTGAGAACGAAAAGAGCTAGCGACTTGAAATTTTCAGGGTAGGTGGCGCATCCCAATACGACGGACAAGTTCGTTAATGGGCATAATCGGCCCAGTGGTTTCCGAGTAATAAATTTGTTTTCAACCAATATAAATCCGATCGAATTGAAACTTGGTGGGTAGTTGTAGAATATGAACCTAAGCACGTTTGTGAAATTTTGTGCGAATCGTATGGCAAGAAAATTTTAAAAAAATTATTAAAAAATATTTTGTTGTCACGATAACTTGAGAACGGAATGAAATAGCGGCTTGAAATTTTCAGGTTAGGATGTGCATCAGAACGCGACATTTCAGTTCGTTTATGAGTATAATCGTCCAAACGGTTTTAGAGTTATAGCCATCTGAAATTTGGTGGTTTTTTGTTCCTCATTAACTCGAAAAATACTGAACCGATTGAATTCAAACATGGTTATTAGTTGTAGAATGCCTACGCGAAAATGTTTGCAAAATATGGTGAGGATAGCGTTTGTAGAAAATTTTTAATAAATCATTGAAAATAAAAAAAAAATTCTATATATCAGTAACTATTCGTTTGAAATTGCTGAAATTTTGCAAGAGCCTTCATAACCTAACTCTACTGCCAAATTTCAAGTTTTAATATGATCGGTTAAATATTGTTGGAGATTCGAGCATTCTTGTGCGAGTTCAGTAGATGGGTGACCGTTGCCTCGATAACTTTCGAACGAAAAGAGATAGGGACTTGCAATTTTCAGGGTAGGTTGAGTATCCGAAAGGGAGAATTGATTTCGTTTTTGGGCATAATCGGTCTAACGGTTTCCGAGTTATACCCACCTGGAATATTATTTCCTTGATAACTCAAAAAATAAATATTCGATCGAATTGAAGCTTGGTAACTAGTAGTAGATAATCAACTTAAAGACGTGTTTAAAATTTCGTAAGAACCGTACCCATAGAAAATTTGAAAAAAATGATGAAAAAAAAAATTTTAAGAACCGTACCCCTAAAAAATTTTTAAAAATCACGAAAAAAAAAATTGGTTCAAGCACTGACGTGAAGTCAGAAGCTTTTGCGCGTATGTTCTATTGTCCATTCTTCTGTATTGGACACCCTTAATCGAATTTACCATGGTATATTATGTTGTCCATTCTCCTGTATTGGACACTTAATTCGAATTTACCATGGTAAATTCGAATTAAGAGTGTCCAATACGATTGCTGAAATGAATTAGACAGTGTCATGTCTCAGGAAAATAAGTTGACATTATAACAATTCATACATAGAATATTTATATCATTCTGTGAAAACGTAGAAATACGATTTATTATTGAAATTTTGAAAAATCATATCTCCGAAAGTATTAGTTTTTTAGAGTTAAAAATGATATCAATGGATTCTTATGGTAAAACTGCTCATTAAAATAAATTTAATTTGGAATTTGTTATGTAAAAAAAAAATTTTTTTTGTTACTCCGGAACCATCTGTCCGATTTTGCCCAATAACGAATTTAGCCGAGATATTTATCTTCCAAACCTACTCCGAGAATTTCAACTGTCTAGCTCATTCCGTTCGATAGTTATCGTGCCTAAGGCCGGCCGGACCGGCCCGGACCATTTTCATCGAAAAATTCGAAAATTACAGACATTTGGGCAAATTGACAAGCACTCTGTTCCGAGGAATAAGAGCGCCAAAAATCTGTGACCTTAGACGATTCTCTCATTACTTAATCAGTCATTGAAATGTTACGAAATGTATTCATATCTTATAAAAGCGGAGAAAACGGTCTATATCGATGGTAAATTCGATTAAGAGAGTCCAATTGAGGTTAGTAATACATTATTAACAGTCATTTTGTCGGTGTAAGGTAAAATTTTCATTTTTTCAGCAATCTTTAAAACATTCTCATTTCAGAAAGTCAGCTGAAATTCCGCACATAATTTTGAGTTACTATTTTATAATAGAATTTCAGCTCGATCGACTTCGTTTCCGTATGAAACGTGAATAGACAATTGACTATGCGCGCAAAAGCTCCTGACTTCACGTCGGTGCTTCTCTCAAATGTTTTGTCTACCGAACAAAAATACTCAGACACATAGATTTTTAAAAGTTGTAAGTACGTGGTACATGTACCACAATTTTTTCAACCCCCTGTGATATCTACATGGGGTTGAAACAAACAACCCCTTCCATAAATTATTCCAATCAGATATTCGTGAAATGTGAAAATATTTTCCGAGAGAAAATTCAATTTTGGGAAAATTTAATTCCTTGCATTCAATTCGTAGCTTCAGCAATTTCAGAGGAAATAATTGAAATGTAAAATCACCTTTTCCACGATTGATACACCAGGACCCCGAGTTATCTGTGACTCGGAATAATTTATGCAAGGGGTTGTTTGTTTCCACCCCATGTAGATATTGTAGGGTACTTTTCGAAATCTATTTGTCTGAGTATTTTGGTTCAGCAGATTCAAATTCAAAACTGAAAAATCAATTAATCATTTGAAGGGTTATAACTCCGCTAGGGATGTGAATTCGAAAAAGTTTTATATAAGAAACTAGTTCTATTTGTAGCCAAGAAATCACGCCCTTAAATAATACACAGTTTGTTTTTTGCAGCACCCCGTATATAAAAAATGTGAGAAAGCCCTGTGGACAGGAGCTTTGGTGCCCTTGTTCACACTTTGACTAATCATATCTCCGAAAGTATCGGTTTATCAGAGTTGGGAATTATATCAATGGATTCTTATGATAGAACTGCATCATGAAAGTAATTGAATTAAAAAAAGAGTCCTTTAAAAGAAAGAAAGGGTGCCAAAAATTATTGATCTGAAACCACCAGACCGATTCTATCCAACAACAAAGTTAAATATGATATTGGTCGCATTCAGCGGCGAAGCGCTCAGCCACTTTACGCTACCGCTACCTAGCACAAATCAAATGTGCTCCATAAAATAGCCTCCGCTCCACAACGTGTTGAGTTCGTAGGGCATGTGCCACCGAACGTTTTGGTAACGGTTGCGCAACTGTTTCGTCCGCTGAATGCGACCATTAATTCCTCAAATCTACGCTGAAAATTATATAGTCCGCCTAGGAAGTATCCATAATTTATTATTTTTGCGCGTATGTTCTGGGGAACATCGCGTTATCATTTGGCCCAAATGTCTGTAACTTTCGAATTTTTTGACGAAAATAGTCTCAAACGATTTAGTTCGACTCCCCAATGAAGAAATCGTGGTCAAATTTGATTCTGTCCGGCCGGCCGTTGCCACGATAACTTGAGAACGAAAAGAGCTAGCGACTTGAAATTTTCAGAGTAGGTGGCGCATCCCAATACGACGGACAAGTTCGTTAATGGGCATAATCGGCCCAGTGGTTTCCGAGTAATAATTTTGTTTTCAACCAATATACATCCGATCGAATTGAAACTTGGTGAGTAGTTGTAGAATATGAACCAAAGCACGGTTGCGAAATTTTGTGCGAATCGTATGGGTAGAAAATTATTAAGAAATAATTAAAAAATTTTTTTGTTGTCACGATAACTTGAGAACGGAACAAGATAACGGCTTGAAGTTTTCAGTTTAGGATGTGCATCAGAACGTGACATTTTAGTTTGTTTATGAGCATAATCGGCCAAACGGTTTTAGAGTTATAGCCATCTGAAATTTGGTTGTTTTTTGTTCATCATTAACTCGAAAAATACTAAACCGATTGAATTCAAACATGGTTATTAGTTGTAGAATGCCAACGCAAAAATTCTTGCAAAATTTCGTGAGGATAGTATTTGTAGAAACTTTTAAAAAATCATTGAAAATTGAAAAAAAAATTCTATATAACAGTAACTATTCGTTTGAAATTGCTGAAATTTTGCAAGAGCCTTCATAACCTAACTCTACTGCCAAGTTTCAAGTTTTAACACGATCAGTTAAATATTGTTGGAGATTCGAGCAGCCTTGTGAGTTCAGTAGATGGGTGACCGTTGCCTCGATAACTTTCGAATGAAAGGAGATAGGGACTTGCAATTTTCAGGGTAGGTTGCGTATCCGAAAGGGAGAGTTGAGTTCTGGGCATAATCGGTCTAACGGTTTCCGAGTTATACCCACCTGGAATATTATTTCCTTGATAACTCAAAAAATAAATATTCGATCGAATTGAAGCTTCGTAACTAGTAGAAGAAAATCAACATAAGGACGTGTTTAAAATTTTGTGAGTACCGTACCCTTAGAAAATTTGAAAAAAATGACGAAAAAAAAAATTTTAAGAACCGTACCCCTAGAAAATTTCAAAAAAATTACGAAAAAAAAAATTGGTTCAAGCACTGACGTGAAGTCAGGAGTTTTTGCGCGTATGTTCTATTGTCCATTCTTCTGTATTGGACACCCTTAATCGAATTTACCATGGTAAACTATGTTGTCCGTTCTCCTGTATTGGACACTATTAATTCGAATTTACCATGGTAAATTCGAATTAAGTGTCCAATACAGGAGAATGGACAACATAGTTTACCATGGTAAATTCGATTAAGGGTAACATCAATTTCAAAATTAGCAACAGGGCCACGGTACGGACACTTCAACTCGGAAACAACGCTACATTCCCCAAACTGACTTGTCCTTGCACTGAATTGCCATGAATATTCTTTTAAAACCTCACAATATCGACTCAGCACTCCCAACAGAACCCATCCATCCCAAAAACAGTCACTTCTCTTCTGCGCATGCGCAATCTACTCGCGGCTAAAAGTCCTTTCAAAATCACACACCTTACCAAAAACTCCGATTCTCCAACACTAGTGGTTCGGGAGATATCGCATCTTTAATCCACGCAGACGCAGACCCTCATCAGGGATCTGGATTCTATGGAGGAATAGCATCCGCCACCCCAAAACACCAATCCTCTCTGACGAAAACTACAGCAGCTAAATGACTTCTCATCTGCGCATGCGCATAACGAAAAATGCCCGGAAAGGGTAGCATGAACCTCAAAAAAATAGGTTTCGGCATTTCAAGCAAAGTATTCCGCAAAATAGTAGTAATTTTTTGATTTTTTTCATGTCACGTGATCTTCACGAAATTTTGCGAAAGTGTTTGATTTGGTCTTTTGCATATAACTACTGAATTTCAATTTAATCAGATCAGTATTTTTCGAGTTATCGTGAAAACAAAATTTTAAAATTTTTGAAATTTTTTTTTCCCACTTTAGGGCCGTCCGATCAGTACAAAACTTTGCAGGGGTATAAAGGTCATGATTCTACAATTTGCTGCCAAATTTCAGAAAGATCGAGTGGTCGGTTCCGGAAATATTCATAAAAAACATTTTTACTAAAAACGGCCTTTACTCCGAAACCGCTGGGTGGATTTTACCCGTTAACGAACTTGTCCGAGATATTTACACTACAAATCTACCCTGCAAATTTCAACGCTCTAAGTCGTTCCGTTCGAGAGTTCGTGCTAACGGCCGGACCGGACGGACAGAATTGAATTTGACCTCGAATTCTTCATTAAGGAGTCGAACCCAATCGTTTGAGACCATTTTCGAAAAATACAGACATTGTGACGAAATGATAGCACGCTGTTCCTTGCGGAACACGCGCGCAAAAAGAGGATACAGGCATAGACCAGTTTCAGGAAGACCGCTTGAGATTAAAGGAAACAATTTAAACGCTTTATTGTCCTTATGACGACACAATCCGCGCCTAGGGTTTCGCAAATTGGCTAACAGATTGAAGATTGCAGTTGAACGAGCAGCGCCGCGAAATAAAGATGATTTAATTCAGTCAGTTTTACAGTCCTGTATTACCATCACCGACAACTATTATGGAGGTGATCTAGTTTCGGGTGTTAAGTGTTCTTATAAGTAAATAAGATGAATAATTTGTTATCATTTCCTAATTCAAGAATTTAAAATAAATACTAAATATTAATGATTGAGCATTGTTTTTTCCGGATACTTTCTAGACGGACTATATTATATCATTTGAAACTTAGCCAATATTCCAGTTTTGTTTTTACTGGAGATATTCTGAACCCAATTTAATTATCTTACCCAAGTATATATTTCCATCATCATATGGGTTATCCAAGGGTGTTGTCTCGGGTGTTGTATTATCACCCAAAAATTATAATATCCTATAATCCTCCTTATTATATGATAGCTGGGGTTATTTCATTGGTCATTTTGCATTCAATAATACTTTGTTTTCTAGAACAGGAGGTATTTCATATCATGAGTAATGTGACATACCTATATATGAACACAGCTCATGAAAGTCATAGATACAAATACGGAAGTTAATTTTTGGCGCTCCAGTTCCTCGGAACTGAGTGCTTATCAATTTGCCCAAATGTCTGTAATTTTCGAATTTTTCGATGAAAATGGTATTAAACGATTTGGTTCGACTCACTGATCAAGAATCTGTGGTCGAAATTCATTCTGTCCGGCCTTCCGGCCGGCCGTAGGCACGATAACTCTCGAACGGAATGAGCTAGACAGTTGAAATTTTCAGAGTAGGTTTGGGAGATAAATATCTCGGTATCTTCGTTATTGGGCAAAATCGGACAGATGGTTTCGGAGTAACAAAAAAAAATTTTTTTTTTACACAACAAATTCCAAATTAATTTTTTTTTCAATAAGCAGTTTTACCATAAGAATCCAATGATATCATTTTTAACTCTAAAAAGCTAATACTTTCGGAGATATGATTTTTAAAAATTTCAATAATAAATCGTATTTCTACTTTTTCACAGAATGATATAATTATTCTATGTATGAATTGTCATAATGTGAACTTATTTTCCTGAGACATGACATCACAGAATATATCGTTAGCCTAACCTAACGATATGTTCTGTGCATGACATTATCTAATCAATCGAAGAATTATGAGAATAAAGTGTATTCCGAAATGTGAGCGAAGTGAGATAAATCTCAGTTGTTTGTTCCGAAATTAGTTTTTCTCAGAAAAGTCTTACATTTCGCAACGGAACATGAAGTAAGAGATCTGAGAGAAGTGAGACTGCTTTTCATCCATAGACATAGAATGCTCAGTTCTCTCACTTAATGACGGGACTGACGGAAGGGAATATTATAACTTCAAAAATATTATGTTGGTGTTGAAATAGTCTTATTTTGGCGATGCAACGGGGACCCAAAAATGTTTGAAAATATTACGTAAATATTGAAAGCATAATTATGTAATTCGAGAGAGGAGAAAATTTGGTGCACGTAGATCAGGAAATTTGATTACAAGGTAATTTTTCATTATTACTTCTCTTCATCCATAAATGTTTTATGGAATATCTACTATTTGTAGGTACTTTAAACCTGTTTTGGGCGATTGTCATACGAAATTTGCTTTTTTGGCGCTCCAGTTCCTCGGAACAGAGTGCTTATCAATTTGTCCAAATGTCTGTAATTTTCGAATTTTTGGCTGAAAATGGTCTCAAACGATTTGGTTCGACTCACTGATCAAGAATCCGAGGTCGAAATCGATTCTGTCCGGCCGGCCGTCTGGCCATATGCACACTAACTCTCGAACGAAAGGAGTTAGAGGATTGAAATTTGCAAGGTGGGTTTGGAGCGTAAATATCTCGGCCGAGTTCGTTAATGGGCGAAATCCATCAAGAGGTTTCGGAGTTATGGCTGATTTTAGTAAAAACATTTTTTATGAATATTTCCGAAACCGATCACTATCTGAAGTTTTGTATTGACCAGGTTACCGCAAGGTGTCAAAAAAAATATTTTGATAATTTAAAAAAAGTTTTTCTACAATAACTCTCGAACGGAATGAGCTAGGTAGTTGAAATTTTCAGAGTAGGTTAGTGAGATGAATATCTCGGTTAAGTTTGTTATTGGGCAAAATTGGCCAGATTTAATTTGATTTCTACATGGTGCAGTTCTCATTCTCAGATTGCTCATTTAATCTTGATAAATAAACTATTATTTGAATTGAATTTCCTTTATGATGCAGTTCTATCATATGAATACATTGATATAATTCCCAACTCTAAGAAACCAATACTTTCGGAGATATAATTTGTCTGTTTAAACTAGAGCGCCAGAAAGCTCTTGTCCACAGGGCTTGAACCCATTTTTGATTACAGCATTCTGTGAAATCATAGAGTTATTTCGATGTATTATTGAAATTTTGAAAAATCATATCTCTGAAAGTATTAGCTTGTTATAGTAGAAAATGATATCAATGGATTCTTATGATGAAACTTCAACTTTAAAAAATTGAATTTGAAAATTTGTAATGTAAAAAAAATATTTGTTTTCGTTACTCCGAAATCATTGGCCGATTTTGCCCTATAACAAACTTAACAAAGATATTTGTCCCCCAAACCTACTCTGAAAATTTCAACTGTCTAGCTCATTCCGTTTGAGAGTTACCGTGTTAACAGCGGAACGGCCGGCCGGCCGGCAGAATCGATTTTTAGCATGGATTCTTGATCAGTGAGTCGAACCAAATCGTTTGACCATTTTCATCCAAAAATTCAAAAATTACAGACTATTGGCTAAATTGATAAGCAATCTGTTCCCAGGAACAAGAGCGCCAAAATGTATCTTCTTTCTATTAGGAATTGTTGCGTTAAAACGACGTCTCACCTTGTCCCAATAAAATATCATCCTGAAATAGGAAGAATTATAAGAAAACTGGTATTATCTTTAATAGATAAGAAAGGGTTGAAAGAGAAAGAGGGGAACAAAAGCAACCGCCTGGAAAGAGAAGAATGGAAAACAAGTTGCATCGTAACTGAAACAAAGGAGAAAGATTTATGGAATTCCCCGGCAGGGGAGCAAGACTCTGAAGTGCTAAAGTGTAACAGAAAATAATTCGGGAAAAGAGGAAATTACGGACTAGAGACAGGAGAATTTCCAATAACAATTTTCCAGGATGGATAGACGTGAAGGGACGATGGGCATATGAGGGTCGTTTATTTTCGCAGGGGGATGTTAGAAGTGTTTTCCTTGCATCCAAATGCCTGGCATTCTGTTTATAATCCCGTTTCAAAGCGGAGAACCTTGTGAAGCCTGTATGGTTGGACAAAGAATATCGATTTTTCTCGAAATCGATGACTGTTTAACTGGTGGTTCATCTGCATCAAGCAACTCATGCAAACAAAACAATTCAAATTATTTAATTACTGTTTCAACGGGACTTGAAAGATAGTTGGAAAATCACTGCCATGAGGTCAGTCTGCTTTGGCGATATTGTCCAAATTCATAGCCAGAGGAGTCACCCATCCAGGTATTAAAAAAATATATATTTTCTCAATATTTCCAATAATGTAGAACTTGGCAGTAAAATGAGATATTGAAGGCAAAATTTCAGCGGTATCTGAACTATGATATAAGTCAAAAATGTGGAGAAAAGTCTATTCACAGCTTTTCTCAGCTTTCATAAGACATGAATACATTTCCTACCATTTTAATGACATCAGACTTGAGTAATGGGAGAATCGTCTAAGATCACATCTGGATGCGCAACTTACCCTAAAAATTGCAAGTCACTATTTTTGTCCCTTCCAAAGTTCCAACGGTTACCCATCCAGCTACTGAACTCATCCAAGGCTGCTCGGAACTCCAACAATATAGATATGATCGTGTTCAATTTTTGAACTTGGCTGTGAAGTTAGGTTTTAAAGGCTCTCGCAAAATTTCAGCGATATCGAAAAGATAGTTTCTGAAATACATACAGTTTTTGGCTCATTTTTAATTGTATTTTCCTCGATCAACTTTATTGAGCATTCACAGAAACGTGACATTTTTTGAGACTTTGAATTTTAACTGTTTGTATTGTTTGTGTTGTCAAGGCAACGGGATCTTTTCGGATGCAATTTTCGCTGTGCAGTGCAATTACCGCTGTAGTTTTTCGATAATTGTATTCTTGTCATGAGAAGTTCTATGTATGAGGGAAATATTCGTGCTAACACATGGTCGGCCGGACGGACGGACAAAAAGCACACTACTACGAGCATTCCATAACGATTATCGCTTAGAGTTTGCCGCTTTTGTTGAATTTACAATATACAAATATATTGTCAGAACTTCTACAAAGGCAATAGATATCCACTTCGTCTTTTGCTCAGTATTTTACAACATCGGCATAAGAATATTGGGACTTCATCCCCCATAAAAAATGACAATAACATAAAACATGATCTATATTTGCCTGCTTTAACACCTTGAATAGAAAAAAACTTTGGAGCTTATAATATATTTAACGAATTCTACAAAGACACCAAAGGGGTTCTCTTGCTCTTCATACAAGGGGCACAATAAAAACAACATTGTGTACGCAAGGAAAATTATTTGCAGCGTAAAATATGTAAAATTATATACGATTTACACTTATTTATTCAATATTGTGACGCGTTTCGTCGACACAGCGACTTCATCAGACTACAACATACTAAATTCTTAACAAGTTGTTAACCTTTCTTTCCCTAGTATTCCACCCCAGGATACAGTGAAAATAGTTAGAGATTTATTAGAGAAAAACAAAGTCAATATAGTGATTCAGTCCGAAATACTCCAGCTTTTAGAAACGTGTTTGAATCAAAATTACTTTAGTTTCAACGATAAGATTTATACTAGCGATGAAGGACTTATCATGGGGAATCCGCTCAGCCCCCTTTTGGCAGAAATATTCATGGACAACCTAGAAGCCATCGCTAAAACACATCCTATTTTTTCCAAATTCGTATATTGGTTTAGATACGTAGATGATGTGCTCGCGTGTTTCAAAGGAACAGATCGGCAACTGAAAATATTTGTAGATTTTATTAATAGCATTCATCCAAATGTCAAATTCACAATTGAAATGGAAAATAATGGTGCAATTAATTTTTTGGATTTAACAGTAACGCGGAAAAACAATCAACATAATTTTTCAATATTTAGGAAACCATCCCATACGGATACAATCATTCATCGATCCTCGTGTCATCCATTCGAACATAAAGTCGCGGCATTTCATAGTATGTTACACCGGCTAATTAATATACCTTTATCCGAAGAAAATTATGGTACAGAATTAGAAATTATCGAACAAATAGCGGTGAACAACGGATATAACACAGAGTTAATCAGAAAAATGTTGACGAAAAAACAATTTAGAAAAACAATTAGTTTAGTATTTCCAGAAATTAAGGATAAAAATAAAATATTCAATAGCTTAACATATTTTGGTACAACGAGTCAACAACTTAAAAGGTTTCTTCAAAACCAACAGGTGAATATCTCATTCCGGACAAATAATAACCTTGCCAAATTCATAAAAAACAATAAATCGAAAAGGAATAAAGAAGATAAATCCGGTGTTTATCAATTAAATTGCGGGAGTTGTGACAAATCATATATAGGAAAAACTGGTAGAAATTTTGGCATAAGAATAAAGGAACATCATCACAGCTTCAAAAACAACAAAATTAATTCAAATTATTCGAATCATTTATTAGCAGAAGGACATAAGTTTAACCCGGATTTCAAAATTCTACACAATTTGAATAAAGGTGCGCAACTTAATTACTGGGAAATGGTCGAAATAAATAGGGAAAAACATACGGGTAATTTAGTTAATGAACAATTAGATCTAAATTTTTACCGTTACTCAATCTATTCAAATAGAGAATCAATTTATAAATAAAAGCATTAGGAATGAATTATTGTTAATGTGTACAAAGAAACCAGCAATGAAATCTCATGTAATTAGTTTTAAATAAGTCTATTATGTAATTTGTTTTAAATTAGTTTCTCCTGTAATTAGTTTTAAATGATTCTGTGTCCATGTCATCTAGGTATAGGGAGATAATAACTTGTTAAGAATTTAGTATGATGTAGTCTGATGAAGTCGCTGTGTCGACGAAACGCGTCACAATATTGAATAAATAAGTGTAAATCGTATATAATTTTTCATTGAGTTAATATGGATTTGCATCAAGTAAAAGCCACAAGCATTAAATTTTTGTAAAATATGTAGCTGTAAATATCTAGCGGCATGGTTTATTGAAGGGGAGTGTGAAGTCGGTACATTTCAAACATTTGATTTATGGTTAAATATGACTCCCTTCAATTTCAGCAAAAAATTACAGAGTTGTAGACCTATTTGTCGTTTTTTCAAATACTATATTGGCTTTGATGGCAATTTATGCATATTATACAGATTATGAAATATTCAAATGAATCGGTCGTTACTTGAGGAAAATCCATTCATGTATTTTTACGCAGTATGTAGAAGTTAAACCAGTAAACAAAATGACCAACAACATCATGTTTTAAACTTAGATAATTTGAACTATAGCGTAAAAACATTCTTAAAAAGCACTGACGTGAAGTCAGGAACTTTTGTGCGCATATTTTTCTGTCTGTTCACGCCTGACACACCTTCACGAAATACTGCATGAACCTTCAAGCCGTCTTTTTTAAACCGAATACTAGATTTCAATTCGATTGGATCTGTATTATTGTAAATATTGGGGAAAAAAATTCGGCTAGAAGGTTTGCCTGAATTTTCAGGGTTGTAGAGCTAAAGAAGAAGAAGAAGAAGAAGAAGGTACATCTATTAGTGAATTATGGCGAATTTTTTCCAAGATAGTGAATTATCCGCTTCTAGTGATACCACCATTCTCATGAAATTTTACACGAACCTTGAAATCGCTACTGTACACCTAAATACCAAATTTCTAATACGATCGGATCTATATTTTTCTGAATACTGGGAAAATAGAGTTTCAAATGGGTTCCTATATCTCCGAAAGCAATGGGCAACTTTTTCCCATGCTCAAACTTGACCGACTTATTCGTACTTCAAACCTATCCAGCAAATTCCAAATCTCTATGATCCTTATGAGGTATACTCATTATTGAAAGGTTTTTTTTCTGGGTTTTCTCTCCCAAACTCTTAAATATATCTATAAAATAAAAATTAATTATTTTGTGATTTGCTTCTGCGTAAGAAACACAAGATATTTGTCAGAAGCAATCAATTGAACAATGTTGCCTAACAAACAACAACGAAACAACATCAACGAAGAAACAACTATATCGTAACGTTTCGGAGTCTATATCAGACTCCTTCGTCAGACTTTTAATGAAAATCTTTAGAATTATTTTGTTGATAGTAACAAAATAATTTTTATTTTATAGATATTTTTCAGAGTTTGGGAGAGAAAACCCAGAAAAAAAACTCTAAGATCCTTCTTTCGAAAGTTATCGGTATTGCAGGAAACCTCCTTTATGTCATTCACCTGTCCTGTTTCACCCAGAGAATTTTTCCTGACTCACTTAAGATCTTTATAGTGAGACCGGTTCATGAGAAAGGATAAGTCAGCAATATGGGAAATTACCGACCGATTAGTTTTTTGAGCACTTTCTCAAAGCTTTATACCAAGATAACCTGGAACGCACAACTCTCAGTAATAGTTGCCAAGTGAAAGAAAACCCTTACGATTGCTCGCAGGGAAATTGGCAAGACATGGGGCTCCAGCCCGGGAATCGCTAGGTGGATTTACACTGCTATAGTGAGGCCCTCCCTCGCATATGCTTTTACTGTGTGGTGGACATGAACCAGAGTAAAGAGCTAGAGAAAGTTGAGAGACTGGCCTTGCTTTGTGCTACTGGAGTAATGAAAAACTCCAACTGCGGCTATGGAGGTTCTCATGGGACTCCCTCCCCTTCACCTTCTGGTGAGGGCCGAAGCGAGGCTGGAGGCCTACAGGCTGCAGCTGAACGGTGTCTGGAGACAACGGTCATACGGACACGCTGGGATTGGGGGACTTATTAGTCAACCGATCCTAAACTTGATGAGTGACTGGAGTCCAAATGCACAAATTTGATCCTTCCTCCAACCTGGGGTAAAGCCCCCTGCGGAGGGGGAGACCACACAGTTAATTAACATTGTTCACCGGCGGTTCAGCGATGGGCGGACGCTCTAGAGCTGGAATGGTGCTGCAACCAATGTGAGCATTTCGAAGTCACTTGGGCATTGCGCCCACTATATTCCAGGTGGAAGTGGTACTCATCACGACATGTGTCGTGGATAATATTTGTATGGGCTATTCCAAAAGGAATATACGAATTCTCTCGGACAGTCAGGCAGCACTTAAGGGAATAGCCAGCTGGAGAATTGACTTCAGGCTTGTGCTGGAATGCTGACAGTACTTGGAAACCTTGGCTGCCAGAAACCAAGTTGAGCTTAGGTGGGTGCCGGTACACAAAGGGTTGAAGGGCAATGAAATAGCTGACGCACTCTCTAGGGAGGGCTCGACTGCCCCTCTTTTCGAGCCAGAGCCAGGAGTAGGGGTGACCAAATCGGCTGTGAAAGGCGTCCTTGAAAAATGGATCCTTGCACAGCACACTCGACACTGGAATAAATAATTGGACCAGTGGCATAGCAAGTTAATGATGGGACAACCCTGCCCCCCACTAACTAAAGAAGTCTCTACTGAGTATCTTACTACTGAGTAGGGGTAAGCTAAGGGGAGTAACTGGCCTACTAACCGGACACTGTACCCAGAGAAAGCACCTGAACAACATAGAGATTCTCCGAGAAGACCCTGTTTGTAGGAAATGTGGGGGGAAAGACGAAAATGCCTTGCATGTCATATTTGACTGTCCAGCCCACACACAATGGAGACTTCACTATGGATGGAGGCAACGACACGAACCTGAGTGCCAGAAACCGTGTGAGGTACCTAGTCAAAGGCCCAATCCTACTTGCTAGGAAAATGGACTTTATGTAGGTAATAGATCGACAAGGCAGTGGGGATGTTACATAATACCCATGTAATGTTGGCGGTGCAGGACTTCACTCGGTTAAGTAAACCTGAGATGCTAGCAACCCGACCTGAGAGGGATCAACTATGATACCCTGTCAGCTAATAGGACCACGACAGAGGTACAATAAGCCTCTGTAGGCTGCAGCACGTGCTACTCGCTTGATCAGTATCGTTCTTACACAAAAAAACAAACGTTCTCAAAGATCTCCAAGAATATTTTATCCACAAGAATCAATTTCTTTCTAAAATGCAATATTTTTATGAGTAACCAACATAGTTTCCTGAAAGGGAAAAATACAGAGGTTGCTATTTTCAAATTGGTACAGACAATAATCTCGGCATTTGAGAAAGGGGTGCCTTCATTCGGTCAGTTCATAGACCTCAGTAAGGCTTGTTTCACATGCATACGGTTCCATTCGGTTCGGTTCGTTTTCGGTTTCAACCTGAAAATATGTATGTTTATATTTCTATATTTGAACAATTCGGGAAATAGTGAAAGATATCTGCTCGATTTGTGGTTAAAACCACAGAACGAGATATAAAACATATGTAAATATGGTTAAAACCGAAACTAAACCGTATTTGTGTGAACGCCCCGTTTGATCTGTATTCCCTACACACGAATCCAAACCTGATTGAAACCTATTCGTGTCGAGGGAGTATTCGGTGCTGTACGGTTTCTATTCGGTACCGAATCTAAACTGGAGCACCGTTTCACACTTGTCGCCAGCGACCGAATTGAAACCGAAAACGAAACGAACCGAATGGAACCGTATGCATGTGAAACAAGCCTAAGGCATTTGACTGCGTTTGCCATGATTTGCTCTTGAAAAAGCTGTATTTCTATGGGATCAGAAATAAACAACTGCAACTGATCCGGATCTGCTTGAAGGGAAGAGATCATATAGTAAAGGTCTAGATGGATGGTAAATATAACATATCAGCTGGTAAGATAATTGAGATGGAAGTACCCCAAGAAAATATACTTGGTCCCATACTATTTTTAGTATATATTAACCACCTACCTGGAAGGGTTCTGGATCATATGGACCTGCTTTTGATCATTCTAATGTATGAAGATGATGCAAATATTATAGTATCTAGGAAGAATATGCCTGATGCATTAAATGCTATAAAAACTGAGTACGACAATGTTTTGAAATGGTGTGATGAAAACCAAATCATTATTTATGCAGAGAAGACGGAATGTGTTTTATTCTCGACTCACCATTCTAAATTGATGGTGCCTGGGGATATTATGCTGGATGGTAATAAAATACTGCTACAGCCGAGGCTACAGCCCTCAACCAACTTTCTGGATATTACCTTGGTTCGCTTCATTGGCTGGGGTCCTCAGGTGTTTGGCATAAGGAGTAGACTGAAATTATTATTATATTCTATGAGAGTATTATCGATAGGGGCAAACTCTTCCCTGCTAAGGGTAGTCTATTTTTCGAACTTCCAGTCTCTTCTAGACTACAGTTTGATGATGAAAGGTAACGCCTCCGATATTTTGGCCATTTTTACTACACAAAAATCAGCTTTACACGTTATCTATGTTATGTGGTACGGATATTCATCTTGAGGTGTTTTCAGTAAAACGGCAATCCACACTTGGGGTTGTACGCAAGAAAGTGTCTTTTGTTTTTTGGAAACAAACTGCATACTTTGATGAATATAGGAGCATAAACATGACAGGGAAGATGATTCCTTTCCATTTCCCCTCACATTCTTTAACACTGACAGAAAAACATGACAAATATTGGTCAATGTCTACAATTTAATCATGAAATGGTCAACGCTTCAACAACGTTTACAAATAATCCAAATAAATTTCATAAAAACTCGCGATCTTTTACCCTAACTTTACGTGCTAACTTCAATTTTTGGTCGTTATAATCGACAAGAATTGAACGTCTAGTGAAAAAGTATGAAATAAATTTTACACTTCCTGATGCTAAAGTGCCAGTGAGACGAAGAAATGCAAGACGTGAAGAGAATATTGCTGCCGTTCGAGAAGACTAAAATTTATCGATTTCTCATCGTTCACAAGAACTAGGCATCTCTCAGCAGACGTCTTTGCGGTGAATTTTACGAAAATACCTTGGTTTACATCCATACGAAATGTTTTAACCTAAGAACTCAAACCAACTGATCATTTGAAGCGTCGTTTCTTCAGTAATTGGTGCTTAAAAAAAATCGAAAATGATGTAGATTTTCATAAGAAAATCATTATCAGCGATGAGGCTCATTTCTGGTTAAAGGGTTATATTAACAAGCAGAATTCCCGTATTTGGAGTGGTGATAAACCTGAAGAATATCAAGAACTGCCATTACATCCTGATAAACTTACTGTTTGGTGCGGATTTTATGCTGGAGGAGTCATTGGACCTTATTTCTTTTTCAACGGAGCTCATAAGGCGTCATATCAATGGAAATCGTTATCGTTCAATGTTGACGAATGTTTTATGGCCTGAGTTGGTTCGTCTTGAGTTGCAGAACATGTGGTTTCAACAGAACGCTGCTACTGCTCATACTGCAAATGCCACAATGACTTTATTGCAAATAAAATTCGGAGATTCGATTATTTCAAGAAATGGACCGATACGTTATCCACCTCGTTAATTAGACGATTTACAGATCAATACTGCTAACATACGACCTGTTTTTTGTGAGCGAGTTATAGTAAATTAGGTTTAGCGATTCATTCATACCAGCTTCGGTGGTGGACAATTAAATGATGTTTTGTTCCATAAGTGAAATTTCAATAATTTCAGAATGTATAATGTGTTTTATTCACAAAACAAAATGCGTCGATCTTGGAGAAAGGCCCATTATTTGTTTGAGGTACATTGTTTTGAGAATAAGGTAAATTATTTATTTATCTCAAGAAACCATGATGTATTCAAACCTCATTAATCATTGAAAGATATCACTAATTCGTCCATTTTTGCGCGTATGTTCTGGGGAACATCGCGTTATAGTTTTGCCTAAATGTCTGTAACTTTCGAATTTTTTGACGAAATTGGTCTCAAACGATTAAGTTCGACTCCCCGATGAAGAATCCGAGGTCAAATTTGATTCTTTCCGTCTGGCCGTTCGGCCGGCCGTCCGGCCGTCCGGCCGTCCGTTGCCACGATAATTTGAGAACGAAAAGAGCTAGCGACTTGAAATTTTCAGGGTGGGTGGCGCATCGCAATATGACGGACAAGTTCGTTAATGGGCATAATCGGCCCAGTGGTTTCCGAGTAATAATTTTGTTTTCATCCAATATAAATCCGATCAAATTGAAACTTGGTGAGTAGTTGTAGAATATGAACCTAAGCACGTTCGTGAAATTTTGTGCGAATCGTATGGCTAGAAAATTTTAAAAAAATTATTAAAAAATATTTTTTTTGTCACGATAACCTGAGAACGGAAAGAGATAGCGGCTTGAAAATTTCAGGTTATGTTGTGCATATGAATGCCACATTTGAGTTTGTTTATGAGCATAATCGATCAAACGGTTTCAGAGTTATAGCCATCTGAAATTTTCTGAAATTTGGTGGTTTTTTGTTCCTCATTAACTCAAAAAATACTGAACCGATTGAATTCAAACATGGTTATTAGTTGTAGAATGCCAACGCGGAAATGTTTGCGAAATTTGGTGAGGATAGCATTTGTAGAAAATTTTTAATAAATCATTGAAAATAAAAAAAAAAATTCTATATATCAGTAACTATACGTTTGAAATAGCTGAAATTTTGCAAGAGCGTTCATTACCTAACCCTACTGCCAAGTTTCAAGCTTTAACACGATCGGTTGAATATTGTTGGAGATTCGAGCATTCTTGTGTGAGTTCAGTAGATGGGTGACCGTTGCCTCGATAACTTTCGAACCAAAGGAGATAGGGACTTGCAATTTTCAGGGTAGGTTGCGTATCCGAAAGGGAGAGTTGAGTTCGTTTTTGGGCATAATCGGTCTAACGGTTTCCGAGTTATACCCACCTGGAATATTGTTTCCTTGATAACTCAAAAAATAAATATTCGATTGAATTGAAGCTTGGTAACTAGTAGTAGAAAATCAATACAAAGACGTGTTTAAAATTCTGTAAGAACCGTACTCCTAGAAAATTTGAAAAAAATGACGAAAAAAAAAAATTTTAAGAACCGCGCCTCCAGAAAATTAAAAAAAAATCACGAAAAAAAAATTGGTTCAAGCACTGACGTGAAGTCAGAAGCTTTTGCGCGTATGTTCTATTGTCCATTCTTCTGTATTGGACACCCTTAATCGAATTTACCATGGTTAATTATGTCTGACTTCACGTCAGTGCTTGAACCAATTTTTTAAATGTTGATTTTGAACATAATAATATCACTTGATACTTTCTCAGAACACCCATTCCTTGGTTGAATAAACAGCTTCTTGCTGGCTCCAGAACTCTAGCCAACTCTGTCCAAATATTACAGGTATTTTTAAATTTTAAGCCGAAAATGGCCTCAAAATATTTTTTTTAACTTACTGATGAATAGTCCGTGGTTTAATTCAATTCTGTCAGATTTTCTAAGCTTTCAGTTATCTAATCCTCCTGCATAAAAATGTATCTACATCATTCTTTTACATCTAACTAGTCGAATTAGTTGTAAAATGTAATCTGTATTTTTTGAGGTCTTGAGTACACCAAATTTTAAATGATCGAATTCCTAGCTCCAGTAGGCGGATAATGCCCATTCACGAACATAATCTGCTCTTTTGGTGGCAAAAAAGGTCGGATTGTCATACTTTGCGGTATAACTTTATTAGATAGCGTTATTCGGCCTTGGAATGTACATGCCTGAATGAGTAACCGAGGCCTCGAAAGTGTCTGCCGTCTCTTATGGCACGTACTGCAATTAAGGTTTGGGACAGCTTTGAAATTGCACCCCCATAAAATAAATTGGTGCAATTTTCATTTAGCCGAATAGCTGGTATCATGCTGCTGCACTATTGAGTGGCCCTGGATAGCAGCAAACGCTGATTAGAGAAAGACAGCGTGGCTATTCTTCGACGAAAATCGAACCATAGAAGACAACAACAACAATCTATGATGGATGATCATGTCATCCTTAGCGGCAAAACGACACTCATACAGAAATTTCAGATATTTAAGAGCTTTTTCGATACGGTAGAGTAGTTATACAGAATTAGTATTTAAGTAGTACATTAATTAGACGTAGTTAAGCAGAAACATTCCAAACCTCAAATTGTAGTTTTTTAAGGAATTTCAACTGAAATAGGTACACTATTTTTGAATTTAATTGTCACTCTTGTTCCTCGGAACAGAGTGCTTATCAATTTGCCCAAATATCTGTAATTTTCAAATTTTTGGCAGAAAATGGGTTCAAGCCCTGTGGACAGGAGCTTTCTGGCGCTCTTGTTCAAACAGACAAATTATATCTCCGAAAGTATTGGTTTCTCAGAGTTGGGAATTATATCAATGTATTCTTATGATAGAACTGCATCATAAAGGAAATTCAATTCAAATAATAGTTTATTTATCAAGATTCAATGAGTAATCTGAGAATGAGAACTGCACCATGGAAGAAATCAAATTAAAATAGCTGAAATGAATTTGCCTCTCTCTTATAGAACAGGATGACATGTACGAGTATGAACACAGATCATATAATAAAGCTTCGATAGAATAATTATAGCATTCTGTGAAAACATAAAAGTACGATTCATTATTGAAATTTAGAAAAATCATATCTCCGAAAGTATTAGCTTGTCAGAGTTGAAAATGATATCATTGGATTCTTATGGTAAAACAGCTTATTGAAAAAAATTTAATTTGAAATTTGTTTTGTAAAAAAAAATTTTTTTTTTGTTACTCCGAAACCATCTGTCCGATTTTGCCCAATAACGAACTTAGCTGAAATATTTATCTCCCAAACCTACTCTGAAAATTTCAAATGTCTAGCTCATTCCGTACGAGAGTTATCGTGCCTACGGCCGGCCGGACACAATGAATTTCGACCACGGATTCTTGATCAGTGAGTCGAACCAAATCGTTTAAGACCATTTTCATCGAAAAATTCGAAAATTACAGACATTTGGGCAGATTGATATGCACTCAGTTCCGAGGAACTAAAGGAAATTCAATTAAAATAATAGTTTATTTATCAAGATTCAATGAGTAATCTGAGAATGAGAACGGCACTATGGAAGAAATTCAAATTAAAATAGCTGAAATGAATTTGACTCTCTCTTATAGAACAGGATGACATGTACGAGTATGAACACAGATCATATAATAAAGCTTCGATAGAATAATTATAGCATTCTGTGAAAACATAAAAGTACGATTCATTATTGATATTTAGAAAAATCATATCTCCGAAAGTATTAGCTTGTTGGAGTTGAAAATTATATCGATGGATTTTTATGGTGAAATTGCATCTTAAATGAAAATCATCAAATCGTTTGAGACCATTTTCAGCCAAAAATTCGAAAATTACAGACATTTGAGCAAATTTATAAGCACTCAGTGACTCACTGAACAAGAATCCGTGGTCGAAATCGATTCTCTCCAGCCGACCGTTAACACGATAACTCTTGAACGGAATGAGCAAGACAGTTGAAATTTTCAGAATAGGTTTGGGAGATAGATATCTCGGTTAAGTTCGTTATTGGGCCAAAATATTTTACTAATTTCAAATTCAAGAAGAATTTTAAGATGCAGTTTCATTATAAGAATCCATTGATATCATTTTCAACTCAAACAAGGTAATACTTTCGGAGATATGATTTTTCAAAATTTCAACATTAAATCGTAAGTCTATGATTTCACAGAATGATGTCATCGAAAATGAACGTCCGTATCTATAAATTTGATGATATGTGTTCATATGTCATCCCACAGAATATACCGTAGGTATAGGTAAGGTATGTTTTGTGTGTTATCATTCTCATATATTAGTGTTCTGTGATTGTCATCTTATAGAGAAATATAAGGTATTGTCTCTGTCTACAGATAAGAGACATGTAAACACAACTACATAACTAAGTATGATGTCATATTCATTTCTAGTTCTAAAAAACAAAGTATCATTGAATGCAAAATGACCAATATAACAACCACAGCTATCGTAGATAACTCTTGGATAATCCATATTATGATGGAAATATATACTTTGGTAAGTTAATAAAATTGGGTTCAGAATATCTCCAGTAAATACAAAATTGGAATATTGGCTAAGTTTTAATTGATATAATATAGTTTTCATAGTAGATTTGAGGAATAAATATCTCGTATAAGTTCGTTATTGGGTAGAAACGGTCTGGTGGTTTCGGATTAATAATTTTTGGCACTGTACTTTTATTTAAATGATACCTTTTGAAGCAACAAATCATTGAAGCATTGCAGATTGCTCATTTAATATTGATAAATAAACTATTATTTGAATTTCCTTTCCTTTATGATGCCGTTCTATTATAAGAATCCATCGATATCATTCCAAACTCTGAGAAACCAATACTTTCGGAGATATGATTTATCAAAGTTTGAAAAAGAACGCCAAAGCTACTGTCCACAGGGCTATCCCACATGTTTTAATTGTACAATTGATCCAACCCACTTAAGACGTTTCAACCATTTATTATTAGCTAACATATATTTTTCATAGACGCCATTCAAACTACTTTAACAAAAATAAAAATCCTAGTTAGCTCATAGGTATATGGTTCAGCACTACAGCAAATATATTCACACTGAGTACGGATTTCATTTACACGTTTTCTGCAAATGTTCCAAATGTGGATTTTACAAGAGATCGTATATAAAAATCATTTTTGACAATTTATGAGTTGGACGTCTTCTGCTTAACGACGTCCAATTTCAACCATAGATTCATCTCATCAAATAATATCAAAAACATTTTGTCATTTTTGCGCGTATGTTCTGGGGAACATCGCGTTATCATTTTGCCCAAATGTCTGTAACTTTCGAATTTTTTGACGAAAATGGTCTCAAACGATTTAGTTCGACTCCTCAATGAAGAATTCGAGGTCAAATTTGATTCTGTCTGGTCGGCCTTCCGGCCGTTGCCACGATAACTTGAGAACGGAAAGAGCTAGCGACTTGAAATTTTCAGGGTAGATGGCGCATCCCAATACGACGAACAAGTTCGTTAATGGGCATAATCTGCCCAATGGTTTCCGAGTAATAATTTAATTTCAACCAATATAAATCCGATCGAATTAAAACTTGGTAAGTAGTTGTAGAATATGAACCTAAGCACGTTTGTCAAATTTTGTGCCAATCGTATGGCTAGAAAATTATCGAAAAATTATTAAAAAATATTTTTGTTGACACGATAACTTGAGAACGGAAAGAGATAGCGGCTTGAAGTTTTCAGGTTAGGATGTGCATCAGAATGTGACATTTGAGTTTGTTTATAAGCATAATCGGCCAAACGGTTTTAGAGTTATAGCCATCTGAAATTTGGTCGTTTTTTCTCCTCATTAACTAAACCGATTGAATTGAAACATGGTTATTAGTTGTAGAATGCCAACGCGAATTTACCATGGTAAATTCGAATTGAGAGTCCAATATAGGAGAATGGACAACATAATTTACCATGATAAATTCGTTTAAGGGTGTCCAATACAGGAGAATGGACAATAGATCATACGCGCAAAAGCTCATGACTTCACGTCAGTGCTTGAACCATTTTATCCTAATTCGGCTCAGGTAAAAATCATGCTGAAATTCCAAATAAAGGCAGTTTTTATTTTGTAGATTTGACATAGTTTTCCGAATGAAATTAATGTGAATTCATTGTGTGGGTAGGTGATGATGAAATTGTGATTAATTTCATAGTTGAAAAGATTCGAACCTGAACACAGTGCAGGGGTGTATTAGGATTCTGTGAGCCGAATCTGGAAAACATTGAAAGTTAAGAAAATTAACACCGAGGATATTTATTCTTTCTTTCGTCTCCACTAATTTCCTCACATTATCCTCACCACTTTTGGCCTCACTATTAAAGATAAAAATGTATTTACGGCATTCAATTCTTTAAATACGTAGTAATTCAGATGCTTTGGAAAAATCACTTGTCGTGTAGTCACTCAGCTTCCTCGAGCTTGTTCATGTTTGGTTCCTCAAAAGTGTGCTATCGAAAAATTTCGATAGTTGCGAGGTTATAGGATGATGACTTGTTTTTGAGATATAGAAATATATTTTTTACTTTTCTGGTGCCATGATCCCCACGAAATTCTGCTTGAGCCATTAAGTTATTATTCTACAACTAAACACAAAATATTTCATCTCGATCGGATCTGTAGTTTTGGAACCATTTATTTAAATATAAGCAGGATATTACCCATTCACGAACAAAATTTTCGACACCATTCTGATATTTCGACATAAAACCTACCCAGAAACTTTTTGCTTAGTCCAATGTTTTCACTGAAATGCTCTACGACACATATTTGTCGAGTTTTCAATGGGAAATCAGAAAATTAATAGAAATGAATCATTGATAGCGGAAATTGCTGAATTTTGACGAGAAAATATTAAATCTTCGTAGAAAATTTGCACCGGTATTTCACACATTTTATCATTGCTTGTTCATTGGTTTCTAAATCTTCCCATATCCTTTGATTTGTGGTAGGTAGTTTCCTTTACAAGGGGGCTATAATGCTGTCATTTCATCGCCTATTTCGTTAATTTTTGGGTTTGGGTTTATGGTTGGATATTCTACTGGTATAGCAGATGGGAATATATGGGGTGGGATGCATCTTGAAGTATCATGCTTTTGAAAAGGATTCAATACCTAATGAAGGATGATTCAATTAGTGCTTTAAGTTTTCAATATCAAATTAAACACTATCATTGCTTCGCAGCCAATATACAGGGTGTTTCATAAATAGGTAGCCATATTTTAGTAGCAGATTCCCCAGCTGAAAATAAGTCTAGTTTTTCATTCAAAATTTTCTCTAATTCTCATCCCCTGTTGAGATACACCCCCTCAACGAGTGTGACAAATTTAACAGTTAAAATTTTTTCCTCAGAAACCAATGGTTGCAGTAATGAAACTCAGCTGAAATACTACTCTTGTCTAAGTCCTTGTAAACATTTTTTTCAACCTTGTACTACATCTGTAAGAGATTGGAATCTTCTACCGTTTTCAATATTTATCCTGTAAATTTTTGACCCCAGATAGCACACAACATTCTGAGAATGTGATATCTAGCTTCTGAACGTTCATACTTTAGAATATTCTAATAGAACGTTCCATGCATCGTCGTAGAACATCTAGAATATTCAAGGAATGTCCTTCAGTAAACGTTCTGATCACATTTCAAAAATGATATCCATATCATATTATATGAAGAACATTACTAGAATATCCTTAGAGAATATTCATAGGAGTTGTAGTTTATTTCATTATTTGGTAAGATCCTTGTGGAATATAATAAGAACCTCCTCAGAATGTTCTTTGATCATTGCGTCGCGTGGGATCATTTTGAGATTTATGGTTAATTTAATAGTGTAGTGTAACATGTGACTTTACTACTTCACCTCAGAGGCTTTTCGATGCTATAGAAATTTTTATATCGATTGTTCATAAGCTCGGTCAACACCTCCTACATCCTTTTAGGAGGTGTTGGCTCGGTATATTTTCACTAGTGAAAGATAATCAGTAAAGTTCTGATTCAAATAGATGAACAGCTTTTCAAGCCGAATATTTTTCCCTAATCTTCCAACCCTGACCGATTACTTCGGGTATCAGAACACGCTCCTGGCTCTTGTTACCAGCCCAGCCTACAACAGAAACAGATATTTATTAATTTCACAATTGGCATCCTGGAATCATCACGTGACCCGTGACGTGACGTGAACCAACATGGCGGTTTTTTAATCTTTGATGGTTCTTTGTACATAAACATTTTTGTGTTCTGTGATAAACAACAAATAAGTTACGTGTTGAGGTCGTTGGTTATTTTATAGTGTTCATTGACTTATTCCGGAGCTTTTCTGCTGTTTAAACTATATTGAAATGGAGAATGAATATCTGAAAAGACTATTGTTGAACAACGGAGACTTTGCTGAACGGTAGGTTCGAAAAAAAGTACCTTCATCATGTGTTTACATTTCATTTCATTACAGATATACATATAATAAAGTTGGGATTAATTAACGGCTTAGATCCTTCAACATTGAATGTTTCTGATCTGGATAGTGGATAATTCAATTGATGGTGTTCCTCCAATCACATATATGGATATTGCAATGTATTTGGATTATTATATACCACAACCTACAAGTCATTCATGCATTTTTGCTAATAAAGAGTTCATATCTAATAGCACAATGCTGGGATAATTACTTTGAAAACAAACAGTTATTACTACCAAAAAATACAAATTCAATTGTTCACCTCACAGTCGCATTATTGTGATTTCATTATATGATTTCCAAATAGTTGTTTCGAAGTACGAATCCTATAAGATCTGGAAATATGGGAAAAGAACTGCTAAGAAATTTCATTCAGAAGTTATTATGACATGGCTGATGGCGAAATATTTCACATCTGTAGAGGTTGCTGCAGATTATCGAGAAATGATCTTAATAATAATGATCATGAACCAACTGAAGAATCAATCAATTTTGAAGAAAAGTTTGATTTTCCTATTAAATATTACAACGTATTACAAAAATTGGAGAAAGAGTAATTTAGACCTTGAGGAAATTAAAACGAAAGTGGTAAGTTTCAAGATTTTGATTTGTGTGATGTATCCAAATGTTACATTCAAATAGATTTTTGTTCTCTAAAAAATTCATTGATACTACCACATTACTGGTTATCAAATTTGTTCACATATAAAAATCCTCGAAATTATTGTATGAAATTCTCCTGGAAATTAATAATGTATACTCCTATCTAACATATAGGATTAGATAAGTCCACAGCATACATATTATTATTTATGTTACATTTCGGTTGTTGTTTTAGGTTTACGAGTTGTCAAAAATTGGGGGCCTAAACACAAAGTGATAACAAAAGGAAAGGTTGATGACAAATGCTCTTGCTATGAACTCTAGCTGGTTAGGATTTAAGAAGAAGGATAATTTTTCGGCATTGATTTTTTCCGAAATAGTGAAAGGTAAGAATTTTCGAAGAATTTACTATGTTCTATAAGATAGATAAGATAAGAAATATATTTCTATGAAGAAGCAATGTTTGATGGAATAACTAGTCAAGATATTTTACCGAAATCGCTTTACTTGGAATTATTGCGATAACTAAAATACATTAATACATATTTGAATTATCTCTCATATTTTACAGAATCTGTGATGAACATTCATCGAAAGATTACAGAGTCTGATGCGGAATTGGTAATTAAGGACTGGTTGGTTAAGGCGAAACAGAAGGAGGAAAAGTTCCAGAAATTAGACCTCAAAACTATAATCTAGTGAAGGTAGGAATATTAGTTGTACTCAATATCATTCATACCATGAAGCAATATTTTTTGATTATTCTACTAGCTAAAATTTGGTTTGTTGCCTTGTATTTCATTCTGATCTGGGTTTACACTGAAAACTATTAAATTATTCAAGGTGCCTAGTAATATTTCATTTCTTCTCTTCCAGAATCTCTGATTTTGAAACCAAAAGGCTGGTTGGTAGCCAAAAATGATGGAGAAGATAATCTCGCGAATATTATTTTTTTTATAAACAAAATATTTTGTTATTATTCTTTTGAATTTATTTCAGGAAATGTCTTCCTAAAAATAAAACTGATGACTTGAATTATGTATTATTATAAAATGGATTAGTGTTGTTTGACCTCGAATAATATTATTATATTATTTGTGAAAAAACTAGGCTTATGCTCAGAATCAGCATTCTGATGATTTTTTATGGGATTACGAAAAATAAATAAGAATTTCATAACCATTCAATGTGATGAGTCTATGAAATCTCAAAGTTTAACTAAATTTACAAAACATTTTAATTTTAAATTGAATTATAACAAAAAAGCATTCAATACCGTTAATTTATCGTTGAACACAATTTTTTTTTAGTTTTTCAGTTGGAGTTCGGTATTATTAATTCCCGCAGGGAATGCGGCAGGAATTAATAATACCAATGAATTTATAAAATCAACCAAATATTCTCGGAATTAAAGTATATTCTGGGAATATTTCTAGAATGAGTGGAAATCTCCATAGAATATTTGGAGTAATATTAATAGGAGATTTTTTGAAACGTACCTGGAATATTCTCAAGAATATGCCTGAAATATTGTCAAGAACATTCCTAGAAGATTCTAGAATATTCGGGAGAACATTCATAGAACCTGTATAGAACCAGAGTTCCTCTCTCACTTAATAGTGCATGGAATGTTCTAAGAATGTGTGGGGTCTGTTGTGAGGATATTCTATGAATATTTGAACATTCTGGCGGTATCTTCTAAGAACATCCATATAACGTGTGTGTGCTATCTGGGACAGGGGACAATTTTGTACTTCGTTTTTGGCACAGAAAAATGTCATTCTATGTTTAGAATCCTTCCATATATGGACAGATTAAGCCTGTTTCCATAGATATGGCATTTTTGCACGCATGTTCTAGGGAACTGCGTTCTAATATTTTGCCCATGAGCAAATTTTTGCAGAATTTCGTGAGGATCGTATTACTAGAAGAAAACATTTTTTTTCTAAAAAAATGTTATATGTAAGAAACTATCTGTCAGATTTCTTTGAACTTCAGCACAAACCTTCCAGCCGCTATTTTACAATCGAGTACAGGATTTCAGCTCGATCATCTTTGTATGTAAGCAACTATATTTCCTCAATAACTCGAAAAATTAGAATCCGATCCAATGCAAATATGGTTATTAGTTGTAAAATGCCGACGCGAAAATTCATGCAAAATTTCGTGAGGATCGTATTACTAGAAAATTTTGAAAAAATCATTTAATATTATATAATATTCTATATACAGGGTGAGTCTTTAAGTTGTGCATTAATTTTAACCAAAGATTCCTCTCGTCAAATAAAACACTTTTCTCATTTACCATTTTTCCAAATTTGGCTCTGGTAAAGAGATTCAGGCTGTTGAAATTTGGAAAAAAAATCAGTTTTTCTTTGCTATCTTTGACATGGATATTCCGAATGGAATGAATTTTAGGGTGAAGTTTTCTATAACTATGATACATCATTTCCAATTAACAGTTTTTTTCTACTTCCACTCGTTTCCTAGTTATAGACTAGCGAATTAAAAAAACTATGAGAAAGTAGCATAAAGAAAGGAGATTAAGTTTAGCTTAAGTTATTATAAGTATCTACAATCATTTTAGAAAAAAAAATAAAGTATTCTTCATAATTTTTCCTAAAACGTACTGTTCACAAGATATTCTTCTTTGAATGATAAAAAGTCTGATGAAAAATCCAGAAATTTCACTACATTTATCAATCCGCCCCTGGATAAGGAACACTCAATCAACACCAGAGATATGATACCTCCGTATCTCTGATCAAAACTGAAAGCCACAATGCCATCATTCATAGATTATTATTTTGAGTATCATTAAAGGATACTGTGGGAGGTATACTCATTATTCAACGGTTTTTTCTGGGTTTTCTCTCCCAAACTCTGAAAAATATCTATAAAATAAAAATTAATTATTTTGTGATTTGCTTCTGCGTAAGAAACACAGGATATTTGTCAGAAGCAATCAATTGAACAATGTTGCCTAACAAACAACAACGAAACAACATCAACGAAGAAACAACTATATCGTAACGTTTCGGAGTCTATATCAGACTCCTTCTTCAGACGCTCAATGAAAATCGAGAGTATTATTTTGTTGATAGTTATTTGGTGAAATTCTAGAATTGTCACATTGACAGTATTTAAAAATCATAGCTAACATAGTTTTACTTCGCATAGAAATTTCCAAGTTCCAACTCCTTTTTCAATAAATTTAGCCAAATATGGTCAATACCAATTGAGCAATTTGCAAAATTGCATTCTCTGTTCAATAAAATACAAGTTGACTCCTTAAGTTTCCTTTTCATAAAATCAGGTTCTGTCATTAGAATCTTTGTATTACTCCAATCCATCATGTGATCTCCTTGGATTGTACATACATGTTCTGCTATTTTTGATTTCTGTGTGTCTCTATTTCTCAAGTTATTCTTATGCTCTGACTTTCTTACTTCTAGTGGTCTTGATGTTTCTCCTGTGTATGATTTACCACAAATACAAGGAATATTATATACACAGTTTTTTGATTTTTGTTTTTCATTTATGGGAAGACGGTTCTTCAAAACACAGAATGATCTTAAGTCTTTATTAACGAAAACAAAACCCATAAATGAAAAACAAAAATCAAAAAACTGTGTATATAATATTCCTTGTATTTGTGGTAAATCATACACAGGAGAAACATCAAGACCACTAGAAGTAAGTAAGTCAGAGCATAAGAATAACTTGAGAAATAGAGACATACAGAAATCAAAAATAGCAGAACATGTATGTACAATCCAAGGAGATCACATGATGAATTGGAGTAATACAAAGATTCTAATGACAGAACCTGATTTTATGAAAAGGAAACTTAAGGAGTCAACTTGTATTTTATTGAACAGAGAATGCAATTTTGCAAATTGCTCAATTGGTATTGACCATATTTGGCTAAATTCATTGAAAAAGGAGTTGAAACTTGGAAATTTCTATGCGAAGTAAAACTATGTTAGCTATGATTTTTAAATACTGGCAATGTGACAATTCTTGAATTTCACCAAATAACTATCAACAAAATAATTCTCTCGATTTTCATTGAGCGTCTGAAGAAGGAGTCTGATATAGACTCCGAAACGTTACGTTACGATATAGTTGTTTCTTCGTTGATGTTGTTTCGTTGTTGTTTGTTAGGCAACATTGTTCAATTGATTGCTTCTGACAAATATCCTGTGTTTCTTACGCAGAAGCAAATCACAAAATAATTAATTTTTATTTTATAGATATTTTTCAGAGTTTGGGAGAGAAAACCCAGAAAAAAACCGTTGAATATTATTATTTTGATTGAATATTTCATAAAACATTTAATAGGTGTCAAGGAATTGAGTTCTATTAATAAACATGTATGTAATAACTTGCGTTTGTTCGCAAGTTCTTGATTCTCTTTTGGACCAAAAAATAGTTCAAAGCCTAAAGACTTAATGCTTTGAACAATCCTTTGAAAGCAATCAAATATTTTACTTTTAATAATATGTATGTGAAATTTATATTCAAATCAGAATGTACCTATCTACACAAATAAAAATATGATCGATTCTGCCGAATTGATATCAGCTCTTAGTAATCCCTGATTCCATTTCAAATACCTACTTACGTCTCTCATATTTTAGAATGTGTATAAATTATTATTTCCTAAGTTTCAGATAGGTCACCTTTCAAATTTAATGATTTATTTTTATAATATTCGTACAACCGGACGCCTACTAGGCCATCTCCATTTTTAGATATAATCTATTAATCTTCATAAAACTTTAAATAAGTCAAAAACAATTCAATGAACATGGAAAAAACGAATAGAATATGATAATTTACTAAGACGTAAGACGCATTGCAAAACACAATGTTTTGACCTACATCAGCTGATTTCTATCATTGCATCTCACTCTTATATTGGAGTCAATGCCTCTCTCTCTCTAAGCTCTTCTTCTATAAAAATTAGTGTCCGACCGAAACTGGTATTTCAGCCGAAACCGTAACCGAAACCGAACTTTCGGCCAGGGTCTCAGTTTCGGCCGAAACCGAAACCGAAACTTTATATTTCATACTGAAATCTACTGTATTTTTCACAATTTTATTCGCATATACATACAAATAGTTAAGGTGTGTTAAATGAAATAAAAAGACATTTTTTTTGAGATCTTTATTTATTATTTTGGTACTACCAAGTTATCAAAATAATCAGTCGAAGTATACAGGGTGATTCCAAATCAGAAGTGAACCTTAGAGGAGGTGTTAGTATGGATCATTTGCTGTGGTTTGAGCCATTTTTATTGAGGACCAAAAATCAACGGTTTCCGAGATATTTGAGTACTAGTTCTGTTGAAAAAGAATTAGTATGATTTGAAAGGGGATATAAGAAGCAAATAGAGGAAAATAACGAATTCAATATTTTTTTGTTGCAACTAAGCTCGAAATTACATTAGAAAATGTATTCATAAATTATGTTGCACCATTCCATAGGCTAGCACGTGCCGTCTTTCTGATGTTTTCAGTTCTTATTTTCCGCCTGAAATTTACTCACGCTGTCTTTTGATACACATCCACTATTTTAAATGCCGGACATTCTAAAGGTTGTTTGTAAAAAATCTGCTGAAACGAAACTAGTTAAGCAATCTAACGAAATCTTTTAGAGAATGAAGAAGGAATTTGGCAAGTTTTTAAAATAATTTTGGCATACAAAATTGTGAAATTCGATAATTGCAGACAAATTTATATTAGAAATTGATTTTTATTTATTCATATAGGTACCACATTTCAAATCATACTAATTCTCTTTCAACCTCTTATACAGCATAGTTTTGCTTTTTTCGTACATATCATATTCTTTTCTGATGAAAATAAACCAAAATTATCACCAAATTTGGTCAACGTAGAAAAAATTGACGAAATATGTACTATAAGTTCAGAAATCTTTTAAAAATTACCCGAACTCCAAAAACCGTTGATTTTCAGTTATTAATAAATATGGATTAAACAACAGCTAATGAGTCATACTCCAAGTTTCACGTCTTATTTGGAATCATCCTATGTAATCTAATTAATAATCATTGAATTGAATTCTCATGAATTCTCAGTCATAACAAAGATAGATCACAAAAACTCGTACGACAATTATGTATACCTACTTATAACTCCTGGCCAAACGACCAAGATAATTCACGAACATTCAAGTTTCGGCCCGGCCGAAAGTTTCGGCCATTTTGGGCCGAAACCGAAACTAAGGCCGAAACTAGATTTCTTGGCCGAAACTGGCCGAAACCGAAACCGAAACCGAACTTTCGGTCGGTCACTAATAAAAATACATATTATTAGATCATTGCTATGGAGTTCGATCATCGATTATTAGTGTTCTATGCTGTGATTTATATTGAGGTTGGATTGGAATTGGAATAATATGAGTGAATTAATTTTCAAGTATCATTGAAGATATATAGGATATTTAAGGATTTTTCTTAATAGAAGATCATGAAATTGTGTATATTATTATAGTGGAAACAATTGGGTATTGAAGTATCGAATGGATAGAATTAATAGGTATGAAGTTAAAGTTCAATATTTTAATATTCAAGAATTGAAGAAATTTTTTGCTGGAAATGTTGCATAAAGGGTCAAATCATATTAATTGAGTGAGTAAATAAGTTTTCTCAAACAAATTCAGTGGATTTCAAACATCAGATGATACAGAGATTTGGTCAATATAACTATACGAGTTACATTAAAAGTAATCTGTGCACAACAGAGAAAATTCAGGGGAGCATCAGCCCATTGTAAAGTTTTTAAACGTTTATAACTTTTTACCTGAGCCGAATCTGGAAAAATGGTAAATGAACAAGCACTGACGTGAAGTCAGAAGATTTTGCGCGTATGTTCTATTGTTCATTCTTCTATATTGGACACCCTTAATCGAATTTACCATGGTCAATTATGTTGTCCATTCTCCTGTATTGGACACTCTTAATTCGAATTTACCATGGTAAATTCGAATTAATTAATGCTCATAAGCAAACTAAAATGTCGCGTTCTGGTGCACATCCTAACCTGAAAATTTCAAGCTGCTATCTCATTCCGTTCTCAAGTTATCGTGACAACAAAAATATTTTTTAATAATTTTTTTAAAATTTTTAGCCATACGATTCGCACAAAATTTCACAAACGTGCTTAGGTTCATATTCTACAACTACCCACCAATTTTCAATTCGATCAGATTTATATTGGTTGAAAACAAAATTATTACTCGGAAACCACTGGGCCGATTATGCCCATTAACGAACTTGTCCGTCGTATTGGGATGCGCCACCTACCCTGAAAATTTCAAGTCGCTAGCTCTTTTCGTTCTCAAGTTATCGTGGCAACGGCCGGACGGACAGAATCAAGTTTGACCTCGAATTCTTCATTGGGGAGTCGAACTTAATCGTTTGAGACCATTTTCGTCAAAAAATTCGAAAGTTACAGACATTTGGGCAAAACTATAACGCGATGTTCCCCAGAACATACGCGCAAAAAAGTGTTCTATTTGATGAGAGGAATATCTGGTTAAAATTAATGCACAACTTAAAGATTCACCCTGTATAATACTATACATCAAAACCTAACTCGACAGCCAAGTTCCAAGTTTGAACACGATCGGATCTATATTATTGGAGCTCCCAGCCGTCTTAGTAGAGTTCATTAGCAGGATGGGTGACCTTTGGTTCGATAACTTTCGAACGGAAAGCGATTGGGACTTGAAATTTTCAGGGTGGGTTGCACATCCGAATGGACAGTTAAGTTAGTACTAGTAGCTGGGCATAATCGGCCCAACTGCTTCGGAGTTATACCCATCTGGAATATTATGTTCTCGATACCTCAAAAAATACAGATCCGGTTGATTTGAAACTTGGTAACTAGTTGTAGAATACCGACCTAAAGACGTTTTGCGAGGATCGTATCACTAAAAAAATTCAAATAAATTATGTATCTCACGATAACTTTAGATCGGAAACAGCTAGCGATTTGCAATTCTCAGGGTACGTTGCGCATCCGTATGCCAATTCGTAAATAGCCATAATCGGCCAAACGGTTTTGGAGTTATACACATGTGAAAATTTTCTGTTATTTCCACTATAACTCAAACTCGGTAATTACTTGTAGAATGCCGACGGGCTAATTTTCGCGAGATTTCGTATCCTGAAGTTATTTGATTATTTGTAAGTTTTTCGTATATTATCAGATATTTAAGGAATTTAAATTCCTTCGATAGAATACATATATGTCAGAATTGAAATTATGTGATCTTTCACGATTCTTCATTCATCCATTCATTCATTATTCATTAGTGTCATTAAAATGGTACATAATGTACTCATATGTTATAAGAGCTGATAAAAGAGTTTATATCGATGGTAAATTCGATCAAGAGTGTCCAAGAGAGGTGAATAAAATATTATTAACGGTAATTTTGTCGGTTTAAGGTTAAATTTACATTTTTGGCGCTCTTGTTCCTCGGAACAGTGCTTATCAATTTGCCCAAATGTCTGTAATTTTCGAATTTTCGGCTGAAAATGGTCTTAAACGCTTTGGTTCAACCCACTGATAAAGAGCCACTGGTCGAAATCGATTTTGTAGGGCCGTCAGACAGTTGAAATGTTCAGAATAGGTTTGGGAGATAAATATCTCGGTTAAGTTCGTTATTGGGCAAAATCGGTCAGGTGGTTGCGGAGTAACGAAAGAATTTTTTTCTTTTACGTTACAAATTTCGAATTCAATTTGTTTTAAGATGTAGTTTTATCATAAGAATCCATTGATATCATTTTCAACTCTAACAAGCTAATACGTTTAGAGATATGATTTTTCAAAATTTCAATAATACGTCGTACTTCTATGTTTTCACAGAATGCGAATTCTATCCTTTTGTGTTCTATCTGTGTTCACTGTTCATAAATGTCATCTTATCTAGCTATAAGAGGAATGACAAATTTATTTCTGTTTGTTTATAATTCACACTTGAAAATATTTTCTGTTGGAAAACAAGTATCCGAATCTTGAATTTGTGAATATATACAAGACTGTTTTGACACCGAAAATAATATTGACTTGTTGCATATTGAATAATTTATGCATGAATATTGAGGATGATTTTTCAGAAGATTTAGAATTGGACCATTTTAGAGACGTAGTTTATGAAGGCAATAGGTAAGAACAACATAACGGAATCATCAAAAGAAATTACTGTTCGTTGACCACTGAGGTTAATATTACCTTTTACCACTTCCTTAAGTAGTGAGACATGTTCCTTTATACAGTATTTTCATAATGTTGCTGGAAAAAATATACTGAAATATGGATCTACATTTGTGTATCAATCGTTTTTTCTTGAGTTAAGGTTCATGGTACAGAATGAATGTGTTGGTGGTATGAACTATTAAATTATGAAAGGAGGATTGTATTTTATTAATAAATTTTGTCGTATAATGGGATAAGTTTTCAAATAAAAGAAAACAAGAATATAAAATACATATTTAATCACTCGAAAAAATGAAATGAACTATTAAAATAATTTGTTCGTCAGCCTATACCTATTCAAATATCAAGAATAAATTTGCAATCTGCTATGATTGTCTCCAGCCTTGCACTAGACATTTCGATGACACTTTCCTTAGGAATTTCGAGTTGTGAAAACTATGCACCCAGTGTAAGTTGCAACAACCCATTCCACGAGGTTAAATAATTGCAGTTTGCTCATGTAATCTTGATAAATAAACTATTATTTGAATTTAATTTATTTTCTGATGCAGTTCTATTTCTTCAAACATTTTACATTTCAGAGACTATGTGCCAGAATCAGCTGAAATTCCGCACATAACTTCGAGCCACCATTTTACAATCGAGTACCGAATTTCCTTATGAGGCGTGAATAGACAATGGAACATACTCGCAAAAGTGCCTGACTTCACTCAATTTTTTTTATGGATTATATGCGTTATTGCGCTATATATTTTATAGCAGACACACGGTGAATTATTCTTATCGCGCGTAAACCAACTTAGGTCAAAGGACGCTGCGATCCTCTACGTTTCAGCAAAAATCTGCAGCTAGTTTGTTTTGCAACATTTTAGAATTTCCCATTGTTACACGACGGGAAACAATGGAAGAGCAAGATTATGATGAAGTTATAAATCATTTGGGACAATACCTACTTGGCATTCTAATAATCGCTGGATTTCTCGAAACCGGCGAGCTAACTTATTTATTTTCTGTTGCAAAACCCTAAACATTCGCTCAGCATCAGTTGGTCCATGCCTTCCAGATATCATAACAATGTTAATTGTTTAATTATTCTTCTTTATATTCGATGACCTCACTTCCCAGAATTCTATGGAGATCTTATCATTTTCGTTGTTTTGAAATGTGAACTAGTTCTTCGTACTTGAATTTCTACATGCGTGTTTGTAAATATTCCGGAGGCTTCTCATTACATTCGAGGCAGTAGGACAATTGAGAAATAATTCGTCATCATCAATTTCATTTGTTGTTTGATTTTATTTATTTTGTTTATTTTATTTCAGGTACGTGTACGCGGTAGTATGCGTTGCCGACTTGGAATTTTTGCAGCATTTGATGCCGATTCTTCATAAATATATTTATAAATGAGTTTGATTTAAGTTCTCTACAATTTGATCAAAAATACATAAATACTCCATTCACTTTTATAAAGTCTCCCGGTTGGCCATATGAGTTTGACACATTTCACCGTGTATAATTTGAAAATGTTAGGTTATGGTCATTTTCCTGTCAGATAACTACACAACGTTGTCCCCTCTACATAGAGGTCGTAGTATTTACGTATTTTTTATATTGGTATTTTTCACAATGTGAATTTACTTCGGAATAATAATGAATTTCAGAAGATATTATGTGAATTCAACAATTCCAAAGAGCTGGAGACTGTTGAAGAAAATATTTCCTATGTTGCAACTGGAAATATTTCACGTTTATAAATTGGTTCGAAGGTTCAGTTATGCTATTTTCTTGTACGGAAATCAATAATCAAGTGTTAAAATTTTGATGAAAAATTGGTTCAAGCCCTGTGGACAGGAGCTTTGGCGCTCTTGTTCAAAGTTTGACAAATCATATCTCCGAAATTATTGGTCTTTGAAACGATATAAATGGATTCTTACTATAGAACTGCATCATGAAAGCAATTAAATTCAAACAGACCGATTCTCCCCAATAACGAACTTATCCTCAAATCTATACTCTGAAAATTATATTATATCAATTAAAACTTAGACAATATTGCAGTTTGAATTTTACAGGAGATATTCTGAACCCAATTTGATTATGAATCTTACCAAAGAATATATTTCCATCATCATATGGATTATCCACGGGCATTATATTATCACCTTGAAAGTATAATATCATATCATCCTCATAATTCTACGATAGCTGAGGTTATGTAATTGGTCATTTTGCATTCAATTATAATGTATTTCTAGAACAGAAGGTGTATTTTATATCAAGATTCAAGAATAACGAACCAGAAATAATTTTGAAGTTTATCTCTCATAGGAAAATAAGATGACATGTAAGAACACACATCATATAATAATTCATAGATAGAATAATCAAGTACAGCATTCTGTGAAAACATAGAAGTAGTTACGATTCATTTTGTTTCATTGAAATTTCAAAAAATCATATCTCCGAAAGTATTAACTTGTTAAAGTTGAAAATGATATCAATGGATTTGTATGATGAAATCTTAAAAAAAATTTAATTTGAAATTTGTAATGTAAACAAAAATTTTTTTTTTCGTTACTCTGAAACTACCAGGCCGATTTTGCTCCATAACAATCTTAACCAAGATACTTATCTCTCAAACCTACTCTGGAATATTTCAACTACCTAGCTCATTCTGTTCGAGAGTTATTGTAGAAACAAAATTTGAAAATAAAAACAATTTTTTTGACACTTTACGGCAAACCGATCAATACAAAAGTTCACACGCATATAAAGGTCATCATTCTACAATTTTATGCAAAATTTCAGATAGATCGAGTGATCGGTTTCGCAAATATTCATAAAAAATGTTTTTACTAAAAACGGCCATAACTCAGAAACCGCTTGATGGAATGTGCCTGTTAACGAATTCGTCCGAGATATTTACTCTCCAAACCTAACCTGCATCTCGATACTCTAACTCTTTTCGTCGAGAGTTACCGTGTTAACGGCCGGACGGACGGCCGGACAGAATCGATTTCGACCACGGATTCTTGATCAGTGAGTCAAACCAAATCGTTCAAGACCATTTTCATTCGTCACTCTTCGAAATTCTTAAGAAATAAGCCTACATAAGTCATATGTACCTTGTTGCACAACTTGACATACACCAGTTTAAAAATGTTGTAGTACTACGAAACCCGAGTACCTGTTAAACCTAAATAAAATATAGTGATAGGAAACTAAGTAATATCATTCGAGAGTTCAACATGTCCTGAAACAGAATGAACTTTTCCTATTGCAGATTTCAGTTCTGTATAGCACTTCCTGATACTTTGTCTTTGCTTCTTAAAAACTATTTTCGGCATTTTCAATTTCAAAGCAAAGAGTTCTTTATTATTCGAAGATAATGGTCTGTGATTATATCTTGCTCAGTTTTAGTTACAAAAACGTGATAGACCCAAATCATGGCCAACCGGCAAACTTTAGAAAAGTGAATGGAGTATATATGGGCAAAAGAAAATTTTTAAAAAGCACTGACGTGAACTCAGGAGCTCTTGCGCGGATTTATTTTTGACTATTCACGCCTCACCCACCCTCACGATACTGCATGCTTCGAGCCGTCTTTTTCCAACCGAGTATTAGGTTTCAATTCGATCGTATCTGTATTTTTGGCGCTCTAGTTCCTCGGAACTGAGTGCTTATCAATTTGCCCAAATATCTGTAATTTTCGAATTTTTCGATGAAATTGGTCTTAAACGATTTGGTTCGACTCACTATTCAAGAATCCGTGGTCGACATTCATTCTGTCCGGCTGGCCGGCCGTAGGCACGATAACTCTCGAACAGAATGAGCAAGACAGTTGAAATTTTCAGAGTAGGTTTGGGAGATAAATATCTCGGCTTAGTTCGTTATTGGGCAAAATCGGACCGATGGTTTCGGAGTAACAAAAAAAAAATTTTTTTTACAAAACAAATTCCAAATTAAATTTTTTTCAATAAGCAGTTTTACCATAAGAATCCAATGATATCATTTTTAACTCTTACAAGCTAATACTTTCGGAGATATGATTTTTCAAAATTTCAATAATAAATCGTATTTTTACGTTGTCACAGAATGATATAATTATTCTATGTATGAATTGTCATAATGTCAACTTATTTTCCTGAGACATGACATTGTCTAATTCCTGGCTAATAGTTGGTTCGAGAAACGTCAAAATCGACTTAGAGAGACAAGGGTAAAAAACCGTCAAATAAACCCCCATGTGGCGATTTTATGTCGAAAAGTGTCGAAAAGATAAGACGGATATAACGGATATAAAGAAGCAGATATATAAGTGTATTCAAACCGTATACTTATCAGTCTCATTTTCATATATCGCACGTGTATTTCAAAAGTGACACAAGTCAAAAAATGAGGATTCTGAGATTTTTGCTGTATTCCGTTTTGTTATCATCTCAGAGTGAGAGTTCTCAGTTCACCGCTCACTTTTAAAAAGGAACACTTTCATCTGAAAGTGAGCGGTGAGCGGTGAACTGAGAACACAAATCCTCACTTTCTGAGATGATAACAAAACGGAATACAGCAAAAATCTCGTTTTTTGACTTGTGTCACTTTTGAAATACATGTGCGATATCAACACAATGTATACCTGCAGCATTTGCGAAAAACAATACACTCAACCCAATAATTTGAGCAGACACATGAATATCCATAAGCAAATTGACATATAGGTACATTCATGAAGCATGATAAATTCCATGGTCATATGAGAGTCGATCTCATGAAAACTGTTCAAAGGGTATGCACACCAACTTATATAAGAGATCCCCGGACATAGAAGAAAGCTTTCCAGCACCAAGTCTTCATTTAATGAAAAAAAGCACTGACGTGAAGTTAGTACTCTTTGGCGCGCGTGTTCAAGGTGGCTAATTTGAATTGAATGATGAGTACTTCAAGCTCAGTGGATAGAGCGAGCCGAAGATCTACCGAAAGGATAGTGGACACCATTCACTGTTGGTTCTAAAATTAACAGTGCTTTATCTAAGCTGCCATCAGGATAGAGTAACAAAGTTGAAAAAGAACACAACTGACTCTCCTTAGTCGCACAAGCTCCTAGAAGATTTGGGAGGGTCAGTATAATCCTAATCATGTTTATAGCACGCGCGCCAAAGCAGATTGACTTTTTACACTTTTAACAAATATAGCTATCAATACAGTTTGGCTGTTAGCTTTACCGTAGATCAAAAAAAATTGCGGTTGTGGGACCTCCGTTAGGAACGCAATTGCCTCTTCTCCAAATCCGAACGTATTTTAATATAGATCTACTGAATATAGTTAGTTATAAATTTGCCTCAAGGGCTACCATACAGACATTTCAACTCGGAAACAACGCTATTTCCCCCAAACTGACTTGTGTCCGTGCACTGAATTGACATGAATATTCTTTTAAAACCTCACAATATCGGCTCATTACTCCCAACATAACCCAAACAACCCAAAATCATTCACTTCTCGTCTGCGCATGCGCAATATACTCGTGGCTGCAAGTCCTCCCAAAATTACACACCTCACAAAAAACTCCAATTCTCCAACACTAGTGGTTCAGGAGATATCGCTTCTTGAATCCACGCATGCATAGACCCTCACCAGGGGATTCTATAGAGGAATAGCATCCGCCACCCCAAAATCTCAATCCTCTCTGACGAAAGCACCATCAGCAGTTAAATCACTGATGGTCTGCTCATGCGCATAACGAAAAATGCCCGGGTAACATCAATTTCGAAATTAGCCCCAGGGCCACGGTACGGACACTTTAACTCGGAAACAACGCTACATCCCCCAAACTGACTTGTCCTTGCACTGAATTGCCATGAATATTCTTTTGAAACCTCACAATATCGGCTCAGCACTGCCAACATAACCCATACAACACAAAAACAGTCACTTCTCTTCTGCGCATGCACAATCTACTTGCGGCTAAAAGTCCTCTCAAAATCACACACCTTACAAAAAACTCCGATTCTCCAACACTAGTTGTTCGGGAGATATCACATCTTGAATCCACGCATGCGCAGACCATCAATAGGGGATTCTATGGAGGAATAGCATCCGCCACCCCAAAACCCCAATCCTCTCTGACGAAAACACCACCAGTTAAATCACTGATGGTCTGCTCATGCGCATAACGAAAAATGCCTGTAAGGGGTAACATCAATTTCAAAATTAGCCCCAGGTCCACGGTACGAACACTTCATCTCGGAAACAACGCTACACCCCCCAAACAGACTTGTCCTTGAACTGAATTGCTATGAATATTCTTTTAAAACCTCACAATATCGACTCAGCAGTCCCAACATAACCCATCCAATTAAAAAACAGTCACTTCTCTTCTGCGCATGCGCAACCTACTCGCGGCTAAAAGTCCTCTCAAAATAACACACCTTACAAAAAACTCCGATTCTCCAACACCAGTGGTTCGGGAGATATCGCATCTTTAATCTACGCATGCGCAGACCCTCATCAGGGATCTGGATTCTATGGAGGAATAGCATCCGCCACCCCAAAACCCCAATCCTCTCTGACGAAAACTACAGCAGTTAAATGACTTCTCATCTGCGCATGCGCACAAGGAAAAATGCCCGGAAAAAGCAGCAAGAACCTCAAAAAAATAGGTTTCGGCATTTTAAGCAACGTATTCCGCAAAATAGTAGTAATTTTTTGATTTTTTTCATGACACGTGATCTTCACGAAATTTTGCAAAAGTGTTTGCATTGGTCTTTTGCATCTAACCACTGAGTTTCAATTTAATCAGATCAGTATTTTTCGAGTTATCGTGAAAACAAAATTTTAAAATTTTTGAAATTTTTTTTGCCTTTTCAGGGCCGTCCGGTCATAACAAAACTTCGCAGGCATATAAAGGTCATGATTCTACAATTTGATGCCAAATTTCAGAAAGATCGAGTGATCGGTTCCGGAAATATTCATAAAAAACGGTTTGACTAAAAACGGCCTTAACTCCGAAACCGCTCGGTGGATTTCGCCCGTTAACGAACTTGTCCGAGATATTTGCGCTACAAAACTACATTGCAAATTTCAACGCTCTAAGTCGTTCCGTTCGAGAGTTATCGTGCTAACGGCCGGCCGGCCGGACCGGACGGACAGAATTGAATTTGACCTCGAATTCTTCATCAGGGAGTCGAACCCAATCGTTTGAGACCATTTTCGAAAAAAAATTCGAAAAATACAGACATTGTGACGAAATGATAGCATGCTGTTCCTTGCGGAACACGCGCGCAATAATGGTTACACGCTTGATATCGAGAATATAGCTACAGCGGGGATTCGAACACAGATCTCCTGCGCGGTAGGAAGGTACACTAACTTTGCAGCTATCACGAAGTTCTTAATTAACTGAGATTCACATAATTTGAAATTTCAGAAGCGGATACCAGTTCAGATTTTTATTTTCACAATAATAATTGCTGAACTACAAAACCGATAGAGCTGATATTCGGTATTCGATTGTTAAATGGTGGCTTCAACTATTGAAGAAAACATTTTTTTTTCTGGTGATACGATCCTCATGAAATTTTGCGGAAATTGGCGCGAAGCCATCTACTAGTTACCAAGTTTCAATTCGATCGGAGCTGTATTTTCTGAGTTATTGTGGAAACAATATTTCAGATGGGTTTAACTCTGGAACCGCTCTGCTGATTATGAGCATTAACGAACTTAACTTATGGTGGCAACGGCTGGATGGACAGAATTGCATTTGACCTCGATGACCCTTTAAATGTCTGCCCGACTAGCTGGGAGGTCAACGATACGCTTAAAATTCCTGGGATATAGGGTGATAATTGATACAACTGGTTTTTAAAGGTTTAATAATGAAAAACAATTCTTTGATCACAAAGACTTTCCAGGGTTTCCAAGGAAAATTTAAGGAATTCTTCCAGATGAATGATCAGGATCCTTCCTGTTGAGGAATATGGGTTCTTCCAGCTGGAACTAACGATCCCTCCAGAATAGTAATGTAGGGATCAGTCCCAGTTCAACATCAAACATCAAAATATTCAAAGGGTTCAATAGGGTTGATTTTTACATCAATCCAGCAATAACTTCAACTTAACATATGTTATGCATGCAGCCTCACTAAAAAAAAACGAAGCAGCGAGATTCTTGCCCCAGTCAGAAACGCCAAACTTAACGTATATATTTACAAATAATCACACACTGTTAAGAGATATTCAGACCACCTTTTCTTTCATCTCAACTATTGAGAACAAAGGAATCTTACGAGGAACGTTTTTAGAGAAGTATCTCGCTCGAGAGATTCGAACGTAAAGAACGAATAAATATCCGAGAGTCGCATTAACAAAATTATACTGAAATGATTTCTATAATATATTGTGATATTGACTGTGGAAACTCAGTACTGATTCATAAGACAACACATTTCTAATTTAGACTCAAAATAAAACAACGATTTAAAACCATAATGTGGCCAGCAATTAGGGCTCCACACGAGACGAGAGTAGGCGAGAGTGTACAAAATCTCGTCTCGGTCTCGCCAATTCCCAAGAAATTAAGTCTCGTTTAAGTCTCGTTCTCGTCTCGTCTGCTTTTATTCTGAAGAACGATAATAAATATTATAATATATAAACGAAATGGTATACAATAATGAATAATGTTGTAAAGCTATATTTATTACGCTCTTATACAAAAGTATTTGTACATGTACCTACATATTATTTTTGATTTTAAAAACTGATAATTTCAACTATTAAATTACTCGATGACCAAGAATTCAAACATAATCACGCTTTCATCACATAATTTTTCAATGATGTACGTGTTTTTGCCATGATCATACCTGCTGTGGAAAATAATGTTTCAACAGGTACGGATATAGCCATCAATAAATCATCGGCCATCTTGGAAAGTATAGGAAGAACTTTTTCATCACTCTCCACAACTGTGAAATATTTTGATTCCTATTTGTTCTTTCTAACAGTAAATATTCTTCAAACTCAGCTTTCCAATATTTCTAAAGTTTTGTTGATGTTTCAAATAGGCCATCGATGTCGATACATTTTTTAATAGTATTAAACAATTTGGTATAGTTTCAAAAGAATACCTTCCCAGTAGGTAGATCATTGAGAGTGTTCTTGGCGTATTCCTCATAACACTTTTTGAAACATTGAAAAGCTTCATTTCTTTACCAGTTTTATTATACGTAGTTCCACAGATGTATACAATAATTGTTCACATCTTCAGTACAAGGAGCACAAGAGAATACAAATCTCCAGTTGTTCAGATAGAGACGAAATTTTCAAAGCATTGGGATTTAGGGGCAATAAAAGTTGTCCGTTAAGTATTTAATTCATAATGGCATCCGTTTTTATGGTTGTGGATTCTATTTTTTCTTGAAAAATAATCTCGATTATCGCAAGGTCATAACGAATTAATAATCTTCTAAAAAATCGTGTATTTCTAGAACGATAGATGCATAACATAGACAAAATATATTGGTAATTATAGTGGAAACTCTTCATATTCAATTGTTTTTTGTGAGTGTTGCAAAAAGTCGAGTCGTATATAAAACTTCATACAAAAATTTTAACGAGACCTAAAACTAGACTCTCGTGTTGCGCTGTATGTGGTATCGGTATCGCCCATAATATTTTTGGAAACGTCTCGTCTCGCTTTTCCGAGACGAGAACGAGACGAGGCGAAAAAAATCTCGCTCTCGCGTGAAGCCCTACCAGCAATTCACGCTCACGGGGTTTTATGCCGTTACAAATTCTTCTTAATTGAATCGAACCTAATCGTTTGAGGCAATTACCGGCAAAAAAATCGATAATTACAGACATTTGGGCACGCTGTTCCCTAGAACATGTGCGTAAGAATGAACTAGAAAATTCACGTTATCCAATATCAATACCAATACCAATATCATTCATAACATTCCAGAATGTGTAGATATCCTGATCTACGATAGCTCCCACAGTCCAGCTATACACCTACACTATATGCAGCTCTAGATTTCCATTCCATTAATTTTTTATCCCGCTGGAAGGAGAAACCTTCATTAGATGGTGTTTATTCTGGGGCCGACCGGGAAGCGAGGGCGCAGCAGGAGGATGTCGAGGAAAGGCAAAAGCAAAAAGATCGGAACTGGATCTTTGTGTTTCCGCCCGCCAGCTCTCTGTTCATCGTCTCTTCGCCGACGGTACTTCTCGGGGGAATGGACCGAAGTTTCGAGTTTCGGCTCGTTTTGTCTTTTTTGGTGATTTCCCAGTTGGAACTCGTGTTGGAATCGAGAAGGTGGATGAAGTTTCGCCGACGTGTATTGATTAATTTCGTGGGGTAAAAATTGATTTTTCTTTTTCATTCAATAACTACTGGCACATTAATAATAATCACATACTCACAAATATTGTAGATTTATAATTGATCTCCAAAATAAAACAAAAAAAATTGGTTCAAGCCCTGTGCACAGGAGCTTTGGCGCTCTTGTTCAAACTTTGACAAATCATATCTTCGAATGTATTGGTAAGAGTTGGGCATTATATGAATGGATTCTTATGATAGAACTTCATAATAGCAAAAATTAAATTAATTAAACATCATTAAAGAATTTAAATTCAACAAAAGTGCCAAAAATTATTAATCCAAAACCAATAGACCAATTCTACCCAACAACGAACTCATCCGAGATATTCGTTCCTCAATTCTATGATGAAAGATATATTTTTTCCTCAAATCCACTCTGAAAATTATATTATATCAATTGAAACTTTAGCCAATATTTCAGTTTTGTTTTTACTGGAGATATTCTACAATATTATTAACTTACCATTACCATTACCATCATCATATGGATCAACCATAGGCATTAAATATCAAAATTTTACATATCATGTCTCAGGAAAATAAGTTGACATGTATCAACTCAGATCATATTATAATAATTCATAGATAGAATAATTATCGCATTCTGTGAAAACACAGAAGCACGATTTATTATTGAAATTTTGAAAAATCATATCCCCGAAAGTATTAGCTTGTTAGAGTTAAAAATGACATCAATGGATTCCTATAGTAAAACTGCATCTTGAGAAAAACTGAAATTTGTAATGTAAAAAAAATGTTTTTTTGGTTACTCCAAAATCTGACCGATTTTGTCCAATAACGAGCTTAGCCGAGATATTTATCTCCCTAATCTATTCTGAAAATTTCAACTGTCTAGCTCATTCCGTTCGAGAGTTATCGTGTTAATGGCCGGCTGGACGGCTGGACAGAACCGATTTCGACCAAGTATTTTGATCAGTGAGTCGAACCAAATCCTTTAAGACCAACCATTTTCAGCCAAAAATTCGAAAATTAAAGACATTTGGGCAAATTGATAAGCACTCTGTTCCGAGGAACAAGGGCGCCAAAAATAGATTCAAGCCCTGTGAACAGGAGCTTTGGCGCTCTTGTTCAAACTTTGACAAATCATATCAACGAAATTATTGGTCTCTGGGAATGATATAAATGGATTTTTACGACTGAACTGCATCATGAAAGAAATTAAATTCAAACAGACCGATTATCCACAATAACGAACTTAACCGAGATATGCATTCCTCAAATCTACTCTGAAAATTATATTATATCAAATATTGCAGTTTTGTTTTTACTAGAGATATTCCCTATTCAATTATTTATCTTACCAAAGAATGTATTTCCATCATCATATGGATTATCACCCTAAAAGTACAATATCATATCATCCTCATAATTCTCCGATAACTGAATAACGAACCAGAAATAATTTTGACATTTATCTCGCATAGAAAAATGAGATGACATAAGAACACAGATCATATAATATTTCATAGATAGAATAATTAAGTACAGCATTCTGTGAAAATATAGTGCGATTCATTATTGGAATTTCGAAAAATCATATCTCGGAAAGTATTAGCTTGTTAGAGTTGAAAATGATATCTATAGATTTTTTGGTGCAGTTGCATCTTGAAAAAAATTGAATTTGAAATTTGTAATGTAAAAAAATTTTTTTTTTTCGTTACTCCGAAACCATCAGGCCGATTTAGCCCAATAACGATCTCAACCAAGATATTTATCTCATAAGTGATACTACTCTGAAAATTTCAACTGCCTTGCTCTTTCTGTTCGATAGTTATTGTAGAAACAAAATTTAAAAATTTTTTAAATTTTTTTTTCACACTTCACAGCAACCTGATCAATACAAAACTTCAGATGTATATTGAGGTCATTATTTTACAATTTCATGCTAAATTTCAGACAGATCGAGTGATAGGTTTCGGAAATATTCATAAAAAATATTTTTACTAAAAATGGCCATAACTCCGCAACCGCTTGGTGTATTCCGCCCATTAACGAAGTTGTCCGAGATATTTATGCTCCAAACCAATCCTCTAACTCCTTTCGTTGGAGAGTTATCGTGTTAACGGCCGGACGGGTGGCCGGACGGACCGAATCGATTTCGACCACGGATTCTTGATCAGTGAGTCGAACCAAATTGTTTAAGACCTTTTTCAGCCAAAAATCCGAAAATTATAGACATTTGGGCCAATTGATAAGCACTCTGTTCCGAGGAACAAGAGCGCCAAAGAGAATCTTAATATTACTCAAGCTGAATACCGAGAACCTGGGCCAATCATTTGAATGTCCCTGAATCATCAGTATCGTCATATTCGAAAAATTTATTCTCTAAAAGCATGCTACCAATTACTTTTCATAGTGCTTCCATAGGCTCTGCTCCTCTAATAAGCAGGATTGATATATCTCTGGTTTGTACATAGTCAAAGAAATACGCCCTTATATCGTTTTAAGTTGTGATGTTTTAATGCTGAGGTAAGAGGTAAATACATTAAGTCCTTCATATAATATTCCATCAATATTTTACACTTGATTCGAATATTTTCTTAATATGTAGGTACTTGATACATACCTATTTACGAACCATTTCGTTTTTCCTTCTTTTTGCGCGCGTGTTCCGCAAGGAACAGCGTGCTATCATTTCGTCACAATGTCTGTATTTTTCGAATTTTTTTTCGAAAATGGTCTCAAACGATTGGGTTCGACTCCCTGATGAAGAATTCGAGGTCAAATTCAATTCTGTCCGTCCGGCCGGTCCGGCCGGCCGGTCCGGCCGTTAGCACGATAACTCTCGAACGGAACGACTTAGAGCGTTGAAATTTGCAGGGTAGTTTCGTAGCGTAAATATCTCGGACAAGTTCGTTAACGGGCGAAATCGACCGAGCGGTTTCGGAGTTAAGGCCGTTTTTAATAAAAACGTTTTTTATGAATATTTCCGGAACCGATCACTCAATCTTTTTGAAATTTGGCATCAGATTGTAGAATCATGACCTTTATATACCTGCGAAGTTTTGTGTTGAACGGACGGCCCTAAAGTGGCAAAAAAAAATTTTGAAAATTTGAAAATTTTGTTTTCACGATAACTCGAAAAATACTGATCTGATTAAATTGAAACTCAGTAGTTAGATGCAAAAGACCAAAGCAAACACTTTTGCAAAATTTCGTGAAGATCACGTGACATGAAAAAAATAAAAAAATTACTACTATTTTGCGGAATACTTTGCTTTTAATGCCGAAACATATGTTTTTGAGGTTCATGCTGCCCTTTCCGGGCATTTTCCGTATTGCGCATGCGCAGATGAGAAGTCCTTTAACTGCTGTAGTTTTCGTCAGAGAGGATTGGGGTTTTGGGGTGGCGGATGCTATTCCTCCATAGAATTCAGATCCCTGATGAGGGTCTGCGCATGCGTAGATTAAAGATGCGATATCTTCCGAACCACTAGTGTTGGAGAATCGGAGTTTTTTGTAAGGTGTGTTATTTTGAGAGGACTTTTAGCCGCCAGTAGATTGCGCATGCGCAGAAGAGAAGTGACTGTTTTTGGGTTGGATGGGTTATGTTGGGAGTGCTGCGTCGATATTATGAGGTTTTAATAGAATATTCATAGCAATTCAGTGCAAGGACAAGTCAGTTTGGGGGATGTAGCGTTGTTTCCGAGTTAAAGTGTCCGTACCGTGGCCCTGGGGCTAATTTTGAAATTGATGTTACCCCTTACAGGCATTTTTCGTTATGCGCATGAGCAGACCATCAGTAATTTAACTGGTGGTGTTTTCGTCAGAGAGGATTAGGGTTTTGGGGTGGCGGATGCTATTCCTCTATAGAATCCCCTGTTGAGGGTCTGCGCATGCGTGGATTAAAGATGTGATATCTCCTGAACCACTAGTGTTGGAGAATCGGAGTTTTTTGTAAGGTGTGTTATTTTGAAAAGGACTTTTAGCCGCGAGTAGATTGCGCATGCGCAGAAGAGAAGTGACTGTTTTTGGGTTGGATGGGTTATGTTGGGAGTGCTGAGACGATATTATGAGGTTTTAAAAGAATATTCATAGCAATTCAGTGCAAGGACAAGTCAGTTTGGGGGCTGTAGCGTTGCTTCAGAGTTAAAGTGTCCTTACCTTGGCCCTGGGGCTAATTTCGAAATGGATGCAACCCCTTACGGGCATTTTTCGTTATGCGCATGAGCAGACCATCAGTGATTTAACTGGTGGTGCTTTCGTCAGAGAGGATTGGGGTTTTGGGGTGGCGGATGCTTTTCCGCTATAGAATCCCCTGGTGAGGGTCTGCGCATGCGTGGATTCAAGAAGCGATATCTCCTGAACCACTAGTGTTGGAGAATCGGAGTTTTTTGTGAGGTGTGTAATTTTGGGAGGACTTGCAGCCACGAGTATACTGCGCTTGCGCAGACGAGAAGTGAATGGTTTTGGGTTGTTTGGGTTATGTTGGGAGTAATGAGCCGATATTGTGAGGTTTTAAAAGAATATTCATGTCAATTCAGTGCACGGACACAAGTCAGTTTGGGGGAAATAGCGTTGTTTCCGATTTGAAATGTCTGTATGGTGGCCCTGAAGCGAATTTATAAATAACTATATTCGGTAGATCTATATTAAAATGCGTTCGGATTTGGAGAAGATGCAATTTTGTCCCTAACGGAGGACCCACAACCGAATTTTTTTCTGATCTACGGTAAAACTAACAGCCAAACTGTATTGATAGCTATATTTGTTAAAGGAACTTGAAAAAAAAAAAAAAAGCACTGACGTGAAGTCAGTACTCTTTGGCGCGCGTGTTCACGGTGGCTAATTTGAATTGAATTATTCAAAATTTAACAGTGCTGTATCTAAGCTGCCATCAGGATAGAGTAACAAAGTTGGAAAAGAACACAAGTGACTCTCCTTAGTCGCACAAGCTCCTAGAAGATTTGGGAGGGTCAGTATAATCCTAATCATGTTTATAGCACGCGCGCAAAAGCAGATTGACTTAACAATGAAAGAAAAAGTGTAAAAAGTCAATCTGCTTTGGCGCGCGTGCTATAAACATGATTAGGATTATACTGACCCTCCCAAATCTTCTAGGAGCTTGTGCGACTAAGGAGAGTCACTTGTGTTCTTTTCCAACTTTGTTACTCTATCCTGATGGCAGCTTAGATACAGCACTGTTAAATTTTGAATAATTCAATTCAAATTAGCCACCGTGAACACGCGCGCCAAAGAGTACTGACTTCACGTCAGTGCTTTTTTTTTTTTTTTGCACGTTATTCCCTAGAATATTCTAGGGAATAACGTGCTATCATTTTACCCATGAGTCTGCTATTTTCGACGTTTTTGCCGAAAATGAATGAAACGGTTAGGTTCGACTCACTGATGAAGAATTAAAGGTCAAATTCGATTCTGTTCGGTTGGCTAGCCGATGCCACGATAACTTTTGAACGCAAAGAGATAGCGACTTGCGATTTTCAGGGAAGGTTGCGCATCCAAATACCGTGATTAAGTTCGTTAATGTGTATAATCGGCTAAACAGTTTTGGAGTTATGCCCATCTAACATATTGTTTCCTCAATAACTAAAAAAATACAGATCCGATCGAATTGAAACTTGGTAATGAGTTTCGGAAAATCAGGGTCGTATCACTAGAAAAAAATTGTTTTCTTCAAAAATGTGATATATCAGAAACTTAATGTCAGATTCCTCTGAAATTCCGCGCAATCGTTCAAGGACTATTCATAAACCTATACAGGGTGATTCAGATTTCGAGGCCAAAAATACAGTAACGTATTCTGACTAATATTCTTGATAAAAAATGTGGAATAAAATTTTTGGATTTTTGGCTTTGTTACCGAGATATCAGACATCAAAGTTTCTGCATGTCATCAATTTTTAACTTTAATAAATATTATATAAATACAAAAATAAATAAATCAAATGTTGAAAAATATCATTCATTAGCATCGATACAGGCATGATGACATGATATGTCATGATGACATCGTAAGTTTTCCGCCTCATTTTTCCATTATTTTACACAATATAAAGTAAAACATGAATATATGGGAGATGATAGCCCTACATAAGGGCCCTGTAGCAGTCTTCGAACATCTGAAGTTCTGAATAATCATCGCTTGGATTGGTCAGACTTGGTTTTGAGAGAGACCCTCCTGGCCTTACGAGCAACATACTCCTTTTTGAATTCAAATATTGAAGGGATTTCTAAGAACAAGAAGGAATATCTTTGGAAACTAGCGGAGGGGATTCTTCTCCAAGAGATCCCATGCGCCTACAGAGGCATATTTGTGAGAGGAGACTTTTGAAAGGTTATGTATTATTTATAATTTGTTCTTTCTTCTCCTCTTGTCTTTTCATTTTTCATGAGTTTCGGGTACCTACCTTGGAGAAACCACTCCGTTTTTTGACGAAGGAATCCATATTGAAGAAATAAATGCCTATCAATATTTTTAAATGTCAGCAAATTTTGTAAACAATGTATACAAATCATAACACCCACGGGGAGAGAGGGTTTTTGGCGCTCTAGTTCCTCGGAACTGAGTGCTTAGTAGTAGTAGTAAATCGTATTTCACAGATTGATATAATTATTCTATGTATGAATTGTCATAATGTCAACTTGACAGAAGGGAATATTGTAACTTCAAAAATATCGGGGTTGAAATACTCTTATTTTAGCGATGCAACGGGGACCTCACCCGAAAATGTTTGAAAATATTACGTAAATATTGAAAGCATAATTGTGTAGTTCGAGAGAGGTTAAAATTTGGTGAACGTAGATCAGGAAATTTTTGATCGATTACAAGGTAATTTTTTAGTATTACTCATCTTCTTTCATACATGGTTTATGGAATACCTACTATTTGTAGGTACTTTAAACCTGTTTTGGGCAATTGTCATACGAAACTTGTTTTTTTGGCGCTCTAGTTCCTCGGAACAGAGTGCTTATCAATTTGCCCAAGTGTCAGTGATTTTGGAATTTTTGGCTGAAAATGGTGTCAAACGATTTGGTTGGACTCACTGATCAAGAATCCGAGTGCGAAATCGATTCTGTCCGGCCGGCCGACCGGCCGTAGGCACGATAACTCTCGAACGAAAGGAGTTAACGGATTGAAAATTGCAAGGTGGTTTTGGAGCGTAAATATCTCGGACAAGTTCGTTAATGGGCGAAATCCATCAAGGGGTTTCGGAGTTATGGCCGATTTTAGTAAAAATTTCCGAAACCGATCACTCGATCTATCTGAAATTTAGCATCAAATTGTAGAATCATGACCTTTATACGCATGTGAAGTTTTGTATTGACCAGATTACCGCAAAGTGTCAAAATAAAAATTTGAAAATGTGGTGCAGTTCTCATTCTCATGATTGCTCATTTAATCTTGATAAATGAACTATTATTTGAATTTAATTTCCTTTATGATGCAGTTCTATCATATGAATACATTGATATAATTCCCAACTCTGAGAAACCAATACTTTCGGAGATATAATTTGTCTGTTTGAACTAGAGCGCCAGAATGCTCCTGTCCACAGGGCTTGAACCCATTTTTTTGCTGAGGTTTTTCCCTAAGCTCTTGTATCATACGTCGAATTGTATGGTACCCCGTTACACCAACCTGTGCTAACACATATAAAGCTCTCCGTCAAAAGAATATATATAATTCAAAATGAGGGAATTATATAATATAATGGCATGTTTTGCCTATTTTGAGTGGATTCGAATGCATTAATAATTCGTTCCTTTAATTGTTCTTAATTATTAATTTATACTGCGTAAACAAATTGTTTTAAATACCCTATAGAAAATAATCCGAAGGATTCAAGTCAGGTGATCTGGCAGGCTACAGCACCACGCCGACTAATCCATCCGCTATTAAAAGTTTGGTTTAACCAGGTGATATTTCGTCCAATATGCGGTGCTGCTCCGTCGTGCTGATACCCCATAAGATTGTACATATACCAGATCCATAGGAAAATCTTCTAGCAAATTTGCAAGATCGTTTTCTAAAAACGTGGAAAGGAGCTTTGGCGCTCTTGTTCAAACTTTGACAATTCACCTCCGAAATTATTGGTTTCTCAGAGTTGGGAATGATATCAATGCATTCTTATAATAGAACTGCATCATAAAAGAATCTAAATTAAAATTAAATAACGAACTTATCGGAGATATTCATTCCTCAAATCTACTCTGAAAATTATATCAATTGAAACTTAGTCAATATTCCAGTTTTGTTTCCACTGTAGATATTCTGAACCCAATTTGACTTACCAAATTATGTATTTACATCATCATATGTATTATCCAGGGTAGCAGGGCCGTCACTGCCGGGAAGTGGGGAAGGGGGGAGCATCCCCCCCGGATCATATCTCAAAGGGCGCCAAATTGACCGTGGATAGTTGGAAAACTATAGAAAAATTACATAATAAAAACAGCAGATTTTTTTGAACTACTACTTGAATAAGATGATTATTATTAAAGACCGACAGCATTGTAGAAAGCTTTGTTGCTGCTAGAGACTAGATGGCAGGAGTGGGGAATTTCCGGCCTTCCAGGGCTATACATCAAAATCGTTCAATAGAAAGAAACATAACCTTGTACTTCTTATGTAAATTATTCGTTAATAGTGAATTAGTGAATCTGAATATTGATTGAAATTTAAAATTGAAAACCGAATACGGATTATGGATCCTTGCCAAAAAAAGTTCAAACCGTCTGGAGCGGAATTCAGAAGGAGAGCGCAGATAAAAAAAATTGAAACGGAAAAAGCAGCAAATGTCATGAATACATGGCTAAAGCCGAGTTATTGAAAATATTGGTTCAAGCACTGACGTGAAGTCAGGAGCTTTTGCTCGCATGTTCTATTGTCCATTCTCCTGTTCTTGTATTGGACACTCTTAATCGAATTCACCGATTAAGACCCATTTTTTTTTCGTGATTTCTTAAAAATTTTCTAGGGGTACGGTTATCACTAAATTTTATACACGTCTTTATATCGATATTCTGCAACTATTTACCAAGCTTCAATTCGATTGGGTCTATATTTTTTGAGTTATCGATGAAATAGTATTCTAACTGGGTAACACTCTGAAACCGTTGGGCCGATTATGCTCATGAACGAACTTAACTCTCCCATTCGGATGCTCAACCTACCCTGAAAATTGCAAGTCCCAATCAGTTATCGAGGCAACGGTCACCCATCCAGCTACTGAACTCACACAAGGCTGCTCTGATCTCCAACACTATAGATCCGATCGTGTTCAAACTTGGAAATTGGCAGTAGCGTTGAGTTCTGAAGGCTCTCGCAAAATTTCAGCGATGCTTAAAGAATAGTTTCTGATATATATATAATTTTTTTTAATGATTTTTTAAAAATTTTCTAGTGATACGATCCTCACGAAATTTCGCAAGGTTTCGCGTTGACTCCAAAACCGTTCATCCGATTATGCCTATAAACAAACTCAAATGTCGCATCAAGATGCACAACCTAACCTGAAAATGTCAATCCGCTATTTCTTTCCGTTCTCTGGTTATCATGACATAAATAATGTTTTTTAATTATTTATTCAAAATTTTCTAGTGATACGATTCTCACAAAATTTCACCAACGTCCTTAAGTTTGTATTCTACAACTACTCACCAAGTTTCAATTTGATCGGATTTGTATTGGTTGAAAACAAAACTATTACTCAGAAACCATTGGGCCTATTATTCTCATTAACGAACTTGTCCGTCGTATTCGGACGCGCCTCCTACCCAGAAAATTTCAAGGCGCTATCTCTTTCCGTTCTCAAGTTATAGCGGCAACGGCCGGCCGGCCGGAGAGAATCCAATTTGACCTAGAATTCTTCATTAGAGATTCGAACCAAATTGTTTGAGACCATTTTCGGCAAAAAAATTCGAAAATTACAGACATTTGGGCAAAATGATAACGTGATGTTACCCAGAACATGCACGCCAAAAAGAGAACTGTATTTTCGATTAGAGCGAAAAGCGTAAGTTTTGGCGATTACTGACACATAGTTTTTAAAGAAAGTAGTACCTTGTGAATCTCCATTCAACAACTGCATTGACAGATTGAACTATGAAACTAGATATGACTCTTTTTTTCGTGAAATTTTCGATTGGGTGACATCGACGAATTAATTTTCTATATATACATACTACAAAAATTTTCAGGGTGATGAGTACAAAAATATTGCTTTAATTCAGGAATTACAAAAAACTCATTCAATATTCCAAATAGCAGATATTTTCGGTGAATTGTTGGAACATTCCACTCTAGATAGCAGCAGGGTAACATGACATTATTGCTATATCATTTTTCGAAAGTTTTCGTTTTAATATTTGTGAACTCTTCAGATTATTCTCATCACCTCGAAAGCTTGATATATATATTTATTTTTGTCAAATACAATTCTTTTTTGGTCCTGGATCTTTTGAGAGATGTAAACAATTTTTTTCACTCAAAAACACAAATTCTGAACGCAGTCTTGTTTGTAAAATAATTTTCTTTCATAGTTATATAAATTTATAATGCATTCTTTATTAGTTAGTTAGTTATAATATCCTATATCAATATATATATATATTGGTCATTTTGCATTCAATCATAAATATGACGACTCGGTAGATAAGATTACATGCACGAACAGTGAACACAGATAGAACACACACGAAATTTGTAATGTAAACTTATTTTTTTTCGTTACTCCGAAATCATCCGGCCGATTTATCTAGAGTTATCGTGTTCACGGACGGCCGGACAGAATCGATTTCGACCCCGGATTCTTGATCAGTGAGTCGAACCAAATCGTTTAAGACCATTTTAAGCCAAAAATTTATTTGGCAAATTGATGAGCACTCTGTTCCGAGGAACAAGAGTGCCAAAAATTGCAGGTGTGCATCGGCATTCATACGATTAGGAAAAACATGACTTGGAAGTAATGGTCCATTATAGGCTCCGCGCCATACATCAATAGAGAATCTTTGCTTAGAACTTCTTCTTTTAAAACGGTAGAATTTGCATTGCAGGTCTCAAGAAAATCGTCACGCCTGGTTAAACCAAACTTTTAATAGATGGATTGGTCGCGTTGTGATATGACCTGTGAGATCACCTGACTTGAATCCTTTGGATTATTTTGTATGGGGCATTGAAACAACTTGTTTATGCAGTGGAAATTAATAATCAGAAAGAATTAATGGAATTAATTATTAATGCAGTCGAATCCAGTTGGAATTGGCACAACAAGCAAGTAGTATACGATTCCCTCATTTTGCTTTGCCAATTCCGTATCGATGCTAATGATTTTTCAATATTTGATCTATTTATTTTTGTATTTTTATATTAGAGGAATGTCACCAAATATGGAATAGTATCCTAATATGGAATATCTTAATTTCTGTAAGAATATAAGTATGAAACGCAAAACACGAATATTTTCTGTTTTATTCGGTCTATTTGCTATCATACTCACACAATTCGTGTCAGTTGCGCGAACGCTGCACGTGTAGCAGGCGTGTTTTGTTTTGTTGTCCCGCAGAAAATTTTAAAGGTAAGTAATAAATGAGTATTATCTGTTATTAGGTATGTATACAGGGTGACACAGACTCATGGTACACGCCCTTTTCTCCTTTGTTTCTGTAGCTATATTTCTGAAGTTTGGAACATTGAATATACTCACTATAGGGCACTTTTTGACATATTTGAAAAAAAAAATCCTACATCTGGTTTTTTCGGAAATGACATCAACTTTCTATTTTCAAATGGGACACCCAGTATATTTCAACATTTTTGAAATCTCCATAATTTTCTGAATCTAATGATACCTCATAGTTGATATTTCATTCGTCAGAACACCTATTTTATTTTTCGATCTAGAGAGCCATGAACTCCCTAAAATTATTCCAAATAATCAAAATAATGCTACACTATCGTAATTTCGATTTAAAAAGTATCGTGGTTCGAAATACGTGCCAAAAAAGTAAACCAAAACCTTTTTTACTCAAAACTCCGTTTTTTCAAATGGTACCATAATGGTACTCTGACGTCATTCGAAAGTACCATCGGTGGGGTATCCATCCATATTAACTTATTTTTTGTATAACCAATACGAACACGATAATTGAGTTTAGACAAGTTTAAGTATCTTCTCGGTTCAATCACAATAATTTATCAAGGTAGCTATGGAACACAAACAACAATTTGACGTTTCGAATGTCACGGAGATCTAGTCAATATTTTATCCAACCGATAGAGCTCCTAAATCTCGAAGGCTCAAGGCCTTGGTTGAAATTGCAATGTAAGTAAGTAATAAAAATTATGTTTTCTCTCACAATTTAATTAATAACGAAACAAAATAAGAGAAATCTTATAATAGCTGTTCGAAATGTCCACCACCAACATCCAAACATTTTCGAGTTCGTTTGGCGGTATTTCGAATAGCATTGTTCAATTGTTGAGGCGTTATACTTTCAATGGCTTGTCTAACTCGTAATTCTAGGTCATCGCGGGTCGTTGGGTAGGTTCTGTAAACGATGTTTTTCAAGTGACCCCAAATAAAAAAATCTAAAGGGGTTAAATCAGGTGATCTTGCAGGCCACCTAACAGGACCATGTGTTCCGATCCAATTTTCCCCAAATCGGTCACGAAGGTAATCCGTCACGATCCTACTATTGTGCGGAGGTTCACCATCCTGCTGAAAGAACAGTCGATTTTCCAGATTTAGCGGTAAATCTTCTAAATAATCTTCAATTTCATTTCTGAGGAAACTTAGGTATCTACCACCATTCAAAGGTCCATCAAATATTATGGGACCAATTATTCGATCTCCCAATACTCCCAGCCATACATTAAACCCAAAACGTTCTTGGAAATTCCCCTGCCTAAATAAATGCAGATTCTCTTGCGTCCAATATCGTGTATTTTGTTTGTTAAATAAACCAAGATTGGTGGATCTTGACTCATCGGAAAATACAATTGTTTTCAGGAACTCATTATTTTGCTGTACATTGCGTAGTACCCACCGGCAATATTCCATCCTTCTTATATTGCCGTCTTCGTACAAATGTTGAAGTTTTTGATATTTATAAGATCGATAATTATGTTTTTTCAAAATTCTTCTGACACTTTCACGACTGGTATCACACTCGGAAGCAATCTCCCTAAGAGATACTGTTTGGTCGATTTCCACTCTCAAGAGAACACTTATCTCCATGTCTTCAGAAACAATATTATGCTCATTACCAACAACTCTCAGGCTCTCTCCTGAACTGCTCTTCAAGACGCTTGAAATAATTTCGAGCCGGACATTGTCGATCGGGGTATCTTTCCGAGTACAGCTGTTGAGCAACAACTGAATTTTGCTGACATTCCCCATACACTAACAGCATCTCCACTTTTTCGTTTCTGTTATAAACTGGTGGCATTCTTAACTTATTTCTATTATTAATCCGATCAATACAATAATGTATTCAGTCACTAACTGACAATTACAGATTAGATTATTGAAACGTCAAATTGTTGTTCGTGTTCCATAGCTCCCTTGATAAATTATTGTGATTGAACCGAGAAGATACGTAAACTTGTCTAAACTCCATTATAGTGTTCGTATTGGTTATACAGAAAAAAAGTTAATATGGATGGATACCCCACCGATGGTACTTTCGAATGACGCCAGAGTACCATTATGGTACCATTTTAAAAACGGAGTTACGAGTAAAACAAGGTTTTGGTTTACTTTTTTGGCACGTATTTTGAACCACGATACTTTTTAAATCAAAATCACGATAGTGTAGCATTATTTTGATTATAGTAGAGTTCACAAGGCATGAAAAGAGCTCTAAAACAGATTTTCGTGGGACCTTCATTGCTAAAATGTATAGACCACTGGGTATCATTCTCCATACCCTTACAATGTAAATTCAACTGGTCGTCAAAAAATCGTCGTGTGCAGGAAGGGGTGGGGGGAATTTTTCCAAAAATTGACAAAAAATTTTTTTCTGTTCATGGTCATCTATAAACGGTGAACATCACTCACACAAACTTCTGTTGAAATATACGATTCAGAAATATTTTTTATTAATTGACAAAAAAGTCGGATACAATGCTCTTAAATGGAATTCCTTAAGATATAAACGCTTGCCCTGAACACCCATATTAACTATTATGTTCCACTCGGTTTTACTCGAGATCTGTTATGATTATCGAAAAAATGCTTTATATGAAAGGTCTGCTCCGAAAACCAACGATTCAGATGCTTCTTTCAAAATTACAATAGGTAGAATAGTTTCCTCACAAAATAAGAAATTGTGTTATTAACTCCCATTAACCGAAACCGAACCTGGAGACGCTAGTAAGGCGCAATTTGTAGCGTTAGTCCATGTTAGTGGCGACCTTATGGATTTGAGCTTTGATCTATGCACATAAGGTTCGTTATATCTATCCGACCAACTTTACAGTACTATTCCTGCGTGTCTTCAGAACGCATTTTGAAGATATTGTTTAAATTCCTAATTTTTTATATATATGAGAATTTTACATATAATTCATATATATTTGATTTAATTTTGTTAATTCGTTAATAAATATGCAAATATGCGAGTTCAAACTTATATTCATTACTTCATAAATCAATTTTGTGACGTAATATTACCACATTTTTGAAATCATCGTTCATTCTCATTAGTAGTAACTAGTGGCCAGCAGTCCATATTTTGGGATTCAGATGAGCCAGCAGATCTACCTAGCAATAGATCCACATTTTTCTGGGAGTCCTACATTTTTACGGTAGATCTGCATTTTTCCGGTAGATCTACATTTTTTCGGTAGATCTACATTTTTCCAGCAGATCTACATTTTTTCGGAAGATCTACATTTTTCCGGTAGATCTACATTTTTCCGGTAGATCTGCATTTTTCCAGTAGATCTAAATTTTTTTGCTAGATCAATATAATCGGTAGATAAATTGAATCGGTAGATCAATTGAACCGGTAGTTCAATGCCTTCTAACGGGTCCTGTTGTGATTCTGAGAATCATTCACACCCGAAAGTACCATCGAAATATGTCAGGAGTTTTTGAGTTGCTAAAAACCGAATATAGCGTTACATACAAAATCGTATTGTGAACCTTTGTGCCTTCCGAAATACAATCACAAAGATTCATCAAAAACAGTATAGCCATTTTTGAGTTCCTGTAAACCGATTATAGTGTCACCTACCGGGGAATATTGTGGATCTGGAACTTTGACAGATACACGCACAAAGTTCCATTGAAATCGATCCAGTCGTTCTTGAGTTGTTATAAACCGAATGCAGCACCACCTAACGGGTTTCTATTGTGACACTGAGAGCCACTCAAACACGTACACAATGTTTCATCAAAATCGGTCGAGGCATTTCTGAGTTTCTACAGACCGATAGCAGCGCCACCTACCGGGGTATATTGCGGACCTGACACATACTCACATACACACACAAAGTTTCATCGAAATCGGTTCAGCCGTTCTTGAGTTTCTATAAACCCAATACAGCGGTTTCGGAGTTGACATTTTTTTAAAAACACCCCGTATAGCAACGGTTATCTTTTCGTAGTGGTTTTACAGTGTTGAGAATTCTCCTTACGATACAACTCTAGGGGTGACATTTTACTTGAAACACACTGTATAGTTAATTTTCTGCTTAATGTTTGAATATTTTGAGTAATTTTAATGCAAAAATCCGTACGATCGAACGGATATTCATTATAGATTTCGTAACTTACCAAAAAGATCCAAATCCCAAGATACGTTTACTGGAGTACGCTCCTAAAAGTTTTTCATTGGGTAAAAATAAAAGAATACTAAGAAAATGCTATTTCGGACGCTCGGAGATTCGATCCCGCCGCTCCGCGAGGCTCGGGAGCTATAAATCAATTTACCAACGCCTTAGACCGCTCGGCCATGCCAGCTTCGTGAATCGTTTCCGATTTTCTGGCACATAAACATTTTATAGTACTGGGACGATGTCCGTCTTTTGATTTTCACAATATCGTCAATCCTGTCAAGCGATCGATCAAAATCGGTTACTCGTTCATATTTCTCACGGTTTTTCTAGACGATTCCAAGATTTTCGAGTGATTCCGTTCGAAATTCAAATTCGATTTGACATTTATCGTGGCTCGTTCGGTCCGAAAACGTCGAACTTGAAGGAGCCGCGTTAAAATTCGCCACAGAAATACGTGAAACGTCAGAATTTTGTCGATTTTCGCGAAAAAGTTACATTTTCCTATCGTTCTTCCGGAAAAACGAAAGAGAGAATCGAAAAAAGGGCCGTGTTACGGACTAATTTCGAATCTCGTCTTCGCGTTCCCGCAAATACCTCCGTTCCGAACGCCACCGTTTCTCCGGATGCCTCCACACAATTTTGCACCTTTTGCCAAAATCGGCGTTTTTGCGATTTTTTTAAAAATACACCCCCATATTTTCGCTCCGAAAACGCGAAACTCTACGAAACTTCCGTCTTTTTCCTCGATAAACCCCTCGGAAATTTCCCCCTAACCCCCCTCCTAACATCCAAAAAAACGTCACGTTTAAAGTAAAATTTTCAAAAAAGTTTTTTTGTTCCTTTTCTATGAAACCCATCTTTATTTTAGTATTGGGACAAGATTTCCTGAATCCTTGACCAAAAATCTGGAAAAGAATTAAGAAGGTATATAGTTGGTATCTATGATATTTAGGGTCTAAAAATTTCTTACATGTCATGATTCATCTAATTCAACTATCACTATCAGATGAATAATCATCATTTTGAAGATATTGTTTAAATTCCTAATTTTTTATGTATATGACAATTTTACAGATAATTCATATATATTTGATTTAATTTTGTTAATTCGTTAATAAATATGCAAATATGCGAGTTCAAACTTATATTCATTACTTCATAAATCAATTTTGTGACGTAATATTAACACATTTTTGAAATCATTGTTCATTCTCATTAGTAGTAACAAGATTTCCTGAATCCTAGACCAAAAATCTAGAAAAGAATTAAGAAGGTATGTAGTTGGTATCTATGATATTTAGGGCCTAAAAATTTCTTACATGTCATGATTCATCTAATTCAACTATCACTATCACATGAAGAATCATCAAGGGAAGGAAGATTAAAAATTTGAAGTACTCGTATTTGCACATGTTTTTTGGGCCATACATTTGCAGGAGCCAATACACGGAATTTGTTTTCTTTTACAGGAACACATTGATCCTGTGCAATCTGAAATGAGAATTTCCATTTCATAAAGAATATTTACGGATCTGATATTCGAAATAATATTTACCTTTCCTACAACTGCAGTTGCTAAGGATAGATGTTTCCTTAGGTAGGATTGGCATCGTCGTTAATTTTGGCAGAAGTTTTCCATTTTCTACATACCACCCAGTAAATATAGGATCCGGTAAAGATGGTCATGGTATATTACTATTGATCCAAATTTTTGTTTGGTAATGGACTCGAAGGCTGTGTTGTCTCAAACTATCCAATGTTGGAGGTAATTTACTTATGGATCTTGAAGAAGCTATAATATTCCCCTGAGCCTGTTGATACATTTCACATTTTCGTTTGTCGTATACAGACAGATTACAAATTCAACAATATCATTTAATACTTTCAAACATGGCACCGGAAGTACATGATGAATTCAAAAATAGGAATTTTGTCATTAAATGTTTGATTGGGAATTTTAACCAACTTTCTGTAGATCAGGCGCTAGAGCATATCAACAAAAATTCCAAAGCTGCAGGAGGAACAGTGGGATAAACTGAAAATAGTACTATAGAATGGATGAATGGTTCTTGAGTTACAACATTATTGGTATGAAGTTAGTCACATTACGCTCATCTTTGCATCTTCATTCGGTCAAAATGTCGAAGAAGGTAAAAAAATAATGAAAACTGATGAAGATTCTGAGCAGATACTGCAGAGTGAACTTTCAAGATTTTGAGAATTTGAGAGAATAAGTATTCAATGATATTGTTGAATTTGAAATCCATCTGTATACGACAAACGAAAATGTGAAATGTATCAACAGGCTCAGGGGAATATTATAGCTTCTTCAAGATCCATAAGTAAATTACCTCCAACATTGGATAGTTTGAGACAACACAGCCTTCGAGTCCATTACCAAACAAAAATTTGGATCAATAGTAATGTACCATGACCATCTTTACCGGATCCTATATTTAGTGGGTGGTATGTACAAAATGGAAAACTTCTGCCAAAATTAACGACGATGCCAATCCTACCTAAGGAAACATCTATCCTTAGCAACTGCAGTTGTAGGAAAAGTAAATATTATTTCGAATATCAGATCCGTAAATATTCTTTATGAAATGGAAATTCTCATTTCAGATTGCACAGGATCAATGTGTTCCTGTAAAAGAAAACAAATTCCGTGTATTGGCTCCTGCAAATGTATGGCCCAAAAACATGTGCAAATACGAGTACTTCAAATTCTTCAAATCTTCCTTCCCTTGATGATTCTTCTTGTGATAGTGATAGTTGAATTAGATGAATCATGACATGTAAGAAATTTTTAGGCCCTAAATATCATAGATACCAACTATATACCTTCTTAATTCTTTTCTAGATTTTTGGTCTAGGATTCAGGAAATCTTGTTACTACTAATGAGAATGAACGATGATTTCAAAAATGTGTTAATATTACGTCACAAAATTGATTTATGAAGTAATGAATATAAGTTTGAACTCGCATATTTGCATATTTATTAACGAATTAACAAAATTAAATCAAATATATATGAATTATATGTAAAATTCTCATATATAAAAAATTAGGAATTTAAACAATATCTTCAAAATGCGTTCTGAAGGCACGCAGGAATAGTACTGTAAAGTTGGTCGGATAGATATAACGAACCTTATGTGCATAGATCAAAGCTCAAATCCATAAGGTCGCCACTAACATGGACTAACGCTGCAAATTGCGCCTTACTAGCGTCTCCAGGTTCGGTTTCGGTTAATGGGAGTTAATAACACAATTTCTTATTTTGTGAGGAAACTATTCTACCTATTGTAATTTTGAAAGAAGCATCTGAATCGTTGGTTTCCGGAGCAGACCTTTCATATAAAGCATTTTTTCGATAATCCTAACAGATCTCGAGTAAAACCGAGTGGAACATAATATTTAATATGGGTGTTCAGGGCAAGCGTTTATATCTTAAGGAATTTAAGAGCATTGTATCCGACTTTTTTGACAATTAATAAAAAATATTTCTGAATCGTATATTTCAACAGAAGTTTGTGTGAGTGATGTTCACCGTATATAGATGACCATGAACAGAAAAAAATGTTTTGTCAATTTTTGGAAAAATTCCCCCCACCCCTTCCTGCACACGACGATTTTTTGACGACCAGTTGAATTTACATTGTAAGGGTATGGAGAATGATACCCAGTGGTCTATACATTTTAGCAATGAAGGTCCCACGGGGTGACACGATAGAGCCCGGTTTGAACTCTACTATTATTTGGAATCATTTTAGGGAGTTCATGGCTCTCTAGATCGAAAAATAAAATAGGTGTTCTGACGAATGAAATATCAACTATGAGGTATCATTAGATTCAGAAAATTATGGAGATTTCAAAAATGTTAAAATATACTGGGTGTTCCATTTGAAAATAGAAAGTTGATGTCATTTCCGAAAAAACCAGAAGTAGGATTTTTTTTTCAAATATGTCAAAAAGTGCCATATAGTGAGTATATTCAATGTTCCAAATTTCAGAAATATAGCTACAGAAACAAAGGAGAAAAGCGCGTGTACCATGAGTCTGTGTCACCCTGTATATTAGTATTATACCATTTAGTTTATCGATATCATGTTTATTTTTAACATTTTGTGATATTTTGAGATTTAAATATTGTGACTTGAAAAAATATCCAGAGTTTGAACTAGTATAAAAATCCAAATATGGACAGTCGTCGGTGTCTAATGATGAGTTGATGGACCAAGTATCTCCTGACTCTGCTGATGCTGAATGTATGTTCTGTTCGAGACTTTTTTCTATGGATGAAAGTGGAGAAAGCTGGATAAAATGCTTAATGAGCGGTTTCTGGGTACATTATGATTGTGCTGGTACGGAGTTTGATACTTGGATCTGTGACTTTTGCAGGTGAAACAAGTCACTTCTTCCATTTATCATAACATTTTATTTGCATTTATTTGATCTCATAGATATTTTCGTCCATTTTTGTTAATATTCCATATATGGGTACCTATTCCATATTTGGTTACAAATTTGTGATTTTTGTTTTTGTGTTAGATTTTAATTTGTTTACTCATATATTTGATTAAAGATTGTTAATTACTACAGAGAAATATGTGACAAATTAGTAATAACATAAAAATGTTTCAATTTTTATGAAATCTTTTTTTTATATCCCCCAAACAAAATGGTATTCCATATTTGGTGACTTTCCTCTATGTAAAATTTATGACATTCAGTAACTTTGAAGTCTGATATCTCGGAAGCAAAGCCAAAAATCAAAAATTTTATTCTACATTTCTTATCAAGAATATCAACCTGTATACGGTCCTTAATTTTTTGCCTCAAGTTTTGAATCACCCTGTATATCCAGAAAGGCTACGATGGTTTATCATCTCGGAAGATATTCAATCAAAATTCAGGCTGTTATCATATCTTATATTTAGGAGATAGAAGGGGTTCAAATTAATCCGAAATGTCCGGTGTATTTTTCATAATTCGATCTCTGAATTTTACGTGACGGTGACGGACTCTGTGAAGTCAAATTCTGAATTTTCGACTTGTCAAACTCCTTGTACGACCGTTATCTGTCGGCAATAGCAACCCTTCCTGCAGGTTCCGCTATCACCGGCGGTTAGTCATAGATAGATACAATAGAAAATCCACCCACATCCTCAGCCCCTTTTGAAATGGGAAATACGCTTTCCATTCCGTGCGGGTCACAGATATTTCGCACATGACACTCCGACAGCTTCACTGTTATTTTCTTATCTAGGAACTTGGAGGCTGAAAGTAGTTTCTCTGCCTCGGGTTACCATGGCGACTATTTATCGCCCAAAGCTCTCTCCGGGCTAGCTCTCTTCTGGATTCGTTTGGAAAGAGGATGCCGAATAACTGAATTATAATTATTGTGTAATTGCTAATGAGGCTGCGAAGCCATGTATCTAACTTCATTTGTCTGTCCAGACTGATTTTCAATCTTGTAGTCGGTTTGGTGCACGTCAGAAGCTTTTCACAGAATTCATCTAAATATTCTATTTCACAAAACGTCGTCAGTGTGAAAGTTAAAAAATTGCTTCAAGCCCTGTGGACAGGAGTATTGGTTTTCAGATTAGGAATGATATCAATGGTTTCGTATGATAGAACTTCATCATAAAATAAATCAAATTCGAACATAATAAAAGAATTTGAATTCAACAAGAGTGCTAAAAATCATTAATCCAAAACCAACAGACCAATTTTACCCAATAACGAACTTATCCGAGATATTCATTCCATTTTATATATTTAAAGAATTTCAAATCCGATAGAATACATATGTCAAAATTAAAAGTACTGTGATCATAGACGATTCTCTCATTACTCAAATCTGTCACTAAAATGGTACGAAATGTATTAATATCTTATAAAAGCTGAGAATATAGATACAGACCCTATATCGATTGTAAATTCGATTAAGAGTGTCCAATAGGAGCGAATAAAACATTATTAACAGTAATTTTGTCGGTTCAAGGTTAAATTTTCATTTTTTCAGCTATCTTGAAAAATTGTATATTTCAGATATACTGTACTCGATCGACTTCGTATGGGGCGTGAATAGACAATGGAGAATGCGCGCAAAAGCTCCTGACTTTACGTCAGTGCTTGAACCAAATTTGTTTCAACTGATTCTGCTCTCATTTCAGCAGCGTAAGTCAGTATGGGACCTATACAGGTCTTATAAATTCGCGTCTTAGACTCTGTATTTCAAATTCATTGCGTGATCTCTATTGCGTTAATTTAATAACAACTCGCACATTAAGTTTCTGTGCCGCCAAGTTTAATCTGTATAGGAGGTGCCGTAAGTCGTACTCACTTTCAGCCATCAGGATAGCACCATCCGTATAGAAGAGTATTCGTAGTCAACGGTTGTTCTTCGTGAATCTTGCATTAATTTCATTAAGAGTGTCCGCACACGGGCATACCGAATTGACGCGATTTCAATCTCTCGACTCACTTTTCTAGAATCGGCTTCCATGGGAACCATGCTCGGATGATTACTACAATTGTCTCCATTAGTGTTCTGTGGTATCTAGTCTTCACGATTGACGCAACCTGCATGGAAGCTGAATGATCTGGTAGTTCGATTGTCGCTAAAGTTATTGAGGTTCAGCTTCCATTCCGATCGTAGCAACGCTGAAATTTGAATTGTAGTCATTGCAAAGGAACTCAGGAGAAAGGAATCGTGTCAATTCGGGTGCCTGTGTGCGGACAATCTAACACTTTCGATTATCTGGTCCATTATTTTGTTAGAAGGCATGAGCTCATAATATCTCCTGAGGTATCTGATGCTTTCATCTTTAAGTGATTCTGCATTAAATTTAGCAACATAATTGACCTCTTTTATTGCGTATGTTCCAGGGAACAGCGTGCTATCATGTCTGTAATTTTCGATTTTTTTGCCAAGAATGCTCTAGAAAAATTAGAATCGATTCACTGAAGAATTCGTGGTCAAATTCGATTATGTCCAGCCAGCCGTTCGTTGCCACGATAACGTTCGAACGGATAAAGGTATAGCGACTTGAAATCTTCACGGTAGGTTGCGCAATTGCGCATGCACCTGACTTTTTTGTTTAAATGGAACAGTTAACCACCATAACTCAAGATATTGGTCAAATGAGAATCCTCATTGGATTCATGAAGCGCATACCCAGCATTTACAAAAGTTGATTTTTGGATGGGAATTGTCGAAAATAGGCTTATAAGCCCATTTTTTATGAGCGGAAAATAGAATGGTGAAAAGTATTCAGATTTATTGAATAACTAAATTATTCCTGCACTTAAACAGAATATGCAGTGAAATTTTTGGTTTCAACACCTACCTACTATGATCGACGGGTTAGGGATTTTTTAGATGCGAATGTTTCTAATCTATGGATTGGACGTAGAGAATTCATAGAATAGGCTGCTCATTCTCCGGACCTTAATCCGTTAGATTTTTTTTTGGGTTATCTAAAATCACGTGTTTAGACGACCAACATGCTCGCAGAAATTGAGATAAAGAATTATTGATGAATGTATAGAATACGTGGCGAATTCTCACGAATTTATCGATAGGCTTGCATACGGCGAGCATTTTGAACAATTGAAGTTATTTTATTTAAATTATTATTCCCGTTAGTCTAATTGAAGCAAATAAATTATTTTTAATTTTTGTTCCTCGCAGCAGAGTGCTTATCAATTTGCCGAAATGTAATTTTCGAATTTTTGGCTGAAGATGGTCTTAAACGATTTGGTTCGACTCACTGATCAAGAATCCGTGTACGATTCTGTCTGGCCGGCCGTCTGTTTACACGATAACTCCTGAACGAAAGGAGTTAGAGGATTGAAATTAGCAGCGTAAATATCTCGGACGAGTTCGTTAACAGGCGCAATCTACCAAGCAGTCTCGGAGTTATGGCCTTTTGTAGTAAAAACATTTTTTATGAATATTTCCGAAACCTATCACTAGATCTGTCTGAAATTTAGCATCAAGTTGTAGAATAATGACCTTGATATGCATGCGGTTTTGTATTGATAGGGTTACTGTAAAGTGTCAAACAAATTTTTTTTATTTTCAAATTTTGTTTCTGCAATAACTCTCGAACAGAATGAGCTAGGGAGTTGAAATTTTCAGAGTAGGTTTGGGAGATTAATATCTCGGTTAAGTTCGTTATTGGGCAAAATCAGCCTGGTGGTTTCAGAATAACGAAAAAAAAATGCTTTTTTCACATTACAAATTTCAAATTCAATTTTCTCTAAGATAGAGTTTCACCGTGAAAATCTACCGATATCATTTTCAACTCTAACAAGCTAATACTTTCGAAGATATGATTTTTCGAAATTTCAATAATGAATCGTTCTTCTATGTTTTCACAGAATGCTATAATTATTCTATCTATGCTTTATTATATGATCTATGTTCATACTCGTACAGGTCATCCTGTTCTATAAGAGAGAGTCAAATTCATTTCAGCTAAGTATTTTAATTTGATTTTTTCCATGGTGCAGTTCTCATTCTCTAATTGCTCATTTAATCTTGATAAATAAACTATTATTTGAATTGAATTTCCTTTATGATGCAGTTCTATCATAAGAATACATTGATATAATTACCAACTCTGAGAAACCAATATTTTCGGAGATATTTTAAATTTCACGTCGATATTCTACAACCAATAACCAGTTTTCATTTGGTTCGGTACTGCGTTTTCGAGTTATTGAGGAAATAACAACCAAATTTTAGATGGGTATAACTCCAAAGCCGTTTGGGTGATGCTGTCTATTAACAAACTTAAATAACGAATTCAGATGCTCAACCAACCCTAAAGTTGCAAGTCGCTATCTCTTTCCGTTCTCAGGTTATCGCGACATAAATAATATTTTATTATAATCTTTTTAAAATTTTCTAATGTTACGATTCTGTACTCAATTATTATATCTATGAATTATTATATGATCTGTATTCTTAGATGTCATCTTATTTTCCTATGAAAGATAAATGTCAAAATTATTGCTGGTTCGTTATTCTTACATAAAATACACCTCTGGTTTTAGAAAACAAAGTATGATTCAATGCAAAATGACCAGTGAAATAACCTCAGCTATCGTAGAATCATGATGATGATATGATATTATACTTTTAAGGTGATAATATAATGCCCGCGGATAATCCATATGTTGATGGATATATATTCTTTGGTAAGATACATAATCAAATTGGGTTCCGAATATCTCCAGTAAAAACAAAACTGCAATATTGTCTAAGTTTTAATAATTGATATAATATAATTTTCAGACTAGATTAGAGGAATGAATATCTCGGATTAGTTCGTTGTTGGGAAGAATCGCTCTGTTTGAATTTAATTTCTTTCATGATGGAGTGCTTTCGTAAGAATCCATTTATACTGGGCCGTAGCTAAGAGCTTTTCCGAGGGGGGGAGAAACGGCTTTTGGCGCCCCTAGTTTGAAAAAATATACAAAAATCGAAAAACACAAAAATATGGAAAAAGAGTACATATATTGAGACTGCGCTCTGAATTTGTGTTTTTGAGTGAAAAAAATTGTATTTGACAAAAATAAATAATATATACATCAAGCTTTCGAGATGATAAGAATAATCTGAAGAGTTCACAAATATTAAAATGCAAACTTTCGAAAAATGATAAAGCAATAATGTCATGTTACCCTGCTGCTATCTAGAGTGGAATGTTCCATCAATTCTTCGGGAATATCTGCTATTTGAAATATTGAATGAGTTTTTTGTAATTCCTGCATTAAAGCAATATTTTGGTTCGTCTCTCTGATGAAGAATTCGAGGTCAAATTTAATTCTGTCCGGCCAGCCGGCTCTTGCAACTATAACTTGAGAACGGAAAGAGATAGCAACTCGAAATTTTCTGGGTAGGTGGCGCGTCCCAATACGACGGGCAAGTTCGTTAATGGGCATAATGGGCCCAATAGTTTCTGAGAAATAATTTTGTTTTCAACCAATACAAATCCGATCAAATTGAATCTTGGTGAGTAGTTGTAGAATATGTTCTTAAGGACGTTGGTGAAATTTTGTGAGAATCGTATCACTAGAACATTTCAAATAAATAATTAAAAAATTTAGGTCACGATAACCTGAGAACGGAAAGAGATAGCGACATGAAATTTTCAGGTTAGATTGTGTATCTTGATGCGACATTTGGGTTTGTTTATAGGCATACCTAATCGGCCAAACAGTTTTGGAGTCAACGCGAAACTTTGCGAAATTTCGTGAGGATCGTATCACTAGAAAATTTTTAAAAAACATTAAAACAAATTCTATATATCAGAAATCAGATCGTTTGGCATCGGTGAAATTTTGCCAGAGCCTTCAGAACTCATTTCTACAGCCAAGTTCCAAGTTTGAACACGGTAGGATCTATTGTTTTGGAGATCCGAGCAGCCCTGTGTGAGTTCAGTAGCTGGATGGGTGACCGTTGCCTCGATAACTGATTGGAACTTGCAATTTTCATGGTATGGTGCGCATCCAAATGGGATAGTTAAGTTCGTTTTTGGGCATAATCGGTCCAACGGTTTCGGGGTATTACCCACCTGGAATATTATTTCCTTTCTACAATGCTCTCGGTCTATAAAAATAATCATCCTATTCAAGTAGTAGTTCAAAAAAATCTGTTTTTATTATGTCCTTTTTCTATAGTTTTCCAACTATCCGCGGTCAATTTGGCGCCCTTTGAGATATGATCCCTCCCCCCCCGGTAGCGACGGCCCTGCATTTATATCATTCCCAGATACCAATAATTCCGGAGATATGATTTGTCAAAGTTTGAACAAGAGCCAAAGCTCCTGTCCACAGGGCTTGAATCAATTTTACAAGATATTTCCACTAAACTTATCATGTACGAATCCAAAATAGCACGATACTTTAAAATCTGCAAAAAGATACAGGCTGTCCCATTTAAACTAAAAAAGTTATTATTATTCGCTGAAACCGAAAGTAGGTACAGTCGTAACAAAAAATATGGCATCATACGCATCATTGTACTTGCCTGCAAAGTTTCATAAATATCCTTGTTTTTGTTTTATAGTTATTTATGTATCAAGGGAGTTAGGAGGATGAGGGCAACAGATTTCAATCCCGAGGGACGTAAGTCCCGAGGGATTGTTAATTTGCCCAAGGTTGTTAACATTCAATAACTCACGTGATAAATAATTAATTTTATTTCATACTGGGTTGTGTTCGAATATTAACTCCGTAGAGTAATATTTACTCCATTGCGTTCGAAAACTGAAAGGTTGAGTAAATTTTACTCTGTGACTGTCGTCCGAAAAGTCGGAGTATTCGACTCGGAGTTCATTTTACTCCTGTCAAAATTGACATAACTCATGGGAAGGAAAATCTATTATCTTTGTCTAACTGTTTTATGAATATTTTTTTAGGTAATTTAATAGTTTTTATACTGCTCACAATATATATTTATGATTAGAGTTACATATAGGTGAAGAAAACAATAATAATATGATCTTTCTTAAACCAACATGACCTATTTTCCGATATTGGCACCTTCTGTCACTGTCAGTGTCAGTGTCAGAGTAACTCTAGAGTAAATCTGTCAATCCTTCAAAAACTCTACTCCGTTGAGTTAATTTTCGAACACAACTCTGAATGAAAAATAATTTGACAATTGAAAATTCGACAATTTAAAAATTTGACAATTGTCGATTTGTTTTTGTAATTATATTAGAGGGAGTTGAAGATCTATAACTGTTAGTTTAATCCCAAGGGAGTTATAACCATGTTTATAGTTACGGTAACTAAGGGTTTATTTCTTCATAATGTATCAGTATGAAATTAAAGATATTTACTTGGCTCTATAATTTATTCCAGCCCTGGATGTGCCTCCCTATACCTCGAACTCTACCATCCAGCTAGTATCTCGCGAACCTCTTCCATTATTTCATTAAACGTGACCGCCGTAATTCATAATTGGCGTAGCTAATTGATATTTTCTTTCTGAAGTAGTGGAACACTTTGTCCCGAATTAAAACGGATAGGTGTTTCATTACACCCTGATGAAACGTGCAATAAATGAAACAGCTAGATCTGTGAAACACTCGACTACGTTGCTGAAGCAGTCATCGAACTTCAAAGCCAATGGAATATGGTTTTCAATGACGAAGGAATTTAATTTCGACAATAATGAACATCGATTGAGTGTCAATGAAATCGAGTCTATATGTCATTGGCGTATGTTCAGTTTGGCATTAGAGGAATGTTGAACTTATGATGAAGAGGAGGCTCGTGATGTAAGATAAAACATCCCAAGTAACACAGCAAGCGTTAAGAACGGTCCATACGCTACGTTTTGCACAACCTTTTGCCTGCGCATCTGTATATTTCGAACAGTTCTAGGTTATAGTCATGGAGAAGGTCAATTTTGGCATGCTGTTACCATAGTTACCGCATATATACAGCGACAAATCCGCGCGTTGCAACTGCAACGTCTCCGCGCCGTTTTCAAAACTGCGCCATTTTCCTATCTACACGCAATATTTTAACTGCTAAGTGTTGAACTGTGCAGGCAAAAGGTTGTGCAAAACGTAGCGTATGGACCGGCCTTAAAAATTGGCACGGAAAGCGATTTACTTGCTATACTTAAAATGCCATTTGGCCTTGCGTTCTAGCATACATGTCGTATTTGAAACTTCATGAAGAATTCTTCAGTGCCAAAAAGGAGCACATATTCTGGCATACATTTGGATTTGGTGGCGAACTTTTAGCTGTACAATCTAAATGAATGCCAAGGCTTTGTAGACTGCAATTCCAAGTTTTGGCCGGCGATTCGCATTTTGGTCCATATTTTGGCATTCAAATCGACAATAGCTGCACTCACAGATTCTCCTAACCTCAAATATTTTTCAATATCATTTAATTTTCTCTGTGAACATGATTTTCATGGCAGCTATAAAAATTGACAAGTCGATAGCAGACATCCATGGCAAACGATATCTTTCTACATATTGGATTTATGTTGTTTGATGTAATATTATAAAGAGAAGTTGCATGGCTTAATCTTAGGTGAATATATTGATAAAACTGCCAAAAATTTGAGGGGCCAGGTAAATATTCAAGTATAGACTTTTATTTTTCATGAAAAATAAGCACTCTTATTGCACAGTTGCTACGTTCAAATAAATTATGAAGAAGTAGCTGAAATGTTGGCACCACAAATCTGTAAACTATTCAAATAAATATATCAATGAAAAAGCAATCCAATATAAATCTATAATTCCATTAAACTAATATATTTTCTTAATATTTTTTTATAAATTATTCTTTATAATATAGGAAAATTGCTGTTATATCTTTGGTAATATATCAACAAGACCTGAGTCATATGTCTTTATCATAGCCTACATTATTGTAACAAAATTTGACTTAATCGGGAAAAAAGGAATTTATTTCTCAATTTTTTCTGCAGGTTGAAATTTGTTTATCCTCTTTAAGACCTAAATTTTTCCAACACACACAAAATTTCATGATCATAGCTTTTGAGATGTTCTAAAAATTTGTTTTGCACATACATAACAACATATTCTTTTAATTCGCGAGAAATTTCATCCTCCAAGTGAACCCTAAAAGGAATAGGAAGAAGCATTTACAAATATCTACTTGTCTTGAAAATGTAAATAGAACCTGATATTAAGGAAGATCTAAACGGAAATGAATTTAAGAAATTCCAACTTTTTCCGCACTTTGGTATATTTTCCTTTATATAATTATATAATAATGTAACTAAATTATTATGTTTGATCAAATTCCCTGGATAAATCATAACTGGCAGCACCTTATTTTCTTGTCTGAAAGATGTCGTCCATATTGTTATTTTGGCATCAAAATAGCCAAAATTATACTAAATGGCTGTTGCTGCCATATGCCTGATAAAAATGCTCTTTCCAGGCTGAAATATATCCAGGTTATTAAATTTGTACGTTATAATTTGAACATTTTCATCTAAAAATACATGGTGGAGAATATTGAAAGAGGTGAAAAGCTCTTATATACTGTCCCATCTTTTCGGTACGAAGATGTTTTTCTCTACTGGCCTCCGAGTAGAAATATCCGCTTGGTCACATTTTCACCTTGATCATTTGTTTCAATCAATGTTCTTGAATGCTTGAATGAGCGAAATTGTTTTATTCTGATTTATATATTTTTGTTGTCAAATGTAAATTTGCAATCATAAGAGTTTATTTTTAGGTTATGAAATGCGTAAAATACTTAACGGAAAAGAGCAAGAAAGAAGCTTACATTATAGCATTAAAATCGAAATATAATCCAATATCAATCAATATCATCCGGGCTTAGCTTGCATTTGGAAATTACTGTAGCAACCAAATCGAAACAAATTCTCCATAGAATGTCATAGGGCTTTAGAATTGTATCGCTCTTGAAGGAGATAATGTTGATGAATGGAATTTCACCAAAAATCTCGAGTAACACCGAAATGCCAGCATGGAATTCAATGCAAAATTGACGCCATCAAATCGTCTTGAAAGCCAGATTTTATTCCACAGCGATGCCAAAACCACATGGAATAATATTTAGAACAGAGGTAGCAGCTAGTGCTAAAATAGAGTCAAAGCCAAATGGATCTGCATTGAGCACTAAGATGGGAACTACTGCTTAAAGAAATGCCAAAATAATTCCAAAGCCATATAATTTCTTGGAGCATAAGATTTCAGCATTCAATGCTGAAATAATTACCAAAATAATTCTAAGGCCATATGGAATTACTTGAAGCAATTAGGATACATTTAATGCTAAAATAAATGCTAAAACAATAATTGTTTTAGCATTTATTTTAGCTTTAAATGTATCCTCTGCTAAATGTTATTCCATATGGTTTTGGCATCGCTTTGGAATAAAATCTGGCTTTCAAGACGATTTGATGGCGTCAATTTTGCGTTGAATTCCATGCTGGCATTTCGGTGTTACTCGAGATTTTTGGTCAAATTCCAATTTATTCATCAACATTATCTCCTTCAAGAGCGATACAATCATTCCAGCGATTATCTAACGGCCATTCCCAATAATCAGTCTTATCTACTGTTTTACTTATAGTACGGTCAAATTAGACCAAAAAATAGGAGTGAAGATTCCTCTCGTCAAATAAAACACGTTTTGCGCGCGTGTTCCGCAAGGAACAGCGTGCTATCATTTCGTCACAATGTCTGTATTTTTCGATTTCTTTTTCGAAAATGGTCTCAAACGATTAGGTTCGACTTCCTGATGAAGAATTCGAGGTCAAAAACAATTCTGTCCGTCCGGTCCGGCCGGCCGGCCGGTCCGGCCGTTAGCACGATAACTCTCGAACGGAACGACTTAGAGCGTTGAAATTTGCAGGGTAGTTTTGTAGCGTAAATATCTCGGACAAGTTCGTTAACGGGCGAAATCCACCGAGCGGTTTCGGAGTTAAGGCCGTTTTTAGTCAAAACGTTTTTAATGAATATTTCCGGAACCAATCACTCGATCTTTCTGAAATTTGGCAGCAAATTGTAGAATCATGACCTTTATATGCCTGCGAAGTTTTGTTTTGATCGGACGGCCCTAAAGTAGCAAAAAAAAATTTCAAAAATTTTAAAATTTTGTTTTCAGGATAACTCGAAAAATACTGATCTGGTTAAATTGAAACTCAGTAGCTAGATGCAAAAGACCAATGCAAACACTTTTGCAACATTTTGTGAAGATCACGTGACATGAAAAAAATAAAAAAATCACTACTATTTTGCGAAATACTTTGCTTAAAATGCCGAAACCTATTTTTTTGATGTTCATTCTGCCCTTTCCGGACATTTTTCGTTGTGCGCATGCGCAGATGAGAAGTCATTTAACTGCTGTAGTTTTCGTCAGAGAGAATTGGGGTTTTGGGGTGGCGGATGCTATTCCTCCATAGAATCCAGATCCCTGATGAGGGTCTGCGCATGCGTAGATTAAAGATGCGATATCTTCCGAACCACTAGTGTTGGAGAATCGGAGTTTTTTGTAAGGTGTGTTATTTTGAAAGGACTTTTAGCCGCGAGTAGATTGCGCATGCGCAGAAGAGAAGTGACTGTTTTTGGGTTGGATGGGTTATGTTGGGAGTGCTGAGTCGATATTGTGAGGTTTTAAAAGAATATTCATAGCAATTCAGTGCTCGGAGACTAGTCAGTTTGGGGGAAATACCGTTGTTTCCGAGTTGAAGTGTGCATACCGTGGCCCTGGTGCCAATTTTGAAATTGATGTTACCCCTTACGGGCATTTTTCGTTATGCGCATGAGCAGACCATCAGTGATTTAACTGCTGAATTTTTCGTCAGAGAGGATTGGGGTTTTGGGGTGGCGGATGCTATTCCTCTATAGAATCCCCTGGTGAGGGTCTGCGCATGCGTGGATTCAAGAGGCGATATCTCCTGAACCACTAGTGTTGGAGAATCGGAGTTTTCTGTATGGTGTGTGATTTTGGGAGGCCTTTCAGCCGCAAGTAGATTGCACATGCGCAGAAGAGAAGTGACTGTTTTTGGGTTGTATGGGTTATGTTGGGAGTGCTGACCCGATATTGTGAGGTTTTAAAAGAATATTCATGGCAATTCAGTGTAAGGACAAGTCAGATTGGGGGATGTAGCGTTGTTTCCGAGTTAAAGTGTCCGTATCGTGGCCCTGGGGCTAATTTCGAAATTGATGTTACTCCTTACGGGCATTTTTCGTTATGCGCATGAGCAGACCATCAGTGATTTAACTGCTGGTGCTTTCGTCAAAGAGGATTGGGATTTTGTGGTGGCGGATGCTATACCTCTATAGAATCCCCTGGTGAGGGTCTGCGCATGCGTGGATTCAAGAAGCGATATCTCCTGAACCACTAGTGTTGGAGAATCGGAGTTTTTTGTGAGGTGTGTAATTTTGGGAGGACTTGCAGGCACGAGTATAATGCGCTTGCGCAGATGAGAAGTGAATGGTTTTGGGTTGTTTGGGTTATGTTGGAAGCAATGAGCCGATATTGTGAGGTTTTGAAAGAATATTAATGTCAATTCAGTGCACGGACACAAGTCAGTTTGGGTGAAATAGCGTTGTTTCCGAGTTGAAATGTCTGTATGGTGGCCCTGAGGAGAATTTATAAATAACTATATTCGGTAGATCTATATTAAAATACGTTCGGATTTGGAGAAGAGGCAATTGCGTTCCAAACGGAGGTCCCACAACCGCATTTTTTTTCGATCTACGGTAAAGCTAACAGCCAAACTGTATTGATAGCTATATTTGTTGAAGGAACTTGTAAAAAAAAAAAAAAAGCACTGACGTGTAGTCAGTACTCTTTGGCGCGCGTGTTCACGGTGGCTAATTTGAATTGAATGATGAGTACTTCAAGCTCAGTAGATAGAGCGAGCCGAAGATCTACCCAAAGGATAGTGGACACCATTCACTGTCGGTTCAAAAATTAACAGTGCTGTATCTAAGCTGCCATCAGGATAGATTAACAAAGTTGGAAAAGAACACAAGTGACTCTCCTTAGTCGCACAAGCTCCTAGAAGATTTGGGAGGGTCAGTATAATCCTAATCATGTTAATCGCACGCGCGCAAAAGCAGATTGACTTAACAATGAAAGAAAAAGTGTAAAAAGTCAATCTGCTTTGGCGCGCGTGCGATTAACATGATTAGGATTATACTGACCCTCCCAAATCTTCTAGGAGCTTGTGCGACTAAGGAGAGTCACTTGTGTTCTTTTCCAACTTTGTTAATCTATCCTGATGGCAGCTTAGATACAGCACTGTTAATTTTTGAACCGACAGTGAATGGTGTCCACTATCCTTTGGGTAGATCTTCGGCTCGCTCTATCTACTGAGCTTGAAGTACTCATCATTCAATTCAAATTAGCCACCGTGAACACGCGCGCCAAAGAGTACTGACTACACGTCAGTGCTTTTTTTTTTTTTTCATTTACCATTTTTCCAGATTCAGCCCTGGTAAAGAGATACAGGCTGTTGAAATTTCGAGAAAAAATCAGTTTTTCTTTTCTATCTTTGACATGAATATTCCGAATGGAAATTTTGGGGTGAAGTTTTCTATATCAATGATACATAATGTCCAATTAACAGTTTTTCCTACTTCCACTCGTTTCCTAGTTATAGACTCGCGAATTAAAAAAACTATGAGAAATTAGCATAAAGAAAGCAGATTAATTTTAGCTTAACTTAAAATAAGAATCTACAATCATTTTAGAAAAATGAAGTATTCTTCATCATTTCTCCTAAAACGTACCGTTCTCAAGATATTCTTCTTTGAATGATATAAAGTCTGATGAAAAATCCAGAAATTTCACTACATTTATTAATCCGCCCCTGGATAAGGAACCCTCAATCAAAACCAGAGATATGATACCTCCATATCTCTGATCAAAACTGAAAGCCATATTACCATCGTTCATAGATTATAAATCGTAACAACTATTATTATTAGTGGTCTGTGGTCACAACCCAGACAAAGAAAAACCTCAAACCTTCAAAGACATATTGACTTATTTTTCCCATTGTACATGTTGTGAATATTTCTATTTTGATTGAAAATTTCATAAAACATTTAATAGGTGTCACAGGAATAAGTTCTATTAATAAGCATGTATGTAATAACTTGCGTTTGTTCGCAAGTTCTTGATTCTCTTTTGGACAAAAAAATAATTCAAAGCCTGCTATGGAGTTCGATCATAGATTATTAGTGTTCTGTGATTCATATTGAGGTTGGAATTGGAAATGAATTAATTAATTTAGGATATTTAAGGATTCTTCTTAATAGAAGATCATGAAATTGTGTATATTGTGGAATCAATTGGGCAATGAAGTATCGAATGGATAGAATAGGTATCAAGTTAAACTTTATTGTTTTAATATTCAAGATTGGAAGAAATTTTTTGTTGGAAATCTTGCATGAAGGGCGAAATCATATTAATTGAGTGAGTAAATAAGTTTCCTCAAACAAATTTAGTGAATTGCAAGCATGAGATGATACAGATTTGGTCAATATACAATACGAGTCACATTACGAGTAATCTGTGCTCAACGTATAGAGAAAATTTTGGGGAGTATCAGCGCATTGTTAAGTCTTTAAACGCTTATAACTTTTTACCTGAGCCGAATCTGGAAAAATGGTAAATGAAAAATGTGTTTAATTCGATGAGAGGAATATCTGGTTAAATTTAATGCACGGCTTAAATACGCAAAACAAGACCGAAAAATTTAAGGAGGTGATTCCTCGTTCAAAATAAAGGGTAGTTTGTTATATAAAAGTTGGGTCAAATGTCAAACGTTAGGCAGATATCGTGGTTCCAAGATGGCGGAAAAATGACGTTTTTGTTTTGAATCTTAAAAATGGGTTCAAGCCCTGTGGACAGGAGCTTTCTGGAGCTCTAGTTCAAACAGACAAATTATATCTCCGAAAGTATTGGTTTCTAAGAGTTGGGAATTATATCAATGGATTTATATGATAGAACTGCATCCTAAAGGAAATTCAATTCAAATATTAGTTAATTTATCAAGATTAAATGAGCAATCAAGAGAATGAGAACTGCACCATGGAAGAAATCAAATTAAATCTGGCCAATTTTGCCCAATAACGAACTTAACCGAGATATTCATCTCCCTAATCTACTCTGAAAATTTCAACTACCTACCTCATTCCGTTCGAGAGTTATATCTATGTCTATGGATGAAAAGCAGTCTCACTACTCTCAGATCTCTTACTAACTTCAAGTTCCGTTCCGAAATGTAAGACTTTTCTGAGAAAAACTAATTTCGGAGCCAACAACTGAGATTTTTCTCACTTCGCTCACAATTCTTCGATTGATTAGATAATGTAAAGTCACAGGAACATAAGTTGACATTAGGACAATTCATACATAGAATTATATCATTCTGTGACAACGTTGAAATACGATTTATTATTGAAATTTTGAAAAATCATATCTCCGGAAGTATTAGCTTGTTAGAGTTAAAAATGATATGAATGGATTCTTATGATAAAACTGCTTATTAAAATAAATTTAATTTGGAATTTGTTTTGTAAAAAAAAATTTTTTTTTTTACTCCGATACCATCTGTTCGATTTTGCCCAATAATGAACTTAGCCGAGATATTTATCCTCCAAACCTACTCTGAAAATTTCAACTCTCTAGTTCATTCCGTTCGAGAGCTATCGTTCCTACGGCCGGCCGGACGGCCGGACAGAATGAATTTCGACCACGGATTCTTGATCAGTGAGTCGAACCAAATCGTTTAAGACCATTTTCATCGAAAAATACGAAAATTACAGACATTTGGGTAAATTGATAAGCACTCAGTTCCGAGGAACTAGAGCGCCAAAAACGGAAAGCGATAGAATGATGACATTTTATGGAAGTATTACTATTATGAAAACACACTTTCTTGATATTTTTTTCATGTTTTTAGAATGAGTAGAGGGGGTTGAAGTAGACTACATCTATCATTTTTGTTAACTACATTTAAAGAAAAACTACGCACGACTTCTAGAGAATTAAATTCGGATAGCCTAATTTGGTTAGAAACTTTTTCATCTCTTGTATTTTTATCGTAAAATGAACAGCTTTGAAATAAAAAAAAATGGTTCAAGCCCTGTGGACAGGAGCTTTGGCGCTCTTGTTCGAACTTTGACAAATCATACCTCCGAAAGTATTGCTTTCTCAGAGTTGGGAATGATATCAATGGATTCTTATGATAGAACTGCATCATAAAGGAAATTCAATACAAATAGTAGTTTATTTATCAGGATTGAATGAGCAATCTTCAATGCTGTAATGCTTCAAAAATTATCATTTAAAATAATAAGGAAATTATTATCGAGATGTCTAGAGCAAGGCTGAGCATTCCTGATATTTGAGTAGGTAGAGGCTGACGAACAAATTATTTTAATAGTTCAAAATATCATCGCCTTGGACGTAAATGGGTCTAATCCAAAATTTTTGGTTTTCTGAGTTAGAACTGTAGACAACTTCAAGAAACCTCAAATTTTGTAGTAGTGAAGACATTCAATCCATTGATAGCTTATTCGTTAAGTTCTAACAAAATTGCTCAAAGATCTAAGCAACAATTTTTTCAAGTGAATAGCACCTAGCGTCTTGGATCTTTTCACTACTCTTTTTCACAGGGCTGATAACATTATGAGAATTATATCTTTGTAATTAAAACCCTTAATTTGAATCACAATAAACATTACTTAAAAACAAAACTGTCTGATTTTCTAGAGCTAAATATAGTTCAAACGCGTTTTACTCAAAACTTATGTTGAGTGGATTAGACCCATTCACGTCCGAGGCGACGATATATCAATAAAATACAATCCACTTTTCATAATTTAATAGTTGATACCACTAACATATTCATTCTGTATTATGAACCTCAAGTCAAGAAAAAATATTTGATACACAAATGTAGGTCCATATTTCAGCAATTTTTTGCTAGCAACATCATGAAAATACTGTATATAGGAACATGTCTCACTACTTAAGGAAGTAAAAGGTAATATTAACCTCAGCGGTCGATGAACAGTAATTTGTTTTGATGATTCCATAATGTTCTTCTTTCCTATTGCCTTCATAAACTACATCATAATGTGCGGTCATAATGTGGTTTGATTAAGAATTTTTAGCACTAGTTTCACATTCTGCTTTTCATTTGATGTTGGATATAAGGATATGTTAGGTCTACCAGTAATTTCTTATATTTTTCAAAAGATGAACGGAGTCGACAGCATAAAAAAAGAGTCTTTTATTATCAGAAGTATGTTTATATAAAATAATAGGGATGTTTATTTAAAATATCATGAGGCTATCCTTTTCTTTATTTCTCTTTCCACTGGATCCGACTGCTGTGAGGGTCACTCCGAGATAGGCATATTCATCTACTCCCTGTATTATTTCATCTCGCAGGATCACTCATGCCATTATTCATAACAATATATTCTGTTTTTGAGGTTTTTATACCCCACTCTGTATATGCCTGATCCAATGTTCTCGACATATAATAAATATCTTCCTCATCTTTGGCCTTGATGACCAGATCGTCAGCAAAGTGTAGAGTGAAAAGTATTATTTCCCTATTGGAATTCCCATATTTCGACATTTTAGGTTTGTTCCATGAACCAGTTTGGAGCAGCTCGGAGCATCTCACTCATGCGCATTGAGGACTTGGAGCTCGAAGTCGCGTTCCTACAAGATTTTGGAGTACACAACTTCGTGTTCCAACAACCGCGAGAGCTCGCTGGAGGCTGGAGCATCTCTCGGGTTTGCTCCAAGCTTCTCCTTCTGATGGGTTAGAGCACGATAGAGAGCACCAAAGCCGCGCATGCGTACTTGCAATTCATCTATAGCTTGCTTGAACTGTTCGTGTCACAACAAATAAACTATCCTAACTTCGCTACTTTTGAATTTTGATTTATCCGCAGATATTTGTGTTGTCAGTTCAGTGTGTCGATTTAGGTGTATTGGAAATGGATTCACAAGCATGGATTAATGAAATCCTGAGCAATTCCGATGTGGAATCATTTACCAAGAATAATACTATTTTCAGCCATTACACACTCAAATCTGACAAACAACGAGAGTCAGCATGAAAATGCATCTTTTGGTAGGTAGGTAATACTACAGTGACTATATTCTCATGAGAATATAGTCACTGTAGGTAAAACAATTTCAAAATTATTTCTTAACTGAATAGTGAGGTTAGGTTACCAATGTTACGCAAACGGCGACGCCCAATCGCTCTCTACTCGTTCCAACAAAACTTCGCGAGGTATAACCTTGGAGCTAACCCGGGGCCACCCTCTGCAACTCTAGGGCATCTCCAGGGGTTGCTCCACAAATGTTGATGGAACAAACCTTTTCTTCGCCAATGTTTCAGAGTCGAGGCAAGATAGACTTTAAACAAAGTCAGTGCTACCGGACAGACCTGTCGGAGACCTTTTGAGATACGAAACTCCTTAGACAGTTTGGTTCCCACCAGGGTGAAGGTGAGAACCAAACTGCTGAAATATCTGTTAAGATCGCCTTCACTCCCTTAATTGTATATCTGGCTTACGCCATTTTTTACCAAGGTCTTCCAGAATTTAGCTAGTGGTACACTATCATAAGCCTTCTGCAAGTATACAAAAACCAAGTTTCAATCTGTTATTTTTTCCACAAGCTGCATCAGGCACAAAATGTTGTCAACGCATGATCTTCCTGCCTTGAACCCTTTCTGCTTTTCTATGGCATGTATTACATCTTCTGCTCTTCCTTTTATTATTCTACCATATAATCTGGACAATGAGTTGGTAACAGTGAGTCCTCGGTAATTTGGACATAAAAATAGTACGAATCTCCACTTGAAATCAAATTTTCAACGGTGTTTTAAGCATTCACTATTGACAAACAAAACAACTGTCAATTAAATTTTCATCCACTATCGCCACCATATTAGTCGAATTTAAGCCAGTAACCGGAGCAGAGCGGTTAAGACCAATCTCGTGCTAAACACAACCTATCGGTTTTAATAGCAAGGGATTGGTCTTAACCGCACTGTTCCGGTTATTCGCTTAAATTCGACTATTGTAAAAATTAGTTCAAGCACTGACGTGAAATCAGAAGCTTTTGCGCGTATGTTCTCTTGTCCATTCTCCTGTATTGGACACTCTCAATCGAATTTACCATGGTGAATTCTATTGTCTGTTATCCTGTATTGGACACTCCAAATTTACCATGGTAAATTCGATTAAGAGTGTCCAATATAGGAGAACAGACAACAGAATTCACCATGGTAGATTCGATTAAGAGTGTCTAATACAGAAGAATGGACAATAGAACATACGCGCAAAAGCTCCTGACTTCACGTCAGTGCTTGAACCAATTTTTTTTACGTCAAGTCGGGAGCTTTTGCGCGTATGTTCTATTGTCCATTCTCCTGTATTGGACACTCTTAATCGAATTTACCATGATGAATTCTATTGTCTGTTCTCCTGTATTGTACACTCTTATCAGGAGAACAGACAATAGAATTCAGCATGGTAAATTCGATTGAGAGTGTCCAATAAAGGAGAATGGACAAGAGAACATACGCGCAAAAGCTTCTGACTTCACGTCAGTGCTTGAACCAATTTTTTTTTCAATGATTTTTCAAAAATTTTCTAGTGCTACGATCCTCATGAAATTTTGAAAGAATTTTCGCTTTGGCATTCTACAACTATTAACCATATTTGAATTGGATCGGATTTGTATTTTTGGAGTTATTGAGGAAATAACGACCAAATTTTAGATTGATATAACTCCAAAACCATTTGGCCGATTATGCTAGTTAACGAACTTAAATGTCGTATTCAGATGCGTAATCTACCCTGAAAACTGCAAGTCGCTATTTGTTTCCGTTCTCAAGGAATCATGAGATACATAATATATTTCGTAATTTTCTTAAAATTTTCTAGTGGCACGGTTCCCACAAAATTTCACACACGTCTTCATGTCGATATTCTACAACTAGTTATCAAGCTTCAATTCGATCGAGTCTATATTTTTTGAGTTATCGAGGAAATAATATTCCAGATGGGTATAACTCCGAAACCGTTGGGGCGATTATGGCCAACAGCGAACCTGACTCTTCCATTCAGATGTGCAACCTATCCTGAAAATTGCAAGTCCCTATCTCCTTTCGTTCAAGAGTTGTCGGGGCAACGCTCACCCATCCAGCTACTGAACTCACACAAGGCTGTTCGGATATCCAACAATATAGATCCGATCATGTTCAAACTTACCTGGAACTTGGTAGTAGAGTAAGGTTCTGAAGGCTCTCGCGAAATTTCAGCGATATGGGACGAATAGTTTCTGATATATAGAATTTGTTTCAATAATTTTCTATGATTTTTTAAAAATTTTCTAGTTATACGATCCTCACAAAATTTTGCGTGAATATTCGCGTTGCCATTCTACAACTACTAACGATGTTTGAATTGTTTCGGTTTTGTAGTTTTCGAGTTATTGAGGAAATAAAAACCAAATTTCAGATGGGTATAACTCCGAAACCATTTAGCCGATTATGCCTATTAATGAATGCGAATGTCGCATTCAGATTCACAACCTACCCTAAAAATTGCAAGTCGCTATCTTTTTCCTTTCTCGGGTTATCGAGACGTAAATTATATTTTTTTATAATTTTTTTGAAATTTTCTAGCTACACGATCATCACAAAATTTCGCAAACGTCTTCTTTTGTATTCTACAACTTGCTACCAAGTTTCAATTCGGTCGGATCTGCATTGGTTAATGACAAAACTATTACTCGGAAACCGTTGGGCCGATTATGCGCATTAACAAACTTGTCCGTCGAATTCGGATGCGCCACCTACCCTGAAAATTGCATTTTTTTTTCATATAACACCCTGTATTAGACCTCAAAAATGGAATGGCAAGCTCAAATCTCACTTTTTTTATAAACAGCAATTAATGAAGAAACCAGTTACGCCAGCGATACAGACAGTATTTTTTCGAGTAGACATATTGGCTACTCCTATGCAGAAAAAAAATTAACACTGGAATATACAGAGTGATCATAATTAATTTTCAAACATCAACTATAAATAATGGTCAAAAACTTTCTTATTTTAAATGGCACAACCGGTATTTCTATACCTCGTTGAACGTGAAACTTAATTTCGAAACTATCTTCATAAGGTTCTCCTACACCTAAACCTGATTGTTTCTTAGCAATTTTCGACCATTATTGGTAGTTAATGTATGAAAATTGATTATGATCAGTCTGTATATTCCAGAGTTAAATTTGTTTTTCTGTATAAGAGTAGGTAGCCAATATGTCTACCCGAAAAAATACTGTCGGTATTGCTGGTGTAACTGGTTTCTTCATTAATTGCTGTTTAAAATAGGCAGTCTGTTCATAGAACACCGCAAGATTTTGTCGTAAATGGTGCTTCTAAGGTTTAAGGTGAGCTTGCCCTTCCATTTTTGCGCGTATGTTCTGGGGAACATCGCTTTATAGATTTGCCCAAATGTCTGTAACTTTCGAATTTTTTGACGAAAGTGGTCTCAAACGATTCAGTTCGACTCCCCAATGAAGAATTCGAGGTCAAATTTGATTCTGTCCGGCCGGCCGTCCGTTGCCACGATAATTTGGGAACGAAAAGAGCTAGCGACTTGAAATTTTCAGGGTGGATGGCGCATCGCAATACGACGGACAAGTTCGTTAATGGGCATAATCAACCCAGTGGTTTCCGAGTAATAATTTTGTTTTCAACCAATATAAATCCGATCGAATTGAAACTTGGTGAGTAGTTGTAGAATATGAACCTAAGCACGTTTGTGAAATTTTGGGTGAATCGTGAAGCTAGAAAATTTTAAAAAAATTATTAAAAAATATTTTTGTTGTCACGATAACCTGAGAACGGAAAGAGATAGCGGCTTGGAAATTTCAGGTTAGGTTGTGCATCTGAATGCGACATTTGAGTTTGTTTATGAGCATAATCGGCCAAACGGTTTTAGAGTTATAGCCATCTGAAATTTTCTGAAATTTGGTGGTTTTTTTTTCCTCATTAACTCGAAAAATACTAAACCGATTGAATTCAAACTTGGTTATTAGTTGTAGAATGCCAACGCGAAAATGTTTGCTAAATTCGGTGAGGATAGCATTTGTAGAAAATTTTTAATAAATCATTGAAAATAAAAAAAAAAAATTCTATACATCAGTAACTATCCGTTCGAAATTGCTGAAATTTTGCAAGAGCGTTCATAACCTAACTCTACTGCCAAGTTTCAAGTTTTAACACAATCGGTTGAATATTGTTGGAGCTTCGAGCATTCTTGTGTGAGATCAGTAAATGGGTGACCGTTGCCTCGATAACTTTCGAACGAAAGAAGATAGGGACATGTAATTTTCAGGGTAGGTTGCGTATCCGAAAAGGAGAGTTGAGTTTGTTTTTGGGCATAATCGGTTTAACGGTTTCCGAGTTATATCCACCTGGAATATTATTTCCTTGATAACTAAAAAAATAAAGATTCGATTGAATTGAAGCTTGGTAACTAGTAGTAGAAAATCAGCATAAAGACGTGTTTAAAATTTTGTAAGAACCGTACCCCTAGAAAATTTGAAAAAAATGACGAAAAAAAAAAAATTTAAGAACCGCACCCCTAGAAAATTAAAAAAAAATCACGAAAAAAAAATTGGTTCAAGCACTGACGTGAAGTCAGAAGCTTTTGCGCGTATGTTCTATTGTCCATTCTTCTGTATTGGACACCCTTAATCGAATTTACCATGGTTAATTATGTTGTCCATTCTCCTGTATTGGACACTTAATTCGAATTTACCATGGTAAATTCGAATTTACCATGGTAAATTCGAAATAAGAGTGTCCAATATAGGAGAATGGACAACATAATTAACCATGGTAAATTCGATTAAGGGTGTCCAATACAGAAGAATGGACAATAGAACATACGCGCAAAAGCTTCTGACTTCACGTCAGTGCTTGAACCAATTTTTATGTGAAATACACAGGGTGTACATTTGGAAAAATGTAACTTTGGTCTTTATCTCTGTTTTCGAACACCCTGTATATATGGAAATAATTTAAAATTGTGCTTTTAAATTGTGCCCTACACACATCACAAAAAAATTATTACTCGGAAACCATTGGGCCGATTATACCCATTAACGAACTTGTCCGTCGTATTGGGATGCGCCACCTACCCTGAAAATTTCAAGTCGCTAGCTCTTTCCGTTCTCAAGTTATCGTGGCAACGGACGGCCGGACGGCACCACAGAATTAAATTTCACATTTGGGCAAAACTATAACGCGTATGTTCCCCAGAACATACGCGCAAAAATATTCTCAAAATATCTCCATTTACTCCCTAAAAACGAACTCCGCGTCTGTAGTGGGCAGTATATACAGGCTGACCCAGGGGTGCATAACATGTGCAACTTGTTTCTATCCAAGCTATCGATTTTTTTTTATTTTTGTCTATATACAGGACATCCAAAAATGAAATACACACATTAGGTAGGTCTTCTAAAATGGCAACACCTCATTTTTGTTACATTTTTGGCGCTCTAGTTCCTCGGAACTGAGTGCTTATCAATTTGCCCAAATGTCTGTAATTTTCGAATATTTCGATGAAAATGGTCTTAAACGATTTGGTTCGACTCACTGATCAAGAGTCCGGCCGGTCCGGCCGGCCGGCCGGTCCGGTTGGCCGTAGGCACGATAACTCTCGAACGGAATGAGCTAGAGAGTTGAAATTTTCAGAGTAGGTTTGGGGGATAAATATCTCGGCTAAGTTCGTTATTGGGCAAAATCGGACAAATGGTTTCGGAATAACAAAAAAAAAAATTTTTTTTTTACGAAATAAATTCCAAATTAAATTTTTTTTAATAAAAAGTTTTATCATGAGAATCCAATCATATCATTTTTAACTCTAACAAGCTAATACTTTCGGAGATATGATTTTTCAAAATTTCAATAATAAATCGTATTTCAACGTTGTCACAGAATAATATTATTCTATGTATGAATATGAATTGTCATAATGTCAAATGATGTTCCTGAGACTAATCAATCGAAGAATTGTGAGCGAAGTGAGAAAAATCTCAGATATGATTTTTCAAAATTTCAATATATATATATATATTCTTTTGACTGAGAGTTTTATGTGTTAGCAGAGGTTGGTGTAACGGGGTACCATACAATTCTGCGTATGATACAAGAGCTTAGGGAAAAACCTCAGCAAAAAACCCTGTCTCCCCGTGAGTGTTGTGATTTGTAACTATTGTTCACAAAATTTGCTGCAATTTAGAAATATTGATAGGCATTTATTTCTTCAATATGGACTCCTTCGTCCAAAAACGGAGAGGTTTCTCCAAGGTACCCAAAAATCAACCTAAAAAATGAAAAGACAAGAGGAGAAGAACGAACAAACTAAAAATAATACATAACCTTTCAAAAGTCTCCTCTCACAAATATACTCTTCTGTTGACGCATGGGATCTCTTGGAGAAGAATCGCCTCCGCTAGTTCTCAAAGATATTGATCTTAGAAATCCCTTCAATATTGAATTCAAAAAGGAAATTGTTGCTCGTAAGGCCAGGAGGGTCTCTTTCAAAACCAGATCTGGCCAGTCAAAGTGATGATTATTCAGAACTTCAGATGTTCGAAGACCGCTACAGGGCCCATATGTAGGGCTATCATAACCCATAGATGCATGTTTTTACTTTGTATTGTGTAAAATAATGAAAAAATGAGCAGGAAAAATTTACGACATAATTTAATATGTCATGATGACATATATAATATATAATATATATAATTTCAATAATAAATCGTATTTCAACGTTGTCACAGAATGATATTATTCTATGTATGAATATGAATTGTCATAATGTCAAATGATGTTCCTGAGACTAATCAATCGAAGAATTGTGAGCGAAGTGAGTTAAATCTCAGTTGTTTGCTCCGATATTAGTTTTTCTCAGAAAATTCTTACATTTCGGAACTGAACATGAAGTAAGAGATCTGAGAGTAGTGAGACTGCTTTTCATCCATAGACATAGATATAACTCTCGAACGGAATGAGGTAGGTAGTTGAAATTTTCAGAGTAGTTTAGGGAGATGAATATCTCGGTTAAGTTCGTTATTGGGCAAAATTGGCCAGATTTAATTTGATTTCTTCCATGGTGCTTTTCTCATTCTCATGATTGCTCATTTAATCTTGATAAATAAACTATTATTTGAACTGAATTTCCTTTAGGATGCAGTTCTATTATATGAATACATTGATATAATTCCCAACTCTGAGAAACCAATACTTTCGGAGATATAATTTGTCTGTTTGAACTAGAGCGCCAGAAAGCTCCTGTCCACAGGGCTTGAACCCATTTTGGATTTGCCACTGAGTTGTCGATATAACGCACCCAAGTGTCATTGCCTTATCTAATTAGACTTTGACTTACGTCAATTTATGTGTCAAAATAGCATCGTGCATGGACCCACTGAAATATCATAACTTCAAAACCATTTAACATTGTATTGTATATTATTATTATACATATTTCAAGCATCTTTTCTGCAGTCGATTCCTTAAACTTCAGCGCATCTTTTGAAATGCACACGAATTCGAAGTCATGTTTCAACGCCTACTACGATTTTTTTTAAATGACAAATTACAATAACTCGATTTTTTCAAATGCAACACCCTGTATTTGATTGTACCATTGCATGACATTTTTTAAGAGCTTTTCGTCGATACAGGGTTTGTGGGGTTTACCTAAGTTAGTTTTCCACGGCGAAGAAATTCAGGAATTTCTTCGCGAAGTTCTTCATGAAGAAATTCTCCGTGTAAAACATCAACTTGACGTGAAGTTACTCCAAGAAGAACGAAATTTGAACTTTATTTTATCAACAAGTTTCGCGTGAAGTTAGGGGTACCAACATATGTTTCATGCCATAAATGATAGGAAAAGCTGTAAAACATAAACTGGTGGTCGTTGAGGTTGGTTGGATGTTCTAGTTGTGTGTTTGAGGTAGAAAACGAGTCAAGTTCAAAATCAAGCAACAGCTGCTTTTGTTGTCGTCTGGATATTTGCTAGTTTAGAAGTTTATAGTTGGTATTACTATTATTTGACATTTATCTTCATGAATTTTTTCGCCCATGTAAAACGACACACTTCATGAAGAAATTCATGAATTTCTTCGCCTTGTTAAACTAACTTTAGTGAAGTTTGCGAAATATGTTGGAATATCAACTTTGAATTAGTGTGCCAAAAAGATGCGCGGAAGCTTAAGGAATCGACTGGAAAAAAGATGGTTGAGTTATGTTGAATGGTTCCGAAGTTATGAATTTTTCTGTGAGTCCATGCACGACTCCATTTTGACTATAAATTGACTTAAGTCAAAATTTAATGCAGATAAGCCAACTGAACCGGGGTACCTTATATAAACAATTTAGTGGCCAATCAAAAATGTAACGAAATTGCGGTCTTACCATTAAAAAAAAATTGAACTTATGTGTTTTTCATTTTCGAACATCCTGTGTATAGATAAAAATATTTTCAGATTGTGCTGATCGTCACGCCTATCATTTGAAGAAAAGAATCAAGTCGATAACTGGATATACACAAAGTTATGGACCATGTACGCACCCCTGGGCCACCCTGAGTAGGTAGAGAAATTGGCAATACTTCTACATCATCTTTATTCGTTTATGACAAAAAACCCAGGACATGCAGTAAGCAGTTAGCATGATTTTACATGTTTCTTTGGATAAGCTTGAGCAATGAGTATCCCAAATATTTTGGGATCAGATAACTTCGCATTTATAAATACTTTTAGATATTGGTATTTCAAAAATCACCCTTAACCAGGAAAGGAACTTTTCCAACAAAAACGCAATTCCTTCTCTCAAATGTGTATTCACACCTTTTACAATTCATACAATCTGAACAGATTCGAAATCTCCATGGCATCCAACATTGAGCAATAATTTAAATATAACATTTTGAATTTTTCTTTAAAAAATATAACTTCACAGTCTTGTCTATCTTGTAAATTACATCTAAAAGCGAACTGTTACAAATTTATATCTTTCTGATTAAAATTCGAAGTGTATACCCAGCCCCACAGATAATTGTCAACTATGTACCTCCAATATTCAATAATTATTAAGGAATTTTCAGAAAATTAAAATTCATTTTGGACTATGCTAATTCAAGTCAATTCACAAACAGCGTCTCAGAACAGATATTTTCCTTGAGGAAAATATTAGTTATACATAAACAATGAAAAAACTATATAGTTATATAAAGCTTTTCACTTGAATCAAATTATTTACTGATATTATATGCTGTGAACATTGATTCCTTTTTTCCCATAAATGTAAACATCATTGAAATCGTCAATTGCTTTTCAGGATTTAAAATAGAGGAAGACTTTTGTAACGAAACCAATTTCCAAGCACTACAAAAGTTTTTATATTTCATCTTCAAAAGAGCACCAATTTATGGCTTTTTTTACTTGAAAACTAGAAAATAGAACTCTTCATTTATACCTAATTTCGTGTTACTGTAAATCAGTTGCAATTTGCATTGAAATTTTTTCGGAGAAGGCACATGATATTCAAAGTCATGATATTATTTATGGAATACAAAGTCTAAAACGTGAACCTAATTAGGTAAGTATTTAAATAGAATATCTATAACCAAGCAAGACAATAAATGAAAATGGCAGAACAGAAATACTTTGTGGGAAATTTGTCACTGTTGGGTTCATATTTACATCCCAAACTGACACTATTCCTGAGTTTGATTTCAACGAATATTATAGATGTAATATTATACGAGAAAAGAAATGTCAATCATCTTTCCAGCCTTCAATATAGTAAACATTTAACTATCTTGAATAAAATAAATATGACAAATATGAAATGAAGCACTTTTAGACATTGCTAGGAAATATATGTTTATCATCTAATTAGAATTGCAGAAAATCTGTCAGTATTATCAAAGTCAAGAGTATACAATATACCTATTACAGGGTAAATATATTTCTAGGGGCTGACAATAAAAAAGTGTATCTGAAACCATGTGATATAGACCTATGCTAAACCCTCCTTTCTTGATTAATTTCTATCAATTTGAAAAAACATATAAATATCTACAAAATAGCTGAAAAAAAGCAGAAATGGAGAATTTACCATGAGTTTGAGTCGGACTGTATGCTTTTCGGCAGTAAACGAGCAGATATCTTAAAATTCTAATTCTATATACATTGTTTCGTTTACAGTAATTGGTTGTTGAATTGGAATTATTTTTGTTAGCGGCAGTTGTATTGGTAATAAATAGCTGAAATTGGGTGAATTCCACCAATGTGACCGTGTCATTGTTCCATACCATTCACTGATAAGGTTTCTCTTTATAACTTACATTGATAAGAACATATTGTATTGGAATTAATTAGAAGTTTTGTTTATATTCGGTATTTTCACCGAGCATCCATACTGGACTCTGACTGTGAACCATGATCAGAAGAACTAGAACTAGATATCGTATCTGCACTCTTCACTTTCGGTTTGTACTCGGTTATCACTACGGTTACACTATTCACAGTTACTTCCCTGGTTTGTGCCGAACTTCTATCTACATTTTTGAGTCTTGGTGGGTGTCTTCGTTTTTTAAGCAATTTCTTATCTTTCTTCTCCTTTTTCTGGTTACTCGTAGCTGGTAAAAATTGCGTAGCTACTTGCTGTGCTACCAATTGCGGATTTATGCGAGGTTTTCTTGTAGAAGTTCCCTTACGGACGTCACACATTAGGCATTTGAAGGCTTCAGCTGTATTCCTGTACGTACACACACTACAATCCCAAAAATTATCTTCTAACACTTTAGCCGAACGTTTTGCTCGACGAACCGGACTCTTTTTATCCATTGTTGCTAAAATAAATACATTTAAAAGAGGATTTTTCACAAGTTTGACGTGAATCTATACATACAGTTTACAACCGGAGCCATGTTGGATTTGTTTCGTTTCTAACGCGACGATCGTGTGCGCATCTTTGCGAGAGTGGCAGCACTGTTCCAATCCAACATCCAAGTTTCACAGAGTGACGGAGTTCCTATCCTAGCGGAGTGAGACGGAAGCGAAGACTGACCGTTTTAATTGTTTCGAAAGAGTTGTCTTGGCCGTTAGCCTATGTATGGATTATGGAACTGCAATTTCATGTTTCCATTATTTATAGGCCTAAATTATAATTTTTCTTTATTGCGCGTATGTTCTGGGGAACATCGCGTTAGTTTTGCCCAAATGTCTGTAACTTTCGAATTTTTTGACAAAAATGGTCTCAAACGATTAAGTTCGACTCCCCAATGAAGAATTATTCGAGGTCAAATTTGATTCTGTCCGTCCGGCCGTCGGGCCGTTGCCACGATAACTTGAGAACGAAAAGAGCTAGCGACTTGAAATTTTTAGGGTTGGTGGCGCATCCCAATACGACGGACAAGTTCGTTAATGGGCATAATCGGCCCAGTGGTTTCCGAGTAATAATTTTGTTTTCAACCAATATAAATCCGATCGAATTGAAACTTGGTGGGTAGTTGTAGAATATGAACCTTAGCACGTTTGTGAAATACTGTGCGAATCGTATGGCTAGAAAATTTTAAAAAAATTATTAAAAAATATTTTTGTCGTCACGATAACTTGAGAACGGAATGAGATAGCGGCTTGAAATTTTCAGGTTAGGATGTGCACCAGAACGCGACATTTCAGTTTGTTTATGAGCATAATCGGCCAAACGGTTTTAGAGTTATAGACGTCTGAAATTTTCTGAAATTTGGTGGTTTTTTGTTCCTCATTAACTCGAAAACTACTGAACCGATTGAATTCAAACATGGTTATTAGTTGCAGAATGCCAACGCGAAAATGTTTGCAATATTTGGTGAGGATAGCATTTGTAGAAAATTTTTAATAAATCATTGAAAAAAAAAAAAATTATATATATCAGTTACCATTCGTTTGAAATTGCTGAAATTTTGCAAGAGCCTTCATAACCTAACTCTACTGCCAAGTTTCAAGTTTTAATACGATCGGTTAAATATTGTTGGAGATTCGAGCATTCTTGTGTGAGTTCAGTAGATGCGTGACCGTTGCCTCGATAACTTTCGAACGAAAGGAGATAGGGACTTGCAATTTTCAGGGTAGGTTGCGTATCCGAAAGGGAGAGTTGAGTTCGATTTTGGGCATAATCGGCCTAACGGTTTCCGAGTTATACCCACCTGGAATATTATTTCCTTGATAACTCAAAAAAAATTGGTTTAAGCACTGACGTGAAGTCAGAAGCTTTTGCGCGTATGTTCTATTGTTCGTTCTTCTGTATTGGACACCCTTAATCGAATTTACCATGGTAAATTATGTTGTCCATTCTCCTTTATTGGACACTCTTAATTTCATTTAGTAGTTTCACTACTAAGTGAAACTAGATTCCTCTTTGAATTTCAAAGCTCCTTTCTCTTCGATCAGCAGTCTTAGCCTTGGTTTTTTCTGCCACTGAATATTTCTGTCCCGTCTGGTTTAATGGAATTCGATGCACAGCTGAATTCATCTATGAGGATCATCACTGGAACTATTCATTGGTTGCCAGTTCTTTCCAACATTGTCCCGCCCGACATTCGCAGGTAGGTTGTTTCAAATTCTTGGAATACATTTAATTATTTTCCGAATTCTTTTCCGATTCTCTCCTATATTCCAGGCAATAAGATTTTCAGATTGAAGTCACGCAACCCTTTATGGTCCAACTGTTTTCTTTATTTTATTAAATGTACAAGGGAGTTTGCGGTCGAAGCGATTTATTCAACGAATATTTAATTTCTGATACTTCAGAAAGATTTCCGGGGTAAGATCTTCCCAGGAAAATATGGTCTATTCTAAATCGTTTAAGAACCGGTCATGGTCGTTGCAACAGCATGCTTTCAGATGTAACTCAGTTGAGAGCCCTAGTTGTGATTGCGGGGAAGCAGAGGAAACCATAGATCATTTAGTTAATAATTGCCCGATATATAGATTCCAGGATGGTTTTAGGGCTATTCATAAAGTTTCTAAATCTATTTTAGAATGGGTAGTGAATTTAAAATCTATTTAATAAAACATGGAATATTACATTTTTAATTTGTTCGTTTTCTCCTTTTGCCTTTTCCTTTTCCAGATTGAGTTTCGGTTACCTTGGAGAAACCTCTCAGTTTATTCAAGGAAGAACCAATAGTGATGAAAAAGATGCCTCTCTGCTTGTTGAAGGAAGAATCGATAGTAAAGAATAAGATGCCCTTCGATATTTAATATTTCAGCATATTTATTTTGTTAACAACTTCAATTTTCATAAATCACAACACTAATGTGGAGATAGGGTTTTTTGCTGAGGTTTTTGGCGCTCTAGTTCCTCGGGACTGAGTGCTTATCAATTTGCCCAAATGTCTGTAATTTTAGAATTTTTGGCTGAAAATGGTATCAAACGATTTGGTTCGACTCACTGTACAAGAATCCGAGGTCGAAATCGATTCTGTCCGCCTGGCCGTAGGCACGATTCCGCTCGAACGAACAAAGTTAGAGGATTGAAATTTGCAAGGTGGGTTTGGAGCGTAAATATCTCGGTTAAGTTCGTTAATGGGCAAAATCCATCTAGCGGTTTCGGAGTTATGGCAGATTTTAGTAAAAATATATTTCATGAATATTTCCGAAACCGATCACTCGATCTATCTGAAATTTAGCATCAATTGTAGAATAATGACCTTCATACGTATGTGAAGTTTTGTATTGACCAGGTTACCGCAAAGTGTAAAAAAAAAATTTTGAAAATTAAAAAATTTTTTTACAATAACTCTCGAACGGAATGAGCTAGGCAGTTAAAATTTTCAGAGTAGGTTAGGGAGATGAATATCTCGGTTGAGTTCATTATTAGGCAAAATGGTTTCGGAGTACCGAAAAAAAAAAAATTTTTTAAGTAACAAATTTCAGATTCAATTTTTATTTAAGATGCAGTTCACCTTAAAAATCCATTGATATCATTTTCAACTCCAACAAGCTAATACTTTCGGAGATATGATTTTTCGAAATTTCAATAATGAATCGTACTTCTATGTTTTCACAGAATGTTATCATTATTCTTTGTAAGCTTTATTATATGATCTGTGTTCATACTCGTACATGTCATCCTGTTCTATAAGAGAGAGTCAAAGTCAGTTCAGCTATTTTAATTTGATAGATTTGATAGATAAACTATTATTTGAATTGAATTCCCTTTATGATGCAGTTCTATCATAAGAATACAGTGATATAATTCCCCACTCTGAGAAAGCTCCTGTCCACAGGGCTTGAACCCATTTTTTATTTAAGCTCTAGTATCATATATCTAATTCTATCGTTCCCCGTTACACTAACCTCTGCTAAAACTTTTTACGCGCATGTTCTGGAGAACATCGCGTTATCATTTTACCCAAATTTGTGTAATTTTCGAATTTTTTGCCGAAAATGGTCTTAAACGATTAGGTTCAACTCAATGATGAAGAATTCGAGGTCAAATTTGATTCTGTACGGCCGGCCGGACGGCCGAACAGAATCAAATTTGACCTCCAATTCTCCATCATTGAGTTGAACCTAACCATCCGGCCGGCCGTTGCCACGGTTTGCGAGGGATAATTTTGTCATCTACCAATACAGATCCGATCGAATTGAAACTTGGTAGCTAGTTGTAGAATACTCACATAAAGACGATTCAGAAACTTTGTGAGAATCGTAACAGTAGAAAATTTTGAAAAGAATATTATAAAATATTATTTATGTCGCGATAACCTGAGAACGGAAAGAGATAGCGACTTGCAACTTTAGGGTTGGTTGAGCATCTGAATTCGATATTTAAGTTTGTTAATAGGCAGCATCACCCAAACGGTTTTGGAGTTATACCCATCTGAAATTTGGTTGTTATTTCCTCAATAACTCGAAAACGCAGTACCGAACCAAATGAAAACTGGTTATTGGTTGTAGAATATCGACGTGAAATTTAAAATCTCAGAAAGTATTGGTTTCTCAGAGTTGGGAATTATATCAATGTATTCTTATGATAGAACTGCATCATAAAGGAAATTCAATTCAAATAATAGTCTATTTATCAAGATTAAATGAGCAATTAGATAATGAGAACTGCACCATGGAAAAAATCAAATAAAAATAGCTGAAATGAATTTGACTCTCTCTTATAGAACAGGATGACCTGTACGAGTATGAACACAGATCATATAATAAAGCATAGATAGAATAATTATAGCATTCTGTGAAAACATAGAAGTACGATTCATTATTGAAATTTCGAAAAATCATATCTCAGAAAGTATTAGCTTGTTGGAGTTGAAAATGATATCAATGGTTTTTTATGGTGAAACTGCATCCTAAATTAAAATTGAATTTGAAATTTGTTACTTAAAAAAAATTTTTTTTTCGTTACTAGGAAACCATATGGCCTATTTTGCCCAATAACGAACTCAACCGAGATATTTATCTTCCTAACCTACTTCGAAAATTTCTACTGCCTAGCTTTTTTCGTCCGAGAGTTATTGTAGAAATATTTTTTTTTAATTTTCAAATTTTTTTTTACACTTTGCGGTAACCTGATCAATACAAAACTTCACATGCGTATAAAGGTCATGATTCTACAATTTGATGCTAAATTTCAGATAGATCGAGAGATCGGTTTCGGAAATATTCATAAAAAATGTTTTTACTAAAAACGGCCATAACTTCGAAACCGCTCGATGGATTTCACCCATTAACGAACTCTTCTGAGATATTTACGCTCCGAACTTACCTTGCAAATTTCAATTCTCTAACTCCTTTCGTTCCAGAGTTATCGTGCCTACGGCCGGCCGGCCGGCCGGACCAGCCGGATAGAATCGATTTCGACCTCGGATTCTTGATCAGTGAGTCGAACCAAATCGTTTGAGACCATTTTCAGCCAAAAATCCGAAAATTACAGACATTTGGGCTAATTGATAAGCACTCAGTTCCGAGGAACTAGAGCGCCAAAAATCATAAAAATTCGTTGGAAAAAATTCTATACATCAGAAACTATTCGTCCGACATCGCCGAAATTCTACGAGAGCCTTCAAAACCTACTATTGCCAAGTTCCAAGTTTGAACATGGTCGGATCTATATTGTTGGAGATCTGAATAGCCTTGTGTGAGTTCAGTATCTGGATGAGTGACTGCTGCCTCGAAAAGTTTCGATCGAAAAGAGATAGGGACTTGAAATGTTCAGGGTAGGTTGCGCGTCCGAATGGAAGTGTTAAGTTCGTCGTTGGGCATAATCGGCCAAACGGTTTCGGAGTTTTACCTATCTGGAATATTATTTTCTCGACAACTCAAAAAATAGAAACCTGATCGAATTGAGAATTGGTATCTAATTGTAGAATATCTACATAAAGACGTGTGTGAAATTTTGTATATTAGTGGAGAATAGTACCCCTAGAAAATTTTAAAAATATCATGTATGAGTAGGTGGTTGATTATTGGCTTCAGGACTGGGCAAATAAAACGATCAATTCCAGGGGTAGGTTCGAATATTAACTACACGGAGTAGAGTAGAGTTTTTGAAGGCTTGACAGATTTACTCTGGAGTTCACTCTGACAGTGACAGAAGGTGCCAATATCGGAATATAGGTTATGTTGGTTTAAGAAAGAACCTATTATTATTGTTTTCTTCACATATATGTAACTCTAATCATAAATATATATTGTGAGCAGTATTGAAACTATTAAATTACCTCACAGAACATGCATAAAGCAGTGAGACGAAGATTCGAGATTTTCCGTCCCTTGAGTTATGTGAATTTTGACAGGAGTAAAATGAACTTGCAGTCGAATACTCTGACATTTCTAACGACAGTCATGGAGTAAAATTTACCCAACCTTTCAGTTTTCGAACGCAATTTAGTAAATATTACTCTACGGAGTTAATATTCGAATATAACCCTGGAAGTCGACGTTTCGATCTTGTTCAAGATCTTTCTCAAGACTAAAAATGTTTTTTCTTTATTGTCTAACATATAGAACACAAACATGTTTTGACACATTAAGCTTCAAAAAACAAACTATCTAAAACTAACCCTCATCAGCATGGCTGGAGTAATGCTTCAGAAAGCAGTCACAACAGAATCCTCTCTCGCATATTGGGAGCTCTTGTACGAACTCCATCGTACACGATTCCTTTTATATATCCCCACAAAAAAATCTGATGAGATCCGGTGAACTAGCAGGCCATCTTGTCGGTCCGCCCCTATACCAATCCATCTGTCATTTTTCACACAGGACACAGGAGCAAAAATAGTACTAAGCTTACTTCGGAGAAAATGTAAGGTATTCAATTGTCTACATTACCATGGAAAAAAATACAGGGTGTTACATTTGAAAAAATCGAGAAATAACAATTTGAAATTCTTAATACTTGGACATTAAGAACGGACACCCTGTATACGACAGGTTGATCATTTAGAAACGATGACTAAGCAAATTCTTCAGTTAAAAAAATTCTGATCAAATTCATGTTACTATTGCTTTTGGAAATCGGTAGAGGACTTTTAGCGAACTACTGTTCCTTCAAATTTTTGCAGTTTTCTCTGAATAAGATCTGTACTGTTGAAAAAATACCTCTAATATTTTGCGTCATGATAGAAGTATTGGAGACCATTCAAAATATGTGAAAATATAAGGTGTGGTCCGTTTAAAAAATCACTCATTTGTTGAATAATTTTATTTGGGAACACCCTGAATATTAGAAAATAATTTCCTGAGATGCAGAATTGAAAGTACAAAGAGCATGCTTTCGAACGAAATTTCTAAAGGTCTGGTTTGGCAGACGCACTATTGCAGGACCCAGTATATGGATGCTGCATTCGATAAAGAGTGTTTAACAGAGGTGAGTTGACAAAAGAACATGGGCTTAAAAGCTCTTGTTTCACGTCAGTGCTTGAACCAATTTTTTCAAACACATGCTTTTTTGTGAGTCGATAACCAACGATTTTTTGGCGCTCTAGTTCCTCGGAACAGAGTGCTTATCAATTTGCCCAAATGTCTGTAATTTTCGAATTTTTGTCTCAAACGATTTGGTTCGAGTCACTGATCAAGAATGCGAGGTTGAAATCAATTCTGTCCGGCCGGCCGTAGGCACGATAACTCTTTAACGAAAGGAGTTAGAGAATTGAAATTTGCAAGGTGGGTTTGGAGCGTAAACAGGTTTGTTCCAAGAGCGGCCGAAACCGTACAGTGAACGGTCCACCAACTGCGCAGTGATGTAAAAGCGTTCCAACAGTGTTTCTGTACGATTCACTGTACGATTCCTTGATCGGGTCTTGTGTTCCAAGAACTTTGTGGATCGTACACTGTACCGTACAGTGTACGGTCAAATCGATACTTGGTCGGAGGCAGGGATCGTTTGGGCAGGGAGTCTATAGGTTTGTTCCAAGAACAAAATTTGGACCGTTCAGTGTACCGTACAAGGGACGGTTTGAATCGTGTTTTTGCGCAGGTCAGTGTTATGTACGGTACGAAGGACTGGTTCAAAATTTGATGTTCTTGGAACGCTTTTGTGCACCGACGAATGACGCTTTCTTGAAATTTGATGATCACGCATATCATCCGAAGAAAGCTAATTTGAGGCTACGGTATAATTACTGATGATACCTGTCTTACACACAAATTATTTGCTATTATATCTATTCCTCACACACCTGGCCTACACATTTTCTATTTCAGAATAATCCTTATCATTCTGATTCCCATCGATATGGGTTTCAACTCTGTCGACATTAAATAGTAGGTAGGTAGGTCTTTACTTCTAGCCAAATTATGAGGCACGCAAGAAGTCATTACAAAATGGACAATTAAATTAATATTTCTCAATTTAACAGATCGGTTAACTGAATGTTTGAAAACAATGTCCAATAACATTTTTACACACCTAGAAGTTTCGAAAGTAAATATTGCAGTGATTCAGCCTTTACTAAATGGTAATTGATCATAATGAAAAAACAACACTGTTAAATTTACTACGTTTTTTCTATTGAAATAATTACAAATATTATTGCTACTGTAGTTTCGAACTTTTTTTCATCATCAGATAGATTTAAAAAGTGAATAAAAAGTACAATAATTATCCTTCCAATATGACGGTAGGTGGTATTTAAACAGGTAGAAAAGGTTTTATATGCTAGTATCGAGGAAGTACATCTCAATTGCAAAGGGATTATTGCATTTTTGAATTTTATAAGGATTGAGAACTGCTATTCAAAGATTTCGAATATTGGTGATCTATATAAATCAGTCTGATTCTTAAATATCATAGAAACCTTTTGTACCTGTTTACTTCCCGACTACTATCAGATTGTAAGAATAGTTGTTCTTTTTATGCACTTTTCAATTGAATTGCAGTAACAGGATATTTGTAATTATTTTGATAGTATAAATGTAGTAAATGCAACAGTGTTGTTTTTCCGAAAGTAAATAATCATAAATCAACAGCATCAAATCAACGAATATCGAAACCAATAACAAACAGACAACTGTCAAAATAGGAAGAAATAGAAATTGCGCAGGTCGGTACAAAACCAGCCCAAACGATCCCTGCCTCCGACCAAGTATCGATTTGACCGTACACTGTACGGTACAGTGTACGATCCACAAAGTTCTTGGAACACAAGACCCGATCAAGGAATCGTACAGTGAATCGTACAGAAACACTGTTGGAACGCTTTTACATCACTGCGCAGTTGGTGGACCGTTCACTGTACGGTTTCGGCTGCTCTTGGAACAAACCTTATTCTCGACCATTTGCAATTTTAACGATCGGTCGCATATGCTATATATTGCTATTAGTAGAGTTCACAAGGCATGAAAAGAGCTCTAAAACAGATTTTCGTGGGACCTTCATTGCTAAAATGTATAGACCACTGGGTATCATTCTCCATACCCTTACAATGTAAATTCAACTGGTCGTCAAAAAATCGTCGTGTGCAGGAAGGGGTGGGGGGAATTTTTCCAAAAATTGACAAAAAAATTTTTTCTGTTCATGGTCATCTATATACGGTGAACATCACTCACACAAACTTCTGTTGAAATATACGATTCAGAAATATTTTTTATTAATTGTCAAAAAAGTCGGATACAATGCTCTTAAATGGAATTCCTTAAGATATAAACGCTTGTCCTGAACACCCATATTAACTATTATGTTCCACTCGGTTTTACTCGAGATCTGTTAGGATTATCGAAAAAATGCTTTATATGAAAGGTCTGCTCCGAAAACCAACGATTCAGATGCTTCTTTCAAAATTACAATAGGTAGAATAGTTTCCTCACAAAATAAGAAATTGTGTTATTAACTCCCATTAACCGAAACCGAACCTGGAGACGCTAGTAAGGCGCAATTTGTAGCGTTAGTCCATGTTAGTGGCGACCTTATGGATTTGAGCATTGATCTATGCACATAAGGTTCGTTATATCTATCCGACCAACTTTACAGTACTATTCCTGCGTGCCTTCAGAACGCATTTTGAAGATATTGTTTAAATTCCTAATTTTTTATATATATATGAGAATTTTACATATAATTCATATATATTTGATTTAATTTTGTTAATTTGTTAATAAATATGCAAATATGCGTGTTCAAACTTATATTTATTACTTCTTAAATCAATTTTGTGACGTAATATTACCACATTTTTGAAATCATCGTTCATTCTCATTAGTAGTAACAAGATTTCCTGAATCCTAGACCAAAAATCTGGAAAAGAATTAAGAAGGTATATAGTTGGTATCTATGATATTTAGGGTCTAAAAATTCCTTACATGTCATGATTCATCTAATTCAACTATCACTATCAGATGAAGAATCATCATTTTGAAGATATTGTTTAAATTCCTAATTTTTTATGTATATGAGAATTTTACAGATAATTCATATATATATTTGATTTAATTTTGTTAATTCGTTAATAAATATGCAAATATGCAAGTTCAAACTTATATTCATTACTTCATAAATCAATTTTGTGACGTAATATTAACACATTTTTGAAATCATCGTTCATTCTCATTAGTAGGAACAAGATTTCCTGAATCCTAGACCAAAAATCTAGAAAAGAATTAAGAAGGTATATAGTTGGTATCTATGATATTTAGGGCCTAAAAATTTCTTACATGTCATGATTCATCTAATTCAACTATCACTATCACATGAAGAATCATCAAGGGAAGGAAGATTTGAAAAATTTGAAGTACTCGTATTTGCACATGTTTTTTGGGCCATACATTTGCAGGAGCCAATACACGGAATTTGTTTTCTTTTACAGGAACACATTGATCCTGTGCAATCTGAAATGAGAATTTCCATTTCATAAAGAATATTTACGGATCTGATATTCGAAATAATATTTACCTTTCCTACAACTGCAGTTGCTAAGGATAGATGTTTCCTTAGGTAGGATTGGCATCGTCGTTAATTTTGGCAGAAGTTTTCCATTTTCTACATACCACCCACTAAATATAGGATCCGGTAAAGATGGTCATGGTACATTACTATTGATCCAAATTTTTGTTTGGTAATGGACTCGAAGGCTGTGTTGTCTCAAACTATCCAATGTTGGAGGTAATTTACTTATGGATCTTGAAGAAGCTTTAATATTCCCCTGAGCCTGTTGATACATTTCACATTTTCGTTTGTCGTATACAGACAGATTACAAATTCAACAATATCATTGAATACTTTCAAACTTGGCACCGGAAGTACATGATGAATTCAAAAATAGGAATTTTGTCATGAAATGTTTGATTGGGAATTTTAACCAACTTTCTGTAGATCAGGCGCTAGAGCATATCAACAAAAATTCCAAAGCTGCAGGAGGAACAGTGGGATAAACTGAAAATAGTACTATAGAATGGATGAATGGTTCTTGAGTTACAACATTATTGGTATGAAGTTAGTCACATTACGCTCATCTTTGCATCTTCATTCGGTCAAAATGTCGAAGAAGGTAAAAAAATAATGAGAGAATTTGAGAGAATAAGTATTCAATGATATTGTTGAATTTGAAATCCATCTGTATACGACAAACGAAAATGTGAAATGTATCAACAGGCTCAGGGGAATATTATAGCTTCTTCAAGATCCATAAGTAAATTACCTCCAACATTGGATAGTTTGAGACAACACAGCCTTCGAGTCCATTACCAAACAAAAATTTGGATCAATAGTAATGTACCATGACCATCTTTACCGGATCCTATATTTAGTGGGTGGTATGTAGAAAATGGAAAACTTCTGCCAAAATTAACGACGATGCCAATCCTACCTAAGGAAACATCTATCCTTAGCAACTGCAGTTGTAGGAAAGGTAAATATTATTTCGAATATCAGATCCGTAAATATTCTTTATGAAATGGAAATTCTCATTTCAGATTGCACAGGATCAATGTGTTCCTGTAAAAGAAAACAAATTCCGTTATTGGCTCCCTGCAAATGTATGGCCCAAAAACATGTGCAAATACGAGTACTTCAAATTTTTCAAATCTTCCTTCCCTTGATGATTCTTCATGTGATAGTGATAGTTGAATTAGATGAATCATGACATGTAAGAAATTTTTAGGCCCTAAATATCATAGATACCAACTAAACTACATATATACCTTCTTAATTCTTTTCTAGATTTTTGGTCTAGGATTCAGGAAATATTGTTACTACTAATGAGAATGAACGATGATTTCAAAAATGTGTTAATATTACGTCAAAAAATTGATTTATAAAGTAATGAATATAAGTTTGAACACGCATATTTGCATATTTATTAACGAATTAACAAAATTAAATCAAATATATATGAATTATCTGTAAAATTCTCATATACATAAAAAATTAGGAATTTAAACAATATCTTCAAAATGCGTTCTGAAGGCACGCAGGAATAGTACTGTAAAGTTGGTCGGACAGATATAACGAACCTTATGTGCATAGATCAAAGCTCAAATCCATAAGGTCGCCACTAACATGGACTAACGCTACAAATTGCGCCTTACTAGCGTCTCCAGGTTCGGTTTCGGTTAATGGGAGTTAATAACACAATTTCTTATTTTGTGAGGAAACTATTCTACCTATTGTAATTTTGAAAGAAGCATATGAATCGTTGGTTTTCGGAGCAGACCTTTCATATAAAGCATTTTTTCGATAATCCTAACAGATCTCGAGTAAAACCGAGTGGAACATAATAGTTAATATGGGTGTTCAGGGCAAGCGTTTATATCTTAAGGAATTCCATTTAAGAGCATTGTATCCGACTTTTTTGACAATTAATAAAAAATATTTCTGAATCGTATATTTCAACAGAAGTTTGTGTGAGTGATGTTCACCGTATATAGATGACCATGAACAGAAAAAAATTTTTTGTCAATTTTTGGAAAAATTCCCCCCACCCCTTCCTGCACGCGACGATTTTTTGACGACCAGTTGAATTTACATTGTAAGGGTATGGAGAATGATACCCAGTGGTCTATACATTTTAGCAATGAAGGTCCCACGGGGTGACACGATAGAGCCCGGTTTGAACTCTACTATATAGAGATGCGCACGATCGTGCAAATTGCGAATGGTCGAGAATAGACCTGCGCAATTTCTATTTCTTCCTATTTTGACAGTTGTCTGTTTGATATTGGTTTCGATATTCGTTGATTTGATGCTGTTGATTTATGATTATATACTTTCGGAAAAACAACACTGTTGCATTTACTACATTTATACTATCAAAATAATTACAAATATTCTGTTACTGCAATTCAGAACTTTCGTTCATTTTGAAAAGTGAATAAAAAGTACAACTATTCTCACAATCTGATAGTAGTTGGGAATTAAACAGGTACAAAAGGTTTCTATGATATTTAAGAATCAGACTGATTTATTTATATCACCAATATTCGAAATCGTTGAATAGTAGTTTTCAATCCTTATAAAATTCAAAAATGCAATAATCCCTTTGCAATTGAGATGTACTTCCTCGATACCAGCATATAAAACCTTTTCTACCTGTTTTAATACCACCTCTGATGATGAAAGAAAGTTCGAAACTACAGTAGCAATAATATTTGTAATTATTTAATAGAAAAAACGTAGTAAATTTAACAGTGTTGTTTTTTCATTATGATCAATTACCATATAGTTAAGGCTGAATTACTGCAATATTTACTTTCGACACTTCTAGGTGTGAAAAAATGTTATTGAACATTGTTTCCAAACATTGAAACAAAAATTCAGTTAACCGTATCTGTTGAATTGAGAAATATTAATTTAATTGTCCATTTTGTAATGACTTGCGTGCCTCATAATTTGGCTAGAAGTAAAGACCTATCTACCTACTATTTAATGTCGACAGAGTTGAAACCCATATCGATGGAAATCAGAATGATAAAGATTATTCTGAAATAGAAAATGTGTAGGCCAGGTTTGTAAGGAATATATCGTCGTTGCGCCTTCAAAACGCGACATGTGCATATATTGTGTAAAATGCGTCAAGTGTATATTTCGATTAAGAACTGCGCAACATGGATATTTCGTTAAAAGCTGCCATGTGATAATCACACTAGTTTCGGTTCCAGTTGGATTTGATCGAAAAGCGACAAGTACGAAATCAAAAATATGCTCCTGCAAACACGCAAAGTGTATGAATGCACAATCTATCAAAATTCACATGTCGCACTTTGAAGGCGCAGCGACGATATAGAATAGCAAATAATTTATGTGTAAGACAGGTATCATCGGTAAATACCATAGCCTCAAATAAGCTTTCCTCCGATGATATGCGTGATCATCAACAAATTTCAAGAAAGCGTCTTTCGTCGGTGTACAAAAGCGTTCCAACAAATCTCGGACAAGTTCGTTAATGGGCAAAATTCATCAAGTGGTTTCAGAGTTATGGCCGATTTTAGTAAAAACATTTTTTATGAATATTTCCGAAACCGATCACTTCATCTATCTGAAATGTAGCATCAAATTGTAGAATCATGACCTTTATACGCATGGGAAGTTTTGTATTGACCAGGTTACCGCAAAGGTTAAAAAAAAATTTGAAAAAAAAAAAAATTCTACAATAACTCTCAAACGGAATGAGCTAGGCAGCTTTAATTTTCAGAGTAGGTTAGGGAGAAGAATGGTCGCATTCAGCGGACGAAGCGCTCAGCCACTTTACGCTACCGCTACCTAGCACAAATCAAAGGTGTTCCATAAAATAGCCTCCGCTCCACAACGTGTTGAGTTCGTAGGGCATGTGCCACCGAACGTTTTGGTAACGGTTGCGCAACTGTTTCGTCCGCTGAATGCGATAGAAATAGGCCAGATGGTTTCGGAGTAACGAAAAAAACCATTGATGTCATTTTTAACTCCAACAAGCTAATACTTTCGGAGATATGATTTTTCGAAATTTCAATAATGAATCGTACTTCTATGTTTTCACAGAATGCTATAATTATTCTATCTAAGCTTTATTATATGCTCTGTGTTCGTACTCGTATATGTCATCCATTTCTATAAGAGAGAGTCAAATTCATTTCAGCTATTTTAATTTGATTTCCTCCATGGTGCAGTTCTCATTCTCAGATTGCTCATTTAATCTTGATAAATAAACTATTATTTGAATTGAATTTCCTTTATGATGCAGTTCTATCATAAGAATACATTGATATAATTCTCAACTCTGAGAAAGCAATACTTTAGGAGATATAATTTATCTGTTCGAACTAAAGCGCCAGAAAGCTCCTGTCCACAGGGCTTGAACCAATTTTTTCATCATAAAACTCCTACTACGTGATTACATGTGAGTTTGGTTGTGTACCTATTTACTAATCAGCGCTAATTACCGTGATTTTTCAAATAGTCTCTAATTGCGGATGATCAATATAAACGTCGCAAATCGTGTTCCTGACAGTTATGTTTATGCAAATATTAAAACTGGGAAAATTGCGGCAAATTTCAATTATTTTCATTCCAAATTGAGCGTAATAACATACATTCAGGATAGCTCAATTAAGACGTACCTACTACATGCGTACAATTTGCATCCATCGTAGTTTTTATGCTGTAATTATTTCATGGGAGATCATGAAATCTTTAGGTGGTCTCGAATGGAAGTGGCCAAGAGATTTGTACGGTAGTTTGGGCGGATAATTGTCTGAATTTGCATGAAAATACTTTTAATTTCAATGTAATTCGTTACATTTCTCATTTGTCGTCTCAGGTAGCTACTGAATTTTGAGATTTCTGAGATTAGGAACAATCGAAATTGTTATGGATTTCCATTATCGATTAGTTTGTCATTGAATATAACAATACGTATTGTTTGCGGCTCCAAATATAGAAATATTTCAATTGTATTGATAATTTTTCGGATGAACTAATTTACAAATTGATTGCTCAAATTCTATGATTTAATATGAATACAAAGGAATATAAATCATTCAGTGAGCCACGCAAAATATCGATTTTCGTCTGCTAGCGTCAGGTCTCTATGTCAATTCTTTTCAATTAACACTTAATATTTCTTTATTTTGAATGATAACTTCGAAGAACTAAATTCTGATTTAAATATCCAGGGTAAGTACCTAATTGCTCAGATGGCAGAATCGAGTTAGTAAATGAGCATGATCAAGAATTCAATTTTAATCTTATTTTTTTTAATCTATAGAAATACGGATGCACCATGTTTAAATTGAGCAGTAGAAAACTATGTATTTTAATATTCATGCATAAATTCGTGAGGATCATATTATGACTAGGGCAAACTGATCCTATTTTCAGTATAAGTAAAGTAATTCAATATACAGGGTGATTCACGAAGATCAGTTTTCAGAATATTTCGGAGAAAGACTCGAGATGAACACTTGAAATTATATAGTTAAGCTTTGTTAGGAGAGATGAATTCTTGGAAAAAATTTCAGATTCCGACTTCCGGTTTCACCGGAAATGATACCAACGTTCGTTTTTAAAAGTAATCCCCAGTTTTTTCATTGATAATCAGATTACCCATTGAATTATACATTGTTTTAATGTATCACTTACATATTATTCTCAGAAAATTCGTGCGAAATCTGAAAAAAACCCTTTAAATTTTCTCAAATAGGGCTTCATTTCAATGTTAATAACTTGTAGATTTTTACATGAAAATTCCTAATTTTCTAGCTTCTATCAGAAGACATATCAATGCTTCTCCTTCGTTAATTACAAATCCAATTGAACATACAGGTTGTTTCCATTTCAATGTAAAAATCAGTCATGACAAAAACCTCAAAACTCATTTTTTTTCAAATGAGAACCTATTTTTTTATTGGTCAGCTGAAATCTATACTTTAAAAAATAGTGTATTTTATATCATACATAGCACTGCACTAAAATGCTTATTTCTCGAGATATTCGGTAAGTAAAACAGTAGTACGTTTTATAAAATACACTATTTTTTAACAGAGATTCTATCTGACCAATAAAAAAATGGGTTCTCATTTAAAAAATGAGTTTTCAGGTTTTTGTCAGGACTCAGTTTGACAATGAAATAGAAACACCATGTATGTTCAATTGAATTTAATATTAATGAACGAGAAGCAGTGGCATGTCTTCTGATGGGAGCTAGAAAATTAGGAATTTTCATGGAAAAATCTACAGTTATTAACATTGGAATGAAGCCCTATTTGAGATAATTTAAAGGGATATTTCACATTTCACACGAATTTTCTGAGAATAATGTGTAAGTGCCACATTTAAACCATGTAGAATTCAATGGGTAATCTCATTATTAATGAAAAAGTCAGGAGCTTTTGCGCGTATGTTCTATTGTCCATTCTCCTGTATTGGACCTTCTTAACCGAATTTACCATGGAAAATTGTATTGGATACTCTTAATCAAATTTACCATGGTAAATTCGATTAATTTGGAACTTGGCAATAGAGTTAGGTTTTGAAGGCACTCAGAATTTCAGAATTCAGGCAGATAGCTTCTGAGATCTATAACATTTTTTCCGATGATTTAAAAAAATTTCTAGTGATTCGATCCTCAGGAAATTTCGCAGAAAATTGCATGTCGGTATTCTACAACTAATTATCATGCTTGAATTGGATCGAATTTTTCGAGATATTGAGGAAATAACAACAATATTTCAAAGAGGTATAATTCCAAAACCGTTTGACCAGTTATCTATACAGGGTGTCCCGAAATATATGCAACAAAATTTAACAGAAGATTCTTGAAGAAAATTCAGCGATCCGTAGTTTTTATAATTGTGAAATGGGCCTCCATTTTGGAGTTACTGAACTCTGAATTTGGTCCCCCAGAATAGTTTTTTGTCAATACTTCAGAACATTGTTGCATATTACATACCAAATTGTATACACGGGGGTTCTGAAATATGATAAATCTGACAGTGCTACGTCTTTTGGCATGGTGCCACCTTAGGACACTGTTCCTTGGGCCCCCTTGTCTTTGGAGCCCGATAAAAGTGTATTTTTATTTTTCCAAATTTATTATTCTATAGGAAAGCCCGTGTTTTTTGTAAATATTTTTGTCTCTCGAATTTTTTTCGACGAATGAGTTATTTTCGGTTGAGACGGCATAATGTAACATCATGCGTATCGGGATTTGTAATCAATCGTAGGAGCCGAATATCCAACCGTGTGATAATATGTCCTGATATTGCATGATTATTATGTGTTGCATTAGAATCCTCAGAAGAAAGAAGATCTAACATCAGACTTCCATATCTTCCTGAAGTGATGATCTTGATACTAGGTTAACGCATAATTGAAAATGATCATAAAAAAATAGCAAGTTGTTTTTGTAAAGCATTATTTGATTTAAACAAATAAACTAATGCCGTTTTACTTGAAAACGACTCATTCTACAAAAAAAATGCAGGAGACAAAAAATGTACAAAAGATCCGGGCTTTCCTATGAAATAATAAATTTGGATAAATAACAACAGAGTTTTTGGGCTCCAAAAACAAGGAGGCCCAAGGAAAAGTGTCTTAAGGAAGAAACATGCCAAAAAAGGTAACAATGTTATTGACATAAAACTAATCTGGGAGGGGGGGTTGTGGCAAATTTAGAGATCTGTAGCTCCGAAATTGGGACCCATTCCACAGAAATAAAAAATATGAGTCCCCTAAATTTTGTACAAGAATCCACTGTTAAATTTTGTTGCATATATTTCGGGACACCTGTATTAACAAACTAAAATGTCGCATTTGGATGCGCAACCTATCCCAAAATTTGAAAGTCGCATCTCTTTCCGTTCTCAAGAAATAAATAATATTTTTAATAATTTTTTTTTAATTTTCTAGTCAAACGAACCTCGGAAAATTTCATATACGTCTTTACGTCAATATTATACAACCAGTTATCAAGTCCCAATTCGATCAGATCTGTATTGGTTGAAAACAAAATTAGTACTTGGAAACAGTAGGGCCGATTATGCCCATTAACGAACATGTCCTTCACATTTGGACGTGCCACTTACCCTGAAACTTCAAGTCGCTATCTCTTTCCGTTGGAAAGTTATCGTAGCAACGGCTGGCTGGCCCACACAGAATCAAATTTGACCTCAGATTCTTCAACAGTGAGTCGAACCTAATCGTTTGAGACCAATCTTGGCAAATAATTCTAATATTACAGACATTTGGACAAAATGATAGCACGCTGTTTCCCAGAAGATGCGCCAAAAAAATAAAGTTTTACTCGGATCCACGTGCCTAATGTTGACCACAGACAGACACAGATCAAAATTACTTTGATACAGATTCATAATGCGTGCGATTGGCTCAGTGGTAGAGTAATTGACTTGGGAGCGGAAGCCCCAAGTTCAATTCCGAGGCTAGGAAAGAAATCTTCTAGTCACGGTAATCGCCACCATTCGCTGTTGGGTCAAAAATTAACAGTGCTGTGCCTAAGGTGGCGTAAGGACCCAGTAACAAAGCCTACACAGAACACAACTGGTTCTCCTAACTTAGGGCAAGCTCTTAGAGCTTATGAGGGGTCTCCTTGTGGAAGACCCAGGAGGATCAGTATATTAATAATAATAATAATAATAATAATAATAATATTAGTCATAAAACTTCAAATCCGACAATGACATGTTCTCTACTGAAACAGGTTCCAATGTTATCAAAAGAACGGCCAAGGAAACAAGGGAAAATAATAAAATAACAATGGAATTAATTATGAATCAATCTCTCACGAGATGAAACTATCGACAACGAAGAACGGATCAAGGACGCCGTATGAATACATCCATCAATCACGGTGTCGCTCTCTATTCATTTCTGTGCCTCTCGCGTTGTTCATGCTATAATTTTCGTGTCAAAGCGGAATACTCGGGGAAACTTTTATTCTATGTAGAAAATAATTTCAATACCGACCGAGGTCCAACCACGAATTCAGGTATACGGAATGCCTTCCACCTCTTCTGGTTCGTTTATGGGACACTATGCGATCTATTTCTAAGAATACCAGACAAGTAACATGGGTTTCACAAAGACGCCATGACCACCCCAAATTTTACCGACCACATATTAAGTTTCCGTCGGCAAGGCGTTTGTACCATGAAAACTTAATCTCGGAACTTATCTACCTGTTAGCTGTTTCGGATATGGCTAATATATATTTATGGCTAATATATATGCATCTATATCCTTTTCTATACCTTTTCAAGTTCAATTTAGGAAAAAGTAAAAGCAATTTCGGAAATAGTAAAATCCATTTCGGAAAAAGTAAAACCGATTTCAGAAAAAGTAAATCCAATTTCGGATGAAATATTTCAGAATTATTTAGTGAAATTTTGTGTGCATAAGACCCATTTTCGTTATTATCGCAATGAATATCGTCTATTATATGATTTTAACTCTTACGTTGAACAATTTAAGGATGACCTAACTGCAAGAATAGTTATTAATGTACCAAGGACGAAAAACAGTCGAGTCTGCAAATTGCTATCCGCGGCTGTGTCGAGAATAGCAAGCAGGCGAGACAATAGTCAGTTTTTCGTCGAGGTGCATATTATATTTTTTCGTCCACTCCACATATTCTTATGAATTTCGGACCTCTTAATTAATTTCACAATAGCAAATGATACATACACTAATGTTTGTAATGAACCGTATCCATAGTGAACACAGCACTGACAGTTATTCTTACAGACACTCATGTTTGTATTGAACCTCATCATCATTGTCATAGTGACCACAGCGGACGAGAAAGTAAGTTTGCGGACGAGGATACGTATTTTTCCTGCGGTTTGGCCATTCTTAGATCACTTAACGTACGGGATAAATTCGTTAGAAAGAAGATATTCACTAAGACAATAACGAAAATATGTCTTATGGACACAAGTAATTCTGAATATTTTGTTCAAAATAGGATTTGCTTTTTCCGAAATTGGTTTTACTAATTCCGAAATTGATTTTACTTCTTCCGAAATTGAACTTGAAACGGTATAGATCTAGAGAATGATCACTGTTGTCAGGCAAATCTCTGTGTTTATGGAAGACAAACTTTTGAGAAGAAATAAATGTATAAATTAATTGCAGTAGCGTGAAGAGCTTGATCACATTCGTATAGTTATACAGGGTAGAAGGTAGAACTCATCAATATGAATAAACGGTCCAATTATGGCTATAAGTGTTTCAAAACTATCAGGAGTCATGCTGAAAAATTGTAGAGGAAATGAAATTATTATTTATGAAACAAATATAATATATGTATAATATATAATGTAATCAGTCCAGACAGGAACCCAAATCAGAATTTTATTAATTAATTATTAGAATTATTATTAGAATAAGTTGGAAATCGCGTTCTAAATCTTCCATAATTAGATAATGACTCGTAAATTATGCTCGACTTCCTTTTATTTTTCATTTTCGACTCGCTAACCAAATATTTTCAAAGAATGAATTATATAAACAAACTAGAACAGCAATAAATATGACGTCTCTTATAGGTAGATAAGATAACATGAATGAACAGTGAACACAGACAGATTGAATTCGCATTCTGTGAAAACATAGAAATACACTGTATTATTGAAATTTCGAAAAAATCATATCTCCGTAAGTATTAGCATGTTAGAGTTGAAAATTAAACCAATGCATTCTTATGCTAGAATTGCATCTTGAAAAAAATGAAATTAATTTGAATTTGAAATTTGTAATTTAAAAAAAAATACGCTGAAACCACCCGATTTTGCCCAATAAGGAACTTAACCGACATACTAATCTCCCAAACCTACTCTGAATATTTCAACTGTCTAGCTCGTTCCTTTCGAGAGTTATGGTGCCTACGGCCGGCTCGGCTGGTCGTCCGGACAGAATCGATTTCAACCACGAACTCTTGATCGGTGAGTCGAACCAAATCGTTTAAGACCATTTTCATCCAAAAATTCGAAAATTACAGACATTTGGGCAAATTGAAAAGCACTCTGTTCCGAGGAACAAGAGCGCCAAGAAGACTCACCTTTGAAATCCCCCTGTATAGTTAAATTATTTCTTACATATTTTGAATGTAAAATGCCTTTTTCAGAAACTACTGTGTGAGCAAAGCAATTATTGATAGATTTGAAGTAAACATTTGAGAATTAAAATAATATATGTATTATATTCATCTACCTATCATTATAATGGATTTAAATGAAGTAAAGTAAGGATCGGTTCAATTAAATGTAGAATTACGTTTTGGCGCTCTTTTCTAGGCAACAGCGTGCTATATTTTGCCTAAACGCTGGCAGGCCGTCCTTTGCCACGATAACTTTTGAACGTCTTGAAATTTTCAGGGAAGGTTTCGCATATGGATGCGATGGTTAAGTTCGTTATTGGGCATAATCGGCCAGACGGTTCCGGAGTTATACGCATATGAAATTTGGTGGGAATTTTCCAATAACTCAAAAAATACAGATCCAATCGAATTGAAACTCAGTAATTAGTTGTAGAACGCCAAAGCGCCAATTTTGCAAAATTACGGGAGCATTGTTTTACTTGAAAAAAAAACCTTTTTCTTTAGAAAATACATTCGATTAAGGGTGTCCAATACAGGAAAATGGACAATAGAATATACGCTCAAAATATCCTGACTTCACGGCAGTGCTTGAACCAATTTTTTCAACATTTTCTACGAGTACGCTTCTAACAAAATTGTACACACGTTTTTATGACGATATTCTACAACTAGTTACCAAGCTTCAATTTGATCGAGTCTATATTTTTTGAGTTATTGAGGAAAGTAATATTCCAGGTGGGTATAACTCCGAAACCATTGGACCGATTATGCACGAAAACGAACTCAACTCTCCCATTCCGATGCGCAACCTACCCTGAAAATTGCAAGTCCCTATCTCCTTTCGTTCGAAAGTTATCGAGGCCTCGGTCACCCATCCAGCTACTGAAGGCACAAGGCTGCTCGTATCTCCAAGAATATAGATCCGATCGTCGGAAAAATAGTTTCTGATATATGGATTTTTTTTCAATGATTGTCAATGATTTTCAATGATTTTTTAAAAATTTTCTAGTGACACGATCCTCATAAAATTTTGTATTTTTCGAGTTATTGAGGAAATTACATAGAAATTCCAGATGGGTATAACTCCAAAACCGTTCGGCCGATTATACCTATAAATAACCATGATTGAATTAGATCGGTTTCGTATTTTTCGAGTTATTGGGGAAATAACAACAAAATTCCAGATGGGTAGGTATAACTCCAAAACCGTTTGGCGGATTATGCCTATAAACAAACTCAATGTCGCATTCAGATGCACAAACTAACCTGAAAATTTCAAGTCGCTATCTCTTTCCGTTTCCAGATTTTCGTAACATAAATAATATTTTTCAATAATTTTTTTAAAAATTTTCTGGTAACATGATTCTCACAAAATTTCACAAACGTCCTTAGTTTTGTATTCTACAACTACTCACCAAGTTTTAATTCGATCGGATTTGTATTGGTTGAAAACAAAATTATTACTCTGAAACCATTGGGCCGATTATTCCCATTATCGAACTTGTCCATCGTATTGGGAGGCGCCACCTACCCTGAAAATTTCAAGTCTCTATATCTTTCCGTTCTCAAGTTATCGCCGCAACGGCCGGCCGGACAGAATCAAATTTGTCCTCGAATTGAGGGAGTTGAACCTAATCGTTTCAGACCATTTTCAGCAAAAAATTTGAAAATTACAGACATTTGGGCAAAATGATACGCGATGTTCCCCAGAACATACAATTTTTATATCGGGAACTTTTTGTCAGATTCCTATGGAATTCCGCACAAACCATAAAGCCTAATTTTATTTTCCAATATTTCCAAAAATATAAATCCCATCGAATTGAAAATTAGTAGGTACTCTAGTAGTTGAATACATGTGGGAAAGCTCTGTCCCTGTCCACATTTCTTCAACTACTAAAGTACCTACGAAATTCTTAGCGACGCAGTGAGTATTATGAAGGCGCTAGTATCGCGGCTGTTCTGTTGGAATTTTGAAAAATCATAATATCTCCGAAAGTATTAGTTCGTAAGAGTTGAGAATGATATCAATGGATTCCTATGATGAAACTGCATGCAATTTTTGCGCGTATGTTCTGGGGAACATCGCGTTATCATTTTGTCCAAATGTCTGTAACTTTCGAATTTTTCGATGAAAATGGTCTCAAACGATTTACTTCGACTCCCCAATGAAGAATTTGAGGACAAATTTGATTATGTCCGGCCGGCCGGCCGGCCGTTGCCACGATAACTTGAGAACGAAAAGAGCTAGCAACTTGAAATTTTCAGGGTGGATGGCGCATCCCAATACGACGGACAAGTTTGTAAATGGGCATAATCGGCCCAGTAGTTTCCGAGTAATAATTTTGTTTTCAACCAATATAAATCCGATCGAATTGAAACTTGGTGAGTAGTTGTAGGATATGAAGCTTAGCATGTTTGTGAAATTTTGTGCGAATCGTATGGCTAGAAAATTATTAAAAAATTATTGAAAAATATTTTTGTTGTCACGATAACTTGAGAACTGAAAGAGATAACGGCTTGAAGTTTTCAGGTTAGGATGTGCATCAGAACGCGACATTCCAGTTTGCTTATGAGCATAATCGGCCAAACGGTTTTAGAGTTATAGCCATCTGAAATTTGGTTGTTTTTTGTTCCTCATTAACTCGAAAAATACTAAACCGATTGAATTCAAACATGGTTAATCAGCCCTATTCTGTTACTCGGATAGAAATGAACGCATCGGATCGTAATCTAACAAATCGGAATGTTTATCTTCTATCGCGTCCAATTTTGGTATTCTATAACCAATGTAGAAGACGCTGCAGAATCGGAATTCTTATTTATATTCGACGCTCTTGGAAGTAGCCGGCAACGTTGCATGTGCACGCAAATCCCGCCCTTAATAACCACTGACATTTATCAGTTTCATAAATATCAGTTTCATAAATATATGCAGTTTACTTTAATGAATTTTAGTAGAAAACAATAACACGCTGTTTCTGGAGGAACAAGCGCGTAAAAAGAAGATAAAGGGAGGTTTTTTTTTTTTAATAAAAAGCGAAGTGAATACATTTTCAATTCATCCCGTGGAATTTAAAAACAGAGAGAAATTACAATTCTCCAATAGCTTCAAATGATTCGGCAGTCGTCAGAATCGGTTGTTCAAAGTGAGAACTGACTTCATTTATGAAATCGACAGCAATTGTTTGAGGTAAACGGTGAACGGTAAAGCTTCCTAAATATTTCTCCTGGGATTTCAAAAGGATTACTAACTGACATCCCTAAGTTCACGACGTTCCATTCTGAACATTTTCTGTTCGATTTTTTCTTCAATCACCGAACGTAATTCATAGATGATATCCACGTTTTTCACTCTGATTAATCGACACTTTTTTTAAAATAGTTCCTTCTTCTGGCAAAACACCTATTAAATTTTTCCGTATTTACAAACGCTAAATTGAATTCGTCGATTTCATATGTCAACATACGGCGACGGCGCATGCTCCCGCTCATGGTTCCGATCTCGTAAAGCGATTCCGATATGGTTTAGGCGGTAGAGAGCAATCTATTCGATTTCGATTTCAGATCTCGATAATAGAATTCGAGTTGAGTTAGGCCGCTCGTATACCAGCACGACGAGACCGCAACGCTACCGCGACGATACTTTTTAACGAGGAAAATGCGTCGCGTCGCCGTATCTTTGGTGTGGGCGCTTCTATGACTTACCAAGTACCGCGACTGCGAAGCGACACGAAGTCGCGGTCGCGTTGCGGTCGCGTCGTGCTGGTGTACGAGCGGCCTTACAGAATACCAATTTGAAGCGATTCCGATTTGACCGGTGTATTTCTATTCGATGCATACCATCTCTATTCGATTTGAAGTTACAGAATAGGGTTGATTAGTTGTAGAATGACAACGCGAAAATTATTGCAAAATTTCGTGATGATAGTATTTGTAGAAAATTCTTAAAAAATCATTAAAAATTGGAAAAAAAAATTCTATATATCATTACTATTCGTTTGAAATTGCTGACATTTTGCAAGAGCCTTCACAACCTAACTCTACTGCCACGTTTCAAGTTTTATAACACGATCGGTTAAATAATTAAATATTGTTGGAGATTCGAGAAGCCTTGTTTGAGTTCAGTAGATGGGTGACCGTTGCCTCGATAACTTTCGAACGAAAGGAGATAGGTACTTGCAATTTTCAGAGTAGGTTGCGTATCCGAAAGGGAGAGTTGAGTTCGTTTTTGGGCATAATCGGTCTAACGGTTTCCGAGTTATACCCACCTGGAATATTATTTCCTTGAAAACTCGAAAAATAAATATTAGATCGAATTGAAGCTTGATAACTAGTAGTAGAAAATCAACATAAAGACGTGTTTAAAATTTCGTAAGAACCGTACCCCTAGAAAATTTGAAAAAGTGACGAAAAAAAAAATTTTAAGAACCGTACGCCTAGAAAATTTCAAAAAAATCACGAAAAAAAAAATTGGCTCAAGCACTGACGTGAAGTCAGAAGCCTTTGCGCGTATGTTCTATTGTCCATTCTTCTGTATTGGACACTCTTAATTCGAATTTACCATGGTAAATTCGAATTAAGTCTCCAATACAGGAGAATGGGCAACATAATTTACCATGGTAAATTCGATTAAGGGCGTCCAATACAGAAGAATGGACAATAGCACATACGCGCAAAAGCTTCTGACTTCACGGCAGTGCTTGAACCAATTTTTTTCCTTGCTCCGAAGCCGATTTTGTGCAATAACGAACTTAACCAAACCTGCTCTGAAAATTTCAACTGTCTAGCTTATTCCGTTGGAGAGTTATCGTGTTAACGGACGATGGCCGGACATACTCGTTTTTGACCACGGATTCTTGATCAGAGGGTCGAACCAAAACGTTTGAGACGATTTTCAGTCAAAAATTCGAAAATTACAGATATTCATTCAAATTAATAAGCACTCTGTTCCGAGGAACAAGAGCGCCAAAAGGACGGATTGAAGGTTCATGCAGTTTTTCGTGACGATTGGTGAGGCGTGCATAATTTTTTTGATAAGTACCTACTTCATACTTCAATAGAATTGCGTATTTTTATCCACGTAAACATTCCGCTTGAATTATTTGATTTTAGGCTGTGCCAACAAAGTGGCACAAATCAGTGAAATTCGTTTAACATTTACTGAACCAAAAGAGGGTAAAAAGCTCCTGTCGCCACATCTTTCATGCTTTTTGGACCGTTTGTTTCCTTGAACAGGCCGGTTCGGCCAATTCTTGGATGAAAATGATCTCAAACGTTTGGGTTCCACTCACTGATGCATAATCCGGGGTTAGGTCCAATTCTGGCGGGCCGGATAAATCTTGAATAAAAATGAGTTAAATAGTAGAAATTTGCGGGGTAGGCTTGGGACATGAATATCTTCGTTAATGGGTAAAATCCGAGTTTCCGGAGCTATAGCCAAATAAAATTTTGTGTTCCCAATAACTCGAAAAATACTGATCAGATCGAATTGAAACTCGGTAGTTAGTTGAGAAATACCGACACGAAGACTTAAGCGAGTCAGGTTCGTATAGAGAGAAAATTCTAAAAACATTTTTTTTTTCAGAAACTATCCGTCAGATCTCTCAGATTTTTCAAAACTCTTCAAAGACTTATTTATCAGCTAAGTTCTAGATTTAAACACAATCGGATCAATATTTTTGGAAATACTGGAAAATATTATTTTTTTTTTCTGCCAAGGACTGCCAAGCAGCCTTAGGCGAGTTCAATACCTGGATGGGAGACAACTCAGTCTATGAATTCGAACAAGCACGACATAGCACCTCACGTCAGTACTTTTCCATTATTTTTTCAGTCAGTTGTGAAATCCTTACCCTACCAACGGGCATCCTAAATTTTTCATAAACAAGGAACCTGCACAAAGAACCAAAGAATACACAGGAAGTAGATAGGAACACCTCCATATCCGCTCCAAATTGTACGTTAACAGGGAAAAAATCTGAATATTTATATATCCGGAATCGACATATATGACATATCGAATTTCATTCGCAAGTTTTAAAATGCAGGAAGAAACCCTGTATTATTTGGAAGTGTCGAATTTCGACCTATCTATAGGCCAGTCCCTTTCATTTCTATCAGCGCGTGTGTGTGAGATTCTGGTCCATAGTGTCCATATATACTCTAAGAATAAATGCGGGAACTCACGAATTCTCATCAATTCTTTAGGGGGTGTATGTTATTTGGTCTCGAATCATGCTTCGTGGAATAAGGCGCTTCCATATAAACGGCGATACAGTTAGAGAAAAAATATCTCAAAATGTGGGAACGCCCTGTGGACAGGCGCTTTGGCGCTCTTGTTCAAACTTTGACAAATCATTTCTCCGAAATTATTGATTTCTCAGAGTTGGGAATGATATCAATGTATTCTTGTAATAGAACTCCATCATAAACGAAATTAAATTAAAATTAAATAACGAACTTATCGGAGATATTCATTCCTCAAATCTCCTGAAAATTATATGATATCAATTGAAACTAATATATATAAGCCAATATTCCGGTTTTGTTTTCACTGAAGATATTCTGAATATATTTTCATCATCATATAGATTATCCAAGGGCATAAAGGGTAGGGGTAATTATAATATCCTATAATTGTTTATTTTGCATTCAATCAACTTTGTTAGAACCGAAATCAATATATTTGACACATCTGTCATAGGTAGATAAGATTATATGTATGAACAGTGAACACAGATAGAACACAGATGGATAGAATTCGCATTCTGTGATAACATAGAAGTACGATGAATTATTGAAATTTTGAAAAATCATATCTCCGAAAGTATTAGCTTGGTAGAGTTGAAAATGATATCAATGGATTCTAATGATGAAACTACATCTTAAAAAAACTGAAATTTGAAATTTGTAAAGTAAAAAAAAAATTATTTTCGTTACTTCGAAACCATTACGCCGATTTTGCCCAATAACGAAATTAGCCGAGATATTTATCTCCAAAGCCTATTCCGAAAATTTCAACTGTCTAGCTCATTCCGTTCGAGAGTTATCGTGTTAACGGACGACAGAATCAATTTCGACCACGGATTCTTGATCAGTGAGTCGAACCAAATCGTTTGAGACCATTTTCAGCCTAAAATTAGAAAATTACAGACATTTGGGCAAATTAATAAGCACTCTGTTACCAGTAACAAGAGCGCCAAAAAGCATTATTCCATTGTCTACTCGCGCCTCATACGAAATCGATCGAGCTGAAATTCGGTAATCGATTGTAAAATGGTGTCTCGAAGGTATGTCCGGAATTTCATCGGATTCTCACGAATAGTTTCTGCAATATACATTTTTGGCGCTCTAGTTACTCAGAACTGAGTGCTTATCAATTTGCCCAAATGTCTGTAATTTTCGAATTTTTCGATGAAAATGGTCCGGCCCTCCGGCCGGCCGTAGGCACGATAACTCTCGAACGGAATGAGCTAGACAGTTGAAATTTTGAGAGTAGGTTTGGGGGATAAATATCTCGGCTAAGTTCGTTACTGGGCAAAATCGAACAGATGGTTTCGGAGTAACAAAAAAAAAAAATTTTTTTGTACAAAACAAATTCCGAATTAATTAGTATTGGAGTATTGGAGTAGATTTGAGGAAAGATATATATTATCGTTCATCATAGAATTGAGGAATGAATATCTCGGATGAGTTCGTTGTTGGGTAGAATTCGTCTATTGGTTTTGGATTGATAATTTTTGGCACTCTTGTTGAATTTAAATTCTTCTATGATGTTTGAATTCAATTTCTGCTAAGATGAAGTTCTAAATTTCAATAATGAATCGTACTTCTATGTTTTCACAGAATGCTATAATTATTCTATCTAAGCTTTATTATATGATCTGTGTTCATACTCGTACATTTCATCCTGTTCTATAAGAGATAATCAAATTCATTTCAGCTATTTTAATTTGGTTTCTTCCATGGTGCAGTTCTCATTCTCAGATTGCTCATTTAATCTTGATAAATAAACTATTATTTGAATTGAATTTCCTTTATGATGCAGTTCTATCATAAGAATAAATTGATATAATTCTCAACTCTGAGAAACCAATACTTTCGGAGATATAATTTGTCTGTTTGAACTAGAGCGCCAGAAAGCTCCTGTCCACAGGGTTTGAACCCATTTTTTGTTCTAGGGAACGGCGTGGTATCATTTTGCGCAAACGCCGGCCGGCCGGCCGTCCGTTGCCACGATAACTTGAGAATGGAAAGAGATAGCGAGTTGAAATTTTCAGGGTAGGTTGCGTATCCAAATATGACGGACAAGTTCCTTAATGGGCGTAATCGGCCTAACGCTTTCCGAGTACAAAGTTTGTTTTCGAACAATACAAAATTATTGAATATGCGTGTAAAAATTATTGTGTATATCTCAGAAACAATATCGGACGGATACGATATTGTTGAAATTCTGCAACAGCCTTCAAATCTTAATTCTTAAGCCAAGTTTCACAAGAATACGATCGAATCTATATTGTAGGAATCTATATTGTAGAAGAAATACTGGAATATTGTAGAAGAAATACTGGAAACCGATAATTGTTGGGCGAGTTCAGTTTCTGACAAATGACATTTAGAATTTTATTTAGGGAACATTTGTGTAAATGAGGGGACGTTTCGAGGGAGAAAGCTGGAAAAATAGCGAATTTTGAGGTTACGGGGGGAAAGGGGAGGGTTGAAATGCCGATAAGGCTAAAGTGGCGATCTTTGGAAAAATTCCATATAATTTAAAAAATATTTTTCCAAAGTAAATCGGGAATTTATTTTAAAATTTAAGGGTTGTTTCGAGGGCTGTCAAAGCATGCGACCGAAACTTTGGAACGGTAAGAAGCGAAAGCCGAAGACGAAATTTCAATATCTAGTAGCATTTTCGAACGATTTACGAATGAAATTTTTTCACGTCCGTCAAGTCAGGTTGGATTAGAATGGGCCAGGATTTGAATTTTTCATGCAAAATATGCCGATACTGAGTGCTTTCGAAAGGGAAACTAGGCAGAAGATGACGATTATGGATAAACACCGTCGAATAATATGTAATGTGAGATGATATTTTCCAGAAATTAGAAAGCTGAAAAATTTGAAATCTGAAAAAAGGGTAAAAGTAATCAAATTCATAAATATACGCCTTTCATAGCAGATTCTAATATATACAGCTATTGTAGCGCACGGGCTCCCTTCCAGTAGCCGTAACTTTTCTTTTTCGTTTTTTTGCGCGTATGTTCTGGGAAACAACGTGCTATCATTTTGCCAAGATGTCTGTAACGTTCGAAAATGGTATCAAATGATTAGGTTGGACTCTTTGATGAATAATTCGAGGTCAAATTCGATTCTCTCCAGCCAGCCGTTGCCACTATAACTTGAGAACGGAAAGAGAGAGCGACTTGAAATTTTCAGGGCAGGTGGCGCGTACAAATACCACGAAAAAGTTCGTCAATGGACATAATATTAATAGGCCTAACGGTTTCCGAGTACCAATTTTGTCTTCGACCAATACAGATCCGATCGAATCGAAACTTGGTAACTAGTTCTAGAATACCATCAGTATAAGGACGTATGTGAAATTTTGTAAGGATCGTATCACTAGAAAATTGAGAAAAAATTTTTTATCTCACGATAACTTGAGAACGGAAAGAGATTGCTACTGGCTATTTTTAGGGTAGGTTTCGAATCGGATTACGACATTTGAATTTGTTAATAGGCTTAATCAGCCAATAGGTTTATGAGTTAAATTTATCTAAAATTTTGTTCTTATTTCCTCAATTACTCAAAAAACATTAAACCGATCCTAAGAGAACATGGTAATTAGTTGAAGAATGCCAACGCGCAAATTTCTAATTTATAAAATTGGTTCAAGCACTGACGTGAAGTCGGGAGCTTTTGCGCACATGTTCTATTCTCCATACTCCTGTATTGGACACTCTCGAATTTACCATGCTAAATTCGATTGAGAGTGTCCAATACAGGAACATATTTTTTCTCAACTATTACGATATTCACGAAATTTCGCGAAAATTAGCGGGTCGGCATTCTAGAAGTAATTACTATCTTTTAATTTAATCGGATTCGTATATTTTGCGTTTTTGAGGATATAACAACAAAATTTAAGATGGGTCTATAAATACGAAACCGCCTATAAAATAGTCAGGATCGTTAGCGAAGAGCGGCAAAGAATTATTCTGAGCCAATTGCGATGTTACAATCATTTATAAAGATCCTGTTATATCTGTCAGATTCCGCTGAAATTCCGGACAAATCGGATTTCAGCTCCATCAGCTTTGTATTTTAGGAATTATTGTGCTCCCGAAATTCCAAATTATGTAAATCTCATTTTACTAAAAAGACTGCGACGCGAGTTTAGTGTTATTTCATGCCGCTCAGTATTGTATATTTTTGTAGGGTGTAACGTTGCACTGCGACCTTAAAACCCGCTTTACACTATGCAATATTGGTGCAATGCAAAAGCAATGCAATGGTAAATGACCCAATGGCGCATGCGTGACGGCAATTTTCTGATCAGCTGATGTAACTTTTAAAATTAGAGCAGGTGCTATTTTTCAGGCAATTATTTGGCAATTCTGGTTAATATTTTAGTGACTTAAATGTTAAATGAAAGCTAACATGAATATGATATGATAAAATTCACTAGGTGTTTTACTCAACCTATCATACAAAACTTTTTTCAGCACTATCTGTTTTCATCAATTTTATATGGTTTGAATTCATTTTGACTCTTTGAGACAGTGGCTACTCAAACCCATCTCCTATAATATTTGGCACTGTTTGGTGTATGGTTGAAGTGAATTAGAAGCGAAAAATAGAGTTTAAGACCCTGTTATTTAAACAATTGTCATTATTGGTTCATTGCGAATACTGTGAGGTGAGTGAAAAGTCTGGAGAGATCATGTGAATTGAAAATTTCCGGTTTGAATTGTAACGTCTCAAATGAATTGCAAAGCTTAATGTTTCTCTTTTTTCAGATTTGTTGAGATGAATTGTAGGTATAGTTTTTAGATGCTGGAACTTTGGAAATAAGTGAAGTAATTTTTAGCTAGAAAATGTTGTTTTTCACAAAAACACCGCAAGTATATTGCTAATGGACCGTCTCTGGGACTGCTTGAGGGTCCCTGTTGGTTCACAGATGGCTCCGCTACCATCCAAGGGGTAGTAGCGGGAGTCAGCGGTTGCAGAATTGCTAGGGGTGAATCCATCAGCCTGGATAGTTTTGCGACTGTATTTCAAGCAGAAATGCTAGCCATTGATCACTGTGCGAAGCTCATAGTTGAGAAAGGGTGGGCTCACAGATCAATCAAGATCCTGTCGAATAGCCAAGCTGCCTTGAAGGTCTTGACTTCATACAATTGCAAATCCCTGCTTGTGCAGGATTGCCGGTCCACATTTGCTGAACTTGGAGAGCACTACAGGCTGCATCTCTTATGGGTCCCGGGCCACTCGGGCATACATGGGAATGAGATAGCAGACTCATTGGCAGCACGGGGGCTTCCATGGGACTGATTGGACCTGAACCGGCCGGTGGTATATCTCTCAGGGCAGCGGCGAGGGAAAACAACAGATGGTTGGACCAAAAGGTCCAGGAAATCTGGAGCAGCATACCTGGACACAGACATGCTCGCTCAACAATTACTGGCTCATCAGCTGAAAGAGCTAGACCATGGCTCAAATTCTCTAGGGTAGACCTGATAACCCTTACAGCTATATACACGGACGACTGTGGACCACCTTAATACGCTGGGGTTGACTGAGGATTCTGAGTGCAGACTTTGCCTGGAGGACGACGAGTCTATCGAACACATCATGTGTTACTGCCCTGCTGGGGACAGGATCAGATTTGAGGAACTAAGAGTCCACAAACTGAGACTGAGGGAACTGGGTAAGTTCTCATCCACCAGACACATATCCCTTACCAAGAGATATGAGCTTGTGGGTGAAGTATAGATTATATACTATAGGTGTGCCACGATAGACCGCTTGGTCGCAGTGGAGGGGCGGGTTTCATCTGCCCATCACAGTTCATGTAATGATAATAATAATATTGCTAATAATTTCGTTTTCAGGTGTAGTTTTGAAGTAGGATTTTGGATATATCTTGTTCTAGAACTAGTGCAAGGTTTATCATATTTCTTATTTGTAAGTGAAATGGTAAAGAGCATAATAAATCCAGTCTGCCCTGGATTCTCTTATGCTAAAAAAATACATGTTTCAGGCAGGTACCTACCGATTATATTGAAATTATTTGGTAGTATTCATCCTGATACCATGGTATTATCTGATTTTGATGCATCGATATTTTTCCAAACCAGAGCTGATAAGAGTTTGGATGCCTTTCCACAGGTGGCATATGCGAATGCATTGTGTATCTTTACCAAAGAAATTGAATAATAATGATGATATTTATAATGTGTTAGTTTGGTATTGGAAATGTCATAATAAACATTTGACGTCAACGTGTCCTTCCTTCGATCGTAAGATCAGGGAATTGCTTTTTTTGAATGGTCTTTGATGTAAGTCCAATTGCTAGTTCTGTTTACCTGATATATACCTATATTAGATGAATGATACTCAATGAACAACAGGGTCTTCTTGGTCTGGCTTCCTGGTCACGCGGGAATCATAGGAAAAGAGGAGGCCAACACACTTGCCAAGAAAGGGGCACAAACCCCCTTTATTGGCCCGGAACCCTACTGTGAGGTTGGTAGATACACCTACAAGTGAATTCCGCATGAAAGAAAAAACTGAAAATTGAATTTTCTGGAGATCTCTGCCCGGAATGTACCACTCCAAGAAATTCCTCCGGAACATTGATACTGCCCGATCAAAGAAATACTTGGGCCACAGTAAGAACACGCTGCACCTCCTCACTGGTGCCCTCACAGGGCACTGCGGCCTTAGGAAGCATATGATGAGATTAGGGCTAGCAGAAACTGACGAGTGCAGATTCTGTTGGGAGGAGGATGAAACTCCTGATCGCCTGATAACGGAATGCCTCGCCATCTCAAACCAACCCAAGGAACCTTTGAGCAAGAAATCTGCAGGAGCGAAGGTAGCCTCCTTGAAGTTTATCAGAACTCTGGAACTGGAAGGCGAGCTGTAGATGGTATGACATCGACGGCTCTGACGGTGGGGGGCACAATAGACCTTAAGGTCGCAGTGCAATGTTACCCCCTACAACAATATACAATATAGATGAAGGATTTTATTATGCAAATTATCTTGGTATTTTTTTTTTTTTTGAGGTCGAGTGGAAGAACACGTTATTTGAGTCCTCGCAGTATATAACACGAGCTTACTCTGCTGTTTGATAAATTGGTGTATCTACTGTTTGGTTATGTACTTATTATTTCTTTTGGAATTGATTTTTATATCTTAACACCTGTCAATAATTGCATGGATTATTATTATAAATATAATGTGGAAAAATCAGAAAGTTATATAATTTATGACATAACATGAATTAGCAGATCTAATCATTGGATATCTGCCAGTCCCTGATTAAATTCCGTATAGGTATCCTCTTCGGCGTTTCAGATCTAAGTATGTTTGTATGGTTCCTGGTATGGCTGATTCGTGGTTTTAAAAACTTCCTTGGGACCATTTTCTCTATCTTAAAATGCATCCCGGAAGGAAATCGAAATTTAATCTCCATTTGACCTATATCCACATCCTACAACCACACAATTCTTAACCATAATGGCTGAATTTTATCTGAATAAATTGGTTCAAGCCCTGTGGACAGGAGCTTTGGTACTCTTGTTCAGACTTTGACAAATCATATCTCCGAAATTATTGGTCTATGGGAATAATATAAATGGATTCTTACGATAAAACTGAATCATGAAAGAAATTAACTTCAAACCCTGAAAATTATAATTATTATATCAATTAAAACTTAGACAATAATGCAGTTTTGATTCTACTGGAGATATTCTGTACACAATTTGATTATGTATCTTACCAAAAAATATATTTCCATATTCAAATGGATTATCCACGGGCATTTTATTATCACCATGAAAGTATAATTTCATATCATCCTCATAAATATACGATAGCTGAAGTTATTTCATTGGTCATTTTGCATTCAATCATACTTTGTTTTCTAGAACAGGAGGTGTATTTTATGTCAAGAATAACGAACCAGAAATAATTTTGACATTTATCTCTCATAGGAAAATAAGATGACATATAAGAACTCAGATCATATAATAATTCATAGATAGAATAATGAAATACCTACAGCATTCTGTGAAAACAGAAGTACGATTCATTATTGAAATTTCGAAAAATCATATCTCCGAAAGCATTAGCTTGTTAGAGTTGGAAATGATATCAATGGATTTTTATGGTCGAACTGCATCTTAAATTTGAAATTTGTAACGTAAAACAATTTTTTCTCGTTAAGTTCGTTATTGGGCAAAATTGGCCTGATGGTTTTGGCATCAGGCCGATTTTTTCCAATAACGAACTTAACCGAGATATTTGTCTCCCAAACCTACTCTGAAAATTTCAACTGCCTAGGCTCATTCTGTTCGTGAGTTATTGACGAAACAAAATTAAAAATTTAAACCGAAATTGATTCCTCGCTTAACCCTTGGTGAAACATAATTTCAATAATAACAGAAAATAAACACTTGACTATACGTTTCACAATTTTTATTCAAATATAGTTGACATGCATGTTTCGGGTTTCATCCCATTCTCAAAACTGAACAAAATACATAAAGTCACACAAATACAAAAACATTATCACGTAACAGATGTTAAAACAGGCGGAAATCTAATTGATCGTTTACTATTGGAAGATTTCGCTTTTGAGCTGACGATATTTCCAAAAATTCCAAAAGGTCTAAACGTTTACCCTTCTCACCTTTGTGTAAAATATTAGTTTTATCAAAATCTATAAAATGATTGGAAGTGATACAATGATTGGAGAAGCCAGTGGTTCATTTATTTTGAAGAATTGACTTTTTATGTTCTTCGATTCTAATTCCAAAAGCTCGACCAGTCTGACCTATGTAAAATGCAGGGCATTCGTCGCAGAACAGCATATATACACCACTCAACTGTGTATCATTCAACCTATCTTTACCACTAGAAAACATCGATCTTAAATTTTTCTTATTAGTACATGTAACATCAATATCATATTGTCTGATTCTTTTACAAAGTTTATCACTTAGAGATGGAACATAATTGATGTAAGCAAACTTTTTTATTTGATTTTCTATTTGAGGTGGATATATAGAAGTTAACAATATTTTCTGTTGTTTTCTGAATATTATTTTATCTATTATATCAGGAGAGTAGCCGTTGTTCCTGGCTAATAACTTCAGTACCCGAACCTCTCCCTCAAAATTAGTGGCTGACAATGGAACCGAAATCAACCTATGCACTAAGGTATGGAATGCCGACATTTTGATTTTATAGGGGTGTGAGCTACTTTTATGAATCAGATTATCAGAGAAAGTGGGTTTCCTATATATATCAAATTCAAGGTGTTCATCACATCTCATCACCTGAACATCCAAGAAATTCAAACATTTATTGTCGTCCTCAACCTCAAAAGTGAATTGAATTGAATCATAAAAGGAATTTATTAATTCTAAGAATGATTTCAGTCCCGAAGTAGAGCCAGTCCATACACAAAAGACATCATCCACATATCGCTTCCAGTACAGTACAAATTCGGTCAAATTAACATTCACAGGGGAGAATATTTTCTTCTCTAAAGCTGTCATAAATATCTCACTGAAAAGAGGTGATGAAGGGGAACCCATTGGTAGACCATCTACTTGTTGATAGACTTTTTCATTGAACTTAAAATAGCTTTGCCCTAGGCATACTTTAAGAAGTCTCATTGTTTCTTCCTTCATTTGAGCAGTGACTGAAAGGTTTTCCTCGAGTTGTTTGTTAATTAAATACTCTATTTCTTTAGTTGGTATAGACGGAAATAAATTTACTACATCAAAGGAGACTAATCTTGCAGACATGGGAATTTTTAATGTTTTTAATTCATTAGTCAACTGGATATTATTTTTGATTGAATATACTGCATTATGTTGAATCATACTAGGTTACACTGAATTTAGATATTTACACAGTTTTGAAGCAGGTGCGTTGGCGTATGAAACAATGGGTCTCATTGGGCAATTTTCCTTGTGTATCTTAGGGAGAGCATATAAAGAAGGTATTGTTGGGTTCATAACAGTCAAGGGAATATTAACCTGAGATAGCAAACTAGGGCAATTTTTGATAGTCTTTTTGACCGCACTCTGGAATCTTGACGTGGGATCAGCTTTCAATATCTTAAAACTGTCCGGGTTCAACAAAGCTTCGGTTCTCGTTAAATAATCATTCCTATACAAAACAGTTACAGTATTGCCTTTGTCAGCTTTGGTTATTATTAAGTCATTATCGGAGGCTTTTTTCTTTATTAGTTTCAAAGTTTTCATCTCTGTCTTATTATTTTCGACAGTCGAATTAGAGATTATTTCCGCACATAATGATTTTTCTAAATTTTGTTTGTTTGAAGATTCAATTCTATTTAACGCTAATTCAACATTAACAGCGAGATCTTTGAGGTCTGCATTTTACATAGGTCAGACTGGTCGAGCTCTTGGAATTAGAATCGAAGAACATAAAAAGTGTATTCTTCAAAATAAATCAACCACTGGCTTCTCCAATCATTGTATCACTTCCAATCATTTTATAGATTTTAATAAAACTAAAATTTTACACAAAGGTGAGAAGGGTAAACGTTTAGACCTTTTGGAATTTTTGGAAATATCGTCAGATCAAAAGCGAAATCTTCCAATAGTAAACGATCAATTAGATTTCCTCCTATCTCCTGTTTTAACATCTGTTACGTGATAATGTTTTTGTATTTGTGTGACTTTATGTATTTTGCTCAGTTTTGAGAATGGGATGAAACCCGAAACATGCATGTCAACTATATTTGAATAAAAATTGTGAAACGTATAGTCAAGTGTTTATTTTCTGTTATTATTAAAAATTTTGTTTGCCACTTTACGGCAATCCGATCAATACAAAACATCGCATGCGCATATAAAGGTCATTATTCTACGATTTGATGCTAAATTCAAGATAGATCGAGTGAATGGTTTCGGAAATATTCATAAAAAATATTTTTACTGAAAACGGCCATAACTCCGAAACCGCTCGGTGGATTTCACCCGTTAACGAATTTTTCCGAGATATTTACGCTCCAAACCTACCCTGAAAATTTAAATCCTCTAACTCCTTTCGTTCGAGAGTTATCGTCTTAACGGATGTCCGGATAGAATGAATTTCGACCACGGATTCTTGATCAGTGAGTTGAACCAAATCGTTTAAGAGCATTTTCAGCCAAGAATTCGAAAATTACAGACATTTGGTCGAGTTGATAAGCACTCTGTTCCGAGGATCAAGAGCGACAAAAATTAATCCTATGAAGTTATGTGCAACTGTAGACTGTAGGACAGTATATTCAAACTGGAAACCTTCTATTAACAACAACTCTGCAGATTATTCAGCTACTCCACATTATTCACAATGGACCAATACTCAATATTGTTTCAGAAAAGAGTCTTTAAACACTAATTTTAGTTAATAATCGCTCTCAAAGATACAACAAAATGAACGTAACCTCTTTATATAATTTTGTACCTGCCCCCCTAACTGACGTTTCCTTTGTGGACCATAGAGTGCTGACAGTGCTCTATTTGGATAATTTTTTTGCAATCTTAATGATGTGGTGCGCTATCCTTGACGATCGTGCAAATCAAGAAATTCGGATTAAACTTTGGTAAATTCATGTTATCATTATTGTTAAACTACAATTGCCGAACGTCCTTCGTATTCGCAAACCAAAATTTTTTCAACGAAAGTTGATGACTATGATCCATTTAGAAGGTCCCCACTTTTCCGCAAGGGCGCCAAAAACAAGTTGAACTACCGCAAACTTTACGCCGTTCTTAGAACTTCGAAACTTCGAAATGCAGTACGAGCAATCGGAATTATCAAGCGGGCCATGGAAAGCGTCACGAGGGGAAACGGACGAGGCGAACTGGGCCTCGGCGCGACGGCAAAGTTGTAAAAGTGCGCCGTTGCCACGTTGCCGGCAAACCGTGACAACAGAACCGTCACGCAGATCAAGCAGCAGGTCCGCTGCCTGTGATGGTACGCCAAAGACTTACCGACAATGCCGATACTATAGATTTATCCGTAGATCTACCACGAAAGATATTTTCTTGAGTTGAACATTAAATACCGGGTTCTTATTATTCGTGGCACATATTGAGTGTAACTTTCGGTGATTCTTTCTTGAGACATAATTTTTATCATAAATATCTAGGAGTAAAACTAGATTCCTTCTTGAATTTCAAAGCCCATTTGGATGACTTGCGTCTAAAGTTGAAAACAAGAAATAATATTCTGCAGAAATTAGCTGGTACAGCATGGGGCGCTGATGCGGCTACTATTCGAACGGCAGCCTTAGCCTTGTTTTTTTCTGCCGCTTAATATTAATTGTTACCCCGTTTGGTTTAATAGTGCTCATACTCAAAAAATTGATTCACAGCTGAATCAAATTGTAGTGCGGTTGGCTCAGTGGGAGAGCATTTGACTTGAGAGCGGAAGCCCCAAGTTCAATTCCGAGGCTAGGAAAGAAATTTTCTAGTCACGGTAATCGCCACCATTCACTGTTGGGTCAAAAAATTAACAGTGCTGTGTCTGAGGTGGCGTAAGGACACAGTACCAAAGCCTACACAGAACACAACTGGTTCTCCTTACTCGCTCAAGCTCTTCGAGAGCTTATGAGGGGTCTCCTTCGGGAAGACCTAGGGGGATCAGTATAATAATATACAAAATAATAATATACAACTCATCTATGAGGATCATCACTGGAACTATGAGATCTACTCCTATTCATTGGTTGCCAGTTCTTTCATTTACCAGATTGAAGTCACGAAACCCTTCATGGTCCAACTGTTTTCTTAATTTGAATAAAAGTGGCAAGGAAGTTTGGCGGTCTGAATGGATTTCTTGCGATTTATTCAACAAAGTTTAATTCCTGATCCTCCTAATAGAGTTCCGGGGTTTGATCTTCCAAGGAAAATATGGTCTATTCTAAATTGTCTAAGAACCGCTCATGGTCGTTGCAACAGCATGCTTTTCAGATGAAACTCAGTTGAGAGCCCTAGTGGTGAATGTGGGAAGCAGAGGAAACCATAGATCATTTAGTTAATAATTGTCGCATATACAGTGCTTCCCAGCAACTCCGCACCAAGAGGGACTTTTCTTTTCTATTAATACGGATTTTACTTATTACAAAAAGTTGGTGCGTCAAAAATGATATAAAAGTCAGCTGACTGCTACTTCCGGTTTGAGCGGAAATCGCCTTTTTTGAACGAAAATGTCGACTATCTCGGAAAATTTGAACTCTTCTCAGAAGTCTTCTAAACATTGAATAATTACTGAACGGATTTTTTTTTGGTAACTAGGCAATATTTGTGTCAGCATGAAAGGCATAGAATATTTTGTTTGAACTCGACATTTGTTCGAATTTTCAAAAGTCTGTGATCATAGAAAATAACAAATTGTTATTGAAATTCAACTTACGATGGATATTGGATATTCATGGCAAAATTCTATTTCAATCGAAAATCTAGTTATAAATTGGCAGCAAGAGTTGCATTCTTGGGATTCTTTGACGTGAACTGAATGTGAAATTGAAGGATTTTAATGGCGAAAATATGAATGGGAGCATCTTTGCACCAGGATGAAACTACTTTTTGGAGAAAATTCGAACAAATGTCGAAAAACCAAGTACAACAAAAAATTTGCTAGTTGCAATCATATTCATGCTGACACTAATGTCGTCTAGTTACTGAAAAAACGTCCATTAGGTAGCTCAATTTTTGAAAGTGTTATGAGCAAAATAAGAAGATAAAAATTGGTTGGTTTTCCGACCTGAAAATTGGCACATGGATCTCAATTGTAATTTCGAACAGGTTTACATAAAGCGCTTCACAGAAAAAAAATCTAGTATTCCGAGATAATGGACATTTTCGTTTGAAAATGGTGATTTCCACTCAAACCGGAAGTCTCAGTTGGGCGAGTTAATTCTTCCGAATTGTTCCGAATTTTGATTTTAAGTATTGAGTTAAGAACGTACATTTTAAGTTAATTTGTTTTAAAGAAGTTTTCCTTTTGTTTTAAGTTCTGTTTATGAGAAAAGACTCCGAAAGTTAGAATTAGTGAAGTGGTGCATTTCCAAGTAAGTTAGTTGGCCGTGTCCGACCGACCGGTGCCATATATTGCGTATATTCTGATCAGACTCCGTAGTTATTCACATTTAATTTTAAATCGCTGTAAAACCTACACTGCACAACATCCATTGGGGTTGCAATTATATTTATGTTCTTGACTGCTTACATCGATGGGCGGCCTCACTTTGTGAGCGTTTGAGACGGAGTTAGTTGTAGGACCGACTACCCTTCATCGAGCTGAGTCAGGGCGAGCGTTCTCGATTGGATGCTACCTGACTTTGTGGCTGAATTAGTGTGCAGTGGCGTGCGGTGGGGTATACCGTCTCCGTCTGATTCGTCGCTCGTATTTCTGTCATCAACTACTCGCATCGATGGAATTGAGTGCGAGTCTGAGTGTCTTCCAGTGGAAAGAATCAGGGAGAGCGCCCTTCGGATACCGATTGGTTGCTACCTGACTTCGTTGCTGAGATACTCCCGATTAACGGACCCTTATCCTAGTGTAGCAATATTGGTGTCGGTAGTTCTGATCGGAATTACAGTGTGAATCCGTATACACGTGCCAACACTCTCAGTCTTATTTTGATTCACTGGTAATCACTGTGCTCTCATAATCTGATAATACCCGCTCCATTTCCTCACCTCCGCTTTCACCCCGCATTCACTAGTAGTGTCCAGTAGTTTAGTTCACGTAACATTCATTTACCTTAGCTAGTCTGTGTTAATACGCTGTGATTTATTTATTTATTTCATCTTTTGATATATACAGGGTGGACATTATACCGCTGTCCACCCGGCCGAAGTTAGTTACACCTTATACTGCTTTACATTGTTTACCTGTATTTCTACTCCTACCCGATTACTCTGGCACAGTAGACCACTGTTCATAATGTATATAAATATTGTAAATAAAACTGTAAATAATCCCTGTGTATTTTACTGCTGCCATCCTACAGTGTCAGAGTGTGTTCGCTGGAAGAGACCAAGAGAATCCTTCTCCACTGTATAAAGGTTACCCAGGTACTAAAATAAGTGACCGATTTTACCAAGGAGTTGCAACCTTGGAAAACCAATTGCAACTGGCGCCCGAGCAAGTTGTGGAAAGGCAGGCTACAGCAAGCCTCAGAAAATGTCATCACAATATATCTAATAAGGTGAGTAAATACCGGTATTACTGGTCCACCCAAATCTAGCAATCGCATCAAACGTAGTTTGGGATATTTTGTATGTGCTTCCACTGACCCGCAACAGGCGGACCACTCTCATCGTACCACCGACATTGCTCGAGTAGCTTCCGATCTGTCTCAGGCTATATGGTGTCACGATGAAAAAAAAAAAATTCATCATGACACCATATAGCCAGAGACATTTGTGAGATCCATTGTTGTTAGTAATTGATAAGAAAAATTGTAATAATTCTGATATTTTTAAGAGTTGATTATTTTGTTGTTCGATACCTACTTGTCTGAATTGTGTTTGCCCCGTTCGATGGACGTTTGTTCTGTGCTTAAAACTGACAAGGTAGCACTGAAGATGGCCTAGAGGCCGAAAGCGCTCTGCTTTGAATAAAGACTAAGACATCTACTGTGCACACAGCTTCCCAATATTACATAAATAATATTTTTTAATTTTCTAGTGATACGATTCCCACAAAATTTCACGAGCGTCCTTAGGTTTATATTCTACAACTAGTCACCAAGTTTCCATTTGATCAGATTTGTATTGGTTCAAAACAAAGTTATCACTCGGAAACCTTTGGGCCTATTATACCCACTAACGAACTTGTCCGTCGTATTAGGACGCGCCACCTACCCTGAACATTTCGAGTCACTATCTCTTTCCGTTCTCAAGTTAGCGTGGCAACGGCCGGACGGACAGAATCAAATTTGACCCTGAATTCCTGATCAGGGAGTCGAACCCAATCGTTTGAGACCATTTTCAGCAGAAAATTACAGACATTTGGGCAAAATGATAACGCGATGTTCCCCAGGCCCAGAACATACGCGCAAAAAGTTCTCCTCATAAACTTGTTTTAAAATTTGTCGTAGAATTCAAAAATGACAAAGTATAAAGGGAGGGGTATCACATTGGAAATTTGGAAGTTGTGAGATGACTAGCCTTTTTTGGAACACCATGTATACTTCTTAATATCTTGAGAATATGGAGACTTTAATCCTTAACGACAATCGCGAGAGAAAAAAATGGGTTCAAGCCTTTGGACAGGAGCTTTTTGGCGCTCTAGTTCAAACAGACAAATTATATCTCCGAAAGTATTGGTTTCTCAGAGTTGGGAATTATATCAATGTATTCATATGATAGAACTGCATCATAAAGGAAGTTCAATTCAAATGATAGTTTATTTACCAAGATTAAATTAGCAATCATGAGAATGAGAACTGCACCATGGAAGAAATCAAATTAAATCTGGCCAATTTTGCCCTATAACGAACTTAACCGAGATATTCATCTCCCTAACCTACTCTGAAAATTTCAACTACCTAGCTCATTCCGTTCGAGAGTTATATCTATGTCTATGGATGAAAAGCAGTCTCACTACTCTCAGATCTCTTACTTCATGTTCCGTTCCGAAATGTAAGACTTTTCTGAGAAAAACTAATTTCAGAGCAAAAAACTGAGATTTTTCTCACTTCGCTCACAATTCTTGGATTGATTAGATAATGACATGTCTCAGGAAAATAAGTTGACATTATGACAATTCATACATAGAATAATTATAGCATTGTGTGACAACGTTGAAATACGATTTATTATTGAAATTTTGAAAAATCATATCTCCGAAAGTATTAGCTTGTTAGAGTTAAAAATGATATCATTGGATTCTTATGGTAAAACTGCATATTGAAAAAAAATTAATTTTGAATTTGTTTTGTAAAAAAAAATTTTTTTTTTTTGTTATTCCGAAACCATCTGTCCGATTTCGCCCAATAACGAACTTAGCCGAGATATTTATCTCCCAAACCTACTCTGAAAATTTCAACTGTCTAGCTCATTCCGTTCGAGAGTTATCGTGCCTACAGCCGGCCAGCCGGCCGGACAGAATGATTTTCGACCACGGATTCTTGATCAGTGAGTCGAACCAAATCGTTTAAGACCATATCGAAAAATTCGAAAATTACAGACATTTGGGCAAATTGATAAGCACTCAGTTCCGAGGAACTAGAGCGCCAAAAATTACAATATGGTAATGGGAAGCTGGAAAACGCCTATATGTACGTAGTGCTCTACACCGTTAACCAAAATGTTGTGTTCGTTACATTCTTTTGATAACATCTTTGTAACCGCTTGAGCCTCAAGTGTCAACAATACACCAAGTGAAAGGTAAAAGACCGCAGTTTTTGGATCTAATTTATTATAAGTACGTTACCGTGGAAAAAAATCATTTAATTTGAAAAGTACCCCACCCCCTACCATTTGTTTTAGTCGAGGCTAAGAAAACTTATTTCACCAGGGTTTCAAAGTACTCGGAGCTGCTCACTCAAACCGTCAAATTTCATTGTTTTATCTCAACTGATCTCTAAAATATTTGCAAAATAAGGAAACTCACCCCTGGCTCAAATCATCCATAACTTCCATCAGAAGACCCAGGAAGTGTGACACCCTAATGGTATCCCATCACCTCCTTGCCCGTGACGGTGTGGCGCCCTCGGACCCTGTATACCAGATCTTAACTTGTTCGGAATTTTATCGAATGTATTTTCTAGAAATTGTTTAATATTCGTGGAACATTTGAAAGCCAGTTTTATATTAACCTTTTTAAAAATATGCTGGAGTTTACTTTTTGTATTTTCAAAAAGGTTATAAAACTAACTTTCAAAACTTCCACGAAATTTATACAACTTCTGGGAAATACATTCGATGTTGTGTTGTGTGGAATGTGACGCCATCTTTTTGGAACCACATATGGCTGATGTCAAACCCATTCAATTCTGACCACCATGCAATCATATCGAGCTAGCAATGTGGACCAATCACACCTGCGATATGAAATCCACAGTACATGGTAACTTTTTGGGGTTGCAATGGAGGCTGGCGAAGCATATCTGGGTCTATCCAATATCGATTATTGACAAAGTCAAAAAATGAGCTTCATCATTGAATATGATTTTCACTAGTAATAGCACAAGTGATTGAATTTTCGTGAAGAGTCTGTCGACTTATTTTCATCATTTACCATGGTGAACTATATTGTCCGTTCTCCTGCATTGGACACTCTTAATCGAATTTACCATGGTAAATTCGATTAAGGAGAATGGGCAATAGAACATACGCGCAAAAGCTCCTGACTTCACGTCAGTGCTTGAACCAATTTTTTTTTCGTAATTTTTTGGGAATTTTCTAAGGGTACGGTTGTTACGGAATTTTAAACACGTCTTTATTGATATTCTACAAACAGGTTACTAAGCTTCAATTCGATCGAGTCTATATTTTTTGAGTTATCGAGGAAATAATATTCCAGATGGGTATAACTCCGGAACCGTCGTATCGATTATGCCCGTAATCGAACTTAACTCTCCCATTCGGATACGCAACATATCCTGAAAATTGCAAGTCCCTATCTCTTTTCATTCGAAAGTTATCGAGTCAACGGTCACCCATCCAGCTACTGAACTCACAGAAGGCTGCTCGGATCTCCAACAATATAGATTTGATCGTGTTCAAACTTAGAACTTGGCAGTAGAGTTAGGTTTTTAGGGCTCTCGCAAAATTTCAGCGAAGTCGCACAAATAGTTTTTGATATATAGAATTTCCTTCAATGATTTTGGATAATTTTTTTAAAATTGTCTAGCGCAATTCATATTCTACAACCAATAACCATGTTTGAATTGGATTGGATTCGTATTTCTCGAGTTATTGAGGAAATAACAACAAAATTTCAGAGGGTATAAATCCAAAACAGTTTCGCCGATAATGCCTATAAACAAACTCAAATGTCTAGTGATACGATTCTCACAAAATTTCACAAAAGTGCTTAGGTTTATATTCTACAACTATCCACCAAGTTTCAATTCGATCGGATTCGTATTGGTTGAAAACAAAATTATTACTCGGAAACCATTGTGCCGATTATGCCCATTAACGAACTTGTCCGTCATATTGGAATGCGCCACCTACCCTGAGCCGCTAGCTCTTTCCGTTCTCAAGTTATCGTGGCAACGGCCGGACAGAATCAAATTTGATCTCGAATTCTTCATCGGGGAGTCGAACCCAATCGTTCGAGACCATTTTCGGCAAAAAATTCGAAAATTACAGACATTTGGGCAGAATGATAACGCGATGTTCTCCAGAACATACAAGCAATAAAAGACAGACTTATGAGATACATTCCGTCACGAGTGATATTTCACTAGACTATTTCACGAACAAAATGGCTCATCTTGACGACTGTAATTTATATTATTTATCATAGTCAAACAGTCCGTATCCATGGTTGAGTCGTTGAAAACACCAAAGTTGTAAGACCAATCATAATTCAAAGACAGTTGGTGTTTTGGCGATAATACGAGCTGTCTTTCACCTGTGATTTGTCAGATTTTGATATGAGTGAAATAGTCTCCAGAATACAATCCGAAATGGATTCATCAGATTAAGATTATAGCGACTTGATTTACAGAATACCGTGCATGAATTGTTCGAGATGTTATATAGGCCAAACAAAACAACTTCTGAAAAATAGAATTGCACGGCATAAATACATAATTATTGAAGGATACTTTGGGAGGTATATTCATTATCAAATGGTACCTTTCTGAGTTTTATCTGCGAAACTCTGAAAAATATCTATAACATAAAAAATGTATTATTTATTTAATTAATTCTGTGTTAGAAACGCAGGATATTTGTCAGAAGCAATGTATCGAACAATGTTGCCTAACAAACAATAACGAAACAACATCAACGATGAAACAACTATTTCGTAACGTTTCAGAGACTATCTGTTGTTATTTTTTGTAGAATAAATAAGACTGTAAAGACAACTATTATTCAAGTAGGTTAAATAGCACAAAATACTTCCTGAATGCTTGTTTCTGTTCACCATACTTTTCCTCAAAAATTGAGTTGCGAACCTCATTATTTATTTTTTTTACCTGATGAATATTCGCATATTCAAGGGAACAGAATTTTGCCCAAATGTATGTAATTTTCGAATGTTCTGCGGAAAATGGTCTCAAACGGTTAGGTTCGACTCACTGATGAAGAGTTCGAGATCAAATTCGGCTGGCCGTCCTTGGTCACGATAAATTTCGAACGGAAAGATACAGCGACTTGGAATTTTCATGGTAGGTTGCGTCTCCAAATGTGACGGTTAGGTTCGTTAATGTTCATAATCGGCTAAATGGTTTCAGAGTTATACCCATCTGTATTTTTCTTGTTATTCTCTCAATAATTTAAAAAATACATATCCGATTAAATTGAAACATGGTATTAGCAGGAATGACAACCCGCAAATTTGTTCGAAATTTCGTGAGGATCTGATGACATAAAAAAAAATAAATTAAAATTTTTCTGGTGAAATGTGTTCGTTAATCTATTATTTATGCATAGAGTGCACAACTCGAATTATCACATAAGAGATTTAATTCATTTGTCGAGAGCACGAACAGGCACGTTTCAGACTTCTTCGTAATCATTAGTGTTCTCTACTCTCGACAAATTCAAATCTTGCACTTGCTGTTCTTGCTCTTGGGAGAGCACTAAAACCTCCTGTCTGTTAGTTCGAGTTGTGAACTATAGGTATGAGTATAGATTCACGAACCTAATTCACGAGATCCTATTGGCAGAACGCTCATATCTTGTCGACTTCAGAGTTCATCCATAATTTAAAAAATTTTAAAAAGTTCAATATATCGGAAAACTATCCCCAGAATTCCATGCAGAAAAGGTTTGCCAATTTAATCAATAAAAGAATAACAGTTGATTTACGCTACCAAATTGTGAAAATTTATTTTCAAAATGAGAGGTCAGTCAGCGAAATTTATGAAGCTCTCCGTCTATTTTATGGTCGACATAATCGTCCTTCTGAGCAGATTATTCGTGGTAAGTTACTCCTCTCTGCTTAACGTTGGGCTTGTAAACAGACGCGGTTTCTGAGAGACGAGCAGAGCTTGGTATAAACAATAATTCGTATCAGTGTGGGTGTCGTAATTTATAAAAAATTTAACACTTTTTATGACCTATAAATATGAATATTCTTAGGGTAGGGTGTAGTCTTGAAGGACTACAAGGGTGATTTGTGGTGTTTCTGGTTTTTTCCCATTAAAATCGAAGGTTGACTTGTTAATTTTACAGACTTCCCAAAGATTCAAATATTCGAAGAAATGTTTGTTTGGATACAAAGCCATGAAAATATCCTGACCTAGGATAACTAAAATGGCGAAATGACGTCAGCACTAATAGAGCGTAATGCATGACACAACATTAGAGACGATCAGGGACTTAATTTCTCGCCAAGTACCAAGTGGATTTTCGTGCGGCAACTGCGTAACATTCAAGCCATACTTTTTGGACAAGATGTAGGGCTTGTAGAGAAAGGCCATGTTAGGGGCTTGCCCTTTATGAGATGTAATAAATTTTTAACTGTGAAAGCCTCTTATGAGGCAACCAATTTTACATGAAATATTTTTGGTGGGTTTTCATTCACTTTCTATGCTTCGTGCATATTTTTTCTTATGATCAAAAACTACTCAAAAATGATTTTTAATAATTATTAGCTCCTATTGTTCAAAAAATTATTATAAAGCAATGCGTTTTTCCATGAGATAATTTAAAATTTTCTTTTGAAAGATAATTGAAGCTTTATAATTTCTCACCTAAGTAAATTGTTAGTAACCAAACGAAAATTTACAATTTTTCAAATTTTCCAACGGGAATCTATTCCAAGAACTTTGAAAATGCTCCACCAACGTAAAAAATACTCAGATTAATAGTTCAACAATTATTGCACTTGCATTGTTAATGTTGGTTCTACAAAAAATTTCCTGCAGGACCTGAATTTTTTAAATTTTTTAATTTCATATTTAATATGTTTAAATAATATCTATTCATGAAAGGTCCGAAAGGGGCGAGGCTTACGTAACCCGGAGTACCCGTTTTCGGGAGTATTTTAAACCCTCTGGGAAAATTATAAATATTGGTCCTAGTTCCGAGAGTTGGGAAATTTCCACCTCATCTTGAATCTTTTTGGCGCTCTTGTTCCTCGGAACAGAGTGCTTATCAATTTTCCCAAATGTCTGAAATTTTCGAATTTTTGGCTGAACATGGTCTTGAACGATTTGGTTTGACTCACTGATCAAGAATCCGTGGTCGAAATCGATTCTGTATGGCCGGCCGGCCGTCCGTCCGTCCGGCCGTTAACACGATAACTCTCGAACGGAATGAGCTAGACAGTTAAAATTTTCAGAGTAGGTTTGAGGGATAAATATCTCGGTAAATTCGTTACTGGGCAAATCGGTCTAATAGTTTCGGAGTAATGAAAAAATATATTTTTTTTACATTACAACTTTTGAATTAAATTTTTTTTAAGATGCAATTTCATCATAAGAATCCATTGTTATCATTTTCAACTAACAAGCTTATACATTCGGAGATATGATGTTTCAATAATACATCGTAAGTACTATGTATTCACAGAATGTGAACAAAGAATCCGTCTGTGATCACTATTCATAAATGTCATCTTTTCTACCTATCAGAGATTTTCAATTCATAGTTGTTATTTTCTCTTGGAAAGTATTCGATTCTTAAATTTGTGAATATATACAAGACTGTTTTGATGTAGTTTATGGAGGTAATAGGAAAGGACAACATAATGGAATCATCAAAAGAAATTACTGTTCGTTGACCACTGCGGTTAATATTAACTTTTACTTCCATAAGTAGTGAGACATGTTACTATATACAGTATTTTCATAATGTTGCTAGCAAAAAAATACTGAAATATGGATCTGCATTTGTGTATCAATCATTTTTTCTTGAGTTAAGGTTCATAATACAGAAAAGAATGTGTTAGTGGTATGGACTATTAAATTTTAAATTATGAAAAGAGGATATTATTTTAGTCATATATTTTGAACTATTAAAATAATTTGTTCGTAATCCACTACCTACTATAAATGGACAATCTGCTATGATTGTCTCCAGCCTTGCTCTAGACATTTCGAGGATACTTTCCTTAGGTATTTCGAGTTGTGAATACTATGCACCGAGTCTAAGTTGCAACAACCCATTCCTCGAGGTTGAATCATTGCAGATTGCTCATTTAATCTTGATAAATAAATTTAATGACAATTTTTGAAGCATTCTTTCATGATGCATTTCTATCATAGGAATCCATTGATATAATTTCCAACTCTGAGAAACCAATACTTTCGGAGATATAATTTGTCTTTTTGAACAAGAGCGCCAGAAAGCTCCTGTCCACAGGGCTTGAACCAATTTTTTTCAAATTTGAATGATCTCAGATAGTTTTTGAGATATTGGCAAAAAACCAAAACCCCTTCTTTTTTTTCACTTAATTGTTTATAACTATTGGAATTTTTGCGAGCGGCCTTAGCATTTTGTCAAGAACTATCTACATGCCATTCCGAATCGAATGACACCTCAATCGTAGTTTTCGGAGAATACGCGAAAATTTTGACCTAAAAAGCACTTGTTGACTAGACAATAACTGATCTCTTTAAAAACCATAAATTTTAGTATAGAACGGTGCCACAAATCATTAAAATATATTGATCATTAAATGAACCAGCGCGATAAAATTTCCTGACTTCACCTAAGTGCTCTTAAAAGTTTCATTCCTAAATCTACCAATTTCCCAAAAACCTCCGGGATTTCGACGATCCATCCTACCGATTTTCGGATCCGAACTTCGGCAACGCTGTCGCTCACTTTCGTTTCCCTATCCCGACGCGTTTTGTACCGCTCTTCCGTGTCGCTTCGTTTGCTCTCGAGCGGAGCCTCACGACATCGCGGCAGCAGTCGAGACGAGGCCGAGCGGCTGATTCGCGTCGTTCGGTTGTTTATCATCAACGAGAAAATGTACAAATGCGTCAAGAGCATCGACCCGGCCCTCTTGATCGAAGAAGTCAAGAAGAGGCCCTTGCTCTATGACAGTCGCGTGGGTGTCGTCAGCACGGAATTGAGGAGGAGCACGTGGTACGAGATTTCCGAAATTTTCATACAGAATTTCCATTTCATGTCGAGGGTGGAGAAAGAGAACATAAGTAAGTAGTACCAACTAGTACCAGGGATCTAAGGGTTCCATAGACGAGCGCACTTTGCCGGACGGCGTGGTTTTCAAATGTGACGCAGGCGTGTTGTACTCATCTCTACGCCCACTCACTAGGAGAAAACTTATTTGTGCGAGAACTTGAAGGAAGAAATGTATACTTCTATTCAACGATGATGTGTCTCCCTTCTGATGGAAATTTGTTCATTTGTTCTGTTGAGTATTCAATGCTAAACTTTTCAAGGATGGACCGTCGGGGACATTAGCGCGCTTGTCCAATACAGGATAAATATATTTCATTGAGTTGTAACACTAGCTGAAATCTATAGGTTTTGCGCGGATGTTTTGGGGTACATTGCGTTATCATTTTGCCCAAATGTCTGTTATTTTTGCCGAAAATTGTCTCAAACGGTTAGGTTCGACTCACTGGTGAAGTTTTCGAGATCAAATTAGGCTGTCCGCCCTCTGCCACGATAAATTTCGAACGGAAAGAGATAGCGACTTGGGATTTTCTGGGTAAGTTGCGTCTCCAAATGCGACGGTTAAGTGCGTTAATGTTTATAATAGTTTCATCATTTTGCCCAAATGTCTGTTATATTCGAATTTTTTGCCGAAAATGATCTAAAACGATTGGGTTCGACTACCTGATGAAGAATTCGAGGTCAAATTTGATTCTGTCCGGCCGGCCGTACATTTCCTCGATAACTTGAGAACGGAAAGAGATAGCGACTTGAAATTTTCAGGGTTAGTGGCGCATCCCAATACGACGGACAAGTTCGTTAATGGTTTCCGAGTAATAATTTTGTTTTCAACCAATACTTATCCGATCGAATTGAAACTTGTTGAGTAGTTGTAGAATACAAACCTATGGACGTTTGTGAAATTTTGTGAGAATAGTACTGCTAGTTAATTCTAAAAAAATTATTAGAAAATATTATTTTTGTCACGATCACCTAAGAACGGAAAAAGATAGCGACTTGAAATTTTCATGTTAGGTTATGAATCTGAATACGACATTCGAGTTTGTTCGAAGGCATAATCGGCATAGCGGTTTTGAAGTTATACTCATCTGAAATTTGGTTATTACTTCCTCAATAACTCGAAAAATACAAGACCGATCCAATTCGAACGTGGTTATTAGTTGTAGAATGTCAACTCGAAAATTCTCGCAAAATTTCGTGAGGATCGTATCTCTAGAAAATTTAAAAAATATCATTGAAAATCATTGAAAAACATTCTATATATCAGAAACTATTCGTCCGGCATCGCTGAAATTTTGCGTGAGCCTTCAGAACCTAACTCTACTACCAAGTTCCAAGTTTGAGCACAATCGGATCTATATTGTTGGAGATCCGAGCAGCCTTGTGTGAGTTCAGTAGCTGGATAACTCTCGAACAAAAGGATATAGGGACATGCAACTTTCAGGGTAGGTTGCACATCTGAATAGGAGAGTTTAGTTCGTTGTTGGCCGTAATCGACCCAACGGTTTCCGAGTTATATCTGGAATATTATTTCTTCGATAACTCAAAAAATATAGACTAGATCGAATTGAAGCTTGCTAACTAGTTGTAGAATATCGACATGAAGACGTGTGTAAAATTTTGTGAGGACCGTACAATTAGAATTTTTTTCAAAAATTACGAAAAAATATTATGTATCTCACGATACCTTGAGAACGGAAAGATATAGCGACTTGCAGTTTTCAGGGTAGATTGATCATCTGAATGCGACATTCAAGTTCGTTAATTAGAATAATCGGCCGAATGGTTTTGGAGTTATATAAATCTGAATTCTGGTTATTATTTGTTCAATAACCCAAAAAATACGTTGCCGATTCAATTCAAACATGGTAATTAGTTCTAGAATGCCTTCGCAAAAATTTTAAAAATTTCGTGAAGATCGTATTACTAGAAAATTTTAAAGAAATCATTGAAATAAGAATTCCCATATAAGAAAGCATTTGTCTGAAAACTCTGAAATTTTGCGAGAACCTTCAAAACCATGAATGTCATGATGACATTAAATTATAACATAAATTTTCTAACTGATTCACAATAGAAAGTAAAGCATGTATCTATTGGGAGATAATAGCCAGGAGGGTCGACATTTTGCTTTTTTAAATCAAATATTGAAGGGATTTCTAAGAACAAGAGTGAATATCTTTGAAAACTAGCGAAGGCGATTCTTCTTCAAGAGTTCAATGCGGCTATATATGAGGAGTATATTTGTGAGAGGGGTTTTTTTAAATAATATGTATTATTTTTCATGTATTTTTTATAACTTTCCAACGGAAATAAATAGCGGCTCAAACTAATTTTCCAAGTACCTACTAATTTTGCCTTCAAACAAAACAGATCCGATCGAATTGAAACATCGTAGCTAGTTGTAGAATACTGACACAAACACGTTTCTGAAATTTTGGGAGAATCGTATCTCTAGAAAATCTAAAAAAAATTATTAAAAAATATTGTTCATCTGACTTGAGAACGAAAAGAGATAGTAACAGAGAAATAATTTTTTTGCTACACTATATTTTTTGATATTGTACCAAATTTCGCTCACATGATTTTATTTTTTTCTGATTTGATTTTTGCCACAAACATGAATGTGATAACATTTCTGAATAGAGAATGACGAGAACATTCGAACGATATATCACAAGCCCAAACTTCCTATTCAAAAATTGGGGGTTGTACCTGTCTTTCGAAGGGGGTTGAAGAAGAATAATGACAATTTAAAATTTGAATTTGATGTGTTTCGGTATTTTCCATAATAAAAATATGTACATTGTACAGTAACCAAGATAATGAATTTATTCCATTTGGCTTTTCCACACTGTATAATACGGAATACGTTGAACGAGTGGGCAATTCCATGCTTAGACGGGCGGAAGCATTTACAATTTATTACAAGTTTTATAATAAATGTTAGGATTGTTAATATCTAATTAATAAATGTAAGCCTTTCATGTAAACTTTCGTCCTTAAAATAATAGTATATTATATACCGCGGGACTGAAGTAGTACATTTAATCCTGAAGGTAAAGTTTATGGCCCGACCGCAGGGAGGGCCATAATTTACCTGAAGGATTAAATGTACTTCAGTCGCAAGGTATATACGATACTTTTCGTACTTCCGGTATGATTTTATTAATTATTTCAATAATTTCAATCAGTTTTTCTCTCTTCAACTCATTTAATAAACTGTCTTTAAAATAAGTTACCATAGTAACATTGCGTTGTGACAATTATAATTTAGAAACATTGTCAATACTAGTGTCATTGTAAAGAAACATTGTTATTGATAATTATTGGTATCATGAGTGAAGAAGGTGTATCTGATATTGATAAAAGAGCAGCCGAAGTAGGTGAAGAATTGTTACCACCGAAATCTAGAAAACTATACGAGCAGCAGTACGATGCTTTTAAAAAGTGGTGCCGCTTAAAAAATGTGAGACAACCTACTGAAAATGCGCTGTTAGTCTACTTCAATGATAAATCAAAAGCGGTTTGTGCCTCAACTCTCTGGGCACATTACTCAATGCTGAAATCGGTTATTAACATTAGAGAAGATATTGATATAAATAAATTTCCAAAATTATTAGCTTTTTTGAAGAGAAGAAATGAGGGATTTAAGCCAAAGAAGTCAAGAATTCTCACGTCTGAGCAGGTAGATCAGTTCTTACGGGAGGCTCCGGATGATAAATATTTAATGCTTAAGGTAAATTTGGAAATGTGTTTATATTCAGAAATTTTAAGAAATCAATTTTTTTGTAGGTTGCACTTATTTTGGGCGTTGCGGGAGCTTGTCGTGGAAAAGAGTTGGTTGATTTAGAAATCGACGTGCTGAAGAGACATGGAGGATGGAAATCCTCCAACGTGGCCGAGGGATATATTGAATCGTCTATTAAAAATAAACAAAAAATTTTAGATAAAATATTTGGTCAAGTCGCCGATTCGTCCACTATAGTTATGCCACAGTCCTCATTCTCGCTTCCTGTTTCCGCAGGATCTTCGAAACAAACACCAGTTCAATATGAAAAGGACCTATCTGTTACTCGTCAGTTACCTGCTGCATTAACCCAGGAAAGACTGGTCAATATGACGAACTGTCACAATATTAATTTGAATATTAACGTTAATTACCATTCTAATTAATTATATTTTTCAATAAAATATCCCTTAAATTCGTTTGTTTGTGATTTAATCGTTCCGGGAGTTTCGTCAATATTTAATCCCGGAGGGATTAAATGTGACACTTTAGTACCTGTCACAAGGGAGTGAAATTGTCACTTTAGGACCGGAAGTACGAAAAACTCGTTTTTCTACAAGCTGAAATTCTAATGTGGTAATTATTGGCATTTCAAAGTTTTTTTTTACTTTTTCCTAAAGTAGGTAAATCCATTCACTTTTGGTCTGACTCAATTAGGTAACATTTGATATTAATCGAACTCAATAGCATGAAAAAAAACATTTCCATACAACAGTCATTAAGCGATTTGACTCCGAAGTAAAGCGTTTTTATGTTTTGGCGCTCTTGTTCGTCGGAACAGAGTGCATGCTTATCAATTTGCACAAAGTCTGTAGTTTTCGAATTTTTGACTGAAAATGTTCTCAAACGTTTTGGTTCGACTCACCGATCAAGAGTCCGAGGTCAAAATCAATTCTATCCGGCCTTCCGGCCGGCCGTTAACACGATAACTCCCGAACGAAATGAGCTAGACAGTTGAAATTTTCAGAGTAGGTTTGGGAGATAAACATCTCGGTTGAGTTCGTTGGGCAAAAACACAGATTTCTTTCTGGAAACTTTATCTCCCTGTACCACAAAAGTCAGGAAATTTCTTCATTATGAAGTTTTCTTTTTGAAATGGGTCCAAGAATCGTTACCTTAAATATTAGCATGTCTTTAGGGAACACCCTGTATATAGGGCCGTTGGAACAGAATAGTAAAAAGTCAATCGTTAGAATTACTCGAACGCGTCAAATTGATGTAAGGTGAGTTAGTTACATGCTTACAAGTGTGTATTTCAATAATCTGATTTGAGGGAGACATAAGGGTTACTAACTGGACGTCATCTCGACATCCTCGAGTGCGGCCAATTTTTTTTATTTTGAAAAAAAAATTCAAGGAACATAATCTGACGAGCCCAAGTAGAAAACAAATCATGAATTTTTTTTTTAAGTTGTCAAATTTAGAAAATCCCTCAAAATAATCGTCAGATTATGGGTCAGCACGTCTAGGTCATCATTCGTCTATATTTCTCTATATGATAAACTGAAACGCTGGAGTATTTCAAAAAAGACGTATGTCAGTTTTCCCAAATTATTATTATTATTATTATTATTATTATACTGATCCTCCTGGGTCTTCCACAAGGAGACCCCTCATAAGCTCTAAGAGCTTGCCCTGAGTTAGGAGAACCAGTTGTGTTCTGTGTAGGCTTTGTTACTGTGTCCTTACGCCACCTTAGGCACAGCACTGTTAATTTTTGACCCAACAGCGAATGGTGGCGATTACCGTGACTAGAAAATTTCTTTCCTAGCCTCGGAATTGAACTTGGGGCTTCCGCTCCCAAGTCAATTACTCTACCACTGAGCCAAATGTCTGTAACTTTCGAATTTTTTGCCGAAAATGGTCTCAAACGATTACGTTCGACTCACTGATGAAGAAATAGAGATCACTTTTAATTCCTAACTGAAATTTGATTGTTATTTATCCGATAACTCGAAATATACGAAGCCGATCCAATTCAAACATAGCAATTAGTTGTAGAAATGCTTGCGAAGTTACGTCAGGATCGTATCACTAGAAAATTAAAAAAAAATTATTGGAATTTTTTTTTATTTATCAGAAACTATTCGTCCGATATCGATGAAATTTTACGAGTGCCTTCAAAAGCTAACTTTACAGCCAAGTTCCAAATTTGAACACGATCGGATCTATATTCTTGGAGATCCGAGCAGCCTTGGGTGAGTTCAGTGGGTGAATGGGTGAGCGTTGCCATGATAACTTTTGAACGGAAAGATATAGCGATTTGGCATTTTCAGGGTAGGTTGCGCATCAGATTGGGACAGTTAAGTTCGTTGTTGGGCATAATCGGCCCAATGGTTTCGGAGTTATACCCACTGAAATCGATTTGAAACTTGTTAACTAGTTGGGCAATATCGATATAAAAACGTATATGAGGATCGTATCACTAGAAAATTTCAACGAAAATTATGAAACAATATTATGTATCTCTCCATAACTCGAGAACCGAAACTTGAGTTCCTTCATAGGCATTCGACAAATGGTTTTGGAGTTATACACATCTGAAGTTTTGTTGTTATTTCCCCTATAACTCAAAATATTCAAATCCGACCCATATTTGAAACTCGGTAATTACTTGTAGAACGCCGAGGCGCAAATTTTCATCGAATTTCGTGAATATCGTATCCTGAAATTACTTGAGAAGTAAGTTTTTTCGAATATTATTAGATATTTAAATAATTTCAATTCCGATGGAATACATATGTCAGAATTAAAAATGATGTGATCATCGAGGATTCTCTCATTACTTAAGTATGTCATTAAAATTGTACGAAAATTATTCATATCTTATGAATGCTGAGAAAAGGGTATACACTGATGGTATATTTGATTCAGAGTATCCAATAGAGATGAATAGACAATAGAACATTCCCGCTAAAGCTCTAAACTTCACGTCAGTTCTTGAACCAATTCGCGTATGTTCTGGGGAACATCGCGTTATCATTTTGCCCAAATGTCTGTAATTTTCGAATTTTTCACCGAAAATGGTCTCAAACGATTGGGTTCGACTCCCTGATGAAGAATTCGAGGTCAAATTTGATTCTGTCCGTAGGGCCGACAGGCCGGCCGTTGCCACGATAACTTGAAACGGAAAGAGCTAGCGACTTGAAATTTTCAGGGTAGGTGGCGCATCCCAATATGACGAACAAGTTCGTTAATGGGCAGAATCGGTCCAATGGTTTCCGAGTAATAATTTTGTTTTCAACCAATATAAATCCGATCGAATTGAATCTTGGTGAATAGTTGTAGAATATAAACCTAAGCACGTTTGTGAAAATTCGTGAAAATCGTATCACAAGAAAATTTAAAAAAAATTATTAAAACATATTTTTTATGTCTCGATAACCTGAGAACGGCATGAGATAGCGGCTTGGAATTTTCAGGTTAGGTTGTGCATATAAATGTGACATTGTAGTTTATTATTAACCATAATCGACCAAACGGTTTTGGAGTTATCCCCATCTGAAATTTGATTGTTATTTCCTTAATAACTCGAAAAATACCAAACCGATCCAATTTAAATATGGTTATTACTTGAAGAATGCCAACATGGAAATTCTTGCAAAATTTTGTGAGGATCGTATCACTAGAAATTTTTTTAAAAATCATTGAAAATCATTGAAAAAAATTCTATATATCAGAAACTGTTCATCCGACATGGCAGATATTTTGCGAAAGCCTTCAGAATCTATCTCTACTACCAAGTTCCAAGTTTCAACACGATCGGATCTATATTGTTGGAGATCTGAGCAGCCTTGTGTGAGTTCAGTAGCTGGATGGGTGACCGTTGCCTCGATAACTCCCGAACGAAAGGAGTTAGGGACTTGCAATTTTCAGTGTATAGGTTGCGCATCTAAATGGAAGAGTTAAGTTCTCTGTTGGCCATAATCGGCCTGACGGTTTCGGAGTTATGCCCATCTGGAATATTATTTCCTCGATGACTCAAAAAATATAGACCCGATAGAATTGTAGCTTGCTAACTGGTTGTAGAATATCGACATAAAGACGTGTGTGAACTTTTGTGAAAACCGTACCGCTAGAAAATTAAAAACAAAATACGAAAAAAGAAATTGGTTCAAGCACTAACGTGAAGTCATGAGCTTTTGCGCGTATGTTCTATTGTCCATTCTCCTGTATTGGACACTCTTAATCAAATCTACCATGGTGAATTCTATTGTCCGTTCTCCTGTATTGGACACTCTCTTAATCGAATTTACCATGGTAAATTCGATTGGACACTCTCTTAATCGAATTTACCATGGTACATTCGATTGAGAGTATCCAATACAGGAGAATGGACAATAGAATTCACCATGGTAAATTCGATTAAGAGTGTCCAATATCCAGGAGAATGGACAATAGAACATACGCGAAAAAACTCCTGACTTCACGTCAGTGCTTGAATCAATTTTTTACATTTTCGAAAAGCCGCTGCGAGCTTCTGTGACATCCGACGATCCGACTCGTAATCGACTCGAGAATTTTGAATGAGGGCTTCTTTCGGGATCATTCAATATCCTCTCTAAATATCGGACGCGCTCGAATGAATTTATTTTATTTTCAATTTTCTGCCCTGTCTTACGGCCACCCCCACCGCACCGGCAGGTTAACATACCTCCGTTTCCATACATAGGTGAGGCGTGTACGCTATCAAATTCTGAGGCGCTCGAATATTTCTATGTTAGTGTTTTTTGCTCATCAATTTGCCTAAATGTCTGTAATTTTCGAATTTTTGGCTGAAAATGGTCTTAAACGTTTAAGACCATGGTTTGACCCACTGATCGAGAATAAGTGGTCGAAATCGTTTCTGTACGGCCGTTCGGCCAGCCGTAACCACGATAACTCTAGAACGGAATGAGCTAGACAGTTGAAATTTTCAGAATAGGTTTGGGAGAATAATATCTCGATTAAGTTCCTTATTGGGTAAAATCGGTCCGGTGGTTTCGGAGTAACGAAAACAAATTATTCTTTACATTACAAATTCCAAATTAATTTTTTTTAAGATGCAGTTTCATCATAAGAACCCATTGATATAATTTTCAACAAGCTAATACTTTCGGAAATATGATTTTTTCAAATTTTCAATAATACATCGTACATACTTCTATGTTTTCACAGAATGCGAATTCTATCTGTGTATTATCTTCTATCTGTGTTAACTGTTCATAAATGTCACCTTATCTAGTTATTAGAGTCATGCCAAATTTATTTCTGTTCTAGTTTGTTTATAATTCGTACTTTGAAAATATTTCCTGTTGGAAAACAAGTATCCGAATCTTGAAATTGTGAACATATACAAGACTTTTTTGATACCGAAAATAATATTGACTTATTGCATATTGAAAAATTTATGTATAAATATTGGGGATAATGTTTGAGAAGATTTACCGCCGTATTCACGAAGCATTGTTAAGTGTTCTAATCTCCGTTAAGTCCTAACTGAGGTCCTCAGTTAAGGATACATCTGAATCGCAACCTCAATTAAAGTATTTAACGGTGGTGAAACAGGCTTGTTTCACGTTAATTTTCACGTTAACTGAGGTTGCGATTCTTATTTATGCTTAACTGAGGACCTCAGTTAGGACTTAACGGAGATTGAATGCTTTGTGAATACGGCGGTTAGAATTGGATCATTTTAATAATGTAGTTTATGAAGGCAATAGGAAAGAAGAACATAATGGAATCATCAAAAGAAATTACTGTTCGTTGACCACTGAGGTTACTATTACCTTTTACTTCCTTAAGTAGTGAGACATGTTCCTATATACAGTATTTTCATAAAGTTGCTGAAATGCTGAAATATGGATCTACATTTGTGTATCAAATATTTTTTCTTGATTTAAGGTTCATAATACAGAATGAATGTGTTAGTGGTATAAAATATTGAATTATGAAAAAATTGGTTCAAGCACTGACGTGAAGTCAGGAGCTTTTGCGCGTATGTTCTATTGTCCATTCTCCTGTATTGAACACTCTTAAACGAATTTACCATGGTGAATTTACCATAGTGAATTCGATTGAGGCTGTCCAATACAGGAGCATAGACAATAGAATTCACCATGGTAAATTCGATTAAAAGTGTCCAATCCAGGAGAATGGACAATAGAACATACGCGCAAAAGCTCCTGACTTCACGTCAGTGCTTGAACCAATTTTTTTTTCGTGAAGTAAGGATAGAAAGCAATGATGAAAAAAAAAAATTAACGCATTATTGTCTACCTTCAATTCTTCTTTAGAAGAAGAATACGTAATTATTCTTGAAAAATATTACTGGAATTAATGTCATATTTAAATAATCAAAGTAAAGAAAATTATAAGTTTAGTTACTAACATATTGAATGAAATTCAATTGAATTCCAGTAATATTCAATTACTTATTCTAAACCAATAAATGTCCATTGATAGATCTAAAGGTGATGAGGTGAAACATAAAGATATATTATTATTATTATTATTATTATTATTATTATACTGATCCTCCTGGGTCTTCCACAAGGAGACCCCTCATAAGCTCTAAGAGCTTGCCCTGAGTTAAGAGAACCAGTTGTGTTCTGTGTAGGCTTTGTTACCGTGTCCTTACGCCACCTTAGGCACAGCACTGTTAATTTTTTACCCAACAGCGAATGGTGGCGATTACCGTGACTAGAAAATTTCTTTCCTAGCCTCGGAATTGAACTTGGGGCTTCCGCTCCCAAGTCAATTACTCATTAGTGATAGAAAAACTGGCCTAAAATTCCTCTCTACCCATCACGAGATTTAATATCCACAAATGAGCCTCTCACCTTACAAGATCAGAAAGTGTGGTTAATTTAAAGTTAAGTTTTGAAGCCTTCAGCAAAATTTCAGAGATATCATATTAAAAATAATACATAACCTTTCAAAAGTCCCCTCTCACAAATATACTCCTCTGAAGGCACATGGATCTCTTGAAGAAGAATCGCCTTCTCTATTTCTCAAAGATATTCACTCTTGTTCATAGAAATCACTTCAATATTTAGTTACCTCCTCCTAAGGAGGATCTCTTTCAAAACCAGGTCTGACCGCTAATGTAGGGCTATCATCTCCCATAGATTTGTGATGAAATAACACGATTTCCCCAAGAACATACGCGCAAAAATATGTTATCATGACATTCATTTTTTTGAAGGTTCTCGCAAAAATACGACCATAGACAACATATCATACGACGATTCGCATCCAGCTACCGAACTCACAAAAGGCTGCTCGGTTCTCCAACAATATGGATCCGATCGTGTTCAAACTTGGAACTCTGCAGTAGAGTTAGGTTCTGAAGGCCATGCCGGACGAATAGTTTATGATATATAAATTTTTTTTTCAATTATTTTTAATAATTTTTTTGAAATTTTCTAGTTATACCATCCTCACGAAATTCTGCAAGAATTTTCGCGTTGGCATTCTACAACTAATAACCATGTTTGAATTCAATCGGTTTTGTATTTTTTGAGTTAATGAGGAACAAAAAACAACCAAATTTTAGATGGCTATAACTCTAAAACCGTTTGGCCGATTATGCTTATAAACGAACTCAAATGTCGCATCCAGATGCACAACCTAACCTGAAGATTTCAAGCCGCTATCTCTTTCCGTTCCCAGGTTATCGTGTTATAAATAATACTTTTTAATAATTTTTTAAAAATTTTCTAGTGACACGATTCTCACAAAATATCACAAACGTGTTTAGGTTTATATTCTACAACTATTCACCAAGTTTAAATTCGATCGGATTTATTTTGGTTGAAAACAAAATTATTACTCGGAAACCATTGGGCCGATTATACCCCTTAACGAACTTGTCCGTCGTATTGGGATGCGCCACCTACCCTGAAAATTTCAAGTCTCTAGCTCTTTCCGTTCTCAAGTTATCGTGGCAACGGCCGGACGGACCACAGAATTAAATTTCACATTTGGGCAAAATGATAACGCGATGTTCCCCAGAACATACGCGCAAAAAGGATTGTATTATATTAATATGCATTTTGTCGTATAACGAGATAATTTTTGATGAGATCATTTTCTTGGAGATCATTTTCTTGGAAACAGCACGCTATCATTTTGCCCAAATGTAATTTTCGAATTTTTTGCCGAAAATGGTCTCAAACTATTAGGTTCGACTCACTGTTGAAGAATTCGAAGTCGAGTTCAATGATTGTGTACGGCCGGCTGGCCTTTATCACGATAACTTTCGAACGGAAAGACATAGCAATTTTCAGGGTAGGTTGTGCAACCACATGCGACGGTTAAGTTCGTCAATGGGCATAATCGGCCTAACGGTTTCGGAGTTATACCTACTTGAAATGTTGTTCCCTCAATAACTCAAACTTCTATTTCAGAAACTATCTGTCAGATTGCCTTGATCACAGAATAGTAACGACACTTCGCTAGTCAAGTGGTAAGCATCCTCGCGGGCCGCGCAGGAGATACGTGTTCAAATCCCCGCGGAGTAATTTCCCTATTTCATTTATTTTTAAAATTTGAATTCAGTTGATGCCTAATGTATTTTTTCATGTGTTAACTCTAAAGAGACGGCTTCAAGGTTCATACAGTACTTCGTGAGCGTGTTTGTAACGTTATAAATAGACAATAAAACATGACCGCAAAACCTTCCGACTTCACGTCAGTGCTTTTCTTGATTTTTTGTAAAAATTTGACATATCTAAATAGTGTCTTCCCTGCATTTAATTTCTTCCGAACAACTAATTAGGTATTTCTCGATTTTGAATGAAAGAAGGTCCACTATGAATTCCCTCGCAATTTTTGGAATAAATGCGACCTTTATAATTTCAGGTAGAGAAATGCAATCAAAATGGAAAGCCCTCAGAGATAGCTACAGAAGAACGATCAGGGTGGAGGAGAGAGACAAAAGACTGGGATTGAATCCAGGTCGAAGGACCAAATATTATTATTTCGATCAGCTTAATTTTCTTGCTGAACACTGTGGACCAAAAGGGTTAGTATTTAGATTCAAGAAAGTCTAATTAAAGAATAATGCAGCATTTTGCAGCTTTTATTTGATGAATAATGTACTTATATCGACCTCCTATCCTGAGTTTACCTAATACGGATTCAGAGAGTTGGAGATGCCAGTTAAATTTAGATAATTCTAAAAATTTTTCACTGTCATAAAGTTACGTTTTGAATTCCGTAATACATTTTTGGAATTGCTTCAATATTTGCTTGAATAGCGTGAAGAGAGAAGTGGACACTTGTTGCATGATATTTCGCCATCTCATCGATCGACTGATTTGGCTGCATTTTGAATACTCTGATTTCCATCTAATCTGAAGAATGCATCTTCCGATGAAAAGAAAGCGATATGCCGACGTGAAAAACTTCCAGAAGGCTTGCACTAACATTGCACAGACAACAACTTGGAGCTCCCGTTCGACATTCTTCTTGGCTGTAAACATCGCTGGGTTCAATCTTTAGGAGACTGATTTGAATCAAATAAGAATTTTTTTTTGGTTTTTCTTTGGAACGTACGATGTATATAATTTCCACGCTTTCTTTATAGACTATATTACTGTAGGTAGATATACAGGGTGAGTCTTCAAGTTCATTACCTTTTCTCCAAATTCGGCACAGGAGAAAAGATACAGGCTCTTGAAATTTGAAAAAAAAATCAGTTTTCCTTTCGTAGCTTTGACATGGTTGATCAGAATGAAATGTAATTTGGAATGAAGTTTTCTATAACTATGCCACATAATCTCCAACCTACAGTTTTTCCCTACTACTACTGGTTTCCTCGTTATAGACTCGCGAATTCATAAAACTATGAGAACTTAGCATAATGAAAGCAGATTAAGGTTATTTTGATTCATTTTAAGAATACTCATTTCATTTTAGAAAATTGAATTATTCTTCATCATTTTCGAGATATTCTTCATTGTCATAAAATATGATAACAATTCCAGAAATTTAACTGCTTATGTCAATCCGGACCTGGACTAGAATCACAGATGATCTGTGCTCGAATAAAGGCATAGACTGAATATTGATCTCAAATCTCCTTCTATCACATAATATTTGTATGCATTTCAGTTCAATATCTCTTGTTTTCAAATTGATTGGTTATGTTACCATCTTAAAACAGGGTAAGTTGATTAGGTATAACTTAAGGATATCTAGTAATTAAATTCCAATTTCTTGATGAATGAGTAGGTTAAAATTTCGGCTTGTTTGTGAATTGTGCGAATTCACCATATATATAGGCAATATAAATAGACTTACCTTGATCTTTATTAGTCTATGAATTTTCCTCAATTTATCCCCGATAGTGAATATAAAACTCTTAAATTATCTGTTATCTGCATAATAATTTATTTTAATTCTGCTTCCATTCTGCATAATCATTCTATGGATTTATCTCATATATAGGAAACATAATTTCATACATTCAATTAATAATTTTCTACAGATATAACATACGTCACTTCTAATTATTCAATTCCAACTAGACAGATGAATCATAAGTTTGTAGTATGTTAGCATGCATAGGAGAACGTGTTCTCCGCAATCAAAATGCAGTCTGTTCATCAAATGATATATATAATTTAACCTTTAAAGTGTTAAAAATGTTGAATTTCAATTATAAGTAGCATTCCACCTATTTAACCCAATTATTTTTGCTGAGAAAAACTGAATCTACGGAATTATGTAAACATAAAAGAACATACGCTTACCTCACAGAATAAATCAGTTAGACTAACGACAAATTCTGTAGATAACCTAATATTCTAACAATTATTAAATTTCTATGCCTGCTTCTGTCACAGTATAAAAATATTATTATAATGTATATACTGTATATACGAGGTTATCACGCCCATAGAGTGATAGAGTTCATAGTAATAAATTGTTGTTTATAATGTAGTTCGATATTATATGATATTGTATTCATTTATATGATGCGAATTAAAATATTTAAGGAATGTGAGAATAGGCAATGAAGATATTGTGGATAATCTTGTAGTGGATATTCAATGAAAATCAAGCTGGAGTCAGAGTTTCAAAATTCAGGAACAGTTTTTTTTCAAAAATGCAGCGTACAAATTATTTGAAACCACTTGATTCTCAAACAATTTAATTGGATTTCGAGCATCAGATGATTCAGCTTTCAGATAATTATTTCTGTCTTCAACAGTTAAAGACAATGCAGGGGTGGATTAGGACATTGTAGAATCTATAAATACTCACAACTTTTTAACTGAGCCGAATCTGAAAAAATGGTTAATGAAAAACGTGTTTCATTTGATGAGATAAATCCATGTTTAAAATTAATGTACAACTTAAAGATTCACCTTGTATGTATGATATATTTCTATCAAACCCAAAAAAATATGGAATAGGAGGACCAGTTCTAAAACTGCTAACTTAAAACCTAAAAGATACCAAGTGTTCGAGATTAGTGTCGAACATTCACCGAGAGAAAAAAATGTCTAGTGGGATGTTACGAGGATCTACACTTGATTCTATGATTTTTGCTGTTTATTGATGAAAATGTTTCCAGGAGCAGATGCAAACAGGAAAATGTCTCAGATCACCAGGATTCAAACGGTTCTGGTACAATGGACTCTGAAGATCCCAACAGCTTTATGCAATTCCATTTCTTACCGGTAGAGACCCATGTGGATGGAAGTTCGGAAGATCCAGCATCTAAAAGAATGAAGACAGAAAATCCGGGTCCCAGGATCGACCTATCAGAACGCGTGGTGAAGGTGTTGGAAGACATCGCGGAGATCCAGAAGAAGGAAAAGGCTGATAACGGAATGGGAAACAAGAGCTTCCTCATGTCTTTGCTGCCCTTTATGGACAAACTTTCGAACGAGGAAAATCTACAAGTAAGAGTGCATTTTATGAACGTCTTGCAAACATACAAGAGAGCAACTGCAAAGAAAGAACATTGAAAGCAGGACTTCCAATGAGGAAATATGAAGGGCCAAAAGAATTATCATGGACAATTCATGCTAATTAAATATCAATTGTGTTGCTAATGGTGCCTTCTATTGATAATAATATTATTTTTCGAGCTCTTCACAACACTGTAATTTTTCATTCTGTTCAGTTCATTGAAATCTGAACATTTTGGCCTGATCATCAACATTGTTACTGTTAAGTTTAAGGGGTAGTGTTAAATTTTGCAGTTTTATTCGAATTTTTAAATATTTTCTTATATGACGAATTGACTGGGATGTGAAAGTATTGTGATAGATAGATTGCATTCCCGAGGGATATTTTTTGAGAGTAAATCTTTATATTTTGGGATTGAGTAAATGTTGAGTTTCTTGAACTTATCGACTTTTGATATATAAAAATAAGATGATTTTAAAGAAGATGTTGATACTCAAATATTTTCAATACATTTTTTATGAAATTGATGAGCCTTTCTTTCAACCCCTTAGATGACTCCGGCTGCATTGAAATATTAAGGTAACGAATTTTATACAAATATTTGTTATTTGCTATTCGAAATATATCTACCGATTTTATATTCATTTTGCGCGCATGTACTAGGGAACAGCGTGCGATCATTCTGCCTAAATTTTCTTAATATTAGAATTTTCTGCTGAAAATGGTCTCAAACGATTTGGTGCGACTCGCCCTCGGAGAACTCGATTATGTCCGACTGGCCGTCCGTTGCCACCATAACTTTGGAAAGGAAAGAGATAGCGACTTGAATTTTTCAGGGTAGGTTTCACATCCGAATGCGACGGTTAGATTCCTTAATGGGCACAATCGACCAAATGGTTTAGCAGGTAAAACCATCTGAAATATTGTTCGCTCAATAACTCAAAAAATACAGATCCGATCGAATTGAAACTTGGTAATTAACTGTAGAATGCCGACGCTCAAATTCTTGGAAAAAATGTTTTCTTCAAAATTTCATATTCCAGAAACTATCTGTCAGATTCCTTTGAGATTCCGCACAAATCTTCAAGACGTCATTTTAAAATCTAGTTCAGGATTTGCCCATACCAATATGGCGAATTTCATGTGACAGGTTGATTGCAAGGGATATTATTATGCTCCCTCCCCTTCCTTCTACCTCCATGGTTCTATACCATTTTTGGCGCTCTTGTCCCTCGGAACAGATTGCTTATCAATTTGCCCAAATGTCTGTAATGCTCGAATTTTTGACCGAAAATGCTCTGAACTATGATCTCTGCTAGTCCGTTTATCTCTCATGGTTTCAAACGTTTTGGTCACTGATCAGGAATACGTGATCAAAAGCGATTCTATCCGGCCGTCCGTTAACACGATAACTTTTGAATGGAATGAGCTAGACAGTTTTCAGACTAGGTTTGAGAGATAAATATCTCGGTTGAGCTCGTTACTTGGCAAAATAGTTTCGGAGTAACAAAAAAAAAATTTTTTACATTACTGATTTCAAATTCAATTTTTTTTAAGGTGCAGTTTTAACATAACCATCCATTGGTTGTACTCTTACAAACTGATACTTTCGGATTATAATTTTTCAAAATTTCAATACTCTAATTATAATTTGCTGATGCATGTAAATCCTACATATGAGGATATTCATAGACCTACGCTTTGCATTTGATTTTTGCGCGTATGTTCTGGGGAACATCGCGTTATAGTTTTGCCCAAATGTCTGTAACTTTCGAATTTTTTGAAAAAAAATGGTCTCAAACGATTAAGTTGGACTCCCCAATGAAGAATTCGAGGTCAAATTTGATTCTGTCCGGCCGTTGCCACGATAACTTGAGAACGAAAAGAGCCAGCGATTTGAAATTTTCAGGGTGGGTGGCGCATCCCAATACGACGGACAAGTTCGTTAATGGGCATAATCGGCCTAGTGGTTTCCGAGTAATAATTTTGTTTTCAACCAATATGAATCCGATCGAATTGAAACTTAGTGGGTGGTTGTAGAATATGAACCTAAGCACGTTTGTGAAATTTTGTGCGAATCGTATGGCTAGAAAATTTTAAAAAAATTATTAAAAAATATTTTTGTTGTCACGATAACTTGTGAACGGAATGAGATAGCGGCTTGAAATTTTCAGGTTAGGATGTGCATAATAGACCAAACGGTTTTAGAGTTATAGCCATCTGAAATTTTCTGAAATTTGGTGGTTTTTTGTTCCTCATTAACTCGAAAAATGCTGAACCGATTGAATTCAAACATTGTTATTAGTTGTAGAATGCCAACGCGAAAATGTTTGCAAAATTTGGTGAGGATAGCATTTGTAGAAAATTTTTAATAAATCATAGAAAATAAAAAAAAAAATTCTATATATCAGTAACTATTCGTTCGAAATTGCTGAAATTTTGCAAGAGCCTTGATAACCTAACTCTACTGCCAAGTTTCAAGTTTTAATACGATCGGTTAAATATTGTTGGAGATTCGAGCATTCTTGTGTGAGTTCAGTAGATGGGTGACCGTTGCCTCGATAACTTTCGAACGAAAGGAGATAGGGACTTGCAATTTTCAGGGTAGGTTGCGTATCCGAAAGGGAGAGTTGAGTTCGTTTTTGGGCATAATCGGTTTAACGGTTTCCGAGTTATACCCACCTGGAATTTTATTTCCTTAATAACTCAAAAATTAAATATTCTATCGAAATGGCGCTTTGTAACTAGTAGTAGAAAATCAACATAAAGACGTGTTTAAAATTTTGTAAGAACCGTACATCTAGAAAATTTGAAAAAAATGACGAAAAAATAAATTTGAAGAATCGTACCCCTAGAAAATTTTAAAAAAATCACGAAAAAAAAATTGGTTCAAGCACTGACGTGAAGTCAGAAGCTTTTGCGCGTATGTTCTATTGTCCATTCTTCTGTATTGGACACCCTTAATCGAATTTACCATGGTAAATTATGTTGTCCATTAACAACATAATTTACCATGGTAAATTCGATTAAGGGTGTCCAATACAGAAGAATGGACAATAGAACATACGCGCAAAAGCTTCTGACTTCACGTCAGTGCTTGAACCAATTTCTTTTATTATGCAGTTCAATCATAACAATCCATTGATATTGTTTCCAACTCTGAGAAACCAATACTTTCGGAGATATGATTTGTCGAAGTTTGAATTACTCGCTAGTAATTTGACAAGAGCGCCAAAGCTCCTGTCCACAGGGCTTTGCCACATTTTTAAAACTTCAGATTTAATGATTGGATTATTCGTTGGTGCAAGTGTATTATTTCGGAAGTGGCCTACTTGGAAGGCGATAAAATAGTTTGGGAGTAACGAAAAAAATTTTTTTTTACATTACTAATTTCAAATTCAATCTTTGGCGCTCTTGTTGCTCGGAACAGAGTGCTCATCAATTTGCCCAAATGTCTGTAATTTTCGAATTTTTGGCTGAAAATGGTCTCAAACGATTTGGTTCGACTTACTGACCAAGAATCCGAGGTCGCTATCGATTCTGTCCGGCCGTCCGTCCGGCCGTTAACACGATAACTCTCGAACGAAAGGAGTTAGAGGATTGAAATTTGCAAGGTAGGTTTGGAGCGTAAATATCTCGGATGAGTTCGTTAATGGGCGAAATCCATCGAGTGGTTTCGGAGTTATGGCTGTTTTTTAGTAAAAACATTTTATATGAATATTTCCGAAACCGATCACTCTTAAATTTAGCATCAAATTGTAGAATCACGACCCTTAGACGCACGTGGAGTTTTGTATTGATCGGGTCGTAAAGTGTAAAAAAAAAGTTTTGAAAATTTTTAAATTTTGTTTCTACAATAACTCTCGAACGGAATGAGCTAAATAGTTGAAATTTTCAGAGTAGGTTAGGGAGATAAATATCTCGGTTAAGATTGCTATTGGGCAAAATAGGCTAGATGGTTTCGGATTAACGAAAAAAATTTTTTTTTCTAAGTTACAAATTTCAAAATAATTTTTTTAAGATGCAGTTTCCCCATAAAAGTCCATTGATATCATTGTCAACTCTAACAAGCTAATACTTTCGGAGATATGATTTTTCTAAATTTCAATAATGAATCGTACTTCTATGTTTCCACAGAATGCTATATTTATTCTATCTATGATTTATTATATATGATCGGTGTTCATACTCGTACATGTCATCCTGTGCTATAAGACAGAGTCAAATTCATTGTGATGGGGAGTATATTATACATTACATCGAATCCTATGATTTTTTTTTTATAATATCTAATGAGAGAATTAATGAGGTTTACTGAGGTTCATGTGGGGGATTGATCCCCCTAACCCCCCCCCACCCCTTACCTACGCCAGCGAATTATTACAAATTTGTGGTTCATAACTTATATTGACACTGTTGCATTGTGAAACATAACAAGGGCTTAGCTAGGGGGGGGGGGGTTTGGGAGTTCAAACCCCCCCGAAATGTTATTTCTCTCTTAAGAAAAAATTTTTTTTGCTGCAGAAAGTGACCCTTACACCCCCAAAACCCCCCCCGAAATTAATTCCTGGCTACGCCCTTGAAACATAATAACATAAGTCTTCTTGGCTCTGATAACTCCTAGGACTTTGATGATAGAATTCTGGGTATAAATCGGGAAAACATTTATCGGTGTTTGAAGGAAGGTTAGCTCTTGATGTGTGTGAAGTTGGCCCAGCACTTTTTGATTTTCAAAAAAAAAAAAATTGTGCTGAATTGTGCTAGGTTTGTGCTGCTTTGTGCCGTTGAAATTTCCTTTCTATTTTATTTGGTTCTCAAGATATTTCAAAAATCGATAAAATGGGCTAGCCCAGCACTTTTCGAAAAATCAGGTTCCAATGGCTGAAATAGATTGTGCTATGCATGTACTGAGTTGTGCCGTTCGAATTTTTCCGAAAGTCCTACTAATTTCGCAGAAAATCGAGAAGTAAAAAAAAAGTTAGCCCAGCACTTTTGTTTTTTCTTCTCACAAATGAGTGAAATAACTTGTACTACATTTGTGCTGTCTTGTGCCGTAAATATTTTCACGAAAATTTTTCGAATTTTCTATGAAATGGCGAAAATGAAAAATGAAGTCAGCCCAGCACTTTCGAATTTTTCCATTGGAAACATGCTCAAAAAATTGTGCTACACGTAGTATAAGTTGTGCCGTTGAAATTTTCACGAATATCCTGCTAATTTTCCAAAAAATTAAGAAATAAAAAAAAAGTTAGCCAAGCACTTTCGTTTTTTTTTGACGAATTTTTTTTACCTAATTGAACTTCATTTGTGCTGACTTGTGCTGGTCATATTTTTCAGGAAAAACTTTCAGTTTTCCCTATAAATGGAGAAAATAAGAAAATTCAGTAGATTGTTTGAAAACTTGCAATGCGTGGCAACAGTGTGCGTGAAGTTGGCCCAGCACTTTTTGATTTTCGAAATTTTTTTTATCGTACTCAATTGTGCTGGGTTTGTGCTGCTTTGTGCCGTCAACATTTTCGTTTTATTCCATTATGTTCTCAAGATATCTCACAAAACATCCTTTCGAATAGAGCCTCATTTAGTTATATATGTTGCAACTGACTGAATCCCGTTCGATTAATAAGATTAATTATTTCACTTTTTCACACGAAATGTCCATTTTATTTTTGTTTTGTTTTTCATAAAAAATGTTTCTGTTCTTCGCATTTTATTCCATCGGTAAGAATATCGAAATTTCAGAGAGAGTTATCAAGCTCTTCGAATGTTCATGTGAACAGTAAAAAGTGTTCAAATATAAAAATTTAACTAATGGAAGTAGAGTAAAAATGTCTTACTTACCTAAAGGTTCTTGACCGAATAGAAGAGTATAAATATTAAGCATTATTTTGTTGATCATAATACTACTAGTGAAAATACAAATAGTAAGAGACTTTCAATTTCTATTTTTCCCAGTTGAAGGTTCCTTGAAGGAATTGGAGAACATGAAATTTTCAAACTTTTATCTTTCGAAATGCCATTGGAAAAGATACACTGAGACACCCAGTATATCGAAATATTTGAAATACCAATTTTTCAGAAACACCCTGTAACTTGATAACCAATCAAGATATCTGGGATTTTTTGCTGGTAATTGATTATCTGGAAAAAAAGGGTATCCTTAATTTTTTTTTTCTAACCCTTATGATTCTCGAGATGCTCTCAGTGATCATCAAATTTCGGATACACTGTACAACCTGTCAATTTCATATTCGCAAGAAACAATAAAATAATGAAATCTGTCGACAATCTACTTTCAACAATATTATGGATATTCTGCTCTGAAAGTTGAACTATAGCAACAGCGCTATCGAACCCCGCGGCAGTTGATGTCGTAAATTAGTACGAATGGAGTATGTAGTGACAGTTGACAGTTATGATCAGAGCGTTGCGGGTTGCTGTTCTCAACGATTAGAAAAGTATTTGTTGCTACGTTGCCCTTTACAGATTTCCCTTATCTAATTCCGTAATTTACACGATTAGAAGAAAAAAATTTAAGACGAAAATTATGATTGCTGATACAAAATTGTTTTAATTTCAATTTTCTGCAAAATAGGAGGAAATTTCGGAAAAGTTCGAACGGCACAACTCAATGTATATATAGCACAATCTATTTCAGTTGTTTTACATCAATTTTCCGAAAAGTGCTAAGCTGGCCGGTTCTACACATTTTGTGAGATATCTTGAGAACCGAATGGAATAAAAGAAAAATGTTGACGGCACAAAGCAGCACAAACCCAGCACAATTGAGTACGAGCAAAATTTTTTCGAAAATCAAAAAGTGCTGGGCCAACTTCACGCACACTGTTGCCACGCATTGCAAGTTTTCAAACAATCTACTGAATTTTCTTTTTTCTCCATTTATAGGGAAAACTGAAAGTTTTTCCTGAAAAATATGACCCCCACAAGTCAGCACAAATGCAGTTCAATTAGGTAAAAAAAAATTCGTCAAAAAAAAACGAAAGTGCTTGACTAACTTTTTTTTTATTTCTTAATTTTTTGGAAAATTAGCAGGATATTCGTGAAAATTTCAACGGCACAACTTATACTACGTGTAGCACAATTTTTTGAGCATGTTTCCAATGGAAAAATTCGAAAGTGCTGGGCTGACTTCATTTTTCATTTTCGCCATTTCACAGAAAATTCGAAAAATTTTCGTGAAAATATTTACGGCACAAAACAGCACAAATGTAGTACAAGTTATTTCACTCATTTGTGAGAAGAAAAAACAAAAGTGCTGGGCTAACTTTTTTTTTACTTCTCGATTTTCTGCGAAATTAGTGGGACTTTCGGAAAAATTCGAACGGCACAACTCAGTACATGCATAGCACAATCTATTTCAGCCATTGAAACCTAATTTTTCGAAAAGTGCTGGGCTAGCCCATTTTATCGATTTTTGAAATATCTTGAGAACCACATGAAATAGAAAGGAAATTTCAACGGCACAAAGCAGCACAAACCTAGCACAATTCAGCACAATTTTTTTTTTTTTTTAAATCAAAAAGTGCTGGGCCAACTTCACACACATTAGCTCTTGAGGTAGATATACTTGAAGATTTTATTTTGTTTGCATAGGAAATAATTTCCAATACATTTCATTCCATTTTGGATTATTATTTCTTCAGTTAATCTTCCATTATCTAGATCATTTAAATAGAGGATAACATCTAGATATCTTTTACTTGGAAAGAGTGAATATGAATGGAATGGATATTGTCCATTATCGACCTCCACAATCTGCATTTATCATATTCAAGATTTTACTGCAATACATCAATTTTTTCGGGGATAAAGTTAAACAATGCGTGTAATTTTACTGCGATACATCAATTTTTTCGGGGATAAAGTTAAACAATGATTGTGAAAAAAGATCAGAGAAAGGATGCATGCCTTGGGTATCCATTAGGATTAAAGATGTATTTAGGAGAAATTGGGTTGAGTGATGGTAAATTTTTCATGAGCACAGACACATTTCTGATTCTGTTCATCCCACCCTGTTCATCCCCCGAAATTTGTTCAGAATTGCAGTAGAAAGTTATGTTGGAACAAACTTATAATGGTTAACTCAAAAATTCGTATCATCAAATTTATTCATAAGTAACTTACACCGTCAAACTATGTACCTATACCATTAGCTCATTGAGATGTCTGTGACTTTTGAAAGCCGTAAATCTGCCTCTAAAACCTTTTAAAAAATTTTACAAATATGAACGTTCTTAAGTAAAACGATAGTAACTAAGTTTAAATATCGATATACGTATCTCAAAACGAAGTTTTCAGTTGAAACGCCCGTTCGAATTAACAGGACAGAACGCTTTTTACACAACTTCGCAGCTTTGGAGTATAAGGACAGAAACTATAAGGAAAATAACAAAATGCAGAAATTAAAACTCTAGACTACATAGGTAAGTAATCCACGAAGGGTTTCATTCTATGGTCTTAAAGGTAATATGTTATCATATTGAGAATTAAATGGAAAATTTATACTAGTAGGATACATGTCAGCAGTTAAACGGATATCGATATACAGGGTCATACAAACGATACACTCATAAAAATTCACACTCAGAGGATCTGGACCATAAACGACTTTTTCTTAAATACTGACAGTTTTCTTCCGCTTCCGTTTATACCGGAAGTAGCCTAATTTTAAATGGCAACCCTCATTTGTGGCGCTCTTGTTCCTCGGAACAGAGTGCTCATCGATTTGCCCAAATGTATGTAATTTTCGAATTTTTGGATGAAAATGGTCTTAAACGATTTGGTTCGACTCACTGATCAAGAATCCGTGATCAGCATCGATTCTATCCGGTGGCCGGTCCGGTCGTAGACACGATAACTCTCGAACGAAATGAGCTAGACAGTTGACATTTTCAGAGTAGGTTTGAGAGATAAATATCTCGGTTAAGTTCGTTATTGGGCAAACAGATTGATGGTTTCGGAGTAACAAAAACAATTTTTTTTACATTACAACTTTTGAATTAATTTTATTTTAAGATGGAGTTTCATCATAAGAGTCCACTACTCTTAATTTCAACTCTAACAAGCTAAAACTTTCGGAGATATGATTTTTCATAATTAAAAATGCGAATTCTATCTGTCTGTGTTCACTGTTCATAAATGTCATCTTATCTAGCTATTAGAGACATGTCATTTGAAAATATTTTCTGTTGGCAAACAAGTATCCGATTCTTGAATTTGTGAATATATACAAGACTGTTTTAAAACCGAAAATGGTATTGACTTGTTGCATAGATATTGAATAATTTATGTATGAATATTGGGGATGATGTTTCAGAAGATTTGGAATTGATTATGAAGACAATAGGAAAGAAGAACATAACTGAATCATCAAAAGAAATTACTGTTCGTTGACCACTGAGGTTAATATTAACTTTTACTTCCTTAAGTAGTGAGACATGTTCCTATTTACAGTATTTTCATAATGTTGCTAGCAGAAAAATGCTGAAATATGGATCTATATTTTTTGTATATCAAATATTATTTCTTGATTTAAGTTTAATAATACAGAATGAATGTGTTTGTGGTAAGAACTATTAAATTATGAAAAGAGGATTGTATATTATTAATTATTTTGTCGTATAATGTGATAAGTTTCAAATGAAGGAAAACAAGAATATAAAATGAATATTCAATCTTCAAGAAAAATGAAATGAACTATTAAAATAATTTTTTCGTCAGCCTATACCTATTTAAATATCAAGAATAAATGGACAATCTGCTATGATTGTCTCCAGTCTTGTTCTAGACATTTCGATGATATTGTATATTGTTGTAGGAGGTAACGTTGCTTTGCGACCTTAAGGTCTATTGTGCCCACCCTTTAGAGCTGTCGATGTCATTACCATCTACAGCTCGCCTTCCAGTTCCACAGTTCTGATGAACTCCAGTATCTGGGATGGCTTTAAGGAGGCAAGGTCTTCGCTCCTGCAGATTTCTTGCCCAAAGCATTCCTTGCGTTGGTTTGAGAGAATCAGAACAGAATCTGCACTCGTCAGTTTCTGCTAATCATAATCTCATCATATGCTTCCTGAGGCCGCAGTGCCCAGTGAGGAAGCCAGTGAGGCTTGGATCTGACAGTATCAAAGTTCTGGAGAAATTTCTTGGAGTGATGCTATCCAGGGAGAGATCTCCAGAAAGTACCTCTCTCAGTTTCTTCTTTCGTCCGGAATTCACTTTTGTAGGTGTGTCTACCAACCCCACAATAAGGTTCCGGGCCAATAAAGGGAGTTTGTGATCCTTTCTTGGCAAGTGATTTCTATGATACTTTCCTTAGGTATTTCGAGTTGTGAAAATTATGTTCAAGTGTAAGTTGCAACAACCCATTCCACGAGGTTGAATCATTGCAGATTGCTCATTAAATCTTGATGAATAAACTGTTATTTGAATTTAATTTCTTTTATGATGCAGTTCTATCATAAGAATCCATTGATATCATCCCCAACATTGAGAAACCAATGCTTTCGGATATGGTTTGTCAAAAAATGAACAAGAGCGCCAAAGCTTCTGCCACAAGGCTTTCTCCCTTTTTATTTCACATTTAGATTCCTTTTCAAAAATTAAGGTCTGTTTATTCAACAATATCTATGGCCATCTATGATCGTTTTGGAAATATTTGCATTTCAAGAAAAATTTTCACATCTCAGAGGGGTATTTTCATGCCTTGTATCTCAGTTACTTTTAGCCGAGAGATCAACTACTTGGAGAACGAAATTAAATTAGTAAACTTAAATTCAAAATCACCCGAATGGAGAAAAGATGCCCCTTCATCAAACATGGTGAAGGAAGATCATTAAACACAAACACGAACTAGATCGTGTGAGAAATTCCCAAGGAAGAGAGATAACTGGTTTATAGGCAAAAATGCCCGGAACCCGATCACAGGAGTTTAAGTGGGTAACCGCCTTCAGGAGAAGGACGGAGTCCCACAATGTTCCACTCAAAGTGGTTCGTCCATAAGGGATATCTCCTGTTCAAAAAAAAAAGTTACTTTTAGATGTAAAACAATACAACTTTGGGAGTACCTATAAAAATTGGTTCAAGCATTTACGTGAAGTCAGAAGCTTTTGCGCGTATGTTCTATTGTCCATTCTCCTGTATTGGACACACTTAATTGAATTTACCATGGTGAATTCTCTTGTCTGTTCTCCTGTATTGGATACCCTTAATCGAATTTACCTTGGTAAATTCGATTGAGTGCCGACAGTGCTTGAACCAATTTTTTTCCGTAATTTTAGAAATTTTTCTACTGGTAAGGTCCTCACAAAATTTTACACACATCTTCATGCCGATATTCTACAACTAGTTACCAAGCTTCAATTCGAGTCTATATTTTTTGAGTTATCGAGGAAATAATATTCCAGCTGGGTATAACTCCGAACCCGTTGGGCCGATTATGGTCAACATCGAACATAACTCTCCCATTTGGATGTGCAACCTATCCTGAAAATTGCAAGTCCCTATCTCCTTTCGTTCGAGAGTTGTCGATGCAACGCTACCCATCCAGCTACTGAACTCACACAAGACTGCTCGGATCTTCAACAATATAGATCCGATCATGTTCAAACTTGGAGCTTGGTAGTAGAGTTGGGTTCTGAAGGCTCTCGCAAAATTTCAGCGATATCGGAATAGTTTCTGATATATAGAATTTTTTTCAATAATTTTCTAGTTATACGATCCTCACAAAATTTTGCAAGAATTTTCGCGTTGCCATTCTATAACTAATATCCATGTTTGAATTGGATCGGTTTTGTATTTTTCGAGTTATTGAGGAAATAACAACCAAATTTCAGATAGGTATAACTCCAAAACCGTTTTGACAATTTTGTCTATATACAAACTCAATTGGCGCATTCAGATTCTCAACCTAATCTAAAAATTTCAAGTCGCTATCTCTTTCCGTTCTTAGGTTATCGTGACGTAAATAATATTTTTTAATAATTTCTAATAAATTTTATAGCGATATGATGTTCACAAAATTTCACAAACATCCTTAGGTTCATATTCTGCAACTACTCACCAAGTTTCAATTCGATCGGATCAGTATTGGTTGTAGACAAAATTATTACTCGGAAACCATTGGGCCGATTATGCCCATTAACGAACTTGTCCGTCCTATTGGGATACGCCACCTATCCTGAAAATTTCAAGTTGCTATCTCTTTCCGTTCTCAAGTTATCATGGCAACAGCCGGCCGGACGGCCGGCCGGACAGAATCAAATTTGACCTCGAATTCTTCATCAGTGAGTTGAACTTAGTCGGTTGAGACTATTCTCGGCAAAAAATTCGAAAATTACAGACATTTGGGCAGAATGCTAACGATGTTCACCAGAACATACGCGCAAAAATGCTGTTCATTCAAGTAAACATAATCATTTTTCACAACAGACCACAGGTTCTTCACAAATGATGAATATGGTATTTTTTCAGTTTTTTTCTAAAAAACTCGGTTTTTTCAAATGGAATGTCCTTTTTGTTTATTTCAGATAGTAAGTTTCCTTTCGATTGACATGTCATTGAACTACGTGAAAAATGTAAATATCTTGAAAAATGAAAACAATCAATTTTAGGTATGGGTAAATTTCATGTCAATCGGAAGAAAAAGTTGTCTAGAATTACTATATGAAATGAAAAAAATTGAAACAAGTACTGACGTGAAGTCAGGAGCTTTTACGCATGCTCTATTGTCTACTCACCTCTATTCGACACTCTTTGTTGAATGAAGCATCCATATAGGTAAACCGTTTTCTCAGCTTTTATAATATATGAATTCATTTAATACTATTTTAATGACATACGTCAGTAACGAGAGAATCTGTGATCACATTATTTTTCAGTTATTTCATATGTTTTCAATTGAAATACGAAAAATGGGTTCAAGCCCTGTGGACAGGAGCTTTCTGGCGCTCTAGTTCAAACAGACAAATTATATCTCCGAAAGTATTGGTTTCTCAGAGTTGGGAATTATATCAATGGCTAGGAAAGAAATTTTCTAGTCACGGTAATCGCCACCATTCGCTGTTGGGTCAAAAATTAACAGTGCTGTGCCTAAGGTGGCGTAAGGACACAGTAACAAAGCCTACACAGAACACAACTGGTTCTCCTAACTCAGGGCAAGCTCTTAGAGCTTATGAGGGGTCTCCGTGTGGAAGACCCAGGAGGATCAGTATAATAATAATAATAATAATAATAATAATAATAATAATAATAATAATAATAATAATAATAATAATAATAATATGATATAACCGCATCATAAGGGAAATTCAATTCAAATAATAGTTTATTTATCAAGATTAAATGAGCAATCATGAGAATGAGAACTGCACCATGGAAGAAATCAAATTAAATCTGGCCAATTTTGCCCAATAACGAACTTAACCGAGATATTCATCTCCCTAATCTACTCTACTACCTCAACTACCTACCTCATTCCGTTCGAGAGTTATATCTATGTCTATGGATGGAAAGCAGTCTCACTACTCTCAGATCTCTTACTAACTTCATGTTCCGTTCCGAAATGTAAGACTTTTCTGAGAAAAACTAATTTCGGAGCAAACAACTGAGATTTTTCTCACTTCGCTCACAATTCTTCGATTGATTAGATAATGTAATGTCACAGGAACATAAGTTGACATTAGGACAATTCATACATAGAATTATATCATTCTGTGACAACGTTGAAGTACGATTTATTATTGAAATTTTGAAAAATCATATCTCCGAAAGTATTAGCTTGTTAGAGTTAAAAATGATATGAATGGATTCTTATGATAAAACTGCTTATTAAAAAAAATTTAATTTGGAATTTGTTTTGTAAATAATTTTTTTTTTTTACTCCGAAACCATCTGTACCGATTTTGCCCAATAACGAACTTAGCCGAGATATTTATCCCCCAAACCTACTCTGAAAATTTCAACTCTCTAGCTCATTCCGTTTGAGAGTTATCGTGCCTACGGCCGGCCGGCCGGACAGAATGAATTTCGACCACGGATTCTTGATCAGTGAGTCGACCAAATCGTTTAAGACCATTTTCATCGAAAAACTCGAAAATTCAGTTCCGAGGAACTAGAGCCCCAAAAAACTTACGCCTCAAGTAACTTCAGGTTTCTTTTGGTAAGATTTGTATATTTTGAGTTGTAGAGGAAATAACAACAAAATTTCAGATGAGTATAACTCCAAAACCATTTGTCCAATTATGCTAATTAACGAACTTAAATGTCGCATTTGGATGCGCAACCTACCCTGAAAAGAGCAAGTCGCTATTTCAGTCCTCAAGATATCGTGAAAAACATGATATTTTTTCGTGATATTTTTAAATTTTCTAGTGATACCATTCTCACAAAATTTCACTCAAGTCTTCATGTCTATATTCTACGATTAGATACGAAGTTTCAATTCGATCAGGCCTGTATTTTCTGAGTTATCGAGAGATTAATATTCCAGATGAGTAAAACTCCGAAACCGTTTGGCCGCCTATGCCCAACAACGAATTTAGCTCTCCCATTCGGATGCACAACATACCTTTAAAATTTCAAGTCCCTTTCTCTTTTCGTTCGAAAGTTATCGAGGCAACGGTCAACCATCCAGCTACTGAACTCACACAAGGCTGCTCAGATCTCCAACAATATTGATCCGATCGTGTCCAAACTTGGAACTTGGTAGTACAGTAAAGTTCTAAAGGCTCTCGCGGAATTTCAGCGATTTCAGACGAATAGTTTCTGATATATCAACGATTTTCAATGATTTTTTAATAATGTTTTAATGATATGATCCTCACAAAATTTTGCAGAAATTTTCGCGTCGTAATTTTACAACTAATAACCATGTTTGAATTGAATCGGTTTTGAATTTTTTGAGTTATTGAGGAAATAATAACCACATTTCATATGGGTATAACTCCCATTGAAGTCTATCAATTTCCGTTCCTAGGTTATCGTGACATAACTATACGATTCTCACAAAATGTTACAAACGTTTCTATTCTACAACTACGCACTAAGTTTCAATTTGATCGAATGAGTATTGGTTGAAAACAAAATTATTACTCGGAAACCATCGGGCCGATTATGCCTATTAACGAACTTGTCCGTCGTACTGGGATGCGCCATCTACTCTGAACATTTCAAGTCGCTATCTCTTTCCGTTCTATAGTTATCATGGCAATGGCCGGACAGAATCGAATCTGACTTCGGATTCTTCATCAGGGAGTCGAACCCAATCGTTTGAGACCATCGAAAATTACAAACACTTGGGCAAAATGATAACGCGATGTTCCCCATATCATGCGCGCAAAAATCAATGAAAAAAATTATGTATCTGTATCACTATCCGTCCGATATCGCTGAAATTTTGCGAGATACTTTGCACACAATCTGATCTATATTGATGGAGATCCGAGCAGTTTTGTGTGGGTTCAGTAGCTGGAAGGTGAGCGTTGTCATGATAACTTTCGAACGGAAAGAGATAGCGACTTGCAATTTTCAGGGTAGATTGTGCATCCAAATGGGGTAGTTACGTTCGTTGTTGGGCATAATCGACACAAACGGTTTCGGAGTTATACCCATCTAAATTTTTGATGTTGCATCCTCAATAACTCAAAATATACAAATCCCATCCAATTAAAACTTGGTAATTACTCGTAGAATGCTAACGTGCTATTTTTCGTATCATTTTATCGTATCACGGAAAAGGGTTAAACTTTTTTGCCTTCAAAAATTTCATATCTCAGAAAACATCCGTCAGAATCCGCTCCAATATCCTTCCAGCCACCATTTGAAAATCGAGTACTGAATTTCAGCTCGATCTACTTTATATGAGGCTATAGACAATGAAACATGCGCACAAAAGCTTCTGATTTCACGTCAGTGCTTTTTGCGCGCATGATCTGGGGAACATTGCGTTATCATTTTGCCCAAGTGTCTGTAATTTTAGAATTTTTTGTCGAAAATGGTCTCAAACGATTGGGATCGACTCCCTGATGAAAAATTCGAGGTCAAATTCGATTCTGTCCGGCCGGCCGTCCGTCATTGCCACGATATCTTGAGAACGGAAAAAGATAGTGACTTGATATTTTCAGGTCTCAATACGACGGACAAGTTCGTTATTGGGCATAATCGACCAGATGGTTTCCGTGCAATAATTTCGTTTTCAACCAATACAAATCCGATTGGATTGAAACTTGGTGAGTAGCTATGGAATACCAACTTAAAGACGTTTGTGAAATTTTGACAGAATCGTATAACTAGAAATTTCAAATTTATGTCACGATAACCTGAGAACGGAAAGAGATAGCGACTCGAAATTTTAAGGTTAGGTTCTGCATCTGAATGCGACATTTGAGTATGTTTATTGGCATAATCGGACGAACGGTTTCAGAGTTATACTCATCTGAAATTTTGTTGTTATTTCCTCAATAACTCGAAAAATACGAAACCGATCCAATTCAAACATGGTAGTTGGTTGTAGAATGCCAACTAAAAAATTCTTCCGAAATTTCGTGTGGATCATATCACTAGAAAATTTTAAAAAAATCATTGAAAATCATAGACAAAATTTCTATATATCAGAAACAATTATTCCGACATCGCTGAAATTTTCGAGAGCCCTAAAAACCTAACTCTACTGCCAAGTTTTGAGTTTGAACACGATCGGATCTATATTGTTGGAGATTCGAGCAGCCTTGTGCGAGTTCATTAGTTGGATGGGTGACCGTTGCCTCGATAACTTTCGAACGAAAAGAGATAGGGACTTGCAATTTTCAGGGTAGGTTGCGCATCCGAATGGGAGAGTTACTTTCTTTGTTGGGCATAATCGGCCAAACGGTTTCGGAGTTATACCCAACTGGAATATTATTTCCTCGATAACACAAAAAATATAGATTCGATCGAATTGAAGCTTGGTCACTAGTTGTAGAATATCGACATGAAGACGAGTGTAACATTTCGTGAGAACCATACCACTAGAAAATTTAAAAAAATTAAACTTGAGAACGGAAAGAGATAGCGACTTGCAATTTTCAGGGTAGGTTGCGTATCCGAATGCGACATTTACTTTCGTTTATTGGAATAATTGGCCAAATGGTTTTGGAGGTATACTCATCTGAAGTTTTGTTGTTATTTCCTCAATAATAACTCAAAATATACAAATCTAATACAAGTAAAACTCTGTGATTACTTGTAGATTGCCGACCCACTAATTTTCGCGGAATTTCATGAATATCGTATCCTGAAGTTACTTGAGGATAGGGTGACCAGATCATTGCTAGTCCCATGACGGATGGACACCTGTGCACAACTGAAAAAAGAGGTCCTCCTTCCGCAATTGAGCGAACCTGTGCAGACTAAAAAAAAAAATTGGTTCAAGCCCTGTGGACAGGAGCTTTCTGGCGCTCTGACAAATTATATCTACGAAAGTATTGGTTTCTCAGAGTTGGGAATTATATCAATGTATTCTTATGATAGAACTGCATCATAAAGGAAATTCAATTCAAATAATAGTTTATTCATCAAGATTAAATGAGCAATCTGAGAATGAGAACTGCACAATGGAAGAAATCAAATTAAAATAGCTGAAATGAATTTGACTCTCTCTTATAGAATAGGATGACATATACGAGTATGAACACAGATCACATAATAAAGCTTAGATAGAATAATTATAGCATTCTGTGAAAACATAGAAATACGATTCATTAATGAAATTTCGAAAAATCATATCTCCGAAAGTATTAGCTTGTTGGACTTAAAAATGATATTAATGGATTTTTATGGTGAAACTGCATCTTAAATCAAAATTGAATTTGAAATTTGTTATTAAGAAAAAAATTTTTTGTTTTCATTACGCCGAAACCATCTGGCTTATTTTGCCCAATAACGAACTTAGCCGAGATATTCATCTCCCTAACCTACTCTGAAAATTTCAACTGCCTAGCTCATTCTGTTCGAGAGTTATTGTTGAAATTTTTATTTTAATTTTCAAAATGTTTTTTGACATTTTGCGGTAACCTGTTCAATACGAAACTTCACATCCGTATAAAGGTCATGATTCTACAATTTGATGCTAAATTTCAGATAGATCGAGTGATCGGTTTCGGAAATATCCGAATTCCGAAACCGCTTGATGGGTTTCGCCCATTAACGAACTCGTCCGAGATATTTACGCTCCAAACCCACCTTGCAAATTGCAATCCTAACTCCTTTTGTTCGAGAGTTATCGTGCCTACGGCCGGCCGGACATAGGTAATCGATTTCGACCTCGGATTCTTGATCAGTGAGTAGAACCAAATCGTGTGAGACCATTATCAGCTTCTGTAATTCGAAAATTACAGACATTTGGTCAAATTGATAAGCACTCTGTTCCGAGGAACTAGAGCTCCAAAAAGGTCCTACTTTCCTCCGCGATGATATTTACCCGTCTCGCAGTCCATTATTTATTTCGCGTGATACAAGATTGCGAAAATATTGCGGTTCGGGCTTTGACGGACACAATGACGGACGCTTCTCAATGACGGACATATTGTACGAATGACGTACTATCCGTCGCAATGACGGACGTCTGGACACCCTACTTGAGGCGTAAGTTTTTTCGTATTTCAATTCCAATGGAATTAAAAGTTCCGATGAATACATATAATTGAAAATTCTGTGATTCCGTCGTTACTCAAGTCTGTCATTAAAATGGTATGAAATGTATTCAAATATTGTAAACGCTGAGAAAATGGTATATATATCGATGCTAAATTCGTAATAGTGTCAAATAAAGGTGAGTAGAAAATAGAACATTCGAGCAAAAGCTTTTGTCTTCACGTCAGCGTCTAAACCAACTTTTAAGAATTTTTATTATGAATAATGCTCCAGTAGTATCTCAATCACCTTCTAAACGTCTGTAAAATCCGTCAGGTGAGTCTGGAGGCTAGCGACAATTTCACACATTTTACCATAGCGGTCCCGTTGCCATTCCTTTCTAGCCTATTTATTATTCATAACCACCTCTACTACGCTCGTCTGAATTCGAAATCCACACTCGTTTTATTCGCCATGGAAAACATCCCATGAACGCAAAGCTACTATTATATATTGCCTAGGGTTCCTCTGCCTGTAGCATGCCATAGCTGGCAGGTGATGGACCAGCCATTTTCAGGGGGGGATCGCACGGTAAACCCGCTCTCAACGGTCTGGTCCACATCGAGAGGCACCAGCATGGTGCATGCGGCCAGTCAGAAACAACTCCAAAAGCGGATGCGCCCAGGTCCAGAGCACGTCTGGACGATTGGCGAGTCCAAGCAAGTAGTTGGCGTATCGTCCAAATCGAGGAACGAAACATTTAAAATTTACCTTTTTTAATAAATAAGAATTTTTGAAATAAATTATGCATCATGTTGCGTGGTAACCGTTCGTTGTGTATGGTTAATGGTTTCTAAGGAAAAGGATTAGTTTGAATTTGTGGATGATAAAAAAAGATGTGGGATCGTTTGATGAGGGTCTTGATTGTTGGTTCATTATTTTTGATAATAAACCTTCGGATGTCAGAGGCGAAAGAAGAATCTTAGAACCTCTCTGATATTCTCACGTTCATGAATAGGGCACCCAACTTTTTTTTTTGTGATAAATAGAGTATACTTCCATTTCGGTAGAACAATAACAATGGATTCTTATGATAGAACTGCATCATAAGGAATGAAATTAAAAAAAGTGTAATTTAAAAAAAAAGCAAGAGTGCCAATAATTATTAATCCGAAACAACCAGACCGATTCTACCAAATAACGGTATACCTATTCATTCCTCGAATCTACTATGAAAATAATATTATGTATGAATATTATGTATATGAATTGTAACTTAGCCAATATTTCAGTTTCGTTGTTACGGGAGATATTCTGTACCCAATTTGATTAACTTACAAAAGTATATATTTCCATCATCCTATGGATTATCCAAGGGCATTATATTATCACCCAAAAATCATAATATCCTATAAGCCTCATAATTCTACGATAGCTCAGGCTATTTCATTGGGCATTGTGCATTCAATCATACTTTGATTTCTTGACCAGGAGTTATTTTATATCATGAGTCGGTACGAATTTTGAATAGAACAAGAAATAAATATGACATGTCTCTTATCAGTAGATAAAATGACATGTATGAATACAGGTCATGAAATTCATAGATATAATAATTACAGCATTCTGGGAAAACATAGAATTACGATTTATTTTTGAAATTTTGAAAAATCATATCTCCGAAAGTATTAGCTTGCTAGAGTTGAAAATGATATCAATGGATTCTTATGATGAAACTGTATCTTAAAAAAATTTAATTTGAAATTTGTAATGTAAAAAAAATTGTTTTTCCTTACTCCGAAACCATCTGTCTGATTTTGTCCCATAACAAACTTAACTGGGATATTTATCTCCCAAACCTAGTCTGTGTGTCCAACCAAATCGTTTAAGACCATTTTGATCCAAAAATTACAGACAATAAATAATTATGGCAGTTTTTGGCGCTCTTATTCCTCGGATCTGAGTGCCTATCAATTTGCCCAAATGTCTGAAATTTTCGATTTTTTTTATGAAAATGGTCTCAAACAATTTGGTTCGACTCACTGGTCAAGAATCCGTTGTCAAAATTGATTCTGTCCGGCCGGACCTCCGTTAACACTATAACTCTGGAAAGGAATGAGCTAGACAGTTGAAATTTTCAAATCATGTTTTGGGGATAAGTATCTCGGTTTAGTTCGTTATTGGGCGAAAGTGGCCAGATGGTTTCGGAGTAACGAAAAAAAAACAATTTTTTACAGTACAAATTTCATATTAATTTTTTTTAAGATGCAATTTCTGCATAAGAATCTACTGATATCATTTTAAACTCCAACAAGCTAATACTTTCGGAGATATGATTTTTCAAAATTTCAATAATACATCGTACTTCTATGTTTTAACAGAATGCTGTAATGTGTTCTATCTGTTTGCGGTACCCGCCGTATAGTCCAGTTTGAAAGATAAAAATGTCGTTAATGTCAAACGAAACTGAAAGTGTATTTCTGAAGAGTTTGGTTGATGTGAGCATGTGAACAATTTGAAATTTGGATTCTCTAAGTCCATAGGCAGATTTTTTGGCTAGTGCACTATTTAAGATTTCCTACATAAATATTCTGGTTTTAGTTCTCTCTGGACTAATTACATTAGATTTGTTTCACAAATGAGACTGGCTATTTCATTTACCCAAGAATGACTCCAGAATGACTCCTGATAGTTTTGAAACACTTGTAGCCAAAATTGGACTGTCATATAAATATGAGATGCAAAGGGATTAAAATTCCTTTCATGATGTAGTTCTATCATAATAATCCATTGATATCATTCGCAACTTTGAGAAACAATACTTTCGGAGATATGATTTGTGAAAGATTGAACAAGAGCGTCAAAGGTCCTGTCTACAGGGCTTTACCACCACAGTGGACCCCCGGTAATCCAGCCCCCGTCTTATCCGGCGCCCCTTGTAATACGACATTCCTATCACTGTTGAATAAATGAATTTTGATCTGTAATTTGTCGGATTACCAGGTGATTTTTTTCAAAGAATTGCGGACTTTAGGGGATCTTTGGCAGTACCTACAATCCCACAAATTCGATAGTCCAACACTGCCTTGCAAAACGTTTGTCGGACTACCGGGGGTCCACTGATTATATTTCACGTTTAAATTTCTCTTCAATAATTATTTTAATTGGAATCCAAAATTTCGTACCTCAATAATCTACCCATGATCAAATCATGTCAGGACATGTTATTGTTCTCGGTTGATTTATCTACCAATTTTTGCAGGGACGGGTCGAAGCCAAATTTAGGGGGGGGGCATTGAAAATTTTACAACTGTGCACAAGGATTCCAAAAAAAAACTGAAGGTGATCGGGAGTAGCTTAGGGACGCAATATTATGACAAATATTATTTTTTGACGGCTACACACATTGTGCCGAAAACTATTGAATATTGAATTTACGACAATAGGAATGTGTGCAATAAGGGGAGATGGTGTTATTCCATGTTATCCCGTCCCTATTATCAGCATGTGTTTTGCATTTATCCGGTCAGGCGGTCAAATTCCTTCACATTTTATAACAATTTTTCCAACTGCTTCGAAATTTTTTCCAACTCCTTCGAAATTTTTCCCAACTGCTTCGAATTTTTTTCCAACTCCTTGAAATTTTTTTCCACTCCTTTGAATTTTTCCAACTGTGTTCAAAATTTGCCAACTCCGTTCAACATTGGTGGGGGGGATCATCCCCCCCCCATGCCCCTCTCAGGCCCATGCCTGAATTTTTGTACCAATATATATGTATCTCTATTTTTGTTTCCGATATATTATTTTGTCAATGAATCTTTGGATCTCATTCCGGAATTTCGCCTACCAGAACCAGAGATGATCCTGGTGAGTATTTCATCCAGATCCAAGGCCCACAGACTTCGTTCTTTTAGGTCTGTTTTCATCGCCAAGATGAAACACGTCGGTTTTGGCACGACATGTTTCATCGTCTAGTGATATTCACAGCGTTTTCGGTTTAGTAATTCCTCATATTCGATATTGATCTCTCCATTCCTGGAACTCCACCTGAATTAGCGAATGCAGTAAATAATGCAGCATTATATTTACTACCACATAAATCGAAAGAAGTATACGGATATGCATACAATATTTCCATGGATTACGGAAGAAGAAAATGCCAGTTCTTCCTCTCAAAACATTTTATACTGACACACTTCATGGATCGTTGCTCAAATACATACAGGGTGAGTGTTTGAATTGTGCATTATTTTTAACCGAAGATTCCTCTCGTCAAATGAAACACTTTTTTCATTTACCATTTTTCCAAATTCGGCTGAGGTAAAAAGATACAGGCTGTTGAAATTTCGAAAAAAATAAGTTTTTACTTTGTACCTTTGACATCTTTTTTTTGATGAAATGAATGTTGGTGTGAAGTCCCCTATAACTATGGTACATATTTTGCAAATATTAGTTTTTTCCTACTTCTACTGGTTTTCTAGTTATAGACTCGTGGATTCATGAAACTAAACGAAATTAGCATATAGAAATCAGATAAAGCTTTTCTTGAGACATTTCAAGAATACACAGCCATTTTAGAACATTAAATTATTCCTCATCATTTCTCCTTAAACGCACCGTTATCGAGATATTCTTCATTGAATGTCATAAAATGGGAAACTCCAGAAATTTCACAACTTTTATGAATCCGCCCCTGGGCGTTGGAATCCCGAATCAATCTGTAAATCACGTTACCATACCTTTTTCTTGTCCACCATTAATATATAATATCATAGATAATTTATATGCAGAAGTGTATTAGCACATTGTGAAATCTTTAAACGCTTATAACTTTTAAGTTGATCTGAATTTGGTAAAATGGTAAATGAAAAAAGTGTTTTATTTGATGAGAGGAATATATGGTTAAAATTAATGTACAACTTTAAGACACACCCTGTTTATTGGAATATTCCTTCGAGATTGAAGTCAATACTTTCAATTACACGTGATGCAGACATCTTAATATGCAAACCTTCGTTAATCATTGAAACGGACAGCTGAAGGTTATAGATAAAAAGTTGCAAGTTTAATTATTCACGCATAATTTTTTGTTCGATCGCTAAGGAGAAATAATATACCGTTATGAACATTATGATGAAAAATATGGAGAATTAAACGTCATTCGATTCATAATCGTTCTTATATTATTATCATATTACTGAAGACGATGCTTAATTATTGTGACATTTGAGATGGTTGTATTCAAGGAAAAATAGTTCTTGACAGGTCTATCTTATGTACTTAGGGGAAGTCCGGGAGACTTGCTCAGGTGGGAGAGTTGAACCACCCATCAAAACTCAACTTAAATTCCGCGCTAATGAAACGTCAAGACGGTCATTGGTACAGCACGGGACGCCAATAACCAGCAAGCTGTCATTTTGTACAATGGCCAGTTTGTTTGGCTCTCAGGTTCGAAAAAGAGTATTTGTTGCAGCGGAGTAAATTTTATTAATTAATGTTATTTTGAGATTGCGACCGTGTTTATAGAGGTACGTATTGTGTCTTATTACTATTGTACTGCCTGATTATTGCAATTTAAGGTGTGCTAAGTACTTTTTCGCTAGGATTTATCGATTTTTCTGTCAGTAAAATGTAATGTCAAAGTAGTACATGCGGGAGACTTGCACCATGGCGAGTGTGGGAGATATGATCAGTGGTTCATGTCTCCCTCTATATTGTTTGTATGATGATATTTGCAGTTTCATTAATATATTATATTGAAATTAAAAACTTTTTTACTGAATTTAAAAACAATTCGGAAACCTTAACACGCAAGTTCTATATGCATTTTATTTGTTTTTTTTCAATGTTCAATCTTATTTTCTCTCACAGGTTAATTACATGAAAAATGTCTTTTCGATACAAGCCTTCTGAAGCAACACGCAAAAGAAAACAGCATAGGTACCGTCACAGAATTGGAAAAAGCTATATGTCAGGTAAAAGAGTATGCATCTTCAAGAAAAACATCTATTGATTATGGAATAGATAGAAAGAAGTACACTAAGAATTTGAAGGAAAAATAGTCAGTATAAAGAGTCAGAAATATTTACTGTTTTTGAAGAAAAACTACTGGTACGAACTTTCTTGCAGTAAAATGCATTACGGTCCAATGTTACGAAGAATGATTTAATAAAAAATCAAAAGATGAATATTAAGAACAGAGATTTTGAGAATAGCGATATTGAATCAGAAAATAAAAATAATACTAATAAAACTAATAAGAAGGTTCAAGAAGGCACTGATAGGAAGGAAGGAAAGAAAATAATAAAAACCAAACAAACCCTAAACTGAAAGATGACAAAAAAGATATCGTTCCAGTAAAAACTAAAGTAAAGAAAACATTGAAAACTAGACAAGGTTCAAAACAGAAAGCCCAGAGAAAGAAAGCTAGAAAAGGGAAAAAAAATTAAAATGTCAATGATGATAGCGAAACCGAGTGTAAAGACGAAGATGTTTTGCAGATGCTGAAATGTTTCATTTTGTTAACAAAATGTTTAATAATTATGTTGATTTTGGAATATTAAGGAATATGTTGAATTTTGTATTTTTTAAAATGAAGTGTGTTTCTCCATCATTCAATTTAATTTTGTGATGTTTTTTTTAATATATCAGTGATTTAAGCTGCAAACTGTTTTTATTTTTCCCTTCAAAAAGCAATGTTCAACTCTCCCCAAACTGTGGTTCGAGTGTCCCTAAGGGTGGGGAGAGTTGACTCATATCCCATTTTTCATTCAAATAGATATAAAATATTTTAGTACTATAATATCGAAAAAGTAATTATGCATAAGTGAGCCTAAATCAATATGATACTTTATTTTATAATAATTGAGTCACTAAGACTCATTTCTAAGAAAATACGTTACTTTAAACAAAAAGCGGTTCAACTCTCCCGGACTTCCCCTACTTATCTTTTGTATGAATATTCGGCAGAAAATGTCGTAAGATGATTAGTTTAGACCTAACAATGGATAATTCGATGTCAAATTTCATTCATGATATATTTTGAAATAATTAACTCAGAAACTATATATTTGCATTTACCCAATTTTTTCACTCCAAATCTGTCTATCATCCTCTTTGATTAAGGAACGATCTAAAATTGTCAAGAGTGAAACTTCTTTCACTGTTGGAAAGGTATATTATACTATGCTATAGACTTGTTTTAAAAGCAGAAAAATTTAGGGGGTGATTCCTTGACAGAAAATGGGGTGGGTCTTTCATATGAACGTTTCTTTTTTGAGCCCCCCTGCCCTGGCACGCGAAAAGCAGTTTTTAATTTTTTTCTTGGAAATAAATAAATGACATGAATAAAATTAAGCAGACATTTCACTCGAGCGAGAAGGCACTCAAAAAAATTGTTGGGGGTGTTCCTCTATCATTGCAGGGGGTAGAAAAAGCCACCCCTAAACCTTCCTTCGCGAGAAAATTTTTCCATATACTTATTTCAAGATAAAAAAATTAATTATGGATAGCTTCCATTCTAAACAAATAAGATCTCATATTATTATTTCTTGATAAATATCACGGTTTAAAAAAAAAATAATTTAAAAATAGATAATGCGCCTGAGTCGTAGAGGCTGGAATTATTTCCGACCTTAAATGTATCCATTTAGCGGATGTCAAGTTGACATTTTTTTTGAGAACTGGTACGAATATTAAATAAATGTCACAAAACAAACATTAAATAGGTAGAAGGTAGGTTACACGCCGAAAGGCCAAATGCAATACAACACAAATAGCAAGAAAGAAATATTCATCGATTGTAACTAACAAAGTTGTTGATTACTTTCTATGAATAAGATTACTTTCTTGCTATTTGTGATCATATTAAATGTTCAAAGTGATCACCTTCGGCCGTTACCCAAGAGTATTTTGAATAACCCTACATGAAAGAACAATGCGATTTCTTATGTCTTCCGTATCATGGACAGGGGTCTTGTAAACCTATGTTTTTAAATAGCCCCAAAAAGTAAAATCCAGAGGATTTGAGTCTGGTGATCAGGCAGGCCAGAACTGAGGTTCACCTCACCCTATTCAACGATTTGGATATGTATGATTTAAATTCGGGGCCCCAAGTATACCACATTGTCCTTCAGACACGCAAGGAAATATTTTAAGGAGGTATAGGAAGGTCTTCTTGCAGAAATTGAACGTATGTATTTCCATTCAATCTAGGTGGTAGAAATTTTTGACCAATTAACTCCTACTTAATATGTATATCCAAGCCAGACATTCCGAGAAAATTGTTCTTGGTGGTGAGCTACAGTGATAGCGTGAGGGTTCTCTTCGGTCCATATTATTATTATATGTGGTTATTAGGAAAATTAGTTATTTGATTAGAAAAATTAGCCTTGGCTTTTTCAAAAATTGAGGATATTATGCATCCAACATGATGATATTGTACATCCAACATGCAAGTGGAGAATTGGAGACGATTCGGAAAATCCCGTGGTAAGAGAGCCTGTACACGTTGAATGTGATATGGATATAAGAGCTGTTCCTTTAAGATGGCAAACACCGTCATACGTTGAATTTGTATTTGCTGAGCAATTTTCGTGGTACTGATGTCAGGTTGCTCGACGACAAGTTTTAGTACTGCTTTTTCTATTGCTGGAATTTTCTACCCCTTTCAATCATAGAAGAACACCAAATTTTTCGAGTGTTTTCTCATCGTACAAATTATCTACTTAATTGTATTCTTGTCAGGTTTTTGATGTTTAAGAAAGAAAGTAAAAACTGCTTTTCGTTCGCCATCTTTAGGGGGCGGTTACTAAGCAGGAATGGCTCAAAAAAGAAAAGTTTATATGAAATACTCACCTTATTTTTTGACAAGGGACTATTCTTAAACTGTATATCCCATATATATTTTCAAAAATTAATCACAATAGATGCAATTGAATCCGGTGAAAATTCTATAATATTGCACTGCTTGAACAGTTTATTATTATTATTACTTGTAATAAGAGCAGAGGTTTAAAACCTATAAAAGCTCAGAAATAAAAATAAAAAAATAATTTCAAAAGAAGCAGACCAAAAAATTGGTTCAAGCACTGACGTGAAGTCAGGAGCTTTTGCGCGTATGTTCTATTGTCCATTCTCCTGTACTGGACACCCTTAATCGAATTTACCATGGTAAATTATGTTGTCCATTCTCCTGTATTGGACACTCTTAATTCGAATTTACCATGGTAGATTCGAATTAAGTGTCCAATACAGGAGAATGGACAACATAATTTACCATGGTAAATTCGATTAAGGGTGTCCAGTACAGGAGAATGGACAATAGAACATACGCGCAGAAGCTCCTGACTTCACGTCAGTGCTTGAACCAATTTTTTTTTCGTAATTTTTTTGAAATTTTATAGGTGTACGGTTCTTACAAAAAATTTTTTTTTCGTCATTATTTTCAAATTTTCTAGAGGCACGGTTCTTACGAAATTTTAAACAGGTCTTTATGTTGATTTTCTACTACTAGTTACCAAGCTTCAATTCGATCGAATCTTTATTTTTTGAGTTATCGAGGAAATAAAATTCCAGGTGGGTATAACTCGGAAACCGTTAAACCGATTATGCCCAAAAACGAACTTAACTCTCCCATTCCGATACGCAACCTACCCTGAAAATTGCGAGTATCTATCTCCTTTCGTTCGAAAGTTATCGAGGCAACGATCACCCATCTACTGAACTCACACAAGGCTGCTCGAATCTCCAACAATATTTAACCGATCGTGTTAAAACTTGAAATTTGGCAGTATAGTTAGGTTCTAAAGGCCCTTGCAAAATTTCAGCAATTTCAGATGAATAGTTACTGATATATAGACATTTTTTTTTAATTTTCAATGATTTCTGAAAAATTTTCTACAAATACTTTCCTCACGAAATTATGAAAGAATTTTCGCGTTGGCATTCTACAACTAATAACCATGTTTCAATTCAATCGGTTTAGTATTTTTCGAGTTAATGAGGAGAAAAAAACAACCAAATTTCAGGTGGCTATAACTCCAAAACCGTTTGGCCAATTATGCTTAAAAACAAACTCAAATGTCGCGTTCAGATGCACAACCTAACCTGAAAACTTCAAGCCGCTATCTCTTTCCGTTCTCAGGTTATCGTGACAACAAAAATATTTTTTAATAATTTTCTAGCCATACGATTCTCACAAAATTTCACGAACGTGCTTAGCTTCATATTCTACAACTACTCACTAAGTTTCAATTCGATCGAATTTATATTAGTTGAAAACAAAATTATTACTCGGAAACCATTGGGCCGATTATGCCCCTTAACGAACTTGTCCTTCTTATTGGGATGCGCCACCTACCCTGAAAATTTCAAGTCGCAAGCTCTTTCCGTTTTCAAGTTATCCGTGGCCGGACTGCCGGACGGCCGGCCGGACAGAATCAAGTTTGACCTCGAATTCTTCATTGGGGAGTCGAACCAAATCGTTTGAGACCATTTTCGTAAAAAAATTCGAAAGTTACAGACATTTGAGCAAAATGACAACGCGATGTTTCCCAGAACCCAGAACATACGCGCAAAAAGAGAAAATTAAGCATAATACATTAGAAAACATAAAGGCAAATCACACAAAACAACACAGTCGCCGCCGCCGCGTACACCATGCATGTGTCATATCTCGATTTGAACGCGTTCACTGTAGGGGTCCCAACAACATCTGCTGGCAGATTGTTCCAGGTGTTGAACACCCGGTTTGGCAAAAACTGCTGTCTTGTTGTTGATCTGAAGTTTTGTTTCAGAATCTTGTATTCATGACCACCTAGATGATTTTGATTGAGAAAAGAGGTGTTAATATGACCCAGTCCTTAGAGCACGTCTTGGTGTGTGGCTCTATATGTAATAATTAGATCTCCTCTCAAGCGCCGCTCTGCAAATGTTGGTAGGTGAAGTAGTTTCAGACGCTCTTCTTAGGTGGGTCTAAAACGACCATATGGTATCCTTGTTGCCCATCTCTGCACCTTCTCAAGTGCATAGATATCTCGCACCATGTGGTGGTTCCATACTGGACCGGAAAACTCTAGAATTTGTCGAATATACGTAGTATAAATCTTGACACCAACCTCAGGGTGACATCCCTGGAAAGCTTTGCTCATGAGATAAGTGGTTCGTCTCGCCTTAGACACTACATATTCGACATGCTTGGACCAGGATAGATCCTCTGCCACTATCACTCCCAAGTCGTTATGGCTGTCTGTTGTTTTTAAAATATTATTCTCCAAAACATAGCCATGTCTTGGGTTATTGTTTCCTACGTGCAAGACTACGCATTTTTCAATATTCAAGGGAAGTAGCCACTCAGTACATCAATGCAAAATCGTCTCAAGATCTTTCTGTAGGATGTCATGTTGTGAAAGTGGATTGGCATAGAGTTTGAGATCGTCCGCATATTGGGAACAGTTGGAATTCAGTAAAGATGGTAAATCAGAAACATATAAAAGAAAAACCAGAGGACCCAAGACAGATCCTTGAGGCACAGCACTATTGATTGATCTGGGAGATGACAACTGATCATGAATACAGACCTGAAATTCTCTCTCACCAAGAAAGGATATAACCCAATACAGCAAATCACCACCCACACCGAAGTGTTCAATTTTGTGGGCGAGACGACGAAGTGGGACCCTGTCGAAAGCCCTAGAGAAATCGAGATAAACTATATCGACTGATGCACCAGAATCGACAGATTGACTCCAGTCATCGACACACTTCATTAAGGATGTCAACACGGATCTCACCTTCAAAAAACCATGCTGGCAGGGCGGTAAAATGTTGTAAGTGAGGAGAAAATCCTGCAGTTGATCAACCACCATTCTCTCACACACCTTGGAGGCAACAGAAGCCAGAATAATAGGATGGTAATTATAAGCGCAAAGCTTGTCACCTTTTAAGAAAATTGGTGTAATTATTGCCTTATTCTATGCTGTGGGTACTTTCCTCGTTTCCAAAGAACGTGTGTAGATATTAGACAATGGAATGGAAAGGGAGGTAGCACAAGCTTCAAGGAGCCTTGTGGTTAGCCCGTGCAAACCAGGTGCAGAATTACCACCGAGCCTTCTCAGGGTCTCCGTGACAGCATCAATTGAGAAAGTAATTCTGTTAATAGAAAGAGATTGCCCGGTTGTTGAAACTTCATGTAGGACTCCCGATGGTTCGAATGTGAAAGCGTTGTGAAATGAGTCCGCAAAAATTTTATGCACTCTCCTGATGACTCTGACAAACAGTCCCCGAATAGTTTTTTATGACAGGAATGGAGACTTTAGTATCAAAAAAAGTTCGAACATACTTTTTGGGTCTTTAGAAGATGCAATATTGAGTTCGTGTTGTTTATTAGCATTAGCAATAGTAGCAGAAAGCGTGTTGAAAAACCTAAGAAGGATCACATATTCCTCATGTCTACCACTACCCAGATACCTCCGCCAAAGGCCTCTCTTCTGACGAATCATATGAAAATATTTCGAGTGATCCATGGATTAGAAGGATTATTGATAAAATCCCTACGAGATGAGCCAAAACCTTTTGGCCGATTATGCTTATTAACGAACTCAAATTTGCATTCGGATACGCAACCTACCCTGAAAATGCAAGTCGCTATCTTTTTCCGTTCTCAAGTTATCGTGAGATACATAATATTTCTTATGATTTTTTGAACATTTTCTAGTGATACGATCCTCACAAATATTTTCACTTGGCAGTCGGTGGTAATGAAATTTATTCAGTTCACTTTATCGAAACTGCTCGACTATTCTGTAAGAGAATTATATTGCTATTGTCTTCCAGGAAATAATGGGAAATCAAATTACCATTTTCCATATCTACCGAATTCACTATCCATTAGAAGGCAGAGGAAAATTACGATCTGAGAACCCCTTCATCGGAACTATATTTCTCAAATTTGGTTATGGTAGCAGAAAGTCAATATTGATTGAATATTGGTTGCTTTTACTTGATACTAATTGGGGCCATATTAACTAGAATGAAAATAAATTGGTTCAAGCACTGACTTGAAGTCAGATGCTTTCACATGCCTTCTATTGTCTATTCACCTCTGTTGGATACACTTAATCGAATTTACCATCGATATATACCGTTTTCTCAGATTTTATAAGATATGAATGCATTTCGTACAATTTTAATGGCAGGCTTGAGTAATGGGAGAATCATCTAAGATTACAGAATTTTTAATTCTGACATATTTATTACAGTGGACCACCGGTAGTCCGACAAACGTTTTGTAAGGCAGTGTGGGACTATCGAATTTGTCGGATTATAGATTACTGACTAAGACCCCCCTATAGTGCGGAATTCTTTCAAAGAAAGTAATCCGACAAATTACCGATCAAAATACATATTTCAGCAGTGATACGCATGTCGGATTACAAGGGGCGCCGGATAAGACGGGGGCCGGATTACCGGGAGTCCACTGTATATCGGAATTGAAATTCGTTAAATCAGGCACGGCCCTAAGGGGAGGGATGGGGGGGATGATCCCACCTTAATGTTGAACGGAGTTGGCAAAATTCAACCACAGTTGGAAAAATTCCGATGCAATTTGAAAAAATTTCGAAGGAGATGGAAAAAATTTCGAAGCAGTTGGAAAAATTTCAATGGAGTTGGATATTTCCGAAAAAATTGTTATAAAATGTGAAGGAATTTGACCGTCTGACCGGATAAATGCAAAGCAGGTAGATAATAGGGACGGGATAACATGGAATAACACCATGAACCCTTGTACAAATTCCTGTTGCCGTAAATTCAATATTCAATAGTTTTCGGCACAATGTGCGTAGCCGGCCAAAAATAATATTCATCATAATATTGCGTTATAGAACAAACCATGTGGTACCAAGTTGAGCTGTTTCTCACTGTCGAGCGGCATTTTAAAAAGCTTTTATTTATATTGAAAAAGATAAGTTTGAATTTCCGAGAACAAGTTTTTATGTTCTGGGTTTCTTGCAAATGGGCAGTTTTACGGACGGAATAATCATTACCAAGGACGGGCCCCTAAGGAGGGGGGGGGTCGATCTCCCCAATGTTGGCAAATTTTCAAAGCATTTGGAAAAAATTAAAGCAGTCGGAGCACAAAAACCCATTACTTTAGGCTGACTGATGAAAATTTGACACATCTGATTTCGAAAGGATCGAATGATTAGTGAAATTTCGAATAATTTTTTTTCGGCAACCGTCCGGGAAGTGCCCACTTCCCGGACGCTTTTTCTTTGAGAAAGAAGCATTTCCCGGACTAGGCCGGAACAATCACGCCGTTTTGGTCATTGTAAATATGAAAATCTTGGTAGGTATATTTTTGATAAATGAAGTTACCATAGCACTGAGAAAACGGCTGACAGTTCATATAAAATTAGTTGTCAACATGTGATATTTTCTGTTCTGTTTAATTTGAATAAGATTCAAAATATATAAAAAAAAATGTGTGTCTCATTGATTGTTGATTGTTATTCTACACGGTTGCCGAAAAAATATTGTACGCAACACGCCCGAAAAAGGTTTTTTTGGACTCATAGACTTCCAGGACTCGCTTACGCTCGTCCTAGAATTTTGTCTATTCGTCCAAAAAAACCCTATTTTCCGGACTTGTTACGTAAATTACTATTTTCGGCAACCGTCTGGGAAGTGCCCACTTCCCGGACGCTTTTTCTTTGAGAAAGAAGTATTTCCCGGCCTAGTCCGGGAAGTACGTACTTGCCGGACTAGGCCGGAAGAATCACGTGGTTTTGGTCATTGTAAATATGAAAATCTTGGTAGGTATATTTTTGATAAATGAAGTTACCATAGCACTGAGAAAACGACTGACAGTTCAATTTTTTTTTTACAAAACAAATTCAAAATTAAATTTTTTTTCAATAAGCAGTTTTACCATAAGAATCCAATGATATCATTTTTAACTCTAACAAGCTAATACTTTCGGAGATATGATTTTTCGAAATTTCAATAATAAATCGTATTTCAACGTTGTCACAGAATGATATTATTCTATGTATGAATTGTCATAATGTCAAATGATGTTCCTGAGCGGAACGGAACATGAAGTAACAGATCTGAGAGTAGTGAGACTGCTTTTCATCCATAGACATAGATATAACTCTCGAACGGAATGAGGTAGGTAGTTGAAATTTTCAGAGTAGTTTAGGGAGATGAATATCTCGGTTAAGTTCGTTATTGGGCAAAATTGGCCAGATTTAATTTGATTTCTTCCATGGTGCAGTTCTCATTCTCATGATTGCTCATTTAATCTTGATAAATAAACTATTATTTGAATTGAATTTCTTTTAGGATGCAGTTCTATCATATGAATACATTGATATAATTCCGAACTCTGAGAAACCAATACTTTCGGAGATATAATTTGTCTGTTTGAACTAGAGCGCCAGAAAGCTCCTGTCCACAGGGCTTGAACCCATTTTTATTTTCGAGAATCCACATTGACTGCCCTTGAAATTTTAAGTGTAGGTGTGAAATGATAGATACCTTTGTAATACCTTTAGAATGTCGTATGGATGAGATCTTGAAACGCAAACGCTTTCCTTGGCAATGCTTGTTGGATATATTGATATTTGGTATTTAATTATGCAACGGGTATTAAATGAGTAAAAATCAAATAAGCACTAACGTGAATTCAGTCTGCTTCAGCGCACTTGTTCACATTCTACTCGAATCGGTCAACATGAACAACCGACCAAATGCAAACTGACTTCATGTCTGTACTTTTATAAAACTGAATGGAAAAATACTCGAAAAAATCATGAAGCAACAATCTTTTACGTAGAGTGCAGTAATTTTTTTCTTACAAATTTGAACAGTTAGAACCCAAAACTCATATTGAAGTTAAAACAATTCGCTTTAGGATATTCAATAAAGCTTCGTAGAAAGCTTTCGGTCATTTTGTCTCTATGTGTACCTTTGTGTGAGACCTAAAATAGGCTAGAATATTTCACCAATTGTAGCCTGATTGGCTCAGTGGTTAGAACGTTTGACACATGGGCCGGAGGTCCCGAGTTCAATCCCGTGGATGGATAACAAATTTTCTAGGCGGCAATCGCCACCATTCACTGTTGGTTCGAAAATTAACAGTGCTGTGTCTAAGGTGACGCAAGGACACAGTAACGAAGTCTACACAAAACACAACTGATTCTCCTAACTCACTTAAGCTCTTGACGATTCTCCTTGGGAAGACCTAGGGGATCAGTATAATAGTATCAATAGCATCTGCATGGATATATTAAAATATATTAAATCATACAAATTAGAGAATTATTAATTTTACTATCCAACATAGAGACAGACGCAAAAAGAATGAAAAATTCATCAGAATATCTATTGAAAGCTCTTTACTGGATCTTTATCAGAGATGAAATATTTAAAACCCCAAGAATTGAAGAATATTGTGACAATACTCACCGTATTCAATAATATATAAATTTTTCTGTTTATTTCCAAGTATATTGTTGTAGGTTAGGAACAGCATCTACTTCTAACTGCTAAAATCCGGTTGAAACGATCTATTTGGAGTTGTTTACATGATTGTCCGATAAGTGTCGCACTCTAACATTAATAGGAATTCTTTATAATTTTATAGGAATTCTGCGGAATTCCATGGAATTTAATGGGAATTCTACGGAATTCAATAGGAATTCTACGGAATTCAATAGGAATTCTAGGAATTACTCGATATTCAATAGGAATTCCTCGGAATTCAATGGAATTCTACTTTCTTGTACACCAGAATTCCTAGCGGTTTACCCGTTTTGAAGGTTTTTGAGATACAGATTTTTACGAAAGCTATTATAAATCAATTCAAATTCATGTGTGAATTTTGAACAATACATAATGACACTTTCAGACAGTCCAACCAAATTTGAAAATATAGTGAAAGCACATAAGATCGTAAACTTTATTATTTGTATCAATCCATTCATAATATTTCAACCGATATTTCACTGGAATTGATTTAAATCATCGACTATGTCAATTATGATCTCGCGGGTGAGAACTGACAATTATTGATTGAGTCTCCTAGGTCTTCCAAAGGGACCCTCACAAGCTCCTAGGAGCTTGTGCGGAAATAATATAGTAATATAGTAATATTTGGATTGAACGAACCGTTAACTACAACTACACCGGATTGGATCTGTGGCGAACTGCGTAGATTATTAGGAATTGATTTATATAAGAGAGATATAAATGACTGTTATAGGCTAGGGAGGACAGAAACTTCCCCCATAAAAGTAGAGTTGGTTTCATATCTGAATAAAAAAGATATTTTTTCCAAGGTGAAACAGTTGAGGGGAACTAATATTAGTATTGCCGACGATTTGACTGAGACTCAGCGAAGCGAGTACCGGGTGTTGAAGGCAAATCTTCTTCGAGCAAGAAAAGACACATCTGTCAAATCTTTTATAAGAGGAAATCGTCTATTGGTGGGCAACAGGGAATATACTATCGAAGACCTGCTCAATAGCAGTCAAGAACAGAAACCCCATAGTGCACCACCTACCCCTTCAGTTTCCGGTAAACCAGGAAAGAGCGAAAAGGCCGAAGATAGTGAGGATATTGAAACAGATTGGGAAACTACGGGAGTGTTTGTGGAGGGGGACAACTCATCTGGAAAAGCCACGAATATTGGTAAAACACCTAAAATCCAAAACACGGAGAAACCACCTAAGAAGAAATCATCGAATAAGAAGGATTCAAGATTGGCCATGAAACTCAGGACTGGGTCAACTAGAACATAATTGTATGTACCGATAAATTTTTTTTCTTATTTCATTGTTGTTATTCGATGAATGGATTTTGTTTTTGTTGATTTATTTATGAAACTATGAATTCGTTTATTCGAGAGTATAAGGAGGGAAAATACGAGACGAAAATAATTAAAAATATCAACACCTTCAAACACAATGGTAGCAGGGGTGAGCTAAAAATTTTTCACATGAATGTAAGAAGCACCGCAAAGAACTTTGACGAACTGTTAGTTCTACTGGAAAAGCTTACATTGAAATTTGATATCATAGTCTTAACGGAAACTTTCCAGATGAGTAGTATAGAAATTTTCAACATTGATGGTTACGAAACTATATACAGTGAAGGTTTGTTCAATAAAAATGATGGCGTTTTGGTATATCTCAGAATACCCAACTATACATATAAAATAATCAAACTGGGGGAAAGTAGATCCTTAGAAATAAGTACTAGCGGAGATGATGACCTTACATTGACGGCAGTTTATAGATCGCCCAGAACATGTGTGAATGCCTTCAATTCGGATCTTTATTCGTATCTGGAAAATATGCACCATGTTAAAACACACGTGTTAATAGGAGATATTAATATCAACTTGCTGGACAATGATGACTTCGTTGATGAATATAAAAATATCCTATATAGCTTCGGATTCATATCGATAATAAATAGTTGCACAAGACCTGCGGGAAAAAGTTGTATAGACCATATATTCATTAAGATAGATCACTTAGAAGATAAATTGGAGGGTATCAGTGGATATGTTTTGGACTATCTAATAACTGATCATTTTCCTATCATATTGACCATGAGTTCTCGTAGTAGGGTGAAGACACATAAAATTAGGGAATCAAGGATAAAGAAGTTTATAGATTTTAATAATTTGAGAAAAGATTTATGTAGAGAGTCCTGGTCGGAAATGTATTCAAAAAAAGATGTTAATAATATGGTAGATTCATACATTGATACACTAAAAGATCATATAGTGAACAACACTAACTCTGTTAAACTAAAAAAAGAAGAAATACCCCGTAAAAAATGGATTACTCCGACGATATTGAAAGCAATTACAAGGAAGAATGAGCTCTACTTGCAGTCAAAAAATAATCCTAATGACGAAATCTTAAGATCACAATATTCTAAATGTCGAAATAGAGTTCAAATTTTAATAAAAAATTCCAAGAAAGAATATTTAAAGAAAATAGTCAATGCCAGTAAGTGTGAGTCAAAGGCAGTATGGGAATGCATGAAGAATCTATGTGGTAGCGTAAAAAACTCTAAAACTAAAATAACAGGCATAAATTATGGGGGAAAACTAATTCAGGATGGAGAGGAAATAGTAAATTTGTTCAATAAACATTACAGTCATATCGGAAAAATGTATGCAGATAAAATCATTTGTCCACCAGATTATATCGAACCGAGTAACAGTCAATGTAACACTTTTTATTTGGTTCCTGTTGACCCATTAGAGATAGAAGACATCATAGGAAGATTGAAGTCAGGAAAAGCCGAAGTTCTGGATACACTCAGGTCTGAAACATTGAAGGAGATAAAGCATGAAATATCAACACCTTTAGCCTATTTAGTGAACAAATGTTTCGACGCAGGATGCTTTCCTGACACATTGAAAATGGGTGTTATCAAACCGCTTTTTAAGAGCGGAGACCGTTCTGAGATTGTTAACTATCGACCTATAACATTGGTATCAAACCTAGCAAAAATTTTTGAAAAATGCTTAAAAAGTCGCATAATGAATTACCTGAAAAAATATAATATCATAGATAAAAGGCAATATGGATTCGTCGAAGGTAGCTCAACGGAGGATGCCATAAGGGAGTTAACAGGTAAATTGTACGAATGCCTGGATAAGAAAATTCCATCATTGTGCATATTTGTTGACTTATGTAAAGCATTCGACACTGTTTGTCATGAAAGATTGCTGGAAAGGTTACAAAAATATGGATTCAGAGGCCCCATATACGAGTTACTCAAGAACTATTTATCAAACAGAAGGCAAGTTGTGGAAATCGCTGGTTCGAGGAGTTCGGAGGAGAAAGTAACGTATGGAGTGCCGCAAGGTACAGTCCTAGGACCCATAATGTTTCTTATATACATCAACAGTTTGCTAAAGATAAAAGCAGCTGAGGATGCGATTTGTTTCGCAGACGATTTGGTTGTTCATCTCAGGGGATCTTCTTGGGAAGAGTTGAAGGAAGAAGCGCAAAGAAATTTCCAGGGGATAAATAAATGGCTCAAAAGTAATAAACTCACATTAAATATCGAAAAAACAAAATATATGGTCTTCAGCTCTTATTCTAATGATCTGCCTAGTATGGGAAATCTTGTGATTGACGGCAACACTTCTATAGTTGAAACTAAAAATATGAAGTATTTGGGAGTGACGATTGATCAACAGTTAAAGTGGGATGAGCACATCAAGAATCTCACAAATAGAATAAGAGGCTTGTTGTTCAAATTCAAGTACTTAAGAGCTCATTTGGATAACAGTAAATATTTGAAAATTTTCTACAAAGCATTGGTTCAAACACAAATTAGCTATGGTATTATGGCGTGGGGTGGAGCTTACCGAAACCACTTGAGACCATTGGAAGTTATTCAAAAATGGGTCTTGAAATTAATTCACAGAAAACCACGTTCCTTTTCAAGCCACGAGTTATTTAAGCTAGCCGAAGTTCATGATGTAGGACAATTGTATGCCATCAAAATCCTATCCCACGTAATGACAAAAAAAATATCAGTAAACCTCCTGCAACATGATTACGCAACCAGAAACAGAGATATTACTTACCGAACACCTAGATGCATGAAGACTATTGGCCAACGATGCTATATCTATCTTGCGCCAAAAATTCTGAACGTAATTCCAAATGATTTAAAAAATATAAAAAATATTCAAACATTCAAAAGAAAACTAAAAGTATGGATGAATAGTAATACAAGGCTTCTTATCAAAAATGTAATAAATTTCAACTAAGAGACGTTTATTAACCGATGTTAAGTAATTTGAATTAAAAGTGCTGATAACGGATTGGACATTCGCTTGCCTGTTTTGAAGATTTAGCACCGAGGCTCGCTGTGGATGGATCTGACCGCTTGGATATTTCTCTCTTTGTTTTTTTTTTTCATTTTCTTTGTTGATTGTTTCTCTCATAGGGGATTTTAGAATTATTATTAATTTAATATTGCGTACAGGTTATAATTTCATTATATACCTCAGCGATGTATTCAGTTTATTTAGCCAAATAAACTTTATTATTATTATTATTATAATTCCAGTTTAGTCAGAAGAAGCGCACCCTAACTTCTCGTAATATTCCGGGTAGTAAATTTGTCAATAGCAAATTTTGATATCCGACGATTGTTACTCTTTTTCGTTGCGCCTGAACAAGCCTATCATTTTGCCCAAGTATCTGTGCTTTTGGACTTTTTGGACGAAAACGGTCTGAAGCGTTTCGACTCACTGATGAAGAATCCGAGGTCAAACTCAAATTAGTTCGTGGGACCGTAAGCTCGATAACTCTTGAACGAAATGAGTTAGAGGGTTGAAATTTGTTTTAGGATATAAATATTTCAGCTGAGTTTGTTAATGGGCAAAATCCGTCAAGATGGTTATGGGCAAAATCCGTCAAGATGGTTATAGCCATCTCAATTCTGTTTTCCAATAACTCGATAAATAATAATCTGATCGAATTGAAATTCGGTAGTTAGTTGAAAAACTGAAAACTGAAACTGAACTGAAATTTCGGAAGGATCGTATGACAAAAAAATCTGTATCTAAAGTTAGTTTAACACGGCGAAGAAATTCCGTTAATTACTTCATGAAGCTGTTCAAGAAGTCACTTCAAGAAGAAATTCTCCGTGTAAAACATAAACTTGACGTGAAGTTTTTTCACGTACAACTTCATGAAGAACTTCACAAAATTAGAACTTGTTCTATTTTATCAACAAGTTTCACGTGAAGTCAGGGGTACCAACATATGTTTCATGCCATAAATGATCGGAAAAGCTGTAAAACCTATACTGGTGGTCGTTGAGGTCGTTGTTTGGAAGTTCTAGTTGTGCTTTGAGGTAGAAAACGAGTCAAGTTCAAAATCGAGCCACAGCTGCTTTTGTTGCGGTCTTAATATTTGCTAGTTTAGAAGTTTACAGTAACTATTATTTGACATTTATCTTCATGAATTTCTTCGCCCATGTAAAACGACACACTCCATGAAGAAATTCGTGAAGAAATTCATGAAGAACTTCGCGAAGAAATTCATGAATTTCTTCGCCGTGTGAAACTAACTTAAGAAACTATCCATAGATATCGCTGAAATTCTGCAAGAGCCTTCGAAATCTAATTTTACAGTGAAGGATCTATATTGTTGAAGATATTGAAAAAATATTGGAAGCCGAGAAGCCTTGGGCCAGTTCAGTAGCTGGAAGAGTGACCGTTCAATTTAAAAATAAATATGAAAAATATTATGTATCTCACAATAACTTTCGAACGGAAATAAAAAGCAACTTCCAATTTTCAGGGTAGGATGAGCATACAAATGCCACGTTGAGCACGTTAATGGGCATACTTGGCCAAACGGTTTAAGATTATGTTAGTTGTAGAATGCCGACGCGTAATTTTTTGCACAATATCGGGAGGATCGTATAACTAGAAAAATAAAAATATAACATTCAAACCGCCATTTTACCATGGAGTACCGGATTTCAGATCGATTGGCTTTGTATTTTAGGAATTATTGTGAAAATAAAATTTCGAACTGGTATATACTTGACGGCGAGCTCGACTGCCGCGCAGGAGATTTGCGTTCGAAATAAACTAGCTATTGATTATTCAAACTTAAAATCATATTTCCGAAATTGGATTCTCATGGTGAGTTTCACGAAGCTTCGATTAGCTTAATTGTGGATTTAATTCGGTGGTTGCATCAAAAATTAAGTGGAAATTGACATCACACTGATTTGGCAATTAAAAGCAAAGCTTATGATACAACTACATCATAAAAAATTAAATTCAAAACGTAGGTCTATAACTCTCCTTATATGTTGGATTTACATACATCAGCAAAATATAATTAGAGTATTCTATGAAATCATAGAATCACGATTGATCAAGGAATTAAAAAAAAACATATCTCCGAAAGTATTTGTTTGTTAGAATTGAGAATGATATCAATGGATTCTTATGATGAAACTAAATCTGAAAAAAAATTCCCGTTACTCCGAAACCACTAGGCCGATTTTGCCCAATAACGAACTTAACCGAGATATTTATCTCCCAAACCTGCTCTCTAAATTTCAACTGCCTAGCTCATTTTGTTGGAGAGTCCATGTTAACGGACGGACGGCCGGACCGAATCGATTTTGATCACGGATTCTTTATCAAAAAAAAAAATCGAAAATTACAGACATTTGGGCAAATTGATAAGCACTATGTTCCGAGGAACAAGAGCTTCAAAAATAACTGTCTTCAGGGAATTCACTCCAACTGTATCCAGACTCCAGACTGTTTTCGAAAACAGGGCCTTTCCTTATATAGGTTTATATGTTTCGTCCTATTTTTTTGACGTAGGATCAAGAATCCAAGGTCAAACTTGATTCTGTTTGGCCGTACGACCGTCAGCACGATGAAGCTCGAACGCAACGAGTTAGAGTGTTGAAATTTTCAGAGTGGGTTTGGAATCCGAATGCGCCGGCTAACTTAGCTAATGGGCAAAATCCACCGAGTGGTTTCAGAGCTATAGCCATCTGAAATTTCAGATATCATTGAAATTCTTCGAGAGCCTTCAAAACCTTACTTTACAGTGAAGTTCTAGAGTTGAACTCGATCGAATCTATATTGGTGTATATATTGGCGAAATCTTCCAATGATCGAAATGTACTGGTCCACTGAATTACACTGGATAAAGTAAGTTTGTTCCGAGTTGCAAGCTCGACTTGTGTCCTCTCAAAAACTGAATGGCCATTAATTCGAAAACTTTCATCATTTTTGTAAGTTATGACATCTTCATCGTTTATGCAATAAAAATGGTTTTATTTGGTGAAGACATTTCAAAATATTTAGATGTTTCACAAATTTAAAAATCAATAACTCGATAATTATTAACCCGAATGGTGTTACATGTGCATTACTGAATTCTGAATTTTATGATCTATCCATGGCAAGAAAAAGCGGCTTATAATTTAAAAAATATCGTTGACGTCACTGCTTGGTATCGGGAAATGGTAGAACAATAAGAATTACGGGAAAATGTTCCTTACAAAATAAATGAATTTGACCAATTGAACTATTTTTCGCTATCCCTGAAAGGGGAGAAAATAAATCCGTTATTCCATACTTTCGACGCTGACTGTATAGAACATAGATCATTAAATGAATAACCGCGCTATAGCTCCTGATATCACTTGAGTGCTTTTAAAATTTTTCTTTATTTATTTAACCACTACGTTGGAGGCATTGTTCCTAATTTTCACCTGCAAAGGCAGATCTGACGGGAAGTTGACCTGTTTTTTTACATGTACGTTCTTGATGGAATTAGGTTCAGCCTTCTTCAAGCTGTTCAGTGTCAACGTCAAAAGTACAGAAACCCTTGATCTCCACCGGTTAAGACCCGAATACTTCGACCAAACGCCAATCATTTCGGGAACTCGCATCCGTTCAGCTGTTCCTCCACGTCGTCCACTGTCCACATTTTGAACATTCTGTGAAGAATCTCGTGGATTTTACGAACGGAGCAAAAAAGATCAGGATCCCACACACACGCAAGCTTTCAAGGGACGGAGCGGTTTGAAATTCTCGCTCCAGTCGACCAGTGCGTTATTGATCCCGACACAAGGTCCGCCGGCCTTCTTATGGAACCTTCCACTGGTCCACTGCACCATGTCACTAGATTGTGAACTCGACCAGACAGGGCCTCCAGATACAGGATATCTTATGAAAATAAAAATGGTCACGTGACCCCACGTTGGCTCCCCCCTGCCAGCGCTATGACAGTCGTGAACCGTGATAAGGTTTCTGGGAAAGGACGCAACGTACAAGGAATTACTGTTAGGATGATAAAGCGTAATGAATGTTCGGGAGATTACGCAAAGGAATGTTCCTGGCTGCGTTGAAATGTGCGAGTACATATCGTTTTTCGCGAACAAGACGTGGAAGAGGTATTTTGCGACATTGCGGCAATATTGGTTGACTTTGTTTGGGGCTTTGAATTGTTCACTGTGCAGGCAGAACAAACAAAGACTGAGCGTGTAAAGTGTATGGCTAATTCGAATATTCGACATTCCTAAATTCTGGTTTTGTGTTAAAAAAAAATTGACTACTCGAATATTCCATTATTCGAATTCGTTCACTATCAAAAATATCGAATATAGAATAGTCGCTAAAAATACCGTGCCTCACATTGATTAATAGATGGGAATATTAGCGCAACTAAGCAGTGGCGGATTAACGATTTTTACGCTCAAGCGTAGAGACCGAGTCCCACAGGGGCCCCCGAACAGTATTTTTCCGGAAAGAAAAATTCGGCCTTTTAAGTGAAAATAGAAGAACAATTTTCATTTGTTCCTCAGACTACTATATTTTATAACCAGGTGGTAACGTGTTTAAGGTTTGCACGAACAGTTGCACGATACGCAATTAAATGACAAACAAGAGACCTAGAGGAAAATTCAGCTCTTATTAAAATAAAATGTGGGAAAGCCCTGTAGACAGGAGTTTTGACGCTCTTGTTCAAACTTTGATAAATGGTATCTCCAAAATTATTGGTCTCTGGGAATGATTGTATATGGATTCTTACGAAAGAATTGCATCATGAAAGAAATTAAATTCAAACAGACCGATTCTCCCCAATAACGAACTTATCCGAGATACTTATTCCATCTGAAAATTATATTATATCAATTAGAACTTAGCCAATATTGCAGTTTTGTGTTTACTGGAGATATTCTGAAACCAATTCGATTATGTATCTTACCAAAGTATATATTTCCACCATCATATTATATTACCATCTTAGAAGTATAATATCATATCATTCTCATAATTCTACCATAGCTGAGGTTATTTCATTGGTCATTTTGCTTTCAATCATATGTACTTTGTTTTCTAGAACAGGGAGGTGTCTTTTATATCAAGAGTAAGAAACCAGAAAACATTTTGACATTTATCTCTCATAGGAAAATAAGATGAAATGTAAGAACACAGATCATATAATAACTCATAGATAGAATATTAAGATCAGCCTTCTGTGGAAACATAGAAGTACGATTTATTATTGAAATTTTGGAAAATCATTTCTCCAGAAGTATTACCTTGATAAAGTTGGAAATGATATCAACGGATTCTTGTTGTGAAATTGCATTCTAAAAAAAAATTGAATCCGAAATTTGTAATGTAAAAAAAAGTTTTTTTCGTTACTCCGAAGCCATTATGCCGATTTTGCCCAATAAAGAACTCAACCGAGATATCTATCTCCTAAACCTACTCTGAAATTTTCAGCTCGTTCGGTTCGAGAGTTATCGTGTTAACGGCCGGACAGAAACGATTTCGACCACGGATTCTTGATCAGTGGGTCGAACCAAATCGTTTATGACCATTTTCAGCCAAAAATTCGAAAATTACTGATTTTGCCCAATTAACTGAGATATTTATCTCCCAAATCCCCCTGGAAAATTTCAACAGTCTAGCTCATTCCGTTCGAGAGTTATCGTGTTCAGGGACCACCGGCCGGCCGGACGGAATCGATTTTAACCACTGGTTCTTGATCAGTTATTTTTATTTAGATAACAATTCTAGAACGCTTCGATATAGCTTATTCCAAACTACAGACACCTAATTTGGATTTGGAACAAGAAGGAGCAATCTACAATGCTTAAATGCCTGAATGTTTCAAAAATTGTCATTAAATTTATATATCAAGATTAAATGAGCAATCTGCAATGATTCAACCTCGTGGAATGGGTTGTTGCAACTTACACTCGGTGCATAGTTTTCACAACTCGAAATACCTAAGGAAAGTATCACCGAAATGCAAGGCTGGAGACAATCATAGCAGATAGTCCATTTCTTCCTGATATTTGAGTAGGTAGTGGATTACGAACAAATTATTTTAATAGTTCAAAATATATTGATAAAATAGGTACTATCCTCTTTTCATAATTTAAAATTTAATAGTCTATACCACTAACACATTCTTTTCTGTATTATGAACCTTAACTCAACAAAAAATGATTGATACACAAATGTAGATCCATATTTCAGTATTTTTTTGCTAGCAACATTATGAAAATATTGTATATAGGGACATGTCTCACTACGTAAGGAAGTAGAAGGTAATATTAACCTCAGTGGTCAACGAACAGTAAATTCTTTTGATGATTCCATGATGTTCTTCTTTCCTATTGCCTCCATAAACTACATCAAAACAGTCTCGTATATATTCAGAAATTCAAGAATCGAATACTTTCCAAGAGAAAATAACAACTATGAATTGACAATCTCTAATAACTAGAAAAGATGAGATTTATGAATAGTGATCATTGGTCATTTTGCATCATACTTTGTTTGTTAGAACAAAAATACATTTGACATGTCTGTTATAGCTAGATAAGATTACATGTATGAATAGTGAACACAGATAGAACACAGACACATAGAATTCGCCTTCTGTGAAAACATATAGAAGTACGATGTATTATGGAAATTTTGAAAAATCTTATCTCCGAAAGTATTAGCTTATTAGAGTTGATAATAATATCAATGGATTCTTATGATAAAACTGCATCTTAAAAAAATTTAATTCGAAATTTGTAATGTAAAAAATATTTTTTTTTTCGTTACTCCGAAATCATCCGGCCGTTTTTGCCCAGTAACGAACTTAACCGAGATATTTATCTCCTAAACTTCCGTTCGAGAGTTATCGTGTTAACGGACGGCCGGACGGCCGGGCGGCTGGCCGGACAGAATCGATTTCGACCGCGGATTCCTGATCAATAAATTGAATCAAATCGTTGAAGACCTTTTTCAGCCAAAGATTCGAAAATTACAGACATTTGGGCAAATTGATAAGCACTCTGTTCCGAGGAACAAGAGCACCAATAATGAATTGGAAATCGACATAGAATCACACCAGTGTGGCAATCAAGGACAGTCAAAGTTTCATGGAACCCACCGTCAGAGTAGAGATATTTAATAACCTGTTAGATTTCTTGGTTGGCGACCATCGAAGTTCTGTCTATCGAGCAAAAACTGTCAAATTAAATGTACGAGTATATTCCAAGTAGGTAAATGAAGCCAAACGTATTTGAAAACTCGACGATTCAGGCATAGAGGTTGGCTCAGGGGTAGAGCGGAAGCCCCAAGTTCAATCCCGAGGCTAGGAAAGAAATTTTCTAGTCACGGTAATCGCCACCATTCACTTTTGGGTCATAAATTAACAGTGCTGTGCCTAAGGTGGCGTAAGGGCACAGTAACAAAGCCTACACAGAACACAACTGGTTCTCCTTACTCCCTCAAGCTCTTCGACACCTTATGAGGGGTCTCCTTGGGGAAGACCTAGGAGGATCAGTATAATAATAATAATATACAATAGGGAATCTTTCGCTATATTTTGATACCGGACAGTTACAAAACGCTCATAGGATATTAACAGACAGATTTTGAGTAATATCAGTGAAGCATTTCAATTCACAGAATACCTCAAACTTTTCGAACCAAAACAAAATATGAGTTTTTTAGAGATGAATATACAGGGTGATTCATGAAGACCGTTCGTTAGAATATTTCAAAGAAAGACTCGTGGTAAACACTTGAAATTTTATAGTTAAGGAGAGATGAATTCTTGGAAAAAATTTTAGATTCGTTCGACTTCCGGATTAACCGGAAATGTTACCAACTTTCGTTTTCGGCGCTCTTGTTCCTCAGAACCGTAAACAGAGTGCTTATCAATTTGTCCAAAAGTCTGTAATTATAGAATTTTTGACTGCAAATGGTCTTAAACGATTTGGTTCAACTGATCAAGAATCCGTGGTCGAAATCTATTCTGTTCGACCCTCCGTTAACACGATAACTCTCGAACGGAATGAGCTAGCAAGTTGAAATTTTCAGAGTAGGTTTGGGACATAAATATCTCGGTTAAGTTCGTTATTGGGCAAAATAGGCCGGATGGTTTCGGAGTAACAAAATTTTTTTTTTGTACATTACAAATTTCGAATTAAATATGTAGTTGTATCATACGAATCCATTGATATCATTCTCAACTCTAACAAGCTAATACTTTCGGATATATGATTTTTCAAAATTTCAATAATACATCGTAGGTACTTCTATGTTTTCACAGAATGCGAATTCTATCTGTCTGTGTTCTATATGTTTGCGGTAGCTGTCATTTGGTCCAGTTTGAAAGATAAACATCATTAATGTCAAACGAAACTGAAAGTGTATTTCTGGAGAGTTTGGTTGATGTAAGCATGTAAACAATTTGAAATTTAGATTCGCTAAGTTCATGGGCAGAGTTTTTTGGTTAGTGAGTCGAAAATGAATGATGCAAGGAAGTCGAGCATAATTTACGAGTCATTTACGAGATTTAGAACGGGATTCCCAACTAATGTACATTGTACAATGTACAATGTACAAAATTTGTGTGGAGACGACTTTGTGTTCCTTATTCCAGTAATGTACAGATAGTTATTCCTCAGTAACACTATATAAGATTTCCTACATAAGTATTCCGGTCTGAGTTCTCTTTGGACTGAATACATTGGATTTGTTTCATAAATAAAACTGGCCATTCCATTAACTCAATTTTTTAGAATGGATCATGATAGTTTTGAACACTTGTAGCCAAAATTCGACATATAAAGATAAGATGCAAAGGGATTATAATTCCTTTCATGATGTAGTTCTATCAAAATAATCCATTGATATCATTCCCAACTCTGAGAAACCAATACTATAGGAGATATGATTTGTCAAACATTGAACAAGAGCGCCAAAGCTCCTGTCCTGTGGCTTTCCCAATTTGTTTAAATGTAATACCAAGTTTTTTCACTGATAATCAGATTACTCATTTAATTCTACATTGTTTTAATGTGTCACTTACATTTTATTCTCAGAAAATTCGTGTGAAATCTGAAAAAACCCTTCAAATTTTCTCAAATAGGGCAAACTTGTAGATTTTTTAATGCCAAGTTTTTTCACTGATAATCAGATTACCCATTTAATTCTACATTGTTTTAATGTGTCACTTACATTTAATTCTCAGAAAATTCGCGTGAAATCTGAAAAAACCCTTTATATTTTCTCAAATAGGGCAAACTTGTAGATTTTTTAATGCAAATTCCAAGTTTTCTAGCTTCTATTAGAAAACACACCAATGCTCCTCCTTCATGTATTAAAAATTCAATTGAACATACAATACAAGGTGTTTAAATTTCAGTGTCAAAGTCAGTCATAAATATGTTTTACCTATAAGTTCTTTCATTTTGGGTTTTTAAATTGTCATTTAATGAGGGCGGTAGGTTCCGGGCATTTAATTGATTTGTTTGAAGATGTCATTCAATCTGAAAATTCAAATCAACAAGTGTCGATTATCCCAGCCATCTATGAAAATATAACGGATTTGGAATTTAGAACATATGACCCTTCCACTCTGTGAGTTTATTGATTGCATGATGGCAAATATTTGAAATGTTTATACCTCAGGAGAATGAAATATGAATAGGGTTTTTTGTGGAGGTGAATACACTATAATCATATAAATGGGATGGAAGTGGAAGTGTTTTGAATGGTTATAAATACATTAGAATGAGAGTAATAACTTCCTGAGTACACACTGCATGTCAGCGAAGATGTGTACTCTTCATCTAGAGATATGAAACTTGGAAATCTTGGAATATACTCCTATTCCGTAGGTTACACTGAATTAAAATCTTAACCTTCATATACTATGTGATCAGTAGTCCAAGAGTAAGGGAACCAATTATGAAGAAAATCAAAGAATAGAGCAGAACATTTTCCAGTAGTATGAAATATGCGGTGTCACCTGTTTTAGGTTTTCTTTCCATATTTTCCTTGATTTCTCGGTTGCCTTGCCCTGAAGAACAAAATAGCAGAAACACGTGTCGGCAAGTGCCAGCAGAATTTTTTCTGCTCTTTTTGCGGAATTACCCGTTAAACTTTTCCATTTTCCAGTAGTTTTTGGGTAGTAGTTTATTGAAAAGTGAAATTAAATTACAGTGAATTTTTGGGAGTAGGATAACGGAGAACTATACATACTATTTTTCCAAATCAGTACAGGTATAAAGGCTGCTGAAATTTAAAAAAAATCAGTTATTATTTTGTAGCTTTGAAATGGTTTTTCGAATGAAATGAATGTTGTTGGGAAGTATTCTATAACTTTGACTTCTCCAATTATCATCTTTGTCCTACTTACACTGGTTTCCTAGTTATAGACACGCGAAGTGATAAAACTAAATTAAATTAGTATAAAGAAAGCAGTTTATCTTCAGTCGTTTCGAGAATTTATTTACGAGATGGAACACTAACAGGTGACACAGTCACCCACAGACAGTATTCACATATTTATATTAAATGGAAGCTAGCAAAATATTACAATGAAACCAAAAAAAGCATTCACAAAAAAAATCAAAAACAAAAAACCTCTTTCCTTCCCCTCTCAAGAAGAATTATCTGAATATATATGTCAACTTTCGTTTTATAATAATCTTGCTCTGATGGAAGATGTCAAAATCTTCCATTTGATCATTACACGCTGAAGTAATCTGCATATTGGTGAGTTATAAGCTCTATTAGTATTGCTGAAGGGTATGCGGAAGGTATATTGACGTCTGAGAGATCTTACAGGTATATGAAAAGATATTCTGTGGAGGAACAACAATAAAGTGTCTATTTTCCTTCTGTTCTCCAGATTCAGCAAACCCAATTGCCTTAGCCGTATAAAATAATTATCTGGGTTACCTGGGAGCTCAGATGGAAACTAGATCTGTAACACAAATACCTTAAATACCTATTCTGCAGATTTTCCAAACGAGAGATACCTATATGTATTGTAAATGGGACTCCAAATAACTGACGCGAATTGATTTTGCTGGATATATATGAGCGATATAAGATGATCAGGGAATTCACATCATTGAACTGACGATACTCTCTAGTGAAGAAACCTGTCAATCTATTACAAGATCCTACGAGATAATTGATATGTGTATCGAATATGAGTTTTGAGCCGAAAGTTATTCCAAGATCCCTCACCTCCTCCACTTTGGAATGTTGAATGGGTTTCTGTTCCGTGTAAAAGAAATGACACTGCACTTATACAAATTCAAATACAGGCTATTTTCCCCACATACGAGGGCAAGGCTGTCAAGTTAATACTGCTAAGCTATACAGTCCTGAAGGGATCGTATTACCATACAGATCTTCAAATCGTCAGCAAAAAAAAATCCACATACTCTGAAACACATGATGATATTATTGATATAAATTAAGGACAACAACGGTCCCAGGTGAGACCCCTGTGGCACACCAGAAGTAACTACAAGGCAAGCAGTCCTGAAACCCCACACCGAAACAAATTGCTGTCTATCAGTCGAATATGATTTGAACCACGCCAACAACACGCCTGACACCCCAACTTCAACAAGTCTCGCCAACAATGTATTTATGTCAGTTTTATCGAAGGCCTTGCTGAAGTCGGTGTACTCCACATCAACCTGCAAACGTGCATCAAGGTTTTCATTTAGGAATTCTATAAAGTTAAGTATAGGTTGGTTTCAACAGATCTTCCCTTGAAAAAGCCGTGATGCTGTGGAAGGATCTGACCTTTAATTAGATGAAGTAGATGGAGGTATACAAGAGATTCGAACACTTTCTCAAAAACAGACAGTTTGCTAATAGGTCTGAAATTTTTGATTTGATCTTTTTTACCAGTTTTAAATATCGGTACAACACAAGCGGTTTTCCACAACCTCGGAAATATGCCTAGTCTAAGTGCAGAACAATTCCAGGGTTGGGATAAAGTATGAAATTTACAGGTAAGTGCAATGGAACAAAATGCATCTGATATACATTTTTTTGTTAATAATATACTTCCGGTTTAACCGGAAATGCCATCAACTTCTTTCATTTAAATGCGACACCGTATATATTTTTACAGATTTTGAAAGAGCTTGTTATTTTGAATTCATACATACTAAGTTTAGTGTAAAAAAAAATTGTTAAAATGAGGAATATAACACTTTAATCAACCTCGTTTGAGTTTTCTGCATTAGAGCAAAAAACTATTTAGATAAACTAATTGATGTTGTTTGTATGCATAGTAATAAATAAACGAGTACTGTTTAGTACGTCTTTTGTTCTCCAAGTGTCAAATTCTAATTGACGGAAATGAATTTTATAATTTAGAAGTTCAATTAAGTGAAAAACAGCGTATTGAACTCATGAAGAACTATGTCATATTTTTGATAATTCGCATCCGGAGAGAAATCCTATATCACGCTCAAAATTATCTAAAACATTACGACGTTTTAATACAACTGAGATGGTAAAAAAGACCGCGGACTGCAACGAACGAAACTGTTAAACAAAATATTGCAATCGATTTAGAATAATCACCTCAAACTTCCACCACAAATTTGCTACTAAACCATATAATAGTATCAGTCGAAGTTATGTAGGAAAGATAACATTAAAAAGTGAAAAGTATCATCCGTATAAGGTACAGTTGGTTCAAGAATTGTCAGACGATGATTTTGACCGACGGCTGGAATTTTGCGAACGGCTAATGGACATCTGTAATGTCGACGAAAATTTTGCTTCTAACATAGTTTTTTCCAATGAGGAACTTTTTGTTTAAATGGAACAGTTAATCGCCATAACTCAAGGTATTGGTCAAATTAGAATCCTCATTGGATTCATGAAGCACATACCCAGCATCCACAGAAGTTGAATGTTTAGATGGGAATGGTCGAAAATAGGCTTATAGGCCCATTTTTTATCAACGGAAACTTGAATGATGACAAGTATTTGGATCTACTAAATAACGAAATTATTCCTGCACTCCAACAGAATGGGGAATTAACACAAAATATTTGGTTTCAACAAGATGTAGCACCTCCCCACTATGATTAGATGGGTAAGGGATTTTCTGGATGCGAATTTTCCAAATCGATGGATTGGACGTAGAGGATTCATAGAGGGGCCTGCACGTTCTCCGGATCTTAGCCCGTCAGATTTTTTCTTTCAGGTTATCTAAAATCACGTGATTACGTTAGACGACCAACAAACTTACAGGAATTGAGACAAAGAATTATTGATGAATGTGAACTAACACGTGGAGAAAAGTCTTGGAAAGAGTGACTCAAGAACTTGTTAATAGGATGAAATATTGTCAGCAAGTAAACGGCGAGCATTTTGAACATTTGAAGTAATTTTGTTTCTCATTATTCTAAAATTATGAAATGTACACCTATTGTACAACTAACAGTGAGTTATTCCTCGTTTTTACAATTTTTTTGACACTAAACTCAGTATGTATGAATTCAAAATAACAAGCTCTTTCAAAATCTGTAAAAATATATAGGGTGTCCCATTTAAATTGAAGAAGTTGTTGGCATTTCTGGTTAAACCGGAAGTATATTATTAACGAAAAAATGTACATCAGATGCATTTTGTTCCATTGCACTTACCTGCAAATTTTGATAAATATCGTTCTTTTCGTTTAAAAGATATTTACTTGGTTCCATACTTTATCCCAAGCCTGTATATAGGTAAGTGGTATACTCAGAGGTGAGTAAAGGAGGGGGTATATCATCCGGTCCCGCACGTTCATTATCGTTTAGGCTACATAGTGCCTGCTCTGCTTCTTCTTCGGAAAATTGAATGGATGTTAAATAATTTCCTTCGGAGTTGTAATTTGTTGATTAGGAGTAGAATAACGACTTCAACGTTCATTCAAAATTTCATAAGAATCGTATCACTAGAAGCGGAAATAATGTTGTAACCCGGGAATCCCGCACTGATCCCACAATGTACCGGTTAGCTATTGGTATTTGCGGCCACACTCAATGCTTTTAAATTTGTATCGGGCAATGATAGTCCTTATTAAAACCAACAGTATAATATTTCCTTTTATTACTAAAACTATGAAAACTAATGAAGACATATGGTTGAGCTCAGGAAAGATTGTGAAAAGACTATATTGACACAAACTTATCTTAATTCAGGGAAAGTTGAGAGCATCCGTCGACAGGATCTTATTTATCTGGCTGATTCTCCTGCAAGAAACACGATGCATTCCTCCTATATGCACTGAGAGAAAAAATGTCATCCTTACATAGTATAAAACAAAGTCGCTTCCCGCTGACTGTTTGTCCCTATGTATGCTTAGATCTTTAAAACTACGAGAAGGATTTTGATGCGGTATTTTTAAATAGAAATACCGCCGTATTCACAAAGCATTCAATCTCCATTAAGTCCTAATTGAGGTCCTCAGTTAAGGATAAATAAGAATCGCAACCACAGTTCAAGTGAAAATTAACGTGAAACAGGCCTGTTTCAGCACCGTTTCATAGGTTAACAGATTCTTATTTATCCTTAACTGAGGACCTCAGTTAGGACTTAACGGAGATTGAATGCTTTGTGAATACGGCAGAGAGTTTTTCAATAGGAAGGTTTATATGTATAATACGTGCATAATATATTAGAAAAACACTGATAATTTTAGAAGTTTCTAATGTGATGTCGTAAATAATCACATTTTTTTGCGCTTACATTGCAAACGCTGGATGAACCCTACGAGATAGATCAAAATAATGTAGTACAGTATGGTACACCTTAAAAAGGTCTACAAAAAAGTCCCCGATGGTATATGTCTATCTCTTAAGGATAACCCACAATAACCAGTTTTTATCCTTTAAAATCTACCAGAAATAATGGCTTGATTACGAAGCTATTTTAAGCAATACAGCATTGATCCTTATCCAATTAAGAACCTTAAATGCATTGTGCATTTAATATTGATCAATATGGACCTTACAGCATGTAATTTAAATGAATATTTTCGAAGATATCGCAGATTTAAAATTCAGGGACGTAGCGGTTGCGGTGGTACCGACCGGGTGGCCGGCACAGCCAGGATAGGGAATTAGGGATAGAAATCGAATACAGAGAGCCAGAGAATCATCTGTAGAGCGTGAGGCTCGCCTCAGCCAGGATAGATGTATTGATTCCCCAAATTCCTCTGATACCATGGAATTTACTGATCCAATTTAAACGCCTATAATTTCCGGTGGAGATATATTTTGCAATGACCATTAATAAATCGCAGGGTCCAACTTCCAACGCTAAAGGCTACAGGCATATATTTGAGCCTTGAGTGTTTTTCACATGGCGAATTATATGTCGCTCTTTCAAGAGTAACCTCTAAAGAAAACATGTTTGTATTGTCTAACGACAAAAATGCTGTGAACGTTGTACATATATAAAGAAATTCTGTATTATATTTAGTATCAGCATTTCAACCGTGTGAAGCCGGGGTGGGCAGCTAGTAGTTAATAATTATTGATGATTCTTTATTTGGGAGAATTTTATTTGTCATAAATAAATGTTATTGCTAATTCAACAATATTATTAATAATTAGAACAACTTCATTTCAAAACTTTATTTCATTTATTAAGGCAATATTTATTAATAATCAAAAAGGGTAATTACCAGAAAATAATGTAATGGAGAAAATTCATGATCAAACAAAGTATTACCTATAAAAAAATTATTCATTTCCACCACACAAATTTTATTTGAATTAAAAACTTCCCTTATTTGTGTCAAACTAATATTTATTGAATTATGATTGAAGCAAAATCTACTTATTAATAATCAATCTTTATTATACTCAAATAAGTGTTTATTTTCTCGGATCCGCAGTGATACCAACAACCCATATAGACGTGTAGGTCGAAGTACTCCACTACCCCACTGACCATCATCTGAAAATCTTGTAATACAGTCCTTACTTACTGACTCTGATTCTCAAAATATTTCGCTCAATGGTACCCCATGATAGAAATGCTACGTGAATTCATTTTCTTTTCCAAAATATATGCAGTTGTTTTCAAGAAAACTTCTTCTTGATCATGGATTCCTATTTGCTCGATTGTTATGTTAAATTTGCTTGTGAATGTAAAGGTTTCTAAAGGACTAATCAAATATGTTATTGGAATATCAATATAAAAACATATAATTTATATTCGAAAAAAACATAAAATCCGTTTCAGATTTTTCTGGAAATTGTGAGTGGTGAAGTTTTTCATATTGAAATTTCAAAAAATCTAAATCCATTTATGCTATTTTGGAACCTTGGAAAAACCTTAAAAGTTTTGTGAGTTGTAAGTTGAATGTTTTTTTATTATTTCTCAGTAAATGCAGCACCCTTACTGTGATGATTCGCTAGATGAGGTACCCCGGAAACCCTCTTTATACTCCTTCGAACCGGCTCCTGTACGAAATTACATAACAAAGAGATTTTTACGGAATTCTGCGCTCATATAGAGATCGAAAATGAAGACCACATATAAAACTACTACACAATACCTTATAGGAATGTCTTCAAAATATCAATTTCAGAAAGTTTACATCAATTAATCATATTTATTGCAGAATGTATTTCTTTCTCAAAAAAAAACATTCATATCTCGTTATTTTATAAAAATACACAATTTTTTTATAACGAATTTTCCATTATTTAAATGAAATATTCATTTCTGAAATATAAATATATCATTATATATTTATTATGAAACTACTGATACCTATTAATTGAATAAAAATATTATTTTCTCATAAATAGAATTTATTTATTATAATAATTCGTTATTGAATGAAAATATAACTTTCTGATCCAGTAATGAACTTCATTATCTATGAATAAATCGTAGGTACCTATATTAATTTTTCAATGTATATTTCATGTCATGTCATGTATATTTCTTTCAGAATTCGAATAAATCCATCACTAAGTAGGACAAATAAATATTCCTTACTCCATATATGAATAAGGAGCCAATAATATCAATAAACTTTATTATAATATAATCAAAATGGACGGACAAGCAGAGATCAATGTTAAGAGTAGAGTTTTCTGGTTTATTACAATTAATGAATAAATTGTTCTCTTAGTGTGGTTAACTATTGGAAATTTCAGGAATGTCTCCCAAATAAATCCTAAATAAATTACTGTCGGAATACTCTATTGAAAATGATCTACTGTACAGGGTGTTTTTGGATCTCATGGCACAAATGCATGATTGAACTGTTGAACATGCATGTTGAACCGTTACGCCACCACAAACAAAGCGCTATTCATTTTCGACCCAACAGTAAATGCATATATTCGAATGGGTCCTTACGCCACCACGAACACAATACTGTTCATTTTCGAACCAATAGAGGATGTTTGTATTAGTATGGGATCTTACGTCCCGCAGACACATCACTGTTCATTTTAAACCAACAGTGAATGTATACAGGTTGAGTCTTTAAGTTATGCATTAATTTTAACCAGATATTCCTCTCATCAAATAAAACACTTTTTTCATTTACCATTCTCCATATTCGGCTCAGGTAAAAAGTTATAAGCGCTTAAAGACTTTACAATGGGCTGATACTCCCCTGAATTTTCTCTATACGTTGAGCACAGATTACTTTTGATGTAACTTGTATTGTATATTGACCAAATCTGTATCATCTTGCTTGAAATTCACTGAATTTGTTCGAGAAAACTTATTTACTCAATCAATTAATATGATTTCGCCCTTCATGCAACATTTCCAACAAAAAATTTCTTCAATTCTTGAATATTAAAACAGTGAACTTTAAGTTGATACCTATTATATCCATTCGATACTTCATAACCGAATTGTTTACACTATAATAATCTACACAATTTCGTGATCATAATTAATTTTCGAACTTCAACTACAAATAATGGTCAAAAACTGTCTTATTTCAAATGGCACACCCAGTGTTTCTATATCTCGTTGAACGTAAAAATTGATGTCGAAACTGTCTTGATAAGGTTTTCTTTCTCCTAAACCAAATAGTTTCTCAGCAACTTTCGACCATTAGTTGATGTTTGAAAATTAATTATGATCACTCTGTGTATTCCAGAGTAACTTTTTTTTTCTTTATAGGAGTAGCCAATATGTCTACTCGAAAATATACTTTCTGCATTGCTGGCGTAGCTGATTTCTTCAATAATTGCTATTTGAAAAAACTCCAAATTTTAAATTTTCCGCCATTTTCTCGTAAATGGAGCTTCTAAGGTATGAAGTACTCTGAAGAAACTCATCATAATTTGAGCTTGCCATTCCATTTTTTAGGTCAAATACAGGTTGTAACATTTAAAAAAATGTAACTTTGCTCTATATCTTTGTTTTCGAAGTGTATATGAAAATAATTTAAAATTTTGTCTTTGAAAACCCTACAGATATAACAAAAAAATATTCTCAAAATATCTTTATTTACTCCCTCAAAACGAGCTCCGCGTCTGTAGTGGGCCACCCGGTTTACTTTTGTGAATTCCGGACTTCTTGATAATTTCCCAACACCAAATGACAGCTGTTATTCTCACAGATACGTATGTTTGTATTGAACCGTATCATGGAGTATTCATAGGGATAACAGCACACGAAAAATGTTTGCGGACGAAAAAGTTATTTAGCGGCCGAAAAGTACTTGCCTTCAAAAATAGTCGATTTTTCAGTCGCAAATTAGTATACAGGGTGGGTCTTTGACCACTGCATTAATTTTAACCAAAGATTCCTCTCATCAAATGAAACACTTTTTTCATTTACCATTTTTCCAGATTCGGCTAACGTAAAAAGTTACAAGCGTTTAAAGATTTCACAATGTGCTAATACACTCCCGCATATAAATTATCTATGACATTGTTGGCGGACGAGAATAAGGCATGGTAACGTGGTTTACAGCTTGATTCGGGATTCCAACGCTCAGGGACGGATCCATAAAAGTAGTGAAATTTCTGGAGTTTTCCATTTTGAAACATTCAATGAAGAATATCTCGAAAACGGTGCGTTTAAGGAGAAATGATGAAGAATAATATAATGTTCTAAAACGATGGAATATTCTTGAAATGACTCAAGAAAAACTTTATATGCTTTCTTTATGCTAATTTCGTTTAGTTTTATGAATCCACGAGTCCATAACTAAAAAAACAGTAGAACTAGAAAATAACTAATATTTGGAAAATATGTATCATAGTTATAGGAAACTTTACGCCAACATTCATTTTATTCGAAAAAAGGATGCCAAAGCTACAAAATAAAAACTGTTTTTTTTTTCAAAATTTCAACAGCCTGTATCTTTTTACCTGAGCTGAATTTGGAAAAATGTTAAATGAACAAAGTGTTTCATTTGATAAGAGGAATCTTTGGTTAAAATTAATGCAGTGGTCAAAGACTCACCCTGTATAAAATGTAATTTTTCATAGAGGTCAACGAAAGATTATTTTTTGTGAGTTTCAAAATCAATCGTTTTTGGCGCTCTAGTTCCTCGGAACTGAATGCTTATCAATTAACCGAAATGTCTGTAATTTTCGAATTTTTCGATGAAAATGGTCTTAAACGATTCGGTTCGACTCACTGTTCAAGAATCCGTGGTCGAAATTCATTCTGTCCGGCCGGTCCGGCCGTCCGGCCGTAGGCACGATAACTCTCGAACGGAATGAGCTAGAGAGTTGAAATTTTCAGAGTAGGTTTGGCAGATAAATATCTCGGCTAAGTTCGTTATCGGGCAAAATCAGACAGATGGTTTCGGAGTAACAAAAAAAAAATTTTTTTTTACATAACAAATTCTAAATTAAAGTTTTACCATAAATATCCAATGATATCATTTTTAACTCTAAGAACCTAGTACTTTCGGAGATATGATTTTTCAAAATTTCAATAATAAATCGTATTTCAACGTTTTCACAGAATTATATAATGATTCTAAGTATGAATTGTCATAATGTCAACTTATTTTCCTGAGACATGACATTGTCTAATTCCTTGCTAATAGTTGGTTCGATAAACGTCAAAATCAATTTAGAGAGACAAGGGTTAAAAACCGACAAATAAACCCCCATGTGTCGATTTTATGTCGAAAAGTGAAAATTAAGAATATATATGCCAGGTAAGTACCGACGTTTTATTCCAATACCGGAGATCGACAAGTACGAGGAGCCCGGTAGCCGGTTCGTCTAGTCAGTCGGGTTTTCGGTTTCGGAACGAGAGAAGGCGGGCTCAAATACCGGAAAGGGAATTACACTTTTTGGCGCTCTAGTTCCTCGGAACTGAGTGCTTATCAATTTGCCCAAATGTCTGTAATTTTTATTTAAGATGCAGTTTCACCATTAAAATCCATCGATATCATTTTCAACTCCAACAAGCTAATACTTTCGGAGATATGATTTTTCTAAATTTCAATAATGAATCGTACGTACTTCTATGTTTTCAAAGAATGCTATAATTATTCTATCCAAGCTTTATTATATGATCTGTGTTCATACTCGTACATTTCATCCTGTTTTATAAGAAAGAGTCAAATTCATTTCAGCTATTTTAATTTGATTTCTTCCATGGTGCAGTTGTCATTCTCAGATTGCTCATTTAATCTTGATAAATAAACAATTATTTGAATTTCATTTCCTTTATGATGCAGTTCTTTCATAAGAATACATTGATTTAATTCCCAACTCTGAGAAACCAATACTTTCGGAGATATAATTTGTCTGTTTGAACTAGAGCGCCAGAGAGCTCCTGTCCACAGGGCTTGAACCCATTTTTGCGCGCGTGTTCCGCAAGGAACAGCGTGCTATCATTTCGTCACAATGTCTGTATTTTTCGAATTTTTTTTCGAAAATGGTCTCAAATATTGGGTTCGACTCCCTGATGAAGAATTCGAGGTCAAATTCAATTCTGTCCGTCTGGTCCGGCCGGCCGGTCCGGCCGTTAGCACGATAACTCTCGAACGGAACGACTTAGAGCGTTGAAATTTGCAGGGTAGTTTCGTAGCGTAAATATCTCGGACAAGTTCGTTAACGGGCGAAATCGACCGAGCGGTTTCGGAGTTAAGGCTATTTTTAGTAAAAACATTTTTTATGAATATTTCCGGAACCGATCACTCGATCTTTTTGAAATTTGCCATCAGATTGTAGAATCATGACCTTTATATGCCTGCGAAGTTTTGTGTTGAACGGACGGCCCTAAAAAGGCAAAAAAAATTTTTGAAAATTTGAAAATTTTGTTTTCACGATAACTCGACAAATACTGATCTGATTAAATTGAAACTCAGTAGTTAGATGCAAAAGACCAAAGCAAACACTTTTGCAAAATTTCGTGAAGATCACGTGACATGAAAAAAATAAAAAAATTACTACTATTTTGCGGAATACTTTGCTTTTAATGCCGAAACATATGTTTTTGAGGTTCATGCTGCCCTTTCCGGGCATTTTCCGTATTGCGCATGCGCAGATGAGAAGTCCTTCAACTGCTGTAGTTTTCGTCAGAGAGGATTGAGGTTTTGGGGTGGCGGATGCTATTCCTCCATAGAATTCAGATCCCTGATGAGGGTCTGCGCATGCGTAGATTAAAGATGCGATATCTTCCGAACCACTAGTGTTGGAGAATCGGAGTTTTTTGTAAGGTGTGTTATTTTGAGAGGACTTTTAGCCGCCAGTAGACTGCGCATGCGCAGAAGAGAAGTGACTGTTTTTGGGTTGGATGGGTTATGTCGGGAGTGCTGAGTCGATATTATGAGGTTTTAAAAGAATATTCATAGCAATTCAGTGCAAGGACAAGTCAGTTTGGGGGATGTAGCGTTGTTTCCGAGTTAAAGTGTCCGTACCGTGGCCCTTGGGCTAATTTTGAAATTGATGTTACCCCTTACAGGCATTTTTCGTTATGCGCATGAGCAGACCATCAGTGATTTAACTGGTGGTGTTTTCGTCAGAGAGGATTAGGGTTTTGGGGTAGCGGATGCTATTCCTCTATAGAATCCCCTGTTGAGGGTCTGCGCATGCGTGGATTAAAGATGTGATATCTCCTGAACCACTAGTGTTGGAGAATCGGATTTTTTTGGAAGGTGTGTAATTTTGAGAGGACTTTTAGCCGCGAGTAGATTGCGCATGCGCAGAAGAGAAGTGACTGTTTTTGGGTTGGATGGGTTATGTTGGGAGTGCTGAGTCGATATTATGAGGTTTTAAAAGAATATTCATAGCAATTCAGTGCAAGGACAAGTCAGTTTGGGGGATGTAGCGTTGTTTCCGAGTTAAAGTGTCCGTACCGTGGTCCTGGGGCTAATTTTGAAATTGATGTTACCCCTTACAGGCATTTTTCGTTATGCGCATGAGCAGACCATCAGTGATTTAACTGGTGGTGTTTTCGTCAGAGAGGATTAGGGTTTTGGGGTGGCGGATGCTATTCCTCTATAGAATCCCCTGTTGAGGGTCTGCGCATGCGTGGATTAAATATGTGATATCTCCTGAACCACTAGTGTTGGAGAATCGGAGTTTTTTGTAAGGTGTGTTATTTTGAGAGGACTTTTAGCCGCGAGTAGATTGCGCACGCGCAGAAGAGAAGTGACTGTTTTTGGGTTGGATGGGTTATGTTGGGAGTGCTGAGTCGATATTATGAGGTTTTAAAAGAATATTCATAGCAATTCAGTGCAAGGACAAGTCAGTTTGGGGGATGTGGCGTTGTTTCAGAGTTAAAGTGTCCGTACCGTGGCCCTGGGGCTAATTTCGAAATTGATGTAACCCCTTACGGGCATTTTTCGTTATGCGCATGAGCAGACCATCAGTGATTTAACTGCTGGTGCTTTCGTCAGATAGGATTGGGGTTTTGGGGTGGCGGATGCTATTCCGCTATAGAATCCCCTGGTGAGGGTCTGCGCATTCGTGGATTGAAGAAGCGATATCTCCTGAACCACTAGTGTTGGAGAATCGGAGTTTTTTGTGAGGTGTGTAATTTTGGGAGGACTTGCAGCCACGAGTATACTGCGCTTGCGCAGATGAGAAGTGAATGGTTTTGGGTTGTTTGGGTTATGTTGGGAGTAATGAGCCGATATTGTGAGGTTTTAAAAGAATATTCATGTCATTTCAGTGCACGGACACAAGTCAGTTTGGGGGAAATAGCGTTGTTTCCGATTTGAAATGTATGTATGGTGGCCCTGAGGCGAATTTATAAATAACTATATTCGGTAGATCTATATTAAAATACGTTCGGATTTGGAGAAGATGCAATTGCGTCCCTAACGGAGGACCCACAACCGCATTTTTTTCCGATCTACGGTAAAGCTAACAGCCAAACTGTATTGATAGCTATATTTGTTAAAGGAACTTGAAAAAAAAAAGCACTGACGTGAAGTCAGTACTCTTTGGCGCACGTGTTCACGGTGGCTAATTTGAATTGAATGATGAGTACTTCAAGCTCAGTGGATAGAGCGAGCCGAAGATCTACCCAAAGGATAGTGGACACCATTCACTGTCGGTTCAAAAATTAACAGTGCTGTATCTAAGCTGCCATCAGGATAGAGTAACAAAGTTGGAAAAGGACACAAGTGACTCTCCTTAGTCCCACAAGCTCCTAGAAGACTTGGGAGGGTCAGTATAATCCTAATCATGTTTATAGCACGCGCGCAAAAGCAGATTGACTTAACAATGAAAGAAAAAGTGTAAAAAGTCAATCTGCTTTGGCGCGCGTGCTATAAACATGATTAGGATTATACTGACCCTCCCAAATCTCCTAGGAGCTTGTGCGACTAAGGAGAGTCACTTGTGTTCTTTTCCAACTTTGTTACTCTATTCTGATGGCAGCTTAGATACAGCACTGTTAATTTTTGAACCGAAAGTGAATGGTGTCCACTATCCTTTGGGTAGATCTTCGGCTCGCTCTATCCACTGAGCTTGAAGTACTCATCATTCAATTCAAATTAGCCACCGTGAACACGCGCGTCAAAGAGTACTGACTTCACGTCAGTGCTTTTTTTTTTGTAATAAAACAGTGTTTATTTGATGAAGACTTAGTTTGAGAATTTTCACATGTTTTTCAATTTTAAAAATTAATATATCGAGAATCATTGTCCCAAATGGCGTTTCATTATTGAATTCAGAATTTTATGACCTATCCATGTCAAGAAAAAAATAGCGGCTTGCAATTTAAAAAAAATATCGATGTCGTCACTGCAGGAAATGGTAGAAAAATAAGAATTGCGGGAAAATGTTCCTAAAAAAATTGGTTCAAGCCCTGTGGACAGGAGCTTTTTGGCGCTATTGTTCAAACAGACAAATTATAACTCCGAAAGTATTGGTTTCTCAAAGTTGGGAATTATATAAATAGATTCATATGATAGGAATGCATCATGAAAGAAATGAAATGTAAGAAAGTGTCGTTTGAAAAAAATGCTCCAAAAATTATCTTATAAAAAAAAGAGCAATCTACAATGCTTGAATGCCTTAATGCTTAAAAATTGTCATTAAATTTATTTATCAAGATTAAATGAGCAATCTGCAATGATTCAACCTCGTGGAATGGGTTGTTGCAACTCGGTGCATAGTTTTCACAACTGGAAATACCAGGAAATTATCATCGAAATGTCTAGAGCAAGGCTGGAGACAATCATAGCAGATTGTCCATTTATTCCTGATATTTGAGTAGGTAGTGGATTACGAACATATTATTTTAATAGTTCAAAATATATTAATAAAATACTATCCTCTTTTCATAATTTAAAATTCAATATTCCATACCACTAACACATTCTTTTCTGTATTATGAACCTTAACTCAAGAAAAAATGATTGATACACAAATATAAATCCATATTTCAGTATTTTTTTGCTAGCAACATTATGAAAATACTGTATACAGGGTGAGTCTTTGACTACTGCATTAATTTTAACCAAAGATTCCTCTCATCAAATGAAACACATTTTTCATTTACCATTTTTCCAGATTCGGCTCAGGTAAAAAGTTACAAGCGTTTAAAGATTTAACAATGTGCTAATACACTCCCGCATATAAATTATCTATGACATTGTTGGCGGACGAGAATAAGGCATGGTAACGTGGTTTACAGCTTGATTCGGGATTCCAACGCTCAGGGATGGATCCATAAAAGTAGTGAAATTTCTGGAGTTTTCCATTTTAAAACATTCAATGAAGAATATCTCGAAAACGGTGCGTTTAAGGAGAAATGATGAAGAATAATATAATATTCTAAATTGATGGAATATTCTTGAAATGACTCAAGAAAAACTTTATATGCTTTCTTTATGCTAATTTCGTTTAGTTTTATGAATCCACGAGTCCATAACTAGAAAACCAGTAGAAGTAGAAAATAACTAATATTCGGAAAATATGTATCATAGTTATAGGAAACTTTACGCCAACATTCATTTTATTCGAAAAAAGGATGTCAAAGCTACAAAATAAAAACTGATTTTTGTTCGAAATTTCAACAGCCTGTATCTTTTTACCTGAGCCGAATTTGGGAAAATGTTAAATGAAAAAAGTGTTTAATTTGATGAGAGGAATCTTTGGTTAAAATTACTGCAGTGGTCAAAGGCTCACCCTGTATAGGAACATGTCTCACTACTTAAGGAAGTAAAAAGTAATATTAACCTCAGTGGTCAACGAACAGTAATTTCTTTTGATGTTTCCATTATGCTCTTCTTTCCTATTGCCTCCATAAACTCCATCAAAACAATCTTGTATATATTCACAAATTCAAGAATCGAATACTTTCCAAGAGAAAATATCATCTATGAATTGACAATCTCTAATAGCTATAAAAGATGACATTTATGAATAGTGATCACAGACAGATTCTGTGTTCACATTCTGTGAATACATAGAACTTACGAAGTATTATTGAAACTTTGAAACATCATATCTCCGAAAGTATTAGCTTGTTAGAGTTGAAAATGATAACGATGGATTCTTATGATGAAACTGCATCTTAAAAAAAATTGATTCAAAAGTTGTAATGTAAACAAAAAATTTGTTTTCGTTACTCCGAAACCATCTGGCCGATTTTGCCCAATAACGAACTTAACCGACATATTCATCCCTCGAACCTACTCTGAAAATTTCAACTGTCTAGCTCATTCCGTTCGAGAGTTATCGTGTTAACGCTGGTCGGACTGGCGGTCAGACAGAATCGATTTCGACCACGGATTCTTGATCAGTGAGTCAAACCAAATCGTTCAAGACCATTTTCAGCCAAAAATTCGTTCTCTATTCCGAGGAACAAGAGCACCAAATATTTAGTTACTACTGGAAAATAAATACATATATATGATTCTATACGTTTGACGCTCACTGTATTGTCAGAATATTTTGTAAAAATGGGTTCAAGCCCTGTGGACAGGAGCTTTCTGGCGCTCTAGTTCAATCAGACAAATTATATCTCCGAAAGTATTGGTTTCTCAGAGTTGGGAATTATATCAATGTATTCATATGATAGAACTGCATCATAAAGGAAATTCAATTTAAATAATAGTTCATTTATCAAGATTAAATGAGCAATCATGAGAATGAGAACTGCACCATGGAAGAAATCAAATTAAATCTGGCCAATTTTGCCCAATAACGAACTTAACCGAGATATTCATCTCCCTAAACTTCTCTGATTTCAACTACCTACCTCATTCCGTTCGAGAGTTATATCTATGTCTATGGATGAAAAGCAGTCTCACTACTCTCAGATCTCTTACTTCATGTTCCGTTCCGAAATGTAAGAATTTTCTGAGAAAACCTAATTTCGGAGCAAACAACTGAGATTTTTCTCACTTCGCTCACAATTCTTCGATTGATTAGATAATGTCATGTCTCAGGAACATCATTTGACATTATGACAATTCATACATAGAATAATATCATTCTGTTACAACGTTGAAATACGATTTATTATTGAAATTTTGAAAAATCATATCTCCGAAAGTATTAGCTTGTTAGAGTTAAAAATGATATCATTGGATTCTTATGGTAAAACAGCTTATTGAAAAAATTTAATTTGGAATTTGTTTTTGTTACTCCGAAACCATCTGTCCGATTTTGCCCAATAACGAACTTAGCCGAGATATTTATCTCCCAAACCTACTCTGAAAATTTCAACTGTCTAGCTCATTCCGTTCGAGAGTTATCGTGCCTACGGCCGGCCGGCCGGACAGAATGAATTTCGACCACGGATTCTTGATCAGTGAGTCGAACCAAATCGTTTAAGACCATTTTCATCGAAAAATTCGAAAATTACAGACATTTGGGCAAATTGATAAGCACTCAGTTCCGATGAACTAGAGCGCCAAAAAGGGGTTTTCCCGTTTATAAATAAATAATTGAAATTCCCAAGTTTTCTTGAGTTTCAACGGACAGCTTCCCAGAAACTCTCAACGATGATGTGATTTCAGATCGTCCAAATAATCGGATATTCAGTCTTACCAGTTTCATATGAAAATCTTCTGTACATTCGTTGTGCCTCGATAATACAATTCCATCTGTTCCGTGACAATACCCGATGAACGGTTAAGCTTAAACCTAGACTGAATTTCAAAAGCAACTTGTCAAGTGTCAGGAAATGAAGGGAGATGAAATATAATAGAGAAGGAGGGAACTCTCTGATCAAAGGCAGATTTCAGGTAAGTTGCCGAAGTCAGGTAGAAACCCGAAGAACGAAAGAAGACCCATGGACCAGAACGTAATGCATTCATTATTACGCCGACTTCTTTAATTAATATTAAGTCGATTTTCTTCGGGATTGAATGCGGCAGCATGAGGTACTATTTTTGATTGATATCTAAAGTAGTGTTAATTTCTTGAAGGAGTTTGGTATAATCTTGGGTATTTGTTGTATAAACTGTGATTCAATAAGTGCTTCCGGATTTAGAAGTGTAATGAAACACAATCGTTGCTGTTCATCCTAAATAGTCTCACTTTATTTTAAAGACCAACTCTAATTACAATTATGTTTCAAAAATTATCGATGAACTAGTGAATCCAATGACTATAATTTTCAGGAAGATTCCGCAGATTTGGGTTGATATGTTACGATCATAATCTCTAATGTAGTTTTTTGCTTGGACTAATCTAGCGTCAGTTATTTTCCAATTTTTGCGCACGTGCTATTTTTTTTTGCCCAAATGTGATCAATCTTTGAATTTTTTGCCGAAAATGGTCACAATTCAAAATCCAAAATCAAATTCAATTATGTCCTGCCAGCCTTGGATACAACTAATTTCTGAATACAATCACAGCCCTCTATAGAGATAGCCTGGAACACAGTCTGACAACGCCGTAATTTATCGGCTCTTGCACGCCTACTTCTTCAATGTGTTAGCGCGGCAGTTCGTATATTTCGAAATGAAGACAGTAACGTTTTCATTGAATTAGTAATTTTTTTCCGAATCCCTGGAAGAATAAACGAAATGAGAACCTATATATACTTGGTCAATGAATTGAATAACTGCATTTCTTCTACACAATAATGTTGAAATTATTGTCATTCAATTCATTGTTCAGCAAGAACCACGAGAAGGTGTAGGTAGTGTAAGGTCAACTCTTGGCATAAAAATTGAAAACATTAAGATGCTCGAAATAAATATATATTCTTGAACATAACATTCATAAAACTAGGATAAGCTAACCAAAATTCTAATTTTTAGTTTCTTCTATCCCAGGAATGATTTCGTTTCTTTTACATTTCCTGGACATCAAAATTGTTCTTCCTATTTTTTACATAGTTCTTCAAAATTAAGGTCCTTCATGATATGAACTTAAGAATCGAAAGATAATTAATTTTCGAAATTAAATATATAAAAATAAATAGTTTCTTGAGCTTCTTGATCTTCCATCCAGATATACCAGTTTTTCTTGAATAAGTAGATTATTTTTGATAAGGTCATCAAAATCTTTTATGAAATCATAAGAAATGAAAGCCTCTGTTTCATTTAATTTTCTAAAAATTTTTGCACCGCTTCTAGACTTGCTTTTGGTGCTGGTTTTGAAAAGTACCTTGGTATTTTGGTAAATTTGAGAGAAACTTTGTCTGTTTAATAGCTGCAAATGTATATTTTGCTTTAATCACATCGAAATGTTTCTCGCAAATTGCGCTATTAGTCTAGTCAACAAGTGCCTTTTAGGTCAAACAACTTTTTAGAGTTCTCCGAAAATTATAATTGAGGTGCCATTCGATTCGGAATGGCATGTAGATATTTTTTGAGAAAATTGTAGGGCCGCCAGCAAAAATTGCAAAAGCTATAAACAATTAAGTGAAAAAAAAGTAAGTTTGGTTTTTTGCATATATCTCAAAAACTATTTGAAATTTTTCAAATTTGAAGAAATCTTGAAAAAGAGGGAGAAAACCCCCCAAAAAAAGTCGAAAATCCCGGAACTGTAGGACCAATATTTATAATTTTTTCCAGAGACTTGAATAAATATCATTTAACTTAATGAGTATGAAAATTAGGAACTGAAAAAATTCAGGCGCCTACCGGATAGATCAATTAGCAATAATCCGTGGTCAGGACATTTTATCTCGATTTTTCAATTAGTAATCCATTAGTTAATTAACAATTTTCTATAGCACGGACATTAACATTGCAAGTGCGATAATCTGAAATTTTCTTCAAAGGCCTTGGAATAGATTCCCGTTGGAAAAATTGTTAATTGTAGCTTTGTAATTAACAATTCACTTAGACCAAAATTTATTAAGCTTAATTAAACATTGAAAAAAACATCAATTGATCCGTTTTCGCAGGATCAGAAGCTACTTGTTAATTGTTATAAATAAATGCGCTGTTCATAAGATAATTTAATTCTTTTTTCGGAAACATAACCTTTGATTAAAATTATGACCGTTTATCGAAAGAAATTTTTTATTGCTTAAAAATGGATTTGTTAATTATCAAATTTCTACAACTTGTAATTAATATTAAGGATTAATTTTTTTTAATAATTATTCATCTTGGTCTTAATATTAAAAAAGAAATTGATTATTGTTTATTCAATAAACAATTTGTTATGAATAAGTTAATTGTCTCTCTGTATTTTTTTCTATTTCTACTCAAAAAAACAAAAATAATCCTGTTTTATTTAAAAAAAAAATGTTTATTTTTTATTGAACTTTTAATTTTCAGTACTCCTTCATTTCATTATTCTCACCTGGTTTTTTATCTTTAATTTTACTATAACTTTTAAACTAATTGAATTGTATCCCCATTAGTATAAAAGTTATAGTATAAATTAAACATAAAAAACCAGGTTAGAAAAATGAAATGAAAGAACAGAAAATTATGTTCTTCTTTAAATAATACACGATTGTTTTTGTTTTTTTAAGTTGAAATAGAGACACAATTCATTTGTTTATAACAAATTGTTTACTAAAAAAACAATGAAAATTTAAATAATAATGAATTTTTTTTAATATCAAAGACCAAGATAAATAATGATTCAGAAAAAAAAATATCCCTTAATAATTACAAATGGTGGAAAAAAATTGCTAATTAACAAATCCATTTTTAAGCAACGGAGTACCCGTTTTCGGGCGTATTTTTAACCCCTCGGGGAAAATTATAAGTATCGGTCCTCCAGTTGCGGGGGTTGGAACTTTCATTTGGGAAATTTCCTCCTTTTTTGAATATTTTCCCAAATTTGAAAAATCTCGAATATTTCTTGATATATATGCAAAATACCAAACCCCCTTTTTTTTCACTTAATTGTTTATAACTTTTGCAATTTTTGCGGGCGGCACTTGAATTTTCTCGAAAAATATCTACATACCATTCCGAATCGAATGACACCTCAATTTTAATTTTAGGAGAACTATAAAAAGTTTAGACGTAAGAGGCACTTGTTGACTAGACTATATAGAGGTAGAAGAAAAATGATGCTAATGCATCAGTTTATAAGCTAAGGCTTATAAACTCTTCAGCCCTTCATTATCTGGAAAATCAGAACAGCTAACATAATTTTCAATTCTTGAAGATTAATATTAATTGCTCAATGGCTGTTGCCATAAAGCTTAAATAATATTGAATTATGGTTGTAACAGGAACACATTTTCTGTCTTAATTAAGATCAGCCGGATGCAAGAGTACCTACTCACTCTAAGTAGAAAATAATCCAAGGCAAAATTCACTATACACATTTAATTCACTAACACTAGTTATTTAATCACAGAATAGATGTCACTTGTATTCACTTATTCATCGCCATTTAACCACTTTCCATTATAGACGGTTGTGATACAATATAGAGGTTATTCCCAAAGGGAGCAGAAGGGTAGAAGTTGAGAACCACCTTCGTGATACACGAATTATTTCCAGAGTTTCCCAAATATTGCGCCTCTTGAATCGCGCAGTCCTGAGCTATTCTCTGAAACCGCATGAAAATATATATTCCTGCATTGAGCCACCAAGCCTTACATCAAGATAGATTAACACTAAGAGTGGCAATTAAAAAAAATAATCTACAAAAACTTTTCAAGATTCACACGATTGAATAATATAATATGTCAAAAGCTTTCGATTGTGTGAATACTGTCGAATTTTTAAAGAAGCTGAAATCTTATGGCATATGGCAGCGCTACCCATATGGTGGGTCGCGACCCGGCATCGGCCACTACCATAAAATACCGGGTCTCAACCGTGTCAGCTTTATAATCTCACTAAAATATGACGTTATTGTGATTTATACAGTGTTTGGATAAAGTGAGGAACAAAATTCATAAATGCGTTAATGAATGTTTTCAAGCAAAATACTCGCATAGGTTAATTTTAGTTTTCAATTAAACACCTTATGGCATAAACTTTTTTCTAAATGACATTTTTTTTCTGCTTTATTACACAGTGCAACTTACCTAAAAGACGGTTCAAAAATTTTTTACCTACCGTAAATAACAATTTTTTTTCATTTTCTGAAGAAATCAATGACGTCATAAGTAAAATTTATATGCTATAAGCGTTTCGCTTGGAAACATTCAATTACGAAGTTATGAATTTTGTTCCTTACCTTATCCACACACTGTATAATATTAATATTATTCTTAAAAGTTGACGTTTTTTTATTTTAATAAAATTATTCATAAATGTTTATATTATTTGGGCATTATAATGAGTTTTTTTTATTTTCCCTATATGCACTAGGAGGGTTATAAAAATTGTGTGACGGGTCACGAGGAAATATTTAAATAACTGGGTTATGATAAACTTTGGGAAACACTGGCATAAGGGACTGAACTACCTAATATAAATCTATAAAGTCGAAAACTATTATTTTAGGGTATAAAAAGTTTTGGGATACCTCAGGGTAGTGTCTTGAGGGCTTTTATTTATTTTCTACAGCGCTCTTCGCTATTCTACAGGCCTTCAAAATTGACAGACTTGATATTTGTATTTTCGGAAAATAAATTATGTGGATGGAATCGCAAATGTGAACAATATATATATGAAGCAGCAAAATAAGAATATTTCAAAGGCAACTGCGATCTTACAATCAATATGAAGACCTGTATATAAGGGATCATCCGTTTAATACTGATTAGTGTCTGAATCTGATAAATTGTGTTGACGATTCTACTATAGATTAGATTAGATTATAAACTGAAACTTTTATTTCAAAGGATGAAAAGTCTTGGTATACCTCAGGGAAGTGTCTTGAGAGCCTCTTTTATTTATTTTACATATACAGGATCTTTCCTTTAATACTTATTGGTGCGATTCTACTATAGTAAAAATCCTCAATGATTTGATGCAAGAGTGAAATAATACTCTGTTTAAAGTGAAAGATTGGTGTTCTGTGAACGAAATTACATCAAAATGTGTATCTAATCTACTAAATACCGAAAGGAAGAAAATTGAGATTACTAGAGAAATTTTTCTGGAGGTCAGTACATGTGTCCAACCTAAAAAAATTGTAATTTTCTAATTTCCAGTCTATATTATAATATGGTATTATAAGATAGCGAAAGAATGATTTCAACAGAGGAGCATTAAGAATCCTGACTCTAGGAAAGTGGATCAATATATCTACCCCATACACAATTTAACACTGACCCTCAATAAGGCGATGTACATGTCATTATATTATTTAATGCTTTACTGAAGCAATGTCGTCTTATGACGAATTATAATAGGTTGATCAAAAATTCTTAAAAAGTCCTGACGTGAAGCAGGAAGCTTTTGCGCGCATGTACTTTTGTCTATTCATTCATACTCGCTCATGAAGTACTGCATGAACTTTCAAGTCCTCCTTTTACAACCGAGGACTAGATTTCAATCGAATCGGGTTGTATTTTTGAAAATATTGGGAAAAAGATTCTGCTTGAAGGTTTGGGCAGAATTTTAGCGAAATATATTCATGGGTATAACTCTGAAACCCGGGTTAAGCCTCTCTGAGAGGCTTAACCCGGGTCAGTTTAGTTGAGTTTGTTGGGAAAGCTACAGAGTACTGATGTAGGCCAAGAAGCCAGAAACGCGTCTGCTCTTGCTTTCTCGGCAAATCAATGAACCCTCTGGGGTCTATTTGACTTGTGAAATATATGCATAAGTATATTTATTATACGAAGCCATTTATGAAGGACCCGATTGGCAGGAACGCTCTGGACTTGTTAATCTTATTTACGATAAACTAATGAATAAAGCGAGGGAAGAAATAATTCAGCGTATATAGTTAGTAATTAGCAGTAATTAGCAAATATATGCGTTTAGTGAGAAAATATATAGCGTTCTTGGGAAAATATGTATGTAGACTCGGTTACAGTATGAAGCACTCAAGAGGAAAAGGTAACCAACTGTACCATATGAATTGAATTCCAATACAACCATGTTACCCGAGTACATGTTTTATAACGTTTCTGGTTAGAGCGGAGATATCTGATTTTTGCGCGCGTGTTCCGCAAAGAATAGCGTGCTATAAATTTGCCAGGATGTCTGCATTTTTGGAATTTTTTGCCGAAAATGGTCTCAAACGATTGAGTTCGACTCACAGATGAATAATCTGAGGTCAAATCCAATTCTGTCAGTCCGGCCGGCCGTTAGCACGATAACTCCCGAAAGAAATAAGTTAGAGGATTGAAATTTGCAGGGGACTTTAGGAGTGCAAAAATCTCGGACGAGTCACGGGTAAAATCCACCGAGCGGTTTTGGAGTTATAGCCATTTTTAGTTAAAACATTTTTTACGAATATTTCCGAAACCGATCACTCGATCTATCTGAAATTTAGCATCAAATTATAGAATCAACATGACCTTTATATGCATGCAAAGTTTTGTATTGATCGGATGGCTATAAAGTAAAAAAAAAATTCAAAAATTTCAAAATTTTGTTTCCATAATAACTCCAAAAACACTGATCTGATTGAAGTGAAACTCAGTAGTTAGATGTAAAACACCGAATCGAACACTATTTCAAAATTTCGTGAGGATCACATGACTTGAAAAATTATAAAATGGGTTCAAGCCCTGTGGACAGGAGCTTTCTGGCGCTCTAGTTCAAACAGACAAATTATATCTCTGAAAGTATTGGTTTCTCAGAGTTGGGAATTATATCAATATATTCTTATGAAAGAACTGCATCATAAAGGAAATTAAATTCAAATAATAGTTTATTTATCAAGATTGAATGAGCAATCTGAGAATGAGAACTGCACCATGGAAGAAATCAAATTAAAATAGCTGAAATGAATTTGAGTCTTTCTTATAGAACAGGATGAAATATACGAGTATGAACACAGATCATATAATAAAGCTTAGATAGAATAATTATAGCATTCTGTGAAAACTATGAAGTATACGTACGACTCATTATTGAAATTTAGAAAAATCATATCTCCGGAAATATTAGCTTGTTGGAGTTGAAAATGATATCGATGGAATTTAATGGTGAAACTGCATCTTAAATAAGAATTCATATGCACTCAGATCTGAGGAACTACAGCGCCAAAAAGTGTAATTCCCATTCCGGGATCTGAGCCCGCCTTCTCTCGTTCCGAAACCCGACGGGTCAGACCCACCGGCTATAGGGCTCCTCGAACGATCTTATCGATCTCCGGTATTACAATAAAACGTCGGTACTTATCTGGGATATATATTATTAATTTACACTTTTCGACATAAGATCGCCACATGGGGGTTTATTTGACTGTTTTTTACCCTTATATTCACTTTTCGTCAACTTTCAGGCCAGAAAACTGTCATGTCTCCGAAACCATCTGTCCGATTTTGCCCAATAACGAACTTAGCCGTGATATTTATCTCCCAAACCTACTCTGAAAATTTCAACTGACTAGCTCATTCCGTTCAAGAGTTATCGTGCAGAATGAATTTCAACCACGGATTCTTGATCAGTGAGTCGAACCAAATCGTTTAAGACCATTTTCATCGAAAAATTCGAAAATTACAGACATTTCGGCAAATTGATAAGCACTCAGTTCCGAGGAACTAGAGCGCCAAAAATTGGTTCAAGCACTGACGTGACGTCAGGAGCATTTACGTGTATGTTCTATTGTCTACTCTCATCTATTGGACACTCGATATATGGGTGATTCTGTTCTAACTGTGATATTCAATGTCCTGTATTGTTTGTTCTCATAGGTCATTAATTAATAATCAATTTATGAAATTTTTGTGCTTATTGGAAAGTTATGAACATATTTCAACATTATTTTCATATAATATAACTTGCCACTTACAGAAAACTTACAATTTATCACTTAAATGTCAGTACCATGTCCATTTCTAGAATTTATTTATTAAATGTCAGTACCGTGTCATGTCCATTTCTAGAATTTATTTATAAATTGTTAGTTTTTTTTGTCGTAATAAATGATTTAAACTAATTACCTCATAAATTCTAATGTTTATGATCAAACTGAACAAAATTGACACAATTTTTGTTTAATGTATTAAGTTAACATTGAATTCCGGTTCAATAACTTTTGTCTTTAAAGCTTTACTTAATACATTAAATCAAAAATGTGTCAATTTTGTTCAGTTTGATCATAAACATTAGAATTTATGAGGTAATTAGTTTAAATCATTTATTACGACAAAAAACTAACAATTTATAATTAAATTCTAGAAATGGACATGGTACTGACATTTAAGTGATATATTGTAAGTTTTCTGTGAGTGGCAAGTTATATTATATGAAAATAATGTTGAAATATGTTCATAATTTTCCAATAAGCACAAAAATTTCATAAATTGATTATTAATTAATGACCTATGAGAACAAACAATACAGGACATTGAATATCACAGTTAGAACGGAATCGCCCATATACCGTTTTCTCAGCTTTTATAATATATGAATATAATTAATACCATTTTAATGACTTCAGTAACGAGAGAATCTATGATCACAGAATTTTTGAATTATATCATATATATTCTATTGAATTTGAAATATGGAAAAACTCAATCCTCAAGTAACTCCAGCATACGATATTCACGAAATTCCGCGAAGATTTGTGGGTCGGCATTCTACAAGTAATCACCGTGTTTTAATTGGATCCGATCTGTATATTTTGATTTATAGAGGAAAATATCATTATAATAAAATAATAACAACAACATTTCAGATGAGTATAACTCCAAAACAATTTGGACGATTATGCCCATTAACGAACTTAAATGTCGCATTCAGATGCACAATCTACCCTAAATATTGCTGTCGCTATCCCTTTCCGTTCTCAATTCATCGTGAGATACATAATATTTTTTTCTACGACCGTGCGTTTTAACCCACTTTCCCGCACTCATTTCAGTTCAGAAAGTGTCACTTTCCCGCACTAGTGTGGGAAAACTCACATTCCCGTACTAGTGCGGGAAAGTAAAATATGTCAATTTATCGTTATTGAATGTACATTTCATGGATTTCACCTGTATATTACTATTCAAACTAATATAAGTTTTAAAATTCAATCTAACCCAGACTATTTTTCATTCATTGGAATGAAGAAATTGCGATACTTTTATATACCCTATATTATTATTATTATTATTATTAAACTCTTTATTGCATCAATATAAGTTTCATACATTTTTAAGTTATTGTGCAAATGGTGGACATATCGCCAAGCAATTTCTTCCTGCCAACCAAAGGTAATTTGTTAGTAACTATACTCAAATCTGTATGCAACTAGAGTATAAGTAGATTTAAATAAAACCAAAACAAAAATGAAAATAACTGACATTCACTGAATTCAATTGAACTATACATTTTTCATAACAATCAAACTAAGCTGAGTCAAATGGTTTGGTGTGGTAACCAAAGATTTATTATGGCAACCAAGTTGTCATCAAGACGTCAAAGTTTCAAATCGAAGCGTTGTCGAAGTGTCCGATTCTGGCAAATTACTTTCAATAAAAGCCATATTTTAATGGATTCGTCAGACGAAGAGCTCCCAGAAGCAATACTAAAGGCCGCAGATGAGGTAAATTCAGACCTGTTACCAAGTAAATCACGAGAAAGATACGAACAGCAATACAACCACATTTTAAACTGGTGTAAGGAAAAAGGAGTGAATAGCTTCAGAGAAGAGGTTTTTTTGGCGTATTTTTCCGAGCTGAGTAAGGTACTGAAATCCAATACCCTATGGTCGCGTTACTCGATGGTGAAACGTTTAGTTAAAATAAAACAAAACCTGGACATAAGCAAGTTTCATAAATTGACATCGTTCCTAAAAAAGCAAAATGTTGGTTTCCGACCACAGAAAGCGCAGATTTTTACCAAAGAAGACATATCCAAGTTCATGCTAGCCCCTGATAAGGGGTACCATTTTTGCTTTAGCCGGTGCTCTTCGCAGAGCGGAGCTTGTGAATATCACGCTTGACGATATTCAAGATAAAGGAAACCTAATTATTGTGAAAATTTCCGATTCGAAAAACCATACCTCAAGATCCTTTGTTATATCTGAAGACATAAATAATGGAACCTTTTTGAAGCTCTATAGAAAGTATGCAAATTTACGGCTTCCTACCACCACGCACCGTCGTTTTTTTATCAATTACAAAAAAGGCAAATGTTCTGTTCAGTGCGTAGGCATAAACACATTCGGTAAAATGCCGGCAGAGATCGCTTCCTACTTACACAGGTCACAGTTTTAGACGATCCTCGGCAACGTTTCTAGCAGATTCAGGCGAAGGGATAACCAACATAAAACGTCTTGGAGGCTGGAAGTCAACTGCTGTTGCTGAGGGTTATTTGGAGGACTCTGTAGAACAGAAAAAAACCATTTCCAATAAAATTCTTTCTGGTACTGGCAAGTTGCAACCGATGCCGTCTCCGTCATCTTCATGCACGTTGCAATCAACGAGTGTTACTCTTAAAAGCCAGTTACCACCAACAAATTACTCTGGACCGGCTATTCTCACGCATTTGCAGAATGCAACAAATTGTGTTTTCAACGTTAATATTAATAGTAAATAAATAAATAGTGGATTTTCATTAAATGTTTTGTATGTTGAAATAAAATATGTATTTTCAATGTGCTTTTTGAATCTTTATGCGGTCGTAGAAAAAATATTATTCCTAACTCGTGCGGAAAGTGTCTTTCCCGCACTCGACTGCTTGCCCGAACTCCGCTTCGCGTCGTTCGGGTCAACGGCAGTCGCGTGCGGGAAAGTATCACTTTCCGCACTTGTTAGGAAAATAACTATTTCGTGATTTTTTTATAATTTCTAGTGCTACGGTCCTCACAAAATTTCATACACGTCTTTATGTCGATATTCTACAACTAGTTACCAAGTTTCAATTCGGTCGGGCCTGTGTTTCTTAACAAACTCAAATGTCGCATCCAGATGCACAACCTACCCTAAAAAAATAATTTGTAGTATTTTTTTTATTTTTGCCGCTCTTGTTCTTCGGAACAGAGTGCTTATCAATTAGCCCAAATGTCTGTAATTTTGGAATTTTTGGATGAAAATTGTCTTGAACGATTTGGTTCGACTCACTGATCAAGAATCCGTGTTCAAAATCTATTCTGTCTTGCTGGTCCGGCCGGCCGGCCATAGACACGATAACTCTCGAACGGAATGAGGTAGACAGTTGGAATTGTCAGAGTAGGTTTGAGAGATAAATATCTCGGCTAAGTTCGTTATTGGGCAAAATCAGCTGGATGGTTTCAGAGCAACGAACAACAAAATTTGTTTCAAAGCTCCTGTCCACAGGGTTTTCCACTTTTTCAATGATAAGATTCTCACAAAACTTCCCAAACGTATTTCTGTCAATATTCTACATAGTTTCAATTCGATCGGTTATGTATTGGTTGGTTGATGACAAAATGATTACTCGGAAACCGTTGGTCCGATTATGCCAATTAGCGAACTTGTCCGTAATATTTGGACGGCGCTACTCTGAAAATTTCAAGTCTCTATATTTTTCCGTTCTCAAGTTATCGTGGCAAAGGCCGGCCGGACAGAATCAAATTTGACCTTGAATTCTTCATCAGTGATTCGAACCTAATCATCTAGGACCATTTTCGGCAAAAATTTCGAAATTTACAGACATTTGGGCAAATTGGCAACGCGATATCCCCCAGGACATACGAGCAAAAATGTTTTATTGTATGAGAGGAATATATGGTTAAAATTAATGTACAACTTGAAGATTCACCCTATATAAAAACTAAGGAACTATGAGAGCCTTCTAGAATGCGAATTTACAATCATTTGACAAATGATATTTGCCATGATCGTAATGAAACATCTCATATTTTTCCAGTCAACCACTGATTAGATACAAGGATCAATAAGAGATGAGGTAACATTCATAATTAACCAAATTACCGTCATTATCTCCATAAATACCCCATTGCGACAACTTCTTCAATTGACTAGGAAAAGATGGGGCTGCCGCATCTAATCAACAGTTGCTTAAATAAGTATCCAAGGCTATTCATGACGTCCTCACGGATCTGCTCCAATTTGTAAGTGCAAAATTGGTTTAACACTCGATATCAACAAATAATTCCCCATAATCTGTCGTGATTAGGAATGTTGAACGAGGAGTCATATATTTAATCTATGATTAGAACTTTTTTTACGTAATACACTTACGTTGATGATGATTGCAGGTTATGTAGAATTTTGCTACTGTCATTTTCATTCGGTAGGTACCTATTTGATGTCAGGGGTGGACTGACTGTGGAAAATATCGAATACATTTAGTTTAAGATCTGAAGAGAGTTAGTAAATGGTTTCTTTCTGGGTTTTCTCTCCCAAACTCTGAAAAATATCTATTAAATAAAAATTTAATTATATTGCGAACTGCTTCTGCGTAAGAAACACAAGATATTTGTCAGAAGCAATAAATCGAACAATGTTGCCTAACAAACAATAACGAAACAACATGAACGATGAAACAACTATTTCGTAACTTTTCGGAGTCTAAATAAGACTTTGTCAGACACTAACGAAAATCTTCAGAATTATTTTTTGTTGATATACAGGGTGTCCCAAGTTCGAGTGCCTATTAGACGTTTCTGGAAAACTGGACATATTTGAAATCTGAAATTTTGGATTATGATATTGCTTGAAATTCTCTACAAAGCTAAAATATTTTCGAAGCCCAAGCACTTCCGGTTATACAGGGAGTGAAAATAAATTTGATGAAAAAATTTGTTTTCAAGTTTTGCATTCCTGTTATGATCAAGTATCCAATGCTGATTACATGTCTGTTCAAAACATTGTATTCATTCGAATAGTTTTCAAAATATCGAAGAAAAACCGGAAAAAAGACAAATATGTTTAGTCAGGATTATGTTCATTATTCTTATTTTAAACAACCTGAACGTAAACCGTTTTTACAACATCGAAGAGGAAGAATGTGGAAAAGTCATGCATCTTTTGAATTTCAGAAATATCATCACAGGGTGTTTAAAATTTTGTGTCGAAAATTGTTATCAAAAATTGGCCACAACTTCTGTTCTTCAAATTAGAACCCTATTTTTTGCGCGTATGTTCTGGGGAACATCGCGTTATCATTCTGCCCAAATGTCTGTAACTTTCGAATTTTTTGACGAAAATGGTCTCAAACGATTTGGTTCGACTCCCCAATGAAGAATTCGATGTCAAATTTGATTCTGTTCGGCTGGCCGTCCGGCAGTCCGGCCGTCCGGCCGTTGCCACGATAACTTGAGAACGGAAAGAGCTAGCGACTTGAAATTTTCAGGGTAGCTGGCGCATCCCAATACAACGGACAAGTTCGTTAATGGTCATAATCGGCCAAATGGTTTCCGAGTAATAATTTTGTTTTCCAAATATATAAATCCGATCGAATTGAAACTTGGTGAATAGTTGTAGAATATAAACCTAAGGTCGTTTGTGGAATTTTGTGAGAATCGTATCGCTAGAAAATTATTGAAAAATTATTAAAAAATATTTTTGTCGTCACGATAACCTGAGAACGGAAAGAGATAGCGGCTTGAAGTTTTCAGGTTAGGTTGTGCATCTGAATGTGACATTTGAGTTTGTTTATAAGCATAATCGGCTGAACGATTTTAGAGTTATAGCCATCTGAAATTTGGTTGTTTTTTGTTCCTCATTAACTCGAAAAATACAGAACCGATTGAATTCAAACATGGTTATTAGTTGTAGAATACCAACGCGACAATTCTTGCAAAATTTCGTGAGGATAGTATTTGTAGAAAATTTTTAAGAAATCATTGAAAATTGAAAAAAAAAATCTATATATCAGTAATTATTCGTCTGAAATTGCTGGAATTTTGCAGGAGCCTTTAGAACCTAACTATACTGCCAAGTTTCAAGTTTTAACACGATCGGTTAAATATTGTGGGAGATTCGAGCAGCCTTGTGCGAGTTCAGTAGATGGGTGACCATTGCCTCGATAACTTTCGAACGAAAGGAGATATGGACTTGCAATTTTCAGGGTAGGTTGCGTATCCGAATGGGAGAGTTGAGTTCGTGTTTGGGCATAATCAGTCAAACGGTTTCCGAGTTATACCCACCTGGAATATTATTTCCTTAATAACTCAGAAAATAAAGATTCGATCGAATTGAAGCTTGGTAACTAGTAGTAGAAAATCAACATAAAGACGTGTTTGAAACCGGATGATATAATAATTCATAGACAGAATAATTATAGCATTCTGTGAAAACATAGAAGAACGATTCATTATTGAAATTTCGAAAAATCATATCTCTTATAGTATTAGCTTGTTAGAGATAATATTGATATCAGTAGATTCTTATGGTGAAACTGCATCTCAAAAAAATGGGTTCAAGCCCTGTGGACTGGAGCTTTCTGGCACTCTAGTTCAAACAGACAAATTATATCTCCGAAAGTATTGATTTCTCAGAGTTAGGAATTATATCAATGTATTCTTATGATAAAACTGCGTCATAAAGGAAAATAAATTCACATAATAGTTTATTTATGAAGCTAAATGAGCAATCTGAGAATGAGAACTGCACTATGGAAGAAATCAAATTAAATCTGGCCAATTTTGCCCAATAACGAACTTAACCGAGATATTAATCTCCTTAACCTACTGAAAATTTCAACTACCTAGCTCATTCCGTTCGAAAGTGAGGTCGAGTTATTGTGGAAAAACTATTTTTAAATTTTCAAAATTTTTTTTACACTTTGCGGTAATCTGGTCAATACAAAACTTCACATGCGTATAAAGGTCATGATTCTACAATTTGATGCTAAATTTCAGATAGATCGAGTGATCGTTTTCGGAAATATCCATAAAAAATATTTTTACTAAAATCGGCCATAACTCCGAAACCGCTTGATGGATTTGGCCCATTAACGAACTCGTCCGAGATATTTACGCTCCAAACCCACCTTGCAAATTTCAATCCGCTAGCTCATAACGTTCGAGAGTTATCGTGCCTACGGCCGGCCGGCCGGCTGGCCGGACAGAATCGATTTCGACCTCGGATTCTTGATCAGTGAGTAGAACCAAATCGTTTGAGACCATTTTCAGCCAAAAATTCCAAAATTACAGACACTTGGGCAAATTGATAAGCACTCTGTTCCGAGGAACTAGAGCGCCAAAAAACAAGTTTCGTATGACAATTGCCCAAAACAGGTTTAGTGTACCTACAAATAGTAGATACTCCATAAAACATGTATAATACGAAAGAAGAGAATAAGTAATAATGAAAAATTACCTTGAAATCGATCAAAAATTCAAAAATTCTCCTCTCTCGAACTACAGAATTAGCTTTCAATATTTACGTAATATTTTCAAACATTTTTGGGTGAGGTCCCCGTTGCATCGCTAAAATACGAGTATTTCAACCCCAATATTTTTGAAGTTATAATATTCCCTTCCGTCAGTCCCGTCATAAATTGAGAGAACTGAGCATTCTATGTCTATGGATGAGAAGCAGTCTCACTACTCTCAGATCTCTTACTTCATGTTCCGTTCCGAAATGTAAGACTTTTCTGAGAAAAACTAATATCGGAGCAAACAACTGAGATTTTTCTCACTTAGCTCACAATTCTTCGATTGATTAGATAATGTCATGTCTCAGGAAAATAAGTTGACATTATGACAATTCATACATAGAATAATTATATCATTCTGTCAACGTAAAAATACCATTTATTATTGAAATTTTGAAAAATCATATCTCCAAAAGTATTAGCTTGTTAGAGTTAAAAATGATATGAATGGATTCTTATGGTAAAACTGCTTATTGAAAAAAATTTCATTTGGAATTTGTTCTGTAAAAAAAATTTTTTTTTTGTTACTCCGAAACCATCTGTCCGCTTTTGCCCAATAACGAACTTAGCCGAGATATTTATCTCCCAAACCTACTCTGAAAATTTCAACTGTCTAGCTCATTCCGTTCGAGAGTTATCGTGCATACGGCCGGCTGACCGGCCGGACAGAATGAATTTCGACCACGGATTCTTGATCAGTGAGTCAAACCAACTCGTTTAGGACCATTTTCATCGAAAAATTCGAAAATTACAGACATTTGGGCAAATTGATAAGCACTTAGTTCCGAGGAACTAGAGCGCCAAAAAATTGAATTCGAAATTTGTGAGTTAAACATTTTTTTTTTCGTTACTCCGAAACCATCTGGCCCATACTGCCCAATAACGAACTAAGCCGAGATATTCATCTCTCAAACCTACTCTGAAAATTTCAACTGCCTAGGTCATTCTGTTCGAGAGTTATTGTAGAAACAAAATTCGAAAATTGAAAAAAAAAATTTATGACACTTTACGGCAATCCTATCAATACAAAACTTCGCATACGTATGAAGGTCATTATTCTACAGTTTGGTGCTAAATTTTAGATAGATCGAGTAATCGGTTTCGGAATTTTCATAAAAAATGTTTTTACAAAAAACGGCTATAACTCCGAAACCGCTTGGTGGATTTCACCCGTTAACGAACTCGTCCGAGTTATTTACGCTCCAAACCTACCCTGCAAATTTCGATCCTCTAACTCCTTCCGTTCGAGAGTTATCTGTAATAAAGGACGGACGGATGGCCGGCCGGACGGACGGCCGGACAGAATCGCTTTCGACCCAGTATTCTTGACCAGTGGGTCGAACCAAATCGTTTGAGACTATTTTCTGCCAAAAATTCGAAAATTACAGACATTTGGGCAAATTGATAAGCACTCTGTTCCGAGGAACAAGAGCGCCAAAAATTATGAAAGAACATTATGTATCTCAAGATAACTTGAGAACGGTGAAAGATAGCGACTTAAAATTGTCAGGATAAGTTGCGCATCCGAATGCGATTTTTGAGTTCTAGAATAGGCATAATCCGCCAAATGGTTTTGATGTTATGCACATCTGAAATTTTGTTATTTCCTTAATAACTCAAACTAAACAAATCCGATCCTATTGAAACTCGGTAATAACTTGTAGAATGCCGACGCCCTAATTTCGTGAATATCTTGTCCTAGAATTACTTAAGGTGTAAGGAGATACAATTCCACTAGTTCGAAACTTAAGTAGTACTTAAATACTTAAGTAGTACTTGTTTGGCAAGGTCTTTGTATCTTCTTTACAGGCGTGCAGAAGTTTTCAAGACAATATTTTTCTTGAAACGCCTGTGAAGAAGATACAAAGACCTTGCCAAAAAAGTACCACATGACCCATTTTCCCTATCCAAAAAATTTCGACGGTTGATGGGGATGGCAGAGGATACAACAAAAATCCTTCAAAAATGCATACAAATTTGATAAAAGTGAAACAAAAATTGACCTGTTTCAGGATTTTGTTGCCAGATATTTTTTTTCTGCGAAAATGAATTTGTTCCATAATTTTGACGCGCACTGTATATAAGTACAGGGTGCCCCAGAAGTCGACGTTAAGCCGGAAGCTGGTGATATTACTTATGATAGTTATCAGAAAAATATAAAGAAAAATTAGGTGATGTAATTTAAAAATTATAGGCATTTAAAGAAAATCGACAAAATCTGTACTCTCCGATGGTTATTCAATTCTCTGAAACCCACGTAACCCCTTAAAGGCTTCTCGAAGCGATCCGCCACTGCTTCTCAGACCTTGTATTTCCTTCCTTTTCAGCGGTTTTGGGTCCGAACCAAGCACGAAGCAACAATCGAACAACGTTACACGAACGTAGCCCTGGCTGCCCAGGTAACACGAAACGACGTTCACGCACTTTTCAAGTACAGGAAGTAGGTGAATTATTCATATATTCCGCTTTGTGTAGTACATGCAGGTCCTAGCCGATCGCAGTACAATAAGGCATCCGTATTCACGTGCTGGGCCCCCCCTATCGTCGGTCTGTCTGTCTGTGCATGGCTGGTGGAACAGGAGGGATGCAGCGTTTCCTCTTCCACCTGCTTTAATTACGGTGTGGTAGGTTCAAAACAAAAAATTGGTTCAAGCACTGACATGAAGTCAGGAGCTTTTGCGCCCATTTCATATTGTCCATACTCCTGTATTGGACACTCTCGACTTTATCATGGCAAATTCGATTGAGTTGATATCTAGAATGTTTTCAATGAATTTCAATGATTCTTTTAAAATTTTCTAGTGATACGATCATCACGGATTTTTTCAGGAATTTGAGCGTCGGAATTCTTCAACTAATTACCATGTTCTTTTAGGATCGGTCCAATATTTTGTGAGTAATTTAGGAAATAAGAACAAAATTTCAGATAAATATAACTCCTAAACCTATTGGCCGATTATGCCTATTAACAAAGTCAAATGTCGCTTTCCGATTCGCAAAACTACCCTAAAAATTGCAAGTTGCTATCTCTTTCCCTTCTGAAGTTATCGTGAGATAAATAATTTTTGCGTGTATGTTCTGGGGAACATTGCGTTATCATTTTGCCCAAATGTCTGTAATGTTCAAATCTTTTGCCAAAACTGGTCTCAAACGATTGGGTTGGACTCCCTGATTAAGAATTCGATGTCAAATTTAATTATGTCCAGCCGGCCGTTCGTTGCCACGATAACTTGAGAACGGGAAGAGATAGCGACTTGAAATTTTCAGGGTAGGTGACGCATTCCAATACGACGGACAAGTTCGTTAATGGGTATAATAGGTGCAATGGTTTCCGAGTAATAATTTTGTTTTCAACCATACAAGTCCAATCGAATTGAAACTTAGTGAGTAGTTGTAAAATACAAACCTAAGGAAGTTTGTGAGATTTTGTGAGGATTGTGAGGATCACTAGAAATGATTTTTTTTAAACATAATCGAAAAATATTAGTTACTAGCTGACCCGGCGAACTCTGTTCCACCATAGAGGCAATAAATAAGCAGATTTTCGAATTTATTATACACGTTTGTCATAAAATATAGAAAATGTATTTTGAGTCACCCTTTACAATAAAATACCTTTATCTCTCAATAATAGAACGTTAATTGGACGTAGTTAAGCAGAAAGAATCCAACCCACAAATCGTAGCTTTGAGGTATTTCATCTTGAAGTATATGAGTATATACACTATTTTTGGCGTTCTTGTTCCTTAGGACAGAGTGCTTATCAATTTGCCCAAATGTCTGTAATTTTCGAATTTTTGACTGAAAATGGTCTCAAACGATTTGGTTCGACTCACTGATCAGCAATCCGTGGTCGGAATCGATTCTGTCTGGCCGTCCGTCCATTAACACGATAACTTTCGAGCGAAAGGAGTTAGAAGATTGAAATTTGCAGGGTTTGTTTGGAGCGTAAATATCTCGGACGAGTTCGTTAACGGGCGAAATCCACCTAGCTGTTTCGGAGTTATGGCCGTTTTTAGTACAAACATTTTTTATGAATATTTCCGAAACCAATTTTTCGATCTATATGAAATCTAGCTTCAAATTGTAGAATGATGACCTTTATACGCGTGCGAAGTTTTGTATTGATCGGATTGCCCGAAAGTGTAAGCATTCTTTTTTAAATATCCAAATTTTGTTTCTTCAATAACTCTCGAACATAATGAACTAGGCAGTTGAAATTTTCAGAGTAGGTTTGGGAGATGAATATCCCGGTTGAGTTCGTTATTGGGCAAAATAGGCTAGATGGCTTCGGAGTAACGAAAAAAATATTTTTTTTTGAACTTACAGATTCAAAATTCAAATTTTTCAAGATGTAGTTTCACCATAAAAATCAATTGATATCATTTTCAACTCTAACAAGCTAATACTTTCGGAGATACGATTTTTCGAAATTTCAATAATGAATCGTACTTCTATGTTTTCACAGAATGCTATAATTATTTTATCTATGAATTATTATATGATCTGTATTCATACTCGGACATGTCATCCTGTTCTATAAGAGAGAGTCAAATTCATTTCAGCTATTTTAATTTGAGTTCTTCCATGGTGCAGTTCTCATTCGCAGATTGCTGATTTGCTCTTGAACTATTATTTGAATTGAATTGCCTTTATGATGCAGTTCTGTGATAAGAATACATTGATATCATTTCCAACTCTGAGAACTTTCGGAGGTATGAGCTCCTGACCACAGGGCTTGAACCATTTTTTTTATCTAATTTTATTGGTACAATATATCCAACCCTCTAGAGACTGTTCAACCATTTATTATTAGCCAAAGTATATTTTTCATAGAAGTCATTCGACTACTATATGTTTTACACGAATAAAAATCCAAGTTAGCTCATATGTGACATAGCATTATAGCAAATATATTCAAACGGAGCAGGGATTTCATTGGGACGTTTTCTTCAAATGGTCAAAAAGTTGATTTTACAACAGATCGTATATAAAACTAATTTTTGACAATTTGTGGGTTGGACGTTTTCTGCTTAACTACGTCCAATTAATCATATATCAATGTGAAACATTCGAAGATAATCGATGCCGTATCTGCGGTCGCGTAAGGTCCCTATTCAAATCCATTATGACAATCTATCTGAGGTACCTACCTATTAAGATAATGCTTTGTTTGTAGTACAAATCACTCCAATTGCGTACAAGTGTACCGTGAGAAAAAGAGCACTCTGTCCAGTAATGGTTTATTTTAACGATGTACGTCTCGAAAATATATTCTTTAACATAAACTAATTAAATTGTACGACTGTGGCATGAAAAACAGCAAGTTGTAATTGACGTTAAAAGAAAAACACCCTGTATGAAGATTTCGGATAAATACATTATGAGAATCCATCCAAGGTACTTATTTAGCCAATGCTTTGTTTGTGGCACAAATCACTTCAATCGCGTACAATTATGCCAAGAGAAAAAAAATATCCTGTACAGTAATGGTTCATTTTCAACGATGTAGGTCTCGAAAGTATATTTTTTAACACAAATGAATGAAATTGTACGATGAAGGCGTGCAAAACAACAAGTTGCAATTGACGTTAAAAGAAATACACACTGTATGAAGATTTTGAACAAATACATTATGAGAATCCATCCAAAGTACCTATTTAGTTAATGCTTTGGTTATGACAAAAATCACTTCAATCGCGTACAATTGTGCAATGAGAAAAAGAACACCCTGTAAAGTAATGATTTATTTGCAGTGATGTATGCCTCTAAAGTTTATTTTTTAACACAAGTGAATGAAAGTATACGATTGTGGCATGGAAAACAGCAAGTTGCAATTGACGTTAAAAGAAAAATACCCTGTATGAAGAACTCGGACAAAAAAGTATCCTCATCCTCATCTCATGGTTCTAAGCTAACGCCCCACCAATTTTCAGCCAAATCGGCAAAGCCGTTCTTGAGTTATAAATAGTGTAACTAACACGACTTTCTTTTGTAGAGGGTGAGTCTTTGACCACTGCATTAATTTCAACCAAAGATTCCTCTCATCAAATGAAACACTTTTTTCATTTACCATTTTTCCAGATTCGGCTCAGGTAAAAAGTTACAAGTGTTTAAAGATTTCACAATGTGCTAATACACTCCCGCATATAAATTATCTATGACATTGTTGGCGGACGAAAATAAGGCATGGTAACGTGGTTTACAGCTTGATTCGGGATTCCAACGCTCAGGGACGGATCCATAAAAGTAGTGAAATTTCTGGAGTTTTCCATTTTAAAACATTCAATGAAGAATATCTCGAAAACGGTGCGTTTAAGGAGAAATGATGAAGAATAATATAATGTTCTAAAACGATGTAATATTCTTGAAATGACTCAAGAAAAACTTTATATACTTTCTTTATGCTAATTTCGTTTAGTTTTATGAATCCACGAGTCCATAACTAGAAAACCAGTAGAAGTAGAAAATAACTAATATTTGGAAAATATGTATCATAGTTATAGGAAACTTTACGCCAACATTCATTTTATTCGAAAAAAGGATGTCAAAGCTACAAAATAAAGACTGATTTTTTTTCAAAATTTCAACAGCCTGTATCTTTTTACCTGAGCTAAATTTGGAAAAATGTTAAATGAAAAAAGTGTTTCATTTGATGAGAGGAATCTTTGGTTAATATTAATGCAGTGGTCAAAGACTCATCCTGTATACAGGGTGTTTCATCATAAACTGGACAAACGAATACAGCGTGTAGATGACATCCGGAGAATCATTTTTGCCTTATGACATATACCCCGTTTTCGAAGCATAAGCGAGATACAGGGTGTTCAAGGTAATTTTTGAGCAATATTCTATCGAGTGTGGTCAGCTATGTGTAACATTTGAAATAATGGTTTTTGGTCACATCTCAGTATTTTTTTATGCTCAATTCTGAAATGATATAAGATTCTGAAAATAGTATTTAAAAATGGCGGAAAACCTGCAAAGTTCAAAATTTTTTTACGTGGTTGCCAATTTGAGTTTCACTGTATGAATTATCTCAAGTTTTTAAGAAATACTGTGAAAAAATTTTTTCAAAATTCGAACACAACTTTTTTTTTACATGTCTACAGCAAAAATAAAATTTCATCAGAAATTGATGAACTTTTCCACGCGTATACTATTCTTAAACCTCAACGAAAATATGAAAACAGAACCGAAAAATATCGATGGGTTTGTTTTTTATAGCCATTCAAAGTTTCCACTCGGATATCTAACTTATTCGTTTTTTGAAAACTGGTTTGGCTATGAGGGCAAAAAGTTTGAAATTGAACTGCCGAAGCATTCCAGATGGAAATTAAAATTTCTCGAAAAAAAATTTTTTTGTTCATATTTCAATAAAACTCTGGCTGGAATCGAACTAGTGACCTTGCGATAGGAATTACTCTTAGCTCTTGATAGAAATTGAAATTATTCGGAACATATTAATTATCGTTACCTAGCAACGGTAATTCACAGAATTTGACAGTATGTTCGAATTCAACTGAATAATATTTCGTTAGTTTCTTATAAAACATTTCAAATCGAGCAGAAATTAAATAATCAATGTTGGAAATAATTATTTGGTTCAGCGAATCAAGAAAATCAAGAAAGTGAGAGAATGTTGTCTTATAGCAAAATTTTCTTGAATATTTAATTTTATATTTCACTAACGCAAGAATATAACACAATAGTAGACAAATTTAACAATTAATTGAACAACTCTGACGAAATTATAGATTATAATTCAGTTTCAAAAATATTCCCATTCATTTGAACACACAGTCTCGCTCTTTTCACCACACTGTTCACCGCTGAACCTACATATCATTCCTTGATTATGACGAATTTCCTGGGCAGCTGATTCAATTCGTTGAATCAATTCTTCTTTCGATTCTACTGGAGCTCGCTTGTCGTAGACCAGCCTTTTCATATGACCCCAGAAATAAAAATCCAGGGGAGTTAGATCTGGAGAACGTGGAGGCCATGCAACAGGTCCAAACCGACCAATCCATCGCCGTGGGTATTGGGAGTCTAGAAACTCGCGTACACTCCTGACTGTGTGCGCAGGACAACCATCGTGTTGGTACCAAATACCTCTAAATTGATTCAAAGGAATATTTTCCATGAGATCTGGTAGAGTCTCTCGTAAAAATTGATAGTAACCATTTCCAGTCAATGTTTCAGGGAGAATGAAAGGTCCGATGATGAATCTGTCCTTCATTCCCGCCCAAACATTGACTGAAAACCTTTTTTGACTATTCATCGAAACCGAAGAATGTGGATTATTGATTTGCCATACCACATTATTTTTTCTGTTAAAAAATCCATCTCTATGAAAGGTCGCTTCATCGCTGAATAAAATGAGACGTGGAAAATCACTATTCGCACGCGTTCTTCTTAAAATGAATTCACAGAATTCTTTCCTTTTACTGCAATCACCTTCTTCTAATTTTTGACATCTTTGAAAATGATATGGGTGGTAGTGATTCCTCTTTAGAACTCTCCATACAGTCGATTTACTTTGGTTCACACTGGGGTGATTAGATATCATTTTAGTTGATATTTTAGGATTACTCTCAACCAAATCCAGGACACGTTCATCGTGACTTCGTATTGTTTCTTTTTTCTTTCGGTTAAGAGTGCCATATTCACGTAATTTACGTACTGTTGCCATAATGGTTTTAAAGTTTGGTAATGATCGGCTTGGAAATCTGCGGGCGTATATTTCTCTCGCTTTCCTCCCTGAGGAATTCGCTTCATAATAAGCCTGGACCATATCATTTTTCTCCAAGATTGAATATTTCATTTCTGCTCAAATTAAAATGGTTTTCAAGAAACTTGCGAAATAATATTCAGTGAATTCGAATAATCTATCAAATGCTTTGAATTACCGTTGCTAGGTACCGATAATTAATATGTTCCGAATAATTTCAATTTCTATCAAGAGCTAAGAGTAATTCCTATCGCAAGGTCACTAGTTTGATCCCGGCCAGAGTTTTATTGAAATATGAGCAAAAAAATTTTTTTTTGAGAAATTTTAATTTCCATCTGGAATGCTTCGGCAGTTCAATTTCAAACTTTTTGCCTCTTAGCCAAACCAGTTTTCAAAAAACGAATAAGTTAGATATCCGAGTGGAAACTTTGAATGGCTATAAAAAACAAACCCATCGATATTTTTCGGTTCTGTTTTTATATTTTCGTTAAGGTTTAAGAATAGTATAAGCGTGGAAAAGTTCATCAATTTCGGATGAAATTTTATTTTTGCTGTAGACATGTAAAAAAAAAGTTGTGTTCGAATTTTGAAAAATTTTCTTCACAGAATTTCTTAAAAACTTGAGATAATTCATAGAGTGAAACTCAAATTGGCAACCGCGTAAAAAAAATTCGAACTTTGCAGGTTTTCCGCCATTTTTAAATACTATTTTCAGAATCTTATATCATTTCAGAATTGAGCATAAAAAAATACTGAGATGTGACCAAAAACCATTATTTCAAATGTTACACATAACTGACCACACTGGATAGAATATTGCTCAAAAATTACCTTTAACACCCTGTATCTCGCTTATGCTTCGAAAACGGGGTATATGTCATAAGGCAAAAATGATTCTCCCGATGTCATCTACACGCTATATTCGTTTGTCCACTTTATGATGAAACACCCTGTATATGTCACGATAACCTGGGAACGGTTGTGCATCTGAATGGGACATTTGAGTTTGTTTATAGGCATAATCGACAAAATGGTTTTGGAGGTATACCCATCTGAAATTTGGTTGTTATTTCCTCAATAACTCGAAAAATACATAACCGATCCAATTCAAACATGGTTCAGCTGTAAAATGGCAACGAATAAATTCTTGAGAAATTTTGAGGACCGGATCACTAGAAAATTATTGAAAACATTTCTATATGTCAGAAACTATTTGTCCCATATCGCTGAAATTTTACGAGAGCCTTCAAAATCTAACTTTACTACCAAGTTCCAAGTTTGAATGCGAACAGATCTATATTGTTGGAGACCTGAGTGGTATTTGTACGCGCCTCCTTTCCTGAAAATTTCAAGTCGCTATCTCTTTCCGTTCTCAAGTTATAGTGGCAACGACTGACTGGAGAGAATCTAATTTGACCTCGAATTCTTTATCAGAGAGTAGAACCTAATCGTTTGAGACAATTTTGAACGTTACAGACATCTGGGCAAAATGATAGCACGTTGGTTCCCAGAACATGCGCGCAAAAAAATGAAAAAGAAAAGTTACGGCTACGGGAAGTTACTCCGGTACCTTCAGTTTATTATTGAAACATATCAATCCATGCCCTACATATAGCTGTATCTAGAATCTGCGATGACCCTTTTTTCAGATTTCTACTTTTTGATGTCGAATATTTTTATTGGTCGAAGGAAATTGAAATTCTTCCGAAAAATACCAGCTTTCCTTACGTCGATTTCGAATATAAAAGTTTCGAAAAGGAAAATCCCACATATTTTATTCAGCAGATCGATGTTTCGACATAAACTCGAGAGCAAGTCCTACTTTGGAGCGTGCATCCATATCACTCTACCTTTCGACTATCGATTTTGTCGCGATTTGAGGTAGGGATGTGAACAAAATTTCTTTCGTACATTCTTCGAAAATGGTAATAGATATTGAAATTTCGTCTTCGGCTTTCACTTCTTACCGTTCCAAAGTTTCGGGAACGTGCTTTGGCAGCCCTCGATACGACCCTTAAATTTTAAAATAAATCCACAAAATCCCCGAATTACATGGAAAAAATACGTCACCTTCGGAAATTTTTATAAATTATATAAAATTTTTCCTAAGATCGCAACTATAGCCTTATCGGCAATTTCAACCTTCGTCTTTCCCCCGTAACCTCAAAATCCCCTCTTTTTCCACCTTTTTCCCTCGAGACGTTCCCTCATTTGCACGAATTTTCCCTAAGTAGAATTCTGAACGTCCCTTGTCAGAAACTGAACTCGCTCAACGATTCTCGGTTTCCAGTATTTCTTCTATAACTCTTACAAAATAGATCAGATCCTGTTCAAATTTGAAACTTGGCTTAAAAATTAGGATTTGAAGGCTGTTTTGCAAAATTTCAACAATATCCGAGGGTTAGTTTCTGAGATACCTACATAATATTTTCACACGCGAGCATATTCAATAATTTTTATAAAATTTTCCAGAGATACGATCCGCACGAAATTCCGAACAAATATTTGTGTTGGCATTCTACAACTAACTACCAAGCTTCAATTCGAACGGTTTTGTATTGTTCGAAAACAAACTTTGTACTCGGAAACCGTTAGGCTGATTACGCCCATTAACGAACTTGTCCCTCACATTTGGATACGCAATCTACCCTGAAAGTTTCAAGTCGCTATCTCGTTCCGTTCTTAAGTTATCGTGGGAACGGACGTTTGCGCAAAATGATAGCACGCCGTTCCCTAGAACATGCGCGCAAAAATTCTTAAAAAGCACTGCGTGAGGTTTTGCGCGTATGTTCCATTATCTATAAACTCCTCATACAAAGTCGATCGAGCTGATATTCGGTACTCAATTGTAAAATGTCGGCGCAAAGGTATGTGCGGACTTTATGCGGATTCTGACAGATAGCTACTCAAATATATGGTTCCAGTTCGTCCATAAGTACCATATTCATATTCTCGACACACGTTAGTTATTAAATATCGATTTAAAATAATCTATTAAACAAATTGCTCTTCCCTAATATAAATTACATGACCACAGATATGACATTTCTAATTCTATAAATTTGAACTGCAACATTAAATTTATTCGATTTCACGTCAAAAATAACAAACTGTTGACAACTTTGTTGTTGAGTGTAAAACAGTGGACCAGTAGTACCAGTACACTGTAATCGTAATAATATTTCGATATTTTGCAAATATCTCCAACAATATAGCTCCAATGGAGATAAAATCTAGAACTGGGCTGTAAAATATGGTTTTTAAGGCTCTCGCAAAAGTTCACCGATATCTGACGAATATTTTCTGAGAATTCTTTTGATTTTTTTATATTCTCTAGTCATACAAACCTGACAAAATTTTGTATAAACCCTGGTGTCGGTATTTTTCATCTAACTGGCAAGCCTTAATTCGTTCAGAGCAGTATTTTTCGAGTAATTTGGAAAACAAAATTCCGGATTGGTAAATATAATTCCGCAACCACTTGGAACCGCATTAACGAACTTAACCGGCTCATTTGGACTCCAAACGAACACTGAAAATTTCAACTACCTAAAGGCATGCTGGCTGGTAACTTTAACTTAAACATAGATTTCTAGGAATATTGTTTATACTGAGACTAAAGAATCCGTTTATTTATTAATAATAATAATAATTAATAAGTTTACGGGTTCTTTATTCTGATTATAAGCCATAAAACTAAAAATCTATGTCTATATATGGGTAATTCTCACGAAATACCGAAATTATTGTCCTTTAAGTTTTATCGAAAATCGAACAACCCTATAACGGATATCAAAATTTTCTTGTAATATATGTAATCGACACTAGAAGTTTCACTTATTATTTCGGAACCAAATACATACATAAGAATAAATACACCAATATTTAGTCCGTAAAATCATTCCCTCACTATGTCCCAAGCTACACGTTCGATTACTTTTATATTATCAAACAAACAAGAAAAAATAATAAAAGTCTACTTTGGAGACTTTTCAATTAAAAATATGATAGATTAATGAAAACAATTTTAATTTGGATTATATACTAAAAACTGTATGCAAAAATAGAGAATATACACGTGTCCCATAAAAATAAATCATTCCCTCACATTGTTACCGATAATCGAATTTTGATCGCATTGTTAATCCAACAGGAACGCTACTATGAGTTTTTGATAGGTGGCAGTCCTGTCAACTCACCATTATGGTGAATTTAACGACAGCGTGTTAGACTTTGCTTTGAAAAAGAAATAATAGGATATTTTGTATGAATTGTATTTTTTAAGGTCATTCCCTCACATCCAGGAAAAACAAAAAGTAACATACTTTATTCGTTATTAATTACATAGAGAAGTAGACTTATGGGAGTTATCATTTCATACAAAACAACTTGTTAATAGTGAGTTTATATCGTGAGTTTTTTTTTATTATTCTTTGTTTCATCATTCCATCACCGTCATTCCCTCATATAAATTTCTAGTGAGGGAATGATGATTTATGAAGTAGTAATTTTCACCAGAGTCAACTTGCTTTTTCGAACATTTGCTTCAGTTTATTCTTTAATTCACCGCTGTAATATTTTTGTGCCATCAATTTATGCCAAGAAAAAATAGTATAAGTGAAAATTTGCCTATTTGTTTTTGCTGATAATCTTCGAATATTTGCATTGAATAAACAATGCGTAGTACAACACAAACACGAACCAAGTCACATGTTGGACATTCATCAAATGATGTTATTTGTATGACATATAAAAATCACACTTATAATAAAGGTGATCATGTCCTAATAAATTGGGACGAAAAACTTTGTCCAGGGGGTGCTTTAGTAAAGTGTATGAAAAGAGGAACCAATTCTTGGAGATGGCCAATAATCAAGGATGAACAGTTGTATGCCTGGAATGGTATTCACCAGAAGATCAGGCCACCAACATTAATCAAAAAGGGATGTTATGCTGTCAAGGAAATATACTAAAATATGTAACAGAGATGAGACTGTTTTATTAACTTTGAGAATGAATAGATAAGAAAAGTACTTTTTGTTGGTAGATTTCTAATTAAGTATAACTAATTTTCATTATTTTATTAATTTTGCATAAAAAAGCTATTGTTTTGTTGATGTTGTTAAGATTAAATTGTACAACAGAACTTTAATCCATTGGTAAAATGACAACTAAGTTAATAATTGTTAAGTGAATATATTTTGTTTTTTGTTCATTTTCATATTGCCACTTTGATTTAGTGCAAAATAATGATTTAAGTTAGGTTAAATGGAAATAATTTAGTTGATCTACAATAACCTTATGATTTTATGTTCCTTCTAATGTTAAAAACTAATAGTTGATTACTCAATTGAAAGGTAATTTAAAATTGAACAATTTTCTCATTGCCTCACTTAGTCTTCATCCCCTCATTTTCAATTTTTTTTTAAATCCTCATAATCCACCTAAAACACGTTTATTCTAGGGACCGCTATATAATTATAATCTTTCAACATCAGTACCACAAAATTTCATAGAATATTAATACGAATCCTTTTCAATATTATTTGTCTATTTTAATGACCAAATTTCGGGATTTCGTGAGAATTACCCTTATATCATATATATAGGATTAAGTTAAAGTTACCAGCCAGCATAAACCAACCTTAACTCATTGCGTTCCAGAGTAATCGTGCTGACGGCCGGACATAATTAAGTTTGATCTCGGATTCTTCATCAATGAGTCTAAACTGATCGTTTGAGATCGTATTCGGCAAAAAAATTGGGTATTACAGACAGTTGGGCAATTTGATAGGCATTCTGCACTGGGGAACATGCGCGACAAAAAAAACATTAATTCAGCACCTTATGATTTCCAATTATTCGGAAAAATGCATTTGAGGAAAAGTGTTGGAGTTGGAGGCCATCCAGAAGTCGATATCTGTACAGATAATCAAAATTGGTTCAAGCACTGACGTGAATCAGGAGCATTTGCGCGTATGTTCTATTGTCCATTCTTCTGTATTGGACACTCTTAATCGAATTTACCATAGTGAATTATATTGTTTGTTCTCCTATATTGGACAGTCTTAATCGAATTTACCATGGTAAATTCGTAATTTATTTAAAATTTTCTAGGGGTACGGTTCACACAAAATTTTACACACGTCTTTATGTCGATATTCTACAACTAGTTAGCAAGCTACAATTTGATCGGGTCTATATTTTTTGAGTCATCGAGGAAATAATATTCCAGATGGGTATAACTCCGAAACCGTTGGGCCGATTATGGCCAACAACGAACATAACTCTCCCATTCAGATGCGCAACCTACCCTGAAAATTGCAAGTCACTATCTACTTTCATTCGGGAGTTATCAAGGCAATGGTCACCCATCCAGCTACTAAACTCCCACAAGGCTGCTCAGATCTCCAACAATATAGATCCGATCGTGTTCAAACTTGGAACTTCGTAGAAGAGATAGGTTCTGAAGGCTCTCGCAAAATATCTGCCATGTCGGATGAATAGTTTCTGATATATAGAATTTTTTAAATGATTTTCAATGATTTTTAAAAAAATCCTAGTGATACGATCCACACAAAATTTTGCAAGAATTCCCGTGATGGCATTCTTCAACTAATAACCATATTTAAATTGGATCGGTTTGGTGGTTTTCGAGTTATTAAGGAAATACAGCGTACAGGTTCAGTTCTAATTTTCAGTGAGACTAAAACCATAAACAAGGATATTCCTTCATTGTCGGTAGTCTAACACTGATGGTATCAGATAACTACTTGGTTACTTTATTTGTCTATATCTTTATTTTAAACTCATAGTTGTACAAATAAAGTTTTATTATTATTATTATTTTATTATTATCAGTCTACGCGTCTACGTATATATCAGTTTCCCGTCAATCTGACATCAAACCATGATTGATGCCAAACTGACATCAATCCATTTTTTTTTCGTAACACCGAAACCACATTTTGCCCAAGTCTAGTCAACAAGTGCTATTCGGACCAACTTTTTTCAGCAGTCTCCGAAAATTATGTATGAGGTGTCATTCGATTCGGAATGGCATTTAGACGATTTTTGAAAAAAATGAAGTTCCACTTGCAAAAATTGTAAAAGTTATTAACAATTAACTAAAAAAAAAAAAGGGTTTTAGTTTTTTGTAAATATCTCAAAAACTAATAAAGATTTTTCAAATCTGAAAAAAGATTCAAAAAGAGGAGGAAATTTCATAAAAAAAAGTCTCGACTCCCGAAACTGTACGATAAATATTTATAATTTTTCCAGAGGGATGAAAATAAGGCAGAAAACGGGTACTCTGGCTTGGAGAAGCCACGTCCACTTCGGGCACTTCAACAATAAACATTTTTTAAACATAGTAAATATGAAAAAAAAAATTGAAAAAATTCAGGCAGTAACTGAATAGATGAATGAATAATAATCCGCTTGAACAACATTTTTATAATAATTTTTCATTTAGTTATTCAACAGTTAATTAATAACTTTTTTCTGCTTGCACATTAACATTGCAAGTGTGATAATTGCTAAACTATAAGTTTTAGATTTTTTTCCTCTCTTGGAGCAATTCTTCAAAGGCTTAAGACTAGAATCCCGTTGGGAAAATTAAAAAATGTTATTTTTCAATTTTTTATTAATAATTTTCGTTGTTGCAAAATTAAAAACTTAAAATAATCATCGAACAAAATTTTTTTTTTTTAATATTATTAACGATCCGTTTTTATGTTATTAGAATCTGCATAGAAATAATTTTTTCAAATTTTTATCTCTAATTGTTTAAAAAATTATTATAAACAAATGCGTTGTTTATAAGATAATTGGAATTTTTTTTTTGGAATTTCAATCTTTGATACAAATAATGATTTTTAAAAGAAAAATTGTTCCTTAAAAAAAAATTTTTATTGCTTAAAAACGCATTTGTTAATTAACAATTATTTTCTCCCACTTCTAATTAATATTAAGGAACGATATTTTTTTTAAAAATCATTATTCATTTTTCTTTTCGTTATAAAAAAAAATTTTTCATTTTATTTATTTTTTCATTGTTTATGCAATAAACAATTTGTTATAAACAAATACATTTTTACCTTTTATTTTTTTTTCTATTCTACTTTCTGTCACAAAAGCAGAAATGGATCGTTAATAATATTAAAAAAAAAAAATTTTGTTCGATGATTAATTTAAGTTTTTAATTTTGCAACAACGAAAATTATTAATAAAAAATTGAAAAATAAACATTTTTTAATTTTCCCAACGGGATTCTATTCTTAAGCCTTTGAAGAATTGCTCCAAGAGAGGAAAAAAATCTAAAACTTATAGTTTAGCAATTATCACACTTGCAATGTTAATGTGCAAGCAGAAAAAAGTTATTAATTAACTGTTGAATAACTAAATGAAAAATTATTATAAAAATGTTGTTCAAGCGGATTATTATTCATTCATCTATTCAGTTACTGCCTGAATTTTTTCAATTTTTTTTTTCATATTTACTATGTTTAAAAAATGTTTATTGTTGAAGTGCCCGAAGTGGACGTGGCTTCTCCAAGCCAGAGTACCCGTTTTCGGCCTTATTTTCATCCCTCTGGAAAAATTATAAATATTTATCGTACAGTTTCGGGAATCGAGACTTTTTTTTATGAAATTTCCTCCTCTTTTTGAATCTTGTTTCAGATTTGAAAAATCTTTATTAGTTTTTGAGATATTTACAAAAAACTAAAACTCCCTTTTTTTTTTTAGTTAATTGTTAATAACTTTTACAATTTTTGCAAGCGGAACTTCATTTTTTTCAAAAATCATCTAGATGCCATTCTGAATCGAATGACACCTCATACATAATTTTCGGAGACTGCTGAAAAAAGTTGGTCCAAATAGCACTTGTTGACTAGACTAATAACGAACTTAACTGTGATATTTAACTCCCAAACCTACTCTGAAATTTTCATCTGTCTAGGTTATTTCGTTCGAGACTTATCACCAAACGGCCGGACAGAATCGATTTTGACCACGGATTCTTCATCAGTGAGTTGAACCAAAGCTTTTAAGACCATTTTCAGCCAAAATTCGAAAATTATAGACATTTGGGCGAATTGATAAGCACTCTATTCCGAGGAACAAGAGCCCCAAAAAATGCATATTTTGGTTAATAATCCAACTCAATGATACACCAAAGAGCACATAACCTATTTATAACATTGTATATTTCGACATAATAACTAAAGCAAAATATACATTTACAGCTAGATTGAACATATTTATTAATAAAACACCCAAAGGTTTTCAAAAATTTACCGATATACCTACCTTTCAAAACAATACCAGAAGCAAGTCTAGAAGCGATACGAACCTTTTTAGGGCCGGTTTCTCAATTGCGAGTTAACTCGAGGTTGCGAGTTGACGCATGTATTTAGCGATATTCATGAATGCGCAACACTCGGGTTACCCGCAACCTCGGGGTAACTCGCAATTGAGAAACCGGCCCTTAGAAATTGAAATGAAATAGAGGCATTTATTTCGTCCGATTTCATAAAAGATTTTGATGACCTTATTAAAAATTAGGTACACAGTGATACATGTGGATGGAAGATCAAGAAGCTCAAAAAATATTTCTTTTAAATAAGTATTCGATTTCGAAAAGTCATTATCTTTGGATTTTTCAGTTCAAATCAATAAGGGCCTTCACTCTAAAAAAACTATGTAAAAAACAGACAAATTATATCTCCGAAAGTATTGGTTTCTCAGAGTTGAGAATTATTTCAACGGATTCTTATGATAGAACTGCATAATGAAAGAAATTAAATTTAAAAAATGGGTTCAAGCCTGTGGACATGAGCTTTCTGGCGCACTAGTTCAAACAGACAAATTATATCTGGTATTGGTTTCTTAGAGTTGGGAATTATATAAATGTATTCATATGATAGAACTGCATCATCAAGGAAATTCAATTCAAATAATAGTTTATTTATCAAGATTAAATGAGCAATCATGAGAATGAGAACTGCACCACATTTTCAAATTTTTTTTTTGACACTTTGCGGGAATCTGGTCAATACAAAACTTCACATGCGTATAAAAGGTCATGATTCTACAATTTGATGCTAAATTTCAGATAGATCGAGTGATCGGTTTCGGAAATATTCATAAAAAATATTTTTACTAAAATCGGCCATAACTCCGAAACCCCTTGATGGATTCCGCCCATTAACGAACTTGTCCGAGATATTTACGCTCCAAAACCACCTTGCAATTTTCAATCCGCTAACTCCTTTCGTTCGAGAGTTATCGTGCCTACGGCCGGACAGAACCAATTTCGCACTCGGATTCTTGATCAGTGAGTCGAACCAAATCGTTTGAGACCATTTTCAGCCAAAAATTCCATCATTACAGACACTTGGGCAAATTGATAAGCACTCTGTTCCGAGGAACTTGAGCGCCAAAAAAACAAGTTTCGTATGACAATTGCCCAAAACAGGTTTAAAGTACCTACAAATAGTAGGTATTCCATGAAACATGTATGAAAGAAGATATGTAATAATAAAAAATTACCCTGTAATCGATCAAAAATTTCCTGATCTACTTTCACCAAATTTTCTCAAATGTTCTATTGTCCATTCTTCTGTATTAATCGAATTTACCATGGTAAATTCGATTAAAGGTGTCCAATACAGAAGAATGGACAATACAACATACGCGCAAAAGCTTCTGACTTCAGGTCAGTGCTTGAACCAATTTTTTTTTTTCGTGATTTTTTTGAAATTTTCTAGGTGTGCGGTTCTTAAAATTTTTTTTTTCGTAATTTTTTTCAAATTTTCTAGGGGTACGGTTCTTAAAAAATTTTAAACACGTCTTTATGATGATTTTCTACTACTAGTTACCAAGCTTCAATTCGATCGTATATTTATTTTTTGAGTTATCAAGGAAATAATATTCCAGGTGGGTATAACTCGGATACCGTTTGACCGATTATGCCCAAAAACGAACTCAACTCTCCCTTTCGGATGCACAACCTACCCTGAAAATTGCAAGTCCCTATCTCCTTTCGTTCGAAAGTTATCGAGGCAACGGTCACCCATCTACTGAACTCACACAAGACTGCTCGTATCTCCAACAATATTCAACCGATCGTGTTAAAACTTGAAACTTGGCAGTATAGTAGAGTTAGGTTATGAAGGCACTTGCAAAATTTCAGCAATTTCAAACGAATAGTTACTGATATATAGAATTTTTTTTTTCAATTTTCAATGATTTTTTGCAAATAATATCCTCACGAAATTTTGCAAGAATTTTTGCGTTGGCATTCTACAACTAATTACCATGTTTGAATTCAATCGGTTTTGTATTTTTCGAGTTAATGAGGAACAAAAAACAAACAAATTTCAGATGGCTATAACTCTAAAACCGTTTGGCCGATTATGCTCATAAACGAACTGAAATGTCGCGTTCTGGTGCACATCCTAACCTGAAAACTTCAAGCCGCTATCTCTTGCCGTTCTCAAGTTATCGTGACAACAAAAATATTTTTTAATAATTTTTTTAAAATTTTCTAGCGACACGATTCGCACAAAATTCCACAAACATGCTTAGGTTTATATTCTACAACTACTCATCAAGATTCAATTCGATCGGATTTATATTGATCGAAAACAAAATTATTACTCGGAAACCACTTGTCCGATTATGGCCATTAACGAACTTGTCCGTCGTATTGGGATGCGCCACCCACCCTAAAAATTTCAAGTCGCTAGCTATTTTCGTTCTCAAGTTATCGTGGCAACGGCCGGATGGAAGGCCGGACGGCCGGCCGGACAGAATCAAATTTGACCTCGAATTCTTCATTGGGGAGTCGAACTAAATCGTTTGAGACCATTTTCGTCAAAAAATTCGAAAGTTACAGAGATTTGGGCAAAACTATAACGCGATGTTCCCCAGAACATACGCGCAAAAACATTTAAGTAACACTGCAATTTCAAGAAGTCTTACTTTAGACAAGTATATTAATGTGTTAAGTTTGTTTCTTTTTGTTTAACCGAGACTACCGAGCTTTCATAAAATTAAGCGATATTGAATCCCATTGTTTCTGTGTTCAACGGTTAAAGACCGTTCTGGGGTGGATTAGCACAATGTAAAATCTTTAAACGCTTATAACTTTTTACCTGAGCCGAATCTGGAAAAATGTTAAATGAAAAATGTTGTTCCATCTGATGAGAGGAATATGGTTAAAATTGTTAAAATTAATGTACAACTTAAAGACTCACTCACTCAATGTACACTGATCAACAATTGCTAGGGATCACTTATGAACTTCTCTTCATCTGTATTTTTTTCAAGTTATCTCGTGAATATCTGTACATTATATGTTCTCTAAGGAAAAATTAAGATGTTTTGAGTTTATATCAAATTTTTCCTCACTTCATCGGCTCTTGTTCACAAAATCGATTATTATCTGTAGGCTGTTACATGTGGAGTGAAAAGCAATGTGGTATTTGTTATTAAATCTGTTTTGTTCTCTCGTTCAAACACATAAGGTGACAATAATTGAAGAAATGAGAACAATATTAGCTTATCAGTCATGCCGAGAAGACGTTTGGCTCCTGTGCAACTGGACCTAATCATACGGTGGATACAGGAAGGTTTGTCCCAGCGAGAAGTGTCCCGGCGGTTGAATGTTTCGCAAAGTGTCGTGAGTCGGGCTTGGAATAGGTTCATCCAAAACGACTCAGTAGCTTATGTTCATGGGGGAGGTCGGCAGCGCAGTACAACAGCTGCCCAAGATCGTCTTTTGGTCCTCAATGCTAGGAGAAATCCCACTTACCCGGCGTCGCGGCTCAATAGATCACTGAGAGTTGCAACAGGAGTTCTAATTTCGAACCAGACTGTAAGACGACGACTACATGTTCGTGGTTTGAGAGCACGTAGGAGGGTACAACATCCCCGTTTGAATAGGGAACACCGGGTTCATCGACGGCAATGGGCTGAGGAGCACCGCAATTGGACAGTTGAAGATTGGAGCCGATGTTTATTTACGGATGAGTCTAGATTTCGTTTGGTCAACTCCGATGGACGTATTCTTGCTTGGAGGGAAAGAGGTCGAAGGTATGCAGAACAGTTTATGGTAACCACAACAGCTTTTGGCGGAGGTTCTATATGTGTATGGGGAGGCATTTGTTTGAACCAACGCACAGAGTTGGTTGTTCTGCAGAACACCACAATGACCAGCCAGAGATATCACGATATGATTATTGAACCCATAATTGTTCCTTTTGCGGCTGCCTTGGGCGAGAATTTCATTTTAATTGACGATAATGCCCGTCCACACCGTAGTCGTCTGGTTAATGAAGCGCTAGAAACTCATGCTATTGATAGGATGGACTGGCCAGCTCGCTCTCCAGACATGAATTGCATCGAACATGTCTGGTCTGAGATGTCTAGACAATTGTCAACCTTAGAACAACCGATCAATAACCTGGAGGACCTTTCTAACGCTTTACGGGATATTTGGACGAATTTGCCCCAAAATTTTATAAATCGTTTGATTGAAAGTATGCCTCGTAGGGTAGAATGCTTGAGACGAGCTCGTGGGGGGCCAACTAGGTACTAGCTTAACCGAAACTTCAGCCTTCTTGTGGTGTCATCATAAAATTTTTATGTTATTCAAACACAGAATTTTGAGTGTTCCTAATAAAGTCTTTTTTTCTCTCCAACTTTCCATTTTTTCATTCTTTTCTCAAGTGAACCATATTATCAACTGAAAATACTCTGATATCTGACTAAATTTATAATCTTGGAGCGAATAATTCAGAAATAAATTTAGAAAAAGTAAGTGATCCCTATCAATTGTTGAGCAGTGTATATTAAGCCCCCCTTTCTGGAGCTGACCAGGCGTATTCCAAGCTACTCTTCGGTCGCTGGTTCAGTGGTTAATTATGTGCGCTGTGCCTAAAGTTGTGCAAGGACACAACAACAAAGCTTATAGCCAGAATATATCTTAATTCCTTACTCGAGCAAGCCCTCGGAAGAGCTTTCAGTGATTCCTTATGGAGGACCTGGAATGTATCTGGATAAATATCAAAATAAAATAGTCCAGTTACTTTCACCAACGAGTGGGCGTTTCGAAATTAAATATCCAACGACTAAAACTGGTGAAATTTTCTCGAATCGATTAAAAACGTGGATCTATCATCTACAGCTGCACCACGTCGCACGTCGGTATGACGCAAGCTATCGAAGTTCGTCATCCTTTAAAAATAAACCGAAGACTTATCATTGGTAAACGAGAATCATATTCAACCGCAAATATTTTTCTCTAGAGGATCTTGCAATCATTAATTTATGCTTTATCCGACAAATGCTTAATCATGGTATTCGATCATACAAAACTGCAGTGCTAACGTTAATTGATGATGTTTCACCAACGCAATAATTAGAATGGGGAATTTAAACGCTTATTAATTAGAAAATGAGTGTGTTCGGATGCATTCTTGCATTGTGAATAACACAAATAATAAACAAATTGGACGACAATTAGAACCTTCGCTTATTCGATTAAACTTTCCGCTATAACTACATCGGTAAATGTTGAATGTTGGAAGTTGAATTATACTTTCTGTTTTGATGAAAAGGGCATTACCTAAATATTTTTCATCTGAGACCGTCATAGCTGCCCTTTATAGTGCTGTTGCATCAGCAAACTAATTGGATCACTGCAATGAGAAACTATTCTCTATTCAGTTTAATTCTACATTCGGAAACGGTGCAACTTTCACACAAAGCTTCATTATTTTCTATGCGAAACGTACGAATTCTCTCTATCTTTTGTTTTCACTAATTTTTGTTCGCTAATTCCACCAGGAATGGAAAGTTTTATAACATTGTTCAGATAAACATATTTAAACACTTTATTACAGCAGGACGTGATGATAAGGTAAATGTGTATGAGAGTACTCATGTGTATAAGAGTACACAGCACTGATATTTCATTAGGCCGCCATCTGTTTTTTGGCGCTCTATTTCCTCTGAACAGAGTGCTTATCAATTTGCCCAAATGTCTGTAATTTTCTAATTTTTGGCTGAAAATGGTCTCAAACGATTTGGTTCGACTCACTGATCAAGAATCCAAGGTCGAAATCGATTCTGTCCGGCAGATCCTGCCAGTCCGGCCGGCCGGCCGGCCGAAGGCACGATAACTCTCGAACGAAAGGAGTTAGAGTATTGAAATTTGCAAGATGGGTTTGGAGCGTAAATATCTCGGACAAATTCGTTAATGGGCAAAATCCATAAAGCGGTTTCGGAGTTATGGCCGATTTTAATAAAAATATTTCTTATGAATATTTCCGAAACCGATCACTCGATCTATCAGAAATTTAGCATCAAATTGTAGTGTCATGACATTTATACGCATGTGTAGTTTTGTATTGACCAGGCTACCGCAAAGTGTCAAAAAAAAAATTCGAAATTAAAAAAAAAATTCTACAATAACTCTCGAACGGAATGAGCTAGGCAGTTCAAATTTTCAGAGTAGGTTAGGGAGATGAATATCTCGTTTAAGTTCGTTATTGGGCAAAATAGGCCAGATGGTTTCGGAGGAACGAAAAAAAAATATTTTTTTTTAAGTAACAAATTTCAAATTCAATTTTTATTTAAGATGCAGTTTCACCACAAAAATCCATTGATATCATTTTCAACTCCAACAAGTTAATACTTTCGGAGATATGATTTTTCGAAATTTCAATAATGAATTGTACTTCTGTTTTCACAGAATGTTATAATTATTCTATCTAAACTTTATTATATGATCTGTGTTCACACTCGTACATGTCATCCTGTTCTATAAGAGAGAGTCAAATTCATTTCAGCTATTTTAATTTGATTTCTTCCATGGTGCAGTTCTCATTCTCAGATTGCTCATTTGATCTTGATAAATAAACTATTATTTGAATTGAATTTCCTATATGATGCAGTTCTATCATAAGAATACATTGATATAATTCCCAACTCTGAGAAACCAATACTTTCGGAGATATAATTTGTCTGTTTGAACAAGAGCGCCAAAAAGCTCCTGTCCACAGGGCTTGAACCAATTTTTCATTTTAATAAGTCACTCATAATTCAAATCGTATCTAATGATAAAGTCAAGAGGAAAATCTGCAATTATTAGCGTCATTTGAAAGAAAGATGGGCAAGATGTTTTCGTTGCTGCACACTGTAATTTTGGTTGCTCGAAGTTTTTGTTTGTGCAGGTAAGACTGATGCTATGGCTTTATAAAGGTTTAATTTTGATTGCCTCATGATTAATTTTATATCTAGCCATCTGAAAATGGTTGTACAGTTAGTTTTCGTCATATTCTGAACCTTCTGGAACAAGAAATAAACAAAAGCTCAATAAGGAAGAGAAGATGAGGATGTCAGTGGCCCAAGGTGCAATGATTTTCATTCAAACTCTGAGGAAGAGTGGATGATGTGTTCTCAATGCAATTAGTAGTGGCATGAATCGTTTACAACTTATTTCATAGGGGAACTTATAAGTTTTGAGTGAAAAGATGAATATTCTGTTGTTTGAATAATTACTTACGCTATAATATTATAAGGGTTCACTAATGTGAAATTGTAAACGAACTTGTGTTCATATTTATCCAGAAACTTACTTTGTTCATATTGTGTCATCTAACCTGTTTTGAATGTTTCATGTGGGAGTGTGATTTCATATTTCCAGACATATTTTTTGAGTGAAAAAAAGAAAATGATTTATGCGTTCATTTTTCATTGTTTTTCGCCTTTGAATTAGCGAAATATCGTATTTTGCGTAATCGGAAATAACGTCCGTATCTATGAAAACTATAATAAGCATGATATTTTCATTTTGTACTAGTCATAGATCTCCTTATCTTTGGTGCTTCTAATTATATATAAATAATAATAGTAACCACATTAATTAATTTGTTTTAATTTTTAGCGTGTAACAATAAATACTCTCATCGATTGTGATAATTTGGAATTAATATTTCAATTCAATAGATCCGGTCGAATTAAAACTTGGTAACTAGTTGAAGAATACTGATATAAAGACGTATATCGTATCACCAGAAACTTAATAGCGGAAAGAGATAGCGACTTGCAATTTTTAGGGTAGTTTGAGCATCGTCATTTGAGTTTGTTAATTGGCATAATGGGCCTAAAGGTTTTTTTGTTATACCTATCTGAAAATTGGTTCTTATTTCCTTGATAAGTCAAAAATTACGAAACCTCTCCTATTCAAACATGGTAAATGAGTTGATGGGTTGAAACAGAAAAAATCGCTTTATTAATTAAAAACTTGATAAAAACCTATATTTTCCCAAATTCGTTTGTTAATAAAGAGAAAATAATAATTCCATATTTTTCAATCCTTATGTTAAATAGCGGAAAGGCTATTATCGAGGGCAGTTTAATAATAAAAAGCCAAGAAGTCAATTAGGCATTGACTCTATAAGAAGTCTTATGTGCATTAATTCATGACTTATGAATTACGATTTAAACATGTGTTACATTTGATATTTTTCGAAATATAGTTTGCAATTTTAGTTTCAACAGGATTATCATTTATTATTTTTGATTTAAATTTTTCTGAATCGTTCTAGCAGAAAATGTGTTCAATAAATAAAAATATGTTATATTTTTCACAAATAAATATGTTTTAGTACGTAAGTTAAGATATTTCAAGATTTCTTGACAAGAAATCTTGTTTTTGACAAATCATTTCTTGTCCTGTCTTGAAAAAATTAATTCTTGTCTTGATCTTGTCTTGAAATCAAGAGAATATCAAGACAAAACCTTGAAATTTTCAAGAACTTGGCGATCCCTAATGCAAAGGTTCTTCAGATATTGTGTGGCCCTAAGTGGATAATTTTAGCAGCAGTCGGGATTTTTAGCATTTTTATTTATATTTTGTTTTATTGTGACTTTTTTTTTTCCTCATCGAAATTGATTCATTTGCTCTAGCAATTCCGCAGGAAAGCTTTGGACATTGGACGGTCCTACCTTTCGTCGAACTCACTATTTGGTGTTGGTGTTTTGCCAAATGGGTACTACAAAATACTACGCAACCATCCAGGGACACACTAAAAAACATAAATAAAATTTCATCAAACTCGGTCTTGTCGTTTAGGAGGAGGTCAAATACATACATACACACTTAGAGTAAGTAGCCGTTTATACAGCGTGCCAAAGAAGTAACGTAACTCGTCAATAATTCTTGTACGAAGAATTATTAAGGAAAATCCTTGCACTCGTTGATTTTTGGCGCTCTAGTTCATCGGAACAGAGTGCTTATCAATTTGCCCAACTGTCTGTAATTTTCGAATTTTTGGCTGAAAATGGTCTTAAACGATCTGGTTCGACTCACTGATCAAGAATCCGAGGTCGAAATCGATTCTGTCCGGCCGGTCCGGCCGGCCGGCCGCAGGCAAGATAACTCTCGAACGAAAGGAGTTAGAGGATTGAAATTTGCAAAGTGGGTTTGTAACGTAAATATCTCGGACAAGTTCGTTAATGGGTGAAAACCATCGAGCGCTACCGGAGTTATGGCCGATTTTAGTAAAAACATTTTTATAAATATTTCCGAAACCGATTACTCGATCTATCTTAAATTTAGCATCAAATTGTAGAATCATCACCTTTATATGCATGTGAAGTTTTGTATTGACCAGGTTACCGCAAAGTGTCAAAAAAAAATTTGAAAATTTTAAAAATTTTTTCTACAATCACTCTCGAACGAAATGGGCTAGGTAGTTGAAAATTTCACTTAGGTTAGGAAGATGAATATCTCGGTTAAGTTTGTTATTGGGTGAAATAGGCCAGATGGTTTCGGAGTAACGAAAAAAAAAATTTGTTTTTGAAGAACAAATTTAAAATTCAATTTCTATTTAAGATGCAGTTTGACCATAAAAATCCATTGATATCATTTTTAACTCCAACAAGCTAATACTTTCGGAGATATGATTTTTCGAAATTTCAATAATGAATCATACTTCTATGTTCTCACAGAATGCTATAATTATTCTATCTAAGCTTTATCTATTATATGCTGTGTGTTCATACTCGTACATATCATCCTGTTCTATAAGAGACAGTCTGATTCACTTCAGCTATTTTAATTTGATTTCTTCCGGTGCAGTTCTCATTCTCATATTGCTCATTTAATCTTGATAAATAAACTATTATTTGAATTGAATTTCCTTTATGATGCAGTTCTATCATAAGAATACATTAATTTAATTCCCAACTCTGAGAAACCAATACTTTCGGAGATATAATTTGTCTGTTTGAACTAGAGCGCCAGAAAGCTCCTGTCCGCAGGGCTTAAACCAATTTTCAATTTCAAAAGCAATTTATCGTATACCTATCGATATTTCTCACCCCCTACGCCCCGCACCCCTCTACTTTATTTTTTCAAATATATGGATTGTGATACATCAAATTAAAGGTAATTTGATTACCAACCCAACGATGTGAATGAAAGAAAAATTGGTTGTACCGTTTCTTTATCGAAACATCAGAAAATAATCAATTGGGTATGGTTACTCGGTTTTTGAAATCGACGAGTTTCCTATTCAAGGATGGAAAATAGTTTTAATGTTTCAAATGTTCAAATTGGGCACAAGCCGCTTTCATAGATATGTCCAATTTCCTTCTATAAAAAAAAAATTGTAAGTTATTTCCTAATTTTTTGCGCTCTAGTTCCTCGGAACTGAGTGCTTATCAATTTGCCGGAAGTGTCTGTTATTTTCGAATATTTCGATGAAAATGGTCTTAAACGATTTGGTTCGACTCACTGATCAAGAATCCGTCGTCGAAATTCATTCTGTCCGGACGGTCCGTCCGTCCGGCCGGTCCGTCCGTCCGGCTGGCCGTAAGCACGATAACTCTCGAACGGAATGAGCTAGACAGTTGAAATTTTTAGAGTAGGTTTGGGAGATAAATATCTCGGCTAAGTTCGTTATTGGGCAGAATCGGACAGATGGTTTCGGATTAACAAAAAAAAAATTTTTTTTTTACAGTACAAATTCCAAATAAAATTTTTTTCAATAAGCAGTTGTACCATAAGAATCCAGTGATATCATATTCAACTCTAACAAGCTAATACTTTCGGATATATGATTTTTCAAAATTTCAATAATAAATCGTATTTCTACGTTTTCACAGAATTATATAAATTAGTTTTTCTCAGAAAAGTCTCACATTTCGGAACGGAACATGAAGTAAGAGATCTGAGAGTAGTGAGACTGCTTCTCATCCATAGACATAGAATGCTCAGTTCTCTCAATTTATGACGGGACTGACGGAAGGGTATATTATAACTTCAAAAATATTGGGGTTGAAATACTCGTATTTTAGCGACGCAACGGGGACCTCACCCAAAAATGTTTGAAAATATTACGTAAATATTGAAAGCATAATTCTGTAGTTCGAGAGAGGAAAAAATTTGGTGAACGTAGATCAGGACATTTTTGATCGATTACAAGGTAATTCTTCATTATTACTTCTCTTCTTTCATACATGTTTTATGGAATATCTACTATTTGTAGGTACTTTAAACCTGTTTTGGGCAATTGTCATACGAAACTTGTTTTTTTGGCGCTCTAGTTCCTCGGAACAGAGTGCTTATCAATTTGCCCAAATGTCTGTAATTTTGGAATTTTTGGCTAAAAATGGTCTCAAACGATTTGGTTCGACTCACTGTCCATCCAGCGGTTTCGGAGTTATGGCCGATTTTAGTAAAAATATTTTTCATGAATATTTCCGAAACCGGACCCTTTAAAAAAAGTTTTTCTACAATAACTCTCGAACGGAATGAGCTAGGTAGTTGAAATTTTCAGAGTAGGTTAGGGAGATGAATACTCGGTTAAGTTCGTTGTTGGGCAAAATTGGCCAGATTTAATTTGATGTCTTCCATGGTGCAGTTCCATTCTCAGATTGCTCATTTAATCTTGATAAATAAACTATTATTTGAATTGAATTTCCTTTATGATTCAGTTCTATCATAAGAATACATTGATATAATTCCCAACATAGAGAAACCAATACTTTCGGAGATATAATTTGTCTGTTCGAACTAGAGCGCCAGAAAGCTCCTGTCCACAGGGCTTGAACCCATTTTTTAATAAAAAAATTGGTTCAAGCCCTGTGGACAGGAGCTTTGGCGCTTTGGTTCAAACTTTGACAAATCATATCTTCGAAAGATTCGGTAAGAGTTGGGAATTATATAAATGGATTCTTATGATAGAACGTCATAATAGCAGAAATTAAATTCAAACATCACAAAAGAATTTAAATTCAACAAGAGTGCCAAAAATTATTACTCCAAAACCAATAGACCAATTCTACCCAGCAACGAACTCATCCGAGATATCCAATCCAATATTTCAGTTTTGTTTTTACTGGAGATATTCTGAACTCAATATTATTAACTTACCATTACCATTCTCATCATCATATGGATTAACCAAGGGCATTAAATATCAAAATTTGACATATCATGTCTCAGGAAAATAAGTTGACATGTATCAACACAGATCATATTATAATAATTCATAGATAGAATAATTATCGCGTTCTGTGAAAACACAGAAGTACGATTTATTACTGAAATTTTGAAAATCATATCTCCGAAAGTATTATGTTGTTAGAGTTGAAAATGATAGTAGTGGACTCTTATGATGAAACTCCATCTTAAAAACAAATTTAATTCAAAAGTTGTAATTTAAAAAAATATTGTTTTCGTTACTCCGAAACTATTAGACCGATTTTGCCCAATAACGAACTTAACCGAGATATATATCCCTCAAACCTACTCTGAGAATTTCAACTGTCTAGCTCATTCCGTTCGGGAGTTATTTTGCCTACGACCGGCCGGACAGAATAAAATCCGACCACGGATTCTTGATCAGTGAGTCGAACAGAATCGTATAAGACCATTTTCATCAAAAAATACGTTTTCATTGAAAATTACAGACATTTGGGCAAATTTAGGCACTCTATAGGAACAAGAGCTCCTAAAACGGCACAACCAATTCTATATTAAGCCACAACGCTGAATAGGTAATCAAATTACTTTTCATTTGATTTATCACAATCCATATATTCCCATTTGAAAAAATAAAGTAGATGGTGAGAAATATCAAACTCAAAAAAGCACTGGATAAATTGCTTTTGAAATTGAAAAACGACGGGTGCGAGGATTTTTCTTAATAGTTCTTCGTACAAGAATTATTGACGATTTAGGTTAATTTTTGGCACGCTGTATATTAGGAAGGAATACTGTCAATATACAATTTTTTATGCGAATTATTCAATGAATAAATAATTATACACATTACACAGGGAAAGTGCAGATAGGTTTTCTGTTGAAAACAGAATTGATTCTTGGCAAATCTCTGATTTCATTTGATATTGAAAGAACTGTTACAGTTCCCATTGGTATTCATTGGTCATCAGCAGTTGCACTTCTCATGCTATTTCACAATGCTTGATTGACTTTATAGGCTATCCTTTCATCGATCTTCATCCGGAAAATATTGTCGAATAATGCAATTAAGAGACAGTCTAACATTTGAGCAAACAATTCTCGCAGGCCTTGAAACGAGGTCAAGGACTTTCACGAAAAACTGAGGTATTTGCGGCCGGTAGAACGATCACGATTTTTCTATTTTTCTTGGTCGACTACCGCACAAATCCAATGCAGAAAACATTGTTTCACGAATTAGTCATAAATAATAAACCATAATAATTTCCTGGTAGCCGGCTTTATATGGTCACGTAGATTAGCGGTACATAAACATTGACCATTGCATTCATTCTCGCAACAGAACAAATAATTAATGGAATTTGACGAATTCAGTTTGACATTTGAATGTCGCAACCGAAATGTGTTTACTTTAAGGGGTGGCTTCTAACGGAAATATCAGAATCGTGTTGGTGATTTACTTCATAAAATCTACAGGGGGTTTCACAAAACTTTTCGATGATATCAAAACCCAAGGCCAATTAGTTAATCGATGAAAAAAATCTGACAACCACACATACTCCAATTCAACCGAGGCAGGCACATAAATGAAATAATTATTAGGTTATATTCTATTTCATCTAGTATTCCTATCTCGAAGAGTCTGTTTGTTTATGTTTACAAAGTTCCGTAGTTATAAGAATTTTCTTGTCGAAAATAATTGGGATGAATAGATGGAATGATACTTCAATGGATATTTCAATATGAAGTGTTAAATCAATTTATCGCTTGATGACAATACTGAATTTTGATTGCGGTTAACAAGTTCTTTCCCTTATGCATAATACTACAAACTTATGATTCAACTAGTAAAATAATTAGTTGTAAAATAATGACCTGAGATATATCTCTAGAAAATTATAAATTGAATGTGAGTTACAAGATGAAATTGTGTTCCAAATAGGAGAGAAATTAAAGGAATATGAAAATAAATGAATTGATGATATGGATAACAGATATATAATTAATAATTTTCATTCACTATTGGGGCTAAATAGAGAAAAATTCAAAGAATAATACACATCATAGTAAGCCCATTCACCTACTTCCCAAAAGATAAATAACCTACAATACAAGTTGTTTGAATAATGATTGTCTATGTCGATGACTTTATTCGAGGATTTGGAGTTATACCCATCTGAAATTTGGTTGTTATTTCCTCAATAACTCAAAAAATATAAAACCGATCCAATTCAATCATGGTTGTCAGTTGTAGAATGCCAACGCAAGAGTTCTTGCAAAGTTTCATGAGAATCGTATAACTCAAATTTTTTTTAAAGATCATTGAAAAAAATTCTGTATATCAGAAACTACACCGCTGAAATTTTGCGAGAGCCTTCAAAACCTAACTCTACTGCCAAGTTCCTAGTTTGAGCACGATCGGATATATATTGTTGGAGATCCGAGCAGCCTTGTGTGAGTTCAGTAGCTGGATGCGTGACCGTTGGCTTGATAACTTTCAAACCAATGGAGATAGGGACTTGCAATTTTCAGGGTAGGTTGCACATCCCAATGGGAGAGATAAGTTCGTTTTTGGGCATAATCGGTCCATCTGTTTCGGAGTTATACCCACCTGGCATATTATTTCCTCGATAATTCAGAAAATATAGACTCGATCGAATTGAAGCTTGGTAACTAGTTGTGCTTGAACCAATTTTTTTTTCGTAATATTTCAAAACTTTTCTAGGGATACAGTTCTCACAAAATTTTACACACGTCTTTATGTCGATATTTTACAACTAGTTACCTAGCTTCAATTTGATCGAGATTATACTTTTTGAGTTATCGAGAAAATAATATTCCAGGTGGGTATAACTCAGAAACCGATGGACCGATTATGCCCAAAAACGAAAATAACTCTCCCATTGGGATGTGCAACCTACCCTGAAAATTGCAAGTCCCTATGTCCTTTCGTTCGGAAGTAATCGAGGCAACGGTGACCCATCGAATCTCGAATCTCCAAGAATATAGAACTGATCGTGTTCAAACTTAGAACTTGGAAGTAAAGTTAGGTGTTGAAGGCTCTCGTAAAATTTCAGCGATATCAGACGAATAGTTTCTGACATATAGAATTCTTCTCAATGATTTCCAATGATTTTTTAAAAATTTTATAGTGATACGATCCTCATACAATTTCTGAAGAATTTTCGCGTTGGCATTCTACAACTGATAACCATGTATTTTTCGAGTTATTGAGGAAATAACAACCAAATTTCAGATGAATATAACTCCAAGACCATTTTGCTGATTATGCCTATAAACAAACTCAAATGTTCCATTTAGATGCACAACCTCACTCGGAAATTTCAAGTCGCTATCTCTTTCCGTTTTCAAGTTATCGTGACATAAAAAAAAAATTTGATGATTTTTTAAAAATTTCTAGATATACGATTTTCACAAAATTTCCCAAAAGTCCTAAAGTTTGCATGTTACATCTACTCACCAAGTTTCAATTTGATTGGACTTGTCTTGGTTGAAAACAAAATTATTACTCGGAAACGATTTGCACCGATTATGCCCATTAAGGAACTTGTCCGTTATATTGCGATGCTCCAACTACCCTGAAAATTTCAAGTCGCTATCTCTTTCCGTTCTCAAGTTATCGCGGCAACGCCAGCCGGCCGGCCGGACATAATGAACTTTAACATCGAATTCTTCATCAGGGAGCCCAACCCAATCGTTTGAGACTAGTTTCAGCAAAAATATCGAAAATAAGAGACATTTGGGCAAAATGATAACGCGATGTTCCCCAGAACATACGCGCAAAAATTCAGCTCACTAGGAAAATTTCCGCAGATAAAATCTAAAATGACTGGACTAAATTGGTGCTTGGATGCTTTTCAATTAGCATCATCGAGATATAGTCGGAAAGTGAGAGACTTTCCGACGGTTAGAACTGAAAAATGACAACTTCTTCAATCATGATTATATCTCCATTTCAGATAGGCTATGTGAGAAGATTCAAACATCATGTAACAAGCTCTTGAAAGAAATACGTGAGGGTTCCAGTAATACATTTAATTGATACTTATAATTAGTACATATGGGAGGTTCATGGACGAATATCGCAATTTAGGGTACAATGACACCGTAAGGGTCATGTTTCATTGATGATAATTTGGGATTCTACTCAAATTTATTCAAATTTCAATATCAGACATTTAAATAAGACGTGTAGCGTCAAAATTGAATTTTAATTGATATTAGTTTCAATAGAACCACCGTATTGCTGTATTGTTACGCTGACGAACAGAGCTGAACTGAAATACATGGGAATTGAATGCAACAATATCAAAGCTGAAAATTATTCTGGTTACTATATCCAAGAAGTTTGAATACAAATAGGAGTAAAATGGTACTACCTTCATTGAAATGTTTGTTGAATTCAGGCAATGAAATTCGCCCTTTTCCTGGTTTTCTGAAGGATCTATAACTCTAAAACTTCTTTCTTTTTAATAATTGTTGAAGTTGAGGTAAGCTCGAGTTATTGGCAAAATTTCAGATCGCTATAACTCCGAAACCACTAGGTGATTTTACCCATTAAAGAACTTAATCGGAGTACAGACCTACCCTGCATATTTCAACTCATTAACTCATTTCCTTCGAGAGAAATCGTGTCTTCTACCGACCGACCGAACAGAATCAATTTTGACCAACTATTCTTCCTCCGTCAGTTGAAACTATACGTTTGAGGCCATTTTCGGTCGAAAATTACAGACATTTGCGCATATTGATTGGCACGGTTGTTTCCCTTAACAGAGCGAGTATAGAGTCTTCAAACATACAGGGTAGGTTTGACGCCTGAAAACACCGGTGGAGGTTTGAGGCCGGTCGAGTTTCGTGAATGCGCAAAATCCGCTCAGTGGCTTCGGAAATATACCCATTCGAAATTATATTTTTGCAATATCTACAAAGCCACATATCAACGAGTGGAAGTTTGATATAAAATAACGACTCAATGGCTTATGCAAAATTCCGTGAAGATGGAAAGATTCAGTGAAATATTCCAGAAAACATGAGCCAGATTCTGCAGAATTTTTTTCGTGTATATGAGGTGTTGGTGGAATGAATGATCCTAAGGAACAGTTACCTATAAAGTTCTTCTAACATAACAAAAAATATGGTTTTTCTGTATAACTATAATAACCCAATGATATAACTATACAGTGTGGAAAAGCCAAATGAAATAAATTCATTATCTTGGTTACTGTACATATTTATCTAAAATTCCGAAATGCGTCAAATTTAGATTTTAAATTGTCATTCTCCGTCGTAAAAATGTGAACCCTACTTTCAACCCCCTTCGAAAGACAGGTACAACCCCCAATTCTTTAAATAGGAGGTATGGGCTTGAGGTTTATTGTTTGAAAGATCTCCTCATTCTCTATTCAGAAATATTATCACTATCATGTTTATTGTAAAAATCAAAGTGAGAAAAAATAAAATCGAGTGATTAGCGATATAAAAAATTAAAATGTAATACAAAATGTAGCAAGAAAATTATGAACGTTGATGAAGTAGACATTCAAAAAAAAATTTTTTCACCATTATTCAACATCTCAGGAGTGATCGACCTAATAGTAAGCGTTATTCGATCTTTTAGATCATCATCAAATCAAGGGGTTTAGTTTTGTACTCAATGCTTTTCACATATCCCCACAAAAAGAAATCTAATGGGTTAAGATCAGGACGCCGCGCTTGCCATTCGATCGTTCCTCGCCTTCCTATCCACCGATTTGGACATATTGCGTGGATGTACTGCCGGACATTGCGTTGGTATTGTGGTGATGCTCCATACTGTTGGAACCATCTATTAATACGTGGAATTTGAGGATTTCCTTGATCAGGATATAAATTTGCCAAAGTTGGAACGAGATCACTTTGAAGTAGTGCTTAATAATTATCGTCATTCAAATTGCCCTCAAGGAAAAAGGGGCTGTGATATGGTTTCGAACATTTCCGGCCCAAAAATTAACCTTTTGAGGGAATTGGATGTGCTCCTCTCTCATCCAGTGAGGATTTTTGCTAGACCAGTAACAGCAATTTTTACGATTAGCACGGCCGTTGAGAGAAAAAGTGCACCCATCAGAAAACAAAACGTCTTCTAATTGGATAATATTGATACCCAACATTTCCATCATTTGTTCACAAAGATAAGTTCTCCAATCAAAATCATCTTCCAAGAGCTCCTGGGTATTTATTATTTTATAGGGATGCATTTTATTTCGTTTTTGCGCGTATGTTCTGGGGAACATACGCGTTATAGTTTTGCCCAAATGTCTGTAACTTTCGAATTTTTTGAAAAAAATGGTCTCAAACGATTAAGTTCGACTCCCCAATGAAGAATTCGAGGTCAAATTTGATTCTGTCCGGCCGGCCGGCCGGCCGTTGCCACGATAACTTGAGAACGAAAAGAGCTAGCGACTTGAAATTTTCAGGGTAGGTGGCGCATCCCAATACGACGGACAAGTTCGTTAATGGGCATAATCGGCCCAGTGGTTTCCGAGTAATAATTTTGTTTTCAACCAATATGAATCCGATCAAATTGAAACTTGGTGGGTAGTTGTAGAATATGACCCTAAGCACGTTCGTGAAATTTAGTGCAAATCGTATGGCTAGAAAATTTTAAAAAAATTATTAAAAAATATTTTTGTTGTCACGATAACTTGCGAACGGAATGAGATAGCGGCTTGAAATTTTCAGGTTAGGATGTGCACCAGAACGCGACATTTCAGTTTGTTTATGAGCATAATTGACCAAACGGTTATAGAGTTATAGCAATCTGAAATTTTCTGAAATTTGGTGGTTTTTTGTTCCTCATTAACTCGAAAAATACTGAACCGATGGAATTCAAACATTGTTATTAGTTGTAGAATGGCAACGCGAAAATGTTTGCAAAATTTGGTGAGGATAGCATTTGTAGAAAATTTTTAATAAATCATTAAAAATTAAAAAAAAAAATTCTATATATCAGTAACTATTCGTTTGAAATTCATGAAATTTTGCAAGAGCCTTCATAACCAAACTCTACTGCCAAGTTTCAAGTTTTAATATGATCGGTTAAATATTGTTGGAGATTCGAGCATTCTTGTGCGAGTTCAGTAGTACCGATTTGGTGTAGCGTAAGGCTCCGAAGAAACGATTGCTCGACCCGGACTTTTGCCGTCCAGTCGAAGAAGACGAATCGATTTGTGTTTTTCCCAAATTTCGTTCTTCTAGGTTGAGCCTAAATATAATAATTCGATACAAGTTTCGGAGGTTTTGAGTCCGACGATTTTCCATTCAAAAAGTCAATCCGAGAAACGTCAGAATTAATTCGAGAGACGGGGTCGGAAATTTTCGAAAGCGAAACTGACGATTTAGGCCTTTTTGGGGCGTGAAACTTGAAGAAAATGATAGATAGCTTTTGCGCGTATGTTCTATTTTCCATTTTTCTGTATTGGACACCCTTAATCGAATTTACCATGGTAAATTATGTTGTCCATTCTCCTGTATTGGACACTTATTTTATATTTAAAACTGTAATTAGATCTTTGAAATACCATTGAATGAAGAAATTCTTGTATGTTAACAAAATATCTTTATTTGAACAATAAAAATGCATCATTTTATTAAAATGATAGTTAGACTATCCAATTGCTTCTTTTCTTTATAATATTTTAGCTGTAAGTCAGTATAGCTTAGAACTTTTAAAGTAACGTCCTACAATATTAATTTAAATGATATTATAAATAAAAAAAATTTTAAGAACCGTACCCCTAGAAAATTTCAAAAAAATCACGAAAAAAAAAATTGGTTCAAGCACTGACGTGAAGTCAGAAGCTTTTGCGCGTATGTTCTATTGTCCATTCTTCTGTATTGGACACCCTTAATCGAATTTACCATGGTAAATTCGATTAAGGGTGTCCAATACAGAAGAATGGACAATAGAACATACGCGCAAAAGCTTCTGACTTCACGTCAGTGCTTGAACCAATTTTAATATGTTTAGAATCGATGTTTGGATGACATTGAATGTTGTGGAGGCATCTCTACTCGATGTATGTGGATTTTCTTCAAAGCCAAGCATCACATCATTATTCCACATTCTGACACAGCGTATTAGAAGCTGATTTTTTAATCTGCTTACATGCCCAAACTCGCAAAAATGCTCTTCTATTTCACTTATTGTCCCTTGGGTTATAAAGCGGATAATTCGGAAATTTCTCATGAAATAAGCGACTTACTTATTTCTGTGTTGGGGTGTTATCTCCGTAACCAATCATTTGTAAAATTGTAATTTTGTGCATTTCCGTTAATCGAACCATTATTCGAAATTGAAGTTAATGAAATACAATCACAAATAAGACTACATATTTATAAACTAAAACTTATCAGCACAAAACAATTTACGAAGGTGTTCTAAAGAAACTAACATTGCCACAGAATAGTATATTCTAAAACAAGTTGCAGAATGGGCTCCTATTAAAACACGAATGCGAAATTCGAAAACGAGCGACGAAGGAGCGAGTTTTCGAACGCAGGAGTGTTGGAATGGCCTTCTGCAACGAGTATTAGACGATATTTTGTCTATTTCGGGCCAGTTTTGTAGAATACTATTGAAATTTAATGAAAAATTCGGATTATACATCTTAGTGACTTTGGCATTGTATCTTGGCAGTTGGTGTGACTGTTACAAAAGTTGACAGATTACGGAATTTGAATCGTACGTAGAAAATGGAGATCAGATTTTAAACAGTTTTCTGTTAATATAAGTAATAGCATGTTTGATTCAAAATTAGCAAGAAGGAAATCTGTATAGTACCTTATTTTTTAATGAAAATAAAACTTTTCCTCTCAACACTATTACACTATATCCAGATTATATTATTGTCAATTGACGTATGTTGAAATTTAATAGGATCGAATGTCAGTTCTGACTACCATAAAACGAAAAATATTACTAGAAACAATGCGGGAATGAGTTCAATCCAGCACTGTTTTTAGTGCTGGAACGCACTCATTACAATACTGAAATAGAGAAAGTGTTTTACGTAGTACCATTGAAAACACAACGTTATGTTCTTTTTCATTTTCTTTCTATCACATCTTGAAGGCAAATAAGTTTAGTATTATTGTAATAAGATTCGAGAGAATATTAAAATGAATTTCGGTAATCACATGATTTTATTTCATTCAATTTTGATTTTTGCAATAAACATGAAAGCTATAATATTTCTGAATAGAGAATGACGCGAACTTTCAGACGATGAATCACAAGCCCATACTTCCTAGTTGAAAAATTGGGGGTTGTACCGGTCTTTCAAAGGGGGTTGAAGATAGGGTTCGCATTTTTACGAAGAAGAATGGCAATTTAAAATTTGAATTTGAAGTGTTTCGGGATTTTCTATAAAGATAATGAATTTATTCAATTTGGCTCTTCCACACTGTATAACTCAATTATGGTTCCTAATCAAACGAATTATTCGTTGCTTTAAATCAGATTTACTAATAAAATTATTTTTTTGGTCACTGAAATTGATCAAGAGACGATGTTACTTCGACAGATTAACTCAACTGGAATAAATATCTATTTGCATCGAAAAGTGTCGTTCTTAAAATGTTCAATGTATCTGGGTGTTTATCCGAATGCATATTTTAAACTAATTCCAGAATGTGTCCATTCGAAATTTTGTATTCTTCATAATATGGATATAATCAGAGTGTCCTTGAAAATCGTTCGTATATTTTAGAAGTTGATTCCTTAGGTCAATATAAGAAAAAAAGTTCTTATGAACATGGGTCCGGAAATGCTTCTCAAGGGAACTAGAGCCCCCTGAACATGGCATCCAATATCGAGCTTTTCCCAATTATTTCAGAAAGTATTCATGACACCAATTATAAATTAGACATCCAGAATCGATCTCTGTTGTCCGAAATGTGTTACCCAATACAAGGCCGTCACAAGGAGGAGATGCCTGCAGGAAAGTAGGTGATTCTTTCAACACATGTTTCATAATTTGATGCCTAATTATGAATTCTTCGATATTTTTGCGCTGTTCCATAGCGCTGGGCCGCACCGTTTTCGAGACAAACACGACTTTGATACGCCTCTGTTATGTTATGTGTTAGCTCGAGGAAGCACCGATTTTCGCCCGCGCTGCGCCCGTTGATAAGATACCGAATTTTCAATTTGTATCATGAATAGACTCTGTAATATTTGGAAAAATATTGGACACACTTAATCGAATTTACCATGTTGAATTACATTGTCCGTTTTCCTGTATTGGATACTCCCTCAATCAAATTTACCATGGTGAATTCGATTAAGAGTATCTAGTACAGGAGAACGGACAATAGAATTCACCATGGTAAATTCGATTAAGAGTGTCCAATACAGGAGAACAGACAAAAGAATTCACCATGGTAAATTATATGAAGGGTGTTCAATACAGGAGATTGGACAATAGAACATACGCGCAAAAGCTCCTGACTTCACGTCAGTGCTTCAACCAATTTTTTTTTTGTAATTTTTTAAAATTTTCTAAGTGTACGGTTCTCACAAAATTTCACACACGTCTTTATGTCGATATTCTACAACTAGTTAGCAAGCTTCAACTTGATCAGGTCTATATTTTTTGAGACATCGAGGAAATAATATTCCTGATAGGTATAACTCCGAAACCGTTAGGCCGAACTTAACTCTCCCATTCATATGAGCAACCTACCCTGAAAATTTCAAGTCCCTATCTCCTTTCGTTCGAGAGTTATCGAGGCAACGGTCACCCATCCAGCTACTGAACTCACACAAGGCTGCTTAGATCTCCAACAAAGGCTGCTTAGATCTCCAACAATATAGATCCGATCGTGTTCAAACTTGAAACTTGGTAGTACATTTAGGTTCTGAAGGCTCTCGAGAAAATTTCAGCCATGTCGGATGGACAGTTTCTGATATATAGAATTTTTTCAATGATTCTTAAAAAAATATATAAATATAAAAAATTTTTTAGTGATACGATCCTCACAATAATTTGCAAGAATTTTCGCGTTGGCATTCTTCAACTAATTAAAAAAAAATTAAATTAAAGTATTTCTTTCCGTTCTCAGGTTATCGTGACATAAAAAATATTTTTTAATAATTTTTTTAATATTTTCTAGTTATAAGATTCTCACGAAATTCCACAAACGTCCTTAGGTTTATATTCTACAACAACTAACCAAGTTTCAATTCGATCGGATTAATATTGGTTGAAAACAAAATCATTACTCGGAAACCATTGGGCCGATTATGCCCATTAACGAACTTGTCCGTCGTATTTGTTGTTAGTATCTCAGATAATTTATATTGGCAACACTTCATGCATAAAGTTCTATGACATGTCAATAAGGTTAAGAATGGATGTACGATGAAATGACGATGAGAGAATAAAACGTGAATGTTTTATGCAGTATTTTTCTTGCTTAAAATCAACAGAACTCAAGTGTTTGATACGTTTCAACCCAGAATCCACTGTATTATTCATCAGGTTATGGGCCCAGGACTCTAATTGATCGAAATTGTGTATTGTTTTATTTTTCGGTTAATTGACTGGAATGAGCGGCTAACGTAAGTGTTGAAGACAAAGGAAAAATGGCCGTCAACTACTTGAATAGTGTTCCAAAGTTAATCGGAAGGGAAAATTATGCGGATTGGGCATTTGCTGTGGAAAATGTGTTCATACTGGAGGGTTTAACGAATTGCCTGAACGGTTCAGAAAAGGACACAGTTGTGGGCTGAGCAAAGCCAAAGCTAAATTGATATTGACCCTAGATTCGTCGCTTTTTATTCATGTGAAGGACACGAGTTCAGCTAAAGAGGTATGGGAAAAGCTAAAACAACTCTATGAAGATTCGGGATTTGCCAGGAAGATTGGTTTACTAAGAAAACTGATATCGTTGAGGCTTGACAATTGTGAATCTATGGAGCATTATATCAACCAGGTAATAGATACTACTCAAAAGCTTGATAGATGCGGTTTTCAGCTAAGTCAGGAGTTAATTGGAAGTTTAATGCTTGCCGGATTAACTGAAAAGTATGAACCAATGGTTATTGCTTTAGAACATGCAGGAATAGATGTTACTGCTGATTCAATCAAATCAAGGCTGTTGGATATGCATCTAAGTGGGCCTGAAGATAACAGACAGTCAACAGCTGGTGCATTCGCAAGTTCAACGCTTGGTAAAGGGAACAAAAATGGCAATACGTCTAAAGGTTTCAGCAAAGGACACAAAAGTAGCTCTACTGATGGTTCAAAGAAGAGAAACAAAGAAATTACATGTTTTAAGTGTAAAAAGATGGGGCATTACCTGAATAAGTGTCCAGAAAATAAACAACACACTGAGAATTCATCAAATGCATTTAATGCTGTATTTTTGACTGGTGGTTTTAGTAATTCAGACTGGTATGTGGACTCAGGATTGGCTTGAAAATGTTAATAAAGAGTCGTCAGTGAAAGAGATCACAGTGGCAAATGATACCAAATTACCCATAGAATGTTTTGGTGATATTCGAATCATAACAGTGGCTGAGAAGGAACATACAGTGACAATTTCTAATGTTTGCTATGTACCGAAGTTAACGACCAACCTCTTATCGGTAAGTCAACTTAATAAAAACCATAATAGACTAATTTTCCATGAAAACGGTTGTGATATTTATAATAGAAATGGAGAGTTGATCGCTAAGGCTGATTTAGTGGATAATATTTATAAACTAAACTTCAGGAAACCACAGTTAAATCTAGTAGGCTTGACAGTTTCTAAAAAAGTCTGGCATAGGCGATTTGGGCATCTTAACTACCGTGACTTGAAATCTATGCAAAATGGTTTAGTAACAGGATTTGAATTCAAAGGCTCGTTGACTAAGGATGATGAACTATGTGAAGTTTGTTATGAGGGCAAAAAATGTTGCCTTCCATTTAGTCATAAGGGAACAAGATCTAGTAAAGTATTGGAGATAATACATGGAGATCTATGTGGCCCGATGGAAGAGACATCGCTTGGAGGATCAAAATACTTTATGGTGTTAGAGGACGACTATAGCAGAATGGTGTTCGTATATTTTTTGAGGAGCAAAGATGAAGCTTACGAAAAATTTCAGGAGTTCAAGAACTTTGGTGAATTCAACAGTAATAAATTCAAAGACTTCTATAAGAAGCATGGTATTTTGCACCAGGAAACAAATGCGTACACTCCGCAACATAATGGTATGAGTGAGCGCATGAACCGAACTTTAGTTGAAAAAGCTCGATGTTTGTTATACGATGCAAATCTGGAAAAAATTTTTTGGGCTGAAGCTGGAGCTACTGCAGTGTACCTCAGGAATCGCTCTGCAGTATCTGGACTCGAAACTACTCCTTATGAAAAGTGGTACGATAGAAAACCAGATGTGAGTCAAATAAGGATATTTGGTAGCAAAGGTATGGTCCTAATTCCAAAAGAAAAAAGGCCTGAAGTGGGAAAAAAAAGTCAAAAAGAATGATTTTAGTAGGCTTCAGTGATCATATAAAAGGCTACAGAATGTATGATCCTGATGAAAAGAAAATTATAACAAGTAGAGATGTTGTTGTTGAAGAAAGAGATAAATCATTTGAATAGTTACTTACTTGTGAGCCACAGGAATCAAATGATTCAGTGGGGCTGCAGAGAGTCAACAAAATGTGACTCAAACCTCTTCAAGTTCAAGCGAAGATCAGTCAGATGGAGATGGTGAGATAGACAACTCAAGTGATGAAGATTTTGTGATGGATATAACTGACAACACTCCACAAATGTATAGTTAGGGAACCAGAAGGTCACAAAGGACAATCAAGCCCAAACAGTTTGACGAATATGTTACCTATGCATGCTTACAAGATTTTGTACTCAACACAAATGGCGATCCAGAAACTGTTGAGCAAGCTATGTCAAGAGCAGATGCAGAAATGTGGAGAAAGGCCACGGCAGAAGAGATCAAGAGTTTTGAAGATAATGATGCTTGGGAATTTGTCGATAGTGTGGCAGATTCTTCCAATGTTGTACCTTGCAAGTGGGTATTCAAGACTAAAGTGAGTGACACTGGAGAAGTGAAATTTCGTGCGCGCTTAGTAGCAAAGGGTTGTGCGCAGAAAGCCGGTATTGACTATGGCGAAGTTTATGCACCAGTGGTGAGACACTCTACCTTAAGACTATTAGTGAGTTTGGCTGTGAAATTAGATTTAAAGATTAAGCACTTGTATGTTAAAACTGCTTTTTTGAACGGTCATCTCGAAAGACCAGTTTATTTGAAACAGCCAGAGGGCTTTGTTATAAAAAATAATTAAAATAAAATTTACAAGTTGAAAAAGGCAGTTTATGGATTAAAGCAAGCGTCCAGGGCATGGAACGCTAGGGTGAATGACGTCTCATCTGAATTAGGATATAATAGGTCAACATATGAATGTTGTTTATATCTGATGAAATATGGGAGTTCGTTGACCATGATAGCTTTATATGTTGATGACTTTTTTGTGTTTTCCAATAATTCTGAGGAAGTGGAATTTCTTAAGTCTAAGCTCAACTATCATTTTGATATTAAGGACTTAGGTGAGGCCAAACAATGTTTGGGTGTTAGAATTACTAGAGACTTTGATAACAATGTCATTTAATTGGATCAACAAGAATATATTAATCGTGTTCTTAGTAGTTTTGACATGGAAAACTGTAAGCCTATAGCACACCTATAGAATGTAAACCTAGTAAAGTAGAAGACATTGATCCAAACTTGAATAATGTACCGTATCAGAAACTCATTGGAAGTCTGATGTATTTGTCAGTTTTGTCTCGGCCAGATATTCGCTGTTAATTATTTGAGTCAATTTAATAATTCTTTTTGCGCGTATGTTCTGGGGAACATCGCGTTATAGTTTTGCCCAAATGTCTGTAACTTTCGAATTTTTTGAAAAAAATGGTCTCAAACGATTAAGTTCGACTCCCCAATGAAGAATTCGAGGTCAAATTTGATTCTGTCCGGCCGGCCGTCCGTTGCCACGATAGCTTGAGAACGAAAAGAGCTAGCGAATCTGTAACTTTCGAATTTTTTGACGAAAATGGCCTCAAACGATTTGGTTCGATTCCCCAATGAAGAATTCGATGTCAAATTTGATTCTGTTCGGCTGGCTGACCGGCAGTGGGGGCTTTTGCCACGATAACTTGAGAACGGAAAGAGGTAGCGACTTGAAATTTTCAGGGTAGGTGGAGCATCCCAATACGACGGACAAGTTCATTAATGGGCATAATCGGCCCAGCGGTTTCCGAGTAATAATTTTGTCTTCAACCAATATAAATATAAATATAAATTTTGTGCGAATCGTATGGCTAGAAAATTATTAAAAAATTATTAAAAAATATTTTTGTTTTCACGATAACTTGAGAACGGAAAGAGATAGCGGCTTCAAGTTTTCAGGTTAGGATGTGCACCAGAACGCGACATTTCAGTTTGATTATGAGCCTAATCGGCCAAACGGTTTCAGAGTTTTAGCCATCTAAAATTTTCTGAAATTTTGTGGTTTTTTGTTCCTCATTAACTCGAAAAAAACTGAACCGATTGAATTCAAACATGGTTATTAGTTGTAGAATGCCAACGCGGAAATGTTTGCAAAATTTGGTGAAGATAGCATTTGTAGAAAATTTTGAATAAATCATTGAAAATAATAAAAAATAATTCTATATATCAGTAACTGATCGTTTGAAATTGCTGAAATTTTGCCTTCATAACCTAATTCTACTACCAATTTTCAAGTTTTAATACGATCGGTTAAATATTGTTGGAGATTCGAGCATTCTTGTGTGAGTTCAGTAGATGGGTGACCGTTGCCTCGATAACTTTCGAACGAAAGGAGATAGGGACTTGCAATTTTCAGGGTAGGTTGCGTATCCGAAAGGGAGAGTTGAGTTCGATTTTGGGCATAATCGGTCTAACGGTTTCCGAGTTATACCCACCTGGAATATTATTTCCATGATAACTCAAAAAATAAATATTCGATCGAATTGAAGTTTGGTAACTACTAGTAGAAAATCAACATAAAGACGTGTTTAAAATTTTGTAAGAACCGTACCCCTAGAAAATTTGAAAAAAATGACGAAAAAAAAAATTTTAAGAACCGTACCCTTAGAAAATTTCAAAAAAATCACGAAAAAAAAAAATTGGTTCAAGCACTGACGTGAAGTCAGAAGCTTTTGCGCGTATGTTCTATTGTCCATTCTTCTGTATTGGACACCCTTAATCGAATTTACCATGGTAAATTCGATTAAACGTGTCCAATACAGAAGAATGGACAATAGAACATACGCGCAAAAGCTTCTGACTTCACGTCAGTGCTTGAACCAATTTTTCGAAATACCATTGGCTTTGTTCTAGGAGAATTCTCAGATATTTAAGTGGCACTAAGCATTTTAAATTGTAAGAAAATAGGATAACAAGGATAAGTTTATTAAAATGGAAAAGCATAACGGGTAACTCCGCAAAAGGAGCAGAGATAATCATTCTGCTGGTACCTGCCGACACGTGTTTCTGCTAGTTGGCTTCTTCAGGACAGGGCAACCAAGAAACCAAGAAAAAGGTGGAAAGATAACTGAAAACAGGCGACACCACAACAGGAGCGAGCAACCAATTTGTGCCTTCAGCTCTAGGACCTCCAATTCGGAGGTAAACTATGGCATCGGCACGAAGGAAGCATAAGCTACCTGTGCGATGCGACCTAAACCCGAGGATATGTAATAAGAAAATAGGATAACGCGGATAAGTTTATTAAAATGGAAAAGTATAACGGGTAATTCCGCAAAAGGAGCAGAGATAATCATTCTGCTGGTACCTGCCGACACGTGTTTCTGCTAGTTGGCTTCTTCAGGACAGGGCAACCAAGAAACCAAGAAAAAGGTGGAAAGATAACTGAAAACAGGCGACACCACAACAGGAGCGAGCAACCAATTTGTGCCTTCAGCTCTAGGACCTCCAATTCGGAGGTAAACTATGGCATCGGCACGAAGGAAGCATAAGCTACCTGTGCGATGCGACCTAAACCCGAGGATATGTAATAAGAAAATAGGATATCGCGGATAAGTTTATTAAAATGGAAAAGTATAACGGGTAATTCCGCAAAAGCTCGCTCCTGTTGTGGTGTCGCCTGTTTTCAGTTATCTTTCCACCTTTTTCTTGGTTTCTTGGTTGCCCTGTCCTGAAGAAGCCAACTAGCAGAAACACGTGTCGGCAGGTACCAGCAGAATGATTATCTCTGCTCCTTTTGCTGAATTACCCGTTATACTTTTCCATTTTAAATTGTGTTTTTCAAAAGATAGTGGAAATAGTAACATTCTTGAAGGATTTGTGGACTCTGACTGGGCAAATGATAGTGACAGAAAATCATATTCTGGTTATGTGTTCAAAATTTCAGGAAGTCCAGTTTCTTGGCAGTTCTTCTAGCAAAAGTCAGTTGCCTTAAGTAGCACCGAGGCGGAATATATGGGTCTATGTGAAGCTTCAAAGAAAGCGATTTATTTAAGAAATATTTTAAATGAATTGATAGATTATAATGATTCTGTCACTATTTTCAATGATAACCAAAGTGCTGATAAATTGACCACCAAATCTGTATTTCATAAGAGGTCGAAACACATTGACGTAAAACATCATTTTGTTAGAGAATGTGTTTCAAATAGTTCAATTGAAATCAAGTATCAAGAAACTAACGAGATGGTGGCTGATATATTCACCAAAGGATTACCAAGAGCGAAGCATTTGTATTTTGTTGATAAGTTAGGAATGGTATCCAATTATTTGAGATAGTGGGGGTGTTGTTAGTATCTCAGATAATTTATATTGGCAACACTTCATGCATAAAGTTCTATGACAAGTCAATAAGGTTAAGAATGGATGTACGATGTAATGACGATGTGAGAATAAAACGTGAATGTTTTATGCAGTATTTTTCTTGTTTAAAATCAAGAGAACTCAAGTATTTGATACGTTTCAACCCAGAATCCACTGTATTATTCATCAGTATTGGGATGCGCCACCTACCCTGAAAATATGTCCGTCCGGCAAGCCCGCCGGACGAACAGAATCAAATTTGACCCCAAATTCTTCATCAGGCAGTCGAACCCAATCGTTTCGTTTGAGACCATTTTCGGCGAAAAATTCGAAAATTACAGACGTTTGGGCAAAATGATAACGCGATGTTCCCCAGAACATACGCGCAATAAACAATATTGGAAACCATCTTCAGCGGGCTCTAGCCCCTTCGGGAAGCATTGGCGGACCTATTTTCATAGAAAATTTCTTTCTTATTTTTACCTAAGGAATCACCTCCTAAAATATACGAACAATATTCACGGACACCCTGTATATAGAACTGCGAAAGATTTCCGGAGGATATTCCTCCAAAATAGAACTAGTTTGTTGTATAAAACATTTTCGTATTCACACCCCTAGCTGAGTTATGACCCTTGAGAGCATGAATTGATTTTTTCAATTTTTGTGAGCATGCTCTGGGGAATGTCGCGTTAGCTTCTCGTCCAAATATCTATAACTCTCGAACGTTTTGTCGAAAATGGTCTCAGCGATGAGATTCGACTCACTGATGAAGAATTCGAGGTTAAATTTGTTTATGTTCGGCCGGCCGGTCTTTCATTTTCACGATAACTTGAGAACGGAAAAAGATAGTGACTTGAAATTTTCAGGCTTAATGGTTTGCTAGTAATAATTATGTTATCAACCAATACAGATTCTATCGAATTGAACCTTAGTGGCTAGTTGTAGAATACTGACACAAAGACGTTTCTGAAATTTCGTGAGAATCGTATCTATAAAGAAAGGGGGAAAGACCTGTGGCAGGAGCTTCAGCGCTCTTATTTAATTTTTGGCAAACCATATCTCCGCAAATATTGGTTGGTCAGAGTTGGGGATGATATAAATGGATTCTTATGATAAAACTACATTCTTATAATAGAACTACATCATAAAAGAAATTAAATTCAAATAATAGTTTATTTATCAAGATTAATGAGCAATCTGCAATGATTCAACATCAATATGTCTAGAGTGAGGCTGGAGACAATCATAGCAGATTGTCCATTTATTCCTGATATTTGAGTAGGTAGAGGCTTACAAACAAATTATTTGAATAGTTCAAAATATATTAATAAAATACTATCCCCTTTTGTTTGATACACAAATGTAGATCCATATTTCAGCTTTTATTTGCTAGCAACATTATGAAAATACTGTATATAGGAACATGCCTCACTACTTAAGGAAGTAAAAGGTAATATTAACCTCAGTGGTTAACGAACAGTAATTTCTTTTCATGATTACATTATGTTCTTCCTTCCTATTGCCTTCATAAACTACATCATTAAAATAATCCAATTCTAAATCTTCTGAAACATCATCCCCAATATTAATACATAAATCATTCAATATGTAACCAGTCAATATTATTTTCACACAACAGGACCCGTTAGATGCCGTTGAACTACCGGTTCGATTGATCTACCGATTATATTGATCTACTATAAAAATGTAGATTTATCGGAAAAATTTTGATCTACCGGAAAAATGTAGATCTACTGGCTCATCTGAATCCCAAAATATAGACTGCTGGCCACTAGTTCCTTAACTAAATTACCCGTACTTATTCAGTTGGGCACCTTCATTAAAATGAATATGTCATAATGACATATTGAATAAAATGTGGGAAAGCCCTGTGGACAGGAGCTTAGGCGCTCTTGTTCAAACTTTGACAAATCATATCTCCGAAAGTATGGATTCTTATGAATGAATTGCATCATAAAAGAGCTCAAATTAAATAAGAATCCATTTATATCATTCCCAACTCTAAGAAACCAATACTTTCGGAGATATGATTTGTCAAAGTTTGAACAACAGCGCCAAAGCTCCTGTCTATAGGGTTTTCTCACTTTTTCAATTTGGCTTCTGTGCGTCAGTTTTCAAGAATGTTCGTAATTAAATTCGGAACGTAGGTCTATGACTCACCTCGTTTTGGATCTACATACAACCGCAAATTATAATTAGAGATTCTATGAAATCATATAGAATTGAGAATAATTATTGAACTTTTGAAAAATCATATCAGTTCTAGTTCATTGGAGTTGAGAATGATATCAATGGATTCCTTTGATGAAACTGCCTTTAAAAAATAATTGAATAATAAATTTTTAATGTAAAAAATAATTCTTTTTGTTACTCCAAAACCACCTGGCCGATTTTGCTCAATAATGAACTTAACCGAGATATTCCTCTCCCAAACCTCTGAAAATTTGAACGGCCTGGTAGAATCGATATTGACCACGGATTCTTGATCAGTGAGTCGAACCGAATCGTTTAAGACCATTTTCAGCCAAAAATAAGCACTAAGTTCCGAGGAACAGGAGCGCCAAAAACGTTAATGTTCCAGCTCATTTTTGCGCGTGTGTTTGGGGAACATCGCGTTATCATTTTGCCCAAATGTCTGTAATTTTCGAATTTTTTGCCGAAAATGGTCTCAAATGATTGGGTTCGACTTCCCGATGAAGAATACGAGGTCAAAGATCATATCCGGCCGGCCATCCGGCCGTTGCCATGATAGCTTGAGAACGGAAAGGGCTAGCGACTTGAAATTTTCAGGGTAGGTGGCGCATCCCAATACGACGGACAAGTTTGTTAATGGGCATAATCGGCCCAATGGTTTCCGAGTAATAATTTTGTTTTCAACCAATACAAATCCGATCGAATTGAAACTTGGTGTATAGTTGTAGAATACAAATCTAAGCACTTTTGTGAAATTTTGCGAGAATCGTATCTCTAGAAAATATTAAAAGAATTATTAAAAAATATTTTTTATGTCCCGATAATCTGAGAACAGAAAGAGATAGCGACTTGAAATTTTCAGGTTAGGTGGTGCATCTGAAAGTGACATTTGAGTTTGTTTATAGATTCAATCGGCCAAACGGCGATAGCGATTTGCAATTTTCAGGGAAGGTTGCGCATCCTAATACGAAATTTGAGTTCGTTAATAAGCATAATCGGCCAAATGGTTTCGGAGTTATACTCATCTGAAAATTTGTTGTTATTTCCTCTATAACTCAATATATACAAATCCGATCCAATTAAAACTCGGCTATCACGTAGAAAGCCGAAGCACTTATTTTCGCGGAATGTCGTGAATATCGACGTATGCTAAAATTACTTGAAAAGTAAGTTTTTTCGTATATTATTAGATATTTAACGAATTTCAATTCCGATAGAATACATATGTCAGAATTAAATATTCTGTGATCTTACAAAAATCTCTCATTATTCAAGTTAAAAAAAGTTAAAATTATACGAAGTGTATTCATATCTTATAAAAGTGGTCTATATCGGTGGGTAATTCGATTAAGTTTGTCCAACAGAGGTGAATAGACAATAGAATATTCGCTCAAAGGCTCCCGACTTCACGTCAGTGCTTGAACCAATTTATTTTCATTCTAGTTAATATGGATTGGTACCAAATAAAATCCAACAATATTCAATAATACTATTAAATTAATATTGATTTTCTGCTACCATAACCAAATTTCAGGAATATATTCCCGATGAAGGGGTTCTCAGATCGTCATGTTCCTCTCCCTTTTAAGGGATAGTGAATTCAGTAGATATGGAAAATGGAAATTTGATTTCCCATTATTTCCCGGAAGACAATAGAAATATAATTCTCTTACGGAATATTCGAGCAGCTTCGAAAAAGTGAACTGAATAAATTTCATCAGCACCGACTGCCAAGTGAAAATATTTCATGTTCCCTTCATTTTATTCGAAGTGTTCGCATTCCTAAGATTTCTCGGGAAAGTCTACGGATATCGATTTCCTTAGTAGGTTTCCAACGCAGCCAGAGTCTCTCCGCCTGTAGGTGGAAGCAAAGGGGATATTTCAGCTTCGGGAAATGTACAGATTGGTTTTGTCCGACCCGAATTGAATGAATAACTATTCCTTGAAGTTTTTTGACTGTTTCAATAATTACGGGTCCAATTTCATATAGCTAAGACTACAGATATCCGAATTTGAGAAAATATATGAAACAAATTGTGTAATGCGATCAAACTTCACGCTTCTAGGGTTTCGTGAACCTTGGAATACACTGATTTGATATTTGTTTATTATTTTCAATAATGCTATTCTGTCCGTCCGTCCTTAAATACGATATGGTTCCAAAGAAGTAACTTAGAAGTTTGAAATTTGTTGGGTATGTGGGTTTGATGTCGAAATAAGCCGGTCGAGTTCACAAATGAATAAAATCGACCTAATGGTTTTGGAAAATTTCCCATTTGAAATCTCATTTCTCGAAAATACAAATCCGCAGAATATTTGGTATTTAGATGTAGCGTAGGTAACGATTTCAAGATTTATGGAAATGTTCATAAGAATCTTAACTCTAGCAGCGGAAAAAAAATTCTATGAAAAATTCCACATCAAACATTTTTCCGCGCATGTTCTGGAACAGCGTAATATGATTTTGACCTAACGTCTCTAATTTTCGATTTTTTCCCCGAAAATGGTCTCAAACGATTAGGTTCGAAGAATGGTATGAAGAATTCGAGGTCAAATTCGATTCTGTCCGGCTGGCCATCCGTTGTCACGATAACTTTCGAACGGAAAGAGATAGCGACTTGCAACTTTCAAGGTAGTGTGCGACAGCTGAGTCCGTTAATGGGCTTAATAGGCTAAACGGTTTCGAAGTTATGTCATCAGTAGTTTTGTTGTTATTTCCTCGATACCTCAAAAAATTTAAAAGAAAAAAGTTACAGGTTGTTCCTAAATAGATGGCGAATTTTGATTCGAATTTGTATCGGAAACCTCTTTATTTCAACTAATCGGTCATCGGATTTCTCTCCAGTGATAAATAAATAATTCCTTATGAACCATATGCAAAAACTTACCATGTTTTACATTCTTTTTTTTTAATGATAGATATCATTAATTACATCTGCCAAGTTCCTCTTTATTCAGTAGCATTTTGTGTTTACTATTAATTTGGTGATAATTCGTATTAAGTTATAAAATCGATCACTATGCCTAATTTTACCAATGAAGATTATTTAAATCTCATTCTACATCATGGAGAATGTAATAAAGTTAGAGATAGAACGATTCGACTGTTCATTGAGAGGTTTCCTGACCGACCCAGACCAACGAGAGATACCATTAACAGAACCATGACAAACTTGAGAAATGTCGGATCTTTCGTTAAGAAAACTATACACAGAGAAAAAAGTGTAGTAGAAGATGAGAACAACGAAATTACAGTTCTTGCATATTTTCGTGTGAATCCTCAAAATTCTCTCAAAGATGCCGAGATTGATCTGGGATTATCTCAATCGAGTGTTTGGAGAATATTAAAAAAACATAAAATGCACCCATATAAATTCAATAGGGTACAGCATTTGAAGGAAACTGATTTCGTCAGGAGAACAGAGTTTTGCTAAGCTATGATGATTCGATTTCAAGAGAATGAAAACTTTTTGGACTGTATAATTTGGACAGATGAATCTAAATTCACAAAGAATGGTTCTTTCAATAGGCATAACAGTCATTATTGGGATGAAGAGAACAACCACCACTTCAGACAATGGAACTTTCAAGAGACCTGGAGTTTCAATGTTTTTTGCGCCATGAAAAATAATGCAATTCTCGATGTTCACATTTATGATGGGACTTTAACTGGTAAGATAGAACACTACACATGTTTGCATTATTTAAAGAATGTTCTCCCTTAGGAGATAGATATTCTGACATATTGACTCAAATAATTGAGCCGCTAGTACAGAACCATAATGACTTATGGTATCAACAAGATGGCGCGCCTCCACACAATTCACTCAATGTGTCAAATATCCTCTACAGGCTACTTGAAGATCGATGGTTGGCGAACAATGGTCCACATCTTTGGCCACCACGTTCCCCCGATTTAACTCCTTTAGACTATTATGTTTGGGGTAGGATAAAAAATATTGTCTACTCAACTCCCCTGACTGATAAAGAGGACTGCATAGAACGAGTCAGAAATGCGTTCAGGTTTGTTTAGATTTTTAGATTCATAGTTTTGAAACTCAATTTGGTTTTTAAACACTTTTGCAGATCTCTTCCTCCCGATGAAATAAGAAGAGCAACGCACGAAGCATTCCTGAGACGTATAAATAAATGTCTAGAAATTAACGGTCAAAACTTTGAGCATCTTCTCTAGTTATAACTGCGAGAGTTTGCCATGGTTCTCCTAATAGTAACTTGAAGTCGGTTTCAAGAAGGGGTGAAAAATCTACAGCATGATTCAAATAACAGTTCCTGAAAATTTCATCCTTTTGGCGTGAAGGGAAAAGAAATAGCTGAAAATTCAAGACGAAAAACAGTTTTTTGTGAATAACTCAGAAAATATCCATTTTAGGGCAAGGGTGTGATGCATACACTCACATTATTTTTTAACGTAGATTCAATATCTGCCATAAAAAAATGGGGTTCTAATTAGAAAAAATTGATTTTTCACGATTTTGTCATCCCTAACTTTGAAAGCGATTTTTTCACCCCCTGTATCATGAATCGCGATTTCGATTTTTAAAGTGGATACATCAATCTTACATCTTGAAAAATCCCAAAAATGAAAATTTTCTATCCAAAAACCTCGAAGTTATTCTTGTTTCAGCGGAGCTCTATTTTAGATTTTTTTTTCCAATTTTCACGCTCAGAGAGAATTTTCCAACCAAAACTGAAAAATTTTACATCAAAATAACTTGAAATTTTCTAAGGAATCTATTTCTGCAATAAAAAAATGGTTTTCTAATTTGAAAAACGGAAGTTGACGTCATTTCCGGAAAGACCGGAGGTGCTCATGCCTTGAAAATATTTTAGATTTCATCAGCATCGTGAAATACTTATAAGTGCTGAATTTCATGAAAATACGTTCAGTAGTTTCCCGTATAAATATGGGTGAGGTTCCTCGTGAAAGACCCTGTATAATCATGCTTACTCAGAATTCCATCATCAATTTTGAATTAATATATTTGGTCAAACTTTAGCGACAGGCTATGATGAAAACCAATTATATCTCCGGAAGTATTGGTTTCTCAGAGTTGGGAATGATAACAATGTATTCATATGATAGAACTGCATCATAAAGGAAGTTCAATTCAAATGATAGTTTATTTATCAAGATTAAATGAGCAATCATGAGAATGAGAACTGTCCATGGAAGAAATCAAATTAAATCTGGCCAATTTTGCCTTATAACGAACTTAACCGAGATATTCATCTCCCTAACCTACTCTGAAAATTTCAACTACCTAGCTCATTCCGTTCGAGAGTTATATCTATGTCTATGGATGAAAAGCAGTCTCACTACTCTCAGATCTCTTACTTCATGTTCCGTTCCGAGATGTAAGACTTTTCTGAGAAAAACTAATTTCGGAGCAAACAACTGAGACTTTTCTCACTTCGCTCACAATTCTTCGATTGATTAGATAATGACATGTCTCAGGAAAATAAACTGACATTATGACAGAATGATTTTCGACCACGGATCCTTGATCAGTGAGTCGAACCAAATCGTTCAAGACCATTTTCATCGAAAAATTCGATAATTACAGACATTTGGGCAAATTGATAAGCACTCAGTTCCGAGGAACTGGAGCGCCAAAAAGATTTGGGACATCTATACTAAATTACATGCGGATTTGAAGAAATGGCATAAGAAATTTTGATCCTGTAAGAGGTTCTGGGAACATCATTTTGCCCAAATGTCTGTAATTTTCGATTTTTTGCCCAAAACTAGTCTCAAACGATTGGGTTCAACTCCCTGATGAAGAATTCGAGGTCAATTTTGATTCTGTCCGTTCGGTCGTTGCCACGATAACTTGAGAACGAAAAGAGAGAGCAACATAAAATGTTCAAGGTAGGTGGAGCATCCCAATACGACGGACAAGTTTGTTAAAGGGAATAATCGACCCAATGGTTTCCGAGTAATAATTTTGTTTTCAACCAATACAAGTCCAATCGAATTGAAACTTGGGGAGTAGCTGTAGAATACAAACAATGGACGTTTGTGAATGTTTGTGAGAATCGTATCACTAGAACATTTTTAAATTGTTAAAAAATATTATTTATGTCACGATAACCTGAGAACGGAAAGATATAGTGACTTGAAATTTTCAGGTTAGGTTTTGCAACTGAGTGTGACATTTGAGTACGTTTATAGACATAATCGGCGAAATGGTTTTGGAGTTATACCCATCTGAATTTTGGTTGTTATTTCCTTATCAACTCGAAAAATACAAATCCGATTCAATTCAAACATGGTTATTAGTTGTAGAATTCCAACGCGAAAATTTTTGCGAAATTTCGCGAGGGTCGTATCACTAGAAAATTTCAAAAAAATCATTGAAAAAATTCTATTTTTCAGAAACTATTCGTCTGACAAAGCTGAAATTTTGCGAGAGCGTTCGGAACGTAATTCTACTACCAATTTCCAAGTTTGAACACGATCGGATCTATATTGTTGGAGATCCGAGCAGCCTTGTGTGAGTCAGTATCTGGATGGGTGACCGTTGCCTCGATACCTTCAGAACGAAAGGAGATAGTTAGTTGCAATTTTCAGGGTGGATTGCGCATCCGAATAGGAAAGTTAATTTCGTTTTTAGGCATAATCGGTCCAATTGTTCCAGAGTTATTCCCAACTGGAATATTATTTCCTCGATAACTCAAAAAAAATAAACTCGATCGATTTGAAGCTTGGTAACTAGTCTTAGAATATCGTCATAAGAACGTGTCACGAGCTTTTGCGCGCATGTTATATTGTCCACTCTCCAGTATTGGACAAGTCAAATTCAATTCTGTCCGTTCTGCCGGTCCGGACGATAACTCTCGAACGGAACGAGTTAGAGCGTTGAAATTTGCAGGGCATGTTAGGAGCGTAAATATCTCGGAAAAATTCGTTAATGGGCAGAATCCATCAAGCCGTTTCGGAGTTACGGCCATTTTTAGTTAAAACTATTTTCAAGAATATTTCCGAAACCGATCACTCGATCTATCTGAAATTCAGAATCAAATTGTAGAATCATGACTTTTATATGCCTGCGAAGTTTTGTATTGATCGGATGGCTGTAAACTAGAAAAAAAAATTCTAATATTTGAAAATGAAATTGAAATTTTGATTTCACTATAACTTGAAAAATACTGATCCGATTGAATTGAAGCTCGGTAGTTAGATGCAAAGTACCAATAAAAACACTTGTGCAAAATTTCGTTTGGAGAGCATGAGTAGAAAAAATTAAAAACTATTAGCGGAATATTTGGCTTGAAATTCCGATACCAAATATCGGATTGAGTTCAGTTTTGGCACGAATTATGACCTCTTGAGGTGTGCAAAATTTCAATGTGAACAGACCACTAGGAGCCTAAAAAACAATTAATAATTTTGAACTTCCAAACTGGACAAATTATTTCATTTCGAATTCCTACATGGAATATCTCTAATATCTGGTGATCAGATTTCGTTCCGACGTGTTTATTGCGCGTTTATTCGAATCAATGCGATATGTACGAGGGCAACTGATTAAAATATGGACCACTTACTAGCATGGCAATTGAATTAATGCGTAAACTATGTGTGGAAAATAATAAATTGGTTTTCAAAATTTGTCTGAACGACTGGGGGTGTAACTGCCTCTTTTGTTCATTTTTTGTTATTCGCATAAGCAGACGAGGAATAATTCAACTGCTCGAGTTTTCTTCTGAGAAGATTGAGGTTTTGGGGTGGAGGATGCTATTCCTTCATAGAATCCCCCGGTGCGGGTCTGCGCATGCGTGGATTCAAGATGCGATATCTCCTGAACCACTAGTGACTGACCGGATGGCCATAAAGTGGCAAAAAAAAATTTCAAAAATTTTAAAATTTTGTTTCCACGATTACTCGATCTGATTGAATTGAAACTCAGTAGTTAGATGCAAAAGACCAAAGCAAACACTTTTACAAAATTTCGTGAAGATCACGTGACATGAAAAAATTCTAAAATTACTACTATTTTGTGGAATATTTTGCTTGAAATTCCGAAACCTATTTATTTGAAGTTCATGCTGCCCTTTCCAGGTATTTTTCGTTATGCGCATGTGCAGATGAGAAGTCATTTAACTGCTGTAGTTTTCGTCAGAGAGGATTGGGGTTTTGGGGTGGCGGATGCTATTACTCCATAGAATCCCTTAGTCAGGGTCTGCGCATGCGTGGATTAAAGATGCGATATCTCCTGAACCACTAGTGTTGGAGAATCGAAGTTTTTTTGTGAGGTGTGTGATTTTGAGAGGACTTTAAGCCGCGAGTAGATTGCGCATGCGCAGAAGAAAAGTGACTGTTTTTGGGTTGTAAGGGTTATGTTGGCAGTGCTGAGCCGATATTGTGAGGTTTTAAAGGAATATTCATTGCAATTCAGTCCCGGACACAAGTCAGTTTGGGGAAAATAGCGTTGTTGGCGAGTGTGCGTACCGTGACCCTGGGGCTGATTTTGGAATTGATGTTGCCCTTTACGGTCATTTTTCGTTATGCGCATGAGCAGACGATAAGTGAATTAACTGCTGGAGTTTTCTTCTGAGAGGATTGGAGATAAGATGTGCAGGATGCTATTACTATACAGAATCCCCTTGGGAGTATCCGCGCATGCGTAGATTGAAGTGGACTGAACCAATGGTTTTGACGAATCAGAGTTTTGTGTGAGGTGTGTGATTTTGAGAGGACTTGGGTTTGTTGGGTGCGGTTCACGTCTAGCGATCATGGATTTTGTGCTGAGCCAATATTGTGAGGCTTTAAAAGAAAATTCAATGAAATACTGTGAACGAACAAGTGAGTTTCGAGTAAATAGCGTTGTTTTCGAGTTGAAATGTCTGGTCGTGGCTCGAGGGCCAATTAATAAATAACTATATTTGGATGATCTATTTTAAATCCTAACGTAGGTCCAATAATCGCAATTTTGTTTTATTTCGATCTACGGTTAAGCTAACAGCCAAACTGTATTGATAGCCATATTTGTTAAAGGAACTTTAAAAAATATAAAGAGGCACGGACGTGAAGTCAGTACTCTTTGGTTCGCGTGTTCGCGTTGGCTAATTTGAATTGAATGATGAGTACTTCAATCTCAGTGGATAGAGCGAGCTGGAGATCTATCTAGAGGATATTGGAAACCATTCACTGTCGGGTCAAAAATTAATAATGCAGTATCTACGCTGCCATAAGGATAGATTAACAAAGTTGAAAAAGAACACAACTGACTCTCCTTAGTCGCACAAGCTCCAAAGAGGTTCTGAGGGATCTCCTTGGGAAATACTTGGGAGGGTCAGTATAATCATAATCATGTTTATAGCACGCGCGCCAAATGCAGATTGACTTAACAATGAAAGAAAAAGTGTAAGAAAGTTTTGACGTGGGGTCAATCTGCTTTGGCGCGCGTGCTATAAACATGATTATGATTATACTGACCCTCCCAAGTATTTCACAAGGAGATCCCTCAGAATCTCTTAGGAGCTTGTGCGTCTAAGGAGAGTCAGTTGTGTTCTTTTTCAACTTTGTTACTCTATCCATATGGCAGCGTAGATACAGCACTCTCAATTTTTGACCCGACAGTGAATGGTGTCCAATATCGTCTGGATAGATCTCCGGCTCGCTCTATCCACTGAGATTGAAGTACTCATCATTCAATTCAAATTAGCCAACGTGAACACGCACGCCAAAGAGTACTGACCTCACGTCAGTCTTTTTGGCGCTCTTGTTTCTCGGAACAGAGTGCTTATCAATTTGCCAAATGTCTGTAATTTTCGAATTTTTGGCTGATAATGGTCTTGAACGATTTGGTTTGACTCACTGATCAAGAATCCGTGGTCGAAACCGATTCTGTCCAGCCGTCCGGCCGTTAACACGATAACTCTCGAACGGAATGAGCTAGACAGTTGAAATTTTCAGAGTAGGTTTGAGGGATACATATCTCGGTTGCGTTCGTTATTTTTTTTACATCACAACTTTTGAATTCAAATTTTTTAAGATGCAGTTTTATCATAAGAATCCATTGTTATCATTTTCAACTCTAACAAGCTAATACTTTCGGAGATATGATGTTTCAAAGTTTCAATAATACATCGTAAGTTCTATGTATTCACAGAATGTGAACACAGAATCTGATGTCTGTGATCACTATTCATATATGTCATCTTTTCTAGCTATTAGAGATTGTCAATTCATAGTTGTTATTTTCTCTTGGAAATCAAGTAGCATTCGATTCTTGAATTTTTGAATATATACAAGACTGTTTTGATGTAGTTTATGGAGGCAATAGGAAGGAAGAACATAATTGAATCATCAAAAGAAATTACTGCTCTTTGACCAGTCAGGTTAATATTACCTTTTACTTCCTTAAGTAGTGAGACATGTTCCTATATACAGTATTTTCATAATGTTGCTACCGAAAAAATACTGAAATACGGATCTACATTTGTGAATCAATCATTTTTTCTAGAGTTAAGTTTCATAATACAGAAAAGAATTTGCTAGTATATGTAGTATGAACTATTAAATTTTGAATTTTGAAAAGAGGATAGTATGTTATTAATATATTTTGAACTATTAAAATAATTTGCTCGTAATCCACTACCTACTCAAATATCAGGAATAAATGGACAATCTGATATGATTGTCTCCAGCCTTGCTCTAGACATTTCGATGATACTTTCCTTAGCTATTTCGAGTTGTGGAAACTATGCACCGAGCGTAAGTTGCAACAACCTATTCCACGAGGTTGAACCATTGCAGATTGCTCATTTAATCTTGATAAATAAATTTAATGACAATTTGAAGCATTAAGGCATTGAAGCATTGTAGATTGCTCTTTTTTTCATAAGATAATTTTTGAACCATTTGTTTAAACGACACTTTTTATAAATTTAATTTCTCTCATGATGCATTTCTATCATAGGAATCCATTGATATAATTCCCAACTGTGAGAAACCAATACTTTTGGAGATATAATTTGTCTGTTTGAACAAGAGCACAGAAAGCTGCTGTCCACAGGGCTTGGACCAATTTTTTATTTTATTTGTAAAATATTCCGCTGAACATTTCTCATAATCCAGAGTTCTGGAAATATGTTTCTTTGAGTGTCTATGCTTAGCAACTCTTACACTGAATCAGTAGGAAAAGCTTCAGAGGTAATTACTGGATACTACCCGTTGTTTGTTTCAATGATTCGAGTTTCATGTCAATATGCATTATTAGTCTGGAAAACTCTTTTATTTCTTCACGCCTTCTTGCTTCAATACTTTTCAATTTCATTTTCATTTTGCTATCAATTGTAACTTGCATATGTTGCTGTTTTCTCTAGTAATTAAAATAATTAGATTTAGGAAATACATAGTAAATCTTCGAAATATTTTAGGGGGCACCACTGGGAAGGCTACAAACATGCACTTTTGCATCTGAACAGAATTAATTTAAATAGAAATTATCTATTTATTCATACAATTGAATCAACATGAGTTAATTCCAACACAACGTAACCTTGAATCATGTCCGAGAATATTCATGGAGATAAATGAAGTAACAATAGAAAAGCTGAAAACAAACCTGAAATGGGAAGGTTCGAAAGTTTAAAATCAATATTTGTTTAAATTTTCAAGGAATAGATTCAATTTTTTTCCAAAATCATAACATGAAAATGAATCGATTAAAATTAATTATTATTAATTCAGTATCTTCTATTGATCGATAATATTATCCCTCAATGTCGACTAGTATAGAAGTATGTGAACCTACCAATACTCGATATACAGTGTGGAAAAGCCATCAGGAATAAATTCATTATCTTAGTTACTGTACATATTTATGGATAATCCAGAAACATGTCAAACATAAATTTTAAAATTTATCATTTATCATTCTTCTTAGTAAAAATGCGAACCCTTCCTTCAACCCCCTTCGAAAGACAGGTGGCTTGTGATAAAGCGTGTGAAAGGTCTCGTTATTCTCTTCTCAGAAATCACTTTATGTTTATTGCAGAAATCAAATTAGAAAAAAATAAAATCAAGTGATTAGCGAAATTTGGTACAATATAAAAAACTAAAATGTAGCAAAAGAATATGAATGTTAATGAAGTAGAGGTTCAAAGTGTTCACTGCGAACGCCTTGGCAACATCCAAACATCAAATAAAAAAATTTTCCAACATTATTCAACATCTCAGGAGTGATCATTTTTTTTTCATATCATGAAGGCAAATAAGTTTAGTATTATTGTAATAAGATTTTGAAATATTCGAGGGAATATTGTAATGGATTTCGGTAATCACATGACCTATTTTTTTTCTAATTTAATTTTAGCAATAAACATAAAAGTGAAAAAATTCCTGAATAGAGAATGACGAGACCTTTCAAACGATGTATCACAAGCCCATACTTCCCATTTGAAAAAATGGACCGTTGAAAGTAGGATTCGCATTTTTACGAAGAAGAATGACAATTTAAAATTTGAATTTGACGTATTTCGAGATTCTCCATAAATATGTTCTGTAACCAAGAGACTGAATTTATTTCATTCGACTTTTCCACACTTTATATTCAACGGCCACCATCCATTGAAGACAACATATTGTCTCTAAACCTAGCTCAATTTGTGATATTGCAATATATTATAATAATGGGTGACAATATTCATGAAGGATTTTAACATAGAAATGATCAGTCATCGTGTCATAATGAATATCCATCCTTTTCCGCCATACGTTTATCAACAGGCGAATGAAATACAGAGTCTTTATAAGTGATTGTAACAACGCAGTTGGCTTTGAAATATTCTTATTTTGCCGCTTCATATAGATCTATACTGTTTACATCTACATAATTTATTTTCTGACGATACAGTTATCAAGGCGGTCAATTTCAAAGCTCCTGTAAAATGGTCAGGATCCTTAGCGAAGCGGCAAAGAATGATTCAAAGCCAACTGCGATGTTACAGTCATTTAGAAAGACCCTGTATTTTCTGAAAGCTCTACCAATCCTACACAAAGCTTCATTATCTCCGCATGTAAATTCTCACCAATTTCCTCTGTTATTCATCTACATTTATCAATTTTTTCAAATTTCCATCTTCACTGCATTATAAATCGGTTGATAACTGATGATAATGGGTGGGCCATTTAAAAGTTTAAATTTAAAAATGCAATAAAACGAAAACGGTTTGAAATTTTTTCAAACTAATTTTTTTATATGAAGTAAAATTGTTCCGGTTAGAAATAGAATATTATTTCATTCATATGGCTGCCGCGGCTGGCCTCACAGTACCTCATACGATCGGACTAATTTTCGAACACTTTTTCGAGTGTATGGGATCGTAGCTCGGCAATGACATCACGAATATTGGCCTTCAAATGCTCAATTATCTCTGGTTAGCCGGCATAACACTTGTCTTTACCGGCGCCTCACAGAAAAGAGTCCAACGGTGTCAAATCGCAGCTTCTTGTTGGCAATTGACATCACCATTTGGGCTAATCAAAAAGTCATCAATTGTTTGATGATTGAATTGTGGCATGAGGTGTGTGGCAAGTTACACCATCCTGTTGAAACCAAATACTGTTCACATCAATACCATCAAGAGTGGGCACAAAGAATCGGTAATCATGGATCGATAGGCCGTAATGGTTGCGCCGTCCTCATTTTCAAAGAAATATGGGCCAATGACGCTTCCGCTCCACAAGCCGCACCAAACTGTCACTCGTATTTGGGGCATTGGCTTCTCTAAGGCCACGTGTGGGTTTTTTAAGCCCCAAATACGGCATTGTGGGTCCTTCTTTGCGAACAAATTGTGTACGACTTTTTCGTGCAATTTCTGAGCAAAAGTCTCTGTTTTGGAAATTAATTTCAAATAAATACCAACGTAGCTCAAGCGTATATCAATTCATTTCGTTCAGCGGAGATGATATACTGAATTTTGTGACAGAATAGAATGCAATAAGTATTGTCAGCCTCGAATTAACCGGTGGTCCAAATTTAAACCGATAGATGGCCCACCCGTTAGAACACTATGAATAATTATCTGGTAACAGAGGAGTTTGGGAATATGCTTTTCCCACTTGAATGAAATATTTTTTAAATGTAAATCAATGATCGAAGAAAAAACAGTATGTATAAGTCATACTGTTTTTTCTTCGATCATTGATTTACATTTAAAAAAATTTCATTCAAGATGTAATCAAGTAAGTTTAAATAGGTTTCTCTATGTTCATATTGAAATATAGAAGTGGTAACCATGGAAATTACTTTGTTATGACAAAAGTAGTGTTTCATTTTATTGTAATAATCCATTTGTAACATTACCGCACGCTACAGCAGTGCGGTAATAATATTACCGCACTGTTAGTTTCTAATCGCTTAGCAACTGCCCACTATTATGGAATGTTGCGCATAGAAAACAGGTCCAAATAGTGTCACTTTTCCCACGATCGAAGAAAATTAGTTTTGTCAATAATCCATTCAGGGAATAATGAATACTTTTATTCTCCAAACAATATTGCCAAAATCGGTTTTTCTTCGGTCCATCGTTCTCCAATTTCTATCTTTCTTTATCTGAAACATTGCTGTGAAGATTTCATTGCCAAAAACCGAATTTCAGAAATATTTCTTTCTGAATCAATAGTACATTATTGAATTCTTATTTCCAATCATTATCAAGTCAATGGGGTGGACGAACAGTAGTCACAGAACAATTTTTTAAAATATTTTTTTTTGGTACGAAGGTAGGTACATAAAACTGTCGTAATTTCTGAATAGTGCCATCTTGAATCAAATCTACAGTTCCTACAAATCAAATTTCTCGCGATGTTGCTAGAAAAACGAATCAGTGAACCCACCGGGGAGTTCCTCTATTATTCCCACAAGTCAAGTTGGACCATAGACTTGGTATGTAATGATAACAGGCACTATTTTGTTTTCGCTCTCTGAATAAGATTTTATTCTTCATGTGAACAGATGTTTTCATTTTATTATATTTCCCTGCATTTCATTATAGTTCATGTTTTTGCGCGTATGTTCTAGGGAACAACGTGCGTGCTATCATATTTCCCAAATACCGGCCGGCCGCCCTTTGCACGATAGGTTGAGCAACCGAATGTGACAGTTGAGTTCATTAATGGGCATAATCGGCTAAATTGTTCTGGAGTTAAACCCATCTGAAATGTTTTTGTTATTTCCTCGTGAGGATCATATGACTAGAAAAAAATATGAACATTTTACTTCAAAATAAAATATATATTTCAGAAACTATGTATATATATCAGATCACGCTGAAACTCCTCACAAACCTTCAAGTCACATTTTGTTTTCCAGATATTTCCAAAAATACTGATCTGATCGAATTGAAATCCAATAGGTACTCGTTTGAGAAGTGACGGCTTGAAGGTTTATGCAGTATTTAGTGAGGGTGTGTGAGGCGTGAATAGACAGTAGAACATGCGCACAAATGCCCCTGACTTCACTTCGAAATTGTAATGATATAGGATTTTATTTTAATTTCCTAGTGAGCATGTATTGTTGTTTTAAGTGAAGGTACTACTTTTAACTCTGTATGGATATACTAATTATACTTATTCATTCGTATTATTAACACAAGAAATTTACTTGTTATTATGAATTTCCATAGTCAATTCGATTAAGAGTGCTCAATACAGGAGAACAGACAATAGAATTCACCATGGTAAATTATATTAAGAGTGTTCATTACAGGAGATTGGACAAGAGAACATACGCGCAAAATCATCTGACTTCACGTCAGTGCTTCAACCAATTTTTTTTTTAATTATCTTTTTAATATTTTCTGGTGCTACGATCCTCACGAAATTTGGCAAGAATTTTCGCGTTGGCATTCTACAACTAATAATGATGTTTGAATTGGCTCGGATTTGTATTTGTTGAGATATTGAGGAAATAACAAACAAATTTCAGATTAATATAACTCCAAAACCATCGGGCCGATTATGTTAGTTAACGAACTTTCATGTCGCATTAGATGCGCAATCTACCCTGAAAACTGCAAGTCGCTATTTCTTTCCTTTCTCCAGGAATCATGAGAAACATAATATTTTTTCGTAATTTTTTAAAATTTTGTAGTGGTACGGTCCTCACAAAATTTTACACACGTCTTCATGTCGATATTCTACAACTAATTACCAAGCTTCAATTCAATCGAGTCTATATTTTTCGAGTTATCGAGGAAATAATATTCCAGGTGGGTATAACTCAGAAACCGTTGGGCCGATTATGCCCAAAAACGAAAATAACTCTCCCAGATGAACAACCTATCCTGAAAATTGCATATCCGATCATGTTCAAACTTGGAACTTGGTAAAAGAGTTTGATTTCGAAGGCGTTCGCAAAATTTCAGCGATGTCGGACGAATAGTTTCTGATATATAGAAATTTTCTATGATTTTTTAAAAACTTTCTAGTGATACTCACGAAATTTTGCAAGAATTTTTACGTTGCCATTTTACAACTAATAACCATGTTTGAATTGGATCAGTATTGTATTTTTTGAGATATTGAGGAAATAACAACCTAATTTCAGATGGGTATAACTCCAAAACCGTTTTGCCGATTATACCTACAGACAAACTTCAATGGCGCATTCAGATTCTCAACCTTACCTGAAAATTTCAAGTCGCTATCTCTTTCCGTTCTTAGGTTATCGTGGCGTAAATAATATTTTTTAATAATTTTTTAAAAATTTTTTATCGATACGATTCCCACAAAATTCACAAACGTCCTGAGATTTATATTCTACAATTACTCACCAATTATCAATTCGATCGGATTAGTATTGGATGTAGACAAAATTATTACACGGAAAACCATTGGGCCGATTATGCCCATTAACGAACTTGTCCGTCGTTTGGGATGCGCCACCTACCCTGAAAATTTCAAGTCCTTATCTTTTTTCGTTCTCAAGTTATCTTGGCAACGGCCGGCCGGCCGGACAGAATCAAATTTGACCTCGAATTCTTCATCAGGGAGTCGAACCCATAATCGTTTGAGACCATTGGCGGCGAAAAATTCGATAATTACAGACATTTGGGAAAATGATAACGCGATGTTCCTCAGAACATACGCGCAAAAAAGAGGACAAGTAATTAATATTGTCATATTCACCTTTCATGGAAGTATCTAAATAGAGCTATTATAGCCCATAGTTTAATTTGTAGGACTCATAAGCTGAAGTTTCCGGTATCAGTTCTCGTAGCCGTAAATTTTCTTTTTCGTGTTCTGGGAACAGCATGCTGTCATTTTGCCCAAATGTCTGTATCTGATGAAGAATTCTAGGTCCAAAATCGATGGATTTTCGTTAATTCCTCCAAAATGGACGCCGCCATTCTGACATTTCTGACCTTTGGATACTTATAGCAGTTCTAGCTTATACCTTTCAAAAAATTAGAGATGTGCGATTTTGTCCATTAATTAATGGACAAAATCTTCGAAGTAATTACTTCGAAGATTCGCAATCCCTTTCGTAAGATTATAGCGCACGGCATCTTTATTCCAGATCCTGAGGATCGTTCGATTTCGGCTACACTCGGGTCGTTTTATTTCTGTAGTCCCATAAAAACGGTCGATTTTCCCCATTTTGGCGATTTTCAAACGATAGTAGAAAATAAATGGAAACAAAATTGGAAATAGCGGCTCGCTAGTTTATCCGTCTATCATTGGTCTTTCGATCAGTACCGTCAGATATGGTCGGGCGAGAGAAACGAAAAAACCTTTTTTTTTTCGAACGGAAAGAGATATCGACTTGAAATTTTCAGGGTAGGTCGCGCCTCCAAATACGACGGACAAGCTTGCTAACGGGCCTAATCGGTACAACGGTTTCCGAGTACTAGTTTTGTCTTCAACCAATATATATATCCGATCGAATTGAAATTTGGTAACTAGTTGTAGAATACTTATATAAAGATGTATGTGAAATTTTGTGAGGATCGTATTTCTATAAAATTTTAAAATATTATTAAAAAATACTGTTTATCTCACGATAACACGGAAAGAGATAGCGACCTGCAATTTTCAGGGTAGGTTACGCATCCGAATTCGACAATTGCGTTTGTTAATAGGCTTACCGCCGTATTCACAAAGCATTGTTAAGTGTTTGAATCTCCGTTAAGTCCTAACTGAGGTCCTCAGTTAAGGATAAATAAGAATCGCAACCTCAGTTTAAGTGAAAATTATGGTGAAACAGGCCTGTTTAAGCACCGTTACATACGTAAACTTAGGTTGCGATTCTTATTTATCCTTAACTGAGAACCTCAGTTAGGACTTAACGGAGATTGAATGCTTTGTGAATACGGCGGATAATCGGACAAAACGGTTTTGGAGTTATACCTATCTGAAAATTGGTTCTTATTTCCTCAAAAACTCAAAAATTACGAAACGTCCTATTCAAACATGGTAATTAGTTGAAAGTTAGTAGAATGCCGGCGCGCAAATTTTTTCGAAATTGCGTGAGGATCCTATCACACGAAAATTGAAAAAAAAAATTGGTTCAAGCCCTGTGGACAGGAGCTATTGGGCGCATGTTCATCTTCCTTGTGGCCCGTACTGACCAGTAAAGAAAAAAAGCAGTATCATGTTGAATACCTTAATATTATTCTGGAACACAAATTTTCCATTACAATAATCTTCATCTAGCTTCTATTTAGTATCAATTCCTGTAGAACGTGATCATAATAAGTGTTTTCCATATAATAAAATGTGTTTGAACTTGGTATGTAGGAAATCTGACATCAATTATTGGAATTAATTGATTTGACAAACAGCCGTCAAATGAGGTAAATAGATTTTTGTGACGATTTTCTGTGACCATAGAACGTCAAAACACGCTGGAATGTGAATTTTAAGCAATATCTTCTGGAATTGAGATCGTATCGAACTGAAATTTTGCACACTCGTGTAGAATGCTTGATTTAACGTCGGTACAAATTTTTTTATTGAAAAATTTTCCAACTGCCCGATCCCAACAATACTTAGATAATATTATATCCATAAATTAAGCATTTCATTATTGCATTTCTTGAAATAGGTACCTTTTCAAGTCGATCAACATCGTCCTTCTTTCGACGTCTAAACTATGACTTGATTCTTTATGTTTATGTCTTTCAATTTGTTTTCGGTGGAATTCAAAGAGTTCATAGAATAATCGATGAAAATACTGAGAGAGACCCAGGAAATTTGACACATTTTGTCTTATATCTCCAGAAATTGAAATCGTATAGAGCCAAAATTTTGCGCAATGTTGGAAAATACTACAATTGACGTTAGTACAAGTTTTTGTTGCAATCTGATGAATAGTTCACGAAAAAAAAATTTTTTTTTCGAAAAAATTAAAAGAAATATTTTTTTAAAAATTACCAACATTTCGATCATAACAGAATTTTGCCAAAAGTTGCGCGTTTATATCCTCGAACTGACTACCAAGTTTCGATTCAACATCTTCTTTAGTTCCTGAAATATCAGGGAAATAACCTCAAAATTTTAAATGTCTATAGCTCCTAAACCGTCCGGCCGATTTTGCCCGTTAACGAACTTAACCGTCGCATTTTGATCAGAAACCTACCCTGAAAGTTTGAAGTCGATAGGACCTTCGGTGCTCCTGTTATCGTGCCTACGGCCGGCCGGCCGGCCGGCCATACGGCACCCAAAAATCTGACACCGGATTCGTGATCAGGGAGTCCGAATTAGTCTATTAGCCAATTTTCAGCTCGAAATTCGAAAATTACAGACATTTGGACGAAATGATAGGACGATGTTCCCCTAGAACATGCGCCCAAAAATTGAAAATCATTGATAAAAATTCTATATATCAGAAAGTATTCGTTAAACATCGCTGAAATTTTGCGAGAACCTTCAAAGCTCAACTTTACATCCAAGTTCCACATTTGAAAATGGTCGGATTGTTGGAAATCCGAGCAGTCTTGGCTCAGTTCCGTAGCTGGATGGGTAAACATTTTCGAACGGAAATAGATAGCAACTTTCAGTAATATTCAAGGCAGGTTGCGCATCCGAATGGGAGAGTTAAGTTCGTTGCTAGGTAAAATCGGTCCAACGGTTTCGGAGTTATACCCATCTGGAATATTATTTTCTCGATAACTCAAAAAATTCAGACCCGATCGAATTGATGCTTGGTAACTAGTTGTAGAATATCGATACAAATACGTATATGAAATTTTCTGAGGACCACTAGAAAATTCTAAAAAAATTATGAAAAAATATTATGTATCTCACGAAGAACTTGAGAACGGAAACAGATAGCGATTTAAAATTTTCAGGGTAGTTTGCGCATCCGAATGCGACCTTTAAATTCCTTAATCGGCATAGTGCGCCATATTGTTTTGGAGTTATACTCATCTGAAATTTTTCTGTTTTTTCCCCTATAAGTCAGGATATATAAATCTGACCAAATTAAAAGTCGGTGATTACTTGTAGAATGCCGACCCACTAATTTTCGCGGAATTTAGTGGTTATCGCATTCTGGAGTCACTTGAGGCGTAAGTTTTTTCGTATTTCAATTTCAATAGAATACATATTTCAGAATTGAGAATTCTGTGATCATAGACGATTCTCTCGTTACTGAAGTCTGTCATTAAAATGTATTCATATATTATAAAAGCTTAGAAAACGGTATAGACCAGGGTAGAAGCCTTTAAAAATGATATAAAGTGAACAAAAATTATAGTAGATTGAAACCCATTGGAAAAGGAAGAGAATATAACAAAAATTATAGGAAAAATAATTTACGGGCGATCTGAGGTCGGGAAGGGGAAGAGGGCGAGTTTTTAGGGGTAAAAAACGGTTTATCTCGATTTCCGGCAAAACTACTAGTCCTACGGGGAAAAGTTGAATGGCAAAGTTGTAGGTAATAAAAAGATCTACAACTTTTGTTTTCAAACTTTTTTCACATAACCTCAAAATTTATGTGAAAATTTCAAATAACCATATAATAAATAATATTTTTTCACCAAATTTGGTAAAAACTTACTTTTTCATGTTCCAAATACACTGTAATTTTTTGGATTTGAAATATTTTTGTTTTCACCTTAATTTGACTTAATATCGAAAAAGCATCCTAATTTTCAATTAAAAATTCTCACGTCAAAATATCTGCTTTTTTAAAAAAGTACGTGGGTTTTTTGTTCATTGGAGTCTCTACTTTCTTATGGTGTAAAAAAATATACATTACTAAGGTAAATTTTCTCGGAAAATGCTAAGTTAATAAAGTTAATATTTAATAAGATATCCACAATATTTTGAGAAAGTTGTACAATCTTCTCTAAATTATATGTGTAGATGCCTATTTGTTGGTCTTTTGAGATAACTTGTAAACCTGAGTGACCTACGGATAATTTTAGCCCTTCAAAAGTTATTTCATAGAGAAGTGAGGAAGGGGATATGAGGGTCTGCGCCTTACTGCCTGTTACTTCGTAGCATTTTCTGGGAGAATTTACCATAGTAATGTATATTTTTTTTAGACCATCAGAAACTAGAGATTTTAACGAATAGAAAGACCACCTACTTTTTTGAAAAAGCAGATATTTTGACGTGAGAATTTTTAATTGAAAATTAGGATGCTTTTTCGATATTAAGTCAAATTAAGGTGAAAACAAAAATATTTCAAATCCAAAAAATTACAGTGTATTTGGGACATGAAAAGGTAAGTTTTACAAAATTTGGTGAAAAAATATTTTTTTTTGTAAAAGATAAAAATTAAAAACCAAAAACGTGGTTATTTGAATTTTTCACATAAATTTTGAGGTTATGTGAAAAAAGTGTTGAAACAAAAGTTGTAGATCTTTTTATTACCTACAACTTTGCCATTCAACTTTTCCCCATAGGACTTGTAGTTTTGCCGGAAATCGAGATAAACCGTTTTTTACCCTTAAAAACTCGCCCTCTTCCCCTTCCCGACCTCAGATCACCCGTAAATTATTTTTCCTATAATTTTTGTTATATTCTCTTCCCTTTACAATGGGTTTCATTTTACTATAATTGTATTCGGTTTCAAAAATTATCGACCCTGGTCTAGTATGTATCGAGGCTAAATTCGATGAAGAGTGTCCAATAGAGGTGAGAACATGCGCGCAAAATCCCCTGATACATATCAGTGCTTGAACCAATTTTTGAAGATTCAAGCTGAGTATATTTAACTGGAACTACAGTTTAAGTTAATATACATACTCGACTATAGTAAGTGTCCGACCGAAATTGGTTTTTCAGCTGAAACCGGAACCGAACTTTCGGCCAGGCTCTCACTTTCGGCTGAAACATAAACCGAACCCTAAACTTATATACACATATTTAAAAATTTATATTTTATGCTGAAATCTAGTGAGTTTTTCACGTTTATTTGTATATACATAGAAACAGTTAAGGACTGTTAAATAAAATAAAAAAACAATTTTTTTTTATCTCTACTAATTATTGCTATTATCAAGATGTAAAAATAAATTGTGAATAATTTTTCAGTTATACAGTGTTTTCTAGCAACTCCGCACCAAGAGGGACTTACTTTTTATATTGATTTTTTATCTTACAGAAAGCTGGTGCATCAAAAAGGATAAAAAATAATGTATAACTCGGCCAAATGCGACGTCCGCGGTTCGAGCGTAAATTGCCATTTTTGAACAAAAATGTCAACTATATCTCTGAAATTCCGATCTTTTTGTATGAAACGCTCTAAGTAAACTCGTTTGAAATTACAATTTGAATGAATGTGCAAAAATTCAGGTTGGGAAACCATAAAACATTATTTTTCCTTTTTTGCTTATTACTGTTTTAAAAATTGAATAATTACCCAACGGAATTTTTTTTGGTGACTAGACAATATTAGTGACGGCATGAAAGGCATAGACAATTTTGTTTGAACTTAGTTTTTCGACATTTGTTGGAATTTTCACAAATCTGTGCTCATAGAAAATAATTAACTGGCGTTGAAATTGAACGATGGTTATTCATGACAAAATTCTATTTCAATAACAAATGTAGCTATAAATTGGCAATTTGCAGCAAGATTTGCATTCTTTGGATTTCTTGGATGTGAATTGAATGTGAAATTGAAGGATTTTAATGGCAAAAATACGAATAGGATCAACTTTGCACCAGAATGAAACGACTTTTCAGGGAAAATTCGAACAAATCTCGAAAATCCAAGTTCAAACAAAATTTACTAGTTACAATCATATTTATACTGACACAAATGTCGTCTAGTCACCCAAAAAAAATTAAGTTAAGTAATTATTCGATTTTTAAAAGAGTTATGAGCAAAAAAAGAAAAATTATTTTTCATGGTTTTTCGACCTGAAATTTGGCACATGAATCTTAATTGTAATTTCAAACAAGTTTACTTAATGCGTTTTACAAAAAAAGTTCGAATTTTCCGAGATAATGGATATTTTTGTTTGAAAATGGCGATTTCCGCTCAGACCGGAAGTCTGAGTTGGCCGACTTTTATATCATTTTTGATGCACCAACTTTTTGTAATCAATGAAATTCCAAAATATCAATAGAAAGAAAAGTTTCTCTTGGTGCGGAGTTGTTGGGAAGCACTGTATAACAAACTTCACAAATAAACATTATTATTATTATATACTCTAATTAATTATCATTAAAGTAAATACTCATGAATTCTCAGTCTTAACAAAGATAGGCTACAATAACTTGTACAACAATTATGTACCTACTTATATTTCAGTAAGTTACTGCTTAATTAAAAAAAAATTAATGAAATAAAAAACAAACGAAATATGTTACTAATATTAAATAAAGAAAGAAATAAAATATGTTACGTATTTCAAATAAGTATTTTAGTATTGAAAAGTCCTATATTGTACGCTAAGAAAAGCCGTTTTTCCACGTTCTCACCCAGTGGATTATTCCGACGGCCTGAGTAGATTTGTGCATGTGTTAGCCGCTAAGTTGGCCAAACGACCAGGATAATTCATGAACAGTCAAGTTTCGCCCATTTAGTGGCCGAAACCGAAACTAAGGCCGAAACCAAACCCAAACTAACTATAATAGACAGTTTTTCGCCCTTGGTTCATAAATTACTATTATGAATTTCGGACCTCTTAAATAATTTCACAATAGCAAATGACAGTTATTCTCACATACACTTATGTCTGTATTGAACCGTATTATGCCATATCCATAGTGACCACAGCGACTGACAGTTGTTCTTACAGGCAGATATGTTTGTATTGAACCGTATCATGCCGTATTCATAGGGACCACAGCGGACGAAAAAGTACTTTTCCTTTATCTGGGACGTTAGCACACGGAAAATCCCGCAGAATTTCAGAGGGATCCCGCATTTGCGGGATTGGATTCCGTACACGTGAGTGCTTAAAAAAAAATATATCTCTAGAAACCAATTGCACGAATTCATTCGGCACCGAAATACGCACCGATAAATATCTTCAGTGACCCACTTCGAAACCACAGGGGTGATAAGGAAACAGTTCGAGCATTTCGATCAATTGTTTTCATCCTATTCTGGCTGCGCTGCAATTTGCTTATTTATATATCTCCGAAAAATGATAGATACTGAATCATCCATCATGATCGTTAGGTTCAATTAACTCGGACTTTCGATGCCCTGCTCAATAACAACGAAATTGATGGCGAATATGAAAATAACTGGCGCCGATCCACTTCCCATTATCAAGAAATTGTTGCCTCAATAGGATTGATTGATTACGGGGCGTCATTAGTGCTTATGAAACCAATAATATCATGTGTGGTTATGATGGATTCATTATAGATAATAATCTTTCTTTAAAGAAATAATAACAGAACAGTCACAATTCTTTCAGAATACAATATGTAATGAAGATTTGAATACAGAAATAGTTTCTTTCAACAAATTTAACTTGAAGTAAAAAAATTTGTTCCAGCGCTGACGTGAAGTCGGGAGCTTTTGCGCGCTTGTTCTTTTCTCTATTCACCTCTTAATCGAATTTAGCATCGATATAAACCGTTTTCTCTGCTTTTATAAGATATGAATTAATTTTATACCATTTTAATGAGAGACTTGAGTAATAAGAGAATCATCTATGATCACAGAATTTTAAATTCCGACATATATATTTATTGGGATTGAATTTTGGTGAATATCTAATAATATACGAAAAAACCTACGCCTCAAGTAACTTTAGGATACGATATTCCGCGAAAGTTAGTGGCTCGGCATTCTACAAGTAATTACCAAATTTTGATTGGATCAGATTCCTATATTTTTAGTTATAGTAGAAATAACAAAAAAATTCCAGATGAGTATAACTCCAAAACCGTTCAGCCGATTATGCCTATTAAGAAACCCAAATGGCGCATTCAGATGCACACTCTACCCTGAAAATTTCAAGTCTCGATATCTTTCCATTCTCACGTTATTGTCAGCTACATAATATTTATTCAATTCAATTTTTTTCAAATTTTCTAGTGGCACAGTCCTCACAAAATTTCACATAAGTCTTATGTCCATATTCTACAACTAGTGACCGAGTTTCAATGCGATCGAGTCTTCATTTTTTTAGTTATCCATGAAATCTACAAAAGTAACTACACCCTTGTCCACTAAAGTTTTTGTCGTCTGACATATGTTTCGGAAAAAAAGTTTCCATCTTCGAAGACGAAGCGTTACTAAAGCAAAGTGTTGAAAAATTCCAATGAAGTTTACTCAGGAACACTTGAAGGCATCGAAATGTATAAGAGAAAGGATATTTTACTAAATAATGATCTAACCCCTATTAATAACCCATTATTTCGATTTTACAAATAAGACCTTCATTCAGTAGAGAACAAAAACATTAACTGAAGAATCTCTGATCTGAAAATATCTGTTTTAATTCATCAAAATACGGCCAATATAACACTTTTATTCTCTTTGACAAAGAATGGTTTTAAATAACGATATGATGCATCTAAATAACTGTTCTCAAATCTCCTCTGAATCTGCATCCTCAAATCTTGGGTACCTACCTACCCTATATTATATCTGGATAAAATTATGGTTTAACTTTCGATAGTTTTAATCATATCTGAATATATGGGTCCCAATTATGTAAAATAAGTCCATAAGTACCATATTTAACTCGTCTCGGCCCGCGATAGGTATATAATCTTGTACATTTCTCTTCCCTTATAAAAATGGCATGAACACAGACATGACATTTCTTATCATATCATCTGCATCGTGATATTAGTTCAACTTCGCGTCAAAAATAAAAAATCATTGACATGCTGTAATAGTTGTAATATTTCGATACTTTGCCAATAACTCCAACAATATAGATCTGTTCGACTTTAAATCTAGAACTTTGCTGTAAAATTAGATTTTGACTCTTGTAAAATTTCAGCGATATCTGATAGTTTCTGAGATCCGGATTTTTTTTCAAAATTTTCTACTTATACAATCCTCACTAAATTTTGTTCTTCGTTTCGGTATTTTTCAACTAATAACTGAGTAGGTTAAGAATTTTTGGAACCATTGTTGATATTTTATACTGAACACAGTTTACACTACCACAACACCAACACTAACACATTTCATAGTCCGGTCAATCTAGACCACAAAATGAGAGTGAAGGTACATAAAATCCCAACAAGCTGCAAATTTGTTCAAACATAATTATAAATAATATTTAAAAGTTCCCCATCATATGTATGGAAAAAAATTTATTGAAGGTCAAAGGTCAAAAAAGTTTGATTTTCGCGATTTACAGCAAAACGGTAAGTTTTATCATAAAAGTAGTACATCAGACAAAAATTGTAGATCATAAAATTATCTATAAATAAAAAAAATGGGTTCAAGCCCTGTGGACAGGAGCTATCTGGCACTCTAGTTCAAACAGACAAATTATACCTCCGAAAGTATTGGTTTCTCAGAGTTGGGAATTATATCAATGGATTCATATGATATAACCGCACCATAAAGGAAATTCAATTCAAATAATAGTTTTTTTTATCAAGATTAAATGAGCAATCATGAGAATGAGAACTGCACCATGGAAGAAATCAAATTAAATCTGGCCAATTTTACCCAATAACGAACTTAACCGAGATATTCATCTCCCTAATCTACTCTGAACATTTCAACTACCTACCTCATTCCGTTCGAGAGTTATATCTATGTCTATGGATGAAAAGCAGTCTCACTACTCTCAGATCTCTTACTAACTTCATGTTCCGTTCCGAAATGTAAGACTTTTCTGAGAAAAACTAATTTCGGAGCAAACAACTGAGATTTTTCTCACTTCGCTCACAATTCTTCGATTGATTAGATAATGTCATGTCACAGGAACATAAGTTGACATTAGGACAATTCATACATAGAATTATTTATACCATTCTGTGACAACGTTGAAATACGATTTATTATTGAAATTTTGAAAAATCATATCTCCGAAAGTATTAGCTTGTTAGAGTTAAAAATGATATGAATGGATTATTATGATAAAACTGCTTATTAAAAAAAATTAATTTGGAATTTGTTTCGTAAAAAAATTTTTTTTTTTTTTACTCTGAAACCATCCGTCCGATTTTGCCCAATAACGAACTTAGCCGAAATATTTATCTCCCAAACCTACTCTGAAAATTTCAACTCTCCAGCTCATTCCGTTCGAGAGTTATCGTGCCTACGGCCGGCCGGACGGCCGGACAGAATGAATTTCGACCACGGATTCTTGATAAGTCGAACCAAATCGTTTAAGACCATTTTCATCGAAAAATTCGAAAATTACAGACATTTGGGCAAATTGATAAGCACTCAGTTCCGAGGAACTAGAGCGCCAAAAATGTATGAGTACACCACGTATATACATCTCTGGAGTTGTTATATATTATATATTATAATATATAACAACATCTTCATCTCCTGATATTTTATTTGATGAACTTGTGACGGTTCCAACCAGTCAACAGAAATTTCTTACAAATACTCACAAGTCTCGATTCATTTCAATGTTAATAAAATATATTGGTAAAACAAGCTAATAATGATGCTGATGTATTGATTATTGAAACAGCAATAGAGCAATTCAATTTGACAAATACAACTATTGTTGTTGGTGAAGATGTAGACTTACTCGTATTACTCACTGCTCGAACGCCAACTGAAAAAACTATTCTTTTCTTAAAACCAGGAAAAGCTCAACATCAATGAGATATATCATACTCATCAAAAAGTTCATCTACTTTTGTAAACTGTCAAAATCATGTACTATTTTTACACGCAATAACTGGCTGTGATACGACATCTGCGTTTTACTTGAGGGGTAAAATAGAAGTTTTCAAAATGTTTCAAAAACAAGATTTAGTTCAATGTGCTGAAGTTTTCAAAAAGAGTAATTCAACTCTACAAGAAGTTATCACCAACGGCAGCTGCTTTCTTCTTTCTATGTAAGGAGCTCCTAAAAAAACTACCTGTTTAGATAAGCATCGATATGCATGTTTCGTTAAAAATACTAAAAATAAAAAACAAGTTCAAATTGTCTTCCTCCAACCTCAGTTGCTGTTCATCAACATCTTTTTCGGGTATATTACCAAGTTCAAGTGTGGCTTGGTTATCAGCTAGACCCTACAGACTGGGGTTGGAAGTTGGTCAACAATATATTAGAGCCAGTTCAAACTTTACTCCCACCTGCTCCGGAAAAACTGCTGAGCACATTTTTTTGCAACTGCAAAAAGGGATGCAGTGCTAAATGTGGTTGCAAAAAAGTCGGACTATTTTGTTCTCTGGCATGCACAAATTGTCAAGGCCGGTCGTGCTCTGATGTTGAATCATAAACAATGGAGGATTCGTTTGATTCCGACGAAGTGTCATGCGACACATCGCTATTGACGCAATTTACTTGCATCCAAAATGAAGATGAAGAAGAAGCAGGAGAAGAAGAAAAAGAAGAAGAACAAGAAGAATTTGAAACTTACGAATCAGGCGAATGAACTTCACCACTTTTTTTTAATTTACATCGCTTTTATCTTTTACAATTTTTTAAGATTTCCGTTATTTTGCAATAGTTGCTCATTAAACAGGATCAAAACTGACCCGTGGAGTGAGCCTACTGGGAAAACCACGTTAAAAAAAACGCGCGTGGAAACGTGTGCATATTATGACGATAATAACTTTTATAACTTTTTGAATCGTTATATCTCAGAAACAGTGGCTTGTAGGAAAAAAAGTATATGTACATTTTTTATAGATAATGTTATGGTCTACGATTCTTATCCAAGGTACTTTTATGATAAAACTTCTCGTTTTGTTGAAAATTGCGAAAACCTCATTTTCTTGACCTTTGACCTTGAATACAAATTTTTCCATGATGGGGAACTTTTAAATATTATTTATAATTATGTTTTGAACAATTTGACTGATTTTCAGATTGTTGGGGTTTTAAATGCACCTTCGAATGTCTAAATTGACCGGACTATCAATATCTTACGCGCGTTTCGATAACCAAGTTATCTTCTAAAGAGACTGAAGGTAAACCGTTTACCTACAGTCTCGTTCCTCGTTAGATAGTGAACTGTGTTAGTGTTGGTGTAGTGATAGTGTAAACTGAGTTCAGTATAACAACTGAGCTTTAATTCGATCAGATCAGAAATTTTAGAGTTCTATTTGGAAAACAAAATTTCATGTGGCTATAACTCCTAAATCACTCGTAGGATTTTGCCTCGTAACTAACTTACCCGGTTCGTTTGGACTCCAAACACACCCTGCAAATTTCAAGTCTCTAACTCATTGCGTTCGAGAGTAATCGTGCTGGCCAGCCGGACGACTGGAGATAATTAAGTTTGACCTCGGATTCTTTTTGGCGCTCTTGTTCCTTGGAACAGAGTGTTTATCAATTTGCCCATATGTCTGTAATTTTCTAATTCTTGACTGAAAACGGTCTTAAATGATTTGGTTCGACTCACTGATCAAGAATCCGTGGTCGAAATCGATTCTGTCCGGCCGGACATTAACACAATAACTCTCGAACGAAAGGAGTTAGAGGATTGAAATTTACAGGGTAGGTTTGGAGCGTAAATATCTCGGACAGGTTCGTTAACGGGCAAAATCCATCAAGTGGTTTCAGAGTTATGGCCATTTTTAGTAAAAATATTTTTTATGAATATTTCAGAAACCGATTACTTGCTCTGTCTGAAATTTGGCATCAAATTGTAGAATAGTGACTTCTATATGCATGCGAAGTTTTGTATTGATGGGTTGCCGTAAAGTGAAAAAAAAAATAAAAAAATTTGAAAATGTTGTTTCTACAATAACTCTCGAACAGAATGAGCTAGGCAGGTGAAATTTTCATAGTAGGTTTGGGTTTGGGAGATAAATATATCGGTGAAATTCGTTATTGGGTAAAATCAGTCTGATGGTTTCGGAGTAACGAAACAAAAAATTTTCTTTTTCTTCACAAATTTCAAATTCAATTTTTTTTAAGATGCAGTTTCACCATAGACATTCATTGATATCATTTCAAACTCTAACAGGCTAATACTTTCGGAGATATGATTTTTCGAAATTTCAATAATGAATCGTACTTCTATGTTTCCACAGAATGCTGTACCTACTTAATTATTCTATCTATGAATTATTATATGATCTGTGTTCTTACATGCGATCCTGTTTTTCTATGAGAGATAAATGCCAAAATTATTTCTCGTTCGTTATACTTTATATAAAATAGACCTCTTGTTCTAGTAAACAAAATATGATTGAATGCAAAACTGACCAACGAAATAACCTCACCTATCATAGAATTATGATCATGATATGATATTATACTTTTGGGGTGATAATATAATGCCCATGGATAATCCATATGATGATGGAAATATATTCTTTGGTAAGATACATAATCAAATTGGAGAATATCTCCAGTAAAAACGAAATTGCAATATTATCTAAGTTTTAATTGATATAATATAAGTTTCAGAGTAGATTTGAGGAATGAATATCTCGGATGAGTTCGTTATTTGACAGAATCGGTCTGTTTGAATTTAATTTCTTTCATGATGTAGTTCTATCGTAAGAATCTATTTATATCATTCCCAGAGACCAATAATTTCTGATATATGATTTGTCAAAGTTTTGTCATAAATAGCTGAGTCGAAACTAATCATGCCATGAAGCATCTACCATGTCGGTCCATTTTGTCCAATTTTTATCTTTAAACCACGAGGAGTACATACAACATTGCTTTAAATGTCTCAACCTGAACGCACGGTTTTTGGCGCTCTAGTTCCTCGGAACTGAGTGCTTATCAATTTGCCCAAATGTCTGTAATTTTCGAATTTTTCGATGAAAATGGTCTTAAACGATTTGGTTCGACTCACTGATCAAGAATCCGTGGTCGAAATTCATTCTGTCCGGCCGGCCGGTCCGGCCGTAGGCACGATAACTCTCGAACGGAATGAGCTAGAGAGTTGAAATTTTCAGAGTAGGTTTGCGGGATAAATATCTCGGCTAAGTTTGTTACTGGGCAAAATCGGACAGAAGGTTTCGGAGTAATAAAAAAAAAATTTTTTTTTACGAAACAAATTCCAAATTGAATTTTTTTTAATGAGCAGTTTTATCATAAGAATCCATTCATATCATTTTTAACTCTAACAAGCTAATACTTTCGGAGATATGATTTACCAAAATTTCAATGTAAATCGTATTTCACAGATTGATATAATTATTCTATGTATGAATTTGAATTGACAGAAGGGAATATTGTAACTTCAAAAATATTGGGGTTGAAATACTCGTATTTTAGCGATGCAACGGGGACCTCACCCGAAAATGTTTGAAAATATTACGTAAATATTGAAAGCATAATTCTGTAGTTCGAGAGAGGAGAAAATTTGGTGAACGTAGATGAGGAAATTTTTGATCGATTACAAGGTAATTTTTTCATCATTTCTTCTCTTCTTTAATACATGTTTTATGGAATATCTACTATTTGTAGGTACTTTAAACCGGCCGTAGGCACGAAAACTCTCGAACTAAAGGAGTAAGCGGATTGAAAATTGCAAGGTGGTTTTGGAGCGTAAATATCTCGGACAAGTTCCTTCGATCTATCTGAAATTTAGCATCAAATTGTAGAATCATGACCTTTATACGCATGTGAAGTTTTGTATTGACCAGATTACCGCAAAGTGTGAAAAAAAAATTTTGAAAATTTAAAATATGTTTTTCCACAATAACTCTCGAACGGAATGAGCTAGGTAGTTGAAATTTTCAGAGTAGGTTAGGGAGATGAATATCTCGGTTAAGTTCGTTATTGGGCAAAATTATCCAGATTTAATTCGATTTCTTCCATGGTGCAGTTCTCATTCTCATGATTGCTCATGTAATCTTGATAAATAAACTATTATTTGAATTGAATTTCCTTTATGATGCAGCTCTATCATATGTATACATTGATATAATTCCCAACTCAGAGAAACCAATACTTTCGGAGATATAATTTGTCTGTTTGAACTAGAGCGCCAGAAAGCTCCTGTCCACAGGGCTTGAACCCATTTTTTTGTTTTTACGAAATGAGTGGTTCTAGTTCTGAAGAGCTACCAAGCGATATTGAAGAGGCAGCAGGTATGCTCTATTATCAGTGATTCCCAAAAGGCCAAAGGCAGTTTCTGATTGGCTTACGAAAAATTAATTAGGTACGTGGTGTTTTGATGAGAAAATAAAACATCTTAATGAAATAGTCTGACTTGCATATTTTGAGGGTAACAAAGAATGTTTTCCCATTATGGACACTTTACTCAATGTTAATTCATGTCCTTATCCTGCGCTATAACAGTTAAATAAATTTAATTAATTTTGTCACTAATTTTGAAATCCATATTTCAACAACAGTTATATATTATTTTTCCTGCGAACATACGCAAAGCAGTAATTTTCCGCACGCATTTGGGTTGCCAAAGTAACACTTTTCCGCATCGTGCGGAAAAAATATTTTGAGGCACGAAAATGTCGAACTGATTATTTTATACCATTTGAGACTCTTGCAAGTGTATAAAACTCCACTTTTTAATTATTATTCCCGATATTTTATTGAAGCATGAACAAATTTTATGTCAGAATTTTTCTCAGATTGTATAATACCTCAAGCTTTTCTCTCCTATACACAAACGTTGTGAACACTGTTGAAATTAACAGTTCTTATAGTGATCTTCCACATTCCATATTGCATGCGTCTAATGAAGCAATGTCTAAAGAGATATTGTCTACAGATATCTCTACTTTTTACAGGGTGTCCCAGAAGTCGACGTCAAGCCGGAAGCAGGTGATATTACAAGTCATGATAGTTAACAGAAAAATATTTGAAAAAAATTAGGTGATGTAATTTCAAAATTATATGCATTTAAAGAAAATCGACAAAATCTATACTTTGTGATGGTTATTCAATTCCCATTTCTATACAAATCTTAATTGTTGGCCAATTTTATTTTTGTTATGTCATCCTGAATAATGCGCCTGTATATTATTGCCCTAAACTTCATGACTTTTGCCCCCGTTTATAGCGAAATGTTACTTTTTGCACTACTAAATATTCAAAGCTCATATTTCGTCCATTTCAACTGCCTGTACTGAAAAAAAAAATGTACTATGCTAGTTCGGCAAGTAACTACTGTAGAAGTTGGAGCATTTAATGAGGATTCCAAAATGGTATAACAATTGTTAGTAATTCTGAAAGTTTTTCGGCTAGAATTTTTTCTGCTGACAAATCGATTCTCGAGACAGTTTCCTAAAAACTTCAATTGATTCTGGTGTACCCAAACCTTCAATTCAGGCCGTTACTGTAAGATTTCTGGTTGAATTACAGAGAAAGCTGATAATTCTACGATGTATCAGCGATGCAGGTAATGACGCCAGATGAAAGTCGCTCTTCTACTGTTTCCAGGCAGTCTAAATCTTTTTTTTTCTGTTTTATGTTCATAATTGCATTTTCTGATTCAGAAAACCTTTTTGGCGCTCTAGTTCCTCCGAACTGAGTGCTTATCAATTTGCCCAAATGTCTGTAATTTTCGAATTTTTCGATGAAAATGGTCTTAAACGATTTGGTTCGACTCACTGATCAAGAATGAATTTCGACCACGCGAAATTCATTCTGTCCGGCCGGCCGGCCGTAGGCACGATAACTCTCGAACGGAATGAGCTAGACAGTTGAAATTTTCAGAGTAGGTTTCGGGGATAAATATCTCGGCTAAGTTCGTTATTGGGCAAAATCGGACAGATGGTTTCGGAGTAACAAAAAAAAAATTTTTTTTTACAAAACAAATTCCAAATTAAATTTCTTTCAATACGTAGTTTTACCATAAGAATCCATTCATATTATTTTTAAATCTAACAAGCTAATACTTTCGGAGATATGATTTTTCAAAATTTCAATGTAAATCGTATTTCTACGTTTTCACAGAATGATAGAATTATTCTGTGGGTATTCTATGAATTGTTATAATGTCAACTCATTTTCCTGAGACATGACGTTGTCTCATTGTCATTCATTCCAGCAATCGTATAAATATGAGAATTATAATATAATATCATACTTTTTGTTGGTTGATATTTTCATGCCGATGGTCAATCCATATGATGATGGGAATGGTAATGGTATATAAGTTAATAATATTGAGTTCAGAATATCTCCACTAAAAACAAAACTGGAATATTGGTGTATTGGAGTAGATTTGAGGAAAGATATATATTATCGTTCTTCATAGAATTGAGGAATGAATATCTCTGATGAGTTCGTTGTTGGGTAGAATTCGTCTATTGGTTTTGGATTGATAATTTTTGGCACAATTGTTGAATTTAAATTCTTCTATGATGTTTGAATTCAATTTCTGCTAAGATGAAGTTCTAAATTTCAATTATGAATCGTACTTCTATGTTTTCAGAGAATGCTATAAATATTCTATCTAAGCTTTATTATATGATCTGTGTTCATACTCGTACCATCCTGTTCTATACGAGAGAGTCAAATTCATTTCAGCTATTTTAATTTGGTTTTTTCCATGGTGCAGTTCTCATTCTCAGATTGCTCATTTAATCTTGATTAATAAACTATTATTTGAATTGAATTTCCTTTATGATGCAGTTTTAACATAAGAATACATTGATATAATTCTCAACTCTGAGAAACCAATACTTTCGGAGATATAATTTGTCTGTTTGAACTAGAGCGCCGGAAAGCTCCTGTCCACAGGGCTTGAACCCATTTTTAATAAACATTACAACAACATAAATTTTAAATAAATGTTCAAACTGTCTCCCTTCAACCGAAATACACGTTCGACATCGTCGTAAAAAAGATAGGAGTATCAGACTGGTTAATCCTCCGTTATTGACATGATTATTATGCAATTCATAAGAGCCAAGGCTAATATCTACAGGGGCTCACAAAAATATACATTTTAAATGTAAAAAGCGTAAACTTAAGTCACTTTGTGATTAACAGTATTGGTGAAAAACAAATAATTGAAACAAAAAAAACCAAAAAGAAACACATGATGAACGGCTTTCATTATTCTTCGTCGTAGCTCACATACATTTTCGATAGGTCTTGAGTAAACCTAATCGGGCCATAAAACATTCTCCAAGAATCGTGGATCCTCCCGGTGTCTTCGAATCATCATTTGATAAAATCCAACTCTTGGGAGGTTATCTCGGGGTTATAGAGATTATACCCTGTACCTGAGGGCGGGTTTCTCAATTGCGAGTTAACTCAAGGTTACGAATTACGCATGTTTTTAGCGATATTCATGAACGCGTAACACTCGGCTTACCGGCTACCTTGAGTTAACTCGAAATTGAGAAACCGGCCCTCAATGTGATAAGGGTGTAACCTGTTTTTTTTTCAATATTCTGTGTGCTGTACTTGTGGAAATCGTGGGTTATTGTTTAACCCTCTTCATCTGTTTCAAATAAAGAACTCAACACCATAAGTGCACTAGAATTATTTAGAGTTAGTAGGAAAAATTGTGTCGTGAACGGATTTCTCAGCAGAAAAAAATCTAGCCGAAAACCTTGCCAAATTACTAGCAATTGTTAGACCATTTTGGAATCCTCATTAAATGCGCCAACTTTTACAGTTACTTGCCGAACTAGCATAGTACATTTTTTTTCAGTACAGGCAGTTGAAAGTGGACGAAATATGAGCTTTGAATATTTAGTGGGCCATAAGGTAACATTTTGCTCCAAACGGGGACAAAAGTCATGAAGTTTTGGGCAATAATACACAGACGCATTGTTCAGGAGGACATAACAAAAATAAAATGGGCAAAAAATTAAGACGTGTAGAAATGGGAATTGAATAACCACCACAAAGTATAGATTTTGTCGATTTTCTTTAAATGCCTATAATTTTGATATTACATCACCTAATTTTTTTAAATTATTTTTCTGATAATTATCATGACTTGTAATATCACCTGCTTCCGGCTTGACGTCGACTTCTGGGACACCCTGTATAATCAACCTTCATCAAGCCGTCCATACAGCTGCACTACAGAGAATTATTAACCTTCGAACGACTGTCCTTAAACTTCAACGAACGAAAACATTTCTTGCCCCTTTGTGCCAAATCAGTGTCCATCGAGACCCATTGAATGAACTGACAGAATCAGCAATCAATTTACAATATTTAAATAATTATTCTTTCGACATAAATATTGCGAACCAATAATTTTATATTTCTTCTTTATTTCCAGTTATTGTTTATTTATGAATAGTTGAGTTGTTTCATTCAGGATTAATTGAAAGTTTCAGAATTAATTATTTTATTTCAATTTGGTTTCTTCTTGTTATTATAAGACGCTCGAAGGAAAAACATTGTTCCTAACACCTGTGCAAAGTGATTTTCCGCACGCAAAAACTTATCCGAACTCCGCTTCGCGTCGTTCGTCTAACTGTAAATGTGTGTGGAAAAGTATCACTTTGCACACTAAGGAAAATAACTATTAATGTGTGCAACTAAGACGTTTCTTAACGTCAATCACTTTTAAGAAATGTCATTTTAGGTCAAAATTAGATTAGAAATTAGCTCAGGTCCCGTGGAAGACGCCCACGAGGTTAACACCTCATTGTCTTCTAAGCCCGTGTGACCCGGAACACTGGCACGGCCGGGGGGCGGGGTGACTTTGGGGCTGCAGGCTCCCCCCAAAGATACCAACATTTTCAATTTCATCGTCAAACTTCAAACATTAACAAACATTCCCCATTATGTTGATCAGTTCAGCTCCCCCCATAACAAAATCCTGGCTGCGCCACTGGCCCGGAACCCTGATTAGCTGCACTTTGCAGTCTGCAGCGCTCTCCCAGTTCAGAAAGTGTGGGCATTCCTACACAAGCAGGGAAGTGTAGTTGTAGCCAAAGCCTTTTCTTCGTCATCAAGTCAAAGAGAATCGTTTGAGATTGAGACCATTTTTGGCACAAAATTCGAAAACTACAGATATTTGTGCGAAATGATTGTACTCTGGTACGAGCGTGCAAATCCAATATTGTACCACTGCATTTACATACATCAGATGAAAATCATTTTTGCATGCTGCATACAAATTGTATGTTGGTATAAATCTGAAGAAAATCTAACTAAATACATATACCAAAAGCAAAATGAATTCTTAATAATGAACCGCACAATAAACTAAACAATTTTCGTTCGTGTTGAAATTGACTATTGGCTCAAAATTCCAAAATTGGGATATTTGTGCGAAATGATAGCACCCGAGAACGAGTGCGCAAAAATATTTATACCGCTTTTCCAAAATAAAATATCTGGTGATACGTTAACTTCATTTGAAGTTAGTGGTAAAGCCCGATTCTTTCGTTGTCCAGAGGATCAGGAATTTTGTTTGCTATACAGACTAGCAAAGCATCAACCCTTAATAATTATGGACTATCAGTTTTTCCGATTTCTCGGAAAGTTGACTTCGTATAAAGTGAGCTAGCCGAGCACTGCGATTTAGGTCTATAATTATTTCAAATTCAATGTATGCCTTCGGAATCAAGCGGTGAAAGATTTTTTGTGTAAAGATCGAGGCTATTGTATTGTGAATTACAATTTTTTAACTATCTTATGAGATAGTTAAGTTAAACTATCCTAACCTAACCTAATGGGAATGTAAATATTTAATATAGTATTTTCCAATATAATTGAAATCGACGAGCTGAAGAAGAGACCAAATTCATTGATGATATGAGGAATGAGTCATCTCCTTTTTCTATAAATACCTCTCCATAATAGACCCTTTGAGGAAACAACCTGACACTTGATGGCGCTGAATTTTCTTGGAACCCTTTTCAATGTATACGCAGGTACAAAAATGGTCACTTAACGCCGAGTTTTCGCCCGCCACTACTTTCAAACTGCTGTGCAAAATTAAATTTGACCACGAATTATTCATCAGTTAGTTTATTGTAATCGTTTGAGACCATTTATAGCTGAAAATCTCAAAATACAGACTTTGAGATTAATACTTTTAGTTCAAAGGGGCAGAAGATAGACCTTAGTAGTAGTTGATACATCTGCTTTGGTGAAAAAATATGTAAATTTTTCTAATATAGATACATATAATGTTCCGTCACGGTTAGCACTGCCTACAGAATCTTGTACAACCCAAGCGAATAAGATTCAAACCTCCGATATTTCCAAATATAAGTTAAACAACAATTTAGTCCATGGTTATTCTTGTAATATTACATCACTAAATCTATTTAGGCCGACCAAATTCGGTCAGTGAACAACAAAATAATTTCGATTAGCTATTGCTGGATCTGTATCTCCCATTGCACAAGTGTTCTACTTGAATTAACAAGATATTTTACACAAGATATTGCATGATACAGAAGGAAAATTAAGATCTCTCACAAAAACAGTGTAAATTTCAAACGAAGGTTCATTATTTTCTGTTCAAAATCATATCCCCGCTAAATGTTTTTGTTTATTAATACATATCTCAAATAATCGAACAAAAAAAATTCAATCTACCCTGAAATATTTGCAATTATTTATGATTTTGAGTGTGCAAAATATAAAAATAGAATAATAATGAAACGTACGCCGCTCAGAGCTTTTCTCCGAAACTGCTGGAGTTGTTATCTGGTATTGAAACCTTATTAGGGTTGAAATTAAGAACATTTAATTCCTCAGATACATATCAACAAATTTTCATGAAATTCGAAATATGGTTTACTGTTATGATATTCATATTTAATCCAAAAGTTTGTATCCGCAATTATTCACCAAGAGAGAATGGATACATTCCAACGAGCATTTCGATAATGAATATATGTAATTTAAATTTGAAAGGTTTATTTCAAGTTCTGAATTAATATACAGAAAATTGATCTATTCAACTATTTAACTGAGTTTTAAAGAAACGTTGCAAATTACCTATGCGCATTGCAAAAGGCTGTATTGGTTATTTTTTCAAAATATTCCTAATTCTCTCTATCTGTATCTATTTAGACCACTCTTGTCACATTTTCATCAAAATAGTATCAATGACAACATAATGAACGTGTATAAACTTTGCAGAGTTTTGAATAAATCAATATCCACTACGAGCCAACTCAAATGCACAACCAGTTAACTTGTCAAAACTCTCAAAGGCTTTTAACAGATTTTCGCAATTAATTAAACAATTTTTCTTTATATAAATATATTTAACATTCTGTCTGATGTCGTGTTGAAATTGTTCCAGACTTGTTTACAGATTAACAAAGAAACAAAGATATTTACAAATACAAATTTAATATCGAGAACAATGAACAAAATCAAAAATGAAAATTACAAACATATTAACAACTAACAATAATGACATTTATACAATTTCCAATTAAGAACAATTTTGCTAGGTACTTCAAATGATAAAGGTAAGTTTTATTATTAACATTATGCTTTCATTCCGAAAAATATACAGGTGGAGAATTGATAGAAATAAGTCAGTTCTTTGTTATTCAGTTTAACATATATAGTATATTTACACAAAATTTTTATTTAAAGTTACTGCTTACGTCATTCGTTTTTTGTCTATCACAGCTCAGTCACGTCTCCAGAAAATTTCTTAATCCGTCAAGTCAGATGGAATATTGGAATGTAGTCGGTATTATCGACCTTCGTGTATATCAGACACGAAAATTCCTAACTCAACGAGAAAAATTCAATGGTGAGACGTTAATAACGAATATTCACATTTTTCATTTTCATCTGGTTCGCTTTCAAAATTGAATATGCTCGGAATGAATTTATTAATCGATTAAAAATATCAAACCGATATATAATAAATTATGTTCACTTACTTAACATTGTTAAAACCTCCAATTTAAGTTCATTTTAGTATTTAACCAGCAAATGTACCTAGGTCCTACATATTTCAATAGAAATGTCGGACCATCAGATCAATAAATGATATTTTTGGGTTCAATCATATCTATATGCTTTACAATGGTTGCCATATGAAGTGAAACAGAATCGCATGAAATCCGACAAACGTCAAAAATTCAGATCGTAATGTATCGATTTCGATACTGGAATTAACAAATGATAAATGTTTTCTAATCGTTTTCACTCCTGATGAATTCGATATATGTATCGAAAAATTTCCATTCTAAATACAAAACATCAAACCATTACTTTCAATTATTAAAAATGTCCAAAACTTTGAATTTCAGCGTTGAAACGATGACTATATCGACCGAAATGTAATAATAGACCCCTTATAATAATTAATTGTCAAACCTGACAACAAATTTAGATTAGGTATTTTATCATCTGTCAAAGTACCTACCTATATAATTATGGATTTTCTGTGTTGTGGACTTCCGGTGAAAAAAATTATATAATTAGGTATGAAAACCTTTCAATGGTTACAAATTGAAAATGGTTCCAACATTACTGAATATTCGACCAATGTCAAAAAATATCACTATTCCAAAATTTAGTTAGAATAAATATCAAGAATATGAGAATAGGAAAATGTAAACTATCCATCATCTTCCGGTACGATTGTAATGGTTTCTGGATAAAGAGGACTAAAGAATAACTTCTTGGAAGGATTTCTTCATAATCATCAAAGCCGGGGGTGTGCAGTCAATCTTTAATTGTTCTTAGAATCGGAGGTATTCTAAAGAGACCATTTAACGATTCCGAGGTATACCAAACAAATAAAACGTTGTTCATTAATAGATTTTGATATAAATACAAGGCGAGCAACTACATTAAGGAACAAAACAAAACAAATAGAGAAACCTTGACCTACATAAACTAAAATTTGAAAGAAAATGTGAATAAGTTCAAAATTTAGCCAACTTTCATCTAATTCTGTTTGCAAACTGACTGGGACTTAATTCTAACCTAAAAATATGTGTGATGAAATTTTATTTTAGTCAAAATACCTAGTTGTCTTTCGATTGCTTAATTCATATTATTTAAATTACTTTGGTATGATTTTGGATTATTTTGCTCCTTATTGTATCTTATATGTTGTCTATACTCGTCCACAAATATTTTTGAACTCTCAATGTGCATTTATTGGAATGTCAATTTTGAAAATTTGACTAATGATATTGGTTTCTGTTTATTAGATGGGAACTTTCCATATAATTTGATCTAGAAATACCGATTTATCATCAAATCTGTTGGATCTAAAAATTCTTGCACAATTAAATGAGGAGGAAGATAAATTCCTCCCGAACAACCGTAAATTGCCCAAATTCGTTTCTCCTACCGTAATTCGCACGGCAATAACATAATTGCTAATAAATACCGAACTAATAACATTCCACCAGATATTCAACATTGAAAACGAACCTAATCGAAATTCTTCAAATTCATTATTCTAATAACCCTAATTTCACCTAACGTGCCACAATCCTAAATTCAGTACACTCAATTGCGGTAATTTCATAATCCTTTCAAGGCCGACGGTAGTAATTTTGGTACAGCCATACAGATCGATGCACTTCAGCCTCGTCAAGGATTCGGCTATGATTTGAAGTCCTTTATCCGTAACTTTACTGCATTGCCCGATGTTCAAAGTCTCCAGTTCGTGCAGCGAACTGGCCACCTTAGACAAACCCTCGTCTGAGATCTGGCAAGCACTCAACGACAAACTACGTAAACAAAAAAGTCCTTGCGAGATGTGCACTAGAGCCTGATCCCCGATTTTGTCACAGAAAGAGACGTCCAAGGAGGATATCCTCGAACCACCCTCGGCTAAAAACGCCATGCCGATGTCCGAAATATTATCACAAGAACGCAGGTTCAGCTCTTTCAAATTAGGCATTTTAGCCAAATATTTCAGTCCACTGTCCGTTATACTCACACAGAAACTCAAGTTTATGGCTTTTAGGGATGTCAAACCGGTAAGGTGCTTCAGGGCTTCGTCGGACAGTCTTTGGCAATCCTGGAGACCTAAGTACTCCAAGGATTGGTTACCTAGAGCCAAATGTCCTATACCAATATCACTAACATGCCAACAAGACCTCAAATTCAACCTTTTCAATTTTTTAAGTCCCCACGCTATCAAAGCCAGTCCGGTGTTTGTGACGTTGCAACAACCACCAAGTTCCAACACTTCCAAGTTTTTGAGGTATTGCGTTATTTTACTGAAGCAGTTATCAGTCACTTGTTTGCACAACGATAAATTAAGATATTTTAAAGATGGAACTTCTTGCACAAACGCCTGGTATAAACCTATGTCACACACGTTATAACAACCACTTAGATTGAGCGATTCCAGGTTTGATATTCCCTGGACAACGTCCCGCAAAGATCTTCGTAGGGACAGTACTTGAACCTTCTTGATGCCCCGCTTTACCAAGGATGAAAACAAGGAAGGGTTGGGCCTGCGAAGATGCAATTTCGCTTCTACACCACGCCAGACTGACTTCTGGTAAGCTGCATCCCTCCAAGCAGTGCACACTTGAGCTGCTCGACCTCTGTCCCGCACGTCGAGATAACCGAAGATTATACCCAGAATCTCCGGGTACAATCGTGAGATGTGTGTCTTGCCATTGTCGATTTCCTCCTCGTATCTCTCATCTTCTTGCTGCCGATGGTGCGTCCTAAGGTCTTGAACAGGTGTGTGGAAATGCTGAGGCCTGTGGAGTCTTTGGTACGGTTGAAATCTCGGGGATTGGTGATGGTGATGCCTCAGTAGCGCAGCGGTGGAAAGCAGAGGCACTGGTAACTCGGTGAATAACACTTGTGTCGGATCTTCCATCATGATGGAAGCACTACTTTAACGTCACGGGCGCAACTTGCATTGAAACGTCACACGTCCGACCTTTACTAGTCTCATTTCAAAACTGACTGTAGAAGCGGTTATTCCGTAAATGTTACCAACCTTCTGAAGCGATGCGATTGGTTGGCGTGCGCACCACGTGAGAACGAGCCTCGTATCGATTCGGTTGCTCACGGCGGCATTTTTAAGTTTCACGAGGCTATTTCTCTCGAAATGAGGGGGGGCTTCGCAACTGGTGGCCGCGCATGCATCGCATATAAGTTTTTTTCATTAACTCATTGAAATGACGAACGGGTTCGACTAGATATATAAATTTCGCTGGAAACTTCATAGATAAAGGAAAAAATCATTTTTGAATTTAATATTATAATTATTTGATAAGGCAGGTTTAATTTGTTAATTTTGTTTGAACACTTTTGATGGTTCTCTATTAGGTTAGTTTGAATAAATTCCATATAAATGGACGAATCACTGAATGATTACTTCCTGTATATTATCTCCCAAACTTCTGGATGCATATTAGTTGAAACCAGAAGTTTCGTGGCGATAAATGTATAGTATATACCTTTTTTTCAATTTGGCAACATAAATAACGAAAATTTTCAGGCTCATTAGTTCATTCTTTTATACAATTGAAATGAAAGTGAAGCATATATCTACGGGGGATGATAGCCCTACATTAGGGTCGTGTAGCGGTCTTCGAACATCTGAAGTTCTGAATAATCATCGCCGGGATTGGCCAAACCTGGTTTTGGGAGAAATCCTCCAGGCCTTACGAGCAACGACATTTCCTATTTGAATTCAAATATTGAAGGGATTTCTTTAAACAAGAGTGAATATCTTTGAAAACTAGCGGAGGCGATTCTTCTTCAAGAGATCCATGCGGCTAAAGAGGAGTATATTTGTGAGAAGGGACATTTGAAAGATTATGTATTATTTTTAATTTGTTCGTTTGTCTCCTCTTGTTATGTCATTTTTCAGGTTGAGTTTCGGGTCCCTTGGAGAAACCTCTCCGTTTTTTGACGAAGGAATCCATAGTGAAGAAGGAAATGCCCATCAATAAGGAATATTTCAGCTAATTTTGTGAACAATTTAAATTTTTACAAATCACAACACTCATTGGGAGACAGGGTTTTTTGCTGAGGTTTTTCCCTAAGCTCTTGTATCATACGTCGAATTGTATGGTACCCCGTTACACAAACCCCGCTAACACTTCTAAAACTCGCAATCAAAAGAATATACAATTATATATATGGTAGCGAAGAGTTAAGGCTGGTTTATACAGCAGTTAATATAAAATAAGAATATTCAACAAGCCCATTTCAATGAAAGTGGTTAAAGACGAAATAATATGAAATGAAAAATAAGAATAACAACTGAAGATAGCCAACGTTCATTTTTATTTCTTATTTATGTTATTTTGTTTTGAAAATGACGCATCATGTTCAAAGAGTTAAATTCACAGAACTTCCATGAAATTGCCAAAATGCTCCGCTTTGATTGGTTCATTCTTAATTCTTATCTTATTTTAGATCATCTGTATAAACCAATACTCTTAGGCCTTAGCTCTTATTTTATTTTAATTTTTTCTGTATTTTATTTTATTTGCTGTATGAACCCACCTTCAAATAATTTTTTTGATTCCATAAATTCTAAAGAACCAACAATAAAATTCATTTTGGAAATATAGAAGAATAATCAGCTCTCTTTTTTTAGATGTTTCGATAATTAAGTATCCGAAACCATTTTGAAACAAGTGTCTTCAGAACACAGACGCATAAAAATAAATATTTGAATTTCCATTTAAATCATCAACTTAGTGTGAAAAGCCGTATTATTAAAACTCTTTACGATAAACCTAATCTAGTTTGTTCTACGAAAAGATAATACGAAATAATGGAATTGATCAGATGAAAACATTTCTTGAAGATAATGGATATCCGAGATAATTCATAAATACATCTATCATGAATTTAGACAGACGAGATTTCAATCAAATAACAATTAATCAAGTACAAGAAAATAACCAACAAGAACAACAACAGTTCGATGTAAAAACCGTTTTCGAAACTCAAAATGATGTTATGTTTTTATTAACTATGACAAAACCTATTCATGACAAACAAAAATCCAAAGACTGTGTATATAATATTCCTTGTATTCGTATAGTAATTCGTATACAGGAGAAACATCGGGACCACGAATTAGGAAAGTCGGAACATAGGAATAACCTAAGAAATAGAGACATACAGTTAGAACATGTATCATGTACCAATGGAGATCACATAGGTAATAGTTATTTATGATGTGAGTGTTAAAAGTGATGCTTTATTTTGTGAGTGAAAAAGTTTTTGAAATGAGCGGACCGAATTGAATAATTTCACGAACAAAATAAATTCACTTTTAACACAAATATCATACAATGTTTTTTGTATAACGGCCCTATTTTGATAAATATATTATACAGCAAATAAATAGGCAAATTTGGAATGACATTAAACTTCAAAATAAATTTCAGTATTTAAATAATCACAAGGTTGTTGTGAATGGCAAACGTTGCCAACGCTATGGTTACTAACAAATGCTTGTTTATAAATAAAAAAAAATTGGTTCAAGCACTGACGTGAAGTCAGAAGCTTTTGCGCGTATGTTCTATTGTCCATACTTCTGTATTGGACACCCTTAATCGAATTTACCATGGTAAATTATGTTGTCCATTCTCCTGTATTGGACACTCTCAATTCGAATTTACCATGGTAAATTCGAATTAAGTGTGAAGACATGATTTGTCAAAGTTTGAACAAGAGCGCCAAAGCTCCTGTCCACAGTGCTTGAACCAATTTTTTTTTTCGTGATTTTTTAAAAATTTTCTAGGGGTACGGTTCTTGAAATTTTTTTTTTCGTCATTTTTTTCAAATTTTCTAGGGGTACGGTTCTTACAAAATTTTAAACACGTCTTTATGTTGATTTTCTACTACTAGTAACCAAGCACCAATTCGATCGAATATTTATTTTTTGAGTTATCAAGGAAATAATATTCCAGGTGGGTATAACTCGGAAACCATTAGACCGATTATGCCCAAAAACGAACTCAACTCTACCTTTCGGATACGCAACCTACCCTGAAAATTGCAAGTCCCTATCTCCTTTCGTTCGAAAGTTATCGAGGCAACGGTAACCCATCTACTGAACTCGCACAAGAATGCTCGAATCTCCAACAATATTTAACCGATCGTATTAAAACTTGAAACTTGGCAGTAGAGTTAGGTTATGAAGGCTCTTGCAAAATTTCAGCAATTTTAAACAAATAGTTACTGATATATAGAATTTTTTTTTTTAATTTTCAATTATTTATTAAAAATTTGCTACAAATGGTATTCTCACCAAATTTTGCAAACATTTTCGCGTTGGCATTCTACAACTAATAACCATGTTTGAATTCAATCGGTTCAGTATTTTTCGAGTTAATGAGGAACAAAAAACCACCAAATTTCAGAAAATTTCAGATGGCTATAACTCTAAAACCGTTTGGCCGATTAAGCTCATAAACAAACTAAAATGTCACGTTCTGGTGCACATCCTAACCTGAAAATTTCAAGCCCCTATCTCGTTCCGTTCTCAAGTTATCGTGACAACAAAAATATTTTTTAATAATTTTTTAAAAATTTTCTAGCCATACGATTCGCACAAAATTTCACAAACGTGCTTAGGATCATATTCTACAACTACCCACCAAGTATCAATTCGATCGGATATTATTGGTTGAAAACAAAATTATTACTCGGAAACCACAGGGCCGATTATGCCCATTAACGAACTTGTCCGTCGTATTGGGATGCGCCACCTACCCTGAAAATTTCAAGTCGCTAGCTCTGTTCGTTCTCAAGTTATCGTGGCAACGGCCGGACGGACAGAATCAAAGACCTCGAATTCTTCATTGGGGAGTCGAACTTAATCGTTTGAGACAATTTTCGTCAAAAAATTCGAAAGGTACAGACATTTGGGCAAAACTATAACGCGATGTTCCCCAGAACATACGCGCAAAAATGGTTTCAAGAACTGTGGATAGGAGCTTTCTGGCACTCTAGTTCAAACAGACAAATTATATCTCCGAAAGTATTGGTTTCTCAGAGTTGGGAATTAAATCAATGTATTCTTATGAAAGAACTGCATCATAAAGGAAATTAAATACAAATAATAGTTTATTTATCAAGATTGAATGAGCAACCTGAGAATGAGAACTGCACCATGGAAGAAATCAAATTAACATAGCTGAAATGAATTTGAATCTTTCTTATAGAACAGGATGAAATGTATGAGTATGAACACAGATCATATAATAAAGCTTACATAGAATAATTATAGCATTCTGTGAAAACATAGAAGTACGTACGATGCATTATTGAAATTTAGAAAAATCATATCTCCGAAAGTATTAGCTTGTTGGAGTTGAAAATGATACGATGGATTTTAATGGTGAAGCTTCATTTTAAATAAAAATTACAGACATTTGGGCAAATTGATAAGCACTCAGTTCCGAGGAACTAGAGCGCCAAAAAGTGTAATTCCCTTTCCGGGATTTAAGCCCGCCTTCTCTCGTTCCGAAACCGAAAACCAAATCAAAAAACCGAAACCAGGTTTTCGGCCTAGACCAACCGGCTATCGGGCTCCTCTTTCGATCTTGTCGATCTCCGGTATTAGAATAAAACGTCGGTACTTACCTGGGATATATATTCTTAATTTTCACTTTTCGACATAAAATCACCACATGGGGGTTTATTTGACGGTTTTTCACCCTTGTCTCTCTAAGTCGATTTTGACGTTTCTCGAACCAACTATTAGCAAGGAACTAGACAATGTCATGTCTCAGGAAAATAAGTTGACATTATGACAATTCATACATAGAATAATTATATAGTTCTGTGAAAACGTAAAAATACGATTTATTATTGAAATTTTGAAAAATCATATCTCCGAAAGTATTAGCTTGTTAGAGTTTAAAATGATATCATTGGATTCTTATGATAAAACTGCTTATTGAAAAAAATTTAATTTGGAATTTGTTTTGTAAAAAAAAAATTTGTTTTTGTTACTCCGAAACCATCTGTCCGATTTTGCCCAATAACGAACTTAGCCGAGATATTTATCTCCCTACCTACGGCCGGACGGCCGGACCGGCCGGACAGAATGAATTTCGACCACGGATTCTTGATCAGTGAATCGTTTAAGACCATTTTCATCGAAAAATTCGAAAATTACAGACATTTGGGCAAATTGATAAGCACTCAGTTCTGAGGAACTAGAGCGCCAAAAAGACGCTGTCATTTAAATTGCTTTCTTGTCCAATTTTTGTCTTTGGTTCTTGATTACTTAATATGTTTGTCGATAGTGGAATAATTAATAAAAGTGCTGATTTTGGTTGTTCCTGAGGATATTGAAGAGTCTGCAAGAAGAGCAACTTTGGAACTCCTACCTAAAAAATCAGCTGAGCAGTACGCCATTGCAGGTACCAATTTCCTGGCCTGTACTGTAAATTGAAAAATGTAGAAGGGAACTTCAGAGAACCTGTTTTCTTAGCATACTTACAAGAAAGATCAAAAATATGGAGCTCATCAACTTTGTGGAGCAAATTTTCAATGATTAAGTCAAGCGCCCTTATGATAATTTTATCTGATTTCATCATAAGACAATGTAGTTTTAGAATTTTATAATATTTTTAGCACTGTGTAAAAAATATCTTTAATTCACTTTCACGTAAACATTCACTTTTAACACTTGGCTGTCATTAAAAGTGTCACTTTCAATGGCAGTTGAAATTATTATTCAATATCAATATTAATAGTGGCGTATTCATATTATTAGCTATAATAAGTCATCGTATATTATACCATAACAAAAGAACTGAAACAAAAATCGTAGTCCAAGATTTTCATCGAAATTCGTTCGATCAGAGGTGTGAAAATCGAGGGCCGAAATTTGAGAATACGATATTTCTTGGAACTAATTCGGAATTCGGGAAATATTTTTATTTCATATTTTATTAAACATTATACTAATATATCTATAGGAAATTCACTGTAATGTATTGTCCTGATTTTCCAAACATTTCAGCGGGATGGGTTGAAAATTAGGCATTGAAATGAAAATATATGTTTCTGAAAAAAATTCAACTGATCAACATGAAAATCGGAGTATGTATTTCTGATAGCTTAATCTTTCACATAAGAATTTTTACTGCAATGATTTACGGTCAGTAGCTTGCGTGCTTTGAGGAAAAATTTGACGGAAACGCGATGTACTTTGTACCTCTTTTCAGATTATTTTGATCTTACACTTAATAGAGCTAAGATATTGAGTTTTGCTCACCCTGTATATTTTGGAAAATAAATATTTATGATATACTTTCATATTACTTGTAAAACTTATACGAAATAGGTACTTACGTATCTATAACCGACTTTCATACCAATAAATGGATTCAATTCGATATCCTACTTTCAACAATGTCTCAATAGAATGATATTGAGAATTCGATCAATCAACTAATTTTTTCTTTAATCTTGTTCACCTTTACTGCCGTAAATAAAGCCATTAATACTCTGTTGATTTCCATATAACATTTGAATGGTAATGAGTCGACACCCAATATTCAAATTCGATATTCATTATATTATGTATATAAATACAAATAGTAAATTAGGATGAATCAATATACGGGATGTTTTCTGATTGAATGTCAAATTTTTAAGGAGGTTGTTCTTCGCATGATAAGTCAAATAGTTCATTCAAATATAGGCTAACACATTATTTTTGTTCAACTTAGTGTTAAAATTAATTTCGAAATAGTATATTCTAAAACAAGTTGCAGAATTAGTGTTAAAATTAATTTCGAAATAGTATATTCTAAAACAAGTTGCAAGAATGCGAAATTCGAAAACGAGCGACCAAGGAGCAAGTTTTCGAAGGCATGAGTGTTGGAATAGCCTTCTGCAACGAGTATTAGACGATATTTTCTCTATTTCTGTCAAGTTTTGTAAAATACTGTTGAAATTCAATGAAAAATTCGGACTATACAGCCTAGTGACCTTTGTATTGTATCTTGGCAGTTGGTGTGACTGTTACGAAAGTTGACAGATTACGGAATATGAATAGTACGTAGGGCGTGGAGATCAGATCAAAATTAGCAAGAAGGAAATATCTAGTACCTTATTTTTTAATGAAAATAAAACTGTTCCTCTCAACAATTATTTCACAACATCCAGATTATATTATATTGACAATTGACGTGTGTTGGAATTTGATAGGATCGAATGTCAGTGCTGACTACCACAATACGAAAAATATAACTAGAAACAATGCGGGAATGAGTTCATTCCAGCACTGTTTTTAGTGCTGGAATGGACTCATTACGATACTGAAATAGCGAAATTGATTTTTTGAATAAGTTATATGAATACTAAACAACATTGAATATCTTTATAAATGTGGTGTAGTTAGTTTAATCAGTGGCTCCCCGAGTATAACGAGAATATTTTCAATAATGAAGCGGTCCTACTCATTCAAAAATAAAGAATAATTTTCTTAATGGTTTTTCATTTCGTAAATGAACAATTGGTTCACAAACAAGTTCCAAATTTGAACCCGATCGAATTTATATTGTTGGAGATATGAGCAGTCTTGGGTGAATTGAGTAGTTGCTGGGTGTGTGGTCGTTGCCACGATAACTTTCGAACAGAAAGATTTAGAAATTTTCAGGTTAGATTGCTCATCCAAAGGAGACGCACAAGTTCGTTAATTGGCATAATAGGCCGAACGATTTCCGAGCACAAATTTTGTTTTCAAACGATACACATCCCAATTGAAACTTATGCCAATTTCGAGAGGATTGTATCACTAAAAAATCAAAAAAACATTAATATAAACGATAATAAATGAAAAATTGGTTCAAGCACTGACGTGAAGTCAGGAGCTTTTGCGCGCATGTTCTATTGTCCATTATACTATACTATATTATATTTTTATTATTATTATTATTATTATATTATACTATATTGGTCACTCTCGAATTTACCATGGTAAATTCGATAAAGAGTGTCCAACAAAGGAGAATGGACAATAGAACATGCGCGCAAAAGCTCCTGACTTCACGTCAGTGCTTGAACCAATTTTTTTTATTTCTTATTGTTTTTACTAATATTTTTGCGCGTATGTTCTGGGTCTGGGGAACATCTCGTTATCATTTTCCCATATGTCTGTAATTTTCGAATTTTTTTACGGGAATTGTCTCAAACGAATAGGTTCAACTCACTGATGAAGAATTTGAGGTCAAATTTGATTCTGTCCGGCCGGCCGTCCTGCCGGCCGTTGCCACGGTAGCTTGAGAACGAAGAGAGATAGCGATTTGAAATTTTCAAGGTAGGTGGCGCATCCGAACACGACGGACAAGTTCGTTCATGGGCATAATCGGCCCAACGGTTTCCGAGAAATAATTTTGTCATTATTATTATTATTATTATTATTATTATTATTATTATTATTATTATTATACAGATCCGATTGAATTGAAACATGGTAGCAAGTTGTAGAATACAAATACGAAGACGCTCGTGAGAATCGTGTGGCTAGAAAATTTTAAAAATATTATTAAAAAATATTATTTACGTCTCGATAACCCGAGAAAGGAAAGAGATAGCGACTTGCAATTGTTAGAGTAGGTTGTGAATCTGATGCAACATTTGTATTTATTAATAGGCATAATCGGCTAAACGGATCCGGAGTTATACCAATCTGAAATTTGGTTTTTATTTCCTAAATAACTCGAAAAATACAAAACCGATCCAATTCAAACTTGGTTACTAGTTGTAAAATGCCAGCTCAAATGTTCTTGCAAAATTTTGCGTGAATCGTATCACTAGAAAATTAAAGAAAAATAATTGAAAATCATTGAAAAAAATTCTATATATCAGATTCTATTCACCCGACATCACTGAAATTTTGCGAAAGCCTTCAAAACCTAACTCTACTACCAAATTCCAAGTTTGAACATGATCGGATGTAAATTTTTGAAGATCCGAGCAGCCTTGGATAAGTTCAGTAGTTGGATGGGTGACCGTTGCCTCGATAACTTTCGAACAAAAAGAGGTAGGGAGGTGAAATTTTCAGGCTCGATTGTGCATCCGAATGGGAAGTTGGTTGTTAAGCATAATCGGCCCAACGGTTTCGGAGTTATAACAATCTGGAATATTATTTTCTCGATAACTCAAATAATACAGACCCGATCGAATTGAAACTTGGCATATAGCGGTAGAATATCCACATTAAGATGTGTGTGAAATTTTGTGAGGATGGTATAATTAGTAAATTTGAAAAAAATTACGGAAAATTATTATGTATCTCACGATAACTTGAGAACAGAAAGAGATAGTGATTTGTAATTTTCAGGGTTGGTTGCGCAGCCGAATGAGACATTCGAGTCTGTTAATAGGCATAATCGACCCAACGGTTCTGGAGTTATACCAATCTGAAATTTGGTTGTTATTTCCTCAAGAACTCTAAAAATACAAAACCGATCCAATTGACGCATGGGTACTAGTTGTAGAATGCCAACGCGAAAATTCTTGCGAAATTTCGTGAGATTCATATTACTAGAAATTTCTCTAAATATCATCAGAAACTATTCCTCCAACATCTCTGAAATTTTGCTAGAGCCTTCAGAACCTAACTCTACTGCCAAGTTTCAAGTTTGAACACGATCGGATCTATATTGTTGGAGATCGGAGCAGCATTGTGTGAGTTCAGTAGCTGGATGGGTGATCTTTGTCTCGATAACTTTCGAACGAAAGGAGATAGGAACACAATTTCCAGGGTATAGGTTGCGCATCCGACTGGGAGGGTCAAGTTCGATGTTGGGCATAATCGGTCCATCGGTTTCGGAGTTATACCCACCTTCTTCACCTTGATAACAAAAATATAGACTCGATTGAATTGAAGCTTGGTAATAAGTTGTAGAATATCGACTTAAAGAGGTGTGTAAAACTAAAAAATCAAGGACTGACGTGAAGTCAGGAGCTTTTGCGCGTATGTTCTATTGTCCATTCTCCTGTATTGGACACTCGTAATCGAATTTACCATGGTGAATTCTATTGTCTGTTCTCCTGTATTGGACACTCTTAATCGAATTTTCCATGCTAAATTGATATAAATAATATTTTTCAATATTTTGTTTTTTAATTTCTATTGATACGGTCCTCACAAAACGTACGTCTTTGCGTTGGTATTCTACAATCAGTTACCAAGTTTTAATTCGATCGGACCTGTATTGATTAAAAACAGAATTAGTACTCGGAAACCATTATGCCGATTATACCTATTAACGAAGTTGTCCGTCCCATTGGGACGTGCCACCTGCCCTGAAAATTTCAAGTTGCTATCTCATTGTGTTCGAAAGTTATCGGGCAACGGCCTGCCAGACATAATCAAATTTGACCTGGAATTCTTCATCAGTGAATCGAACCTAATCGTTTGAGACCATTTTCGGCAAAAAATTCGAAAGTTACAGACATTTGGAATAATGATAGCACTCTGTTCGCTAGAACATGCGCGCAAAAATATCTCTAGTTATTTTCTTATTTTGAACTGTCTTCAAGCAAGAAAATAAGGAGCTGTACTTGTATGTATTTATACCGCCGTAACGTAGTAGGAAAACAAATTATGTAATCAAACAGATCAAGGACTTTTTGAATTATTTATTGGAATGAATATTGAATAAAAAATGGGTTCAAGCCCTGTGGACAGGAGCTTTCTGGCGCTCTAGTTCAAACAGATAAATTATATCTCCGAAAGTATTGGTTTCTCAGAGTTGGGAATTATATCAATGTATTCTTATGATAGAACTGCATCATAAAAGAAATTCAATTCAAATAATAGTTTATATATCAAGATTAAATGAGCATTCTTAGAATGAGAACTGCACCATGGAAGAAATCAAATTAAATCTGGCCAATTTTGCCCAATAACGAACTTAACCGAGATATTCATCTCCCTAACCTACTCTGAAAATGTCAACTACCTTGCTCATTCCGTTCGAGAGTTATTGTAGAAAAACTTTTTTTAATTTTCAAAATTTTTTTTCGACACTTTGCGGTAATATGGTCAATACAAAACTTCACATGTGTATAAAGGTCATGATTCTACAATTTGATGCTAAATTTCAGATAGATCGAGTGATCGGTTTCGGAAATATTCATAAAAAATATTTTTACTAAAATCGGCCATAACTCCGAAACCGCTTGATGGATTTCGCCCATCAACGAGCTCGTCCGAGATATTTACGCTTCAAACCCACCTTGCAAATTTGAATCCGCTTACTCCTTTCGTTCGAGAGTTATCGTGCCTAAGGCCGGCCAGCCGGCCGGACAGAATCGATTTCAACCTCGGATTCTTGATCAGTGAGTCAAACCAAATCGTTTGAGACCATTTTCAGCCAAAAATTCCAAAATTACAGACATTTGGGCAAATTGATAAGCATCTGTTCCGAGGAACTAGAGGGCCAAAAAAACAAGTTTCGTATGACAATTGCCCAAAACAGGTTTAAAATACCTACAAATAGTAGATATTCCATAACACATGTATGAAAGAAGAGAAGTAATGATGAAAAATTACCTTGTAATCGATCAAAAATTTCCAGATCTACGTTCACCAAATTTTCTCCTCTCACGAACTACAGAATTATGCTTTCAATATTTACGTAATAATTTCAAACATATTTGGGTGAGATTCCCGTTGCATCGCTAAAATACGAGTATTTCAACCCCAATATTTTTGAGGTTATAATATTCCCTTCCGTCAGTCCCGTCATAAATCGAGAGAACTGAGCATTATATGTCTATGGATGAAAAGCAGTCTCACTTCTCTCAGATCTCTTACTTCATGTTCCGTTCAGACTTTTCTGAGAAAAACTAATTTCGGAGCAAACAACTGAGATTTTTCTCACTTCGCTCACATTTCGGAATACACTTTATTCTCATAATTCTTCGATTGATTAGATAATGTCATGTCTCAGGAAAATAAGTTGACATTATGAAAATTCATACATAGAATAATTATATCGTTCTGTGAAAACGTAGAAATACGATTTACTATTGAAATTTTGAAAAATCATATCTCCGAAAGAATTAGCTTGTTAGAGTTAAAAATGATATCATTGGATTCTTATGGTAAAACTGCTTACTGAAAAAAATTTAATTTGGAATTTGTTTTGTAAAAAAACATTTTTTTTTGTTACTCCGAAACCATCTGTCCGATATTGCCCAATAACGAACTTAGCCGAGATATTTATCTCCCAAACCTACTATGAAAATTTCAACTGTCTAGCTCATTCCGTTCGAGAGTTATCGTGCCTACGGCCGGCCGGACAGAATGAATTTCGACCACGGATTCTTGATCAGTGAGCCGAACCAAATCGTTTAAGACCATATTCATCGAAAAATTCGAAAATTACAGACATTTGGGCAAATTGATAAGCCCTCAGTTCCGAGGAACTAGAGCGCCAAATATTGAAAACTAATAACAAATTCTGATTAAAGAGTTATGGTATTCGAAAAAATAACATTTCCGAATTAAATTTAAATACTCTGTTTATCAAAATTGAAGCGAGAATGGACCTATATTTATATGAATTATTTGACTCAAAGTCATGCATACATTAGTCTCCTAAAATATCGCCATTCAATTAGAAAACATCCTGTATACAATTTTATATACCCATATGAATCAAATGAACATCTGACAATAGTACCCAAGTAGCAATATATTTATCGCCAATAATTTTCGTTGACAATTTAAAAATCATCAACAAAATACTTAATTGAAAATACTGAAATTCGACGTTTTCTTCAAAAATACCTAAGGGAGATTATTTCCTGAAAGGCAAAGATTCACGAGTATAAACTTGAATGGATACACAATGGAAACCTTTGTACCATTGCAAACTACCTACCTATACGGCACTTGTTTTCAAGAATTCTTACCTGAATATTCCACTGAGCTTCTCAAGCAAAGAATTTGTGGACCCCGAGTCTAACTGTCATTCTTCAATCTTTACTACAGCGTTGTAATATTATATTTAGATGAAATATCCTAGGATTTGGGAAAAAGTCGAAGTAAGGGTTAAAACTTCAAAGATTTACGGGATAAAATGAGTTTTTTTCCTATGGTATAAAATTGAGAATATTGTACCTTGTACCTATAATAATATGGTTCCATAAGTACATCCATAGATAAGGAAGATACCTCATAAAAAGTATCTGGAATTCAAGTAAAAATATACTTTTATGTGAGTTATTTGTGATATCAGATGCAAGATGATTTTGTAATACTTGAATTACTTTCTGAAGGACAACATATTTATAATAATAATAATAAATGTATTTATGGCCATCGAACATATTTATATTAATCTCGACTCAAGTTTTATTCAAGGTGGGTTTATAGAGCGAATAAAACAAATTAAAATAAAATTTTAAACAAATTAAAATAAAAATGAAGGGCAAAATAGATTGACTCCTATAGATGAAATAAAATAAAATAAGAATGAATATATTTTGGAGATTATTTCACGAATGAAGACAAATTTGGAATACATACTAAATAATAAGTCATGCTGATAGCTGCTAACAGTTACTTAGTTGAAAATGACAGAAAAAAAATTTGTGTAGTTTTTTAAATCAAAAAAATAATCGCAGAAATTAAAAAAAATGAGGGAAAGCTCTTTGGATCTGGCACTCTTGTTCAAACTTTGACAAATCATATCTCCAAAAGTATTGGTTTCTCAAAGTTGGGAATGAAATCAATGGATTCTTATGATTGAACTGCATCATAAAAGAGATTAAATTCAACAAGAGTGCCAAAAATTATCAACCCGAAATTCTACTCTGAAAATTATATTATATCAATTGAAACTTAGCCAATATTCCAGTTATGTTTTTACTGAAGATATTCCGAACCCAATTTTATCAACTTACCAAAGTATATATTTCCATCATCATATGGATTATCCAGTATCCTATAATCCTCATAACTCTGAGATAGCTGAGGTTGTTTCATTGGTCATTTTGCATAAAATCATACTTTGTTTCCTAAAACAGGAGGTATTTTATATCAAGAATTTTTAATAGAACTAGAAATGATTATGACATGTCTCTTATCTGGGGATAAGATGACATGTATGAACACAGATCCTTCATATACATATTCAGTAACAATGTCACAAGAGCATAGACAATATTCGATTATACACTGAGTCACGAGACATATTTATTGATTAATAATAATATTGATCACAATATGGCAGGACGCGAAACACCAAAACGATTATACCACGTCGTCAAGGGTATATTCACTTATCAATACGCCGTAACTATGGGAAATTCTTGGATTTTATTGGTTCAGTAATACATGAGTTATATGATCATAGATACAACTACGGACGTAAATTTTTTTTTCGTTACCTACACCGGAACCAACAGGCTTACTGTTCGTTAACCACTGAGGTTAATATTACCTTTTACTTCCTTAAGTTGTGAGGCATTTTGTTATATACAGTATTTTCATAATGTTGCTAGCAAAAAAATGCTGAAATATGGATCTACATTTGTGCATCAAACATTTTTTCTTGAGTTAAGGTACATAATACAGAAAAGAATGTGTAAGTCGTATGAACTATTAAATTTTGAATCATGAAAAGAGGATAGTATTTTATTAATATATTTTGAACTATTAAAATAATTTGTTCGTCAGCCTCTACCTACTCAGATATCAGGAATAAATGGACAATCTACTATGATTATCGCCAGCCTCGCTCTAGACATTTCGATGATATTTTCCTTAGGTATTTCAATTTGTGAAAACTATGCACCGAGTGTAAGTTGCAACAACCCATTCCACGAGGTTGAATCATTGCAGATTGCTCATTTAATCTTGATAAATAAATTCAATGAAAATTTTTGAAGCATTGCAGATTGACGTTTATTTAAATGATAATTTTTTAAGCATTTTTCTGTAAACGACACTTTTTTAAATTTAATTTCTTTCATGATTCAGTTCGATCATAAGCATCCATTGATATAATTCCCAACTCTGAGAAACCAATACTTTCGTAGATATAATTTGTCTGTTTGAACAAGAGCGCCAAAAAGCTCCTGTCCACAGGTCTTGAACCAATTTTATACAAAAATTCGAAAATAACAGACATTTGGGCCAATTGATATGCACTCTGTTCCGAGGAACAAGAGCGCCAAAAAGGATCAGTTCTATTTATTTTTATACCTGAAACAATGAACAAAATGGGCTCGACGGCAAAAGTATTTGTTTTGAATTTCAGTCCTCGTCAGTCAGACAGACATATATACGCACGAAAAAGGCATAGTGTATTAGGGGTTTTATGAGGGGCCATTGTAAAGTTTTTCTCGAAGCGGCTAAAAATCAAGATCGTCTCCAGATGGCCATAGTTTTACAAGAAGTTTTAGAACCTATCAATAGAGCACTGTCAGTTGAAGTCACAACATGGCTGCCCTTTCCCCATTAAATTACATATCTAATATTGCATTAACTTTTATAAAGTCTCCTGGTTGGCCATGAAAATTTGACACATTTTACCGTGTATATTTTGAAACTGTTAGGTTATAGTCATTTTCCTCTCAGATTACTACTCAACGTTGTCCTCTCTGCATAGAAGTCGTGGTAATGACGTATTTTTCACAATTTGAATTTACTTCGGAAAAATAATTAATTTGAGAAGATATTATGTGAATTCAATAATTTCAAAGTCCTGGCGACTGTAGAAGAAAATTTTTCCTCTGTTGTTACTGGAAATATTTCACGTAAATAAACTGGTTGGAAGATTCAGTTATGCTATTTTCTTGTATGGGGATCAAGAATCAAGTGTTGAAATTTTATTGAAAACTAATGGATACAGTACTCCGTTACTTTGCGATAGTTCATTTGAAAACAGAATAAAAGTACCTGAATAACCCGGAATGAAAACTTCTAAACGGACAGACGTACCTATGGAATTACCCACTTTTCTCCAGAAGACATTTAAATACCTTGTTGCACAACTTGAAATACACCAGTTTCAAAATGTAGTAGTACTACGAAACCCGAGTCATTCTTATTCCTTATTAAAATATAGTGATAGGAAACTAAGTTATTAGATTCGAGAGTTAAACATGTCCTGAGACAGAATGAAGTTTTCCTATTGCAGATTTCGATTCTATATAGCACTTCCTGACACTTTGTCTCTGCTTCTTCAAAACTACTTTCGGCATTTTCAATTTCAAAGCGACGAGTTCTTTATTATTCGAAGATATTGGTCTGTGATAATATCTTGTCTAAGATGAAAGATTATGTTATGATTATGTTGAGAGTAGAAACTGGCAACGTCTGGGCGAATTGTTTTGACGATATTTCAGCAGTACCAAATTTACTATGTTTTAGTTACAAAATGGGTTCAAGCCCTGTGGACAGGAGCTTTCTGGCGCTCTAGTTCAAACAGACAAATTATATCTCCGAAAGTATTGGTTTCTCTGAGTTGGGAATTATATCAATGCATTCTTATGAAAGAACTGCATCATAAAGGAAATAAAATTTAAATAATAGCTTATTTATCAAGATTAAATGAGCAATCTGAGAATGAGAACTGCACCATGGAAAAAATCAAATTAAAATAGCTGAAATGAATTTAAGTCTTTCTTATAGAACAGGATGAACACAGATCATATAATAAAGCTTAAATAGAATAATTATAGCATTTTGTGAGAACTTAGAAGTACGTACGATTCATTATTGAAATTTAGAAAAATCATATCTCCGAAAGTATTAGCTTGTTGGAGTTGAAAATGATATCGATGGAATTTAATGGTGAAACTGCATCTTAAAAAAAATTGATAAGCAGTCAGATCCGAGGAACTAGAGCGCCAAAATGTGTAATTCCCTTTCCGGGATTTGAGCCCGCCTTCTCTCGTTCCGAAACCCGACGGGTCAGACCAACCGTCTATCGGGCTCCTCGAACGATCTTATCGATCTCCGGTATTAGAATAAAACGTCGGTATGTACTTACCTGGGATATATATTCTTAATTTTCACTTTTCGACATAAAATCGCCACATGAGGGTTTATTTGACGGTTTTTTACCCTTGTCTCTCTAAGTCGATTTTGACGTTTCTCGAACCAACTTTTAGCAAGGAATTAGTTATTAGACAATGTCATGTCTCAGGAAAATAAGTTGACATTATGACAATTCATACATAGAATAATTATATAATTCTGTGAAAACGTAGAAATACGATTTTTCATTGAAATTTTGAAAAATCATATCTCCGAAAGTATTAGCTTCTTAGAGTTAAAAATTATATCGTTGTATTCTTATGGTAAAACTGCTTATTGAAAAAAAATTAATTTAGAATTTGTTATGTGAAAAAAAATTTTTTTTTTCTTACTCCGAAACCATCTGTCCGATTTTGCCCAATAACGAACTTAGCCGAGATATTTATCTGCCAAACCTACTCTGAAAATTTCAACTCTCTAGCTCATTCCGTTCGAGAGTTATCATGCCTACGGCCGGCCAGACGGCTGGACCGGCCGGACAGAATGAATTTCGACCATGGATTCTTGATCAGTGAGTCGAACCAAATCGTTTAAGACCATTTTCATCGAAAAATTCGAAAATTACAGACATTTGGGCAAATTGATAAGCACACTGAGTGCTTATCAATTCCGAGGAACTAGAGCGCCAAAAACGTGATAGACCTTAATCATGGCTAACCGGGAGACTTTATAAAAGTGAATGAAGTATATAGATCCTCTACAGCGTTTCAGATCTAAATATGTTTGTAATGTTCCCGGTATGGCTGATCCATGTTTTTGAAAACTTCCTTGGGACCATTTTACCTATCTTAATCAGCATTCCCGGAAAGAAATCGAAATTTAATATCTATTTCCCCCATGCCCACATCCTAAAACTACACAATTCTTTACCATATTGGCTGAATTTCAGCTGAAAAATTGGTACAAGCCCTGTGGACAGCACTTTTTACAAATTATATCACCAAAAGTATTGGTTTCTCAGAGTTGGGAATTATATCAATGGATTCCTATGATAGAACTGCATCATGAAAGAAATCAAATTTAAAAAAAGTGTGGTTAGAAAAAAGGCTTCAAAAATTATCTTAAAAAAAAGATCTACAATGCTTCAATGATTCAATGCTTCAAAAATTGTCATTAAATTTATTTATCAAGATTAAATCAGCAATCTGTAATGATTCAACCTCGTGGAATGGGTTGTTGCAACTTACACGCGGTGCATAGTTTCCGAGGAACAAGAGCGCCAAAAATTAATCCTATCAAGTCGTGTGCGAGTGTATATTCAAACTGGTAATCTTCTATTCCCGCCAACTCTGCAGATTATTCAGCTACTCCACAGTATTCACAGACCTCAAAAAACTCAAAATTGTTTCGAAAAACGAGTCCTAAAACACTAATTCTAGTTAATAATCGATCTCAAAGATACACCAAAATACACGTAACCTCTTTATTAAATTGTTTACCTGCCCCTTTGTGGACCATAGAGTTACCTTTGTGGACCATAGAGTGCTGACATTGCTATATTGTTTCATAGAATTAATATAAACGAGGCAGGCTTTGAAATCGACGAATATAAAATGGAAAATCCTCCAAAAGAAATCCCATAGCGAAAAATGACTTCTACGCGATACTCAGAGCGAAGAGTAATTCACCGATAGTACAATAATTGCAGAAAGTACAAACACCATTTTTGATCATAGGGAATTTGGAATGGGGCTTCTTCAGATCCTAATCGGCTGTGGTTTATCATCCGAAGTTAAACTTCGAAAACTGCGATAAAGACGATGGGAGTTCCATTGCTTCCAACTTGAGATAGGGATCGAAACTTCATTCGATCTCGATTTCGATGGTAAGCACATACGAAGCCTACGAATTGGGAACTATTTGAATTTGATGCATGGTAGTTTCGATCTATAATTCCCGAGAATTCACCTTAAAAAATTCAATCTCCCGTGACATTCTCGAAGTTTATTATTTGAAGTTCCGTAAAACTAGCAGTTTCGGCATACTTTAAAACTTTTGAATTAAATTCACACCATTAGGTTTAGGTTCATAACTTCCAGATAATAAAACCTTGAAATCGTGCGAGGAAAAAAAATAACTCTTGCAGGTAATTTCATAGTTTATTTTAAGTAATCATTAAAGGATACTGTGGGAGGTATACTCATTATTGAAAGTTTTTTTCTGGGTTTTCTCTCCCAAACTCTGAAAAATATCTATAAAATAAAAATTAATTATATTGTGATTTGCTTCTGCATAAGAAACACAGGATATTTGTCAGAAGCAATCAATTGAACAATGTTGCCTAACAAAAAACAACGAAACAACATCAACGAAGAAACAACTATATCGTAAAGTTTCGGAGTCTATCTCAGACTCCTTCGTCAGACGCTTAATGAAAATCGTTAGAATTATTTTGTTGATAGTTATTTTGTGAAATTCAAGAATTGTCACATTAATTTTTATTTTATAGATATTTTTCAGAGTTTGGGAGAGAAAACCCAAAAAAAACTTTCAATACATAGTTTATGTTTTGATGTAGATATGTTGAATTCAAAAATCGCTTGAAATACTACTGGAGAGGAAATACATAAAATAGAGAAAAACAGGCATCTGTTTTTTGTACTTTCGTACTCAAAACTGAGTAGTTCGAGAATGATGAACAATAGTGGTAACTATCCCCAAAAAATTGGTAAAAAATTCTTAAATAGCACTGACATGAAGTCTTTAGCTTTTGCGCGCATAATAACAAAATTTAAGGTTGGTAAAGGGTCGGCGCTAATAAATTTGGTGCCTGAAGCTATAGGAATCTTCAGGCACCCCTACTTATGAAATATGAAAAGTCGGCCGGCGAACTGGGTCAAAATGCTGCCCCCAGAAATTTGGCGCCTCAAACAGTTGCTTCACTGTTTCACCATCAGCGCCGGCCCTGGGTATAACACCAAAACTGTTTAGCGGATTGTCGTTTAGCCGAATATCGCATTCGGGTGCGTAACCTAACCTGAAAATTGCAAGTCTCCATTTCTGTTCTCAAGTTATCGTGAGATTCATAATATTTTTGGGCGCATGTTCTAGGGGAACATCGTCCTATCATTTCGTCCAAATGTCTGTAATTTTCGAATTTCGAGCTGAAAATTGGCTAATAGACTAATTCGGACTCCCTGATCACGAATCCGGTGTCAGATTTTTGGGTACCGTCCGGCCGTCCGGCCGGCCGGCCGTACTTCCGGCCGTAGGCACGATAACAGGAGCACCGAAGGTCCTATCGACTTCAAACTGCGACGGTTAAGTTCGTTAACGGGCAAAATCGGCCGGACGGTTTAGGAGTTATAGACATTTAAAATTTTGAGGTTATTTCCCTGATATTTCAGGAACTAAAGAAGATGTTGAATCGAAACTTGGTAGTCAGTTCGAGGATATAAACGCGCAACTTTTGGCAAAATTCTGTTATGATCGAAATGTTGGTAATTTTTAAAAAAATATTTCTTTTAATTTTTTCGAAAAAAAAATTTTTTTTTCGTGAACTATTCATCAGATTGCAACAAAAACTTGTACTAACGTCAATTGTAGTATTTTGCAACATTGTGCAAAATTTTGGCTCTATACGATTTCAATTTCTGGAGATATAAGACAAAATGTGTCAAATTTCCTGGGTCTCTCTCATTATTTTCATCGATTATTATATAATAATCAATAATATTAAGGTATTCAACATGATACTGCTTTTTTTCTTTTTTTCTTTACTGGTCAGTACGGGCCACAAGGAAGATGAACATGCGCCCAAAAGCTCCTGTCCACAGGGCTTGAACCAATTTTTTAATAATCTTTTGAAATTTTATATTAGGATCCTCACAAAACTTCACAAATGTCTTTGCGTCGGTATTCTACAGCTAGTTACCAAGTTTCAATTCGATCGGATCTGTATTTTTGAATGATCGAGAAAACAATATTTCAGGTGGTTGTAACTTTGAAACCATTTGTAAGATCATACCCAACAAAAAAATTAACTGTCCCATTCGGATGTGCAACCTACCCTGGAAACTGCAAGTCGCTGTCCCTTTTCGTTCAAAAGTTGTCGTGGAAATGGTCACCCATTCAGCTACTGAACTCACCCAGGGCGGCTCGGATGTTAAGAATTTAGATCCGATCGTGTTTACATTTAGAAGTTGGCTGTAAAGTTAGGTGTTCAAGGCTCTCGCAATAATTTAAGTTAAGCGATTTCGGACGGATAGTTTCTGAGATATAAAATTTTATTCAAGATTTTTTAAAAATTTTCTAGTGATATGATCCACACGATATTTCGCAAGAAATTGCGCGTCGGCATTCCACAATTAATTACCATGTTTGAATTAGATCGGATTCGTATTTTTTGAGTTATTGAGGAAATAAGTACAAAATTTCAGAAAGGTATAATTCCAAAACCGTTTGGCCGATTAAACCTATGAACGAACTTAAATTTCGCATTTGTATGCGCAACTTATCCTGAAAACTGCAAGTCACTATCTCTTTCCATTTTCGTGTGATATACATAAATAATATTTTCTTAATGAGTTTCAATTCGATCGGATCTGTATTTTTTGGAAAAAAAATTAGCACATGGAAATCGTTGGTCCGATTATACCTATTAACGAACTTGTCCGTCGTATTTGGACGCGCCACCTACCCTGAAAATTTTAAGTAGCTATCTCTTTTCGTTCGAAAGTTATCATGGCAACAGCCGGGCGAACAGAACGGAATTTGACCGCGAATTCTTCATCAGTGAGTCGAACCTAATCATTTTTGGCAAAAAATTCCAAAATTACAGACATTTGGGCAAAATGATAGCACGCTGTTACCTAGAACATGCGGGCAAAAATAGTAAATTTTGACGAGAAAATTATAAACCTGTTGTGGTATGAGGCTTTAAGCATAGGCGCCCGCAAAAGAGATTCTATGGAGGACAAGACGGAAATACAGATATACAGGGCTGAAGTCAACTGTTTGTAAAAAAACTGGGTTCAAGCCCTGTGGACAGGAGCTTTCTGGCGCTCTCGTTCAAACAGACAAATTATATCTCCGAAAGTATTGGTTTCTCAGAGTTGGGAAATATATCAATGTATTCTTATGATAGAACTGCATTATAAAGGAAATTAAATTCAAACAATAGTTTATTTATCAAGATTAAATGAGCAATCTGAGAATGAGAACTGCACCATGGTATAAATCAAATTAAAATAGCTGAACTGAATTTGACTCTCTCTTATAGAACAGGATGAAATGTACGAGTATGAACACAGATCATATAATAAAGCTTAGATAGAATAATTATAGCATTCTGTGAAAACATAGAAGTACGATTCATTATTGAAATTTAGAAAAATCATATCTCCGAAAGTATTAGCTTGTTGAAGTTGAAAATGATATCGATGGATTTTTATGGTGAAACTGCATCTTAAATAAAAATTGAATTTGAAATTTGTTGCTTAAAAAAAAATTTTTTTTTCGTTACTCCGAAACCATCTGGCCTATTTTGCCCAATAACGAACTTAACCGAGATATTCATCTCCCTAACCTAGTCTGAAAATTTCAAGTGCCTAGCTCATTCCGTTCAAGAGTTATAATTGTAGAAAACATTTTTTTAAATTTTGAAAACTTTGACACTTTGCGGTAACCTGGTCAATACAAAACTTCACATGCGTATAAAGGTCATGATTCTACAATTTGATGCTAAATTTCAGATAGATCGAGTGATCGGTTCCGGAAATATCCATAAAAAAAATGTGTTTTACTAAAATCGGCCATAACGAACTTGTCCGAGATTAACGCCCATTAACGAACTTGTCCGAGATATTTACGCTCCAAACCCACCTTGCAAATTTCAATCCTCTAACTCCTTTCGTTCGAGACTTATCGTGCCTACAGGCCAGCAGGACCGGCCGGACAGAATCGATTTCGACCTCGGATTCTTGATCAGTGAGTCGAACCAAATCGTTTAATACCATTTTCAGCCAAAAATTCGAAAATTACAGACATTTGGGCAAATTGATAAGCACTCAGTTCCGAGGAACTAGAGCGCCAAAAAAGAGCAATCTACAATGCTTCAATGCATTAATGATTCAAAAATTTATTTATCAAGATTAAATGAGCAATCTGCCATGATTCAACCTCGTGGGATGGGTTGTTGCAATTTACACTCGGTGCATAGTTTTCACAACTCGAAATACCTAAGGAAAGTATCATCGAAATGTCTAGAGCAAGGCTGGAGACAATCATAGCAGATTCTCCATTTATTCCTGATATTTGAGTAGGTAGTGGATTACGAACAAATTATTTTAATAGTTCAAAATATATTAATAAAATACTATCCTCTTTTCATGATCTAAAATTTTATAGTTCATACCACTAACACATTCTTTTCTCTTTTATGAACCTCAACTCAAGAAAAAATGATTGATACACAAATGTAGATCCATATATCAGTATTTTTTGGCCAGCAACATTATGAAAATACTGTATATAGGAACATGACTCACTACTTAAGGATGTAAAAGGTAATATTAACCTCAGTGGTCAACGAACAGTAATTTCTTTTGATGATTCCATTATGTTCTTCTTTTCTATTGCCTCCATAAACTACATCAATACAGTCTTGTACATATTCACAAATTCAAGAATCGAATACTTGCTTTCCAAGAGAAAATAACAACTATGAATTGAAAATCTCTAATAGCTAGAAAAGATGACATTTATGAATAGTGATCACAGACAGATTGTGTGTTCACCTTCTGTGAATACATAGAACTCAAGATGTATTATCGAAACTTTAAAACATCATATCTCCGAAAGAATTAGCTTGTTAGAGTTGAAAATGATGATGAACCAAATCATTCATGACCATTTTCAGCCAAAAATTCGAAAATTATAGACATTTGGGCAAATTGAGAAGCATTCTGTTCCAAGGAACAAGAGCGCCAAAAATTGCAGGCACGTATTGAGAAAAATTGGACTTTCTTGTGTAGTTGAAAATGTTTACCTCGTATATGCATTCCTGCAATTTTCATATATATATATATATATATCACCGTTCCACCACTATACCGCAGCAAACATTCAATGAAAATTTCTGTTTTTTTGTCTTAGACCATGAGGATTTTCTCACCATAAATGAATTTTTTGAATTGAATATGCCGTCTTAAAGCTTCATTTGTGGAAATCATTCTATAGAAATGGTTCGTGGATTATTCAATACCCATCGATAAAATGTTCTTCGACGAACGTTATCCTCTGGTTGGAGTTTCTAGACATTTTGTGATTGATACGGATATAAATTCGCTTTATTTAATTTTTTCCAATCAGTTGATTCTGGATCCCCTAAAGCTGCAATAGTAGATGGGTTTTCTTTCACTTGTTAGAGAATCTCATTTTGTAGGTTCACAGGTTGATTCTGATTATGCTCCTGGCTAGATACAGATAGCACTTGAATATTTTCCATATGGCTGAGAAAAATATCTGGAGAAAGTCTCTTTTCGCGGTATTCGAAAATTGGGAAAAATTAGCTCTTACTGAATCTTGTGCATTACCATCGCACAAACCATAAACTGAAATTATATTAGTATATTCTGTATGGGTGAATTTCTGCATCATTGGCGCTCTTGTTCCTCGGAACAGATTGCTTATCCATTAGCCCAAATGTCTGTAATTTTCGAATTTTGGCTGAAAATCAGACGATTTGGTTCGACTCACTGATCAAGAATACGTGGTCGAAATCGTTTCTGCCCGACCGGCCGTCCGTTCGTTAACACGATTACTCTCGAACGAAAGGAGTTAGAGGATTTAAATTAGCAGGGTAGGTTTGGAGCGTAAACATCGAGGACCAGTTCGTTAACCAGGAAAATCCAAAGAGCGGTTTCGGGGCTATGGCCATTTATAGTACAAATATTTTTTATGAATATTTGCGAAACCGATCACTCGATCTATCTGAAATTTAGCATCAAATTGTAGAATCATAACCTCAAGACGCATGTGAAGTTTTGTATTAATTGGGTTACCGTGAAGTGTAAAAAAAAAAATTTGAAAATTTTTAAATTTTGTTTCTACAATAACTCTCGAACGGAATGAGCTAGGCAGTTGAAATTTTCAGAGTAGGTTAGAGAGATAAATATCTGGGTTAAGTTCGCTATTGAGCAAAATAGGCCAGATGGTTTCGGAGTAACGAAAAAAAAATTGTTTTCAACTTACAAATTTCGAAATAATTTTTTTTTAGATGCAGTCTCACCATAAAAATCCATTGATATCATATTCAACTCCAGCAAGCTAATACATTCGGAGATATGATTTTTCGAAATTTCAATAATGAATCGTTCTTCTATGTTTCCATAGAATGCTATAATTATTCTATCTATGATTTATTATATGATCTGTATTCATACTCGTACTGTTCTATAAGAGAGAGTCAAATTCATTTTAGCTATTTTAATTTGATTTCTTCCATGGTGCAGTAGTCATTCTCAGGTTGCTCATTTCTTGATAAATAAACTATTATTTGAATTGAATTTCCTTCATGATGCAGTTCTGTCATAAGAATACATTGATATAATTCTGAACTCTGTGAAAGCAATACTTTCTGAGATATAATTTGTCTGTTTGAACAAGAGCACCAGAAAGCTCCTGCCCACAGGGCTTGAATCAAGTTTGTTATTTTAAACTTATACCACAGAGAATATCGATATCAATATTTTGAATTATTGAGGAAGAATCAATTCATCAAATTTCAGTAGAAAAGAATACTGCATATCTGTATTGCTGATGAAGTCTATTCAGTTGAACACCAAATGAGATGCCGGTATTACGAAAATTCTCCATTAAATTCATTCAGAAAATCTATTCAGAATTCAATTTACCTAAACATATCATATCATAACTAAAATAAATTCCAAAGTCGATTGATTCCTCCGGCAAATCCGGAAGTGCAGTTTAGCTGAATACAAATTCTTTGAAGGTGCTGACGTGAAGTCAAGAACTCTTGCGCGCCTGTTCCATTGCCTATTCACGCCTCATTCGAAATCGGGCTGAAATTCGGTGTTCGATTTCACAGTGGTGGGTCGAAGGTATTTGCGGAATTTTAGCTGATTCTCACGCAAAGTTTCTGAAATCTGAATTTTTTTAAGAAAGAAGATCTTTTATTTTTTTTTTCAGAGATACGATATTCACAAAAATTACCAACTTTTGATTGGAACTCCAACACCATTTGTCCGATTATGTCCAACAATGAACTTAACTGCCCCAATTATATGCGCAAGCTACTCTGGAATTCGCAAGTTGCTATCTCTTTCCGTCCGAAAGTTATCGTGGCAACGGCCATAATCAAATTTGACCTCGAGTTCTTTATCAGTAAGTCATAAAAGGTGTTCGGGCAAAATGATAGCACGCTGTTCCCAAGAACATGCGCGCAAAAAATTGGCGAATGATTTGAATGACACTGTAGATACCTATATAGGGTGTGACTCCTTGGGTGATTTTAAGATGAAGGGTTCATATTAACATATGTCCTAAACCTCTTAAATTTAGAGCTACAAGGTGTTGAAATTTTAAGAAAAAAATAGTTTTCTAGATATTTTTTTGGAATTTGTCAAACGCGCTCTAAACATCCACAGCCATTTCTTGATGTTCAAGGTTTATTAATTTTTTTTACCAGTGGCGTCCGTACGGGTATAGATATTTTTGAAAAAGAATATGATACGCATGCTTCATCTTAAAATAAAAATAATTTTTAATCACCATTTATTTTGGGCCAAATTTGTTCTCTTGCCTTTTTTTGCTACCGACGCGTGGTTTTCGCAAAAAAAATTAAAAAATGCAAGGTCAATTTATTAGTAAATATTATTTTTTCTAAATTTGACTGAGGCTGCTTTAGATATTTCGTTGAAATGTGGTAGGGAGCAATCAACAACAATTACCATTCAATTAAAAGAACTACCTAACATTAAATAACATGAACAAAAACGCAAAAAAAATTAAATAAGCTGTTGAAAGTGACCACCTCTGCAAGTATGCACGCTTCAGCTCTTCTTCTCATTGAGTATCGTACCCTTTGAAAAATTCCTGAAGTTTTTCTGATAGATTCACAACAGAGCACTATGCGTTTCCTCAACTCCTCAAAGGTATGTATTGGGGTGTTGTAAACTAACGTCTTCAGATGTACCCACAGGATAAAATCTAGACTATTTAGATCAGGGAATCTAGGTGGCCACGATTGTGTTCCTCCGCAACCTATCCATTCGATTGTTATAATTTTGATTTAAAAATTCCTGTGTCTGAATACTGAATTTAGCAGGTGCAGCATCGTGCATGAACTACATACAATATCGGGTTAAAATGGGGACATCGTCCAGCAAATATGGCAGACTCTGATCAAGACACTGGAGGTACTTATATCCATCCACTCTGCCTGGCAGAAAATAAGGCTAAAACTGAGCGTCGGTCGAAAAATCAAATTTACCCCAAAATAAATGGCGATTTGAAAAATTATTTTTATTTGAAGAAAAAGCAGTGGCGTACCATATTTTTTACAAAAATATCTATTTCATATCCCGTACGAACGCCACTGGAAGAAAAATTAAAAAACTTTCTACATCAAGAAATGACCGTTGATGCATAGAGCGCGTGTGCCAAATTTCAGAAAAAATCTTGAACGATTCTGAAGTTTTAATAAAAAAAAAAAGCACTGACGTGAAGTCAGTACTCTTTCGCGCGTGTTCACGGTGGCTAATTTGAATTGAATGATGAGTACTTCAAGCTCAGTGGATAGAGCGAGCCGAAGATCTACCCAAAGGATAGTGGACACCATTCACTGTTGGTTCAAAAATTAACAGTGCTGTATCTAAGCTGCTATAAGGATAGAGTAACAAAGTTGGAAAAGAACACAACTGACTCTCCTTAGTCGCACAAGCTCGTAGAAGATTTGGGAGGGTCAGTATAATCCTAATCATATTTATAGCGCGCGCGCCAAAGCAGATTGACTTTTTACACTTTTTCTTTCATTGTTAAGTCACTCTGCTTTTGCGCGCGTGCTATAAACATGATTAGGATTATACTGACGCTCCCAAATCTTCTAGGAACTTGTGCGACTAAGGAGAGTCAGTTGTGTTCTTTTCCAACTTTGTTTTTCTATCCTTATGGCAGCTTCGATACAGCACTGTTAATTTTTGAACCGACAGTGAATGGTGTCCACTATCCTTTGGGTAGATCTTCGGCTCGCTCTATCCACTGAGCTTGAAGTACTCATCATTCAATTCAAATTAGCCACCATGAACACGCGCGCCAAAGAGTACTGACTTCACGTCAGTGCTTTTTTTATTCAAGTTCCTTCAACAAATATAGCTATCAATACAATTTGGCTGTTAGCTTTACCGTAGATCAAAAAAAATTGCGGTTGTGGGACCTCCGTTAGGAACGCAATTGCCTCTTCTCCAAATCCGAACGTATTTTAATATAGATCTACCGAATATAGTTCTTTATAGATTCGCCTCAGGGCTACCATACAGACATTTCAACTCGGAAACAACGCTATTTCCCCCAAACTGGCTTGTGTCAGTGCACTGAATTGACATGAATTTTCTTTTAAAACCTCACAATATTCCCTCATTACTCCCAACATAACCCAAACAACCCAAAACCATTCACTTCTCGTCTGCGCATGCGCAATATACTCGTAGCTGCAAGTCCTCCCAAAATTACACACCTCACAAAAAACTCCAATTCTCCAACACTAGTGGTTCAGGAGATATCACTTCTTGAATCCACGCATGCGCAGACCCTCACCAGGGGATTCTATAGAGGAATAGCATCCGCCACCCCAAAATCCCAATCCTCTCTGACGAAAGCACCAGTAGCTAAATCACTGATGGTCTGCTCATGCGCATATCGAAAAATGCCCGTAAGGGGTAACATCAATTTCGAAATTATCCCCAGGGCCACGGTACGGACACTTTAACTCGGAAACAACGCTACATCCCCCAAACTGACTTGTCCTTGCACTGAATTGCCATGAATATTCTTTCAAAACCTCACAATATCGGCTCAGCACTCCCAACATAACCCATACAACCCAAAAACAGTCACTTCTCTTCTGCGCATGCGCAATCTACTTGCGGCTGCAAGTCCCGCCAAAATGACACACCTTACAAAAAACTCCGATTCTCCAACACTAGTGGTTCAGGAGATATTGTATCTTTAATCCACGCATGCGCAGACCCTCACCAGTGGATTCTATGGAGGAATAGCTTCCGCCACCCCAAAATCCCAATCATCTCTGACGAAAATACCAGCAGTTAAATAACTGATGGTCTGCTCATGCGCATAACGAAAAATGCCCGTAAGGGGTAACATCGATTTCAAAATTAGCCACAGGGCCACGGTACGAACACTTCAATTCGGAAACAGCGCTACATCCCCCAAACTGACTTGTCCGTGCACTGAATTGCCATGAATATTCTTTTAGAACCTCACAATATTGGCTCAGCACTCCCGACATAACCCATACAACCCAAAAACATTCACTTCTCTTCTGCGCATGCGCAATCTACTTGCGGCTGAAAGTCCCCCCAAATTCACACACTACAAAAAACTCCGATTCTCCAACACTAGTGGTTCAGGAGATATCGCATCTTGAATCCACGCATGCGCAGACCCTCACCAGGGGATTCTATAGAGGAATAGCATCCGCCATCCCAAAACCCCAATCCTCTCTAACGACTACTTCAGCAGTTAAATCACTGATGGTGTGCTCATGCGCATAACGAAAAATGCCCGTAAGGGGTAACATCAATTTCAAATTTGGCCCCAGGGCCACGGTATGCACACTTCAACTCGGAAACAACGCTATTTCCCCCAAACTGACTAGTGTCCGTGCACTGAATTGACATGAATATTTTTTTAAAACCTCACAATATCGGCTCATTACTCTCAACATAACCCATACAACCCAAAAACAGTCACTACTCTTCTTTGCATGCACAATCAACTCGCGGCTGCAAGTCCTCCCAAAATCACACACCTTACAATAAACTCCGATTATCCAATACCAGTGGTTCAGGAGATATCGCATCTTTAATGCACGCATGCGCAGACCCTTACCAGGGGATTCTACGGAGGTCTAACATCCACCACCCTAAAACCCCAATCCTCTCTGACAAAAACACCAGCAGTTAAATCACTGATGGTCTGCTCATGCGCATAACGAAAAATGCCCCTAAAGGGTAACCTCAATTTCAAAATTAGCCCCAGAGCCACGGTACGGACACTTCAGCTCGGAAACAACGATACATCCCCCAAACTGACTTGTCCTTGCACTGAATTGCCATGAATATTCTTTTGAAACCTCACAATATCGGCTCAGCACTGCCAACATAACCCATACAACACAAAAACAGTCACTTCTCTTCTGCGCATGCGCAATCTACTCGCGGCTAAAAGTCCTCGCAAAATCACACACCTTACAAAAAACTCCGATTCTCCAACACTAGTGGTTCAGGAGATATCAGATCTTTAATCCACGCATGCGCAGACCCTCAACAGGGGATTATATGGAGGAATAGCATCCGCCACCCCAAAACCCCAATCCTCTCTGACGAAAACACCACCAGTTAAATCACTGATGGTCTGCTCATACGCATAACGAAAAATGCCTGTAAGGGGTAACATCAATTTCAAAATTAGCCCCAGGGCCACGGTACGAACACTTCAACTCGGAAACATCGCTACATCCCCCAAACTGACTTGTCCTTGAACTGAATTGCTATGAATATTCTTTTAAAACCTCACTATATCAACTCAGCACTCCCAACATAACCCATCCAATTAAAAAACAGTCACTTCTCTTCTGCGCATGCGCAATCTACTCGCGTCTAAAAGTCCTCTCAAAATAACACACGTTACAAAAAACTCCGATTCTCCAACACTAGTTGTTCGGGAGATATCGCATCTTTAATCTACGCATGCGCAGACCCTCATCAGGGATCTGGGGAGGAATAGCATCCGTCACCCCAAAACCCCAATCCTCTCTGACGAAAACTACAGCAGTTAAATGACTTCTCATCTGCGCATGCGCACAACGAAAAATGCCCGGAAAAGGCAGCATGAACCTCAAAAAAATAGGTTTCGGCATTTTAAGCAAAGTATTCCGCAAAATAGTAGTAATTTTTTGATTTTTTTCATGTCACGTGATCTTCACGACATTTTGCAAAAGTGTTTGCATTGGTCTTTTGCATCTATCTACTGAGTTTCAATTCAATCAGATCAGTATTTTTCGAGCTATCGTGAAAACAAAATTTTTAAATTTTTTACATTTTTTTTGCACTTTAGGGCCGTCCGGTCATAACAAAACTTCGCAGGCATATGAAGGTCATGATTCTACAATTTGATGCCAAATTTCAGACTATCGAGTGATCGGTTCCGGAAATATTCATAAAAAACGTTTGGACTAAAAACGGCCTTAACTCCGAAACCGCTTGGTGGATTTCGCCCGTTAACGGACTTGTCCGAGATATTTACGCTACAAAACTACCCTGTAAATTTCAACGCTCTAAGTCGTTCCGTTCGAGAGTTATCGTGCTAACGGCCGGCCGGCCGGCCGGGGACGGACAGAATTGAATTTGACCTCGAATTCTTCATCAGGGAGTCGAACCCAATCGTTTGAGACCATTTTCGAAAAATACAGACATTGTGACGAAATGATAGCACGCTGTTCCTTGCGGAACACGCGCGCAAAAACGATTTTTGGCGCTCTTGTTTTCTCTAAATCTTTAACGCCCTGTAACTCAAAAGTTAAGAGGCTTACGACATATGCTGATATGAACTATCCATCTTTTGAATCACCCAAGGATTCACACCCTTTAGGATCAGCATCCAACAGCCTGTATATATATATATATATATATACATACATACCTCTATATTCCGGCATTTCCCCCCCTAGAATAATTTCTGCGGGCGCCTATCATTGAACAGCCTGTGAATGTACTAACAATTTTCAGTTGAGTTGTATTTGATCAGGTATTATTTTCACTCGATATTATGATTAAAAAGCATAAAAGGATAGCATTCGCTGTGTGATAAAGATTTTTGTTTAATGTTCTTATCGGTCGTCGAACCAATATTGATATCGATTAAACTTCAGCGATACGGAATAGAAAATAACACATTTACACTATTCTTAGTTGAAAAATATTACTGAATGTACCTATCTTTTCATAGTTATATGATGTGATATGTACATAACTCGAATGACGAGAAAATTGAAATGTATGTACTTATGGAGAAGTGGAAAACATAAAACCAATTCGTAATTGCTTCTATATTAATATGGCCATTTGGTAAGAAGTCATCGGATAATTTTCATTTCATCAATGATTACAATAACGAAAGATGCATGCAGATATATTATTATTAATATTAGATTTTAGCTTTGGGTTTTTTATCTCACAACACCACCTCGAGCTAAATCTAATACTTTTTTTCCTTGCAAAATAAAAAATGTGGGACAGGAGCTTTGGCACTCTTGTTCAAACTTTGACAAATCATATCTCCGAGAGTATCTACTCATTGGTTTCTCAGAGTTGGGAATGATATCATTGGATTCTTATGATAGAACTGCATCATAAAAGAAATTGAATCCAAAAAAGTGTCATTTAAAATAAAAAAATTGAAATTCATCTCCAAAACTATTGGTTTCTCAGAGTTGGGAATGATATCTATGGATTGTTATCATAGAACTGCATCATAAAAGACACAAAATTAAGATTAAATAACGAACTTATCCGAGACATTCATTTCCTCAAATCTCCTCTGAAAATTTTATTATATCAATTTAAACTAAGCCAATATTCCAGTTTTGATTCCACTGAAGATAATCTGAACCCAATTTGATAAACTTACCAAATTATATATTTCCATCATCATATGCATTATCCAAGGGCACATAAGGTAGGGGTATTTATAATATCCTATAATTGGACATTTTGCATACAATTATACTTTGTTTGTTAGAACAGAAATACATTTGACATGTCTGTCATAGGTAGACAAAATTATATGTATGAACAGTGAACACAGAAAGAACACAGATAGATAGAATTCGCATTATGTGAATACAAAGAAGTACGACGTATTATTGAAATTTTGAGAAATCATATCTCCGAAAGTATTAGCTTGTTAGAGTTGAAAATGATATCAATGGATTCTTATGATTTATCTCCCAAACCTACTTTGAAAATTTCAACTGTCTAGCTCATTCCGTTCGAGAGTTATCGTGTTAACGGCCGGACATAATCGATTTCGACCACGGATTCTTGATCAGTGAGTCGAACCAAATCGTTTAAGATAATTTTCAGCCAAAAATTCGAAAATTACAGACATTTGAACAAATCGATAAGCACTCTGTTCCGAGGAACAAGAGCGCCAAAAATACAAGAGTGAATATTTGGTTGTTATTTGCTCAATAACTCAAAAAAAATCGAACCCGATCCAATTCAGACATGGTTATTAGTTGTAGAATACTGGCGCGAAACTTCTAGCAAAATCTTGTGAGGATCGTAATAGCAATTATTAGGGTAGGTTGCGCGCCCAAATTCGACATTTGAGTTCGTTAATAGGCACAATCGGCCAAACGGTTTTGGAACGTTTTTTTTTCGTTACTCCGAAACCACTTTTCTGCCTAGGAACGAGTTGAACTGAGATATTTATCGAGAGAATCGATTTTGACCACGGATTTTTGATCATTGAGTCGAACCAAAACGTTTAAGACCATTTTCAGCCAAAAATTCTAAAATTTCAGACATTATTTGTCAAATTGATCTGAAATTTTGGTCTCATTTTCTCTATAATTTAGAATATTCAAATTCCATCCATTTAAACCTCTGTAATTACTTGTAGAATGCCGACGTGCAAATTTTTTTCCGAAATTTCGTGAATATCATATCACTAGAAAAAAACAAAGTTATTTTTTCCTTAAAAAAATTATATTTGAGAAACTATGTGTAAGAATCAGCTGAAATTGCGCTCATAACTTCGAGCCACTATTTCATAATCGAGTACCTACAATGGAACATGCGTGCAAAAGCTCCTGACCTCAAGTCAGTGCTTTTCTCAAATTTCTATTGGTATGATTCGAATAATAAACACACTTCGTACGGAACGAGTTTTATGGGTGGCTCTTCCCACCTTTTTCGAACAAAGTGATAAAGCAAAACATTATTTATTAAATTTGAATGCATTTGATAGCAGATTATCCGCCGTATTCACAAAGCATTAAATCTCCGTCAAGTCCTAGCTAAGGTCCTCAGTTAAGGATAAATTTGAATCGCAACCTCAGTTAACGTGAAAATTAACGTGAAACAGGACTGTTTCACCACCATTAAATACGTTAGCTGAGGTTGCTATTCAAATTTATCCCTAACTGAGGACCTCAGTTAGGACTTAACGGAGATTGAATGCTTTGTGAATACGGCGGAATGTGTCCCCAACTTTCTCGGTATTGAAGATGAACAATAAAAATTGATTTTTTTTTGCCAGCTTTACGGCGCTATAACTCAACAATAAAGTCAGCGTCAACAAGGCAAGATTCAGGAGCAAGTATGTCGAGATGTAAAAAAAATGTTGCTTTGCCGATCGACGTGTGCAGCCGAAGCAGTGGTGGACATTTGGCAGACACCTTTCACACCTGATTGCGATGGATCATATAATATGTCTCATCGAAGAAATCAACATTATCGTACCGATTTTTATTGAATGTTTAATATTTATCCGCAATATTGTAACACCGTTTAGAATTTAAATGGATCAAGAAAATATGCTTCCTTCTGTTTTGTAGCGTCGAAGCATACGTCGCGGTCAGATCGAACGAAACCCAACCACTAGCACTGCATACTTTACCAATCTGTTGCAAGGTTGACCACTAGATTTCGACAATTCTTCTATTGACTGGACATATTTGCTTCCTCTTCCGTTATAAACACGTCATTACCATGCAAGACGTCGGCCTTCCTTATCGATACGAGTCGACAGGATCGATATGACCGTAGTTGAACTTAGAAAAACACCTTTAGCTTTAACGGACCTCTAATGCACTTGAATAAACAGCGTAAATATTCTTGGTAATAATTCTTGCTCTACACTTTGCGAAAACCAAGACACATTGAATATATATATATATATGTATATTCTTTTGACTCTGAGTTTTATATGTGTTAGCAGAGGTTGGTGTAACGGGGTACCATACAATTCTGCGTATGATACAAGAGCTTAGGGAAAAACCTCAGCAAAAAACCCTGTCTCCCCGTGAGTGTTGTGATTTGTAACTATTGTTCACAAAATTTGCTGAAATTTAGAAATATTGATAGGCATTTATTTCTTCAATATGGACTCCTTCGTCAAAAGACGGAGAGGTTTCTCCAAGGTACCCAAAACTCAACCTGAAAAAAAAATAGCACTGACGTGTAGTCAGTACTCTTTGGCGCGCGTGTTCAAGGTGGCTAATTTGAATTGAATGATGAGTACTTCAAGCTCAGTAGATAGAGCGAGCCGAAGATCTACCCAAAGGATAGTGGACACCATTCACTGTCGGTTCAAAAATTAACAGTGCTGTATCTGAGCTGCCATCAGGATAGATTAACAAAGTTGGAAAAGAACACAAGTGACTCTCCTTAGTCGCACAAGCTCCTAGAAGATTTGGGAGGGTCAGTATAATCCTAATCATGTTATTCGCACGCGCGCCAAAGCAGATTGACTTTTTACACTTTTTCTTTCATTGTTAAGTCAATCTGCTTTTGCGCGCGTGCGATTAACATGATTAGGATTATACTGACCCTCCCAAATCTTCTAGGAGCTTGTGCGACTAAGGAGAGTCACTTGTGTTCTTTTCCAACTTTGTTAATCTATCCTGATGGCAGCTCAGATACAGCACTGTTAATTTTTGAACCGACAGTGAATGGTGTCCACTATCCTTTGGGTAGATCTTCGGCTCGCTCTATCTACTGAGCTTGAAGTACTCATCATTCAATTCAAATTAGCCACCTTGAACACGCGCGCCAAAGAGTACTGACTACACGTCAGTGCTTTTTTTTTTTTTTCAAGTTCCTTTAACAAATATAGCCATCAATACAGTTTGGCTGTTAGCTTTACCGTAGATCGAAAAAAAATGCGGTTGTGAGACCTCCGTTTGGAACGCAATTGCCTCTTCTCCAAATCCGAACGTATTTTAATATAGATCTACCGAATATAGTTATTTATAAATTCGCCTCAGGGCCACCATACAGACATTTCAACTCGGAAACAACGCTATTTCCCCCAAACTGACTTGTGTCCGTGCACTGAATTGACATGAATATTCTTTTAAAACCTCACAATATCGGCTCATTGCTTCCAACATAACCCAAACAACCCAAAACCATTCACTTCTCATCTGCGCAAGCGCAATATACTCGTGGCTGCAAGTCCTCCCAAAATTACACACCTCACTAAAAACTCCGATTCTCCAACACTAGTGGTTCAGGAGATATCGCTTCTTGAATCCACGCATGCGCAGACCCTCACCAGGGGATTCTATAGAGGAATAGCATTCGCCACCCCAAAATCCCAATCCTCTCTGATGAAAGCACCAGCAGTTAAATCACTGATGGTCACTGATGATCAATTTCGAAATTAGCCCCAGGGCCACGATACGGACACTTTAACTCGGAAACAACGCTACATCCCCCAATCTGACTTGTCCTTGCACTGAATTGCCATGAATATTCTTTTAGAACCTCACAATATCGGGTCAGCACTCCCAACATAACCCATACAACCCAAAAACAGTCACTTCTCTTCTGCGCATGCGCAATCTACTTGCGGCTGAAAGTCCTCCCAAAATCACACACCATACAGAAAACTCCGATTCTCCAACACTAGTGGTTCAGGAGATATCGCCTCTTGAATCCACGCATGCGCAGACCCTCACCAGGGGATTCTGTAGAGGAATAGCATCCGCCACCCCAAAACCCCAATCCTCTCTGACGAAAACTTCAGCAGTTAAATCACTGATGGTCTGCTCATGCGCATAACGAAAAATGCCCGTAAGGGGTTACATCAATTTCGAAATTAGCCCCAGGGCCACGATACGGACACTTTAACTCGGAAACAACGCTACATCCCCCAATCTGACTTGTCCTTGCACTGAATTGCCATGAATATTCTTTTAAAACCTCACAATATCGGGTCAGCACTCCCAACATAACCCATACAACCCAAAAACAGTCACTTCTCTTCTGCGCATGCGCAATCTACTCGCGGCTAAAAGTCCTTTCAAAATAACACACCTTACAAAAAACTCCGATTCTCCAACACTAGTGGTTCGGAAGATATCGCATCTTCAATCTACGCATGCGCAGACCCTCATCAGGGATCTGAATTCTATGGAGGAATAGCATCCGCCACCCCAAAACTCCAATCCTCTCTGACGAAAACTACAGCAGTTAAATGACTTCTCATCTGCGCATGCGCACAACGAAAAATGTCCGGAAAGGGCAGCATGAACCTCAAAAAAATAGGTTTCGGCATTTTAAGCAAAGTATTTCGCAAAATAGTAGTAATTTTTTTATTTTTTTCATGTCACGTGATCTTCACGAAATTTTGCAAAAGTGTTTGCATTGGTCTTTTGCATCTAACTACTGAGTTTCAATTCAATCAGATCAGTATTTTTCGAGTTATCCTGAAATCAAAATTTTAAAATTTTTGAAATTTTTTTTTGCTACTTTAGGGCCGTCCGATCAAAACAAAACTTCGCAGGCATATAAAGGTCATGATTCTACAATTTGCTGCCAAATTTCAGAAAGCTCGAGTGATTGGTTCCGGAAATATTCATTAAAAACGTTTTGACTAAAAACGGCCTTAACTCCGAAACCGCTTGGTGGATTTCGCCCGTTAACGAACTTGTCCGAGATATTTACGCTACAAAACTACCCTGCAAATTTCAACGCTCTAAGTCGTTCCGTTCGAGAGTTATCGTGCTAACGGCCGGCCGGCCGGCCGGACCGGACGGACAGAATTGAGTTTGACCTCGAATTCTTCATCAGGAAGTCGAACCTAATCGTTTGAGACCATTTTCGAAAAAAAATTCGAAAAATACAGACATTGTGACGAAATGATAGCACGCTGTTCCTTGCGGAACACGCGCGCAAAAATGAAAAGACGAGAGGAGAAGAACGAACAAACTAAAAATAATACATAACCTTTCAAAAGTCTCCTCTCACAAATATACTCTTCTGTTGGCGCATGGGATCTCTTGGAGAAGAATCGCCTCCGCTAGTTCTCAAAGATATTGATCTTAGAAATCCCTTCAATATTGAATTCAAAAAGGAAATTGTTGCTCGTAAGGGCAGGAGTGTCTCTTTCAAAACCAGATCTGGCCAGTCCAAGTGATGATTATTCAGAACTTCAGATGTTCGAAGACCGCTACAGGGCCCATATGTAGGGCTATCATCTCCCATAGATGCATGTTTTTACTTTGTATTGTGTAAAATAATGAAAAAATGAGCAGGAAAAATTTACGATATAATTTAATATGTCATCATGACATATCTACCCTATTAAGGATTTGGCTGGTATTTATTTATTTATTTATTTATTAAGCAGGAAATTCAACAGGAAATCCCAATCACAGAAGTTCACAACATTATTCACAAATTACTTTGAAATGCATACGTGGCTCAATAACATCATGAAAAGGTAACCCCAAATATAAATTAATACATCCCCTAACTAACTCACAAACAGAAAAAGATAGCCAACAACAGACATCATCAGACAGAATAACTCAATCAAACGATGACTGCAGACATGCTATGACAGATTTCCTGAAACTACCCAGGCTTATGTTAAAGACATCAATATTGTTCATATGCCAATTATAAAAACGCATCACCCTCAGGAACACTGAATGATAACCAACATTCTTTCTAGCTGTAGAGACGTAGAACAGCGCTCTCCTGCGATCTGAATATTGTGTAATGTTAAAATTGAGGAAGTGTATCAGTGGGTAATTGAAACAATTATTCACAATTCGATAAAGAAACATTCAATCGAAGAGCGCCCTCCTATGTCGTAATCTGAGGATATTATATTTTTTCAAATTATCATTGTAGTCACATGTCAACCGAGGGCGATCAAATTTGTAGTTAAGACACTTAATGAATTTCTTCTGGATCCTTTCGGTCCTATCTATATATTTATAATAAAAAGGTGACCAAATAGGACTAGCATACTCCAAGTTACTTCTCACAAGAAGTAAAGTGATCTGAGAGAGGCAGCACTCGAGAAGTCTTTGGTAGAACGTATTATGAAGCCAAGCATTTTTAAACCTTTAGTCACAATGCTGTCTATATGAAAATCAAAACAAAACTTAGCGTCGAGGACTATTCCTAAATCTTTCACGTGGTCCACTTCCCGCAGCACACATCCACCGAGCAACAAAGGAAAATTGAATATATTGGTCTTTCTGGTGAATGTTATACGACTACACTTATCTATGTTCAGGACATAATATCTCTCTGCGTGAACAAACGATCAAGATCCTCCTGAAAAAATAAAAGTCTTGATGTGACCGAATGGTTTTATATATCCTCAAATCATCCGCATATAACTCGAAGAGAGCATGCAGAAGGCAATTTGAAATATCGTTGATGTATATCGCAAACAAAGGAGGGCCAAGGTGAGAACCTTGTGGTACGCCAGATGTCACACGAACAGTATTTGATGAAACAACTACGAATTGCTTTCTATCAGATTCTATCCAATTCAAGAACGTCCCCACTACACCAAAGTCATCTAATATAGCTATCAAAGTGGAATGATGTAGGTACCTTATCAAATGCCTCACCCATGTCTGTATAAACAGAATCCACTTGTGTACCACCATCGATGTTCCTAGTTATAATATCAACAAATAGCGCTAAGTTTGTCAAAACAGACCGTCCTTTGAAAAAACCGTGTTGTTGTTCTGATAGCTGAGAGCTTATTTGTTGAAAGAAAATATCAGTCAGAATTGACTAAAAAATTTTTACAAAGTGACAAAAGATGGAGACAGGTCTGTAATCACTTATCTTTTCCACTTTTTGAGGAAACACCCTGACGGAGGGATTTATTGCAAATTATATAAAGTGGTTCAACCAATAGTTCATCACAAGATTTAATAAAAATAAGGGTATCAAATCTGGCCCCAATCCCTTATTGCTATCCAAAGTATTCATTTTATTTCTGATCGAATGATTTTCTATATTGTTGATAGTTATTGATGAAGTATCCGTATTTCTCCTTTTATAAAGGACTGGTTTTGTCAAACAGTCGAAAACACTCGCAAAATACTCAGTGAAAGCGTTAGCAATAAGTAATTCATCATAAAGCGTTGAGTTGTTGTAGGTCATCACCGAAGGTATTTTCTCACTTTTATTCAAAGAACTTATGTAGGTCCAAAACATTTTTGGATTTTTTGAAATATTCTCCAACTTCAACTCCATCTGGGCAGTAACTTGACTGAAATACTGAATGCAGGCATCGAAACAAGTATTCGGTGGAATGTAACAAACACACAGAAGAAGCATTTTCACACCCTCAGCAATAGTTATTCTCATCCACAAATCTTCAACAATTGATACATTTGACAAGCTGGCTAACATCTCCGCTTCCATCTTTGTCGACACACCAACAAGTATTCCACCACCATCCCTCTTGACACTACGTGACTCGCATCTATCCTTTCTGAACGTGTTGTATTTATTACACATAAATTCCGAACTGTCTATGTGAGGCTTAAGCCAGGATTCGGTAGCACATATCAAATCATAGTCACAAATCAAAGAAGTTGTAAAGAAATCACGAGTTTTAGTTCTCAAACCACGACAGTTCTGGTAGTATACACTAAGAGTACCCATTGGAAGGCATTACAACCTCCCTGAAATTAATTGAGAGAGAAAATTAATTAACCAAATCTTGCAGCTGATTTTCTGACATCACATTAAGTATACTAGATCCTTCATTCTTCCTTAATAGAATCCTACAGTCTTCAGTCCAACAGAACTCAAAATCATTCGCTTTTGTAAATTGCCTGACCGTGTAAAAAAGTTCCCTATTATGAGCTGTGAGTGACTCATTAACATAATAGTCCAAGATCCCAGAGCCACCAGACGTCACGTATTTTCTGACGAACGAAATGTGGACGATTAAGTAGCGTTAGTATGTACTAAGAACGTAGGCCTACCTGCTAACTTGCTTAGACGGCCAATTTTCAGGAAACAGGTAATCAAGGTACATAAAAACATCACTTACCTCACGTATTTTCTCAAAGCTGGTTTTCATGTATATTTTACGCAATATCCTCAAAAATAAGTCGCCAATACTCCCAGACACTTTCCGTCGGCCATTTTGTTTTACAGACGCTTTAAAGCTCCCAAAATAATTTCTTAACGTCACGTAAATTGTGATGCTTCATTGTAACACTATCGAGTTTCTGACATTTCATAAAAAAATTGGGTCAAGCACTGACGTGAAGTCAGGATCTTTTGCGCGTATGTTCTATTGTCCATTCTATTGTATTGGACAGTCTTAATCGAATTTACCATGGTGAATTCTATTGTCCGTTCTCCTGTATTGGACACTCTCTTAATCGAATTTTCCATGGTAAATTCGATTAAGAGTGTCCAATACAGCAGAACGGACAATAGAATTCACCATGGTGAATTCGATTAAGAGTGTCCAATACAATAAAATGGACAATAGAACATATGCGCAAAAGCTCCTGACTTCACGTCAGTGCTTGAACCAATTTTTTTTCGTACTTTTTTTGAAATTTTCTTTGATTACGGTTCTTGGAAAAAAAATTTTTTCGTAATTTTTGTGAAATCTTCTAGGGGTACGGTTCCTACAAAATTTCAAACACGTCTTTATATCGATATTCTACAACTAGTTACCAAGCTTCAATTCGATCGAGTTTATATTTTTTGAGTTATCGAGGAAATAATATTCCAGGTGGGTATAACTCCGGAACCGTTGGACCGATTATGCCTGTAAACGAACTATACTCTCCCATTCGGATACGCAACATACCCTGAAAATTCCAAGTCCCTACCTCCTTTCGTCCGAATGTTATCGAGGCAAACGCTCACCCATCGATCTGAACTCACACAAGGCTGCTCAAATCTCCATCAATATATATCCATCTTAGGACTTGGTAGGCGAGTTAGATTCTGAAGACTCTCACAAAATTTCAGCGATATTGGATGAATAGTTTATGGTATATATATTTGTTTTCAATAATTTTCAGTGATTTTTTAAAAATTTTCTAGTGATACGATCCTCACGAAATTTTGCAAGAACTTTCGCGTTGGCATTCTATCCGCCGTATTCACAAAGCATTCAATCTCCGTTAAGTCCTAACTGAGTTCCTCAGTTAAGAATAAATAAGAATCGCAACCTCAGTTAACGTATAACGGTGGTGAAACAGGCCTGTTTCACGTTAATTTCCACGTTAACTGAAGTTGCGATTCTTATTTATCCTTAACTGAGGACCTCAGTTAGGACTTAACGGAGATTGAATGATTTGTGAATACGGCGGTATATCTAATAACCATATTTGAATTGGATCGCTCTTATATTTTTTGAGTTATTGAGGAAATAGCAACCAAATTTCAGATGGGTATAACTCCAAAACCGTTTGGCCGATTATGCTTATAAACAAACTCAAATGTCGCATTCAGATATACAACCTAACCTGAAAATTTCAAATCGATGTTCCCCAGAACATACGCGCAAAAATAATTGATGTTTACTCGAATTTATCAAAACATCATGCAGGATAAAATTCTAGAATTATTGTGGACAAATGAGCACTATTTTACAAGTTAATATTTAATTGTGTTCCCAATTTTCAAACATTCAGCTAATTCTTTTTTAAATATTAATAATTAATTGATATGAGTAAACTATCAGAGAGTAAGAGAGAGAGAAAGAAGTCAATATATCCTAATACATGTCGCACTCAGTCTCATCCGCGTGGTTAATGCTCTCGCACTCCTACCCACAGAGGCATTTAAATTGAGTTTAGGGGATGGTTGGCCCCTTGGATCGGTCTATCTTCTTGTAAAAGGTTTTAAAATAGTTGTCTGGCGGACATATCTTAAAATGGAGCATCAGAATTTACGTGACGTTTAGTAGTTATTTTGGGAGCTTTGAAGCGTCTGTTAAACAAAATGGCAGACGAAAAGTGTCTGGGAGTATTGGCGACTTATTTTTGAGGATATTGCCTAAAATATACGTGAAAATCAGCTTTGAGAAAATACGTGAGGTAAGTGATGTTTTTATGTACCTTGATTACCTGGTACCTGAAAACTGGCCGTCTAAGCAAGTTAGCAGGTAGGCCTACGTTCTTAGTACATACTAACGCTACTCTATCGTCCACATTTCGTCCATCAGATATAACCATATACGACTGTTCCCAAGTCGCAGTGGTTAAATTCGGAGCTACTAGAACTCGGGGATCCGCGGTCTAGCTCCAGTGGAGATGGGAGTGGGTTTCTAAAAAGGGAACCTAGTAAATGGGCGCCAGGTAAATTTAAGTCTCCCAGATACCCCAGCGTAATGTAATAATTCCTAAATTCACCAAAAGAATATGCACGCTAAAAACAAACAATTTATTCCAGTAGCTTACGACCCAGGTCTTTAGCTTCAATAAAGTAAAACTACTGTGAAACCCTGAATAAGGGTGTCGGAAATTGTACGTAGATAATATTATTATTTGATTCAAATACGCGTCGCTTGAGCTCAGGCGCATCCACGTTTCATATCTATGATCATATATGACTACCACAAATCTTTCCCCAATTTCCGCTTTACAACAACAATAATAATTTATATAATTGATGATAATAAGTTCACGTTATGTATATATATAGCAGGTATAAGATATGTTTCGAGATATGTTTCATATAACTTGCGTGCTGATTATCCTTATTCCTGAACGTAGTACTGCGTTGATGGTCTCGCAATACTGTCCTCTTCCTCTCTGTGCTCGTAGTCTGCAACCCCTCAATTTAATGTCCCACAGCGTTGCTTACTGACCACCTTGTATATATCCGAATGTCTCAGTTATACTCTTCCTGACATAAAAAATCGAGCTGGCCTCAAAAACTCCTGCCACCATAAACTTCGGACTGCCACAAAAACTTCGGACTGCCACAAAAATCCGTGCTGCCATAAAAACTCCTGATGTTACAAAAACTCGAGCTCCCACAAAAACTTCTGATGTTACCAAAAACCCCTGATGTTCGGGGTTGTCCTGCACACGTTTGCTTCGAAACCAAATCTTGTCGTGCCTCCACCAAATAATTCTTCAAGCACACAGCGATGTTCTGTCAAAGTCGCCAAGATCGTTCACGTGTTCAACTCTTAGATTTGCAGAAAGGTCGTTAGATCCCCTTTCGAGACGAGTGCAAGGTACCTGTTATCTTCCCAAATCAAACCAATGTAACCCTCACTCCTAATTCGATTTTCGAAACTATATCCAACTAAGAAGAAATCACCAATTCTTACGAAGTTCCGAAAATACGCCTAACCTACTGCTCCTCCGTTGAATGTTGACAAAATGGACGACCTCATGTCCCTGACTGGCGCAGACCCTCACAAATTTCCGACTGTCATAATGCAACAATATTGCCAACAGTCATTCGGCTCTTCGACTACAACAATTATTATTTAGCGTCGATTGGCACCACTGAGATCCAACCTCAAATTCGACGTCAACACAAACGACATAAACGACACTCGCCAACCAAACGTAAACAAACCCCTGCCTGAGTTAAAAATAAAACGTTACACAGAAAATACGTGAAGTCTGGTGGCCCTGGGATCTTACTCTATAATCCTTGCATTAGGACCTTGCAAACCAATATCTCCCTTATTCAATGTCTTCTACCTTTTGTAGGCCTTTAGGAATCCGTTTCTATAGCTCTTAGTTTTAAAACTAATAACTATGGGGCTAGATTTATTATTTTTAGATGATGAATGCAGTCTAAAATAGTTCTTTACGCACGTGTCCAGAGAAGGAAAACCCAATTTTGATGAAATATCATGTACAATGGTGCTGATATTTTTCATCTCTGGGACACCTACAATTTCAAGGTTGCTGATTTTCATCTGCTGCTGAATATCAGCAAGTTCTTTCCTCATACCCATATTTTCATTTTTCAGCTGATTGAGCTCTATATTTATATCAGAAACCTTTTTTTCTAATCCAAGATTTCAGCTGATATTCTATATCCTGCCTCTTATCACCGTAAAAATTTAAAGAATTCACAAATTCACTCTGCTGTTTATATTAGTAATCCTTGCTAATTCAGCCATAATCAAGTCGAGTATAGTTTCAATGTTGTTCTGTTCTGGAATTCTGGGAGATTCGGAGCATGCTGTACATACCCATCTGAAACCACCCGCTTCCGACAACTTGATAAGATCGGTAGAAAATCCGACACAGGTATAATGCACATGGGAAAAGTGATAGCATTTGATGCCTGGTTTATTGCGGCTTATCAAATTATCATATTTCACACAGTTGACCGGCATGTTTTTATAGGGGTATTATGAATACCTTTATTTTTGTTGCGAAATTAAACAATTATGTAGACTTCGGAGCTCAAAAACTTCACAAAATCCACCACATTGAGAAACACTGAATTTCAGGAATTTCAGAGTTTAAAACTCTACAATGTTCGTTCAGGGTAACCACCACAAATTCATAAAAGGCACTGACGTGAAGTTAGCAGCTTTTGCGCACATGAACCTTTAACCGAATACCCTGGATTTCAATTCGATCGGATCTGTATTTTCGAGAATACTAGAAAATGAAATTCGGCTAGAAGGTTTTTACGGAGCTTTAGCAGAATCTGACAAATAGTTTCTGAAATATAAAATTTTTGTGGAATTTTTTTTTTCGATAGGTACAATAATTCTCAAAAATTTGAGAGTCGGCATCCTACAACTAATGACCAAGGTTCAATTCAATCTGATCTGCATTATCTAAGTTATTGAGGAAAAAACAACAAAACAACTCCGAAACCATTTGGCCGATTATGCCCAATAACATACTTAACCGTCGCATTCGGAAGCGCAATGCGCAACCTATTCTGAAAATTACAGTTTCTGAAAATAACAAGTTGCTATTTCCTTCCATTCGAAAGTTATCGTGGCAGTGGGCGGCTCGCTGGACAGAATTGTGTTAGACCTCGATTTCTCCATTGGTGAGTCGAACCTAATCCTTCGAGACAATTTTAGGCGAAAAATTCGCAAATTAGTGATATATTACATTTTGATGGGTATATTAAAATAGTGAACTTACTCAACGGAGATTCGAATCCGTATCTGTTGCGTGGCAGGCCAGCAATCTGACCTCGAGGCTGTCTCTGCGTTCTGAATAAACTGAGATTCACCTCATTTGAAATGTCAGAAGCAGATACCAGTTCAGAATTTTATTTTCACAATAATTGCGGAACTACAAAGCCGTCGAGATGAAATCCGGTACTTGATCGTAAAATGGCGGACTGAGGGTGTGTGCGGAATTTCAATGGAATCTGCCAGTTTTTGAAATATAACATTTTTTCTCTAGTGATATGATCCTCAAGAAATTTCGTATAAATGTGGGCGTTCACCTTCTACAACTAATCACCAAGTGTCAATTCGTATTTTGTCATTTATTGAAGACACAATATTTCAGATGTTGGTATAACTGTCGTATTCGGATGCACAACCTACCCTGAAAATTTTGAGTCGCTCTTTCCGTTTGAAAGTCGACCCTATTCGTTTGGCACCATTTACTCGGAAAATAATTCGAAACTTACAGACATCTGGACAAAATGATACGACGCTGTTCCCATAGAATATGCGCGCAAAATAGGCACATCGGAAAGTCTACAGATATTTTTCAAAGTAAAATATATTTTCAAGAATATAATGACTTCATTACAAAATTGGATATATTCGACTGTTGAATGTTCAATAGTAAGGAAACAATATAGAAAATTAGTGAAACACAGAGAAACTGTAGAGAAAAAACTGTACTATTCATAACTCATCAGAAAATTCTCTCGAAACCAAAAAATTAGGACTTAATACAGAGTATGGCCTCTTTGATTAATCACAGTTCTGCACTGTAAATTGTTCCATTCGGCTGTCAGAAGTGTCCTGAATACAAAAATATTATGCATGTTGCCCTTATGTGAATCAATTTATCCTTCAAGCATGCCCAAAACATGCTCAAGTGGATTCAGGTCTGGATATTTCACTTCCCATGGCAATTCCTTCGTTACCAATATATCACAATCTGAGTGACACGTGGACGATAATAATTGTCATGCTTCAAATGAAAGTTTTCACCAAGAGCTCCTGTGAAGAAACGGACAATGGGTTAACAATAATAATAGTAATAATTTCCTCAACCTATAATACAATACAATGTATACTCTAATAAAATTATGTTGACAAATGGGAATAAACGAAGATCCCACAGAAGCTTTAGAGACGTGGGTTGTTTGAATATTTACTACTTTGTATTATTTTGAGACTCAATATGACTAAAACCCTTATAATTAAAAAAAAAGTATTTTGATAAATTATATCTCGTTTTATGTACAAATATTATTATTATTATTATTATTATTTATTTGGCAAAAGTTTAGAAATAATTCTATAAACTCAAAGAATAACAAAATAAAAGCAAATGTACAATGCAAATAGTAAAAAAAAAACAGTTTGAATTATGAATGAAGTATTTTCTCTGAGTATTAAAATGTGTATATATTTGTAATATCTTTACTACAATTTCAGTGCAATTCCCATGCTGATTTCCCAAATTCTCCCATACATTTCTGCTCCACTATTGTTGAATCTGATTTACGTCGAGGTTAGGAAAAAAATTTCTCCCTGAACCTGTGATCCAATATTTTATCCCCTTCTTGAACAATTTAATATGATTTAATCTCCTTATTTCTAGAGGTAATAAATCATATATTCTTGGTGATAGACACTCACATTGTCGTTGGACTATGGCTTTATAACAACGAGGAACAATAAATAAATTATCTTTGTTCCGTATGCTCTAACGATAAGAGCCTATTTTGTAGGTGATCTTATGCTTCCTCGTTCGCATCAGTATACGCATACAAAAGAGCTGTCTCATATAAAAAACCCAGACTGCGAATATAAAATGTCAGTTGAAAATAACATAGGGCTTCTAAACATCACTCTCAAGAGTCAAGATCCATCTGTGGATAATGTTCAGACCCTCCAAATGTCTGTCATATACACTTCCCCAGCCAACTATCCCGTATGCTGATTTTGATTCTACAAGTGCATGATATAGTATTTTCAAATGTTTTATGTCGAGATAGTCTCTTGACTCGTTTAAACCTGTATAACATACCTTTAAATTCCTTGACAATGCTTACTGTCTGTAGGTCCACCTCAGATGTCAGTCAATTACGATCCCAAGGTCACTGAGTCAGTTTCAGGAATACACGAATTTGGGCTTATAGCGGTCCCATATTTGGTAATCCATCAGAATATGACGAGTATGGCAGGTATTTTGTTTCTTTCAAGTTGAGTGGTTAAGCTTATTGTGTCTTAGCTATTTCTCTATTTTCCCGAAGTCGTTCTCTGCTTCAGACTTTAGTAGTTGCCATGTTTTCCCTTCATAAAATATCGTAGTGTTATCTGCGAAACTGATTATTTTCCCTTTGCTTTTTATATCTGATAATTACAGCTAATATACAGAGTGAACAGATTCGGTCCTAAAACAGTTCCTTGAACTACTCCATACCCCAACACAAACTCACTGTTCTCGCTTCGTAAGGTAACTTTCTGAAAGTTCATTAATGCTTCCTCGTAACTATATAATTTTTCCATCAGTTTTTATGACACCCTGTATCGAAAGCTTTCGAGAGGCCAACAAATATACAGAGAGATGGTTTGCAGTTATCAAGTGATTCATAATAGTTATTTATGTATCAAGGACGAAAAACTATTTATTATTGTAGTGCGTGCATTTCAGCGGCGGAACCGAAGATAGCAAGCAGGCGAGCTTATAGAAAGTTTCGCCGAGGTGCATATTACATATTTTCGTCGACCTCTACATACTTTTATGAATTTGGGACCTCTTAAATAATTTCACAATAGCGAATGACCGTTATTGTCACAGACACGTATGTTTGTATCGAACCGTATCATGCCGTATCCATAGTGCCCACAGCGACTGACAGTTATTCTTACAGACACAAAAATTTTATATTTCAGAAGCCATCAAACAGATTCCGCTTGAATTCTGCTTAAACCTTCAAGCCGCCATTTTATGATCGAGTACCGGATTTCACATCGATCGGCTTCGTATTTTAGAAATTCCGCACAAACCTTCAAGTGGCCATTTCACAATCGAGTATCAGATTTCAGCTCGATCTGCCTTGTATTTTAACAATTATTGTGAAAATATAATTTTGAATTGGTAATTTCAAATCAGAAAAATTATTGTGTTATCTTGATCGCCTGCCGTGCGGGAAATCCAGGTTCGAATCCCCGCTGAATAAGTTCACTTGAAGTTTCATGCAGTATGTCGTGAGGTTGTGTGCGGCATGAATAGACAATAGAACATGGGCGCAAGCTCCAGATTTTATCCCCATCCGATAAATTTGTCAATATAAATTAAAGTTTCCTAGAATAACTTCTTCTGAGACATGTATTTTTAGGTGGTTTCCAATGTAATATCCACCGTGAATCAACCTGTATATATAAGATTTGGACAGTGAGCCCGACTTCGCTATATGGTCACCCATACATTATCTTCTTTTCTCGAACATTTCTCCCCAATAATTTAGCTCGAAACGAAAAACAAGTTTTTCGTGGCCTCAATCGGTCGAATTCTACACGAAGCTTCGCTCGACGTAGGAGTTCGCTTAAAACGCAATAGTTGCAATTCTTGACCTTAGCCAGTCGCTCTCCATTCAAGGTTGACTCTGCCCCGCACAATACCTGCATAAATTTTGCTTTTCGTCATTACGACCACATTCAGCTGGCATTAGCTTGATGAAGAATTATGCCTGATTGCCTGATGATATTATATAAGCGACGGCGAAGGACAAGTCAAGTCGGCGCTGGAAATTCGCGGTTTCTGTTTGCGAAGTCATTTTATGAAATAGGTTCACTTTGAGCGACCGGAGATTGGTAGAATCGTTTATAATCTTAATGGGAAGAGTTTTCACGTTGATGGGTACATAAGTTCGATAATCTACATCGAAAAAATCCCAAAGTCAACATTAACAGATAGACAAGTGGAAGATGGACTAATGACATGTTTAATCTGAGAAAAGGTTGTTCATGATCAAAATATTGAAAATTTGAATATTCAGTGATACAGGATATTTATCATTTATTCAGTTCATTAAGAAATAAATAAATAAATCATTTAATGGTCTCTTCAGACATAAACAAATGTATGAGGCAAGTTAAACATCAATTGTATCATTCAACAACTTATCAACAGAATAATACTACAAATCAAAATGGCATGTAAGGCTTTATTATTGACTAAGTGTTATTATTCTGTTAATGGATTCTTGAATGAAAACAAATAAAGTTAATCCTCAATTATATCTTTCAAGAATTCATTAACAAAATAATAACTCTTACTTAATAAGAAAGCACCTTGAATTATCTCAGATTTAGAGATCTATGTATATTATTATATGAAGGCAAATGATTAAACAATTTTATGCCTTGATCCTTGATACATGGGCGTGATTAGTTATAAACAGCATTCCCCCACTTCTCATATGGTAGCTTTGGCGCTCTTGTCCCTCAGAACATAGTCCTTATCAATTTGCCCAAATGTCTGTAATTTTCGAATTTTTCGATTAAAATGGTCTTAAAAGATTTGGTTCGACTCACTGATCAAGAATCCGTGGTCGAAAAACTCTCGAACGGAATGAGCTAGATAGTTAAAATTTTCAGAGTAGGTTTGGGAGATAAATATCTCGGCTGAGTTCGTTACTGGGCAGAATCGGACAGATGGTTTAGGAGTAACAAAAAAAATTTTTTTTACCTAACAAATTTCAAATTAAATCTTCTATCTATAAATTGTTATAATATGATCTGTTTTGATACATGTCAACTTATTTTCATGAGACATGACATTCTCTAATTCATTTCAGCAAATCGTAGAATAATTATGAGCATTATGATATGATATCATACTTTTTGTTGGTTGATATTTTCATGCCGATGGTAAATCCATATGATGATGGGAATGGTAAATAATATTGAGTTCAGAATATCTCCAGTAGAAACAAAACTGGAATATTGGCGTATTGGAGTGGATTTGAGGAAATATTATCCTTCATCATAGAATTGAGGAATGAATATCTCGGATGAGTTCGTTGTTGGGTAGAATTCGTCTGTTGGTTTTGGATTAATCATTTTTGGCACTCTTGTTGAATTTTAATTCTTTCATGATGTTTGAATTTAATTTCTGCTAAAATGAAGTTCTATCATAAGAATCCATTGATATAATTCCCAACTCTTACCAATACCTTCGAAGATATGATTTGTCAAAGTTTGAACAAAAGCGCCAAAGCTCCTGTCCAGAGAGCTTGAACCAATTTTTTTCTTAATCATTAAGATATCATAGGGATCTCGTAATAAAAATACAAGACAATGTGAGAATACTATTTTGTGAAAAAACTGATCTACAAGACGACCTTGAACTATCTCAAATTTCAAGAAATTTTACATTTTACTTTGGCTGTGGTAACAGTATCTAAGTGGCGAAGAACAAGTTTCCTAGTGCATTTACATATTGAAAAAATATTCTGTCGTTTGGGTTTAATTACAAGATTATCTTTATGTATGTATTATATTTCACAAAAGAATCTAGTAGAAACACGCATAGAATTTGAAGCTCTTTGAAAGAAGGAGCCCTAACTAAATTTATCAAACACATCTTCGAGAATGATGTGAAACCGTTTTCTGAACATTATGTGAATAATTCATTTTTAGCACTAATAGGAAGGTCATTGATGAAATGAACAACAGAGGGCCAAGAACGGAGGTGACCCTAATTGTTTATTCAGATGATAGATTATCCCCGACTTAGACATTTGTTGCTCTATCCTCAAGATAATATTTCAACTATAACAGGTTATAACATTTTTCAATAATGAATTTCAAAGAGAGACTGTCAACACCTCTCGAAAGGTCAAAAAACAATCCAGCGACATAGAACCCGTTATCAAGACATTCGTACATGTATTCGTTGAATTGAATAGCTGCCATTTGGGTTAGACATCAAGATCTGAAGCCATGCTGCGAAGTATTCAAAATGTTATATTTGTCAATATCATTCTGTTGAGCAATGTCTTTTCGAAGACTTTGGAATCAGAGTTCAATAGAGAAATCGGTCTGTAGTTGGTAATATCGTTAATGTTGTTTTTTTTAACTGATGGAATGACTGTAGCTTTCTTCAACGAATAATTAAATCTACCGCGGACTATTGATAAATTGATACAGATACAGATATAGTGTTATCAGGGATTTTCTATAAATATATACGGAACAATATTCGTGGCATCCTCTGGCGTTCCCCAGGGATCTATATTGGGACCACTGTTATTCTTCATTTTCATTCAGTCCTGCTTTATGTGGATGATTGTAAGTTGTTCCGCCGGATTCTGTCTTCTGAGGATTGCTGGGATCTCCAGGGTGATATAGTTGCGCTGAATCGTTGGTGTACGGAGAACTTGCTTCCTCTAAACATTCCCAAATGTAATGTGGTATCGTTTGGCCGTAAGAAGGACGATCGCGTTCCCATATAACGTGGGAGGCCACGTTCTCAATAGGGTGGTAGAATATAAAGATTTAGGCGTTTTGTTTGATCAGAAACTTTGTTTTACAGCCCATGTGCACTCAGTAGTCTCAAGTGCTACCAAGACCCTCGGTTTTATCGTGAGAAATTCGGGATGGTTGCAGGATACTGGGACATATTTTGTTTTGTTTAATGCGCTTGTGAGGTCAAAGCTTGAATATGGATGCATAATCTGGAGCCCTGGGTACAATGTACACGTCGGGAGTCTGGAGAATATACAGAGGCGATTCTTGAAGTTTGTTAGTTTCAGACTTGATGGCGTTTATCCGAACCGTGGTATACCACATGGACAGTTGCTAAGCAGATTTCGAGTTGATTCCCTCGAGCGGCGTCGTACATACTTGGGTATTTTATTTCTCAGAAATATTCTATGCCCGTCAATTGACTTTCCCTACTTGCTAGCTTTAGTTGATCTGTATGTTCCTAGACTGCCTGTACGCAATGCCACAACATTTTACCTGTCTTTTCCACATTCTAACATTCTTCGTTTTTCGCCTCTGTATCGTATGTCATGACTACATGTCCATCTAGAATGTTGTGGATATTTTCCATTGTAGTCAACCTGACATAAGAAGGGCGGTTCTAGGATCGTGACTTCTCTGTGGATGTTTGGGTGTGAGCTGTTTTTCTCAATGAGTTTTTTTTTCAGCTCATGCTTGAATGTATTTATCTGTTTATTCTAGGTTTCTTATTTTTAAAATTTCGAATGTATTATTTTTGAGTTTCTTTCTTTGTATATCTTCTTTCCCACTATGTAATTGGCCTTGGCTGTAGAATGGTGTAATTAGAAAATTAAATTAAAATTAAATTTAAATTAAATCAAAATTAAATTAAAATTAAATTTAAATTAAATTAAAATTAAATTAAAATTAAATTAAAATTAAATTAAAATTAAATTAAAATTAAATTAAAATTAAATTAAAATTAAATTAAAATTAAATTAAAATTAAATTAAAATTAAATTAAAATTAAATTAAAATTAAATTAAAATTAAATTAAAATTAAATTAAAATTAAATTAAAATTAAATTAAAATTAAATTAAAATTAAATTAAAATTAAATTAAAATTAAATTAAAATTAAATTAAAATTAAATTAAAATTAAATTAAAATTAAATTAAAATTAAATTAAAATTGAATCGAATTTAAATTAAAATTGAATTAAATTAAAAATAAAATTAAAAGTAAAAAATATGATACAACACAAGAGATATATTCAACTACCTAATGTACATCTATATCAAACAATAGCTTGAGTAAGTATGTACACGGTGAAATATTCATTGATTTTAACTATCAACAAACATTCCCCGTGAGCCGGGCTAGGTCACCTCATCGCTCAGTGTTCCTCAAAGAGGAAAGCGTCATTCAGGGCCAGATACGAACCGGTTGCATGGTTATTACCAATCGTCAGCGTAACTTAGCCACACTGAATAATACCTGAAGGAGATCTAGGAAACTTCCATTCGTTGCGAACTAGTAGATAGAAAATCCCACTAGTTGAACCTATGGAAATACTTAAGACCCTCTGCAATGAAGAAACCTTTAGCGATGTTCAATGAAGTTCATTCTTTTGCCGAAACTTCAGAAGTCGTTCCTAAAGTGTTTTGATAACAACTCTTTCCACACTAAGTCGATGGTTTGAATAGAAATTTAGATATCTATTTGTATGTGTCTGCTTCCTAATTTGATCCACTCTTGAAATTCGAAATAATGAAGTTGATTTCATCAAAAAAATTCTTGAACATAATGGATATCTAAGGCAATTCATAAATACATCAATCATGAATTTAGTTAGAAGAGCAAATAACAAAATGATCTTAGGTCTTTATTAACAAAGACATAACCCATGTTAATGAAAAACAAAAATAAAAAACTGTGTATATAATATTCCTTGTTTTTGTGGTAAATCGTACACAGGAGAAACATCAAGACCACTAGAAGTAATAAAGTCGGAATAATACAGAAATCAAAAATAGCAGAACATGTATTATATGTACAATCCAAGGAGATCACATGATGGATTGGAGTAATACAAAGATTCTGATGACAGAATCTAATTACATTAAAAGGAAACTTATGGAGCCAACTTGTATTTAGATGAACAGAGATTGCAATTTTGCAAATTGCTCAATTAGTATTGAACATATTTGGCTGAATTTATTGAAAAGTGGTTCAAGCAATGGCGTGAAGTCAGGAGCTTTTGCGCTGATGTTCAATTGTCCATTCTCCTGTATTGGATACTCTTAATCGAATTTACCATGATGAATTCTATTGTCTGTTCTCCTGTATTGGACACTCCTAATCGAATTTACCATGGTAAATTCCACACACGTCTTCATGTCGATATTCTACAACTATATACCAAGTTTCAATTCGATCGGGTCTGTATTATTTGAGTTATCGAGAAAATAATATTCCAGATTGTTATAACTCCGAAACCGTTGGGCCGATTATGCCCAACAACTTAACTTTCCCATTCGGATGCGCAACCAAGCCTGAGACTCCCTACCTCTTCTCGTTCGAAAGTTATCGAGAAAACAGTCACCCATCCAACTACTGAACGTATCCAAGGCTGCTCGGATCTTGGAAAATATATATCCGATCATGTTCAAACTTGTAATTTGGTTGTAGAGTTAGGTTTTGAAGGCTCTCGCAAAATTTCAGTGATGTCGGGCGAATAGTTTCTGATATATAGAATTTTTTTCAATGATTTTCAATTATTTTTCTTTAATTTTCTAGAGATACGATTCTCGCGAAATTTTGCAACAATTTTTGAGCCGGCATTTTACAACTGGTAACCAAGTTTGAATTGGATCGGTTTTGTATTTCTCGAGTTATTGAGGAAATAAAAACCAAATTTCAGATGGGTATAACTCCAAAACCGTTTAGCTGTTTATGCCTATTAATTAATACAAATGTCGCATTCAGATTCACAACCTACCCTAAAAATTGCAAGTCGCTATATCTCTCCTTTCTCGGGCTATTGAGACGTGAATAATATTTTTTTATAATTTTTTTTTATTTTCTAGCGGAACGATTTTCACAAAATTTCACAAACGTCTTCGTATTTGTATTCTACAACTTGTTACGAAGTTTCAATTCGATGGGATCTGTATTGGTTGATGACAAAATTATTACTCGGAAACTCTTTTTGTTCTCAAGTTATGGTGGCAACGGCCGGCCGGCCGGCCAGAATCAAATGTGACCTCAGATGTTCCCCAGAACATACGCGCAAAAAGGAGTTGGAACTTGGAAATTTCTATGCGAAGTAAAACTATGTTACTATGATTTTCAAATAATGTCCATGTGACAATTCTCGAATTTCAGAATATCTAACTATCAACAAAATATTTCTGAAGATTTTCGTTAAGTGTCTGACGAAGGAGTCTGATTCCCAAACGTTACGATATAGTTCTCCATTGTTGATGTTGTTTGTTGGGCAACATTGTTCGATTGATTCCTTCTGACAAATATCGTGTGTTTCTTACGCAGAGGCAAATCACAAAATAATTATTTTTTTATTTTATAAGTATTTTTCAGAGTTTGGGAGAGTGAACCTAGAAAGAAACCATTTAATCAATATACCTCCCACAGTATCCTTTAATGATCACTTTGTTGTTATTTCCTCAATAAGTCAAAAAATATAGATCCGATCCAATTCAAACATGGTAATGCGCTGACGCGCAAATTCGTGTGACATTCAGAGAGGATGTTATCACTAGAAATTAAAAAAAAATCTTTGAAAAAATTTCTGTATCTTAGAAACTATCCGTCCGATATCGCAAAAGAATTTCGAGGGCCTTCAAAACCTAACTTTAAAGCCAAGTTCCAAATATGAACACGATCGGGCCTTGGGTAAGTTCAGTAGCATCTTTCAGAATGCGCTCAAATTCCGCACATACCTTCTACTACTGAATTTCCCATTTTGCAATCTAGTACTGGATTTTAGTTCGATCGACTATGTAGATACGAGGCGTGAATAGACAATGGAACATGCGCTAAAATGCTTCTGTCTTCATGCATTGCTTTTTGAGAAATTTTTGAAAGATTAGAAAAGTCTAAGGATAGACTTTTCTAATGTGTGTGTTTACAATTTCGTTCAGTCTATGATTATTACCGGCAACACATTCGGACATTTCATAGACGGCTATCGTATCAGTCATTCTTGACCTTGTTTACACCATTACCATATTCAACCAATCATATATCACAAGACACTGGAGAGGAACGATTTTACACCACGGACCACTGCGCAGTTGGTGGATCGTTCACTGTACGGTTTCGGTCGCTGTAGGAACAAACCTGCGGTGTGGCTTTGTCAACGGAGGTGACTTTGACGAACTGCCTAATATTTCAGGTTTCATTTTATTTTTGTAAAGTTGGCTATATCTCACCGACAGCACGAATGGGAACTGTTAACCACGGTATATCTCCACCGGTTGCGACCACAGAATATGCCCTAAGGTATATTCTGTGGTTGGGACGGTCGCAGTCGGCTGGCGTACGCTGAATGGAGTGGTACGCTGTGTTATGTGAGTGGGTCAGTTTTTAACGTGTTTATAAATGCGAAATACTAAGGGTTGTGTAGAAACTATGACAAGCGGTACAAAATACATTTACCAACGTAACTTACATGTATTCAGGGTCACGTAAAAAATAACTCAAAGCATTTGTTTGAGAGAGTTTCTATATTTCGGGAAATTTTTCTATTGTTGCACTTTTGCCAAATACCAAAATTTATTTTATTTTATTTTTAGACACAGCTATATGGGTCGTCAATACAAATAGAAGTTAGATGCGAGGAAATATCGTAATTATACACTAAACCGATAGTAGCGTCCCTGCTAAGAAATTTGTAAAACATTATGTTGGAGAAGTTATAGAAACAGATGATGATGGGTTTGTTGTAAGAAATTTGAGGAAAAGGAAAAATGGATTTGTATATCCCAATGTTGAGCACACATCATACGTCAAGGAAATGGATGTTGTCACTGCAAAAACCAACGTCTTCCAGGGGACATTAGTATTTCCATAGACTTAAGGTCGTATGATATTAATTAGCTTGCATTTTTAGGACGCGTTTGCAAATGTTTCTATTTTATTTGATCTCACAGAACCGCTTTTAAGTTTATATATTGTTTATCTACAAAGAGACTGATTTTTTGTATTTCATAAAGAAAAATAGATTTTATTTTCCTATAATTTGTTATATTATTCGCCTCTAATAGCAACCTTGTCTTTAATAAATTTTTAAAAAACTGTTTTGTGGTATAAACAAACATTCCATAAAATTGCCAACAAACGGATTTTAAAGGCACCTAAGCGCGGGTGACTGCCAAATTTTTCAATATTAAAAAAAATATATTGCGCACCTTTCCTTATGTTTGTAACAACAGAAGTAGATAGCTAACATGTTGAAATCATACATAGTTTATTTTATCTGCATAAATGGCAATATTTTTGACAGTTAATTTACATTCGATTCTTGGTAACAGCATTGTTATTTGGTGTTGTATAAAGCCATACTTGGTTCCATCAAAATATGTCAATCATTGTACTGTTCCTAGAGGTCGATTCTGTGTTGAATTGAACATATTATTTTAATCACACTCTTCCTTTATTTCATTGATGTCATCAAATATATTGTCTTCTTGTCCCGTATAAATAGTATTCGTCGATGTAGCATTAATATTCTCCCTCGTGGATTCTTCATGTTCATGGGGGGATCTGACAATTTGAATTTGATCTTCTACCCAAGTTGGACAATGAGAAGTTGACTGGCAGGGGACTGTCGTCTCCACATTGGTTGGTTCCATGGATCTGTTCAAGTCGTACTCTTCCTCCGTTTGCGAGACAACTTTAAAGATGTTATTGCGAATTCTTCGTTGGTAAGTAAGTGGAAGCTCTTTAGCAGCACTATACATTGACATGAAAAATAGATATAGAGCGTCTTTCTCCATTATGTTACTCGTTGGGTTCAACTCACGCCTGGGCTCTTCGCCTATTTTTGACAGTTGTTCATATTGTCCTGGGAGTTGCTGGATTGCAAAATGCTTTACGATTTTCTGCTGGATGCCCCCCCTTTCCTGGGCGACAGTATCTTCTGTGTCCATTCTCCTCCTTTTTACGTTTTCGGAAACAGTAATTTCTTCAGCTTTTTCTTGTTTCTCCTCATAATCCCTTATACCGATAGATTCATCGTCTTCCTCAGCACTTCCAATAGTTGGAGGTTCCACATTGGGAGTTGTAGATCTACGTTTCATGAACGGCAGCAGAAATTTCATTTCTTTCTGGTATATCCATGGCCTTGTGGCCTCTCCCCCTTGTCCACTTTTCTTTTTCTGTCTTCTTAATGCCTCACGATGACAATCCCTCAGTTTATTCCACCTTTCCTTGATTACAGATCCTGAAATTAAAAATATAAGGATCATGCTAGGTCAATTCAGATCTAGACTATTTATCTAGCCACTTTATGGTGTTTTAATCAAACGAAATTTCAATCACAATGCACAATTTTGGAGAAATTCGTGAGTATTCTGGCTTCTCGTATTCCACCCTTAAAGGCGAAAATTCATGCGACGATTCTGTCGTTAAAAAGCAACGACGCTGTCGTTCAAAATTTTCCTTCCTATACTTTTCATGGAACGAAGAAATCGGACGACAGCTTATTTTGAATTGATTTGAAAACATAACCTAATTAAATTTACATATCACAACTAAAGATATAGGTACAAAATGAGTATCTAAAGTACTACAGTTATCTTTAATAATTATATGAATGCATTAAATCGCAAACGAGAAATAATCACAGCAGCTCCAATTATGATTGCTACCAAAAAAATAAAAAAAAGCACTGACGTGAAGTCAGCACTCTTTGGCGCGCGTGTTCATGGTGGATAATTTGAATTGGGTGATGAGTACTTCAAGCTCAGTGGCTTGAGCGAGCCGGAGATCTACCCAAAGGATAGTGGACACCATTCACTGTCGGTTCAAAAATTAACAGTGCTGTATCTAAGCTGCCATAAGGATAGATTAACAATGTTGAAAAAGAACACAACTGACTCCTTAGTCGCAAAAGCTCCTAGTAGATTCTGAGGGATCTCCTTGGGAAAGACTTGGCAGGGTCAGTATAATCATAATCATGTTTATAGCACGCGCGCCAAAGCAGATTTACCCCACGTCAATGCTTTTTTACACTTTTTCTTTAATTGTTAAGTCAATCTGCATTTGGTGCGCGTGCTATAAACATAAATGATTATTGATTATACTGACCTTGCCAAGTCTTTCCCAAGAAGATCCCTCAGAATCTTCTAGGAGCTTGTGCGACTAAGGAGAGTCAGTTGTGTTCTTTTTCAATATTGTTAATCTATCCTTATGGCAGCACTGTTAATTTTTGAGCTGACAGTGAATGGTATCCTTTGGGTAGATCTCCGGCTCACTCAACCCACTGAGCTTGAAGTACTCATCACAGTGCTTTTTTTTATTTTTTCAAGTTCCTTTAACAAATATGGCTATCAATACAGTTTGGCTGTTAGCTTTACTGTAGATCGAAGAAAATTGCGGTTATGGATCTTCCGTTAGGAACGCAATTGCCTCTTCACCAAATCCGAACGTAATTTAATATAGATCTACCGAATATAGTTATTTATGAATTCGCCCCAGGGCCACGATACATACATTTCAACTCGGAAACAACGCTATTTCCCCGAAACTGACTTGTCCGTGCACAGAAATTCCATGAAATTTCTCTTAAAACCTTAAAATGAAGGCTCAGCATCACCGCTAGACGCAATCTCGTCTTCACACAAAATTCTGATTTTTCAACACCATTGGTTCGGGAGTTCACTGCTCCAATCCACGCATGCGCAGACACTTCCAAGGGGATTCTATGGAGGAATAGCATCCTACACCTCAAATCCCCAATCCTCTCAGACGAAAACTCCAGCAGTTGATTCACTTATCATCTGACCATTCGCATAACGAAAAATGCCCGTAAGGACTAACATCAATTTCAAAATAAGCCCCAGGGCCACGGTAAGCACACCTCAACTCGAAAACAACGCTATTTCCCCCAAACTGACTCGTGTCCGTGCACTGAATTGACATGAATATTCTTTTAAAACCTCACAATATTGGCTCATTACTCCCAACATGACCCATACAACCCAAAAACTCGCGGTTGCAAGTCCTCCCAAAATCACACACCTTACAAAAACTCCGATTCTCGAACACTAGTGGTTCAGGAGATATCGCATCTTGAATCCACGCATGCGCAGACCCTCACCAGGGAATTCTATGGAGGAATAGCATCCACCAACCTTAAACCCCAATCCTCTCTGACGAAAACACCAGTAGTTAAATCACTGATGGTCTGCTCATGCGCATAACGAAAAATGCCCGTAAGGGGTAACATCAATTTCAAAATTAGCCCCAGGGCCACGGTACTGACACTTCAACTCGGAAACAACGCTACATCCCCCAAACTGACTTGTCCTTGCACTGAATTGCCATGAATATTCTTTTAAAACCTCACAATATCGGCTCAGCACTCCCAACATAACCCATACAACCCTTAAACAGTCACTTCTCTTCTGCGCATGAGCAATCTACTCGCGGCTGAAAGTCCACCCACCACACCTTACAAAAAACACCGATTCTCCAACACTAGTGGTTCAGGAGATATCGCATCTTTAATCCACGCATGCGCAGACCCTCGCCAGGGGATTCTATAAAGGAATAGCATCCGCCACCCCAAAACCCCAATCCTCTCTGACGAAAACTGCAACAATTAAATGACTTCTCATCTACGCATGCGCATAACGAAAAATGTCCGGAAAGGGCAGCATGAACTTAAAACAATTGGTTCAAGCCCTGTGGACAGGAGCTTTTTGGCGCTTTTGTTAAAACAGACAAATTATATCTCCGAAAGTATAGGTTTCTCAGAGTAGGGAATTATATATCAATGTATTCTTATGATAGAACTGCATCATACTGGAAATTCAATTCAAATAATAGTTTATTTATCGAGATTAAATCAGCAATCTGAGAATGAGAACTGCACCATGGAAGAAATCAATTTAAAATAGCTCAAATGAATCTGACTCTCTCTTATAGAACAGGATGACATGTACGAGTATGAACACAGATCATATAATAAATCATAGATAGAATAATTATAGCATTCTGTGGAAGCATAGAAGTACGATTCATTATTGAAATTTCGAAAAATCATATCTCCGAAAGTATTAGCTTGTATTATTTCTAAATCGGTAAGTTAAAAAAATTTATTTTTTTTCGATACTCCGAAACCATCTGGCCTATTTTACCCAATAGCGAACCTAACCGAGATATTTATCTCCCTAACCTACTCTGAAAATTTCAACTGCCTAGCTCACTCCGTTCGAGAGTTATTGTAGAAACAAAATTTAAAAATTTTCAAATTTTTTCACATGCGCCTAAAGGTCATGATTCTACAATTTGATGCTAAATTTCAGATAGATCGAGTGATCGGTTTCGGAAATATTCATAAAAAATGTTTTTACTAAAAACGGCCATAACTCCGAAATCGCTTGATGGATTAAGCCCTTTAATGAACATACATAGGCAATATCATTTTGCTGAGCTGAGCTGAGCGGGACGTATAATATGAATCGGCCTTTAAGAGTGTCCAATAATGATGAATGGACAACAGAATATGCACGCAAAAGCTCCCGACTTCACGTCAGTGCTTGAACCAATTTTAATTTTTGCGGCTGTCAGAGGTATGTTATTACACCTATATGGAGAAAAGCTGGAAAAATCCAGCATTACAACGACGTCGTTCAAATTACTTTATAGTCATTTGAACGACGTTGTTCGTTTAGAAACGAACGACGAGAACACTTGTCGTTGCGATTTCATTGTCTCATGAATTTTCGCCTTTACAATGTATATTACAGAATAAATATTATGATTTATTATAATGAGGTAACAATGGGTTTACTCCACTTAAACGATTAGTTTCGACTCACTGATCAGGAATCCGCGGTCAAAATATATTCTGTCCGGCTGGCCGTTGGTACGATAACTCTCGAACGGAATGAGCTAGACCTGCTAGACAGTTGACATTTTCAGAGTAGGTTTGGGAGATAAATATCTCGGTTAAGTTCGTTATTGGGCAAAATCACTTGGTTTCGAAAAAAAAAATTATTTACGTTTCAAATTCGATTTTTTTTGAGATGCAGCACCATAAGAACTCATTGATATCATCTTCAACTCTAATTCAGTAATAAATCGTACTTCTATGTTTTCACAGAATGCTGTAATTATTTTCTCTCTATGAATCATTAATTGATCTGTGTTCATACGTGTCATCTTATTTTTCTGTAATAGACATGTCAAATTTATTTCTGGTTCGTTACTCTTGATATAAAATAGGCCTACTGTTCTAGAAAACAAAGTATGATTGAATGCAAAATGACCAATGCCTCATATCGTGTTTTGGTGATAATATAATGCCCTTAGATAATCCATAGGATGATGGAAATATATACTTTGGTTACTTAATCAAATTGGGTTCAGAATATCTCCAGTAAAAAAAAAACCGGCATATTGGCTAATTTTCAATTGATATAATATAATTTTCAGAGTAGATTTGAGGGAAGAATATCTCAGACGAGTTCGTTATTGGATTGAATCGGTCTAGTGCTTTCGGTTAATAATTTTTGGCACTCTTTTTAAATTACACTTTCTGAATTGAATTTCTTTCATGATGCAGTTCTATTATAAGATTCCTTTGATATCATTCCTAACTCTGAGAAACCAATACTTTCGGAGATATGATTTGTCAAACTTTGAACAAGAGCACCAGCTTTCCCCCCACTCTTCAATATGATGAACCTGAACTGAAAATTTTCAGACACTGTAAAATCGGGCACGATTTCGGAGGTTATAATTAGCAAATATTGATTGTCACATATCGTACATGCAGCTGTATAAAATGAAAATATGAAGCAGTATAGACCGCATTAGTTAGGTTAGAATCATTCACTTGGCGGGAGATCGATATTCGAATTTTTTAACATCCAAAATGGTTGTTATTAATGAAAAAAGTGGACTGTGAAATTGGCTGATCCTTTTCCTGCAAACAGTAAAAATTGTTCCGAGGGGCAAACCACCCATAAAAATGTTTACACCATTATTCCACCTTGTGAAATAATTCCATGGAATTCCAAGTACTTCCACGGAATTCCAAGTAATTCCACGGAATTCCATGGAATTCCACGGAATTCCTAGTCACATGAGTAATTCACCTATTTCGATTAATTTCTCTACTACACATATGTATTAGCTATTTTGACAAGATCTATGGCGATAAAGTCGAAATCCACTATGCCGGTTAATTTTCGCACATAAGGAAGTAGCGACATGAAATTTTCAGGGTAGGTTGCAAATCCGAATAAGAAGGACAAGATCCTTAACGGGAATAATCAGCCGTACGGTTTCGATGTTATACCAATCTGAAATTTTGTTTTTCCGATAACTACAAAGCTCAGGTCCAATCGAATTGGAACTAGTTGTAGAATGCCGAGACGAAGACTCATGCGAAATTTGGTGACAATCGTATAACTGGAAAATAAAAAAATAATAATAAACTGCCTGTATCTCGGAGACTATTCGTCCAATATCGCTGAAATTTCAGAAGCCAAGTTTCAACACGATCGGCTCTACATTGTTGGAGATATTGGCAAATATTGGAAATGCCGCAGCGTAGGACACGTTCAGCTTCTGGATGGGTGATCGTTAACACAATAACTTACGAACGGAAAGAGATAGCAACTGCGATTTTCAGGGTAGGTTTCGCATCGGATTATGACAGTTGATTTCGTTAATCGGCATAATCGGCTCAGCGGTTTCGGAGATATGCCCGTATGAATGTATTTTGCTATTTCCTGAATAACTCAAAAAGACCGAATCCGATCCAATCCGATCCAAACTTGGTAGCAAATTGTAGCCAAATTTTTCAAAAATTATTAAAAAAAATCACATCTTAAACTTTGTTTTCCCAATGACTCGAACAATACAGATCCATTCGAATTGAAATTAGATAACTATCTGAAGAATAGCTTAAAGATCTGTTCGAAGTTTAGTGAGGATATTTTTGCTAGAAAATTAAAAATAAAATCAATTAAATTTTTTTCTTTTAAAGCACTCTCGTGCAGTCGTGCTGTTGTGCGCATCTTCTATTGTCTATTCGAGCCTACTACAAAGGACAATAGAAAAAAAATGAAAAAAAGCATTGAGGTGAAGTCAGCAGCTTTCGCGCGTATGTTCTATTGTCTATTACATGAGAGTGTATGCTCGGGTGTATGAGACGTGAGTAGACAATAGAACATACGAGCAAAAGCTCCTGACCTCATTCATGCTTCCAGAAAATAAATCTGCACTGACGTGAGGTCCGTCTGCTTGGACACGCTTTTCACATTCATAACTAGAGTGGTTACCCATCTGCGTGGCTTCCAGGTAAATGAATAATATCTTCCCAATATTTCCAGCAATATCTGATCGAGTTCCTACATGGAACTTAGCTCTAGAATGGTATTTCAAAATATCTCAGGATAGTTTCTGGGATCCAGATTTTTTTTCAATAATTTTCCGTATAAGGCTTCGTGTCAAAATTTTCCAACTTTCTACCGAGTTTCAATTCGACCTGATCAGTATTTTTCGAGTTATTGTGAAAATAAAATTTCATATCGCTATAACTCGGACACCATTCAGTGAATTTTGCCTTCTAAGGAACTGAACTGCTGCATTCAAATTCCAAACCTACCCAGAAAATTTCAAGTCTCTACGTCATTTCCTTCGTTATCGTGCATACGGACGGTCGGCCAGACGGAAAGCAATGAATTTGAGCACTGAATTTGCATCAGTGTGCAAAATCCCTGGCAAACCCTTCGATTGAGGCCATTCCTGGTCAAAATACCAAAAATACAGATATCGCTCGTATAAGTAGGACGAGCGCGTAAAAACACGAGTTAAGGAATTCCACTCGGAATTCCATAGAATTCCACGGAATTCCATATAATTCCACGTACTTCCATAGATTTTCACGGAATTCTAATGGAATTCCACGGAATTCCCCCAACTTGTACACCATAATTCCAAGGTGGTTTGCACCTCGAATTGTTCTTACCTATTTAAGCGGTGAATTGTCTCGTCCTAACGAAGGTATGTACTTAGATGTAATCCAAGTGATCATCACCTGCGGGATATCTAAGCGCGGAAAATTATTCAATAGCGACAGTATCAAGCGTAAAAACTACCAATAATTCTACTAAAATGCGAAAATCAATGATAACAAAGCGGCGAGGATATATCTCAAAGATAGTCTTATGGAGGTAAAAATTTGAGATAAAACCTCCCTATTTAAAAGAGAATGTTAGTACAGAGACATCAAATATTGGGTACCTTCATCATTAATGCATGTTTTCACGTTCTTTCCACATCAATATCTACTTCTATTTATCCTCAAATCGAAATTGAAACCAGTGTAGTCCGAAAGATTTCCGTATGTCGTAGATGTCGTTCTGTTGTGCGTCATTACCTGGCACATTTAGGGTTATGTTATTATTTTTGACTAATTTCGAGTGAGCTAAGACATACGTCCATCGAATTTGCTTTTATATTCATTAATTATTTTGAAAATATACAATTTTGTTATGAAAACTTGATTCAAGATTGTGGAAAAACAGGTGAGATATTCGCGTAAATTTTACGTCCATAAGAAATGCATGGGTAATTCAGTGCTCGGATGGATCGTAATTCGAAATTCCCGCCTAACCTAACTAGTCTATTTCCTTGAGATCGTTCTTGAACTTATAATAGACCACCTAAATTCGAAATATCCGCTCTTGTTCGGTTCTTACCTAAGAGAAATTAACATTCCCGGAATAGCAACTTCCGCATTTACGAAATACTGGATATAACATTAAACGTACCTTCCACTCCGAATTCTGCCCCAACTCGTTCCCATATCTCATCTTTCTGTCTGATTCGCATATAAGCAGGATGGCTTGTATTATATAAGGCAGGATATTCTTGAACAATATATATAAGCTTATCGTTATCCATGCTGGGATGTAATACCACATGAGGAATTTGCACGGACTAGACGGTTCAGAACAAGGCCGACATTATGAACAACGAAATTTTATCGTCTCGTACATACCTACATGACCACGCCTGGCTTGGGTGAAGACTGGGAGTGGGATGGGTGAAGCTAAAATATGAGTCCATCTTGCCATATGCTTGCCATCTGGTGGAACTGATACAAACAAAATCTGCCTCGTGATCATAGATCACATGATCACATACATGCGCCACTCTCAGCCAAATTTTGGTTCGTTATAAATCGCCATCTATCGCATTTCCACCAAATAATTCTGCATTTAATTTGTAGCGTTGCTACCGTACGCTACAGTGACTCTAACAAGAGTCACTGTACCGTACGCCACCCAAATTACAGACTCCTTCCGACTGTCGGCGCCATCTCTTGCAATGCGTTGAAAATCAATCATAGATTAAAATCGAAATTTCCAGGACAAGTTCTAGATCGGCTGTATTATCACAAATTTCTGTCATAAATCATCAAATTTACGACATAAATATAAATTTGTGATAATGCGAGACCGATCCAAACTTATCATGAAAAATTCTATCGGATTTCATCCCTAAATCCGATAAATTTTTTGAGGGGAATGGTTCGAATATGAGAAAATGATATTATAACTTATTTATTAGAAACAACACAAAATAGAGGAAATACACACCTTTCATTAATATTATAATACATAAAAACTATTCTAGAAAATAAATTAGTTAATAAAATGTCTTCTATCTAATTAGATTTCTTTCTGGTAAAGTTGCCTAATCTATACCTCCAATCTTCATAACAAATTTTCAATCACCTTTCGAGTTTATCATAATGAATGTAGCTCACTGAAGTAGGTTATTGATGCTGAATTAGTGGAAACAATCTCTGGGGTCTCCTCACTGAACCCAACACAGCAATAGCGAAGGTAAACTTCTTCAGATATTTCAACCTAAACATTTAAGACCATTTTTGGCAAGAAATTCGAGAATTACAGACATTTGGGCTAAATGATTCAGGAATTCAGGGGAACAATAAATAAAACAATCAATTCTATCCAAAAGAGTGCGTCCAGAAGGCAAACTGAATATTTTGGATAGATATCCATGTCCCTTTATTTCTTATGTATGCCTGTTGTTCTTTCCTACGGAAATATTTGGAATTTTCTGAATGCTCGTGGTGGCCTCGTGTGTGTTCAGTCTGGATTGGACAGAGGTTCCGTTAGTGTTCATGTTGATTACATTTTGTAGTACCAAACGAACATATGAAATGATACTTAACATTAAATAAGATTTTACAATGGCTCAAGCATTGTATATAGAATAGTATTCTATATACAATGGCTCAAGGGAGTTAGTCATGAAGCGAAGTTTTGAATCCTACGTAGTGAATCTACTATCCAGTAGATGTCACCCCTCTCACCATTGGAAAGATGTCACCTCTCTCACCATTATAGAAGAAATCTACGTCCCATCACAGTTTTCTGTAATGTGTAGTACATTTGTCATGAAGATTTCTGCAGATGCTAATGAAAAAGGATTCTATTTGTTCTTAGCAATATTCCGAAAAATTCGGGCGCTTGTAAAGAGAGAAATGGTCAATATAGTTCACGAAAATATATATTCACCAGTGCAACAAGGGCACAGTTTAATCTAAAATAATAAATTTCGAATGAAACAACGAAAACACATTTTTAATAAATACTGAGGAAATTGTTTAAAATAATTAATATATCCTCTCAGGAATGTAATAATGGGGTCAAAATATCACCACAGTACCTGCATAGCTTCTGATTTTGATGTATATATATTTCAAAGGGAACTGGGCTCAATTTCGAAAATGCCCCGAAAAAAAATTTGAAGGCTGTATCTTCGATTGTATGTACAAGGTTTTTGGCGAAAATTATTTTTAGCTGTATTTTAAAATTCGGTATGGGAATAGTGGGCATACACACTGTATGCCCCAGACATTAATAGTAAATGAAGCTTTAAATGCTGATGTTTTCATTGACTTTTTCATCTCTATGCCACACATGATAGATCACCAGGCTATTAAATCTGTTAAGAAACATATGAAGCAAGCACAGACGTGAAGTCAGGAGTTTTTGCGCGCATGTTCTATTGTCTACTCACCTTTATTGGACACTCTACTTCTACTATACGAATTTAGCATCGATATACATATGCCGTTTCCTCAGCTTATATAATACATTAATACATTCCATACCATTTTAATGACATACTTCAGTAGAGAATCGTCTATGACCACAGAATTTTTAATTCTGACATAAGTATTCTAATGGAATTGAAATACGAAAAAACTCAGTCTACAAGTACTCACCGTGTTTCATTCGGATCAGATTTGTGTATCTCGAGTTATAGAGATAAAAACAAAATTTCAGATGAGTATAACTCCAAAACAATTTAGCCGCATATGCCAATTAACGAAGTTAAATCTCACATTCGGAAGCGCAACCTACCCCAGTAAATCTTTTGAAAAATGATGAAATAGTCGAAATTTCATCAAAATCCAGCGCTACCGCATTGAAGGAGTATGCCTCTAAGAGACGATTAATTGCGGCGTTGTCAGACTGTGTTCCAGGCCATCTCTATAATGGGCTGTGGAAGAGGCTTACATCCAGGAGTGGATGGTGGAAGCCTGAAGGAGAGAGAGAGAATCGAATTTACCAAGACAAATTCGATTAAGAGTGTCAAATGTCACATTCAGATGCACAACCTCAAAATTGTTTAGTGATATGACTATCACAAAATTTCACAAACGTCCTTAGGTAGGTTTGTATTCTACAACTACTCACCAAGTTTCTATTTTATCCGATATGTATTGGTTGAAAATAAAATTATCATTCGGAAACTGTTGGGCCGATTATGCCCATTAACGTCTGTCGTATAGGGACGTGCCACCTACCCTGAAAATTTCAAGTCGCTATCTCTTTCCGTTTTCAAGTTATCGTGGTAATCAAATGGTGAATCAAATTTGACCTCAAATTCTTCATCAGGGAGTCGAACCTAATCGTTTGAAACCATTTTCGGCAAACAATTCGAGAATTACAGAGATTTGGGCAAAATGATAACGCGATGTTCCCCAGAAGTCCAGCTGTTGTTTTTTTGCGCGTATGTTCTGGGGAACATCGCGTTATAGTTTTGCCCAAATGTCTGTAACTTTCGAATTTTTTGACGAAAATGGTCTCAAACGATTAAGTTCGACTCCCCAATGAAGAATTCGAGGTCAAATTTGATTCTGTCCGTCCGGCCGTCCGGCCGTTGCCACGATAACTTGAGAACGAGAAGAGCTAGCAACTTGAAATTTTCAGGGTAGGTGGCGCATCTCAATACGACGGACAAGTTCGTTAATGGGCATAATCGGCCCAGTGGTTTCCGAGTAATAATTTTGTTTTCAACCAATATAAATCCGATCGAATTGAAACTTGGTGGGTAGTTGTAGAATATGATCTTAAGCACGTTTGTGGAATTTTGTGCGAATCGTATGGCTAGAAAATTTTTAAAAAATTATTAAAAAATATTTTTGTTGTCACGATAACTTGAGAACGGAATGAGATAGCGGCTTGAAATTTTCAGGTTAGGATGAACACCAGAACGCGACATTTCAGTTTGTTTATGAGCATAATCGGCCAAACGGTTTCAGAGTTATAGCCATCTGAAATTTTCTGAAATTTCGTGGTTTTTGTTCCTCATTAACTCAAAAAGTACTGAACCGATTGAATTCAAACATGGTTATTAGTTGTAGAATGCCAACGCGGAAATGTTTGCAAAATTTGGTGAGGATAGCATTTGTAGAAAATTTTTAATAAATCATTGAAAATAAAAAAAAAAATTCTATATATCAGTAACTATTCATTTGAAATTGCTGAAATTTTGCAAAAGCCTTCATAACCTAACTCTACTGCCAAGTTTCAAGTTTTAATACGATCGGTTAAATATTGTTGGAGATTCGAGCATTCTTGTGCGAGTTCAGTAGATGGGTGACCGTTGCCTCGATAACTTTCGAACGAAAGGAGATAGGGACTTGCAATTTTCAGGGTAGGTTGCGTATCCGAAAGAGAGTGTTGAGTTCGTTTTTGGGCATAATCGGTCTAACGGTTTCCGAGTTATACCCACCTGGAATATTATTTCCTTGATAACTCAAAAAATAAATATTCGATCGAATTGGTGCTTGGTAACTAGTAGTAGAAAATCAACATAAAGACGTGTTTAAAATTTTGTAAGAATCGTATCCCTAGAAAATTTGAAAAAAATGACGAAAAAAAAATTTCAAGAACCGTACCCCTAGAAAATTTTTAAAAAGTCACGAAAAAAAAATTGGTTCAAGCACTGACGTGAAGTCAGAAGCTTTCGCGCGTATGTTCTATTGTCCATACTTCTGTATTGGACACCCTTAATCGAATTTACCATGGTAAATTATGTTGTCCATTCTCCTGTATTGGACACTTAATTCGAATTTACCATGGTAAATTCGAATTGAGAGTGTCCAATACAGGAGAATGGACAACATAATTTACCATGGTAAATTCGATTAAGGGTGTCCAATACAGAAGTATGGACAATAGAACATACGCGCAAAAGCTTCTGACTTCACGTGAGTGCTTGAACCAATTTTTCAGAATGAATTTTTTTTTGTATTTTCTACCTGACTTACTTACTCTTGTTGAGATATTTTCCACATTCATTTCTTATATTTTTGTTCTGTTTTGATATACCTTATATTTTATCAATAAACTCTAAGTTTTGTTTTGAAAAATCCGAATTAACATTGAAAATTTTTTTCGAAATAAATTGAAAAAGTCGAAAAAGTGGGGGTAGAGGTCCCCAAAGTTTTCAAGCGTAGGGCCCCAGAAATTGTTGATCGGCCACTGCAAGTCACTCTTTCGGTTCTCAAATTATCGTAGCAACGGACGGTAGGCCGGACACAATCAAATTTGACCTCGAATCAGGCATCAATGAGTCGAACCTAATGGTTCGAGACCATTTTCGGCAAAAAATTCGAAAGGTACAGACATTTGGGCGAAATGATAGCACGTTGTTCCCCAGACCACGCGCGCAGAAAGATTGCATCAAATTTTTTATTTCAATCTCAAGTTCTTAAAAAGTATTCCATATTTTACGGTTTCTTGGATTATCCAATATGGAAAAATAAGCAAATGGGTTTGAGTTTAGCCCACCCTGTACAGCACGAGCCACCACTGATACTTACCTCCACCCCTCAGACTAAATACGAAACACCTTTACAGAAATTTTGTGTATCATAAAAGAATGAAGAATTCGTTCGTACATCACTCAACCTTCAAAATTCTAAGGATGGTTCCTCCATTTATATTACATGCACGTTTATTGATACATTTATCTATCTAATTTCGATACCTACACAGAAAAGTAGTCCCTCGCATTGTCGGCGTCCTCTTTAATTAAAGTCCTATCTCGTACGGACCGACAAACGCCGCACCTGGGGCACTTTCCGAGCCTCTCCGATCTTCTAACGTATGTGGGAGCAGGATGGTATCTGAAATAATGAAATTAATGTCATATTATGGGGATAAATCAGGAGGAAAAAAATGATCGAGCCTTGTAATTAGCTATGAGCACATGCTAATCATGAAAAATGGACTATATTTTATTTTCCTAGGAACGGGAGCTGGAATAATTTATCATTTGGATTAATTTGACTCTAGAAACCAACCAATGAAATATAGAACGAAACCAAAAGTGATCTAACGGATGATTATTTAAGCGTTTGGTTTTGAAAATAAATAAACAAAAGCACTGTCGTGAACTCAGGAGCTTTCGTGCGCATGTTCTATTGTCTATTCACGCCACACACCCTCACGTAGTCCGGTCAATTTAGACATTCGAAGGTGCCTAAAATCCCAACAAGCTGAAAATCCGTAAAATTGTTCAAAACATAATTATGAATAATATTTAAAAATTCCCTATCAGGGTCAAAGGTCAAGAAAATGAGTTTTTCGCGATTTTCAGCAAAACGATAAGTTTTATCATAGTAGAGTTCACAAGGCATGAAAAGAGCTCTAAAACAGATTTTCGTGGGACCTTCATTGCTAAAATGTATAGACCACTGGGTATCATTCTCCATACCCTTACAATGTAAATTCAACTGGTCGTCAAAAAATCGTCGTGTGCAGGAAGGGGTGGGGGGAATTTTTCCAAAAATTGACAAAAAATTTTTTTCTGTTCATGGTCATCTATATACGGTGAACATCACTCACACAAACTTCTGTTGAAATATACGATTCAGAAATATTTTTTATTAATTGTCAAAAAAGTCGGATACAATGCTCTTAAATGGAATTCCTTAAGATATAAACGCTTGCCATGAACACCCATATTAACTATTATGTTCCACTCGGTTTTACTCGAGATCTGTTAGGATTATCGAAAAAATGCTTTATATGAAAGGTCTGCTCCGAAAACCAACGATTCAGATGCTTCTTTCAAAATTACAATAGGTAGAATAGTTTCCTCAGAAAATAAGAAATTGTGTTATTAACTCCCATTAACCGAAACCGAACCTGGAGACGCTAGTAAGGCGCAATTTGTAGCGTTAGTCCATGTTAGTGGCGACCTTATGGATTTGAGCTTTGATCTATGCACATAAGGTTCGTTATATCTATCCGACCAACTTTACAGTACTATTCCTGCGTGCCTTCAGAACGCATTTTGAAGATATTGTTTAAATTCCTAATTTTTTATATATATGAGAATTTTACATATAATTCATATATATTTGATTTAATTTTGTTAATTCGTTAATAAATATGCAAATATGCGAGTTCAAACTTATATTCATTACTTCATAAATCAATTTTGTGACGTAATATTACCACATTTTTGAAATCATCGTTCATTCTCATTAGTAGTAACAAGATTTCCTGAATCCTAGACCAAAAATCTGGAAAAGAATTAAGAATGTATATAGTTGGTATCTATGATATTTAGGGTCTAAAAATTTCTTACATGTCATGATTCATCTAATTCAACTATCACTATCAGATGAAGAATCATCATTTTGAAGATATTGTTTAAATTCCTAATTTTTTATGTATATGAGAATTTTACAGATAATTCATATATATTTGATTTAATTTTGTTAATTCGTTAATAAATATGCAAATATGCGAGTTCAAACTTATATTCATTACTTCATAAATCAATTTTGTGACGTAATATTACCACATTTTTGAAATCAACGTTCATTCTCATTAGTAGTAACTAGTGGCCAGCAGTCCATATTTTGGGATTCAGATGAGCCAGCAGATCTACCTAGCAATAGATCCACATTTTTCTGGGAGATCTACATTTTTACGGTAGATCTACATTTTTCCGGTAGATCTGCATTTTTCCGTAGATCTACATTTTTTCGGTAGATCTACATTTTTCCAGTAGATCTACATTTTTTCGGTAGATCTACATTTTTCCGGTAGATCTACTTTTTTCCGGTAGATCTGCATTTTTCCATGAGATCTAAATTTTTTCAGTAGATCAATATAATCGGTAGATCAATTCAACCGGTTGTTCAATGACATCTAACAGGTTCTGTTGTGATTCTGAGAATGATTCACACGTTTTTGAGTTACTTAAAACCAAATATAGCGCCACCTACCGAATCGTATTGTAAACCTAAGGCCTTCCGAAACACAATCACAAAGATTCACCAAAATCGGTATAGCCATTTTTGAGTTCGTGTAAACCGATTGTAGTACCACCTACCGGGGAATATTGTGGATCTGAAACCTACTCAGATACATACACAAAGTTTCATCGAAATCGGTCCAGTCATTCTTGAGTCTTCATAAACCGAATGCAGTGCCACCTAACGGGTTTCTATTGTGACCCTTAGAGCCACTCAAACACGCACACAATGTTTCATCAAAATCGGTCGAGGCACTTCTGAGTTCTTACAGACGGATTGCAGCGCCACCTACCGGGGTGTATTGCGGACCTGACACAACCTCAGATACACACACAAAGTTTCATCGAAATCGGTTCAGCCGTTCTTGAGTTTCTATGAAACGAATACAGCGCCATCTAACGGTTACCTATTGTGACCCTGAGACACGCCGAAACACACACACACACAAAGTTTCATCAAAATCGGTCAAGTCGTTTCGGAGTTGAAATGTTTTTAGAAACACCCCGTATAGCAGCGGTTATCTTTTCGTAGCAGTTTTACAGTGTTGAGAATTCTCTTAACGATAGATCTCTTGTGGTGACATTTTACTTGAAACACCCTGTATAGCAGCGGTTTTTCATTTTGACCGTTAATTTTCAGCTCAATATTTGAATATTTTGAGTAATTTTAATGCAAAAATCCGTCCGATCGAACGGATATTCTTTATAGATTTCGTGACTTAACGAAAAGATCCAAATCCCAAAATACGTTCACCGGAGAACGCTCCTCTGAGTTTTCCATTGGGTAAAAATGAAAAATTAATAAGTTAGCTATTTCGGACGCACCGAGGATTCGAACCCGCCGCCCTGCGAGGCTCTGTACTATGAACCCAACGCCTAGTCCGCTCGGCCACCAACATCTACGTGAATAGACCCCGATTATGTACCACATAAAGATTTTAAGTACTCGGATGATTTCCGTCTTTCGATTTTCAGAATATCGTCAATCCTGTCGAGCGATCGATCGAAATCGGTTACTCGTTCATATTTCTCGCGGTTTTTCTAGACTATTCGAAGGTTTTCGACCGATTCGGTTCGAAATTCAAATTCGATTTGACATTTCTAATCGCTCGTTCGGACCGAAAACGTCGACCGTGAAGCAGCCGCGTTAAAATTCGCCACAGAAATACGTGAAACGTCAGAATTTCGTCGATTCTCGCAAAAAGTCACATTTTCCTATCGTTCTTCCGGGAAAACGAAAGAGTGAATCGAAAAAAGGGCTCAGCTACGGACTAATTTCGAATCTCGTCTTCGCGTTCCCGCAAATACCGTCGTTCCGAACGCCACCCGTCGTCCGATCTCCTTTCCTTCATTTCGTACCTTTCGCCAAAATCGGCGTTTTTTCGCCTTTTCGCGATTTTTTTAAAAATACACCCCCTTCTTTTCGCTCCAAAAACGCGAAACCCTACGAAACTTCCGTCTTTTTCCTCGCGAAACCCCTCGGAAATTTCCCCCCTCCACCCCTCCTAACGTCCGAAAAATCTTCACGTTCGTAGTAACATTTTCAAAAAAGTTTTTTTGTTCCTTTTCTATAGAACCCATCTTCATTTTAGTAATAGTGACTAGTGGCCAGCAGTCCATATTTTGGGATTCAGATGAGCCAGCAGATCTACCTAGCAATAGATCCACATTTTTCTGGGAGATCTACATTTTTACGGTAGATCTACATTTTTCCGGTAGACCTGCATTTTTCCGTAGATCTACATTTTTTCGGTAGATCTACATTTTTCCAGTAGATCTACATTTTTTCGGTAGATCTACATTTTTCCGGTAGATCTACTTTTTTCCGGTAGATCTGCATTTTTCCATGAGATCTAAATTTTTTCAGTAGATCAATATAAACGGTAGATCAATTGAACCGGTTGTTCAATGACATCTAACAGGTTCTGTTGTGATTCTGAGAATGATTCACACGTTTTTGAGTTACTTAAAACCAAATATAGCGCCACCTACCGAATCGTATTGTAAACCTAAGGCCTTCCGAAACACAATCACAAAAATCGGTATAGCCATTTTTGAGTTCGTGTAAACCGATTGTAGTACCACCTACCGGGGAATATTGTGGATCTGAAACCTACTCAGATACATACACAAAGTTTCATCGAAATCGGTCCAGTCATTCTTGAGTCTTCATAAACCGAATGCAGTGCCACCTAACGGGTTTCTATTGTGACCCTTAGAGCCACTCAAACACGCACACAATGTTTCATCAAAATCGGTCGAGGCACTTCTGAGTTCTTACAGACGGATTGCAGCGCCACCTACCGGGGTGTATTGCGGACCTGACACAACCTCAGATACACACACAAAGTTTCATCGAAATCGGTTCAGCCGTTCTTGAGTTTCTATGAAACGAATACAGCGCCATCTAACGGTTACCTATTGTGACCCTGAGACACGCCGAAACACACACACACACACAAAGTTTCATCAAAATCGGTCAAGTCGTTTCGGAGTTGAAATGTTTTTAGAAACACCCCGTATAGCAGCGGTTATCTTTTCGTAGCAGTTTTACAGTGTTGAGAATTCTCTTTACGATAGATCTCTTGCGGTGACATTTTACTTGAAACACCCTGTATAGCAGCGGTTTTTCATTTTGACCGTTAATTTTCAGCTCAATATTTGAATATTTTGAGTAATTTTAATGCAAAAATCCGTCCGATCGAACGGATATTCTTTATAGATTTCGTGACTTAACGAAAAGATCCAAATCCCAAAATACGTTCACCGGAGAACGCTCCTCTGAGTTTTCCATTGGGTAAAAATGAAAAAATTAATAAGTTAGCTATTTCGGACGCACCGAGGATTCGAACCCGCCGCCCTGCGAGGCTCCGGACTATGAACCCAACGCCTAGTCCGCTCGGCCACCGACGTCTACGTGAATCGACCCCGATTATGTACTACATAAAGATTTTAAGTACTCGGATGATTTCCGTCTTTCGATTTTCAGAATATCGTCAATCCTGTCGAGCGATCGATCGAAATCGGTTACTCGTTCATATTTCTCGCGGTTTTTCTAGACTATTCGAAGGTTTTCGACCGATTCGGTTCGAAATTCAAATTCGATTTGACATTTCTAATCGCTAGTTCGGACCGAAAACGTCGACCGTGAAGCAGCCGCGTTAAAATTCGCCACAGAAATACGTGAAACGTCAGAATTTCGTCGATTCTCGCAAAAAGTCACATTTTCCTATCGTTCTTCCGGGAAAACGAAAGAGTGAATCGAAAAAAGGGCTCAGCTACGGACTAATTTCGAATCTCGTCTTCGCGTTCCCGCAAATACCGTCGTTCCGAACGCCACCCGTCCTCCGATCTCCTTTCCTTCATTTCGTACCTTTCGCCAAAATCGGCGTTTTTTCGCTTTTTCGCGATTTTTTTAAAAATACACCCCCTTCTTTTCGCTCCGAAAACGCGAAACCCTACGAAACTTCCGTCTTTTTCCTCGCGAAACCCCTCGGAAATTTCCCCCCTCCCCCCCTCCTAACGTCCGAAAAATCTTCACGTTCGTAGTAACATTTTCAAAAAAGTTTTTTTGTTCCTTTTCTATAGAACCCATCTTCATTTTAGTAATAGTGACTAGTGGCCAGCAGTCCATATTTTGGGATTCAGATGAGCCAGCAGATCTACCTAGCAATAGATCCACATTTTTCTGGGAGATCTACATTTTTACGGTAGATCTACATTTTTCCGGTAGATCTGCATTTTTCCGTAGATCTACATTTTTTCGGTAGATCTACATTTTTCCAGTAGATCTACATTTTTTCGGTAGATCTACATTTTTTCGGTAGATCTACTTTTTTCCGGTAGATCTGCATTTTTCCATGAGATCTAAATTTTTTCAGTAGATCAATATAATCGGTAGATCAATTGAACCGGTTGTTCAATGACATCTAACAGGTTCTGTTGTGATTCTGAGAATGATTCACACGTTTTTGAGTTACTTAAAACCAAATATAGCGCCACCTACCGAATCGTATTGTAAACCTAAGGCCTTCCGAAACACAATCACAAAGATTCACCAAAATCGGTATAGCCATTTTTGAGTTCGTGTAAACCGATTGTAGTACCACCTACCGGGGAATATTGTGGATCTGAAACCTACTCAGATACATACACAAAGTTTCATCGAAATCGGTCCAGTCATTCTTGAGTCTTCATAAACCGAATGCAGTGCCACCTAACGGGTTTCTATTGTGACCCTTAGAGCCACTCAAACACGCACACAATGTTTCATCAAAATCGGTCGAGGCACTTCTGAGTTCTTACAGACGGATTGCAGCGCCACCTACCGGGGTGTATTGCGGACCTGACACAACCTCAGATACACACACAAAGTTTCATCGAAATCGGTTCAGCCGTTCTTGAGTTTCTATGAAACGAATACAGCGCCATCTAACGGTTACCTATTGTGACCCTGAGACACGCCGAAACACACACACACACACAAACTTTCATCAAAATCGGTCAAGTCGTTTCGGAGTTGAAATGTTTTTAGAAACACCCCGTATAGCAGCGGTTATCTTTTCGTAGCAGTTTTACAGTGTTGAGAATTCTCTTTACGATAGATCTCTTGTGGTGACATTTTACTTGAAACACCCTGTATAGCAGCGGTTTTTCATTTTGACCGTTAATTTTCAGCTCAATATTTGAATATTTTGAGTAATTTTAATGCAAAAATCCGTCCGATCGAACGGATATTCTTTATAGATTTCGTGACTTAACGAAAAGATCCAAATCCCAAAATACGTTCACCGGAGAACGCTCCTCTGAGTTTTCCATTGGGTAAAAATGAAAAAATTAATAAGTTAGCTATTTCGGACGCACCGAGGATTCGAACCCGCCGCCCTGCGAGGCTCTGGACTATGAACCCAACGCCTAGTCCGCTCGGCCACCGACGTCTACGTGAATCGAGCCCGATTATGTACCACATAAAGATTTTAAGTACTCGGATGATTTCCGTCTTTCGATTTTCAGAATATCGTCAATCCTGTCGAGCGATCGATCGAAATCGGTTACTCGTTCATATTTCTCGCGGTTTTTCTAGACTATTCGAAGGTTTTCGACCGATTCGGTTCGAAATTCAAATTCGATTTGACATTTCTAATCGCTCGTTCGGACCGAAAACGTCGACCGTGAAGCAGCCGCGTTAAAATTCGCCACAGAAATACGTGAAACGTCAGAATTTCGTCGATTCTCGCAAAAAGTCACAGTTTCCTATCGTTCTTCCGGGAAAACGAAAGAGTGAATCGAAAAAAGGGCTCAGCTACGGACTAATTTCGAATCTCGTCTTCGCGTTCCCGCAAATACCGTCGTTTCGAACGCCACCCGTCCTCCGATCTCCTTTCCTTCATTTCGTACCTTTCGCCAAAATCGGCGTTTTTTCGCCTTTTCTCGATTTTTTTAAAAATACACCCCCTTCTTTTCGCTCCGAAAACGCGAAACCCTACGAAACTTCCGTCTTTTTCCTCGCGAAACCCCTCGGAAATTTCCCCCCTCCCCCCCTCCTAACGTCCGAAAAATCTTCACGTTCGTAGTAACATTTTCAAAAAAGTTTTTTTGTTCCTTTTCTATAGAACCCATCTTCATTTTAGTAATAGTGACTAGTAGCCAGCAGTCCATATTTTGGGATTCAGATGAGCCAGTAGATCAATATAATTGGCAGATGAATTTAATCGGTAGTTTAGATGAACCGTTAATCGAAAGGAATCAGTATCACAGACAACTAACCTAGTTGTCTGTGATCAGTATGTCATCATGGACCACGATTTCGTGTACCATGATTCATGGTACACGAAATCGAATGTATACATTCAATTTTGGATCGAAAATAATTAACGCTGTGTCTGCGGTTGCGTAAGGTGCCTATTCAAATAGATACATTCACAGTGGGATCGAAAATAGTCAATGATGTATCTGTGTTTGCGTAAAGTTCCTGTTGAAATACATACATTCACAGTAGGATCTAAAATTATTATTGCTGTGAACGCGATCGCGTAAGATCCCAATGGAATACGTACATTTACTATTGAGCCAAACATATTTAGGTAATGCTTTGTTTGGACGCAAATCCCTTCAGTCGTACAATTGTGCCATGAGACAAAGAACATCCTGATAGTTTTCAATAATGCATTCCGAAAGAAATTTCTATAACACAAATCAGTCAACTCGTACGGTTGTGCCTTGGAAAACTTTGAGTTGGATTTGACGTTTAAAAAAAAACACCCTGTATGAAGATTTCTGATAAAAACATCGAATAATATGCTCTACAATGAACAGGTTAATCTACATAGGAATTAATTTTTGTAGCCAGCGGATCTACATAATCGGTCAACATAGTCATTAACCAATTTAATCGGTATATGTGTATTTATAGCACACGAATTGAAATAAATACATTCACTGTTGGGATGGAAATTAAACAATTAGTTAGCAGATCCTCGTAGCTAGTAAGTCCATATCACAATAATATATAACCCACCCAGTATCAATGAATGAATAGTTCATATAGGTCAGTAGAATGGTTATATCTACATACCTACATATCTACATACCTAACTCACGAAATCAAATTTATGAGGGGTCCCCTTGGAGAAGACCTAGGAGGATCAGTATATTAATAATATAAAATATACTGTTGGATCGAAATTGAACAGATCTATACCATAGGTGGCATATATCCATCTAACTAACAGTATACAAACAAATTAAAGAAGTGCGTTGATGGTGACCTAGCGCATGAAAAAGGAGAAATATTCTTACCTAATGTAATTAATATTATCAATTCTTATGATGACAAAAATAATGGGATAGATTTTGGATTGTGGGGGATGAGTAGAAAAATAAGGAACCATCCTGTATATAATATATTGTTTCACTGTCATGATTTTTATACTTTCATCAGGATCTAGGGATATCATATCAAATAATTTCTCATTTATTCTCCATTCTGGAAATATGTGTTGTTTAATTCCTGCTCTGAAACAATTATAAACTATTAAATTTCTTTAGGTTACATTAATTGTACTATTAATATTAAATTGCCACTAAATTTTCCAAATCGTGATCAGATCCATATTGGCTTCAGCTACATGGCAAGAAATTCAGATATTCTGTTGGATGTAGATATGTAATAAAAATCATGTAATTGATTTAATGGGAAGTGAACACCACTATAATGAAATGAAGAGGTATACGGCAAAAATTTAATCAACAACCATTCTGCCAGGCGTTTTCATTCAAAGAATCAATAGTGTTTGACACAGAAACAATTCACAAAATAATAATGTTTTTATTATATAGATATTTTTCAGAGTTTGGGAGGGGAAAACCCATAAAGGAACCATTTAACACATTGACTGCCAAGCCAGTATTGTGGAAATATTACCAACGGCCAACTATATGTTTTTCTTACTTATGTTTGTTTCTCAAGATATTGTTCTGCTTTTACTTTTTCTTTAGTATGTCAGTAATGTCATACATATATGATGCGGCCTCCTAGAGATGATTACTGTAATATTAATCTGTAGGGCCATGTCATTCATTTTGTTACTGCAAAATGCAAAACCAATTGGGTTGTGAAGAAGCCAGGAAGAAAGCTAATATCACGCCCAGAGCAACCACAGATTTGCATGTTATATTTCAATACCAAACATACAGGAATATGAGGTTAATATCTAAGAATAAATGCTTTTGCGTGCTCTATAAAATTATCTCATACCTGCTACCAAAAATTCTGCACTTTTTTTTTCAGGCCAAGTATACCCAAACATTAGTCGGAAGTCAGTGTACGAATGCCCCATTGAAAAGTCATAGGCTGTCATACATACGTCAGCAAAGCAGCCTGCAGTCATATATCGACCGTCATACATATATGAATGACGTGGCAGTCAATGTGTTAATAATACCTAACCTAAACTCACAGGAACATTATTATTGATTAAATACCCCTCGTTTATGAGATACCCACTGAATATCAACAATAATACACAGTTATGAACTTGTTCGCAACAGAAGATTCTATATTTAAGTGATACTTTCTGAACAGTTGAATTAAAAAAATCTAAAGCACCTGTACTACTTGTAGACAGATTTAACTCCCTTCACAGGTGAAGCAAATGAATAACATCTAATAGATAAGTACTTACAGTGTGAACTCCATTTTTCTCTGTCTGACAGATGAAAAAATATGGTATGTGAGGGCACATACCATTGTATAGTACAAATTTGATGGAACCAACTGTGCATTTATTGTTAATATTTGTTGCAAATTAGATATAATTATGAATGATATGATAAGAGGGCTTTTCGGAAAGTGTGATTGGGTTAACTCAATCAGTCAGTTCACCAATCAGCATGTTCCACTGTTATCGAGTTGACCCGATCACACTTTCCGAAAAGCCCTATTGTGTGCGAACAAAGTTGGTGTAGACTGTAACCATGTAGATGGTATACCCCACAAAAAGAAAGGAATGATTTTGATGAATGAGATAATGCATAAAACCTGTAATCCAATTGGACTCTTTTTCATTCATAACTGTACTCACCTTGCTACATGTAATTCTAGACCGAATCCCATATTATAGATGCAGACAAAATCTCTTTTCATCTAGAATTCGATCACTACTTCCATGTAAACAATTTTTCACAATATGTAAACTTAGATGGCTCTTCAATCGTCCAAATGAAGAATTTCCCAATAATAATTACATTTTCACCAAAATGGCATACAATTTTTAGACGATTTCTCATAGTCCTTGTGAGAAACTGAAAAAATGTCAGAGATTAGTCAGGTAGGAACCTAGATTCAAGGTTTTTCTTCTTAATTTAAACTAAATACTATTTTAAATGATAATTGTGGCTTTATTCGCCTTTGCAAGGGCAAATTGGAAAAAAATCATTCAAACTAAATAGGGAACTATAACATGTTGAAAAGATGTGCAATACAAAGTATCCCTTCTCACCTAACTGGTCTTAAATGCAGTTTTAATGAAATAAATCTCAAGTCGAGACCACCGGAAGGATTATATTTTCAACAACATTGTTGAACAATCGTTAAAATTACTCACGTTTACAAATAGATGATGAGAATTATTAAGGAAATTAACAACTTCCTAGTTGTACCTCCACTACAGAGGAAGGTTTTGTAGTAAACATTATCACTTTTTCAGTTCCTCAGACATTATAAAAATAGGTACATCCTGCAAAAAAAACAACTTGTAATGGATATAAAACCCACATTAATACATATTTCAACAGAAATATCCAGATATGAGCAAGGATACTTACATTCTATCGTTCTTCGTTCATTGTACATATTGTTTATTTACGTTCATTCACCAAGTTTACGTAAATTCCATTTTTAGGTTAGTTATTTCAGTCGGCGTGGAAAATATGAATTTCCGTTGAAATTATCAAATTGAAACCCTTCGATTTCCAGAATATCGTCAATTCTGTCAAGCGATCGCTCGAAATTGCCGACTCGTTCATATTTCTCGCAATTTTTCTTGACGATTTCGAGATTTTCGACTGATTCCGTTCGAAATTCAATTTCGATTTGACATTTCGCGCCGCTCGTTCGGACCGAAAGATTCAACCTTGCAGTAGCCGCGCTAAAATTCAGCACAGAAATACGTGAAACGTCAGAATGTTTTCGATTTTCGCAAAAAGTCACATTTTCTTATCGTTCTTACGGGAAAACGAATGAAAAGATCGAAAGCAGATATAGCCAATTCGGTAATTTCGAATCTCTTCTTCGCTTTCCCGCGGACTCGTCGTTTCTAACGTCGCCGTTCGTTCGATCTCGTTTCCTTCATTTTGCGCCATTTGTCAAAATTGGCGTTTTTTCACATTTTCGTGAATTTTTTAAAAATACACCCCCATCCTTTCGCTCCAAAAACGCGAAACTCTACGAAACTTCCGTGTTTTCTCTCGCTAAACCCCCTCAAGATTCCCCCCCAATCCCCCTCCTAACGTCCAAAAAAACACCACGTTTACAACGACCTTCTCAAAAAGTTTTCCTTGATCTACTTCGATGGTCCAAGTCTTCACTTTAGTATATGTATTGACTAGTGGCCAGCAGTCCATATTTTGGGATTCAGATGAGCCAGCAGATCTACCTAGCAATAGATCCACATTTTTCTGGGAGATCTACATTTTTACGGTAGATCTACATTTTTCCGGTAGATCTGCATTTTTCCGTAGATCTACATTTTTTCGGTAGATCTACATTTTTCCAGTAGATCTACATTTTTTCGGTAGATCTACATTTTTCCGGTAGATCTACTTTTTTCCGGTAGATCTGCATTTTTCCATGAGATCTAAATTTTTTCAGTAGATCAATATAATCGGTAGATCAATTGAACCGGTTGTTCAATGACATCTAACAGGTTCTGTTGTGATTCTGAGAATGATTCACACGTTTTTGAGTTACTTAAAACCAAATATAGCGCCACCTACCGAATCGTATTGTAAACCTAAGGCCTTCCGAAACACAATCACAAAGATTCACCAAAATTTTTGAGTTCGTGTAAACCGATTGTAGTACCACCTACCGGAGAATATTGTGGATCTGAAACCTACTCAGATACATACACAAAGTTTCATCGAAATCGGTCCAGTCATTCTTGAGTCTTCATAAACCGAATGCAGTGCCACCTAACGGGTTTCTATTGTGACCCTTAGAGCCACTCAAACACGCACACAATGTTTCATCAAATTCGGTCGAGGCACTTCTGAGTTCTTACAGACGGATTGCAGCGCCACCTACCGGGGTGTATTGCGGACCTGACACAACCTCAGATACACACACAAAGTTTCATCGAAATCGGTTCAGCCGTTCTTGAGTTTCTATGAAACGAATACAGCGCCATCTAACGGTTACCTATTGTGACCCTGAGACACGCCGAAACACACACACACACAAAGTTTCATCAAAATCGGTCAAGTCGTTTCGGAGTTGAAATGTTTTTAGAAACACCCCGTATAGCAGCGGTTATCTTTTCGTAGCAGTTTTACAGTGTTGAGAATTCTCTTTACGATAGATCTCTTGCGGTGACATTTTACTTGAAACACCCTGTATAGCAGGGGTTTTTCATTTTGACCGTTAATTTTCAGCTCAATATTTGAATATTTTGAGTAATTTTAATGCAAAAATCCGTCCGATCGAACGGATATTCTTTATAGATTTCGTGACTTAACGAAAAGATCCAAATCCCAAAATACGTTCACCGGAGAACGCTCCTCTGAGTTTTCCATTGGGTAAAAATGAAAAAATTAATAAGTTAGCTATTTCGGACGCACCGAGGATTCGAACCCGCCGCCCTGCGAGGCTCTGGACTATGAACCCAACGCCAAGTCCGCTCGGCCACCGACGTCTACGTGAATCGACCCCGATTATGTACCACATTAAAGATTTTAAGTACTCGGATGATTTCCGTCTTTCGATTTTCAGAATATCGTCAATCCTGTCGAGCGATCGATCGAAATCGGTTACTCGTTCATATTTCTCGCGGTTTTTCTAGACTATTCGAAGGTTTTCGACCGATTCGGTTCGAAATTCAAATTCGATTTGACATTTCTAATCGCTCGTTCGGACCGAAAACGTCGACCGTGAAGCAGCCGCGTTAAAATTCGCCACAGAAATACGTGAAACGTCAGAATTTCGTCGATTCTCGCAAAAAGTCACATTTTCCTATCGTTCTTCCGGGAAAACGAAAGAGTGAATCGAAAAAAGGGCTCAGCTACGGACTAATTTCGAATCTCGTCTTCGCGTTCCCGCAAATACCGTCGTTCCGAACGCCACCCGTCCTCCGATCTCCTTTCCTTCATTTCGTACCTTTCGCCAAAATCGGCGTTTTTTCGCCTTTTCGCGATTTTTTTAAAAATACACCCCCTTCTTTTCGCTCCGAAAACGCGAAACCCTACGAAACTTCCGTCTTTTTCCTCGCGAAACCCCTCGGAAATTTCCCCCCTCCCCCCCTCCTAACGTCCGAAAAATCTTCACGTTCGTAGTAACATTTTCAAAAAAGTTTTTTTGTTCCTTTTCTATAGAACCCATCTTCATTTTAGTAATAGTGAAAATATTGAAAAAAAATGAAAAAAAAAATTATTAATCAAAAGTTTTGAAAATTTTAAAATTGAAGAAAAAAAAATTATTAAAAAAATTCTAACTATAAAAAAAATTTAAATTATAAATAAAATGGAATTATAAAAAAGAGAAACACCCTGTATACACATTTCTGAAAAATATATTATGAGAATCCATCCAAGGTTCCTATTCAGATAACGCTTTGTTTGTGGCAAAAATCAAATCAATCGCGTAATATTGTGCCGATAGAAAAAGAACACCCTGTATAGTAATGGTTTATTTTCAACGATGTAGGTCCCGAAAGTATATCATTTACAATTGAATACAATAGTACGATTTGTCGTGAAAAGCAGCAAGTTGCGATTGACGTTAAAAGAATAACACCCTGAATGGAGTTTTCTGAAAAATATATTATAAGAATCCATCCAAAGTTCCTATTTGAATAACGCTTTGAGTGTGGCAAAAATCAATTCAATCGCGTAATATTGTGCCGATAGAAAAAGAACACCCTATATAGTAATGGTTTATTGTCAACGATGTAGGTCCCGAAAGCATTTCTTTTATCACAATTGAATACAATAGTACGATTCTTCGTGAAAAGCAGCAAGTTGTGATTGATTGATTAAAAGAAAAACACCCTGTATAGAGATTTCTGAAAAATATATTATAAGAATCCATCCAAGGTTCCTATTTGAATAACGCTTTGTTTGTGGCACAAATCAAATCAATCGCGTAATATTGTGCCGATAGAAAAAGAATACCCTGTATAGTAATGGTTTATTTTCAACGATGTAGGTCCCGAAAGTTTATCTTTTATCATAACTGAATACAATAGTACGATTTGTCGTGAAAAGCAGCAAGTTGCGATTGACGATAAAAGAAAAACACCCTGTATAGAGATTTCTCAAAAATACATTATAAGAATCCAGCCAAGATTCCTATTTAGATAATCGTTTGTGGCACGAATCAATTCAATCGTGTAAAATTGTGCCGTGAAAAAAGAACACCCCGTATAGATATGGTTTATTTTCAACGATATACACAACACAACACAAAGTTTCATCGAAATTGGTCGAGCCGTTTTTGAGTAACGATCGATAAATGATCAATAAATTGATCGGGGTTGCCCCTACAGTATGCTATTGTGAATCAGAGACGCGCCGAGTCAAAAACATGAAGTTTCATCAAAATCGGTTCAGCCGATGTTTCCCTTAATCCCTTCGATGACTCCAATTTTTCACGTGAGTATTATTTAGTATTGAAACAGCAGAACTACTATAGCTATAGATCAATATTTTTGCAGTGTAGATCAATCGAAAAATATTGAAAAATAATGTATGACTGTTCCGGGATTCGACCCCGGGTTTCTGACCCAGAAAGCTAGCCTCCTGACCTGTACGCCAGCGGGGCTGTACGCGAAATCTCGGAATTCGCGGATAAAGAGTATTAACGTCAGAAAGATTCTGGTACTTTTCACCTTTCTGAAGAATATCGCCATATAGCATACTATATTATATAAATCGGTGATATCATCGAAAACATCGATAATTACCTTATTTTACGTTCTTCACTTCTTCCGGCCCGTTTCATCAAAAGATATGTAGGTACGTACCCAGTCATTTCAACTTAGAATTTGATAGAACACATTATTTCTCGAATATCACAAATTCTGTCATGCGATCGCTCGAAATCGGCGACTCGTTCATATTTCTAGACATTTATCTTCGCAAATCCAAGATTTTCGACAAATTCCGTTCGAAATTCGAGTTCTATTTGACATTTAACGCCGCTCATTCGGAAAGAAAACATCGTTAATTTAAGCTGACAGAAGTTTCTATCATCTGTGGCCGAAACAAATCATCCACATTTTGCCTTAATAGCGGACCCGAAGTCGGTCGAGCGAAGCCGATCCGGTCTAAACGTCACATTTCACCGAGCTTTTCAAAATATGTCAAAGTTTGCGATCTTTTTACGGAAAAAGAGAAGGTTTTATCAAAAATCGAGATCCGTTACGGACTACCTACGAATCTCGTCTTTCGGACCCCGACGAAATACCTTTTCGAGCGTCGCATCCTCGCCAGATCTCTCCCATACCGATTCGCACCTTTAACCGAGAAGGCCGTTTTCGCCCGAATTTACGATTTATTTAAAAATACTCCCCACGTTTTCTCTCGTCAAAGACGGATACCCGGAGAAAATTTCGTCTTTTCTCGTTCCCGTTTACACCTCGAATCCCCCCTCGCCCTTCGAATAACCGACGAAAAAATCGAAAATATCGACCTCCTAGAGGAAAAAATCTTTTTTGACTTCTCTCTGTGATCCCGAGATCTTGGCGTTAGTAATATATGTAACTAGTTGGCCCGCAGATCTACCTAGCCAGTAGATCTACATTTTTCCGGCAGATCTACATTTTTCCGGTAGATCTACATTTTTCCAGTAGATTTACATTTTTCGAACTTGAAAGTTCGAAATCGTTCGAGCCATATCTGAATTTCCATAGACCTACTGCAACCTGACACATACTCACATATACACACCAAGTTTCATCGAAATCGGTGCAGCCGTTCTTGAGTTTCTATAGACCGAATACAGCGCCACCTACCGGTCACCTATTGTGACCCTGAGACACACTCAAACACGCACACAATGTTTCATTAAAATCGGCCAAGCCATTTCTGAGTTTCTATAGACCGATTGCAGCACCACCTGCCGGGGTATATTAGCAGACCCGACACACCTACTCAGATACACACATAAACTTTCATCAAAATCGGTCGAGCCATTTCACCTACCGGATGCTATTGTGAAGCCGTTTCGGAAAACAGCCTGTATAACAGCGGTTATCCTTTCGGAACAATTTTACAATGTTGAAAATACTGTTCATGTTAAATTGTTATCATGAGGTGGCAACTGGGCCAATTTGCCTATCAGAGAATTATGGAACTCTCCCCACGCTTCCAAGATTTTTGACCATTTCCGTTGGAAGCTCGAATTCTATTTGACAATACGATACGATTTCTACAACGATAACATTCGAAAATACTCACGTTTCGTAAAAGATTCCAAAATTCGACAGAAAGATTAAATTCAGTCGATATCCCATCATACTTCATACAACCAACTGTCAACAACTAAAAAATGTTTCCTTAGAATACATTCGATAGGATTTCGAATTCGTATATAAATGCCTGCAAGTGAAAATCGGTAATATCGTCGAAAGTATAGATCGATAATTACCTTATTTTACGACCTCCAACTCCGGCCCGTTTCATCAAAAATCTTTCCTCGAAGATAGGTATCTACCAGTCATTTCAACTTAGAATTTGATAGAATATATTATTTCTCAAATATCGAAAATTCTGCCATGCGATCGCTCTAAATCGGCGACTCTATCATATTTCTTCTTATTTCTAGCAATGTATCTTCACGATTCAAGATTTTCGACAAATTCCAGCCGAAATTCTAATTTTATTTGACATTTATCGCCACTCATTCGCAAAGAAAACGTCGATAAATTCAAACTGACAGATGTTTCTATCATCTGTGATCGAAGTAAATCATCCACGTATTATCTTCTATAGCAGGACCCGAAGTCGGTCGAGCGAAGCCGAACCGGTCTAAACGTCACATTTCACCGAGGTTTTCAAAATATGTCAAAGTTTGCGATCTTTTTCCGGAAAAAGAGTAGGTTTTATCGAAAATCGGGCTGCGTTACAAACTACCTACGAATCTCGTCTTCCGGCCCCCGACGAAATAACTTTCCGAGCGTCGCCTCCTCGCGAGATTTCTATCGCCTCCGATTTGCGCCTTTAGCGAAAAACGGAGATTTCACCCGATTTCACGATTTTTTTTTAAATACTCCCCACGTTTTTTCTCGTCAAAGACGGATACCCGGAGAAAATTTCGTCTTTTCTCTTTCCCGTTTACATCTCGAATCCCCTCTCGCCCCTCGAATAACCGACGAAAAAATCGAAAATATCGACCTCCTAGAGGAAAAAACTTTTTTGACATCTCTCTGTGATCCCGAGATCTTTACATTAGTAGAATAAACTAGTGCCAGCAGATCTACCTAGCCAGTAGATCTACATTTTTCTGTAGATCTACATTTTTCTGGTAGATCTACATTTTTCCAGTAGATCTACATTTTTCTGGTAGATCTACATTTTTCCGGTAGATCTGCATTTTCCAGTAGATCTACATTTTTTTAGTAGATCAATATATAATCGGTAGATACATTGAAGCGGTAGATCAATTGAACCGGTAGTTCAATGCCATCTAACGGGTCCTGTTGTGATTCTGAGAATCATTCACACACGAAGGTCCCATCGCAATATGTTAGAAGTTTTTGAGTTACTAAAAACCGAATATAGCGTCACGTAGCGAATCGTATTGTGAACCAAAGGCCCTCCGAAACACAATCACAAAGATTCATCAAAATCGGTATGGTCATTTTTGGGTTCCTGTGAACCGATTATAGTGCCACCTACCGGGGAATATTGTGGATCTGAAACCTACTCTCAGATACACACACAAAGTTTCATCGAAATCGTTCGAGTCGTTTTTGAGTTGTTGTAAACCGAATTCAGCGCCACCTAACGGGTGCACACAAAGTTTCATCAAAATGGGTAAAGCCGTTTCGGAGTTGACATTTATTTAAAAACACCCTGTATAACAGCGGTTATCTTTTCGTAAGGGTTTTACAATGATGAGAATTGTCTTCACGATAAATCTCTTGCGGTGATATCTCACTTAAGACCCTGTGTAGCAATGGTTTTTCATTTTCAACCGTTAATTTTCTACTTAAATGGTTGAATATTTTGTGTTATTTCAATGCAAAACATTCAAAATTATACGTTCATTTTTGGATCAAAAATAATCAAGGTTGTGTCCTTGGTTGCGTAAGGTACCTATTCATATACATACATTCACGGTCGGATAAAAAATAAACAATGCATTGAACGCGGTGGCGTAGGTTCATATTCAAATACATACATTCACAATTGGATCAAAAATATTCAATGCTGTGTCTTTGGTTAAGTAAGGTCCTTGTTCAAATACATACACTCACAGTTGGATAAAAAATAAACAATGCAATGAACGCGGTGGCGTAGGTTCCTATTCAAATACATACAAAAATCCGTCTGATTGAACCATTGATTATAGATATCGTAACTTGACGAATAGATCCAAATCCCGTTTTCGACAGTTAATTATCTGCTTGAAGTTTGAATATTTCGATTAATTTAAAAGAAGAATTTTCAAACAAACGAAAATTCAATATAGATTTCGTAATTTGACGAAAAGATCAATAGCCCATGATGAGTTTACACGGGAATAACACACTCAGAAGTTTTCATTCTATAAAAATGAAGAAAAATTATAACGTCAACGATTGCCGACCACTCCGAGATTCGATCCAGCAGGCTGCCCCGCGATGCAACCGTTGATCCTAGGACGTTTCCCTCCCGGCCACTTTCGCTATAGATAAAAGTAGGAATTATGCTCTATGTAAAGGTTTTATAGCACTGGGATGATTTCCGTCCTTCGATTTCCAGAATATCGTCAATTCTGTCAAGCGAACGCTCGAAATTGGCGACTTGTTCATATTTCTCGCAATTTTTCTTGACGATTTCGAGATTTTCGACTAATTCCGTTGGAAGCTTGAATTCTATTTGACAATTCGACCCTCATTCGGACTGAACACTATGACGTTGAAGGAATCGCGAAAAGATTTCGCACAGAATTACGATACGATTTCTACAACGATATCATTTGAAAATACTCACGTTTCGTAAAAGATTCCAAAATTCGACGGAAAGATTAAATTCAGGCGATATCCCATCATACTTCATACACCTGTCAACAACTAAAAAATGTTTCCTTAGGATACATTTGATTGAATTTTGAATTCGTATATAAATGTCTGCAAGTAAAAATCGGCAATATCGTCAAAAGTGTAGATCGATAATTACCTTATTTTACGTTCTCCACTTTCGGACCGTTTCATCAAAATTCTTTCCTCGAAGATACCTACCAGTCATTTCAACTTAGAATTTGATAGAATACATTATTTCTCAAATATCAAAAATTCTGCCATGCGATCGCTCCAAATCGGCGACTCTATCATATTTCTTCTTATTTCTAGCAATGTATCTTCACGATTCGAGATTTTCGACAAATTCCGTTCGAAATTCTAATTCTATTTGACGTTTATCGCAACTCATTCGCGATAAATTCAAACTGTCAGAAGTTTCTTTCATCTGTGATCGAAGTAAAACATCCACGTTTCATCTTCTATAGCAGGACCTGAAGTCGGTCGAGCGAAGCCGAACCGGTCAAAACGTCACATTTCACCGAGGTTTTCAAAATATGTCAAAGTTTGCGATCTTTTTGCGGAAAAAGAGAACGTTTTATCGAAAATCGAGATCCGTTACGGACTACCTACGAATCTCGTCTTTCGGACCCCGACGAAATACCTTTTCGAGCGTCGCATCCTCGCCAGATCTCTCCCATACCGATTCGCACTTTTAGCAGAAAAGGCCGTTTTCGCCCGAATTTGCGATTTATTTAAAAATACTCCCCACGTTTTCTCTCGTCAAAGACGGATACCCGGAGAAAATTTCGTCTTTTCTCTTTCCCTTTTCCACCTCGAATCCCCCCTCGCCCCTCGAATAACCGACGAAAAAATCGAAAATATCGACCTCCTCGAGGAAAAAATCTTTTTTGACTTCTCTCTGTGATCCCGAGATCTTGGCGTTAGTAATATAAGTAACTAGTGCCAGCAGATCTACCTAGCCAGTAGATCTACATTTTTCTGTAGATCTACATTTTTCTGGTAGATCTACATTTTTCCAGTAGATCTACATTTTTCTGGTAGATCTACATTTTTCCGGTAGATCTGCATTTTCCAGTAGATCTACATTTTTTTAGTAGATCAATATATAATCGGTAGATACATTGAAGCGGTAGATCAATTGAACCGGTAGTTCAATGCCATCTAACGGGTCCTGTTGTGATTCTGAGAATCATTCACACACGAAGGTCCCATCGCAATATGTTAGAAGTTTTTGAGTTACTAAAAACCGAATATAGCGTCACGTAGCGAATCGTATTGTGAACCAAAGGCCCTCCGAAACACAATCACAAAGATTCATCAAAATCGGTATGGCCATTTTTGGGTTCCTGTGAACCGATTATAGTGCCACCTACCAGGGAATATTGTGGATCTGAAACCTACTCTCAGATACACACACAAAGTTTCATCGAAATCGTTCGAGTCGTTTTTGAGTTGTTGTAAACCGAATTCAGCGCCACCTAACGGGTGCACACAAAGTTTCATCAAAATGGGTAAAGCCGTTTCGGAGTTGACATTTATTTAAAAACACCCTGTATAACAGCGGTTATCTTTTCGTAACGGTTTTACAATGATGAGAATTGTCTTCACGATAAATCTCTTGCGGTGATATCTCACTTAAGACCCTGTGTAGCAATGGTTTTTCATTTTCGACCGTTAATTTTCTACTTAAATGGTTGAATATTTTGTGTTATTTCAATGCAAAACATTCAAAATTATACGTTCATTTTTGGATCAAAAATAATCAAGGCTGTGTCCATGGTTGCGTAAGGTACCTATTCATATACATACATTCACGGTTGGATAAAAAATAAACAATGCATTGAACGCGGTGGCGTAGGTTCATATTCAAATACATACCTTCACAATTGGATCAAAAATATTCAATGCTGTGTCTTTGGTTAAGTAAGGTCCTTGTTCAAATACATACAGACACTCACAGTTGGATAAAAAATAAACAATGCAATGAACGCGGTGGCGTAGGTTCCTATTCAAAAACATACAAAAATCCGTCTGATTGAATCATTGATTATAGATATCGTAACTTGACGTATAGATCAATATACATTTCGTAATTTGACGAAAAGATCAATAGCCCATGATGAGTTTACACGGGAATAACACACTCAGAAGTTTTCATTCTATAAAAATGAAGAAAAGTTCTAACGTCAACGATTGCCGGCCACTCCGAGATTCGATCCGGCTGCCCCGCGATGGTGACCGTTGCGTCCTAGGACGCGTGAGGGAAGCGTCCTAGGACGCTTCCCTCCCGGCCACTTTCGCTATAGATAAAAGTAGGAATTATGCGCTATATAAAGGTTTTATAGCACTGAGATGATTTCCGTCCTTCGATTTCCAGAATATCGTCAATTCTGTCAAGCGATCGCTCGAAATTGGCGAATTGTTCATATTTCTCGCAATTTTTCTTGACGATTTCGAGATTTTCGACTTATTCCGTTGGAAGCTTGAATTCTATTTGACAATTCGACCCTCATTCGGACTGAAAACTATGACGTTGAAGGAATCGCGAAAAGATTTCGCACAGAATTACGATACGATTTCTACAACGATATCATTCGAAAATACTCACGTTTCGTAAAAAAATCCAAAATTCGACGGAAAGATTAAATTCAGGCGATATCCCATCATACTTCATACACCTGTCAACAACTAAAAAATGTTTCCTTAGGATACATTCGGTTGAATTTTGAATTCGTATATAAATGCCTGCAAGTATAAATCGGTAATATCTTCAAAATTGTAGATCGATATTTACCTTATTTTACGTTCTCCACTTTCGGACCGTTTCATCAAAATTCTTTCCTCGAAGATACCTATCAGTCATTTCAACTTAGAATTTGATAGAACACATTATTTCTCAAATATCGAAAATTCTGCCATGCGATCGCTCCAAATCGGCGACTCTATCATATTTCTTCTTATTTCTAGCAATGTATCTTCACGCTTCGAGATTTTCGACAAATTCCGTTCGAAATTTTAATTCTATTTGACACTTATCGCAACTCATTCACGATAAATTCAAACTGACAGAAGTTTCTTTCATCTGTGATCGAAGTAAAACATCCACGTTTCATCTTCTATAGCAGGACCCGAAGTCGGTCGAGCGAAGCCGAACCGGTCTAAACGTCACATTTCACCGAGGTTTTCAAAATATGTCAAAGTTTGCGATCTTTTCACGGAAAAAGAGAAGGTTTCATCGAAAATCGAGATCCGTTACGGACTACCAACGAATCTCGTCTTTCGGACCCCGACGAAATACCTTTTCGAGCGTCGCGTCCTCGCCAGATCTCTCCCATACCGATTCGCACATTTAGCCGAGAAGGCCGTTTTCGCCCGAATTTACGATTTATTTAAAAATACTCCCCACGTTTTCTCTCGTCAAAGACGGATACCCGGAAAAAATTTCGTCTTTTCTCGTTCCCTTTTCCACCTCGAATCCCCCCTCGCCCCTCGAATAACCGACGAAAAAATCGAAAATATCGACCTCCTCGAGGAAAAAATCTTTTTTGACTTCTCTCTGTGATCCCGAGATCTTGGCGTTAGTAATATAATGTAACTAGTTGGCCCGCAGATCTCCTAGCCAGTAGATCTACATTTTTCCGGCAGATCTACATTTTTCCGGTAGATCTACATGTTTCCAGTAGATTTACATTTTTCGAACTTGAAAGTTCGAAATCGTTCGAGCCATATCTGAATTTCTATAGACCTACTTCAACCTGACACATAGTCAGATATACACACCAAGTTTCATCGAAATCGGTGCAGCCATTCTGGAGTTTCTATAAACCGAATGCAGCACCACCTACCGGTCACCTATTGTGACCCTGAGACACACTCAAACACGCACACAATGTTTCATTAAAATCGGCCAAGACATTTCTGAGTTTCTATAGACCGATTGCAGCGCCACCTGCCGGGGTATATAGCAGACCTGACACACCTACTCAGATACACACACAAACTTTCATCAAAATCGGTCGAGCCATTTCACCTACCGGATGCTATTGTGAAGCCGTTTCGGAAAACAGCCTGTATAACAGCGGTTATCCTTTCGCAACAATTTTACAATGTTGAAAATACAGTTCATGTTAAATTGTTATATTGAGGTGGCAACTGGGCCAATTTGCCTATCAGAGAATTATGGAACTCTCCCCACGCTTCCGTTGGAAGCTCGAATTCTATTTGACAATTCGACCCTCATTCGGACTGAAAACCATGACGTTGAAGGAATCGCGAAAAGATTTCGTACAGAAATATGATACGATTTCTACAACGATAACATTCGAAAATACTCACGTTTCGTAAAAGATTCCAAAATTCGACAGAAAGATTAAATTCAGTCGATATCCCATCATACTTCATACAACCAACTGTCAACAACTAAAAAATATTTCCTTAGAATACATTCGATAGGATTTCGAATTCGTATATAAATGCCTGCAAGTGAAAATCGGTAATATCGTCGATAGTATAGATCGATAATTACCTTATTTTACTTTTCCACCTCCGGCCCGTTTCATCAAAATTCTTTCCTCGAAGATAGGTATCTTACAGTCATTTCAACTTAGAATTTGATAGAACACATTATTTCTCAAATATCAAAAATTCTGCCATGCGATCGGTCGAAATCGGAGACTCTATCATATTTCTTCTTATTTCTAGCAATGTATCTTCACGATTCAAGATTTTCGACAAATTCCAGCCGAAATTCTAATTTTATTTGACATTTATCGCCACTCATTCGCAAAGAAAACGTCGATAAATTCAAACTGACAGAAGTTTCTATCATCTGTGATCGAAGTAAATCATCCACGTATTATCTTCTATAGCAGGACCCGAAGTCGGTCGAGCGAAGCCGAACCGGTCTAAACGTCACATTTCACCGAGGTTTTCAAAATATGTCAAAGTTTGCGATCTTTTTCCGGAAAAAGAGTAGGTTTTATCGAAAATCGGGCTGCGTTACAAACTACCTACGAATCTCGTCTTTCGGCCCCCGACGAAATAACTTTCCGAGCGTCGCCTCCTCGCGAGATTTCTATCGCCTCCGTTTTGCGCCTTTAGCGGAAAACGGAGTTTCCACTCGATTTCACGATTTTTTTTTAAATACTCCCCACGTTTTCTCTCGTCAAAGACGGATACCCGGAGAAAATTTCGTCTTTTCTCTTTCCCGTTTACACCTCGAATCCCCCCTCGCCCCTCGAATAACCGACGAAAAAATCGAAAATATCGACCTCCTAGAGGAAAAAACTTTTTTGACCTCTCTCTGTGATCCCGAGATCTTTACATTAGTAGAATAAACAAGATTTCCTGAATCCTAGACCAAAAATCTGGAAAAGAATTAAGAAGGTATATAGTTGGTATCTATGATATTTAGGGTCTAAAAATTTCTTACATGGCATGATTCATCTAATTCAACTATCACTATCAGATGAAGAATCATCATTTTGAAGATATTGTTTAAATTCCTAATTTTTTATGTATATGAGAATTTTACAGATAATTCATATATATTTGATTTAATTTTGTTAATTCGTTAATAAATATGCAAATATGCGAGTTCAAACTTATATTCATTACTTCATAAATCAATTTTGTGACGTAATATTAACACATTTTTGAAATCATCGTTCATTCTCATTAGTAGTAACAAGATTTCCTGAATCCTAGACCAAAAATCTAGAAAAGAATTAAGAAGGTATATAGTTGGTATCTATGATATTTAGGGCCTAAAAATTTCTTACATGTCATGATTCATCTAATTCAACTATCACTATCACATGAAGAATCATCAAGGGAAGGAAGATTTGAAAAATTTGAAGTACTCGTATTTGCACATGTTTTTTGGGCCATTCATTTGCAGGAGCCAATACACGGAATTTGTTTTCTTTTACAGGAACACATTGATCCTGTGCAATCTGAAATGAGAATTTCCATTTCATAAAGAATATTTACGGATCTGATATTCGAAATAATATTTACCTTTCCTACAACTGCAGTTGCTAAGGATAGATGTTTCCTTAGGTAGGATAGGCATCGTCGTTAATTCTGGCAGAAGTTTTCCATTTTCTACATACCACCCACTAAATATAGGATCCGGTAAAGATGGTCATGGTACATTACTATTGATCCAAAATTTTGTTTGGTAATGGTCTCGAAGGCTGTGTTGTCTCAAACTATCCAATGTTGGAGGTAATTTACTTATGGATCTTGAAGAAGCTATAATATTCCCCTGAGCCTGTTGATACATTTCACATTTTCGTTTGTCGTATACAGACAGATTACAAATTCAACAATATCATTGAATACTTTCAAACATGTCACCGGAAGTACATGATGAATTCAAAAATAGGAATTTTGTCATTAAATGTTTGATTGGGAATTTTAACCAACTTTCTGTAGATCAGGCGCTAGAGCATATCAACCAAAATTCCAAAGCTGCAGGAGGAACAGTGGGATAAACTGAAAATAGTACTATAGAATGGATGAATGGTTCTTGAGTTACAACATTATTGGTATGAAGTTAGTCACATTACGCTCATCTTTGCATCTTCATTCGGTCAAAATGTCGAAGAAGGTAAAAAAATAATGAAAATTGATGAAGATTCTGAGCAGATACTGCAGAGTGAACTTTCAAGATTTTGAGAATTTGAGAGAATAAGTATTCAATGATATTGTTGAATTTGAAATCTATCTGTATACGACAAACGAAAATGTGAAATGTATCAACAGGCTCAGGGGAATATTATAGCTTCTTCAAGATCCATAAGTAAATTACCTCCAACATTGGATAGTTTGAGACAACACAGCCTTCGAGTCCATTACCAAACAAAAATTTGGATCAATAGTAACGTACCATGACCATCTTTACCGGATCCTATATTTAGTGGGTGGTATGTAGAAAATGGAAAACTTCTGCCAAAATTAACGACGATGCCAATCCTACCTAAGGAAACATCTATCCTTAGCAACTGCAGTTGTAGGAAAGGTAAATATTATTTCGAATATCAGATCCGTAAATATTCTTTATGAAATGGAAATTCTCATTTCAGATTGCACAGGATCAATGTGTTCCTGTAAAAGAAAACAAATTCCGTGTATTGGCTCCAGCAAATGTATGGCCCAAAAACATGTGCAAATACGAGTACTTCAAATTTATCAAATCTTCCTTCCCTTGATGATTCTTCATGTGATAGTGATAGTTGAATTAGATGAATCATGACATGTAAGAAATTTTTAGACCCTAAATATCATAGATACCAACTATATACATTCTTAATTCTTTTCCAGATTTTTGGTCTAGGATTCAGGAAATCTTGTTACTACTAATGAGAATGAACGATGATTTCAAAAATGTGGTAATATTACGTCACAAAATTGATTTATGAAGTAATGAATATAAGTTTGAACTCGCATATTTGCATATTTATTAACGAATTAACAAAATTAAATCAAATATATATGAATTATATGTAAAATTCTCATATATATAAAAAATTAGGAATTTAAACAATATCTTCAAAATGAGTTCTGAAGGCACGCAGGAATAGTACTGTAAAGTTGGTCGGATAGATATAACGAACCTTATGTGCATAGATCAAAGCTCAAATCCATAAGGTCGCCACTAACATGGACTAACGCTACAAATTGCGCCTTACTAGCGTCTCCAGGTTCGGTTTCGGTTAATGGGAGTTAATAACACAATTTCTTATTTTGTGAGGAAACTGTTCTACCTATTGTAATTTTGAAAGAAGCATCTGAATCGTTGGTTTTCGGAGCAGACCTTTCATATGAAGCATTTTTTCGATAATCCTAACAGATCTCGAGTAAAACCGAGTGGAACATAATAGTTAATATGGGTGTTCAGGGCAAGCGTTTATATCTTAAGGAATTCCATTTAAGAGCATTGTATCCGACTTTTTTGACAATTAATAAAAAATATTTCTGAATCGTATATTTCAACAGAAGTTTGTGTGAGTGATGTTCACCGTATATAGATGACCATGAACAGAAAAAAATTTTTTGTCAATTTTTGGAAAAATTCCCCCCACCCCTTCCTGCACACGACGATTTTTTGACGACCAGTTGAATTTACATTGTAAGGGTATGGAGAATGATACCCAGTGGTCTATACATTTTAGCAATGAAGGTCCCACGGGGTGACACGATAGAGCCCGGTTTGAACTCTACTATCATAAAAGTATCTTGAACAAATATTGTAGATCATATAATTATCTATAAAAAATGTTTCAATACTTTTTTTTGCTGCGAGCCACCGTTTCTGAGATATAACGATTCAAGTTATTAAAGTTGTTATCGTCATAATATGCACACGTTTCACGTCACCTATGAGGTTGTGTAATTAGCGCGTTTTTTTAACGTGGTTTCCCCAGTAGGCCTACTCCACGGGTCGGTTGTGATCCTGTTTATGTGAAACTATTGCAAGATAACGGAAATTTTCAAAGATTGAAAAGGATAAAAGCGATGTCAATTAAAAAAAAGTGGTGAAATTTATTCTCCTGATTCGTATGTTTCAAATTCTTCTTGTTCTTCTTCATTTTCTTCTTCTCCTGCTTCTTCTTCATCTTCATTTTGGATGCAAGTAAATTGCGTCAATAGCGATGTATCGAATGACACTTCGTCGGAATCAAACGAATCCTCCATTGTTTGTGATTCAACATTAGAGCACAACCGGCCTTGACAATTTGTGCATGCCAGAGAACAACACAGTCCGACTTTTTTGCAACCATATTTAGCACTGCATCCCTTTTTGCAGTTGCAAAAAATTGTGTTTGCAGTTTTTCCGGCGCAGGTGGGAGTAAAGTTTGAACTGGCTCTAATATATTGTTGACCATCTTCCAACCCCAGTCTGTAGGGTCTAGCTGATAACCAAGCCACATTTGAACTTGGTAATATACTCGAAAAAGATGTGGATGAGCAGCAACTGAGGTTGGAGGAAGACAAGCTAATTGAACTTGTTTTTTATTTTAGTACTTTTAACGAAACATGCATATCGATGCTTATCTAAACAGGTAGACATAATCATCCATACTGCATGTGCGCAATCCTTCGAAAGAGTATTCCAGCTTTAAGTTTACTAGATTTAATTCTCCGTTCACAAAACTGAAAATAATAAAAAAAAGCACTGACGTGAAGTCAGTACTCTTTGGCGCGCGTGTTCACGGTGGCCAATTTGAATTGAATGATGAGTACTTCAAGCTCAGTGGATAGAGCGAGCCGAATATCTACCCAAAGGATAGTGGACACCATTCACTGTTGTTTCAAAAATTAACAGTGCTGTATCTAAGCTGCCATCAGGATAGAGTAATAAAGTTGGAAGAGAACACAACTGACTCTCCTTAGTCGCACAAGCTGCTAGAAGATTTGGGAGGGTCAGTATAATCCTAATCATGTTTATAGCACGCGCGCTAAAGCAGATTGAAATTTACACTTTTTCTTTCATTGTTAATTCAATCTGCTTTTGCGCGCGTGCTATAAACATGATTAGGATTATACTGACCCTCCCAAATCTTTTAGCAGCTTGTGCGACTAAGGAGAGTCAGTTGTGTTCTCTTCCAACTTTATTACTCTATCCTGATGGCAGCTTAGATACAGCACTGTTAATTTTTGAAACGACAGTGAATGGTGTCCACTATCCTTTGGGTAGATATTCGGCTCGCTCTATCCACTGAGCTTGAAGTACTCATCATTCAATTCAAATTGGCCACCGTGAACACGCGCGCCAAAGAGTACTGACTTCACGTCAGTGCTTTTTTTTATTTTTTCAAGTTCCTTTAACAAATATAGCTATCAATACAGTTTGACTGTTAGCTTTACCGTAGATCGAAAAAAATTGTGGTTGTGGGACCTCTGTTAGGAAAGCAATTGCCTCTTCTCGGACTCCGAACGTATTTTAATATAGATCTACCGAATACAGTTATAAATAACTTCGCCTCAGGGCCACCATACAGACATTTCAACTCGGAAACAACGCTATTTACCCCAAACTGCCTTGCGTCCGTGCACTAAATTGACATGAATATTCTTTTAAAACCTCACAATATCGGCTCATTACTCCCAACATAACCCAAACAACCCAAAACCATACACTTCTCGTCTGTGCAAGCGCAAAATACTCGTGGCTGCCCCCAAAATTACACACCTCACAAAAAACTCCGATTCTCCAACACTAGTGGTTCAGGAGATATCGCTTCTTGAATCCGCCACCCCAAAACCCCAATCCTCTCTGACGAAAGCACCAGCAGTTAAATCACTGATAGTCTGCTCATGCGCAAAACGAAAAATGCCCGTAAGGGGTAACATCAATTTCGAAATTAGCCCCAGGGCCACGGTACGGACACTTTAACTCGGAAACAATGCTACATCCCCCAAACTGACTTGTCCTTGCACTGAATTGCCATGAATATTAATTTAAAACCTCACAACATCTGCTCAGCACTCCCAACATAACCCATACAACCCAAAAACAGGCACTTCTCTTCTGCGCATGCGCAATCTACTAGCGGCTGCAAGTCCTCCTAAAATCACACACCTTACAAAAAACTCCGATTCTCCAACACTAGAGGTTCAGAAGATATTGCATCTTGAATCCACGCATGCGCAGACCCTCACCAGTGGATTCTATGGAAGAATAGCATCCGCCACCCCAAAATCCCAATCCTCTCCGACGAAGATACCAGCAGTTAAATCACTGATGGTCTGCTCATGCGCATAACGAAAATGCCCGTATGGGGTAACATCGATTTCAAAATTAGCCCCAGGGCCACGGTACGAACACTTCAATTCGGAAACAACGCTACATCCTCCAAATTGATTGCCGTGCACTGAATTGCCATGAATATTCTTTTAAAACCTCACAATATTGGCTCAACACTCCCGACATAACCCATCCAACCCAAAAACAGTCACTTCTCTTCTGCGCATGCGCAATCTACTTGCGGCTGAAAGTCCTTCCAAAATCACACACCTTACAAAAAACTACGATTCTCCAACACTAGTGGTTCAGGAGATATCATATCTTTAATCCACGCATGCGCAGACCCTCAACAGGGGATTCTATGGAGGAATAGCATCCGCCACCCCAAAACCCCAATCCTCTCTGACGAAAACACCACCAGTTAAATCACTGATGGTCTGCTCATGCGCATAACGAAAAATGCCTGTAAGGGGTAACATCAATTTCAAAATCAGCCCCAGGGCCACGGTACGGACACTTCAACTCGGAAACAACGCTACATCCCCTAAACTGACTTCTCCTTGCACTGAATTGCTATGAATCTTAATATATATATTTCTTGGTGCGTGTGTATGTGACTGAACTCCTCCTAAACGACTGGACCGATTTTGATGAAATTTTTTGTGTGTGTGCGTGGAGATTCGAGAATGGTTTAGATTTACTAAAAAACCAAAGTTTTCATTGCTCATCATAATTATCCTTTCTTTGATGGTATACCTGGCACCTCCGCCAATTTGCAACGCGATGTGTAACTTCAACTAGACCGATTTTGATGAAATTTTTTGAGTGTGTTCGTGGAGATTCGAGAATGGTTTAGATTTACAATTTGGTCTACTGGAAAATGTTTTTTCAATTAATTTCTTATTTATAAGGAGTTGTTGATTTTGGAATGTTTTACATTAGATCCGGCGGACGGCGCTATCATCGCATTCAATTTTAGTTTGTCCCGACAGATGGTGCTACGATTAATTTGTTATTCAATTCATGTGCTGATTAAAATATTAAATGTAATTATTTTTTAAAGAGTTTTGAAGTGTGTATAAATAATTTTGTGAATTCAGATGTTTTTTTTTTGTAAGGAGTTTTTGATTTTAGAATGTTTACATCAGATTCGACGGATGGCGCTATCATCGCATTCAATATTATTCTATTTTAATTTTAGTTTGTCCCGACAGATAGTGCTACGATCAATTTGAATTGGAGTTGGCGTTAGGGTTGGAGTTGTCGTTGGCGTTGAGGTTTGCATTGACGTTGGAGTTGGAGTTCACGTTGGAGTTGGAGTTGGAGTTGGAGTTGGAGTTGGAGTTGGAGTTGGAGTTGGAGTTGGAGTTGGAGTTGGAGTTGGAGTTGGAGTTGGAGTTGGAGTTGGAGTTGGAGTTGGAGTTGGAGTTGGAGTTGGAGTTGGAGTTGGAGTTGGAGTTGGAGTTGGAGTTGGAGTTGGAGTTGGAGTTGGAGTTGGAGTTGGAGTTGGAGTTGGAGTTGGAGTTGGAGTTGGAGTTGGAGTTGGAGTTGGAGTTGGAGTTGGAGTTGGAGTTGGAGTTGGAGTTGGAGTTGGAGTTGGAGTTGGAGTTGGAGTTGGAGTTGGAGTTGGAGTTGGAGTTGGAGTTGGAGTTGGAGTTGGAGTTGGAGTTGGAGTTGGAGTTGGAGTTGGAGTTGGAGTTGGAGTTGGAGTTGGAGTTGAAGTTGGAGTTGGAGTTGGAGTTGGAGTTGGAGTTGGAGTTGGAGTTGGAGTTGGAGTTGGAGTTGGAGTTGGAGTTAGAGTTGGAGTTGGAGTTGGAGTTGGAGTTGGAGTTGGAGTTGGAGTTGGAGTTGGAGTTGGAGTTGGAGTTGGAGTTGGAGTTGGAGTTGGTGTTGGTGTTGGAGTTGGAGTTGGAGTTGGAGTTGGAGTTGGAGTTGGAGTTGGAGTTGGAGTTGGAGTTGGAGTTGGAGTTGGAGTTGGAGTTGGAGGGCAGTACGAAGTCTGCCGGGCCAGCTAGTATTCTTTTAAAACCTCACAATATCGACTCAGCACTCCCAACATCACCCAGCCAACCCAAAAACAGTCCATTCTCTTCTGCGCATGCGCAATCTACTGGCGGCTAAAAGTCCTCTCAAAATAACACACCTTACAAAAAACTCCGATTCTCCAACACTAGTGGTTCGGAAGATATCGCATCTTTAATCTACGCATGCGCAGACCCTCATCAGGGATCTGAATTCTATGGAGGAATAGCATCTGCCACCCCAAAACCCCAATCCTCTCTGACGAAAACTACAGCAGTTAAAGGACTTCTCATTTTGGAAAGGGCAGCATGAACCTCATAAACATATGTTTTGGCATTAAAAGCAAAGTATTCCGCAAAATACTTAGTAGTAATTTTTTTATTTTTTTCATGTCACGTGATCTTCACGAAATTTTGCAAAAGTGTTTGCTTTGGTCTTTTGCATCTAACTACTGAGTTTCAATTTAATCAGATCAGTATTTTTCGAGTTATCGAGAAAACAAAATTTTCAAATTTTCAAATTTTTTTTTGCCATTTTAGGGCCGTCACTTCAACACAAAACTTCGCAGGCATATAAAGGTAATGATTCTACAATCTGATGCCAAATTTCAAAAAGATCGAGTGATCGGTTCCGGAAATATTCATAAAAAACGTTTTTACTAAAAACGGCCTTAACTCCGAAACCGCTCGGTCGATTTCGCCCGTTAACGAACTTATCCGAGATATTTACGCTACGAAACTACCCTGCAAATTTCAACGCTCTAAGTCGTTCCGTTCGAGAGTTATCGTGCTAACGGCCGGACCGGCCGGCCGGCCGGACCGGCCGGACCGGTCGGACAGAATTGAATTTGACCTCGAATTCTTCATCAGGGAGTCGAACCCAATCGTTTGAGACCATTTTCGAAAAAAAATTCGAAAAACACAGACATTGTGACGAAATGATAGCACGCTGTTCCTTGCGGAACACGCGCGCAAAAATCGAGGAGATACTGTTAACAAAATTTCCATCACCAAGTTACCCAACTTAATCTTTCTTGGGACAGATCCACAAGACTTGGACACTCCGAATTTACCATAGTAAATTCGATTAAGAGTGTCCAATACAGGAGAACAGACAATATAATTCACCATGGTAAATTCGATTAAGAGTGTCCAATACAGGAGAATGGAAAATAGAACATACGCGCAAAACCTCCTGACTTCACGTCAGGGCTTGAACCAAATTTTTTTTCGTGAAGTCAGGAGCTTTTGCGCGTATGTTCTATTGTCCATTCTCCTGTATTGGACACTCTTAATCGAATTTACCATGGTAAATTCGGAGTGTCCAAGACAGGCGAACAGACAATAGAAATCACTATGGTAAATTCGATTAAGAGTGTCCAATAAAGGAGAATGGACAAGGGGACATACGCGCAAAAGCTTCTGACTTCACGTCAGTGCTTGAACCAGTTTTTTTTCAATGATTTTTTGAAAATTTTCTAGTGCTACAATCCTCACGAAATTTTGCAAGAATTTTGGCGCTGGCATTCTACAACTAATAGCCATATTTGAATGGGATCGGATTTGTATTTTTTGAGTTATTGAGGAAAAAACAACCAAATTTCAGATTGATATAACTCCAAAACCATTTGGCCGATTATGCTGGTTAACGAACTAGCATTCAGAACTAGAATTCAGATGCGTAATCTACCCTGAAAACTGCAAGTCGCTATTTCTTTCCGTTCTCAAGGAATCATGAGATACATAATATTTATTCGTAATTTTTTATAAATTTTCTAGTGGAACGGTCCCCACAAAATTTTACACACATCTTCATGTCGACATTTTAAAACTATGTAGCAACCAAGCTTCAATTCGCTCGAGACTATATTTTTTGAGTTATGTAGGAAATACTATTCCAGATGGGTATAACTCCGAAACCGTTGTGCCGATTATGGCCAACAGCGAACTTAAGTCTCCCATTCAGATGTGCAGCCTATCCTGAAAATTGCAAGTCCCTATCTCCTTTCGTTCAAGAGTTGTCGAGGCAACGATTACCCATCCAGCTACTGAACTCACACAAGGCTGCTCGAATCTTCAACAATATAAATCTGATCGTGTTCAAACTTGGAACTTGGCATGTGACAAAGGTTCTGAAGACTCTCGCAAAATTTCAGCGATGATACGATCCACCCGGAATTTCACAAGAATTTTCGCGTTGGCATTCTACAACTGACAACCATGTTTGAATTGGATCGGTTCTGTATTTTTCTAGTTATTGAGGAAATCTAAACCAGATTTCAGATGGGTATACCTAACTCCAAAACGTTTGGCCGATTATGCCTATAAACAAACTCAAATGTCAGATTCAGATGCACAACCAAACCTGAAAGTTTGAAGTCGCTATCTCTTTCCGTTGTCAGGTTATCGTCACATAAATAATATTTTTCAATCATTTTTTTTTATTTTCTAGTGATACGATTCTCACAAAATGTCCTTATGTCTGTATTCTATAACTACTCACCAAGTTTCAATTCGATCGGATTTGTATTGGTTGAAAACAAAATTATTACTCGGAAACCATTAGGCCGATTATGCCCATTAACGAACTTGTTCGTCGTATTGGGATGCGCCACCAACTCTCGAAAATATCAAGTCGCTATCTCATTCCATTTTCAAGTTATCGTGGCAACGGAAGGCCGGTCGGCCGGACAGAATCAAATTTGATCTCGAATTCTTCATCAGGTAGTCGAACCCAATCGTTTGCGACCATTTTCGGTCAATTATTCCCAATCTATAGACATCTGATAGCATGCTTTTCCTGGCGGAACAAGCGCGTAAAAAGCCTCACCAAAGTGAACACACTCTAGAAAGAGACAAAGTGACTTTGAGGTTGATAGTGTCTGTATTAAGAATATAGTTACGAAGATATTTTATTGCTATTACCAGACAGATCCAACTGGTCGCACAGATTCTCTCATAATACGCTTATCATTAGATAATATCATAAGAACGGGAAAAACACAATTATGTGGTTATTAGAATTTTAAATTATGCGTACTTATAGATCAGACCATAAGCACATTTGTAACGATGAATTCATGTTTTCACGACTATGACATTATAAATTATGATTATGAATAGTTCCCTACATTAACAAGTCGATTTAAACCTGTGTTTTCAACTCTTAGAGTACCTACGACAAAAATCGCGCTTGAAACAAAGACGTAGACAATGCCTTAGATAAGTAATTGATAGTGAAAGTTCTAATGAACAATTGCGTGCAAGGAACAGGGGACAATTTCAGCTTTACAACATCGTTTAATTGATAAAAGAGATTCAGAATCAAATTGATTAATCATTTTTTTTATGATTGATGAAAAACAAATAATGCAAGAAATTGCCTCTCTATTTTAATTTTATGACTGCCACTTCGCTTTTTCAAATTGTAATTCAAAAAAATCACATAAATTTCCTGCACGGTCTGATTTGTGATTTGTTTATCAGTACGATCATTTGTAACGTTGTACCAACATTAACAAAAGAAATGAAGCGGGTAAGTTCTATCTTATGGAAACTTAATTATTTCCTTGTTAACAAATTCGTGATTTTCAAAAGTGATCCTAGTGTATCCAGGCAATGATAAAGTCATCACCTTTCCTTTTTGCCCGATAGTGGCCCCAAAAGATAACATTTTAGTTTTCAATGTTATCGTTTGAATAATAAAAGTACAGTGGAATCTCAGTAATCCGGCAGCATTAAAAACCCGAGTGTGTCGGATGATTGGAATGTTCGGATTACTGGATTGTATAGAAAAAATCATAATATGAAAATGAAAATTTTTTATAACTGTAACATATCTAACAATTATAGTGAGTTAACTAAATAATCTTTAATCGAGGTCTGTTTTTGAGTTCTTGTGCAAGTCGTAATCCTTATTTAAAAACCTTTTCTCGCATGTTTCGAAGAATTATTACATAATTATAAAAATCTAAATGCTGTATCTGGTTTGACTTTTTCAGTTGTAGTGTTTGGTGGCTCCAATACTTCTATAAGGCTTTCTTCATTTTGTACTGCTTCACATATTTCTTCATCTGTCATAATTTGGTCTGTTTCTTCAAAGCAAGAATTTGGAATTGGAATAGTGGTGGAGGGGCGAGGGAGACGCGGGCAGAGTGTGCCGGATTATTGGACGTGTCGGTCTATTGAAGTGCCGGATTAGTGAGATTCTACTGTAATATATTTCACTGAGTTGAAACCTCGAAATTCGTACCAAGATTAAAAAATGTCTCTATACAAATAATGATTCAAATTTTCATAAACCTCTTTAATCAAGAACTGCAAATGTTTCTTTGGGTTCATTTGAACTGATTTAATATGAGGAGCACTTACACACAGATCTCAAATGTATGTATTGAAGAAAATAAGAAATATTAAGGAGGATAGAATTTTAAAAAATTGGTTCAAGAACTGACGTGATGTCATGAGCTTTTGCTCGCATGTTCTATTGCCTACTCACCTCTATTTGACCCTCTTTATCGAATTTAGGATCCATATATACCATTTTCTCAGCTTTTATAATATTACAGAATTTTTAATTCGCCTCAAGTACCTCCACGATACGATATTCACGAAATTCCGCGAAAATTAGTGGGTCGGCATTCTACAAGTAAGCTATAGACACCAACACAATTTTTTGCGACTATGTTCTAGGGAACATTGCGTTATCATTTTGCCCAAATGTCTGTAATTTTCGAATTTTTTGACGGAAATGGTCTCAAACGATTGGGTTCGACTCCCTGATGAAGAATTCGAGGGCAAATAAATTTGATTCTGTCCGGCCATCCGGCCGGCCGTCTGTTGCCACGATAACTAGAGAACGGAAAGAGATAGCGACTTGAAATTTTCAGGGTAGGTGGCGTATCCTGATACGACGGATAAGTTCGTTAATAGGCATAATAGGCGCAATGGTTTCCAAGTAATAATTTTGTTTTAATCCAATACAAATCCGATCGAATTGAAACTTGGTGAGTAGTTGTAGAATACAAACCTAAGGACGTTTGTGAAATTTTGTGAGAAATTGGTTCAAGCACTGATGTGAAGTCAGGAGCTTTTGCGTGCATGTTCTATTGTCCGTTCTCCTGTATTATACACTATTAATCGAATTTACCATGGTAAATTCGAGAATGCCCAATACAGGAGTATGGACAATAGAACATGCGCGCAAACGATCTTGACTTCACGTCAGTGCTTAAACCATTTTTTTTAAATCGCTCTAACCACTTTATGTCTTGGTATTAGTACTATTCCTAGGCTACCGATAGTCGCAAACCATTTACTCAGATCTGGAAGAGTCCCTTTACTTCTTCAACTATAGAGGGTGGTCCAGTTTGAAGGGCGGAAAATTCAGGAGACAATAGAGAATCGAAAAATAATATGAATATGCTCAATTAACTATATTCGGGAAATATTTCGTTTACAAAGTAGAGGGCGTTAAAGTTTGATTAGAAAAATTGGTTCAAGCACTGACGTGAAGTCAGGAGCTCCTGAAATTTTTTTTTCCTAATTTTGTAGAAAATTCTTATTCTTATACAACTTCAAACACGTCTTTATGTCGATATTCTACAACTAGTTACCAAACTTCAATTCGATCGAGTCTATATTTTTTGAGGTATCGAGGAAATAATATTCCAGGTGGGTATATATAACTCTGAAACTGTTGTACCAATAAGGCCCGTAAACAAACTTAACTCTCCCATTCGGATGCGTAACATACACTGAAAATTGCAAGTCCCTATCTCCTTTCGTTCGAAAGTTATCGAGGCAACGGTCACCCATCCATCTACTGAACTCATACAAGGCTGCTCGCAACTCCAAAACTATATATGCGATCGTGTTCAAACTTGTAACTTGGCAGTAGAGTTAGGTTCTGAAGGCTCTCGCAAAATTTCAGCGATGTCGGAAGAATAGTTTCTGATATATAGAATTTTTTTCAATAATTTTTTGAAAATTTTCGAGAAATAGGAACCTCACGAAATTTCGCGTCGGCATTATACAACTAATAACAATGTTTGAATTTAATCGGTTTTGTATCCTACAACTATTCACCAAGTTTCAATTCGATCGGATTTATATTGGTTGAAAATAAAATGATTACTCGGAAACCTTTGGGCCGATTATGCCCATTAATGAACTTGTCAGTCATATTGGTATGCGCCACTTACCCTGAAAATTTCAAGTCGCTATCTCATTCCATTGTCAAGTATAGGCAACGGACGGCTGTCCTCGAATTCTCCATCAGGTGAACGAAGTCAATCGTTTGAGACCATTTTCGGCAAAAAAATCGAAAATTACAGACATTTGGGCAAAATGATATCGCGATGTTCCCCAAAACATATGCGCAAAAAATCAAATTTATTAATTTTTGCTAAACAGAGGGAGATGTTTGAATGAAATTCTCTAGGCCTCAATTTCCAGTGTGGTAGCGTGTTTTGATATGGAAATAATCTTTTTGTCCTAGCAGTGGCATCCATATTATTTCGTGACTGGACATTTTCAAGGAAATAATTGTTGAAAATAAACATCAATTTGGAATTACTCCTTCAATTTGTGAGGAAAAAGCTCTCTTTCATTTTTTCTCCACTTAGCACCTTTCTTGAGTGAAGAGTGAACATTTAAAATTGATTCCTCATATCATCATAGACATGTTGAAAAGAATTCACAGATCACAGTTCACACAGTAACAAATCAAACTAAAAGCTCTGCTGAAAAGTTAATCTCTGAATGTCTTATGACACTTATGAATTATGAATCTAAGTGCAGTTTGCCGTTCACAAGAGATACGCAAAACGAAATTGATGGCCATTTCTTTGATCCGATGGACGATGACGCCAATGAAAACATTGAGGCATGCCTCAGAATCATGATATCAAGCGCTATTCCTTTTACTATATGTCAAATCTGACATCCTGCCAGACAGGGCAGTATTTTATTATTTTTTGTTGCATTAATGCAAATAGTGAAAAAAGACTGGAAATTCTGACTGAAGAAGTGATGATGAAATGAAATATGATAAATGTAGAATTTTTAGTGTAGTCTAGGGGCCTAATGAATACTGCCTATACTCCTGGGTTTAAATGAGAACGCTGTATGTTAATATGTACAGGTTCATTTACAGAACTCTACAGTCTTCAATGTATCGCTGTCTTAATCAAAAATACATTAAATATAGCCAATTACTGAGATTCCTAGTACTTCAATTATTTAACTTCTACGTCGCATGTCTTAAAGTCTCTCAAGTGTAAGGATTCTCCCAAGCAATCTCCGTCAATATCGACTTCTTAAAAAAACGCTTCGACTCGATCCATTCGACTTCTGATGCACTCACTGCGACTCGGGGAACCTTCCACCCCTACTACCTGAGCTTTTCGCTTCTCTGATAGGGTTGTATTCCGAAGGTGGTGTTCAACGTTGACTGGTGAATCCCCTGTTTTAGATACCTAATCCAAAATGTATGGGAAGTGTGACATTATTCTATTCTTAGCCTTTGCTGTTCAGGTAAAAAGTATAATGTGATTTATTCAGACTTGAATCGTCTGAAGTGTTGTTTCGGTACAAGCCATCTGCACCATTAAAACTAATCTCAACTCTACTATTTACAGAGATGCAAATATAATTCCCACATAAATAATAGAATATTCGATTGATACGTGTAATTTGCCAAATTCATTGGTGAGGCACCGACTCATATGACAAGCCGTCACTGGATAAATAATTCTTCGATAGAGGTATCGAAATGTTAGAGAAGCCATGGAATGATTGTATCGCTCTTGAAGGAGATAACTATGTTGGTGAATGAAATCTGATTCAACCAAATAAGTTGTAATTCCTTCATTATACCGGAAACTTATTAGCCGATGTGTTTCAAGGCTTCCTCACAAGCTTGCTTCATTTTCTATAATATAAAAATTGTAACGCTGGTGGCTTTTACTTGATGCAAATCCATATTCATTCAATGAAAAATTATATACGATTTACACTAATTTATTTAATATTGTCACGCGTTTCGTCTACACAGCGACTTCATCAGACTACATCATACTAAATTCTTAACAAGTAATGATCTCCCTATACCTAGATGACATGGACACAGATACCTATTCAAAACTAATTACATGAGAGACTTATTTAAAACTAATTACATAATCTTATACTGCTAGTTCTTTGTACACATTTACGATAATTCATTCCTAACGGTTTTATAAATTGACTCTCTATTTGGATAGATTGAGTAACAGAGAAAAATTTAGATCTAATTGGTCATTAACTAAATTACCCGTATTTTTTTCTCTATTTATTTCCACCATTTCCCAATAATTCTATAATATATCATCGTTCAATTTCAGGTAATCATTTTTTTGTTTTTATGCCACCTGATGCTCCAAGCGAATTCCTGTGGATGTGGATGCGGATTTAAACTATTCTTGGGATGCCATACTACATCTATGCAAACTACTAAAATCGTCAAACCTGTACCGTATTATACTCCTCCTTGTTACCCCTACTTCTATCGTCCATACAGTTACTGCGGATAAACGATGTAGCTTTCATTGAATGGAATTTTAATGGCTGATATTAATTATAAATATTTTGTATAAGAATTTGACAATCATCTTGCCTCTATGACTCCTTTCAATATTATTGTTTTCTTATTCCCGTTCTTCAGTTACTGGTTATAGAAAATGTTGGAAACACTTAATATAATCATTTTGAATCCTTTGTTTTTATTAATGTCAAATAATTCTTTTCTAAAAGAATTTAAGTAATTCCTGTATGGCTTATGACCATTATTTATGATGTTTCTCGATATTTTTGTAACCCTATCCCTGTCCTTTAGTTACTTGTTATAAAATCTGTAGGAAGTAATGAATGAAGTCAGAATCGTTTTTGCTGTTATTAATTCTAAATGTTTCTTTTGTATAAGAATTCAAGAATCGCTCTGCCTGGTGAAGTTGTATGCGCTCCTTGACGGAGGGCATACAACTTCAAAAACCGTCTAGACCGGCACTTTGCTACGTTGTGAGATTCACAGCAATTCTTGTTTAATTTTTGGCGCGCTGTTCTATGAACAGAGTGCCTATCAATTCGTCCAAAAGTCAAATGCCGGCCGTCAGCACGATAACGCTCGAATGCAATGAGGTAGAGAGTTGAAATTTTCAGGGTAGCTTTAGAGTCCAAATGCGCCGACTCAGTGCGTTAATGGGCAAAATCCATTGAATGGTTTCAGAATTATAGCCATTTGAAGTTTTATTTTTCCAATAACTCGAAAAATACTAATCTGTTCGAATCAAAGCACGTTAATTAGTTGAAAAATACTGACACGAAGACCTATGCAAAATTTTGTTAGAATCGTAAGGCTGCAAAAATTAAACAAAAAAATCTATATCTCAGAAACTATCCGTCAGATGCTGAAAACAGAAATTTGATATCTCCCCTAGTTTCGTAGCTACAGGCTCAAAATGAAAGTATCGGCGCACTTGTTCCTCGGAACAGAGTGCTTATCAATTTGGCCAAATGTCTGTTATTTTCGAATTTTTGGCTGAAAATGGTTTCAAACGTTTCGGTTCGACTCACTGATCGAGAATCCGTGGTCGAAATCGATTCTGTCCGGCCGTCCCTTAACAACATAACTCTCGAACGGAACGAGCAAGACAGGTGAAATTTTCAGAGTAAGTTTGAGAGATAAATATCTCGGTTAAGTTCGTTTTTGGGCATAATCGGAGTTACGAAAAAATCAAATTTTAAATTCAATTTTTATTAAGATGCAGCTTCATCATAAGAATCCATATGAATATTTATGAAGTTTCATGATGACATATTAAATTATAACGTACATTTTCCAGCCCTTTTTTTCATCCTTTCATACAATACAAAGTAAAACATGATTCTATGTATCTACATATATTAGGGTCCTGTAGCGGTCTTCGAACATCTGAAGTTCTGAATAATATCGCTCAGATTGGCCATTTCCTCCTGGCCTTACGAGCAACATTTTTCTTTTCGAATTAAAAAATTGAAGGAATTTCTAAGAACAAGAGTGAATATCTTTGAAAACTAGCGATTCTTCTTCAAGAGAACCCATACAGCTACAGAGAAGTGTATTTGTGGGAGGAGACTTTTGAAAGGTTATCTGTTATTTTTAATTTGTTCATTTTTTTCCTCTTTTCTTTTCATTTTTCAGGTTGAGTTTCGGGTACCTGTGAGAAACCTCTCTGTTTTTTGACGAAGGAATCCATATTGACGAAAGAAATGCCTATCAATATTCTAAAATTTCAGCAGATTTTTGTAAACAATAGTTACAAATCACAACACGGGGAGAGAGGGTTTTTTGCTGAGGTTTTTCCCTAGGCTCTTCTATCATACGTCGAACTGTATGGTACCCCGTTACACCAACCTCTGCTAACACACATAAAGCTGCTCTCAATCAAAAGAATATACATATATACATACATACGTATATACATGATATCATTCTCAACTCTAATACCCTTATTACACTATGCTTTTTCAAGTCTGTATTTGCGCCTATATTCATGGCTATTTGTTGGTTGAATTTCCCCCCAAATGAGTGGCACTAATACACCGCGCTTTTTTCGCGCTTGTTTCGGGCAGTAATTTCAGAGCTGCAAACATTGAAGAAATTGACATATTTACCTTAAGTTCTTGTTTTGTTCGTATATTTTTAAAACAATAACATAGTGTTTTAGGAATGTCTGAAGAAACGTTTAATATGCTACTACATAGAGTGCAAATTCACATACAGAAAAAAAACACTGTAATTCCAGAAAGCATTTCTCCAAAAACGAAATTAATAATAACTTTGCGATACTAGACTACTGGTGAAAACTTCATATCACTCGGGGATAGTCATCACAGATTATCTGGCCTTCGTAAGTTTAGCTAGTTTACGTCCTCACAGTAATAAACATAAATTTATTATTGAATTTACGAAGGCTGCGATTCAAAGGATAGAATAAACTAGGTTATGTTAAGACGTCAAGTCAGACAGATAAATATTGTGTTGGTAGACATGACATTTCGACAAAAAGGCTTCAAATCCCCACGATTCAGGGGTAACAAATATAACCAGTTCTATTTATATTCTGTATTGAGTTCACTGTGGACTTATTATGAACACTATAAAAGTATCTACACTCTTTTCCACTACACTTGTTTGTCGTCTGACATTTGTTTCGGAAACAAAGTTTCCATCTTCAAAGACGAAGCGTTACTGTAACGCTTCGTCTTTGAAGATGGAAACTTTTTTTCCGAAACATATGACATATTATGACGACAAAAAACTGTAGTGGACAAGAGTGTAGTTACTATCATACAGTTCTATTTATTTTAAAGCCTGAAAAAGTCTACAAAATAGTCCCGGGCGCATGCGTATTTCCTCAAAATTTCAGGCGCAGTTAGTCAGACTGACAAATAGACACGAAAATGGCATAGTGTAATAAGGGTATAACAAACTAATACTTTGGGGGATATGATTTTTCAAAATTTTAGTAATTAAACGTATTTTTATGATTTTTTGAATTCAATTTCTTTTATGATGCAGTTCTTTCAAAATAATTCATTGTTATATATTTCCCAACTCTGAGAAACCAATATTTTCGGAGATATGATTTGTCAAAGTTTGAACAAGAGCGCCAGCTCCACAGGGCTTTCCATTATTTTTTGGCGCTCTAGTTCCTCGGAACTGAGTGCTTATCAATTTGCCCAAATGTCTGTAATTTTCAAATTTTTCGATGAAAATGGTCTTAAACGATTTGGTTCGACTCACTGATCAAGAATCCGCGGTCGAAATCCATTCTGCCGGCCGCTCCGGCCGTCCGGCCGTAGGTACGATAACTCTCGAACGGAATGAGCTAGACAGTTGAAATTGTCAGAGTAGGTTTGGGGGATAAATATCTCGGCTGAGTTCGTTATTAGGCAAAATCGGGCAGATGGTTTCGGAGTAACAAAAAAAACATTTTTTTTTACGAAACAAATTCCAAATTAAATTGTTTTCAATAAGCAGTTTTACCATAAGAATCCATTCATATCATTTTTAACTCTAACAAACTAATACTTTCGGAGATATGATTTTTCACAATTTCAATGTAAATCGTATTTCTACGTTTTCACAGAATGATAGAATTATTCTGTGGGTATTCTATGAATTGTTATAATGTCAACTTATTTTCCTGAGACATGACGTTGTCTCATTGTCATTCATTCCACCAATCGTATAAATATGAGATTTATAATATAATATAATACTTTTTGTTGGTTGATATTTTCATGCCGATGGTCAATCCATATGATGATGGGAATGGTAATGGTAATTTAATAATATTGTCATTCATTCCAGCAAACGTATAAATATGAGAATTATAATATATTATCATACTTTTTGTTGGTTGATATTTTCATGCCGATGGTCAATCCATATGATGATGGGAATGGTAATGGTAAGTTAATAATATTGAGTTCAGAATATCTCCACTAAAAACAAAACTGGAATATTGGTGTATTGGAGTAGATTTGAGGAAAGATATATATTATCGTTCATCATAGAATTGAGGAATGAATATCTCGGATGAGTTCGTTGTTGGGTAGAATTCGTCTATTGGTTTTGGATTGATAATTTTTGGCACTCTTGTAGAATTTAAATTCTTCTATGATGTTTGAATTCAATTTCTGCTAAGATGAAGTTCTAAATTTCAATAATGAATCGTACTTCTATGATTTCACAGAATGCTATAATTATTCTATCTAAGCTTTATTATATGATCTGTGTTCATACTCGTACATTTCATCCTGTTCTATAAGAGAGAGTCAAATTCATTTCAGCTATTTTAATTTGGTTTCTTCCATGGTGCAGTTCTCATTCTCAGATTGCTCATTTAATTTTGATAAATAAACTATTATCTGAATTGAATTTCCTTTATGATGCGGTTCTATCATAAGAATACATTGATATAGTTCCCAACTCTGAAAAACCAATACTTTCGGAGATATAATTTGCCTGCTTGAACTAGAGCGCCAGAAAGCTCCTGTCCACAGGGCTTGAACCTATTTTTTTTCTAGTTATCAGAACCTCATAAAATTTTGCAAATATTTGGGGGTCAGCTTTCTACATCTAAGTACCAAGTTTGAATTTTATCGGATATGTATTTTTTGATTTATAGAGGAAGTACAGTAAACTACAGATGGCTCCGAAACAGTTTAGTTAGATGATTATGCTCATTAACAATACCTATTAACCGTCGCATTTGGATACGTAACTTGACCTGAAAATTGCCTTATTTTGTTTTTTAGAACTTCTAATAAAATAGGAGGAGTCTGGTACACACGATCTTTAAAATATCCTCAAATAAGATGGCCTGCAAGATCTCCAGATTTAACTCCGCTAGATTTCTTCCGTTGGGGATATTTGATTTGGGAGATCTAAAAATCAAAATAAGGGATGCATGTAGCGCCCTTAATGCTGAGGTGTTGAGAAGTGTTAATTCGCGTGAACTAATCCACCGAGCTGAATAATGTGTGGAGGCAGATGGTCAACATTTCCAACATATGCTTTAGTTATTATAGGTATTTTTTGCCCTCTTTTTTGTGATTTTTTGTTTCTTTTACTATTTATTCTTTGTTTAACGTTCGGTCAAACACATTGATGATTAAAACTTGAGTAAGGTTTTGTTTATTGAAGACGATTATTGAAGTCAAAATCAAGATTACACAAAATATCGTAGCCTACTGCAATTCTTTCAATTTGAACATTCAAATGACGTCTTCTCCATCAAATCAAATATAAAATACAAATTGTGATACATCGTTGGAAAGATAATTTTGAGTAGAAAAGAAAGAATGCAAAACATATATAGGCTGCTATTTGAGATGAAAAAAGTCAAAGTCACTTCCTCTCAAACCGAAAGTGACTTTCAGTTTTTGTTTTTCTCAGCTGAAGGTTCCTTGAACGAATAGAAAATCATAAAATTTTAAAATTTTCATCTTCTGAAATGGCTGAGATAATCCATTGGAACATGTATACTGGGACACACGGTAAACCAAATTTCTGAAGAATAAGTCCCGGTTTTCGAAGAATAAACGAGATGTCATTTCTGAGCAATATTATGTTGCATGTGGTGGGTTATTTGATAGAACGATATATATTATGATATAGAATGAACCTCACTAAACATCGCTCAAGGTTTCCGCATCATAGAGTGTTGGTACATAAGGATCTTTCTAGGTGGCGCTAGTAAGATCTTCTTTCCAGTACTTCGCCGCATTAGGGTTTAAGTTTCCTTGAGTTCTTTCGTTTGTCATTCAGTGGATAAGTTACGCTGATGATTGGCAACAACCATGAAACCGGTACGTATCTGCCCTGAATTACAATTTGCAGAATACTGAGTGATGATGTATAGCTATCCCGGATCACACGGGAATATTTGTTGAAGGTTAAAATCGGCAAATATTTCGCCGTGCGTCTTTTAGTTATTAGAAATTAGGTGCAGTACTCCTTATACTATGTTAATTTTTGTTGTCCAATTACTTTTTTGTGCGTAAGCATGTTCTGGGAAAATCGCGTTATCATTATACCAAATGTCTGTAATGTTCGAATTTTTTGCCGAAAATGGTTTCAAACGATTAGGTTGGACTCATTGAAGCCACGATACCTTGAGAACGGATAAACATAGCGACTTGAAATTTTCAGGTTAGGATGTCTATAATCGGCTTAACGGTTTCCGAGTAACGATTTTGTCATCAACCAATACAGATCCGATCAAATTGAAACTTGGTAGCTATAGTTGTAAAGTACTGACAAAAAGACGTCAGTGAAATTTTGTGTGAATTGTATCTCTAGCTGTGAAAAAATTATTAAATAATATTATTTATGTCACGATAACCTGAGAACGGAAATACATAGCGACTTGTAATTTTTAGGGTTGGTTGTGCATCTGAATGCGACATTGGAGTTTGTGAATAGGCATAATCGACCAAATGATTCTGGAGTTATACCCATCTGAAATTTGGTTGTTATTTCCTCAATAACTGATACGATCCAATTAAAACATGGTAATTAGTAGTAGAATGACGTCGCAAAAATTCTTGCAAACGTTTGTGTGGATCGTATCATTAGGAAATTAAAAAAATTGGTTCAAGCACTGGTGAAGTCAGAAGCTTTTGCGCGTAAATTCGAATAAGTGTCCAATACGGGAGAATGGACAACATAATTTACCATGGTAAATTCGATTAAGGGTGTCCAATACAGAAGAATGGACAATAGAACATACGCGCAAAAGCTTCTGACTTCACGTCAGTGCTTGAACCAATTTTTTTTTCGTGATTTTTTTTGAAATTTTCTAGGGGTACGGTTATTAAAATTTTTTTGTTCGTCATTTTTTTCGAATTTTCTAGTGGTACGGTTCTTACAAAATTATGAACACGTCTTTATGTTGATTTTCTACTACTAGTTACCAAGCTTCAATTCGATCGAATATTTATTTTTTCAGTTATTAAGAAAATAATATTCCAGGTGGGTATAACTCGGAAACCGTTAGACCGATTATGCCCAAAAACGAACTCAACTCTCCCTTTCGGATACGCAACCTACCCTGAAAATTGCAAGTCCCTATCTCCTTTCGTTCGAAAGTTATCGAGGCAACGGTCACTCATCTACTGAATTCACACAAGAATGCTCCAATCTCCAACAATATTCAACCGATCGTTTTAAAACTTGAAACTTGGCGGTAGAGTTAGGTTATGAAGGCTCTTGCAAAATTTCATCAATTTCTAACGATTAGTTACTGATATATAGAATTTTTTTTTTTAATTTCAATGATTTATTAAAAATTTTTTACAAATGCTATCCTCACCAAATTTTGCAAACATTTCCGCGTTGGCATTCTACAACTAATAACCATGTTTGAATTCAATCGGTTCAGTACTTTTCGAGTTAATGAGGAACAAAAACCACGAAATTTCAGAAAATTTCAGATGGCTATAACTCTAAAACCGTTTGGCCGATTATGCTCATAAACAAACTGAAATGTCGCGTTCTGGTGCTCATCCTAACCTGAAAATTTCAAGCCGCTACCTCATTCCGTTATCAAGTTATCGTGACAACAAAAATATTTTTTAATAATTTTTTTAAAATTTTCTAGCCATATGATTCGCACAAAATTTCACAAACGTGCTTAGGCTCATATTCTACAACTACTCACCAAGTTTCAATTTGATCGGATTTATATTGGTTTAAAACAAAATTATTACTCGGAAACCGCTGGGCCGATTATGCCCATTAACGAACTTGTCTGTCGTATTGGGATGCGCCACCTACCCTGAAAATTTCAAGTCGCTAGCTCTTTTCGTTCTCAAGTTATCGTGGCAACGGCCGGCCGGCCGGACGGCCGGCCGGACAGAATCAAATTTGACCTCGAATTCTTCATTGGGGAGTCGAACTTAATCGTTTGAGACCATTTTTTTCAAAAAATTCGAAAGTTACAGACATTTGGGCAAAACTATAACGCGATGTTCCCCAGAACATACGCGCAAAAAAATCCTCTATATATCAGAAACTATTCGAATGGCTGAAATTTTGCGAAAGTCTTCAAAACCTAACTCTATCGTTGCCTCGATAACTTTCGAACGAAAACAGATAGGGCAAATTTCAGGTTTGGTGTCGCTTCCGAATGGGAGAGTCAAGTTCGTTATTGGCCATATTCGGGTTTCGGAGTTATACCCATCTGGATTGTTATTTTTTCGATAACTCAAAAAATATACAGACCCGATGGAATTGAAACTTGGTGTCTAGTTATAGAATATCGACATAAAAACGTGTCTGAAATTTTGTGAGGACCTTACCACTAGAAAATTTCAAAAAAATAACGAAAAACTATTATGTACCTCACGATAACTTGAGAACGGAAAGAGATAGCGACTTGCTATTTTCAGGGTAGGTTGCGCATCCGAATGCGACATTTGAGTTCGTCAATTGGCATACTCGGCCAAATGGTTTTGGAGTTAAACTCATCTGAATTTTTGTTGGAGTTACTTGAGGCGTAAGTTTTCTGGTATTTAAATTCCAATAGAATACATATTATGTCAGAATTAAAAATTCAGTGATCATAGCTAAACGATCTGCCCGTTACTGATTACTGAAGTATGTCATTGAAAGGGTATGAAATGTATTCATATCTATATTTATAAAAGAAAGTCGTGTTAGTTACTTCACTTATAACTCAAGAACGGCTATACCGATTTGGCTCAAAATTGGTGGGGAGGTAGCTTAGAACCAGGAGACGGACAGAGGATACTTTTTTGTGTTATACAGGGTGTTTTTCTTTTAACGTCAATTAAAACTTGCTGTTTTTCCTGCCATAATCGTACAATTTTAGTCATTGTGTTTAAAAATAAACTTTCGAGGCACACACCATTGAAAATAAAGCATTACTATACAGGGTGTCCTTTTTCTCATGGCACAATTGTACGTGATTGAAGTGATTTGTGTCACAAACAAAGCATTAACTAAATAGGTACCTTGGATGGATTCTCATAATGTATTCGTCCGAAATCTCCATACAGGGTGTTCTTCTTTTAACGTCAATTGCAACTTGCTGTTTTCCATGCCACAATCGTACAATTTCATTAATTTGTGTTAAAAAATAAACTTTAGAGGGATACATCATTGAAAATAAATCATTACTGTACAGGGTGTTTTTTTTCTAACGTGTATAATAAAATATAAAATCTGCGTATTTATTGCCTCTAAGGCGGAACAGAGTTCGCTGGGTCAGCTAGTAGGTATATAGAAAACGGTATATTTTTTCTCAGCTTCGATGCTAAATTCGAGTAAGAATGTGCAATAGAGGAAAGTAGACAATAGAGTATGCACACATAGCTCCTGACTTCACGCCAGTTCTTGTATTTTCCGTCTGTTTTCTAGATTTCGTCATTCTATGAATCTTGCGTAGGTTTTTGAAATTTCCCCTTACTGTACTAATGAAATTATTCCTTCTCCTTTTCAATAATCAAGATTACAAATAATGGTTTTATTTTTTATGGAATGAAAAATTCTAAGACATAAAAACAAACTTCTTTCTGTAGAATTTTGGTAGGGAGTTATAAAGCCCCGTAATCATTAGGTATATCACCGTTACGTTCAAGCAACCCCAAACATTCAAGTGGTCGGAGACAAATCTGGTTATTTTACGCTCATCAATTAGCATTCTGCAACAATAGACGACGACATCTAGAGCACAATACCATAGCTCTCTAGCATATAATTATGGTGGGGGGTGCGCTATTGTCGTCGGCAAGATATTCGAAGTGAAGAATTATACAGATTATTTGAATTACGATGACGTTGAATGACGTGGGTTTTTATGCCAGGACTGGACTTCAAGAGAAATTCAGTTGATGTAACTGAAAGGTGTATTATATATAGACTAATTAAGAAATATTGACATCGCAGTGGGCCTTGAACGTGTAGTCGGTGCTTTATTTCTGGTTACGAAAAGTTACTAGAAATTTACTGTACTTTAACCATATAAATGAATTATTAATATAACCTTGAATGTTTTGAATGCTATCTCCTATTTGTAATTAATTGAAGACCCTTCAATTATAGAAAAGAACAAAAATTGGATAGTCCTTTTAATGCAGGATGAAGAACTTTTTGACATAACAATCATGTGCATCTCAATATATCTTAGAACTTAGGTGCCTCGTTCAAAGCCATTGGGGAATCAATCAAAGTGTACCTTTTGGCTAGTTCAAACATGACAACCAAACAGATGTACTCGTTGCTTTCGATTTTAATGAAAATGATATCATTTAATGTCTCTTTAAATGTATAGTAGTATTTCACAGAATTATTTGATCACTTGCTCATGAAAAAACATTTTTTTTGCGTGTTCGTACCTGAGCGCTGTTATTTTGCCCACATTTCTCTACTTTGCGAATATTGAGCCGAAACATACATTTGCCTTTCTGATGAAGATTTTGTAGTAACATTAAATTCTTTAAAACTTAGACAGTTAAAATTTGTTTAAGATTCATATACACAATTGGAATGTTATTTTCAGAGTATTTTCAAAAGCATGGATTAGGTGGAGTTGTATAATAAGAAGCGAAAATAAAAAAATGGGTTCAAGCCCTGTGGACAGGAGCTTTCTGGCGCTCTAGTTCAAACAGACAAATATCTCCGAAAGTATTGGTTTCTCAGAGTTGGGAATTATATCAATGTATTCATATGATAGAACTGCATCACAAAGGAAATTCAATTCAAATAATAGTTTATTTATCAAGATTAAATGAGCAATCTAGAGAATGAGAACTGCACCATGGAAGAAATTAAATTAAATCTGGCCAATTTTGCCCACTAACGAACTTAACCGAGATATTCATCTCCCTAACCTACTCTGAAAATTTCAACTACCTAGCTCATTCCGTTCGACAGTTATTGTAGAAAAACTTTTTTTAAATTTTCAAAATTTGTTTTTAACACTTTGCGGTAATCTGGTCAATACAAAACTTCACATGCGTATAAAGGTCATGATTCTACAATTTGATGCTAAATTTCAGATAGATCAAGTGATCGGTTTCGGAAATATTCATAAAAAATATTTTTACTAAAATCGGCCATAACTCCGAAACCGCTTGATGGATTTCGCCCATTAACGAGCTCGTCCGAGATATTTACGCTCCAAACCCACCTTGCAAATTTCAATCCACTAACTCCTTTCGTTCGAGAGTTATCGTGCCTACGGCCAGCCGGCCGGCCGGATAGAATCGATTTCGACCTTGGATTCTTGATCAGTGAGTCGAACCAAATCGTTTGAGACCATTTTCAGCCAAAATTTCCATAATTACAGACACTTGGGCAAATTGATAAGCACTCTGTTCCGAGGAACTAGAGCGCCAAAAAAACAAGATTCGTATGACAATTGCCCAAAACAGGTTTAAAGTACCTACAAATAGTAGATATTCCATAAAACATGTATGAAAGAAGAGAAGTAATAATGAAAAATTACCTTGTAATCGATCAAAAATTTCCTGATCTACGTTCACCAAATTTTCTCCTCTCTCGAACTACAGAATTATGCTTTCAATATTTACGTAATATTTTCCAACATTTTTGGGTGAGGTCCCCGTTGCATCGCTAAAATACGAGTATTTCAACCCCAATATTTTTGAAGTTATAATATTCCCTTCCGTCAGTCCCGTCCTAAATTGAGAGAACTGAGCATTATATGTCTATGGATGAAAAGCAGTCTCACTACTCTCAGATCTCTTACTTCATGTTCCGTTACGAAATGTAAGACTTTTCTGAGAAAAACTAATTTCGGAGCAAACAACTGAGATTTTTCTCACTTCGCTCACAATTCTTCGATTGATTAGATAAATAAGTTGACTTTATGACAATTCATACATAGAATAATTATATCATTCTGTGACAACGTAGAAATACGATTTATTATTGAAATTTTGAAAAATCATATCCCCGAAAGTATTAGCTTGTTAGAGTTGAAAATGATATCATTGGATTCTTATGGTAAAACTGCTTATTGAAAAAAATTTAATTTGGAATTTGTTTCGTAAAAAAAAAATTTTTTTTTGTTACTCCGAAACCATTTGTCCGATTTTGCCCAATAACGAACTTAGCCGAGATATTTATCTCCCAAACCTACTCTGAAAATTTGAACTGTCTAGCTCATTCCGTTCGAGAGTTATCGTGCATACGGCAGGCCGGACCGGCCGGACAGAATGAATTTCGACCACGGATTCTTGATCAGTGAGTCGAACCAAATCGTTTAAGACCATTATCATCGAAAAATTCGAAAATTACAGACATTTGGGAAAATTTATAAGCACTCAGTTTCGAGGAACTAGAGCGCCAAAAAAGTGGGAAAGCTCTGTGGACAGGAGCTTCGGAGCTCTTGTTCAATATTTGACAATTCATCTCTAAAATAATTGTTTTTTCAGAGTTGGGAATGATATCAAAGGATTCTTATAATAGAACTGCATCATACAAAAAACTAAATTAAAATTAAATAACGAACTTATCCGAGCTATTCGCTCCTCAAATCTCCTCTCAAAAGTATATTATATAAATTGAAACTTATATAGGCAATATTCCAGTTTTGTTTTCACTGAAGATATTTTGAACCCAATTTGATAAACTTACCAAATTATATATTTCCATCATCATATGGATAATCCAAGGGTATATAGGGTGGGGGTAATTATAATATCCTATAATTTCATTTGCATTCAATCATACTTTATTTGTTAGAACAGAAGTACATGTCTGTCATAGGTAGATGCCCTAAATAGGAAAGCTCCTGGGTTCCTCATTTCATGCTGAGCCACCATTTTCAGAAGCGGGTCTTCGCTTCTCAATATCCTTATTGCCATTTCCAAAGTTTGTTGATGGTGTTGGTATTCCAAACTTTGCAAACCTCTGCCTCCCTGCGTTCGTGGAAGGTGTATCTTCTGAATCGAGCAGTTAGGATGCAGGTTACGATTCATGTTCATCACTTTACGAGTGGTTCTGTCTAGCTCGAGAATTTCATTCACTGTCCAGTTAACTATTCCGAATGAGTAGGTGATTATCGGTACTGCCAAGCTGTTCGTAGCAGATACTTTATTTTTCCCGGACAGCTGTGATTTCCATATATCTCGGATCTTCTTTTTGTAGCTAGCTGTTAAGGCATCCTTGATCTGAGTTGTCTCCAGTGCTCCTCGTTGTTTCATTCCAAGTAATTTGTATGTTTCTTCCTCTTCTTCGGGGTGTCGAATGCTTATTCCCCCTTCTAGGTCGATGTCTTCTCCTGTTTCTTCAGTTCTTCCTGTGCTTAGATGAAAAACAGCACATTTGTCCAAACCGAATGACATTCCTATTGCTGAGGTGTATTCGGCAACGATATTCAGTAGTTGTTGTAGTGCTGCCTTGAAAGGAGCGTACAGTTTTAAGTCGTCCATGTAGTCCATGTGAGATCAGATGTTCTCTTCTGCGTGGTGGCCCGGCCTTGTACCCTATTCTGCTTACCCTCAACTCAGTTGTTAATAGTAGAAGTGTTATGCAGAACAATAACGGGCTTACCGAGTCTCCTTGAAATACGTCTCACCTGTATCTCACCCATCCAGTATAATTGGTCCGACCTTCGGATCGGACGGCGAACTTAGTTTTCCATGACGCCATGATGTTTTCCATCGCATGGACGATGTTAGGGTGGACTTTGAGCATCTCTAGCAGCCGTATTATCAAGCTGTGCGCCGATGTGTCAAATGCTTTCGCGTAATCTAACCATGATGTATGTAGGTCGCACTTGTAGTGTTTCACATATTGACAAATGCTTTTGTCTATAAGGAGGTTGTCCTTGCATCCCTGTACTCCTTACCTCGCTCCTCTTTGTTCGTGGATTTGATTCCACACTGGTTCAATGGACTCCAGAATCCGATGTTGAAGAACACTTGTGAGAATTTTATACAACGTATTCAGACACGTGATTGGGCGGTAGTACTTTGGCTGTCCTAGATCACCTGATTTCGGTATCAGTACAGTTCTGCCCTCTACCAACCATGAAGGAATTGGCTCACGGTGAATTACTATTTCACTAAATAATCTAGCTAGGTGTTGGTGGGTAGCTGGAAAGTTCTTCCACCAGTAGTTCTGAACGCCATCCAGTCCAGGTGTCGTGAAATCATGCTTGTTCTTCAATGCATGTCAAATCTCTTCGGTTGTTACTTCAGTCAGCTCTTCGGGTTGTTGCAGACTTTCATCATATAATATCTGGAATCTGTGAAGTGCTGGAGTATTATTATTACTATTATTATTAGCTCCCAGCGTGAAAATTATTCTGTGTTCGGTGTCCATATAGGAAACTCACAACCGGCGCATTCGCCATTTGGCAAAAAATAAACTTCGTTTCGTCGTCATAGTGGTATACATTTTTTTCAAAGCATTAATCCGCAAGCTTAATCTGTCGAAAAAGATTAAATATTAATACTTATACTAACAATATTTTCTCTATATTCCAGACAATAAGATTCCGAGATTGAAGTCACGTAATACTTTATGGTTTATGTGTTCTCAATTTGAATTAAAGCGAAAAGGAAGTTTGGCAGTCTGAATGGCTTTCTTGCGATACATTTATCAAATATTTAATTTCTGATCCTTCGAAAAGAGTTCCGGGATTTGATCCACCCAGGAAAATAAGGTCTCTTCTGACTCGTTTAACAACAGTTCGTGGTCATTGAAACAACATGATTTTCAGATGGAATTAAGTTGTGAGCCCTAGTTGTGAATGCGGGGCTGCAGAGGAAACACTAGATCAGATAATAATTGTACTATTTGTAATATTCAGATTTCAGGATGGTTTTAGAGCTATTCACAAAATTTCTGAATCGTTTTTAGAATAGGAAGTGAGTTTTAGATCTGATAACCCATGGAATATTCCATTTTTAATCTTTTCGTTTTATCTTTTTGTATTTTCTTTTTCAGGTCGAGTTTCAGTTAATTTATTGGAGAAACCTCTTGTTGAAGGAAGAAACGATATTGAAGAAAGAGGTTCCCTTCGATATTTAATAGTCCTCCTTATTTCGTTAGCAACATTGTTCTATACATTGCTTCTGATAAATATCTTGTGTTTCTAACGAAGAATAAGGATCAGCCGTGGAAGAGGGAGGAAGAGCAGCAAGAACTGGAGTATGAAGAAGAGTTCCCTGATCAACCCGGACCCTATCAAAGAAGGCGAACCCGCAAGACATCATATAGTAAATTTTTGCAATTAAGAATTCATAATTTGTGTTATACCAATTCCTGGTAATCAGTATAATATAAAACTTTTGTTTTGTCTACAGGATCTACTGAGAAGAGGTACTGGCCAAAACAAGAAGACGGCTGCCACATTTCCCTCATGATTGTATGACCCATGTGAAAAACTCCCTGTTAATTGCAAATTGTAAAGACTTTTTTTATTAGTTATGAATACATAGGTATTATGTACTTTGAAATAATGAGCAACTCTCTCATTTTCTCTTCCCTGTTCTATTTTTAGGGATCGTCGGGTAAGTCATTAATGATTAATGATTACCTCGTAATCAGAGCTTGATATAATAATTTCTTAATTAAATTGTTATTTAACTTGAATAAATTTAACGCTTCTTGAAAAAAAAATTCATGAAAGTGAGAAGTTTCGAGTTCAGACGAAGTTTCCTGCGTTCCTGCGTTCCTCTTTCGGTTTAAAATTCATATCTCAGCAGTGAAGTGAGAAAATTGCGAATTTCAAAAAGCATCTGATTCACAATCGAATTTCCTATAAAATTGATTCTGGGACATTTTTCAATCGGTGGAGTTCTTTTCGATCTAAAAGCGTTAGAATTTGGGGGTTTTCAAGTTTTGCGCTAAGTTTGTAAAAATGGCTCATCTTTGACGGACGATTTTTCCGTAGGATTCTTACTTTTCGAGTTATAAGCGAAGTATTAAAAAAGAGTGAAAATTACGTGGTTTTTAGGCTCTCAAATCTGGAGCACAACCTAGAAACCGTCGCAAACTCAGATACAGGACCCCCAAAAACATGCAGGACCCCCAAAAGGAGTTAAAATGATTTCCAGCTCTGCAGTAATTTTTAAGGGCTAGAGCACTAATTTGCATGGGCTATTAAAGATACGAAATTTATCGGATCATAAATTTCCTGATTGACGGATAGGACGAGGAAGTGAATTTTCATGGCCCGCTTGGTTTTTTTTAATCCCCTAGATTTAAAATTTTGGGCACATATGGAATCTTGTATTCGCCAAGAATTTAATATATGGCAAGATTTATGGATAAAATAATTCTAGAAGTAAGGAGAGAAAATGCGGAAAGGAACCATTGAGTAATGAATATACCTCCCAAATTATCCTTCAATGATTACCCTCATGTTTTATTTTAATTAAAATCAAATTTTTAAAGGTCAATTCTTGGGTTCATTATAAAAAACTAACTGCATAAAATACATCATAAGAGATATGATTATGCAGATACAAATTAAAAAAAAATTGGTTCAATCCCTGTGGACCTGTGGCGCTCTTATTCAAACTTTGACAAATCATATTATGTCCGAAATTATTGTTCTCTGGGAATGATCAATCTCAATCTCAAATCTCTCTGAAAATTATTTTATATCAATTAAAACTTAGGCAATATTGCAGTTTTCCTTTTACTGGAGATATCCTGAACCCAATTTGATGTATCTTAAAAAAGAATATTTTTCCATCATCATATGGATTATCCACGGACCTAATATTATCACCTAAAGGTATAATATCATATCATCCTCATAATTCTACGATAGCCGAGGTTATTTTATTGGTCATTTTGCATTCAATCATACTTTGTTTTATAGAACAGGAGGTTTATTTTAGATGAAGAATAACGAACCAGAAATAATTTTGACATTTATCTCTCATAGGAAAATCAGATGACATGTAAAAACACAGATCATATAATAATTCATAGATAGAAAAATTAAGTACAGCACTGTGAAAACATAGAAGTACGATACATTATTCAATATCGAAAAATCATTCTCCGAAATTATTAGCTTGTTAGAGTTGAAAATGATATCAATGGATTTTTATGATGAAACTGCATCTTAAAAAAAATATTGAATTTGAAATTTGTAATGTAAACAAATTTTTTTTTCGTTACTCTGAAACCATCAGGCCGATTTCAGCCAATAACGAACTCAACCAAGATACTTATGTCCCAAACATACTCTGAAAATTTCAACTGCCTAGATCATGCTGTTCGGGAGTAATTGTAGAAACAAAATTTAAAAGTTTTTAAAACTTTTTTTGACACTTTACGGCAACCCGATCAATACAAAACTTCGCATGCATATAAAGGTCATTATTTTACAATTTGATGCTAAATTTCAGATAGATCGAGTGATCGGTTTCGGAAATATTCATAAAGAATGTTTTTACTAAAAACGGCCGAAACCTCTCGGTGGATTTTGTCCGTTAACGATCTGGTCCGAGATATTTACGCTCCAAACGGATGGACGCACGGCCGGAAAGAATGGAATTCGACCACGGATTCTTGATCAGTGAGTCGAACCAAACCGTTTGAGATCATTTTCAGCCAAAAATTCGAAAATTACAGACATTTGGGCAAATTGATAATCACTCTGTTCCGAGGAACAAGAGCGCCAAGAGTCTTCAAAAATTTTATATCACCTCATTGCTTTTCAAGAATTTTTAAAATTTTTCCTTCCAGAATTGATTTCAACAGTTTCTAAATAAAACTAATCATAATGTTTCATCAAACTCAGAAGTTCAAAGTAGCTAGTTCGTTCCAACCGGTGTTACCGAACAAAAATATACAAAGAAGCTTCCGAAATAAATCGACCGTGAAAAAATCTCGAAGTAAAGTATATCTAGTAGGTTCTGTTCGTTCCTCTCTAAGAAGAAATCTGGCCGCTCGACAAAGAAAACAACGAAAAAGGCAACAGAACGCACCCCTTTCATTCTCACCCCGTGACCAACCACGTTATCCCGTGGCGCGATTCTTCTGGGAGCATTGAAGCTCGGCTAATCGCGGTGGTAGGAACATCACGGGGACGATGCCGACTCCGGGCCCTCAGATCTAAGCCGGTCTCCGAACAGTGTCGTTCCGGTCCCGTTGCACAGTTCCGAACGCGCGTGTGAACCTCGAAAGTTTTTCCCGCTAGCGAAAAACACGCTGATTTCGTGGTTTCGAACGGGACATGTAGTGGATGGGGATAAATTGGTGTTGAGTGATTTTTTGGTGTTAGATATTGGAATATGACAGCTTGAGACAGGTATATTTTTACGTTTTGGTGTTTATTATTTACCTAATAGTCTAGTCAACAAGTGGTTTTTAGGTGAAAATTTAAAAAAAAAGGGGGTTTGATGTTTTGCTAATATCTCAAAAACTGTCTGAGATAATTCCAATTTGAAAAAACATTTAAGAAGAGGAGGAAATTTCCAAAAGAAAGGTCTTAACTCCCGGAACTACGACCAATATTTATAATTTTCCCAGAGGGTTGAAAATACTCCCGAAAACGGGTACTCAGGCTTGCGTAAGCCTTGCCTCTTCGGACCTTTCATGAATAAAAGTTCTTTAAACTTATTAAATAAGAAATTTGAAAAATTCAGGCGTCTGCAGGGTAGATCAATGAACAATAATCCGTTGTCCAAAAATGTTTACCGCGACTTTTCAATTAGTTATCCATTAGTTAAATAACAATTTTTTGTAGCATGAACATTAACATTGCAAGTGCGATAATTGTTAAACTATTAACCTGAGAATTTTTTTTTTTCGTGGAGCTATTTTTCGAAGGTCTTGGAATAGATTCCCGTTGGAAAATTAGAAAAATTGTTAATTTTCGTTTTGTTATTAATAATTTACTCAAGTGAAAAATTATGTTTTCAAAAGGAAATTTAAAATTGTCTCACAAACAACGCATTGGTTTATAACAATGTTTTGAATAATTATTAAAAATCTTTTTCAAGTAGTTTCTGATCAATAGTAATATTATAAATAGTAGCGATCAATAGTAATATTATAAATAGTAGCTTTATCATTTTTCACTGAAGTAAAATGTAAATAACAAAACGAAAATAAGCAATTTTTCAACAGGAATCTATTCCAAGACCTTCGAAAAATAGCTCCACGAAAATAAAAAATTCTCATATTGATAGTTTAACAATTATCGCACTTGCAATGTTAATGTTCGTGCTACAAAAAATGGTTAATTAACTAATGGATAACTAATTGAAAAGTCGCGATAAACATTTTCGGACAACGGATTATTGTTCATTGATCTATCCTGCAGGCCTTTGATTTTTTTCAATTTTTGGCGCTCTAGTTCCTCGGAACTGAGTGCTTATCAATTTGCCCAAATGTCTGTAATTTTGGAATATTTCGATGAAAATGGTCTTAAACGATTTGGTTCGACTCACTGATCAAGAATCCGTGGTCGAAATTCATTCTGTCCGGCCGGCCGGCCGTAAGCACGAGAACTCTCGAACGGAATGAGCTAGAGAGTTGAAATTTTCAGAGTAGGTTTGGGGGATGAATATCTCGGCTAAGTTCGTTATTGGGCAAAATCGGACAGATGGATTCGGAGTAACAAAAAAAAAAATTTTTTTTTACGAAACAAATTCCAAATTTTTTTTAATAAGCAGTTTTATCATAAGAATCCATTCATATCATTTTCAACTCTAACAAGCTAATACTTTCGGAGATATGATTTTTTAAAATTTCAATAAATCGTATTTCACAGATTGATATAATTATTATTCTATGTATGAATTCTTATAATGTCAACTTGACAGAAGGGAATATTGTAACTTCAAAAACATTGGGGTTGAAATACTCGTATTTTAGCGATGCAACGGGGACCTCACCCGAAAATGTTTGAAAATATTACGTAAATATTGAAAGCATAATTCTGTAGTTTGGTGAACGTAGATCAGGAAATTTTTGATCGATTACAAGGTAATTTATTATTACTTATCTAATAAACTATTATTTGAATTGAATTTCCTTTATGATGCAGTGATATCATATGAATACATTGATATAATTCCCAACTCTGAGAAACCAATACTTTCGGAGATATAATTTGTCTGTTTGAACTAGAGCGCCAGAAAGCTCCTGTCCACAGGGCTTGAACCCATTTTGTTTTCCTATTTGAAGTTTAAATAATATTTATTCATCAAAGGTACGAAACGGGCGACGCTTGCGCCAGCCGGATTACACGTTTTCGGGCCTATTTTCAAACCTCAAGGAAAATTATAAATATTGGTCCTATACAGTTCCGGAAAGTTGGAACTTTTTTTAGGACATTTCCTCCTCTATTTGAATCTTTTTTCAACTTTGAATTATCTCAAATAGTTTGGAGATATTGGCGAAAACCTAAACCTCTTTCTTTTGTTTTCTCTTAATTGTTTATAACTATTGCAATTTTTGGCCTTAGCATTTTCTCAAAAACTATCTACATGCCATTCCGAATCGAATGACACCTCAATCATAATTTTCGGAGAATACGCAAAAATTTCGACCTAAAAAGCACTTGTTGACTAGACTATAAACCTGAGTGTAAAGGTTGGTTTATGCTGGCTGGTAACTTTAACTTAATCCTATTATATAATATTTATATAGACATAGATTTTTAGTGTTATGGCTTATAATCAGACTAAAGAATCCGTTAACTTATTAATTATTATTATTAATAAGTGAACGGATTCTTTAGTCTCAGTATACAATATGCCTAGAAATCTATGTTTCAATTTTTAAGTTAAGGGTTAAGTTAAAGTTAACAGCCAGCATAAACCAGCCTTAAGAGTCCATTCCAAGATTTCGAAAAATGAATTGTGTAATATTTGCAAAAACCTTTTTAAACCCTTTATGAATCTATCTCTCAGAACAGCAATAATTTTCTGTTCATCTTCATAATCAGGAAAATTTGAGGACGAGGGGAAGGCAATTTTAACAAAGGATTAGTATGTGTTAAAAAATAATCTGGAAAAACACGCGGATTTCGTAGTTTCGAATGGGACATGTAGTGGATGGGTATACATTTGCATTGGTTGAGTTTTGGCGCTCTTGTTCTTCAGAACAGAGTGCTTATCAATTTGCCCGAATGTCTGTGATCTTCTAATTTTTGGATGAAAATGGTCTCGAACGATCAAGCATCCCTGGTAAAAATCGATTATCTCCGGCCGGCCGTAAACACGATTATTCTCGAACGGAATGAGCTAGATAGTTGAAATTTTCAGAGTAGGTTTGATGGGAGATGAATATCTCGGTTAAGTTCGTTATTGGCAAAATCGGTCTGATGGTTACGTTATAAATTTTAAATTCAATCAATTGATATCATTTTCAATTCTTACAAGCTAATACTTTCGGAGATATGATTTTTCAAAATTTCAATCATAAATCGTACTCTATGTTTTCAGGTTCTTAGGAAAGTTAATCGAAATGGGTTCAGAATATCTCCAGTAAAAACAAAACTGGAATATTGAATAAGTTTCAATTGATATCATATAATTTTCAGGTAAGATTTGAGGAATGAATATTGTGGATAAATCGTTATTGGGTAGAATCGTCCTGGTGGTTTCGGATTAATAATTTGTGCACTCTTGTTTTATTTCGAATTTAATTTCTTTTATGATGCAGTTCTATCATAAGAATCCATTAATATCATTCTCAACTCTGAGAAAGCAATACATTCGAAGATATGATTCGTCAAAGTTTGAACAAGAGTGCCATTCTCCATCCACATGGCATTCCCGCTTTTCGCGCGCATGTTCTGGGGAACATCGCGTCATCAGTTACCATTTTGCGCAAATGTCTGTAATTTTCGAATTTTTTGCCGAAAATGGTCTCAAACGATTGGGTTCGACTTCTTGATGAAGAATTAGAGGACAAAATTGATTCTGTCCGACCGTTGCCACGATAACTTGAGAACGGAAAGAGATAGCGACTTGAAATTTTCAGGGTAGGTGGCGCGTTCCAATATGTCAGACAAGTTAATGGACATAATCCGAGTAATCCGAGTAATGACTTGTTTTCAACCAAGATCAGATCGAATTGAAGCTTGGTGGATAATTGCAGAATATAAACCTAAAGACATCTGTGACATTTTTTTCAAATATGATTTATGTCACGATATCTCGAGAAGGGAAAGAGATAGCGACTTGCAATTTTTAGGTTAGGTTGTACATCTGAGATTTGAGTTTGTTATTAGGCATAATCGGCCAAACGGTTTTGGAGTAATAGCCATCTGAAATTGGGTTGTTATTTCCTCAATAACTAAAAAACTACGAAACCGATACAATTCAAACATGGTCATTAGTTATAGATTACCAACGCGAAAATTCTTGCAAAATTTTGAGGGGATCGTATCACTAGAAAATTTGAAAAAAATCATTGAAAAAAATTCTATATATCAGAAACTATTCGTCCGACATCGCTGAAATTTTGAGAGATTCTTCAAAACCTACCTTTACTGCCAAGTTTCAAGTTTGAAAACGATCGGATCTATATTGTTGGAGATCCGAGCAGTCTTGTGTGAGTTCAGTAGCTGGATGGATGACCTTTGCCTCGATAACTTTTGAACGAAAAGAGATAGGGAATACGAATGTGACATTTAAGTTCGTTAATTGGCACAATCGGCCAAATTGTTCTGGAGTTATACTCATCTGGAATTTTGTTGTTATTTCCCCAATAACTAAAAATTTACAAATCTGATACAATTGAAACTCGGTGATCACTTGTAGAATGCCAACCCACAAATTTTCGCGAAATTTCGTGAATATCCTGGAGTTGAGGCGTAAGATGTTGGCATTTTATTAACAATAAAATACATAATGTCCGAATAAAAAATTCTGTGATCATAGACGATTCTCTTCTCTACTGAAGTCTGGTATTAAAATGTAATGAAATGTATTCATATATTATAATAGCTGAGAAAACGGTATATATCGTTGCTAAATTCGTTTAGTAGAGTGTCCCATAGAGGTGAGTAAACAATAGAACATGCGTGGAAAAACTCCCGACTTCACGTCAGTGCTTGAACCAATTTTTGTATCCTAAAATTATCCCGAAAATAAAGAAATCGTTTCGAAAGTGAAGAAAATCGTCCCGATAATAGCTTCTTTCGGTACCATTTTTATTCTATCAACACTGCCACTTCGTTGATTATCCCTAATAATATTAATATCAATAATTTTCATAACTATGTAATTAATATTCATAAGTAATGTATTCATAAGATTGATTGTTATATTTGATAACGAAAGAATTTAACGCTTTTATGGAAAAGGTAACCACTTATTTAGTTATATTATTATCATTTAGTTGTATTTAATTTTCTACATAAAGGTTATACGTTATTATCCATGGATATCCGTGCTGATGGCCGGATGTCCGGACAAAATCAAGTTTGACCTCGGATTCTTCATCAGTGAGTCGAAATTAATCGTTAGAGACCATTCTCGGCAAAATATTCGAAAAATACAGATATTTGTACGAATTGATAGGCACTTTCTTCACGTGAACAAGCGTGCCAATAATTTTAGAATTTTATTTAATTCTTCATCATTATTCCTCAACGCACATATTTCCAGATATTCATCATTGAATGTTATAAAATCTGATAAAAATTCCAGTAATTTAACTAGTTTCATGGATCCATCCTTGATCTACCCCGATTCCACAGAATCTTCTATTCAGGCTGTACTGCTGTTACTGCACCGTTTTCTCGTTCACCACCGAAGTCATAAATCATTTTTGCTCATAACACTATGATTTGTTCGATTTTACTTCAATGGAATACATCTGCAAACGTTCATAGAGACTTATAGCCAGAGAAATTCGGGATTCATAGAAATAAATTAATGTGGTCGAAACGATTGTGTGATAATACTAAAAATTTTGTATTACATTTATGAATTTGAATGAGAATTATGATAATTATGGAATTTCTAATGTTATTAGGGGTCGACAAGACAAGAAATCTAGCCTTGATAACAACTTCTTGTCTTGTCTTGAGAAAAAGTCAAGATATTAAAAAAAATCATGTATTGACGTTTTCTTGCATTGTTATATCTTGTCTTGACTCAAGAAATTCAAGATCTTGAAATTTCTTGATTAACCGGTGATTCCCCGGTGAAATTTCCCGATCTTTATTTGTTTTTTAACAAACACAAATGACGCACAGTTGCACGCTTTAAACCCGGTTTGGTTAAGTCAGGTTATTATTACAAAGTGGTAGTCTTATTTTACCATGAGTGGCAGTGATTCTTCAGTGAAGAGAGTATATCTGCTGAGCCAACAAAAAAGATAAAATAGCCGAATGTATACCATGTTTTCAATAAAATAACAAGTGTTTACCTGAAAATGAAAAATTTCGGGACGTTATTTGGCATAGAGTTTTCTCAAGAAGAGCCTTATCGAAGCAAGGTTCAATGTTCAAATTAAAGAAAATGTAATTTGAGAATTATTATAATAATTTTTATAATACTCACTTTAGTGCACGTCGCACGTCATAGAGCCCTTAATAATAATTACCAGAGAAATACAAAAATACTCTGCCAAATTATGGGCACAAAGTTATTATTTATTACCTCCAAATCACAATAGTGAAAAGTGCATGTATTATATCGGAATTTTTTTTATAGCTAAAATGGCTTAAAATGATCTAGATATACCAAAAAAAATCATATGAGCAATCCAAATTAGAGAACGTGTTTAAACTAGTGGATTGGAAGAATAAGGGTCTAAATGTGGATGGCGTACGCTTGAGTCATTTGAGGTTCGCGGATGATATTGTGCTGATTAGTGAAGATATAGAAGAACTGAAAAACATGTAGCAGGACCTAAACGAACACCCAAAAAAAATAGGACTCAAGATGAATCTCCATAAAACTAAAATAACCAGCAACACGCAACACAATATAACAATTGACAACGTTCCCCTGGAGAACGTCAATCAGTATGTATATCTTGGCCACACCATCAAAATCGGCAAAGAAAATCAAATAGCCGAGGTTAAACGAAGGATTCAACTATCGTGGGCAGCTTTTGGGAAACTCAGCTTTATACTGAAAAACAAAGAGATACCAATTAGTCTCAAGCGTAAGGTATATGATAGTTGCATACTACCAGTGAGTACATATGGGTTAGAAACGATGGCCTTGACAGCGAAAACCACAGAACAACTGAGGGTAACTCAAAGAGCGATGGAGAGAACCATGCTATTAGGAATCACTTTAAGAGACAAAGTTCGAAAGAGCACCATTCGGAGTAGAACAAATGTAACAGACGTCATGACTCGTGTAGCGAGGCTTAAGTGGCAATGGGTCGGCTATGTTGCAAGGGATGAGTCAGAGAAATGGACACAAAGAATAACAAACTGGAGACCCAGAGAAACAAAAAGGAGTGCAGGGAGACCACAGAAGAGGTGGATCGATGATGTGAAGAATGTTGCCGGAAAACACTGGGCGAGAGTTGCACAAGACCGAAATACATGGAAACGTTAGGAAGAGGCCTATGTCCAGCAGTGGACGAATACAGGCTGAGAAAGAATCCAAATTTTTGTCGGCGTGTCTGGGTGTGTGAATGTATGTTTACTCGGAATACTCGTATTATTTTTGAGAAAAATTTCCCCCACTAATGAAGGGGGAGGTGGGATAATATATACAGAAGAAATCGCTTTATTTATTGAAAACTTAATGAAAACCTATATTTCACAGTTTTTTAATTTTTATAAAGGAATAATAGAATTTTATATTTTTCAATCCTAATGTTAAATATCGGAAAGGCTATTTTGATTGCAAACTTGTATAAAAATTGTGAGGATGTAAATAAAATGGTCAAAGTGACTAATATTAAGATAGAAGAGCCACCCCATATAAAACTAACTAAGTGGGCGACAAACTTTTTTCCACATGATTTGCGTGTGGCTTTTCTTACCTAATATTGAATTAGCCCATATAAAAAAATCTAAGCGCGCGACAGTTTTTTTGAAAGTTTAATTTCAAAGACAATTTTTTTTCTTTCACGACCAATTCTCGACAACTAATGCAAATGGTTTGATTGAAATTTTCGCAAGTACCTCTGCTAACATTATGGAGGTCATTCGTTCAGTGGCTGTTCGGCAATTTTTCGCAGAGAAAAAAACCTACTCAAATTATATTCCATCAAATTATTCTCATAAAATATAATGAACTCGAGGCTACAAACACAACATGGATAACGTTAAGTCTCCTGAGGATATGCCTATTGTTTCAATAACTTTATGAACTATCATAAAGTATTTACTGCTCCGTAAACCGTAACTGTTTCATAATCAATTCGTCTATCACTAAAATCGGAAACCAAGAACCGCTTCTCAAGATCACTCAAGTTGAAAAATGAACCCACCGCAAAAAAACGGTTATAAACCTAACTGGAATCCGAATGAAAAACGATCGAATCACAAATCCGTGAGTATTTATTCTATCGGTAATGAAGAATGAGAACAATTCCTGAACCCGGAGGAAATATAAACAAAGCAATGCCGAAAGGAAATCCATTCTTAAATTCCGGTTTCATTAAGCCATCCTTCAAGAAAACGATCTATAGATCTTCCTAACTAGTATAATTCGAATGTAATAAATAAGAAAGCTAAAAGATAAAATATATTAGTTCCTCTGGGCTTTATTGCGATATGAATATATTATCCGTGGCGTTTTATCATCGTTAAAGATTGCCTGTATCTTTCAGATGGCATACATTTTTCATCAGATTGAGTTAAAACTTGTTGAAATGCCCAATTTCAATATACCATTTATATTGCGGTATACATTCAAGTTATAATGTATGTATGTATATTAACTTAACATAGATTGCTCTCATCAACTGAAACAGTTTTTGCGCGTATGTTCTGGGGAACATCGCGTAATCATTTTGCCCAAATGTCTGTAACTTTCGAACTGTTTTACGAAAATGGTCTCAAACGATTTGGTTCGACTCCCCAATGAAGAATTCAAGGTCAAATTTGATTCTGTCCGGCCGGCCGTCCGGCCGTTGCTACGATAACTTGAGAACGGAAAGAGCTAGCGACTTGAAATTTTCAGGGTAGCTGGCGCATCTCAATACGACGGACAAGTTCGTTAATGGGCATAATCGGCCTGATGGTTTCCGAGTAATAATTTTGTTTTCAACCAATATAGATCCGATCGAATTGAAACTTGGTGAATAGTTGTAGAATATAAACCTTAGCACGTTTGTGAAATTTTGTGAGAATCGTAACGCTAGAAAATTATTAAAAAATTATTAAAAAATATTTTTGTTGTCACGATAACCTGAGAACGGAAAGAGATAGCGGCTTGAAGATTTCAGGTTAGGTTGTGCCTCTGAATGCGACATTTGAGTTTGTTTATGAGCTTAATCGGCCAAACGGTTTTAGAGTTATAGCCATCTGAAATTTGGTTGTTTTTTGTTCCTCATTAACTCGAAAAATACTAAACCGATTGAATTCAAATATGGTTATTAGTTGTAGAATGCCAACGCCAAAAAATTCTTGCAAAATTTCGTGAGGATAGTATTTGCAGAAAATTTTAAAAAAGTCATTGAAAATTGAGAAAAAAGATTCTATATATCAGTAACTATTCGCCTGAAATTGCAAGAGCCTTTAGAACCTCACTCTACGGCCAAGTTTCAAGTTTTAACACGATCGGTTAAATATTGTTGGAGATTCGAGCAGCCTTGTGTGAGTTCAGTAGATGGGTGATGGTTGCCTCGATAACTTTCGAACGAAAGGAGATAGGGACTTGCAATTTTCAGGGTAGGTTGCGTATCCGAATGGGAGAGTTGAGTTCGTTTTTGGGCATAATCGGTCTAACGGTTTCCGAGTTATACCCACCTGGAATATTATTTCCTTGATAACTCAAAAAATTAATACCTATTCGATCGAATTGAAGCTTGGTAACTAGTAGTAGAAAATCAACATTAAGACGTGTTTAAAATTTTGTAAGAACCGTACCCCTAGAAAATTTGAAAAAAATGACGAAAAAAAAATTTTTAAGAACCATGGTAAATTCGAAATAAGAGTGTCCAATTCAGGAGAATTGACAACATAATTTACCATGGTAAATTCGATTAAGGGTGTCTAATACAGAAGAATGGACAATAGAACATACGCGCAAAAGCTTCTGATTTCACGTCAGTGCTTGAACCAATTTTTTTCATAAAAAATTTGGCCCAGGTGAAAGATACAAAATTTTTAGAAAAATAAAATTTATTTCATAGCTCTGTTAATGTTGGTATTTAGTTTTATATAACTATGAAACTTACATAGGTACTCTCCAATTATCATTTTTTTCCCACTGGTTTCCTAGTTATACAGTGCGCGTCAAAATTTTTGTTTCACTTTTAACAACATTTTTATGCATTTTTGAAGGATTTTTGTTGCACCCTGTGCCAGCCCCATCAACCCTCTAAATTTTTTGAATAGGGAAAGTGGGTCATGTGGTACTTTTTTGGCAAGGTCTTTGTATCTTCTTTACAGGCGTGCAGAAAATTTCAAGAAATTTTTTTTTTTAAATATATTCAAAAAATTTAGAGGGTTGATGGTGATGGCACAGGGTGTAACAAAATCCTTCAAAAATGCATAAAAATTTGGTAAAAGTGAAACAAAAATTGACCTGTTTCAGGATTTTTGTTGCCAAATATTTTTCTTCTGATAAAATGAATTTGTTCCATAATTTTGACGCGCACTGTAGAATCGCCTTACCATAAAACTAGCACTGTGGCCAGGAGCTTTGGCGCGCGTGTTCGAAGTTATACCCAGAGCAGTCACCCGTCCAGGTACTGAACTCATCCAAAACTGCTTAAATTCAGGAAAAAATAATATTTCTAAGAATATAAACCAGACTGTAAAATTGAGCTTTCAAAAGAAACTGGTCCACTTTTTGCGCGTATGTTCTGGGAAATGTCTGTTATTTTCGAATTTTTTGATGACAATGGTCTCAAACGATTGAGATCGACTGCCTGATAAAGAATTCGAGGACAAATTTGATTATGCCCGGCCGGCCGGCCGTCCGTTGCCACAATAACTTGAGAACGGAAAGAGATAGCGACTTTTTCAGAGTAGGTGACGCGTTCCAATACGACGGAAAAGTTCGTTAATAGGCATAATCCGCCCAATGGTTTCCGAGTAATAAATTTGTTTTTAACCAATATAAATCCGATCGAATTGAAACTTGGTAAGTTGTTGTGGAATACAAACCTAAAGACATTTGCTAAATTTTGTCAAAATCATATCACTAGAAAATTTGAAAAAAATTATTAAATAATATTATTTGTGTCACGATAACCTGAGAACGGGAAGAGAGCTTGGTAACTGGTTGTTGATGAAGAATATCGACATAAAAACGTGTGTAAAATTTTGTGTGAACCGTACCCCTAAAAAATTCTAAAGAAATGGTTCAGGCACTGTCGTGGAGTCAGGAGCTTTTGCGCGTATGTCCATTCTCCTGTATCTATTTACCATGGTAAAATTCGATTACGAGTGTGAGAGTATACGTCTATCTATGGAGAGCACAAAATATAATATGAAATAATTTAGAACCACGTCAAAAATCAAAAACTGTTGACAACTTGTCTGGTCGAATTTAAAAATATTGGACCACTACACCCCCATCGTCGGAATATTTCGATATCTTCACCAATATAGATCCGATCGAGTTCAAATCTAGAACTTTACTGTAGAATAAGGTTTTGAAGGCTCTCGCAATTTTCCAGTCGTGGGTTCCTCACAAAATTTTGCATAAGATTTTGTGTCGGTATTTTTCAATAGGGGGTGAGCAACACCCCTTGATTTTGAATAGGGGTGAGGGGTGCGATAACTTATTTTGAAGATCGTGTCGAGTACTATCTGACCCTGAAATTTCGCTTCAAAATATTCATCGATAATGAAATAACAGCGAAAATAGTGAAAGAGGCAATGTGGAATTTATTTCGAGCATATTGTTTGTATCTGACACATTTCACAGGTATGTAGTAGTTATGTTGTTAAGTTTTTGCCACAAAAAGTGTTAGTTTCTTGTCCAAAAAAGTAGATGGACCATGTTTTTGATTTACCTCAGTCTATCGTGAATTTTTAAGAACGTTACAAGTATGTCAAAGCGATTGTAAATTTGTAGTAGAATTGAAATGGTGTATTCCGTAGAGGAAAGGGTGGAAATGATAAAATTATTTTTTAGGAATAACGACTCTGCTCGAATAACAGTGGCTCTATTTAACGAACGACATCCTGGAAAAAAATGTATCCGCTGCTCACGTTGTGCAACTGGTTGCCAAATTTGACGCTACCGGTTTAGTCGGATAAAAAAAGAGGGTGCATGAAAGAGACGAAGCGAGGGACGTCGCTGTCTTAGGTCATGTAGCAATGGATCCGACCTTGACTACTAGGAAAGTGTCCGATGTATCTAGTGTTACACGCACAACAATCATGAGAATCCTGAAACTACATAAATTCCATCCTTATAAAATACGATTGGTTCAGGAACTGGAGGATGATCCCGATCGTTACTCCAGTGCTTGGATGTGGTCAGTCAAATTATTAACGATAATCAAAACTTCTTGTTCGATATCTGTTTTCCGGGCGAGTTTTTATTTTACCTTAACGGCATTGTAAACTGTCGGTGTTGGTTAGATGAAAATCCAAGATTATTTCATGAGGAGCATACTCAGCGTCCCCAAAAATTAAATGTTTGGGCGGGCATTTATGGAAATCACATAATCGGCCCTTTCTTATACCCGATAATCTCACTGGCCAAAGTTATTCAGATCTATTGCAAAACGGTATTTATCCAGCCCTCGTGCAAGTATTGGAGAATGCAGAAGACCATCATTTTCCAACAAGATGGCACACCACCTCATTTCGTTCAACCGGTGCGTCAATTCTTAGATGAAAATTTTCCTCACGCGTGGATTGGAAGGAGGGGACATATTGAGAGGCCATCCAGATCACCTGATCTCGCTCCACTGGCCTTTTTTCTATGGGGTCACCTGAAATCCAAGATTTACGCTACCCAGCCTGAGTCACTGGATAGTTAGTGAACTCGGATCATTAATGAATGCTGTCAAATTACACCAGAAATCTTGGGTAATGTACGTGAACGTTTTCAGCAAAACTTTTATTACTGCATGCAAGTGCATCTCAAAAGTAAGTACTCCTCCACTATTTTGCTTGTCATTTCGTTATCGAAGGAAATTTTGAAGTGAAATTTCAGGATCAGATAGTACTTGATAAGATTTTCAAAATGAGGTATCGCAATACCCCTCAACCCTATTCAAAATCAAGGGGTTGTGCTCAACCCCGTTAGGGGATTGCAGTTACGGGGATGCAAAGAGATAGAAATTGACGGGTACGAACGATTTTCCCCATTTTCATTTTTTTTTCCGAAAAATCGAGGTGTTAAGTTTTTGTAAACACACTGTATAATGTTTAACAATCCGATCAGTACAACGCGTGTTCTATCTATCTCTTATGGATCTGTCATGATGACAGTAGCGACTCGTGATCATTTCAATCGAGGGAGCAAATTTTTGGAGCCCTGTTCAGGTGAATGGAGGGCATATCAATTCGACCAAACGTCAGTAATTCTCAAATTTTTGCCCAGAATGATCCCAAACGATTAGTTTCGACTCACTGATGAAGAATCTGAGGTCACACTTGATTCTGTCCGGCCGTCCGGTCGACCGTCAGCTCGATTACCCTCGAACGCAATGAGTTAGAGAGTTGAAATTTTCAGAGTAGGTTTGGAGTCCAAATACGCGGGCTAAGTGCGTTGATGAGTAAATCCAACAATTGGTTTCAGAGTTATAGCCATCTGAAATTTTACAAATAACTCGAAAAATAGCAATCTGAATAAAGCACGGTTAACAGTTGAAAAATTCCGACACGAAGTCTTATGTAAAATTTTGTGAGGATCGCATGACTGGAAAATTGCCTTCAAAACATTATTTTACAGTAAAGTTCTAGATTTGAACTTGATTGGATCTATATTGGTGAAGATATTACCGAATTATTCCAACGATGGGGATGTACTGATTAAATTTTTTTCTTTATTTTTGACGTGGTTCTAAATTATTTCATATTATATTTTGTGCTCTCCATAGATCGTATACTTTTACACTCTTAATCGAATTTATAATGATACATTCGATCAAGAGTGCCCAATACAGGAGAATTGACAATAGAATATACGCGTAGAAGCTCCTGACTCCACGTCAATGCCTGAACCAATTTTTTTTTCTTAATTTTTTTAGAATTTTCTGGGGGTACGGTTCTCACAAAATTTTACACACGTCCTTATGTAGATATTCTACAACTAGTTACCAAGCTGTCTTTCCGTTCTCAGGTTATCGTGACACAAATAATATGTTTCAATATATTTTTTTTAATTTTCTACTGATACGATTTTCACAAAATTTCACAAATGTCTTCAGGTTTGTAATCAACAACTTGTTACCAATTTTAAATACTATCGGATTTGTATTGGATGAAAACAAATTCATTACTAGGAAATCATTTGGCCGATTATGCCCATTAACGAACTTGGTCATCGTATTGGGACGCGCCATATACTCTGAAAATTTCAAGTTGCTATCGCTTTCCGTTCTAAAGTTATCATGGCAATGGACGGCCGACCGGCTGGACAGAATAAAGTCTGTCCTCGAATTCTTCATCAGAGAGTCGAAACCAATCGTATGAGACCATATTTTTGGCAAAAAATTCGAAAATTACAGAATATTCAAAATCAATGGGTTGTGCTCACCCCCGTTAGGGGGTTGAAGTTAAGGGGATGAAAAAAGCGGAAAAGTTCTTCCCCTTGAATCAGAAATCGACAAGTCCGAGCGATTTTCCATATCTTTTTTTAAAGCCGAAAAATCGTGGTGTTAAGTTTTCGTTGGACCACCCTGTATGAATGTTAAGGGTTTATGATTGCGACGATTAGAACAGTTTGTCCAATATCCGGACGACAAGATGTTCTTAAGTTTACTGTGGAAAGAAGAATAAAAAAAACTCAAAGGTACTGGTTCAGTTCTAGAAGTGAAACATACGATTTGTTGAACTCGATGGTTTCATGAACAGGCAGAACCCATTAAGGGACATCCACGAATGATTCTTCAGAAAACATTACATCAAAAACGAGTCACTGTGCCTATGGTGGCGTAAGGACACTTTAACAAATCCTATAACAACTGATTGTAGGGTTTAGGTATGACAAAACAGTGAAATGTATTTATCATACAATGAAGAATGCATTGAATCTTCTGAATCAGTCTATGCTTTTATAATTTTTACATGCATGTTTTTAAAAGGTATTCAAATAGAGTACTTCTACCAGGTAATCATTGTGATCTTTCCCTTCTATCACCGACCTTATTAACCCTCTTCGCTCTTTTATACACATATTCTTGATTCATTATTATCCATTCACAAGAAGGGTTGGGACGGTGCTTTCAAAGGCACTGACCCACTTCCGTCATTTGATTGGCAATTGAATAGCCGAACGGCATAACCAGTTCCCAGCCTGACGGTAAGAGCTTGTTCTTATAAATCGCCAAAAGAGATTCTCCTCGAAGAAACGTGAATTAGTTTGAGGTATGCAATGACCATAGAGGGTATACTTGTTTTAGAAACTGCTCGCTCATTTGAAGACGGTAAGGTCAAGTGTTTTCTGAATGTGGAACTATATGATAAACTACGAGGAATCTTGATTGACTATCATAACTCAAAAATCGCTGATTTGACTAATTTTTCAAAATATGCTCCCGTCGTCAGAATGTATACGTACATCAATATCCCAATAGATCATATGGGTCAAAATCAGAGAGGTGAGCATTACGCTTCTGACAAAGGTTTTCTTGATAAAATAAGATGATATTACTAAAATATTCATTTTAAAATAAAGGTTCTGTGCTTAATTACGAGGCAGTTAGCATTCTTATTTTTCAAAATAATATTTTAATTGATTTTAAAGAAAAAAGGGTCTAAATAGTCATTCCGGGAACGAGTCCTTATACCATGTTTCATAGATCAGACCAGTCAAAAATATGTACAATTACGACTTACAAATGTCATATTTTAATATAAGCGTTGAAAATCATCTGATTAAGAATATACGTATAAATTCAATGAATACCAGTTTGATTTCTTCATATTTTGGCTATTCAAATGCTGTCTGACGTTTATCAAATCATTCCGTGAACGTGGTGGATATCGGTCGATGTAATTAAAACAATACATGTTATGGGACGTTAGTGAGCTTCAGTGTGAACTTCACTAGTCAAACTAAAAGGCGTGTGTCTTGTTTACGGAAAAAAATAATTGATTTTGTTGAAAAGTACCTTTTAATTTGATATGTGTGAAGCGTACTTCAATTCCCTGTCACTACGGGAACGCTGTTTGGTGATTTGGTTTTCGAAAATTTGCATACTTTTTGTGAAATTCTTATAAATATTACAGCTCACTTGTTCATAACCTCTAAAACTAATATCTAACATGGCGGCGTCAAGCGTAACATGAAAATATTTATCGAATAGTCATTTCGGGAACGGTCATTTCGGGAACGTTCTCGTATGAAGGGCGTTCCCTAAATGACCCGGTGTTTCTGAAATGACATGTTTTATAGGCAACATGATACTCTAATGCTTTTGAAAGCATAAACATGCAAAATTTTGGTTTTAGGTGTCCATTTAGTACGAGTATCAGGGAAAATGATAAAACAAGACAGTATAGCTTATAAAAAATATCGTGAAAATGAAGAGTATGAAAGATAGGGAATATTACCAAAGGAAGAAAGCTGAAAATAAAGTTAAGACTGTAAGCTATATGACTGAAAGACAGAAGAGGAAACAGAGAAAGTTATGGAGAATAAATTCCCAAAACTATATACAAAAAAAATTGGTTCAAGCACTGACGTGAAGTCAGAAGCTTTTGCGCGTATGTTCTATTGTCCATTCTCCTGTATTGGACACTCTTCTTAATCGAATTTACCATGATGAATTCTATTGTCTATTCTCCTGTATTGGACACTCTTCTCAATCGAATTCACCATGATGAATTCTATTGTCCATTCTCCTGTATTGGAGACTCTTCTTAATCGAATTTGCCATGATGAATTCTATTGTCCAGAAGGAGAATAGACAATAGAATTCATCATGGTAAATTCGATTAAGAAGAGTGTCCAATACAGGAGAATGGACAATAGAACATACGCGCAAAAGCTTCTGACTTCACGTCAGTGCTTGAACCAATTTTTTTTTCGATTAAAAGGGTCCAATCAGGAGAACGGACAATAGAATTCATCATGGTAAATTCGATTAAGAAGAGCAAAAGCTCCTGATTCACGTCAGTGCTTGAACCAATTTTTTTTTCGATTAAGAAGAGTGTCCAATACAGGAGAATGGACAATAGAACATACGCGCAAAAGCTTTCGACTTCACGTCAGTGCTTGAACCAATTTTTTTTTTGATATTTACTTGGTTAAAATAATTTTTGCGTACATATAATTGTTTTGATATTTACTTTTTTAATGAAACCAATTAATTCTCGATTGAATCTTATTGATTTATATTAATAGTATGATGAAATAATTAATCACAAAATTGGGAGACCATGGGCCAATTGCTGTGTGAAAGAAACTATCAGAGATGTGATGTATTAATCCACTCTAACAGTCAAGCTGCTATTAAAGCTCTGAGCTCCCATGTTAACGAATCCAAACTAAAATAAATTCGATTAAGAAGAGTGTCCAATACAGGAGAATGGACAATAGAACATACGCGCAAAAGCTTCTGACTTCACGTCAGTGCTTGAACCAATTTTTTTCAAATCAAATCCAAAAGCTCTCAAAAAATCACCCGTTATTACATAAAGATATATTCTCATTAGTGATAGAAAAACTGGCCTAGAATTCCTTTCTACCCATCACGAGATTTAATATCCACAAATGAGCCTCTCACCTTACAAGATCAGAAGCCTTCTGCAAAATTCAAAGGTCCCCTCTCGCAAATATACTCCTCTGAAGGCACATGGATCTCTTGAAGAAGAATCGCCTCTCTATTCCTCAAAGATATTCACTCTTGTTCATAGAAATCCCTTCAATATTTAGTTGCCTCCTCCTAAGGAGGATCTCTTTCAAAACCAGGTCTGACCACTAATGTAGGGCTATCATCTAATCTCCTATAGATTTGTGATGAAATAACACGATTTTACCATGAATATATATGTATAATAATATGTCATCATGACATTCATATTTTATTTTTGGAGGTTCTCGCAAAAATACGACCATAGACAACATATCATACGACGATTCGCATCCACCTACCGAACTCACAAAAGGCTGCTCGGTTCTCCAACAATATAGATCCGATCGTGTTCAAACTTGGAATTCTGCAGTAGAGTTAGGTTCTGCAGGCTCTCCCAAAATTTCAGCCATGCCGGACGAATAGTTTATGATATATAGAATTTTTTTCAATTATTTTTAATTATTTTTTTTTTTTGAATTTTCTAGTAATACCATCCTCACGAAATTCTGCAAAAATTTTCGCGTTGGCATTCTACAACTAATAACCATGTTTGAATCCAATCGGTTTTGTATTCTTCGAGTTAATGAGGAACAAAAAACATCCAAATTTCAGAAAATTTCAGATGGCTATAACTCTAAAACCGTTTGGACGATTATGCTCGTAAGCAAACTCAAATGTCGCATTCAGATGCACAACCTAACCTGAAATTTTCAAGCCGCTATCTCTTTCCGTTCTCAGGTTATCGTGACAACAAAAATATTTTTTAATAATTTCTTAATAATTTTCTAGCGATTCGATGCTCACAAAATTTCATAAACGTGCTTAGGTCTATATTCTACAACTATTCACCATGTTTGAATCCAATCGGTTTTGTATTCTTCGAGTTAATGAGGAACAAAAAACATCCAAATTTCAGAAAATTTCAGATGGCTATAACTCTAAAACCGTTTGGACGATTATGCTCATAAACAAACTCAAATGTCGCATTCAGATGCACAACCTAACCTGAAATTTTCAAGCCGCTATCTCCTTCCGTTCTCAGGTTATCGTGACAACAAAAATATTTTTTAATAATTTTTTAATAATTTTCTAGCAATACGATTCTCACAAAATTTCACGAACGTGCTTAGGTCTATATTCTACAACTATTCACCAAGTTTAAATTCGATCGGATTTATTTTGGTTGAAAACAAAATTATTACTCGGAAACCATTGGGCCGATTATACCCATTAACGAACTTGTCCGTCGTATTGGGATGCGCAACCCACCCTGAAAATTTCAAGTCGCTGGCTCTTTTCGTTCTCAAGTTATCGTGGCAACGGCCGGACGGCACCACAGAATTAAATTTCACATTTGGGCAAAACTATAACGCGTATGTTCCCCAGAACATACGCGCAAAAAAAGATGATGGCAAATATTTTAGCTAACAGCCTCCCAGATTCTGAATACCTATGAGATAGAAAACTATAATCGCGTGTCGGGGAAGAAATTAGGATGAAAACAGGTTTAAAAAGAAAAAGTACAGGCTTACCAAACTATTAAAAAACAGAAACATAAAATACAGAAAATGCAAGGAATTATAGATCAGTTGCGAAAAAAAGTTCAGAGAAGCAGAAGACGCGAAGAAAGAGCATCCCAAAAGAGTGCTGATACGCCTACTCGTAAAGTTGATGAAATAATAAGAGGATGTTCTGTTACTCCGGTCACTCCGGAAGTTCGCAAATGACTATTATTTGGCGAGGTTGTGGCAGAACACAACTGAAAGACACCGTTGATGAATTACCGAAAAATTTTAAACAGCGGGAGGCTTTTCAAAAATGCGTAAGTGGCAACCATATGAAAAAACACCGATTTCGAGTTTAATTTTTTATATTCATGTTCCTCATTCCTTAAGTACAAATAAAGGTATAATACTCTGTAAATGTGTAATATTTTCATGCATAAAATAGGCCAAAACCAGGCGTTGCGTTCATTCAGGGAACGTCAACGGCATTTAGGGAACACCCCATCATTTTCGGGAACATCACAAAAACAGCAAATAAATTACTAATAAGTAAAGCTATAGTTAAATCTTTTATATACAACATGAAATGATCTTTGAACTTTTGTATTTATATTATTAATATATAACGAAGTACAAAAATGAATACAATAAATTGAAATTTTTGGAGCGTAATTTACACCAATGGAAAATTTATGGAGAGTAATTTGCAAAATAAGTGTTTTTATTATAAAAATATACAAAATAATAACATTTTCCGAGTTAGGAACCGTTTAATTACAATTTCTTGAAGGTGTATCTTAAATGCATTGGTTATATTATTATTAAAAAAAATATTTAAAAGTGTTCCCAAAATAACTTTTGGCCTTGGTATAATGCTTCTTGACAGGTATAATTTCTGAAATATATATTTTTGTGCGTGCCTCTTCACAGGAAAGGTTCATGACTAATGACACAACGGACTCCACTTGTTAGTTTTCTTCAAAAGAAAACTTAATTTCTCAGATATTTGGAAACATAAAATGCTCACCTCTCTGATTCTGACCCATATACACACATTGGAAAAGTCTAGAATATTCCTCAAAATGGAAGTTATTTTCAAGAATATCTCACCCATGTATGGAACTGACACAAGGCTGGGTGTCAGTCAAATGGGTAACCCCTTTTCCCCCATTTAGCTAATTTGTTCCTCAGCAAATTAGAAATGGGTTCAAGCCCTGTGGACAGGAGCTTTCTGGCGCTCTTGTTCAAACAGACCAATTATATCTCCGAAAGTATTGGTTACTCAGAGTTCGAAATTATATCAATGTATTCTTATGATAGAACTGCATCATAAAGGAAATTCAATTCAAATAATAGTTTATTTATCGAGAATCAAGGAGCAATCTGAGAATGAGAACTGCACCATGGAAGAAATCAAATTAAAATAGCTGAAATGAATTTGACTCTCTCTTATAGAAAAGGATGACATGTACGTGTATGAACACAAATCATATAATAAAGCTTACATAGAATAATTATAGCATTCTGTGAAAACGTAGAAGTACGATTCATTATTGAAATTTAGAAAAATCATATCTCCGAAAGTATTAGCTTGTTGGAGTTGAAAATTATATCAATGCACTTTTATGGTGAAACTGCATCTTAAATAAAAATTGAATTTGAAATTTGTAGCTTAAAAAAAATTTTTTTTTCGTTACTCTGAAACTATCTAGCCTATTTTGCCCAATAACGAACTTAACCGAGATATTCATCTTCCTAACCTACTCTGAAAATTTCAACTGCGTAGCTCATTCCGTTCGAGAGTTATTGTAGAAAATTTTTTTTAAAATATTCAAAATTTTTTTTTGACACTTTGCGGTAACCTGGTCGATACAAAACTTCACATGCGTTTAAAGGTTATGATTCTACAATTTGATGCTAAATTCCAGATAGATCGAGTGATCGGTTTCGGAAATATTCATAAAAAATGTTTTTACTAAAATCGGCCATAACTCCGAAACCGCCTTGTCTTCTTCGCCCATTAACGAACTCGTCCGAGATATTTACGCTCCAAACCCACCTTGCAAATGTCAATCCTCTAACTCCTTTCGTTGGAGAGTTATCGTGCCTACCTAGAGCCTATCTAGAGATAACTCAAATTAAATTAGTTTTGACATTTTCAGAAAACCTACCAATTCTGATATTCACATTTCGTCTGATTCGATAGCTTTCTGGTCACATAAAACAGCCAGCTTATATGTCCTAGTCAACCGGTTATTTAATATTCCGCTAAGCAATATAAACTTCAAGAAAGAAAGAAAAATGATTTTCCAAATTGCCGAAAGAAACGTGTATAGTCATCAACTAGTTCAGAAAATTATCAACAAACATAAAGATAAAATACTCTTCAGTAACATAACACAGCGAAAGGAGTAAAAATGGTAAAAGGTTTCCACGCTTCCACGTTCCATCCGAAAACAAACAACAAACTCCAAAATTGCACTTGCTACGTCAGACAAATAACTAGAAACATTCTCACACGGTATAAAGAGCATACGGGACACATTCGGAACCACAACATTCATAAATCTGCTGTTGCAAATCACGTTTTAACAACTGGCCACTCAATTTCAGAAAACTTCCTCAAATTGTTGAAAAATCTCAATAAAGTGTAACTTAGGAACACTCGAAGGGATCGAAATATATAAGAGAGAAGATATTTTACTCAATAATGATCTTACCCCTTATTAACAACTCATTGGTCTCACTAATCGGTTTATGACTATATAATGTCAACCCATATACTTGAGTGTAGAAATTGATAGCATGCCTTACTAACGCTTCGTCTTTGAAGATGGAAACTTTGTTTCCGAAACATAATATGTCAAACGAAAAAAACTGTAGTGGACAAGAGTGTAGTTACTTTTGTAGTGTTCATAATAACTCCAGAGTGAACTCAAACGAGAATATGTACATAATTTCATTGTGAATAGATGATACCCAGAGGAGTCAGACAACAAAAACTATATATGGGCTAAGGCTCATTATTTCTGAGAGACAGGTTGATTTATGCATTTAAGCAAAATTTAGGTTAGGTAATAGCTCCCGAACCGTTCAACGAATTATTTGGCATTTATTGTCAGTCTAGGCCAACAAATTCTGAATATGAACTATAGTTATAGTGCAGACCAGGACAGACCTTTTTCTTTTTACTTTACGGTCTATTAAAACAACCTGTACATGAAATATCAATTAGTCGTTCATATCATCTGATTCTCCATCAATTTGTTCTTTGAATAATGTGTTTCACTAGAACGGCACACAAACCGTTCATTTTTCCCCAAAAAATTAATTAACGACTAAAATTCAAGTTCACTATTCAGCATTCCTACTCATATTAATGATTTGTTCTCGAATCACAAACGTCTGTAGTTTTCGAAATTTTTTGACAAAAATGGTTGCAAATGATTAGGTTCGACTCACTAATGAAGAATTCTAGGTCAAAGTTGATTCTGTCCGGATAGCCGTTGCCACATATAACTTCCGAACGGAAAGAGAAAGCGAATTGAAATTTTCAGGGTAGGTTGTGCATCCAAATGCGACATTTGAGTTAGTTAATAGGCGTAATCCGTTAAACTCATTTGAAACGTTGTTGTTATTTCTTTAATGACTCAAAAAATACAAATGCGATCCAATTTAAACGTGGTAATTAGTTGTAGAACGCCGACGCGCTCATTTTCGCGAATATTCTTCAAACATATTACATTTCAGAAACTATTCGTCAGAATCCGCTGAAATTCCGCACATACCTTCGAGGCACCATTTTACAATCGAGTACCGCATTTCAGTTCTGTCGACCTCGTATGGCGTGAATACACAATGGAACATACGTGCAATAGCTCCTGACTTCACGTCAGCAGCGTCAAGATTTTTTTAAATATTTTTTTAAACATTTTTTAGTTGTGTGCTGTTCAGAACACTTCTGCATAAGCCTTCGTGCCGGTATTTTTCAACTAGCTACCAAGCTCTACTTCGAGCAGATCAGTGTTTTTGAAGTTATTGGGAAAACAAAATTTCAGATTGCTCTAAATCCGAAACCATACGTCGAAGTTTGCCCATTAACCAACTTAACCGGCGCATTTCGCACATATTTTAATTGATTATGTAAAGAATGGTTATAATCTTATTTATTCGTTTGAAAATTACCAGAGGGAGCCCCTTAGGAAATTAATATTTCTGACTTATTTTGAGGTGAAGTAAGCAACCTACAGAAGTTATTCAATTTTAAGCCTAATAATTCCATTTACACCCTGCAAGGGGGTAAATGAAGACGTGTATTCCCATTGAACTTAAGTATAAAAGGATACGGACAAAAGGAGCCAAAAGCCTTACAATTATTAAATACCAAAAACGTTGCTTAAGTTGGTCAGTTTGAAATTTCTCCAATAAAATGTATTTCATATGTGGAAATTTTGAAAACATAAATATTCAGCCAGGAGGACGATTCCTCTGCAGGTATGTTTCAAAGCGAAAAATTTATTTGTGGAGAGTTTTCCGGTGTGCTCTTTTCAAGTAAAACTTGTATAGTTATTATGATGCCAAACATCTAACAAAGTGTAGAGAAAGCATCATCAGAATTCAGAATTTTTTCTCAGGATACTAATAAATGAACAATCTTAAATTGATAAAGATTTTTCTTTTACAATATTCGCCTATAAAAAAAATTGGTTCAAGTACTGACGTGAAGTTAGAAACTTTTGCGCGTATGTTCTCTTATCCATTTTCCTTTATTGGACACTCTTAATCGATTTTACCATGCTGAATTCTATTGTCTGTTCTCCTGTATTGGACACTCCGAATTAACCATGGTAAATTCGATAAACAGTGTCCAATACAGGAGAATGGACAATAGAACATACGCACAAAATCTCCTGACTTCACGTCAGTGCTTGAACCAATTTTTCTTCAATGATTTTTTAATAATATTCTAGTGCTACGATCCTCACGAAATTTTGCAAGAATTTTCGCGTTGGCATTCTACAACTAATAACCATATTTGAATTGGATCGGATTTGTATTTTTTGAGTTATTGAGGAACAACAACTAAATTTCAGATTGATATAACTCCAAAACCATTTGGCCCATTATGCTAGTTAACGAACTCAAATGTCGTATTCGGATGCGTAATCTACCCTGAAAACTGCAAGTTGCTATTTCTTTCCGTTCTCAAGGAATCATGAGATACATCATATTTTGTAAAAATTTTCTAGTGGTACGGTCCCCACAAAATTTTACACACGTCTCCATGTCGATATTCTACAACTAGTTACTAAGCTTCAATTCGATCGAGTCTATATTTTTTGAGTTATCGAGGAAATAATATTCCAGATGGGTATAACTCTGAAAAACCGTTAGGCCGATTATGGCCAGCAGCGAACTTAACTCTTCCATTCAGATGTGCAACCCATCCTGAAAATTGCAAGTCCCTATCTCCTTTGATTCGAGAGTTGTCGAGGCAACGCTCACCCATCCAGCTACTGAAATCACACAAGGCTGCTCGGATCTCCAACAATATAGATCCGATCATGTTAAAACTTAGAACTTGGTAGTAGAGTTAGGTTCTGAAGGCTCTCGCAAAATTTCAGCGGTATCGGACAAATAGTTTCTGATATATAGAATTCTTTTCAATATTTTTTTATGGTTTTTAAAAATTTTCTAGTTGTACGATCCTCATGAAATTCTGCATTAATTTTCGCGTTGCCATTCTACAAATAATAACCATCTTTGAATTGGATGGGTTTTGTATTTTTCGAGTTATTGAGGAAATAACAACCAAATTTCAGATGGGTATAACTCCAAAACCGTTTTGCCAATTATGCCTATAAATAAACTCAAATAGCCCATTAAGATTTTCAACCTTACCTGAAAATTTCAAGTCGCTATATCTTTCCGTTCTTAGGTTATCGTGACGTAAATAATATTTTTTAATAATTTTTTTAAAATCCTCTAGCAATACGATGTTCACAAAATTTCACAAACGTACTAAGGTTTATATTCCACAACTACTCACCAAGTTTCAATTCGATCGGATCAGTATTGGTTGTAAACAAAATCATTACTCGGAAACCGTTGGGCCGATTATGCCCATTAACGAACTTGTCCGTCCTATTGGGATGCGCCACCTACCCTGAAAATTTCAAGTCGCTATCTCTTTCCGTTCTAAAGTTATCATGGCAATGGACGGCGGACCGGCTGGACAGAATCAAATCTTCAATGGGTTGATGAATATCATCGACATAATATTGCTAGGCTCCGAGGAAATCTTTTGGGCGATCAAGGTCTGTAATTCCACCGATTGGGATTCCCCCCCATAACATAAGATATACAGTCGACTCTCGATAAATTGACACTCGTTAATTTGAATCTCTCGATAATTTGAAAAATTTCCCAGTCAAAGTACTTCCAGTGAAAAATATTCCATAAATTGAAAAAAATCAATATTAATTGGTCCTCTCGGTGATTTGAAATTGAAGGAGTGGTATCTTGCCCGCCAATATTCAATAATTTGAAGTCCGAGCTCCCCCACTCTCTATAATTTGAAGCATTTATCATGCTCAAACCTGTCGTTTGTTTACAAAAATGAGATGCTTATGAGTGAGTGTGCAGTTCGTAATTCGCATTCCAGTCCACCTTGATGCTTGAAACGTTAATTTTTGACTTGTGTTGATACGAATTCAAGATAAAATTCGGAAAGCTCTGTGAACAGGGGCTTTGACGCTCTTCTGAAATTACTAGCTAGTAATCATTCAAGCATTGACAAATTATACTTCCGAAAGTATTAGTTTCTTGGAGTTGAGAATGATATCAATGGATTCTTATGATACAACTGCATCATAAAGAGTTGAATTAAAAACTTGGGTCTATGAATAACCTCATATGTTGGATGTACATATATAAGCAAATTAAAATTAGAGCATTGTATGAAATCATAAAATTACGATTAATTATTGGAATATTTGAATAATCATATCTCCGAAAGTATTGGTTATCTCAGAGTTGGGAATGATATCAATGGATTCTCATGATGAAACTCCATGTTGAAAGTATTCAATTTGAAATTTGTAAAGTAGAAATTTTTTTTTTCGTTACCCCGAAACCACCAAGATTCTGCCCAATAAGGAACCGAGATATTTATGCCCCAAACCTACTCTGAAAATTTCAACTGTCTAGCTCATTCCGTTCTAGAGTTATCGTGTTAATGGCTGGACGCACCGGCCGGACAGATTCGATTTTGACCACGGATTATTGATCAGTGTGAGTCGAACCAAAACGTTTGAGACCATTTTCAGCCAAAAAATCGGAAATTACAGACATTTGGGCAAATTGATAAGCACTCTGTTCCGAAGAACAAGAGCGCCAATAAAGAAGTGTCTGACTACCCTACGCTTCTACGGCTTCAGAACAGATGCAAGTGACGATTTCTTCGGACTGTTTTTCAAAATGACCATTTGTGAATAATTTTATCTACAAATATTCGAAATAATAGATAAATCACGAATTTTGGGCAAACTCTTGATTATTTCAATTTCATCAGAACCACCTCTCTTTTTTTTTCAGCTCGGGAGGAAAAACCTTTTATAGGCCCACCCTGAGAGGGTCTGCTTCTCTCAGCAGTGTGAGACTCCAGTTGATGATTGGTTACTCACTAAAAAATCTCTCGCACGTTGCTTGGAGTAGTTCTTTGTCTTGCCCTTCCAGCGTTGCTTAACAGAAGAGATGAGCTGCCAGCGGCCTTCACAGTTGATGGCACCTGATGACTCGAAGTGATCCGAGCAACACCGCCTTCTGCATTCTGCATCCTTGTATTTTTCCCTCTTCTGTTCTTCTTTCATCACCACATTATTTTCTGCGGGGGAAGAAAATTCGACGACAAACAATTCCTTGAGTTATTTGTCCAGCAAGAGTATATCTGGCTTCATGGCGTGGATCTGCCGAGTTGTTGGAATCGCATAGTTCCAATAGATGCGAGCTCTGTCATTCTCAACAAATGCTTCAATTTCCAGAGGCACATATGGTAGCACTGGTTCCTTGTCTATACCATAAACCTCTCTCAGATGGAAGTAGAGAATTCGGAGTGCTGCATTGTGTCTTTCCACATATCCTGTTGGGGCATGGATTCTGCAAGCAGACAGAATATGCATAACAGTTTCCTGCTGGCTGTGACATGCACGTTGTTGGGGTGTCCACTAGAAGCGGGTCTTCGCTTCTCAATATCCTTATTGCCATTTCCAACCTCTCAATTATTTGAATAGTTATTATTGTGAACTCTCGATAATTTGAACTTCTTTGCTGGTCCCTGGAGTTTCAAATTATCGAGAGTCGACTAAATATGCATTTTCTTTCGTTTCGCCTTTCAAGAACGTGTCCATACTCTTGTTCGATGCGAATGTGGATGAAATTCAAATCTTGATTCATCCGTGAAATACAACTTTAGCCTATTCATTTGCATCCCAGTTCTGTTGACCATTCTAATCTTGCAGCGCGACTGCCTCTACAAAGAGGTGTACATTACAGCGGCATCCGAGAAGGAAGATAGGCTTCGTGAAGAAAATTACTGACAGTATCTCGGCCAATGTCTGTTAAAGTAAAATGACCTCATTCCAGTATAAACAACGATTACAAACAATTTATTCCAACAAGTTATCGCCATTAAAGTCACAGTAAAATGAATAAAATGATAGAAACCGAACAATTTATGCAGATTGAAAATTCCATTATTGATTTCATGCATACCCAATATTCGTGAACTTTTTCACATGTGTCTGTCAGAAAATAGTATATATTATTCAAAAAGCGTGTAATGATAACTTATATACTCATGAGGATGAAGTTTGCAAAGCGAACCGCGAACCGAGCTTTCTGAATTATCCGAATATGTTATAGTTCAGATAAATAGGAGGTTTCACTTCGGAATAAGAGATAATCCGCTGTATTCACAATAGATTTTTCAACGGCCCGTTAACTAACTGATCGTTAACTGGTATGTCATGTTGAATAGAAATTAAAATTAACAAACCGTAGTTAAACAGAATTCAAACCTCAGTTAGCTAACTAGGAGCTAGGATTTATAGTGGCTCGGTTAACTAAGGTTTTTGTATACCAAATCCTCAATTAAGATAGTTTAACAGCGCAGTTAGCATGATCTCTGTTAAAAACGTTAACAGAGGTTGTGATATAAAATTTTCCTTAACTGGAGAGTCTTCGTTGGGACTTAACGGAGGTTAAAACACTTAACAACTTTTTTTCAATACAGCGGAATAAGGTGGAAACTTCTATAAACCTGAACCGATCAGCGAGTAGCATTTTCATTACTCAAAGGCTTTGAACCAATCAGAGGTCAGCATTTTCGTTACTCCATAGAGCTATGAACTCTGTGGATAGATCGAAGTTAACTCGCTATAGATATTCCTCACAGCTGACTGTGTGAAATCAAAAACTCGAATAAGTGAAACACTTATTGTATATCTAAATATTATGTTAATTCATTTAAAGTAGACTTTTTAAATAGGAATAAAACGAGTGAATATGTTTTGATAAAAATTTCTTCTTCATGTCATTGTATGCGTCTAAATGTAGAAAATCTACATCTTCTCCTATGATGATGACAGCACTATCATAAATTCGGATTCTTCCATAGCGGTTCCTACGGCAATAACATCAGCATCATCACTTGCTTATTGGCTGCTTGCCACAATCCTTGTTTTGTCAAAACAAACTTCATCAGATTTCGAAAGAGCAGCAGTTCTTCTTTGTTGATCCAGTGGTTTAATTTTTGTTTGTGGAGTCCTAGTATCCGTCAAATACAACATCAGGTTTTGATCCATACTGTGTTTGTGAATACCTTTATATTTATATTTATCTAAAACAACTAAGTGTTTTCTTTACTCCAAAAATCTCAAAAACGGGCAAGCGCATGTAGACCATTGAAAATGGTAAAAAGTGAAAAAAAATAATATTAGAATGAAACCCATTCGGAAAGGAAGATAAAGAATAAAGGAAAAATAATTTATCGTCCATCTGAGGTCGGGAAGTGGAGGGGGTGAGTTTTTAAGGGTAAAAAACGGTTTATCTCGATTTCCGGCGCAACTACTAGTCCTATGGAAAAAATTTAAATGGCAAAGTTGTAGGTAATAGAAAAGTAGTGCGTGGACGAGCGGAAGAAGTGAAACTTCGTAATGTGGAAATCAAAATAGAAAGGGGTAGAAAACTACGCCCATGCGTTTGAGTGCCACGCATTCAATCTCGCTCTGTCTCTTTCTATTCCCCCTCCCCAGGAGCGTTGAACGTTTAACGCAACAGTGGTTTCATACCCTCTCGCTGGTTGCGTTAAACGTTTAACGCAACCTTGTTGGAAGTCGCATAAGAAGTTCCACTTCAATAATAGAAAGATATACAACTTTTGTATTCACACTTTTTTCACATAGTAACAAAATTCATGTTAAAAATTCAAATAACCAAGTTATTGGCTTTCTAGTTTTTTCTCTTACAAAAATTTTTTTGCACGAAATTTGGTGTAAACTTTCCCTTTTTAGGTCCCAAACACACTGTAATTTTTTTATTTGAAATAATTATTTTTTCACCTTATTTTGACTCAATATCGAAAAAGCAGCCTAATTTTCAATAGATTACATATTCTCACGTCAAAATATCTGCTTTCTTTTTATAAAAGTCGGTGAGCTTTTTGTTCGTTGAAATCTCTACTTATTACTATAATTCAGAGAAGATTCTACAACTTTCTCAAAAAATTTACTTTTCTAAGAAGCAGATATTTTGACGTGAGAATTTTCAATGGAAAGTTAGACTGCTTTTTCGATATTGAGTCAAAATAAGGTGAAAAAATGAATATTAAGAATAAAAATAAACTAGAGTGTATTTGGGACATGAATAGGTGAGTTTTCACCAAATTTCGTAAGAAAAAAATCTTTGTAAAAAAAATAAAAAATTTTTCACATAAATTTTGGGGTTATGGGAAAAAAGTGTACAAATGTTGTGGATCTTTTCATTATCTACAAATTTGCTTATTAACTTTTTTCCATGGGACTTGTACTTTTGCCGGAAATCAAGATAAACCGTTTTTTACCCTTAAAAACTCACCCCCTTTCTCTTCCTGACCTCAGATCACCCGTAAATTATTTTTCCTTTCATTTTTGTTATATTCTCTCTTTTTAATGGGTTTCATGCTACTATTATATTTTTTGTTTCAAAAATTATCGACCCTCTGGTCTAATGAGAAAATTTATCAAACAAAATTTGTTACAAATTCTATGCTCCATAATTTTCATAATAAAAGTCAACATCGGAGTAACGTTATAAGAGATATATGCGAAAATACAAATGTTTTTGACTTTTGACTCGAGACACGAGATTTTATGTATGACTGTTGAGATAATCTTTAGGACACAAAATTAAAGTTGTGTATCAAGTTTCCAGCTTATTATCCTCATTACGAAGTTGACCCTTTTTTATGCTCAAGCGAATCGATTATTATAAATTTACTTTTCCTTTGACTATACTGGGTGTTTAAGAACATTTGTTTACATTTCGTTTTCGCTTTCTGAATCCATTATGCACATCAGCACAAATGAACTAACTAGTAACTAAATGTAACCCAAGAATTAATTCTGGGAGTATTTGTCCTCGTATAGGTTTTAATAAAGTTTTAAGCTTGTAAATAAATATCTATCAACTTTAAAACTATTTCGGTTCAGACCATTTACTCTCCAAGATTAATTGATCTGATAATGTTGCCTCAATGTGTCTTTGAAGAGAACTTATTAAGATTTTTTAATCCTTAAAACTACTTGATCTAGTGAATGCTTAATTATAATCTAGAATGTGGTTGTCGTAGAACCATAAAGAATGTTTGGTTTTATAAAAGCTCATTGGAGGGCTTGTAGTTTTATGAGTGAATTTCAAAGTATCTTTGAGAGCCCCAATTGTATATCGTATATTATTTTACTGATCATCCTAGGTCTTCCCCAAGGAGCCCCTCATGAGCTCTCGGAGAGCTTGAGCGCTTAATAAATTGGTAGCTCTCAAGCCTAATAACTCTCGTGAAAAAAATCTCCAAGAAAATAATTCAACTCCTCTATTTCAATTTTAAATCAGTAAATAATTTGAATCATAATTTCGAGATCATAATGTCGAATATTATAGACTCATATTTTAAAATAAAAATTGGTTCAAGCCCTGTGGACAGGAGCTTTGACGCCCTTCTTCAAACTTTGACAAATTATATCTCCGAAAGTATTGGTTTCTCAGAGTTAGGAATGATATCAATGGAATCTTATGATAGAAGTGCATCATTAATATAAATTTAATAAGAATCTATTGATATCATTCCCAACTCGGAGAAACCAATGCTTTCGGACCAGTGCTTTCCTACTTTTTCAATTTTGCTGTGCGTGAATTCTCAAGAATTTTCGTAATTAAATTCAAACGTAGGTTTATGACTCATCTAATGCTGGATTTATAGACATCAGGTAATTATAAATACAGTATTCTATGAAATCATATAGAATTAAGAATAATTATTGAAATTTTGAAAAATCATATCTCCGAAAATATTAGTTTGTTAGAGTTGAGAATGACATCAATGGATTCTTGTGATGAATCTGCATCTTAAAAAAATTTAATTCAAAATTTATAATGAAAAAAAAAATGTTTTGGTTACTCCGAGACCACCAAGCCGATTTTGCCCAAAAACGAACCTAACCGAGATATTTATTTCCTTAACCTACTCTGAAAATTTCGACTGTCTAGCTCATTCAGTTCGAGAGTTATCGTGTTAACGGCCGGACGGCCGGCCGGACAGAATCAATTTTGATATGGATACTTGATCAGTGAGTCGGACCAAATCGTTTAAGATCATTTTCAGCCAAAAATTTCCAAATTTACAGACATTGGGGCAAATTGATAAGCACTCTGTTCCAAGGAACAAGAGCGCCAAAAAGAAGCGGCATATTCAAGTGAAAGTGAAAAAGGAATATAATACGGTTTTCTGCAAAAGTATCAAAAATATCCTTGAAAATTCTATAGAAATCCAAGTATTATGGAATTCTCCAGAGCAGCATATGTAGACGAATCTGTGAACGATTCGAATGATACCACATCTTTGAATAATTTTATATGTGTTACCTCGAACTTGAAAGAATGTTAATATGTATCCTATGAAAGTGAGATTAAGGAATTTCCCAATGAAAATGTAAACAAATGGTTGAACGAATTAGATGACGATGGTATTGAAAATGACGAAAATGAAAATCTTCGTTTCTGTGATGAGCTTAGATGGTGGTCGACAAAATTTGGAATATCACACAGCTCATTGAAGACACTTATTGAAATTATATTAGTGGGATAACTTCACTGCGTGGATTTAACTAAGGGTAAATAGATTGATTCAAACGCAAATATTCTGCAATTTGCTTTTCCTATTAGCATTTGGGTTCAAGAAAAGCTGGCGTTCATTAAAAAGATATATTGAAACCAATTTATTTAATTTTACATGATAAATTAGTGTCTTAGGTTTCATTACACTTTTTGCCTTATTTTCAATGAAAAATCTTGTCGGCCATCTTATAAGACAAAAAAAAATTCGAATAATGGAATATTATAGGGATATTTAAATTTATAAAACAGCTGATTATTAATTTAATCTAATATGTAATTTGATTAATCGAAAACCTTAAAATTGAAAGAAATTTTACAAAAAAAAATTTTCATTGAATCGTTATTGTTTGAAATATTTAGTGTAATGTATCTTGATGAAGGGAACATTTTTTCCGAAACGTATTTCATGAATTGACCGCCGCTGGTTGGATTTGAAAAATAATGAATCTAAATTGGAAAGTTCAAGTAATTAAAGTACAAAAAAAAACATTCATTTTATGGGATTAATGAATCAAAACGAAATTCTGTATCTCTTGTATTATTCTTCTTTTAAAACCAAATCTCCTTACATCAATCCTCGATTTCTAAAGCCCATTATCGGCAATTACCGACCATAAGCAGATATTTCCAACGAAGTTAAGTATTCTCTTGTAACGAAATAAAAAAACCTTCCAATTGCTTCCTCATCGAAATCTCAAGCATTTCTTCCTACAATGTTGCACATTACTGTCATCATCATAACGGGGCAAGTCAAGACGAGTTATTTCAATCGTTTTTAATTAAAAAATAAATACGATCCCTGAGATTTCGACCGCTGGAGTACTCACTCCATAAATTAATGAAAGTCTTTGCGCAATTAAACGCTACTTGAAGTCCGAAGTGTTGAATAAACAGTACTAAGAAAGGTAGGTTGTAAATCATCATCGATATTCCATCAAATTGTTTGTTTGCTCTTTCTTTATAAGGAGTAAAAGTCACTTTGTATTGTCGTATGCTAATTGTTATTGAACGTCTTTGGTGATTTGGGTAGAAAGGATTGGAAATCTTTTACTAATCAATAGTATGTTCGAATTTATTTTGTTCGATATTAAAAAATTCTTAAAAAGCATTGACAGGAGCTTTTTTTGGCGCGCTGTTCTATGAACAGAGTGCCTATAAATTCGCACAAATGTCTGTAATTTTCGAATATGTGGCCGAAGTCTTAAACGATTAGTTTCGACTCACTGATCAAGAATCCGAGGTCAGAATTAATTCAGTCCGACCGGCCATCAGCACGATTACGCTCGAAGGCAATAGGTTAGAGAGTTGAAATGTTCAGGGTAGGTTTAGAGTCCAAATACGCTGATTGAGATCGTTAATGGGCAAAATCCACCTAGTTGTTTCAGAATTATAGCCAATTGAAATTTTGTTTTCCCAATAACTCGAAAAATACTAATCTGATCGAATCAAAGCACGATTATTAGTTGAAAAATACTGACATGAAGTCTTATGTAAAATTTTGTGAGGATCGCATGACTGGAAAATTTATAAAAAAATATTTGAAAAAATCCTGTATTTTAGAAACAATCGGTCAGATATATTTTCACAGAATGCTATAATTATTCTATGTATGAATTATTATACGATCTATGTTCATACTCGTACTCGTATGTCATCCTGTTCTATAAGAGAGACTCAAATTCATTTCAGCTATTTTAATTTGATTTCTTCCATGGTGCAGTCCCCATTCTTAGATTGCTCATTTAAGTTTGATAAATAAACCATTATTTGAATTTATGATACAGTTCTATCATAAGAATCCATTGATATAATTCCCAACTCTGAGAAACCAATACTTTCGGAGATATAATTTGCCTGTTTGAAAAAGAGCGCCAGAAAGCTCCTGTCCACAGGGCTCGAACCAATTTTTCAAATGAATTTCGGGTACTTTGGAGAAACCTCTCTGTTTTTTGATGAAGGAATCCATATTCAAGAAAGAAATGCCCATCAATATTTTGAATTTCCACAGTCAGGGTTCTGTGAATTTTCGAACCAACAGTCGATGTATGTATTTCGGTGTAAACTATTCGTTGGAGACCATTCTTGGCCAAAAGGACGATCAGTTGTTTTTAGACGTCATCTTTTCTAGCTATAAGAGATTGTCAAATCATAGTTGTTATTTTCTCTTGGAAAGCAAAAATTTGTATATTGAATTTGTGAATATATATAAGACTGTTTTGATGTAGTTTAAGGAGGCAATAGGAAAGAAGATCATAATGAAATCATCAAAAGAAATTACTGTTCGTTGACCACTGAGGTTAATATTACCTTTTACTTCCTCAAGTACTGAGACATGTTCCTATATACAGTATTATCATAATGTTGCTAGCAAAAATATGTAAGATCAGGGGTTATTTTCTTCTTGAAGCATAACACAATGTGATTCATCTAAAACAGAGAATCGACAATGTCAACACAAAGCTCACAAATATACTGTAATATGGATCTACATTTGTGTATCAATCATTTTTTCTTGAGTAAAGGTTCATAATACAGAAAAGAATGTGTTAGTGGTATGAACTATTAAATTTTAAATCATGAAAAGAGGATAGTATTTTATTAATATATTTCGAACTATTAAAAATAATTTTTTCGTAAGCTTCTACCTGCTCAAATATCAGGAATAAATGGACAATCTGCTATGATTGTCTCCAGCCTTGCTCTAGACATTTCGATGATACTTTCCTTAGGTATTTCGAGTTGTGAAAACTATGCACCGAGTGTAAGTTGCAACAACCCATTCCACGGGGTTGAATCATTGCAGATAGCTCATTTAATCTTGATAAATAAATTTAATGACAATTTTTGAAGCATTCAGGCATTAAGCATTGTAGATTGCTCTTTTTTTTATAACATAATTTTTGAAGCATTTTTCTCAAACAACACTTTTTTTAAATTTAATTTCTTTCACGATGCATTTCTATCATAGGAATCTGTTGATATAATTCCCAATTCTGAGAAACCAGTACTTTCGGAGATATAATTTGTCTGTTTGAACAAGAGCGCTAAAAAGCTCCTGTCCATAGGGCTTGAAACAATGTTTGTATATCTATTCGCGCCTCACATCCTCACGAAATACTGCATGACCTTTCAAGCCGTCCTTTTTCAACCGAGAACTAGATTTCAATTCTATCTTTATATTTGAAAATATTAGGAAAATAAAATTCGGCTTGGAGGTTTCAGCAAAATCTGACAATTAGTTTCTGAAACGTAAAATTTTTTCTTCACGACTGCTATAGAATGTAGCCCATTCTAATTTCGAATTTCACAACATCATGATACTATTCCACCTTTTGATATGTAATATTAATACTGCAACACTTGGATTCGTGAGCATTTTGACTGAATTTAATTCCATCACTTGTTATGGAATAGATATTACGATATCATTTCGAATAAAATCTATTTGTGATTGTCATATTCATTGCAGTTTACAAAACGTCATATTCATTTTTTAAATAAATAATTCAATATTTATGTATGTATATTTGATGTATACATCGTATCACTAGGAAAAAAATGAAAATATTTCTAAAAAAAAAATATAGTATATTCTGTGTCAAGGTGAGAATATTTTTATTTTGTATCACTAGGAAAAAAATTAGAAATATTTCTTAGAAAAAGTGTTTTAAAATATTTTTGGATTCAATGAATAAGAACTCACCGGCGCATTTCAATGTGCAACCCACTCTAAAAATTTCAAGTCGCTATCTTTTTCCATTCGAAAGTCATTGTGGCAACAGCAAGCCAGAATTTTTTTTAATTTTCTAGTAATACCATCCTCGCGAAATTTCACGAGAATTTGCGTGTCAGCATTCGCGTCTGCCACCATTTACCAAGTGTTAATTAGATAACTTCTGTATTTTTTGAGTTATTGATAAAATAACAAAAATAATTCCGAAGGGTATAGATCCAAACAACAAACTAGAACATGCGGAAAAATATTGAATTAACTGACCTTAATACAGGGTGTTTCCTAAACATGCGGCAAAAATTCAGGGGGTTGTTCCTTGGACTATTTTAAGCATGTTTTGTCCTTGGATGATTTTTGAAAAACCTCTTTTTTTCGAAGATACAGGGCGAACAACATTTTTCATATTTTTAAAATTAATAATAGTTTAAATAAAAATGCGTACCGCACTGTGTTTACTAAGTAGGTACAATTTATTTTTAAATTTGTTTAACAACATTCCAATTACTAAAAACGGCCAGTTTTTTGACTAAAAATTGATAAGTGCAGATGGTAAAGGAATACAGATTAAACACGGTTTTCATTTGAATTCGTTTTGTGATGTATTAGCAATTAACATTTTATCTTTGACTATTATGAATCGCTATACAAACGCCGAGATGACTGACATGCATTTCATTTATGGACTTGCTGATGGAAATTCATTAAAAGCTAGGAGGTTGTACATTGAACGATTTCCTGGGCGTAATATTCCTGACAGAAAATTGTTTCAAAATATTCATCAACGTCTGCATGAAACAGGCGCATTGAAAAAAATGGGGGGACCAGGAAAACCAAACACAGTAAGAACGGTGGAACTGGAAGAGAATGTGCTGGACATGATCGAAGACGACCCTAGTACTTCTACTCAAAAAATTTCCAATACTTTGAATGTGAGTAATAAGACTGTTTGGAAAATTCTTAAAGACAATTTGTTATACCCATACCATATGCAACGCGTTCAGGCACTTATTACTACTGATTTTCCCCCACGTATTGCATTTTGTCAATGGCTTTTAACCACATTAGTTCAAATTCCTCAATTACTGACGCTGATTCTTTTTACCGATGAAGCGAATTTCTCAAGAAATGCAATAAGAAATTTTCGTAACAACCATGTATGGGCCGACGAAAATCCACATGAGGTAATTGAAGATCGTTTTCAACATCAGTTCTCATTGAATGTTTGGGTTGGTATTGTGGGTGACTGCCTAATAGGGCCGATATTTTTACCAGAAAGACTTACCGGGGACGTGTATCGCAACTTTTTAGAACAAACGTTACCTCTGTTTTTGGAGGATGTACCATTGGCAATAAGACATGCAATGTGGTTTATGCACGATGGTGCACCAGCGCATTTTAGTTTGGTTGCTCGTGAGTTTTTAACATTAACATACGGAGATCGCTGGATTGGAAGAGGTGGACCTCATTTATGGCCTGCTCGTTCCCCGGACTTAAACCCCTTAGATTATTTCCTATGGGGCCATCTAAAATCATTAGTTTATACCACTCCAGTAGAAAATGTGGAAGACTTGCGAAATCGGATCATTGCTGGGTGTAACTTAATAAGAAATGATCCTGGTGTTTTTGAAAGGGTTCGGCAGTCAATGAGGAGAAGATTGGATGCTTGTATGCTGGGTAGAGTCATTTTCAACAGTTTTTGTAGGTTGAGTTGAATTTTCATGTAATTTTTCATAATAAAATGTTATTATCCAAAATTTTGTTTCCCCTATATCTTCGAAACAAATAGGTTTTTCAAAAATCATCAAAGGACAAAATATTCTTAGAATAGTCCAAGGAACAACCCCCTGAATTTTTGCCGCATGTTTAGGAAACACCCTGTATATTATTGGTAGCATAATCTAGTTGAACACAGGTGAAATTCCGAAAATGGGAGAGTCAATGCAGTCAATACTGTCTTATAATAATTAGAATGAGCCCTTTCTCGACGTCGTTCCACTCTGTGCTCTCATGGATCGAAAGTTTAGAGACACCCTGTTTATCCTAGAACCTTGGTGCTACACAAAAAATCTCTTGGTAGAAGTGCAAGAGGCAAGGCTAATCCCCCACCTGTTATCTAATCTTATCTAATCTATAGAAAGTTGCGAAGACTGAGAATTAATGAGCAGTGGAACGTGTAGAGGCGAAAAAGGACGGGTCTAAATAATGACCCTTGAGATACACCACTATTGATGGGATTTTATTCTGAAGGCAGACATTTCTCGATGGCAAAAGTGACCTGATACACTCGAACAGTGCCCGCTTAATATCTTCAAATTCCTTCTCATCCAACTATCGATCGAATCCGGTTGCAAAGTCTAAGTAAATAACACAGGTTTTCCCGAATCCCCAACTTTGATCCACTAGATCATACAGGAAAGGAAACTGGTTGACATGGACTGCCAAGATGAAAATCTTAGCATCTGAATGGGAACTGATAGTCCAACATGAATTTTTACCACTGCCGCAACTAGTAAAATGGAGAATTACTGGCCTCATTCATATATTTCATAGAAACGCGGATATTTCTCCATATCGGCGCGAAATTATTCATTATAATGATGATTTACATGCCTCATTAAACGGAAAGAACTAGCGAAATGTAGCTGAGATACCTGTAGAGATTTATTCGAATGAATTCTATTAAAAAGTGAATAATTTGTGATTCGGTTGATTGAAATCACCGTTTAATGGTTTCTAGTATCGATATAGGCCAATACGATTGGTCCCTCTCATTAGTATAATTGAGTATCGAGTTGTTCCATTCGTTAACATAATCTATTGGTTCACTGCATGTACGTGTTGAAAAGTTAATGGTATATCTAGGAAGCAATAGTTTGCATCAATAGTTCTGTATGCCTTTCGACAAAGTTTCTGTAGTGTGGATTGATATTATTTTCTCAAAAAATGGGTTCAAGCCCTGTGGGCAGGAGCTTTCTGGCGCTCTAGTTCAAACAGACAAATTATATCTCCGAATGTATTGGTTTCTCAGAGTTGGGAATTATATCAATGTATTCATATGATAGAACTGCATCATAAAGGAAATTCAATTCAAATAATAGTTTATGTATCAAGATTAAATGAGCAATCATGAGAAATAGAACTGCACCATGGAAGAAATCAAATTAAATCTGGCCAATTTTGTCCAATAACGAACTTAACCGAGATATTCATCTCCCTAACCTACTCTGAAAATTTCAACTACCTACCTCATTCCGTTCGAGAGTTATATCTATGTCTATGGATGAAAAGCAGTCTCACTACTCTCAGATCTCTTACTTCATGTTCCGTTCCGAAATGTAAGACTTTTCTGAGAAAAACTAATTTCGGAGCAAACAACTGAGATTTTTCTCACTTCGCACACAATTCGCGCAATCCAGTCACCGTAACTGTTGCTCCAGCCTCATTTTCGAAAAAGTAGGGTCCAATGACTCCGCCGGACCATAAACCGCACCAAACAGTCACACGTTGAGGATAGAGAGGCTTTTCAAAAATAACTCTTTGGTTTTCCGAGCCCCAGATGCGACAATTTTGCTTGTTGACGAAGCCACCGAGGTGGAAATGGGCCTCATCACTCAAGATGATTTTTCGATGGAATTCCGGATCATTTTCAAGCATTTCAACGACCCAATCAGCAAAGACACGACGTTGTTGATGATCGGCCGGCTTGAGTTCTTGTGTTAACTGAACTTTATAAGCCTTAAGACCCAAATCTTAATGCAAAATACGGTGTAATGACGTTTGTGGAATGCCTAATTCCAAAAAACGGCGAGGAAAGGACAAACCTGGGTTTTCTTCAACACTTTCGGCTACAGCAGCAATATTCTCGGCTGTTCTTGAGCGACGTGCACGGGTTTTATTCTTCACATAACTAACTTGTCCCAACAGCTCGAATGTTTCCACCAATTTCTTTATTGCGGTCCGACAAGGTGCTTTACACCATTTTTCTAGTGAATTTTAATAATTTCAATGCGTTCTTGAAGCGTGTATCGTTCCATTTTTATTAATGGCGTAGTTTCTACTTGTCAAATGTCAAAAAATGACAGCTTCAAAAGTGACATCTACCGAAATTGCGGGCTATTCAAGATAACTCCTCTTATTGGAAAACCCTTTACCTGTTGATATAAGCGGCGATGAAAATATTCTAAATTGATAGGGTAGTGATTTCTAGAAACCTCATTTCGAATAAAATCGTACCTCCCGTTCTCCGTAAAAGTCTAGGGTACCATCGACCGTGGCCATCCCTGTCTACTGCTCCACAAAAGTCGAGGAAGTTCAGAAATTTTGTAACCTTTTCAACAGTTGCCAAATATTCATTTATGGGCTCTCGTTCGAATTTTTCAGTTTCAGGCAAGTACTTGTCGTTTGCGTTTCTGAGAATTTTGGATCAGTTATTGTTTTACGTTCTTACAATCAACTTTGATCCAAAATCTGAAAATTTGTTTTGCAATAATGCCTAGACCTTAACTTAATGCGGATGAAGCCCGTAGGGCTATTGGTATGATCTAGGTGGACCTAATCAGAGAGATGTTGCGAATTTCTTTCATGTTAGTGAAAGCGTAAATTCCCGGCTCGTTCATAGATATCGAGGAACTGGAAACGTAACCGAAAGACCGAGAAGTAGACACTCAATATCTAACACTCCTGCACAAGATCGGTTCTTGACTGTGTCTACCCTTAGAGAACCTTTGAGTACTTGTCGAATCATGCAACATAGCCTTAAGAACGCTACTGCTGTTCTGGTTTCGATTGAAACAGTTCGGCGAAGACTTCGAGACGTTAATCTATATTGTCGACTACTTTTGAGAAGGATTCCACTAACTCAAAATCATATGCGACTTCGATTGGAATGGGCCAATGAGCACGTGAATTGGAACGATCAATGGAGGTCTATATTGTCCAAAGCTGATTCGAGATATGGACGGTTTTCGGATGGTCGGCGTATTCGGGTATGGGCCGATCCTCTGGTGCCCAGAAGTCGCAGATCGGTTCAGGAAGTTGATCCGTCCAGAGGCGGTATATTTACTGTTTGGGGAGGCATCTGTTTCAATGGACGTGTACAATTATTGGTGCTTGATGTTACCATGAACGTCACCCCATCGATCGAGAATTGTCGAGGAAGCTCTGGAAATCCATGGTATTCCACATTTGGCCCTGTCACCTCGGTTGCCAGACCTCAATCCTATTGAACACGCTCTGGATCAGCTACAAAGAGCTTTGGATTCTAATCAACCACCTCCACATCCACTTCAAGAACTCAGATAGCTTTTACCGCAACTCCGGATAGAAATTGAGCAAGGCTACTTTAACAATCTGATCGAAAGTATGCAAAGGTGTTGTCAGACTGTGGTTGATGTTCGATGAGGGCATATTCTTTAATAAACCTTATTTTTTTAATTTGAGTAAACTGATTTTGCACTACAAATACTAAAAAGAAATTCTGTCTAAAACTGTGCAACTTAAAACAGAAATGGGCAAAAGAATGATTTAGATATCTAGGAAAATATTTAGATTTCTATATTTAAAAAATTGGTGAAAAAAACTTAAACTTTTGTTTAGCAGTATATTTGCCTACTTATTTAGAATTTTATTATCCGAATATTAGAACAACTATAGATCAGACTTCAAGGTTCATGCGGAATTCCATAAGAATCGTATAACTACAAGAGAAATAATTCAATATCCCCTAACTTATTGCCATAATTTTTTTCAAGAGCTTGAGAATTTCAAATTGAAATAAATCAACAAATAAAATGCGGGAAAGCCCTGTGGACAAGAGCTTTGGCGCTCTTGTTTAAACTTTGACAAATCAAATCTCCGAAAGTATTGTTTTGTCAGAGTTGGAATGATATCAATAGATTCTTATGATAGAACTGTATCATAAATATAATTACAGAGTTAGAAGAAGAAATATTGTTTGGGGCCATACCACACTAAATATGCTACATACCGTCCGAAACATGGAGCCAAGCGGAGTCGGGCCCGAAATTGTACGAGGCCAATTGGATGGGACCAATTACAGCTACTCTGCTCAGAAGGACGATTATTTAGACCATAAAATGGACGAAGAGCTCTATGAGTTTCGTGAACTGAACGCTGATTTGGGAAATAAATAGATTTCCTCAGTTTGCAAATAGATTTCCGCAATTTTGTAGCACTGTGCAAGTGTTGTGGCCGATTTACATTATACGTCCCGCTCGGCTCAGATCAGCCACGACAAAATATCTTTCGATGGGTGTTTAGATAAATTCGTAGACGGTTGATGTGAATTAGTGCATTTAAATCCCATTGAAAGATATTTTGGCGTGGCTGAGCTGAGCCAAGCCGTATTATATGAATCGGTCTTCAATCTATGTATAATTAAAATTAGTTGACTGGATGGACGCTGTCCTGCTCGAACGTTGGATTGCCAGCTACCAGTGGGATCAGAGAACGTTTTTTTCAATCTTCGAATTTTCGGTACAATTACTATATTCGAAGCGACATTTCACATAAGAGTGATATTTTAATATTTTCGTTTCGACATTATCATTGCTCGATTTTCTGTTGCCAAAAGTAAAATCAAAATTGGTTCAAGCACTAACGTGAAGTCAGGAGCTTTTGCGCATATTTTCTATTGTCCATTCTTCTGTATTGGACACACTTAATCGAATTCACCATGGAAAATTATGTTGTCCATTTTCCTGTATTGGACACTCTTAATTCGAATTTACCATGGTAAATTCGAATGGACAACATAATTTACCATGGTAAATTCGATTAAGGATGTCCAATACGGAAGAATGGACAATAGAACATACGCGCAAAAGCTCCTGACTTCACGTCAGTGCTTGAACCAATTTTTTTTTCCTGATTTTTTGAATTCTATCTAGGGGTACGGTTCTTACAAAATGTTTTTTTCGTAATTTTTTTTAAATTTTCTAGGGGCACGGTTCTTACAAAATTTTAAACACTTCTTTATCTTGATTTTCTACTACTAGTTACCAAGCTTCAATTCGATCGAATCTTTATTTTTTGAGTTATCAAGGAAATAATATGCCAGGTGGGTATAACTCGGAAACCGTCTGACCGATTATGCCCAAAAATGAACTTAACTCTCCCATTTGGATACGCAACCTACTTTGAAAATTGCAAGTCCGTATCTCCTTTCGTTCGAAAGTTATCGAGGCAACGGTCACCCATCTACTGAACTCACACAAGGCTGTTCGAATCTCCAACAATATTTAACCGATCGTGTTAAAACTTGAAACTTGGCAGTAGAGTTAGGTTCTAAAGGCTCTTGCAAAATTTCAGCAATTTCAGACGAATAGTTACTGCTATATAGAATTTTTTTTTTAATTTTTAATGATTTTTTAAAATTTTCTACAAATACTATCCTCACAAAATTTCGCAAGAATTTTCGCGTTGGCATTCTACAACTAATTACCATGTTTGAATTCAATCGGTTCTGTATTTTTCGAGTTTATGAGGAACAAAAAGCAACCAAATTTCAAATGGCTATAACTCTCAAACCGTTTGACCGATTATGCTTCTAAACAAATTAAAATGTCGCATTCAGATGCACAACCTAACCTGAAATCTTCAAGCCGCTATCTCTTTCCGTTCTCAGGTTATGGTTACAACAAAAATATTTTTTAATAATTTTCTAGCCATACGATTCTCACAAAATTTCACTATTCTACAAGCTATTCTATCAACTATTCATCAAGCTTCAATTCGATCAGATCTATATTAGTTGAAAACAAAATTATTACTCGGAAACCATTGGGCCGATTATGCCTATTAACGAACTTGTCCGTCGTATTGAGATGCGCCACCTTCCCTGAAAATTTCAAGTCGCTAGCTCTTTCCGTTCTCAAGTTATCGTGGCAACGGCCGGATGGCCGGACGGCCGGCCGGACAGAATCAAATTTGACCTCGAATTCTTCATTGGGGAGTCGAACCGACTCGTTTGAGACCATTTTCGTAAAAAAAATTGAATATTACAGAATGATAACGCGATGTTCCCCAGAACATACGTGCAAAAACTGACTTTCATTTCTTGGTACACTAGGCTGATCAATTCCAGTGTCATGTGCGGACGATATTTGGTGCTTGAAATTGGCTCATTTTGCGGAACAGCCTGTATTTTTAGTGTGATTGGTGGTGATCATAATAATGTGATTGCAGATGACATAAATATAATTAACTTCTTTAAGTTAATATCTTTGCGAAGTACTCTCTTTTTAATACTGCGGTTGACGAATTCCTGGATGCATAGTTTTAATTACATTTCAAAACTCTCCAAACATTAATTACACTTTAATATAATTTGTCTTAAACTTTATTTTTACAAACAGCGTAATACTGACTGAACTTGAAATTAAAATGGGTTCAAGCCCTGTGGACAGGAGCTTTCTGGCGCTCTAGTTCAAACAGACAAATTATATCTCCGAAAGTATTGGTTTCTCTGAGTTGGGAATTATATCAATGTATACATATGATAGAGCTGCATCATAAAGGAAATTCAATTCAAATAATAGTTTATTTATCAAGATTAAATGAGCAATCATGAGAATAAGAACTGCACCATGGAAGAAATCGAATTAAATCTGGCCATTTTGCCCAATAACGAACTTAACCGAGATATTCATCTCCCTAACCTACTCTGAAAATTTCAACTACCTAGCTCATTCCGTTCGAGAGTTATTGTGGAAAAACTTTTTTTAAATTTAAAAAAATTTTTTTTTTTACACTTTGCGGTAATCTGGTCAATACAAAACTTCACATGCGTATAAAGGTCATGATTCTACAATTTGATGCTAAATTTCAGATAGATCGAACGAACTTGTCCGAGATATTTACGCTCCAAAACCACCTTGCAATTTTCAATCCGCTATATCCTTTCGTTCGAGAGTTATCGTGCCTACGGCCGGTCGGCCGGCCGGACAGAATCGATTTCGCACTCGGATTCTTGATCAGTGAGTCGAACCAAATCGTTTGAGACCATTTTCAGCCAAAAATTCCAAAATTACAGACACTTGTGCAAATTGATAAGCACTCTGTTCCGAGGAACTAGAGCGCCAAAAAAACAAGTTTCGTATGACAATTGCCCAAAACAGGTTTAAAGTACCTACAAATAGTAGGTATTCCATAAAACCTGTATGAAAGAAGATGAGTAATAATATGAAAGAAGATGAATAATAAATAAAAAATTACCTTGTAATCGATCAAAATATTCCTGATCTACGTTCACCAAATTTTTTCCTCTCTCGAACTACAGAATTATGCTGTCAATATTTACGTAATATTTTCAAACATTTGCAAACAGTTGCATCGCTAAAATACGAGTATTTCATCCCCAATATTTTTGAAGTTACAATATTCCCTTCTGTCAAGTTGACATTATGAGAATTCATACATAGAATAATTATATCAATCTGTGTTCATACGATGTACATTGAAATTTTGAAAAATCATATCTCCGAAAGTATTAGCTTAGCTTGTTAGAGTTAGAAATGATATGAATGGATTCTTATGATAAAACTGCTTATTAAAAAAAAATTAATTTGGAATTTGTTTCGTAAAAAAAAATTTTTTTTTTATTACTCCAAAACCTTCTGTCCGATTTTGCCCAGTAACGAACTGAGCCGAGATATTCATCCCCCAAACCTACTCTAAAAATTTCAACTCTCTAGCTCATTCCGTTCGAGAGTTATCGTGCCTACGGCCGGCCGGGGACGGCCGGACAGAATGTATTTCCACCACGGATTCTTGATCAGTGAGTCGAACCAAATCGTTTAAGACCATTTTCATCGAAAAATTCGAAAATTACAGACATTTGGGCAAATTGATAAGCACTCAGTTCCGAGGAACTAGAGCGCCAAAAACGAATGTCAAAGTGACGTATCCAGGTATCTGAGACCTGAATTATTATTACCTGATTGCGGCACCCCCTACTGTGTCCGACTGCGACTCTAAACTACCCAGGGCCGACTTAAAAACACACACAAAATATCATAAAAGTCGGTCACGTCGTTTAGGAGGAGTTCAACGACATATATACACACAGTAGAATTTTTATATTGAGATGGCAAACCTTTTTGAAGAGGTGTCACTTTGACAAATGTCATTAAAAAGTTATCCCTATCGAAAGATTTTATGCAGCTAAAAAACACCCTATAATAATAAGGCAACCATAAGACGATTTATCAAAAAAAAAAATCCGCTTCAGAGCTATTCTAAAAAATTCTAAAAAGTTATTAGGAATATTACTTCTGCATAACTCAAAGATGTTGGGATTTAAGTAACCGATTTACTCGTTTCTATTAATTTGATTCACTATTAATATCATCTTGCTTCTCTGAAGAAGGAACATACATTGACAGATTCATTAAACTGGATTAAAAATCTATAGATTTGCATCGAATGGTGACGTCCTTTAAACGTGCGATGGAGATGCGTATTCATACGAAAGCATAGTTGGACCAATCTTCAGAATATTCCCATTTGAATTTCCTTTTATTGGCGCTCTTGTTCCTCGGAACAGGGTGCTAATCAATTTGCCCAAAAGTCTGTAATTTTCGAATTTTTGGCTGAAAATGGTATCAAACGATTTAGTTCGACTCACTGATCAAAAATCCGTGGTCGAAATCGATTCTGTCCGGCCGGCCGTTAACACGATAACTCTCGAACGAAAGGAGTTAGAGAATTGAAATTTGCAGGGTAGGTTTGGAGCGTAAATATCTCGGACGAGCTCGTTAACGGGCGAAATCCTTCAAGCGGTTTCGGAGTTATGGCCGTTTTTAGTAAAACATTTTTTATGAATATTTCCTAAACCGATCACTCGATCTATCTGAAATTTATCATCAAATTGTAGAATCATGACCTTTAGACGCATGTGAAGTTTTTCATTGATCGGGTTACGTAAAGTGTCAACAAAAAATTGAAAATTTTTAAATTTTGTTCCTACAATATAACTCAGAATGAGCTAGGCAGGTTAGAGAGATAAATATCTCAGTTAAGATCGCTATTGGGCAGAATGGGCCAGATGGTTTCGGAGTTACGAAAAAAAATGTTTTTTTAACTTACAAATTTCAAAATGAATGTTTTTTAAGATGCAGTTTCACCATAAAAATCCATTGATATCGGTTTCAACTCCAACAAGCTAATACTTTCGGAAATATGATTTTTCGAAATATCAATAATGAATCGTACTTCTATGTTTTCACAGAATGCTATAATTATTCTATCTATGATTTATTATATGATCTGTGTTCATTTTCGTACATGTCATCCTGTTCTATAAGAGAGAGTCAAATTCATTTCAGCTATTTCAATTTGATTTCTTCCATGGTGCAGTTCTCATTCTCAAATTGCTCATTTAATCTTGATAGATAAAATATTATTTGAATCGAATTTCCTTTATGATGCAGTTCTATCATAAGAATACATTGATATAATTGTCAACTCTGAGAAACCAATAATTTCGGAGATATAATTTGTCTGTTTGAACTAGAGCGCCAGAAAGCTCCTGTCCACAGGGCTTGAACCAATTTTGATATATCGGATCTTTGATCATAAATTTTAGTAGAGTAAGTGCAATATGTCGAAACTGCCCAAAACTACTCCAGAAGATTGCGTCACAGGTTTCATGACACCCTGTTAACTATCAGTTTGATCCAGGAGTGTGGTGGTGAATGCTCCATTATCACAAATTGACGAATAAATTCTTTGCAGCTAGCAGAAATAACTTCCGAGGAGATCTCTTAATGCTCTTCGAAGGACTTTGTTATACAAATAAGGAGGATTTGTTAAATTTTTGTTGGGTTTGCTGCATTACTTACATAATATTTAAAATAATTTTATGAATACTGAATGATGAATATTTATTGATTTCGCTAATGCAGAGGTGCTATAACAATTATCAAGCCAATCCTTTACTGTATCTATTTCCATCAATAAGCAATGAGTACACGACATTATTTATTACCTATTGTTATAAAACTTTAAAACAGTGCCATGCAATTACCTATTATTGTATTATATGAAGTGTATCCAAAGACTCTTTTCCTATTGGAAATATTTAGATGGGATCAAAATAATATAATATCACTTATAACGTTTTTCTAAAGTCAAAGAACAGTTTAAACAACAAGAAATGTTTCCCTTTAATAACTTCAACAGTACTGTATCTGTTGAAGTTATTTCAAACTGTAGACCTTCGAATTGAAGAAATTTTTATTGGTATAAATGATTTTCACAATAATCAATTTTGAGAATAAATGAACGTCTTGAAAATAGGTTTTTGGTCTTACTACTATCAAACATCTTTTTTAAATATTTTCAAGTATTTTTACAGCGAAGATATTGTAAGCTGCCTACACCCACCTTGTCCCCATAAAAACAGTTAAACAGTTGATCAGTATTAACACCTATAGATGAAGATCAGTTTTATCAACTAAATGGCCTGTTCGAATGCTTGATTTGACACCACTCGATTTTTTCTTATAGGGTTACTTAAACAAGCGAAAAAAGAATTAATTGATAGTTGTCGAAATCAAATATTCGAGTTGTTATGACGGAGTGATAACAATATTCTACAGTGATAATATACTCAGTGAGAACTCTAAAATATTGACAGAATTAGAATGGTTAGTTGTAACTAAGATGTCTGAAACTGTGGTATGAGGACTCCTCGTTGTTTGATAGATAAAAATTCGACCAATTTGGGCGTAATGGGCACAGTTTCATGGCGGCGCCACCATGTCAATCACATCGTTTTCATTCGTCAATCTCAGATGTTCCGAAATTGTTTTCACTCACGAATTTGTGAGAATATTCTTATATTTCGGTTCAGAACACGAAGTAAGAGATCTGAGAGAAGTGAGACTGCTTAGCATCAGGCTTACTTGTCTCACTTAATGACGGGAGTAAAAATTGTAACCTACAAAATTTAAAACAGTATACTTATGGCGAATTCCATTGCCAAAACCAGTAGTGCACTGGTGCTGCACTGAGTGCAATGAATGTTGCACTGGAAGTCAAAATGTTCGACGAAATTCTTCAATGGAATACGACTAATACGAGTCATGCACTCAGTGCGCACGGGTTCTACCAATGGAATTCGCTATTACATCAGCAAATAACCTCTTCCATTATATTCCGATGATTCATCAGTAGAAGAGCTGCTTGTTCTTGAAAAATATATGCCGTTGCTTGATCCTTCACTGAACAAACAATAACATTTATCGTATAAATGTAGTGAGCAGAATGTAAGAAGAACGTGTTTCCTTTTGGCGAGCTGTTCTGGTGAACAGAATGCTTATCAATTCGTCCAAATGTCTGTAATTTTAGAATATTTGACCGAAAATGGTCTCAAACGATTAGTTTTGACTCACTGATGAAGAATCCGAGGTCAAAATTGATTCTGTCCGGCCGGCCGTCAGCACGAATACGCTCGAACGTAATGAGTTAGAGAGTTGACATTTTCAGAGTTGGTTTGGACTCCAAATGCGCCGTCCAAGTTCGTTAATGGGCAAAATCTGCCAAGTGGTTTCAGAGTTACAGCCATATGAAATTTCGTTTCCCCAATAACTCGAACAATACTGAGGATTTATGAAAAATTTTGTGAGGGTCGCATGACTGGAAAATTAAAAAAATCTGTATGTATCTCAATTTGAAATAAAGTTCTAGATTTGAACTCGATCGGATCTATATTGGTTAAGATATTGCCGACATATCGAAATATTCCAACGACTGAGATGTACTGGTCCACTGGTTTTACACTCGACCAGCGAAGCTGTCAACAGTTTTCGATTTTTTACCTTATGAAGAGAATTTAATGAATGAAATCGGCCGAAGTCAAATTTGGCAAGTCATAACATTCCTGCAATACCTAGTGAGAATTGGTATATCGGGTGTATGATACGCAACTTATTTTACAGCCAAGTTCTCGATTTAAACTTGCTCGAATAATGGTAACATGATAATATTTTTCTGAAATTAGAAATTTGAAAACATGATATCAAAGGTCAGTACAATAACATAGGTACAAGTTACGGAATCCACATTAATTATTTAGAGCTTCTGTGGCCCAGTGGTAGGGATTCGTCTTCTTACATAAATACATATTTGTCATTAATATTTACAATGGTAAAATAACAACAAATAATTATTACCGTCAAAGTTTACACGATTTGTCACACAAAGTAATTGAAAACGGAAATGTTTCTACTATTGAACAAGTATATGACGAATTTATCACATGAACAAGTAAGACGAACAATCTAAAAAATTCATTTGTATTATGAATTGTCTGTTTCAATAAAAGATTCTTAACGAAATTGATTTATCGCTCAACACCTGGTGAAACATCCTTAATAAACTGATAAATAAAATCTCTTGACTACGTTCACAAAAGATTCTCAACTTTTTTATGGAACCCTACAACACTCAACTTCTTCAGACATTCAGGTAGTTTATTATACAGTGCGCGTCAAAATTATGGGACAAAAATTTTTCTTTTTTGAAAATATTTTTCAAAAAAGAAAAATTTTTTCTTGAAAATTCCTGCACGCCTATAAAGAAGATACAAAGACCTTGCCAAAAAAGTACCACATGACCCACTTTCCCTATTCGAAAAATTTAGAGGGTTGATGGGATGGCACAGGATGCAACAAAAATCCTTCAAAAATGCATACAAATTTGGTAAAAGTGAAACAAAATTGACCTGTTTCAGGATTTTGTTGCCAAATATTTTTCTTCTGAGAAAATGAATCTGTTCCATAATTTTGACGCGCACTGTATAACTTTTGGCAAGTGTAGTTCAATCCCTGGCATCTTGGCAAGTATAGGTACCAGGATCGATTCCCGTACCCGAAATAATTGCACTAATTATTTTTGACCCAACAGTGAATGTATGTATTCGAATGGGTCCTTGCGCCACCACAGACTCAGAAGTGTTTATTTTCACACAACAGTGAATGGTATGTATTTGAGTCGAAATTAACCGACCTTTTTTGGACGTTTGTGTTTGCAGTCGGATCTATTTTCTTGGAAATATTGGGAATAATTTGTTTTCCTGGAGCTGAGCAGCTTTGAGCGAGCACCTGGATGGGTGACCATTCTGGCTTTAAATTAGAACAGCGTGCCACAGCTCCTGGTCACAGTACATTTCCAACATTGCCAAGAAAATGTCTAACAAAATTGAATCAGTGCAATACACGATTATGACCTTTCGCATGTCAAATTTCTGAATTAGTTCAAAAATCGAGGGGGAAACTTTAGTCGAATTCAAGCGAGTAACCGCGGAGCAGAGCGGTTAAGACCAATCTCTTGCTAAACATAACCGATCGCTTGTAATAGACCACATTAGTTAGGTTAGGCGGGAAATTTGAATTACGATCCATCCGTGGATCCGAGCCCTGCATTCCCCATGCATTTCTTATGGACCTAATATTTACGCGAATTTCTCGCCTGTTTTTAGATACTTTGGCTAATTTCTTAAGGTTTATTTTGGTTAAAATAGATTCTGTGAACCTTTCTAAACCATCTGGAATCAAGTTTTATAACAAAATTGTATATTTCCAAAATAATTAATAAATATAAAAGTGTTCACCAAAATCGGCCTTGTAATGACGCACAACAGAAGTCATCTGCGACATACGGAACTCTTTCGAACTAGAATGGTTTCAATTTTGATTTAAGAATAAATAGAAGTAGATTTTAATGTGGAAATAACATGAAAACATGCACTAATGATGAAGGTACCCAATACTTGTTGTCTCTGTACTAACATGCTCTTTTAAATAGGGTGGTTTCATCTCAAAGTTGAAATACCTTGTTAAAAAATTTGAATATGGATCTCCCGCCAAGCGACTGATTTCTAACTAATGTGGTCTATAGCGAGGGATTGGTCTTAACCGCTCTGTTCCGGTTACTCGCTTGAATTCGACTATTGACATACACGCTGATGACAATTGTCAATAAATCCGTGCAGATGTCAGTTTGTAACAGTTTGGAATTTTTTCTTATATGCGATGAAATTTACAATTTCTTAAGAATCTTGAGCTTCTGCAACAAATTATTATGCAGGAATTACTGAAAATATTTCAGGGCCGCTATTAATTCGGTTAGCACTCCGTGATATTCCGTTGAAGTTTTCAATTAGAGATGACAACGAATTTATAGACGTAACATCATGTGTATAATAGAATCTCAACAACTTATACAGATCTTAAATTGCCTATTAATTCTAAATGAGCGCCGAAGAAAAGTGGGCGAATACTTTTAGAGCCTCTTTTGTTATCCTTCTCTACAAAGAAAGTAGAAATTTGTAATTCAATCGTCGTCAATTCACACGTAACTGTAATTTCCATGGAACGAAGTAATTCAAGAACGAGAAAACCTGACAGACAAAGCGGCACAAAAATCCGTTCACCTACGACACGACACAGTTCTTGTGGTAAATCTAATGAAAACAATTTATTCAATCCACAAGTTCGACAGATTGTTTCAGGATCGAGGTGATGATCGCTTTTGGCGCGCTGTTCTATGAACAGAGTGCGTATAAAATCGTCCAAATGTCTGTAATTTTCGAATATTTGGCCGAGAATGGTCCTAAACCATTAGTTTCGACTCACTTATCAAGAATCCGAGGTCAGGTTTGGAGTCCAAATGCGCCGGCTGAGATTGTTAATGGGCAATATCCACCGAGTAGTTTCAGAAATATACCCATCTGAATTTATGTTTTCCCAATAACTCGAAAAATACTAATCTGATCGAGTCAAAGCACGGTAATTAGTTGAAAAATACTGACACGAAGACTTATGCCAAATTTAAAAAAATTATTAATAAAAAATCTGTATCTCAGAAACTATCCGTCAGATATCTTTGAATTAACGGACGAATTAACGGACAGGACAATAACAAGTGGACCAGTAACGAGGACAATCACGAAAGGATGTCCGCAAGGATCATGCCTTGGACCAACCCTGTCGCTGCTGGTAATGCAGGGATGGTTCAGGAAAATGGACGACGTGAACGAAATATGGAAAACAGATGAGGCACGAAGACGAGACGTAGACATAGAATATACACACACACTTGCAAATTTCCAGGCGTTTGCAGACGACCAGTGCATGCTCCTCGAAGAAAACTCCGCAAAGGAGATGGAAAATGGCGATACGCATGGGAGGGATGCAAACGCTGGGAATGTGAAAGTGGAAACAAATACAACGAGAACAAAACAGAGACAATGTTTATGTACAGCAGACGAAAAGTGAGACCACCGACAATAAAAACAGACGACGTTACATTACAGCACAAAGACACCATAAAATACTTAGGACTAACGATAGACAGAACACTTACTTATTTACCACACGTAAAAGAGACAAGACAGAAAATCAACAAAACGGCGACAAAACTATTGGGAACAATTAGCAGGACGTACGGACACGACAAGGACATTATAAAACAAATTACGGAGAGTGTGATGAAACCGGCTGCGCTGTATGCCTCTGAAATATGGGGCATCTACGCAGAAAGGACTCCACTGAGAAGACAGACGGACGCGACACAGAGACCATTGCTTCTTCTCATAAATAGGCCCTACGCCACTATACCAACATCGGCACTGCAGGTTATTGCAGGGGTTTCGCCATGGTGGACAGAAGCAAAACACAGACATAACGATTGGACTAAAAACAGAACGGACATACATACCAGAAGGCTCCAAACAAAAGACAATCCACAACTCTCTAGAGAACGGAAGATAGACACAAACAACAAGAAAAAAAAAAAAAAAGCACTGACGTGAAGTCAGTACTCTTTGGCGCGCGTGTTCACGGTGGCTAATTTGAATTGAATTATTCAAAATTTAACAGTGCTGTATCTAAGCTGCCATCAGGATAGAGTAACAAAGTTGGAAAAGAACACAAGTGACTCTCCTTAGTCGCACAAGCTCCTAGAAGATTTGGGAGGGTCAGTATAATCCTAATCATGTTTATAGCACGCGCGCCAAAGCAGATTGACTTTTTACACTTTTTCTTTCATTGTTAAGTCAATCTGCTTTTGCGCGCGTGCTATAAACATGATTAGGATTATACTGACCCTCCCAAATCTTCTAGGAGCTTGTGCGACTAAGGAGAGTCACTTGTGTTCTTTTCCAACTTTGTTACTCTATCCTGATGGCAGCTTAGATACAGCACTGTTAAATTTTGAATAATTCAATTCAAATTAGCCACCGTGAACACGCGCGCCAAAGAGTACTGACTTCACGTCAGTGCTTTTTTTTTTTTTTTTCAAGTTCCTTTAACAAATATAGCTATCAATACAGTTTGGCTGTTAGTTTTACCGTAGATCAGAAAAAAATTCGGTTGTGGGTCCTCCGTTAGGGACGAAATGGCATCTTCTCCAAATCCGAACGCATTTTAATATAGATCTACCGAATATAGTTATTTATAAATTCGCCTCAGGGCCACCATACAGAAATTTCAAATCGGAAACAACGCTATTTCCCCCAAACTGACTTGTGTCCGTGCACTGAATTGACATGAATATTCTTTTAAAACCTCACAATATCGGCTCATTACTCCCAACATAACCCAAACAACCCAAAACCATTCACTTCTCGTCTGCGCAAGCGCAGTATACTCGTGGCTGCAAGTCCTCCCAAAATTACACACCTCACAAAAAACTCCGATTCTCCAACACTAGTGGTTCAGGAGATATCGCTTCTTGAATCCACGCATGCGCAGACCCTCACCAGGGGATTCTATAGCGGAAAAGCATCCGCCACCCCAAAACCCCAATCCTCTCTGACGAAAGCACCACCAGTTAAATCACTGATGGTCTGCTCATGCGCAAAACGAAAAATGCCCGTAAGGGGTTGCATCCATTTCGAAATTAACCCCAGGGCCAAGGTAAGGACACTTTAACTCTGAAGCAACCCTACAGCCCCCAAACTGACTTGTCCTTGCACTGAATTGCTATGAATATTCTTTTAAAACCTCATAATATCGTCTCAGCACTCCCAACATAACCCATCCAACCCAAAAACAGTCACTTCTCTTCTGCGCATGCGCAATCTACTCGCGGCTAAAAGTCCTTTTCAAAATAACACACCTTACAAAAAACTCCGATTCTCCAACACTAGTGGTTCAGGAGATATCACATCTTTATTCCACGCATGCGCAGACCCTCAACAGGGGATTCTATAGAGGAATAGCATCCGCCACCCCAAAACCCTAATCCTCTCTGACGAAAACACCACCAGTTAAATTACTGATGGTCTGCTCATGCGCATAACGAAAAATGCCTGTAAGGGGTAACATCAATTTCAAAATTAGCCCCAGGGCCACGGTACGGACACTTTAACTCGGAAACAACGCTACATCCCTCAAACTGACTTGTCCTTGCACTGAATTGCTATGAATATTCTATTAAAACCTCATAATATCGACTCAGCACTCCCAACATAACCCATCCAACCCAAAAACAGTCACTTCTCTTCTGCGCATGCGCAATCTACTGGCGGCTAAAAGTCCTCTCAAAATAACACACCTTACAAAAAACTCCGATTCTCCAAAACTAGTGGTTCGGAAGATATCGCATCTTTAATCTACGCATGCGCAGACCCTCATCAGGGATCTGAATTCTATGGAGGAATAGCATCCGCCACCCCAAAACCCCAATCCTCTCTGACGAAAACTACAGCAGTTAAAGGACTTCTCATCCGCGCATGCGCAATACGGAAAATGCCCGGAAAGGGCAGCATGAACCTCAAAAACATATGTTTCGGCATTAAAAGCAAAGTATTCCGCAAAATAGTAGTAATTTTTTTATTTTTTTCATGTCACGTGATCATCACGAAATTTTGCAAAAGTGTTTGCTTTGGTCTTTTGCATCTAACTACTGAGTTTCAATTTAATCAGATCAGTATTTTTCGAGTTATCGTGAAAACAAAATTTTCAAATTTTCAAAATTTTTTTTTGCCACTTTAGGGCCGTCCGTTCAACACAAAACTTCGCAGGCATATAAAGGTCATGATTCTACAATCTGATGCAAAATTTCAAAAAGATTGAGTGATCGGTTCCGGAAATATTCATAAAAAACGTTTTTATTAAAAACGGCCTTAACTCCGAAACCGCTCGGTCGATTTCGCCCGTTAACGAACTTGTCCGAGATATTTACGCTACGAAACTACCCTGCAAATTTCAACGCTCTAAGTCGTTCCGTTCGAGAGTTATCGTGCTAACGGCCGGACCGGCCGGACCGGCCGGCCGGACCGGACGGACAGAATTGAATTTGACCTCGAATTCTTCATCAGGGAGTCGAACCCAATCGTTTGAGACCATTTTCGAAAAAAAATTCGAAAAATACAGACATTGTGACGAAATGATAGCACGCTGTTCCTTGCGGAACACGCGCGCAAAAAGACATTTTGTAAGGAGGAAACGATGAGACAAGACATAATGAGGGAGTGGCAACATGCATGGGACACTGAACAAAAAGGACGAGAACTATACGAGCACTGCTCACAGATAGGGACGCACAGACTAAAACTTACATTCAAAGCGACACAACTAAGTACGGGACATGGAAACATGAATGGGTACCTACACAGATTTAACTTGACGGATACGGACGGAAATTGTAACTGCAACGGACAAACAGAAGATGCTCGACACATAAGGACGGAATGCACGCTGACAGACAGAAATGAAATAAGACAGGAAATTATGAGGATTTACAACAACATAAATATACAATTAAGGAAGGACGGAAAGGCAAACGAAACGGACATAAACAAACTGAACGAATGGGCACAGAAAGCTATAAACGACACCAACTAACAAACTGACAATTAACGAGGACAAAGGTTGCAGCAGAACACCTAGCTGCAACGAAACAAATATAGCTAAAGCCGAAAGGCGGGAAGCTAAAAACACTCACTTCCAAGATATCGTTGAAATACTACGAGATCCTTCAAGACCTAATTATACAGTAAAATTTTCAACGAACATTGCTTGAAACTCAAAAGGTAGAACAGTGCTTCGAAATATAATGATTTGAAAAAAAATTTTGTTGAACAGAGAATGCAATTTTGCAAATTGCAGTAGACTTGGTAGTAGAGTTAGGTTTTGAAGGCATTCGCGAAATTTCAGTGGTGTCGGGCGGATAGTTTCTGATATAGAATATTTTTCGATTATTTTTTTTTTAATTTTCTAATGATACAATTCTCGCGAAATTTAGCAAAAATTTTTGAGCCGGCATTTCACAACTAGCAATTGAATGCACAACCTGTCCTAAGAATTTTAAGTCGCTATCTTTTTCCGTTCTCAGTTTATCGTGACGTAAATAATATTTTTAAAATTTGTTTGAAAATTTTCTAGCGACATGATTCCCTCAAAATGTCACAAACGTCTTTGTATTTGTATTCTACAACCCACTACCAAGTTTCAATTCTATCGGATCTGTATTGGTTGATGACAAAATTATTACTCGGAAACCGTTGGGCCGATTATGCCCATTAACGAACTTGTCGACAGAATCAAATTTGACCTCAAATTCTTCATCACTGAGTTGCACCTAGTCGTTCGAGATCTATCTCGGCAAAAAACTCGAAAATTACCGACATTTGGCAAAATGATAATGCGATGTTCCCCAGAACATACGCGCAAAAATCCAGCCTCAGTGTAATGGCCGGTGAAATTTGACGCTGCCTTCCGGACTAGAACTAAAAGGCTTTAGGGTTTCGCGCGACGTCGATTTTCTCAGAAAATCAAGAGATCTGTTTTAGGCCAACAAAAATAATGAGCATGCGTTCTGCGAATCCAAGTGCAGACTATGTCTGGAAAACGATTAATCTATCGGCCAAGTCGAGAGCCTCTCAAGGTAGACGCTCACTTAGGCGAAGCGTCGCCAACGGAAGCGTGGCGAGGAGAAGAGTCATTTCGCCGAGGACCGCGCATTGGGACGAAGTGTCAGGTCGCGTATCGGAAGGAATTGAGAGTCCCTTGAATCTTTTCAGTATCATTTGAATTTATCATATCGTGCTGTCAAGATGAGCAGCTCTTCTTCTGAAGACGATCTGTTTGTTTTGGGTTTAATTGCCAGTATGAAAGAAGGAGAAGATGCCAATAAAAAATGCGGGCCAGAAACATAAATCAAAGGAGGGAACGTACGGTGAATTTCATCACTTGTTTTCCGACTTCAGACAAAAGAAAAAGATATATTTTAAATACTACAGCAAGCATTTCCTACTGAATACTACCACTGACTGACTATAGAACACGGATCAGTAATGCAATTTTGACTCTTCTCTTCGCCTGAGACCGCACACTTGGGCGAAGCGTCAGGAGAAACAACTCCTAGTTGCTTCGAAGATCATTCGCGCGTCAACCGACTCGTCTCTTCTCTTCGCTTCGTCTAAGTGAGCGGCTCTCCATTGAATTCAATGTAAACTTCTTGGGCGAAAAACGACGCGCCTCTTCCATTCGGGACGCTTCACCTAAGTGAGCGTATACCTTAAAGGTAGACGCGTCGTTTCTCAAGGTACGCGCGTCATTTTTCGCCCAAGAAGTTTGCATTGAATTTAATGGAGAGCCGCGCACTTAGACGAAGCGAAGAGAAGAGGCGAGTCTAATGACGCGCGAATGATCTTCGAAGAAACTAGGAGTCGTTTCTTCTGACGCTTCGCTCAAGTGCGCGGTCTCAGGCGAAGAGAAGAGTCAAAATTGCATTCTTGATCCGTGTTCTATAGTCAGTCAGTGGTGGTATTCAGTAGGAAATGCTTGCTTTAGTATTTAAAATATTTTTTTTTCTTTTGTCTGAAGTCGGAAAACAAGTGATGAAATTCACCGTACGTTCCCTCCTTTGATTTATGTTTCTAGCCCGCATTTTTGATTGGCATCTTATTCTTATTTCATACTGGAAATTAAACCCAAAACAAACAGATCGTCTCCAGAGGAAGAGCTGCTCATCTTGACCGCACGATATGAAATATTAAAATGATACTGAAAAGATTCAAGGTACTCTCAATACCTTCTGATACGCGACCTGACGCTTCGTCCCAATGCGCGGTCTTCGCCGAAATGACTCTTCTCCTCGCCGCGCTTCCGTTCGCGACGCTTCGCCTTAGTGAGCGTGTACCTTTAAGCTCACCTCCCTTATCAAATGACTGGAGCTTGTGGTGATCTGTAAATTCAAGTGTACGACGATAGCCCGATCGGTAGCAGTGGCATTCCATATCTCCATATCAGTCTCCATATCAGTCCATATCTAAACAAGCTCAAGCCAACTGAAGATATTCTCATTTCCAGTTGCAAAACTCTCAGGTAACCTTATCGGCTCATTTACTCCGTTTAGATCTTCCTGTCACCGTTTTTCTGTTCGCCATAAAAGACGGAGTATACCAATGGCCCCTTTCACTAAATGGAAAACGGACTAGCTCGATCCAACAAATTATTGCGCACGTAATTATGACAGCGGTAAAATGAAAAGCGGATAGGATAATTGGTCCCGAAGTCAGCTGATAAACTGTCCTGCTGTATAATGAGTCGAACTCTGTCACGGGCAAACGAGTCAACATACAACCGACACGGCAAGTCCACAGGTGTTCTCCTCGGAAATGGACCGAAAAATGGCGTTTATTTATACGTGAACGACAAGCGATATCCGCTAATTATTCTCGGATACCCTGTTCTTGTGTCTTGTATTCGACCGGACCGAAATGTCACCTGGGGTCGACCATTATTTCGCAAAGAGATGGAAACTGAGCTCAAACTGCGAAATAATTGGACATACATTTTTTGCTTCTATGTATTTTGTGATTTTTATTCCGGCGAACAACTTTAAAATAACTGTTGGTATTTTCTTTATTAGTTGATTATGTCAAAGCATCACATTATTCTCTCGATTACTTAATTTTATTGTGAAATCAAGAAGGAATAGAGTTTCACCGCATGACCACCTACCAAAAAAAAAATTAAAATTGGTTCAAGCACAGACGTGAAGTCGGGAGCTTTTACGCGGATGTTCTATAGTGTCTACTCACCTCCATTGGCACTCTTATCGAATTTACCATCGATAGATACAGTTTTCTCAGCTTTTATAATATATGAATACATTTAATACCATTTTAATGAATTACTTCAGTAACGAGAGAATCTATATGATTACATAATTTTTGGGCGTATGTTCTAGGGGAACATCGTCCTATCATTTCGTCCAAATGTCTGTAATTTTCGAATTTCGAGCTGAAAATTGGCTAATAGACTAATTCGGACTCCCTGATCACGAATCCGGTGTCAGATCTTAGGGTGCCGTCCGGCCGGCCGGCCGGCAGGCCGGCCGGTTGTCCGGCCGTGTGCACGATAACAGGAGCACCGAAGGTCCTATCGACTTCAAACTTTCAGGGTAGGTTTCTGATCAAAATGCGACGGTTAAGTTCGTTAACGGGCAAAATCGGCCGGACGGTTTAGGAGTTATAGACATTTAAAATTTTGAGGTTATTTCCCTGATATTTCAGGAACTAAAGAAGATGTTGAATCGAAACTTTGTAGTCAGTTCGAGGATATAAACGCGCAACTTTTGGCAAAATTCTGTTATGATCGAAATGTTGGTAATTTTTAAAAAAATATTTCTTTTAATTTTTTCGAAAAAAAAATTTTTTTTTCGTGAACTATTCATCAGATTGCAACAAAAACTTGTACTAACGTCAATTGTGGTATTTTGCAACATTGTGCAAAATGTTGGCTCTATACGATTTCAATTTCTGGAGATATAAGACAAAATGTGTCAAATTTCCTGGGTCTCTCTCAGTATTTTCATCGATTATTCTATGAACTCTTTGAATTCCACCGAAAACAAATTCAAAGACATAAACATAAAGAATCAAGTCATAGTTTAGACGTCGAAAGAAGGACGATGTTGATCGACTTGAAAAGGTACCTATTTCAAGAAATGCAATAATGAAATGCTTAATTTTTTTTATGGTCACAGAAAATCGTCACAAAAATCTATTTACCTCATTTGACGGCTGTTTGTCAAATCAATTAATTCCAATGATTGATGTCAGATTTCCTACATACCAAGTTCAAACACATTTTATTATATGGAAAACACTTATTATGATCACGTTCTACAGGAATTGATACTAAATAGAAGCTAGATGAAGATTATTGTAATGGAAAATTTGTGTTCCAGAATAATATTAAGGTATTCAACATGATACTGCTTTTTTTCTTTACTGGTCAGTACGGGCCACAAGGAACATGCGCCCAAAAGCTCCTGTCCACAGGGCTTGAACCCATTTTTAATTATTTCATATGTATTCTATTGAAATGGAAAATGGGCTTTCTGGCGCTCTAGTTCAAACAGACAAATTATATCTCCGAAAGTATTGGTTTCTCAGAGTTGGGAATCATATCAATGTATTCTTATGATAGAACTGCATCATAGAGGAAATTCAGTTCAAATACATGGAAGAAATCAAATTAAAATAGCTTAAATGAATTTGACTCTCTCTTATAGAACAGGATGAAATGTACGAGTATGAACACAGATCATATAATAAAGCTTAGATAGAATAATTATAGCATTCTGTGAAAACATAGAAGTACGATTCATTATTGAAATTTAGAAAAATCATATGTCCGGAAGTATTTGATTGTTGGAGTTGAAAATTATATCAATTGATTTTTATGGTGGAACTGCATCTTAAATAAAAATTGAATTGGAAATTTGTTACTTAAAAAAAATTTTTTTTTTCGTTACTCCGAAACCATTTGGCCTATTCTGCCCAATAACGAACTTAACCGAGATATTCATCTCCCTAACCTACTCTGAAAATTTCAACTGCCTAGCCCATTCCGTTCGAAAGTTATTGTAGAATTTTTTTTTTATTTTCAAAAATTTTTTTGACACTTTGCGGTAACCTGGTCAATACAAAACTTCACATGCGTATAATGGTCATGATTCTACAATTTGATGCTAAATTTCAGATAGATCGAGTGATCGGTTTCGGAAATATTCATAAAAATATGTTTTTACTAAAATCGGCCATAACTCCGAAACCGCTTGATAGATTTTGCCCATTAACGAACTTAGCCGAGATATTTACGCTCCAAACCCACCTTGCAAATTTCAATCCTCTAACTCCTTTAGTTCTAGAGTTATCGTGCCGGACCGGCCGGACAGAATCGATTTCGACCTCGGATTCTTGATCAGTGAGTCGAACCAAATCGTTTGAGACCATTTTCAGCCAAAAATTCCAAAATCACAGACATTTGGAGAAATTGATAAGCACTCAGTTCCGAGGAACTAGAGCGCCAAAAACGGAAAAACTTATACGCCTCGACTAACTCCAGGATACGATGTTCAAGAAATTTCGCGAAAATTAGTGGGTCAGCATTCTACAAGTAATCACTGAATTTTTATTGGTTCAGATTTGTATATTTTGAGTTATAGAGGAAATATCAACAAAATTTCACATGAGTATAACTCCAAAACCATTTGGCCGATTATGTCATTTCCGTTCTCAAGTTATCGTGAGATACATAATATTGTCATAATTTTTTTAAAATTTTCTAGTATACGATTCTCACAGAATTTCAATCACGTCTTTATATCGATATTTTACAATTAACTGCCATTCGATCGGATCTGTATTTTTTGAGCTATCGAGAATATAATAATCCAGATGGGTATAACTCCGAATCCGTTTGGCGGATTATGCCCAACAATGAACTTAACTCTCCCATTCAGAGTCTATCTCTTTTCGTTCTAAAGTTATCGAGGCAACGGTCACCCATGCAGCTACTGAACTCACCCAAGGCTGATCGGATCTCCAACAATATAGATCCGATCGTGTTCAAACTTGGAACTAGGCAGTATAGTTAGGTTCTGAAGACTCTCGCAAAATTTCTGCGATTTCGGAAGAATAGTATCAGATAAAGAATTTTTTTCAACAATTTTCAATGATTTTAAAAAAAATTTCTAGTACCTATATTACGATCTTCACGAAATTTTGCGAGAATTATCGCGCCGGCACTAATTAAGTAGCATGTTTGAATTGGATCACAGCTTGTATTTTGTCGAGTTATTGAGGAAATAACAACCAAATTTCAGATGGCTATATCTCCAAAACCATTTGACCGATTTTGCCTATTAACAAACTCAAATGTCGCATTCAGATGCTCAACGTACCCTAGAAATTGCAAGTCGCTATCTCTTTTCGTTCTCAGATTATCGTGACATAAATAATATTTTTTAATCATTATCTATTGTTCCGATTCACACAAAATTTTACAATCGTCTTTATGTCAGTATTCTACAACTAGCTACCAAGTTTCAATTCGACCGGAACTGTATTGGTTGATGACAAAATCATCACTCGGAAACCGTTGGGCAGATTATGCCCATTAATGAACTTGTCCGGCTGGCCATTCGTTGCCATTAAAACTTTCAAACGGAAAGAGAGAACGACTTGCAATTTTTAGTGTAGGTTGCGCTCCTGAATGCGATGGTTAAGTTCATTAATGGACATAATCGTCCAAACAATTCCGGAGTTATAGCTAAAATATTGGTTCCTGAATAACTCAAAAAATACAGATCCGCTCGAATTGAAACTTTTTTGAACAAATTATTCAGGTTATACCTGGTTACCATTTAACGCACTTTGATTGAAAAAAAATTAATTCCATTTGGCAGGGACACACTGTATAACTAATCTAAAGGCATGCCTATAGCTGCATTAACTTCGCATTAACGTTCTGTTTTGTCACACGAATTTTTCGCACCACATATTAAAAATATCAAATCTGCTACTTCATGCTGATTCCCAAGGAGCCTAACATTATCAGTTCAAGGTAATCATTTCTACTTATCTTCTTGAGTCGGCATGATTTGCTGTTAAGCTCTCTGCGCCACGCATATTCGCTATGGTAATTAAAATATGGTGTACGGATACTACGAATCACAGTTGGTGCCGGATTAACTGATTAGTGAGCTGTGAAGACGATCAGTTTTCGTTTCGTATTTCAGCGTGAGCCCTGCAAACATTTCCAACATACCATTGACCAAATATAGCACTAGGTGCGTCAGACAAAGTTAACACTGTTCTTCATTTAGATTTTTTATTCAAGGAATCGTTAAAGGATAATTTGGGAGCTTAATTATATTATAATAAATGTTTGTTTCCCTTCTGGGTTTTCTCTCCCTATCTCGGGAAAATATCTATGAAATAAAACAAATTATTAGTTTGAAATTGCTTTTCAACACTGGATATTTGTCAGAAGCAATATATAGAACAATGTTGCCTAATAAACAGTAGCGAAACATCATCAACGATATTACACCAAGCGAACATTTTCAGAATTATTTTTTGTTGAAAGTTATTCTGAAATTTGTCACAGTGACAGTCCTTGAAAAAACATAGTAACACTTTTTGCGCGTATGTTCTGGGAAACATCGTGTTATCATTTTGCCCAAATGTCTGTAACATTCGAATTTTTTTACGAAAATAGTCTCAAACGATTCGGTTCAACTTCCCAATGAAGAATTCGAGGTCAAATTTGGTTCTGTCCAGCCGGCCGTCCGGCCGTTGCCACGATAACTTGAGGACGGAAAGAGCTAGCGACTTGAAATTTTCAGGGTAGGTGGCGCATCTCAATACGACGGAGAAGTTCGCTAATGGGCATAATCAGCCCAATGGTTTCCGAGGAATAATTTTGTTTTCAACCAATATAGATCCGATCGAATTGAAACTCGGTGAATAGTTGTAGAATATAAACCTAAGCACGTTTCTGAAATTTTGTGAGAATCGTATCGATAGAAAATTATTAAAAAATATTTTTGATGTCACGATAACCTGAGATCGGAAAGAGATAGCGGCTTGAAGATTTCAGGTTAGGTTGTGCATCTGAATGCGACATTTGAGTTTGTTTATAAGCATAATCGGCCAAACAGTTTAAGAGTTATAGCCATCTGAAATTTGGTTGTTTTTTGCTCCTCATCAATTCGAAAAATACGAAACCGATTGAATTCAAACATGGTTATTAGTTGTAAAATGCCAACGCAAAAATTCTTGCAAAATTTCGTGAGGATAGTATTTGTAGAACATTTTTAAAAAATCATTAAAAATTGAAAAAAAAATATATATCAGTAACTATTCGTCTGAAATTGCTGAAATTTTGCAAGAGCCTTTAGAACATAACTCTACTGCCAAGTTTCAAGATTTAACACGATCGGTTAAATATTGTTGGAGATTCGAGCAGCCTTGTGTGAGTTTAGTAGATGGGTGACCGTTGCCTCGATAACTTTCGAACGAAAGGAGATAGGGACTAGCAATTTTCAGGGTAGGTTGCGTATCCGAATGGGAGACTTAAGTTCATTTTTGGGCATAATCGGTCAAATGGTTTCCGATTTATACCCACCTGGAATATTATTTCTTTGATAACTCAAAAAATAAAGATTCGATCGAATTGAAGCTAGTAGTAGAAAATCAACATAAGGAACTGTTTGAAATTTTGTAAGAACCGTACCGACCAATACTGGCCGCCAAGAAGTTGTGATTTAACTTGTTTGCACCATTTTCTTTGGGGTTTGTTGAAAAGTAAGGTCTATGCGAACCATCCTGAGACAACTGAGGAACTCAAAGAAGAAATTGCACGTCAAATTCGTCAAATCCTGTAGCCCTTACTGCAAAATTTCATCAAAATAGTGCATACCTGCCAACAGAGCAACGGTGCCATTTATCCGATATCTTGTTTCATGTGTAAATGTCATCACTACCTCCATACATATGTAGAACAAAATGTTAATAAAATATCAAATAAATATATATTTTTTGATTTTTAAAATTCAAGTTCTTGCTGAGACACCCTTTATAATATCCTTTACACTCTTGGAATCTCTTGAAATAAACAGATATAATTCTAGGAAGATTCTTTTAAATCAACAAACAGATGTTGTAACGATCACCGTTACTGAATATCTTCAAATAGTTAAGAAGTGGCACCGGCAATCTAAGACTACATATAGTCTAAGGTGGCAATCACCAATTTCTTTTTATTAATCATTAAGGGATACTGTGGGAGTATATTCTGTTTATTATTTCAGCATGCCGTTTTTGTCTCCAGTACCTACTTTTATGATTTTGTTAAGTGTTTCCCAATCCTCATACTGAATCAGTTCAAATGTAGTACCTGAAGAAGCCACATTGCGTCGAATCAATTGTCGTTATCGATAAATAAATTGGTGGAAATTAAAACTTGAATCATTATTGACTTAATTTTGGCACACTCTGTAGAATACAGATTCGACATGAGATTTTTAATCTTCAAACGAATATTCAGTAACGGTTCAATCAATCCCGTATTCGTTCTCTTTCATTTGTCATAGAAATTCAATATTTTATATTCGATATCAACTGAAATTTGAATAAAAGTCGGGGTCAAAGTATTCTTAATAGAAAATGAATATCAACAAGACTCAAAGAATGTTTCTTGTATTTATACCTAGATATATTCGAGAATCCGGAGAATCAGAATGTTCAGAGCGGGTACAATATAAATTCCCCACATATTGTGTTGTTCCGGTTGAGACTATAATCAAAATATAAACAACTCTTTTACCCTTGCCATGTAAATTATATGGATACCTGTCGTGACAACATTAAACGCGCCGTTAGATACTAAAAATAATAAAATTTCCCCAATAACAAGGAAGGAATTATCTCGGAAAGACAATGTAATTTCGAATGACGGGGCGATCGCAGGCAGTGGCGTACGACTACTTATGGATTGGACCCTTTTATTCGAGATATGAAATCGACGTTTCTAAACTTCTCTAATAATATATAATCTCCAGAAGATGCATTTTTAACACACCATCAACTTCTTCAGGCACTTATTTCATTCTTCACGGACAGGAACTGTCAGCCAAATCAGTGCGTAGATGTCTAAAACAATGGTGTATTAACACCTCGTTGTTAGGCGGATAAAAATTTGACAAAATTTACCGATATGGCAGATATTTCCTGGCGGTGCCACCATGTCCATCGCATGTTTTTCATTCGTCGAACAGCGTGAAATAATACGAAAATTTTCATATAAATTCATAATTTGCAAAACATACCCATAAGTTTCTTGTTGATTGATGTTGGCCAGGTATGATTCCGAGAAGTTAAACATAAAACAAACCATTAAGAATGTCTTTACACGGTTCCAGAATAACGTCAGAATATTTAAAGGGGCGATTCCTGAAAGTATTTAGTATTGATTTTGGCGTAGATCCGCAAATGCTTCCTTACCAAAATACAAGTTGTTGAAGTTTGAAAAAAAATTTATATTCTCTAATATTGCGCAAACCACAAAAAATATCATAATGATCATTGTTATAATTACTCAAGTATCTGTATACTAATTTTAAATTTTTTTTTAATGGCCAGGGGCGGAGAATACAGATATTATTGGTTGTTATGAATATAATGAAAAAAGGTTCCTTTGCTTGAATTTTATCTCGTGCATCAATTCGATATCCTCAAGCATTTACAAAATAAATGAACATAATCTGTGTTATTTTTCTTCAAATCTCAAATATGGAATCGTTTGAGACCTTTTTTGGCTGAAAATTTGAAAATTCATACATTTGGGAAAAATGATATAACCCTGGTATAAGCACGCAAAAGTATCGATCTACTTATAGTAGATTATCAAGGAATTTATAGAAAAAAATCTAATATAAAGACCTATTAAACAGACAAACATAAAACCTGGTACAAAAATTGTGTAGTACCCAGGTAATTTAATCTGAATTCATTCACTGTAGAAAATCAGTAGGTACCTACTACACAAGTTCGACGCTTTATAGACCAGGGTCGATAATTTTTGAAACCGAATAAAATTATAGTAGAATGAAACCCATTGTAAAAGGAAGAGAATATAACAAAAATTATAGGAAAAATAATTTACGGGCGATCTGAGGTGGGGAAGGGTTAGAGGGCGAGTTTTTAAGGGTAAAAAACGGTTTATCTCGATTTCCGGCAAAACTACAAGTCCTATGGGGAAATGTTGAATGGCAAAGTTTTAGGTAATAAAAAAAAGATCTACAACTTTTGTTTTCACACTTTTTTCACATAACCTCAAAATTTATGTGAAAAATTCAAATAACCACGTTTTTGGTTTTTAATTTTTATCTTTTACAAAAAAAAAATATTTTTTCACCAAATTTGGTAAAAACTTACTTTTCCATGTCCCAAATACACAGTAATTTTTTGGATTTGAAATATTCTTGTTTTCACCTTAATTTGACTTAATATCGAAAGAGCATCCTAATTTTCAATTAAAAATTCTCACTCAAAATATCTGCTTTTTTAGAAAAGTAGGTGGTCTTTCTATTCGTTAAAATCTCTACTTTCTGATGGTCTAAAAAAAATATACATTACTATGGTAAATTCTCCCAGAAAATGCTACGAAGTAACAGGCAGTAAGGAGCAGACCCTCATAGCCCCTTCCTCACTTCTCTACGAAATAACTTTTGATGGGCTAAAATTATCCGTAGGTCACTCAGGTATACAAGTTATCTCAAAAGACCAATAAATAGGCATCTACACATATAATTTAGAGAAGATTGTACAACTTTCTCAAAATATTGTGGATATCTTATTAAATATTAACATTATTAACTTAGCATTTTCCGAGAAAATTTACCATAGTAATGTATATTTTTTTACACCATCAGAAAGTAGAGTCTCCAATGAACAAAAAACCCACGTACTTTTTCATAAAAGCAGATATTTTGACGTGAGAATTTTTGATTGAAAATTTGGGTGCTTTTTCGATATTAAGTCAAATTAAGGTGAAAACAAAAACATTTCAAATCCAAAAAATTACAGTGTATTTGGGACATGAAAAAGTAAGTTTTTACTAAATTTGGTGAAAAAAATTTTTTTTTTGTAAAAGATAAAAATTAAAAACCAAAAACGTGGTTATTTGAATTTTTTACATAAATTTTGAGGTTATGTGAAAAAAGTTTTGAAACAAAAGTTGTAGATCTTTTAATTACCTACAACTTTGCTATTCAACTTTTCCCCATAGGACTTGTAGTTTTGCCGCAAATCGAGATAAACCGTTTTTTACCCTTAAAAACTCGCCCTCTAACCCTTCCCGACCTCAGATCGCCCGTAAATTATTTTTCCTATAATTTTTGTTATATTCAATTCCTTTTTCAATGGGTTTCAATCTACTATAATTTTGGTTCACTTTTATCATTTTTAAAGGCTTCGACCCTGGTCTATTAACCAATCGGCTAAATGAAATCTTTATAATTATGGGATCATGCATGCATCTTGACGATATACTTTTTTGATCTTTTTGCGTGCTCGTACCAGTGCTGTCAATATACAGGGCCAGTCTTTGAGTTGTACATTAATTTTAACCGTAGATTGATCTCATCAAATAAAACACTATTTTCATTTACCGTTTTTCCGAATTCGGCACAGGAAAAATGATAGAGGTTTTTGAAATTTGAAAAAAGTTAGGAAAAATTAATATTATTGCCTAAATGGATGAATTTAAGTCGACGATCATATGTTAAAAATTATGTGGAAAATGTCTCTAAAAGGTAAATAACATGCATCGATAACTATAATTCACATAATTGGACGATTTTCAGGTTAGGTCAACCCCATTAAATAAACGTAAATATGTGAACTTTTCCAGGATAGAAACGTGAACATATCACGATAAACAGTAAGTATCGATGCTCATTTCTGGATATTTTTCAGTGTAGACCAGTCATAGTTGCTTTAGAGCAAATATTATGTATGAGACACCTATATCTGGAATCAATTCTGCAATTGTTGATAGCATTTTATACCGCCCATACACAGTCGGAGGCCTTTTCATATTCAATAAATGTGAAATAAAGATTTATATGATATTCGTTTGCCTTCTCTATAGTAGTGTTTTTAGCGGTATTATAGCCTCTCCTGAACCCGGCCTGCTCTTTCGTCTGGTATGAGATTAGTTATAATTCTCATGTATAGTTTGTAAACTTGCGATATGAGTGAAATGGGTCTGTAAAGTTTTGTAGGCCGTCTTTGTTGCCTCTTTTGAATAGTAATATAACCCTGTGTTACAGAGTGCATTTACATATGTAGAGATTCTTCCGTAATTACTGGTGCCTTACTGGTATAACAAGATGAGTTGTGTCTTGAAATAGTTACAAGTGTAAAATATAATCCAACAATCATAGGACTTATATACGGCTTGTGTTACAGGCCTCCATTCGCTGAGTAGAATCTACTTGCAAACTGGCCATAGCATCAGACACATTATTTCCCTCGCCCAACTTAATGTCAGTAACATAACTTTCCGGGATATTTCACAATTACGTTTTTGCAACAATTGCAACGCATAAAGTAGCGATTGCATGATAACAGAACTCATTATAAGTAATAAATGACTCGAATATTTCAATATTAATAAAAACTCTCCCAACTCCGCTTTCTTTATGGACTCCATACACACGTCACTGTGTCATATTGAGGCATTAAATGAAGCAGTAAAACTAAGACTTGATTCAACTAAGGAATGGAAATGGCGTACCCTTTATAGCAGATTATACCACTTGAAACAACAGTTGATGATCTTGCTGTTGGTTATGTGGAACATTCAACCTCTAGCGGTGTGAAACAGATCCTGCTTTTTGACGCGCTTGTTCCCCTGTGCGAAGTGCCTATATCATTTTGTCCGAAAATGGTCTTAAATGTTTAGTTTCTACTCACCGATGAAGAATCCGAGGTTAGACTTAATTCTGTCCGTCTGGTCGGCCGCCCTTGAGCGCAGTATCGCTTGAAAGAAATGAGTGAGTGTTGTGATTTGCAGAATAGGTTTGCAGTACAAAGCCACCGGTTGGCTTCGTTAGTTGGCAGAATCGGCTCAACGGATTCGGAATTATTCTTGGCGGAATCCGATCCAGTGTACCTTTGGTATTTAGATGAAGAAATAATGCTGTCATATTAAAACAAAAAAAATGCATCCCTATAAAATGATACCTACCCAGGAGATATTGGTTTGGTTTTCTGCTGAGTGCACTTTTTCTATCGATGGCCATGCTAATTGTCCAAATTGCCGCCACTGGTCTAGGGAAAATCCTCACTGCATGAGAGAGAAACAATTAATTCCCTCAAAAGGTAAATGTTTGGACAGCAAATGTTCGAAGCCATATCATAGGCCCCTTTTTCATAGAGAGTAATTTGAATGGCGATAAATATTCAGCACTACTTCAAAATGATGTCGTTCCAACTTTGGCAAATTTATATCCTGACCAAGGAAATCCTCAAGTTCCACGGAATGCGATAATATAGTTTCAACTGGTGGGTATATGTGAATAGCATTATTTATAAAACAAAACTCCTCGATCTGAATGACCTCAAATATCGAATATCGCTTCCGATTAGATCGATCACTCCTGAGATGTTGAATAATATTGGAAGAAATTTTCATTTGAGGTTAGGATGTTGCAAAGGCGTTCGCGGTGAATACTTCGAACTTCTACTTCATTAACATTCATAATTTTTGCGCGTATGTTCTGAGGAACATCACGTTATCATTTAGCCCAAATGTCTGTAATTTTGGAATTTTTGCCGAAAATGGTCTCAAACGATTGGGTTCGACTCCTTGATGAAGAATTCCAGGTCAAATTTGATTCTGTCCGGCCAGCCGTCCGGCCGTTGCCACTATAACTTGAGGACGGAAATTGATAGCGACTTAAAATTTTTAGGGTAGGTGGCGCGTCCTAAAAAGATGGACAAGTTCGTTAATGGGCATAATCGGCCCAACGGTTTCTGAGTGATAATTTTGTGTTCAACCAATAAATATCCGATCGAATTAAAACTTGGTGAGTATTTGTAGAATACAAACCTAAGGAAGTTTGTGGAATTTTGTGATAATCTTATCAATAGAAAATTTTAAAAAAATTATCAAAATATATTATTTATGTCACGATAACCTGAGAACGGAAAGAAATAGCGACTTGAAATTCTCAGGTTAGGTTGTGCATCTGAATTCGACATTTAAGTTTGTCTACAAGCATAATCGGCCTAACGGTTTTGGAGTTATACCAATCTGAAATTTAGTTGTTATTTCCTCAATAACTCGAGAAATACAAAACCAATCTGATTCAAACATGGTTATTAGTTGCAGAATGCCTACGCAAAAATTTCTTGCGAAATTTCGTGAGGATCGTATCATTTAAAAAAAATCATTGAAAAAAAATCTATATATCAGTGATACAGCAATACATCGCTGAAATTTTGCTAGAGCCTCCATAACCTAACTATACTGCCTAGGTCCAAGTTTGAACTCGATCGGATCCATATTATTGGAGATCCGAGCAGCCTTGTGTGAGTTCATCAGTAGCTGTATGGGTGACCGTTGCCTCGATAACTTTCGAACGAAAGGAGATAGGGACTTGCAATTTTCAGGGTGGGTTGCGCCTCAGAATGGCAGAGTTAAGGTCGTTTTTGGGCATAATCGGTCCAACGGTTTCGGAGTTATACCCACCTGGAATATTATTTCCTCGATAACTCAATAAATATTAGACTCAATCGAATTGAAGCTTGGTAACTAGTTGTAGAATACCGACGTATGTAAAATTTGTGAGAACCGCACCTACCCCTAGAAAAAAAAGCACTGACGTGAAATCAGGAACTTTTACGCTTATGTTCTATTGTCCATTCTATTGTATTCAAAACTCTTAATCAAATTTTTTGTTACATTTTGTAATACATTTCAGTTTTGATATTTTACCAAATTTCGCTAATCACTTCATTTTATTTTTTTCTAATTTAATTTTTACAATGCACATGAAAGTGATAACATTTCTGAATAGAGAATCACAAGACCTTTTAAACAATGTATCACAACCCCATTCTAAGTAGGGTTCGCATTCTTACGAAGAAGGATGACAATTTAAAATTGACGTGTTGCGGGATTTTCCACAAATATGAACAGTAACTAAGATAATACATGTATTCCATTTGGCTTTTCCACACTGTATGTCAAAACTGAAAAATAACCAAACCTACTCAAATGTTTGGATTTTGGTGATTTAAGATGAAATATAGTGTGGTTTAAGATCAATATTCGTATAATATTACGTTTCTTATACAATTTCCGTCCGAAATTATCCTAAATTTCAACTAAGAATGTTTCGACTTATCATAGAGATGAAAGAATGTTTAAGTAGAAGTGTAGTATTTTGCTAAATTATGAAGAAATGCATTGGACAAACGTTAAAATCATAATTAATCTTAGCTATTTTTGCAGGTTTCCATTTATTTTTGGCGCTCTTGTTCCTCGGAACAAGAATACGAGGTCGAAATCGATTCTGTCCGGCCGGCCGTTAACAAGACAACTCTCGAACTGAATGAGCTAGACAGTTGAAATTTTCAGAATAGGTTTGGGACATAAATATCTCGGTTAAGTTCTATATTGGGCAAAATCGCTCAGATGGTTTCGGAGTAACAGAAAACACATCTTTTTTAATTACAACTTTCAAAATAAGTTTTTCTCAAGTTGCAGTTCCACCATAGGAATCCATTGATGTCAGTTTTAACTCTAACAAGCTAATACTTTCGGAGATATGATTTTTCAAAATTTCAATAATAAATCGTATTTCTGTGTTTTCACAGAATGCGATAATTCTTCTATCTATGAATTATTTTGATATGATCCGTGTTGATACTTGTCAACTTATTTTCCTGAGACATGATATGTCAAATTTTGATATTTAATGCCCATAGTTTATCCATATGATGGTGGGAATGGTAATGGTAAGTTAATAATATTGAGTTCAGAATATCTCCAGTAAAAACAGAACTGAGTTATTATCTAAAGTTTCAATTGATATAATATAATTTTCAGACTGGATTTGAGGAAAAATTGAGGAACGAATATCTCGGATGAGTTCATTGTTGGGTAGAATTGGTCTATTGGTTCTGGATTAATAATTTTTGGCACTCTTGTTGAATTTCAATTTTTTTATGATGTTTGATTTTAATTTCTGCTATTATGAAGTTCTATCATAAGAATCCATTGATATAATTCCCAACTCTTACCAATACTTTCGAAGATATGATTTGTCAAAGTTTGAACAAGAGAGCCAAAGCTCCTGTCAACAGGACTTGTTTTTTATCATATTTTAGGAACATATTGTTCCGAACTAATCTAACAACATAACCTGCAATCTTCAACATTAACTTATTTCGTTAGGGAGTTATCGTGTTCACAGATGGCCGGCCGGACGCACAGAATTAAGTTTGACCTCGGATTATTCATCAGTGAGTCTCAGTTGAAACTAAACGTTTAGTCCATTTTCGGCATCACTTAGACTTAGACTATTGTCTAAGGTAAAATTTGATCATTAATTTTTTATCACTATTTCCAGATCATTCACTGTGTCGGCATATATGCTTGAGAACCCCTATTTGACGTTATTTGATGCGGAATCAGGATCAAGATGTTTTCAATGCATGTATGTATGTCCAGATTATAGACAGTAGATTTTCTGGACCAGGTATTCTATGCATCTTGCTATTATTTCTTCGAAACATCATTGTCGTAAGTCACATGTTTCGAAACACGATGTTTCCTACAGTCAGATTGTACATACTAATATGACAACATAAACGAAAGATAAATCAGTGGATTTAAAAGTGTTTTTATTTAATTGATCCTCTATGAATCTCCATCAAATTAATATTCGAGATTTATCTCGATTATCAATGTACAGTATATTAATTATGTCCCTTTTCTTTCAGCACGATGCGCTTCGGCGAGAGGTTCCGGAGAAAACCCACCACAGACATGACATGGCAGTTCTTCTTCTACGTCGTGACGGCCATCTTCATAAATTCAGCGGGAGCTGCACGGAGGTCGCGGATAAACGGCACATGGCTGTGAGTTATTTTTATGGCTCGCTCTAATGATACCTTTCGATCTCTTCTTGATGGGGGCAGGTCTCATGGCTTCATTTTAGGAAGCGATATAAAAATTATAATTTTTTTTTGGTCTCATGTAAACTGATACGACGATAATATACCGCGGCGCCTGCTCGAGGGGGAATATTCGCCATCGGTAGTAGCGCCAGCTATTCTTTTACTTCTTATTTTTCCCATGGGCTTTGTTTGTGTTGAAGTTCCATTTCTTATGAAATATGTAATTAATTGAAATCGACATGATGTAAAATGTAATCTTGATGAGCGGCATTGAGTAGGAGACTTCTGAAAATGTGGATTGATTTTGTTTATTTATTTACAACAATGAACATAGGTACAGGTAATTCAATACCCAAAAACAGTGTCTAACAAAAGTAGCTTATTCTAACCTTGCACCTAAGAGTTCAGGAAAAAAAGAAAATATAGAACCAAATAAGCGAGAGTGAATTCAACAATAATAACTTATGTAAAATTTCTTTAGAACATTCTTCAGTGTTTTCTCATTCTGGAAAAATATATCAATATGATCTTTCGAATTATTACAATGATGTAGCATGCTGAAAATTGGTGAGTTTCTAGCACTATTTGTATAAACTGCAGGCAAATAAAAGGTGTTAGGGCACCTAGATCTACGAACCGGTGCGTGAAAGTTAAGAAGGGGAATTATATTCTGAGAGTCTAAGTGATTAGTCAACAGCTTACGCACAAAAATTATGTCGCCAATAATTCTACGATCACGAAGGTTTACGACATTGAAATATCGCAATCTGATGCAGTAATTGTTGGGATCCCCACGAGTCAAATCTTGGTTGAATCTAAATCCTAGCATGCGAAGAAATTTCTGCTGAATCTTCTCAAGTAGATTTATGTACACATTGTATTGAGGATTCCATGTACATGAAGCAAAATTCAGTTTACTGAAAACATAATTGTAGTAGAGTAGTATCATTGTAGTTATCTGGTTAGAAAACCATCGACTACATATGTCTCAGTACAAAACCCAACTTCGCATCACTACAGGATGAGGCGACATGATCAATATGCAAATCAAATTTTACCTTCTGATCGATTAAGACACCAGGATCTCTCACATGAGCTGAACGGCTCAGCACCTCTCCCTGCAACAAATATGGATGGACAATCATATTCCTGTTATTCAACGGTTTTTTTTCTGGGTTTTCTCTCCCAAACTCTGAAAAATATCTATAAAATAAAAATTAATTATTTTGTGATTTGCTTCTGCGTAAGAAACACAGGATATTTGTCAGAAGCAATCAATTGAACAATGTTGCCTAACAAATAACAACGAAACAAAATTAACGAAGAAACAACTATATCGTAACGTTTCGGAGTCTATATCAGACTCCTTCGTCAGACGCTCAATGGAAATCGTTAGAAATATTTTGTTGATAGTTATCTTGTTCCGCGGAACAAGAGTGCCAAAAATGGGGACAAAACCGACTCATAAGTAAGTGTCGGCTTGGATTAGATCTTTGAATCACATATTTTCCACGGTTGGTGTAGCTTCGTAATAAAAAATCAAAATATTATTGAAAAACATGGTTTTATTGAAGGAAGATCTGTGAAAACACTTTCAACTAGTTTAGTCGAGTATTTGCATGATGGTTTGGAGAAGGGTTAACAAGTCGACTTAGCCAAAGCATTTGAAGGGTTCACAGGGAGTTGCTAATGAATAAGGTTGGTCGAATTGGTGGGAGTCATGATGTAGAAGTTGAAATCTAACAGATAGGCTGCAATACGTCGAAATTGGTCGTTATTGCTTTGAAAGCATTTTTGTTTCATCTGGTGTCCCTCAGGGTTCACATTTAGGTCCATTGTTATTTCTAGTTTATGTAAATACAGTATTCTTACACATTGAACAACATTCAATTATCTAGAATCACCAATGTATGAGGTGATATTTTTGATGCCAAACTTAGTTTCGATAAACACATAGCCCTTATAGCTTCTTATATCACCTTTTTTAATCCATGGTAATCATGGAGAGACTGATTCCACTTTTTGGTCAAGAATATAAACAGTGCTGTGTCTTTAGTGGCGTAAGAACCCATTCGAATACATACTTTCACTCTTGGTTCGAAAATGAACAGCGCTGAGTCTGCGGTGGCGTTATATCTCTGTTCAAATACATATCTACGGTGAAAGACGGAACTTGAACTAATTTTATTACTGACTTTTGATACCGTGTTCAACTTTCTAATTTCAGAAAAATATCATCATATTACATATTAATCGAAAAAGTTTAACTCTAGAACTTCTGTAAAGCTGTAAAATAAGGTATATATCAAATTCTTACTAGGTATTGAACGAATGTTATTACTGGCGTATAGACTCGGCAAATTTGACTTTGTCTGATCTATGCACATGATGATTCATTAAATTCTCTCCAGGCACGTCAAAAATTAAAAACTGTTGACAAGTTTGTTTGTCGAATGGAAAAAAATGTTGAACTCTGTTCAGGTGAACAGCGCGCCAAAAAAACAATGATCTTTTGCCATACATTGAAGATATTATACAGTGTACTAGTGAACTTACAAAAACTTATTTTTGAAGTAGTAAAATAGTATTATGTTTATTTTGGTAGCTTCATATCTTTATTTGATTATGAAACAATGCAAGTACAGTTTCACATATTAAAATTTTTTCAACAAATGTACTGAAAATGTAACGATATTATAATGAATACACTTTTTTATTTAAGCAATATTATTGCTCAAATGTTATAATGCATATAAATATAGGTACTGGATGTTCTATAAGCTCTATGACAAACTCTGGCAGATGATAGCTGTGCTTATACGAACCATTTTTTTCCTATGGACCTAGGTCTTATTGATACATTGTACATGATGTCTATGAAATTGATGCAACATGTCTATGTTCAAGACAATCCATACAAAATTTGGTGATAAATGAAGACTAGTAGCTACATGCCGAACACTAATTGCAGAGTTGCCATAAATAGCTTCTATTACATTCTCCACATTTTTCATATGGATACTTCTGACTAAATTTTCACCTTTTTTGTTTGATAACAGTCATACTTCCTTAACGTTCATTTTTTGAAAACCGTTTAATAATTATAACGTTACAGTTTTTCGGAATTTATAAATGCTACATTCCGCCACCATGATCGCTAGTGCCTAATTCCAAAGTCACACAGGCTCTCTAAAAAGGTGGCAAGTTCTAAATCTAAAGTGTCCAGGGCTCAGCACATAAAGACTCTGAAGTCTTCGTTTTGCACAGAAGATATTATTGGTCAGAGTGTGGTTCACAGCCAATCGGCAACTAATAATGATATCTAATATCAAATTTCCAAAAGAAGACTCACTTTAAATGACTGGTCGAATGCATGCAAAACATAACACCCATTTAGTTTGGTTTGTTATTAAATGTCTCCCTGCTGTCGATCCTCTCAACTCGAATAAATTGCACATCGATTGGTTCCGTGCCGCGACAGCCACGTGCGAAATTTTAACTTTAGATAAGTGGAAAAAGCGCCATCAATAGGATTCCAGTTTTTCATAAACAGTTACTTATGCCCCCGTAGCATTTTTCACGTCAAGAAAAACACGCTGAAACAGACGTCAGACGTCGTAAAAGATGATCTCGACGATTATCTGCCTTTTTATCGTTCCACATGTTTTTTCCACATTCCGGAAATGTCCGACATATCTGTCGGCCAATGGCGCGTTTTCTACGCACCAACAACCTCCATAGTCGTACTGGGAAACGTTTCATTTTTCCGCGTAACCTGGGAACTGGTCGCAAAACGAAAATCGTTTATCTAATAGAACAATCTATAAAGTTCGCATTGTGCCCGGCACTCTGACATATCGGTAGCCGGTTTTTTCGCTCCCCGTGTATCAGATACGGCCGAGCCAGGCACTATCTAACGTAATGGGTAACACTTATCCTTGTTAAGTTTCAATAAAACTGCTGCCAGCTAATCGGCCTGCTGGTGAGAGGTGTTTGCCATTTTCTTGGAAGAAGATCGTTGCCCATTATGGTAAATGTCGTTTGGCCGGAAGCGTGTAAACAATGCGAGAGTTAGGTGTACGGGGCGCGATCAGAAACGTTTGTTCATCGGCACTGCTGTAATTCCGCCAAATAGAAGAACCACAAACATATATAGAGAAACTGCGTAAACACTAGTGGCGCCTCTTTCGGTAATTTCGTAAGCTTATACGTTTAACGTAGAAATCCAAACATGTAAAATTATAATTGGAAATAACGTTAAAAACAAATCCAGATCTGGTTACACAAGTTGTTGTATTGTATCATGTCATAATACTTTAATACTTATGGAAAAACTGATACAAATATAACATTTTATTCAAAACCAAATTTGTTAGAACGTCAACAAAAGTGGATGAAAGCCGTACATCGTATCAAGTAAAGGCGGGTTTATACAGCAAATAAGATAAGATAAAATAAAATAAGAAATAAAATAAGAAAGTTAAACATGTACATTTCTATGAGAGCGTTTATACACGAAATAAGATAAAATAAGAAATAAGAATAAGAATTAAAGTTGGCCAACTCTCATCTTTATTTCTTATTTTATGTTATTTTGTTTGGAAATTGACAATGCGCATGCTCAAAGAGTGAAATTCATAGAACTTGCATAAAATTGTCAAAAAGCTGTCATTTGATTGGTTCATTCTTATTTCTTATTTTGTTTTAGATTATCTGTATAAACCGATCCGTTTAACCCTTAATTCTTATTTTATAAATTTATTTCTTATTTTATCTTATTTGCTGTATAAACCCGCCTTAAGTGTAAATGGTAAATGTGTTGAAATCATCTTTATTACCACATTAATTTTTTACTTTTTTTAGTGCCGATGGTACCCCATGGCTATCTACAAACAACTCAAGAATATGCAGTAATCATTTCATTGGCGGAAACGCCTGTTCATCCACCAAAACATACGACAATTTTTCAAGCTATGTAATTATAGATTTAATGAGCGTTAAACATCCAATGTAGATCGTTGGAAAAAAAGAACATGAGTATCTGAAGTGTCATGTGATGATAGTGAAGAAATTAATAAATGATTTATCTGAAGGTGTTCAGTTAGCTACAAGGATCAATTCAACAGTCGATAGATCGATTCCAGTGGTCTCATTTGAGCACATAAGTGATGACTTTGTTTTTTCATGTGACTTTGATCGTGAGTCAAAGAGTGTTTTGTGGACCTGACATTCCAATTTCATTATCGATTTCGAGGATGTACTTCTATAAAAAATGAGAAACAACTTTTGGCTATAACCGCTGTAAAGGGAACAGTTTTTAAATTATTATTAGATGTGTAACCACTGATCAAAATCCAACAAAATATCTCTGGAAACAGATTACTAATTTTTATTTTTTATACTTAAATACAGACAGGTCTATTTTTTTATGGTACTTAATTTTTGTTATGTATATCCAACATGTAGATCTAGATTCACTAGTGCAGAAAACAAAAAAATATATTTTCTGGCCTAGTAAAAGAGAATATGTATGAAACTCTGCCACTACCATTTACCGTATATCACATTGATCTTGTGCCGTACTTTGCCGTTTTAATTATTCATATATGCTGTGTACTAGTAAACTCACAAAAACCTATTTTTAAAGTAGGAAAATAGAATTAAATGTATTTTGACAAGTTCATATCTTTATTTGATATTTTAAATGATATTAATAAATAACAATAATCAAATGGTTTAATATTAGTTTGTCTTCCACTCTTCTACATTTTCAGCATGGTTACTTCTGAATACATTTTCACCTTTTTTGTTTGACAACCTCTTTTAATAAATAAAACGTTTGAAATTTTTCAAAATTTATAATTACCATAGACAAGATATAATTCTTATAAATAATAATTAATAATTACTTTGTATGGCGATCAGTACTAAATTTTATTTCTCTCACGTAATGAATGCTAAAATTCGCCACCATGAGCGCTAGTGTCGAATCTCAAGGTCACGCAGGTTCTCTATACTGCTACTCCTCTTGCAAACATTTTCTCGATGTCATTGGAGACGTCATCACTGCGTTGATCTTGGCGAAGTGCCCTAGTGGCACCCATATATAAAAAGGTTGACAAGCTCGGTGAGTCAAACTATCGCTTCAACATTTGGTTCCAATTGCTGCCAAGGTCTGTGAGAGGTTATTGCTTGACTCCATTATGAAGTTTGCACTGGAAAACAAAATCATTCCCGACTGCCAGCATATCGTCAGCACAATTACGCTCGAACGCAATGACTTAGAGAGTCGAAATTTTCAGAGTGGGTTTGGAGTTTAAATGCTCCGGCTGAGTTCGTTAATGGGCAAAATCCCATAGTTATAGCCATCTGAGATTATGTTTTACCAATAACTCGAAAATACTGATCTTGTCGAATTTAAGCGCGGTAGTTAGTTGAAAGATACCGACACGAAGACTAATGCAAAATTTTGTGAGGATGGCATCACTGCAAAATTTAAAAAAAATTATTTTACTATTATAAATATATTTGCTCTTCATCAGTAACAAATAAACTTACTTATCAAGGAAAATCAATCCCTTTTACGTCAGACTCAACATTTGTCGTCTGAACATTTCCAAGCACCCAACCCATTAAAAATGATGCCAATAGCATTTTACATGCACCGATGAATATAGAGAGATATAAACTTTATTGGATGGTTCCAAATGGCTACAGACCTAAGTCTTCCTGCCTCCGATGAATATCAACTTTTAAAATGATACAATATTCGGAAAGAGAGGGGTTTTTCTTCTACGTTATTTTTCCCAATCCTAGGTAAATGATGCCGCACGTAGATTAACCTCTTCAAGTTATATTATGGTTTTGTTTGTTCGTTCTCCGAACAAACTGGGAACCAAATAGCATCCTCCTATTTGAGGAAGGCACTAAATAAAACCGCGAAAAATGCAGATAACATTCTGCTGTAAGGTTTTCGTCAAGAAAGTGAGGTCCTATTTAACATCCGATTATTGCAATGCAAGTCAGTGAGGATTTTCTCTTGACCAATACCTGCAATTGTGACGATATTATTTAAAACATTGGGGTCTTCATCGCAGCAGAACATTAGTTACTGCAAACGGCAGTCTGCGTTTAATTCGTGAATCAGTTGAACTTTGTAAGCACGATAGTGCTCTTATTTGGACAACTTCGCTACAAAAGAGAGGTTGTGATTTGGAGCTAGCAGTCTTGTTAAAAGGTGAGGATTTTCTTCAACTTCAACTAACACATTCAATCTGGTTTCTTCGTTTTGCCGAGGTCGACCTTGCCGAGGCAAATCATGGACGGATCCCGTTTCAGTAAATTCAGCAACCAATTTACTTACTGTGGATCTTGGAATAGGCACTATGTCAGGATGTTCTTGGCTGAATAATTCAGATGCTTCCTCATGTTTTCTTAGTTTATCACCATGTCCCAACAGTATTTAAATTTTTATTCGTTCACTTTCAATTAAACGTGCCATTTTTTTTGGCGCTCTGGTTCCTGGGAACAGAGTAGGTACTTATCAATTTGATCAAATGTCTGTAATTTGAGAATTTATGCCTGAAAATGGTCTCAAACGTTTTGGTTCGACTCACTGATCATGAATCCGTGGTCAAAATCGATTTGGTCTGGCCGGCCATAAGCACGATAAGACTCGAACAGAATGAGCTAGAAAGTTGAAATTTTCAGAGTTGGTTTGGGAGTTAAATATTTCGTTTAATTTCGATATTGGGCAAAATGGGCGTGGTGGTTTCGGAGTAACGAAAAGATGTAAAAAATATTGTTTTACATTACAAATTTCAAATTCATTTTTTTAAATGCAGGTTCATCATAAGAATCCATTGATATCGTTCTCAACTGTAACATACTAATACTTTCGTAGACATGATTTTTCAAAATTCCAACAGAATGGCAGTTATACTAGCGAATTATGTTTTGTGCAAGGCAAAACAAGATTTTAAAAATTGGTTTTATTGATACAGAAAGCAAAGTAAGTTATTGATGTTTAACAATTCGATTTTAAGTCAAGACTGAGGAAAAATGAATAATGAGCATGTATATATAATATTGTCAACGCTGCACTGTGTTGCATTCCGAGGTTTGCCTAGTCATCGGTTCCCACGGGAAGACGATGTGCTGCAACGGTCAGGAATGCACGGCCAGGAATATGTAACTCCTCCATCCACAGAAGAGTCATTACGGGGAGAAAAATGACACTTGGTTTGGCTCGGTACCATCGTCACGTTCCACGCTCCTAGATGGGTTTCTGGTTTCCAAGGATTGTTTCAGTTTAATGTAACAGAAATAAATGACAATAATTATTAGTATAACATAGATAAGGCCAATGAGGCTTCCATGCAGATAATTCTTCGTTTTGTAATGGTCAGCAATTAATGGATGAATTTTTTCTTGTTGTCGTTTGAGGATGTGGATCTGATCTAGAGAAACATCTTGAAGTTGAATTTTTAATATACTGAGAGTTGAAGTGTTGAAACCATCAGAAATTTTTGGCAGGAACATCGGTTGGCTCTTAATTATTTCTTTGTTGTTATAATATTTTTCTTCTTTTGTTTCGAAAAAGCATCCCTTGGGTACAGTTATCAAATAATTTCCTTTCAATTCAGTGAAATCACTTCTTTTGCAGAATGTTCGTATTTTGATTCCATTCGAAAATATGGCAATGAATTTGCTATTATCTATTTGCTGGATGAAATTTTTATTGGTTGATACTGCGTATCGCTGACATGTTCCCGAAGCTTTTTTTAGTTGAAGTAGTTGGAATATACAATCGTTGGTTTTTGACTCTTCAATCAAATCATTGATTTCGCAGTAAAAGATCGTATGCAAATTGATACAAGGTGAAGAGGTATACTGATACAATTTATCATTTATAGTCAGATAAGAGTTTTTTGGAATAATCATGGTATTATTAATGGTTGGGATTGAATAAAGGTGGTAATGAGAAAACGTTTGCGAATTCACTATAGGAAAGTGAAGAATGAAAACTATTCTAGAACCTGTTGAATATGCATCAACTTTTATAAGCTCATAATAATTATGAAATTGACTTTCATCTGCAAAAATTAAATTTTCTCGAGAATATTTTTCACCAACAATGTCAATTATATTTTTTAATTGGGAAAATTTTATTACACTATGATGCAACGTTCCTAATTTTGAGAAACTTAAGGCATTTTCGATTTCGTTGATGAACTCCATTACGATGTTTATGGATGTATCCATTTGCTCGATAATATTTCTAATTCTCAAATAAAAGTAAAAATTATCATATAGTTTAGTGAAATTTCCAACCATTCCTTGAAACTGGGAAACAATAAGATGTAGATTTTGTTGAAGTACTGACACAGTTTCATTGAATTTTTCTATAATATCTCCAGTAAGGGATACGTCACTATTTAGATTTTTCATAATATCCTTTTGATTAGACTGCAGTTGCATTATTGCTGTTTCATAATGGATTGCATCATTTGCATCTAAATTACCTGAAATGCCTTTGATAACGGTTCCGAGCCCATCTATCAAGCCACGTTTAGATCGTATTGTAGGAATTAGCCCTTTTAATTTTTGTTCGGCCAAATCTAATTGATGCTGATAGTATTTTTTGTGAGTTTCTAATTCTTTATAAAAAGTGCTGTTTGGTTTGTTGAGAAATGTTTTCGATGCATGAAGATATAGGTGACGCAGAGATTTTAATACGTCATTAATCGGTAATAAATCGAAAAAATGAATAAAGTCGTGAAATTTTGATCTGACTCTTGCATTGCCTAGATGAATCGGAAGAATGCCTGGGTTGTCCTGGAGGTCAGTTATTTTTATCTCCTGAGTTACAGCTAGCGGCAGTAGGAGCATCCTGTAAAAGTTTTCTCGTTTTAGATTTAGTCCTTTTTAGATTTTGCTTATGTAAGGTTTTATTTTCGCTTGAAATTTTGATATTATTGTCACTAACAACTTTTACTTTAGAAAATTTCGGAGAAAGTTTATTACGGTTGTTCGATTTCACTTTACGGTAAGCGGTAGAACCTGATTTATATGGAAGGGGTTCTTCCCTCGTTTCGTTAATTTTGTTGGTAATTGATTGTTTCCGTTTCGCCATTTCTTCGTTTAGGCGTTTATAAAGTTCTTTGGTTTTTTCCCGATGTTCTTCGATATAATTATTGGTAAGTTTTTCATTTAAATCAATATTCATTGGATCTTGTGAATTTAGATGACCGTTTATAACATCGATTGGCTTTTGTTTTGTTGAAGAATGAATTGAATAATTGTAGCCGAAAATTGCATAAGGCATAATATTTTCAATACTGAGGTTTTGCTTATCTTTGTTCCTGATTATACGTAAATGTTCTATTAAGGTCGAATGTAATCGCTCAATTAAACCGTTCGATTGAGAACTATTAGTTGTAACAAAATGGGGTGTTATTTGATGGACTTTCAAAAATTCTATAACGACACCGTTCTTGAACTCCGTTCCGTTGTCCATTACGATCGTTGACGGTGATCCATGATGTGTCATGAATATTAAGAGCGATTTGACGATTTCAATTCCCGTAGATGAAATTAAGGGATAAGCTTGGGCGTACTTAGAAAATGAATCTATTATTGTGAGGAATTTTTTATTTTGAGCTTGAAATGTATCTACGTGAATAATTTCGAATGGTTTACAAGGTGTGGGAGTTAACATTAGTTTTTGTTTCGGAGGGTCTCTGTCATATTTATTAATTTGGCATAGTTCGCAATTATTTATATATTCAGTAACATCGTTTTGAATACTGGGCCAATAATAGGTCCTTTTTATTCTGGAAATTGTTTCGGCAATTCCTCTATGATTCGTTTTTGTCTCATGAATAAATTGAATGGTCAAGGTTTGTTGATCTTTATCAATAATATCTTCCAAAATATTATTGCATTTTACTAGTTTGAAAGCCAATTGTTTGAAGGTTTTTCTGAGAATCTCACACATTTCTTGGTAATAATTATCCTGCTGGAAATGCAATGCATACAAGATTTTTGGACGCATATAAGTTTTGAAAAATTGTACAACATCGTTACTAAAATTATTTGTGGCGATTTGGACAAAAGTTCTCTGTTTATTTGGAAATATTCTTTCTACTTTCACCTTTGCTGGGGAGTGATGCACGAATTCAAAGATTACTTGATTATCAAAAGTGTTGAGGACTTTATCAGAAATCGGAATTTCTTGTATAGGATTTTCATGGTTTGAATGTATAGTATTACCTTCGGAGATGTCTTCAGAATATTCTAATATCTTTAATTTTGGATCGGTTACATAATATATGACTACTTGTATATCACAATTTCCAAAAATGTATTTAATCATGGGAAAAATTGTGCTCCAATCTAATTTATCTGAACCACATGAAATTCTTGGCATGGCTAGGTATTTTTTGTCATTTTGTTCACACAATGACTTGAGATTTATTAGTGTTTTGAAAACCGTTTCATAGTCTGGCTTCTGATAACTGCGTTCTTTTGTAATGAGATAATATAATTTTCGATTATTATTTTCAATAAAAGCAACTTCGCCTAATCCCTTATTTTGAGATTTAAGTTTGTTAACTTGACCGAATCTTTGTTTGAAAGTAAGTGCAATTCCGTCATTCATGTAAAAATCACTGGATACACAATGAGCCAAAGAGTAATTTGGAGGGGCATTGAATAAATCACCCTTTTCTTCTTTCACGTTAAAGCAATTTGCAATTTTTTTTGAATTATGGAGTTCCAAGAATTTTTCATAGGATAAATTATCGTCTGATTCTTCACTTTGAATTTCTGATTCGTCTATGTTTACCATCATTGATTCATTATCGTTAAACTTTTCTATGTAGTCTAATAATTCTTTGTTATGAATTTCGATTCGAGAAAGAGCGTCAGCATTGGTATTGGAACTTCCCTTTTTATAAACAATTTCGAAGTCATATTCTTCAAGTTTCAGCCTCCATCTCAAAAGTCGACTGCCGGTTTCCTTAAGGGACATAACCCATTGTAAGGGTCGGTGGTCTGTGATAATTTTGAATTTTCTGCCGTAGAGATAAGGTCGAAAATATTTTGTTGCCCATACTATTGCCAGAAGTTCCTTTTCAATTGTACTATAATTTTGTTCGCTGTCATTTAAAGTCCTAGATGCGTAGGAAATGGGTTTATCGCTACCAATCTTTCCTTGGGATAATACAGCACCTATAGCAAAATTACTAGCATCCGTTGTGAGGATAAATTCTTTTGAAAAGTCGGGGTATTGAAGAATAGGTTCATTGACTAATAAATTTTTACAATATTCAAAACAATTTTTGAATTGGGGAGTATGTTCAATTTTGGCTCCTTTCTTTAAACAAGCGGTTAATGGTTTAGTGATTTTGGCAAAGTCCTTGATAAATTTTCTGTAATAGCCCAAAAGTCCTAAAAATCCTTTTATATCTTTGCTTGTTTTTGGTAATGGATATTTTTTTATTGCTACAATTTTGTCTGGGTTGGGCTTCACTCCCTCGGGGGTCACTATGTGCCCTAAATATGCTACTTGTTTCTTTAAAAATTCAGATTTGTCTAGTTGAATTTTTAAATTTGCGTCTCTAAGCCTTTGAAAAACTGTTTTCAAGTTGATTATGTGTTCCTGAAGGGATGTTGAAAATATTATGATATCATCAAGATAAACTAAACATATTACATTAATCAATCCTCTCAACATAGTATTCATTACTCTCTGAAAAGTTGAACAGGCATTTTTAAGACCAAAAGCCATTCTGACAAATTCGTAATGTCCATTTTCTACCGTGAATGCTGTTTTCGGTATATCATCAGGATTCATTTCAATTTGATGGAATCCACTTGCCAAGTCAATGGTTGAAAAATATTGGCATTTTCCAAGTTTATCTAAAATATCCGAGATGTTAGGAAGTGGGTATTTGTCGTCAATTGTTTTTTCGTTTAATTTTCGAAAATCAACTACTATTCTCCACTTCTTTTTGCCTGATGCATCAGCTTTTTTTGGAACTACCCAAATCGGTGAGGACCAGGGTGATTGACTCGGTCTGATAATTCCTTGGTCTAACATGGAATTGATCTGTTTTTGAACTTCTTCTTTATGGACAAATGGATATCTATATGATTTTGTATATACGGGTGTTTCATCTTTAGTATTGATTGAATGTTTGACTTGATTAGTAAATGAAAGAGGTTGATTCTCTAATTGAAAGATGTCAGAATATTTTTTGCATAAATTCAAAATATGATGTTTTTCTTCATTGTTCATATGAGAGGTTCTAATTAATTTTTCTATGTCTGCATTTTTTGAGACAGTTTCAGACTCTATAGAAAAAATTTCGTAATTGTTATCATTAAATGGAAATGATTCTATCGGATCATCAAGCATAAGGATTAAATTGTCATTAGTTTTGTTTAAAATTTCGACATAGGCTAATCCATTATTAGACACAGTTAATATTTCTGGAATTTCACATTTCTGAATAATTTGTTTCGGAACAAGAATATCACCGTTTTTTAATTTTACAGGAATTTTAGTTATTATTTTAGTGTTGGCATCAATTTTGATTCTGAATGGAATTTTCTTTAGAGATGGTTGATATTTAATGGGAATTATTGCAGAAGGTGTAACTAATGTTGATTCACCGAAATTCAAGATTGCTTTCAAAAGTTTTAAATTATCAAGACCTATAAGGCCATCATAAACATTGTGGAATTTAAAGAGGTAAAATTTGAATTGATCATCATAGTTGAATTCTGAAAATATCGGTATTTCCGCACAATAATTATGTGAAGAACTTTGAAAAACAGTCGAAACAGTGAATGGTTCTTCGAAGATAAATTTAGAATAATACTTGTTTGCAAGATCAGGATTTATGAACGATTTAGTTGATCCAGTATCAATAAGTAATTTTAGGGGAGGGTATTTTATAGTAATATAGGGTAATTCTTTTTTTTTGCTTGACAAATGATACTCTATGTGTTCTGGTCTTGTAAAAGATCCGGTTGAAAATTTTCTTCATTATCATCTAACGAATATTCAGTTGGAAAAGGTTCGCCTAAATTTTCGGAGAATTCTGGAGGAATTTCCTCCTCGTAATTTTCTGTATTGAACAATTCTTCACTCACAAAATTTTGTCTCGGTTGAGCGTTTTTATCTGGAAAATAATTTCTATTGGTGTTTCTAATATTTGAGGATTGAAATTTTGGAACAGTTTTATTGGTCGAAATACTCATAGGGGTGGGTCTTTGGCTAGTTTGGTTAGTTGAAATACTCATAGGTGTGGGTCTAGCCGCTTGAGGTCTACCGAATACTTGTGAATTTGTGAAATATTTTGGTTCTCTATAATTGGAATATCGATTTAGGTGTATTGGGGCACTCGGAAATTGATTATGGTTTAGTAATTGATTTTGGAACATATTATTTTGATTTTGAAAACGTGAAGCGTTTGCGTGACTATTGTTAAAAGGCCTATTTTCTACAGTACTCTTTTTTACATTATTAACAATCGTACCTGATTTTTGATAATGCTTAATATTATCTTCTTCGATAATAAACTGTAACGCTTGAGCTAAAGATTGGGGTCGCATCGCCCTAATGATTGGACCCAAAGGTTCCTTTAACCCAGCCAAAAAAGTTTTAAGAGCTTGCTTTGTGAAAAATTCCCTCTTACTCGGTCTCAATGCCGCATCACATTTCAAATCAATATAGTTGCAAATAGTATTTAATAGTGACATGATTTTTTCGTGAAACTCTTTTGGGGTTTCACCATTATTCTGTCTTAAATTAACTAAATCTTGATTTAGACAATTCTCATCTCTTTGATCGCCAAAGTGTAATAAAAGGGCATTCTTTATGTCATGCCAATTAGAAGTGGCTCCGTGAATAGCCACAATTTCTTCAGCTCTTCCATGGAGCTTATTTAATATGCCATTTAGCAGAAGGGTATTCTGAAAATTAGCTAAATTATTTGTATCAAAATAGTGAAGCAAAAGTGCTTCCGCAGATTGAATGAATCTGTGTAGTTTATTAGGGTTCCCATCGAAATCGGGAACAATACTCAAATTTTTAATGTCAAAAACTGGGATTGTATTTGGCATGTTTAAATTATTAATTGAATTATTTAATTCTATATTATTTAGTAACGTATTTCTCGATGAAATGGAAAGGTTATTAAAGGAATTCAATAAATCTGACTCTAATTCGCAATCGTTTTCTATGAAAGAATCAATGGAAGAATTAGAGGAGTCTGACATAAATAATATTCAAAGTATCGTATAACTCACCAGCTCGTTATTACTATCCACAACTGCATTACTCGTCTTCTTCACGATGAATTTTTTGACCAGCACCAATTGTTGTTGGAAGAACTGCACCAATAGTCCAACTTTTGAAGGTTCTGTTTTCACAAACGGAAGAAACTCAATGTTTTTACTAACTGCGAAAACTCCGTCGACTGCGCCAATTATGTTTTGTGCAAGGCAAAACAAGATTTTAAAAATTGGTTTTATTGATACAGAAAGCAAAGTAAGTTATTGATGTTTAACAATTCGATTTTAAGTCAAGACTGAGGAAAAATGAATAATGAGCATGTATATATAATATTGTCAACGCTGCACTGTGTTGCATTCCGAGGTTTGCCTAGTCATCGGTTCCCACGGGAAGACGATGTGCTGCAACGGTCAGGAATGCACGGCCAGGAATATGTAACTAGCGCCTTCATAATACCCACTGCGTAGCTACGAACTTCCTAAAGTGCAGTACTTTCGGAGATATGATTTGTTTAAATCGGAGATAATTAGCTTTTAGAACTTGGTTATGCCTTCCACACCTTCTAACTGCAATTACTCAAGTGTTGTTTTTAAGAAGTAAAATTTAAGGGTATATTGTTTTCATTATGTCATGCTGATTGCTGAATGTGAATTTGTTGATGAGGATTTCATCTCCGTTCGACGTACACACTCAATATGTGATACAACAAGACTGATGTTGGCACTTGGCCCAACTTGTGTAGCGATCGTGCCTGTTGGCGCTATTTCCTTTGATAAAACCGACACGCGACGGCCAATTGCCAATATTTGTGCCAACGTTGGAGCAATGCTGAATTTCCCGTTGAGCCAATAGCGTTGGGCCCAACGTTGGACCAACGTGTAGAGTCGGGGTAAAAGTTTCCTAATTGTTCCACAACATTTTGTGCTATCAAAAATGGGTTCAAGCCCTGTGGACAAGAGCTTTCTGGCGCTCTAGTTCAAACAGACAAATTATATCTCCGAAAGTATTGGTTTCTAAGAGTTGGGAATTATATCGATGTATTATTGTGATAGAACTGCATCATAAAGGAAATTCAATTCAAATAATAGTTTATTTATCAAGATTAAATGGGCAATCTGAGAATGAGAACTGCACCATGGAAGAAATCAAATTAAAATAGCTGAAATGAATTTGACTCTCTCTTATAGAACAGGATGAAATGTACGAGTATGAACACAGATCATATAATAAAGCTTAGATAGAATAATTATAGCATTCTGTGAAAACATAGAAGTACGATTCATTATTGAAATTAAGAACTTCATCTTAGCAGAAATTGAATTCAAACATCATAGAAGAATTTAAATTCAACAAGAGTGCCAAAAATTATCAATCCAAAACCAATAGACGAATTCTACCCAACAACGAACTCATCCGAGATATTCATTCCTCAATTCTATGATGAACGATAATATATATCTTTCCTCAAATCTACTCCAATACACCAATATTCCAGTTTTGTTTTTAGTGGAGATATTCTGAACTCAATATTGTTAACTTACCATTACCATTCCCATCATCATATGGATTGACCATCGGCATGAAAATATCAACCAACAAAAAGTATGATATTATATTATCATTCTCATATTTATACGATTGCTGGAATTTATGACAATGAGAGAACGTCATGTCTCAGGAAAATAAAATGACATTATAACAATTCTTAGAATACCCACAGAATAATTCTATCATTCTGTGAAAACGTAGAAATACGATTTAATTTGAAATTTTAAAAAATCATATCTCCGAAAGTATTAGCTTGTTAGAGTTAAAAATAATATGAATGGATTCTTATGATAAAACTGCTTATTGAAAAAAAATTAATTTGGAATTTGTTTTGTAAAAAAAAAATTTTTTTTTTGTTACTCCGAAACCATCTATCCGATTTTGCCCAGTAACGAACTTAGCCGAGATATTTATCCCCCAAACCTACTCTGAAAATTTCAACTGTCTAGCTCATTTCGTTCGAGAGTTATCGTGCCTACGGCCGGCCGGACAGAATGAATTTCGACCATGGATTCTTGATCAGTGAGTCGAACCAAATCGTTTGAGACCATTTTCATCGAAAAATTCGAAAATTACAGACATTTGGGCAAATTGATAAGCACTCAGTTCCGAGGAACTAGAGCGCCAAAAAACAGAAACTTCCACTAATGGTGCTATTCTGCTTTCATCTATAAGGCAATCTGTAACTTTTCTTAACCTTACAGGAACATTGCTATTCGGGACTGTCTTTTAGCGATCTGTAACTTATACCCCTATTACACTATGCCTTTTTCGTGCCTATTTGTCAGCCTGACTGACTGCGCCTAAAATTTTGAACAAATACGCATGCACCCGGGACTATTTTGTAGACTGTTTCAGGCTTGAAAATAAATAGAACTGGTTCTATTTGTTCGCCATGAATCGTGGGGATTTCAAGCCTTTTTGTCGAAATGTCATGTCTACCAACACAATATGTATCTGTCTGACTTGACGTCTTCTTAACATAACCTAGTTTATTCTACCCTTTGAACGCAGCCTTCGTAAATTCAATAATAAATTTATGTTTATTACTCTGAGGACGTAAACTAACTAAACTTACGAAGGCAAGATAATCTGTGATGGTTATGCCCGAGTGATATGAAGTTTTCGCCTAGTATCGCAATATAATTATTAATTTCGTTTTTGGAGAAATGCTTTCTGGAATTACAGTGTCTTTTTTCTGTATGTGAATTTGCACTCTATGTAGAGGCATATTAAACGTTTCTTCAGATATTCTTGAAACACTATGGTATTCTTTTAAAAATATATGAACAAAACAATAACTTAAGGTAAATATTTCAGTTTCTTCAATGTTTGCAGCTTTGGAATTACTGCCTGAAACAAGCGTGAAAACAGCGCGGTGTAATAGTGCCACTCATTTGGGGGGGAAATTCACCCAACAAATAGCCATGAAAGTAGGGGCAAATATAGACGTGAAAAAGGCATAGTGTAATAAGGGTATTACAGATATTCTTAAATCCTTACGACTACTCGAGTGGAGATCGGAAGCATATCGGAAGATGTAATGTGAGGTTATTTTAAAGAATAATCGTATGATTTTGCGGCGTGACGTTTTTTTTTTCCCGAATATGAAAATTGATATGTGAATAAGAATCAGATTGCTTGGATTATTCTTAGAGCATGATGAAAACTCGTGTCCAACTAACTGTACTAATTTCACATGACTTGAAAATCATTTTTATTATAATAGGAACTTCGTGAGAATTGAGAGAAAACGGTTAAGTGATCAAATGGATTCATTTGAAATTCCGGATGATCATCATCTTCAGATTGAATGAAAAACCACTGCACTTTGGTTTTAGTAAATGCCTTAGAACCAGTCCTACAAACAAGAAATGCTAATGCCATATTGCAGTAGCGGGATAAGTATTATCCCTCATTCTTTAATATGTATACCTATGTATGGTGGGTGATATAATAATTGGCTTATACATTTTAATTTTTAATATGGGCGTTTCTTTCAAGTAATACGGCGATTTTTACGTGAAACCATGTTACAAATCAATATCATTTCATATTGCATATTTCATTTCCTTCCTTCTTCTCTCAACAACAGTAAAGCTGCAATCAAACAAAATCCTAATAAAATATATTGGGGTGATAAGTGATACTCTCCTCAAATACCTTCAACTTCAAAATATCTCTACGGTTTTAGGTTATGTTTTCCAATAAATTCTTCAAAGTAGTTCAAATGTAGCATCGTAAATGAGTTAGCTACAGGGACCATTCCAGAATTGCATTATTTACGATTTCATATGGCGGCCTCTTACAGAGAAATCGTTACCTACAGATTCATAGCTTACAGATAAAAAGCAGAATAGCACCATAACTCACTCAACGGCTGCTGGTAACGTACTAATTGTGGCTCACTGTGTAAACACTTCAAAGCTCAGACCACGATGAGCCGCAATCCGTTTGAAGTGTCCTCGAAAAACCTACTACTCGGCCATTCCGCTCCACGATAGGCCATCATGTCCTTTTCACGCATTTGGGCAGAGATCTCACGATAACATCTGTTTTTGGCGCTCTAGTTCCTCGGAACTGAGTGCTTATCAATTTGCCCAAATGTCTGTAATTTTCGAATATTTCGATGAAAATGGTCTTAAACGATTTGGTTCGACTCACTGATCAAGAATCCGTGGTCGAAATTCATTCTGTCCGGCCGGTCCGGCCGGCCGTAGGCACGATAACTCTCGAACGGAATGAGCTAGAGAGTTGAAATTTTCAGAGTAGGTTTGGGGGATAAATATCTCGGCTAAGTTCGTTATTGGGCGAAATCGGACAAATGGTTTCGGAGTAACAAAAACAAAATTTTTTTTTTACGAAACAAATTCCAAATTAAATTTTTTTTAATAAAAAGTTTTATCATGAAAATCCAATCATATCATTTTTAACTCTAACAAGCTAATACTTTCGGAGATATGATTTTTCAAAATTTCAATAATAAATCGTATTTCAACGTTGTCACAGAATAATATTATTCTATGTATGAATATGAATTGTCATAATGTCAAATGATGTTCCTGAGACTAATCAATCGAAGAATTGTGAGCGAAGTGAGAAAAATCTCAGATATGATTTTTCAAAATTTCAATAATAAATCGTATTTCAACGTTGTCACAGAATGATATTATTCTATGTATGAATATGAATTGTCATAATGTCAAATGATGTTTCTGAGAGTGAGACTAATCAATCGAAGAATTGTGAGCGAAGTGAGTTAAATCTCAGTTGTTTGCTCCGATATTAGTTTTTCTCAGAAAATTCTTACATTTCGGAACTGAACATGAAGTAAGAGATCTGAGAGTAGTGAGACTGCTTTTCATCCATAGACATAGATATAACTCTCGAACGGAATGAGGTAGGTAGTTGAAATTTTCAGAGTAGTTTAGGGAGATGAATATCTCGGTTAAGTTCGTTATTGGGCAAAATTGGCCAGATTTAATTTGATTTCTTCCATGGTGCTTTTCTCATTCTCATGATTGCTCATTTAATCTTGATAAATAAACTATTATTTGAATTGAATTTCCTTTAGGATGCAGTTCTATTATATGAATACATTGATATAATTCCCAACTCTGAGAAACCAATACTTTTTTTATTGGCGCTCTAGTTCCTCGGAACTGAGTGCTTATCAATTTGCCCAAATATCTGTAATTTTCGAATATTTCGATGAAAATGGTCTTAAACGATTTGGTTCGACTCACTGATCAAGAATCCGTAGTCGAAATTCATTCTGTCCGGCCGGTCCGGCCGGCCGTAGGCACGATAACTCTCGAACGGAATGAGCTAGAGAGTTGAAATTTTCAGAGTAGGTTTGGGGGATAAATATCTCGGCTAAGTTCGTTATTGGGCAAAATCGGACAGATGGTTTCGGAGTAACAAAAAAAAATTTTTTTTTTACGAAACAAATTCTAAATTAAATTTTTTTTAATAAGAAGTTTTATCATAAGAATCCATTCATATCATTTTTAACTCTAACAAGCTAATACTTTCGGAGATATGATTCTTCAAAATTTCAATGTAAATCGTATTTCACACATTGATATAATTATTGTATGTATGAATTGTCATAATGTCAACTTGACAGAAGGGAATATTGTAACTTCAAAAATATTGGGGTTGAAATACTCGTATTTTAGCGATGCAACGGGGACCTCACCCGAAAATGTTTGAAAATATTACGTAAATATTGAAAGCATAATTCTGTAGTTCGAGAGAAAATTTGGTGAACGTAGATCAGGAAATTTTTGATCGATTACAAGGTATTTTATTTATTAATCATCTTCTTTCATATTATTACTCATCTTCTTTCATACATGTTTTATGGAATACCTACTATTTGTAGGTACTTCAAACCTGTTTTGGGCAATTGTCATACGAAACTTGTTTTTTTGGCGCTCTAGTTCCTCGGAACAGAGTGCTTATCAATTTGCCCAAGTGTCTGTAATTTTGGAATTTTTGGCTGAAAATGGTCTCAAACGATTTGGTTCGACTCACTGATCAAGAATCCGAGTGCGAAATCGATTATGTCCGGCCGGCCGACCGGCCGTAGGCACGATAACTCTCGAACGAACGGAGTTAGCGGATTGAAAATTGCAAGGTGGTTTTGGAGCGTAAATATCTCGGACAAGTTCGTTCGATCTATCTGAAATTTAGCATCAAATTCTAGAATCATGACCTTTATACGCATGTGAAGTTTTGTATTGACCAGATTACCGCAAAGTGTAAAAAAAAAATTTTGAAAATTGAAATATGTTTTTCCACAATAACTCTCGAACGGAATGAGCTAGGTAGTTGAAATTTTCAGAGTAGGTTAGGGAGATGAATATCTCGGTTAAATTCGTTATTGGGCAAAATTGGCCAGATTTAATTCGATTTCTTCCATGGTGCAGTTCTCATTCTCATGATTGCTCATTTAATCTTGATAAATAAACTATTATTTGAATTGAATTTCCTTTATGATGCAGCTCTATCATATGTATACATTGATATAATTCCCAACTCAGAGAAACCAATACTTTCGGAGATATAATTTGTCTGTTTGAACTAGAGCGCCAGAAAGCTCCTGTCCACAGGGCTTGAACCCATTTTTAAAACAAATTTGAAATACTAATCAATCTGTCCGAGCATATATGCAACTAAAAACTGTCTTCGAGCTACTGAATTTAATCAATTGAAGTAATCATTAAAGGATACTTTGGGAGGTATATTCCTTACTAAAAGGTTCCTTTCTGGGTTTCCTCTCCCAAACTCTGAGAAACCAATACCAGATATAATTTGTCTGTTTGAACTAGAGTGCCAGAAAGCTCCTGTCCACAGGGCTTACACCCATTTTTTTTCCTGCATTTATGCAATGCATACAAATTATCTCCATCCGTAGCTAGACTCCTGATATCATGACTCCTTTCCTCTACATTAACCGATTTACCATTTCCTATAAATATAAAATGTAGATATGTGGTCTATTTCCCCCTCCGTAGCTAGATCACTCTCTTTCCGAATGAAAGCTAACCGACATAATGAATTCCGGCAAGTTGAAACAGCCGTTGTCACGTTAGATCAATCATTCCTACTGCTAGAAAAGGATCTGAAAATGCCCGGTGAACCCATAATGGACATCTACCTGTTACCGGCAATAAAGAACGTAGCAGGATGATCCCTAATTAACGTCACCGCTAAAAATGTGGCAGGTTTTAATTTCGCGAGCATGCAGGTATGGTGATTGCTCATTTCGTCATAAAGCTTGCTCGGTTGAAGTCATGGCAGACTGGATAGAGTCGGAACGCAGAGTTGGTTGGGGGCTTGATTTGAATTTCATAAGGAAATCAAGATGGCTTGCAGATATACTTTGACGATCCATGGTCACAAAAACCAGTGATTTTAAGGTGTTATTTCGTACAGATAACTTTTTTAAAGTTTTTAAATAACGTATAGAATACCGGATAATCCTTTAATAAACAGCTAGTAACTACACTCTGGTCCACTAATGCTTTCGGCGACTAACAGTTTAGTCAACAAGTGCATTTTAGGTCAAAATTTTTGTGTATTCTCCGAAAATTATGATTGAGGTGTCATTCGATTCGGAATGGTATGTGGATAGTTATTGAGAAAATGCTAAGGCCACTCGCAAAAATTGCAATAGCTATAAACAATCAAGTAAAAAAAAAAATTGGTTCAAGCACTGACGTGAAGTCAGAAGCTTTTGCGCGTATGTTCTATTGTCCATTCTTCTGTATTGGACACCCTTAATCGAATTTACCATGGTTAATTATGTTGTCCATTCTCCTATATTGGACACTCTTATTTCGAATTTACCATGGTAAATCCGAATTAAGTGTCCAATACAGGAGAATGGACAACATAATTAACCATGGTAAATTCGATTAAGGGTGTCCAATACAGAAGAATGGACAATAGAACATACGCGCAAAAGCTTCTGACTTCACGTCAGTGCTTGAACCAATTTTTTTTTCGTGATTTTTTTAAATTTTCTAGGGGTGCGGTTCTTAAATTTTTTTTTTCGTCATTTTTTTCAAATTTTCTAGGGGTACGGTTCTTACAAAATTTTAAACACGTCTTTATGCTGATTTTCTACTACTAGTTACCAAGCTTCAATTCAATCGAATCTTTATTTTTTTAGTTATCAAGGAAATAATATTCCAGGTGGATATAACTCGGAAACCGTTAAACCGATTATGCCCAAAAACAAACTCAACTCTCCTTTTCGGATACGGAACCTACCCTGAAAATTACATGTCCCTATCTTCTTTCGTTCGAAAGTTATCGAGGCAACGGTCACCCATTTACTGAACTCACACAAGAATGCTCGAATCTCCAACAATATTCAACCGATTGTGTTAAAACTTGAAACTTGGTAGTAGAGTTAGGTTATAAACGCTCTTGCAAAATTTCAGCAATTTCGAACGGATAGTTACTGATATATAGATTTTTTTTTTATTTTCAATGATTTATTATTAATTTTCTACAAATGCTATCCTCACCAAATTTTGCAAACATTTTCGCGTTGGCATTCTATAACTAATAACCAAGTTTGAATTCAATCGGTTTAGTATTTTTCGAGTTAATGAGGAAAAAAACCACCAAATTTCAGAAAATTTCAGATGGCTATAACTCTAAAACCGTTTGGGCGATTATGCTCATAAACAAACTGAAATGTCGCGTTCTGGTGCACATCCTAACCCGAAAATTTCAAGCCGCTATCTCATTCCGTTCTCAAGTTATCGTGACAACAAAAATATTTTTTAATAATTTTTTTAAAATTCTTTTTCTAGCCATACGATTCGCACAAAATTTCACAAACGTGCTTAGGTTCATATTCTACAACTACCCACCAAGTTTCAATTTGATCGGATTTATATTGGTTGAAAACAAAATTATTACTCGGAAACCATTGAGCCGATTATGCCCATTAACGAACTTGTCCGTCGTATTGGGATGCGCCACCTACCCTGAAAATTTCAAGTCGCTAGCTCTTTTCGTTCTCAAGTTATCGTGGCAACGGACGGCCGGACGGACAGAATCAAATTTGACCTTGAATTCTTCATTGGGGAGTCGAACTGAATCGTTTGAGACCAATTTCGTCAAAAAATTCGAAAGTTACAGACATTTGGGCAAAACTATAACGCGATGTTCCCCAGAACATACGCGCAAAAAGAAGGGGCTTTGGTTTTTCACCAATATCTCAAAAACTATCTGAGATAATTCAAATTTGAACAAACATTCGAGAAGAGCAGGAAACTTAAACCTAAAAAAAAAGTCCCAACTGCCGGACTGCTGGATATTTATAATTTGGGTTGAAAATACTCCCGAAAACGGGTACGCCGGCCGGCTTGAGGTAAGCCTCGCCTCCTTCAGAACTTTCATGAATAAGTATTATTTGAACATATTAAATATGAAAATAAAAAAGTGAAAAGATTCAGGCGCTGCAGGATAGATCAAAGAACAACAATCCGTGGTCCAAAAATGCTTATCACGACTTTTCAATTAGTTATCCATTAGTTAATCAACAATTTATTAATTATTTTATTTTTTTTTATTTATTTATTAACATTGCAAGTAAGATAATTGTTAAACTATTAATCTGAGAATTTTTTCGTTTCATGAAGCTTTTATTCAAAGATCTTGGAATATATTCCCGCTGGAAAAAGTATTGTTAATTTTTGTTTTGTTATTAACAATTTACTTAAGTGAAAAATTATTTATCTTCAATTATGTTTCAAAAGGAAATTTTAAATTATCTCATAAACAACGCATTGGTTTATAACAATGTTTTAAACAATAGGAGATAATAATTATTAAAAATCATTTTTGGGTAGTTTCTGATCATAAGAAAACGGATCAATAGTAATATTATAAATTGAAACTTTATAATCTTTCACTGAAGTAAATAGTTGTCTATTGAAAATAAAACAATCAAACCTATTTATTTCATTTTTTTCCACATCATTGAACGAGAAGTATCATAAGAGATGTTCGAAATGAAGTACTTCCACATCTACACATTCCCTAGCTCTAAACAAGATATTATTTATTGGCCATCTTATCATGTCGTAACTGTGCCTTACTTCCGCGCACGCTTCTTCTATCCTTTCCTCAACTGCTCCCGGTGAATTAATTTCAGTGGCATACAATAACCCCACCGAAAGTAATCGAGAGGATTTAAATCTGGCGACCTTGGTGGCCCTGTGGCATGGCCACCAAGGTCATCATTTCTTATCCATCTGTTTGGATAGTTGTCATTGAGATATTGAGTATTGAATCGTTTTGGTTCGACTCACTGATCAAGAATCCGTGGTCAAAATCGATTCTGTCCGGCCGGCCGGCCGTTAATGAATGAGCTAGACAGCCAAAATTATTCACAAGATAAACATGAAATATAACTTTTTGAAGAATTTATCCATCATTAATTGATTATTCATCATAAAACAATTTCATTTATTGGGATAATAATTGATAGTAAAGTGTGGACAACTTCTTCCAACATAAATTCCCGAAGATGTTCCATGTTGCTGCTGATCAGAAAAGTTAGACATTTCTTGAAGAGTTGATTTCATAATTTTATCAGATATTTTAATTTGTTTCGAAGAAGATGGCCAATTCAATATTTGGTTCGAAATATTAATTTTGTTATTCAAGCTATCTTCAGTTGTACAAAAAATGTTGTTTGTATTTCGTGTATACAATTCGTGTTTTCATGGCACATTCGAGAGAATTAACACTCTCATTTACCATTAAAAAAGAAGTGGGAAAGCCCTGTGGACAGGAGCTTTGGCGCTCTTGTTCAAACTTTGACAAATCATATATCTCCGAGAGTTTTGGTAAGAGTTGGGAATTATATCAATGGATTCTTACGATAGAATTTCATCATAAAAGAAATTGAATTCAAACATCATAAAAGAATTTAAATTCAACAAAAGTGCCAAAAATTATTAATCCAAAACCAACACACCAATTCTATCCAATAACGAACGAGATATTCCTCAAATCTACTATGAAAATTATATTATATCAATTGAAACTTATCCAATATTCCAGTTTTGTTTTTACTGGAAATATTCTGAACCCAATTTGACCATCATCATCATCATATGGATTATCCAAGAGCTATCTGCGATAGCTGAAGTTATTCCATTGGTCATTTTGCCTCCAATCATACTTTGTTTGACATGTCTCTTATCATTAGAACTAACGCACATTAACAAACTTAACCGGCGCATTTGGACTAGAAAATCGAAGACATTTGGCAAATTGATAGTTCAGGGGAACGCGCCAAAAATAGACGATGTTTGCGCAAGTACCTTAAGGGAGACCACCCCTATGAAAACGCCCTTGTTCTTTGGTGATTCTCGGGAAGAAGTTCGCGACCAAACTTGGAACAGATCGATCCATCGTCTTCATCGTCTTCATGATAACTAGTCCATCCGCTGTTATGTTCTGGTCATACAAGAGATCAATGATATAAGTAACATCCAACGACCTGCGAATTGACCATGTACGTTGCACGTTTTCTCGGTTTCTTGGAAAGTTTATGTCAGTGCTGTTAATTTTTTATCCGTCTCCTTGATTGCATCTTTCATTATATTGCTTTTGAGTCATGGGTATAATTATCAATAAATAATAAACTAATGAGTACTGTTAATGTGAAAGTACACTCGAAGAGCTTCATGTCGGGAAAATAAAATTAGAAGAGCTGTACTTTTCCGTGTTGACACAAGTTCAACGACATTATGGCTCATGCCGGAAAGATAAACTGGGTGAATTTTTCCTGTTTGAGTAATCATATCTCATCAGTATTATTTATTGAACATTCAATTAACAAAATATCCTAGAGAATTGTACGACCATTTTAACAATTTTAAAGACAGAAGACTATTGGTAGCTCATTGTACTTCTTGTACGTCTTTATAAGGGTTTCCCAATGAAATTATTCATTACATTATTGGCGGGCTTGTTCTCTTGAAAAGAGTGCCTATCAAATTGCCCATATGTCTCTAATTTTCGAATTTTTGGCCGGGAATGTATACTTAAACGATTAGTTTTGACCCACTGATGAAGAATCCGAGGTCAAAACAGTTCGTCAGTTCCTCTCAAACGCAATGAATTAGAGAGGTTACATTTGCAGGGTATGTTTGGGGTCTAAATCTGAAATTCTGTTTTCCAAATATCTTGAAAAATACTGATCTGGAAGAACTAAAGCTCGGTAGTAAGTAAGTTGATAAATACCAATACGAAGATTTATGGAAAATTTCGTGGGGATCGTATGACTAGAATATTTAAAAATGGGTTCAAGCCCTGTGGACAGGAGCTGTCTGGCGCTCTATTTCAAACAGACAAATTATATCTCCGAAAGTATTGGTTTCTCAGAGTTGGGAATTATATCAATGTATTCTTATGATAGAACTGCATCATAGAGGAAATTCAATTCAAATAATAGTTTATTTATCAAGATTAAATGAGCAATCTGAGAATGAGAACTGCACCATGGAAGAAATCGAATTAAATCTGGCCAATTTTGCCCAATAACGAACTTAACCGAGATATTCATCTCCCCAACCTACTCTGAAAATTTCAACTACCTAGCTCATTCCGTTCGAGAGTTATTGTAGAAAAACTTTTTTTAAATGTTCAAAATTTTTTTGACACTTTGCGGTAATCTGGTCAATACAAAACTTCACATGCTTATAAAGGTCATGATTCTACAATTTGATGCTAAATTTTAGATAGATCTAGTGATCGGTTTCGGAAATATTCATAAAAAATATTCTCACTAAAATCGGCCATAAATCCGAAACCGCTTGATGGATTTCTTCCATTAACGAGCTCGTCCGAGATACTTACGCTCCAAACCCACCTTGCAAATTCCAATCCGCTAACTCCTTTCGTTCAAGAGTTATCGTGCCTACGGCCGGCCGGCCGGACAGAATCGATTTCGACCGCGGATTCTTGATCAGTGAGTCGAACCAAATCGTTTAAGACCATTTTCATCGAAAAATTCGAAAATTACAGACATTTGGTCAAATTGATAAGCACTCAGTTCCGAGGAACTAGAGCGCCAACAAGTTTCGCATGACAATTGCCCAAAACAGGTTTAAAGTACCTACAAATAGAAGATTTTTCATAAAACATGTATCAAAGAAGAGTAATAATGAAAAATTACCTTGTAATCGATCAAAAATTTCCTGATCTACGTTCACCAAATTTTCTCCTCTCTCGAACTGCTGAATTATGCTTTCAATATTTACATTCTATTTGCATTCTATGTCTATGGATGAAAATCAGTCTCACTACTCTCAGATCTCTTACTTCATGTTCCGTTCCGAAATGTAAGACTTTTCTGAGAAAAACTAATTTTGGAGCAAACTACTTAGATTTTTCTCACTCTGCTCACATTTCGGAATACACTTTATTCTCATAAAACTTCTATTGATTAGATAATGTCATGTCTCAGGGAAATAAGTTGACATTATGACCATTCATACATAGAATAATTATATCACTCTGTGAAATACGATTTATCATTGAAATCATATCTCCGAAAGTATTAGCTTGTTAGAGTTAAAAATGATATCATTGGATTCTTATGGTAAAACTGCTTATTGAAAAAAATTTAATTTGGAATTTGTTCTGTAAACAAAAAATTTTTTTTTTGTTACTCCGAAACCATCTGTCTGATTTTGCCCAGTAACGAACTTAGCCGAGATATTTATCTCCCAAACCTACTCTGAAAATTTCAACTGTCTAGCTCATTCCGTTCGAGAGTTATCGTGCCTACGGCCGGTCAGAATGAATTTCGACCACGGATTCTTGATCAGTGAGTCGAACCAAATCGTTTAAGACCATTTTCATCGAAATATTCGAAAATTACAGACATTTGGGCAAATTGATAAGCACTCATTTCCGAGGAACTAGAGCGCCAAAAAGAATCAACTAAAATAATTCTGTATCTGAGAAACTATCCGTCAGATATCGCTGACATTCTGCAAGTGTCTTCAAATTCTAATTTTGCAGCAAAGTTCTATGATTTAAACTCGAACGGATCTATATTGTTGGAGTTATTGGCAAAATATCGGAATGTCACGACGGTTGCAGTGTACTGGGCCACTTTATCACACTCGAACAACAAAATTGTCAACGTTCAATATTTGATATTTGATGTGAAGTCAAAAACTTATTACAAGAGCATTCTATGAAATCATAAAATTACGATTAATTATAGAAGTTTTGAAAAATAATATCTCTGAAAGGATTAGTTTGTTAGAGTTGAGAATTATATCAATGGATTCTTATGGGGAAACTGAATCTTGAAAAATACTGAATTGAAATTGAATTCAAATAATAGTTTATTGATCAAGATTAAATTTAATGAGCAATCTGTAATGATTCAACCTCGTGGAATGGGGTGTTGCAACTTATACTCAGTACATAGTTTTCACCATTCGAAATACCTAAGAAAAGTATCATCGAAATGTCTCGCGCAAGGCTGGAGACAATCATAACAGATTGTCCATTTATTCCTGATATTTGAGTAGGTAGAAGCTGACGAATAAATTATTTCAAAATATATTAATAAAATACATTCCAGTAATTTCTTTTGAAGATTCCATTATGTTCTTCTTTCCTATTGCCTTCATGAACTACATCATTAAAATGATCCAATTCTAAATCTTCTGAAACATCATCCCCAATATTTATACACAAATTATTCAATATGCAACCAGTCAATATTATTAACGGTTTCAAAACAGTCCTGTATATGTATATTCACAAATTCAAGAATCGGATACCTGTTTTCCAGCAGAAAATATTTTCAAACTATTTGAGACATGTCACTTCGTAGTTTGAAAATATTTTCTTTTGGAAAACAAGTATCCGGATTCTTGAATTTGTGAATATATACAAGACTGTTTTGAAACCTAAAATAATATTGACTGGTTGCATATTGGATAATTTATGTATGAATATTGGAGATGATGTTTCAGAAGATTTAGAATTGGATCATTTTAATGATGCAGTTTATGAAGGCAATAGGAAAGTAGAACATAATTAAATCATCAAAAGAAATTACTGTTAGTTGACCACTGAGGTTAATATTACCTTTTGCTTCCTCAAGTAGACATGTTTCTATATACGGTATTTGCATAATGTTGCTAGAAAAAAAATGCTGAAATATAGATCTACATTTGTGTTACAAATATTTTTGCTTGAGTTAAGGTTCATAATACAGAATTAATGTGTTAGTGGTATGAACTATTAAATTATGAAAAGGGGATTGTATTTTATTAAAATAATTTGAACTATTAAGAAAATGTGTTCGTCGGCTTCTACCTACTCAAATATCAGGAATAAATGGACAATCTGCTATGATTGTCTCCAGCCTTGCTCGAGACATTTCGAGGATACTTTCCTTAGGTATTTCGAGTTGTGAAAACTATGCCATCAGACTGTGGAAACCGATTTCTGGCGTTTGTCATGAATTTTGCCAGCATATTAGGCCTTTGATGCAATTCTCAGGGACTGTTGTCAGCGCATGTTTTGTTTGTTGACGGCTCCACACAAATGAAAATGGGCTTTAACACTAAAAATAACAATAGCGTCCTCAGAAACGACTTGCAGAAGAACCTCACACGCGTTCCTCCGAGAATTGAAGACACGATCAAAAAGTTCCTGCACAATCGCCATCTTGTATGTATTAAAAAGAGGATCATCATGAAGAATTCCTAAGAACGATCGGAAACTCCTAGGGCAGGCGCATGTTTGGGAGCAGTGTTTTGGCGCTCTAGTTCCTCGGAACTGAGTGCTTATCAATTTGCCCAAATGTCTGTAATTTTCGAATTTTTCGATGAAAATGGTCTTAAACGATTTGGTTCGACTCACTGATCAAGAATCCGTGGTCGAAATTCATTCTGTCCGGCCGGTCCGGCCGTAGGCACGTTAACTCTCGAATGAAATGAGCTAGACAGTTGAAATTTTCAGAGTAGGTTTGCGGGATAAATATCTTGGCTAAGTTCGTTATTGGTCAAAATCGGACAGATGGTTTCGGAGTAACAAAAAAAAATTTTTTTTTTCAGAACAAATTCCAAATTAAATTTTTTTCAATAAGCAGTTTTATCATAAGAATCCATTCATATCATTTTTATTTCTAACAAACTAATACTTTCGGAGATATGATTTTTCAAAATTTCAATGATAGAATTATTCTGTGGCTATTCTATGAATTGTTATAATGTTAACTTTGACGTTGTCTCATTGTCATTCATTCCAGTAATGGTATCAATATGAGAATTATAATATAATATCATACTTTTTTTTGGTTGATATTTTCATGCCGATGGTCAATCCATATGATGATGGGAATGGTAATGGTAAGTTAATAATATTGAGTTCAGAATATCTCCACTAAAAACAAAACTGGAATATTGGTGTATTGGAGTAGATTTGAGGAAAGATATATATTATCGTTCATCTTCGAATTGAGGAATGAATATCTCGGATGAGTTCGTTGTTGGGTAGAATTCGTCTATTGGTTTTGTATTGATAATTTTTGGCACTCTTGTTGAATTTAAATTCTTCTATGATGTTTGGATTCAATTTCTGCTAAGATGAAGTTCTAAATTTCAATAATGAATCGTACTTCTATGTTTTCACAGAATGCTATAATTATTCTATCTAAGCTTTATTATATGATCTGTGTTCATACTCGTACATTTCATCCTGTTCTATAAGAGAGAGTCAAATTCATTTCAGCTATTTTAATTTGGTTTCTTCCATGGTGCAGTTCTCATTCTCAGATTGCTCATTTAATCATGATAAATAAACAATTATTTGAATTGAATTTCCTTTATGATGCAGTTCTATCATAAGAATACATTGATATAATTCTCAACTCTGAGAAACCAATACTTTCGGAGATATAATTTGTCTGTTTGAACTAGAGCGCCAGAAAGCTCCTGTCCACAGGGCTTGAACCCATTTTTTACAAAACAAATTACAAATTAATTTTTTTTCAATAAGCAGTTTTACCATAAGAATCCAATGATATCATTTTCAACTCTAACAAGCTAATACTTTCGGAGATATGATTTTTCAAAATTTCAATAATAAATCGTATTTCTATACGTTGTCACAGAATGATATAATTATTCTATGTATGAATTGTCATAATGTCAACTTATTTTCCTGAGACATGATATTATCTAATCAACCGAAGAATTGTGAGCAAAGTGAGAAAAATCTCAGTTGTTTGCTCCGAAATTAGTTTTTCTCAGAAAAGTCTTACATTTCGGAACGGAACATGAAGTAAGAGATCTGAGAGTAGTGAGACTGCTTTTCATCCATAGACATAGAATGCTCAGTTCTCTCAATTTATGACGGGACTGACGGAAGGGAATATTATAACTTAAAAAATATTGGGGTTGAAATACTCGTATTTTAGCGATGCAACGGGGACCTCACCCAAAAATGTTTGAAAATATTACGTGAATATTGAAAGAATAATTCTGTAGTTCGAGAGAGGAGAAAATTTGGTGGACGTAGATCAGGAAATTTTTGATCGATTACAAGGTAATTATTACTTCTCTTCTTTCATACATGTTTTATGGAATATTTACTATTTGTAGGTACTTTAAACTTGTTTTGGGCAATTGTCATACGAAACTTGTTTTTTTGGCGCTCTAGTTCCTCGGAACAGAGTGCTTATCAATTTGCCCAAGTGTCTGTAATTCTGGAATTTTTGGCTGAAAATGGTCTCAAACGATTTGGTTCGACTCACTGATCAAGAATCCGTGGTTGAAATCGATTCTGTCTGGCCGGCCGGCATATTTGTACAGAACACCCAGGATCGCCAATCGGCCTTCGCCCGAACATCTCTGGTAAATAGCAGACGATATGGCAAATCACTTGGGTAACTAACAACCTTAAAAAAAAAAAAAAAGCGGTAAGTTTGATGTTAGTACAACGCAAACCAAACGATTAGTGTTGATTCAGTACGGAGGTTTAGGTTTTTATATTTGATTTTGTGATTAAATAAAATATGAATTTGCCACCAAATTATGAATACAACATAGTTGATGACCACACAGTTAGGACAACCTTAACTAATAAGGAAGAAATAGAAGTAAGTACCTACCTTTTATAATTCTTGAATACTTAATTGAAGCCGGTAAAAATGAGGTTATATCCGGGTTTGGAATTTTATCACAAATTCGTTCCTACAGTGTAATTGCAATTTGTTTAGAATCGGTTAAATTAGAATAGTTTGGATCAGATGGTTACGGCGTTAGTTTCGGTTGTAGGTATATTATTATACAGGGTGGCCGGACGATTGACGTCCAAAAGAAAAAAACAGGTCCCTCGTCTCATGGGGTATTGTTGAATGGTGTCATGCTAATGCGATTATGATAAATGTAAACAAGACTGAGTGCATTCTTTTTTCAATTTTGAAAAATGACAATATACTTGTAGTCCGACATTCTGATTCTGTCATCACATCCAGTGACTGCACGAAGTTTTTGGGTATTTGCATCGATAGGCATTTAAGGTGGAATTCACTCGTAGATGAAGTTTGTAAAAGGCTCTACAGCTCTTATTACGCTTTGAGTCGAATCAGGTATTTGCTTCCCTTATAAATTCATAACTCGCAAACCGTGAAAAATCGCATAACATACATGGGGGTGATTCGAATACCCCATGAGACGAGGGACCTGTTTTTTCTTTTGGACGTCAATCGTCCGGCCACCCTGTATAGTGATGCTTCAATTTTAATAACAGATAATAACATAGTCATAGCTATCATATTATCTACTTAAGTTGTGAAATTTTAGAACAGCTGCTTTTTATTCGATTTTTTTGGGTTTTGTAACGTCACATTTTCTTGAATTTGAGACACCCTATATATTTGATCACACATTTAGTAATTTTAAAATTATTTTTTTATCAAGCGCATTACCTCATACAAAATAAATACCTGAAGAATGTAATTTTTCTTTTACAGAAATGGATGACAGATTATCAGAATACTACTAAAACTGCTTGGAGCATACACAAAACTGTTCAAAACCCCATAAAGACCGCCAAGAAAAACATATTTAAACGATACTATTATTGCCATTTTAGTACCCGCGAAACAAAAATTTCTGAAACTAATCGAAAGAGAGCTCATGCATCGCGAAACATAAATTGTCCTGCCAAAATTATAGTCACAGTACATCGTATTCCTCCTCAATATTCCCGAACGAATCACCCTAATATTATTGCTGAAAATTGGCCGTGTCTGATTGTATTTAATAATAATCACAATCACACAGTTGATAGCGCTGCTGCGCTATCAAAAAGACCCATTGCAAATGAAACCATTCAAGAGATTCTTCAATATTTTGAGAGGGGCCATTCAGGGTCATCGGCTTATCACAGTTTCTGTTTTTCGAAAATGGAGACACTTGGAAATGATTACGATGAAATTATGTCAGACAGACATTATTTTCCAACGAAAAATGATTTTTCAAATATTTGGAAAAAGTATTTCAAGGCATCATTTGGTGCTCGTTCTGGAAAAGATATGCTAGCTGCACTGGAAAAAAATTTATCTTCTACTGATACTCTATATAAAATAGAACAAATTTCAGAACATTATGTCGTTTCTCTATGCACACCGATGATGCAAAGAGCAGAAAGTCTGTTAGTTCAAACTTCTGAAATATTATTTGTGGATGGCACTGGAAACTGTGATATAGAAAATCACAAATAATTTTTTTTTGTAACGCAATCTTCGGTTGGAGGTATTCCAATTGGATGTGTCCTTACAACTTCTGAAAAACGTGATGTGTTTGATGTAGCTGTAAAAAATTTAATAGAAATTATGCCCACAAAAATATGTCCTTCAGTTATTTTAACTGATGATGATTTAAAAGAGCGAAACGTGCTCCAAAAATATTGGCCAAATGCGACATCGTTACTCTGCACATTCCATGTGTTAAAATCGGCCTGGAAATGGATTTGTGCCTCCGGCAATAATATTGAGCGCGATAATAGACAAGATTTATATAGACTTTTTCGGCAAATTTTAATGTCTAATCAAAGTGAGGATGAAGTTGAGTCTAACATTGCATTCTTTTTTAAAAAAAACTTCTAAGTATCCCAAATACCAAAACTATGTACAAAAAATGTTGGAAAGAAAAGAAGTTTGGTGTCTTTTTTACAGAAAAAACTTTCTTACGCGTGGCTCAAATACCAACAATATGGTTGAAGTAGTATTTAGGCTTTTTAAAGATATACCGTTAGAAAGAACGAAAGCCTATAACCTTGTCCAGTTGGTAGATTTTATAACAACAAACTTTAACGCCTATTATAAACAAAGATTATTAGATGTGGTTAACAACAAGGTAGATATTAGGAAATATACATTAAATAATAATGATATTGAACCAGATAACATAAAGGAATTGAATAAATTTCAATATTCAGTCCTAAGTTCCTCAAGCTCTATCGAATATTATGTTGATATGCAAAGTTTCACTTGTTCTTGTCCCGTGGGCTATACAGGGAAGATATGCAAACACCAATCAGGTGTCATAAAAAAATACAACATAACATCGGCATGTAATATCTTGTGTCAAGACCAAAAAATAATTTTATATAAGATAGCTACTGGCACGAACCCTCCTAACCAGTTGTTAAAACCTCTGCTTTTAGTTAAAGAACCAGAATCCAGCAACTGTTCAACAAAAAATACGAATTATTTGTCAGAAAGACTCATCACAACCTCTTCATTAGATACAGAAATCGATAATGACAATGACAACCCTATAGAGGAACTAAATACCAGTGATCTTATAAATGAGTGGAAACTATTTGCAACGAAATTTACATCCGATATCGAAAAAAATTTGAGAGATGACCCGGAAAACATTCAAGAAGGAATAAAAGTCTTTATGAACAGTTATAACACGAATGTGAAAAGTGCCTCCAGCCTTTTGAGTGGCTTACATACTGCCTTTAAATTTGGGGGTAATAGCACTAAACGATCAATTAACGCTTCTCGAAAGGGCAAGAAAATTTCTGTACAACCAACCACTCTTATGCGCAGAAAAACTAAATTTACAGGGAGAAGGCGATTCCAATCGGGGAGAAAACCGAAAAATGGAGCTCAGAAACAGAGTTTAGCTCCCCATGATTTACAAGAATGCGTTAAAGACAATAAGTCCCTAGGCAGAAGGAAAATTGCCAAATAATATTTTTATTCAAAGTACATACATACCTACTTCTTATAACTACCTAGAATACATATTTTGTTAATTAAATTTGCAATTAAAATGCCAAATTCTATTGAAGTTGTTTTATTCATTGACACATCACGCATACTTATAGCACTTTCAGAATTTGCAATCACGGATGCTATTTGCTAGACGGATAATGCGATATCTTCTGCCGTTTACAAAAGGGGTTAAGGCAGTTGAAATTTGCAATCACGGATGCTATTTAGTGAATAGGATTTGCGATATCGTATGCTCTTTACGGAAGAGGTTACGGCAGCGTTCGGGCGAAAGCCGATTGGCGATCCTGGGTGTTGTATACAAATATGCCGGCCGGCCGGCCGTAGGTACGATAACTCTCGAACGAAAGGAGTTAGCGGATTGAACTTTGCAATTGCGATTTTAGTAAAAATATTTTTTATTAATATTTCCGAAGCCGATCACTCGATATATCTGAAATTTAGCATCAAATTGTAGAATCATGACCTTTATACGCATCTGAAGTTTTGTATTGACCAGATTACCGCAAAGTGTCAAAAAAAAATTTTGAAAATTTAAAAAAAGTTTTTCTACATTAACTCTCGAACGGAATGAGCTAGGTAGTTGAAATTTTCAGAGTAGATTAGGGAGATGAATATCTCGGTTAAGTTCGTTATTGGGCAAAATTGGCCAGATTTAATTTGATTTCTTCCATGGTGCAGTTCTCATTCTCATGATTGCTCATTTAATCTTGATAAATAAACTATTATTTGAATTGAATTTCCTTTATGATGCAGTTCTATCATATGAATACATTGATATATTTCCCAACTCTGAGAAACCAATACTTTCGGAGATATAATTTGTCTGTTTGAACTAGAGCGCCAGAAAGCTCCTGTCCACAGGGCTTGAACCCATTTTTTTTTTCAGACAATTTTCCTTACTTTATTTTAGTGCCGATGTTATGTATCATACTTAGGAAACCCTGTATATTAAGCCCAATAAATTATCAGTGGAAAAAGTTTGTTCGTGTTCATTATTAAGGAAACATAAATAGAAACCCAGGATTAATCACAATTCTGTGAAAATTCAGACATGCTGCAAGAACCCTTTTTTGGCGGGAACAGAGTGCCTATTAATTTGCCAAACTGTCTTGAATTTTAGAATTTTTGACCGAAAATAATCTCAAACGTTTAGTTTCAACTCATTTATAAAGAATCCGAGGTCCAACTTAATTATTTCCGGCCAGCCTTCCTTAGGTACGATTAAACTGAAATGTTGTTTTCACAATAACTCTTAAAATATTGTTTTGGTCGAATTTAAACTAGGTAGTTAATTGAACAATTCTCTATCTCAGAAACTATCCAGAAATCGTTAGCGAGAGCCTTCAAAGCCTTTTTTACAGCCATGTTCTACATTTGAACTCGATCGGTTCTTTATTGCCGGAAGTATTGACGAAATATCTAAATATTATAATGATTATAGTCTACTGGTCTACTGTTTCACTGTTAAACAGCAAAATTTTCAATTTGATTCATTTTTGCATCAAATTGTTGTTCAAAGTCGTGAGAATTTCATGATGCAGTTTGAATTGATAATATAAGAAATGTCATATCTATGGTCATGTCATTTTTGGCGCTCTAGTTCTTCGGAACTGAGTGCTTATCAATTTGCCCAAATGTCTGTAATTTTGTAATATTTCGATGAAAATTATCTTAAACGATTTGGTTCGACTCACTGATAAGGAATCCGTGGTCGAAATTCATTCTGTCCGGCCGGCCGGCCGTAAGCACGATAACTCTCGAACGGAATGAGCTAGAGAGTTGAAATTTTCAGAGTAGGTTTGAGGGATGAATATCTCGGCTGAGTTCGTTATTGGACAAACTCGGACAAATGGTTTCGGAGTAACAAAAAAAAATTTTTTTTTACGAAACAAATTCCAAATCAAATTTTTTTAAATAAGCAGTTCTATCATAAGAATCCATACATATCATTTTCAACTCTAACAAGCTGATACTTTCGGAGATATGATTTTTTAAAATTTCAATGTAAATCGTATTTCACAGATTGATATAATTATTATTCTATGTATGAATTCTCATAATGTCAACTTGACAGAAGGGAATATTGTAACTTCAAAAATATTGGGGTTGAAATACTCGTATTTCAGCGATGCAACGGGGACCTCACCCGAAAATATTTGAAAATATTACGTAAATATTGAAAGCATAATTCTGTAGTTTGGTGAACGTAGATCAGGAAATTTTTGATCGATTACAAGGTAATTTTTTATTATTACTTACCTTCTTTCATATTTGTTTTATGGAATACCTACTATTTGTAGGTACTTTAAACCTGTTTTGGGCAATTGTCATACACAACTTGTTTTTTGGCGCTCTAGTTCCTCGGAACAGTGTGCTTATCAATTTGCCCAAGTGTCTGTAATTTTGAAATTTTTGGCTGAAAATAGTCTCAAACGATTTGGTTCGACTCACTGATCAAGAATCCGAGTGCGAAATCGATTCTGTCCGGCCGGCCGACCGGCCGTAGGCACGATAACTCTCGAACGAAAGGAGTTAGCGGATTGAAAATTGCAAGGTGGTTTTGGAGCGTAAATATCTCGGACAAGTTCGTTCGATCTATCTGAAATTTAGCATCAAATTGTAGAATCATGACCTTTATACGCATGTGAAGTTTTGTATTGACCAGATTACTGTAAAGTGTAAAAAAAAAATTTAAAATTTAAAAAAAGGTTTCCACAATAACTCTCGAACGGAATGAGCTAGGTAGTTGAAATTTTCAGAGTAGGTTAGGGAGATGAATATCTCGGTTAAGTTCGTTATTGGGCAAAATTGGCCAGATTTAATTCGATTTCTTCCATGGTGCAGTTCTCATTCTCATGATTGCTCATTTAATCTTGATAAATAAACTATTACTTGAATTGAATTTCCTTTATGATGCAGCTCTATCATATGTATACATTGATATAATTCCCAACTCAGAGAAACCAATACTTTCGGAGATATAATTTGTCTGTTTGAACTAGAGCGCCAGAAAGCTCCTGTCCACAGGGCTTGAACCCATTTTTATTAGGGAAGAGCACTACACTAGTAACTACACTCTTGTCCACTACAAATGTTGTCGTCTGACATGTTTCGGAAATGATGTTTCCATCTTGTGAGGCGTAGCGTTACTAAAGCATGCTATCAATTATTACACTCAAGTATGGGTTCACATTATGTCCTTTGTCATAAATCGATTACTCAGAACAATGAGTTGTTAATAGGTATTAGAGCTTTATTGAGTAAAAATCTATTATCTTATACATTTCCACACCTTCAAGTGTTTTTAGGTACAATTAATCGGAATGTTTCACGATTCGACGGGATTTTCTGAAATTGAGTGCCTGGATGTCAAAACGTGATTGGCAACATCAGATTTATCGCTGTTGTTGTTCTGAATGTGTCCTGTATGTTTCTGGTTGTCCGCCCGACGTGACACTTGTTGCAATCTTAACATTTAATTTCATATAATATACCAGATTTCAACATGTTTGGAGTTATATCAAATGTATATCCGAGAAGTTGTTTAATATTTGTGGAAGTTTTGAATGCCAGTTTTATATTAACGTTTTTAAAAATATTCTGGAGTTAGTTATTTGTTTTAGGATGATAATATGTGATTTAGAAGTGGAATTCAATAACTTTTTACATTGTTAGAAAACCTACCTATTCTGATTTCACATTCCGTCTGATTGAGTTGCACCCTGGTCACATAACAGGGCCAGCTTACATCTCCTCGTCAACCGGTTATTTAATATTGCTATAAACAATGAGAAATTTAAGATAGAAAGAAAAATGATTTTCCAAATTGCCCAAAGAAACTAGTTTGATATTATATTCTTGACTTGAACTTCGAGCATTACATTTTTTTTATCTAACAATAAAGCATCTGTATGAAAAAACTGTTAGCAGAGGTAAGTGTAACGGGGTACCATAGAATTCGGTATATGATACTAGAGCCTCGACTAGAGCTTAGGGAAAGAACCTCAGTTGTGATTTATGAAAATTTGAATTGTTAACAAAATATGCTGCAATATTAAATATTGAAGGGTATCTTTTTCTTTACTATCTCCTCTTCCTTCAACAAGCAGAGAAGTTTCTCCAAGGTACATGAAACTTAATCTCGAAAAGGAAAAGACAAAAGGAGAAAACGAACAAATTGAAAATGGAATATTCCTTATTTTATTAAATAGAATCGAAATTCGCTACCCATTCTAAAATAGATTCAGAAACATTATGAATAACCCTAATACCATCCTGAAATCTATATATGGGATAATTATTAACTAAATGACCTATAGTTTCCTCTGTTTCCCCGCATTCACAACTAGGGCTCTCAACTGAGTTCCAACTGAAGAGCATGCTGTTGCAACGACCATGACCGGTTCTTAAACGATTTAGAATAGACCCTATTTTCTTTGGAAGATCAAACCCCAGAAACCTATTTCAAGGATCAGAAATTAAATCTTTGTTGTATAAATCGCAAGAAATCCATTCAGACTGCCAAACTTCCTTGTCAATTTTATTCTAATTGAGAAAAGAGTTGGACCATAAAGTTTTACGTGACTTCAATCTAGGAATCTTATTGCCTGGAATATAGGAGGGAATCGGAAATGAATTCGGAAAAGAATGAAATTTATTCCAAGAATTTGAAACAGCAGTCTGCCTGCGAATGTGGGGCGGGACAATGTTGTGAGAACTGGCAACCAATGAATAGGTGTAGATCTAATATTTCCAGTGATGATCCTCGTAGCTAAATTCTGCTGTGCATCAATTTTTTGAGTATGACCACTTTTAAATCAGACGGGGCAACAAGATTCAGCGGCAGAAAAAACCAAGGCTAAGGCTGTTCTAAGAGTAGCCCAGCTAATTTCTGCAGAATATTATTTCTCGTTTTCAACTTCAGACGCAAGTCATCCAAATGGGTTTTGAAATTCAAAGAGGAATCTAGTTTCACTCCTAGGTATTTCGGATTAAAATTATGTCTCAAGAAAGAATCACCGAAAGTTACACTCACCCCCGGTTTCTGAAAGGCTGGTAAGTTAACAGAACTGTTAATGTCAAATCAGTCCGAATTTTTGCGCTTTGCGCAACTCAGATGAGGGTTAACAAGAGATTGATCACTGGTTAGTTAACATTTGTGTTGATCAGCCTTTCAGAAACCGGGGGTCAATGTTCTATATTTTTTTATGACTGTTCAAATGGAAGCAAGAAACCTCAGTTTTATTTGGATTCGTATTTCTGAATCAATAATCAACTATAGTTCAATAAATATCAACAAACGTAAACATAAAAAATTCTTCAGTGACATAACCCTGAAGAAAGAAATAAAAATGGGTTCAAGCCCTGTGGACAGGAGCTTTCTGGCGCTCTTGTTCAAACAGACAAATTATACTCCGAAAGTATTGGTTTCTCAGAGTTGAGAATTATATCAATGTAATCTTATGATAGAGCTGCATCATAAAAGAAATTCAATTCAAATAATAGTTTATTTATCAAGATTAAATGAGCAATCTGAGAATGAGAACTGCACCATGGAAGAAATCGATTTAAAATAGTTGAAATGAATTTGACTCTCTCTTATAGAACAGGATGACATGTACGAGTATGAACACAGATCTTATAATAAATCATAGATAGAATAAGTATAGCATTCTGTGAAAACATAGAAGTACGATTCATTATTGAAACTTCGAAAAATCATATCTCCGAAAGCATTAGCTTGTTAGAGTTGAAAATGATATCAATGGATTTTTATGGTGAAACTGCATTAAAAAAAAAATTATTTTGGTATTTGTATGTTAAAAAAAATAAATTTTTTCGTTACTCCGAAACCATCTGGCCTATTTTGCCCAATAGCGACCTTAACCGAGATATTTATGTCCCTAACCTACTCTGAAAATTTAAACTGCCTAGCTCATTCCGTTCGAGAGTTATTGTAGAAACAAAATTTAAACATTTTCAATTTTTTTTTTGACACTTTACGGTAACCCGATCAATACAGAACTCCACAACGTCTAAAGGTCATGATTCTACAATTTGATGCTAAATTTCAGATAGATCGAGTGATGGGTTTCGGAAATATTCATAAAAAATGTTTTTACTAAAAACGGCCATAACTCCGAAACCGCTCGATGGATTTTCGCCCGTTAACGAACTCGTCCAAACTCGCTCCAAACCTACCCTGCAAATTCAAATCCTCTAACTCCTTCCGTTCGAGAGTTATCGTGTTAATGGACGGCTGGCCGAGCAGAATCGATTTCGACCACGGATTCTTGATCAGTGAGTCGAACCAAATCGTTTGATACCATTTTCAGTCAAAAATTCGAAAATTTGGGCAAATTGATAAGCACTCTGTTCCGAGGAACAATAGCGCCAAAAACGGAAAATAGTTCCCAAGCTTTCACGTTCCATCTGAAAACAAACCACTAATTCCAGAATATTTTTAAAATGGTTAATATGAAATGGCTTTCAAAACATCCACGAAAATATTATTTTTTTCCTGGAAGGAAGGAACTCTTGGGGAGTTTAGTAGCTGGATGGATGGGCGCTCTGGCTATAAATTTGAACACACGCGCCAAAGGAGACTGACCCCAAGTCAGTGCTTTTCCCAACTTTTTATTTCTAAAAAGCCCCTTTCTTATTAATTATTCTTTGAAGGGGGTACATAACGAAGTGTACCTCGTATTCATTAAAATTGGATGCCCAACTTCCTCATTTTAACGAGCAACTCTAGAACCTCAATTCATTCCTTACATAGCTATCATATTCCATCTTCTCTGAAATGAAAACGCGTTCAGCGAAAGACCAGTGGATCATTTATTATTTCTCGATAGCGCTGTATTTATCCGTCCTGAGACTTTTCTAAAGGCTCATGAATAAGCTGTACACAGAAATTCTTAGCATTTCAATGGATTCCGCAAGCCGAGCGGAGCTTACCGATCCGGACGATTTTAGGTCACGTTTATAGCATGAAAGTGCACCTGATACACATAGAACGTAAAAATATGCGTTTTACACATCGAAAGTTGATATGTACCTTTTGCAGGTGTGTTCCATGAAGATTGCGTAAAATGATTATTGTTATTAAAGTAATTAATAACCCTGGATCCTTAACAACGTTCGTAAATATCAAGTGAAAACCAGTTTTGGCATGGATTCGTTTTGTCGTGCTGAATTGTTCGAGATCCGCGAGCTGCGAAAAAAGTTTGATGTCTATGGAAAATATAGGAACAAGTTTGATGTCTATGGAAAATATAGGAACTGGGTTGATTTCAAGATGAATATCAGGATACATGGTGTGGACACTATTTGACATATTTTTGGCCGAAATGTGGTCCAAATAATGTCAAAATACGAGGATTTTGTTCTACTTCAGTTTTCGCGTCTTAAACACTATGTTTTGGTGACTCGCTTAAATCGACTATTGTTCTACTTCAATTTTCGCCTATAGATACCGGCACTAGAAAATTTACCGACACGTCAAATTAAATTAAAGCTTTGTATCTTAGGGCCGATTTCTCAATTGCGAGTTAACTCGGGGTTGCGATTACGCATATGTATTTAGTAGTGTCCGACCGAAACTGGTATTTCAGCCGAAACCGAAACCGAACTTTCGGCCAGGGTCTCAGTTTCGGCCGAAACCGAAACCGAAACCGAAACTTTATATTTCATACTGAAATCTACTAAATTTTTTACAATTTTATTCGCCTATACATAAAAATAGTTAAGGAGTGTTAAATAAAATAAAAAGAATTTTTTTGAGATCTTTATTTATTCTTTTGGTATTACCAAGTTATCAAAATAATCAGTCGAAGTATACAGGGTGATTCCAAATCAGACGTGAACCTTAGAGGAGGTGTTAGTATGGATCATTTGCTGTGGTTTGAGCCATTTTTATTGAGGACCAAAAATCAACGGTTTCCGAGATATTTGAGAAAAAGAATTAGTATGATTTGAAAGGGGATATAAGAAGCAAATAGAGGAAAATAACGAATTCAATATTTTTTTGTTGCAACTAAGCTCGAAATTACATTAGAAAATGTATTCATAAATTATGTTCCACCATTCCATAGGCTAGCACGTGCCGTCTTTCTGATGTCTTCAGTTGTTATTTTCCGCCTGAAATTTACTCACGCTGTCTTTTGATACACATTCACTATTTTAAATGCCCGACATTCAAAAGGTTGCTTATAAAAAATCTGCTGAAACCAAACTAGTTAAGCAATCTAACGAAATCTTTTAGAGAATGAAGAAGGAATTTGGCAAGTTTTTAAAATAATTTTGACATACAAAATTGTGAAATTCGAAAGTTGCAGACAAATTGATATTAGAAATTGATTTTTCATTCATTCATATATACCACATTTCAAATCATACTAATTCTTTTTCAACCTCTTATATAGCATAGTTTTGCTTTTTTCGTACATATCATATTCTTTTCTGATGAAAATAAACCAAAATTATCACCAAATTTGGTCAACGTAGAAAAAATTGACGAAATATGTAGGTACTATAAGTTCAGAAATCTTTTAAAAATCACCCGAACTCCAAAAACCGTTGATTTTCGGTTATTAATAAATATGGATAAAACAACAGCTAATGAGTCATACTCCAAGTTTCACGTCTTATTTGGAATCACCCTATGTATTCTAATTAATAAAATCATTAAAGTGAATTCTCAGTCATAACAAAGATAGATCACAATAACTCGTACGACAATTATGTATACCTACATATAACTCCTGGCCAAACGACCAGGATAATTCACGAACATTCGAGTTTCGATCCGGCCGAAAGTTTCGGCCATTTTGGGCCGAAACCGAAACTAAGGCCGAAACTAGATTTCTTGGCCGAAACTGGCCGAAACCGAAACCGAAACCGAACTTTCGGTCGGTCTCTAGTATTTAGCGATATTCATGAACGCGTAACACTCGGGTTACCCGCAACCTCGAGTTAACTTGCAATTGAGAAACCGGCCCTTAGACAAAGGAAGAGAGAGGCTGACGGATAACATCGCCTGACGTTGAAACCACTCGGCACCAAATCAGACGTGCGAATTATTTTAATAGCTTAGGAAAACCCTCAGTTAAAAACCCTGTCTCCCCGCGTGAGTGTTGTAATTTGTAAACATTGAATTTGTTTACAGAAGTCTCTTAAATTTGAAATATTGATGGGCTTTTCTTTCTTCAATATGGATTCCTTGATCCAAAAACGGATATGTTTCTCCAAGGTACCAGAAAGTCAACCTGAAAAATGAATAGACAAGAGGAGGAAAACGAACAAATTAAAAATTGGTTCAAGCACTGACGTGAAGTCAGAAGCTTTTGCGCGTATGTTCTATTGTCCATTCTTCTGTATTGGACACCCTTAATCGAATTTACCATGGTAAATTATGTTGTCCATTCTCCTGTATTGGACACTTAATTCGAATTTACCATGGTAAATTCCAATTAAGAGTGTCCAATACAGGAGAATGGACAACATAATTTACCATGGTAAATTCGATTAAGGGTGTCCAATACAGAAGAATGGACAATAGAACATACGCGCAAAAGCTTCTGACTTCACGTCAGTGCTTGAACAAATTTTTTTTCGTGATTTTTTTGAAATTTTCTAGGGGTACGGTTCTTAAAATTTTTTTTCGAACTCAACTCTCCCTTTCGGAAACGCAACCTACCCTGAAAATTGCAAGTCCCTATCTCCTTTCGTTCGAAAGTTATCGAGGCAACGGTCACCCATCTACTGAGCTCACACAAGAATGCTCGAATCTCCAACAATATTTAACCGATCGTATTAAAACTTGAAAATTGGTAGTAGAGTTAGGCTATGAAGGCTCTTGCAAAATTTCAGCAATTTCAAACGATCAGTTACTGATATACAGAATTATTTTTTTTTATTTTCAATGATTTATTCAAAATTTTCTACAAATGCTATCCTCACCAAATTTTGCAAACATTTCCGCGTTGGCATTCTACAACTAATAACCATGTTTGAATTCAATCGGTTCAGTTTTTGTCGAGTTAATGAGGAACAAAAAACCACAAAATTTCAGAAAATTTTAGATGGCTATAACTCTAAAACCGTTTTCCGATTAGGCTCATAATCAAACTGAAGTTCTAGTGCACCTCCTAACCTGAAAACTTGTAGCCGCTATCTCTTTCCGTTCTCAAGTTATCGTGACAACAAAAATATTTTTTAATAATTTTTTAATAATTTTCTAGCCATACGATTCGCACAATTTCACAAACGTGCTTAGGTTCATATTCTACAACTACACACCAAGTTTCAATTCGATCGGATTTATATTGGTTGAAAACAAAATTATTACTCGGAAACCGCTGGGCCGATTATGCCCATTAACAAACTTGTCCGTCGTATTGGGATGCTCCACCTACCCTGAAAATTACAAGTTGCTAGCTCTTTTCGTTCTCAAGTTATCGTGGCAACGGCCACGAGGTAACGATAACAGAATCAAATTTGACCTCGAATTCTTCATTGGGGAGTCGAACTTAATCGTTTGAGACCATTTTTTTCAAAAAATTCGAAAGTTACAGACATTTGGGCAAAACTATAACGCGATGTTCCCCAGAACATACGCGCAAAAATAATATATAACCTTTCAAAAGTCTCCTCTCACTAATTACTCCTCTGTAGACCCCATGAATCTCTTGTGGAAATAACTTATCAATGGGTAATATTTATAAAGAGAATATCTAGAAATGTTTATTAGGATTCAAAAAGGGTAAACAATTCATCGTTTATATTCAAATTTGTATATTTTAGGGTTATGATATAATGTAATAGGAATATTGAAAATTTGGGCCAAGCACTGACGTGAAGTCAGGGGCTTTTGCGCGCATGTTCTATTGTCTATTCAGATCGCACACACCGTTTCAAAATATCTCATAAATCCTCATACCGTATTTATTCAACTGAGTATTAGATTTAACTAACGGATATTTGTTTGGAAATATTGGTAAAATGAAATTTCGTTTGAGTAAAACTGCGGAATCATTGAGTGGATCTTACTCTTTCATGAATTTGACATGAGTCTTTTGTCAGTATGTTCCATCTGATTATCGTGTTTTCATTCGATCTGATCAGTATTATACAAGTACGAGTAATTTTAATAACGGTTATAAGTTTTCATTATAATACTAATATAGATTACTTAAATTTTAGACCTGAAGATGTTGACAAACGCCTCAAAAAAGTTGTGTAATAGTTCCAGTGACTGTAAAAATGAAATGAAACTTTTTCTTTGATCTGAAAATTCAAGTTTTTCCAGATTGAGTATTTGGTTTCATAAATGTGCCCAATGAAATGAAATATTTAGGCATTATGAATCAAGGTAAATAAATGTTAGAGATCACTTTTCTATTATTTGGTTCAATGTATTACGCATTGTAATTTTTTCTTAATTATTGTATATAGCATAAACACTATACAGGGTCTTTATAAATTATTGCAACATCGCAGTTGGCCTTGAATAGTTCTTTGCCGCTCTTCGCTAAGGATCCTGGCTATTTTAGAGGCCTTTGAAATAGTCAGCATTGATAATTGTACTGTCAGAAAATAAATTTTGTGGATGCAGTCGCGAATGTGAAAATATATACAGGGTGTTCCTAAATTGAACGTACAAACGAAAAGGGGAGATTCCTTAAGTGAGTTTAAGAAAAAAAAGTCTCATAAACATGGGGTCGCAAACGTTTCGTTTTTGAGATACAGAGTGTTGAAGTTTGAATTTTTTTCAAGTTTTTTTCTCATGGTATCTACACTTCACAAGATATTCAACTGAAATTTGGCATAGATATTACATTTGAGAGTTCTCACCACTTGACATGGCAATTTCGATAGAAGATCTACAGGGTGATATTTTTTCTGGTCTCTTGTAGTTTTGTCGTATCTACCAACGATTTCGAGAAAAAAAATTTTGAATGTTTCTCTCGAAATCCTCGTGAAAATCCAAATTATGATGGGAAGGCCACTTTGTAAGCTGTGGTGAATGAATTCAGTGTCAGTTTTTATGGAAATTTTCCTGATCTGTAGCGATGATTCATAAAGATTCGATTATCTCGTATAATCAACACAAAAAATGTATTACAACAAGAAACGTAAAACTAAAAAAAAATCATAACAAGAAAACTAAGTAACTGCAAAGGACTGAACTACAGTAAATGTTGAAAATGTCCTCCCCCAACTCTTATACAAGCTTCTGTTCTTCTTCTCATAGACGATCGAACTCATTCAAACACTCCCGGAGTATTCCTAACTGTATCAAATGCGCCTATTATACGATTTCTCAGTTCTTCTACGGTGTTCACGGATGTCGAGTATACTAGAGATTTCAGGTGGCCCCATAAAAAGAAATCTTAACTATTTAAGTCTAGGGATCTGGCGGGCCATGACTGAGGACCCCCCCGTCCAATCCACCTGTTATCATAATTTTCGTCCAAATACTCCCAAATACACCGTCATGCATGAACCACATTTCTCGTCGTAGCATAAGAGGTATATCTTCCAATAACAAGGGCAAATCGTTTTCTAAAAAATGTCTGTATGATTCACCTGTTAGTCGACCTGGCAAGAAGAAAGGACCAATCAAATCATCACCAATATTACCACCCCACACATTTAGTGAAAATTGCTCTTGAAAATGGGTTTCTACATATCCATGCGGATTCTCCTCAGCCAAAATGTTCATTATGAAAATTGATAATAGAAGTCCTTGAGAAGCAGGCTTCATCAGTGAATAGAATTTGGCAATCAAAATAAGGATTCATCAATAGTCTACTGAGGTACCACTGACAAAAACTAACCCTCGGATGAAAATCTCGAGGCAGAAGAGCTTGCACCCTCTGAATGTGATAAGGATATAGCAGAGAATCCCGCAAGATCCGCCAAACAACTTGATGACTTGCATTCAAAAGTACACTAATTTTTCTTGTACTGGTTCTTGGATGTTGTTCTATTTCGTTCATCACTGCCTCTTCGAGTTGTGGTGTTCTCACACTGCGTTCCCAGCTCCCAGCATTAATTCTTTTCGTGGAAAAAGATCCAGCTTCTGAAAGACGCCTATGAATATCAGAGAACATTCGATGATTTGGTATCACTCTATTGGGATAGCGTTCCATGTAAAGACGCCTAGCTTCTCTTGCATTTCCATTTGCAAGACCATACATGAAATGCATATCGGTCATTTCGGGATTCGTGAAATTCGGCATGTTTTGATATTGAAATGTGTAGAGGTTCTAATTTCTGATCAAATATTGTTGTGACAGTCATAAAAATCGTAATGAAAATAGTAGTCTAACTACATTCAAAAAAATAAATAGCCACAAATGCAACCACCTTCACTTTTTAAAAAAACAAACGTTTAATAATTTGATGTGTCAAAACTGACACTGAATTCATTCACCACAGATTACAAACTGGCCTTCCTATCATATGTAGTTACGAGAATTTCGAGAGAATCGTTCAAAATTTGTTTTCTCGAAATCGTTGGTAGATACGACAAAACTACAAGAGACCGAAAAGTTTAGTATAAGAACAAAGCTTCTTTTTACATTTTTTCAAATTAACAGTTGCTCACCAAAAAAAAGTTCTGCAGAAGAACAGGTTGCAGTGTTCCAGAAAAAATACCACCCTGTAGATATTCTATCGAAATTGCCATGTCACGTGGTGAGAACTCTCAAATGTAATATCTATGCCAAATTTCAGTTGAATATCTTGAGAAGTGTAGATACTATGAGAAAAACACTTGAAAAAAATTCAAACTTCAATACTCTGTATCTCGAAAACGAAACGTTTGTGACCCCATGTTTATGGGACTTTTTTTTCTTAAACTCACTTGAGGAATCTCCCCTTTTCGTTTGTACGTTCAATTAAGGAACACCCTGTATATAGGGTGATTCAAAACTCGAGGAGAAAAATCAAGGAACGTATAGAGGCTGATATTCTTGATTAAAAATGTAGAATAAAATTTTTGTATATTTGGCTTTGTTTCCGAGATATTGGACTTCAAAGTTTCTGCATGTCATCAATTTTCAACTTTAATACATAATATAATAATACAAAAAATATGTATTAAGTTAAATGTTAATTCACCGCTTCATATATGTACAGGGTGATTCAAAGCTCGAGGCGCAAAATTAAGGAACTTATGCAAGTGGATATTCTTGATAAAAATGAAGAATACAATTTTTGGATTTTTGACTTTGCTTCCGAGATATCAGACTTCAAAGTTTCTGCACGTCATCAATTTTCAACTTCAAAGAAATATATATATATATCATCGATAGAGCCTTGGTAACGTAAAATGAGGGAATCTTATACTAATGGCATGTTTTGTCTATTTTGACTAGATTCGACTGCATTAATAATTCGTTCCATTAATTGTTCTTGATTATTAATTTCCACTGCTTAAAGAAGTTGTATTAAATGCCCCATACAAAATAATCCAAATGATTCAAATCAGGTGATCTCGCAGGTCATATCACCACGCCGACCAATTAATCTCCTATTGAAAGTTTTTTCCTTCCAAGAGTTGAAATAAGGTTCAATTTGTTAGATGCGATTTCAGATGGAAGTAATATGGATGTGGTATCATTGAACATATTCTTGTAGGGCAACATCTGGATGTAGAAATGTTGTTTTTTCACAAAAAGTAGTTTTAAATGGTACTTTTATCGACATTGTGTTCTGCCAGAATCAATTGTTGATATCTTCATCTTCATTCGAATTAATTTTCTTCAATAAATTTTTCACTCTTTACACGCATAGACAAGGATGTATTAATCGACTCATTTCCTTTATTAATTAGTGCAATTTTATGACAGAATTCGGGTTTGTTTTCATTTAATTGTTGATTCTGTAGATTGGGAAATCCAAAAAACCAAATTGAGATCTCTCAAAGGTTAGTTCTTTAGATTATAATAAAATATATTCTGAAATAACCTGGTTTTTGTCATACAAACTAAACAGAAACCATTATCAACCAATTATATAATGTGATTATGAGTTAATGATTTCGCCAGTGAGGAATCCTGAATTGAAAGCGATATAATATACTGAACACATATTATGTTTACCCTACCACTACACCAACACTAACACATTTGACCATCTTACGCGTGTTTCGATAACCAAGTTATCTTCTTCAGAGACTGAAAGTAAACTGTTTGTGTTAGTGTTGGTGTAGTGGTAGTGTAAGCTGTGTTCAGAATAAAGTATCATCAACGGTTCCAAAAATTTTCAACTTAGTTGATATAATATAATACTCATATCCCAACAATGAATTTGAATGAAAGTGAGAAAAAGATAGAATCAGTGACAATTTCGTTATGGAAATTAATACGGTATATTATTGAAATCCAAAAAATGAAACTGAGTGAAAAATGATAAATTATCTCGAGGGAGTTTGGTATTGGTGAATACGGAAATAGACTTTAAATTTAGATAAGGCGAGAAACGTCTAATGGGCAAATTATTCGAAAAACCTTATTGTACTTCTGCAGTTCTTACACCCAACTGAAGGATCTAACACACACCCATGTCGGACACCTAAGTCCGTTCCTCCTATCCATTTCGGATTCAATACCGACTGTTTACCAGACGAGTTAAGGTAGGGACATATTTGTCCCACGTACGCAATGTATGCAACGCATTATGACGTCTGGATCCATAACATGCTTAGAAACATACTTATCACACGCGACGTTGCGTTAAGTATGTTTCTAAACATGTAAATTCAAGGGTCCAGATGTCATAATGCGTTACATACGTTGCGCACGTGGGATTAGTATGTCGCTACCTAAGATCATGTTTAAACCTGATGTGCACCTGATACACATAGAATGTAAAAATATCGTTTTACGCATAAAAAGTTGATGTGTTCCTTTTGCAGGTGCGTTCCATGAAGATTTCGTATAATAATTATTGCGAATTGGAAAAAAACTTTAATATTCATTATTATAAAGATAATATCGTGGAAATGTGATAAATAATCCGATAATGGGCCAATTATTTGAATGATTTTGTACATCAACACTGATCATGCCTTACATCCGACTGATTGACGGACCTTACACACACCCATGTCGGACACCCAAGACCGTTCCCTCCATTTCAGATTCAATCTTGACTGTTTACCAAGAACTCGGCGTACACGTTCAGGCTTAGAATCGATTCGATTTCCACGAAACGCACCTACAAAGTGCCGAACGACGGACGGATCTATCTATTCCAATAACCGGAGGTAAATTACATTTCTCGAGATTGTGGGTGCATTCCTATTAAATCCTCCACTTCTTTCGAGAGATCCGCCCGTTTTCAACACGTAGCTGTCACGTTTCATAACATACTTCAAAGGTTGCCGCCGGTAATCCTGACCGCATGTCTGTGGATGAGCTTTTTAGACTTTTTGCCGACCACTGCGATTGTACGGTTTACGACCGACCAAGGTCTCGGTGTGTTCAATTAGTAATGAAATACCTATCTTGGTGATGTTAGGTGGTGCTCTCGGTTAGATCTCCAGCGATAAAGGTAATATGAGGCTACCTCTGAACGCGGGTATTGGTGCATGTAGTGCCTGTCATATAGAATGCATCAGATTGGACGTGGCTATTTCCTCGTTTCAGCGTTTATGTTAATGAGCCGCGTCCACACGAAGCAATAGTAATGTTTTGCAAGAATTTGCTTATCTGCATTCTACAACTGATTACTTAGTTTCAATTCTATCGGATCTGTATTTTTTGAGTTATTGAGGAAACAATATTTTGGTTGGTTATAACTCCGGTCGTTTGTACGATTATAGTCTAGTCAACAACTAGCACAAGTGCCTTTTCGGTCAAAACTTTTCAAAATTATGCTTGAGGTATCAATCGCTTCGGAATGGCATGTAGATATTTTGTTAGAAAATTCAAGGGCCGGTCGCAAAAATTGCAAAAGTTATAAACAATTAAGTGAAAACAGGAGGTTTGGTTTTTGGCATATATCTCAAAAACTATTTGAGATTTTTTGAATTTGTAAAAAGATTCACAAAGAGGAGAAAACTTCCCAACTCCCGGAACTGTAGGACCAATATACAGGGTGTTTCAAAATAAAGTACTGTAAATTCAGGATATTAATCCTGATAATTATGAGATATAAAGTTCCTGTGGACTATGGGTCACTGACTCATTGTTTCTGAGATACGGGGTGTTGAAATTTAAAATAAAATGGTTTTTCGAATTTATTTCCGATTCTTTCCCCTTTTTTTGCGTTTTGGTAGGTTATGAGTACGCATTGAAACACATTTTTTCCGATACAAAATGATGTTTAATTTTCCCACTGGCTTCCGTACAGACTTCAAACCGAATAAAATCAAGAGTCAACTTCAATGTTGTAATTACCGAAATAATTGAATAAGTAAACGTCAAGCATGACGGCGTCTGAGCTCTATGTAGGCTCTATCTTGGAATCATCTGAGGATTAATATCCCGAATTTACGCTACCTAATTCTTAAACACCCTGTATATAATTTTCCCAGATGGTTAAAATACGCCCGAAAACGGGTACTCCCAGCTTGCACAAGCCGGAAGCCGGGAAACAACATAGAATACGAAACAACGAAATAGTTGTTTTATCGTTGATTTTGTTTCGTTATTGTTTGTTAGGCTACATTGTTCTATATACATTGCTACTGACAAATATTTTGTGTTTCTAACGCAGAGGCCATTCACGAAATAATAATTTTGTTATTTCATATATATATTTTTCAGAGTTTGGGAGAGGAAACCCAGAAAGGAACCTTTTAGTAAGGAATACCTCCCAAAGTATCCTTTAATGATTACTTCAATTGATTAAATTCAGTAGCTCGAAGACAGTTTTTAGTTGCATATATGCTCGGACAGGTTGATTAGTATTTCAAATTTGTTTCAAGAAAATGTTATACAGCCTGTCCCAAATTCGAGATATGACGTATCGATCATTTTTATATATGTCAATACCTATTTTTGGCGCTCTTGTTCCTCGGAAGAGAGTGCTTATCAATTTGCCCAAATGTCTTTAAATTTCGATTTTTTTACTGAAAATGGTCTCAAACGTTTTCATTCGACTCACTGATCAGGAATCCGTAGTCAAAAGCGATTCGGTTCGGCCGGCCGTTAACCCGATAACTCTCGAACGGAATGAGCTGGATAGTTGAAATTTTCAGAGTAGGTTTGGGAGATGAATATCTCGGTTGAGATCGTTATTGGGCAAAATCGGCTTGGTGGCTTGGAAGTAACGAAAAAAATGGGTTCAAGCCCTGTGGACAGGAGCTTTCTGGCGCTCTAGTTCAAACAGACAAATTATATCTCCGAAAGTATTGGTTTCTCAGAGTTGGCAATTATATCAATGTATACATATAATAGAACTGCATCCTAAAGGAAATTCAATTCAAATAATAGTTTATTTATCAAGATTAAATGAGCAATCATGAGAATGAGAAAAGCACCATGGAAGAAATCAAATTAAATCTGGCCAATTTTGCCCAATAACGAACTTAACCGAGATATTCATCTCCCTAAACTACTCTGAAAATTTCAACTACCTACCTCATTCCGTTCGAGAGTTATATCTATGTCTATGGATGAAAAGCAGTCTCACTACTCTCAGATCTCTTACTTCATGTTCAGTTCCGAAATGTAAGAATTTTCTGAGAAAAACTAATTTGGGAGCAAACAACTGAGATTTTTCTCACTTCGCTCACAATTCTTCGACTGATTAGATTTGTCTCAGGAACATCATTTGACATTATGACAATTCATATTCATACATAGAATAATATCATTCTGTGACAACGTTGAAATACGATTTATTATTGAAATTTTGAAAAATCATATCTGAGATTTTTCTCACTTCGCTCACAATTCTTCGATTGATTAGTCTCAGAAACATCATTTGACATTATGACAATTCATATTCATACATAGAATAATATTATTCTGTGACAACGTTGAAATACGATTTATTATTGAAATTTTGAAAAATCATATCTCCGAAAGTATTAGCTTGTTAGAGTTAAAAATGATATGATTGGATTCTCATGATAAAACTTTTTATTAAAAAAAATTTAATTTGGAATTTGTTTCGTAAAAAAAAAATTTTTTTTTTGTTACTCCGAAACCATTTGTCCGATTTTGCCCAATAACGAACTTAGCCGAGATATTTATCCCCCAAACCTACTCTGAAAATTTGAACTCTCTAGCTCATTCCGTTCGAGAGTAATCGTGCCTACGGCCGGCCGGACCGGCCGGACAGAATGAATTTCGACCACGGATTCTTGATCAGTGAGTCGAACCAAATCGTTTAAGACCATTTTCATCGAAATATTCGAAAATTACAGACATTTGGGCAAATTGATAAGCACTCAGTTCCGAGGAACTAGAGCGCCAAAAAATTTACAACTTTTCATAACAATTCCTTTGAGTTACGCATCATAGAAAATATATACCATACAGTTGATACCTATCATTGTCGTTAATTTGCTGCAATTGACAAACAAGTTTTTGTTTGTAACGAATTATTCACAATCAATGCCAAAATTTCGGTTGACATAATTACAAATGAAAACACCAGTAACATCAAAATTCGTGAGTGCCATTCTGACCCAATCTTTCCAGGTATACGTGAACTCACCAGTGTTTTAGACATCTCAATCAACCCTTATTTTCCTACCTTCAGAGGATACTCGACATTTTTTCTCTTGAACACGATAATTGACCAGATTTCACAAGAAAAGATCTTCTATTCTGATGGTCTATTCAAAATTGAACTTCCCCATTATTCGTCTACAGACAACTACTAATTCATATGAAGTTCATCCACATTCAAATGTCGCTTATTCCATGTGAAAATGGTTTCGACATTGTCTCCCAAGAACAAAAATCTTTCAGCACAATATACATACTGGTTATAAATAATAGGCAATCTAGGGCGAGAAAAAATGCGTACAATAAGGCCATAAATCACTGCCTAACTGATTTCCCATTATCTAGAGGAAAACTGCAAACAACTATTGTTTGCCTATCCTATAAAGAAGATGCGTATGAGCGCTGAAGCGTTTTAGCACTTGCTTTCAATTTTGATGTACCGGAGATAAAAATTCAGCGCAACGATAATTGGCTCCGTTGCAGAATTCAGACGATAATTTAATCTTCAACCATCGGTCATTCCACATAACAGTACAAATCGGTTATATGTTTGTGTAGATTTGTTCCAGAGAGCTCTGTGAATGGAGGTCTCTCATACTATGGTTTAGCTGATTTATTTGCATACATAGAACTATGTTCTAAGAATTCAACTAATCAGTTATCATATTCTGTACTCTGAAAATAGTATTCAACGGTTATTTCTGGGTTTGATCTCCCAAACTCTATAAATAGAAAAATTTAATTATTTTGAAATCTCTTCTGCGTTCGAAACACTGGATATATGTCAGCAGCAAGGTTTCGAACAATTTTGCCTAATGAACAATAGATAAACAACACCAACCATTAAACAACTTTTTTGTAACGTTTTGGAGCGCAAAAGCTCCTGACTTCACGTCAGATTTTTTTTTTGAATAGTTCTGGTGATATGATTTTTCTGACGCTCCATGCAGGTAGCCATTTCTCCATAAATATTGTTTTTCTACAAACGTCAAAAAATGACAAGGTTCGCGCATTGAAAACAATATGCGAAGTGACCCTTTTTTTCATTTTCCCTCGTTACCATGACACCGTGCGCGAAGTAGTGTGCGAACTACTTACTTCGCACACTGCATGTAAACTATATGGAGTTTTTATATTTTAACCTTTATGTTCCTCAATCAAACAAACAAATGCCATTTTATTTTCATAGTTACAGTATTTACTTGATTTGGAAAAACATTTTAAGCCAGTTCAATACTATTTTTCATATTAAGCTATGCATGTTACTTATTTTTGAACAATATTTTTGACGTTTGTAGAAAAAATTTTGTTTGCATCTCATGCGCGAAATACTTTGGTGATCTCGACTATTTTTTCAACTCGGCTGCGCCTCGTTAAAAAAATCAGTTCTCGATCACCAAAGTAGCATTTCGCGCACTAGATACAAAAATAACTATATTATCTCCGTAACCCTGGTAATCACGTAAACGACGTTGACGAAGAATGTAGCAAATGAAGCAAGCAATCTGATGCTGAAAAAATGGGTTCAAGCCCTGTGGACAGGAGCTTTTGGGCGCATGTTCCTTGTGGCCCGTACTGACCAGTAAAGAAAAAAAGCAGTATCATGTTGAATACCTTAATATTATTCTGGAACACAAATTTTCCATTACAATAATCTTCATCTAGCTTCTATTTAGTATCAATTCCTGTAGAACGTGATCATAATAAGTGTTTTCCATATAATAAAATGTGTTTGAACTTGGTATGTAGGAAATCTGACATCAATCATTGGAATTAATTGATTTGACAAACAGCCGTCAAATGAGGTAAATAGATTTTTGTGACGATTTTCTGTGACCATAAAAAAAATTAAGCATTTCATTATTGCATTTCTTGAAATAGGTACCTTTTCAAGTCGATCAACATCGTCCTTCTTTCGACGTCTAAACTATGACTTGATTCTTTATGTTTATGTCTTTGAATTTGTTTTCGGTGGAATTCAAAGAGTTCATAGAATAATCGATGAAAATACTGAAAGAGACCCAGGAAATTTGACACATTTTGTCTTATATCTCCAGAAATTGAAATCGTATAGAGCCAAAATTTTGCACAATGTTGCAAAATACTACAATTGACGTTAGTACAAGTTTTTGTTGCAATCTGATGAATAGTTCACGAAAAAAAAATTTTTTTTTCGAAAAAATTAAAAGAAATATTTTTTTAAAAATTACCAACATTTCGATCATAACAGAATTTTGCCAAAAGTTGCGCGTTTATATCCTCGAACTGACTACAAAGTTTCGATTCAACATCTTCTTTAGTTCCTGAAATATCAGGGAAATAACCTCAAAATTTTAAATGTCTATAACTCCTAAACCGTCCGGCCGATTTTGCCCGTTAACGAACTTAACCGTCGCATTTTGATCAGAAACCTACCCTGAAAGTTTGAAGTCGATAGGACCTTCGGTGCTCCTGTTATCGTGCACACGGCCGGACAACCGGCCGGCCTGCCGGCCGGCCGGACGACACCCTAAGATCTGACACCGGATTCGTGATCAGGGAGTCCGAATTAGTCTATTAGCCAATTTTCAGCTCGAAATTCGAAAATTACAGACATTTGGACGAAATGATAGGACGATGTTCCCCTAGAACATACGCCCAAAAAAAAAATGGAGAGTTCTTTTCAAAATTCCAGAGGTGATGGCCACTTCCGGTATATCCGTAAGAGCAATTCGATTGAAGATATTCTAAAAATGCCTTTTGGACAGAAACTTTGGCGCACTTTCCTAATTTATAGCCAGAGCTGTCACCCATCCATGTACTGAACTCACCTAAAGCTGCTTAGCTCCAGAAAAAAATATAACATCTTCCCATTATTTCGAGTAATATAGATCCGATCGAGTTTAAATCTAGAACTTCAAATAAGCTGAAATATTCAATATTGAGGGGCATTATTATCTTTAATATCGATTCTTTCTTCAAATTAAATACTCACTTTTTTGAAACTTTGAATGATAATTAATACTAGTATACTGGGTTAAAATTATGTTACTCAAGTAAAGCAATTTTGATATTGAACTCCATGCCACAATTCTTGCCTTAGATGGAGGTTACACCGTCATTCTGGTATCATCACATCAATCATGGGTTGATATCAGATTACCGGGAAACTGATGGATTGATGGAATATTATTGCATATTAATGTGCTTCGTCAGACAATCAATCTGCATCAGTCTCATCGTGATCAAGATTACGGACTGATCTGATGCGAGATTGACCGTGTAAGACGGAGGTATATGTAAAATGGTTAACTCAATAGTATATAGATGTATGCTGGATCAAAATAGGTAATAACTAGTGGCCAGCAGTCCATATTTTGGGATTCAGATGAGCCAGCAGATCTACCTAGCAATAGATCCACATTTTTCTGGGAGATCTACATTTTTACGGTAGATCTACATTTTTCCGGTAGATCTGCATTTTTCCGTAGATCTACATTTTTTCGGTAGATCTACATTTTTCCAGTAGATCTACATTTTTTCGGTAGATCTACATTTTTCCGGTAGATCTACTTTTTTCCGGTAGATCTGCATTTTTCCATGAGATCTAAATTTTTTCAGTAGATCAATATAATCGGTAGATCAATTGAACCGGTTGTTCAATGACATCTAACAGGTTCTGTTGTGATTCTGAGAATGATTCACACGTTTTTGAGTTACTTAAAACCAAATATAGCGCCACCTACCGAATCGTATTGTAAACCTAAGGCCTTCCGAAACACAATCACAAAGATTCACCAAAATCGGTATAGCCATTTTTGAGTTCGTGTATACCGATTGTAGTACCACCTACCGGGGAATATTGTGGATCTGAAACCTACTCAGATACATACACAAAGTTTAATCGAAATCGGTCCAGTCATTCTTGAGTCTTCATAAACCGAATGCAGTGCCACCTAACGGGTTTCTATTGTGACCCTTAGAGCCACTCAAACACGCACACAATGTTTCATCAAAATCGGTCGAGGCACTTCTGAGTTCTTACAGACGGATTGCAGCGCCACCTACCGGGGTGTATTGCGGACCTGACACAACCTCAGATACACACACAAAGTTTCATCGAAATCGGTTCAGCCGTTCTTGAGTTTCTATGAAACGAATACAGCGCCATCTAACGGTTACCTTTTGTGACCCTGAGACACGCCGAAACACACACACACACAAAGTTTCATCAAAATCGGTCAAGTCGTTTCGGAGTTGAAATGTTTTTAGAAACACCCCGTATAGCAGCGGTTATCTTTTCGTAGCAGTTTTACAGTGTTGAGAATTCTCTTTACGATAGATCTCTTGTGGTGACATTTTACTTGAAACACCCTGTATAGCAGGGGTTTTTCATTTTGACCGTTAATTTTCAGCTCAATATTTGAATATTTTGAGTAATTTTAATGCCAAAATCCGTCCGATCGAACGGATATTCTTTATTGATTTCGTGACTTAACGAAAAGATCCAAATCCCAAAATACGTTCACCGGAGAACGCTCCTCTGAGTTTTCCATTGGGTAAAAATGAAAAAATTAATAAGTTAGCTATTTCGGACGCACCGAGGATTCGAACCCGCCGCCCTGCGAGGCTCTGGACTATGAACCCAACGCCTAGTCCGCTCGGCCACCGACGTCTACGTGAATCGACCCCGATTATGTACCACATAAAGATTTTAAGTACTCGGATGATTTCCGTCTTTCGATTTTCAGAATATCGTCAATCCTGTCGAGCGATCGATCGAAATCGGTTACTCGTTCATATTTCTCGCGGTTTTTCTAGACTATTCGAAGGTTTTCGACCGATTCGGTTCGAAATTCAAATTCGATTTGACATTTCTAATCGCTCGTTCGGACCGAAAACGTCGACCGTGAAGCAGCCGCGTTAAAATTCGCCACAGAAATACGTGAAACGTCAGAATTTCGTCGATTCTCGCAAAAAGTCACATTTTCCTATCGTTCTTCCGGGAAAACGAAAGAGTGAATCGAAAAAAGGGCTCAGCTACGGACTAATTTCGAATCTCGTCTTCGCGTTCCCGCAAATACCGTCGTTCCGAACGCCACCCGTCCTCCGATCTCCTTTCCTTCATTTCGTACCTTTCGCCAAAATCGGCGTTTTTTCGCCTTTTCGCGATTTTTTTAAAAATACACCCCCTTCTTTTCGCTCCGAAAACGCGAAACCCTACGAAACTTCCGTCTTTTTCCTCGCGAAACCCCTCGGAAATTTCCCCCCTCCCCCCCTCCTAACGTCCGAAAAATCTTCACGTTCGTAGTAACATTTTCAAAAAAGTTTTTTTGTTCCTTTTCTATAGAACCCATCTTCATTTTAGTAATAGTGACTAGTGGCCCGCAGTCTATTGTTGGAGGCTTCGATTAGTCAGTAGTTTTTATTCATAGGTAAAATTAAATAAAAAAAAAATTAAAAAAAAAATTGATAAAAATATTGAAAAAAAAATTAGAAATCAAAAGTTTTGAAAATTTTAAAATTGAAGAAAAAAAAAATTATTAAAAAAATTGTAACTATAAAAAAAATTTAAATTATAAATAAAATGGAATTATATAAAAGAGAAACACCCTGTATACACATTTCTGAAAAATATATTATGAGAATCCATCCAAGGTTCCTATTCAGATAACGCTTTGTTTGTGGCAAAAATCAAATCAATCGCGTAATATTGTGCCGATAGAAAAAGAACACTCTGTATAGTAATGGTTTATTTTCAACGATGTAGGTCCCGAAAGTATATCATTTACAATTGAATACAATAGTACGATTTGTCGTGAAAAGCAGCAAGTTGCGATTGACGTTAAAAGAATAACACCCTGTATGGAGTTTTCTGAGAAATATATTATAAGAATCCATCCAAGGTTCCTATTTGAATAACGCTTTGAGTGTGGCAAAAATCAATTCAATCGCGTAATATTGTGCCGATAGAAAAAGAACACCCTATATAGTAATGGTTTATTGTCAACGATGTAGGTCCCGAAAGCATTTCTTTTATCACAATTGAATACAATAGTACGATTCTTCGTGAAAAGCAGCAAGTTGTGATTGCTTGATTAAAAGAAAAACACCCTGTATAGAGAATTCTGAAAAATATATTATAAGAATCCATCCAAGGTTCCTATTTGAATAACGTATTGTTTGTTGCACAAATCAAATCAATCGCGTAATATTGTGCCGATAGAAAAACAACACCCTGTATAGTAATGGTTTATTTTCAACGATGTAGGTCCCGAAAGTTTATCTTTTATCATAATTGAATACAATAGTACGATTTGTCGTGAAAAGCAGCAAGTTGCGATTGACGTTAAAAGAAAAACACCCTGTATAGAGATTCCACAAAAATACATTATAAGAATCCATCCAAGATTCCTATTTAGATAACGGTTTGTTTGGGGCACGAATCAATTCAATCGTGTAAAATTTTGCCGTGAAAAAAACAACACCCCGTATAGTACCTAATGGTTTATTTTCAACGATATACACAACACAACACAAAGTTTAATCGAAATTGGTCGAGCCGTTTTAGAGTAACCATAAATCGATCGGGGTGTCCCCTACAGTATGCTATTGTGAATCAGAGACGCGCCGAATCAATAACACGAAGGTCCCATCGCAATATGTTAGAAGTTTTTGAGTTACTAAAAACCGAATATAGCGTCACGTAGCGAATCGTATTGTGAACCTAAGGCCTTCCTAAACACAATCACAAAGATTCATCAAAATCGGTATAGCCATTTTTGGATTCCTATGAACCGATTATAGTGCCACCTACCGGGGAATATTGTGGATCTGAAACCTACTCTCAGATACACACACAAAGTTTCATCGAAATTGTTCCAGTCGTTTTTGAGTTGTTATAAACCGAACTCAGCGCCACCTAACGGGTGCACACAAAGTTTCATCGAAATGGGTAAAGCCGTTTCGGAGTTGACATTTATTTAAAAACACCCTGTATAACAGCGGTTATCTTTTCGTAACGGATTTACAATGAAGAGAATTCTCTTCACGATAATTCTCGTGCAGTGATATCTCACTTAAGACCCTGTGTAGCAATGGTTTTTCATTTTCGACCGTTAATTTTCTACTTAAATGGTTGAATATTTTGTGTAATTTCAATGCAAAACATTCAAAATTATACGTTCATTTTTGGATCAAAAATAATCAAGGTTGTGTCCTTGGTTGCGTAAGGTACCTATTCATATACATACATTCACGGTTGGATAAAAAATAAACAATGCATTGAACGCGGTGGCGTAGGTTCATATTCAAATACATACATTCACAATTGGATCAAAAATATTCAATGCTGTGTCTTTGGTTAAGTAAGGTCCTTGTTCAAATACATACACTCACAGTTGGATAAAAAATAAACAATGCAATGAACGCGGTGGCGTAGGTTCCTATTCAAATACATACAAAAATCCGTCTGATTGAACCATTGATAATAGATATCGTAACTTGACGAATAGATCCAAATCCCGTTTTCGACAGTTAATTATCTGCTTAAAGTTTGAATATTTCGATTAATTTAAAAGAAGAATTTTCAAACAAGCGAAAATTCAATATAGATTTCGTAATTTGACGAAAAGATCAATAGCCCATGATGAGTTTACACGGGAATAACACACTCAGAAGTTTTCATTCTATAAAAATGAAGAAAAATTATAACGTCAACGATTGCCGGCCACTCCGAGATTCGATCCAGCTGCCCCGCGATGCAACCGTTGATCCTAGGACGCTTCCCACCCGGCCACTTTCGCTATAGGTAAAAGTAGGAATTATGCTCTATATAAAGGTTTTATAGCACTGGGATGATTTCCGTCCTTCGATTTCCAGAATATCGTCAATTCTGTCAAGCGAACGCTCGAAATTGGCGACTTGTTCATATTTCTCGCAATTTTTCTTGACGATTTCGAGATTTGTGACTAATTCCGTTGGAAGCTTGAATTCTATTTGACAATTCGACCCTCATTCGGACTGAACACTATGACGTTGAAGGAATCGCGAAAAGATTTCGCACAGAATTACGATACGATTTCTACAACGATATCATTTGAAAATACTCACGTTTCGTAAAAGATTCCAAAATTCGGCGGAAAGATTAAATTCAGGCGATATCCCATCATACTTCATACACCTGTCAACAACTAAAAAATGTTTCCTTAGGATACATTCGATTGAATTTTGAATTCGAATATAAATGTCTGCAAGTAAAAATCGGCAATATCGTCAAAAGTGTAGATCGATAATTACCTTATTTTACGTTCTCCACTTTCGGACCGTTTCATCAAAATTCTTTCCTCGAAGATACCTACCAATCAATTCAACTTAGAATTTGATAGAACACATTATTTCTCAAATATCACAAATTCTGCCATGCGATCGCTCCAAATCGGCGACTCTATCATATTTCTTCTTATTTCTAGCAATGTATCTTCACGATTCAAGATTTTCGACAAATTCCGTTCGAAATTCTAATTCTATTTGACATTTATCGCAACTCATTCGCGATAAATTCAAACTGACAGTTCCTTTCATCTTTGATCGAAGTAAATCATCCACGTCTTATCTTCTATAGCAGGACCCGAAGTCGGTCGAGCGAAGCCGAACCGGTCTAAACGTCACATTTCACCGAGGTTTTCAAAATATGTCAAAGTTTGCGATCTTTTTACGGAAAAAGAGAAGGTTTTATCAAAAATCGAGATCCGTTACGGACTACCTACGAATCTCGTCTTTCGGACCCCGACGAAATACCTTTTCGAGCGTCGCGTCCTCGCCAGATCTCTCCCATACCGATTCGCACCTTTAACCGAGAAGGCCGTTTTCGACCGAATTTACGATTTATTTAAAAATACTCCCCACGTTTTCTCTCGTCGAAGACGGATACCCGGAGAAAATTTCGTCTTTTCTCTTTCCCTTTTCCACCTCGAATCCCCCCTCGCCCCTCGAATAACCGACGAAAAAATCGAAAATATCGACCTCCTCGAGGAAAAAATCTTTTTTGACTTCTCTCTGTGATCCCGAGATCTTGGCGTTAGTAGAATAGAGTAATAACTAGTGGCCAGCAGTCCATATTTTGGGATTCAGATGAGCCAGCAGATCTACCTAGCCATAGATCCACATTTTTCTGGTAGATCTACATTTTTCCGGTAGATCTTCTTTTTTCCAGTAGATCTACATTTTTTAGTAGATCAATATTATCGGTAGATCAATTGGACCGGTAGTTCACTCACACGAAAATGTCGAGGTGTTTTTGAGTTCCTATAAACCGAATATTGCGCTACCTACCGGGTTTCTATTGTAACCTCGACACTCACCCACACAATAATAATAATGTTTATTAAGATTCAGATTGATATTCAGATCACAAAAAGTAACTCAAAAGTAAAGTTGCATCAAAATCGGTCGAGCCATATCTGAGTTCCTATAGACCGATTGCTATGCCACCTACCGGGGTATATTGTGGACCTGACACACCTCAGATACACACACAAAGTTTAGTTGAAATCGGTCCAGCCGTTCTTCCTATAAACCGGATACAGCGCCAGCTTCCGGTTTCCTATTGTGTAAGATCCACTCAACACCGCAACACACGCACACAAAGTTTGATCAGAATCTTTCAAGCCCTTTTTATGTTGTAATTTTTCGAAAAATGCTCTGAGTAGCAGTGGTTTTCCTCTTGTAACGGTTTTACAAAGTTTATGATTGTCCGCATGATAGATATCTCGAGATATTTTACTAAAACCGCCCTGTATAGTGGTTTTTCATTTTCGATAGTTAATTTTGTTGAAATATATACATTCACTGTTGGGAAGAAAATTAACAGTGCTGTGCTAAATATGGCATAAGTTTATAGGTATAAACCAATTACTTAGCAGATCCAGTTTTTAAATCCATATAACTAACTTAATCACATCTGACCTACCCACTGGATGAATCAAGAGTTCAAATATATTCGTGGAATGGAATATTATATATTTACTGTTGGTCACAATTGAACAGATATGGCATAGGTGGCCACCATTCACTGTTAGGTCAAAAATTAACAGTGCTGTGCCTAAGCTGGCATAAGAGCACAGTAACAAAGCCTACACAGAACACAACTGGTTCTCCTTACTCGCTCAAGCTCTTCGAGAACTTATGGGGGGTCTCCTTGGGGAAGGTCTAGGAGGATCAGTATAATAATATACAATAGATGGGAAAATAATCTTACCTAATGTAATTTATATTATCAATTCTTATCATAATTACTAAAAGGATAGATTTTGGATTGTGTGGGATGAGTAGAAAAATGAAGAACCATCCTGTATGTAATATATTGTTTCAACTTCAACATTTTTACACTTTCCTCTTGTTCTAGGTATATTATATCAAATGGTTTCTCTTTTATTCTCCATTCTGGAAAGACGTGTTGTCTAATGCCCGCTCTGAAACAATTATAAACTGTTAAAATTCGTTTACTTACTACAAATAGGTACTGTTAATCAAAAATTATCACTGAATTTTCCAAATCGTGATGAGAAGAGTCCTATTAGAATGGAGTAAAGAGCTATCCAGTAAAAGATGAAAATCATATTAACAACCATCTTGTCAAGTGTATACATTCAATAACCGAACCAAAGTTAACAGTTTTAAAGTTACTTTACCTAAAAATAACATTATTTATTATTATTAAATACCCTTCGTTTACTACAAAGGTAAGGATAAACTGATCTCACGTGTGATAGGGATGCAACCCGCCCCTACACTGAGACCAATTGTTCTATTGTGGCACACCTATAATCTATACTTAAACCACTCGATAAGGAATATGAGTTTAGTGGGTGAAAACTTGTCCAGTTCCCTCAGTCTCAGTTTGTGGACTATTAGTTCCTCAAATTTGATCCTGTCCCCAGTGGGGCAGTCACACATGATGTGTTCGATAGACTCGTGGTCCTCCAGGCAGTCTGCACTCGGAGTCCTGAATCAACCGCAGCGTAATTAGCTCATTTCTGAGGTCACAGTGGTCCGTGTACACAGCTGTTAGGATTCTCAGGTATACCCTAGAGAATCTGAGCCATTGTCTGGCTCTTTCAGCTGATGGGCCAGTAATTGTTGAGCGAGCATGTCTGAGTCCAGATTTCCTGGACCTTTTGGCCCAACCATCTGTTGTTCTCCCTGCCCGCTGCCTGAGAGAGATACCACAGGTCAGTTCAGGTCCAATGAGCCCCATGTAAGAAGGAGGTTACAGTCAATCTGGAATCATTTCATTCGGACATCCATTCATGATTGATGTCAAAGAAACGGGAAACTGATTGTATTTCAAGCAGCAAGTTTATGGAATTCGAAGAATCCAATGCATTTTCATCGAGAAGCGACTGTGTAATGTGTTTCGTCAGTCCATTAATCTGGAATCAGTATCATCGTAATCAAGATGACAGACTGAACTGATGCCAAACTTGTGGACAATTTATCTCCCTTCACAGATGAAGCAAATGAATAGCACTAATAATAATAAGTACTTACAGTGTAACATAAACATTATGCATAAATGAAGATATTTAAAAGAGTCATGTGTCCAAGTTCACCATTCTTCATAGGCATTCCTCACATTTCATCGTTCAATAAAACAATACTGTTGCAAATAGATTTTAGTACCTGTTTCCTAAATTGATTTACCTCTATTGGAGATTGGTATCGTTCATTTAAAAGTCAGAATCCTATCCTCGATCCAGAAGAAACACTGACATTTATATTACTTGACCACAGGAAGAAAGTATACTATAGGCGAATTCAAGCGAATAACCATAACACAGTTGTTAAGACCATTCCCTTTCTCTCATGACCAATCGGTTATAATTTAAATGTACTTGAATGTGGAAATAAAGGCATTATTATTATTATATTTGGTAGGGGGACTACTGTGTTTTGGTTATTCGCTTAAATTCCACCAATGTTTAAAAAATACTTACGTATAGAAATAGATAATGTAAATTAACGGAAGTATTCGATATAGGCTGGTTGGTTACTTTCTATCGTGATATATCCTGGAAAACTTCAAACTTGTAGTACCTAATATTTATATTCATACACTGATGGGAGACCAACTGACCTGAAAATCGTCGAAATCTTTATAAATTTAAGTAAAGTAGTAATTACCTTATAGTACTTACTTATAGAGTTATATTCCTGGTAATTTATAACAGATAATCGTTGTTTTCACGAAAACCCATTCGTTCAGTCCATTTTGACTTTATTCATTTCCACCGGCGAATACGTACCGATCGTGGTAAATATCAATTTTTGTTGCAAGTATCAAATCGAAACCAAAGGATTTTATCGATTCTGAATAAATCTCGGCACATTTCTGATCCAAAATCGATCGATTTTCGTTAAATTCTCCCAAATTGACATTCACTATTAAGACTTTCAGACAGTTTTGACCTTGGAATGTTTCTAACATTTCTAACCCAGGGCTTCCCAAACTGTTCGTCGCGACATCGTCTTAGCGGCGTCGCATGTCGATGCGACCGAGTCTAGCGAGCTGATAACGTATATTAACAGGCTAGTACTTAAATTGGTATATATTTTTGGGGGCCGAGTTAAGGGGAGTCGTACAAAAATGGGAATGCCCCAAGGGCGTTACAGTGAAAAAGTTTGGGAAGCACCGGTCTAGCCTATCCCTTTCGAAAAATTAGAGATGTGCAAGTGGGATTTTGTCCATTAATTACTTCGTGAGATAAAACAGAACGCCACCTTCATCCCAAAATCTTGGGGTCGGTCGACTTCGGCCTCGCTCGGGTCGTTTTATTTCTATAGTTCCATAAAAACGGTCGATTTTCCGCATTTTGGCGATTTTCAAACGCTCGTAGAAAACGAACGGAAAAAAAATCGGAAAAAGTGTCTCGCTATTCTATCCGTCTATATTCGGTCTTTCGATCGGTACCGTTAGATACGGTCGGGCGAGAGGAACGAAAAAGCCTTTAGGTTTCGGGCGAGGCCGCTTTTCGCCGTTTCGACGATTTCGCGACTTTTCCGGAATTTTTTTAAAATACTCGCGACTTCCCGATCTCGACGAAAATCGCCTTCGGCGATACGTCGGTCCTCGCCCTCGCCGCGGCGATATTCGCCTTTCGCGAGGCTCGCGGCTTCGCCGCTCGCGAAAATTTCTTCGAAACCGCCCGTTTTAGAAAGTTCTCAAAATTTATCTTCTATGGTTCCGACTTTGCTACTTTAATAATATAGCGTTGATGACATTCTGAGATTTCTTCGCTGGCTATCTGCGAACATAATTATTCAGGTGTCACATGTTATACCGCCACTCGCTCTTCATTAAACAATGAGACAAAGATAAGAGATTTTCCGTCCCATGGGCCAAGAGTTATGTCAATTTTGAGTGGAGTAAAATAAACCCAGCTATTTCGTTGAGTTACGAGAGTTAATTCGGAATTGAATACTCTGCCATTTTCGAACGACAGATATAGAGTAAAATATACACAACTTTTCGGTATTTCAACGAAATTTAGTAAATAGTTTAGTAATAGTTTATATTCGAACGCAACCATAGACATAAAATAACATGGACTGGTTGTGAGAAAGAGACCATTGATAACAGCATTGAAAAAAGACAGAATACTTAAAGGCAAACCACGGTATAAGAATATATTGTTATAACAGATCAGTATAATAATAATAATAATAATAATAATAATTTGGCGATTGGCAAAACCACAGAATACAAAACATTGGTTTCCTTTATCCTTTGACCTGTCTTGTATACTGTATTGTTTGGTTTCGTGTATTGTGTATGTGTTCTGGTGATTTGTAGGCAAAACATTTTCATTTAAATCCGAGACTTTTCTGATTTTTCAAACAGAACAGAATGAAATTGGATCGTCCCAGATTAACTTGACAGATAGTCGGACACATGTCATATTGTTCATATTGTCATATGACATAGGAAATTCATGAAAGACAGATATACGATCTATGGACAGCACAAAATATGAAATAATTTAGAGCCACGTCAAAAATCAAAAACTGTTGACAACTTGTCTGGTCGAATTTAAAATAGTGCACCGGTACACCTCCATCGAATATTTCGTTAATATCTTCACCAATATTGATCTGATCGAGTTGAAATCTAGAACTTTACTGTAAAATAAGGTTTTGAAGGCTCTCGTAGAATTTCAACGATATCTGACGAATAGTTTCTGATATACAGAATACTTTTTAAATATTTCTTTTTTATTTTCTAGTGTTGGTATTGTTCAACTAATAACAGTGCTTTGATTTGATCTGGTATTTTTCGAGCTATTGGGAAAACAAAATTTCAAATGACTATAACTCTGAAACCACTCGGTGGATTTTGCCCATTAACAAACTTCGCCGGCGCATTTGAACTCCAAACCTACCCTAAAAATTTCAACTCTCTAACTCATTGCGTTCGAGGGTAATCGTGCTGACGGCTGGACGGCCGGCCGGACAGAATCAATTCTGACCTCGGATTCTTGATCAGTTAGTCGAAACTTATCGTTTAAGACCACTCTCGGCCAAATATCCGAAAATTACAGACATTTGGACGAATTGATGGGCAATCTGTTCATAGAACAGCGCTCCAAACTCAATTTTGTCTCTAACCCGAGAAAGGTGTCTAATCTAGTGTGAAGTAACGAAGCGACAAAACGTATCACAATGCTCACTATAAATAGTGTAAATCAAAAAAATATGTTTCATTTCAATTGAAATGGATTTAACATTCAGAATCTATTCTGAAATGTTGATTAACAGAAAAGTGCTGTTGTCCTAAGGCGAGCCACTCGCGTAACGATTAATCGTTCGATTTGAAATGGTACGATCAAACGTTCGATTAAATTTGCACAGATCTGCTACGCTCATACACGCTTCGATTAATCTTCCGATTTCGGCTTCGATTCACCTTCCGGATAGAAAGTCATAACCGCGCCTTGTCAGAATGACTTTGAATATATGCCTATATCTATTTATTTATCTAGGCATTTTTCTGAGATCGTAGCATTCATCGAAACTATCCGGCACACATGCTCCGATCGTCACATCTGTGCAAGCCAGCGGAATGATTTTTAATTCCGATTCGATGGCTTGCGCAAGACAAGAAATCGTACGATTTAAGGCGAAAATTCATGAGACGATGAAACCGCAACGACAAGTTTTCTCGTCGTTCGTTTCTAAACGAACGACGTCGTTCAAATGACTATACTCGTACAGTCATTTGAACGACGTCGTTAGCGAGATTTTTCTCGTCTCGTCTCGTTCTCGTCTCGTAAAGGCGAGACGAGACGAGACGTTTTCAAAAATATTTTAGGTGATACCGAGACCACATACACGAGAGTCTGGTTTTTGGTCTCGCTAAATTTTTTGTATGAAGTTTTATATACGACTCGACTTTTTTCAACACCCACAGAAAACAATTTAATATGAAGAGTTTCCACTATAATTACCAATATATTTTGTCTATCTTATGCATCGATCGTTCTAGAAATAAACAATTTTTAGAAGATTATTAATTCGTTATGACCTTGCGATAATTGAAAACATTTTTCAAGAAAAATATAATTCACAACCATAAAAAACGGATGCCATTATGAATTCAATACTTAACGGACAACTTTTATTGCCCCTAAATCCCAATGCTTTGAAAATTTCGTCTCTACCCGAACATCTAGAGAAATTTATTCTCTTGAGCTCCTTATAGATGTGAACAATTATTGTATACATCTGTGGAACTACATATAATAAAATTGGTAAAGAAATGAAGCTATTCAATGTTTCGAAAAGTGTTATGAGGAATACGCCAAGAAACCCTCAATGATCTACCCACTGGGAAGTTATTCTTTGAAAACTATACCAAATTGTTCAATTCTATTAAAAAATGTATCGACATCGATAGCCTATTTAAAACATCAACAGAACTTTCGAAATATTGGAAAGCTGAGCTTGAGGAATATTTGCTGTCAGAAAGAGCAAATAGGAATCAAAATATTTTACAGTGGTGGAGAGTGATGAAAAAGTTCTTCCTACACTTTCCAAGATGGCCGATGATTTATTAATGGCTATATGCGTACCTGTTGAAAGATTATTTTCCACAGCAGGTATGATCATGGCAAAAACACGTACATCATCGAAAAATTATGTGATGCAAGCGTGATTATGTTTGAATTCTTGGTCATCGAGTAATCTAAATGTTGAAATTATCAGTGTTTAAAATTAAAAATAATATGTACATGTACAAATATTTTTGTATAAGAGTGTTATAAATATAGCTTTACATAATTATTCATTATTGTATGCTATTTCGTTTATATATCATAATATTTATTATCGTTATTCAGAATTAAGCGAGACGAGACGAGACAACTGATAACGAGACGAGAACGAGACTTAATTTTTTGAGAATTGGCGAGAGCTTTGCCAGTCTCCACGATTCACGCGAACGGCATAGAAACAGAATGATCGAGTGGTTCGAATGTCGCTAAAATGTTTCGGTACCATTACGATCACGGCGACGCCGGAATTTCAATTGCGGTATTCGCCCGTCCATGGTTCTCATGGAAATCGACTGTAGGAAAGGGGTATAAGACATTGGAATCGCGTCGATTTGGTATACCCGTGTGCGGACGCTCTAAGATGCGGTTCATACCGACGCGATATCGCCTATAAGATATCGCTTACGGCGCAGACAGATACTTGTATTCCGAAGGAATGCAATAAAATTGGTTCAAGCCCTGTGGAAAGGAGCTTTAGGCGCTCTTGTTCAAACAGACAAATTATATCTCCGAAAGTATTGGTTTCTCAGAGTTGGGAATTATATCAATGTATTCTTATGATAGAACTGCATCACAAAGGAAATTCAATTCAAATAAAAGTTTATTTTTCAAGATTAAATGAGCAATCTGAGAATGAGAACTCCACCATGGAAGAAATCAAATTAAAACATCTGAAATGAATTTGACTCTCTCTTATAGAACAGGATGACATGTACGAGTATGAACACAGATCATATAATAAATCATAGATAGAATAATTATAGCATTCTGTGAAAACATATATTCCCTCGCATATCCTCATCTAAATTATAACAGCATCCTATGGTGAAGAGCATCGGGACCAAACTCAGTATTTGTTGCTCAGAAAAGAATAATAAGAGTATTATTTGGACTTGAACCCCAGGAGTCCTGTAGACGATTTTTTATAGAATACAAAATCCTAAGTTTTCCTATTTATATTTTCAATTGTTTACTATATGTAAGGAAAAATATTCATTCTCTCAAAAAGTGCTCTGAGTATCATGAATACAATACCAGACATAAAGAGATGCTCTCTATTCCATCTCACATAACATCCAAATTCGAAAACTCTCCGTTGTATTGTGGCATAAAATTTTTCAGTTATCTACCTGAGAGACTGAAGGTTCTAGGATATTTTCATATTAAAAAAGAAATAAAGATGATTTTGTTAAAAAATTGCTTCTATGATAGCAATATAGAATAGTTTAATTATGTTAATGGGTAAGGGTTCATGTTCAATTTTTTATTTCCTCATTTTGGTTGCATTATATTTTACTTTGACTTGTCCTATACATGTAATGTCTGAAAGGATACAATAAAATTATTATTATTATTATTATTATAAGTACGATTCATTATTAAAATTTCGAAAAATCATATCTCCGAAATTATTAACTTGTTAGAGTTGAAAATGATATCAATGATTTTTTATGGTGAAACTGCATTTAAAAAAAAATTATTCTGAAATTTGTAAGTTAAAAAATTTTGTTTTCCTTTACTCCGAAACCATCTGACCTATTTTGCCCAATAGCGGACTTAACCGAGGTATTTATATCCCTAACCTACTCTGAAAATTCGGCCTAGCTCATTCCGTTCGTGAGTTATTGTAGAAACAAAATTTGAAAATTTTCAATTTTTTTTTTTACACTTTACGGTAACCCGATCAATACAAAACTACACATGCGTCTGAAGGTCATGATTCTACAATTTGATGCTAAATTTCAGATAGATCGAGTGATCGGTTTCGGAAATATTACTAAAAAATGTTTTTACTAAAAAATAACTCCGTAACCGATTAATGGATTTCGCCAGTTAACGAACTCGCTCCAAACCTGCCCTGCAAATTTCAATCCTCTAACTCCTTTCGTTCGAGAGTTATCGCGTTAACGGACGGCCGGCTGGACGTACAGAATCGATTTCGACCACGGATTCTTGATCAGTGAGTCGAACCAAATCGTTTGATACCATTTTCAGCCAAAAATTCGAAAATTACAGACATTTGGACAAATTGATAAGCACTCTGTTCCGAGGAACAAGAGCGCCAAAAAGGATCTCAGTGCCGCGACAATAATATATGTGAGATTTTTTGCATGCGATATATCTTACAAGAGATATCGCGTCAGAATTAAAGTCTCCAGTAAATATGACGCAATCCATTGCACATACGATATTGAAAAAAAATATTAATTTTCAGGCGAATGGGTATGATTCAGGACGAAATGATGCAGTCAGATCAGGGCACCCCATCTTGTCAGAATCTTCCTGGGCTCACCCCTGGACAATCGAGAATTTGCCACCTTTACATCGATCATATGAATGCTGTGGGTTTGGGCGCTAAAACAGCTCTGACTGAGTGTAAACACCAGTTTCATGGTAGGAGATGGAACTGTTCAATACTGGACGATGTCAATGTCCTTGGTCCTGTTCTAAATATGGGTAAGTTAATAAGTTTTTCAATCAAATTTGAAACTGATTATGGTCACTATATTATACAGGGTGATTCATTGAGAAATACGCATACAGAAAGGTTAGATAGAGGTGCTTGTAATAACCTATATTTTATGGGTATATCGCTCTTTATTACCAAGATACAGGGGGATTTATTAAATTCCCCCATTGTTTCAATTAATCATGACTTAAGAACCCCTATTCATTCTTGGTTCTGTCCGCAGTGGTATCGGCAATACCGTCTTTACCATAAGGGCACACGGGGCCCATGCCCAGGGCCCCCATCCTTAGGGGGGGCCCGAAGGACCGACAATTTCTCTCACACCCAAGTCGAGAATGAAATTTACTTTTATCTTAGTTAGGAGATTTGAGACAAAAAAGTCATATAAGACTAAACTTGGCTTGTATTTGGTTCAATATAAGTAAAATTGATTCAAGAACTGACGTGAAGTCAGTAGCTTGAACCAATTATTTTTTTCGTAATTTTTTTCAAATTTTCTAGGGGTACGGTTCTCACAAAACTTTACACAGGTCTTTATGTCGATATTCTACAACTAGTTACGAAGCTTCAATTCGATCGAGTCTATATATCTTTTGAGTTATCGACAAATAATATTCCAGGTGGGTATAACTTCAAAACCGTTCGACCTATTATGCTCAAAAACGATATTAACCCTCCTATTCGGATGCGTAACCTACCCTGAAAATGGCAAGTCCCTATCTCATTTCGTTCGAATGTGATCGAAGCACCCATCCAGCTACCGAACTCACACAAGGCTGCTCGGATCTCCAATAATATAGATCTGACCGTGTTCAAACTTGGAACTTGGCAGTAGAGTTAGGTTTTGAAGGCTCTCGCAAAATTTCAACGATGTCAGACGAACAGTTTCAGATATATAGAATTTTTTTCAATGATTTTCAATGATTCTTTAAAAATTTTCTAGCGATACGATCCTCAAGAAATTTCACAAGAATTATGCGTTGGCATTCTACAACTAATAACAATGTTTTAATTGGATTGGTTCTGTATTTTTCGAGTTATTCAGGAAATAACAACCAAATTTCAGAGAGGTAAAACTCAAACCCAAATGTTGCATTCAGATGCACAACCTAACCTGAAAATTTCAAGTCGCTTTTTTTCCGTTCTCAGTCTATCGTGACATAAAAAATATTTTTTAGTTCTTTTGTTTTAAATTTGATACGATTCTCACAAAATTTCACGAACGTCCTTAGGTTTGTATTAGACAACCCCTCGCTAAGTCTCAATTCGATCGGATTTGTATTAGTTGAAAACAAAATTTTTACTTGGAAACCCTTGGGCCGATTATGCCCATTATCGAACTTGTCCGTCGTATTGGGATGCGCCACCTACCCTGAAAAATTCAAGTCGCTATCTCTTTCCGGTCTCAAGTTATCGTGACAGAATCAAATTTGATCCCAAATTTTTCATCAGGTAGTCGAACCCAATCGTTTAAGACCATTTTCGGCAAAAAAAATCGAAAATTACAGACATTTGGGCAAATGTCGATGTTCCCAGAACATACACGCAAAAAGTGTGAAAGCTCGAGGGGGGCTTTGGACAGGGGCTTTGGTGCTCTTCTCAAAGTACTAGCGAGTAATTATTCAAACTTTGACTGCATCATGAATATTGAAAAATAATATCTCCGAAAGTATTAGTTTGTTAGAGTTGAGAATGATATCAGTGGATTCTAATGATGAATCTGCATCTTAAAAAAAATTGAATTTGAAATTTGTATTTTATAACATTTTTTTTTCGTTACTCCGAAACCACCATCTTGCCCAATAACAAACTTAACTGAGATATTTATATCCCAAAACTACTCTGAAACTTGTCTAGCTCATTCCGTTCAAGAGTTATCATGGTAGAAAAATGTATAATTCGCTTTCTTTACTTTCCAAAGGGGCCCCAAATTATTGTGTGCCCAAGGGCCCCAGCATAGTTTAAGACGGCCTTGGGTATCGGTAATAAAATAATAAAAAGGTCTTAATCCTGATCCGATCTTGAAAAATAAAAGGATGTTTTCAGTCAAAACAACCCCTTATATCAAGTTCAATAGTTCAAAATTTTATTTACAAATTTGGAAAGACCAGAATATAATTAGTAAGACTAAATGTATTTGGTGTTTCCGCATACACCTCTTTTACTTATGAACTTGAGCCAAATCTAGATGTTTCGATATGGCACAAAATCAAAAAAACAAATTGTTTCTTCAGCTCTAATCCATATAATTATCAACTATTTCATATTCTCCTAAATGATCATACTCAAGCTAAACAAATGATTAGACGCGGATAAAGAAAACAAAATTCTTCTCCAAATGGTACTTTTTCTACTTCAATTCATAAAATCATTAACTTTCTCTTATTCTCCTAATTTCTGGATAACAACATGAAAATTTACATTGAAACAACATTGAAAAATGAGAGTACATGCCCGTATTTGGGACAAATTATTGTTATCAAGGACTAACATTCAAACACCTTGTATGCATAAAAAAATTATAAATTATCATTTGTTCATTGCACCAGAAGAGTCGAGAAATGATCATGCTCTAGCTAAAAAAATAATTGGACATGGATAAAGAAAATCCAGAAATTAGAAGAATATGAAATTGTTGATGATCTTATACCATTTTGTGCCAACTCAGTGTCGAAGCATCTAGATTTGACCCTCAAGTTAATAAATCAAAAAGTTGTATGCGGAAACACGAAATACATTTTAGTCTTGCTTATTTTTTCGCGTATGTTTTGTGGAACATCGCGTTATCCTTTTGCCCAAATGTCAATAGTTTTCGAATTTTCTGCTGAAAATGGTCTCAAACGATTGGGTTTGACTCCCTGATTAAGAATTCGGGGTCCAATTTGATTCTGTCCGGCCAGCCGTCCGTTGCCATGAAAACTTGAGAACGGACGAGATAGCGACTTGAAATTTTCAAGGTAGAGGAGTTCGTTACTGCGCATAATCGGCCCAAAGGTTTCCGAGTAATACGTTTGTTTTCAACCAATACAGAACCGATCGAATTGAAACTTGGTGAGCAGTTGTAGAATACATACCTCAAGACGTTTGTAAAATTTGGGAGAATCGTATCAGAATATTTTAAAGGAATTATTAAAAAATATTATTTATGTCACGATAAACTAACAACGGGGAGAGATAGCGACTTGAAATTTTCAGGTTAGGTTGTGCAACGGAATGCAACATTTGAGTTTATTTATGGGCATAATCGGCCAAACGGTTTTGAAGTTATACCCATCCGAAATTTGTTTGTTATTTCCTCAATAACTCGAAAAGTACAAAACCGATCCAATTCAAACATGGTTATTAGTTGTAGAATGCCAAGTTCCAAGTTTGAACACGATCGGATATATATTATTGGATATCCGAGTGGCCTTGTGTGAGTTCAGTAGCTAGATGGGGTGACCGTTGTCTCGTTAAATTTCGAACGAAAGGAGATAGGGACTTGCAATTTTCAGGGTAGGTTGCGCATCCGAATAGGAGAGTTCAGTTCGTTTTTGGGCATAATCAGTCCTATGGTTTTGGAGTTATATACCCACCTGGAATGTTATTTCCTCGATAACTCAAAAAATGTTATGAGAATCATTTTTTTATCAGAGTTTGGGAGAGAAGACTCAGAAAGGAACGATTTAGTAATGAATTTACAGAGTTTGGGAGAGAAGACCCAGAAAGGAACGATTTAGTAATGAATTTACCTCCCAAAATGAATCCTTTAACGAGATTTAAACAACATACAGTCTCGAAATGCCTAAAATATGGTATATTGGACTTATTCCAATGAATTGGAAAGAATATTTCCAGATTTCAGAATATTTATGGAATATGATGACAGCAACCGAGAACATAGTTATTTCTCCTAAGCTTGAATTAAATAATAACCTGCACCATTCATAGACGATTCACGATTTCAAGGACTTCATAGAATTTTCTTGTTATATGTTGACAGTTCAGTTATCGCTAAAATTTTTAGAGAGCCTTTAAAAGCTTAATATACAGCCAAGTTATAGATTTAAACTCGATCGGATCTATATTGTTGGAAACATTATGAAAATATATATTTTTTTCCTGGTAGCTAAGCAGTCTTCAGTTCCTGACTCAAGTCTTTGCTGTCCAACTGTTTTAATTCTAAATTTGTAATTTCTCGAGAAGTTCCGCGGAAAGCATACAATTATTGATTAGTTTAGTCTAGAAAATTCTAAACATTTCTGCTTCATTATTCAAGTGTATGTAACAGTAGATACGTCTTACTCCTACACAAGGCTCGTTCGTCACTTGCAGCAGAACAATATTTGAGCGTGAGAATTGAAACAAATTGAAGATGTTAGAAAGGAGCCAATAAATAATTCTATCATGTCCTAATGTTGCCTCATTAGTCAAAGGTGGTAATTCATTCGGGTTTATATTGCTGAGAAGGTTTTTTCTGGTGCAACTACAACTTGGCTTGGCCCCCCGCTACTTCTAGGTGCCCACCACTGAACTCGCCCAATGCTGCTCGATATTTTTTCAAAATCTTTAATACCCTTATTACACTATCCGCCGTATTCACAAAGCATTCAATCTCCGTTAAGTCCTAACTGAGATCCTCAGTTAAGGATAAATAAGAATCGCAACCTCAGTTAACGTGAAAATTAACTTGAAGCAGGCCTGTTTCACCATCGTTAAATACGTTAACTAAGGTTGCCATTCTTACATCGTCCTATCATTTCGTCCAAATGTCTGTAATTTTCGAATTTCGAGCTGAAAATTGGCTAATAGACTAATTCGGACTCCCTGATCACGAATCCGGTGTCAGATTTTTGGGTGCCGTCCGGCCGGCCGGCCGGCCGGCCTTCCGGCCGTAGGCACGATAACAGGAGCACCGAAGGTCCTATCGACTTCAAACTTTCAGGGTAGGTTTCTGATCAAAATGCGACGGTTAAGTTCGTTAACGGGCAAAATCGGCCGGACGGTTTAGAAGTTATAGACATTTCAAATTTTGAGGTTATTTCCCTGATATTTCAGGAACTGAAGAAGATGTTGAATCGAAACTTGGTGGTCAGTTCGAGGATATAAACGCGCAACTTTTGGCAAAATTCTGTTATGATCGAAATGTTGGTAACTTTTAAAAAAATATTTCTTTTAATTTTTTCGAAAAAAAATTTTTTTTTTCGTGAACTATTCATCAGATTGCAACAAAAACTTGTACTAACGTCAATTGTAGTATTTTGCAACATTGTGCAACATTTTGGCTCTATACGATTTCAATTTCTGGAGATATAAGACAAAATGTGTCAAATTTCCTGGGTCTCTCTCAGTATTTTCATCGATTATTCTATGAACTCTTTGAATTCCACCGAAAACAAATTCAAAGACATAAACATAAAGAATCAAGTCATTGTTTAGACGTCGAAAGAAGGACGATGTTGATCGACTTGAAAAGGTACCTATTTCAAGAAATGCAATAATGAAATGCTTAATTTATGGATATAATATTATCTAAGTATTGTTGGGATCGGGCAGTTGGAAAATTTTTTAATAAAAAAATTTGTACCGACGTTAAATCAAGCATTCTACACGAGTGTGCAAAATTTCAGTTCGATACGATCTCAATTCCAGAAGATATTGCTTAAAATTCACATTCCAGCGTGTTTTGACGTTCTATGGTCACAGAAAATCGTCACAAAAATCTATTTACCTCATTTGACGGCTGTTTGTCAAATCAATTAATTCCAATAATTGATGTCAGATTTCCTACATACCAAGTTCAAACACATTTTATTATATGGAAAACACTTATTATGATCACGTTCTACAGGAATTGATACTAAATAGAAGCTAGATGAAGATTATTGTAATGGAAAATTTGTGTTCCAGAATAATATTAAGGTATTCAACATGATACTGCTTTTTTTCTTTACTGGTCAGTACGGGCCACAAGGAAGATGAACATGCGCCCAATAGCTCCTGTCCACAGGGCTTGAACCAATTTTTCATGTCTATATTTGCGCCTATTTTGATGGCTATTTGTTGATTGAATTTCCCCCCGAATGAGTAGCACTATTACACCGCGCTTGTTTCAGGCAGTAATTTCAGAGCTGCAAACATTGAAGAAATTCAAAAATTTACCTACCTCAAGTTCTTGTTTTGTTTGTATATTTTCAAAGCAATACCATGGTGTTTTAAGAACGTCTGAAAAAACGTTTAATATGCTACTACATAGAGTGCAAATTCACATACAGAAAAAAGACACTGTAATTCCAGAAAGCATTTCTCCAAAAACTAAATTAATGATTACTTGGCGATACTAAGCTACTGGTAAAAACTTCGTATCACTCGGGGATAGCCATCACAGATTATCTGGCCCTCGTAAGTTTAGTTTACGTCCTCAGAGTAATAAACATATTTATTAACAATTTATTATTTAATTTACGAAGGCTGCGATTCAAAGGATAAACTAGGTTATGTTGAGACGTCAGACAGATAAATATTGTGTTGGTAGACATGACACTTCGACAAAAAGGCTTGAAATCCCCACGTTTCAGGGGGAACAAATAGAACCAGTTCTATTTAATGTCAAGCCTGAAACAGTCTACAAAATAGTCCCGGGCGCTTGCGTATTTCTTCGAAATTTCAGGCGCAGTCAGTCAAATAGGTACGAAAAAGGCATAGTGTAATAGGGGTATAACAATATAGATCCGATCGTGTTCAAATTTAGAACTTTAGGTTTTGAAGGCTCTCGTTATCTACTCAATGACCAAACACGGAGAGTTTCAGAGATATAAAATGATTTTTACGTGCATGTTCTGGGGATAAGCATGCTATCATTTCGCCCAAATGTCTGTAATTTCCGAATGTTTTGACGAAAATAGTCTCACACGATTAGGTTCCAATCACTGATGTAGAACTGAATTCTTCAATTCTTCAATGAGCGTTTCGCAACTTTTTTATTGCCTTTTCAAGATATGAAATATGAACAACAGTGAACATAATATGTAGAAAATGACAAACAATATCTCTCTACCTAGAAGTCAACGATGTCCTGTTAGCCCTTCATAGTCACATATTCGTATATATAAGATCACAATATTAACAACATGTTTGTCATTTTCTACATATTATGTTCACTGTTGTTCATATTTCATATCTTGAAAAGGCAATAAAAAAGTTGCGAAACGCTCATTGAAGAATTGGACTTTATTTGTACCTATTTTATCAAATCCCACGACTACTACTAGTGTTTATTTTCAGAAGGAATTCGATCAATTACCAACTATATATAGTAAATGGTATGTGTTCGAATGGATCCTTTCGCGACCACAGACAAAGCGCTGTTTATTTTCGATCCAACAGTGAAAGTATGTATTTGAATAAGACCTTACGCCACCTCAGACACAGCACTGTTCATTTTCAAACCAGCAGTGAATGTATGTATTTGAATGGGCCCTTACGCCTCCACATACACAGCACTGTTTATTTTCGACCCAACAGTGAATATATGTATTCGAGTCGAAACTAAACGTTTGAGACCATTCTCGGTCAAAATTTAGACCAGTTTTTTTTTCCGACGCGTGTTTTTACATTCGGAATTATAATTTTTTTCTAAGCAACTTTGGGTGAGTTATGTACCTGGATGGGTGACCACTGTGGCTATGAATTCAAACAAGCACGCCAAAGCTCCTGGTCACAGTGATTTTCCAACTTGTTTATAGATTATGATTATTTTAGTGAACAATATATAATTTCATATTAATATACAGGGTGAGCCTTTGAGTTGTACATTAATTTAAACCATAGATCCCTATCATCAAATGAAATACTTTTTTCATGACCCATATTTTCAAATTCGGCTCGTGTAAAAGATACATGCTGATAAAATTTAAAAAAATTTCAGTTTTTAATTTGTAGCTTTGGCATGCTTTTCGCGAATAAATTGAAAGTTGGTGTGAAGTTTTCTATAACTATTATTCATATTCTCCAAATATTATTTTTTCTCTACTTCCACTGGTTTCCTAGTTACAGACTCGTGTATTCATAAAACTCAACAAAATTAGCATGAAGAAAACAAACAAAGTTTTTCTTGAGTCATTTCAAGAATATTCTATTGTTTTAGAAAATTAAATTTTTCGAGATATTCTTCATAGAATGTTATAAAATCCGAAACTCCAGAAATTTCACTAATTTAATGGATCCACCCCTGAACATTGGAATCCCGAATCAAGTTGTAAACCACGTAAACGTACCTTTTTCTCGTCCACCAATAATGACAGATAATTTATATGCCGGAGTTTATTAGCACACTCCAAACGCTTGTAACTTTTTCTATGAGCTAAATCTGGAAAAATGATAAATAAAAAAGTAATTTATTCAATTAGAGGAATCTATGGATAGAATTAATGTATAAGTTTAAGACTCATCCTGTATATGCTTTCCAACAACCTAAAAAATGGTCACAATCAATATTGACGATCTTTTAAGGAACACAGAACATAGCTATTTACATTTTGTTGTCTTAGATTCGCGCCCCCCTCCCAAAAAACTATTTTCCCAAATGGAACTTGTCTATATCTTAAACCTTTCGAAACCGAAAAGATTTCCTTATCTTCCTGGGAAAAAAACATGGAATCAAACACATAATGGGGTTCGTCTAAACGAACGAATGAACGCCTTATCTAGAATAACTCCCGAGATAAACGAACGCAAGACATGCAGGAGAAAGCATCTCACCTACTGGAATCGTGCCTGATCTTCACTACTTTGGTATTCATGGTAGCACCCGGCTATTATTTCCATCAATTAAAGATATGCGACAGCAACTGGTGGTACAAGGAAAACCGCCGGATTTGCAGCCTCAAATTAACATCACTTTAACGAGCTGGGTATTTCGAGTCTTATTTATGTAAATCGAATGGTGATTTTCGCTCTGCACGATCTAGTGGAGAAAAAGTTGGGATTTATTGGTTGGTCGCGACTTGTAGCTCTGAAATGCCTCACAATTTTTCGCACGTCTGGAATACAAATCGCGGTTTTTGCCGTTCTCGGACGATCTTCATCAGGTTTTGGTGTAATGCCAAGAAACTATGTGCATCCATACTTAAGGAGATGAGGCTATTCGTCAGTTCTGAAATACCCTAGGCTGAGGCACTTTGTGCCCTACGGGGTGAAAATATTCCACAATGCTTTCCCTCATTCATTTGAATCTCCATCCTAAACAATGCCACTCTTTTAGTGGCAATATGAAAATGTAAGATGTTGAGTTTTGTGACGTTTCAGCATATCTGGGAATGGCATGTATAATTTGTCTTAGTGTGCATTGTCTATACAGGGTTACAAGGTAAGTCGTACTGAATATTGGAGGAAGTTATAATTCAGGTCATTTCTGATGAATTTGGTCCTTATAGGACCATATATATATAGGACCATAACATATTATATATGTTCTCCGAAATGTCACCGTTATTGAGATAATGAATTTTGGAAATTTTTTTTTAAATCCCTCATTTTTTGGTTTTTTATCGATTTTTTTCTAGGATTAGAGCTCCTAGGGTCCGATTTTTGATGTATCTAGTTAGAGGGGGTGTCAATTAATAAAACTGATCAACAAAACCTACTACTAACAGCTTAAAAAGACGGCTTGACAAAGGTTAGAATTGAAGAATTTTCACTGAATGTTCTTAATTTTGAAGCGCTATTCTTGAAAAAACAAAAAAGTTATTCTACAGATGCTTTTAAAAACTTCTTCGTCTCTTCAGCTGTTCAAAAAGGTATAACACTTGCTATTAAACAGGCCAAACATTGACCAAATTACAGTTAAAGTAATAGGAGGTATATTTTTAGTTCGAGGTAAAAGTAAAAATATATTTATATATTTCGTATGAGAAGCTAACTTAACATGAAACACACACTAAGCTAATGATACGTAAATAAGACAAAAAGAAAGAGCACAATATTTACTCTTGCTCGACATGGCCGCCGTCATTTCTCAGACAAATTCTCATTCGTTTCCTTAAATTAGTTTTCACGACAGAAGTTTTCAAGCACCGCCTCATTTCGTCGGCTGCATCAATTTTCCTCTGGCTCAGAATATCGACATTTGCAATCGGCGTCATTTGGTCGTAGACTAGGTTTTTCATATGACCCCACACATAAAAATTGATCGGTGTTAAATCAGGGCTTCTTCTCGTCCAACCATGCTCGAACACTTCTTCTCTACTACCTTAACTGTAATTTGGTCAATGTTTTGCCTATTTAATAGTAAGTGTTATACCTTTTTGAACAGCTGAAGAGACGAAGAAATTTTTAAAAGCATCTGCAGAATAACCTCCTTTCATTTTTGGCGCTCTAGTTCCTCGGAACTGAGTGCTTATCAATTTGCCCAAATGTCTGTAATTTTCGAATTTTTCGATGAAAATGGTCTTAAACGATTTGGTTCGACTCACTGATCAAGAATCCGTGGTCGAAAATCATTATGTCCGGCCGGTCCGGCCGTCCGGCCGGCCGTAGGCACGATAGTAGGTTTGGGAGATAAATATCTCGGCTAAGTTCGTTATTGGGCAAAATCGGACAGACGGTTTCGGAGTAACAAAAAAAAATTTTTTTTTTTACATAACAAATTCAAAATTAAATTTTTTTCAATAAACAGTTTTACCATAGGGATCCAATGATATCATTTTTAACTCTAACAAGCTAATACTTTCGGAAATATGATTTTTCAAAATTTCAATAATAAATCGTATTTCAACGTTGTCACACAATGATATAATTATTCTATGTATGAATTGTCATAATGTCAACTTATTTTCCTGAGACATGTCATTATCTAATCAATCGAAGAATTGTGAGCGAAGTGAGAAAAATCTCAGTTGTTTGCTCCGAAATTAGTTTTTCTCAGAAAAGTCTTATATTTCGGAACGGAACATGAAGTAAGAGATCTGAGAGTAGTGAGACTGCTTTTCATCCATAGACATAGATATAACTCTCGAACGGAATGAGCTAGGTAGTTGGAATTTTCAGAGTAGGTTAGGGAGATGAATATCTCGGTTAAGTTCGTTATTGGGCAAAATTGGCCAGATTTAATTTGATTTCTTCCATGGTGCAGTTGTCATTCTCATGATTGCTCATTTAATCTTGATAAATAAACTATCTGTTGAATTGAACTTCCTTTATGATGCAGTTCTATCATATGAATACATTGATATAATTCCCAACTCTGAGAAACCAATACTTTCGGAGATATAATTAGTCTGTTTGAACTAGAGCGCCAGAAAGCTCCTGTCCACAGGGCTTGAACCCATTTTTTTTTAGTAGAGCGCTTCAAAGTCAAAAACATGCAATAAAAATACTTCAAATCTAACCTTTGTCAAGCAGTCTTTTTACGCTGTTAGCAGAAGGTGCAGTTTTGGTTGATCATATTTGGCGCTCTAGTTCCTCGGAACTGAGTGCTTATCAATTTGCCCAAATGTCTGTAATTTTCGAATTTTTGGCTGAAAATGGTCTCACGACTCACTGATCAAGAATCCGAGGTCGAAATCGATTCTGTCCGGCCGGCCGTAGGCACGATTACTCTCGAAGGAAAGGAGTTAGAGGATTGAAATTTGCAAGGTGGGTTTGGAGCGTAAATATCGCGGACGAGTTCGTTATGGGCGAAATCCATAAAGCGGTTTCGGAGTTAGGGCCAATTTTAGTAAAACACATTTTTTATGAATATTTCCGAAGCCGATCACTCGATCTATCTGAAATTTAGCATCAAATTGTAGAATCATGACCTTTATACGCATGTGAAGTTTTGTATTGACCAGGTTACCGCAAAGTGTCAAAAAAAAAATTTGAAAATTTCAAAAAAATTTTTCTACAATAACTGTCGAACGTAATGAGCTGGGCAGTTGAAATGTTCAGAGTAGGTTAGGGAGAGGAATATCTCGCTTAAGTTCGTTATTGGGCAAAATAGGCCAGATGGTTTCGGAGTAACGAAAAAAAAATTTTTTTTAAGTAACAGATTTCAAGTTCAATTTTTATTTAGATGCAGTTTCACCATAAAAATCCATTGATATCATTTTCAACTCCAACAAGCTAATACTTTCGGAGATATGATTTTTCGAAATTTCAATAATGAATCGTACTTCTATGTTTTCACAGAATGTTATAATTATTCTATCTAAGCTTTATTATATGATCTGTGTTCATACTCGTACATGTCATCCTGTTCTATAAGAGAGAGTCAAATTCATTTCAGCTATTTTAATTTGATTTCTTCCATGGTGCAGTTCTCATTCTCAGATTGCTCATTTAATCTTGATTAATAAACTATTATTTGAATTGAATTTCCTTTATGATGCAGTTCTATCATAAGAATACATTGATATAATTCCCAACTCTGAGAAACCAATACTTTCGGAGATATAATTTGTCTGTTTGAACTAGAGCGCCAGAAAGCTCCTGTCCACAGGGCTTAAACCCATTTTATTAATTGATATCCCTTCTAACTAGATACATCAAAAAATTGGACCCCAGATGCTCTTATCCTAAAAAAAAATCGATAAAAAAGCCAAAAAATTAGAAATAAAAAAAAAATCTTTAAAATTCAATATCTCAATAACGGTGAAATTGCGGAGAACATATTATAGGACCAAATTCATCAGAAATTACCTGAATAATAACGTCCTTCAATATTCACTACGACTTACCCCGTAACCACAGATTAACCAAATGCGCCACTCCCAGTATTTATGAATGAACTCAGCTGACGCGTAATGTTGACCATGGAATTCTCGGCACCCCCAAATAGTTCCTAGCTCCTAACTATTTGGGGGTGCCAATAAAATCGCAGATATAGGATCACGTGACCTCTCGGCCAATCGCAACAATGGTAGAGGCAGAACGACGTTCATTCATAAATTTATAACAACAAACGTGAAGATTAGCTAAAATACTCAGCTTATGTTCGAAAATTTGTCACTCAAGTGGGATTAATTTAATCAATTTTATAAAGTGTAATGAAGTGGTTCAAGATGCAGTCGAGCTCGAAAACTAGTGTGTCAACGGAATTTTTTCCTGCACTTCTGATACTTAACGATCCTGAAAGTGTGATATATTTGTCATAATTAATGAAATCGTCCTATTCAAGGGATGAAGAGTGGAAGCTACAAACTATTTATGATCTTTCAATACATATTTCTATTGCTATTTTTTTTTGTTTCACTTGTGTGCTGTTAGTCGTTCAGGTCGAGTCAAATAAGTGAGAAATCCTTCTATATTAGTCAAATTAAATGTTTTGAACAGTGCTTTCTTCGCAAAAAATCAGGTATTCACTCGCAACGACTTTGTGCAAAGTTGTCGATCTCCCTTATTCGTACAAGTATCTGAGTTTGTAGCGTACGTGCTAGAATGCTAGAAATAAATTACATTTTATTATTTGACAGTTGGTGTAGTTGAGGTTAGAGTTGGTTTTGAATTTCAAAGAGCGAGAACGCAGTTCATTTCTCTCTGTCATTTTACTACGTCTTCATCGGTAGTAAATCTGAAGGTCAAACCTTTGTGCTTCCCGCCAAATGTCGAATGCACTATCTGGTAATATGAACTGTAACCCTGTATAACATCAAGATTATCGTTAAGTAGCTACCTGGCTTCAACATGTCATTGGAATTTGCCGCTGTTTTCATTAATTTATAGATTATGGCAAATTTTAGGCTACGACGCAAAACCACTATGTGCACCCTCGTTGCACATACAGGGTGGCCCAGGGTTGCGTACATGATCCATAACTTTCTTTATATATCCAAGTTATCGACTTGATTTTTTTTTCACACGATAGGTGTGACGATCAGCATATCCTGAAAATATTTTTATCTGTATACAGCACGTCCAAAAATGATACACACATCAGTTTGGTTTTTTTAAATGGCAACACCCCATTTAAGTTACATTTTTGGATTTGCCACTATGTTGTCGATAGAACGTACCCCAGTATCACTGACTTATCTGCATTAGATTCTGACTTAATGTGTCAAAATAGCATCGCGCATGGAACCACAGAAATATTCATAAATTCAAAACCATATAACATAACTTGACCATTTTTTCCAGTCGATTCCTTAAGCTTCAGTGTATCTTCTATAAATCACAAGAATTCGAAGTTGATGTTCCAACGCCTTCTACGATTTTTTCTGAATGACAAATTACAAATTGCAATAACTCGACCTTTTCAAATGCAACACCCTATATTTTATTGCACCATTGCATGACATTTTCTAAGAGCATTTCATCGATATAGGGTCTAGTTTTTGAAGTTTACGAAATATGTTGCAGAATAAGAAATGTGGATTGTTTTTGAGGAATCTGGTAGGCTGCTGTCGTAAAATTTGAAACATCCGTGTGCTGTCAATACACGTCTAATTGTTAACTGATATTTTGATATTTATTAACACTTGTTCCTGATATAAGATTCAGATATACTGAGAAGGTGTTCAGTTTCAAATTAAACGGCTATATGAAAAGTTATTCTTATTATTTAAATCCTGCAGTTTATAGTTTTATTGATCTACGGGAAAATCTTCAAGTAAAAACTAGGAAAGAGAAGTGGAAACGGATATTTCACAAAGTATCGACCGAATAAGACTGAAACATAAGTTGCGCATGAGGAATATTTTAAACAAAATTCTGTTTCCCTATAAAGCAACGTTTAAGAACATTGGGTCATCCAATACCAATCCTATTTCTTTCTTTGGGGGTACGTGAAGGAAACAGTTTCCAGCAATCGTCCGACAACTGCTGATGGTATGACAAATGGGATCACGTAGGCGTTCCGTTCAATTGATGTAGCATTACTTGCTGGAGTTCGACACTCTATTACAAGAAGATAAGCAGCTTGTGTGGAACATAATGGCGGCCTATTTGAGTATTTATAAGGTTATCAAAATATTTTTTGGTTTTCTGTTAATCACTATTTACTGTTCTCGTGAAGCTACTAACGGGTCCGCCATCTAACGTTTTTTTTTTCAACTAGTGCTTATTTCGTGAATGGTAACACTTAGCTCATGTCTGATTTGACAGATAATTAGTTTTATCCTTTCGCTGAACGAATATGGTTGTGTATACGCTTGAACAACGCTGAGAAATATTGCGACATTACTTTGAAAATCATGGTAATGTTGCAGAATGTGTGCGAATATTGCTTACGGATTTTGGAAGAAGAGAAGCACCGTCAGCTCCGTATGTTCGTTATCTTATGAAAAAAGTGAAAGAAATCAGCATCCTCATCGATAAACAAAAGCGTGAAAAGCCAAAAACAGTGCGTACACCCGAGAATATTGCTGCTGTGGCAGAAGTGTGCGTGAAGCGCCATCAAAATCAATTCACGGTCGTTCTCAAGAATTAAACATTTCGGAGACATAATTGAGACGAATTTTGCATAAAGACCTTGGTATGACGCCATACAAAGTCCAATTGGTTCAGGAGTTGAAGCCAACTGACCATCCAATGCGTTTTCGCTTCGCTAAGTGGGCCTGCGATCGACTTACAGAAGATGCCGATTTTGCCAAAAAAATCATCATTTCATATGAAGCTCATTTTGATCTTGGCGGGTATGTAAACAAGCAGAATTTTCGCATTTGGGGCACAGAAAACCCGCACGCATACATTGAAAAGCCGATACACCCAAAACGAGTCACTGTTAGATGCGGATTTTGGTCCAGAGGCATAATTGGGCCATTTTTTTTCGAAAATGAGCAAGGAGTGGCCGTTACAGTCAATGGCGATCGTTTTCGGGCCATGTTGAAGGAAGTTTTGTTCAGAAAAATTGAAGAGGAGGATATTGGCAACATTTGGTTTCAACAGGAAAGCGCTACGTGCCACACAGCCGAAGCTACACTCGATGTTTTGCGCCCTGTTTTTGAAGATCGCATCATTATCAGCCGCGGAGCTGATGTCGTTTGGCCACCTCTGAGCTGCGATTTGACACCGTTGGACTACTATTTGTGGGGTGCCGTCAAAGATAAGTGTTACGCCAACAAGCCAGAGACAATTGACTCTTTAAAGGACAATATTCGTGAAGCCATTGGTGAAATACAGCTGCACACAATCGATAATGTGCTTAAAAATTGGACCGATCGCGTAGGCTACTGCATGGCCAGCCGAGGCAGCCATTTGAATGAAATGATTTTCCATTATTAACCGGAAGGATTGTATTTTCAAATAAAAAAAGAAATTTGAGAAAATATTAAGTAGTTTTTTTTTATTGCAATTTCAGAAAAAATAAGTTATTTGGCGGACCCTTTATAATTGTTTTCTTTGTGATATACTCCTGTTTTTATTACAATTTCAAACACATTTTCTCTTCATTATTTTGTAGATGTTTCAAATTTTACGAAAGAGACCTACTAGATTCCTCAAAACCCATCCACATTCCTTATTTTGCAATATATTTCGCAAACTTCACAAAGCAAACCCCACAAACCCTGTATCGACGATTGACTTTCAGATCTGACATATAGTTTCTGAAATATAACATTTTAGAGAAAACCATGTTTTTTCTAGTGAAACATATGCCACAAATATAGCGGGTTGGCATTCTTCAACTAATTCTAAAGTTTCAATCCAAAGGGATCTGTATTTTTTGAGTTATTGAGGAAATGACAACAATATTTCGGATGGGTATAACTCCGAAAAAATTAGTCCGATTATGCCCATTAACGTACTTAGTCGCCGCATTCCGATGCTTAACACACCCTGAAAATTTCTATCTCTTTCCGTCCGAAAGTTATCGTGGCAACGCGTGGCTGGCCTGACATAATTGAATTTTAACACGAATTCTTCATTAGTGAGTCGAACCTAATCGTTGTAGTTCGGAAATTACGGACATTAGGGCAAAATGATAGCAAACTGTTCCCTAGAACTTGAGCACAAAATGTTCAAGTATTGGTAAACTATAAATGTATGGAAAAATGAACCTTTAACCCATCTTTTTAGCATTAAAACGTAAAAATGCATTGGGCATCAACTGCCAGGCCAGTGAAATAACTATCGCAGATTTAAATATACTTATACTGAGATTTACATAACTCGAAATTTCAGAAGCAGATATCAGTTATTTTCACGATGATTGCTAACACACAAAGCCAATTGAATTTCAGATATCCTTTCTGGAATATAACATTCTAGAAGAATTTTTTTTTTCTAGTGAAACAGCCCTCATTAAGTTTCAATTCGATCAGATCTATATTTTTTAAGTTATTAAGGAAACAATATTTCAGATGGGTATAACTCCGAAACGCTTTGGCTGATTATATATATTACCAAACTTGACGGAGGCCAGGCAAAATCGAATTCTTCATCTGTCGAAAATAATCGTTTGAAGCCATTTTTGAAAATTACCGACATTTGGGCAAAATGAACATGCGCGCAAACATTGTGGTCGCAGACGGGTGTTACCGACTTAGTCCATTTGAATGACAAAATGAAAAATATGAGGATTCGAAGACTATACAACCAAATGGAATTTATAGTACGGAGCAAGTAAATTCACCGGTGAGTACCTTCTTTATAAACAACAATTCTTTAGCAGTCACCCTCTCAATCATAAAGATAATGAAAAAAAATTGGTTCAAGCCCCGTGGGCAGGAGCTTTTTGGTGCTCTTGTCCAAACAGACAAATTATATCTCCAAAAGTATTGGGTTCTCAGAGTTGGGAATTATATCAATGGATTCCTATGATAGAAATGCATAATGTAAGGAATTAAATTTAAAAAAGTGTCGTTTAAAAAAAATGCTTCAAAAATTATCTTATAAAAAAATGGGTTCAAGCCCTGTGGACAGGAGCTTTCTGGCGCTCTAGTTCAAACAGACAAATTATATCTCCGAATGTATTGGTTTCTCAGAGTTGAGAATTATATCAATTTATTCTTATGATAGAACTGCATCATAAAGGAAATTCAATTCAAATAATAGTTTATTTATCAACTCAATGAAAAATTATATACGATTTACACTTATTTATTCAATATTGTGACGCGTTTCGTCGACACAGCGACTTCATCAGACTACATCATACTAAATTCTTAACAAGTTATTATCTCCCTATACCTAGATGACATGGACACAGAATCATTTAAAACTAATTACAGGAGAAACTTATTTAAAACAAATTACATAATAGACTTATTTAAAACTAATTACATGAGATTTCACTGCTGGTTTCTTTGTACACATTAACAATAATTCATTCCTAATGCTTTTATTTATAAATTGATTCTCTATTTGAATAGATTAAGTAACGGTGAAAAATTTAGATCTAATTGTTCATTAACTAAATTACCCGTATGTTTTTCCCTATTTATTTCGACCATTTCCCAGTAATTAAGTTGCGCACCTTTATTCAAATTGTGTAGAATTTTGAAATCCGGGTTAAACTTATGTCCTTCTGCTAATAAATGATTCGAATAATTTGAATTAATTTTGTTGTTTTTGAAGCTGTGATGATGTTCCTTTATCCTTATGCCAAAATTTCCGGTATTTATCAATTAAATTGCGGGAGTTGTGACAAATCATATATAGGAAAAACTGGTAGAAATTTTGGCATAAGGATAAAGGAACATCATCACAGCTTCAAAAACAACAAAATTAATTCAAATTATTCGAATCATTTATTAGCAGAAGGACATAACCCGGATTTCAAAATTCTACACAATTTGAATAAAGGTGCGCAACTTAATTACTGGGAAATGGTCGAAATAAATAGGGAAAACATACGGGTAATTTAGTTAATGAACAATTAGATCTAAATTTTTCACCGTTACTTAATCTATTCAAATAGAGAATCAATTTATAAATAAAAGCATTAGGAATGAATTATTGTTAATGTGTACAAAGAAACCAGCAGTGAAATCTCATGTAATTAGTTTTAAATAAGTCTATTATGTAATTTGTTTTAAATAAGTTTCTCCTGTAATTAGTTTTAAATGATTCTGTGTCCATGTCATCTAGGTATAGGGAGATAATAACTTGTTAAGAATTTAGTATGATGTAGTCTGATGAAGTCGCTGTGTCGACGAAACGCGTCACAATATTGAATAAATAAGTGTAAATCGTATATAATTTTTCATTGAGTTAATATGGATTTGCATCAAGTAAAAGCCACAAGCATTAAATTTTTATTTATCAAGATTAAATGAGCAATCTGAGAATGAGAACTGCACCATGGAAGAAACCAAATTAAAATAGCTGAAATGAATTTGACTCTCTCTTATAGAACAGGATGAAATGTACGAGTATTAACACAGATCATATAATAAAGCTTAGATAGAATAATTATAGCATTCTGTGAAAACATAGAAGTACGATTCATTATTGAAATTTAGAACTTCATCTTAGCAGAAATTGAATTCAAACATCATAGAAGAATTCAAATTCAACAAGAGTGCCAAAAATTATCAATCTAAAAACAATAGACGAATTCTACCCAACAACGAACTCATCCGAGATATTCATTCCTCAATTCTATGATGAACGATAATATATATCTTTCCTCAAATCTACTCCAATACACCAATATTCCAGTTTTGTTTTTAGTGGAGATATTCTGAACTCAATATTATTAACTTACCATTACCATTCCCATCATCATATGGATTGACCATCGGCATGAAATTATCAACCAACAAAAAGTATGATATTATATTATCATTCTCATATTTATACGATTGCTGGAATGAATGACAATGAGACAACGTCATGTCTCGGGAAAATAAGTTGACATTATAACAATTCATAGAATACCCACAGAATCATTCTATCATTCTGTGAAAACGTAGAAATACGATTTACATTGAAATTTTGAAGAATCATATCTCCGAAAGTATTAGCTTGTTAGAGTTAAAAATGATATCATTGGATTCTTATGATAAAACTGGTTATTGAAAAAAATTTAATTTGGAATTTGTTCTGTAAAAAAAAATTTTTTTCTGTTACTCCGAAACCATCTGTCCGATTTTGCCCAATAACGAACTTAGCCGAGATATTTATCTCCCAAACCTACTCTGAAAATTTCAACTGTCTAGCTCATTCCGTTCGAGAGTTATTGTGCCTACGGCCGGACGGACGGACGGACCGGCCGGACGGCCTGACAGAATGAATTTTGACCACGGATTCTTGATCAGTGAGTTGAATCAAATCGTTTAAGACCATTTTCATCGAAAAATTCGAAAATTACAGACATTTGGGCAAATTGATATTAAGCACTCAGTTCCGAGGAACTAGAACGCCAAAAAGAGCAATCTACAATTCTTTAATGCTTTAATACTTTAATTGTCATTAAATTTATTTATCAATATAAAATGAGCAATCTGCAAATGATTCAACCTCGTGGAATGGGTTGTTGCAACTTACACTGGGTGCATAGTTTTCACAACTCGATATACCTAAGGAAAGTATCATCGAAATGTCTAGAGCAAGGCTGGAGACAATCATAGCAGATTGTCCATTTATTCCAGATATTTGAGTAGGTAGAGGATTACGAACAAATTATTTTAATAGTTCAAAATATATTAATAAAATACTATCCTCTTTTCATAATTTAAAATTTAATAGTTCATACCACTAACACATTATTTTCTGTATTATGAACCTTAACTCAAGAAAAAATGTTTGATATACAAATGTAGATCCATATTTCAGTATTTTTTTGCTAGCAACATTATGCAAATACCGTATATAGGAACATGTCTACTTGAGGAATCAAAAGGTAATATTAACCTCAGTGGTCAACGAACAGTCATTTCTTTTGATGACTCCATTATCTTCTTCTTTCCTATTGTCTTCATTAACTACATCATTCAAATGATCCAATTCTGAATCTTCTGAAACATCATCCCCAATATTTATACATAAATAATTCAATATGTATTCAGTCAATATTATTTTCGGTTTCAAAACAGTCTTGTATATATTCACAAATTCAAGAATCGAATACTTGTTTCCCAAGAGAAAATATTTTCGACTACGAATTGACAATATCTAATAGCTAGAAAAGATGACGTTGACAATGAACATATTATAACTTACGATGTATTATTGAAAATTTGAAACTCCGAAAGTATTAGCTTGAAAGCGTTGAAAATGATGACAATGAATTCTTATGTTGAAACTGCATCTTAAAAAAATTTGAATTCAAAAGTTGTAATGTAAAAAAAAATATTTTTTTTCGTTACTCCGGAACTATTAGACTGATTTTGCCCACTAACGAACTTAACCGAGATATTTATCCCTCAAACCTACTCTCAAAATTTCAACTGTCTAGCTCATTCCGTTCGTGAGTTATCGTGTTAACGGCCGGACGGACGTCCGGCCGGACAGAATCGATTCCGACCACGGATTCTTGATCAGTGAGTCAAACCAAATCGCTTAAGACCATTTTCATCCAAAAATTTTACAGACATTTGGGCAAATTGATAAGCACTCTGTTCCGAGGAACAAGAGCGCCAACAAGAGCGCCAAAAACAAAAAAAACTGTATTTCATTATTTTAAAAGGGTTCAATAGTCTTCTGCGGCACAAAATCTGCTTACTTTGAACACTACCTCTGTTATATTGAGTACCTTCTGATTTGGATGCAGAACAACCACTTATTTTACCCACGACCCGCCAATGCTGTATAATTCCTAGTTTAATATCCTTAAAACTTCCTTCAACCAATGATCAGCACATCAGAAATATTCTATTTTGAGTTCACTGTGGACTTATTATGAACACTATAAAAGCAACTATACCCTTGTCCACTACAGTTTTTTGTCGTTTGACATATGTTTCGGAAACAAAGTTTCCATCTTCAAAGACGATACTGTAACGCTTCGTCTTTGAAGATTGAAACTTTGTTTCCGAAATATATGTCAGACGACAAAAAACTGTAGTGGACAAGAGTAGTTATTTTTACAGTGTACATCAGAAATGTTCCAGATGATGAAATAGAGCCTGTGTATCGTCCTTTAATCCTGTACGGATGAAAATTAATAATTCTCAAATACTAACTATCTCTGAGAAAATATTTGAACGTGAAACATATTGCCATTTCTACCCATTCAGACATCTAACGTCTGCATCTATTCAATTCAAACGCTCTTATGCTCATATTTGAAGGATTATCATATGAATGCTCGATATGCCTGTCCAAATGTTGACATTGTCGGCATCCATATGGCATAAGGCCTAAGTACATACGTGCTTATCTGTCCAGGTTTCTGTTAGAAAACAAACATTCGAAGAAATTATTGTAACATTCTTTTGGAAATATTTGACATCTGCCTTCACTTTGGTCTCAATAAATAGTTATACCTACTTTAGTTCATTAAGAGCTGATTTCTGAGGACAATAATTGAACGTAGTTTATCTACAGTTTATCTCCAGGATTCTTCATCAGAGATTCGAACCCAATCGTGTGGGCATTTGATGTATATCTGTATTTTGGTACCTAAATGTATTCATTGATCTTTTGTATTTGCCGTGGATCCCTTCCATTTTAGATTTGGGGATATGTGTTTGATATAGACCACATTAGTTAGGTTAGGCGGGAAATTTGAATTACGATCCATCCGTGGATCCGAGCACTGAATTCCCCATGCATTTCTTATGGACCTAAAATTTACGCGAATTTCTCGCCTGTTTTTAGATACTTCGGATAATTTCTTAAGGTTTATTTTGGTTGAAATAGATTCTGTGAACCTTTCTCAACCATCTAGAATCAAGTATTCATAACAAAATTGTATATTTCCAAAATAATTAATAAATATTAAAGTGTTCACCAAATTCGATTGACGTATGTCTTAGCTCACTCGAAATCAGTCAAAAATAATAACATAACCCTAAATCGGTCTTGTAATGACGCACAACAGAAGTCATCTACGACATACGGAAATCTTTCGAACTAGAATGGTTTCAGTTTTGATTTAAGAATAAATAGAAGTAGATTTTAATGTGGAAATAACATGAAAACATGCACTAATGATGAAGGTACCCAATACTTGTTGTCTCTGTACTAACATTCTCTTTTAAATAGGGTGGTTTCATCTCAAAGTTGAAATTCCTTGTTAAAAAATTTGAATATGGATCTCCCGCCAAGCGAATGATTCTAACCTAACTAATGTGGTCTATACCAATGGCAGGCCTCTTTGCAGGATTAATATTATTATTAGAACGGGGTTGTGATGCTTGGTTCAGCCCTTCAGAACTGCAACCGATATTATCTTTTGTTCTATTATCCTAATTATTCAATCCTAAGGATATTTTCAATGGTGTTAACGTACCTGCACTTTGCAGGACCATCAGAAACATCTCCGTACCTCAGAGCAAAAGGGTATTAAGTCACAAAATATTGCATTTGCAGGACAGTGTAAAATACAATAATTGTACTGCATAGGCTGCAAAACAAGCAGAAATAATTATTATTTTGCTTCTTTTGTAGCCTGTATACAGGGTGTCTCAAGTTCGAGTGCCTATTAGAAGTTTCTGGAGAACTGGACAAATTTGAAATCTGAAGGTTGGGATTATGATATTGCTTGAAATCCTCTACAGAACTAAAATATTTTCGAAGCCCAATCACTTCCGGTTATACAGGGAGTGAAAATAAATTTGATGAAAAAAATTTGTTTTCAAGTTTTGCATTGCTAGTATGATCAAGTATTCAATGCTGAATACATTTCTGTTAAAACCATTGTATTCATTTGAATAGTTTTCAAAATATCGAAAAAAAACCGGAAAAAAAGTCAAATATGTTTCGTCAGAAGTATGTTCATTATTCTTGTTTCAAACATCCTGAGCGTGAACTGTTTTTAGAACATGGAAGAGGACGAATGTGGAAAGGTCATGCATCTTTTGAATAGATGCATATCATCACAGGGTGTTTCAAATTTTGTGACGAAAATGGTGATCAAAAATTGGCCATAACTTCTGTTTTTCAAATTAGAACCCTATTTTTTTTATGATTGCGTTGGATTCTGCGGTGAAAAATAATGAAAGTTTTCTAGTTCTAATTTGAAAAACAGAAGTTATGGCCAATTTTTGATCACAACTTTCGACACAAAATTTGAAACACCCTGTGATGATATTTCTGAAATTCAAAAGATGCATGACCTTTCCGCATTCTTCCTCTTCGATGTTCTAAAAACAGTTCACGCTCAGGATGTTTGAAACAAGAATAATGAACATAATACTGACTAAACATATTTGATTTTTATTCCGGTTTTTTTTTCTCGATATTTTGAAAACTATTCGAATGAATACAATCGTTTTAACAGAAATGTATTCAGCATTGAATACTTGATCATACCAGGAATGCAAAACTTGAAAAAAAAATGTTTTCATCAAATTTATTTTCACTCCCTGTATAACCGGAAGCGATTGTGCTTCGAAAATATTTTAGCTCTGTAGAGAATTTCAAGCAATATCATAATCCCAATTTTCAGATTTCAAATATGTCCAGTTCTCCAGAAACGTCTAATAGGCACTCGAACTTGGGACACCCTGTAGATTCATCATTTGTAGTATATTCAGAAAATATTCATGTATATGAATAATGGTCAATTTTTCACAGAAATAAGAACATCGATTAGATACAGAGTTCAGTAGCAGGCATGTTTTGGATAGGATCGACACGAACTCTTCAAGGGATGACTACAAGGGTTTTTAGTATTAATTATCATTCAAAGTTTCAAATTACTTCAAGCTCTGTGGACAGGAGTTTTGGCGCTCTTGTTCAAACTTTGATAAATCATATCTCCAAAAGTGGTTTCTCAGAGTTGTGAATTATATCAATGGATTCATATGATAGAACTGCATTATAAAATAAAATAAATTGAATAAGAATCCATTGATATAATTTCCAACTCCAACTAATTTGTCAAAGTTTGAACAAGAGCGCCAAAGCTCCAGTCCACAGGGCTTTCCCACTTTTTCAATTCGGCTTCTGTGCGTCATTTTTCAAGCAAGAATTTTCGTAATTAAATTCAAAACGTAGGTCTATGAATCATCTCATGTTGGGTTTGCATATATCAGCAAATTATAATTAAAGTATGAAACATAGAAATATGGATCATGCGGAGTAATATCAATAAGTGGAAAAGTTTAACGGAATTACCCGTTAAACTTTTCCACTTATAATCAGAGTGTTCTATGAAATCATATAGAATTATTGAGAATAATTATCGAAATTTTGAAAAATCATATCTCCGAAAGTATTAGTTTGTTAGAGTTGAGAATTATATCAATGGATTCTTATGATGAAACTGCATCTTAAAAAAACATTATTTGAAATTTGTAATGTAAAAGAAATATGTTCGTTTTCGTACTCTGAAACCATTGGACCGATTTAGCCCAATAACGAACTCAGCCGAGATATTAATCTCCCAAACCTACTCTGAAAATTTCAACTGTCTAGCTCATTCCGTTCGAGAGTTATCGTGTTAACGGCCTGACAGAATCGATTTTGACCATGGATTATTGATCAGTGGGTCGAACCAAATAGTTTAAGACCATTTTCAGCCAAAAATACGAAAATTACAGACGTTTGGGCAAATTGAAAAGCACTCTGTTCCGAGGAACAAAATCGCCAAAAAAGGACCTTAAAATTTTTTGGTTCCTTATAATTTCATAACTGAGAGTTAATATTTGTATTTCGCAGTCTAAAGTTGGTAAAATAGGGGTATTAGTTTTCAAGCTAGAAATGAAAAAATACAAATTGCCTTATACTAAACGATCCATCATTCTAAAGAAATTAACAAAAGATGTATTTATGTTCGATTCATTTTATTATATTAGTTATATAATAAACAAAGCTGGCTACTATTGAGAGATCCAAAAAAATGAGAGATATATTGACTTATCGTCAGTATTTTCATTCATAATTAATTACTTCTGTACAAGGTTCTGAAAGTAATTGTGAAATCTTACTTGAACCCAATTAAAGAGTTTTTGAAGATCTATGAATTTTTTTGTACTTATCAGATATACAGTACCTATCTCGTAGGGGAACCACCAATTCTTCTGCAGATTGATCATTACTAATTCTTCTATTGAAATTTACACTTCCGAAATCTTGATCTAAATCTGTCTTAAAGTAGAGGTGTCGTCTAACCTACATAAGTACGGTTTGCAAAATTTGAACTTTTTCGTTATCCTCGGTTTTTTGATATTTTGTAATGCTTTGATTTCTTGGGCCGCGTTGTAATTATGGACTCAATACTGTGTATGAATTGTATTATGAGGGACTTAATACTCTTTTTTGGACGTAATACGGTTTTGCCCTAGGTGATATATGTGTCATGAGGGACTGATGGACCTAATACATGTGAAAGTAAGTTAATACTGTTTTGCTCCAGAATTTCAGTGGTCTTTCAAGTCCAATAAAAGTCTTATAGACTAGACCACTGAATATATCGCGAAATTTTAATCTAGGAGAGCCAAAAATAATTCAAATTTTGGACTTAACACCCTTTTGCTCTGAGGTACGGATCTAGAATTTGAGGTTTCACGAACGCGGCGGACCAGTGGCGTGCTTTTTTAAGAATATTGGCCGAAATGTCGCCTCTCGCAAAGTGATGCCTGAAACGACTGCTTCGACGTTTCACCCCTTACGACGGCCCTGCTCAGGGAAAATTTCCTCGAAATGTATAAAATGCAATTTTACTGAACTGATAACACTGAAAGGCGTTTAAGAGAACCGCACCACTCAAACTTCCTCATTTATCGTGATCCAAATATCTCGAATGAGCGAACGAACGAACTCAGATGAAGTACGCTTATTGCAACCCATTAAGAAATTAGTTCCTGATGCAACAAAAATGTCGAAACCTGCACAAAGTTCAATAGGATGCCGGTAATCGAGGGTCATTGTTTGAAAGCACCGCTTTAAGATCACGTTCGCGTTATTAGAGCCGCGGAACGGTAACTCTGGATGGTTCTCGTCGATGAAAAACGCGCTGGATTTATAGGATTTCCGAGAAACATTTACTGAAACAATACTGAAATCTCTTGCCACGAGTAATTTCAACATTCTGCAGATGCGCCAGTGGTGGGAAATATGTTGCGATGTGAAACATGATGATTTATTGTAGCTTGGCGAAACGACATAAATGGTCTGTAGCAGAATATTGGAAATTCCATCTTGATTTCGTTTATTGTACAGAGAGATATGCGAGAATTCAACCCTCGATTTTGTTTTCTGTGTGTTTGTGGTTTTCAGGGGTGCCTTCGACTTCTTGAGGTGGAGATACATTCTTAATCGGCTGAATGAATTAGGGTGTGAGGAAATGGCACTTTGAAATAGTTATTTCGGTGAAAAAGAGGTTAGAATGATAGGAAAACATGAAGTCGTTGGTAGAATGACTGAGAGAGGGTGCCCCCAAAGATGAATTGCGGGCCCAAATGTATTGGAATATAAGTATGAATGATTTTCTAGTGAGTCTAGAAAGAGAAAATTGATGTGAAGTTGTGGCGTATGCAGATGATGTGCTCATTCCGGTGAGAGGAAACATTCGTCTCCTCCTTGAGCGGAGGGAAACTCGCGGTATGAGTGTCGTGGCAGACTGGGCCACTAAGGCAGGTATGAGTGTATCGGAGAGTAAGACAGTTTGTATGTTGGTGGAAGGAAGATTAGCTATGAACAGGCCTCTCAACGTGTGTCTCAACGGTAAGGCCGTGAGATACGCTAGGAAGGTAAAGTACCTAAGTGTGACTGTGGAGGAGGGACTCAGGTTTTCTAGTCACTTCTCAGATGTGCGAGGGAAATTAGTTCGTCTGTGTGGCTGCATGGGAAGAGTGTTGAAGAGAGATTGGGGACTGCAGAGGAAGGCTATGAATGTGATATATGGTGGCATGTTTCCAGCATGCGCCGTGTATGGTGTGAGTGTTTGGTATGAGTCGTTGAAGAACGACTACCTGAGGAGAGCTCTGCATGGATGTCAAACAGTGGTGATGAGTGCGTGCTTGAAAGTGTATCGTACGGTGTCCACCGAGGGTATGGGTGTCTTACCGTTGGATCTGGCTGCGTGAGGTCTTGGTGTGGAGCATAAGCTCAAGAAATGCGTGGTGCTGAGTGAGTTTGATAGAGTGCTTGAATGTGAGTCAGTTTGGGATCCTGCGGTTGTTTTGGATGTGTTGCGCACCTCACTGCAGACAGAGTGGCAGAGAAGATGGGATGGTAGTACGACTGGCAGAGTCACCCATAGGTTAATTCCAAGGGTCGACTTTGCTAGCAAGAATGAGTGGTTCTCTCCTGACCTGTATTTGGGTTTTCTTCTTACGGGTTATGGTAGTTTGAATGAGTTTCTGTATTGAAGGGGTCTTAGTGAGAGTGACAGATACATATGTGGAGGAGTGGAAGACTGGAAGCATGTTCTGTTTGAGTGTAAGGTATACTTGGATGAGCGTGGTGGGTTCTTGGAGGAAATAATTGGGGGGATGGACTTGTGAGCGTATGATGTTAGGTGGATGATTGAAACGAGTGGAAGGTGTGAGTGGAGGAGAACTATTCCAGGGCGGTCTTTTCTAAGAGAAGAATGAATAGACTTGTTGGCCTAGGATGGCTCGCACGGGGGGAGAGGTGTTCCCCGGCGATCTTTCGGTTGGGGGCAGGGTTGTTCTCTTCTGGGGGGAATCAGATATGCAGGGCTGTAACATCTGGTTGAAAGGGATGTTTTTCAGGATGGCATTGGGTGGCGAGTCGGAGCGCTGCCTGGGTAATCCTGGCGCGTACTAATTCCAGAAGTGCCGACGGGAATGTCTAACCCGCATTACCCTAGCTGGCTTCAGCAAGGCCTGGACTTCAAGGTCCAAAATTTGCAAGGGAATACGTTCCCGAAGCATGTCCCAGCAATGACGCTTTGATTGCTACCACGGGAGGGCAGTGCCCGCAGGGGAATCCCAGCCCGCCCTAGTGGGATAGGTTTCGTGGTGGCAGTGGTTGAAAGTCCGCAAGCTGGGCTAGAAGGGTTCTGTCCCTTGGATGTGTGAGTTGCGTACCCCCAACTCGGGAACTAATCTACAAAGTTAGTAGAGAGTGGATAGTGCCTCCTCCTGCCAGTGAGGGTGTAGGTCTTGGAAACCAAAGCCATACTGAAAGTAGCATCATTGATGCTGCGCGCTGACTGGGCGTATCCTAATCCTGCGCCCATGAGGGCTGAGACCATAGGTCTTAGAACGGGTAGGTCACATTAAACCTTTTTCGTCCTTCCATCCTCGACTAAGTTTTGAACTCCTGCTCTGGGAACTTTTGGACAGAGCATAGAATGAGGTGAACTGTAGCCAATTGCCAATACCTAAAAGAGACTCTGTGAAATATTCATTAATTTTAACCATCAACAAATATTCCCTGTGAGCCGGGCTAGGTCATCTCATCGCCCAGTGTTCCCTAAAAAGGAAAGTGTCATTCAGGTGCAGATACGAACCGATTTCATGGTTACTACCAATCGTCAGCGTAACTTAGCCACACTGAATGACAACTGAAGGAGTTCTAGGAAACTTAATCCCGTTTGTTGCGAACTGGTAGGAAGAAAATCCCACCATCGGCACCTACGGAAATCCTTACGAACAGCGACCCTCTGCGATGAAGAAACCTTGAGCGATGTTCAGTGAAGTTCATTCCTCTGCTGTAAGAGGGTCAGGGACTGCAAGGCCGTCTACCTACATGAGACCATTACGAGCTGAAAACGCCCGGTTTAGTGTGGTTAGATAAACCACAAACCAGTGAACATAGAATGAGGTGAATTATCGATTTTGAACCTTAGACTATAGCTTAGTTTTGAACTCCTGGTCTGGGAACTTTTGGACAGAGCATATAATGAGGTGAACTGTAGCCAACTGCCAATACCTTAAGGACATACGCTGCAATATTCTCTTACTCTTACGGCAAAAGAATGAACGCCAGTGCTCAAGGTTTCTTCATCGCAGAGGTCGGAGTTCATAAGGATTTCTCTAGGTGTCGCTGGTGGGATAGACTTCCTACCAGTTCACAACAAACGGGATTGAGTTTCCTAGAACTCCTTCAGTTGTCTTTCAGTGTGGTTAAGCTACGCTGTCGATTAGTAATAACCATGAAACCGGTTTGTATCTGCCCCTGAATGTATCTTTCCTTTTTGGGGGAACACTGAGCGATGAGGTGACCTAGGCTATGGATTCACACGAGACGAGAGTAGGCGAGAATATAAAAAATCTCGTTTAAGTCTCGGTCTCGTCTCGTTATCCGTTGTCTCGTCTCGTCTACCTTAATTCTGAATAACGATAATTAATTAGATTACGCTCTTATACAGAAATATTCGTACATGTACATAATTTTTCAAATTTTAAACGCTTTTAATTTAATCTTTTAAATTACTCGATGACCCAGAATTCAAACATAATCATGATTGCATCACATCATCTTTCAATGATGTACGTGTTTTTGCCATGATCATACCTGCTGTGGAAAATAATGTTTCAGCAGGTATGGATGTAGCCATTAAAAAATCATTTGCCATCTTGGAAAGTGTAGGAACTTTATCATTCACTTTCCATCACTCTAAAATACAATTTTGATTCTTTTTTGCTCTTTCTAATAGTAGATGTTCTTCAAACTCAGCTTTCCAATGTTCTGAAGGTTTTGTTGATGTATTAAAGAGGCTATCGATGTCGATACATTTTTTAATAGAATTGGACAAATTGGTATTGTTGTTATGGTTTATAATCAGACTAAATAATCCTTTAACTTATTAATTATTATTATCAATAAGTAAACGGATTATTTGGTTTCAGTATAAACCATTGTACTAGAAATCTATGCTTCATTTTTTAAGTTTAGGGTTAAGTTAGAGTTACCAGCCAGCATAAACCAGCCTTTAGACAAGATAACTCTCGAACTGAATGATCTAGACAGTTGAAATTTTCAGAGTAGGTTTCAGAGATAAATATCTCGGTTAAGTTCGTTATTGGGCCTGATGGTTTCGGTGAAACGAAAAAAAAAATGTTTTTGCTCACATTAAAAATTTCAATTTCAATTTTTTCTAGTTGCAGTTTCATCATTAGAATCCATTGATATCATTCTTTAGATTTCAATATTAAATCGTAACTCTATGATTTCACAGAATGCTGTAATCAAAAATTAACGTCCGTATCTTTCAATTTCATTAGCTGTGTTCATACATGTCATTATTGTCATCTTATATACACATAAAAGACATGTCAAACAAAGTATGATTGAATGCAGAATGAACAATGAAATAACCTCAGATATCGTATATAGCTCTTGGATAAACCATATGATGATGGAAATATATACTTTGGTGAGTTAATCAAATCGGGTTCAGAATATCTACAATAAAAACAAAAATGGAATATTTGTTAAGTTTCAATTGATATAATATATGTAATAATAAGTTCGTTATTGGGTTGAATTGGTCTGGTGGTTTCGGATTAATAAATTTTGGTACTCTTTTTGAATTAAATTTCTTTCATGATGTTTGAATTTGCCGGCCCTCCGTTAACACGATAACTCTCGAACGGAATGAGCTAGACAGTTGAAATTTTTAGAGTAGGTTTGGGAGACAAATATCTCGGATTAGTTCGTTATTGGACAAAATCGGCCAAACGGTTCCGGAGTAACGAAAAAAAAATTATTTTTAAATTACAAATATCGAATTCAATTATTTTTAAGGTGCATTTTCATCGTAAGAATTCATTAATATCATTTGCAACTCTAACAAGCTAATACTTCCGGAGAAATCATTTTTCAACATTTCAATAATACATCGTACTTCTATGTACTCTCAATAATCTTTAATAATCTAACAAAGTACGATTGAATGCAAAATTACCAACTATAGGATATTATAATTGCCACTACACCATATGACCTTGCATATTCCATATGATGATGGAAATATATAATTTGGTAAGTTCAGAATATCTTCAGTGGAAACAAAACGGGAATAAGTTTCAATTGATATAATATAATTTTCAGAGTAGTTTTGAGGAATGAATACCTCGTATAAGTTCGTAATTTAATTTTGATTTAGTTTATTTTATGAATCAGTTCTATTATAAGAATCCATTGATATCATTACCAACTCTGAGAAACCAATAATTTCGGAGATGAATTATCTAAGTTTGCCAAAGCTGCTGTACACAGGGCTTTTCCACTTTTTGGCGCTCTTGTTCCTCGGAAGAGTGCTTATCAATTTGCCGAAATGTCTGTAATTTTCGAATTTTTGGCTGAAGATGGTCTTAAACGATTTGGTTCGACTCACCGATCAAGAATCCGTGGTCGAAATCAATTCTGTCCGGCCGGCCGGCCGTAGGCTAGATAACTCTCGAACGAGAGGAGTTAGAGGATTGAAATTTGCAAAGTGGGTTCGTAGCATAAATATCTCGGACGAGTTCGTTAACGGGTGAAATCCACTTAGCGGTTTCGGAGTTATGGCCCTTTTTAGTAAAAGCATTTTTTATAAATATTTCCGAAACCGATCTCTCGATCTATCCGAAATTTAGCATCAAATTGTATAATAATGACTTCTACATGGATGCGAAGTTTTGTTTTGATCGGGTTGCAATAAGGCATCAAAAAATTTTTTTTTTTTTATTTTTAAATTTCGTTTCTACAATAACTCTCGAACAGAATGAGCTAGGCAGTTGAAATTTTCAGAGTAGGTTTGAGAGACAATTATCTCGGTAGAGTTCGTTACTGGGCAAAATTGGCCTGATGGTTTCGGAGAAACGAAAAAAAAAGAACCAATTTTTTTTTACAACACAAATTTCAAATTTAACTCCTTTCAAGATGCAGTTTCACCATAAAAATCCATTGATATCATTTTCAACTCTAACAAGCTACTACTTTCGGAGATATGATTTTTCGAAATTTTAATAATGAATCGTACTTCTGTACTTCTTATGTTTTCATAGAATGATGTACTTAATAATTGTATCTATGAATTATTATATGATCTGTGTTCTTACATGTCATCTTATTTTCCTATGAGAGATAAATGTCAAAATTATTTCTGGTACCTACACCTCTTGTTCGAGGTTTTTATAAGATAATTTTTGAAGCATTTTTTTAAAATTTAATTCCTTTCATTATGCATTTTTATCATAGGAATCCATTGATATAATTCCCAACTCTGAGAAACCAATACTTTCGGAGATATAATTTGTCTGTTTGAACAAGAGCACCAAAAAGCTCCTGTCCACATGAATTATGTTCCGTTGTTATAAAAGCAATTTCATATTGATGAATATACCTACATGATTATTTGATGTGCTGGGGAACAGCGTGCTATAATTTTGCCCAAATATCTGTTATTTTCGATTTTTTGCCGAAAATGGTCTCAAACGATTAGGTTAGAATCACTGATGAAGAATTCGAGGTCAATTTTGATTCTGTTCGGCTGGTATTTGCCACGATAACTTTCGAACGGAAGAGATAATTACTTGAATTGTTCAGAGTAGGTTGCACATCCGAATGCGACGGTTAAGTTCATTAATGGGCATAATTGGCCAAACGGTTTCCGAGTTACTAATTTTGTTTTCAAACAATACAGATTCGATCGAATTGAAACTTGGTAACTAGTTGTAGAACACCGACACAAAGACATGTATCAAATTTCGTGAGGATCGTATCACTTGAAAACATATTAAAAAATATTATACAGGGTCTTTACATCATAGGAATCTATGGTTGAAATTAATGTACAACTTAAATATTCACCCTGTATAACTCACGATAACTTGAGAACGGAAAGAGATAGTGACTTGCAATCTTCAGGGTAGGTTGCGCATCCAAATGCGACATTTAAGTTTGTTTGGATTATTCGGTTTATCTCGTGAGTTCCAATTAAGATGTCGACATAAAATTCGCAATTCGTCAATTTTCATGGATTCGGTGTTTTCAATATAATTTTCTGCGATCGCAGTTGATCGCAAGTTATAAAACAGCTTGAAATAAGAACGAATTAATAAATTTATACAAAGAAAGGGTAGATTTCGTGAATTTTGACGGGGAAATATTCAACCTTTGTCTATATTTCCTAAAATGTCACATTGTTTCAAGATGGGATAAAATTCAATCCATTCAATTCTTAGTTCCGCACTAGACAAAATTTAAAAACTATTCAAACAACCCGTTCGACTATAAATCTGAAACTAATCGTGGTCATTCGTGCATGGGTCCAAGTTTTGAGTTGTTCACCCATATTTTTTGAATCAGTGGCTCGAAAATATTGAAGGGGGACTAACTGCCATCGTAAGCGGTTAAGAACTGTTGCATATTCAGATTCATGGGGTTAATGCTATTTGTATTAACCTGGGTACACCCTATATGTTCTGTCAATTATCCCCCCAGGGAGTCTGGGGGAGAACACAGAGATTGCGTCCAAATTGGACTATGAATATAGATGGAATAGATTTTGCTAGTCAATAACATCGTATACTCGTATATTCACGTATGGGTTCTTTGAATAATCATTGAACTGCTCGCCAAGAGTTGGGAATATCGAGTAATTTTGTATTTTCTCTGAGCATAAAAAACAATTTCTCATTTGGAAAATATCTATAGTTTTCCAAACCAATTTAATGAGATTTTAATAAAATAGATTTAGGTATTCCAAAACAAGTAGGAAAAGCACTGTGGCCAGGAGCTTTGGCGCGCTGTTCCAATTTATATCCAGAGAGCGGTCACCCACCCATGTACTGAACTCGTCCAAAGCTGCTTAGCTCCAGGAAAAACAATAATATTCTCAATATTTTCAAGAATATAAATCCGACTGTAAACACAAGCGACGAAAAAAACTGGTCCACTTTTTGGCCAAGAATGGTCTCAAACCATTATTTTCGACTCAAATACATACAATTACTGTTGGGTCGAAAATAAACAGTGTTGTGTCTGTGGTGGCGCAAGGATCCATTCAAATACATACATTTACTCAATGAAAAATTATATACGATTTACACTTATTTATTCAATATTGTGACGCGTTTCGTCGACACAGCGACTTCATCAGACTACATCATACAGTATGATGTAGTCTGATGAAGTCGCTGTGTCGACGAAACGCGTCACAATATTGAATAAATAAGTGTAAATCGTATATAATTTTTCATTGAGTTAATATGGATTTGCATCAAGTAAAAGCCACAAGCATTAAATTTTTTAAACATACATTTACTTTTGGTTCGGAAATGACCAGTATTGTGTTTGTGGTAGCGCAAGGTCTCTGTTCAACTACATACTTAAATAAATAGTGGTGTGTCTGCTGTGGCGCAAGGACCCATTCAAATACATACATTCACTGTTGGTTCAAAAATGTACAGGGCTTTGTTTGTAGTTGCGTAAGGTCCCATTCAAATACATACTTTCACTGTTGGGTCGAAAATAAACAGTGCTTTGTTTGTGGTGGCGTAAGGACAAAAATCAATTCAATCATACAATTGTGCCATGAGATTAAATAGCACCCTGTATAGCATTAGTTTGTTTTTGGCGCTCTTGTTCCTCGTAACAGAGTGCTTATCAATTTGCCCAAATGTCTGTAATTTTCGAGTTTTTTGATGAAAATGGTCTTGAAAGATTTGGTTCGACTCACTGATCAAGAATCCGTGGTCAAAATCGATTCTGTTCGGCCAGTCCGGCCGGCCCTCCGTTAACACGATAACTCTGGAACGGAATGAGCTAGGCAGTTGAAATTTTCAAAGTAGGTTTAGGGGATAAATATCTCGGTTAAGTTCGTTACTGGGCAGAATCGGTCTGATGGTTTCGGATCAACGAAAAAATTTTTTTACATAACAAATTTCAAATTAATTTTTTTAAGATGCAGTTTTATCATAAGAATCCATCGATATCATTTTCAACTCTAACAAGTAAATACTTTCGCAGATATGATTTTTCAAAATTTTAATAATACATCGTAAGTTCTATGTATTCACAGAATGTGATCACAGAATCTGTCTGTGTTCACTGTTCATAAATGTCATCTTATCTAGGTATTAGAGACTTGTCAATTCGTAGTTTGAAAATATTTTCTGTTGGAAAACAAGTATCCGATTCTTGAATTTGTGAATATATACAAGACTGTTTTGAAACCGAAAATCATTATGACTGATTACAGTGATTACATATTGAATAATTTATGTATAATATTGGGGATGATGTTTCAGAAGATTTAGAATTGGATCACTTTAATGATGTAGTTTATGAAGGAAATAGGAAAGAAGAACATAATGGAATCATCAAAAGAAATTACTGTTCGTTGACCACTGAGGTTAATATTACCTTTTACTTCCTTAAGTTGTGAGACATGTTCCTATTATACAGTATTTTCATACTGGTGCTTGCAAAAAAATGCTGAAAGTTAAGGTCCATAATACAGAAGAGAATGTGTAAGTGGTATGAAATATTGAATTTTAAATTATGAAAAGAGGATAGTATTTTATTAATATATTTTGAACTATTAAAATAATTTGTTCGTCAGCCTGTACCTACTCAAATATCAGGAATAAATGGACAATCTGCTATGACTGTCTCCAGCCTTGCTCTAGACATTTCGATGATATTTTCCATAGGTATTTCGAGTTGTGAAAACTATGCACCTAGTAGTCTAAGATCCGAACCTAAGTCGACCCTCACCGAGCTGATAATGGAATGAAACATATTTTATAATGAATTTTTGGCGCTCTAGTTCCTCGGAACTGAGTGCTTATCAATTTGCCCAAATGTCTGTAATTTTCGAATATTTCGATGAAAATGGTCTTAAACGATTTGGTTCGACTCACTGATCAAGAATCCGTGGTCGAAATTCATTCTGTCCGGCCGGTCCGGCCGGCCGTAGGCACGATAACTCTCGAACAGAATGAGCTAGAGAGTTGAAATTTTCAGAGTAGGTTTGGGGGATAAATATCTCGGCTAAGTTCGTTATTGGGCAAAATCGGACAGATGGTTTCGGAGCAACAAAAAAAAAATTTTTTTTTTACGAAACAAATTCCAAATAAAATTTTTTTTAATGAGAAGTTTTATCATAAAAATCCATTCATATCATTTTTAACTCTAACAAGCTAATACTTTCGGAGATATGATTTTTCAAAATTTCAATAATAAATCGTATTTCAACGTTGTCACAGAATGATATTATGCTATGTATGAATATGAAATGTCATAATGTCAAATGATGTTCCTGAGACATTATCTAATCAATCGAAGAATTGTGAGCGAAGTGAGAAAAATCTCAGTTGTTTGCTCCGAAATTAGTTTTTCTCAGACTGCTTTTCATCCATAGACATAGATATAACTCTCGAACGGAATGAGGTAGGTAGTTGAAATTTTCAGAGTAGTTTAGGGAGATGAATATCTCGGTTAAGTTCGTTATTGGTCAGAATTGGCCAGATTTAATTTGATTTCTTCCATGGTGCTTTTCTCATTCTCATGATTGCTCATTTAATCTTGATAAATAAACTATTATTTGAATTGAATTTCCTTTAGGATGCAGTTCTATCATATGAATACATTGATATAATTCCCAACTCTGAGAAACCAATACTTTCGGAGATATAATTTGTCTGTTTGAACTAGAGCGCCAGAAAGCTCCTGTCCACAGGGCTTGAACCCATTTTTTTATATTAGCAAATATACTAAAAATGGGTTGCCTGAAAAAATCCTGGACTGATTATTTTTAATTATTTTTGCGCGTATGTTCTGGGGAACATCGCGTTACCATTTTGCCCAAATGTGTGTAATTTTTGAATTTCTCACCGAAAATGGTCTCAAACGATTGAGTTCGACTCCCTGATGAAGAATTCGAGGTCAAATTTGATTCTGTCCGGCCGGCCGTCCGGCCGTTGCCACGATAACTTGAGAACGGAGAGAGCTAGCGACTTGAAATTCTCAGGGTAGGTGGCGTATCGCAATGCAACGGACGAGCTCGTTAATGGGCATAATCGGCCTAGTGGTTTCCGAGTAATAATTTTGTTTTCAGCCAATATAAATCCGATCGAATCGAAACTTGGTGAATAGTTGTAGAATATAAATCTTAGCACGTTTGTGAAATTTTGTGAGAATCGTATCAGTAGAATTTTTTTTAAAAATCATTGAAAATCATTAAAAAAAATTCTATATATCAGAAACTATTCATCCGACATTGCAGATATTTTGCTAGAGCCTTCAGAACCTAACTCTACTACAAAGTTCTAAGTTTTAATACAATCGGAGCTATATTGTTTGAGATTAAAAAAAAAATAGTCTGTCCAGGATTTTTTCAGGCAACCCATTTTTAGTATATTATCTAATATACTAAATTTATTATAAAATATGTTTCATTCTATTATCAGCTCGGTGAAGGTCGTCTTAGGTTCGGATCTTCTACTATAGTGTAAGTTTCAACAACCCATTCCACGAGGTTGAATCATTGCAGATTGCCCAGTAGTTCAGGACGGACATGGAACGAAGGAAGTCAGAAGCTACTTCGAAACCTATACTGCGTAAAATATCAGGGAAAAGGCAAACATTTTTGTCACCGATTCCAATTAATAAACCCAAATTTGAATACAACAATTCGAACAATACCTTTGTGTTGAAAATATTATTATCATAACCCATCATTAATTTATTTCCTCAGTTCTACTTTGAATAAGTAATATATTAGTTCGGATTCAATTAATTTTATCAATTTTCAGGCAGCAGGGAGTCCGCTTTTGCCCACGCTTTGGCTGCTGCTGGCGTGGCTTACGCAATATCCAGGGCGTGTAAGGATGGTCAGCTTTCCTCCTGTGGTTGCTCGAGAATGAAGAGACCTAAAGATCTACGCAAAGATTGGGTATGGGGTGGGTGCGGCGATAATTTGGACTATGCCTACAAGTAAGTATTATCGTTTATGTTAAATTCCATTAAGTTCTCTAACCTTTCTTTCCTAAAGCGTTGAAAAATGTAAACATTAAACTGATGTGAATTCTTCCTTTAACCAAATCTGTAATAACAATAATAAATAAGGGATATTAATCCCAATATACACTAAACACAAAAATTAAGCCATATGTAAGAAAATCCCAAATTTTTTGATGATGTTCAACAGGCTGTAACTAGAAGGGAAATAATCATAAAGCAAAAAATAAAATAACAAATTATAGTGTCTCGTTTTTTGATCTTGCGCTATTTGTAGCTCTTGATTAAAACATTTATTTCATTGTGATAATAATTTTGACAGAAAAAAATATACAAATTCGCATATTTAAGGATATTTAGATACCTTGATATAACTTCGGATATAATCAATGAACGAAAAATATCGTCAGTAATTTTGAATTCAACTATGAAGTATCCCGGAAAATCTGTGGAAATTCCAAGGCACTGCGTTTTTTTCCCAGAACCCCGAAGCCTTAAAATTACCGAAATGGGCAGTTTTTCGATTCTGGTTCATTTTTCCGATAATTTTTTTTTATTTTTGGCGATTATCGTCATTACAAAAAATTATTATTGCAAAACCTGAAAAAAATATACAGCGCGTTTCAAAAAGTACGCACCAAGAGAAAATTTTCTCGCCTGTATAGTTTATTGAAATTTGGGTTTTCGGGTAAGTTGGTGCTCAAGAAACGATGATTTTTTACATATATGTTATTGATCGTGTTACTCTGCAAACCTGTCAAAACTGACATTTTTTTAGAAAAATTATCAAAAGACGTAAAAATCAGAACAATATCAAAAAGTTTCTAAAATAAATGTTGCTCAGAATTTCATTTTATACCAAACTGCCAAATTTCATAGTGAAAATTCAGAAATTCAGATATTGATATTTTGATGACAGGACTTAAGTGGCAGCTGTGGGCTTTGCGGAAATTTCAAAAATAATTCGGAATGTAATTCCAATGCAAGAGACATTATCACAATTCAAATAAAGTTAATATTAATTTAATGTTCCTCATAAATTATGATTTCTATAGTGAAAACCTCACAGTCTTAGTGCAAACCGAATTATACTTGAGAAATTTAATGCGCAAAGAGCTAATATCTCGCTAATTATTCTTGGAACATCATAAGAAATTAAATTCTTCCATTTTATATCTGAAGAATAATTCTCCAAACCCTGTTAAAACGCTTTTGAATATATTTTCTCAAATACTCGCTCAAATACCACTAAAAAAGCAATACAGACCTCATCTAAAACAAAGATACCTGTGAAAATGAAATCGAGTTGACAGGCGGATAATGTCTTATGATGTTCCAAAAATAATTAGGGAGATATTAGCTTTTTGCGCATTTAATTTCTCAAGAATAATTCGGTTTGCACCAAGATTGTGGGGTTTTCACTATAGAAATCATAATTTATGAGGAACATTAAATTAATATAAACTTTATTTGAATTGTGATAATGTCTCTTTCATTGGAATTACATTCTGAATTATTTTTCAAATTTCCGCAAAGCCCACAGCTCCCTCTAATGTGCTGTCATCAGAATATGAATATCAAAAAATTTCGGAATTTAACTATGAAATTTGGTATAAAATGAAATTCTGAGCAACATTTATTTCAGGAACTTTTTGATATTGTTTCTTGAGCACCAACTTTCCCGAAAACCAAAATTTCAAAAATTTCATCTTGTTGCATACTTTTTGAAACACACTGTATATATTTTTACCAATTTTTTTTTCTTCACAATGCTTCATTATCATCAAAAGAAATTACATTATTTTCTACCGCTCTAACTGCCTTGGTGTTAAATGTCAAATCAAAAATGCATTAAACATAATCGATATACGTCCTCACAAAACCTGAATTTTCTTGTTTTCTTTCAAGCCTGAATTCTTGGCGTGAGCTTTCTGTACAGCGAAAAACAGTTTTTCTCGAAACTAAGTTTTAGAAATGACCCGTCGACATTTTCCTTGAAATAAATAAAAATTCAACTATTTTTTTACCAGATATTTTCAATAATTAACTTCATTGTTCGGCACAAGGAAACGGAAATAGTACAAAACTCATGTAATTCCATTTAGATGAAGTTGAAAAATTTCAAATCCATTTGATCTAGCTGCAAAAAAAAACTGCGGAAGCGGAAGCGGACTTTGTTTTGTCGAACTCAACCGAGATATTCATGCAACAAACCCACCCTGTAAATTTCAACTCTCAACTAATTTCTTTCGAGAGTTATCGTGCTTATGGCCGGCCGGACGGACAGAATTGGATTTGACCCCGGATTATTCATCAGTGAGTCGAGCCCAATCGTTTGAGGCCGTTTTCGGGCAAAAATTCCAAAAATACAGACATCGGGACAAAATTATATGTACCTACATGTCATTACTGAATCCAGAATTTCATGATCTTTCCATGGCAAGAAAAAAAATAGGCGCATGCAATTCTGAGAAAATATCGATGACGTCACTGTTTGGTTACGGGAAATGTTGTTCAACAAATTAATTACGTTAACCTATCAACCATTTTACGATATTCCAGAAAAATCCATTGTTCCATACTTTTGACGCTCAGGAAAACCGGCACCTAAGTGCAAAATGTGCTGACAATTTTCCAGAATTTTGTATAGTAAAAACAAATATCCACTGCCAGCGTGATATTTTTGCGCGTATGTTCTGGGGAACATCGCGTTATCATTTTGCCCAAATGTCTGTAACTTTCGAATTTTTTGACGAAAATGGTCTCAAACGATTTAGTTCGACTCCCCAATGAAGAATTCGAGGTAAAATTTGATTCAGTCCGGCCGGCCGTCCAGCCGTCCGGCCGTTGCCACAATAACTTGAGAACGAAAAGAGCTAGCGACTTGAAATTTTCAGGGTGGTGGCGCATCCCAATACGACGGACAAGTTCGTTAATGGGCATAATGGGCCCAGTGGTTTCCGAGTAATAATTTTGTTTTCAACCAATATAAATCCGATCGAATTGAAACTTGGTGAGTAGTTGTAGAATATGAACCTAAGCACGTTTGTGAAATTTTGTGTGAATCATATGGCTAGAAAATTATTAAATAATTATTAAAACATATTTTTGTTGTCACGATAACTTGAGAACGGAGAGAGATAGCGGCTTGAAGTTTTCAGGTTAGGGTGTGCATCAGAACGTGACATTTCAGTTTGTTTATGAGCATAATCGGCCAAACGGTTTTAGAGTTATAGCCATCTGAAATTTGGTTGTTTTTTGTACCTCATTAACTCGAAAAATACTAAACCGATTGAATTCAAACAAGGCTGTTAGTTGTAGAATGCCAACGCGAAAATACTTGTAAAATTTTGTGAGGATATTATTTGTAGAAAATTTTTAAAGAATCATTGAAAATTGAAAAAAAAATTCTGTATATCAGTAACTATTCGTTTGAATTTGCTGATATTTTGCATGAGCCTTTATAACCTAACTCTACTGCCAAGTTTCAAGTTTTAACACGATCGGTTAAATATTGTTGGAGATTCGAGCAGCCTTGTGTGAGTTCAGTAGATGGGTGACCGTTGCCTGGTTAACTTTCGAACGAAAGGAGATAGGGACTTGCAATTTTCAGGGTGGGTTGCGTAGCCGAATGGGAGAGTTGAGTTCGTTTTTGGGCATAATCGAACAAACGGTTTCCGAGTTATACCCACCTGGAATATTATTTCCTTGATAACTCAAAAAATAAATATTCGATCGAATTGAAGCTTGGTAACTAATAGTATAAAATCAACATAAAGACGTGTTTAAAATTTTGTAAGGACCGTACCCATAGAAAATTTGAAAAAAATGAAAAAAAAAATTTTACGAACCGTACCCCTAGAAAATTTAAAAAAAAAAGAAAAAATAAATTGGTTCAAGCACTGACGTGAAGTCCGAAGCTTTTGCGCGTATGTTCTATTGTCCATTCTTCTGTATTGGACACAAAAGCTTCTGACTTCACGTCAGTGCTTGAACGAATTTTTTGTACTATCGAATTTGTATTGTGTATTTCTGACATTTTCGCATACTGAAGTTCAGTCAGTGGAAATAATAAATATTATTATTATTAAATGGAAAAGTTTAACGGGTAATTACGCAAAAAGAGCAGAGAATAATCATTCTGCTGGTACCTGATGATCATTCGATGCCCTTTTTGCGGAATTACCCAATAAACTTTTCCATTTAAACATACTTATCCGCGTTTTTTTTTCCGCTCGAGCGAAAAAACCTTTTATAGGCTCGCCCCGAGAGGGTTCGCTTCTCTCAGGAGTGTGAGACTCCAGATGTTGATGGTTACATTTTCTGCGGGGGAGGAAACTTCGACGACAAACAATTCCTTGAGTTCTGTGTCCACCAGAAGTATATCTGGCTTTATGGCGTGGATCTGTCGAGTTGTTGGAATCGCATAGTTCCAGTAGATGTGAGCCCTGCCATTTTCAACGACTGCTTCAATCTCCAGAGGCACATATGGTAGCACTGGTTCCTTGTCTATACCATAAACCTCTCTCAGATGGAAGTAGATAATTTGGAGTGCCGTATTTTGTCTTTCCACATATCCTGATGGAGCATGGACTCTGCAAGCAGACAGAATTTGCATAATAGTTTTTTGCTGTTTGTGGTATGCTCTACATGTTGTGGGGGTGTCCACTTTCATGATGTTCTTTTTATACCATCTGGTATTTATAACCCCATCTTGACAAGCTATAACAAATCCCTCCGTTTTCGACTTGAGTCCAGCGGACTTCAAAAAGGCTAAGGATAATTCTTACGACAGGCCCTGATCTTTCAAACTCCTCAAGTATATGGAGTGCAGGTGTTGGCGAGATAGGTGTTCCTGCTAGCTCGTAATCGATGGATATGCCGGTCATACAGAGCTTCTCCACAGCTCTCTGACCAGCCCTAAATAGAAAAGCTCCTTGATTCCTGATTTCATGCTGAGGCACCATTTTCAGAAGCGGGTCTTCGCTTCTCAATGTCCTTTTTGCCATATCCAACGTTTGTTGATGGTGTTAGTATTCAAAACTTTGCAAACCTCTGCCTTCCTGCGTTCGTGGAAGGTATATCCTTTGAATCGAGCAGTTGGGAATCAGGCTACGAATCATGTTCATCAGTTAACGAGTGGTTCTGTCTAGCTCGAGAATTTCATTTACTGTAGGTGATTATCGGTACTGCCAAGCTGTTCGTAGCACATACTTTATTTTTCCCGTACAGCTGTGATTTCCATATATCACGGATCTTCTTTTTGTAGCTAGCTGTTAAGGCATCTTTGACTTGGGTTGTCTCCAGTTCACCCCGTTGTTTCATCCCAAAGAATTTGTATGTTTCTTCCTCTTCGAGGTGTCGAATGCTTATTCCCCCTTCTAGGTCGATCTCTTCTCCTGTTTCTTCAGTTCTTTCTCTGCTTAGATGAAAAACAGCACATTTGTCCAAACCGAATGACATTCCTATTGCTGAGGTGTATTTGGCAACGATATTCAGTAGTTGTTGTAGTGCTGCCTTGGAAGAAGCGTACAGTTTTAAGTCGTCCATGTAGAGTAGATGTGAGATCAGATGTTCTCTTATGCCTGGTGGCCCGGCCTTGTACCCTATTCTGCTTGCATTCAACTCAGTTGTTAATGGTAGAAGTGTTATGTAGAACAATAACGGGCTTAGCGAGTCTCCTTGAAATACGCCTCGCCTGTATCTCACCCATCCAGTATAAGCGGTCCGACCTTCGGATCGGACGGCGAACTTAGTTTTCGATAACGCCCATCGTATGGACGATGTTGGGTGGACTTTGAGCATCTCTAGCAGCCGTATTATAAAGCTGTGCGCCGATGTGTCAAATGCTTTCGCGTAATCTAACCATGATTTATGTAGGTCGCGCTTGTAGTGTTTCGCATCTTGACAAATGCCTATAAGGAGGTTGTCCTTGCACCCCTGTACACCATTCCTCGCTCCTCTTTGTTCGTGGATTTGATTCCACACTGGTCCAATTGACTCCAGAATCCGATGTTGAAGAACACTTGTGAGAATTTTATACAGCGTATTCAGGCACGTGATTGGGCGGTAGTTCTTTGGCTGTCCTAGTTTACCTGATTTCGGTATCAGTACAGTTCTGCCCTCTACCAACCATGAGGGAATTGGCTCACGGGGAATTAGTATCCCACTAAATAATCTAGCTAGGTGTTGGTGGGTAGCTGGAAAGTTCTTCCACCAGTAGTTCTGAACGCCATCCAGTACAGGTGCCGTGAAATCATGCTTGTTCTTCAAGGCGTGTCTAATCTCTTCGGTTGTTATTTCAGTCAGCTCTTCGGTTTGTTGCAGACTTTCATCACATAATATCTGAAATCTGTGAAGTGCTGGAGTATCCCTGGTTTCCACTGGTCGCTCGTACAAATTTTTCCAGAAATCTTCGACTTCATTCGGTGGTGGTGGGTTTTTTGCCTCTACTTGTTTGGGTCGAAATAACTTTGAAGGTTGGGTGGTGAAGGTCTTGTTGTCTTCTATCCACTTTTGCCTCTTGATCAGCTTCTTCCTTGCGGCCGCAAGTGATCTTATTTTATCGACAGCTTTCTGCTTCAATAGATTTATGATGGGCAGGCTCATCGTACGATGCAACGCACGCAGCTCACCTATCATGTCCTCTATTTAATTGATCGGCTTCAGTTGTCCTTCCATAACATCTATGATACATTGATACCAAGAATCCGCGTTTTCTTTATTATTATTATCTAATTTTTGTCTGCCATAAAATGTGCGGTTTAAGTTTCAGCAAGATATCTAATTAATCCTTGATTTTTAAAACTTTATTTATTTACATCCATAGTTCTTTCATATATGTACCTACAGGTCTAATCTAACATGACCTTTCAGAGGAATTTAAAACATATATAACATGATGATAATATTTAATATCTCCACAGGAATGCATCCCTTATTCCCTTGATTATAAGTAATAAAGGTTTTTATCACCCCGTAAAAAAAATCGCTACGGATATCTTGTGATGTGTCTTGTCACAAACCTGTTACTTCATTGTTTCTGGGATTCTAATATTGCATCACAAGAAAACTATCTGAATATGACTGCACTGACTATGATTCATTGATATACAGAATGTTTTTAAAGGTGTTGTATGTTTAACAGAAGAACTCCTGTAAATGAACCATTTCACGGAGAATCGCCTTATATAAAAGTTGGCATATTCCCATTCCTCTTATATTTTCACACATGTATGTATATACAGCGTGCCAAAAAAGTAACGTAACTCGTCAATAATTCTTTTACGAAGAATTATCAAGGAAAATCCTCGCACCGGTCGATTTTTAATTTCAAAAGCAATTTATCCTGTGAATTACCTACCTATTCAGCGATGGGGCTAAAAGTAGAATTGGTTGTGCTGTTTTTTAATAAAAAATTAATAAACTAATAATAATTTACAATTAATGATTGGAGAGTACTGCAATCAGACCATTATTCTTGTACTAATTATTATTAAGGGAAATCCATGTAGCCATGGATTTGTAATTTCGAAAGCAGGTCTCCCTATGCTTTTTTGAATTTGAAGTCTCTCAACCTTTACGCTCCACACCCCTCTACTGTTTTTTTTCTTATAGGAATATATGGATTGTGATATATCAAATGAAAGGACATTTGATTGCGCATTGAGCGGTGTGACTGAAAAAAAAAATTTGCTAAGCACTTTTTTTTATTAAAAAATTAACAATTTGTGATTGGTGCCAGATTCTTATTCTTGAAATAATAAATATTGAGAAATTATAATATGAATATTGCAGTTTTGAAGTTGGGGATTTGTACCCTCAAACCGCAACAATTGTTTTCTATTGGAAAAATATTGCTTGTGGTATATCTCATCAAAGGTCATTCGATGACCAATTCAGTTATGTGAACGAAAACAAAATTTTACCTTAAAAATTTCGCAATAAAAATGTTACGATGAAAAGAAAAATTTATACACAAGTTGAAAACCGCTGCGAATTAATGTATTAGATCGCAAATAAAACAATAAACAGATAAGCATGGTGGTCTCGCTTCCACACACATGAAGGAGTTCTCGAAACAAAGTGGGGAGGTCAAGAAAAACTTTAGTTTTTGTTGAAAAATTTCGTCAATCTAGCAGATCAACTAAAGATGACAAAATGTATGGTATCGTTTTAGTTGCTAACTGATCTCTCTAAGGCAAATAATATCATATTTCCCGAGAATTTTCCATTCGATATGAATCAATTGAAAGAAAAGCAGCGAATAGAAATCTTGATATTTAAGGACATGGGGATCGCAAGCGGACCTATGAACAAGTGTGCGAAATTTTTAATGAGCGTTATCAAGACAGAATCCTATAAGTAAAACTACTGTTTGTCGGGTGGTTAAACATTTCGAACAAACTGAAAATGTTAAAAACTCTCCAACATCTGACCTTCAACTACGACATGTGGCGATAAGGCCCTCGATATATTACCAAAGAAGACAATCCGAAACAGTCAACACGAAAACTAGCCGATGAATTATATGTGAGTAAGCAGTCAGTTGGTAATCTTGTTAGAAAAACTAAGTTTTGTGAAGTAATGCAGGAGAGATGCAATGAGGATGACACCTTTTCATCGAAATTTTTTTTTACGGATGAAGCTACGTTTTACTTGAACGGGTCTGTCTATCGACATAATTGTCGCTTCTGGTCCACAGCAAATCCTCATTGGGTGCAGACAGTTCACACACAACATCCCGAAAAATTAAATGTGTGGTCGGACCTAATTGGCCATCATATTATTAGACTTATTTGTAGAAGGAAATATGACTAATGACTCTTTGTTACTTAGGAATCAAATATTACCTACCGTCATTGATCTCTTTCCCGGTGTGAATGGTCGTCAAGTAGCTGACTTTATTTGGTTCCAACAAGATGGTGCGCCTCCGCATTATGGAATTGAAATGGGGAGGCATCTTGATGGCATATTTCCTGAGAAATTGATTGGTAGGAGAGGATCAGTTGAATGGCCACCCCGATCCCCAGACTTCAACCCTCGCGACTATATTCTGTGGGGCCATTTGAAGAGTACTGTTCACCAAAATAGGCCAGATAATTCGGAAGACCTGCGACTTAAAATTCAGAGAAAAGTCGGAAAAAAACCTTTCGTTGCGTTGAATAATTCATTGAGGAGTTTTGAAGAACGGCTTGCACATTGTCAAGCAGTCAACGGTGTTCGTTTTGAACATTTAATACATTAATAGTATATTCTAAAACAAGTTGCAGAATGGACTGATATTTAAACACGAATGCGAAATTCGAAAACGAGCGACGAAGGAGCGAGTTTTTGTACGCATGAGTGTTGGAATTGCCTTCTGCAACGAGTATTAGACGATATTTTCTCTATTTCAGGCAAGTTTTGTAGAATACTGTTAAAATTTAATGAAAAATTACGATTATACATCCTAGTGACTTTTGTATTGTATCTCGTCAGTTGGTGTGACTGTTACGAAAGTTGACAGATCATGGAATTTGAATTGTACGTAGAGCATGGAGATCAGATTGAACAGTTTCCTAATATCATGAATGATTCAAAATTAGCAAGAAGGAAATCTCTAATACCTTATTTTTTCATGAAAATAAAACCTTTCCTCTCAACAACTATTTCACCTTATCCAGATTATCTTATATTGACAATAATTGACGTGTGTTGAAATTGGATAGGATCGAATGGCAGTGCTGACTATCACAAAACGAAAAATATAACTAGAAACAATGCGGGAATGAGTTCATTCCAGCACTGTTTTTCGTGCTGGAATGAACTCCTTACGATACTGAAATAGAGAAAATTATTTTCCATCCTTGAATAGGAAACTCGTCGATTTCTAAAAGCGAGTAACCATACCCAATTGATTATTTCCTAACAATCCATATATTCCAATTTGAAATAATAAAGTAGAGGGGTGCGGGGCGAAGGGGGTGAGAAATATCAAATTCAAAAAAGTAACGATAAATTGCTTTTAAAATTAAAAACCGACGGGTACCGAGGATTTTCCTTAATAATTCTTCGTACAAGAATTATTGTCGAGTTACGTTACTTTTTTGGCACGCTGTATAGACCCCTTCAATTTTTGGCGCTCTAGTTCCTCGGAACTGAGTGCTTATCAATTTGCCCAAATGTCTGTAATTTTCGAATTTTTCGATGAAAATGGTCTTAAACGATTTGGTTCGACTCACTGATCAAGAATCCGTGGTCGAAATTCATTCTGTCCGGCCGGTCCGGCCGGCCGTAGACACAATAACTCTCGAACGGAATGACCTAGACAGTTGTAATTTTCAGAGTAGGTTTGGGAGATAAATATCTCGGCTAAGTTCGTTATTGGGCAAAATCGGACAGATGGTTTCGGAGTGACAAAATTTTTTTTTTTTACAAAGCAAATTCCTCAATAAGCAGTTTTACCATAAGAATCCAATGATATCATTTTCAACTCTAACAAGCTAATACTTTCGGAGATATGATTTTTCAAAATTTCAATAATAAATCGTATTTCAACGTTGTCACAGATTGATATAATTATTCTATGTATGAATTGTCATAATGTCAACTTATTTTCCTGAGACATGACATTATCCAATCAATCGAAGAATTGAGAGCGAAGTGAGAAAAATCTCAGTTGTGTGCTCCGAAATTAGTTTTTCTCAGAAAAGTCTTACATTTCGGAACGGAACATGAAGTAAGAGATGTGAGAGTAGTGAGACTGCTTTTCATCCATAGACATAGATATAACTCTCGAACGGAATGAGGTAGGTAGTTGAAATTTTCAGAGTAGGTTAGGGAGATGAATATCTCGGTTAAGTTCGTTATTGGGCAAAATTGGCCAGATTTAATTTGATTTCTTCCATGGTGCAGTTCTCATTCTCATGATTGCTCATTTAATCTTGATAAATAAACTATTATTTGAATGGAATTTCCTTTTTGATGCAGTTCTATCATATGAATACATTGATATAATTCTCAACTCTGTAAAACCAATACTTTCGGAGATATAATTTGTCTGTTTGAACTAGAGCGCCAGAAAGCTCCTGGCCACAGGGCTTGAACCCATTTTTAATTTGAATGATGAATCGTCTACAACAATAATTATTCGGATCACTTTGTGAGCATCCTGCGTATACAAAAAAATACTCTTACTTAATACTTTCTTTATTTTTCGAAAGAAATATATGTTATATCACCAATTCTACAGAACTCCTATTTATAACTTTTTGTGCGCTCGTATGAAGGTGGTATCATGTTTCCCAAATGTAATATTTTTGAATTTTGAGCCTAAAATGGTCTCCAACGATTTCATTTGGCCCGTAAACGAAGTACGTGATAATTAAGATAATAAATTAACAGGGGAGATTTGCGGCTTGAATACACCGGTTGAATTCGTTAATAGACATAATCCGCCCAATGCTCTCGGAATAATGTTATTGTCGCGATATTAAAAAAACCATGGATCCGATCGAGTTGAAATTAGGTGTTTAGGCGTAGACTCTTTTGCGAAACCTGCCCTACCATACTCGGTTGAAAAAAGACGACTTGAAGGTTATTGCAGTAGTTCGAAAGATATCGATAGATGAAGTTTCTTCGACATATTCACTGAACTGGATTAAAAATCTATAGATTTGCATCGGAACCTGACGTTCTGTTAATGTTCAATGGATCTGCGTATTTATTCTAATGCATATTTCTAAAAAATTCAAGAATATGCGAAATAAGAAAAAAATTTTCTGGATGTACCGGTTATGTAGTAACCATACATCTACAGTGTAACGGATCTGCGAAATATATTGATCATTAGAAGAACGAGCGCGCTAAACCACCTGGCATCACGCAAATGCTTCCAAAATTCATTTTGTCTAAGTGCGGGTCTAGATTTTATTATACAATTACTTGCTGACCCGGCGAACTCCACACCGCCTAATTTAATAAAAAAAATGCTCGGTATGAATGAAGTTTTATTATTATTTTCAATTGATTGCACATTATGTTGCTTACTTACAAAACAGAATTTTCCTGAAATACAGGCTATTTATAAGGTTTCAATTTATTTTTGACATACACACAGTTATGATACAGTATCTCAATCGATTCAAAGCTTTCTGATAAACTATATTTTTTGTTTTGTTTTGTAGTGCGTAAATAAACAAAGATGATGGTTTTCCGACGCGCGAACACGCGACGTATAATTGTCCATGCGCCATGTCCATACATCAAAGGAAAAACAAAATTGTTACATTATGAGAATCCATCCAAGGTACCTATTTAGTTAATGCTTTGTTTGTGGCACAAATCACTTCAATTATGTACCATTGTGTCGTGATATAAAGAACACCCTGTATAGTAATGGTTTATTTTCAATGATGTATTCCTCGAAAGTATATTTTTGAACACAATTGAATGAAACTGTACGATTGGCGTGAAAAACGGCAAGTTTCAATTGACGTTAAAAGAAAAACACCCTGTATGACAATTTCGGACAAATACATTATGAGAATCCATCCAAGGTGCCTATTTAGTTAATGCTTTGTTTGTGACACAAACCACTTCAATCGCGTACAGATGTGCCGTGAGAAAACGAACACCCTGTATAGTACTGGTTTATTTTCTATGGTGTATGCCTCGAAAGTATATTTCTTATTTCAATTGAATGAAATTGTACGATTGGCGTGAAATACAGCAAGTTGCAATTGACGTTAAAAGAAAACCACCCTGTATGAAAATTTCGGACAAATACATTATGAGAATCCATCCAAGGTACCTATTTAGTTAATGCCAAATCACTTCAATCGCGTACAATTGCGCAGTGATATGAAGAACACCCTGTATATTAATGGTTTATTTTCAATGATGTATGCCTCGAAAGTATACTTTTTAACACAATTGAATTTAATTGCACGATTGGCGAGAAAAACAGCAAGTTACAATTGACGTTGAAAGAAAAACACCCTGTATGAAAATTTCGGACAAATACATTATGAGAATCCATCCAAGGTACCTATTTAGTTGATACTTTGTTTGTGGTCCAAAGCGCTAAGGTTAGATTAGAAATAATAGATATGGTTGTTAAGTTTTCTTAAATAACGAATCTGAAATTTTCTAATTTTTGAATTTTTAAATTTTTTCTGTCACAATAATCGTCTCCTGACAATAACAAACACAACAAAAAAAGTAGTGAAATCGGTCCAGCCGTACACGCGTGATGGCGTGACCAAGGGATATTAGTCCGAGAGCTGGCACGAATTTTAGGGTAGGTATTTGAGGCAAGCTGAAAACTTGTCAGATACCTCTCCTATTATATCCCAAATCGGGATTGCAGACCTGGCTGGTGAGTAGCGGGGCTAAATCAACCCCTACATTTTTAAAAATATTATTTTTTTTCCCCCAAAAATATATTTGAGGCACTACGCAATTTATATATCTTGGAGTGTAATACTTAATGAATACGAAAAAAAAATAAGCCAGATAATTTAATCGGGGTTTTAACATCGCCAGACGCGTGCAAAAATATTTTGCAAAAAATTATAAAAAAATGTTTTTGAGGCAGCTTGAAATTTTAATGGAGTGTTATTTATAACTAAAAAATAAGACAGATCATTTCGGTGGGGCTTTTTACCTGCCAGGTGATCAAAAAAATAATGAATAACGACAGCTGTCTTCATTCTTGCTTGCCGCGTTACTATTGGCTCTGGCGAGGCCACGTGACTTACAATAACCCATGAGGTTTCTAGTTAAAATTTCGGAGTAAAAAATATAAAATTTTCTGAATTTGTACTAAAAATATTTGCATAAAAGGTATTGTATTGATTTATGGACGTTAAAGGGACATATTTTTTGTGATTCCTTTTCAATTTTCAAAAATTAGTTATTTTGCCAATTTTAATGCGAATTTGAACGTAATAAATTGTTTGAATATTTGATATTTCCGCAGAAATATTTATTTTTTGAAGAGAATTGAAAATAAATATATTTTTTCAACAATTTTTGTTCCAAATATTTTCGTACAGGATTCATATTATTACCCCTACATTCAAAACTAAAAATTGTTTTTTTTTTCTCTGGCAGTATTCTAAATCAAAATTTATACGGAAATTTAAAATTTGCGGTTTTTGATTTTAATTATTGCTTTTTTTAATACGGACCTAACCCTTATTAATTTTAAGATGAAAAAATTTTAAATTTCCGTATAAATTTTGATTTAGAGTACTGCCAGAGAAAAAAAACAATTTTTAGTTTTGAATGTAGGGGTAATAATATGAATCCTGTACGAAAATTTTTGGAACAAATTGAAAAAATAATTTATTTTTTTTAAATTCTCTTCAAAACTAAATATTTCTGCGGAAATATCAAATATTCAAACAATTTATTACTTTCAAATTCGTATTTAAATTGGCAAAATATCTAATTTTTGAAAATTAAAAAGTAATGTTTTTAGTACAAATTCAGAAAATTTTATATTTTTTACTCCGAAATTTCAACTAGAAACCTCATGGGTTATTGTAAGTCACGTGGCCTCGCCAGAACCAATAGTAACGCGGCAAGCAAGAACGAAGACAGCTGTCGTTACGCGCTCTATCTCACACTACAGCTTGTCTATAGCACTACAGGCTCGTACCCATTCATTATTTCTTTGATCACTTGGCAGGTAAAAAGCCCCACCGAAATTATCTGTCTTATTTTTTTTCGTATTCATTAAGTATTACACTGCAACGTATATAAATTGCGGAGTGCCTCAAATATATTTTTGGGGAAAAGAAAATAATATTTTTAAAAATGTAGGGGTTGATTTAGTCCCGCTACTCACCAGCCAGGTCTGCAATCCCGAGTTGGGATATAATAGGAGAGGTATCTGACAAGGTTTCAGCTTGCCTCAAATACCTACCCAAAAATTGGTGCCAGTTCTCCTACTATATAGGGATTCATTTCTATATATAAATATATAGATTGCCAAGAATTCAAGAACATTATATGCAACTACAGTATGAACGGTTTATTGGTTGGTTCTTCTTTCTCTTAAAAATACATAATTTTTGAAAACATCTGGGAGTGTATCATAGTACCTATAATAGTACGTATCCCCAGTATGAGCGAAATCATAAAATAGAAATGAAACCAAAGTTGTCTTATTATACTGTTTCCAACAAGTCAAAGCAGATTTCATAAATTTCCATTAGTTTCCTTAACACCAGAACATAAAAAAAAATTGTGTTGATTCGATCCCTTTTAAACCTACAATTATGAGTAATTTGTACAAGCTGAGAAGTGCGTGTTAAAATATGAGAGATGTGATAATTCCACAATTTCATGGTAGCCTCTATCACAGGTCATTAGTTATAAAAAAAACCGTATACCTTCATTCCCACGCTACTTGACCGAAACGCAAGGACCTACTAATGGTTGATTTCTTCTGTTATAAACTTTGAAATATTAAATATTTAGACATTTCACGTTGTACCTACTTGGTTATAGATATCAGGTATATACTCTGGTATCGAAAATTACTTCCTTTGTTTCAATCATTATGATTATCTGTAAGAAATATCGCAGGTTGACGAGAATAAAGATCAGATTCAAATTATAAACATTCTAGAGTATGAATAGATAATTATGTCGAAAATTTCTTGTCAATTCACTTTTTCCGATGACATTTCTATGATTTGGTTAGAACAACGAAGCAATTCAAAATCATCTATTTCAGAATATGAGAATCAACAAACCCTGACGTGAAATCAGAAGCTTTTGCGCGTTGTTCTATTTTCCATTCTCCTGTATTAGACACTCTGAAATTGAATTTGCCAAGGTAAATAACGACAATAGAACATACGCGTAAGCTCCTGACTTAACGTCAGTGCTTGAACCATTTTTTTTTCGCAATTTTTCGAAATTTTCTAGGGGTACGATTCTAATAAATTTTACACTTGTCTTTATGTCGATATCCTACAACTAGTTAACAAGCTTCAATTCGATCGAGTCTATATTATTTGAGTTAGTGAGGAAATAATATTCCAGGTGCGTATAACTCCGAAACCAGTGGACCAATTATGCCCAAAAACGAATTCAACCCTCCGATTCGGATGCGCAACCTACCCTGAAAAATGCAAGTCCCTATTTCGTTTCGTTCGGAAGTTATCGAGGCAACGGTCACCCATCCAGCTACAGAACTCACACAACTCTCCAACAATATAGATCCGATCGTGTTCAAACTTGGAACTTGGTAGAAGAGTTAGGTTCTGAATGCTCTCGAAAAATTGATGTCGGACGAATAGTTTCTGATATATAGAATCTTTCTCAATGATTTCTCAAAAATTTTGTAGAGATACGATCCTGACGAAATTTCGCAAGAATTTTCGCGTTGGCATTCTACAACTAATAACCATAATTGAATTATATCGGTTTTGTATTTTTCGAGTTATTGAGGAAATAACAACCAAATTTCGGATGGGTATAACTCAGAAACCCTTTGGCCGATTATGCCTGTAAACAAACTCAAATGTCGCATTCAGATTCACAACCTAACCTGAACATTTCAAGTTGCTATCTCTTTCCATTCTCGGGTTATCGTGATAAATAATATTTTTTAATATTTTTCACAAAATTTCGCAAACGTCCTTAAGTTTGTATTCTACAACCACTCACATTTCAATTTGATCGAATTTGTATTGGTTAAAACAAAATTATTACTTAGAAACCATTGGGCCGATTATGCTCATTAACGAAATTGTCCGTCGTATTGGTATACGCCACCTACCCTGAAAATTTCAAGTCGCTATCTCTTTCCGTTCTCCAGTTATCGTGGCAACTGGCAACGGCCGGCCGGCGAGCAGGCCGGACAGAATCAAATTTGACCTCGAATTTTTCATCAGGGAGTCGAACCTAATCGTTTGATACCACTTTCGGCAAAAAAATCGAAAGTTACAGACATTTGGGCGATGTTCCCCAGAAAATACGCGCAAAAATTAACTTGTCTCGCATATTTTTCAATTATTCATATGTAGGCTTGTGGAAAAGTCAGTAGTGAAAATAATATTTTCACAGCCATAAACCTACAAAGACAGAGCTCAAACACGTCAATTCATTTACAGTTATCAGTTTTTAGCGAGCTTTCACCTGAACAGCGTGCCTATCAATTGGTCTATAAATATCTGTAATTTTCGAATTTTTGGCCGAGAATGGACTCAAACGATTAGTTTCGACTCACCGATGAAGAAAGAATCCGAGACCGAACTTGATTCTGTCCGGCTGTCAGCCCGATTGTGCCCGATCTCAATGAGTTAGAGAGATGAAATTTTCAGAGTAAAGAATATAATATTTCAGATGGATATAAGTCGGAAAACACTCTGATGAACTCAACAGGGATATTAATGCCCCAAACCTACCCTGCAAATTTCAACTCTCCAACTCATTTCCTTCGAGAGTGCATACTGTCGGCCGGACATACAGAATTAAGTGTGACATCGAATTCTTCATCAGCGAGTCAAACCTAAACATGACGCTCCTATTTTTAAGATGGTCACTTTATGCAACAACTTTAGCAGTGTCTCGGATATTTTCAATGTATCACTCAATAATTTGATGCGAAGTCTCAGGAAGGAAGTTCAAAGTGGTGAATACTGTTGGGCTAAGCCTGTTTGTATGTTATAACAAATGGTGTGTGGCCGTTTTTGGCGCTCTTGTTCCTAGCAACAGAGTGATTATCAATTTGCCCAAATGTCTGTAATATTAGAATTTTTGGCTGAGAATTGTCTTAAACGATTTGATTCGACTCACTGATCAAGAATCCGTGGTCGGAATCGATTCTGTCCGGCCAGACGTCCGTCCGTTAACACGATAACTCTCGAATGAAAGGAGATAGAGGATTGAAATTTGCAGGGTAGGTTTGGAGCGTGAATATCTCGGACGAGTTCGTTAATGGGCGGAATCAATCAAGCGGCTTCGGAGTTATGGCCGATTTTGGTGTAAACATTTTTTATGAATATTTCCGAAACCGATTACTCGATCTATCTGAAATTCATCATCGTATTGTAGAATAATTACCTCCATAAGCATACAGTTTTGTATTGCTCAGGTTACCACAAAGTGTCAAAAAAATGTTTAAAAGTTTTTAAATTTAGTTTCTACAATAACTCTCGAACAGAATGAGCTCGGCAGTTGAAATTTTTAGAGTAGGTTTGGGAGATAAATATCTTGGATAATTTTGTTATTGGGCAGAATCGGCCTGATGGTTTCAGAGTAACGAAAAAAAAAATTTTTTTTTTCACATTACATATTTCAATTTCAATTTTGTTGAGATGTAGTTCTACCATAAAAATCCATTGATATAATTTTCAAACAAGCTAATACTTCCGGAGATATGATTTTTCGAAATTTCAATAATGAATCATACTTCTATTTTCTCACCGAATGCTGTACTTATTATATCCATGAATTATTATATAATCTGTGTTCTTACATGTCATCTTCTTTTCCTATGAGAGATAAATATCAAAATTATTTCTGGTTCGTTTTTCTTGATATAAAATAAAGCCCCTGCTCTAGAAAACAAAGTATGATTGAGTTCAAAATGACCAATGAAATAACCTCAGCTATCGTAGAATTATGAGGATGATATGATATTATACTTTTAGGTGGATAATCCATATGATGATGGAAATATATTCTTTGGTAAGATTACATAATCAAATTGGGTTCATAATATCTCCAGAACGAACAAAACTGCAATATTGCCTAAGCTTCAATTGATATAATTTTTTTCAGAGTAGATTTGAGGAGTGATTATCTCGGTTGTGTTCGTTATTGGGGAGAATCGTTCTGTTTGAATCCAATTTATTTCATGATGCAGTTCTATCGTAAGAATCCATTAATATCATTCCCATAGACCAATAATTCCGGAGTTATGATTTGTCAAAGTTTGAACAAGAGCGCCAAAGCTCCTGTCCACAGGGCTTGAACCAATTTTTCATTTAGGTTATTTTTTCGAAAAATACAAATTTTATTGCAGACTTTCACTTAATCCTGCAGAAATATAAATAGATGTACACAAAAACATAGCAATATGTATTATGAAGCTGTACATTTCTTACGTAATATCTCAAGTTATCGTGCAAACAAATGACTGAATGGAGGTACAGTATTGAATTCCACCACGAATGTTCCATTAGTAGGTCCAACATGACAATTTGCTGAATAAAATTGCAACATTTGGCAAAATGATAACGCCCTGTTAAGAGCACTCTAATCTCAAACCAAGAGAAGAAACATATATTTCCCCGAAGCACACTTAAAATTTTCATTTATATACAACTACATCGCTGAAATTGTGCGAGAGCCTTCAGAACCTAATTCTACTACCAAGTTCCAAGTTTGAACATGATCGAATCTATATTGTTGGAGATCCGAGCAGCCAGCTCATCCAGTTCAGTAGCTGGATGGGTGAGCGTTGCCTCGACAACTCTCGAACGAAAGGAGATAGGGACTTGCGATTTCCAGGATAGGTTGCACATCTGAATGGAAGAGTTAAGTTCGCTGTTGGCCATAATCGGCCCAACTGTTTCGGAGTTATACCCATCTGGAATATTATTTCCTCGATAACTCAAAAAATATAGACTGGATCGAATTGAAGCTTGGTAATTAGTTGTAGAATATCGACATGAAGACGTGTGTAAAATTTTGTGGGGACCGTACCACTAGAAAATTTTTAAAAAATTACGGAGAAATATTATGCATCTCATGATTCCTTGAGAACGGAAAGAAATAGCGACTTGCATTTTTCAGGGTAGATTACGCATCTGAATACGACATTTAAGTTCGTTAACTAGCACAATCGACCAAATGGTTTTGGAGTTATATCAATCTGGAATTTGGTTGTTATTTCCTCAATAACTAAAAAAATACAAATCCGATCCGATTCAAGAATGGTTATTTGTTGTAGAATGCCGACGCGAAAATTCTTGCAAAATTTCGTGAGGATCGTAGCACTAGAAAATTTTTGAAAAATCATTGAAAACAAAATTGGTTCAAGCACTGACGGGAAGTCAGGAGCTTTTGCGCGTATGTTCTCTTGTCCATTCTCCTTTATTGGACACTCTCAATCGAATTTACCATGATGAATTCTATTGTCTGTTCTCCTGTATTGGACAATCCGAATTTACCATGGTAAATTCGATTAAGAGTGTCCAATATAGGAGAACAGATAATAGAATTCATCATGGTAAATTCGATTAAGAGTATGTCCAATAAAAGAGAATGGACAAGTGAACATACGCGCAAAAGCATCTGACTTCACGTCAGTGCTTGTTTATGTATTTTTTTCATCAAAACCTAACTCTACTGCCAAGTTCAAAGTTTGAACACGATCGGATCTATATTGTTGGAGATCCGAGCAGTCTTGTGTAAGTTCAGTAGCTGGATGGGTGACCGTTGTCTTGATAACTTTCGAACGAAAGGAGATAGGGACATGTCATCTTTAGGGTAGTTTGCACATCCCAATGGGAGAGTTAATTTCGTTTTTGGGCATAATCGGTCTATCGTTATTTTCTCGATAACTCAAAAAATATAGACTCGATCGAATTGAAGCTAGCTAACCAGTTGTAGAATATCGACATAAAGGCATGTGTAAAATTTCGTGAGAATCGTACCCCTAGAAAAAGTTTAAAAAATTACGAAAAATAAATTTGGTTCAAGCATTGCTCTATTGACCATTCTCTAATTTACCATGGTAAATTCGATTAAGAGTGTTCAACACAGGAGAATGAACAATAGAACATACGCGCAAGAGCTCCTGATTTCACGTCAGGGCTTGTTTATGAATTTTCTTCGATCTACCAAATTCGTAGTTGGTACACCCCCTCCCTCTGCTCCCTCTTGAGGGCGCCTATGCCTGTACGCGCCTGTCACCTTGTCAAGTCAAAAAGAGAAGCCAGTCCAGATCCGTAATCCCTTTGTACGGATCCAGAGTCGGACTAACAGCCACCGTTAAGGCCGTATCAGTCACCCTGTAATCCCCGGAGGGGGTAGCATCTGCACACCGTCGATATCGCCGTCCTAATACGTAACGTCACGGTGCCGCATGCTCTTCGGGGATTACAAATTTGACGCGGTATTATCCTGACAGATCCGCTAGGGTGGTCGCGATATTTATGACTGGACGCTCGCACCGTGTCGAATGCGTACAGTTTAAAGGCCGAGTCCCTCTCCTAAATTCGAGAATAGTCGCTAATGTCGCTATGTCGTACCGGCATAGGTAATAGATGGCTCTCGTTCGTTTTGTGTTGACCGTCATTTCGATTCTATGGAAATATTTACAAGGGAAAGGCTTAAAAGATTATGGTAAAGTGTTTGGGTACAGGGCTTTTATTCTGTTCGGATGTGTCTGTTCTTCGCTGCGTCGAGGTGGAGATTTATTTGGGAGTGGAGGATATCACAGCCGAAGATAAATGGGCGCCTCTGAATGAACATGGAATTTAGTATTTCGATGTTTATTCACACTGACATAATGAGTGACAAATTTTGTTATTAGGAATAAATTAAAGGCGTTCGATATGGACCTCATGATAGCTTTAATGAAATTAGAGAAGCTGTGACGGGGCGTCAGGAGGTTAATGCTGGGTTTCACGAAGCTTCGATTACCTTTATTGTGGATGCAATTCGATGGTTACATCAAAAATGGACATAGAATTAGTGCTGGGCGATGTTCATCGATGTTTTTGAAACATCGATGTTCGGTGTTTTTAACATCTATGTTAGAGGTCAAAAACATCGATATCGACATCGATGTTAAACTTTCGATGTTCGATATAATCAAAATGAAGGTTTTGAACTTAAATTTTGCAGTTCAAGAAATAAAATATCAATATTTTCAGCGAAAATAATTTATTTTATTTGACGTAGTCCAATGGAAAATTTTCTGCCATATCCGATATGTAGCAACAGTGATCTTGTCTTGAACGTATTTGTAACGTAAATTGTAACATGGCGACTCAGCCACGCATTGGCAACAGTTAATCCCCGAATCAGTGGGAAATACCGATTCTGTCATGTTTTTATTTTTTTATAGATTATATTTATGTTATTTACAAGAACATGTTTTATTGGCGCTTTTGTTCCTTGGGACAGAGTCCTTATCAATTTTCCCAAATGTCTGTAATTTTCGAATTTTTGGCTGAAAATGATCTTAAACGATTCGGTTCGACTCACCGATCAAGAATCCGTGGTTGAAACCTATTCTGTCCGGCCGGTCAGGCCGTAGGCACGAAAACTCTTGAATGAAAGGAGTAAGAGGATTGCAATTTGCAGGGTAGGTTTGGAACGTAAATATCTCGAACAAGTTCGTTAACGGGCGGAATCCACCAAGTGGTTTCGGAGTTATGGCCGTTTTTAGTAAAAACATTTTTTATGAATATTTCCGGAACCGATCACTCGATCTATCTGAAATTTAGCATCATGACCTTTATATACATGTAGAATCATGACCTTTATATCCATGCAAAGTTTTATATTGATCGGATTGCCGTAAAGTGGCAAAATAAAATGTCAAAAATTTTTTAAATTTGTCCTACAATATCTCTCGAACAGAATCAACTAGGCAGTTGACTTTTTCGGAGTAGGTTTGGGAGATAAATATCTCGGTTGAATTTGTTATTGGGTAAAATCGGGCTGATGGCTTGGGAGTAACAAAAAAAAAAATTTTTTTTAAATCACAAATTTCAAATTCAGTTTTTTTTAAGATGCAGTTTCACCATAGAAATCCATTGATATCATTATCAACTCTAACAAGCTAATACTTTTGGAGGTATTTTATTTCAAAATTTCAATAATAAATCGTTTTTCTATGTTTTCACAGAATGCTATAATTATTCAATCTATGAATTATTATATGACCTGTGTCCATACTCGTACATGTCATCTTGTTTTCCTATAAAAAAGAGTCAAATTCATTTCAGCTATCGTAGAATTATGTGGATTATAATAGGATTTCATACTTTTTCGTGATATTTTAATGACCGTGGATCATCCATATGATGATGGAAATATATACTTTGGTAGGTTTATCAGAATGGAATGGGTTCAGAATAGGTCTTCACACGAGACGAGAGTAGGCGAGAATATAAAAAATCTCGGCTCCGTTTCGCCAATTCCCAAAAAATTAAGTCTCGGTCTCGTCTCGTCATCAGTTGTCTCGTCTCGTCTCACTTCATTCTGAATAACGATAATAAATATCATAATATATAAACGAAATGAAAGATAACAATGAATAATTTTGCAGAGCTATATTTATTACGCTCTTACACAAAAATATTTGAACAAGTACATAATTTTTTTAATTTTAAACACTGTTAATTTCATCTTATAAATTCCTCGATGACCAAGAATTCTAACATAATCACGCTTGCATCGCATCATCTTTCAATTATGTACGTATTTTTGCCATGAATATACCTGCTGTGGAAAATAATTTTTCAACAGGCTCTTAAATACAATTTTGATTCCTTTTTGCTCTTTCTAACAGCAAATGTTCTTCAAATTCTGCTTTCCAATGTTTCGAAGGTTTTGTTGATGTTTTAAAGGTAATAAAGGTTATCGATATCGATCCATTCTTCACTAGAATTGTACAAATTGTTATCGTTTTCAATTAATATCTTCCCAATGGGTAGATCATTGAAGGTGATCTTGGCGTATTCCTCATAACACATTTCGAAACATTGAATAGCTTCATTTTTCATTTCTTTTCCAGTTTTATTATATGTACTTCCACAGATGTATACAATAATTATTCACATCTTCACTACAAGAAACGCAATTAAAAACAATGAATTTCTCCATATGTTCAAATGGAGACGAAATTTTAAAAGTATTGGGATTTAGGGGCAATAAAAGTTGTCCGTAAAGTATTGAATTCATAATGGAATCAGTTTTCATGGTTGTGAATTTTATTTTTTCTTGAAAAATAATCGCAAGGTCGTGTATTTCTAGAACGATCGATGTATAATATAGACAAAATATATTGGTGATTATAGTGGTAACTCTTCATATTCAATTGTTTTCTATGGGTGTTGAAAAAGGTCGAGTCGTATATAAGAAAAGTTTACTGTATGTATAATATCTGTAGTAAATGAGACGATCTTCCAGGTAGAGATTGTCGAGCCAAAGAAACCCTTTCAATATATTGAAAGGGTTTCTTTGGCTCGACAATCTCATTTACTACAGATATTATACATACAGTATACTATAGTATACGTTTATTACTCAGTGGTTTATAGACACATATATACTAAACCGAGATTAAAAAATTGACCTTGAAAAAAGCACATTTTAACCTAAAATATAAAAATCTGCAAGTATAGATATTTATGATAAGAGATACGTTACTATAAGAAGTTATAAGAACAGTTAACGAGTTGAAATAAAAATGTGAAAACATTATTTTAATTAACAATAAAATAATTCACAGATAGTCTCAATAGGTGATATTTTGTAAAATATATTGATCTCTATGTAGACCTTTTCTAATTTTTCGAATAAAAACTTGATAAAAAAAATTTTACGAAACCAAAAACGAGACTCTCGGGTTGCGCTTCATGTGGTCTCGGTATCGCCTATAATATTTTTCAAAACGTCTCATACTAATTTGGCAATTAAGAGCTGTAAAGCCATGTGAAACGCACCTTAAGTGAGTTACGTTTCGAGAATTTAGGAAAATATTTCTTATCAAAAATAAATTTTGAAATGGAAAGTTTCCACGACCTAATGGGCTGATTTGGCCTATTCACAAGCTTGATCAACAAGGTTATTGCCAGTTTGGCCAAAAGAGTACGCATGTGCCGCAAGGGCCCTTTATCAGATGTGTCGTTTAAGCTTAATACATAAATCTATATACTCCATTCACTTTTATAAAGTCTCCCGGTTGGCCATGGAAGTTTGACACATTTCACCGTGTATATTTTGAAAATTTTAGGTTATAGTAATTTTTCTAACTACGCAATGTTGTCCTTTCTATATAGAGGTCGTAAGAATTACGTATTTTGCACAATGTGAATTAACTTAATGAATTTGAGAATATATTATGTGAATTCAACAATTCCAATGACCTGGCGACTGTTGAAGGAAATTTTTCCTCTGTTGTTACTGGAAATATTTCACGTATTTCACTGGTTGGAAGATTCAGTTATGCTATTTTCTTGTACGGAAACCAAGAATCAAATGTTGAAATTTTAATGAAAAATAAGGGATAGGGTAGTACGTTTCTTTGTGATAGTTCATTTGAAAAAGGAATAAAAGTACCTGAATAACTCGACAGGAAAACTTCTAAACGAACAGACGCATGGAATTCCCCATTTTTCGAAATTCTCAAGAAATAAGCGTACAAAAGACGATTAAATACTGTTAAACCTCAATAAAATATAGTGATAGGAAACGAAGTAATTTCATTCGAGAGTTCTACTTGTCCTGGGACAGAATGAAGTTTTCCTATAGCAATCGTCAACCAAATAAGCTCTTATTCTAAGATAATATGGTTTTTGCGTAAGATGTTATTATGAAAATCTTTCTTACATTGTATAATATTTTTTTATAAATCCTGCATGCCCATTCATGAATTAAATTAAAGCTATATTCATTTCAATAAGAACAATGATATTCATTCATGGCAGATTTCACTTCTGTATAGCACATCCTGATACTTTGTCACTGCTTCTTCAAAACTACTTTCAGCATTTTCAATTTCAAAGCGAAGAGTTCTTCATTATTCGAAGATATATATGTATATTCTCGGACAAACACTAAACAGAGCCCCGAAATAGTAACCCTCTCTTTGGGGAGGTTTGAACATGGGCTCAGCTACGTGGCTATGTACCTAACTCAGTACTACTCTTCGTCGTATACAGGGTCTTTCACGAGGAACCTCACCCATATTTATACGGGAAACTACTGAACGTATTTTCATGAAATTCAGCACTTATAAGAACTTCACGATGCTGATGAAATCTAAAATATTTTCAAGGCATGAACACCTCCGGTTTTTCCGGAAATGACGTCAACTTCCGTTTTTCAAATTAGAACACCATTTTTTCATTGCAGAAATAGATTCCTTAGAAAATTTCAAGTTATTTTGATGTAACATTTTTCAGTTTTGGTTGGAAAATTCTCTCTGAGCGGGAAAATTCGAAAAAAAAATCGAAAATAGAGCTCCGCTGAAACAAGAATAACTTCGAGGTTTTTGGATGGAAAATTTTCATTTTTGGGATTTTTCAAGATGTAAGATTGATGTATCCACTTTAAAAATCGGAATCGCGATTCATGATACAGGGGGTGAAAAAATCGCTTTCAAAGTTAGGGATGACAAAATCGTGAAAAATCAATTTTTTCAAATTAGAACCCCATTTTTTTATGGCAGATATTGAATCTACGTTAAAAAATAATATCAGTGTATGCATCACACCCTTGCCCTAAAGTGGATATTTTCTGAGTTATTCACAAAAAACTGTTTTTCGTCTTGAATTTTCAGCTATTTCTTTTCCCTTCACGCCAAAAAGATGAAATTTTCAGGAACTGTTACTTAAACCATGTTTTAGATTTTACTACCCTAATATGCAAGAGAAAAAAGTTACAGGTTGTTCCTAAATAGATGGCGAATTTTGATTCGAATTAATATCGGAAACCTCTTTATTTCAACTAATCGGCCATCGGTTTTCTCTCCAGTGATAAATAAATAATTCCTTATGAACCATATGCAAAAACTTACCATGTTTTACATTCTTTTTTTTTAATGATAGATATCATTAATTACATCTGCCAAATTCCTCTTTATTCAGTAGTATTTTGTGTTTACTATTAATTTGGTGATGATTCGTATTAAGTTATAAAATCGATCACTATGCCTAATTTTACCAATGAAGATTATTTAAATCTCATTCTACTTCATGGAGAATGTAATAAAGTTGTAGATAGAACGATTCGACTGTTCATTGAGAGGTTTCCTGACCGACCCAGACCAACGAGAGATACCATTAACAGAACCATGACAAACTTGAGAAATGTCGGATCTTTCGTTAAGAAAACTATACACAGAGAAAAAAGTGTAGTAGAAGATGAGAACAACGAAATTACAGTTCTTGCATATTTTCGTGTGAATCCTCAAAATTCTCTCAAAGATGCCGAGATTGATCTGGGATTATCTCAATCGAGTGTTTTGAGAATATTAAAAAAAACATAAAATGCACCCATATAAATTCAATAGGGTACAGCATTTGAAGGAAACTGATTTCGTCAGGAGAACAGAGTTTTGCGAAGCTATGATGATTCGATTTCAAGAGAATGAAAACTTTTTGGACTGTATAATTTGGACAGATGAATCTAAATTCACAAAGAATGGTTCTTTCAATAGGCATAACAGTCATTATTGGGATGAAGAGAACAACCACCACTTCAGACAATGGAACTTTCAAGAGACCTGGAGTTTCAATGTTTTTTGCGCCATCAAAAATGATGCAATTCTCGATGTTCACATTTATGATGGGACTTTAACTGGTAAGATAGAACACTACACATGTTTGCATTATTTAAAGAATGTTCTCCCTTAGGAGATAGATATTCTGACATATTGACTCAAATAATTGAGCCGCTAGTACAGAACCATAATGACTTATGGTATCAACAAGATGGCGCGCCTCCACACAATTCACTCAATGTGTCAAATATCCTCTACAGGCTATTTGAAGATCGATGGTTGGCGAACAATGGTCCACATCTTTGGCCACCACGTTCTCCCGATTTAACTCCTTTAGACTATTATGTTTGGTGTAGGATAAAAAATATTGTCTACTCAACTCCCCTGACTGATAAAGAGGACTGCATAGAACGAGTCAGAAATGCGTTCAGGTTTGTTTAGATTTTTAGATTCATAGTTTTGAAACTCAATTTGGTTTTTAAACACTTTTGCAGATCTCTTCCTCCCGATGAAATAAGAAGAGCAACGCACGAAGCATTCCTGAGACGTATAAATAAATGTCTAGAAATTAACGGTCAAAACTTTGCGCATCTTCTCTAGTTATAACTGCGAGAGTTTGCCATGGTTCTCCTAATAGTAACTTCAAGTCGGTTTCAAGAAGGGGTGAAAAATCTACAGCATGGTTCAAATAACAGTTCCTGAAAATTTCATCTTTTTGGCGTGAAGGGAAAAGAAATAGCTGAAAATTCAAGACGAAAAACAGTTTTTTGTGAATAACTCAGAAAATATCCATTTTAGGGCAAGGGTGTGATGCATACACTCACATTATTTTTTAACGTAGATTCAATATCTGCCATAAAAAAATGGGGTTCTAATTTGAAAAAATCGATTTTTCACGATTTTATCATCCCTAACTTTGAAAGCGATTTTTTCACCCCCTGTATCATGAATCGCGATTTCGATTTTTAAAGTGGATACATCAATTTTACATCTTGAAAAATCCCAAAAATGAAAATATTCCATCCAAAAACCTCGAAGTTATTCTTGTTTCAGCGGAGCTCTATTTTCGATTTTTTTTCGAATTTTCCCGCTCAGAGAGAATTTTCCAACCAAAACTGAAAAATGTTACATCAAAATAACTTGAAATTTTCTAGGGAATCTATTTCTGCAATAAAAAAAGGGTGTTCTAATTTGAAAAACGGAAGATGACGTCATTTCCGGAAAAACCGGAGGTGCTCATGCCTTGAAAATATTTTAGATTTCATCAGCATCGTGAAATACTTATAAGTGCTGAATTTCATGAAAATACGTTCAGTAGTTTCCCGTATAAATATGGGTGAGGTTCCTCGTGAAAGACCCTGTATACTGGTGTCCCTGGGGCCAACGGGAGTCTCGGATGAACCGATCACCAGGAATGGTATAGCCTCGTGTACGTTCACAATTCAACAATCACCATACATCTATACAATCGTTCCAGACTTATCACAAATTACAATTACACTTGATACAATTTTAAATCTTAGTCGTTGTGTTAATACATTTTTCAATTTATATTAAATTTTGGAGCTCCAAACTGGGACGCGAGGAAAGTAGACATCCCGCCGTAACGACCATTTTGGAACTCATTCGAAGATAATGGAACTCATAGAAGATTATGTTGGGAGAGAATAGAAATTGGAATTGACAACGTCTCGAAGAATTCTTTTGACATTGACGTTATTTCAGGAGTGGCAACCTGCCTCAGTTTTAGTTACTAAAACGTGATAGACCTAAATAATGGCCAACCGGGAGACTTCATAAAAGTGAATGGAGTATACATTATCTATATAAAATCTATATCTATATAAAAATGAATCGCAAAATGTGTTGGTAAGCGCATAACTCAACAGTGCCTGGACCAATTTTGCTAATTCTTTTTTTTTAATGTTCGTTGAAGTCCAAGGATGGTTTTAACGGGGAGAAAATTTCGAATAATTGCCGGGAAAACCCTAAAAACAGCCCTTTTCTTTTTTCCATTCAAACGTTTTCTAACTAAAATGTAGAGTCAATTTGAACTTTATGGCTATTCAATAAAGTTGACGTTGGGGTTGGAGTTGTAGTTGGATTGGAGTTGGAGGTGGAGATGGAGGTGGAGGTGGAGTTGGAGTTTTAGTTGGTGTTGGAGTTGGCGTTGGGGTTGGAGTTGAAGTTGAAGTTGGAGTAGGCATTGTGGTTGGCGTTGGTTATGGAGTTGGCGTTGTAGTTGGAGTTGTAGTTGGATTGGAGTTGGAGGTGGAGATGGAGATGGAAATGGAGATGGAGGTGGAAATGGAGATGGAGGTGGAAATGGAGTTGGAGTTTGAGTTGGCGTTGGCGTTGGGGTTGGAGTTGAAGTTGAAGTTGGAGTAGGTATTGTGGTTGGCGTTGGTTATGGAGTTGGCGTTGTAGTTGGAGTTGTAGTTGGATTGTAGTTGGATTGTAGTTGGAGGTGGAGATGGAGGTGGAAATGGAGATGGAGGTGGAAATGGAGTTGGAGTTTGAGTTGGCGTTGAAGTTGGGGTTAGAGTTGGTGTTGGAGTTGGCATTGAAGTTGGCGTTGCGGTTGGAGTTGGCGTTAGCGTTGGGTAGGCGTTGAGGAGGCAGTACGAAGTCTGCCGGGTCACCTATATATATATATATATATTAGGGTGATTAAAAAAAAAAGAATATTTTTTTTTTCGTTTGGTACTCTGAAAAATAGGTTCCTAGACACCTCTAAGAAAGCCTCTCCAAGCATGAGTTCTTAATTGTAACGGGAAGGTCCTCCTTCTTACAGTTTTCTATTTTTTCTTAATATCAGATAGAAAAATGTATATCTCGCTTCCAACTACTTGAAAAAATATCTTGTTCCTTAGATTTTGTAGGAAATTGAATGCTCTACAAAAAAGGTCTCTTATGATTTTTTCGTAAACCCAACCGTTTACTGTAAATAATTTCCTCTATTGCAGTTTGGGTATTTTTTTCGATGTTCTTTGATAACTTGCAATAAGTATTGGAATTGCTCTTCATTTTTGGGCGCATGTTCTAGGGGAACATCGTCCTATCATTTCGTCCAAATGTCTGTAATTTTCGAATTTCGAGCTGAAAATTGGCTAATAGACTAATTCGGACTCCCTGATCACGAATCCGGTGTCAGATTTTAGGGTGCCGTCCGGCCGTAGGCACGATAACAGGAGCACCGAAGGTCCTATCGACTTCAAACTTTCAGGGTAGGTTTCTGATCACAATGCGACGGTTAAGTTCGTTAACGGGCAAAATCGGCCGGACGGTTTAGGAGTTATAGACATTTGAAATTTTGAGGTTATTTCCCTGATATTTCAGGAACTAAAGAAGATGTTGAATCGAAACTTGGTAGTCAGTTCGAGGATATAAACGCGCAACTTTTGGCAAAATTCTGTTATGATCGAAATGTTGGTAATTTTTAAAAAAAAATTTCGTTTTTTTTCGTGAACTATTCATCAGATTGCAACAAAAACTTGTACTAACGTCAATTGTAGTATTTTGCAACATTGTGCAAAATTTTGGCTCTATACGATTTCAATTTCTGGAGATATAAGACAAAATGTGTCAAATTTCCTGGGTCTCTCTCAGTATTTTATCGATTATTCTATGAACTCTTTGAATTCCACCGAAAACAAATTCAAAGACATAAACATATAGAATCAAGTCATAGTTTAGACGTCGAAAGAAGGACGATGTTGATCGACTTGAAAAGGTACCTATTTCAAGAAATGCAATAATGAAATGCTTAATTTATGGATATAATATTATCTAAGTATTGTTGGGATCGGGCAGTTGGAAAATTTTTTAATAAAAAAATTTGTACCGACGTTAAATCAAGCATTCTACACGAGTGTGCAAAATTTCAGTTCGATACGATCTCAATTCCAGAAGATATTGCTTAAAATTCACATTCCAGCGTGTTTTGACGTTCTATGGTCACAGAAAATCGTCACAAAAATCTATTTACCTCATTTGACGGCTGTTTGTCAAATCAATTAATTCCAATAATTGATGTCAGATTTCCTACATACCAAGTTCAAACACATTTTATTATATGGAAAACACTTATTATGATCACGTTCTACAGGAATTGATACTAAATAGAAGCTAGATGAAGATTATTGTAATGGAAAATTTGTGTTCCAGAATAATATTAAGGTATTCAACATGATACTGCTTTTTTTCTTTACTGGTCAGTACGGGCCACAAGGAAGATGAACATGCGCCCAAAAGCTCCTGTCCACAGGGCTTGAACCAATTTTTTGTCAAGCATTGATTATACTCACTAACTAATGCAACAACTCGTTCTGCTGAATCATTAACAAATTTCAATTGGTTAAAGTATTCTTTATTTTCAATGTAACTGTCATTAGTAGGCCACGATTCAATATCTTTAATAAAGATATCTTTAATAAAGATATTGGCCTACTAATGACAGTTACATTGAAAATAAAGAATACTTTAACCAATTGAAAGTTGTAAATGATTTAGCAGAACGAACTGTTGCATTAGTTAGTGAGTATAATCAATGCTTGACAAAAAATGAAGAGCAATTCCAATACTTATTGCAAGTTATCAAAGAACATCGAAAAAAATACCCAAACTGCAATAGAGGAAATTATTCACAGTAAAAGTGTACCGTTATGTTGAAAATATTGAAAATTATATGGCAGTTGATAATTAAATAAATAAATTCTTCGATAAAAAAGTGAAACACATGTGAAACACACTAAATTGAATTATATATTTAAAAAAATGCACAAATTTTTTGTTTTAATGTAATCAAACATGCCCAAGACTAAAAAAACTAATTAAAAAAATTGGTTCAAGCACTGACGTGAAGTCAGAAGCTTTTGCGCGTATGTTCTATTGTCCATTCTTCTGTATTGGACACCCTTAATCGAATTTACCATGGTAAATTATGTTGTCCATTCTCCTGTATTGGACACTCTCAATTCGAATTTACTATGGTAAATTCTGTATTGGACACCCTTAATCGAATTTACCATGGTAAATTATGTTGTCCATTCTCCTGTATTGGACACTCTCAATTCGAATTTACTATGGTAAATTCGAATTGAGTGTCCAATACAGGATAATGGACAACATAATTTACCATGGTAAATTCGATTAAGGGTGTCCAATACAGAAGAATGGACAATAGAACATACGCGCAAAAGCTTCTGACTTCACGTCAGTGCTTGAACCAATTTTTTTTTTCGTAATTTTTTTAAAATTTTCTAGGGGTACGATTCTTAAAATTTTTTTTTCGTAATTTTTTTTTTTCTAGGGGTACGGTTCTTACAAAATTTTAAACACGTCATTATGTTGATTTTCTACTACTAGTTACAAAGCGCCATTTCGATCGAATATTTATTTTTTGAGTTATTAAGGAAATAATAATCTAGGTGGGTATAACTCGGAAACCGTTAGACCGATTATGCCCAAAAACGAACTCAACTCTCCCTTTCGGATACGCAACCTACCCTGAAAATTGCAAGTCCCTATCTCCTTTCGTTCGAAAGTTATCGAGGCAACGGCCACCCATCTACTGAACGCACACAAGAATGCTCGAATCTCCAACAATATTTAACCGATCGTATTAAAACTTGAAACTTGGCAGTAGAGTTATGTAGGCTCTTGCAAAATTTCAGCAATTTCGAACGAATAGTTACTGATATATAAAATTTTTTTTTTATTTTCTATGATTTATTAATAATTTTCTACAAATGCTATCCTCACCAAATGCTGCAAACATTTTCGCGTTGGCATTCTACAACTAATAACCATGTTTGAATTCAATCGGTTCAGTATTTTTCGAGTTAATGAGGAACAAAAAACCACCAAATTTCAGAAAATTTCAGATGGCTATAACTCTAAAACCGTTAGGCCGATTATGCTCATAAACAAACTGAAATGTTGCGTTCTGGTGCACATCCTAACCTGAAAATTTCAAGCCGCTATCTCATTCCGTTCTCAAGTTATCGTGACAACAAAAATATTTTTTAATAATTTTTTTAAAATTTTCTAGCCATACGATTCGCACAAAATTTCACGAACGTGCTTAGGTTCATATTCTACAACTACCCACCAAGTTTCAATTCGATCGGATTTATATTGGTTGAAAACAAAATTATTACTCGGAAACCACTGGGCCGATTATACCCATTAACGAACTTGTCCGTCGTATTGGGATGCGCAACCTACCCTGAAAATTTCAAGTCGCTGGCTTTTTTCGTTCTCAAGTTATCGTGGCAACGGCCGGCCGGACAGAATCAAATTTGACCTCAAATTCTTCATTGGGGAGTCGAACTTAATCGTTTGAGACCATTTTTTTCAAAAAATTCGAAAGTTACAGACATTTGGGCAAAACTATAACGCGATGTTCCCCAGAACATACGCGCAAAAATAGTTCATAACATATTTCTATTCATAGAAACTCAAATTTGTCTAAATTTCCTTGAAACTCACAGAATAAATTGAAATGTTTCGAATTATTGATCAAAAACTAGAAAAATTGATATGCATTGATGTTTGACGATGAATATCTCGTAAACGCTCAACTTGATCGAAAAATCATAAGAGACCATTTTTATAGAGCAGTAAATTTCCTACGAAACTATGAGTTTCATCATTCATAATGATTTTTTTTCATTGAGTTATAAAATTCATAAGAAATAAAAAATTTTCCCAAAAATAATCAAACTTTAACCGTTAATATCATTTAAACGGTTGGGTTTACGAAAAAATCGTAGGAGACCTTTTTTGTAGAGCATTCAATTTCCTACAAAATCTAAGGAACAAGATATTTTTTCAAGTAGTTGGAATCGAGATATACATTTTTCTATCTGATAATAAGAAAAAATAGAAAACTGTAAGAAGGAGGACCTTCCCGTTACAATTAAGAACTCATGCTTGGAGAGGCTTTCTTAGAGGTGTCTAGGAACCTATTTTTCAGAGTACCAAACGAAAAAAAAAATATTCTTTTTTTTTTAATCACCCTAATATATATATATAGGTAAATGAATTGCTGTTCGTTAGTCTCGCTAAAACTCGAGAACAGCTGGACCGATTTGGCTAATTTTGGTCTTGAATTATTTGTGGAAGTCCAGGAAAGGTTTAAAAGGTGAACAAATATAAAAATGTCTACAGTGTGCTTTTCTTTTAACGTCAATGGCAACTTGCTCTTTATTATTTTATTATTTATTGATAATACTGTTAATCAACATAAGTTGTTATCACAGATATAAATTTCTTATACATAAAATTCATATTAATATTCATAGTAAAAACTTAAAATAATTCAACAATTTTCAAGATAAATTCTCAATTTTTTTTTAAAAGAATGGAACGTCTTAGATAATCTAATGTTTTTTGGCAGTTCGTTATACAGTTGTGGTCCTATGAAGCTTGGTCTTCTTCTGCCATAGTTTGAACGGATGTGTTTATTTAAGGTGAATTTGTCCCTGTGTCTTGTTTCATAGTCGTGTGAAAACTGTTCAAAGCAGACCTTGGTTTTCAGTAAGTTATTATTTATTTTGAAGACCAACGCACACAGCTCTTGTTTTATGAGTTTTTTGATTGGCAAAATTGGGTATTGTTCATAAAGTAGATTTGTTCTTGTTTCAAATTTTAGATTAAAAATAGTTTTCACTGCTCTGTTCTGTAACCTCTTCACGCCATATTCGTATAATTTCATTCAATTGTATTAAAAAATATACTTTCGAGGCATACATCATTGAAAATAAACCATTTGTATTATACAGAGTGTTCTTTTACTCACGGCACAATTGTACGCGATTGAAGTGATTTGTGCCACAAACAAAGCCTCAACTAAATAGGTACCTTGAATGGATTCTCCTAATATATTTGTCTGAAATCTTCCTACAGGCTGTTTTTCTTTTCACGTCGTATTTGTCCGAAATGTTCATACAGGTTGTTTTAACGTCATTTGCAACTTGCTGTTTTTCACGCCAATCGTACAATTTCATTCAATTGATTCTAATCAAATATACTTTCGGGGCATAATTCATTGAAAATAAACCATCACTATACAGGGTGTTCTTTTTCTCACGGCAAAATTGTACGCGATTGAAGTGGTTTATGCCACAAACAAAGTATTAACTAAATAGGCACCTTGGATGGATTATCATAATGTATTTGTCCGAAATTGTCATACAGGGTGTTTTTCTTTTAACATCAATTACAACCTGCTGTTTTCATGCCAATCGTACAATTTCATTCAATTGTGTTAAAAAATATACTTTCGAGGCATATATCAATGAAAATAAACCATTACTAAACAGGCTGTTGTTTATATCACGGCACAATTGTACGCGATTGAAGCGATTCGTGTCACAAAAAAAGCATTAACTAAATAGGTACCTTGGATGAATTCTCATGATGTATTTGACCGAAATTTTCATACAGGGTGTTTTTCTTTTAACGCCAATTGCAACTTGCTGTTTTTCACGCCAATCGTACAATTTCATTCATAAGTGTTAAAAAATATACTTTCGAGGCATACATCATTGAAAGTAAACCATTTCTATTATACAGAGTGTTCTTTTTCTCACGGCACAATTGTACGCGATTGAATTGATTTGTGCCAAAAACAAAGCATTAACTACAGAGGTACCTTTGATGGATTCTCATAATGTATTTGTCCGAAATTTCCAGACAAGGTGTTTTTCTTTTAACGTCAATTGCAAACTTGCTGTTTTTCACGCCAATCGTACAATCTCATTCAATTGTATTAAAAAATATAATTTCGGGGCATACATCATTGAAAATAAACCATTGCTATACAGGGTGTTCTTTATATCACGGCACAATTGTACACAATTGAAGTGATTTGTGCCACAAACAAAGTATTAACTAAATAGGTACCTGCGATGGATTCTCATAATGTAACAATTTTGTTTTTCCTTTGATGTGTGGACATAGCGCATGGACAATTATACGTCGTGTGTTCGCGCGTCGGAAAACCGTCATCTTTGTTTATTTACGCACCACAAAACAAAAAAAAATATATTTTATCAGAAAGCTTTAAATTGATTAAGGGACTGTATCATAACAGTGTGTGTCTGTCAATATCAAATTGAAACCTTATAAATAGCCAGTATTTAAGGAAAACTCTGCTTCGTAAGTGAGCAACATCATGTGCAATTAATTGAAAATAATAATAAAACTTCAATCATACCGAACATTTTTTTTATTAAGTTGGGCGGTACGAAGTTCGCCGGGCCAGCTAGTAACTCAATAAATACTTCAATGCTACAGAATCCCTTGTTTTATTGAACGTAAAAATCTAACACTCTTATTTGTCCACCCTTCATAAACATTGGTATATTTTTTCAGATTTACTCAGACATTCGTGGATATCACAGAAAAAGAGCGCCGCTACAAAAGGGGCACTCGAGCACAAGGAAAATCCCTGATGAACCTTCACAACAATGAAGCTGGAAGAAGGGTAAGTCTTGTTACGGTATTATTCGAAAATACAAATTATGAATTATGGCCCTCACAATGAAATCCCTCTAGATCAAATCATATTTTCTTGTTTGCGCTCATTATTATTTCATAATCCCTTTAAGAGGGGTTGAATTTCAGATCTATGAATGGATTATGGGATAAAACAGAGGAGGAAGAATCTATAGAGAAGGATATTACTGGATTATTGGGGTACAATGGCTGTTCATAGGCTGGAGGGGCCATGGTTATAACAGAATGAATAATTGCCTTGAATGTGTATATTTATTTTCAATAATAATAATAATAGTAAACAAATTTTATTTCAAAGAATATCACACATACAATATCAAATTACATGAGCCACATTAACTGAAACAATAGTCAAACCGAAGAAAAGGAACGTGAGAACCCTCCGCAAGAATCTCTTCACATGAATATGGTTCGATTTTCAAGAGGAGTTCAACCTCTATTTTAATTACAGTGAGAGAATTGAGCAGTTTTATAGTTTTTGGAAATCTGTTGAAAAATTTTATGCAGCTATAATAGGCACTCTTTTTTGTAGATGTAAGTATATGTTGCGGACAATTATAACTCAGATTTCTCGTAGAAAAATCTGATTGAGGTTCCAAATGTTTAAACTGAGATTTATTCTTGAAGAAATACAACAAATATTCCTGAATAAAGATAGCATGAAAAGTCAGAATTCTATTTGACCTGAATTTACCTCTACAGGACTCCCGAGTACTGAGACTCAATACAATTCTCAATGCTCTTTTTTGTACTCTGAATACTGAATTGGCAGATCTTCCATTTCCATAAAAGATTATGCCATAACGCATAATAGACTCAATTGAGGAGTGATATACAGTTTTTAAAGAGTTGAAGTTCATGTAATGAGAAATAATTCGGAGACAATAGCAAGCTTGGTTGAGTTTACTGAGTATCTGCATTATGTGTTGATCCCAGCTCAATGTGTTATCCAGATGCAGATCCAGGAATTTCACACTATCCCATATAATTATATAATGTAATTTGAAAATCATCAATATCTACTGAAGTCAGTCTGTGACTATGAGATCTATGGTACTTGTAAAGAAATGCATTACCCGGGTTTTGTCTTTATTGAGATTGAGCTTGTTCATATGAAACCAGTAAGTTGAAAGTTGTAATAGCGATCTCAGGCTGTCTACAGCATTAGGCAGCAGTAATCCCTTCACCAAAAAATTATTATCACCCACATACAAAATCGGATTGAAAACGGTATAATCGTAGTTAATCTGCCGACTCGATAATATTATTCAGGAAATCGATTTATTTTTGCCCGTATGTTCTGGGGAACAGCGTGCTATCATTCTGTATAAATGTCTGTTATTTTCGATTTTTTTGGCGAAAATTCTCTCAAACGTTTAGGTTTTCACTGATGAAGGGTACGAGGATAAAACCTATTTTGTCTGGCCGTCCGTTGCCACGATAACTTTCGAACAGATACAGATGGCGACTTAAAAGTTTCAGGGTAGTTTGCGCATCTGAATACGATAGTAAAGTCAATTAATGGGCATAATCGGTCAAACGATTTCGGAGTTATACCCATCTGAAGTATTGTTGAATTGAAACTTGGTAATTGGCTGTACAATGGCAACGCGCAAATGCTTGTCGAATTTCGTGAGGATCGTATCACTAGAAAAATGTTTTCTCCAATAATTTTATATTTCAGAAACTATGTGTCCGATGAATTTCCTCAGAAATTTCAAGCCACCATTTTACAATGGAGTGCAAAATTTCAGCTCGATCAGCTTTGCATTTTAGCAATTATTGTGAAAGTAAAAATTCGAACTGATACCTACTTCTCTGAAATATTGTTTCCACGATAACTCAAAAAATACAGATTCGATCCAATTGGTAATTGGCAAACAGATGTAGAATGCTGACGCAAATTTTTGCAGAATTTCCAACACCTCGATTTCCATAGATGTTAGCGTGCTAGTCCACCGCGCAGGAGATTCAGGTTCGAATCCACGCTGAGTTGTTCACTATTTTATTTATTTTAAAATCTCAATTAAGTTGATGCCCAATCCATTATTATATAAGCTTGACGGTTCTTGCAGTATTTCGGGGAGTGTCTGAGATGTGAATAAACATTATAACATGCGCACAAAAGCTCCTGACTTCACGTTCGTGCTTTTTTCAAATTTGTTTGAATGGTGTTATATCTCAATGCAATACAGTTATTGACCTGTCAAATTATGTAATGAAAACTTGTGGTGCGATTTTTGCGCGCGTGTTCCGCAAGGAACAGCGTGCTATTATTTCGTCACAATGTCTGTATTTTTCGAATTTTTTTTCGAAAATGGTCTCAAACGATTGGGTTGGACTCCCTGATGAAGAATTCGAGGTCAAATTCAATTCTGTCCGTCCGGTCCGGCCGTTAGCACGATAACTCTCGAACGGAACGACTTAGAGCGTTGAAATTTGCAGGGTAGTTTTGTAGCGTAAATATCTCGGACAAGTTCGTCAACGGGCGGAATCGACCGAGCGGTTTCGGAGTTAAGGCCGTTTTTAGTAAAAACGTTTTTTATGAATATTTCCGGAACCGATCACTCGATCTTTTTGAAATTTGGCATCAGATTGTAGAATCATGACCTTTATATGCCTGCGAAGTTTTGTGTTGAACGGACGGCCCTAAAGTAGCAAAAAAAAATTTTGAAAATTTGAAAATTTTGTTTTCACGATAACTCGAGAAATACTAATCTGATTAAATTGAAACTCAGTAGTTAGATGCAAAAGACCAAAGCAAACACTTTTGCAAAATTTCGTGAAGATCACGTGATATGAAAAAATTGGTTCAAGCACTGACGTGAAGTCAGGAGCTTTTGCGCGTATGTTCTATTGTCCATACTCCTGTAATGAACACTCTTCTTAATCGAATTTACCATGATGAATTCTATTGTCTATTCTCCTGTATTGGACACTCTTCTCAATCGAATTCACCATGATGATTTTTATTGTCTATTCTCCTGTATTGGAGACTCTTCTTAATCGAATTTACCAAGATGAATTCTATTGTCCATTCTGGACAATAGATATTCCATTCAATATTGAAATATTAAAATTAAATTTCCACTTATTCATTTGTATTTCAAGATAATGAACGTTTGAAGCTAATGATTCATGTAAATTGTCTGTGAAAATTTGTTTTCATGGGTTAGGGGAAAAGAGTTATTGTGAAAATAAGATTCATTTATTTAGATACCAATCTATAAATTGTTTTATACTATCTACTAAGGGCCGATTCATTCAACCTCTCCGTAAAGTATTCGTCAACTATGTGCTCGTTGAATCCCCTTTAAAGTGAACATTTACAGATTACTTTCCTTTCGGTAAGGCTACTTGACAGTTTACAGGTCGTAAAATATATCAGCCCTCAGTGAACAAAAAATTTGTATACCTCACTGAAGCCGTAATACAAACAAAGGAAATAATTTCGAATAAAACTCTATTAACATATTCGATTATTTACTTCAAGAGAGATCAAGAATAACATTCATTTTGAAAATTCAATACTACATCAAGCAGCATGCAATACATTTTTTCGAGTTTGGACCACTGCTGCCCACATAATCATGGAGGATTCGTGAAACACTGCAGGGAGGATAAATACTTGTATATAGATTATTATTAAAATATGATAACTGACTTTCTCCGTTTCCTTATATACTACTTCTCGTTGTAAAATATACTTGGATTTTCCTCCGCAACACTAGGATACATCATTTTCAAAGTTAGCGTTGAATTATCAAGCCATTCTATTATAATATTAGTAAAATCTGTTCTTCAGAGGTATTCATTGTTAAGCATGCTAAGCAACAAGCATTTAAGAAACATATACCTGAAGTTCCACGGGAAAACAATATACATAATATATACCTACACACATGTTATATTGCATCGCCTTCTACTCCTATATTTTAAAATATTCTGCAATTAGAAAAATTAAAATGTTTCGTTAAAAATGCCTATTATATAGGTACACGCTGGCATCCAAACACCCTGATGATGGATCGTAAGAGACCCATGATATCAGGAAAACAGATTTGTTTGAATAGAAACACTAGATTTTTTTCTTGGCTATTCCACTTTTGATCTTTAAAAATTTTAGTGTTCATGTCATCTTGGTTGCCTCTTATCAATATTAAATTTTCTCATGAGATATACTTAAGCTTCACAAATATTCAATCGACTAAGTTCCATATACCTTGTTTTTAAGAATTCTATCTGCAGTAACTCCAAGAGTAACTCATGCATTATATTTGTCGAAAAGCATTACTTTTTTGCTCTACGTCAACTGGACCTTAATTCATTCCAACCTGAAAGGAAATATTAAGACTTGGATTTCTCTGAGTAAAGTAATTCATTCAATTCACTTCTATTACTTACTGCTGATTTTTAGCCAGAAATCCTGAAGGACATATACCAGATATCTTCTTTCTGAACAACTTTTCCACAGTTCTCCATAATTTGGAATTTCTTTCACATACGTAAACAATATTTCTAGATTCCTCCAATCTTCAAATACAAGGTAATCTCGATTATTTTCAACGGAAGGAATACTCGTTCGTACTTCGTGGATTGAGAATATTTTGTTTACGTTTCAGATTTCAGATTCGATGTTGAGGTTAAAACGGGGCGCATGCGTAGATCAGAATGTAGTTTGTAGTATATCCATTAATCATGAATCATTCTCAAAAATACCACACAAGCAATTTACCGATCACTGCTAATATTTATTATTTACCAGAAATTCATCACAAATCGAAACTATTTAAATTAGAAATGTCAATTTTTACATGACTAACCCGGACTTAGCCATTTAACCCTGCTATTTTGCCGGGTTAAATTTTTATAGTTTTAACCCAGGGTTAGGCTCTAACTCTTGAAGGTGCAAGACCTATTATCAATTTAACCCTAGGTTTAGAGTTAATCCGGATTTAATTAGATAACCCGCATTCGTGCAAGTGGGCCTTAGTGGCCTACATGGCCTAAAATTCCTCTCTACCCATCACAAGATTTAATATCCACAAATGAGCCTCTCACCTTACAAGATCAGAAGCCTTCAGCAAAATTTCAGCGATATCATATTAAAAATGATACATAACCTTTCAAAAGTCCCCTCTCGCAAATATACTCCTCTGAAGGCACATGGATCTCTTGAAGAAGAATCGCCTTCTCTATTTCTCAAAGATATTCACTCTTGTTCATAGAAATCCCTTCAATATTTAGTTGCCTCCTCCTAAGGAGGATCTCTTTCAAAACCAGGTCTGACCACTAATGTAGGGCTATCATCTCCCATAGATTTGTGATGAAATAAGACGATTTTCCCATAATATACGAGCGAAAATATGTCATCATGACATTCATATTTTTATTTTATTTTTGAAGCTTCTCGCAAAAATACGACCATAGACTACATATTATCATACGACGATTCCCATCCGCTACACTTGGCTACCACTACGCTACCGAACTCACAAAAGGCTGCCCGGTTCTCCAACAATATAGATCCGATCATGTTCAAACTTGGAATTCTGCAGTAGAGTTAGGTTCTGAAGGCTGTTCCAAAATTTCAGCCATGCCGGACGAATAGTTTATGATATATAGATTTGTTTTCAATAATTTTCAACTATTTTTTTTTTAATTTTCTAGTTATACCATCCTCACGAAATTCTGCAAGAATTTTCGCGTTGGCATTCTTCAACTAATAACAATGTTTGAATTCAATCGGTTTTGTATTCTTCGAGTTAATGAGGAACAAAAAACTACCAAATTTCAGAAAATTTAAGATGGCTATAACTCTAAAACCGTTTGGACGATTATGCTCATAAACAAACTCAAATGTCACATTCAGGTGCACAACCTAACCTGAAATTTTCAAGCCGCTATCTCCTTCCGTTCTCAGGTTATCGTGACAACAAAAATATTTTTTAATAATTTTTTAATAATTTTCTAGCGATCCGATTCTCACAAAATTTCACAAACGTGCTAAGGTCTATATTCTACAACTATTCACCAAGTTTAAATTCGATCGGATTTATTTTGGTTGAAAACAAAATTATTACTCGGAAACCATTGGGCCGATTATACCCATTAACGAACTTGTCCGTCGTATTGGGATGCGCCACCTACCCTGAAAATTTCAAATCGCTAGCTCTTTCCGTTCTCAAGTTATCGTGGCAACGGCCGGACGGCCGTACGGCCGTACGGCACCACAGAATTAAATTTCACATTTGGGCAAAACTATAACGCGATGTTCCCCAGAACATACGCGCAAAAAATAAAAATATTACTACTATTTTGCGGAATACTTTGCTTTTAATGCCGAAACATATGTTTTTGAGGTTCATGCTGCCCTTTCCGGGCATTTTCCGTATTGCGCATGCGCAGATGAGAAGTCCTTTAACTGCTGTAGTTTTCGTCAGAGAGGATTGGAGTTTTGGGGTGGCGGATGCTATTCCTCCATAGAATTCAGATCCCTAATGAGGGTCTGCGCATGCGTAGATTAAAGATGCGATATCTTCCGAACCACTAGTGTTGGAGAATCGGAGTTTTTTGTAAGGTGTGTTATTTTGAGAGGACTATTAGCCGCCAGTAGATTGCGCATGCGCAGAAGAGAAGACACTGTTTTTGGGTTGGATGGGTTATGTTGGGAGTGCTGAGTCGATATTATGAGGTTTTAAAAGAATATTCATAGCAATTCAGTGCAAGGACAAGTCAGTTTGGGGGATGTAGCGTTGTTTCCGAGTTAAAGTGTCCGTACCGTGGCCCTGGGGCTAATTTTGAAATTGATGTTACCCCTAACAGGCATTTTTCGTTATGCGCATGAGCAGACCATCAGTGATTTAACTGGTGGAGTTTTCGTCAGAGAGGATTAGGGTTTTGGGGTGGCGGATGATATTCCTCTATAGAATCCCCTGTTGAGGGACTGCGCATGCGTGGATTAAAGATGTGATATCTCCTGAACCACTAGTGTTGGAGAATCGGAGTGTTTTGTAAGGTGTGTTATTTTGAGAGGACTTTTAGCCGCGAGTAGATTGCGCATGCGCAGAAGAGAAGTGACTGTTTTTGGGTTGGATGGGTTATGTTGGGAGTGCTGAGTTGATATTATGAGGTTTTAAAAGAATATTCATAGCAATTCAGTGCAAGGACGAGTCAGTTTGGGGGATGTAGCGTTGTTTCAGAGTTGAAGTGTCCGTACCGTGGCCCTGGGGCTAATTTCGAAATTGATGTTACCCCTTACGGGCATTTTTCGTTATGCGCATGAGCAGACCATCAGTGATTTAACTGCTGGTGCTTTCGTCAGAGAGGATTGGGGTTTTGGGGTGGCGGATGCTATTCCGCTATAGAATCCCCTGGTGAGGGTCTGCGCATGCGTGGATTCAAGAAGCGATATCTCCTGAACCACTAGTGTTGGAGAATCGGAGTTTTTTGTGAGGTGTGTAATTTTGGAAGGACTTGCAGTCACGAGTATACTGCGCTTGCGCAGACGAGAAGTGAATGGTTTTGGGTTGTTTGGGTTATGTTGGGAGTAATGAGCCGATATTGTGAGGTTTTAAAAGAATATTCATGTCAATTCAGTGCACGGACACAAGTCAGTTTGGGGGAAATAGCGTTGTTTCCGATTTGAAATGTCTGTATGGTGGCCCTGAGGCGAATTTATAAATAACTATATTCGGTAGATCTATATTAAAATACGTTCGGATTTGGAGAAGATGCAATTGCGTCCCTAACGGAGGACCCACAACCGCATTTTTTTTTCCGATCTACGGTAAAGCTAACAGCCAAACTGTATTGATAGCTATATTTGTTAAAGGAACTTGAAAAAAAAAAGCACTGACGTGAAGTCAGTACTCTTTGGCGCGCGTGTTCACGGTGGCTAATTTGAATTGAATGATGAGTACTTCAAGCTCAGTGGATAGAGCGAGCCGAAGATCTACCCAAAGGATAGTGGACACCATTCACTGTCGGTTCAAAAATTAACAGTGTTGTATCTAAGCTGCCATAAGGATAGAGTAACAAAGTTGGAAAAGAACACAAGTGACTCTCCTTAGTCGCACAAGCTCCTAGAAGATTTGGGAGGGTCAGTATAATCCTAATCATGTTTATAGCACGCGCGCAGAAGCAGATTGACTTAACAATGAAAGAAAAAGTGTAAAAAGTCAATCTGCTTTGGCGCGCGTGCTATAAACATGATTAGGATTATACTGACCCTCCCAAATCTTCTAGGAGCTTGTGCGACTAAGGAGAGTCACTTGTGTTATTTTCCAACTTTGTTACTCTATCCTTATGGCAGCTTAGATACAGCACTGTTAATTTTTGAACCGACAGTGAATGGTGTCCACTATCCTTTGGGTAGATCTTCGGCTCGCTCTATCCACTGAGCTTGAAGTACTCATCATTCAATTCAAATTAGCCACCGTGAACACGCGCGCCAAAGAGTACTGACTTCACGTCAGTGCTTTTTTTTTTTTTTAAACTTATACTCTCATTGAATCTCCTTCCAGTTTCGGATGAGAATTTTTGGCGCTTTCGTTCTTCGGAACAGAGTGCTTAAAATTTGCCCAAATGTCTGCAATTTTCGAACTTCTAATTGAAAATGGTGTTAAACGATTTGGTTCGACCCACTGATCAGAAATCCGTGGTCTAAATCGATTCTGTCCAGCCGTCCGTTAACACGATAACTCTCGAACGGAATGAGCTAGACAGTGTAAATTTTCAGAGTAGGTTTGGGAGATAAATATCTCGGTTCGTTGTTAATACATCGTACTTTGTTTTCACAAAATGCGAATTCTATCTGTCTGTGTTCACTGTTCATACATGTAATCTTATCTACCTATAACAGACATGTCAAATGTATTTCTGTTCTAACAAACAAAGTATGATTGAATGCAAAATAACCAATTATAAGATAATATAATTACCCCTACCCAATATACCCTTGGATAATCTATATGATGATGGAAATATATAATTTGGTGAGTCTATCAAATTGGAATATTGGGTAAGTTTCAATTTATACAATATAATTTTCGAAGTATATTTGAGGCATGATAATCTCGGATAAGTTCGTTGTTTAATTTTAATTTAATTTCTTTTATAATATTAAGGTTTTTTAGTTATATATTTTCACAGTCGGGTTCTTTGTTTTTTTGGCGCTCTTGTTCCTCGGAACCGAGTGCTCATAAATTTGCCCAAATGTCTGTAATTTTCCAATTTTTTGCTGACAATAGTCTTAAACGTTTTGGTTCGACTCACTGATCAAGTGTTCAAAATCGATTATGTCCGGCCGTTAACATGATTACTCTCGAACGGAATGAGCAAAACAGTTGAAATTTTCAGAGTAGGTTTGGGGGACAAAGATCTAGGCTGAGTTCGTTATTGGGCAAAATCGGCCAGGTGGTTTCGGAGTAACGAAAAAAAATGTTTTTTTTAAATTACAAATTTTAAATTCAATATTTTTTAAGATGCAGTTTCATCATAAAATCTATTGATATCATTCTCAACTCTAACAAACTGATACTTTCGGAGTATCAGTTTCACTTTAGGATTTTTCAAAATTTCAATAATATTATTCTTAATTCTATGCTTTCGTAGAATAATCTAATTATAATTTGCTGATGTATGTAAATCCAACATGAGGTGAGTCATGGAGCTTCGTTTTGAACTCAATTACAAAAATTCTTGAAAATTGACGCATAAAATCCAAATTGAAAACAGATTACAGCACGCGCTGTTCACAAGCGGTCACCCATCCAAGTAGCTAGCAGCGCTCATTATTATTCCTTATATCGGATAAACAATATTTATGTACGTTCCCCTCAATCCACCTGTTCTTCAAGAATCAAACGAACAAAGTATCCAGCCCTATTCGCCTCCCTTGAACAAGCCTGATAACTATCATTAAACTCTGATTCATGTGCCGGTTCTACATAGCATGTAAAACTATTTCACGAACTCATATCATCAGCTATATCATGCGTGAAAAAATATACGAGCGTTCGTGCAATATATAAATTTAAGGAATCACAGGCTTTTTCGCAAAATGATAACTTCCGCTCTAACCATTACGCCACTGCCTTCAGTAACATGCAGTAATTATTAATCGCATTCGAGATGTTATCTCCCACACACAGTTCGACAGTCTTATTTATTATTGGTCAGCACGTACAAACTATGTTTGTATTATTATCGTCTTCTAATTATTTACTTTACGGATACGACAAATGCAATCTGCCGAGAAGGTTATTTATTGGCGATTCTTCGATGCTTTCCAATCAGGAGACTCTTGAAGGTGGGAGACACCAGGCAAGGTCCTAAATATACACTGCTTCACAAAAGTTAAGGATGTTCAGAAATGTTGTGGCCGTTTAAAAGGTTGCCGGTTCTTGTCCACCAAATGTTCATTTATGAGAAATGTTTACTCTCTTATATCTGAATGGTTTATTTGCTCCTCGTTTGATAACTTTTTCAGTTTCAGGAAAGTTCTTGTCGTTTCCGTTTCTGAGAATTTTGGATCAGTTATTGTTTTACGTTGTTAAAATCAACTTTGATTCAAAATCTGAAAATTTGTTTTGCAATAATGCCCAGACGTAAACGTAGTGCGGATGAAGCCAATGGGGCTATTGTTATGATCGAGGTGGGACGTAATCGGAGAGATGTTGGGAATTTCTTTCAAGTAAGTTTCCCGGCTCGTCCATCGATATCAAGAAACTGTAAACGTGACCAAATGTCCTAGAAGTGGATGCCCAAGATCTAACACTCCTGCACAAGATCTGTTCCTGAATGTATCTACCCATATAGAGCCTATTAGAGTAAGATCCCAGGGACACCAGACGTCACGTATTTTCTGACGAACGAAATGTGGACGTTTGAGTAGCATTAGTATGTACTAAGAACGTAGGCCTACCTGGTAACTTGCTTAGACGGCCAATTTTCAGGTACCAGGTAATCAAGGTACATAAAATCATCACTTACCTCACGTATTTGCTCAAAGCTGATTTTCACGTACATTTTAGGCAATATCCTCAAAAATAAGTCGCTAATACTCGCAGACACTTTCCGTCAGCCATTTTGCTTTACAGACGCTTTAAACCTCCCAAAATAACTACTTAACGTCACGTAAATTCTGATGCTCCATTTTAATATTTTTGTCTGCCAGACAACTATTTTAAAACCTTTTACAAGAAGACAGGCCAATCCAAGGGGCCGATCATCCCCTAAACTCAATTTAAATGCCTCTGTGGGTAGGAGCGCGAGAGCATTATCCACGCGCATGAGACTGAATGAGACATGTATTAGGATATATTGACTTATCTCTCTCTCTCTCACTCTCTGATAGTTTACTCATATCAATTAATTATTAACATTTAAATAAAAATTGCTGAAAGTTTGAAAATTGGGAAAACAATTAGAGATTAACTTGTAAAATAGTGCTCATTTGTCCACAATCATTCTAGAATTTTAACCTGCATGCTGTTTTGATAAATTCGAGTAAACTTCAATTATTTTTTAATGAAATGTCAAAAACTCGATAGTGTTACAATGGATCATCACAATTTACGTGACGTTAAGTAATTATTTTGGGAGCTTTAAAGCGTCTGTAAAGCAAAATGGCCGACGGAAAGTGTCTGGGAGTATTGACGACTTATTTTTGAGGATATTGCCTAAAATATACGTGAAACTCAGCTTTCAGAAAATACGTGAGGTAAGTGATGTTTTTACGTAGGTACCTTGATTACCTGTTACCTGAACATTGGCCGTCTAAACAAGTCTAAACATCGTCCACATTTCGTTCGTCAGAAAATACGTGACGTCTGGTGGCCCTGGGATCTTGGACTATATGAGTACTTGTCGAGTCATGCACCAGCGCCTTTTGAACGCTACTGGTGTTTTAGTTTCGATTGAAACAGTTCGTCGAACACATCGTGACGTTAATCTACATTTTCGACGACTTTTGAGAAGGATTCCACTAACTCAAAATCATGTGCGACTTCTATTGGAATGGGTCAATGAGCACGTGAACGATCGATGGAGTTCTGTATTGTTCACAGATGAGTCGAGATATGGACGGTTTTCGGATAGTCGGCATCTTCGGGTATATGGACCCATTATCTGATGCCTAGAAATCGCAGATCGGTTCAGGAGGTTCAGAGGTGGAACAGTTACTGTTTGGGCAGGCTTTTGTTTCAATGGACGTTCAGAATTGAAGGTGCTTGATGCTACCATCAATGATCATGATGCTACATGCCTGCACAGATTTATATAGAGCAAGTCATTGACAATATTATTCCTTTGTTATATGCTGCTATTGGGCCAAATTTCTTATTTTTGGCGCTCTTGTTCCTCGCAACTGAGTGCTTATCAATGTACCCAAATGTCTGTAATTTTCGAATTTTTGAATGAAAATGGTCTTAAACGATTTGGTTCGACTTACTGATCAAGAGTCGGTGGTCAGAATTGATTCTGATTACTCTCGAACGGAATGAGCTAGACAGTTGAAAATTTCAGAGTAGGTTTGGGAGATAAATATCTCGGTTAAGTCCGTTATTGGGCAAAATCAGCCTGATGGTTTCGGAGTAATGAAAAACAAAAAAAAATTAGATTACAACTTTTTTTTTAATGCAGTTTCTTCATAAGAATCCATTGGTGTTATTTTCTACTCTTAAGCTAATACTTTCGGAGATATGATTTATCAAAATATCAAAAATACATCGTACTTCTATCTGTCTGTGTTCTATCTGTGTTCACTGTTCATTCATGTCATCTTATCTATCGAGACTTCATATTTATTTCTGTTATAGTTTGTTTATATAATTCGTACTTTGAAAATATTTTGTATTGGAGAACAAGGTTCCGCATCTTGAATTTGTGAATATATACAAGACTGTTTTGATACCAAAAATAATATTGAATTTTTGTATATTGAATAATTTATGTTCAAATATTGGGGATGATGTTTCAGAAGATTTAGAATTAGAGCGTTTTAATGATGCAGTTTATGAAGGCAATAGGAAAGAACAACATAATGGAATCATCAAAAGAAATTACTGGTCGTTGACCACCGAGGTTAATATTACCTTTTACTTCCTTGAATAGTGAGAAATGTTCCTATATACAGTATTTTCATAATGTTGCTAGAAAAAAAAATCTGAAATATTGATCTACATTTCTGTATCAAATATTCTTTCTTGAGTTAAGGTTCATAATATAAAGAATGAATGTGTTAGTGATATGTACTATTAAATTATGAAAATATGATTGTATTTTATTAATATATTTTGAACTATTGAAATAATTTGTTCGTAAGTCTATACCTATTCAAATATCAGGAATAAATGGACAATCTGCTATGATTGCCCCCAGCCGAACTTTAGGCATTTCGATGATACTTTTCTTAGGTATTTCGAGTTGTGAAAACTATGACCGAGAGTAAGCTGCAACAACCCATTCCACGAGGTTAAATAATTGCAGATTTCTCATTTAATCTTAATAAATAAACTATTATTTGAATTTAATTTCTTTTATGATGCAGTTTGATCATAAGAATACATTAATATCATTCCCAACTCTGAGAAACCAATACTTTCGGAGATATGGTTTGTCAAAAATTGAACAAGAGCGGCAAAGCTCCTGCTACAGGACTGTCCCTCATTTATACGATAATGCGCCACCCGTTCGGGTAAGAATTGTCGATGGAGCTCTGGAAATCCATGGTATTCCACATCTGGCCCTTGGCCGCCAGACCTCAATCCCATTGAACACGCTTGGGAGCAGCTACAAAGAGCTTTATTCCCATCAGCTACCTCCACCACAGCCCACTATAGAGATAGCCTGGAACACAGTCTGACAACGCCGCAATTAATCGTCTCTTAGAGGCATACTCCTTCAATGCGGTAGCGCTGGATTTTGATGAAATTTCGACTATTTCATCATTTTTCAAATGATTTACTGTCGAAATATGATGAGGACTACAATAAGATCTTATTTATGATGAATATTTACCGATAAAACTGTTTAAAACAATGTTATTACGAGATGAAGTGTTGTGATTTTGGACACTTTGGGATTAAAAAAAAAACTAGAAGAGAGCACGGATTTTCAACTTCAGCTTCGTTATCTACAACCCAAAATTAGCAAGTGAGTAAATTTTCAGGACGATTAGACAGTTATGGGATGCTACAAGTCTATGTGAATTCATAATATCGCAATTCAATGCTACAAAGAGTAAATTCACATTAAATTATTTTTTGATCTAAACTGTGTAAAAATGTTGATAAAAAAAATAGATAAATCCCGAATCTGAATTCCCATTAATTATATTTCTGTAGCGGGAAATGTTTACTTATTGATCTGAGGTTGAGACCATCTGCTCGGGTAAAGGTAATATCGAAAGTAAGAATCCATTACAAATCACTGCAGAAAATCTGAACATTTTTAATGAATAATTTAAGATGAATAATAAGGTCCTTATTGATTTCAACTGAAGCATCTACAGATGCAGACTTTTGGAAATTGAATACATATTAGGGTGTCCCTTATTTTTCAAAGTTTTAATTTCACAACGCATAGGCTCTTGTTTTGTTCATTTGGACCCAAAACACTCGAAAACCATTTTTTACCTCATTTGGAAGAGAACTAACCGTGCCGACTTGCGCGTAAAGAAGTTCATACAAGTTCAGTCTTCAGTCACAGAAGCGGCGCATGCCTTCTGTTATTGTCAGTTCATTTCGGCTGGTCGAGTAACGATTCGGTATTATTTTGATTTTTGAGGATGTCAGTGGAATCAAGAAACAAAAAAAAATGTTTAATTGGTGAAGTAAGTCGCCAAATAACAGGTGCAAAATTACCGTCTATTCGTTAATTTCTTATGTATTTATTTTTCAATATACGCGAAGCTAAGTTGACTGTTAATGACAGTGCAAATCTTCTGGAGTGTATTATATTCTGTGAAAAGGCTAGAATACCCACCAAAGCTGTTCGTAATGATGTTAAGAAGTTATCAAGTCTGGCGTGAGCTTCAAACGGATAGTAAGAAGATTCAAGATGTTTATAGGCACCACAAGAAGACTTTCAATTTGAATTATGTAGATAATTTATTGGATATCGCACATGCTGATACTCTCGAAAGAATAAAAATTACAGAAGATAAGATATTCTTGCAAAAACAAAGCGAGCTAGGATGTCCGGGATACTTAGCATGTGTTGACAAAAAGTTGGCTGAAATTGAACAAAGGGCAGCCCTGAGTAAACTGACAGAAGAGAAAAAGATATTAAGGCAAATGATTTTCGAGAGATTATTGATTCTTCACACAGCTTTGAAATACATGGAGAAATAGAGGAACAATCTACAATCTCTGAAGAAAGTCTGGAAGAACTTCAGGCTGCCACATCTCAATATGTAAGTTGACAAGAAGGGGAAGAAAAGGTTTTGTGACCTCAAAATTAGTTGCAACTTTAGACATAATGTCCACTAAGCATCAAGCGAAAGCTGTTATATATGCACTTAAAGGCCGGGTTCTCAAAACTGCGTTTGATCCAAGATCCAGCTAGTTACTAATAGTCCTGATATTACGCTGTTCAAAAAGTTTAGAGTCAACTGGATGGATATTAATCCTAGTGCCATCAAGCCATGTACCGATTTTGTTCAACAACACCTCTGTGGAACAAATAAATTGGTGACATTCTGGCGCAATGCATCAAGCTCTTTGGGTGGCAAAACCCAAAAAAAACACTTAAAAAAGCTGTTTGTTGCAATCTCAGTTTAAAATGGGTGCCAAGAAGGAACAAGCTCTACGTGATTTGTGTTTATTTATTGTGGTAGTTTATGAGAAGCCTTAGGTGGTATGCAGTTTGGCAGAAAAGCACCTTATCAACATTTTTGTTCTCTACAAACCTTAGAGGATTATGAAAGGGTTGATAAATTAATTTTTAAAGCGACTCTAAACGAGTTCTGTCAACACTTGTAGTACTTATCAGAGGAAATAGTCGTTATTTAAAATTTTGATGATGAGGTTGATGAGCGGACGAAAACGAACATTGTAGAAAATTTACAGCAAAGGCTCTGAAGCTTCTGGAAAGGATATGTCCCATCCAAGGAAGAAATGTCTGGCTCCCTTTACGTTTTGTAAAAAGTAGCGTTTAATCAGTTCATTGAAACTCACTCTTTCATTCATACTACTCCAAGTAGTTTAACTTTTTTCAGGGAAATCTTTGATTGAGTTCGTATCAGTGACAAGCAACGGATTAGAGAAAGAAAATTTTTAGATTAACAAGAGCGCCAAAAACAGTTAATGACACAGCTGAACGAGATGCTAAATTAATGCTGGAGTTTGATTGTTTTATTACTGCAGATGAAGAACAGTAAAATGGAAAAATCTGAATTAATAATTAGATATAATGTACTATTTTTATTAGTTGCAGAAAGTTTATCATATAAATTTGTGTTTTGATCATAAAATTTCTAATAGAATGTATTTAAGTGATGGTCTACGGGCAGAGTAAGGAAATGGGTTCAACAGCTATTTTTGAAAACTTTGAAGCTAAGTCGGCACGGGATAAAATCAACGTAGGAGGTTGAAATTCTGTACTTGGGTTACTAATAGACTAATAAATATAATAAGAGGGTATGCGTTTCGAAAACTAAAAAAAAATTTTTTTTTAACATATAAGGGACACCCTAATACATATATATAAAAATAAATAGATTATTTGAGCTTCTTGATCTCCTATCCAGATGTATCAATTTTTGTTGAAAAATTATGAGAAAGGTCATCAAAATGTTTTATAAAATCGGAAGAAAGGAAAGTTCTATTTCACTCATATTTCTAGTCCATCTTGTTGTCTATAGTCTGAACTGAAAAGTACTCATCTCCAATAAGTAGAAATAATCCAAAGGAAATTTCACTATTTACACACTGCAGTTTAATCACAGTACATATAAATATCCGACCATATTTATCACTGCATTGCATTAATTCACATTTGACACCGTTATACACAAAAAATACCACGAAATGCCCGCGAAAGACAATAATGGTTAACCAGAATCAGAAGTAATCGTCCATTTTTACAATAACAAACGAACAAACGTTCGACTGACGACGTCTCTGAGCTGTGTTGCCATTTTATCATCTTCCAGGCTAGTAGATATAGTGGGTTGTGCCTCCACATACACTTCAAGAACTCAGACCGCAACTCTGGAAAGAAATTGGTCAAGCCTACTTCAAGAATCTGATCGAAAGTATGCGAAGGTGTTGTCAGGCTGTGATTTATGTTCGTGGAGGCCATTTCCCATATTTAAAAATTGCTGAAAAAAAAATGGGTTCAAGCCCTGTGGACAGGAGCTTTCTGGCGCTCTAGTTCGAACAGACAAATTATATCTCCGAAAGTCTTGGTTTCTCTGAGTTGGGAATTATATCAATGTATACATATGATAGAGCTGCATCATAAAGGAAATTCAATTCAAATACTAGTTTATTTATCAAGATTAAATGAGCAATCATGAGAATGAGAACTGCACCATGGAAGAAATCGAATTAAATCTGGCCAATTTTGCCCAATAACGAACTCAACCGAGATATTCATCTCCCTAACCTACTCTGAAAATTTCAACTACCTAGCTCATTCCGTTCGAGAGTTATTGTGGAAAAACTTTTTTTAAATTTTCAAATTTTTTTTTTACACTTTGCGGTAATCTGGTCAATACAAAACTTCACATGCGTATAAAGGTCATGATTCTACAATTTGATGCTAAATTTCAGATAGATCGAACGAACTTGTCCGAGATATATACGCTCCAAAACCACCTTGCAATTTTCAATCCGCTAACTCCTTTCGTTCGAGAGTTATCGTGCCTACGGCCGGTCGGCCGGCCGGACAGAATCGATTTCGCACTCGGATTCTTGATCAGTGAGTCGAACCAAATCGTTTGAGACCATTTTCAGCCAAAAATTTCAAAATTACAGACACTTGGGCAAATTGATAAGCACAGGTTTAAAGTACCTACAAATAGTAGGTATTCCATAAAACAAATATGAAAGAAGATAAGTAATAATAAAAAAAATTACCTTGTAATCGATCAAAAATTTCCTGATCTACGTTCACCAACTACAGAATTATGCTTTCAATATTTACGTAATATTTTCAAACATTTTCGGGTGAGGTCCCCGTTGCATCGCTAAAATACGAGTATTTCAACCCCAATATTTTTGAAGTTACAATATTCCCTTCTGTCAAGTTGACATTATGAGAATTCATACATAGAATAATAATTATCAATCTGTGAAATACGATTTACATTGAAATTTAAAAAAATCATATCTCCCAAAGTATTAGCTTGTTAGAGTTGAAAATGATATGAATGGATTCTTATGATAAAACTGCTTATTAAAAAAAATTTAATTTGGAATTTGTTTCGTAAAAAAAAAATTTTTTTTTTGTTACTCCGAAACCATCTGTCCGATTTTGCCCAATAACGAACTTAGCCGAGATATTCATCCCCCAAACCTACTCTGAAAATTTCAACTCTCTAGCTCATTCCGTTCGAGAGTTATCGTGCTTACGGCCGGCCGGATCGGCCGGCCGGACAGAATGAATTTCGACCACGGATTCTTGATCAGTGAGTCGAACCAAATCGTTTAAGACCATTTTCATCGAAATATTCCAAAATTACAGACATTTGGGCAAATTGATAAGCACTCAGTTCCGAGGAACTAGAGCGCCAAAAATTGAAACTTTGAAACATTCTCAAAATTTCTGAAATTCCTTAACTTTTGTGGAGCAGTATATTCGCAATCGTATTCTTCGTTTCAAAAGATTTGAAGAGAAAATAGCGATCAGATTATATTCTTCCTTAGAGTAAGGACTAAATATTTATAATATAAATAAAAAATTGGTTCAAGCACTGACGTGAAGTCAGGAGCTTTTGCGCGTATGTTCTATTGTCTATTATCCTGTATTGGACACTTTTAATCGAATTTACTATGGTGAATTCTATTGTCTATTCTCCTGTATTGGACAGCCTTAATCGAATTCACCATGGTAAATTCGATTAAGAGTGTCCAATACAGGAGAACAGACAATAGAATTCACCATGGTAAAGTCGATTAAGAGTGTTCAATCCAGGAGAATGGACAATAGAACATACGCGCAAAAGCTCACGACTTCACGTCAGTGCTTGAACCAATTTTTTTTCGTGAAGTCAGGAGCTTTTGCGCGTTTGTTCTATTGTCCATTCTCCTGTATTGAACACTCTTAATCGAATTTACCATGGTGAATTCTATTGTCTGTTCTCCTGTATTGGACACTCTTAATCGAATTTACCATGGTGAATTCGATTAAGGCTGTCCAATACAGGAGAATAGAAAATAGAATTCACCATGGTAAATTCGATTAAAAGTGTCCAATACAGGAGAATGGACAATAGAACATACGCGCAAAAGCTCCTGGCTGCACGTTAGTGCTTGAACCAATTTTTTTTTCGTGAAGTCAGGATAGAAAGCAATGATTAAAAAATTAACACATTATTGTCTACCTTCAATTCTTCTTTAGGAGAAGAATACATAATTATTCTTGAAAAATATTACTGGAATTAATGTCATATTCAAATAATCAAAGTAAAGAAAATTATAAGTTTAGTTACTAACATATTGAATGAAATTCAATTGAATTCCAGTAATATTCAATTACTTATTCTTAACCAATAAATGTCTATTGATAGATCTAAAGGTGATCAGGTGAAACATAAAGATATATTCTCATTGGTGATAGAAAAACTGGCCTAAAATTCCTCTCTACCCATCACGAGATTTAATATCCACAAATGAGCCTCTCACCTTACAAGATCAGAAAGTGTGGTCAATTTAAAGTTAAGTTTGAAGCCTTCAGCAAAATTTCAGCGATATCATATTAAAAATAATACATAACCTTTCAAAAGTCCCCGCTCACAAATATACTCCTCTGAAGGCACATGGATCTCTTGAAGAAGAATCGCCTTCTCTATTTACCAAAGATATTCACTCTTGTTCATAGAAATCCCTTCAATATTTAGTTGCCTCATCCTAAGGAGGATCTCTTTCAAAACCAGGTCTGACCGCTAATGTAGGACTATCATCTCCAATAGATTTGTGATGAAATAACACTATTTCCCCAAGAAAATACGCGCAAAAATATGTCATCATGACATTCATATTTTTGAAGGTTCTCGCAAAAATACGACCATAGACAACATATCATAATTCGCATCCAGCTATCGAACTCACAAAAGGCTGCCCGGTTCTAACAATATGGATCCGATCGTGTTCAAACTTGGAACTCTGCAGTAGAGTTAGGTTCTAAAGGCTCTTCCAAAATTTCAGCCATGCCGGACGAATAGTTTATGATATATAGAATTTTTTTCAATTATTTTCAATAATTTTTTTGAAATTTTCTAGTTATACCATCCTCACAAAATTCTGCAAGAATTTTCGCGTTGGCATTCTACTAATAACTACGTTTGAATTCAATCGGTTTTGTATTTTTCGAGTTAATGAGAGACAAAAAACAACCAAATTTCAGATGGCTAAAACTCTAAAACCGTTTGGCCGATTATGCTTATAAGCGAACTCAAATGTCGCATTCAGATGCACAACCTAACCTGAATATTTCAAGCCGCTATCTCCTTCTGTTCTCAGGTTATCGTGCCATAAATAATATTTTTTAATAATTTTTTTTAAATTTATAGTGACACGATTCTCACAAAATTTCACAAACGTGCTTAGGTTTATATTCTACAACTATTCACCAAGTTTGAATTCGATCGGAATTATTTTGGTTGAAAACAAAATTATTACTCGGAAACCATTGGGCCGATTATACCCATTAACGCACTTCTCCGTGGTATTGGGATGCGCCACCTACCCTGAAAATTTCAAGTTGCTAGCTCTTTCCGTTCTCAAGTTACCGTGGCAACGGCCGGACGGCACCGCAGAATTTAATTTCACATTTGGGCAAAATGATAACGCGATGGTCCCCAGAACATACGCGCAAAAAGTAAATTAGCATGGCAGATAGGTCCCAAGTACGTGGGTGAGCTCAATCCGCCCATTAGGCCCAGAAATAGGCCCATTTGGGATTTAGTTTTTTTATTATGTCAAAACAAGTTGGAAAAGTAACTGTGGCCAATAGCGTTGGCGCGTTGTTCAAATCTATAGCCAGATTGATCATCCATCCAGGTACTGAACTAGCCCAAAGCTGCTCAACTCCAGGAAAATATATAATATTCCCAATATTTCCAAGAATATAAATCCGACTGTACAAACAAGCGTCCAAAAAAACTGGCCCACTTTGTGGCCGAGAATCATCTCAAACGATTAGTTTCGACTCAAATACATACATTGAGTTGAGTCGAAATTAAACAGTTCTATGTGTGAAATTATTCGTTATGTTATATTTGTTCAATATTTGTACCAGTTCTCAATAGAAATGTCAACTTGACATTCGCTTAATGGATACATTTAAGGTCGAAAATAATAATTCCAGCTTCTACGACTCAGGCGTATTATCTGCTGATAAATTAGGTTTAACAAGAAATAACATGAGACCTTATTTGTTAAGAATGGAACAAGCTATCGAAAATTAATTTTTTCATTGCAAAATATGAATATGGATTTTTTTTTTTGTGAAACAAGGTTTAGGGGTGGCCTGGTGGCCTTTTCTACCCCTTGCTATCATAGAGGAACACCACCAAATTTTTTTTTAATGCCTTCTCGCTCGCATAAAATGTCTGCTTAATTTTATTCTTGTCAGTTTTTGGTTCATGAGAAAAAAATTAAAAACTGCTTTTCGGGCGTCATCTTTAGGGGGCTGTAACTAAGCACGAAGGGGGCTCAAGAAAGAAACGTTTATTTGAAAGACCCACCCTATTTTTCGACAAGAAATCACCCCCTAAATTTTCTCGCAACTATTAGTATACACGTATATGTATTCTTGTTTGAGTCCGCTCGTGTAATGATCAATAATTTACATGGTAGGTTCGCCTACCAAGGGTTTACCTTTGTTTTGGATCAAAATATTGCTGAAAATGGAATCGATAGTGAATTTGAACAATTTTTAACGATCAATAATTTTTGCAATATTTTCCAAAGATTTGCCAACCGAATCTTTTGAAGTATAGGTATAATTTGTTTATTAGAGATCATCCTGAAATTGAGAAACCTACGCCTCTGGTGGGGAAGAAAGGAAAAGCTCCGTGGGCAATCTATGAAATATTGTAGTATATCTACTAAACGAATATACCCTGTCACCTCACAATTTCAGTTGCGAGATAAAATATCTTCTCTAGTTACTTGGAATTCTAAGTGACCAGTACTGATGTCAGTGGTACCTGAGCAACATTTACACATCGCTTCAATTTATGGAGAATTCCTATATTATCCTCGTTGATTGCGGATGTTGCGTGAGGTAAATTTAGTTCGAAAGAAAATGTGTGGGTGGTATTAATTATTTCAAAGATAAGTTGACCAAATTCATCATTTTGATATTGCCATATCCTTCAGTACCAAGGAGATGTCATGCGCTATTCCAACTGATTCTCAAGCTTTTGAGAACGAGGAGATCTTAACATAACTAATTGGTAGAAATAAAGTTGGGAAAGCACTGACGTGTGGTCAGTCTGTTTTGAACCGCTTGTTCTATATCATAGCCAGAGTTATCACCCATCCAGTTACTGAACCTAAGGCTGCAAATTTTTGTTAAATTAAAAGGAGTACCTACTCACTGTTTTGGAGAATATCATTCTTACAGGTCTTTCATTTCTTGTTCAAAATTGTATAAAAATATATTTCCGTGGAGAAATTATGGATTCTCTACATATAACAACTGCTTATTATTTATTCTTTGCTGAATTTCTGTTTTTATTTCCTCCTTAACTCAAAAAATATGAAATCATTCTAACTCAATCATAGTAATTACTTGTAGAATGACGACGCGCAATTTTTTAAAAAATTTCGTGGGGATCGAAACACTGGAATTTTTTTAAAAAATCATTGAAAATATTTTATATCTCAGAAACTATCCGTCTCATATCGCTAAAATTTTGTGGAAGGCTTCAAAACCTAACTTCACAGCCAACTTCCAAATTTGAACATGATCGGATCTATATTATTGGAGATCTGAGCAGCATTGTGTGAGTTCAGTACCTGAATGGGTGACTGTTGCCACGATAACTTTCGAACCGGAAGAGATAGTGACTTGCAATATTCAGGGTAGGTTACGCATCCGAATGGGACAGTTATCTTCATTGTTGGGTATAAACGGTTTCAGAGTTATACCCATCTAGAATATTGTTTCCTCGATAACTCAAAAAACATAGATCTGATCTAAATCAAATTTGGTGAGTAATTGAAGAATACTGACGCAAAGCAGTTTGTGAAATTTTGTAAGGATTGACTAAAACATATAAAAAAAATTATTAAAAATTATTATTCATCTTACGATTACTTGAGAGCGGGAAAAATTTTGCGACTTGCAAATTTTAGAGTAGGTTGTTCATCCTGATGCGTCATTTGAGTTCCTCAAAAGGCAAAATCGTCGTGACGGTTTTGGAGTTATATCAATCTGAAACTAAGTTATTATTTCCTCAATAACTCAAAAAACACTTTGCAGGTTCAATTCAAACATGGTAATTAGTTCTAGAATGCTGACGCAGAACTTTTCGCAAAATTTTGTGAAGATTGTATTACTAGAAAATTTAAAAATAATCATTGAAAATGATTCAAAAAAATTTTATATATCGGAAAGTGTTCGTCCGACAGCGCCGATATTTTGCGAGAACCTTCAAAACCTAACTCTACAAACAAGTTGCAGGTTTGAAGACGATCTCTATTGTTTGAGATCCGAGCAGACTTATCTGAATTCCGATAATTTAAAAGGAATTTAAGTTCAATACTGAATTGAATAAATACGGCAAGAGGATTTATGCAGTATTTATTTTTCGCATGTTATTAGATATTTGATGAATTTCAATTCTGGTAGAATACATATGTCAGAAGTAAAAATTCTTTGATTTTAGACGATTCTCTCATTAATCAAGTCCTTAAAATGCATCCATATCATATAAATGCTGAGCAAACGGCAAAGCTCCTGACTTCACGTTATTGATTTTGGTCAGGTCAGATTTGATTATGTCCGGCCGGCCGGCCGCTGCCTCGATAACTTGAGAACGGAAGAAGATAGCGACTTGAAATTTGCAGGGTAGGTGGCTCATCCAAATACGTCGGACAAGTTGGTTGATGGGCATAATCGGACCAACGGTTTCCAAGAATTATTTTGTCACCAAAACAGATCGGCTCGCATTTTAACTTGCTCGCTAATACAAAGACGTTTGTGAAATTTAGTGAGAATCGTGTCACTAGAAATTAAAAAAAAAATTACTATTGAATATATATTATGTCACGATAACTGGAAAACGGAAAGTGTCTTGCAATTTTTAGGGTACGTTGTGCATCTGAATGCGACATTTAAATTTGTTAATAGGCATAATCGGCCAAACAGTTTTGTAGTTAAACCAATCAGAAATTTGGTTGTTATTTCCTCAAAAACTCGAGAAATGCTAAACCGATCGAATTAAAAAATGGTTATCAGTTGTAGAATGCGGCGCGAAAATTCTTTTGTGAGGATCGTATCACAAGAAAATTATATTATTAAAGAAGTGGGAAAACTTTGGCGCTCTTGTTCAAACTCTGTCAATTCATCTCCGAAATTATTGGTTTCTCAGAGTTGGAAATGATATCAATGTATTCTTATGAAAGAACTGCATCATAAAGGAAATTCAATTCGAATAATAGTTTATTTATCAAGATAAAATGAGCAATCTGAGAATGAGAACTGCAACATGGGAGAAATCGAATTAAAATAGCTGAAATGAATTTGACTCTCTCTTATACAACAGGATGACATGTACGAGTATGAACACAGATCATATAATTCATAGATAGAATAATTATAGCATTCTGTGAAAACATAGAAGTACTATTCAATATTGAAATTTCGAAAATTCAAATCTCCTAAAGTATTAGATTGTTAGATTTGAAAACGATATCTATGGATTTTAATGGTGAAACTGCATCTTAAAAAAAATTTAATTTGAAATTTGTAAGTTGAAAAAAATTTATTTCGTTACTCTGAAACCATGTGGCCTATTTTGCCCAATAACGAACTCAACCGAGATATTTATCTCCCAAACCTACTCTGAAAATTTCAACTGCCTAGCTCATTCTGTTCGAGAGTTATTGCGAAACAAAATATAAAAAAAAATATATATTTGACACTTTACGGCAACCCGATCAATACAAAACTTCGCATGCGTATAAAGGTCGTTATTCTACAATTTGATGCTTAATTTCAGATTGTTCGAGTGATCGGTTTCAGAAATATTCATAAAAAATGTTTTTACTAAAAACGGTCATAACTCCGAAACCGCTTTGTTGATTTTGCCCGTTAACGAACTCGTCCGAGATATTTACGTTCCAAACATAGCCTGCAAATGTCAATCCTCTAACTCCTTTCGTTCGAGAGTTATCGTGTTAACGGACGTACGGCCGGACAGAATTGATTTCGTCCACGGATTCTTGATCAGTGAGTCGAACAAAATCGTTTGAGACCATTTTCAGCCAAAAATTCGAAAATTACAGACATTTGGGCAAATTGATTAGCACTTTGTTCCGAGGAACAAGAGCGCCAAAAACGTACTTATCCGAGATATGCATTCCTCAAATATTCTTTGAAAATTATATTATATCAATTGAAACTTAGACAATATTCCAGTTTTGCTTCCACTGAAGATATTCTGAATCTGAACCCAATTTGATAAACTTTCCAAATTATATATTCATCATATGGATTATCCAAGAGCATGCATTTAGGGGGGGGGTAATTATAATATCCTATATTGGTCATTTTGCATTCAATCATACTTTTTTTTAGAACAGAAATACATTTTACATGTCTGTTATAAGTAGATAAGATTACATATATCAACAGTGAAGACAGATAGAATTCGCATTCTGTGAAAACAAAGAAGTACGATGTATTATTGAAATTTTGAAACATCATATTATCTCCGAAAGTATTAGCTTGTTAGAAAAAAACTGAATTCGAAATTTGTAATTTAAAAAAATATTATTTTTTTCGTTACTCGAACGAAACCCTCCAAATGATTTTGCCCAATAACAAACTTAGCCGAGATATTTATCTCCCAAACCGACCATCAAAATTTCAACTGTCTAGCTAATTCCGTTCGAGAGTTATCGTGTTAACGGACGGCCGGACAGAATCGATTTCGATCACGCATTCTTGATCAGTGAGTCGAACAAAATCTTTTAAGACCAATTTCAGCCAGAAATTCGAAAATGACAGATATTTGGGTAAATTCAGAAGCACACCGTGCCGAGGAACAAGAGCTCCGAAAATCAGTGAAAAAATTTTTATATATCAGAAAGTATTCGCCCGACATCGATAAAATTTTGCGGGAGCCTTCAAAACCTAACTCTACTGCCAAGTTCCAAGTTTGAACACGATATGAACACTATATTGTGTGAGTGCAGTAGCTGGATGGGTGACCGTTGCCTCGATAACTTTGGAACGAAAAGGGATAGGGACTTGCAATTTTCAGGGTGGGTTGCGCATCCGAATAGGCGAGTTATGTTCGTTGTTCGTCATAATCGGCCTAACGCACATTCTCAGCGCTCTTTTCCAAAAACGGTTAATTGTAAAGAAAAATGCAAGCAACATGTTTTGTAGATAATTTCACGGCGAACAGTTTTTACACTCACTTCTATTGACCACCGAGCAATAGGTCGCGAGATATTCGCGAAAAACTTTTTGTCGTGACATTTTCAGCTAGTCGATTTATCGGAGGTCTAGTTACAAGCACTTTCTAACTTCTCAAGCCCCACGTTACTCCAACTTTTCCAAATGAGCCCGCCTATAAGAAACCATTAACAATAAATGCGAAGAAGAGTAATGACATAAAGAAATTTCTGAAATATATGGATGGCGAAATCTTGGAGTTTTACTATCATATTACGTCATGGGAGACAATCAATGAAGACTTACAGGAATGATGGCATCTGTCACCTATGTAAATAGTATTCTGTAATAGTGTTCAAATTCAAAATAAACGCTTTCTTTTCAATATAAGTAGTATTTTTTGACGTTTCTGTGGAAAAACCATATAACTCCAAGTTCTTTTTTTGCTAAAGAAATTCTCAGTATACAACAAATAAAATTTGCATAGTAAAGTATTGTAAAGGTGGTTATTCCTTACAACTTGACAGCAAAATTGATTGTCGTAATATCAACATACTCACGCAGGACATATTTTTGAGTATTCCTCAAAACAAGTATTTTGGAGTTGTACTGTTTTTCCACTCATCGATTCAATTATAAAGAAGAGAAACATCTTTCAGTTTCTGCAGTTGTCATTAGCTACGATATTAAAATAACCTAAACTTCACATATTTCACTAAACGTTGAATCCAAAGCATACATAGACATAAAATAACATGGACTGGTTGTGAGAAAGAGACCATTGAAATCAGCATTGAAAAAAGACAGAGTAGTTAAAGGCAAACCACGGTATATGAATATTTTCTTATAATTTGGCGTTTGGCAAAACCACAGAATACAAAACATTGGTTTCCTTTATTCTCTGACCTTTCTTGTTACTGTATTGTTTGGTTTCGTGTATTGTGTATGTGTTTTGGTGATTTGTAGAGAGAATATTTAAAGGCAAAACATTTTCATTTAAATCCGACACTCGTCTCTGAATATTCTGATACTTATAAAAAAAACATCATTATTTTTATACCATTATTTGCCTTTAAGTATTCTATCCTTCATAACATCTCTCTCTCTCTCTAATGTATTCGGCAACGAACTGTGTGATAAAGTTACGTGAGGGCCAGTCCATGTTATTCTATGTCTATGAAAGCATACGACACTATATTAAATTTAAAGTACGTAAGCAACCGGTCACGTTCTCTTTTTTGCGCGTATGTTCTGGGGAACATCGCGTTATCATTTTGCCCAGATGTCTGTAATTTTCGAATTTTTCGCCGAAAATGGTCTCAAACGATTGCGTTCAACTCCCTGATGAAGAATTCGAGGTCAAATTTGATTCTGTCCGTCCGGCCGGCCGTTGCCACGATAACTTGAGAACTGAAAGAGCTAGCGACTTGAAATTTTCAGGGTACGTGGCGTATCCCAATACGACGGACAAGTTCGTTAATGGGCATAATCGGCCCAATGGTTTCCGAGTAATGATTTTGTTTTCAACCAATATAAATCCGATCGAATTGAAACTTGGTGAATAGTTGTAGAATATAAACCTAAGCACGTTTGTGAAATTTTGTGGGAATCGTATCGCTAGAAAATTCAAAATAAATCATTAAAAAATATTATTCATGACACGATAACCTGAGAACGGAAAGAGATAGTGGCTTGAAATTTTCAGATTGGGTTGTGCATCTGAATGCGACATTTGAATTTGTCTATAGGTATAATCGGCCAAACGAGTTATACCCATCTGAAATTTGGTTGAAATTTCCTCAATAACTCGAAAAATACAAAACCGATATAATTAAAACATGGTTATTAGTTGTAGAATGACAACGCGAAAATTCTTGCAGAATTTCGTGAGGATGGTATAACTAGAAAAGTTCAAAAAAATTATTGAAAATAATTGAAAAAATTCTATATATCATAAACTATTCGTCCGGCATGGCTGAAATTTTGGAGGAGCCTTCAGAACCTAACTCTTCTGCAGAGTTCCAAGTTTGAACACGATCGGATCCATGTTATTGGAGAACCGAGCAGCCTTTTGTGAGTTCGGTATCTGGATGCGAATCGTTTTATTTTTGCGAGAGCCTTCAAAACCATGAATGTCATGATGACATATTTTTGCGCGTATGTTCTGGGGAAAATCGCTTTATTTCATCACAAATATATTGGAGATGATAGCCCTACATTAGGGTCCTGGAGCGGTCAGACCTAGTTTTGAAAGAGATCCTCCTTAGGAGGAGGCAACTAAATATTGAAGGGATTTCTATGAACAAGAGTGAATATCTTTAAGAATTAGAGAAGGCGATTCTTCTTCAAGAGATCCATGCGCCTGCTGAGGAGTATATTTGTGAGAGGGGACTTTTGAAAGGTTATGTATTATTTTTAATATGATATGAAATTTGCTGAAATTTTGCTGAAGGCTTCAAAACTTTAAATTAACCACACTTTTTGATCTTGTGAGGTGAGAGGCTCATCTTTCGATATTAAATCTCGTGATGGGTAGAGAGGCATTTTAGGCCAGTTTTTCTATCACTTATGAGAATATATCATGTGAATATATTATGTTTCACCTCAGTCCTCAACCTCTTCAGATCTATCAATGGGGATTTATTGGTTAAGAGTACGTAATTGAATATTACTGGAATTCAATTGAATTTCATTCAATATGTTAGTAACTAAACTCATAATTTTCTTTACTTTGATTATTTAAATATGACATTAATTCCAGTAATATTTTTCTACAATAATTATGTATTCTTCTCCCAAAGAAGAATTGAAGGTAGACAATGTGTTATTTTTTTCATAATTGATTTCTATCCTGACTCCACGAAACAAAAATTGGTTCAAGCACTGACGTGAAGTCAGGAGCTTTTGCGCGTATTTTCCATTGTCCATTCTCCTGTATTGGACACTCTTAATCGAATTTACCATGATGAATTCTATTGTCTATTCTCCTGTATTGGATACTCTTAATCGAATTCACCATGGTAAATTCGATTAAGGGTGTCCAATACAGGAGAACAGACAATAGAATTTACCATGGTAAATTCGATTAAGCGTGTCCAATACAGGAGAATAGACAATAGAACATACGCGCAAAAGCTCCTGACTTCACGAAAAACAAATGTGTTCAAGCACTGACATGAAGTCAGGAGCTTTTGCGCGTATGTTCTATTGTCCATTCTCCTGTATTGGACACTGTAAATAGAATTTACCATAGTGAATTCTATTGTCTATTCTCCTGTATTGGACACCCTTAATCGAATTTACCATGGTGAATTCAATTAAGAGTGTCCAATACAGGAGAATAGACAATAGAATTCACCATGGTAAATTCGATTAAGAGTGTCCAATACAGGAATAGAGCATACGCGCGAAAGCTCCTGACTTCACGTCAGTGCTTGTTTTGCTATTAATCGGGTCTTTGCCGCACAACAATATCGACAATCGTAACGGTTTTTTTGATACCATTTCGTTGTGATTACAAGGTTTTTCCCCATGTTGTGCCCAATAGCTGGAAGCTTACAATATTGTTCATATGTTTGGCCCATTTTTCGTGTTTTTTTTATCTTTCGATCCAGATGTTTCAAATCACGTACACCTTCTTTTGTCCAGTTATCGTCTTCACCAAACATTAAGCAAATGAAACAAAAAACGCAATTTTGGCGCTCTAGTTCCTCGGAACTGAGTGCTTATCAATTTGCCCAAATGTCTGTAATTTTCGAATTTTTCGATGAAAATGGTCTTAAACGATTTGGTTCGACTCACTGATCAAGAATCCGTGGTCGAAATTCATTCTGTCCGGCCGTCCGGTCCGGCCGTAGGCACGATAACTCTCGAACGGAATGAGCTAGACAGTTGAAATTTTCAGAGTAGGTTTGGGGGATAAATATCTCGGCTAAGTTCGTTATTGGGCTAAATCGGACAGAAGGTTTCGGAGTAACAAAAAAAAAATTTTTTTTTTACAAAACAAATTCCAAATTAAATTTTTTTTAATAAGCAGCTTTACCATAAGAATCCATTCATATTATTTTTAACTCTAACAAGTTAATACTTTCGGAGATATGATTTTTCAAAATTTCAATGTAAATCGTATTTCTACGTTTTCACACAATGATTATTCTGTGAATTATTCTGTGGGTATTCTATGAATTGTTATAATGTCAAATTAGTTTCGTAAGACATGACGTTGTCTCATTGTCATTCATTCCAGCAATCCTATAAATATGAGAATTCTAATTTAATATCATACGTCATACGTCAATCCATATGATGATGGGAATGGTAATGGTAAGAATACATTGATATAATTCTCAACTCTGAGAAACCAATACTTTTGGATATATAATTTGTCTGTTTGAACTAGAGCGCCAGAAAGCTCCTGTCCACAGGGCTTGAACCCATTTTTTTCTTCACATCTATAAAGTATTCACGTAAACATTTGTATCAAACTTCCACTTAAACCCCGCTCGATTCTTATAGCCGAGTTGCACTTAAATTAAATACGGGCATAGGTCGTTCATTGTTTTTAATATTTACCTTGTCCACAAAACTCGAAGAACTAAAGTTTAATTCCGTTAGATCACACACCCTCATTGTCAGGCCTTAAATCTTCAACGCAACTTTATAACACGTAACAATTGGCACTATTATTTATTCCGTATTCGGTTTACTCCTCTCTGGGCTCCTATTTCCGCGCCCAATTCTTCACTGAAACTGCGTGGAACTAGCGGATTATCCTGATCTCTGATTGGTCACTTTTGCCGTATCCATGGTAACCGGCGTTTACGATTTGGGCTTTCGTGATTCCGCTCCCCCAGCATATTGCGGAGTGCGGACGGTCGTCACTCAAGTATGCTTTATCTATGCGCAGGCTTAAAGCAAATGTTATTATTGTGAAATATAGATGGTGGCTAGGTAAAAGTGTATTAATTTTAATTGAATCTTGAATCCAGTTTGAAGACAAGAGCACGAATATGAAGTATACGAATTGATTGTTTATTTATTTATGTACGTCATTTTTCTAGGGAGGGCAGCGCCCCGCACCCCTCCCTCACCAGCCGCTCCTGCTAAAATGACTAGAGTATTAGAGTATCTCTGAGTTTCGCGCAAGTGATAAAACTAGAAGTAAAACATTACCGCACTTAGATGTTTCCATAATTCAATTAACCAAGCTCGTTAACTGTTGATTAGCTCAACCCGGGCAATTTCTCTCAACAAGTCGATAAACCTCACCTCCTCCATACCCATTTCTTCAATCAACAACTCCCCACGTACTGAAAATCATCGCTTCTTCCTAGCGCCCTGATCGAATTCCGATGATTCGCTAAGACGCTCATTTGCGTCGCAACGACTGCGTTAATTAACGGATAATCCGTTCGCGTGTCGATAAAATCCGCACGGGCGATTGCGGCGCGCTAGCCGCGTGGGCAGACGAGTCAGTAATGGCTGAGTAATGACTTCATCAGCGGTGTTGAGAGGCAATTATAATATCCATACGTTGAGCGCGGTTTTATGCGATGTTTCAAATGTTCGAATGAAGTCATGAATTTTCATTTATGCTAATTTATGCGTTCGTAGAACTTGGTGTACTTACATGCGGGAAAAGTGTAGCATCCTTGACGCTACAGGTGACGAAAAAAGTGGGAAAGCCCTGTGTTCAGGAGCTTTGGTGCTCTCGTCCAATCTTTGACAAATCATTTCTCCGAAAGTATTGGTTTCCCAGAGTTCATTAATTTATTCATTTATTTTGTAAACAGGAATACAAACAGGTGATTTTCACACCCACAAATGCATTCACAATGACATCTAAACAAAAAATTTGGGAAAGCCCTGTGGACAGGAGCTTTGGCGCTCTTGTTCAAACTTTGACAATTGAGGAGTGGCTTTTCAAAACGCATTATGTCCAATTTGGGCGAAATTGAGTTTGAAGCGGATTCAGAAATGATTACTATTGCTCTATAGCCCTATAATAATAAGTTTATTCGCCATATAGACATACATATATTACTGTACATTAAAAATTTCAGTTTTCAATATGGAGAACAAACAAGGAGATCCCATAGTAACCGCTAGGTTGTGCATGGGGTTGCCTGCCTCTTTTCTCCCCATTTGGTTTTTAGAATTGTGCCCCACCCAAATACAGTGTTAGCCTAATTTTTTCTTTCAATATTGAAGATCAAAAAATAACAAACCAATCGAACATTCTTATAACCAACAACAATAACAAACCAAAAAAAAAGAAAAAAAAATCCATCTGGTGAAACCTTGTATGACCACATGATTATGTAAACATAATCTTCTGAATGGCATTATGTCCCTGTGTAATTCAAATCCAAAGCATGTGAGCCGCATCGCAATATATTATTTTTACGTTTGTATTCTTAAAACAAATAAAATATATCCTAAAAATGTTTTTATCGATTTGCTCATGTTTATTAGGTTACAGGCCAACACTTACTGTGCAGACTGTTTTCTCTACATTTATAATAAATCGCAACAAACAGCATTATGTTCAATTTCAACCACAACAAAACGCATTATATACGAGGGTGGTTCAAATATGATCGAGACAAACGTTACAGACGGCGCGCATGCGTGGTTTGAAGGTCGCGGCTGGAGTATACAGTAGCTGGGTCCCTTACAAACAGTGTGACATAGTTTTCAATGCAAACCGGTAGTTTATGAGTGTGCTATAGCTATGAGTGAACGTGAAGTGCCGACTGCCGTTGCGCAACGTATTGTCATTCGTTTTTTAGTGTGGGAAGGCGTTAAAAACACGGAATCTTCACTACAGATGAAACTTGGGTGCACTATTACACCCCCGAAACGAAAGTGGCGTCTAAAGAGTGGAGGAAGAAGGAGGAGGGGGCGCCAGTGAAAGCAAAGACAACCAGGTCCGCGGGTAAGGTTATGTGCACCGTGTTTTGGGACCGGCAGGGCGTGCTGTACGTCGACTTCCTAAGGACACAACGTTCCATCAATGCTGCATACTACTGTAACCTTCTGAAAACGTACGTGAAACCTGCTTATCGCTCGAAACGGAGGAAAATTCCAGCACGAAGTGCGATTCTTCTCCAGGATAACGCACGCCCTCACACCGCACGTCTCACGCTCGATACAATATCGGAATTGGGATGGGAGCTACTAGAACACCCCCCCTATAGTCCGGACTTATCGCCCTGCGATTACCACATGTTCGGACCACTCAAAGAAGCCCTCGGAGGTCAACGATTCAACACTGACGATGAAGTAGAAGAATTCGTGCGCAACTGGCTCTCTGAGTTACCCAAGGAATTCTTCGATAACGGCATCAAAAAACTTCCAGAAAGGTGGGAGAAATGTGTATCTCATGCGGGAGACTACCTGGAAAAGCTGTAAATTTTTGTAAATTTTTTTGATGGTTAATAAACGTGTCATAGCATTTGTCTCGATCATATTTGAACCACCCTCGTACAATGGGATAGATCAAAACGCATTGAGTCCAATAATTTTTTATATTTTCTGTGTACATCTGATTAATATTGGTTTAAATGAGATTAGTTATTACCTATAGATGTGAATTTCTATAAAACAAACTCGATGTACTCAAATTTCAAGCCAGGGTGGAAGAAAAAAATGTTTTTCGTTATTTTACAATAAAATGGTTTTTGGACTAAATGCGTATTGAAAAGTTGCTCCTCAATTCATCTCCGAAATTATTGGTCACTACGAGTTGGGAATTATATCAATGAATTATTATAATAGAACTGCATCATAAACGAAACTAAATTACAATTAAATAACGAATTTATTCGAGATATTCATTCCTCTAATCTCCTCTGAAAATTATATTATATCAATTGAATATTCCAGTTTTGTTTTCACTGAAGATATTCCGAATATATTTTCATCATCATATGAATCATCCAAGGGCACATAGGGTAGGGGTAAATATAATATCCTATTATTGTTCATTTTGCATTCAATCATACTCTGTTAGAACAGAAATCAATATATTTGACATATCTGTCATAGGTAGATAAGATTATATGTACGAAAAGTGAACACAGATAGAACACAGACACATAGAATTCGCATTCTGTGATAACATAGAAGTACGACGTATTATTGAAATTTTGAAAAATCATATCTCGGAAAGTATTGGCTTGTTAGAGTTGAAAATGATATCAATGGATTGTTATGATGAAACTGCACCTTAAACATAATTGAATGTGAAATTTGTAATGTAAAAAAACTTTTTTTCGTTACTCCGAAACCATCAAGTCGATTTTGCCCCATAACGAACTTAGCCGAGAAATGCAAAATTTAAAAAAAAATATTTAAAAAAATTCTGTATCTCAGAAACTATCCGTCAGATATCGTCGAAATTCTACAAGAGCCTTCAAAACATTATTATACAGTAAAGTTCTAGATTTGAGCTCCATCGGATATATATTGGTGAAGATATTGCCAAAATTTCAAAATATTCCAAAGATCGGGGTCAACTGGTCCACTGTTTTTACATTCAACCAAACAAATTCTCAACAGTTTTTGTTGAAAGAATATAAATAATCATGACGTGTTTCCATAGATCATTATTCTTAGTGTCCTATGATGTCTTACATATTTCTCTATGTTCGACTTCATGTCAATGTCTAACATCACATGACACATGTTGGAAAACAAACTAGTTTGATAATAATTTTTGAAATATATTTTTAAGAGAACTTGGATACAGGATTCAGGAACCATTTTCGCGAGTTACACACAAAGATTGGATAATGGTTAGATATCCAAAAAATGGGTTCAAGCCCTGTGGACAGGAGCTTTCTGGCGCTCTAGTTCAAACAGACAAATTATATCTGGTATTGGTTTCTCAGAGTTGGGAATTATATCAATGTATTCATATGATATCACTGCATCATAAAGGAAATTCAATTCAAATAATAGTTTATTAGATAAGTAATAATAAATTACCTTGTAATCGATCAAAAATTTCCTGATCTACGTTCACCAAACTACAGAATTATGCTTTCAATATTTACGTAATATTTTCAAACATTTTCGGGTGAGGTCCCCGTTGCATCGCTAAAATACGAGTATTTCAACCCCAATATTTTTGAAGTTACAATATTCCCTTCTGTCAAGTTGACATTATGAGAATTCATACATAGAACAATAACTAGTGGGCCCGCAGATCTACCTAGCCAGTAGATCTACATTTTTCCGGTAGATCTACATTTTTCCGGCAGATCTACATTTTTCCGGTAGATTTACATTTTTCCGATAGATCTACATTTTTCCGGTAGATCTACATTTTTCCGGTAGATCTACATTTTTCCGAGACTTCCTCAGACACACACACACACAGAAAGTTTCAACAAATCGGTGCGGTCGTTCTCGAGTGTCTATAAACCGAACACAGTGCTATCTACCGAGTTCCTATTGTGACTCTGAGGACCATTCAAATACGCACACAAAGTTTAATCGAAATCGTTCGAGCCGTTTCCTATAGATCGATCGGGGCGCCCCTACAGGATGCTATTGTGAATCAGAGATACGCCGAAAGAAAATCACAGAGTTTCATCAAAATCGGTCCGCCTGTTTCCGAGTTCCTATACATCGATTTTAGCGCCCCCTACAGGGTCCAATTGTGAATCTGAGCCGCCTTGGGTTCCACTGAAATACATACACGCAAAGTTTCGGAGTTGACATATTTCTTAAGACACCCTGTTTAGCAGCGGTTATCATTCGCAACGGTTTTACAAAGTTGAGAATTCTCCTCGCGATAGAAATCTCGAGGTGACATTTTACTTAAAACGCTTGCATTTGAAAATAATCGATGCCGCGAGGAAATGAACACCCTGTAGAGTAATGGTTTATTTCCAACGATGTATGCCTCGAAAGTATATTTTCCAACACGAATGAATGAAATGGTATGTTCATAGCGTTAAAAACAGCAATCTGCAATTGACATTAAAAGAAAAACACCCTGTAGAGAGATTTCCGAAAAATACATTATAAGAATCCATCCAAGGTTCCTATTTAGATAACGGTTTGTTTGTGGCACGAATCAATTCAATCGTGTCAAATTGTGCCGTGAAAAAAAGAACACCCCTTATAGTAATGGTTTATTTTCAGCGATATATGCTCAGAAAAAAAAAAGAAAAACACCCTGACTTAAAGTCGGCAGATATACCGTTATTCGAAGTTAATATTGCGATAGAAATTGAAAAAAAAACACGAAAGAGTATAATTCCCTTGATGGGATTCGAACCCGCCTTCCCTCGTCCGAAACCGAGTACGATTTACATTGAAATTTTAAAAAATCATATCTCCGACAGTATTAGCTTGTTAGAGTTGAAAATGATATGAATGGATTCTTATGATAAAACTGCTTATTAAAAAAAAATTGATTTGGAATTTGTTTCGTAAAAAAAAATTTTTTTTTTGTTACTCCGAAACCATCTGTCCGATTTTGCCCAATAACGAACTTAGCCGAGATATTCATCCCCCAAACCTACTCTGAAAATTTCAACTCTCTAGCTCATTCCGTTCGAGAGTTATCGTGCTTACGGCCGGCCGGCCGGACCGGCCAGCCGGACAGAATGAATTCCGACCACGGATTCTTGATCAGTGAGTCGAACCAAATCGTTTAAGACCATTTTCATCGAAATATTCCAAAATTACAGACATTTGGGCAAATTGATAAGCACTCAGTTCCGAGGAACTAGAGCGCCAAAAAGATTTTATAACATTAAAGCATATCTCGAAGACGGTTGCAGGAGAAATGATGAAGAATAATTTAATTTTCGAAAATGCTTGAATATTCTTGAAATACTCAAGAAAACTTGTTTGCATGCTTTCTTTATGCTAATTTCATTTAGCTTTAAGAGTCCTCGAGTTTATAACTAGAAAACCAGTGGAAGTAGAAGAAAACTTATATGTGGAGAATATGTAGCATAGTTATAGGAAACTTCACAGCAACATTCATTTTATTCGGAAAAGGCATGTGGAAGCTACAAAATAAAAACTGATTTCTTTTTTTTATTTCAACAGCCTGTATCTTTTTGCATGAGCCAAATTTGGAAAAATCGTAAATAAAAAAATTGGTTCAAGCCCTGTGTACAAGAGCTTTTTGGCACTCTTGTTCAAACAGACAAATCATATCTCCGAAAGTATTGGTTTCTCAGAGTTCATGGATTCCTATGATAGAACTGCATCATGAAAGAAATTAAATTTAAAAAAGTGTCGATTAAAAAAAAGCACTTCAATAATTATCTTAAAAAAAAAGCACTGACGTGAAGTCAGTACTCTTTGGCGCGCGTGTTCACGGTGGCTAATTTTAATTGAATGATGAGTACTTCAAGCTCAGTGGATAGAGCGAGCCGAAGATCAACCCAAAGGATAGTTGACATCATTCACTGTCGGTTCAAAAATTAACAGTGCTGTATCTAAGCTGCCATCAGGATAAAGTAACAAAGTTGGAAAAGAACACAAGTGACTCTCCTTAGTCGCACAAGCTCCTAGAAGATTCGGGAGGGTCAGTATAATCCTAATCATGTTTATAGCACGCGCGCCAAAGCAGATTGACTTTTTACACTTTTTCTTTCATTGTTAATTCAATCTGCTTTTGCGCGCGTGCTATAAACATGATTAGGATTATACTGACCCTCCCGAATCTTCTAGGAGCTTGTGCGACTAAGGAGAGTCACTTGTGTTCTTTTCCAACTTTGTTACTTTATCCTGATGGCAGCTTAAATACAGCACTGTTAATTTTTGAACCGACAGTGAATGATGTCCACTATCTTTTGGGTTGATCTTCGGCTCGCTCTATCCACTGAGCTTGAAGTACTCATCATTCAATTAAAATTAGCCACCGTGAACACAAGCGCCAAAGAGTACTGACTTCACGTCAGTGCTTTTTTTTTTTTCAAGTTCCTTTAACAAATATACCTATCAATACAGTTTGGCTGTTAGCTTTACCGTAGATCGAAATAAATTGCGGTTGTGGGACCCCCGTTAGGAACGCAATTGCATCTTTTCCAAATCCGAACGTACTTTAATATAGATCTACCGAATATAGTTATTTATAAATTCGCCTCAGGGCCACCATACAGACATTTCAGCTCGGAAACATCGCTATTTCCCCCAAACTGACTTGTGTCCGTGCACTGAATTGACATGAATATTCTTTTAAAACCTCACAATATCGGCTCATTACTCCCAACATAACCCATACAACCGAAAACCATTCGCTTCTCGTCTGCGCATGCGCAATATACTCATGGCTGCAAGTCCTCCCAAAATTACACACCTCACAAAAAACTCCGATTATCCAACACCAGTGGTTCAGGAGACATCGCTTCTTGAATTCACGCATGCCCAGACCCTCACCAGGGGATTCTATGGAGGAATAGCATCCGCCACCCCAAAACCCCAATGCTCTAAGACGAAAACACCAGCAGTTAAATCACTGATGGTCTGCTCATGCGCATATCGAAAAATGCCCGTAAGGGGTACCATCGATTTCAAAATTAGCCCCACGGCCACGGTATCGACACTTTAACTCGGAAACAACGCTACAACCCTCAACAACTGAATTATCCTTACACTAAATTGCCATGAATATCCTTTTAAAACCTCACAATATTGACCCAGCACTCCCGAAATAACCCGTACAACCCAAAAACAGTCACTTCTCTTCTGCGCATGCGCAATCTACTCGCAGCTGAAAGTAATCCCAAAATCACACACCCTACAAAAAACTCCGATTATCCAACACTAGTGGTTCAGGAGATATCGCATCTTCGTTCCACGCATGCGCAGACCCTCTCCAGGGGATTCTATGGAGTAATAGCATCCGCCACCCCAAAACCCCAATCCTCTCTGACGAAAACTACAGCAGTTAAATGACTTCTCATCTGCGCATGCGCATAACGAAAAATGCCCGGAAGAGGCAGCATGAATTTCAAATAAATATTTTTGGGAATTTCAAGCAAAATAGAGTAATTTTTTGAATTTTTTCATGTCACGTGATCTCCACGAAATTTGGTAAAAGTGTTCGCTTTGGTCTTTTGCATCTAACTACTGAGTTTCTTTTCAATCAGATCAGTATTTTACGAGTTATCGTGTAAACAAAATTTCAAAATTTTTGAATTTTTTTTTTGTCACTTTATGGCCTTCCTGTCAGTCACAAAAAACTGCGATTCTCCAACACTAGTGGTTCAGGAGATATCGCATCTTGAATCCACGCATGCGCAGACCAGCACCGGGGGATTCTATGGGGGAATAACATCCTCCACCCCAAAACCCCAATCTTCTCAGAAGAAAACTCGAGCAGTTAAATTATTTCTCGTCTGCTTATGCGAATAACAAAAAATGCCCAAAAGAGGCAGTTACACCCCAGTCGTTCACCGTTCAGACTAATTTTGAAAACCAATTTTAAATTCCACACATCGTTTACGCATTAATTCAATTGCCATGCTAGTAAGTAGTCCATATTTTAATCAGTTGCCCTCGTACATATCGTATTGATTCAGATAAACACGTAAAAACCCGTCAGAATATGGTCACCAGATGTTATGTATTCCGTGTAGAACTTCGAAATGAAATACACTGATCAACAATTGCTAGGGATCACTTATGAACTTCTCTTCATTTGTATTTTTTTCAAGTTATCTCGTGAATATCTGTACATTATATGTTCTCTAAGGAAAAATTAAGATGTTTTGAGTTGATTATATCAAATTTTTCCTCACTTCATCGGCTCTTGTTCACAAAATCGATTATTATCTGTAGGCTGTTACATGTGGAGTGAAAAGCAATGTGGTATTTGTTATTAAATCTGTTTTTTTCTCTCGTTCAAACACATAAGGTGACAATAATTGAAGAAATGAGAACAATATTAGCTTATCAGTCATGCCGAGAAGACGTTTGGCTCCTGTGCAACTGGACCAAATCATACGGTGGATACAGGAAGGTTTGTCCCAGCGAGAAGTGTCCCGGCGGTTGAATGTTTCGCAAAGTGTCGTGAGTCGGGCTTGGAATAGGTTCATCCAAAACGACTCAGTAGCTAATGTTCATGGGGGAGGTCGGCAGCGCAGTACAACAGCTGCCCAAGATCGTCTTTTGGTCCTCAATGCTAGGAGAAATCCCACTTACCCGGCGTCGCGGCTCAATAGATCACTGAGAGTTGCAACAGGAGTTCTAATTTCGAACCAGACTGTAAGACGACGACTACATGTTCGTGGTTTGAGAGCACGTAGGAGGGTACAACATCCCCGTTTGAATAGGGAACACCGGGTTCATCGACGGCAATGGGCTGAGGAGCACCGCAATTGGACAGTTGAAGATTGGAGCCGATGTTTATTTACGGATGAGTCTAGATTTCGTTTGGTCAACTCCGATGGGCGTATTCTTGCTTGGAGGGAAAGAGGTCGAAGGTATGCAGAACAGTTTATGGTACCCACAACAGCTTTTGGCGGAGGTTCTATATGTGTATGGGGAGGCATTTGTTTGAACCAACGCACAGAGTTGGTTGTTCTGCAGAACACCACAATGACCAGCCAGAGATATCACGATATGATTATTGAACCCATAATTGTCCGTTTGCGGCTGCCTTGGGCGAGAATTTCATTTTAATTGACGATAATGCCCGTCCACACCGTAGTCGTCTGGTTAATGAAGCGCTAGAAACTCATGCTATTGATAGGATGGACTGGCCAGCTCGCTCGCCAGACATGAATTGCATCGAACATGTCTGGTCTGAGATGTCTAGACAATTGTCAACCTTAGAACAACCGATCAATAACCTGGAGGACCTTTCTAACGCTTTACGGGATATTTGGACGAATTTGCCCCAAAATTTTATAAATCTTTTGATTGAAAGTATGCCTCGTAGGGTAGAATGCTTGAGACGAGCTCGTGGGGGGCCAACTAGGTACTAGCTTAACCGAAACTTCAGCCTTCTTGTGGTGTCATCATAAAATTTTTATGTTATTCAAACACAGAATTTTGAGTGTTCCTAATAAAGTCTTTTTTTCTCTCCAACTTTCCATTTTTTCATTCTTTTCTCAAGTGAACCATATTATCAACTGAAAATACTCTGATATCTGACTAAATTTATAATCTTGGAGCGAATAATTCAGAAATAAATTTAGAAAAAAAAAAAAAAAGCACTGACGTGAAGTCAGTACTCTTTGGCGCGCGTGTTCACGGTGGCTAATTTGAATTGAATGATGAGTACTTCAAGCTCAGTGGCTAGAGCGAGCCGAAGATCTACCCAAAGGATAGTGGACACCATTCACTGTCGGTTCAAAAATTAACAGTGCTGTATCTAAGCTGCCATCAGGACAGAGTAACAAAGTTGGAAAAGAACACAACTGACTCTCCTTAGTCGCACAAGCTCCTAGAAGATTTGGGAGGGTCAGTATAATCCTAATCATGTTTATAGCACGCGTGCAAAAGCAGAGTGACTTAACAATGAAAGAAAAAGTCAATTTGCTTTGGCGCGCGTGCTATAAACATGATTAGGATTATACTGACCCTCCCAAATCTTCTAGGAGCTTGTGCGACTAAGGAGAGTCAGTTGTGTTCTTTTCCAACTTTGTTACTCTGTCCTGATGGCAGCTTAGATACAGCACTGTTAATTTTTGAACCGACAGTGAATGGTGTCCACTATCCTTTGGGTAGATCTTCGGCTCGCTCTAGCCACTGAGCTTGAAGTACTCATCATTCAATTCAAATTAGCCACCGTGAACACGCGCGCCAAAGAGTACTGACTTCACGTCAGTGCTTTTTTTTTTTTCTCGTATAAAAATATCCACATCTACATCAATTGACATAGACAAGATAAATGCCAAGAACTAAAAACTATACAAGATAAACGTATTTATGAATATAACCTTGGCCGTGAAACGAACAGCAGTACCGTACATATTTCACATTCTATCTATCTCTTTCGCTCGAGATTTCGGCGATCTCCTCGTTTGTTAGTCACGCTCACGCCTTCGTATTCAATGCTATTTGGGATTTGATGGAAAAATACTGAGTTTAGTCAGGGGCGGTTCTAGGGCGGTGCGAGCGGTGCGACCGCACCGGGCGCCGTCTCGGGGGGCGCCAAAATCGATTGGTCAGAAGAACTTTTCAATTTCAATGATTTGAAATTTATGACAGTAAAAATTCGGTTTTATAGTTGTAGGGGCGCCACTTCCTGATCTCGCACCACCCAAAAATAGTGATAGCACCGCCACTGAGTTTAGTGTCAAGAAATTTGTAAAGACGAGGAATAACTTACTGTTAATTGTGGTATATTGGTGTACATTTCATTAATGAAATGTACACCTATTGTACAACTAATAGTGAGTTATTCCTCGTTTTTACAAATTTTTTGACACTAAACTCAGTATGTATCAATTCAAAATAACAAGAACTCTCAAAAGTCAGTAAAAATATATAGGGTATCCCATTTTAATTAAAGAAGTTTATGGCATTTCTGGTTAAATCGGAAGTATATTATTAACAAAAAAATGTACATCAGATGCATTTTGTTCCATTGCACTTACCTGCAGAGAGAGAGAGAGAAATCAACTTTATTGATTATGAATCAAATGGCTATCGACCTCAGTCTTCCAGCCAAACTTACCTGCAAATATTGATAAATATCGTTCCTTTCGTTCAAAAGATATTTACTTGGTTCCATACTTTATCCCAACCCAATTTATTTCCGTCAATTTTAATTTAACACTTCCGAGTAATAATTTTGTTTTTAACCAATATGAATCCGATCGAATTGAAACTTGGTGAATAGTTGTAGAATATGAACCTAAGCCTCTTTGTGGAATTTGGTGAGAATCGTATCGCTAGAAAATTTTAAAAAAATTATTGAAAAATATTTTTCATCTATCGATAACCTGAGAACGGAAAGAGAAAGCGATTCGAATTTTTTTTGTTAGGTTGTAAGAATAAGAATGCGACGTTTGAGTTTATTTATAAGCATAATCGGCCAAACCGTTTTGGAGTTATACAGATCTGAAATTTGGTTGTTATTTCCTCAATAACTCGAAAAATAAGGAACCGATCTAATTCAAACGTGGTTGTTAGATGTAGAATGCCAACGCGAAAATTCTTACAAAATGTTGAGAGAATCGTATCACTAGAAGATTTTTAAAAAGAAAATTAAATTAGGTTGTAAGAATAAGAATGCGACGTTTGAGTTTGTTTATAAGCATAATCGGCCAAACCGTTTTGGAGTTATACAGATCTGAAATTTGGTTGTTATTTCCTCAATAACTCGAAAAATAAGGAACCGATCTAATTCAAACGTGGTTGTTAGATGTAGAATGCCAACGCGAAAATTCTTACAAAATGTTGAGAGAATCGTATCACTAGAAGATTTTTAAAAGGAAAATTAAAAAAAATTATTAAAAAATATTTTTCATATATCGATAACCTGAGAACGGAAAGAGAAAGCGATTTAACATTTTTTGGTAGGTTGTACATCAGAATGTGACGTTTGAGTTTGTTTATAAGCATAATCGGCCAAACCGTTTTGGAGTTATACCCATCTGAAATTTGGTTGTTATTTCCTCAATAACTCGAAATATAAGGAACCGATCTAATTCAAACGTGATTGTTCGATGTAGAATGCCAACGCGAAAGTTCTTGCAAAATGTTGAGAGAATCGTATAACTAGAAGATTTTTAAAAAATTATTGAAAATTATTGAAAAAAATTCTATAAATCAACAACTGATCATCCGATTTCGCTGAAATTTTGCGAGAGCCTTCAGAACCTAAAACGACTACCAAGTTCTAAGTTTGAACACGATCGGATATATATTGTTAGAAATTCGAGCAGCCTTGTGTGAGTTCAGTAGATTTTTTGACACTAAACTCAGTATGTAAGAATTCAAAATAACAAGCTCACTTCAACTCGGAAAACACGCTACATCCCCCAAACTGTCTTGTCCTTACACTTAATTGCCATGAATATTCTTTTAAAACCTCACAATATCAACTCAGCACTCTCAATATAACTCATCTAACCCAAAAACAGTCACTTCTCTTCTGCGCATGCGCAATTTACTCGAGGCTAAACTCCCAAAATCACACACCTTACAAAAAACTCCGATTATCCAACACCAGTGGTTCAGGAGATATCGCATCTTCAATCCACGCATGCGCAGACCCTTACCAGAGAATTCTATGGAGGGATAACATCCACCACCCCAAAACCCCAATCCTCTCTGACGAAAACACCAGCAGTTAAATCACTGATGGTCTGCTCATGCGCATAACGAAAAATCCGTAAGGGGTAACATCAATTACAAAGTTAGCCCCAGGGCCACGGTACGGACACTTCAACTCGGAAACAACGCTACATCCCCAAAACTGACTTGTCCTTGCACTAAATTGCCATGAATATTCTTTTGAAACCTCACAATATCGGCTCAGCACTCCCAACATAACCCATACAACCCAAAAACAGTCACTTCTCTTCTGCGCATGCGCAATCTACTTGTATCTACAAGTCCTCTCAAAATCACACACCTTACAAAAAACTCCGATTCTCCAACACTAGTAGTTCAGGAGATATCACATCTTTAATCCACGCATGCGCAGACCCTCAACAGGGGATTCTGTGGAGGAATAGCATCCGCCACCCCAGAACCCCAATCCTCTCCGACGAAAACAGCACCAGTTAAATCACTGATGGTCTGCTCATGCGCATAACGAAAAATGCCTGTAAGTGTTAACATCAATTTCAAAATTAGCCCCAGGGCTACGGACACTTGATTGCTATGAATATTCTTTTAAAACCTTACAATATCGACTCAGCACTCCCAACATAACCCATCCAACCCAAAAACAGTCACTTCTCTTCTGCGCATGCGTAATCTACTCGCGGCTAAAAGTCCTCTCTAAATAACACACCTTACAAAAAACTTCGATTCTCCAACACTAGTGGTTCGGGAGATATCGCATCTTCAATCTACGCATGCGCAGACCCTCATCAGGGATCTGGATTCTATGGAGGAATAGCATCCGCCACCCCAAAACCCCAATCCTCTCCGACGAAAACTACAGCAGTTAAATGACTTCTCATCTGCGCATGCGCACAACGAAAAATGCCCGGAAAGAGCAGCATGAACCTCAAAAAAATAGGTTTCGCCATTTTTTCCGCAAAATATTAGTAATTTTTTGATTTTTTTCACGTCACGTGATCTTCACGAAATTTTGCAAAAGTGTTTGCATGGATCTTTTGCATCTAACTACTGAGTTTCAATTTAATCAGATCAGTATTTTTCGAGTTATCGTGAAAACAAAATTTTAAAATTTTTGAAATTTTTTTTTGCCACTTTAGGGCCGTCCGATCAAAACAAAACTTCGCAGGCTTATGAAGGTCATGATTCTAAAAATTTGATGCCAAATTTCAGCAAGATCGAGCGATCAGTTCCGGAAATATTCATAAAAAACGTTTTGTCTAAAAACGGCCTTAACTCCGAAACCGCTCGGTGAATTTCGCCCGTTAACGAACTTGTCCGAGATATTTACGCTACAAATCTACCCTGCAAATTTCAACGCTCTAAGTCGTTCCGTTCGAGAGTTATCGTGCTAACGGCCGGACCGGCCGGACCGGCCGGCCGGACCGGACGGACAGAATTGAATTTGACCTCGAATTCTTCATCAGGGAGTCGAACCCAATCGTTTGAGACCATTTTCGAAAAAAAATTCGAAAAATACAGACATTGTGACGAAATGATAGCACGCTGTTCCTTGCGGAACACGCGCGCAAAAAGTAAGTGATCCCTATCAATTGTTGAGCAGTGTAATTTGACCAGTTTGGAAGTTCAAAATTATTAATTTTTTTTTGAGGCTCCTAGTGGTCTGTCCGCAGTGAAATTTTGGACACCCCAAGAGGTCATTATTGGTCACCGAAGTGCCAAAACTGAACTCATTCCGATATTTGGTTTCGGAATTTCCAGCAAAATGTTTCGCTGATAGTTAAAAATTTTTTTAATTTTTTCTACTCATGCTACCCCGACGAAATTTTGCATAAGTGTTTTCGTTGGTACTTTGCATATAACTACCGAGCTTCAACTCAATCGGTTCAGTTTTTCTCGAGTTATAGTGAAAACAAAATTTCAATTTCATTTTCAAATATTTAACATTTTTTTTTCTAGTTTACAGCCATCCGATCATTATGAGACTTCGCAGGCATATAAAAGTCATGATTATACAATTTGATGTTGGATTTCAGATCGATCGAGTGATCGGTTCCGGAAATATTCTCAAAAAACGATTTAACTAAAAATGGCCGTAACTCCGAAACGGCTCGATGGATTTTGCCCATTAACGAACTTGTCCGAGATATTTACGCTCCAAACATGCCCTGCAAATTTCAACGCTCTAACTCGCTCCGTTCGAGAGTTATCGTGCTAACGGCCGGCCGGCCGGGCCGGACGGACAGAATTGAATTTGACCTCGAATTCTTCATCAGGGAGTCGAACGCAATCGTTTGAGAACATTTTCGCAAAAAAATTCGAAAAATACAGACATTGTGACGAAATGATAGCACGCTGTTCCTTGCGGAACACGCGCGCAAAAAGGGCAATCTACAATGCTTCAATGCTTTAATGCTTCAAAAATTGTCATTATATTCATTTATCAAGATTAAATGAGCAATCTGCAATGATTCAACCTCGTGGAATGGGTTGTTGCAACCTACACTCGGTGCATAGTTTTCACAACTCGAAATACCTAAGGAAAGTATCATCGAAATGTCTAGAACAAGTCTGGAGACAATCATAGCAGATTGTCCATTTATTCCTGATATTTGAGTAGGTAGTGGATTACGAACAAATTATTTTAATAGTTCAAAATATATTAATAAAATACTTTTCTCTTGTCATAATTTAAAATTTAATAGTTCATACCACTAACACATTCTTTTCTGTATTATCTTATCTCCTTATCTCAAGATAAAATGTTTGATACACAAATATAGATCCATATTTCAGTATTTTTTTGCTAGCAAGATTATGAAAATACTGTATATAGGAACATGTCTCACTACTTAAGGAAGTAAAAGGTAATATTAACCTCAGTGGTCAACGAACAGTAATTTCTTTTGATGATTCCATTATGTTCTTCTTTCCTATTGTCTTGTAAATATTCACAAATACAAATTCAGGAATCGAATACTTGCTTTCCAAGAGAAAATATTTTCTAACTACGAATTGACAATCTCTAATAGCTAGAAAAGATGACATTTATGAATAGTGAACACAGACAGATTCTGTGTTCACATTCTAAATACATAGAACTTACGATGTAACTTACGATGTAAACTTTGAAACATCATATCTCCGAAAGTATTAGCTTGTTAGAGTTGAAAATGATAACAATGGTTTCTTATGATGAAACCTACTCCAAAACTATTAGACCGATGTTGCCCAACAACGAAATATTTATCTCTCAAACCTACTCTGAAAATGTCAACTGTCTAGCTCATTCCGTTCGAGATTTATCGTGTTAACGGCCGTCCGGCCGGCCGGCCAGAATTGATTTCGACCACAGAGATCAGTGAGTCAAACCAAATCATTCAAGACCATTTCAGCCAAAAATTCGAAAATTACAGACATTTGGGCAAATTGATAAGCACCCTGTTCCGAGGAACAAGAGCGCGAAAAAGAGGGGTTTATTTGATGAGAGGAATCTATGATTAAAATTAATGTACAACTTAAAGACTCACCCTGTGTATACCTTCCTCCTGATATCTTTATTAAATGTATTTTAAAGATATTTTTTTCTGCAGCTTTCCACATTTTTCCTGGTGACACCTGCAAACAGCATACGGTATATGTACTTGGTATAAGCACTGCCGTAATTATTTTCACTTTGTTTTCCAACAAGAATTTGGCAACAAGAATATTTAAGGAACGGAAATAAACAGAAAACAAAGTAAAACATAACAATTCAAATCGCTTATTTCTACTGTAGGATGACTTACTTGGTTTAGTTTACTCACCCACATGATTCACACCACTTGAACATGTTCGTAGATCTGTTTATAATATACTTTCTTTTGGCAATATCCTGCATTTATATTCCTACATTACATCGAGGAATTCACACACATATTTAATTTTCAGGCAGTTGTAAAAAACTCGAAGGTGACCTGCAAGTGCCATGGCGTGTCAGGCTCTTGTTCCCTGATAACCTGTTGGCAGCAAATGGCAACATTCCGAGAAATAGGTGAGTAGATTGATATGAAAGAAGTGCTTTTTAGGTCAAAGTTTTTGCGTATTTTCCGAAAATTATGATTGAGGCGTCATTTGATTAGGAATGGCATGTAGATAGTTTTTGAGAAAATGCTTAGGCCGCTCGCAAAAATTAAGACAATTCAAATTTGAAAAATGATTCAAAAAGAGGGGGAAAATTCCTAAAAAGAGTTTGAACTACCGGAACTGTAAAACCAATATTTATAATTTTTCCAGAGGGTTGAAAATTCGCCCGAAAACGGGAACTCCGGCTTGCGGAAGTATCTCCCCCTTCGGACCTTCAATGGATAAATATTATTTAAACTTATTAAATGTGAAAATAAAAAATTGAGAAAAATTCTGGTGCCTGCGGGATTTTCAATTAGTTATCCATTAGTTAATTAACAATTATTTGTAACGAACATTAACATTGCAAGAGCGATAATTGTTAAACTATTAATCTGAGAATTTTGTCCTAGATCCTAGAATAGATTCCCGTTGGAAAAATAAAAAAATTGTTAATTTTCGTTTTGTGATTAAAAATATACTTAAGTGAAAAATTATAAGGCTTCATTCAACATTGAAAAAAAACTTAATTTTTATAATATTAATATTGATCCGTTTTTTTTATGATCAGAAGCTACTTAAAAATGATTTGTAATAATTTTTATATCCTATTATTTGAAAAATTGTTATAAACAAATGCGTTGTTTATGAGATAATCTAAAAATTTTCTTTGATAACATAATCCTTGATGATAATTATGATTTAAAAAAACCCGTTTCTTTAAATTTTTATTGCTTAAAATCACATTTGTTAAATACTAATTTTGTTTACCACTTGTTACGAAAATTAAGGAACCATTTTTTTTAATCATTATTCATCTTGGTCTTTGATATCAAAATAAAAATTTCGATTATTATAAACATTTTAATTGTTTATTCAATAAACAATTTGTTATAAACAAATGAATTATACCTTCGTATTTTCTTTCTTTTTCTATTTCAAAAAACAAAAACAACAATGTATATTTTTACAAAAAAAAATTAGTTACCTATATTTCTTATTGAACTTTCAATTCAATAAATTTTTTTTTAATAATACATGGTTGCTTTTTGTTTTTTTATATATGTAGAAAAAGAAAAAAATAGAAAGAGATAATTGTGTACCACTAGAAAATTTTTTAAAAATTTCTAAAAAAAAAATTGGTTCAAGCACTGAGCTTTTGCGGGCATATTCTATTGTCCATTCTCCTGTATTGGATACTCTTAATTTTCTGAACTAGTTCTGACTATACCCGTTTCTTTCGACAATTTGCAAAATCGTTGTTCTTTCTTTCTGGAAGTGTACTTTGCTTAGCGGAATATTGAGTAGGATTAGCTATGCTTGATTCAACCATGAGTATAATACTATACTGGTATGTTTTATTTTCTTGAATAAAGTTAATAATAATAATGTTAGGATGTAAATTAACTGCGATGTGTTTTAGCCCAATACCAAATTCGAAAGATAATACGAATGTACTATATCTAGGTTATTTTAGATATTTGTCGATAAAATCAACGAATCGTAACCATGTGAAATACTATAAAAGTTTATGTATCATTCAGAGTTTATTTGTTGATTATCACCTCGATAATAATGAAAATGACAACGATGTCACTTATAGAGTTTTAATTGTGTTTGCTTTACGCAACAGCGTTTCTCTCTGAGAACTTTGTGAAATTTGATACATAACTCTTATTGGAAGCTCGAACTATTTTCATGGCGTTTTCCTGGGAATTGAATGGTAATTTTATACCCAATGGGTACGTGTCAGATTATAGGCTATTGAATGATAGAAAATATAGTTATAAATATCTAAACTCGCTGGCTTTATCTTGATATATATGGACAGTTTTATGGGTGAAAGTACACATTGCGTTATGGCGAGGGATCTCCAAGAGTTAGTTACAATTTAGTTTCTGTATCTTGGATATATTAATGCGTCCATTAATTGATATAATGTGGATATCGTGTGCGCCCACGGGGGCACTACGACATGGTTGGTGTTGTGGAATAGAGCCACCCAGCCACCTTCAGTTTCATTGATATCTCTCATATAAGTAATAAAATTTGTACGGATTCAATTTTTTTTACGAGCATGTTCTAAGGAACGGCGTGCTATAATTTCGCTCAAATGTCTGTCATATTCGATTTTTGGCGCTCTTGTTCCTCGGAACCGAGTTCCGGCCGGCCGTCCGTCCGGCCGTTAACACGATAACTCTCCAACGGAATGAGCTAGACAATTGAAATTTTCAGAGTAGGTGCGAGGGATAAATATCTCGGTTAAGTTCGATATTGGGCAAAATCAGCCTGATGGTTTCGGAGTAACAAAAAAAAATTTTTTTTTACATTACTACTTTTGAATTCAATATTTTTCAAAATGTAGTTTTCTCATAAGAATCCAATGATATCATTTTCAACTCTAACAAGCTAATACTTTCGTAGATATGATTCTTCAAAATTTCAATAATACATCGTAGTTCTATGTATTCACTGTCTGTGTTCACTGTTCATAAATGTCATCTAGCTATTAGTCATGTCAATTCGTAGTTTGAAAAACAAGTATCCGATTCTTGAATTTGTGAATATATACAAGACCGAAAATAATATTGACTGGTTGCATATTGAATAATTTACGTATGAATTCGGGATGATGTTTCAGATGATTTACATTGGGTTTCACGAAGCTTTGACAGCTCAATTGCCAAATTAGTGTGATTCTATGTCGATTTCCAGTTTATTTTTGACGCAACCACCGAATTAAATCCACAATTGAGCTAATCGAAGTTTCGTGAAACCCACCATTAGAATTGGATCATTTTAATGATGTACTTAGTTTATGAACGCAATAGGAAAGAAGAACATAATGGAATCATCAAAACAAATTACTGTTCGTTGACCACTGAGGTTAATATTACATTTTACTTCTTTAAGTAGTAAGACATGTTCCTATATACAGTATTTTCATAATGTTGCTAGTTAATATATTTGGAACTATTAAAATAATTTGTTCGTAAGCCTCTACCTACTCAAATATCAGGAATAAATGGACAATCTGCTATGATTGTCTCCAGCCTTGCTCTAGACATTTCGATGATACTTTCCTCAGGTATTTCGAGTTGTGAAAACTGTGCACCGAGTGTAAGTTGCAACAAACAACCATTCCACGAGGTTGAATTATTGCAGATTGCTCATTTAATCTTGATAAATAAATTTAATCACAATTTTTGAAGCATTGTGGATTGCTCTTTTTTTTGGCGCTCTTGTTTGAATGATAATTTTTGAAGCATTTCTATTTTAATGACCCTTTTTTTTAAATTCAATTTCTTTCATGATTCAGTTGTAGCATAAGAATCCATTGATATAATTCCCAACTCTGAGAAACCGATACTTTCGGAGATATAATTCGTCTGTTTGAACAAGAGCGCCAAAAAGCTCCTGTCCACAAGACTTGAACCAATTTTTTGCCTAAAATGGTCTCAAACGATGCCACGATAACTTTTGAATGAAAAGAGATAGGGACTTCAAATTGTCAGGGTATGTTGCGCATCTGAATGTGAAATTAAGTTCGTAAATAGGCGTAATGGGCTTATAGGTTTCTGAGTTACACCCATCTGAAATATTTTCTCCGCAATATCTCAAAAAATACATATCTGATCGAATTGAAACTTGGTAATTACGTGTAGAATGCTGACGTGCTAATTTTCGGGAAATTTCGTGAATATCGTATCACTACAAAAATAATAAAAATTGGTTCAAGCACTGACGTGAAGTCAGGAGCTTTTGCGCGTATGTTCTATTGTCCATTTTCCTGCTCAAATCTCCAACAATATATATCCCATCGTGTCCAAACTTGGAACTTGGCAGTAGAGTTAGGTTTTGAAGGCTCTCGCAAAATTTTAGCGACCAAGGAACAAGAGCTCCAAAAAGGTGCAATTTAAAAAAAACAATAGTGCCAAAAACTATTAATCCGAAACCACCAGATCGAATCTACCCAATAACGAACTCATCCGAGATACTCATTACTCAAATCTTCTCTTAAAATTATATTATATCAATTGAAACTTAGGCAATATTCCCGTTTTTTTTACTGAAGATATTCTGAACCCAATTTAATTAACTTACCAAAATATATATTTCCATCGTCATATGGATTATCCAAGGGCATTATATTATCACCCAAAAATTATAATATCCTATAATTCTCATAATTCAACGATAGCTGAGCTTATTTCATTGGTCATTTTGCATCTATGACTGTCGTTCGAAAATGTCAGAGTGGTTAACTCTCGTCACTCTACAAAATAGCAGGGTTTATTTTACTCCACTCAAAATTGACATAACTTATGTGACAGAAAATCTCTCATCTTTGTCTCACTGTTTTATGAATGTTCTGTGAGTACTCAAGTTGAGATTTAATAGTTATAATACTGCTCAGAATAATATTTATGATAAGCGTTACATATATGTGAAGAAAACAATAATAATAATAGGTTCTTTCTTAATACCAACATAACCTATTCCGATATTGGCACCTTCTGTCACTCAAACTCCAAATGAAAACCGGATCCATTCGAATATTACATGTCAGAGTAGTCAACTCCAGAGTAACCCCCGGTTTCTGAAAGGCTGATCAACACAAATGTTAACTAATCAGTGATCAATCTCTTGTTAACCCTCATCTGAGTTGCGCAAAGCACAAAAACTTGGACTGATTCGACATTAACAGTTCTGTTAACTCTGACCAGCCCTTCAGGGTCGTGTTCGAATATTAACTCCGTAGAGTAATATTTACTCCATTGCGTTCGAAAACTGAAAGGTTGAGTAAATTTTACTCTGTGGCAGTCGTCCGAAAAGTCGGAGTATTCGACTCGGAGTTCATTTTATTCCTGTAAAAATTGACATAACTCATGGGAGGGAAAATCTAGAATCTTTGTCTAACTGTTTTATGAATGTTTTCTGAGGTAATTTAATAGTTTTTATACTGCTCACAATATATTATATTTATGATTAGAGTTACATATATGAGAAGAAAACAATAAAAATAGGATCTTTCTTAAACCAACATAACCTATTTTCCGATATTGGCACCTTCTGTCACTATCAGTGTCAGTGTCAGAGTAACTCTAGAGTAAATCTGTCAAACCTTCGAAAACTCTACTCCGTGGAGTTAATTTTCGAACACAACTCTGAAACCTCGTCAGAAACCGGGTGTAAATGTGTCAAACCTTTAAAACCTCTACTCTACTCGGTGTAGTTAATATTCGAACGCAACCCTGTAATAACATTCATTCAATACCTAGTGCTAATTGGTTTGTCTAGGATATGTAACATTATGATATTTTTTCTGAAATTAGAAATTTGAAAACAAGGTATCAAAGGTCATTAATAACATACGTTCAACCTATGGAATTCACATTTATTACTTACTGGTTTTCTGGCTTGGTGGTAGGGACTTGTATTCTTGGCAAGTAGGTACTGGGATCGGTTCCCGCAGCCGATTTTATTGTTTTCTACCTTTTTCATTGTTTTTCCAATACTATTGGAGTAATAAATTCGAGAAAATGGTTATGGACGGAAATAAGTCGATATTTTCATGTAATTATGGGAGTATCTTCGTATATTATTGGATATTAAAAATATTACTGCTATACAGGGCGTTTATGATAAAATGTCAATTCATAGTTACTCATGGCACAACCGTACGATTCGACTGTTTTGTCGAATTGTGATAATTCTGGGAAAAAATTATTGAAAATATACCACTTTTATACAGGTGTTTTTTATCTCATGACATAATTGTTTGATTGAACTGATTAGTGTCCTGACGCCACCACAAACAAAGCAGTGTTTATTTTCGATGTATGTATTCGAATGGGTCCCTACCTTACGCCATCACAAAGGCAGCACTTCTTATTTTTGACCCAACAGTCAATATGCATTTGAGTAGGTGGCCTTGCAGCTTTAGGCGAGTTCACTACCTGAATGGGTGACCGCTCTGGTTATAAATTGGAACAGCGTGCCAAAGATCCTGGCCAAAGTGCTTTTCCAACTGATTTTAATTCAAAAATCACCCGTTATTAATTCCGTCATTTATCTTCAAACTTGAAATCATGTTCCCCAATACGCCTCTGGTAATACAACCATCACGTTTATGGTTGAAAGGTGGAATGAAGATTTGGAGCTTATAAAAGTCACTAAACGACTGCCAAGGCATAATGTCAGTCGTTCGCTCATTTATGTGGGCCCCACACGTAGAACTAAATTTCGCGTTTGTGTACACGTCATGTAATCCCGATTATAATTCCCTGGAACGGAAGAATAAATCCGTAATGAGATTTCCATGGGTGTCTGAACGCTGTCAATTCGGCATGGATGAAGGTTTTATCGACGAGACTTTGTAAGTCGACGATTGGTACTTTGTCAATATGTCACTTTTGAAGATCTTCTTAATGAAGGAAATGGATAATGGTCATTTGGAATTTCAACATCGCTAGATTCGATGCGTGCACTTCATATACATACTTCTCAACTCGATTGTTAGCTCACAGGGCAACACAGCAATATATATATATTCTTTTGAACTTGAGCATTACAATTTGTTTTGTATCTAACAATAAAGCATGTGTATGAAAGAAGTGTTAGCAGAGGTTAGTGTAACGGGGTACCATATAATTTGATATAATATGATACTAGAGCTTAGGGAAAAAACCTCAGCAAAAAAACCCTATCTCCCCGTTAGTGTTGTGATTTATGAAAATTGATTTTGTTAACAAAATATGCTGAAATATTAAATATTGAAGGTCATCTTTTTCTTCATTATCGCTTCTTCCTTCAACAAGCAGAGAAGATTCTCCAAGGTCCGAAACCCAATCTGGAAAAGGAAAAAACAAAGGGAGAAAACGAACAAATTAAAATGGAATATTCTATATTTCATTAAATAGATTTGAAACTCGTTACCCATTCTAAAAAAGATTCAGAAACATTATGAATAGCCCTAAAACCATCTTTGAATCTATATATGCGACAATTATTAACTAAATGATCTATGGTTTCCTCTGCTTCCCCGCATTCACAACTAGGGCTCTCAACTGAGTTCCACCTGAAAAGCATGCTGTTGCAACGACCATGACCGGTTCTTAGACGATTCAGAATAGACCATATTCTCCTTGGAAGATCAAACCCCGGAACTCTATCTGAAGGAACAGAAATTAAATCTTTGTTGAATAAATTGCAAGAAATCCATTCAGACCACCAAACTTCCTTGTCACTTTTATTCGAATTAAGAAAACAGTTGGACCATAAAGGGTTTCGTGACTTCAATCTCGGAATCAATCTCGGAATCAATCACAGCAATGATGAATGTTGATTAATAACTTCAATTTATATTGACTACTATAATAATAATGTTTATTAATCTAAACGAATTTAAAATTGGATCAAGCCACTGACATGAATTCAGCTTTTGCGCGAATGTACTATTGTCTATTCACCTCTATTGGACACTCGTAATCGAATTTACCATCGATTTAGACCGTTTTCTCAGCTCAATGAAAAATTATATACGATTTCCACTAATTTATTCAATATTGTGATGCGTTTCGTTTACACAGCGACTTCATCAGACTACATCATATTAAATTCTTAACAAGTAAGGATCTCCCTATACCTAGATGACATGGACACAGATACCTATTTAAAACTAATTACATGAGAGACTCATTTAAAACTAATTACATAATCTTATACTGCTTGTTCTTTGTACACATTTACGATAATTCATTTCTAACGGTTTTATAAATTGATTGTCTATTTGAAAAGATTAAGTAACGGAGAAAAATTCAGATCTAATTGTTCATTAACTAAATTACCCGTATGGTTTTCTCTATTTATTTCCACCATTTCCCAATAATTGAGTTGCGTTTTTGTAGCTGTGATGATGTTCCTTTATTCTTATGCCAAAATTTCTACCAGTCTTTCCTATATATGATTTATCACAACTCCCGCAATTGAATTGATAAACACCGGATTTATCTTCTGTATTCCTTTTTGATTTATTGTTCTTTATGAGTTTTGCAAGGTTATTGTTTGTCCAGAATGAGATATTCACCTGTTGGTTTGGAAGTAACCTTTTAAGTTGTTGACTCGGTGTACCAAAATATGTTGAGTTATTGAATATTTTATTTCTATCCTTATTTTCTGGAAATACTAAACTAATTGTTTTTCTGAATTGTTTTTTCTTCAACATTTTTTGCAAAATCCACAAGCATTACGTTTTCCCAGCTTTTATAAGATATGAATACATTTCGTGCCATTTTAGTGGCATACTTGAGTAATGAGAAAATCGTCTAAGATCACAGAATGTTTAATTCTGATATATCGTCACCTCAGAATTACACTGTTGTTTGTCGCATTTTTATTATTTTCGAGTTATCAACATCACAAAGTTGTATGTTCCGCAAATATTTGTTTGGTAGAGTTTAAAACTGTATCTCAACCATTCCACTGTAGTCAACCATAATTCCATAGTTGTATGAAGGTTAATGGTTATATAACTATTTTCATTTACATGATAGTTAATAAGGCATATTGTAGGGAAATGTTTCCAGACTAATATTTTTAATGATATTTGTTTTTTCTATTTGTGGAAGAATTATAAAATATTGTTATGATTGTTCAAATCAATATATTCTAGCTCTTTTCATATTTTCTGACTATAACATAGTTGTATGCATGGTGTAAGAATACACCATGTTTTCACCATAGTTGTATGCATCAAAGACTATGAAGAATAAAATGTTCTTTAGAATAACATAGTTGTATTTTTTTTTCAAAGCCAGATTTCTGGAAAACCCTGAATTGTTTTGAGTCTTCTAGCTTAATTATAAGCTAATTTAATAAATTTGCCGTGCCATTTTTGTGGCATACTTGAGTAATGTGAAAATCGTCTAAGATCACAGAATGTTTAATTCTGATATATCGTCACCTCAGAATTACACTGTTGTATGTAGCATTTTTATTATTTTCGAGTTATCAACATCACAAAGTTGTATGTTCCGCAAATATTTGTTTGGTAGAGTTTTAAACTCAACCATTCCACTGTAGTCAACCATAATTCCATAGTTGTATGAAGGTTATATGGTTATATAACTATTTTCATTTACATGATAGTTAATAAGGCATATTGTAGGGAAATGTTTCCAGACTAATATTTTTATTGATATTTTTTTTTCTATTTGTGGAAGAATTATAAAATATTGTTATGATTGTACAAATCAATAAATTCTAGCTCTTTTCATATTTTCTGACTATAACATAGTTGTATGCATGGTGTATGAATACACCACGGTTTCATCATGGTTGTATGCATCAAAGACTATGAAGAATAAAATGTTCTTTAGAATAACATAGTTGTATTTTTTTTTTCAAAGCCAGATTTCTGGAAAACCCTGAATTAATTGAGTCTTCTAGCTTAATTATAAGCTAATTTAATGAAATCTAATATATACACTACCTTTTCAGATAAGTGTAACTTTACCAACTGTAAGGCTACAATCACAAAATTTTTTTTTTCTTTTTTCTCAGAATTTAGTGGCAGAATTTAGGTTCTGCACGTAGAATAGTATAATTCTGAGGTGACGATATATATTCAATGGGAATGGAACTTCATTAAATATCAAATAATATACGAGAAAACTTACGTCTCGAGTAATTTCGGAATACGATTTTCACGAAATTCCTCGAAAATTAGTGCTTTGGCATTCTACAAGCTACAAGTAGGTTATTACCGAGATTTAATTGGATCGAATTTGTATATTTTTAGTTATAGAGGAAATAAAAACAAAATTTCAGATATGTATAACTCCTAAACCATTCGGCTGATTATGCCAATTAACGAACTCAAGTGTCACATTCGGATGTGCAACCTACCCTAAAAATTGCAAGTCGCTATCTTTTTCCGTTCTCAAGTCATCGTGAGATACATAATTTTTTTTTAATTTTCTAGTGATACGATCCTCACAAAATTTCACATAGGTACGTCTTTATGTCGGTATTCTACAACTAGCTACGAAGTTCTATAGTGATACCATCTCCTCAAAATGTCACATGCGTGTTTATGTTGGCATTCCTCAACTAGTTACCAAGTTTCAATTCTATCGGTATTTTTTGAGTTATAGAGAAAATAATAATCCGAATGGGTAACTACGAAATTGTTTTACCGATTATACCCAACAGCAACAACTGTCCCATTCGGATGCGCAACCTACCCAAAAAATTGCAAATTGCTATCACTTTCCGTTCGAAAGTTATTCTGGCAACAGTCACCCATCCAGCTACTGAACTCAGCCAAGGCTGCTCGGATCTCCAACAATATAATTCCGATTGTGTTCAAACTTTAAACATGCTTATTACATAAAATAAGTACCTAATTTGTATATATTTTACACTACATAAACTGTTAATGTGTTATTTTTCTTCTATAAGCCTCTACAAGTTTCTCTGTATTTTAGGTGTAACATAGTTATTAAAAATTGGTTCAAGCACTGACGTGAAGTCAGGAGCTTTTGCGTATGTTCTGCTGTCCATCCTCCTGTATTGGACACTCTTAATCGAATGTACCATTGTAAATTCCCGATTATGCCCCAAAACGAACTTAACTCTCCAAGTTATCGAGGCAGCGGTCACCCATTCAGCTACTGAACTCACACAAGTCTGCTCGGATCTCCGACAATATAGATCTTATCGTGTTCAAACTTGGAACTTGGCAGTAGAGTTAGTTTTTGATAAAAGTAATACATAAAAAATAATACATAACATTTCAGAAGTCCCCTCTCACAATTATACTCCTCTGTAGCCCCATGGATCTCTTGAAGAAGAATCGCCTCCGCTAGTTTTCAAAGATATTCACTCTTGTTCCTAGAAATCTCTTCAATATTTGATTTAAAAAAGGAAAATGTTGACCCTCCTGGTCTTAGGAGGGTCTCCGTCCGTTCTCAAGATATCGTGGCAACGGCTGGCCGACTGGCCGGACAGAATCAAATTAGACCTCGAATTCTTCATCGGGGAGTCGAACCCAATCGTTTGAGACCATTTTCGGCAAAAAAAAAATCGAAAATTACAGACATTTGGGCAAAATGATAACGCCATGTACCCCACAAAATACGCGCAAAAAGTGGGAAAGCACAGTGGACATTAGCTTTGGCACTCTTGTTCAAACTTTGACAATTCATCTCCGAAATTGTTGGTTTCTCAGAGTTGGGAATGATATCAATGGACTCTTAATAATAAAACTGCATCATAAAAGAAACTAAATTAAAATTAAAGAAAGAACTTAACCGAGATATTCATTCCTCAAATGTACTCTGAAAATTATATTATATCAATTGAAACTTAGCCAATATTCCAGTTTTGTTTTCACTGCAGATATTCTGAACACAATTTGATAAACTTACCAAATTATATATTTCCATCATCATATGGATTATCGGGGGGCATATAGGGTAGGATTAATTATAATATACTTCAATTGATCATTTTGCATTCAATCATACTTTGTTTGTTAGAACCGAAATACATTTGATATGTCTGTTATAGGTAGATAAGATTACATGTTTGAACAGTGAACACAGACATATCTCCGAAAGTATAAGCTTGTTAGAGTTGAAAATGATATCAATGGATTCATATGATGAAACTGCATCTTTAAAAAAAATTGAATTCGAAATTTGTAATGTAAAAAATATGTTTTTTTCGTTACTCTTTTCGTTACCATCTGGCCGATTTTGACCAATAACGAACTTAACCGAGATATTTATCTCCCAAACCTAGTCTAATGATTTCAACTGTCTAGCTCATTCCGTTCGAGAGTTATCGTATTAACGGCCGGAATGATGGAATCGATTTCGACCATGGATTCTTGATCAGTGAGTCGAACCAAATCGTTTAAGACCATTTTCATCCAAAAATTCGAAAATTTCAGACATTTGGGCAAATTGATAAGCACTCTATTCCGAGGGACAAGAGCGCTAAAAAGCCTTCTTCTGAATAGTGAGAGTATCATTCATGTATGAAGAACTTTCCAAAAAATTATTCCATAAGACAAAACATAGTGAAAATTTGAATAGTACACCAACTCTAATTAAAAATCCAATTTATCTCTCAGCATGAATAGATTGTAGCATGCGGTATTAAGTCTTCCTTTGGGTTTTTCATTTTGAGGACCCCATTTTAAATGCTTGTCAAGAGTGATCATGTTATGGATAATATGACTAGCGTCAAAAGAGTAACAATTATTTGAGTAATAATATGAACAAGAGCGCAAAAGCTCCTGACTTCTTGCCGAGTCTTTTCCTACGATGATCAAGCGGAGCTTAAAGAAACCAAGCTAAAAGGAACACGGTGAAATATTCGTCAATTGAACATCAACAAATATTCCCCCGTGATGCGGCCTAGCTACGTCATAGCTCAACGTCCCTCCAAAAGGGAAAGTATCATTCAGGGCAGATACGTACCGGTTTCACGGTTTTTACCTATCATCAGCGTAACTTAGTCACTGATTGAGGAACGAAGGAGCTCTAGAAAATTATGGTGGCGAAGTACCGGAAAGCAAAGATATTGGCAATTAGCCTCCTTCGACATTTAACCTAAATAGTTCAGTAAGGGCCCCAGTGTACTAGGGCCCTTGGTTACTAAGCTACGCCTCTTGATAAAACTCGAAACATACATATGTACAGAATGAGTCTTCGAGTTGTATATTAATTTTAATCATAGATTCCTCTCAACAAACACTTTTTTTATTAACCATTTTCCCAGATATGGATCAGGTAAAATGTTACAATGTTTAAAGGTTTCACAATGTGTCGATACATCCCTGCATACATTCTCTATGACATTGACGTTGAACGAGAAACTGTTACGGCAACGTGGTTTACAACTTGATTCGGGATTCGCATGCTCAGGGGCGGATCCATAAAAGTGGTAAAATTTCTGGAATTTCAGATTTTACAACATTGAATGAAGAATGTCTCGAAAACGGTGCGTTTAAGTAGAAAAAATGAAGAATAATTTAATTCGCTAAAATAATTGAATATTCTTGAAATATCGCAAGATAAACTTTATCTGCATTCCTTATGCTAATTTCATTTGGTTCTATGAATCCGTGAGTCTATAACTAGGAAACTAGTGGTAGTAGGAACGAATTATATTGGGAGGATATGTGTCATAGGTATAGAAAAGTTCTCACCTACATTCATTTCAATCGGAAAAACCATGTCAAAGGTACAAAACAAACACTGATTTATGATCGAAATTTCAACATCCTGTATCTTTTTACCTGAGCCGAATTTGAAAAAAATAGTGAATTGAAAAAAAATTGTTCAAGCACTGACGTGAAGTCAGGAGCTTTTGCCCGTATGTTCTCTTGTCCATTCTCCTGATGGTAAATTCGATTAAGATTGTCCAATACAGGAGAATGGACAAGAGAACATACGCGCAAAAGCTTCTGACTTCTGACACGTCAGTGCTTGAACCAATTTTTTTTTCGATGATTTTTTTAAAATTTTCTAGTGCTACGATCCTCACGAAATTTCACACACGTCTTCATGTCGATATTCTACAATTAGTTATCAATTCGATCCAGTCTATATTTTTTAAGTTATCGACGAAATAATATTCCTGATGGGTATAACTCCGAAACCGTTGGGCCGATTATGGCCAACAGCGAACTTAACTCTCCCATTCAGATGTGTCCCTATCTCCTTTCGTTCAAGAGTTGTCGAGGCAACGATCACCCATCCAGCTACTGAACTCGCACAAGGCTGCTCGGATCTCCAACAGTATAGATCCAATCATGTTCAAACTTGGAACTTGGTAGTAGAGTTAGGTTCTGAAAGCTCTCGCAAAATTTCAGCGATGTCGGACCAAGTGTTTTTGATATATAGAATTTTTTTCAATAATTTTCTATGATTTTTTAAAAATTTTCTAGTGATACGATCCTCACGAAATTTTGCAAGAATATTTGCGTTGTCATTTTACAACTAATAACCATGTTTGAATTGGATCGGTTTTGTATTTTTTGAGTTATTGAGGAATTAATAACCAAATTTCAGATGGGTATAACTCCAAAACCGTTCTGTCGATTATGGCAATAGAAAAACTCGAATGGCGCATTCATATTATCAACCAAACCTGAAAATTTCAAGTCCCTATCTTTTTCCGGTCTTAGGTTATCGTGACGTAAATAATATTTATCAACAATTTTTTTTAAATTTTCTAGCGATACGAATCTCACAATATTCCACAAAAGTCTTTAGCTTTATATTCTACAACCACTCACCAAGTTTCAATTTGATCCGGTTAGTATTGGTTTTACACAAAATTATTACTCGGAAACCATTGGGACGATTATGTCCATTATCGAACTTGTCCGTCGTATTGGGAAGCGCCGCCTACCCTGAATATTTTAAGTCGCTATCTCTTTCCGTTCTCAAGTTATCGTGGCAACGGCCAGCCGGACAGAATCAAATTTGACCTCGAATTCTTGATCAGGGAGTCGAACCCAATCGTTTGAGACCATTTTCGGCGAAAAATTCGAAAATTACAGATATTTGGGCAAAATTATAACTCAATGTTACCCACAAATTATTATATCTTGGTAAACTTGAGCCATATGTTTTTTTTTTCACTTCAATAAATATAATGTGAATATAATATCAATATCATATTTCGTTATAATAAACACCCAACGCAGTCTTCAGAGGAAGGGAGTTATTCATTTTACCTGAAACCTACCTATACAGGGTGTCCCGGGAAGAATGCGACAAACGGATACCATTAATTAATGACATCAAGCTGGACCCGCCTGAGTGCCTTCGTTTTGGATATACAGGGTGATATTCATCTTATGAGTGAAATTTTACACTTCAATAACTTTTGAACTAATCGACCGAATTATTTCAAATTTTGAAGCTTTGTCACCCTTTACTATCGCCCTCCTTCGATATGTCTGAAATCGAATAAATCAGATCCGGACTGGGAAAATTGTAGACTTTTCCTATTTTCGTGAATATTGGATAACCCTGTACATGAACATTATGATTTTTCATACAGGGTGATCAATTAACATTCCCTTCAATAAATTTTGAACTTATAGGTAAAATTATTTAAAATTTTAAAGTTTTGTCATCCTTTACGACTGCATTCTTTATATTTTCCTCAAATTGGAAAAACAGAACCGGTCTACGAATATTTTAGATTTCCTATATTTCCGGTGATATCGGATCAGCCCGTAGGTGAACATTATGATTTTTATGAGAAGTGCGCGAATATTTGACTAACACTTTTGAAAACAGATGGATTGGACGTGCTGGACATGTGACTTGGCCTCCTCGAACCCCTGATCTGACACCGTTGGATTATTTTTTATGGGGAGGTCTGTGCAGTACAGATAAACAATAGGGAGCAACTGCTACAAACAATTATTGATGCTTGCGATATTATTAAATCACAACGGAATACGATAGCAAAAGTGGTGAAAGAACTGTATCAACGTGCTCAAAAAGCTTTTGAAATGGAGGGATACCATTTTGAACAATTCCTGAACTGAACATTTTTATATTTGATTCGTTTTTGAGTTCGAATATTTTCAATTTATTTGCTGTTTTTTATTCTATTCATTATCCAGTTTGTTGATTGAAAGTTTTCGCAAATTAATTCGTTTCATTTAATAACACTTTTTACGGATTTGATATCTTAATCTGAACTATCTACTTAAACACTAGTATTCTTTTTCAGTCATAAAAATCATAATGTTCACCCATGGGCTGATCCGATATCACCGGAAATATAGGAAGTCTAAAATATTCGTAGACCGGTTCAGTTTTTCCAATTTGAGGAAAATTCCAAGAAAGCAGTCATAAAGGATGACAAAACTATAAAATTTGAAATAATTTTACCTATAAGTTCAAGATTTATTATTATTATTATTATTATTATACTGATCCTCCTGGAAGGGAATGTTTATTGATCGCCCTGTATGATGGTGCCAAGCAGAGATTTAGAATTTTTATTATGAATTAATTCTTTATGGTTACGATAACGAAAACGAATCATAATGTAAATCTACACGGTGATCCAATATTCCCGAAAATAAGAAAGATCTAAAATTTTCCCAGTCTGGATCTGATTTATTTGATTTCAGAAATATAGAAGGAAGGCGAAGGAAAAGGGTGACAAATCTTCAAAATTTGAAATCATTCGGTCGATTAGTTCAAGAGTTATTGAAGTGTGAAATTTCACTCATATGATGAACATCACCCTGTATATCTCAAACGAAGGCACTCAGGCGATTAAAACCTCTTGATACCAGTCCAGCCTGACATTAATTCATGGTATTCGTTTGTCGCATTCTTCCCGGGACACCCTGTATAATCCATGTTCGGAATCGAATCAAAGTTGTAAACAGCATCTAGAATATAAAAGCAGTGAAAGCTGCGGAGCCGATGCGACATTCAAAATTCCTTTTCTGACTTATTCAAATGTGTTTCTAATAAATATGTTGTTCGTTCATTCAAGAAACCACCATACTTCCCGGGCATCCTATGTGCAGTTAAACGAAACGTGGCCATTTGAGTTCAATTGAATACCTACATCTTTTGCGGTGCACACACCGTGTATTATGTAGATGAGGATTTGTTAATGAATAATTCAAATCCAATCTATTCTTCATTTGAATGTCTACAAATAGATCTTCCGGGTTTCATAGGCAAACGTCGATAACTTTCGAGATGTCCACCGGAAAAGAATAATGAGAAGATTTCTGGGTCGTGAACTTGGAATGTCTTGGAAGGAGGACTGATAGTTGAGGTAGGCAGAATTTGCTTCAATAAAGAACTGAAACAGTAACGTTAAAATTGTTAACTTATACAGGGTGACTCAGGGGTACGTACAATTTTTTTTTCAAATTTGTCAAATTTAAATAATGGTTCATAACTTTGATTATATCCAAGTTATCGACAATCAGCACATCAATCAGCACATAAAAATATTTTTATCTATATACAGGATGTCCAAAAATGAAATTCACACATAAGTTCGGTTTTTTAAATGGCAACTCCCCTTTTTGCGTGTATGTTCTGGGAAACATCGCGTTATCATTTTGCCCAAATGTCTGTAATTTTCTAATTTTTTGCCGAGAATGGTCTCACACGACTAGGTTCAACTGATGACTGATGAAGAATTAGAGGTCAAATTTGATTATGTCTGGCCGGCCGGCCGTTGCCACGATAACCTGAGAACGGAAAGAGACAGCAACTTGAAATTTTCAGGGTAGGTGGCGCGTCCCAATACGACGGACAAGTTCGTTAATGGGCATAATCGGCCAAACAGTTTCCGAGTAATCATTTTGCTTTAAACCATTACTAATCTGATCGAATTGAAACTTGGTGAGTAGTTGTAGAATACAGATCTAAGGACGTTTGTGAAATTTTGAGAGAATCGTATAGCTAGAAAATTTTAAAAAAATTATTATTATTTATGTCGTGATAACCTAAATTTCCAGATTAGGTTGTACATCTGAATACGACATTTGAATTTGCTTATAAGCATAATCCACCAAAAGGTTTTGGAGTTATACCCATCTGAAATTTGGTTCTGATTTCCTCAATAACTCGAAAAATTCAAAACCGATCCAATTCAAACATGCTTATTAGTCGTAGAATGTAAACGCAAAAATTCTTGCAAAATTTCGTGAGGATCGTACACTAGAAAATTTTAAAAAAATCATTGAAAATAATTGAAAAAAATTCCCAAAAATTATAATATTCATAATTCTACGATAGCTGAGGTTATTTCATTGGTCATTTTGCATTCAATCATACTTTGTTTTCTAGAACTGGAGATACATATTTTATATCATGAGTAACGAATTTTGAATATAACCAGAAATAAATATGTCTCTTATCGGTAGGTAAAATGACATGTATGAACCCAGATCATCATATATATATTCATAGATACAAATCTGGGCGTTAATTTTTGATTACAGCATTCTGTGGAATCATAGAATTACGAATTAATATTGAAATTTTTAAAAATCATATCTCCGAAAGTATTAGTTAGAGTTGAAAATGATATCAATGGATTCTTATGATGAAACTGCATCTAAAAAAAATTGAATTTCAAATTTGTAATGAATAAGAAACTGTTAGGCCGATTTTGCCCAATAACGAACCTAACCGAAATAATTAATTGTCTCCCAAACCACTAAAAAACTGATAAGCACTCTGTTCTGAGGAACAAGAGCGCCAAAAAGTAATATGAAAGACATCCATTAATTTTTGCTGGAGAACCACATCATAACAAATTTTGAATCAATTTAGAAACACCCTATACAGGGTGTTTGGCAATTCGACGAGATACTTTGTGATCGACTTTTCTATTGTTGGAATAAAATAGGAGAAATAGTGGCTGAGTGGTCCCGCACTTCAGTGGAGAGGGGGTAGGTTCTTTGGAAAAATGTGAAAATGGGCGCCACGTGATTTAAATTCCACTCAGTAGGATTAATAATAATTATACCATTAAAATCACGAAAATGATATTTGAATATTTTAATTGTCGGCAAACTGATAAAGTTGTCTTCTCCGTATATAGGCCTATATATGGCGCACAATTCAAATACATAAACTATAATAGATGTTTTAAATATATGTTCTCGGTAGTCACAAACGGTAATCTCAATTAAATAAGTTTATACAAATTGAAAAGATAAACCCAACGGTAAGGAAACTGGGAGATATGGAGAAAGGGAATAATTAGGAGGAAAAGAGGAGTTAATAATATCAGCAGATAAAGTAAAAGTTTGTCACCACTTCCTAGCGTTAGCGATACTGAACAAGGAGTCCAATCCTGACCAACCGCAGCTTCAACTCTGGTTCTGTTGGGGTTGATATTTTCCCAGTATCCGGTAATGTAAAGTTGGCATACAGAAAGGTGAGCCAGGGGAAATTGTACTTATGGTTGAATAGTACTATCGGTGCAGGGGGTATTACAAGCACCCTAAAAAAAAGAAATACGACCATAATGAAAATTGCGTCCTTATCGAAAACTACATTTAAAAAAAACGTTCGATATTTACCTCTGTATGATGGAGGAGAGGGTCAAATCGGCTTCAGTGATCCCTGGGGATAATAATGCTGATGTATATCCGGGATGGTATGGATATGGACACTTTTCGTCTGATTTCAATGTCCAAATTGGTAAGATTATGAAAAAGGCCAATTAATTCCGTCTACTGACGTTGGAGATTGCAAATACGATATGGAATACGGTAATATTGGATGACCTCCAAAATTTCCAATGAAAATAATCCCATAAATGGAAAGAATTATCACTTTCTTCAATTTTCAATTCGGAAACGCCCAAATCGACTTCATTCAATGAATTCACCATTAGAAGATGGAGGAAAAGGAACGTTTTTGTGCCGGTAATTTGAATCAATCAGAGCGCCGCAATTTATGGTTTCAGAATTGCCAATACATTTAAACACCCTAAACATCCTTTGTCTCATTTTAATACTTGTAATTGGACATATCACCATCTTATTCGCCCCAGATATAGCGAAGGAAAATATGTTAATATTTGAGTGCATCACCTGGACGAGAAAATAGGCGGAGAGGACGTTGGGGTTTTGAAATTGTTACGGTGCATGAAATGAACACGTAACAACTTTAACGGGGTTATACTAGAAATCATTTGCAACGATTTGAGTCCAGTGAACCATGGACAAAAGTCTATGGTTACTGAGATAATTAAATTGATAAAACGACTTTTTGAAAGTTTTTCGACTTACCATCGAAAACAATCAATTTTGTGGAAACTACTCAACACTGAATATAGAAGTGAGGTTTTTTTGAAAGCTGATGAGATGGGCATCATTTTCAGAAAAAAAATCAATCACCAAAATAACGATTAACCTGAAAAATAAAGACTCTGAACTGGCATCAATTGTTTTTCTCATTAATTTTCATGAAACAATTGCGTATGTGTCGTAAAAATCATGATTAACTTTGCGTACAGATAAGTGAAAAACTTCCTTGATTGATGAACTTTCCAACAAGATACATATGTGATGAATTTTTTCACGAGATCAAAAAATATAGCCGGAAATCCGAGCAACAGACTTTTTCGATACTTGGTTATCCCAAGGGTGTAGCCAGGGGGGGCGGGGGTTTTTTGGGGCTTCACCGAATCACGAGTGAAATAGAGGATATCTGACTGAATAAATATTTATGGAAAAAATCTATTACTTGCTCGGTTATCCGGCCATATTTTTCGATTTTGTGAAAGAATTATTGACATATGTACCTTTCTGAAAAGCTAATTAAACAAGGAAGTTTTTTCCTGAATTTGTACAGGGTGATTCACTTATCTTGGTCACCCCAATTTTCTCCGAAACGGCCGAATATATTTTAATTCTGTAAGCTCCGTTTTACAAGTCAACGTTGACTTGGCTGCGTGTAGAAGTTGGCGTTAAAAATAAAGATAATTGGCGTCGCGGCGCCGTTACCTTTTTTATTATGCCATTTGAAAGATGATTCAATTCTGAATTTTATTTCCAATACCATTTTTTCCCATTTTGAACCGTTAGCGGTCTACAGGGCGTTTCATGTTAATTCCATCACATTTTTGCGCGTTTTTCTGAGGAACATCGCGTTATCATTTTGCCCAAATGTCTGTAATTTTCGAATTTTTTGCCGAAAATCGCAAATTTCACAAACGTCCTTAGGTTTGTATTCTACAACTAATCACCAAGTATCAATTTGATCGGATTTGTATTGGTAGAAAACAAAATTATTCCTCGGAAACTATTAGGCCGATTATGCCCATTAACGAACTTGTCCGTCGTATTGGGATGTGCCACCTACACTGGAAATTTCAGCTAGCTCTTTCCGTTCTCAAGTTATCGTGGCAACGGCCAGCCGGCCGGACAGAATCAAATTTTACCTCGAATTCTTCATCGGGGAGTCAAACCCAATCGTTTGAGACCATTAATAACAATAAAATTTAGAATTGAATCATCTTTCGAATGGCATAATAAAAAAGGTATATTCCTGGGAAAAAAAATTGACGGCGCCGCGACACCAGCCATCCTCATTTTTTTCGCCGACTTCTACACGCATCTCAAGTCAACGATGACTTGTATAAAACGGCGTTTACAGAATTGAAATATATTCGGCCGTTTCCGAGAAAATTGGAGTGACCAAGATAAGTGAATCACCCTGTACACCAAGTTCATAATATTGTTTTCGAGTAATTCTCAATTGTTTCATAAAGATTTTAAGAGGAAAACAGTTGATGCTATTTATGACCCCTTATATCTCAGCTTATGTAATTTTTGCGCGTATGTTCTGGGGAACATACGCGTTATAGTTTTGCCCAATGAAATTTAATTCTGTGGTGCCGTCCGGCCGGCCGTCCGTTGCCACGATAATTTGAGAACGAAAAGAGCTAGCGACTTGAAATTTTCAGGGTGGGTGGCGCATCGTAATACGACGGATAAGTTCGTTAATGGGCATAATCGGCCCAGTGGTTTCCGAGTAATAATTTTGTTTTCAACCAAAATAAATCCGATCGAATTTAAACTTGGTGAATAGTTGTAGAATATAGACCTAAGCACGTTTGTGAAATTTTGTGAGAATCGTATTGCTAGAAAATTATTAAAAAGTTATTAAAAAATATTTTTGTTGTCACGATAACCTGAGAACGGAAGGAGATAGCGGCTTGAAAATTTCAGGTTAGGTTGTGCATCTGAATGCGACATTTGAGTTTGTTTATGAGCATAATCGTCCAAACGGTTTTAGAGTTATAGCCATCTAAAATTTTCTGAAATTTGGTAGTTTTTTGTTCCTCATTAACTCGAAGAATACAAAACCGATTGAATTCAAACATTACTATTAGTTGAAGAATACCAACGCGAAAATTCTCGCAGAATTTCGTGAGGATGGTATAACTAGAAAATTTAAAAAAAAATAGTTGAAAATTATTGAAAACAAATCTATATATCATAAACTATTCGTCCGGCATGGCTGAAATTTTGGAGCAGCCTTCAGAACCTAACTCTACTGCAGAATTCCAAGTTTGAACACGATCGGATCTATATTGTTGGAGAACCGCGCAGCCTTTTGTGAGTTCGGTAGGAGATGCGAATCGTCGTATGATATGTTGTCTATGGACGTATTTTTGCGAGAACCTTCAGTTCAAAAATAAAAATATGAATGTCATGATGACATATCTTTTACGCGTATGTTATGGGAAAATCGTATTATGTATTTCATCACAAATCTATGGGAGATGATAGCCCTACATCGCATGCGCCCCGTTTTAACCTCAACATCGAATCTGATCTGAATGTGATCAAAACACAAATACAAAACGTAAACAAAATATTCTCAATCCACGAAGTACGAACGAGTATTCCTTCTGTTGAAAATAATCGAGATTACCTTGTATTTGAAGATTGGAGGAATCTAGAAATATTGTTTACGTATGTGAAAGAAATTCCAAATTATGGAGAACTGTGGAAAAGTTGTTCAGAAAGAAGATATCTGGTATATGTCCTTCAGGATTTCTGGCTAAAAATCAGCAGTAAGTAATAGAAGTGAATTGAATGAATTACTTTACTCAGAGAAATCCAAGTCTTAATATTTTCTTTCAGGTTGAAATGAATTAAGGTCCAGTTGACGTAGAGCAAAAAAGTAATGCTTTTCGACAAATAGAATGCATGAGTTACTCTTGGAGTTACTGCAGATAGAATTCTTAAAAACAAGGTATATGGAACTTAGTCGATTGAATATTTGTGAAGATTAAGTATACCTCATGAGAAAATTTAATATTGATAAGAGGCAACCAAGATGACATGAACACTAATGGCGTATTCCATTGGTAGAACTCATGCGCACTGAGTGCATGAATCGTATTCCATTGGGGAATTTCGTCAAGCATTTTGACACATTTTGACGTCCAGTGCAACATTTTTTGCACTCAGTGCGTGCTCAGTGCAGCACTGGTGCTGCCAATGGAATACGCCATAAAATTTCTGCACCTACCCTATTATTCAGATTTGGCCCTTAGCTACATTTACCTGTTTACACATAACATTTGCATAATACTATTGCACAAAAAAAAACAGTTGAATTACGCTTAGACCAGTGAATTTTGAACACTTTTCTGTTTTCCTGATATCATGGGTCTCTTACGATCCATCATCAGGGTGTGTGGATGCCAGCGTGTACCTATATAATAGGAATCTTAACAAAACATTTTAATTTTTCTAATTGCAGAATATTTTAAAATATGGGAGTAGAAGGTGATGCAATATAACATGTGTGTAGGTATGTGCGATTGGCTCAGTGGTAGAGTAATTGACTTGGGAGCGGAAGCCCCAAGTTCAATTCAGAGGCTAGGAAAGAAATTTTCTAGTCACGGTAATCGCCACCATTCGCTGTTGGGTCAAAAATTAACAGTGCTGTGCCTAATGTGGCGTAAGGACACAGTGACAAAGCCTAAACAGAACACAACTGCTTCTCCTAACTCAGGGCAAGCTCTTAGAGCTTATGAGGGGTGGAAGACCCAGGAGGATCAGTATAATAATAATAATATATTATGTATATTGTTTTCCCGTGGAACTTCAGGTATATGTTTCTTAAATGCTTGTTGCTTAGCATGCTTAACAATGAATACCTCTAAAGAACAGATTTTACTAATATTATAATAGAATGGCTTGATAATTCAACGCTAACTTTGAAAATGATGTATCCTAGTGTTGCGGAGGAAAATCCAAGTATATTTTACAACGAGAAGTAGTATATAAGGAAATGGAGAAAGTCAGTTATCATATTTTAATAATAATCTATATACAAGTATTTATCCTCCCTGCAATGTTTCACGAATCCTCCATGATTATGTGGGCAGCAGTGGTCCAAACTCGAAAAAATGCATTGCATGCTGCTTGATGTAGAATTGAATTTTCAAAATGAATGTTATTCTTGATCTCTCTTGAAGTAAATAATCGAATATGTTAATAGAGTTTTATTCGAAATTATTTCCTTTGTTTGTATTACGGCTTCAGTGAAGTATACAATTTTTTTGTTCACTGAGGGCTGATATATTTTACGACCTGTAAACTGTCAAGTAGCCTTACCGAAAGGAAAGTAATCTGTAAATGTTCACTTTAAAGGGGATCAGTAAATTCAACGAGCACATAGTTGACGAATACTTTACGGAGAGGTTGAATAAATCGGCCCTTAGTAGATAGTATAAAACAATATATAGATTGGTATCTAAATAAATGAATCTTATTTTCACAATAACTCTTTTCCCCTAACCCATGAAAACAAATTTTCACAGACAATTTACATGAATCATTAGCTTCAAACGTTCATTATCTTGAAATACAAATGAATAAGTGGAAATTTAATTTTAATATTTCAATATTGAATGGAATATTTAGAGTTTATCTATAATTTCAGATATCTCATCTCATCAACGATTGACAAAAGTATTGAAATTGATTATGCATTAAACGATGTGTTCAAATGTCAAATTATTACCATATTCCATATCGACAGACATTCTTGTAATGATTATGAAGAATTAAAAAGGTTTTTTTATTAAATATTTAAAACTGTAATTAGTTCTTTGAAATACCATTGAATGAAGAAATTCTTGTAAGTTAACAAAATATCTTTATTTGAACAATAAAATTGGTTCAAGCACTGACGTGAAGTCAGGAGCTTTTGCGCGTATGTTCTATTGTCCATACTCCTGTAATGAACACTCTTCTTAATCGAATTTACCATGATGAATTCTATTGTCCATTCTCCTGTATTGGACACTCTTCTTAATCGAATTCACCATGATGAATTCTATTGTCCATTCTCCTGTATTGGAGACTCTTCTTAATCGAATTTACCAAGATGAATTCTATTGTCCATTCTGGACAATAGAATTCATCATGGTAAATTCGAATTAAGAGTCTCCAATACAGGAGAATGGACAATAGAATTCATCATGGTGAATTCGATTAAGAAGAGTGTCCAATACAGGAGAATGGACAATAGAATTCATCATGGTAAATTCGATTAAGAAGAGTGTTCATTACAGGAGTATGGACAATAGAACATACGCGCAAAAGCTCCTGACTTCACGTCAGTGCTTGAACCAATTTTTTAGTGATTACTTTTTCACATGAAATGATAACCATCTCTTCAGCTTTAAAAGAAATATTCATTGAATACTTTAGAGTCAAGAAGTTTTTTCAAAATTGATTATTTTCGATAACAAATCAGAATAGTTCCAAAAAGTTGAAAAATCCATAGTAACCATAGATTTTCGGACACAAGCCTCACTTTCGATTGCAAACACTGTTTACGTCTGTTAGCATTTTGCATTACTTCCATTTGTGGTTGTTTGCATGCAACCAGAAACAACCTGGTTGCTATCTGTTTACGTCAAACAAGCAAACATTCTCGGATATATGTTTGCTGTCATTTGTACGTTGTGACTTGTGAGGGAATTGGTTATGTTACTAATTCATGAACTTTTCTTAATTTATTTATTTCTATCCGCAGTTTTCACATTAACTAGCTTATTGTCACTCCTTTGCATCTCATCTTTATGTGAAGGCCCAATTTTGGCTAGAAGTGATACAAAACTATCAGGAGTAATTCTGAAAAATTAAGTAAATGAAATAGTCAGTTTTATTTATGAAACCAATCTAATGTAATCAGTCCAGAGAGAACTCAAACCAGAATACTTATGTAGGAAAACTTAAATAGTATTACTAAGGAATAAATACCTAAACATTAGTTGGAAATCCCGTTCTAAATAATTAGAATTAGAATGGAGGCCTAAAAGAAGTGAACATTTTTTTTCGCTGGAGGTTCATAATTATTGTCCAAAATATTACTTAATAATATAAGTTCATCTTTCATAATTAGAGAATGACTCGTAAATTATGCTCGACTTCCTTACACTATTCATTTTCGACTCACTGACCAAAAAACTCTGCCTATGAACTGCGAATCCAAAATTTCAAATTGTTTACATGCGTACATCAACCAAACTGTTCAGAAATACACTTTCAATTCCGTTCGACATTAATGACGTTTATTTTTCAAACTGAACCAAACGACAGCTAACGCAAACAGTAACCAGTTAGTTGAACGAAAGTAAGGCTCATGGTTCACTGGTCTCAATTCGTTGCAAATGACGTCTAGTATATCCCCTTAGATGGGTCACGTCGAATTACCCTGTATATCTTGAATGAATGGAATAAATTTCGACGAATATTTCCCTCAAATAGAACTTCTCATGCCTTCGGACTCAGGCTCTTTCCTCAAAATATGAAAATGAACTCATGCAATTTTTATAACACGCTTTCTTGCAAAATTATCGGTAATTTTTATGGACTTGTGCAATTATAACCGAAAATATATCTATTTGTTCTAGTATTGATTAAGTCCTCTTTACTTTGAATAGCACAATGTAATAAACTTCTGTGATTAATTCTTTAATGAAAGCCATGCAGGCAAAAAGAACAGTTTTTTCGAATGTAATACCGATGGCTTCGAATAAAGCAGTACGATGACAAGATACCACATAGATCACACGAGCATAATGTAGATATTATTACGAAAGTAAACTTTTTCAGTATGCAGATATCTGATTGTCATATTCGCTTTGCATAAAATGATATTAAAATTACCATAATTGCATCGATTATGAAGAAGGGGGGCACCGGATAAAGCAGGGTCGGCTCCAACAGGTGCTGAAATATTTAATTTCTGTTCCAGGTTTGAGAGTTCGTAACGTACCTGCGGTCCTTTGTACTTACATCATATACTTTTGCGCGCTATTACCAGGACAACCGGATTTCTGTAATTTACGAATTTTTTTATCGAGACTGGTCACAACCGATGCCATTTGACTCACTGATGAAGATTCTGCATTCAAATTGAATTCTATCCGTCCGTCCGTCCGTCCATCTGTCCATCCGTAAACACGATAACTTTCAAAAATATCTTAAGAAGCACTGATGTGAAGTCGGAGCTTTTTACGCGCATTTTCTGTTGTCTGCTCACGCCTCATGCACTCTCAAGAAATACTACTTGAACCTTCAAGCCGTTTTTTCAGCGTTATCACGTGAATTTTTTTTTAAAAGCACTGATGTGAAATAAGGAGCTTTTGTGCGCATATTCCATTGTCTATGCACGCCTCATACAAAGTCGATCAATCTGAATTTTGATACTCGATTCTAAAATGGTGGCTCGAAGGTATGTGCGGAATTTCAGCAGATTCGGACGAATAGTTTCTGAAATATAAAATTTTTGAGGAAATTAAAAAAAAAATTCCTAGTGATATCACAGCCCACTATATCTACTAGCCTGGAAGATGATAAAATGGCAACACCGCTCTGAGGCGTACGCCAGGCGATTCAGTCGAGCGTTTTTTATTGTAAATGGACGATTACTTCTGATTCTGGAGTTAACCATTATTGTTTTTCGCAGGCATTTCGTGGTATTTTTGTGTTTAACGGTGTCAAATGTGAATTAATGCAATGCAGTGATAAATATGGTCGGATATTTGATATTTGTATGTTCTGTGATTAAACTGCAGTGTGTAAATAGTGAAATTTCCTTTGGATTATTTCTACTTGGAGATGAGTACATTTCATTTGAGACTATAGGCAACAAGATGGACTAGAAATATGAGTGAAATAGAACTTTCATTTCTTCCGATTTTATAAAACATTTTGATGACCTTTCTAATAATTTTTCAACAATAATTGATCTGAACTGAATGGGAGATCAAGAAGCTCAAAGAATCTATTTATTTTTATATGTATTCAATTTCCAAAAGTCTGCATCTGTAGATACTTCAGTTGAAATCAATAAGGACCTTATTAATCTTAAATTATTCATTAAGAATGTTCAGATTTCCTGCAGTGATTTGAAATGGGTTCTTCCTTTCGATATTACCCCGAGCAGACGGTCTCAACTTACTAATATGCTTTCCCGCTACAGAAATATAATTAATGCGGGGATTCAGATTCAGAATTTATCAATTTGTTTTATCAACATTTTTACACAGTTCAGATAAAAAAATTGGTTCAAGCTCTATGGACAGGAGCTTTCTGGTGCTCTTGTTCAAACAGACAAATTATATCTCCGATATTGGTTTCTCAGAGTTGACAATTATATCAATGTATTCTTATGATAGAACTGCATCATAAAGGAAATTCAATTCAAATAATAGTTTATTTATCAAGATTAAATGAGCAATCTGATAATGAGAACTGCACCATTGTAGAAATCAAATTAAAATAGCTTAAATGAATTGGACTCTCTCTTATAGAACAGGATGACATGTACGGTTATGAACACAGATCAAATCAAATCAAATCAAATTTATTCATCATGAAAAGTTATAAACAAGAATAGTACATATACTCATACATGAGATATCTTTATACTAACATCAACTTAAAATAAAAATAGAATCAACCAACTTAATGAGTGTACCATTGGCAACTGGATTCACACTAGAAATGAACGAATCCAAGTCTGTGTCGTGAACCCTTTACCATAATATTAAGGATGCAAAACAGAATGGAGCAAGTGAGGAGGCCAGAGAGCCGGGCGAAAAAGTGCCCCGCCGGTAGATCACACTTAAAAACAGCCGGTAGTTTGCGTATTTTTCTTTTCTTCAAATGTTATGTATGTTGGATTATATCAGAAACGTAACATAGTTCTCCCGGATGTATTTTTTGGTTAGGAAACTGAACTTTCGTTCGATATTATTCAATGACTTGATAGTGTTAGGAAGTTTATCATAAAACTTAGGTGCAAAATATGTTGCAGTCCGTTGCGTGTGCGACTTGATGTATAGATGGGTTCGTAATAGATTAGATCTAGTGGTGTGGTACGTAGGTTTTTTTGGCAATCGATGCTGTAGCTTGGGTAGATAATTTATGCAGGCGTGAACATATAATAAATCATAGATAGAATAATTATAGCATTCTGTGAGAAACATAGAAGTACGATTCCTTATTGAAATTTCGAAAAATCATATCTCCGAAAGTATTAGCTTGTTGGAGTTGAAAATGATATCAATGGATTTTTATGGTGAAACTGCATCTTAAAAAAAAATGATTTTGAAATTTGTGAGTTGAAAAAAATTTTGTTTTTCGATACTCCGAAACCATCTGGCCTATTTTGCCCAATAGCAAACTTAACCAAGATATGTATCTCCCTAACTCACTCTGAAAATTTCAACTGCCTAGCTCATTCCGTTCGAGAGTTATTGTAGAAACAAAATTTTCAAATTTTCAAAAATTTTTTTTCACACTTTACGGTAACCCGATCAATACAAAACTTCACATGCATCAAAAGGTCATGATTCTAAAATTTGATGCTAAATTTCAGATAGATCGAGTGATTGGTTTCGGAAATATTCATAAAAAATGTTTTTACTAACAACGGCCATAACTCCGAAACCGCTTGATGGATTTCGCCCGTTAACGAACTCGTCCGAGATATTAACGCTCCAAACCTATCCTGATAATTTCAATCCTCCAACTCCTTTGGTTCGAGAGTTATCGTGTTAACGGATGGCCGGACGGCCAGACAGAATCGATTTCGACCACGGATTCTTGATCAGTGAGTCAAACCAAATCGTTTGAGACCATTTTCAGCCAAAAATTCGAAAATTACAGACATTTGGGCAAATTGATAAGCACTCTGTTCCGAGGAACAAGAGCGCCAAAAAGGATGTAAAAGCTACAAAATGAAAACTGATTTTTCTTAGAGATTTCAACAGCCTCTATCTTTTTACCTGAGCCGAATTTGAAAAATGGTTGATGAAAAAATGGGTTCAAGCTCTGTGGACAGGAGCTTTCTGGCGCTCTAGTTCAAACAGAAAAATTATGTCTCCGAAAGTATTGGTTTCTCAGAGTTGGGAATTATATCAATGTATTCATATGATAGAACTGCATCATAAAGGAAATTCAATTCAAATAGTAGTTCATTTATCAAGATTAAATGAGCAATCATGAGAATGAGAACTGCACCACATTATCAATTTTTTTTTTGACACTTTGCGGTAATCTAGTCAATTCAAAACTTCACATGCGTATAAAGGTCAGGATTCTACAATTTGATGCTAGATTTCAGATAGATAGAGTGATCGGTTTCGGAAATATTCATAAAAAATATTTTTACTAAAATCGACCATAACTCCAAAACCCCTTGATGGATTTCGCCCATTAACGAACTTGTCCGAGATATTTAGGCTCCAAAACCACCTTGCAATTTTCAATCCGCTAACTCCTTTCGTTCGAGAGTTATCGTGCCTACGGCCGGTCGGCCGGCCGGACAGAATCGATTTCGCACTCGGATTCTTGATCAGTGAGTCGAACCAAATCGTTTGAGACCATTTTCAGCGAAAAATTCCAAAATTACAGACACTTGGGCAAATTGATAAGCACTCTGTTCCGAGGAACTAGAGCGCCAAAAAACAAGTTTCGTATGACAATTGCCCAAAACAGGTTTAAAGTACCTACAAATAGTAGGTATTCCATAAAACATGTATGAAAGAAGATAAGTAATAATAAAAAATTACCTTGTAATCGATCAAAAATTTCCTGATCTACGTTCACCAAATTTTCTCCTCTCTCGAACTACAGAATTATGCTTTCAATATTTACGTAATATTTTCAAACATTTTCGGGTGAGGTCCCCGTTGCATCGCAAAAATACGAGTATTTCAACCCCAATATTTTTGAAGTTACAATATTCCCTTCTGTCAAGTTGACATTATGATAATTCATACATAGAATAATTATATCAATCTGTGAAATACGATTTACATTGAAATTTTGAAAAATCATATCTCCGAAAGTATTAGCTTGTTAGAGTTAAAAATGATATGAATGGATTCTTATGATAAAACTGCTTATTAAAAAAAAATTAATTTGGAATTTATTTGTAAAAAAATGGTTTTTTTTTGTTACTCCGAAACTATCTGTTCGATTTTGCCCAATAACGAACTTAGCCGAGATATTTATCCCCCAAACCTACTCTGAAAATTTCAACTCTCTAGCTCATTCCGTTCGAGAGTTATCGTGCCTACGGCCGGCCGGCCGGACCGGCCGGACAGAATGAATTTTGACCACGGATTCTTGATCAGTGAGTCGAACCAAATCGTTTAAGACCATTTTAATCGAAATATTCGAAAATTACAGACATTTGGGCAAATTGATAAGCACTCAGTTCCGAGGAACTAGAGCGCCAAAAAGTGTTTAATTTGACGATAAGAATCTATGGTTCAAATTAATAAACTGAAAATACCGCCGAGGTATCCATGTTGTGAATCACCAAATACATTGTTCCTTTGCAGGAACTCTAAAGGCCTCTAATACAAAAATGTTAGAAAAACAATTTTTAACGGCCTTTTAATTTACTGTCGTTAACTGTTATGTTATGTTAAATAGAAATTGAAAATCACAAACCGTCGTAAAGCCGAATTCAAACCTCAGGTAGCTAACTGACAATTCACAGTGGCACGGTTATCTACGGTTTGTGAATACCAAATCTCAGTTAAGATAGTTTAACAGCGCAGTTAGCGTTAAATACGTTAACAGAAGTTACGAAAATTTTGCCATATTTGCCAAATTTTGCCATAACTGAGACTATCCGTTAAACCCCTATTACACCATGCCTTTTTCGTGCCTATTTGTCAACCTGACTGACTGCCCCTGAAATTTTGAAGAAATACGCATGCGCCCGGGAATATTTTGTAGACTGTTTCAAGCTTGAAAATAAATAGAACTGGTTCTATTTGTTCCCCATGAATCGTGTTCAAGCCTTTTTTCGAAATGTCATGTCTACCAACACAATATTTATCTGTCTGACTTGACGTCTTCTTAACATAACCTAGTTTATTCTGTCCTTTGAATCACAGCCTTCGTAAATTCAATAATAAATTTATGTTTATTACTCTGAAGACATAAACTAACTAAACTCACGAAAGCAAGATAATCTGTGATGGCTATCCCCGAGTGATATGAAGTTTTCGCCTAGTATCGCAAAGTAATTATTAATTTCGTTTTTGGAGAAATGCTTTCTGGAATTACAGTAGTCGAATTTAAGCGAATAACCGGAACAGTGCGGTTAAGACAGATCCCTTGCTAAACATAACCGATCGGTTATAATAGCAAGGGATTGGTCTTAACCGCACTGTTCCGGTTATTCGCTTAAATTCGACTATTGTCTTTTTTCTGTATGTGAATTTGTACTCTATGTAGTAGCATATTAAACGTTTCTTCAGACATTCTTAAAACACTATGGTATTGTTTTAAAAAGATACGAACAAAACAAGAACTTAAGGTAAATATGTCAATTTCTTCAATGTTTGCACTCATTTGGGGGGAAATTCGCCCAACAAATAGCCATGAAAATAGGCGCAAATATAGACGTGAAAAAGGCATAGTGTAATAAGGATATTAGGATTTAACAGCGCTTTGTGAATACGGCGATATATGCATTACCAGGTCCTATCCTGCATCATCTGAAAGCGTGAACAATAAATTAGCCGACGTTGGTTATTTATACAATATAGCTATGATGCGGTAAGAATTACTGGATAAATTATAGGGCGTTTACTTACATTCTATAATCAATGACCATTCAAATTACCGTATAACTTCCCATATGGCGCAACGGACCACCCTGTAGTAACGAATGAAGGAAGTAATATCGATTGTGCCCATCCTTAATCATTACGAAAATGACCACTTTTTGACGCGAATATATAGGTTTTTAGCCCAATTTTGTGAATCTGTCGGAGTGACACCACCTATAGATATTGAATAATACTTTTTGGATCTCCTAAATCAATAATTTTTTTATTCGATCGTGGGAAAAGTGAGACTATGTTGACCTGTTTTCTATGCGCAAAGCTCAACATTCCAGAATAGTGGGCAGTTGCTAAGCAATTAGAAAATAACAATGCGGTAATATTCTTACCGCACTGCTGTAGCGTGCGGTAATGTTACAAATGGATTATTACAATAAAATGAAACAAAGTATGGTTTTAATTTTTATATTGATAAAGTTGTTATAGAAGAAACATCTAATTTAAAACGATATTCTTGAACACAAATTAATTGTTGTTAATATTTACATTCATTGTACAGTTTGTACAATTTGTAAATTGTACTGGAGGGCAACGAGAATTTATAGACGTTGAAGCTGCATGGCTAATTGTTTGGTTTATCTCGTTTCGATCATTTTCATTTGAATTCAAGGTAGGGGTGTTGAATATTTTATTAGCCGCTTCTACTTTATTATTAAGTGATTCGACAATATATTCTTCCGCCACATTGGAAGACTTCCATCCTCCGTGGCGCTTTAAAGAAGAATATCAGCTCCAGCATCTACCAAATGTGTTACCGATGATCTTCGGAAACAATATCCTGTATATTCTGTCGGATTTGGCAACTGTAAATAACTTGCAACAATTTGCGGCATTTTTCCAAATTGATTTATTCCAATGACTGTCTTCCATCCTTTTTCCTTGTTGAATTTAAAAAAAATCTAGGATTTTCAAAATCATTAGGCCTAAATGATACGTACTAACGTACTTTCTATAAACATTTAAATAGGTTTCGTCAATGATAAATGATCTAGGTTTATTTATTTTTTTCTGGTATTTTACCAGTATTTTTGAAATATTCTATATCCTGAACTTTCATTCGGACAAGCTCATCTCGTTGACAGGCTCCTGCTATTCGAAATATTAGAGCTACCTAAAAGGTAATAAAAAATTGCATATTTCGTATTTTATGTATTTTAAGTAATACTATTTTATCTATATCTACTTACTTTCGTCGATAAAAATAGGTCATCTGGGGCCTCTAAAATTGATTTCTGAACTTGTTCCTGGGTTAAATTTTTGGATTTTTTTGGTTTGTATCCTGTAGCTTCAAGTTTTAAAAATGCTCTCAGTTTTTGGTACTGGGCAATATTAATATTATTTTAACAGACAAAGTTGATCGAAGCATGGAATAATGTGCCCACAACATCGAAGATTTCATTGTTTTAGCCAATTCAGTAACATACGCCATCAATACATTCTCAGAAAAGGAAACACTGTTGTTTTTTCTGCAAAAATCCATGAAGCGTTGGTACGCAAGTTCATACTTCTCTCTGGATTTCGCCTAAAGTAAATTAAGTAAAGCCGCGTTCGCGGCTCCTACTAGTTCAGGAGGCGTGAAGGTAACAAATAATCACGACCAGTGTTCATGTTTATTAATTTTTTTTTAATTCCTTATAAAATCAACGAATCAAACAAAACCAGCTTGAAATTTATTTTACTTTTGTCATAACAAATTAATTTCCATGGTTACTACTTCTATATTTCAATATGAACATAGAGAAACCTATTTAAACTTACTTCATTACTTCTTGAATGAAATATTTTTTAATTAATTTTTTAAATGTAAATCAACGATCGAGGAAAAAATAGTATGTATAATTTGTGGGAAAAGCATATTCCCAAACTCCTGTGTTAGCAGTGAATTATCACAGTCGTTTGGGAATATTATGCTTTTCCCACTAATTATACAATACCTATACTATTATACATACATCGGCTGACAAGTCTATGAGGAAAACACAACTTTTTTCATCAAATTCGATTTTATTCATCAAAATAGTGGTCTTTCTGCGCTACCTTTCTTGAAGAAAGATGTATGTTGGGATTTGAAGATTTCAGCCCATTACAGATATAGTAATAATAATAATAATAATAATAAATGTCTTTATTTCAAAGAAAAGATGTACAGAAATCTCAAGGGGAAGTTCACCTAAAGGTGCTCTACCACTTAACCCTTGTTAACCAATAAATACCACTTGAACGTGCATAATACAACATAAAAAAAACAAATCCAAAATAACAGAAAGTCAAGAAATGAACACAAGAAACATATGAGAGAACATAGAATTTTTCAATGATATTATAATTTACCAAATGCCTCGAGACAAACAACAATCAGTTAAATGGAGTTGAGAATGTGGGCCTTGATTTTTTTTTTGAACATGAATTGGTTCAACTGTTTGAAATCATCAGGCAGCGCATTGTATAACCTATATATGTTGAAACGGAAACTTCTTTGGAATGTAGAAGTTCTGTGATGGGGACATGACAAAATATTTCTGTACCTTATATTAACACTATGAATATCCGCTCTGTACCTCAACTTGCTGTAGAGATATGGAGGGCTTTTTTTAACTATTATTTTGTGAAAAACGCAAAGAGCGTAATATTCAAAACAAAACTTCATGAAGGGATGAAAATTATTGTTATAAGTAGTTTCATTTTTGTTCAACCATTAGTTGTGAAAAAAAAAATAACTGTCAAATTGTCGCATCCTTCGAGGGGATATATCTCAACACGGGATGAGAATTTTAAAGAATTTCACAACGGGTCTTTCAATGGGAACGTCCCATTTTCCAATTGACATTACTCGCAATAATCCTAATTTATTATGAAAAATCGCGATTTGTTAATCTAACTCTACGTGCTTTAACAATTTTTGGTCGTTATAATTGTCCGGATAAAAGAACAATTGAAATTTTGGTGAAGAATTTGAAACAAATTTATACTTCATGATGTTACAGTGCCAGTGAGACAAAGAAATGCAAGAAGTGAAGAGAATATTGCTGCCGTACGTGAAAGTGTTAATGAAGACCAAAATTGATCGATTTCGCCTCGTTCACAAGAACTACTAATTTTTTATGGCCTGAATTGGTTCATCTTGATTTGCAGAACATGTGGTTTCAACAGTACGGTACAGCTTGTCATACTGCCAGTGACACAAGGACTTTATTGAAAACAAAATTCGGAGATTCGATTATTTCAAGAAATGGACTGATAAATTATCCGCCTCGTTCCTGCGATTTAACTCCATTGGAGTTCTTTCTTTGGGGTTACATTAAGTCATTGGTTCACATCAATCATCCAGCAAATTTGGACGATTTACCTATCAATATTGGACGAGGAATTGCTAACATATGACCTGATTTGTGTGAGAGAGTCATGGAAATTTGGGTAAAACGACTTCATTTCTGCCAGCGTTTCCGTGGTGGACATTTAAATGATGTTTTGTTTCATAACTAATGGTATCCATTGTACTTTATAATGAAATATTAATTTCAATAATTTTCAAATAAATAGTGTTTTATTTGCAAATCAAATTGGGGCGCTCTTAATGAAAGGCCCGCTATTTCAGAATATGCAAACCATAATATCATGTTTCATCTGAAAATATTTTTCTTAAATTTCAGCACCCTGTCTGTATCTTCGTAGGAAAGGGCTTCTGCGAATGAATTTCCTCGAAAAGCGGTGTTCACATTGTGACTTGAATCTTCGGTTTCAATGTGGCTCCATAATTACGGAATACACCGTATATTAAACAAGATTTGCTAAAGATACCTTCAATCTTCCCCCAATTTGTTTCAGGTGACTACCTAAGAGACAAATACGACGGAGCTACAGAGGTGAGGGTTAACAGAAGAGGTCGCCTACAGCTCAGAGACCCAAGGGTGAGATTGCCAACGGCCCAAGACCTCGTCTACATGGATGAATCGCCTAACTACTGCCTCAAAGATGATGCCATAGGTTCCCTAGGCACCCAAGGACGCACCTGCAGCAGAACCTCCCAAGATCTGGACGGGTGCAATCTGCTGTGCTGCGGAAGGGGCTACAACACCCTTAATTCGACTTTGGTGGAGAGGTGTGACTGTCAGTTCAAGTGGTGTTGTCAAGTTGAGTGTAAGACGTGCATTAAATCTTTGGACGTTCATACGTGTAAATAAAAAAGTTCCTTGTGCAAATGTAGGTATCAGTGACAATTCGTACTTTTATTTACTGAGGAGTCATTTCATCACTCGTCGGCTGAGAATGGTAGCCAAAAATAAGCTATTGTATACTGTCTTCCATTTCCCAATGTGGTATGTGGATACCGTACGAACGAATGAAAGTATACTGGATGAATCTTTAAGTTGTACATTCATTTTAACAATAGATTATTTTCATCAAATAAATCACGCTCTGGTGAAGAGATACAGGCTGTTCAAATTTCACAAAAAAAATAAGGTTTTCCTTTGTAGCTTTCACATGGTTATTCCGAATGAAATGAATTTTGGGTTGAAGTTTTCTTTAACTATACATAATTTTCAATTAACAGTTTTTTCCGACTTCCACTAGTTTCCTAGTTAAACATTCGCCAGTTCTAAAAACTATGAGAAATTATCATAAAGAAAGCAGAGAAAATTTAGCTTAAGTTATCATAAGAATCTATAATCATTTTAGAAAATTAAATTATATTATATTATTCTCCTTCATTTCTGCTAAAACGTACCGTTTTCGAGATATTCTTCTTTGAATGAAAAATCCAGAAATTTCAATACGCTTATCAATCCGGCCCTGCACTACAACCCTCGATTAAAAGTGAAAGCCACGTTGTCATCATTCAAAGATAATTCATCCTCACAACACAGACAGAGGAAAACGTCGTCTGTGTTATAGATTTGTTTATCGTACAAACGAGCTTCCGACGAAGATTCCAGTATTTTGTTCTCTATAAGTGCCTAATGAAACCATGATTTTCCTAATTTTTATTTTTAATTATATTCTCGATAACAATTATACTTCAATTGATTACGTCCGGCAACGTTGATCTCATCGAGACTCCTTGTCTATGGAGTTCGATCATAGATTTTATATTGAGGTTAGAACGATATAATTGTATTCATTTATAATTTGAAGGTAGTTAAATATTTAAGGATTTTTCTCTCAATAGACGATGATGACATTGTGTATAATATTAAAACGGAAACAATTGAATAATTAATGAATAGAATACGTATCAAGTTGAAGTGTTTTAATATTCAAGAATTGTGAGAAAATGTTGGTGCAAATGCTGCCACATTGAAAAATCTTATAACGCTTATAAATGTTTACCGGAGTTGAATCTGGAAACATATCAAATGAAAAAAGTGTTTCATTTGAAGAGAGGAATATATGGTTAAATTTAATGTACTTCTCAAAGACTTACCCTGTATAACAAAGCAATATTGAGATAGAAACACAGTGGTGCGTTTAGTTATGAAATTATGGGCCCACAAAAACCGAAAAATGTTCCCCTTCATCCCACAATTGCCACCATAAAAGAATCACGCAAAACTTTTTTATTGTTCGCCACTCATCTCAGAATTTTTCCACATCAATTTAGGCATATTTCATCTCGAAGTCAACTAATGAATATTCAATTAAATAACATCGAAATTACCGAACAATAATTTCAAATACCTACCTAAATCCAGAATGTCACTTAGTAAACGCCTAAAGTCTGGCAGGCGCGCTTAATCGTGCGAATGAGGAAAGGCCTAACCTAACCTCAATTAACCTAACTTAGCCGCACCTTTTTTAATTTACCTGATGAAATTAAATTTCTTAAATTTGGATTAAATTCGAAAGCACCTATCACTGTGCCATTTCGTATTTACCGCCGATATAATTCCCCAATTTGACTCCAGATGGCTGAAATAGTTGTCTGATAGTTTTGAATCACTGTTATTCATTGTGCATAGATGATGTGGAATACATATAAAAATGTTGAGTGAATGTTTTTATGCTGTGACTTGGCGATCTTTGTGCACCCATAATTCTTCAACTGAGACTCTGGGCTTCAGATATGATGTCAGAAGAATAAGTAATTATAATCCACCATAATATTTCTATTGATGATATGGGTTTTATTTTTCATGTTTCTCTTCGGTACTCTAAATTTGGAATTAGCTTCACTGAGCAAGAGATTGAGGTTGAATGGGAGTAATATGCAAAGTATATTATTTTCTTTGCTTTGGTATGGTTGAGTGAATAACTATGCTAGACATCGCCACGTCATTGTAATATTCTGGTTCTTCCTCTAAAAGTTTAATTTGTAATTTTCAACTAATAAAGGCGATTTATTATTATTATATTGAGATGGCTCTCAAGTTCTCATCTCGAAATTCTCAAATTCAACCAATTATTCAGTTGTTGAAAGTTATATAGCATGACGTTCTCTTCATGTGCTCCCAGTTGCTAGTAATGCTACTCACGGTATACCAGTGTCGTCCGCAAAACTAAGAATACTTCCTCGGTTGTTACAGTTTTGTAGATGGTTCATATGAAGAATGAACAAAATGGGGCCTAGCACCCTACCCTGCGGAACACCAAACCCTCATAATTATTCTTCATGCCGGCAATGAGAAGGGGCATCCCTATCGCAGGTGAGGCATACTTACTGGGTACGTCTTGGCTGCCTAACCTTTCTAGGATTAACTTCAGAGATATTGCGCAATCCAGTGCTTACCAGGTGGAAGTGTATTCCATTCATCAAGAGTTTCGAAATGACTCTGCAAGTTCAGTTCCAAAAACCTAGTGAACAGTATTATTAGTTGTTTATAATTAAGCACAGTTCTATTCAATCCTAAACAATTGTCCAAATCCAGTTTCACGTCTTCTTACTAACATATATTCATAGGAAAAGGCCGATTTATAATAGGATAGTCGCGATACCTATTATGATTCTGATACCAAGTACTTAACATTATTTTACTTATATAATTTCTCGATGAAACTGCAGTTAAACGAAGTGAAGTGATGACAGTTATGTCAACGTCAATGTCATTTTCTCTAATACTATGGCTGCTCTTACGCAAATAAGTGCTGAGGGAGGTATGGACAAACTGAGCCCACGTACACAATGCATTATGACGTCTAGACTCGTAAATTTGCATTGAAACAGATTACTTATTTATGTATTAAGGACGAAAAACTGTCTTTTATAGTCGAATCTGCAAATTGCTATCCGAGGCAGAGCCGTGGATAGCAAGCAGGCGAGACAATAGAGAGTTTTTCACCGAGGTGCATATTTCATGTTTTCATCGACCTCCACATATTTTAGAGAATTTCTGACCTCTTAAATAATTTCACAATAGCAAATGACACATACACTTATGTTTGTATTGAACCGTATCCATAGTGATCACAGCACGGACAGTTATTCTTACAGACACTTATGTTTGTAATGAACCGTATCATGCCGTATTCGTAGTGTCCACAACAAACGTCACTTTTTATAGAGGTCGACGAAAAACATACTTATCATATGCAACGCATCATCTGTTATAATGCAAATACGTCATAATGCGTTGCATACTTTGCGTACGTGGTTTCTGGGCTCAGTTTGTCCTTACCTGTCTCCCGGTTCAGTTGCTATAGTTACAGTGCAGCTAATATATACAGTTTCATTACTGTCCTGCCTTTGACATTTCAAAGGTTTGAACAGTTTTCAAGTCATTTCTTTATGAATGGAACAAACGTATTTTGTACAATTTTCCCGTTTTCTTATAGAATATACCTACTGTCCACCTACAACACGTTAGGACTGTCATATTCGAAACTTGAAAGCGTAGGTATGAACTTTTCACATACGTGTAAAATATGGATCATTGCATAATTTGTTGTAGGGTATAAGTATTCCATTCATACACTGTACGAAAGCAAACTATTTTCAGAAAAATCTTTTATGGTTCCTACGGATATCAACTCCATATCACTCACTGATTTCCTCATAGACTAACTATCCTATCTTCATTATTGTATATAAATAAAATGTGTATTCCATATTCATAATGTATCAACATGTAAATTATATGATCATTCTGTTTTTATAGATAATTTATATATTATTTATTGTGTGTCGAATAAATACTTCAAGTAAACCCTTGTATTCATGGTTAAATTCGGGGGCGCCACCCTTCCTATAAAAATGACCTACATACATAAACATTTAATTTGTATTTCATGTTCGTGCTTTCCTCTTCAAACTGGATTTAATTAAAATTAAAATATTTTAACCTAGTGACCATCTATATTTCACAATAATTACATTTCCGTTAAGCGTCCGCATAAACAAGGTATACAAGGTATGAGCGTCCGCACTATGCGGCTAAATCTCGAACGCCCAAGCGAATTCGCCGGTTTCCATGGAAACGGCAAACGTTCTCACTCAGAGACCAGCTAATTCTACGCGATTCTCACTGATGATTCGGGCGCCCCGAGTAGCAGCCCAGAGAGGAATAAAAAGTTACGTTCAGTAGTATACCTTGTTTATGGATACGCTAAATAGATAGGTATTGTATGTGCCAATTGTATGATAAAGTGTTATAAAGTTGTGTTGTGGATTCAAGCACTGACAATGAACGACCTGTGCCCGTATTGAATTTGAGTCAAGTGCAACCCGGGTATAAGAATAGGGCGGGGTTTACGCGGGAGTACTGGCCAAAAGAAGGTGTACGTGATATGAAACATATGGGTGGAAAGATAAAAACAACACGAAAAATCGGCCAAACATATGAACAAGATTGTAAGCTTCCAGCTATTGGCCACAACTATAATATCGGTTCTGGTTTGAGTAGTGCATATGTCGAAAATGTTCGTGAGCACAACGAAATGGTATCAAAAAACCGTTACGTCCAGTCAAAAATTATCGATAGTCTGAAGTTCTGTGGCAAATGCAATCCTGCACTACGTGGTCATAATGAGTCAGAAGACTCGATTAATAACACAAGTAAACGAGAACGTGACCGATTGCATACGTACTTTCAATTTAATATAGTGTCGTATGGTTTAAATTCAACTTTTTGTTAAATATGTAAAGTTTTGGTTATTTTAATATTGATGCCAATGACAACTCTGCAGGAACTGAAAGATGTTCCTCCATTTTAAACTTGATCAAGACGTTTCTAAAGAATACAATGTTGGAAGAAAGACTGACGGTGTCCGCAATGTTGTCCATGGAACAAAATTTAGTTGAAGAACCACTGTAATAAATATCATTGTCTGGCAAAACGTCCCATTTTCACCCAGAAAAAAACTCACCCTTTTTGTTACGCCAAGCAAACCGCTTTCGCGTATCCAACTAACCAATTTGCAACAAAATCGACGATCCAACAAATACTGATTAGTTTTCACCGTGACTTGGATAAAATTGATTCAAATCCGTTGATTAGACGTACTATATTTCAATGTTAAGCCTTACAAGAAACGGTGGTCCAGCAGCCAGATAAACAGAAAGAATAATTAGAGTAAGATCCCAGGGCCACCAGACGTCACGTATTTTCTGACGAACGAAATGTGGACGATTGAGTAGCGTTAGTATGTACTAAGAACGTAGGCCTACCTGCTAACTTGCTTAGACGGCCAATGTTCAGGTACCAGGTAATCAAGGTACGTAAAAACATCACTTACCTCACGTATTTTCTCAAAGCTGATTTTCACGTATATTTAAGGCAATATCCTCAAAAATAAGTTGCCAATACTCCCAGACACTTTCCGTCGGCCATTTTGCTTTACAGACGCTTCAAAGCTCCCAAAATAACTACTTAACGTCACGTAAATTCTGATGCACCATTTCAATATATGTCCGCCAGAAAACTATTTCAAAACCTTTTCCAAGAAGACAGACCGATCCAAGGGGCCAATCATCCCCTAAACTCAATTTAAATGCGTCTGTGGGTAGGAGCGCGGGAGTATTATCCACGCGCATGAGACTTAATTCCGAAATGTGAGCGAAGTGAGAAAAATCACAGAAGTTTTTTCCGAAATTGGTTTATCTCAGCAATTTGCCACAAGATACTTATATTTCGGTACAGAACATAGGTTCTATCAGATCTCTTACTTCGTGTTTTGTACCGAAATATAAGAATCTTCTAAGAAATTGGTGAGAGAAAACAATTTCGGAAAAAGCTTCTGAAAATTTTCTCCCTTCGCTCACATTTCGGAATACACATTGAATGAGACATGTATTAGGATATATTGACTTCTTACTCTCTCTCTTACTCTCTGATAGTTTACTCATATCAATTAATTATAAACATTTACAAAAAATGGGTTCAAGCCCTGTGGACAGGAGCTTTCTGACGCTCTAGTTCAAACAGACAAATTATATCTCCGAAAGTATTGGTTTCTCAGAGTTGGGAATTATATCAATGTATTCTTATGATAGAACTGAAATTCAATTGAAATAATAATTTATTTATCAAGATTAAATGAGCAATCTGAGAATGAGAACTGCACCGTGGAAGAAATCAAATTAAAATATCTGAAATGAATTTGACTCTCTCTTATAGAACAGGATGACATGTACGAGTATGAACACAGATCATATAATAAAGCTTAGATCGAATAATTATAGCATTCTGTGAAAAATTAGAAGTACGATTCATTATTGAAATTTAGAAAAATCATATCTCCGAAAGCATTAGCTTGTTGGAGTTGAAAATGATATCAATGGATTTTTATGGTGAAACTGCATCTTAAATAAAAATTGAATTTGAAATTTGTTACTTAAAAAAAATTTTTTTTTTCGTTACTCCGGAACTATCTGGCCTATTTTGCCCAATAACGAACTTAAACGAGATATTCATCCCCCTAACCTACTCTGAAAATTTCAACTGCCTAGCTCATTCCGTTCGAAAGTTATTGTAGAATTTTTTTTTTTTCATAATTTTTTTTCGACACTTTGCGGTAACCTGCTCAATACAAAACTTCACATGCGTATAAAGGTCATGATTCTACAATTTGATGCTAAATTTCAGATTGATCGAGTGATCGGTTTCGGAAATATTCATAAAAAATGTTTTTACTAAAATCAGCCATAACTCCGAAACCGCTCGATGGATTTCACCCATTAACGAACTTGTCTGAGATATTTACGTTCCAAACCCACCTTGCAAATTTCAATCCTCTAACTCCTTTCGTTCGAGAGTTATCGTGCCTACGGCCGGCCGGACCGGCCGGACAGAATCGATTTCGACCTCGGATTCTTGATCAGTGAGTCGAACCAAATCGTTCAAGACCATTTTCAGCCAAAAATTCGAAAATTACAGACATTTGGGCAAATAGGCGCTAGAGCGCCAAAAATTAGCTGAAAGTTTGGAAATTGGGAAAACAATAAAAGATTAACTTGTAAAATAGAGCTCATTTGTCCACAATAATTCTAGAATTTTATCCTGCATGCTGTTTTGATAAATTCGAGTAAACTTCAATTATTTTTGGCGCTCTAGTTCCTCGGAACTGAGTGCTTATCAATTTGCCCAAATGTCTGTAATTTTCGAATTTTTCGATGAAAATGGTCTTAAACGATTTGGTTCGACTCACTGATCAAGAATCCGTGGTCGAAATTCATTCTGTCCGGCCGGTCCGGCCGTTCGGCCGTAGGCACGATAACTCTCGAACGGAATGAGCTAGACAGTTGAAATTTTCAGAGTAGGTTTGGGGGATAAATATCTCGGCTAAGTTCGTTATTGGGCAAATTCGGACAGATGGTTTCGGAGTAACAAAAAAAAAAATTTTTTTTACAGAACAAATTCCAAATTATATTTTTTTTAATAAGCAGTTTTACCATAAGAATCCATTAATATCATTTTTAACTCTAACAAACTAATACTTTCGGAGATATGTTGTAATTCTTCAATTTGGTGCTAAATTTCATATACATAGAATGAATAGTTTCTGGAATATTCAGAAACATTGGTTCAAGCACTGACGTGAAGTCAGGAGCTTTTGAGCGCATGTTTTATTGTCTACTCACCTCTATTGGACACTCTAAGGTAAATGTACCAATTATCGACACAATAGCGTGTTCCTCAAAGTGTCTAATACATTTCGACTTCAAAGAATAATTTTATATGAATGAAATATTCTGCTTCTACTTCTCTGAACCCCCTATTTTGATAAACGTACAAAAAACGAACATATTGAAAGGGATAAATATTATAAAAAAAATGAATGGTGTCTCAAAGCAGATGTACCCATTATCGACACCGGAAAAATATGAATTACCAATCATCGACATACATGTGCACCAAATATCGACACTTTGGGAAATCCAGATTTTGGCATCAATAATATGTTTGTATTTAAAGAAATATTGATATATTTAGTGAAAATAACAGTTTAAAAATGTTCACAAAACTTAAAAAAACATGAGATATATAAATTCTCTGCTTAGTATGAAAAATATTTGATGATCTTTGGTTAATACTTAGAAATTAACGTTTTCACTTCAGATACTTCCTATAAGCCACGTTCATTCAACTTTTAAGGCTCGGTAATTCTACGTGTTTCTCCCCTGTCCTAAATCAATTTTCTTTTGTGTCATTTTCGAGGGCTCTCTCATTTGATTCACTATTTTTTGCATTTTGTATGCTTGCTTCACCAAGAACTTGGGCTTCAAAAAGATAATCTGTAATACCCCCATTCTTACCATTCATATCTTGATGTATTTATATCAGTGTCGGAGTAATCACGGTCATAACAATCCAGTAGTAAATCTACACCCAAATTCTCTTCCCTTACATCCAAGAGAGACGAATTCAGGGAAAAGTTAGCGATTTCTATTCTACTCGATTCAAAATTATTATTTGCGTCAGAAGTTGCTTCCGACGGGACACAGTATTTTTCATGTGTGCATTGCAGTCTTCTAGACATATTGTAATCATGAGATAACTGGAAACTAAATATGACCAATTATCCCCACATAAATGTGCGTATGATCGACAGTCATGAAAAAATGGATGATTAAATCATATAAATGGACCACAATCGACTGCCGATCAGTACTGAGAGCAATTTTGAATATTCTATGAGCTGATTATCAAAAGATAACAAAAATAGTTTAATGAGTTCTCCATATAATTGATTATTGGCGCTCTAGTTCCTCGGAACTGAGTGCTTATCAATTTGCCCAAATGTCTGTAATTTTCGAATATTTCGATGAAAATGGTCTTAAACGATTTGGTTCGACTCACTGATCAAGAATCCGTGGTCGAAATTCCTTCTGTCCGGCCGGTCCGGCCGGCCGTAGGCACGATAACTCTCGAACGGAATGAGCTAGAGAGTTGAAATTTTCAGAGTAGGTTTGGGGGATAAATATCTCGGCTAAGTTCGTTATTGGGCAAAATCGGACAAATGGTTTCGGAGTAACAAAAAAAAAATTTTTTTTTACGAAACAAATTCCAAATTAAATTTTTTTTAATAAAAAGTTTTATCATGAGAATCCAATCATATCATTTTTAACTCTAACAAGCTAATACTTTCGGAGATATGATTTTTCAAAATTTCAATAATAAATCGTATTTCAACGTTGTCACAGAATAATATTATTCTATGTATGAATATGAATTGTCATAATGTCAAATGATGTTCCTGAGACTAATCAATCGAAGAATTGTGAGCGAAGTGAGAAAAATCTCAGATATGATTTTTCAAAATTTCAATAATAAATCGTATTTCAACGTTGTCACAGAATGATATTATTCTATGTATGAATATGAATTGTCATAATGTCAAATGATGTTCCTGAGACTAATCAATCGAAGAATTGTGAGCGAAGTGAGTTAAATCTCAGTTGTTTGCTCCGATATTAGTTTTTCTCAGAAAATTCTTACATTTCGGAACTGAACATGAAGTAAGAGATCTGAGAGTAGTGAGACTGCTTTTCATCCATAGACATAGATATAACTCCCGAACGGAATGAGGTAGGTAGTTGAAATTTTCAGAGTAGTTTAGGGAGATGAATATCTCGGTTAAGTTCGTTATTGGGCAAAATTGGCCAGATTTAATTTGATTTCTTCCATGGTGCTTTTCTCATTCTCATGATTGCTCATTTAATCTTGATAAATAAACTATTATTTGAATTGAATTTCCTTTAGGATGCAGTTCTATTATATGAATACATTGATATAATTTCCAACTCTGAGAAACCAATACTTTCGGAGATATAATTTGTCTGTTTGAACTAGAGCGCCAGAAAGCTCCTGTCCACAGGGCTTGAACCCATTTTTTTTTACTTATGGTATGAGTCTCAGCTGTCGACAGAATATTGCACCTTTTATCGACATAGTGTTGAACGTAGTATCGACATCAAAATTTGTTGTACTTTTATCATGTAATTCGATGGAAAACAGTGTGTCGATAATTGGTACACTGAAAATTGTGGATCTTTTGGGTAGGATAACGAAACAATCGTATCCAGGAAAATGGAGTTAACGTTTCTGAAAGTTAATCAAAAATCATCCTCAGCGACCCAAATATCGACATAGATGTCGATATCTGGGACACAATATGTTTCAGAAGTACCATTTATCGACACACAAATTTCTCATAAAATATGATACACATTAATTTTTTTTTTAATAGAACTGAATACAGTTAATCGTCTCAAGTTAATTATTCTTCAAAAAATTAAATTTCACCTGCATTCGTTGAATCTGGGGAGACATAAATGAAGAGAATGGACTTATCAGAATAGCAAGGAAAACATTGCTCACTCGATGAAGACCGACATTCGGCCAATTAACAGCTGATTTTTCGCTGAGTGTGCTTCAGAAAAATAAATGGGGTGAACAAATTCATTCAAGAAACTATAAACTAGATAATTGTTGAATTAAAATTTGTAAGGAAATTTTCTTCGTCTTGTTTTATGGAAAATAAACGGAAGTTGTCGATAATTGGGACACTGTCGATAATTGGGACATTTACCTTACTACGAATTTATCATCGATATATACTGTTTTCTCAGCTCTCATAATATATGAATATATTTCATGCCATTTTAATACAGTAGAGAATCTATGGTCATAGAATTTTTAATTCTGACATATTATGTATTATATTGGAATTGAAATACGAAAAATTGGTTCAAGCCCTGTGGACAGGAGCTTTTTGGCGCTCTTGTTCAAACAGACAAATTATATCTCCGAAAGTATTGGTTTCTCAGAGTTGGGAATTATATCAATGGATTCCTATGATAAAACTGCATCATGAAAGAAATTAAATTTATAAAGTTTCCTTTAAGAAAAATGCTTCAAAAATTATCTTAAAAAAAAGAGCAATCTACAATGCTTCAATGCTTTAAAATTGTGATTAAATTTATTTATCAAGATTAAAGGAGCAATCTGCAATGATTCAACCTCGTGGAATGGGTTGTTGTAACTCACACTCGGTGCATAGTTTTCACAACTCGAAATACCTAAGGAAAGTATCATCGAAATGTCTAGAGCAAGGCTGGAGACAATAATAGCAGATTGTCCATTTAGATTTATTCCTGATATTTGAGTAGGTAGTGGATTACGAACAAATTATTTTAATAGGTAGTTCAAAATAATATATTAATAAAATACTATCCTCTTTTCATAATTTGAATACACAAATGTAGATCCATATTCCAGTATTTTTTTGCTAGCAACATTATGAAAATACTGTATATAGGAACATGTCTCACTACCACTACTTAAGGAAGTAAAAGGTAATATTAACATCAGTGGTCAACGAACGGTAATTTCTTTTGATGATTCCATTATGTATTATATTCACAAATTCAAGAATCGAATACTGCTTGCTTTCCAAGATAAAATATACGAATTGACAATCTCTAATAGCTAGAAAAGATGAAATTTATGAATAGTCATTTAGACAGATTCTGTGTTCACATTCTGTGAATACATAGAACTTACGATGCAAAATTGAAACTTTGAAACATCAAATCTCCGAAAGTTAGAGTTGAAAATGATAACAATGGATTCTTATGATGAAACTGCATCTCAAAAAAAATGAATTAAAAAGTTGTATTGTAAAAAAAAAATTTTTTTTCGTTACTCCGAAACTATCAGACCGATTTTGCCCAATAACGAACATAACCGAGATATTTATCCCTCAAACCTACTCTGAAAATTTCAACTGTCTAGCTCATTCCGTTCGGGAGTTATCGTGTTAACGGCCGGACGGACGGCCGGACAGAATCGATTCCGACCACGGATTCTTGATCAGTGAGTCGAATCAAATCGTTTAAGACCATTTTCAGCCAAAAATTCGCAAATTACAGACATTTGGGCAAATTGATAAGCACTCTGTTCCGAGGAACAAGAGCGCCAAAAAACTTACGTCCAAGTAACTCCAGGATACGATATTCACGAAATTGCGCGAACATTAGTGGGTCGGCATTATACAAGTAATCACCGAGTTTTAATTGGATCAGATTTCTATATTTTGAGTTATAGAGGAAAGAACAACAAAATTTCAGATTAGTATAACTCTAAAACAGTTTGGCCGATTATGCCAATTAACGAACTTAAATGTCACATTCAGGTACGCACCCTACCCTGGAAATCACTAGTTCCTATCTCTTTTCGTTCGAAAGTTATCGAGACAACGGTCACCCATCCAGCTACTGAACCCACACAAGGCTGCCCGGATCTCCAACAATATAGATCCGATCGTGTTCAAACATAGGCCGCCGTATTCACAAAGCATTCAATCTCCGTAAAGTCCTATAACTGAGGTTCCTAGTTAAGGATAAATTGGGAATAATAAGGGACAATAATGAGTAAAGGTGGTAAAACAGGCCTGTTTCACCACCATTAAATACGTTAACTGAGGTTGCGATTCATATTTATCCTTAACCGAGGACCTCAGTTAGGCCCAGTTCCATAATCGAACTTAAAGTCTACTTTTTCGACAAAGTCTCCTTTTACTCTCATTTTACTTAGTAAAAGGAGACTTTGTCGAAAAAGTAGACTTTAAGTTCGATTATGGAACTGGGCCTCAGGACTTAACGGAGATTCAAACACTTAACAATGCTTTGTGAATACGGCGGAGGGACTTGGCAGTAGAGCGATGTCCGACGAATAGTTTCTGATATATAGAATTTTTTTCAATTGATTTTCAATAATTTTTCTAAACTTTTCTAGTGATACGATAACCACGAAATTTTGCAAGAATTCTTGCGTCGGCATTTCACAACTAACAACCATGTTTGAATTGGATCGGTTTTGTATTTTTCGATTTATTGAGGAAATAACATCCAAATTTGAGTTGGGTATAACTCCAAAACCGTTTGGCCGATTATGCCTATTAACAAACTCAAATATCGCATTCAGATACACAACCTAACCTAAAAGTTGCAAGTCGCTATTTTCACACTTCGTTCGTTCAATTTATTTATTTGAAAATTATAATACCCTCAATATATACCATGAGGTGAACTGTGCTTATTGCCAATAACTAAAAAATTGGTTCAAGCACTGACGTGAAGTCAGAAGCTTTTGCGCGTATGTTCTATTGTCCATACTTCTGTATTGGACACCCTTAATCGAATTTACCATGGTAAATTATGTTGTCCATTCTCTTGTATTGGCCACTCTTAATTCGAATTTACCATGGTTAATTCGAATTAAGTGTCCAATACAGGAGAATGGACAACATAATTTACCATGGTAAATTCGATTAAGGGTGTCCAATACAGAAGAATGGAGAATAGAACATACGCGCAAAAGCTTCTGACTTCACGTCAGTGCTTGAACCAATTTTTTTTTTCGTGATTTTTTTTGAATTTTCTAGGGGTACGGTTCTTAAAATTTTTGTTTTCGTCATTTTTTTATAATTTTCTAGGGGTACGGTTCTTACAACATTTTAAACACGTCTTTATGTTGATTTTCTACTACTAGTTACCAAGCACCAATTCGATCGAATATTTATTTTTTGAGTTATCAAGGAAATAATATTCCAGGTGAGTATAACTCGGAAACCGTTAGACCGATTATGCCCAAAAACGAACTCAACTCTCCCTTCCGGATACGCAACCTACCCTGAAAATTGCAAGTCCCTATCTCCTTTCGTTCGAAAGTTACGAGGCAACGGTAACCCATCTACTGAACTCACACAAGAATGCTCGAATCTCCAACAATATTTAACCGATCGTATTAAAACTTGAAACTTGGCAGTAGAGTTAGGTTATGAAGGCTCTTGCGAAATTTCAGGAATTTCGAACGAATAGTTACTGATATATAGAATTTTTTTTTTTTTTTCAATGATTTATTAAAAATTTTCTACAAATGCTATTCTCACCAAATTTTGCAAACATTTTTGCGTTGGCATTCTACAACTAATAACCATGTTTGAATTCAATCGGTTCAGTATTTTTCGAGTTTTTCGAGGAACAAAAAACCACCAAATTTCAGATAATTTCAGATGGCTATAACTCTAAAATCGTTCGGCTGATTATGCTCATAAATAAACTGAGTCGCGTTATCGTGCACATCCTAACCCGAAAATTTGAAGCCGCTATCTCTTTCCGTTCTCAAGTTATCGTGACAACAAAAATATTTTTTAATAATTTTTTTTAAATTTTCTAGCCATACGATTCGGACTAAATTTCACGAACGTACTTAGGTTCATATATTACAACTACTCACCAAGTTTCAATTCGATCGGATTTATATTGGTTGAAAACAAAATTATTACTCGGAAATCACTGGGCCGATTATGCCCATTAACGAACTTGTCCGTCGTATTGGGATGCGCCACCGACCCTGAAAATTTCAAGTCACTAGCTCTTTTCGTTCTCAAGTTATCGTGGCAACGGCCGGACGGCCGGCCGGACAGAATCAAATTTGACATCGAATTCTTCATTGGGGAGTCGAACCAAATCGTTTGAGACCATTTTCGTCAAAAAATTCGAAAGTTACAGACATTTGGGCAAAATGATACGCGATGTTCCTCAGAACATACGCGCAAAAAGACACACAGTGCAATATTCATTGTTTTTAGCCATCAACAAATATTCCGCGTTAGCCGGGCTAGATTTCCATAGGTGCCGCGTGCCGCTGGTGGGATTTTCTCACTACCAGTTCGAAACGGATGGAATTAAGTTTCCTAGAACTCCTTAGGTTGTCATTCAATGTGTCATTCAAGTCAAGCTGATGATTGGTAACAACCATGAAACCGTGGTTCGTGTATGCCCTTGAATGACGCTTTCCTTGGGAACACTGAGCGATGAGGGGATCTAGCCCGGCTCACGCGGAATATTTGTTGATGGTTAAAATCAATGAATATTTCAGCGTGTGTCTTTTTTACCCTCAAAATATTTCCATATATTACTAATTGAATTAATGGCATGACAACTGAATTTGAAGTTTTTTGAGGAAATCGGCGGAATTATCTCCTCCTAGGTACAGGAATTTAGAAGATCGGGATTCGCGTAGGAACGGAGAAGAAGGTTGATCGACATGCATAAATATCGTTTGCCACTTCGGAACGTGAGTATTTTTTAAAAATTTCAGAAAAACGTTAAATTTTCCAGAGTTTTCTCGACCAATCAAAAAATTCGACTACTGTCAGATAGGAACCTAATGGACGAGGTCCAAAATTTTTTACGCTGAATATGATGATTCCGACCGTGTTCGGGCGGGAAACATGGCTAAAAGTGAAGATGAGAGATGAAAATCGTCAAATATTATGCTACATGGCGATATTCTTTCTGAAAGGTGAAAAGTACCAGAATCTCAAAAACGAATGGACTGATTTTAATAAAATTTTGTGAATGAGTCTTAATGGGCCTAAGGTTCACGATAGGATGCAGTAGGTGGCGCCAAATCGATTTATAGGAACTCAAAAACGGCTCGACCGATTTCGATTGAACTTTATGTGCGTACTTGAGTGAGTCTCATAGTCACAATATTAACCCGGTAGATGGCGCTGTATTCGGTTTATAGAAACTCAAAAACGACCGGACCGATTTCGATGAAACTTTCAGTGTGTGTCTGAGTAGGCCTCAGATCCACGATATACCCCCTTAGGTGGCGCTACGATCGGTTCACAGGAACTCGAAAATGGCTATACAGATTTTCTAGAAACTTTGTGATCGTGTTTCGTAAGGCATTAGGTTCACGATACTATCCGGTAGGTGGCACTATATTCGGTTTATAGGAACTCAAAAACGTATAAAATAACATATTTCGATAGGACTTTCACACAACACGACCCGTAAAGGCCGGTCAATATGCTACGTTTTGCACAACCTTTTGCCTGCAGGTAAAACGTTGCATGTAGATAGTAAGATTGCGTAGTTTTGAAAACGGCGCGGAGACGTTGCAGTTGCCGCAATAACTGAGCTAGAGAGCATAGATATCCGTGAACTGCGCGGATTTGTCGCTGCATGTAGACGGTAACTGTGGTAACAGCATGCCAAAATTGACAAGAGTATAGTACCTCCTCCGTGGCGATATCACTAAAACTGTGGGAAATATACAGATATCTCTGCATCGTGTGGGCACACTGAAAATTGCTACGTTTTCAGTAGGTATGTCTTGAGACTGCGCAGACAAAAGGTTGTGCAAAAAGTAGCGTTTGGGCCCGCCTACCGATTATATTGATCTACTATAAAAATGCAGATCTACCGGAAAAATCTAGATCTACTGGAAAAATGTAGATCTACCGGAAAAATGTAGATCTATCGGCAAAATGTAGATCTACGGGAAAAATGTAGAAGTACCGGAAAAATGCAGATTTACTGCAAAAATATAGACCTACCGGAAAAATGTAGATCTACCGGAAAAAGGAAAATGTAGATATACTGGAAAAATGTAGATCTACCGGCTCATCTGGATAACTAATTGAAAAGTCACGATAAACATTTTTGGACCACGGATCCATCCTGCAGGCGCCTGACTTTTTTCAATTTTTATAATCATATTTAATAAGTTTAAATAATATTTATTCATGGAAGGTCCGAAGGGGACGAGACTTACGCAAGCCGGTGAACCCGTTTTCGGGAGTATTTTCAACCCTCTGAGAAAATTATAAATATTGGTCCTATAGTTGGGACTTTTTTCAGGAAATTTCCTCCTCTTCTTGAATCTTTTTTCAAATTTGAATTATCTCAGACAGTTTTTGATATATTGGCGAACAACCAAAGCCCCTTCTCCTTTTTCACTTAATTGTTTATAACTATTGCAATTTTTGCAAGTGGCCTTAGCATTTTCCCATTATCTATCTGCATGCCATTTCGAATCGAATGACACCTCAATAATAATTTTCAGAGAATACGTAAAAATTTTGATCTAAAAAGCACTTGTTGACTAGACTAAGAAGGGGATAAGAGTTGTATAATCTAAGTAATGACATACCTACATTATAAAAGGTTCTTACGCAAGGGCGTAGCCAGGAATTAATTTCGGGGGGGGGTTTTGGGGATGTAAGGGTCACTTTCTGCAGCAAATTTTTTTTTTAAGAGAAAAATAACATTTCGGGGGGGGGTTGAACCCCCAAAACCCCCCCCCTGGCTACGCCCTTGTTCTTACGTATAATCCAAAATCTTCAACTTCTACTATTATGCTATTATGCCCTAAATTGAATGCGAAAGATAATTGAACTTACGAAATATTCTTGTTTAAAACAACAGAAGAGCATATAGAAATTTTCATATTTCGATAGAGCTGTTCTTATATTTTCTATACCTAATGAAGGTTACCATGCCAAGTCGCTATCTTTCTCCGTTCTAAAGTTATCGTGCCAACGTACAACCGGTTGGCCGGACAGAATTGAATATGATCTCGAATTCATCATCGGTGAGTCGAACCTAACCGTTTTTGACCATTTTCTGCACAAAATACAGCTCCGAACAAATTGAAATCTAGTACTCAGTTGAAAAAAGAAGACTTGAAAAGTTATGGCAGTATTTCGAGGGGGTGTTATAGACTACGTAAACCACCTACTAGTTATTAGTCATTACTATTGGGGTTTGCGATGGGTGTTCCCCGAATCTACATTTATCATTGAATAGATTAGTGGTTGCCAGCAATAATAAGCTAAATAAGCTTCGTTTAAACCACAGATTAATCTGTGGTTAAACAAAAAATTCGTAATTATTGTTACAATAACAAATTATTATCTTCGGTGGTTGAATGTGTAATCATGTTCTGTGTATGAATTTATTGTGAAATATGCTGGATATATCTCAGAATAATAATGGTGAACCATTTTATTATTTTTATTTAATTCTTTGATAAGATAAAACAGAATACTTTATTCAAGAATAAAGTCACTGTAAAACAGAAGTCAATACAGGGACCTCTATATATTATGGGACAAACTAAATCAGCTATATCCATATAGATATCTGCAATCTGCATCATTTTAATGCAGAGATCTGTAATAGAAAATCCGCATTGTTGCCAACTGTAAAATGATATGTTCTGAAAATATATGTAAAAAAAAATCCAGTTAGTGAAATCTCCGACCTGAGAACTTTTTGATTTGCTTGATTTTTGACAAAGCTTTTCGTCAAAAATTAATTAGATATAGTGTTCTACAGGAGAATACCTACCAGAAAATATTGGCCCCATTGCGAATATTCATTGTTTACTATTTTCGAGTTTTTGACAAAAAATTCTGTCAGAACAGAATCAATCTAATTGTCATACTTTTATCTGTAGAGGAAAAATGTTTTCGTCGACTCAATTCGTTTTAAGAATTCGACAAATGAAAAGCAAAAGTTATGAACTCATTCCTTTCTAACCACTTGAACAACACTACTTTATTCGAATATATAAAAATCTCCTGGGAAACTTTTTGCGGTCATTTCATAAGCACAGTTCTCGACGAAGAAAATTCAAATTTCTCGACTATTCTTGAAACATTATCAGACTTGAAGGCATACTTTATTATCATTCTCTTGAATTTTGTGTTGATATTCTTTGCTTGGAGGATTTACAATAAAAGGATTGCAGATCAGTTTATGAAACCAGGTAGTGCTTATACAATAACAAATAGTATTTGTCTTTCATATACTTTTTTCAACAGCTACAATTAAAGCTATAGAGGAACTAAAAGCAAGCGTTTCTAAGCTTAGACTCCCTAAAGAACATTCCCCTAGAATCTAGAATGGCTGAAAAAATAAAAAAATTCTTTGCTAAGAAAAAACTAGAAGCTAAATTCAAGCTAGCCGGACCTGGACACAAATTAACCGAGTCGGCCAACACTTCCAGCTCTTCAGTAGTCTCTAAAAGTAAGGGTGGGGGTGCCGCCAAAAGACAAGAACCTACAGATGCAACTCGACAAGCTGCAGAAGCTGCATTATTACGTGTTAGCGGTCAGAGGAAAGATACACCTTTCAACACTTCTCTGGCAGCAATTCAAGCCCAAGTGAGGAAAGAACTGGAAGCTGAGAAGAAGTCCAAAGAAGTAGATGGAATTCCTCATACAAGTAATAATCCTGTTCAATCAGATGCATCCCCCCACTTAGCTGTACAAGGTAAACATCCGAAATAGGCAGTTAATAGCTTTTATTGTTGCAATGTTTACTTTAGGGGTGTTTTTCCGCTGTCCACTAATAAATGAAGAAGTGTTGACAAAGGAAGAATGGAGAGCCAAAGTTAAGGAATTTTTATTTCAACAACTTGAGGAAGAAAGAGGTCTAACTGCTTGTTTGATAATCCATTCTTGTAACTTCAATAGAACAAAGGTATTTCGTGAATATTTATATTCTTATTGAGGATTAATCCTCTTTCATGATATGAGCTGAACAGAGGAAAAGTGGTATAACTCACAAATTTCGAATTTTTGAGTTATACCGATATTTTGGTACCTAAGATTGTATTTCATTATCAGAATGAATGGTATAAGTCAAAACAATTTTGTGACCGAGATAGAGCCTGTTGATGTTTTACCTCTCAACGAATTACCTTGATTTTTTAATCTGTTGAAAGGTAAAACCTTAATTTCCCAACAAACTACTTAAATGGAGTTATACCACTGTTCCTCTGAGCGGCTCATATACAAAATGATTCAGTTTCTTCTATAGCTGTTATGGTCAATTCTCAGTTTACTGGAAGTCCCACACCAACTCTTTCAAACTGTAAAACTGATATAATGGTTAAAAGATAGCAGTATCATGTTGATAATAAAATAAATATTTTCTTTCAGACAGTCGATGATGGAAATGAAAATACACCAACATTCTTTGAATCAATACACTTTTTATTGTTTTACTCTGTAGTATAGTTATTTTTTTTTTAATTACTGACCCCCGGTTTCTGAAAGGCTGATGAACACAAATGTTAACTAATCAGTGATCAATCTCTTGTTAACCCTCATCTGAGTTGCGCAAAGCGCAAAAACTCGGACTGATTTGACATTAACAGTTCTGTTAACTTTGACCAGCCTTTCAGAAACCGGGGGTGAGTAGAAGTAATTTTTAGTAACAATTGTTCATGTATCCTCTTTTTTTATTCAACTGTCAAGGATTTATGAAACAGTGGCCTCTGAAATCTTGAGACCCCGAAATTGAGAAAAACCATTGAATGATGAATGCACCTGCTGAAGTATTCTTTAATGATTTCCTAAACTGATGATTAAAAAAAGATTTATAGGTTGATTTCATACCTGCAGAGAAAATCCAAATTTCTTGGTCACTATAAATTACACAAAATTATTTTTAATACATTTTTGGACAGGAGTTACCTCTACAAAAAAATATTCCATATATTGCTTTGCTGTTTTATATTGTGATATTTATGCAGGTAAAAATTGCAGATTACAGAATGTACAGATGTTCTAGTCAGATATTTGGATAACATAATAGGTAACCCAACTGAAACTAAGTTCCACAAAATACGATGCTCGAATGCAATGTTCAGGGATAAGGTAATACCAATTTTGGGAGCCACAGAACTTTTATTTGCTGCTGGTTTTCAACCATCAAAACTAGAGAATAATGGTGTTGAAGAGGACTACTGGGTGTTTAATCCAGAAAACATTGAGGGCATTAACGTTTTAGAAGTGAGTTTAGTGTAGATTCACAAGAAAAATTTTAAATTAATTCTTTATTCCAAGTTTTTGAGGGAGTCTTTGAAATCTGGGGACCGTGTAGAATTGGAACTAGATAGGAACACCCAAGTTTTGTCACCAGGGGAAGCCCTCAGGAGGATGGAACTACCTTATGAATTTTATGCACTAACTGCTGAAGAGATTAAAAAGGAACAACAAATAAAGTATGTATTCTTGATAGGAACAGCAGAATGTAGAGCATAGCTCAACCTGGAAATGTACGATCCATTTGACATTCCTGTCAAATTGAAAGAAAATTATTTTTCAAGCGAAAATATCACTAATGATCTTATATGTGATACTCCTGTATTGTTAGTATTTATAAGTGGAAGCACTTTTCTGTGAGTGAGATATATGGGACAGGAAACGTCCGATTCAAACCTCAGGAATATGCATCTGTGAGTGAAATTGTCTTATCGTCAGCATAAAGAATTTATCCTTCCTCAGTTATCAACAAGTACTATAGCGGTATTACCTACATATTATGTCTTTGGCAGGAATAACGTAATATTCCAAAAATTTGCTCGTCGGCAATATTTCAGATGGGTAATACTCCGATACCGTTTTGCCCATGACGAACTTAACCAGCGCATTTGGATGCGCAACCTAAACTGAAAATTTCAAGTCGGTATTTCATAAAAAAAATCTTTTCCTCAAAAGGATAGGGTGAGTCTTTGAGTTCTACATTAATTTTAACCAGAGATTCTTCCCATCAAATAAAACACTTTTGTCATTTGCCATTTTTCCAAATTCGGCTTAGCTGAAATGTTAAAAGTTTAAAGATTTCACAATGTGCTAATATACAGCTGACACTGATGGTGAACGAGAAAAAGGAACAGTAAATTGGTCTATAGCTTGATTTAGAATTCCAACACACAGGGACGGATTAATAAAATTAGGTCTCCCAGGAATCTTTCACTCCAAAAAGTTCCTCTGGAACTTTGACACTGTCAGATCCAAGAGATATATGTATCTCAGTAAAAACACGCTGCACCTCCTCACTGGTTTCCTCACAGGACACTGCTGTCTTAGGTAGGAAGCATATGGTAATCTCATCATATGCTTCCTAACAGAAACTGACGAGTGCAGATTCTGTGGGGGAGGGAGGATGAAACTCCTGATCACCTGATTATGGAATGCCTCGCCATCTCAAACCAACGCAAGGAATGCTTTGGGCAAGAAATCTGTAGGAGCGAAGACGCAGCCTTCTTGAAGCAGATACTGGAGTTGATTATAACTATGGAACTGGAAGACAAGCTGTAGATGGTGATGACATCTGCCGTGTTCCGATATTCCTGAACAGTACTGAGCAGTAAATTGCAACGTCAAATATTACTGAAATTCACTGGCGATGCTTACTGTCACTAAAGAGCGTTCTGAAATTACTTACTGCGGCCAGTACTGCCAGCAATATCGGAACACAAGGATCGACAGCTCTGATGGGGGGGCACAATAGACCTTAAGGTCGCAGTGCAACGTTACCCCCTACAACAATATAATATATACAACGCCTTCAAATCTCCATGCAAATAAACCACAAAACATAACAAACGCCGTCTGGCAAAGTCAGCCAAATTTATGCGACTAGGTCATCGACAATTGGCCCTCTGAATATATGCCACCAAGCAACGTAGCAGAGGAGATTTGAAAAATAATTCAAGTACTTAGAGCCACCTTTTTACTTTCATTAAAAAACAAGCGTCCATATTCAAAGACCCTTTATAAACCTAGTGTTTTTTCAGTTGCTCGATAAACTACATCTAGGTTAAACTATATAATAAGTCAAATATTCTTCTCGCTATTTTCAGAAGTGAGGCATTGGAAAAGCAACTACAACTGCGGACAAAGGCTATGAGGGAAAAAGATGAACTGAGAGAAATTAAAAAGTACAAGTTCGCATTGATCAGAATTAGATTCCCGGATGGACTATATTTGCAGGTATTAATTTTAATTGAAACTATCTTTTCTTCAAACTATTGGTACTAACAGATACCCATCGAGGTACTGAACTCGCCTAAGGCTGCTTGGCTTCCAGAAAAAAAAACCAATTTTTTTCCAATATTTCCAACAATATAGATCAAATCTAGAACTTGGCTGTAAAATAAGGTTTTGAAGGCTCTTGCAAAATTTCACGATATTTGACGCATAGTTTCTGAGGTACTGAATTTTTTTATTATTTTAAAATTTTCTTGTCATATGATTCCCACGAAAGTATTCGTGTGTGTATTTTTCAACTAACTACCGAGAAGTTTTTAAAGTAACTATAAATCTGAAACTCAACCATACCCTACAAAATTCAACTATAACTCATTTCGTTCATGAGATCGTTCTCACAGATGGACAGAATTAAGTGATTCTTCATCAGTGAGTCGAAACTAAACGTGTGAGTGTCTAATGATAGGCAGTGGTGTAGTGCGGAAAAAAACTGTGCCAGAGCTGTTGGGTAGATGGCAGTATCCATCTAGGACCAAATTAGGAGCCCCCCCTCACGGTACTGAAAATACATGTGACATTAGAAGTATTACAAATAATACAACTTCAAAAGCCAACAACCCAATATTACGTTGTTCTCCAAGATGGCGTCTTACCCTTCTAAGACCATCGTCTATAACTAGACAGAATCACCCTGACAGTGGTCCGCAGTCAAAGGAAGCACTGATCCTGGACAGTATTAAAAAAGAATCTTAAAAAGTTGGAAAACCCTTCGGACAGGAGCTTTGGTGCTCTTGTTCAAATTTGGATAAATTATATCTCCGAAAGTATTGGTTTCTCAGAGTTGGGAATGATATCAATGGATTCTTATGATAGAACTGCATCATGGAAGAAATTAAATTAAAAAAATAATAAAACTACGATTAATTATTGAAATTATGGAAAATCATATCGCCCAAAGTATAAGTTTGTTAGAGTTGAGAAATTTTAAATTTGTAATGTAAAAAAAACTTTTTTTGTTACTCCGAAACCACCAGGTCGATTTTGCCCAATAATGAACTTACCAAGATATTTATCTCTCAAACTTACTCTGAAAATTTCAACTGTCTAGCTCATTCCTCTAGAGTTATCGTGTTAACAGACGGCCGGACAGAATCGATTTTGAACACGGATTCTTGATCAGTGGGTGAACCAAAAAGTATAAGACCATTTTCAGCCAAAAATTCGAAAATTACAAACATTTGGGCAAATTCATAAGCTCTCTGTTCCGGGGAACAAGAGCACAGAAAAGCGCGGACGTGCAGCCAGGAGCTTTTGCGCGCATGTTCCATTGCCTATTCACGTCTGATACAAAGTCGATCAAGCTGAAATTCGGTACTCGATTGTAAAATGGCGGCTGGAAGGTATATGTGGAATTTCAGCGGATTCTGACGTATAATCTCTTGATTTTTAATTTGTTTTTCAAGTGATACGATCCTAACGAAATTTTGCAAAATTAGAAGTAATTACCAACAACATTTTTTAATAATTTGCTAGTGATACGAACCCCACGAAATATCGAATAAGTCTTTGTATTCGGCATTCTACAACGATTACCAGTTACCAAGTCACAATTCGATCGGATCTGTATTGTTATCGGCCGAAACCGTCGCATTCGGATGCGTAACCTACCCTGAAAATTGGAAGTCGCTGTCTCTTTCCGTTCGAAAGTTGTCGTGGCAACGAACGGCCGCAGGGCAGAATCGAGTTTAACCTCGAATTCTCCATCAGTTAGTCTAACTTAATCGTTTGAGACCATTTTCGGATAAACATTTCGAAATTACAAACATTTGGGAAAAATTATAGCACGCTGTTCCCTAGAACATGCGCCCTAAAAGTACAGCCATTTGACGCGTAACAGCAACATCCAACGAGTATGTTGCGTCCCATGACTTCACATTTTGGGAAACGTAGATTCGATTTTCTCGACAAAGGAACACGCTAGTAAAACTTAAATGTTTTGGGTTAACTGGTTTATTTTATCATGCGTGGTCTCACCCTTGAAATTAATATTTTTCACGAAAAGATAACTGCTAGTGTTTCTACCCTTGTAGATATTTATTACCTATTTCCTGTGAAAGAATGATGTTAAAATTCATTTAACAACTGAAGTGCTAAGAAACGTTTCAGTTTCTAGACACATTGCCCAGTGTGTTATTTTTTATGTCTAGACGATTTGAAAACCCCCTAATCTGTGAACCTTATCTATCATCTTTCGTTGATAGATATGTATATATTTATATGCGGAAAACGAGACCAGTTTGGTCCCGATAGTGGGGGAATTTCGAGATTTCGAATTCCTAAGATTAAACAACCTGGAAAAGTTCACTGATTGGTGCTGGCATCGGGAATCTAGTAGGCATTCCCCCTATTTTGCATAAACGGCAAATGAGAGTATTGTAACATATCTGGGGCGGTTTTAAGATCGAACCCCCAATCATTGTTAATATTTCCCCTTTTTTACCCAGATGAAGGAACCTCCTATATTTCCTTCTATCTGGGCTTTTATATACAATTGCACTGTACAAATTCATTACTATTCTTGATCTGTCGCGAAACAATAACATTGCCTTGTCTTCTTTAGCAACTTAGTAGTCACTTCTTCCCTTTTCATATAGAAGGGAGATTTTATATTGTATCAATATTGCATTGTACAATACTTCGTGCTTGTTATCACATTGTCGGTAACAGGAAAATACATTTTGTTGTTGGGTTAAAAGTGCGTTCGAATATTTCACCACTTTCTATCCTCGTAATTGTTATTTTATTACAAGTAACAACTTACGCAGTAATCAATGAGATTACTACTGGGTGCTTAAAGTTAAGTATACCCCCTTTCTATACCCCCTGATAAAACAATCAGGAAGTATAATTCTGGTCCTTCGAAAATACATTATATCTTGATAAAGGCATAATAACTCATCATTTGATCCTTCGAAACCATAACATCCTGATAAACCAATCAGGATTCAACAGAGTATATACCTACACTTTTTATAATATTTGATTTACCTACCTGTTCGATTTAGATTCTTCTCAAATACAAAAGCTTAAATAATGGTGTGCCATCTTTCAGGAACAAATGTTGGATGAGGAAAGGCTACTGGCTATATTGCAATAAGAAAGCATCAATTAAACTTCAGAGCATATTTATTTTGTGTAATTTGTTAGTACATTTACTCAGCTGTTAAAAAAAAATAAGTTTGTATCAAATTAAAGAAAGAATATCTGGAAGATAATAATAGAATGCTTATCACAATATTTAAAGCGTACACTTCAAGTGAAAGTAAAACTTCTTCTGATCGTACAAACAATATTCTTTGAAATCATTAACATAAGGTTGCTGCTATTGCTGATGAAGACAAGATCCATGTTACTTTTAAGCAAAAAGAAGTGTTGACATGGTATGGAGTTAATTTTTGCTTCTCTTAGGTATATTTAAAAAAACCTACAGATTATTCAGCCAAACCCATATTTTTCCACTGGAGAAATATTTACATGAAGCTTTGATTTGATTAAGTGAATGCAGAAATATAAGTAATCAACTGAACAAAAAATAAATAACTTTGATGAAAGAGCAAATAGTTTAAATGGATAAAATACATCTTACCTTGCAACAATTCTAATAATAAACTCAAATCTTTCAGGGTACCTTCAGCGTTTACGAGAAATTCTCTGAAGTGTTAGACTTTGTCCTATCTAACCTAGAACACGAGTTGCCTTTCATACTAACAGCGCCGACTGGACACAAATTTGAACCAGCAGATAACGATCAAACCTTGGTCCAGCTAAAACTGGTTCCTGCCACCATTCTGAATTTCCAATTTGATGGGAACATTGTGGACAATATTCCAACTGACAACCTGACTTATCTGAAGCCCGAAATTATGATGACTGTTCAATCATTGTAAGGATCCTAGTTAATTATCAACTTTTGCACTGATTCATTTATGTATGGAATGAAAGATGAAGTTATGAGAATTGTATCTGTAAGATTATCAATGAGAGGTATTTATTAATTTTTACATGTAATTCGCTATTGATCATGTTATTCAAGATGAATATACGTTGAGATTTATAAATTTTATGATATATGTTATTTTTTAATTTCCTCGTGTAATCGATTATATGAATGTCACCAAGAATGTTTTTTTTATTTATATAGATTTCTGTTAATTAATTTGTTATGGGGACAATCTCACTATCGCAATTTCGATTTCATTCACTTCAAGAAAGATTTAATTCAACCTTTTTGCATAATAATTTTTAAATAAACTTTTTCAATCTAGAAATATGAATGATTTAAGTCCCTAATTTTCGTTTTACTTTTTTGGAGTACACAAAAATAAGAAATCAAATAGGAAATATGTCCAACCTCTTTCCTTGAACTATTGAAAAGAAATTCATAAACAAAATCCAGTATTGCCCCATCCTCAAATGGTAAAAGCTTCTCTTCCGATTTGCTCTAAATTATTTTGGTTTTGTGAGGGAAACTTGTTGTCCAGGCTCTATTATTAAAAATTGGTTCAAGCCCTGTGGACAGTAGCTATGGCGCTATTGTTCAATCTTTGACAAATCATATCTTCGATAGTATTGGTAAGAGTTGGGAAATACATCAATGGATTCTTATGATAGAACTTCATAAAAGCAGAATTTAAATTCAAACATCATAAGAGAATTCATATTCAACAAGAGTGCAAAAAATTATTAATCCAAAACCAATAGACCAATTCTGCCCAACAACGAACTCATCCAAAATATTCGTTTCTCAATTCTATGATGAACGATATACTTTTTCCTCAAATCCACTCTGAAAATTATATTATATCAATTGAAACTTTAGCCAATATTTCAGTTTTGTTTTTACTGGAGATATTCTTAACGCAATATTAATAACTTACCATTCCCATCATCATATGGATTAACCATAGGCATTAAATATCAAAATTTGACATATCATGTCTCAGGAAAATAAGTTGACATGTATCAACACAGATCTTATTATAATAATTCATAAATAGAATAATTATCGCATTCTGTGAAAACACAGAAGTTCGATTTATTATTGAAATTTTGAAAAATCATATCTCCGAAAGTATTAGCTTTTTGGAGTTAAAAATGACATCAATGGATTCCTATGGTGAAAGTTATGTTGAAAATTTTAATGTAAAAAAAAATTTTTTTGTTACTCCGAAACCATCTGACCGATTTTGCCCAATAACGAACTTAGCTGGGATATTTATGTCCCAAACCTATTCTGAAAATTTCAACTGTCTAGCTCATTCCGTTCGAGAGTTATCGTGTTAACGGCCGGACAGAATCGATTTCGAACACGTATTCTTGATCAGTGAGTCGAACCAAATCGTTTAAGACCATTTTCAGCCAAAAATTCGAAAATTAGACATTTGGGCAAATTGATAAGCACTCTGTTCCGAGGAACAAGAGCGCCAAAAAGAGTAAATCGATAGTAAAAATGTGAAAGGGGATCAAATCACAATGATAATTATTCTCCCACATATTTGTAAGCTGAATTAATGACGACATCGAAACATATTTTTCTCTATTTCAGCAGTTCATTCCAGCACTAAAAAAAGTGCTGTAATGAACTCATTCCCGCAATGTTTCTATACCTTTTCAAGTTCAATTTCGGAAAAAGTAAAACCAATTTCGGAAAAAGTAAAAGCAATTTCGGAAATTGCACTAAGTAAATCTGAATATTTTGTCCGAAATTGGATTAACTTTTTCCGAAATTGAACTTGGTATACAGTCGACTCTCGATAACTTGAAACTCTAGGGACCAGCAAAAAAGTTCAAATAATCGAGAGTTCAAAATAATAAGTGTTCAAATAATCAAGAGGGGGGTGTTCTGATGAAATTCAAATAATCAAGAGTTCGATCAAAATTAGTGATTTATGTGTTATTTAAAATATTTGTCCATCCTCCACAGCTTCAATTACACGCTTTTTTTCACTTTTGCAAATATACTTGTTCTTTCTTGAAGTCATTTTAATAACACAAATAAAAAATTTACGTTTCAACCTTGAATATAAACTGGAATGAGAATTGCGGACTGCACTTATATAAAAAAACGACAGGTCTGAGCATGATAAAAAATTCAAATTATAGAGAGTGGGGTAGCCCAGAGTTCAAAATATTAAATTTTGGCGGGCAAGATACCATTCCTTCAACTTCAAATTACCAAGGGGACTGATTAATATTGATTTTGTTCAATTTATCGAGTATTTTTCAAGGGACTGGAAACAAATTTCAAATTAACGAGTGTCAATTTATCGAGCTTATCACTTCCAAAGTGATGCGAAATCAGTTCAAACCAGAGAAATAGAGGGAAATTCCGGCTATTTCTCTGGTTTAAACTGATTTCGCATCAGTTTGGAAGTGATACAGCGTCAAATAGAAAGCGCCTTATGTATGACATTCGATCCTATCAAATTTCAACAAACGTCAATTGTCCATAAAATATAATCTGGATGAAGTGAAATAATTGTTGAGGAAAAGTTTTCATGAAAAAATAAGGTACTAGAGATTTCCTTCTTGCTGATTTTTAATCATTCATGCTCTCAGGAAACTGGTTTAAATCTAATATCCATGCCCTACGTACAATTCAAATTCCGTAATCTGTCGTAACAGTCACACCAACTGCCAAGATGCAATACAAAAGTCACTAGGATGTATAATCCGAATTTTTCATTACATTTCAACAGTATTTTAGAAAATTTGCCTGAAATAGAAAAAATACCGTCTAATACTCGTTGCAGAAGGCAATGCCAACACTCATGCGTTCGTGTTTGAATAGGAGCCCATTCTGCAACTTGTTTTAGAATATACTATTTCCTACAACCGTGCTTAAATAACTAAGATCCGACAAATTCGATAGTCCGACACTGCCTTGCAAAACGTTCGTTGGACTACCGCGGGTCCACTGTAATTCCAAAAATACGGAGCTGACCGAGCTGAAATCCAGTAATCGATTGTTAAATGCCGGCTTGTAGCTTTGTGTGCAATCTGACATAAAACTTTGATTTCTTTTCCTAGTGATACAATCCTCATCTCACACAAATTTGCGGGTCAGCATTATTATTCTTCATAAGCGGGTGGAAACAAATCGTTAGATCATTTTCGGCATAAAATACGAAAATTACAGACATTTGAGCAAAATCAAAGCAAGCTGTTCCCTAGAACATGCGCGCAAAAATTGACTAACCAAAATGAAATAGAGTAATTTGATGTAGAAGTATTTTACTGTATATGCTTTCGTTAGTATAATAGCTCGATTGGCTTCACTTGTCTACGCTTGCTCTTTTGTATATTAATTTTGTATTTGTAATATTATGGTGTACAAACAAAATAAATTAAAAAATTCCCAGTTTAGACACATCAGCAAATTTAATATGTAATAGTGCGGTAATAAGGCTCTTGATGTCAGCGCATTTGTAACTTTTACCTGATCACTACAATCTGCCAATTACCTGCTACAGACAATACCGTCTTAACGATAAGGGCACACGGGGCCCGTGCCCCCATCGCCAGGGGGGCCCCGAAGGACAGACAATTTCTCTCACATTTATTCTCAAAACACTTTTGTCTGGCACAGTAACAGTGAGCCGGCTTGAAAATAAAAATTACTTTTGTCTTCTTCTACCAAAATGATGTCTATTTTATTCAACCAAATTGAGACAAAAACAAATCAAAATTTGTCTTTTGGCGCTCTTGTTCCGCGGAACAAGACAACTGGTGGTTTCGGAGTAACGAAAAAAAAAATATTTTTTACATTACAAATTCAATTCAATTCATTTTTTAAAATTCAGGTTCATCATAAGAATCCATTGATATCATTCTTAACTCTAAAAAACTAATACTTTCGGAGATATGATATTTCAAAATTTCAATAATTAATCGTAATTTTGTGATTTCGTAGAATGCTCTAATTTAAATTTGCTGACGTATGTAAATAAAACATGAGGTGATTCATAGACCTATGTTTTGAATTTATTTATGATGCAGTTTTATCATAAGAATCCATTGATAAATTCCCAACTCTGAGAAACCAATACTTACGGAGATATGATTTGTCAAAGATTGAACAAGAGCGCCAAAGCTCATGTCCACAGGGCTTTCCTTTCCACTTTTTTCTTTTAGTATAAAATGTAAAGAAAGGGAGTTAAACATTTTGCTACTATGACCTTCTATTCATTATGCGTAAGCAAATATTTGTTTTTACCTTACAAATTTCAAATAATTTTTTTTTAAGATGCCGTTTCATCATAAGAATCCCATTGATCATTCTCAACAATCTCAACTCTCAACAAACAATAAATACTTTCTTAGATATGATTATTCAAAATTTCAATAATTAATCGTAATTTTATGATTTCGTAGGCTATAATTATAATTTGCTGATGTATGTAAATCCAAAATATGAGGTGACCTACGTGACCTACTCAGAGAAACCAATACTTTTGGAAAAATGATTTGTCAAAGTTTAATTACTCGCTAGTAGTTCGACAAGTGCGTCAAAGCCCCTGTCCACAGAGCCTTTTCACTTTGACTTAAACTAAGCCAAGTTTGGACTTAAATTTTACATTTTTGTCTTTAATCGATCCTCATTAGGATCGATTAAAGACAAAAATGTAAAATTTAAGTGGAAAGGCTCTGTGGACAGGGGCTTTGGCGCTCTTGTCGAACTACTAGCAAGTAATTAAACTTTGACAAATCATTTTTCCAAAAGTATTGGTTTCTCAGAGTTGGGAATTATATCAATCAAAACGTAGGTCACTTCATATTTTGGATTTATATACATCAGCAAATTATAATTAGAGTATTCTATGAAATCATAAAATTACGATTAATTATTGAAATTTTGAAAAATCATATCTCCGAAAGTATTAGTTTGTTGAGAATGATCAATGGGATTCTTATGATAAAACGCATCTTAAAAAAAAAATATTTGAAATTTGTAAGGTAAAAACAAATAGGTATTTGGTTACCCATAATAAATAGAAGGTCATAGTAGAAAAAAAGGGCCTCAAATTCTTTTGTGCCCAAGGGCCCCAGAATAGTTTGAGACGGCCTTGGCTACAGAGCTCTAACTTACCCACCTATCACATTGTTCTCCTAATAAGCCTTTAATTCGAAAAATACCCCTAAGGAAGCATAATTCTTGCTTCAGTTCTAGATCAAACAAAGCTCATCTATTATTTCATCCTGGTCATAACCCGATTTTGAGGAATACATTCTTGAGCAGAATGTTGATTAATTTTACCATTCATGAATAAATATGACAATTTAAAATGTACTAAAAAATTTATAAGTGATTCACATTTAAAATTTTGGTGTAATCGAGACCATTTAAATTGTTGAAAATAATGTATCCAAGAGTATTTTCGAATATATGCTATCAAAGTGCTAATTTTCAATGCGTGTCAGAAGAAGTGTGATTTTGTTAAAAGTGATGAATAGTGTAAATAAATTTTGTACATTGAAACAAAATTTAGCAATTCAATAAAACTCTCCAAGCATACTTTACCTAAACTCCAATTCAAAGTCCGTTACACAAAACTAAACCTTTTTGTAAACTTTCAAAATTTCCCCATCCAACACAAAACTCACTTGAAATCTATTCCCACACTTCATGTGCCAAGAAAGAAAAGATGGCACTTTCAACACTACTGCAAGAGTTTGATAACTTTGAAAACTAAAATCCATTCGGCTTGAAACACGATTAGAACACAAAAAACTTTGAATCTAATCCATGAAAAGTTTCCCAAATATCCACTCCTGGAAGTTAATGGGGTATAAAGACACATTCTCTAAGAACCAATTCTATTTCCGTCGTATTCACACATCACTACCATAACTAAGTTTTGATAAAAAAAATCACAATTTTCAAATGATTCAGAATGATTTGGATTTCAAAATGAACACTATGAACCCTCCAAAAAACACCAACTTCACAAAATAAACTTTGGGAACAATTTATTCTTTAAAGTTGACAACTTTCACTTACACTGTAATTTATACAGTTCTTTCACATTGGTCCAGTTTTTCTCATAAATAAAACTTTAAAAAAATAAACACTTATTGCTTTCCAACATAAATGAATGAGAAAGAACTGCAAACACCTTACAATCTAATAGCACTTCACTACGAAGTTTTACAAGTTTATTTTTGTTTGCTTATCTTAACAAACATGATACACTAAAATTCATCGCTGTTCACCAATTTCCTGAAATGAATTACAAATTAGTACGCCAGAAAAGATGAACAAAAATAATCACAATAGGGATTCTAAAGCAAAAAAAGTTTCAAGATTATTTTACAAAATCGTCCCAGATATGTCAGATTTGATCAAAATAACAAAGGTCTTCACAACTGACAAATAAGGTCATTATAAATAAAATTTTACTTTGAAAACTGAATATAAGTCAGTAGGTATACGAAATTTGCAATAGCAAAATAAATTTTCAACACAATTCTCCAGTATAGAATGACCTTACTTCCGTTAAAGCAAAAATAATAGAGGGGAGTAGGATAAGAATAAAGGAAGCATAAATTAAGCTGTGCCACCACGTACCACAACAATGATCAAATGATCTTCCTTGATAGCTTCGTCAGAAAGATTGGGACAGGAACGTTTTAGGAGCTCCGTGGAGAAGGCGCAAGGAGGGAAGGAGTACAAAACACCAGTGGCTTCCGTTTCCTTATTTAGCAATGAAATTACACCCGCAGCTTCTTTTTGCTTTAGATATGATACTAGATTTCTCAAAGGTCTTGTCTGAACTGATGTGTCTTCGTTGGCTACAGAAGCAGTAGAACCGGCCAAACCTAAGAATATAGCATGAGAACTAGCGCTAGAGATTCGTTTTTGGACATCCTCTAATTTAGGTTGATCCAGTCTGAGTCTTTGAGTTATTCTTAGTTGATGTTTTCCTTCTTCATCCTTCATCAAACCGTCTATTATGTCTGTATCGCCGTCCATCAAGTGGAACTTGGCGGGGAACAACGAATTTTTAAGTATGAGTGCCCCTTGCCAAACTGTTGTGCACTTACGTGCAACTTCCGGTAATGTACGGCTAGAAGCTAGGAGTCCAGCACGACGAGAACCACTGTCAGAATCTGAATCTGGTGATCTGCGAGGTGACCGAGATCTGGACCTATCACCCCCACGGGAGCCAGACCTTCTACGCTCAAATTCTTCAGGTCTGGTACGACCCCATTCGTCTGCAGCACCATCATACCTCGAGCGACTTCCTGCTCTACGTTCGGAGTAAGGAGCTCTACCTCTGTACTTGTAGTCATCATAGTCATAACTGTAATCTCCACCTCTCCTATAATCTGGACCTTCCTCTGGGGTAGGATAAGCACTTTTCGGTCTGTAGCCTATTCCAGGAGTTACATCTGCAAAATCTGTTCTTAGCCGACGTTCCGGACCCCCCAAAGGGAAACCTCTCATTTCCTTCACAGCGGCTTGGGCAGCATCAATACTATCATATAAGATATAAGCTTGGCTTTCACCTTTTACATAGTCAATTTTCTTGATGGCACCAAACCTATCAAATTCACGTTCCAATTGAGGAACCGAAGTCCAAGATCCTAATCCACCAACCCATATGCGAGTTGTAGGCGTAGCTTTTCCATAACCAATCTTGCATTGGAATTTACCGATATATTGTCCTGACAGCTCGACTTTTGCTCTATGAGCCATATCGAGAGTACTGAACCTAACAAAGGCAAATGCATTACCGGTGCCAGGGGGAGGTCGTTTGATATCAATATCTTCTACTGTCCCATACCTACCAAAAATGCGCCTCAGCTCTTCTTCAGTAATGTTAATTTCAAGATTACCACCAAAGAGAGTTCTTGTTGCTAAAGGATCATCTTCGGGTTGTATATGGTGAAGGTAGTTAGGAAATTTATCTTTTTTGTTCTCAGGTTTTTCATAAGGTACACGAGGCATATGTTGTCTAGGAGGACCATAATGACTAGGTGGTAGGTGATGAGGCGGGCCATGGTGCATGGGAGGCCGAGCAAGATAATCATGAGGAGCGGGTAAAGCTTCCCTTCTATAATCACGATGAACAGGTACCATAGGAGGTCCATATGCCCTGTCATATCGGTCAACTGTTCTCAAACGTTCTGGTGATCTTGCATAATAACTTCGATCATACTCAGGTGTGATTGAACGAGGCCTATAATATAAATCTGTCGAACGAGGCTTTTCATATACTGGTTCTACAATTGCAACCTTGTCATATATGATAATTCTGGGTTTGCCATGTTTGGCATCACGTGCATCTTCAGAGCTGCGGAAACAAACATAAGCTATTCTCTCATCTAAATCGCGTGAAAGTCTAATGCTCAAATCACCGTATTTTTTGTATTCACGGTATAACGTATCCTTGATAACTTCATCACTTGCTTTTGGATGTAGAGCACTTACGCACAAAACTTTGTAAGGGTAACGTTCTTGAGGAATCAAATATTCGGTTTCTCTGTGAGGTGAGCGATATCTAGGTCTTGGACTAGGAGAACGACCCCGGCTGCCCCGGCGTCTGATTCTATCCGGAGTTATCCTCTCGTCGGAACTATCATCATAGCGTCCCATGCTTGACCGGGACCTCTTACTTCTTGGAGGAGTATCTCTATCACTACTTCTCTTCATACTGTTTTGAATTCTTACTGTAATTTTGTCTCTACCAGAGGTGATCATACGCACTTCACACACCAATAAACAGACACAATGGATGACACGGCACTCCCTCACCTAAAAACACAATGGAAAACACTGTTTAACATAATGGAACACAAAATATTACCTTCAAATAACAGGAAACATACTTTGTGAATGTAACACTAGGTATATCTCATTTAAATCGATCTAATATATAAATATAGTTCACTAATAATCTCACCGTTTAAAAACGGAAACAAGATGGCCGTCAAATTATCTATTCTATCCCAAGCTCTCGCTGTCCTGCAAAATTCTGAACTGAAATAAAAAAAAAATGGCATCCTGTCACAGAAAACTAGACATTTATGGCGCCCGCCGCCGCGTCCCGCGTTTGTCGGCTAGCACCATAGAGATCTATCACAGAAAACAATTAATAATAATATCTATGAATCTATGTAGCACAGACTAGTCCTTCTTCTACCTTTGCCAACCGAGCCCACTGATAAATGGCACAAATTAGGTAGGGTCATTGGCTAATGAATTAATCGTAAATGAATTGGGGCCTGTTTCTCAATTGCGAGTTAACCCGAGGTTGCAGGTAACCCGAGTGTTGCGCATTCATGAATATCGCTAAATACATGCGTCAACTCGCAACCTCGAGTTAAATCGCAATTGAGAAACCAGCCCTTAGTTTGTTTTCATTGTCAGCAGAATTTAATCCTTGAATTTACTAATCGATAGAAGGTTGATGAGACGGATCGAAGCCTTCGTTATCAATTTTTTAAAGTAGGTTATGTATGGCTGTCGCTGTATACGTAAAGTATTTTGTGGTATAATTATAATAACAGATTACTAATCCAATTATGGCCTAGTTGCCTTGTAGATTCACTAGTAGCGAATTCCATTGGTAGAACTCGTGCGCACTGAGTGCATGAATCATATTCCATTGGAGAATTTCGTCGAGCATTTTGACAACCAACATTGGTCGCTTTCAGCGGACGAAACAGTTGCGCAACCGTTTCCAAAACGTTCGGTGGCACATGCCCTACGAACTCAACACGTTGTGGAGTGGAGGCTATTTTATGGAGCACATTTGATTTGTGCTAGGTAGCGGTAGCGTAAAGTGGCTGAACGCTTCGTCCGCTGAATGCGACCATTTATTACACTGAGGGCTGGTTTCTCAATAGCGAGTTAACCCGAGATTGCTGGTAACCCGAGTGTTGCGCATTCATGAATATCGCTAAATACATGCGTCAACTCGCAACCTCGAGTTAACTCGCAATTGAGAAACCGGTTTCTCAATTGCGAGTTAACTCGAGGTTGCGAGTTGACGCATGTATTTAGCGATATTCATGAATGCGTAACACTCGGGTTACCCGCAACCTCGGGTTAACTCGCAATTGAGAAACCGGCCCTCAGGGCACCACTGGTTTTCCCAATGGAATTCGCCATAGGTTTATGGACATGTGTGCTCACAAACCGGTAAAAGTGACGTTTTGATGGAAAGCTCTAAGCATGTTCTATGCAAAGATTAATCTTTGGTTCTATGGCTTCATCAACTTAACCTATATAATTCTTTATGATTGGCTGAAATGAGCTCACTCAAAAGGGTTCAGGTAATTTAATTTCCATTTTAGTGATTTGTTCTCTCCTCTGAGAAAAGAATAATTTTCTTTCATGTATTATATGGAGCATCAATTATAATATACTTTTGTAGCAATGGGCCACCTTTGCAAGAATATGGCACATATTCGATGCTTCTTGGCAGAACCCATTCGAATCTGCAAAATTATTAAGAAAATATTTGATGGGAATGCACAAACCAATATACCACCCTTTAAGTAAGTGAATAAATTTACTATTTCACACATATCTAAACCTTATTTAATTCCAAGACGACTGTGGGGACCACGTTGTAGTTATAAATAGCAAGGATATTGCCTTACCAGGAGACGAGTGGAAGAAAAGAGCTTACTTTCACCATACTGGATATCCAGGAGGTGCCAGTTGGACACTAGCTTGGGAAATGCATACGAAAGATCCTAAAATGGTAGGGGAAACTAGTGAATAATTGCATCTATTGAAATTTTCAAATAGAATAGAATTGAATGTAATCACTGATTTTAGATATTGAAGAAAGCGGTCTATAACAGCATGGATGGAAATATCCAAAGGCGATATACTATGGAAAGGTTACATATTTTCCCTGATAGTATTGTACCAGAAAATGTATTAAAAAATGTGTCCAATCAGATAAAACAGCTTAGGCCTAAACCAAAGAGATTGGATCATTATGATGAAGACTATATCAAACAGTTTCCTAAAATTGTTGACTATCCTTCTGATTATGTTTTGAAATAAAATTTAATAGTTTTAGTATAAGTTGATTAATAAATTATAAAGGTGTAGTAAATATCATGTTTCTTTGCCATTTTGTATTGTTTTGAATTTGGTATATTCCTCTCCTAAACTAGAATTTGTGTCGCTCTTGGATTGTGATCTTTCTCAAGGTATACAGAATAAGTCTGCTTTGAGGAGGGATATAAATGTATAAATGATAGTCCTTCGTTTAAATCAAAACATTTAGTCACAATTATCGTTGGTATCCTAGTGGAAATGTTGTCTGTCGATCTGTACCATATTGTCTATATTACCAAGATGCATCTATTACGAAGAGTAATGCCATAGAGAAATAGTAATGCTCAACACAATTATTGTTTCACGCAATAGAAATTTTGCCGTGAAATGTCAATTTACCAGAGAATTTCGGAATTGCCTATTTTCAAATTATTATAATTACCATTGTGGGGGTTGATATAACAATTTGTATATTTATGGGAAAATTCACTGCATAGACAAGATATACTACATTCACTGTTACTAATGATTATTATTCGTGTTAATGTATCGGGGATATAACCTAAAATAGTACATACACATTTTCAGATTCTCTAACCTTATTGCATCATCTTCTAAGTTGTAAGTTAAAATCCTGAGTAGATTCATCGGTCATCCCATCATTGGAATAATGTCTGAGTTGAGTGAGAAAATTCTTCAAGAATTATCCAGAAAAGAACCCCTAGATACACTTGAATTAGCTAAACTATACGAGCAAGACCATCAAAAAATTGTAGGTGGCCTAAAAAGTATAGAAGCTTATGGTAATCTTCTAATTGTTGAGCCTCGAACACACAAATATTTCGAGCTCACTGCTGAAGGAAAGTGCATCGTTGAAAATGGTAGTCATGAAGCACGTATTTTTGAAGCAATACCCGAAAATGGAATGTTGCAAGCCGAAGTCAATAAACTGCCTAATTCTAAAATAGGTTTCAGTAAAGCTTTGGCTGCAGGATGGATACAGTTGGACAAAAGCTCAGGACAAGCTATTGTTAAGAGAAAAGTAGAAAAAATTGAAGATAAGGTTCATAAAAACTTGATATTAATAGCCGATGGTAAGATATTGGAAATAAGCGACAAGGATAAACAAGATTACAAAAAGAGAAAACTCATTCAAGAAGTTACTATAAAAAGTTTCTTGTTGAAAAAAGGGCCGGAATTCAGTGTAACTCTGCCAAAATTAGAGGCAGATCTAACCTCAGATATGATTAATTCAGGAAATTGGAAAAACCTTAAATTCAAAGCATACAATTTTGAGGCTTTGGGTGCACCTCCTGACAGTGGATTTCTGCATCCTCTACTAAAAGTCAGAACAGAATTTAGACAAATATTTTTAGAAATGGGTTTTACAGAGATGCCCACCAACAACTTTATTGAAAACTCCTTCTGGAACTTTGATGCTCTGTTCCAACCCCAGCAGCATCCTGCTAGGGATGCGCATGATACATTTTTCATTTCAGATCCTCAAATTAGCACTGAATTTCCAAGTGATTATCTTGAAAGGGTAAAAACTGTTCATAGTATCGGTGGATATGGTTCGATAGGATATCGATATAATTGGAAGATTGAAGAGGCCCAAAAAAATTTATTACGTACACACACTACAGCTGTAAGTGCTAGAATGTTGTACAAATTGGCTCAACAGAAAGAATTCAAACCTACAAAGCTCTTCAGCATTGACAGGGTATTCCGTAATGAAACCTTAGATGCTACGCATTTAGCTGAATTCCATCAGATTGAGGGTGTTGTTGCTGACTATAACCTCAATTTGGGAAATTTGATTGGAATTATTTCAGAGTTTTTCAAAAAATTGAACATTACCCAGTTGGAATTCAAACCTGCCTACAATCCATATACAGAACCTAGCATGGAAATTTTCTGTTTCCATCCAGGATTGAGGAAATGGATAGAAATTGGCAATTCTGGGATTTTCAGGCCTGAAATGTTGTTGCCTATGGGATTACCGGAAGATGTCAATGTAATTGCTTGGGGATTATCATTAGAAAGACCAACAATGATAAAATATGGATTCAATAACATAAGGGACTTGGTTGGACCTAAAGTTGATTTGGAGATGGTCCAGAAAAATCCTTTATGTCGACTTGATAAATGAAGGTTGATTTTTTATGAATGTATCTAAAAAATATACTTTTATTTATTTATTTATTTATTTTATTTATTTATTTATTCAGCCGTTTTGCCATACATTCCAATAATACAAATCAACTATAATACTACTGATAATAATTAGAAAGAAAAAAAGAAAAATCAAATGTTTTTCCTTTCCCCCACACTCTAAGTGAGTACACACTTGTATTGTGTAGTGAGAAAAAAAGAAAAACAAAACAGCATAACATGAAAACCGACAATTCAAAGTCAGAAATAGGAAGAAGGAACGGAACAGTATAAACAATATAAAAATGGAGGGTTGATAGGAACAGAGTAAAACATACTACAATAGGCAGTAATTGTGCGAACCAAAATTCAACAGTGCAGTTAACATGGCTGTAAGTTGGTGAATAATAATAAATATACACATTTTTTATGTTTCTATAATTCTCAAGAAGTCCCTATAATTACCACAGATATAAAGTTTAATGGCTGAAGTGAATTTCTTGAGATTAGCATATTTTCGAATGGCGAGAGGTAATAGATTATATGCTTTAGGTTGAATATATGTTACAAAACGGTGACTAATGTTCTTGCCGTTAAGTGGTGCAACGAGTAGTTGGTTCACCGTGCCACGTGTATTGTAACCATGATTGAATGTTTGCCGACAATGACCACTCTTATAGGCAGATATTAAAATTGTGAAAAAATATAATGACCGAATATTAAGTATATCTGGAGAATACAGTGCATTTGTCGAGGATCGTTTTTTTCGTCTAAAGATAATTTTTAATATAAAATTCTGGATCACTTTGAGATTTTGTAATGAGTTTTCATACAGACCACCCCACACTAGTATTCCATAGCGTAGGAGTGACTCCACAAGTGATCTGTATATTATAAGCAACAGTTTAATCGACAGTATCTCTCTCAGTATATAAAATTATTAAAATTTGTAAATCAGTTTTCTGAGTTTTGTTGTTAGATAATTGATGTGAGTTTCCCACCTGAGATTTTTGTCGATTATAATGCCTAAGTATTTGATTTGGCTAACTTCTGTGATGTTTTTATTCAGATTAGTGATGTTAATATTCTGGAACTCTGGCCTATTTGCATTATTGGCAGAAAAAGCTATATAGTGTGTTTTTTCAACATTCAGAGATAGCTGGAAAGCATTTAGCCAATCCGTTATTATGTTTAGTTCTCTTTGGACATGTAATTTAGCTTGTGACCAGGAATCACCCTCGAATAAGATCACAGTGTCATCAGCATAGGAAACAATTTTAGCATTTGATAGTGAAAGCATTGAATTGATGTAGAGTAGAAAGAGTACTGGTCCCAGTACCGTTCCTTGAGGTACACCTATCTTGACGGTAGTTGGGACACTTAGCGAGTCATGGACTTTAACTTGTTGTTGTCTATTATCTAAATAATGGCGGAAAACATCCAACACAGTACCACGAATCCCATCTGTTTCAAGAATAGAAAGGAGTTTCTGATGGTTCACTGTGTCGAATGCTCTCGCCAGGTCTAGATAGACCCCTATACATTTTCTATTCTTGTCCAACTTGCTTATAATTTCATTCACTACAGTGTACATGGCATCACTTGTTGATTTACCTGCCCGAAAACCAAATTGATAATCATTCAATATCTGATTAGCGTTGAGAAACTCCATTAAACGATTTTTGAGGCATTTTTCAAAGATTTTACCGAAGTTGTTTAATACACTTATCGGTCTGTAGTTATTTATTTTTGTTTTGTCACCTGCTTTGAATACAGGAGTTATTATTGACTGTTTGAACTGATACGGGACAGATCCTGTTGAAAAGATGAGGTTGAAAATGTGTACAAGAGGGACCAGGATGTGAGGGTGAGTATTTTTGATCATCTTAGTGGTAATATTATCTATTCCGGGACAACATTTATTTTTTAGTGAGGATATTTGTTGTATCAATTCAGTATCAGTTACAGGAGTTAGGAACATGGAATTTCGATTTGGAGTGAGTGGGGGCAGCATAAATTGCTGAGTAGGGACATTTTTTAGCATATCGATACCTATATTGGTGAAATATTTGACACAATCAGGCCTATTCTGTTCGCGCATAGCAATATTGCTAAGAAAAAGATATTGCTTCCACAGCAATATCCGAAATATTGCTATTCTGATCATCGATTTTGAGCAATATGATCTGTCATTTTTATGAACATATTGCTATCCACATTGCTATCTCAGCAACCTCAAAATAGTACTTGCTAAGAGCATAACAAGATTTGAAATATGGCTGAGAACCACTTTGTTCTTCCAAGGAATCGGAAATATTGAAAATAGGTAGGTACTTTGATAAATATAGGTATACATAATCGTATATATTTATTAAAGGTACTTTAAAATACTTAATTTCAAGGGAATTGCTAAGACTTAGGTCTGACACTAACAAATCCCTTCTTTTGTAAACAGAAAAGTTCATAAACTATTCAACCTCAATAATAAGAGGCTGAGAGAATTTTATTCATATATTTATTAGTTCATGAGCAAACTAGGATAGATACTGTTTCTTTTAAGTTAGAGATATGCATTCGAAGACTGACCGCCTGGATGAAATAAATTAAATAAACTTTTAATTCAGCCTTAGTAAAAAGATGACGGCCTTTGATTTCATTGAAGAGCCGAGGGTATTTTATTCATTTATTTATTAATTCATGAGCAAACTATGAGATATACTGCTTCTTTTAAGTTAGATATGCATTCGAAGACTGACTGACTGGATGAAAAAAATTAAATGAACTATTTAGTCAGCCTTACTACGAAGATGACTTCTTTTGATTCAATTAAAGAACTTGGGGAAATTTGTTGAGGAGAAAACTAGGAGATATACTGACTGAAGACAGGAAAAAATTCAAATTTAACATTTGTTTAGGTGTTTGCAAGTCTTCAATTTTTAGGTCATGGTAGCTTTTACCAATATTCGGTGTGTTTCCTGAAAATTAATCAATAACTCCATCTTGATAGTTCCATAAATAAAATAGTTGGTTTTTCGCTTTCGTGACATATACATATTTGGTTAGGAATTACGAATAACCACAGAAAAACGGACGAAATGTTTATCAATTGAGGTTAAATTCTTCTTCTAATTCACATAAAAATCATGAAATACAGTGTTGTCAACACTAAAATCAATGAATTTTGACCTACTTGATAGCAATATTGCTGGGAGAAAATTGATAACCAACATTGCTATAGCAGTCCGAACAGAATACGTAATACCATAGTCATATTGCTGAAAATTAGGAGGATAGCAATATGACTTGAATAGCAATGTTTATAGCAATACGCAAACAGAATAGGTCTGAATAGTTTGCCATTTCATCATCATCATCAAAATCCTTGCCATGCTCGTCAACAACATGGAATTTGCTGGATAATTTATTATTTTTTTCATTGGTTGCCTCACTTATGATATGGTAAATTTTCTTCATATCATATTGACTATTATGTATTTTATTCAAGTAATATTCATTTTTTGTCTGCTTCAGGAGTTTATTTAAATGATTTCTATAACGTTTGTACTCTAATTCTAGAAGAGGTGAGTATTTACAATTAAGCTTTTTTTTCATTTTGTCTCTATGTTTTATTGATTGTATTAAACCTGCTGTTATCCAAGGCTTAATTTTTTTAGATTTATTAGTGTTTTTCTTGAATATCTTCTTACTTGTCTCTAAATGATTATTAAAGGTTGCATAGAATATACTAGTAGCATGTTGTGCATGGCCAGATTGTAAAACATTATGCCAATTTTCTTGTGATAAGAGGTTATTTAGTTTTGCAATATTATATCCGCCGAAGGTTATTTTATTACTTTCGTTATGGTTATTACTATTAGCTTCCCTGTTAATATTAATCATCACAGGATAGTGGTCTGTGATATTACATTCGATAATGAATGAGCTTGGTATATATTTTCCGATCAGGTTGAATTCCATTTTGACAAATATATGATCTAAACATGTGGCACTGTCTGTTGTTATACGAGTTGGCCTTCGAATGTACGGCTTAAAGCCATGTTTAGCCAGGACGGAAATATACTCATTTACATTTACATCATCATCTTGCATAATATCTATATTAATGTCGCCAATGAAAAAATCAAATTTGGGACTAACTTCACTCATCATAAAAAAGTCGTCAATCTCTTCAATGAAAGCAGTCAGATTACTAGGACAGGGTCTGTATAGGCCTATGATCCTACAAGACAAGCCACTGCAAGCAAGTTCCAAAATGGATAGGGTTACACCACTTACCGCAAGCTTGATGTTTTTGATATTATAATTTAAATTAGATTTTATTAAAATCACTGTCCCGTCATTTTTATTGAGGTCAGCTCCATTATATTTGGTATCATATCCAGGAATATGTAAGTTTTCAGTAGATTCCAGCCGAAAGCACTCACTCAAAATAAAAATGTCACAACTGTATAATGCATATGTTTCATACATGGCCAGGAACTCATTGAAGTTCTTTCTTATACTTCTTATGTTACAATGCATGATATTCAACACTTTATTGGGCATGTTATTGAAGAGAGAAGCATACTCTGCTGGGTTCAGGTAATTTCCCTTATGTTCTTCGTAGATTAAACTCAAGTCCTGCAAAATAACATCTTCGTCCAGCAAAACCATTATGTGTTATAGTCGGTTTTGTTTTGTAGTATCTTAACCTGATGTTCCAGGGAGGGACATTCTCGATCCGTTGCCTTATGACTCACATTATAATTCATCTTGTATATCTGATTACTCCTTACACAGTTCACGCAGCAAGCGATAGCCTTTGTACACTCATTTTCATGATGATTTTCACTGCATTTAGGGCAAATAACGTGATCAGTGGGGCAGTTTTCTTTTTTGTGGTAGAATCCATGACAGTTGTGGCAACGAGGGAACGAGGTATATTTAGGTCTTCGTAGATTGCGTATCTTTCCCATCCAATGTACACCTTATTTGTGCCGGTCAGCTTTTTGAATATTGCAGCTGAGCATTCACCAAATACCACATTCTTACTGGTATGACCTTTCTTAATGTAAGTGATTTTTAAATCATCAGACAAATCATTTTGATTGATAATAGATTTTTCAATTTCTTCCAAGGTCATTTCTTGGTCAAAATTCGGGATTTTAATTCTGGGTTTCCTTAATTTACTTCGTTCAATATCATATTCATCCTGTAACCTATCACGTACCACATCTTCCAGGATCTCCAATTCTGTTTTACTCTGGCATTTTATAACAACTGAGCCTGTTTTTGTAGCTATACATTTCTTTACACCAATCTTCAATTCAGATAATTTTATTTTGTTGTCTATATCCTGTTTGGTTATTTTTGATTGCTGTTTGATTTTTGGTTTAATAATTAAGTCAGGTACATTTATTGGCTTGGAAATCAGTTTGTGATTATCATTTGTAGTTAATACATTCGCATAAGTGTGTTCATTCATCATTTCGTTTTCATAGCTATGTAGTTTTTCTTCAAGCAATTTGATGATCTCAATTTTGTCGTTGATTAACGCTTCTTTATCCTCAATTTTACTTTGTAAAAGCTTCACATAATCGTTATTACGGCAAGATTTACAGTGAAACATCAGTAAACGCCGTTGTAAGGGTAAACATCTTATTTCTGAGGAGGAAAGTTCGCTGCATTCCAGGCATATTAGACGTCTACAAGAGTCACAAGAGTGGCAAGGGATTTTTGCATCTTTGGATGGTTGTTTTATCTCCTTACACAGTGAGCAATTCATTTTTATGTATCATTCCCTTCAGAAAAGTATTCTCACTCCTGCACTGGTTAAGGGAATAACTACGATTTTATCTTGGGAGGCAAAAAAAGGAGACAAAAACAGTTGCTGATAAGGTACAAACAGATCACTTCGGAATCAATTATTTCAAACTATGCACTTTTTTTGGATAAATTGCGATGTTTCTTAGTTGAAACATTGATCAAACTTTTCACAAGGCTTTGCACTATTGATTAAGCAAAGTCTGACAATTTTTAACACACTATTTCCACTAAAAAATGGAACTTTTTAGCAGCCCATCTCAATGTAAACAAGTTGGCTGCTCTGGGACTAGGACAATTAATGACAATTATGAAACTCATTAATTCATTGTGGTCTTCAAAATGTTCTATATTTTATTAGAATTTAATTTATGCAAAATGATTTGTGTGTTAGTATTGAGAGAAAAAAGTGGCTCATTCTGACATAAAAGGTTACTTTCCATCAACTACTCACTAAATTAACAATAAGAGTGAATATGGGTAATGTTCTAAAAATTGAGGAGTTACTTCAGAAGTTATGAATGGTAAAAATATGTTAAATATCTCGTGATAATTTCAAATGGACTAGTTGGAAATGTCAAAGTTTTAGTACCAGCTCTGAACCCATGTCAGCGGCAGTTGTAGTCGATAGAAATCCACCAAATACTTAAATTTTGTATCTAGGAAATACTTTGCAGCGCTTATAAATGAAAAATTTTTACTATTTTTATGACAATCATTTTTGCAATATTTCAATCAAATGTCACTGGAATTGGTGAAACTTCGTTTACATAAAAAAAAAGAGTTTTTTTTGGTAAATTACGCACATCATTATACACCAATACATAAACTTACATAATAAAACAGACTCGTATCAAAAAGTGATGTTTGATAATGCCCATCTGAAATTTTGATCAGATGAATTTCTTACTAGCAAAGATTTCAATAGTGTAAGGTGATATAAGTCTGTGAATTAAAAGAAAGAGCGACCTTGAGCATCCGACATCCCTGCTTTCAGAATAATTTTTTCATTTACATTGGTTGGCTATGTACTTCATTACGCCCACTTGAGAAATTAATAAATTATGACATATTAACAAAGAAATCGATAAATTTAAAAACAATTCATAAAACTTTATTCATTTAAATGTAAATCTTTCTCAACAGTATAAGCAGAAACATGCATCATATATCTCCTGTTGGCCTTAAAATTGTCAATAGCTTTGCTTTTCGAAGCTTCCCAAGCATATAAATCTCGGTATAATGGTCTGACATATTTCATCCTCCCAACTTCATTCAACCAATGCAAGACTACTGGTATCTTTTCCTCCCATTTTGATTTCAAGCAAATTCTCAACCATCTGAGCTTAATTTCGGAATTCTTATTCTTAGACAATGAGAGTATTTTCTCTAGCTCCTTCAATTTTATGATACTCCAAACTGAAGGCTCGTCTAGCACCAATTGAAGAAAATATATTATTTGGCTTGCCGACATGAATTTAACATCTTCAGCAGAAATTGGTGGCGGTTCAGCTGTTTCGTTCCATGAGGCCAATGTTGAGCAAAGTTGAGCCGATATTTCGCCAACAGTCTTATCATAATCAGGTATGTAAGGAGGCAAGCCAGTTCCATGAAGCCACAAATCCCAATCGATCTGATTAACCTTGTTCTCTTTGCCATAGAGGCAGAATTCCTTGATGAAGAACGTCTTGAAATCTGTGGTATCCACAGATTTGAATTTAAAGGTGTCAAAATATTTCCTAAGGAAAGGTTCGAAAACACCTGAAAAACAACAAGAAAATTGTCTATAGTATTTTCAGTACGAAGGTACTTTATTTAGCAACCTTTAAATGATATCTATCAGAATTTCATGGCATTAGGACTATTAGTCATTGAATTATACTGACGCTCATCTTCATAGTTTCACAACACTGAATACAAAAATTTGTGTTGTTATGAATCATTGATATTTGAAGGGGAAAAACCAATGAAGGATTCGCCAGAAAAGTGCTAATTCCTCTGCGCTAGGGAAATCATGAATGAGTAGAATTAATATTTGGGTTAAATGAGGTGAACATTGCCTTTGTTATTCAGAAAATTAAAATGCAAGAAATGAAATGAAATAGTTATTTATGTATCAAGGGAGTTATGGAGGATGTTAACTGCAGAGGGTAACAGATTGCAATCCCGAGGGACGTGAGTCCTGAGGGATTGTTAAGTTGCCCAAAGTTCTTAACATCCAATAACTCACGTGATAGATAATTAATTTTATTCCATACCCTGAAAAAAAAATTTGACAATTGAAAATTTGACAATTGTCGATTTTTTTTTGTAAATATACATAATATAAGAGGGAGTTTATAACTGCTAAGTATGGGAGTATAACTCCCAAGGGAGTTATAACCATGTTTATAGTTACGGTAACTAAGGGTTTATTTCTTCATAATGTATCAGTATGGAATAAAAATAATTATAAATATTATCAGAGAATTAATGAACCATCAATCAACCAATTTTACTGGACAAAGGGAAAGAATTAAACTGATTAAACGTGATTCTTTAAATGGCCCATTGGAAATTTTGTTTCCTTGACATAACGGATCTCTAATAACCATAAATTTCAGTAGAGTACAGTGTTACAAATCATTGAAATATGTACAGGGTGTTTCATTGGTAAATGAACATACTTTAACCTGAGGTATATCTACTCTAGACGAGTCCAAAAAACCTATATATGATATGTCTAATCAGCTCCATAGCCGAGATACTTATGTATTCGCCAATATTTTCAATTGCTAATAACTTTTGAGCCGCCTAGTGGAATCTTTTGATATTTGGAACGTAAAATACACTTGTGTCGAGCGATTAATCTTTAAACTGATCCAGGTCCGTATTAGAAAAATTTAGAACTTTTTGCAACCTGAGATTCAACCTGGAATTTGATTAGAATTTCCGGAAAAAGTAGAACATTTTCTATGGGGATCAGTAGATTTCAGTGTCCCGCACGACATTTGACTACTCAAAATTTTTGTCAAATGATTTGATTCGATAGTGAAATTCTCAAAAATGTCGTACATTTACACTGAATTCGAAAAATTGTCAATTGCTTTGATCGAAAAATTGAATTTTTTGATATTTCAACCAATTATTTCTAACATTCCTCAAAAAAATATGGATTTTGAATGATTTATTCAAATTGATCAACGGTGAAAGAATAAATAAACAAATGGATAAACACTAGTAAACAATACTGCATGTGGATTTGAATCAGCCGATCCATGCGAATTCCTCAAATTAAAGACTCCAGTCGAATTTAAGCGAGTAACCGGAACAGATCGGTTAAAACCAATCCCCTGCTATTATAACGGATCAGTTATGTTTAGCAAGAGAATTGGTCTCAACCGCTCTGCTCCGGTTACTCGCTTAAATTCGACTTCCATCTATCGTAAACATTGCTGATTGTCACAGAAAAAATACATGAACAACATATCACCACATTGATTTGTGTTGTACCCCACTAGTGTTCATTCAAGTAGGCTACAACATTAAGTAATCATTATAGGATACAACATTATCTGTGACATACATTTTGACAACTGGCATCGACAGTATTGTGGTCTGATGAACAAGTTAAACAGTTGAAAGAAATCATAAAAGTTGCTCAAAAGTGCCACCGTCTTCTTGATGCACATTCTTGTCCTTTTCAAATTATGTCTTATATATCCTTTTTTATCACTTCTGGATCATTACACATCATATATTGCAGGCAACTTGCAAAGCTGCAAGAAAATATCCTCACTTCTAATCTCAGACGGATAGACTTAAGATTTCAAATATCCCTAACAAAATAATCAACAGGATTGAAATCTGGAGATCTAGCGGGAAAATGCTCATCCAAGAAGTTCCTGAGGCAATATTATACAAAATTATGATCGATTTTGAAATAATAAGAGATCAGACCACAATACTGTCGATGCCAGTTGTCAAAATTTATGTCAAAGATAATGTTGTAGCCTACTTGAATGAACACTAGTGGGGTACAACACAAATTAATGTGATGCTTTGTTGTTCATGTATTTTTTCTGTGACAATAAGCAATGTTTACGATGGATGGAGCCTTTTATTTGAGGAATTCGCATGGATGGGCTTATTCAAATTCACATGCAGTATTGTTTACTAATGTTTACCCATTTGTTTATTTATTTTTCCACTGTACACACGGAACAGAGTGCTTAGCAATTTGCCCAAATGTCTGTAATTTTCGAATTTTTGGCTGAAAATGGTCTAAGACGATTTGGTTCGACTCACTGATCAAGAATACTTGGTCAAAATCGATTCTGTCGGGCCGGCCGGCCAATACCACGATAACTCTCGAACGGAATGAGCTAGACAGTTGAAATTTTCAGAATAGGTTTGGGACATAAATATCTCGGCTAAGTTCGCTATTGGACAAAATCGGTAAGACGGTCTGGGAGTAACAAAAAAAAATTTTTTTTACATTACAAATTTTAAAATAAGTTTTTCTCAAGATGCAGTTTCACCATAGGAATCCATTGATGTAATTTTTAGCTCTAACAAGCTAATACTTTCATTGATATGATTTTTCAAAATTTCAATAATAAATCGTACTTCTGTGTTTTCACAGAATGCGCTAATTATTCTTTCTATGAATTATTATAATATGATCTATGTTGATAGCCGGCCTAGGTGGTCTAGCAGTTGAAGAACTAGCTAGGGTGCCGGAGATCGCGGGTTCGAATCCCGCTCAGGGCATGGATGTGGTGTTGGGTCGTGTGAATGTCCAAAAAACAGATATGATAGAGTTTGAGACATTCGGTAAACGACTAGGATAGCGAACACATGTGCGTCGGCTGCGTATATATCGAATTTATTTACGAGTGAAAAACAGTTTGAAAATTGCGGAAAATAATATTTCTAATCATCCTACAATAAACGTGGACGACTTCGAGGCATTTTATGTTTCGGAGATGTCGCAAACAGGCGAAGAAACGGCAGAAGATACTTCTGCAATGGAAGATGAAACAGACTCTCAATTCCAAACGGTAACAAGGAGGAAACGGAAAAAGAAAGGAATAGAACCCAAACTGCATCCTAAAAAGAAAGACGAAAAGGCATCCCCAGAAATAAACACACAATTATCTACAAGTAATCCTTACATTTTCAAAAAACCAAATACGCAAAAAACTAATCAACAAATCACCCAACCTCAAAACATAAACACTGATAAAGAAACGAGAGATAAACACACATCTGGAAAACAAAATACAATACACAAAACATTCAAGAACCTATTTCTCATGAATACACCACCCAACACAACAAGAGTGCAAATTGCGAATGCTTGGATTGAAATATTTCCAACTAATACAGATATAATAATACAAACAAGACAAGATTCATAGTTAAATCAGACAACACTAAAAACAACTTATTTAAAGCCCTCGAACACCTTAAAACAGAAAAAGTAATATTGAATTTTTATGAAACAACGGAAAACAAAACATTCGCCCCAACTAAAAGATCAACTGAATCTTACTCTGCTGTCATATCTAATGTGGAGATAGAAATAGAAGAGCAGGAAATCGCTATGGTCCTAAACTCCATCCAGATAAAACACCGATACTGCAAACGAATCATCTCCAAGAAAACAAGCAAACCATCACTTTTTGTCAGAATTATAACAGGAGAAATAGCATCTTATGAAAGGCTAATAAATGAAGGAATTTATTATAAATGTAGACATTATATCGCAAATCCAAGCCATCCCCCAGACCCTATTCCAATACCCTGTACAAAATGTTCACAATTCACACATAAAACTGAAGACTGCAAAGAACCGATTAAGTGCAGCAAATGTGAAGGCAACCATAGAGATACCCAGTGTGAAACAAACCTTCCACAAAAATGTACAGCATGTAACTCTACAGAACATGTGCCTTGGTCAATAAAATGTCCAAAAAGACCACTAAAACCTATAGAGGGAATACCTAATGTTAAGATCCGATCAATAAATAAAAAAACCGTTGAAATTGACATAAACAAAACTAAATCAAGTAGGATTCACCAAACAATAACAATCCATGACTACATCATTGAAACATATATTAATAAAATCAACAAGCCAAAGAATACGGATAGACAAATGCTTATACAAAAACTGCAAAAACGATTCATGGAATCCTACCGAATAAACACAATACCAACTTTTGTGGGAAACAGTCTATATGTACTGATGTTTGATATGGAAAGGGAACCCAGGACAGTTGACACTGAACCATCAGAAGGAACACAACTTCACAGAAATATTGATGTTTAAGACAATCTATTGTAATTTAAACAGCTTGAATAACAAAAAAGAACTGATACGTCACTATATAGAAGAAAACAAAATAAATTGTGCAATGTTTGTAGAAACCAAAGCAGATGAGAAAAACATCTTCAAATACAAGGATTGGAGAACAATATGCAAGCATGGAACTATTCAAAATCAGAACGTCCGCGGAGGAACAATGGTACTGGCTGAAAAAATAGTTGAAATTGGAAAAAGCAACCCACCACATTTTAACAACACATGGAATGATGTCCTGCACTTCACTATCCCCTTCAAAAATGATAAGCTCCATATATTTCTGGTGTACATGCATCACTCTAGCAGACTGATTGAGGAGAATTTATTTGTAAAAGCATCTCAGTACAGATATTGCATTATTTTGGGAGATTTCAACATGAATACCCGAAGAAGAACTCAACTTCGCAACTTCCTGAGGAATTCCGACTTCAGCAAGATTGACACCCCACCAACATTCATAATGAAGAACAACATAGACTCTACACCCGATATCATATTATGTACAAGAAATATAAGGAACAACATCCAAAACATTAACCTTAACCCTGACCTAGGATCTAACCACCTTGCAATCGAATTCACAATAAATACCAACAGAAACCCAATAAGATACCCGCAAGAAACAAGGTACATATTCGAAAAATGCAACATCGAAGAAGTAAATAAACAAATGTTGGAAATAATAGACACAGAAAATGAAATCACTACAGAATACATAACATTCTTTCAAAATGCCATTTCAAATGCAGTAATGAATCAAAAACCCAAATCAAAGAAAAAATACTACAGTCAGACACTACCTCCATATATTCTCAAGTTGATAAAATTGAAAAAACAACTATATCGTGAATTCCAAATTAATAATGATACCAATTTGAAAGTAAAATACAACAATCTTAATAAGGACATCCACAAACTCATTTTAATCTACAGGTCCAATAAGTATTTAGAAGCATGCAAGGAAATAGAAGATCAGAAGGGACGAACATACTGGAGGACAATCAAAAAATTATCCAAATATACAACACATAATCTTGCAGATCCGATAGAGTTGAATGGAAAAACACTAATAAATGACAAAGAGATCACCAATGCATTTGCAAGATAATTCCAAGAAATTTACAAAAAAACTACCAGCACAGACTTTGACAATGAACACTATAATATGATAGAACACTGGCATCAGTACAGCTTTTCCCGAATACAGGCAGAAACAAATATAGAATCAATCACGGAGGAAGAATATTACAAGGCCCTATATCATGGAAAAAACACAACACCTGGATATGACAATATTCCTAGAAGAATATTGAGGAAACTGGTTCCCCTTATACATGACCATATAATTAAAATATATAATTTCTGCATCACCAACTCTTATTTCCCCATTGAATGGAAAAAAGGAATTCTCATTACTATACCAAAAGCCAATACAGACCATTCTAAAATAGAAAATTACAGACCAATAACATTACTCCCAGTGTTGGGAAAAAATTTTGAAAATACTGACGGAGAGGATCCGTACAGCAATAGGAGAATCTATTCCTTCATACCAGTTTGGATTCAAGAGCCAAACCTCCACATCTCACCCTCTAACAATTTTAACATCAAATATTCAATGTAATAAGAAAAATGGAAAGAAGTCGGCAGCCCTATTTATAGACATCCAAAAAGCATTCGACAGTGTTTGGCACAATGGACTTTTATTCAAATTATGCCACCTACAATGCCCAATATACCTATTGAGAATGATTTCCAAGTTTCTATCGGGAAGAACACTTCAAGTTAAAGTGAAAACAGAAACTTCAGCTCCATTTGTGCCACTACAAGGTCTTCCACAAGGTTCGCCACTATCTCCGATATTGTATAATTTATACTGTCATGATATATACAACCACAATCAAGAATCAGAACACCATATTAACAAACAAGCATATATGCTGCAATTTGCACGATACAACACTCATTGCACATGGTACCACGATTAACAACTCTATGGAAAAACTACAAAAATTAACAGACGTCACTGTAGCATGGATGAGACGCTGGAGAATCCAAGCAAACCCTTAGAAATCAAGACTTTTGATCTTTAATCATAAGCTCAAACCTAACTCCAAAACGATTTTGTTTGGAAACTGTACAATTACACCAACAAATATGTGTAAATATCTTGGCATCAAAGTGGATCATAAGCTCACCTTCCAAGCCCACATAATAACCGGGGCCGTAGCTAGGGGGGGGCAAAATGGGGCAATGCCCTACCTTTAATTTCCAATGCCCTACCTTAAGAAATAGTAACAATTTAAATAATATACTAAGGAAAATGTTTTTTGATAATGTGACGCGAGGAAAAAAAATATTACTCGCAAAGCAATTCCGAATTAACCACGGGTTGTTAGAGATTGAGAACTACATCAATAGAGTAGTGGTCATTGTATATAGACAACACGCAGCAATTTCAGGACCACCTCATACACTAATTCTTTATTCTGCACATAGATGGAAAATCTACCTAATTATTTTTTGTGATAACTATTCTGAAATTATCAAATTTCTGAAAAGTTATCAACAACAAAAACAATTGGTTCAAGCACTGACGTGAAGTCAGGTGCTTTTGCGTGTATGTTCTATTGTCCATTTTCCTGTATTGAACACTCTCAATCGAATTTACCATGGTAAATAAATTTTTTTTTTCGTAATTTTTTAAGAATAGTAATACAGTTTAAAAAAACTTTTACACACGTCTTTATGTCATTATTCTGCAACTAGTCACCAAGCTTCAATTCGATCAGGTCTATATTTTTTGAGTTATCGAGGAAATAATATTCCTACTGGCTATAACTCCGAAACCCTTGATCCGAATATGCCCAAAAACGAACTTATCTCTCGTATTCGGATGCGTAACCTACCCTGGGAATTGCATCCCTATATCCTTTCGTTCGAAAGTTATCGAGGCTACGTTCACCCATCCAGCTACTGAACTCACACAAGGCTGCTCGGATCTCCAACAATATAGATGCGATCGTGTTCAAACTTGGAACTTGGCAGTTGGTTAGGTTCTGAAGGCTGTCGCAAAATTTTAGCGAGGTCGGTCGAATAGTTTCTGATATATAGAATTTTTCACGATGAATTTTTTAAAATTTTCCAGTGATAAGATCCTCACAAAATTTCGCAAGAATTTTCGCGTTGGCATTCTACAACTAATAACCATGTTTCAATTGGATCGGTTTTGTATTTTTCGAGTTATTGAGGAAATAACAACCGGAATTCGGACGGGTATAACTACAAAACCGTTTGGCTGATTATGCCTGCAGACAAACTCAAAATGTCGCATTCAGATGCACAACCTAACTGAAAAATTCCAAGTCACTATCTCTTTCCGTTCTCAGGTTATCGTGACATAAATAATATTTTTCAATAATTTTTTTGAAATTTTCTAGTGATCGATTCTCACAAAATTTCATAAACGTCGTTAGGTTTGTATTCTACAACTACTCTCTAAGTCTCAATTCGATCGGATTTGTATCGGTTGAAAAAAAACTATTGTAAGGCAACCTTGTTCGATTGATTATTGTTTCTGACAAATATCTTGTGTTTCTTGCAAAGAAGCAATTCACAAAATAAAATTTTTGTTTATTTTATAGATTGGTAATTTCAGAATTTGGGAGAGAAAACCTAGAAAGAAACCATTTAATAATGAATATTCCTCCCTAAGTATCATTTAATGATTATGGTATTTCTGGCCTTTGAAAAGAAAAGAACTAAGTCAGTTGATCTGAATGAAATCCTTCGCATATTTGATAATATGGAAAATCGAAGGATTCAGGGGTTTCAAGGAAGATTTTTATCATCATTATAATAATCACAGTTTGCTAAAAGAAATGAAATAAACCTGAAGAAATTAATATTTTGATATTAACTACCTATTTCACCCAAAAGTCTGTACGATGAAAATTGATTCATCTGATCACATCTAGTAATATTTTTTACTTCTGCCCTACCCGTAACCTCCATTGCCCTACCTTAAATTCATCTCTAGCTACGGCCCTGATAATAACACAAAAGAAAGCGGCAATTACCCGAGCTGGACATTTTAGATCGCTCACATATAAGAATCTAGGAATCAGTACCAAAACAGCCAGCACAATATACAAGATGATATGCAGGCCTTTGTTGGAGTATGGACACACAGTATTCTTGAACACCCCGAAGACAACACTGAAAAACATAGAAGTTGCAGAAAGAACCTGCCTTAGGAAAGTCCCAAAACTGAGACACCCAAACAATCCACTCCATAATCCTTCTAACCAACTTTTATATGAGACTACAAAAGTGGAACCAATAATAGGAAGACTTGAAAATATTAGCAGAAAATTCATCACCAACCAGAATAACATAAATATTATGGACCCTCTGATTCACAGCTATCAAGAAACAACACCACCGAAAGCAAAATTACCACCACTCCCAATCTTCGAATATTTAAAAACCTTGTAACACCTTGAGAAAATAATGGATATTTATGTTAATGAAATTTTTTAATTGGCAGGAAGACTTAGGTCGATAGCCGTTTGATTATGATTATAATTATGATCAATAAAGTTTATTTCTCTCTCTCTCTCTCTCTCTCTCTCTCTAGAGTTTGAGATATAAGGTTATAACTGTGTAGATGGCCTTCAGTTGCCTAGCACATAAATAGATAGAAAACAAAATCTGTGTTGATACATGTCAACTTATTTTCCTGAGACATGATATGTCAAATTTTGATATTTAATGCCCATGGTTAATCCATATGATGATGGGAATGGTAATAAAAAAAAAAAAAGCGTTTATTCGTCTAAACAGGAGGTTCTCCCAATTATAAGACAACATACCATCAGTACAAAGTTAATAACATATTACAAAGCTAACTTAGTGGAAACAAAATTAAAAATTAAAGGGCTAAACATGTAGCTGCCTGAGTCGCAGCAGGTCTCGTAATTTTAGTTTCAAAGCACGCACATCATCATTGAAGACATCAACATCATTACCTATACCATTGAAGTGTCGACACATAGCATACAGTGGAGATTTAATCATCATATTAGTCCTAGGTTTAGGCAGGTATAGCAACTGTTCGAGTCTACTTCCATTACGCGGAATACGGAAATTTAGCATGGCCAGCAAAACCGGACAATCCATATAAAAATTAAGCAGCTTATACAGCACAAGGCATAGGCAATAGACTCTTCTGTTCTCTAAAGATAAGTATGAGAACCTATTCAGAAGTGTGTTATGGTCAGAACCCCGAGGCGGATAAACTCCATCCAACCTGAATGCCAAGAACTTCAAGAACTGCCTCTGAACAGACTCCAGCTGATTGATGTGTGCACTATATATTGGACCCCAAACAATACTGCCATACTCGAGCCTAGAGCGAACAAATGAATTGAAGAGGGCAGTAAAACAGTTGGGATCCTCAAAATCTCGACAAGCCCTAAAGATGAGGCCAAGCATACGCTTTGCCGCTGTTGTGATATGGTCATAATGATGTACAAATGTCAACCTCTGATCAAACTGGATCCCCAAATCCTTATCCTGCTGCACCCTCTCCAACACTACCTGGCTTATTGTGTAGTCATGCTCAATTATTGTGTTCCTCAAACTATAGGTTATGGTCTTACACTTATTAATATTCAGTGGCAGTTGATTTAGAGAGCACCATTCGTTAAGTATATCCAGATCTAGTTGTAGTAACCTACAGTCATTCAAAGTTGTTATGGCCCTGTATAGCTTGAAGTCGTCAGCGAACAACAAGAAGCAGCAGCGCAATCTGTCGCCAATATCGTTAATAAAAATAAGGAACAGAAGAGGTGCCAAATTACTGCCCTGAGAGACGCCGCTGAGCGCAGTGAAGGAGCGAGATTTATGACCTCTAAATTCGACATATAAGATACGGTCATTGAGGTAAGAAAGGAACAACAGCAGTAGCCGACGATCAAAGCCAAAGTTCTCCAGTTTCTGCAATAGAATCGCGTGATCCACCCTGTCGAAGGCCTTCGAAAAGTCCGTGTATACAGCATCTACTTGTAGTTGGTTATCAACAGTCTCACAAACATATTGTGTAAATATTGTTAAATTAGTAGTCGTAGATCTTTTGTTCATGAAACCATGTTGTCCATCCGATATGAGGTTCCTGACAAGGGGAAAGATTCTGTTATATAAACACATCTCAAATATCTTGGCAAAGTTGGATAAAAGAGTAATAGGCCTGTAATTTGAGATGTCATTTATGGTAATGGTAAGTTAAGAATATTGAGTTCAGAATATCTCCAGTAAAAACAAAACTGAAATATTGGCTAAAGTTTCAATTGATATAATATAATTTTCAAAGTGGATTTGAGAAAAAAATATATCGTTCATCATAGAATTGAGGAACGAATATCTCGGATGAGTTCGTTGTTGGGTAGAATTGGTCTATTGGTTTTGGATTAATGATTTTTGGCACTCTTGTTGAATTTGAATTCTTTTATGATGTTTGAATTTAAATTCTGCTATTATGAAGTTCTATCACTCGTTATATCATAAGAATCCATTGATATAATTCCCAACTCTTACCAATCCTTTCGAAGATATGATTTGTCAAAGTTTGAACAAGAGCGCCAAAGCTCCTGTCCACAGGGCTTGAACCAATTTTTTTGAAAAACGATTTGTAGGAATATTGAGAACGGCCAATTTTCGGCAATTTTTCGCATTTAAATCTTAATGCACGACAATTTTGAGAATTAATTTGAATTTCACTAACGATTTAAATCTTTCGACAATATTTTGATGAGTCGAATATCGTCCGGGAAACTGAGATCTAAATTTTTCTCATACGGACCTGGTTTTTTAATCAGTTTAAAGATTAATCGATCGACCCATGGAAGTGCATTTTACGTTCCAAATATCAACTGATTGTACCGGGTGGTTCAAAACTTATAAGCTATTGAAAATATTGACGAATACATAAATCACTCTGTATCTCGGCTATTGAGCTATTTAGACATTTCGCATATAGTTTTTTTGGGCTCCTCTAGAGTAGCTCTACCTCAGGTTAACATATGTTCATTTACCAATGAAACACTCTGTATATCGACCATTACAGGAACGAGTGTGCTAAAGCTTCTGACCTGATATCAGTGCTATTATAATTTTACGGTTGCCCTTTGCAAAATTATTTAGCAGCTATTCAAAGATGAAAGCTTTGAAAAAAGGTCAACTTTAACAAATAAATTGATTTGTACTTACTTGGTCCACCCACAGTTTCTTCCAAATATCTCAAGAATGTTTGACCTTTCTCGTATGGAACAGTGGAAAACGCATCATCTGGATGCAATCCTTTCAAGTCTACAACCAAACGAGTTAAAGGATTGTCTTGGCCCAACCGCGTAACCTATAAATATAAATCGAAATATGAAGCAAAACCAAGGCATATAGATTCAAATCTAAAATAAAAAAAATTCTCCAGAATGCATATACACCACAGAGGAAAATCTAGACACACTTGACTTGTTCAATTACAGCAATCTAGCCAGGAATAGAGCTGATATACAGGGTGTTCTATCTCAGACGTGCCACCCCGTATATTTCTTATGTCTTATGATTGGAAAAAAATTCCGAAACACGTCGAATGATTTTATTTGGGGGACAACTTTAGACGTATATTTGAGGCTTGAAAGAGCCACCCTCTCAGAGGGGGCACTTCAATCCCTCAAAATTGAATAGGGGAAAGATGTTGAGTGATACTTCATTTGAAAGGACTTGGAAGCCTCTTTACAACGGTGTATGAAAAACGTAATTTTGATGACCTTGATCACCTTGAATATTTTGGTTATTTTTACAATGTACAAGCCCATTTTACAAAATTAAAAAAATTGATTTGCAATATTTTCTCAAGTAATAAGAAATATTCTCTCAAACTATAAATAGACAAAAATCAAAACATTTCCCTCATTTTTGCACGCGTGTTGCCCAAGGAACAGCGTGCTATCATTTCGTCACAATGTCTGTATTTTTCGAATTTTTTTGCGAAAATGGTCTCAAACGATTGGGTTCGACTCCCTGATGAAGAATTCGAGGTCAAATTCAATTCTGTTCGTCCGGCCGTTAGCACGATAACTGTCGAACGGAACGAGTTAGAGCGTTGAAATTTGCAGAGCATGTTCGGAGCGTAAATATCTCGGACAAGTTCGTTAACGGGCGAAATCCACCTAGCGGTTTCGGAGTTAAGGCCGTTTTTAGTAAAAACGTTTTTTACGAATATTTCCGGAACCGCGGATCACTCGTTCTATCTGAAATTTGGCATCAAATTGTAGAATCATGACCTTTATATGCCTGCGAAGTTTTGTACTGACCGGATCGCCATAAAGTGGCAAAAAATATTTCAAAAATTGTAGAATTTGTTTCCACGATAACTCTGATACTGATCTGATTCAATTGAAACTCAGTAGTTAGATGCAAAAGACCAAAGCACTTTTGAAAATTTCGTGAAGATCACGTGACATGAAAAAATTCAAAAAATTACTACTATTTTGCGGAATATTTTGCTTGAAATTCCGAAACCTATTTTTTGGAGTTCATGTTGCCCTTTCCATGCGTTTTTCGTTATGCGCATGCGCAGTTGAGAAGTCATTTAACTGTTGTAGTTTTCGTCAGAGAGGATTGGGGATATCTCCTGAACCACTTGAGTTGGAGAATCGGAGTTTTTTGTAAGGTGTGTGATTTTGAGAGGACTTTTCGCCGCGAGTAGATTGCGCATGCGCAGAAGAGAAGTGTCGGTTTTTGGGTAATGCTGGGAGTGCTAAGCCGATATTGTGAGGTTTTATAATAATATTCATGTCAATTCAGTGCACGGACACAAGTCAGTTTGGGAGAAATAGCGTTGTTTCAGAGTTGAAGTGTGCGTACCGTGGCCATGGGGGATATTTTGAAATTGATGTTACCCCTAACGGGCACTTTTCGTAATGCGTATGAGCAGACGATAAGTGGATTAACTGCTGGAGTTTTCATCTGAGAGGATTGGGGATTTGAGGTGCAGGATACTATTAATTAACCCCTTGGGAGTATCCAAGCATGCGTGGATTGAAGGTGCGATCTCTCCTCACCCAATGGATTTGAAGAATCAGAGTTTTGTCTGAGCTGTGTGATTTTGAGAGGATTTTCAGACACGAGTAGATTGCGCATGCGCGGAGATGACGTGGCTCTTTTTGGGTTGTATGGCTTATGTTGGGTGCGGTTTACGTCTAGCGGTCATGGATTTTGTGCTGAGCCAATATTGTGAAGGTTTAAAAGGAAATACAAGTCTATTCTGTGAAGGAACAAGTCAAATTCGAGGAAATGGTGTTGTTTTCGAATTGAAATGTCTGTGTCGTGGCCCTGGGGCCAATTTGTAAATAACTATATTTGGATGATCAATTTTAAATAACTTTCGGATTTGGAGAATAGGCGAAGAAATTGCGTTCCTAATTCGAAATTCATGTAACGCCTTTCGGAGAATTTTCGTATGAGCAGACAAGAAGTGATTTAACTGCTGGAGTTTTCGTCTGAGAAGATTGGAGTTTTCAGGTGCTGGATGCTATTCCTCCATAGAATCCCTTGAAAGTGTCTGCGCATGCGTGGATTGGAGCAGTGATATCTCCTGAACCAATGGTGTTGAAGAATCAGAATTTTGTGTAAAGTGTTATTTTGAGGGGACTTTAAGCCACGAGTACATTGCATATGCGCAGAGGAGACGTTTGGATTGTATGGTACATGTTGGGAGTGGTTTGCGTCTAGCGGTGATGGATTTGGTGCTGAGCCGTCATTTTAAGGTAGTAAGAAAAATTTCATGGCAATTATGTACAGGAAATGGCAATTATGTACAGGAAATTATGCACGGAAATGTCAGTTTCGGGGAAATTGCGTTGTTTCCGAATTGAAATGTCTGTATCGTGGCCCTGGGGCGAATTTATTAATAACTATATTCGGTAGATCTATATTGAATTACGTTCGGATTTGGAGAAGAGGCAATTGCGTTCCTAACGGAGGTAAGGATCTAGGGTAAAGCTAACAGCCAAACTGTATTGATAGCCATATTTGTTACAGGAACTTGAAAAAATATAAAAAAGCACTGACGTGAAGTCAACACTCTTTGGCGCGCGTGTTCAGGGTAGCTAATTTGAATGGAATGATGAGTACTTGAAGCTCAGTGGATAGAGCGATCCGGAGATCTACCCAAAGACTAGTGGACACCATTCACTGTTGGTTCAAAAATTAACAGTGCTGTATCTAAGCTGCCATAAGGATAGAGTAACAAAGTTGAAAAAGAACACAACTGACTCTACTTAGTCGCACAAGCTCCTAGAAGATTCTGAGGGATCTCTTTGGGAGGGTCAGTATAATCATAATCATGTTTATAGCACGCGCGCCAAATGCAGATCGACTTAACAATGAAAGAAAAAGGGTCAATCTGCTTTGGCGAGCGTGCTATAAACATGATTATGATTATACTGACCCTCCCAAGTCTTTCCCAAGGAGATCCCTCAGAATCTTCTAGGAGCTTGTGCGACTAAGCAGAGTCAGTTGTGTTCTTTTTCAACATTGTTACTCTATCCTTATGGCAGCTTAGATTCAGCACTGTTAATTTTTGAACCGACAGTGAATGGTGTACACTATTCTTTGGGTAGATCTCCGGATCGCTCTATCCACCAAGTACTCATCATTCAATTCAAATTAGCCACCATGAACACGCGCGACAAAGAGTGCTGACCCTACGTCAGTGCTTTTTTATATTTTTGTTCTTAGATTGTGTTTATCTGGTTATAATTCGTTTCTTCCATCACTTAATGTATTATAAATCAATCTGTTGAGATACTACTGTGCTGATTTGTTCAAAATTTTAAATATAATTATGGTTTACACATTGCAAGAACGTGTTGAGCTGGTTAGGCTGTATTACCAAACTCAAAATTCTGCCCGAGCGGCTGCAAGGATATTTAACCAAAACCATCCTGAACGTAGCGTTCGCCATAAGTACGTAATGGAATTGATTTCAAAATTTGTTGAGACGGGTTCAGTAATGGATAAAAATAGGGCACCCATTGGAATTGCGAATGATGAAGGAGCAGCTGTGGCAGTATTGGGACATGTCAAACTTATGCCAAACACGCAATCTGCACAACAACTTTCTGCAGCTTCCGGTATTAGCCAATCTAACGTATTTTACATAAACAGAAGTTCCATGCGTACAAATTTAAATTAATTTATGAATTAATTGATCATGATTTGGATCGAAGGCAAGAGTTTTGCGGAATTATGGCCGAGCGTATCAACAATAATCCAAATTTCTTGTACAACGTTTGCTTTTCTGACGAGGTTAACTGGCATAACTGTAGATTTTGGAACGATACAAATCCTCATGTATTTCGAGAAGCTCACACTCAATATCTGGAAAATCTAAACGTTTGGGTAGGAATTTTGGGAGACCACCTCATTTAACCTCTGTTTATTCATGGTGGCTCATTTGTGCAAAAAAATTTTATATTTGGCGAAAATAGTTCAACAAAATTACGGTTTTTCATACACCGTTGTAAAGAGGCTTCCAAGATCTTTCAAATGAAGTATCACTCAACCCCTCTTTCCTATTCAATTTTGAGGGGTTGAAGCGCCCCCTCTTAGGGGGTTGTTCGATCAAGCCTCAAATATACGTCAAAAGATGTCCCCCAAACAAAATCATTCGACGTGATTCGGGAAATTTTTCCAATCATTATGGGATAAAAAATATACGGGGTGGCTCGTCTGAGATGGAACACCCTGTATAGCTGAGTACTAGAATTTTCTCCACCCTATTAATGCGATATTGGCTCTGAAATCTTTTTCGGAATTCTTTACATACACAATTCTTGAGATCAGCAAGTCCCTCAAGTGCTTGAAAATCTTGATCCTGAGGTGTTAAAAGTCTGCCCACTATTTTTCTCTCAATGAAAACAGTGAACCCTTCATTTAACCAGAAATGTTCGAAGTTCCTGTTGGTTACCAAGTTTCCAGTCCAGCTGTGTGCAATTTCATGTGCTACCACGTTCACTAATGATCGATCACCTGCCTGTGAAATAATGAAAAATATACTGGAATTGGAGCATTTTCAATTTGAGATGTAACAACAGTCATCAGAGGAATTTTCGCTCAATTCATGGGTGTATGGGTGGGTAGTTCTCACGAAATGTTCCACTTTGGTGTTCATGACAGTTTTCTGCTACATAAAACTGGTTTAATCGTTTAATTCTCTATATTATATCCTTTTGAAATGTAACAATCACTATAAAGAATAAAAAATTGCAAAATTTCAAAAATTTTAATTTTCAACGCTAGTTTTCTTTCCAGAAGAATTGAAAACCTCACCTCCGTGACTGTTCCTCTTAGATATCGCATTGTTCTAAACTTAAAATTATAGCATTAATGGAATTCTGGCACAGCGTATTTCTAGTTCAGTATCCACAATTAACTAAATATTGTTGACATGATAAAATCTCAATAAAAAAATTATCGGTGTTCGAATTATACTTATATTAGTCGATGTTCCTGCATTATCTATCACCTCCGTGAAGCGACATTGTAATTTGACTCTTTAATCGCAAGATGACGGTATCTTCATCGTGGACCGCCTGGAATATCGGTTGATGCGCAGGTAATATTGACCACTTGAGATTTGAACTTCAAAGTGTAACTTATTGGTTAAATTCTTACCCAAGTGATAAAGACGTCTATGGGAAATTTGGGATTCTCACTTCCGTGAAGATGAATTGTAAGGTAGGAGATTATTTTATTCAATTATTTGTTATCTGAATATACTTAATTACGAAAGTTATTTAATGAGTTAAAATATTGTTTTGAAGCCTTTTTCTTTAAATGAGATATTCTATAAAAAAGTAAAATTTCTCACCTCCGTGAATCTCACCTCCGTGAATATAGTAATTCACGGAGGTGAGGTACTCTTCACGGATGTGATAATAATATTCTGTTCCTCCTTTCAGGACATGAATTCTAACATTATTAAAAAAAAAATAAGAAAAAAGTTACTGTATCTCATGAAGATCGGAAGAAAAAACAACGAAAATCTATGAGAAGACTTCATGAAGCCCGAAAAAATGATCCTGAATTATACGAAGAAGAAAAACGTAAAAAACGAGGGCTATTATAAAAGAAAAAAATTGGTTCAAGCACTGACGTGAAGTCAGAAGCTTTTGCGCGTATGTTCTATTGTCCATACTTCTGTATTGGACACCCTTAATCGAATTTACCATGGTAAATTATGTTGTCCATTCTCCTGTATTGGACACTCTCAATTCGAATTTACCATGGTAAATTCGAATTTACCATGGTAAATTCGAATTAAGTGTCCAATACAGGAGAATGGACAACATAATTTACCATGGTAAATTCGATTAAGGGTGTCCAATACAGAAGTATGGACAATAGAACATACGCGCAAAAGCTTCTGACTTCACGTCAGTGCTTGTACCAATTTTTTTTTCGTGACTTTTTAAAAATTTTCTAGGGGTACGGTTCTTGAAATTTTTTTTTTCGTCATTTTTTTCAAATTTTCTAGGGATACGATTCTTACAAAATTTTAAACACGTCTTTATGTTGATTTTCTACTACTAGTTACCAAGCACCAATTCGATCGAATATTTATTTTTTGAGTTATCAAGGAAATAATATTCCAGGTGGGTATAACTCGGAAACCGTTAGACCGATTATGCCCAAAAACGAACTCAACACTCTCTTTCGGATACGCAACCTACCCTGAAAATTGCAAGTCCCTATCTCCTTTCGTTCGAAAGTTATCGAGGCAACGGTCACCCATCTACTGAACTCGCACAAGAATGCTCGAATCTCCAACAATATTTAACCGATCGTATTAAAACTTGAAACTTGGCAGTAGAGTTAGGTTATGAAGGCTCTTGCAAAATTTCAGCAATTTCAAACGAACAGTTACTGATATATAGAAATTTTTTTTTTTATTTTCAATGATTTATTAAAAATTTTCTACAAATGCTATCCTCACCAAATTTTGCAAACATTTCCGCGTTGGCATTTTACAACTAATAACCATGTTTGAATTCAATCGGTTCAGTACTTTTTGAGTTAATGAGGAACAAAAACCTCAAAATTTCAGAAAATTTCAGATGGCTATAACTCTGAAACCGTTTGGCCGATTATGCTCATAAACAAACTGAAATGTCGCGTTCTGGTGTTCATCCTAACCTGAAAATTTCAAGCCGCTATCTCATTCCGTTCTCAAGTTATCGTGACAACAAAAATATTTTTTAATAATTTTTTAAAAATTTTCTAGCCATGCGATTCGCACAAAATTCCACAAACGTACTTAAGATCTTATTCTACAACTACCCACCAAGTTTCAATTCGATCGGATTTATATTGGTTGAAAACAAAATTATTACTCGGAAACCACTGGGCCGATTATGCCCATTAACGAACTTGTCCGTCGTATTGAGATGCGCCACCTACCCTGAAAATTTCAAGTTGCTAGCTCTTCTCGTTCTCAAGTTATCGTGGCAACGGCCGGACGGCCGGACGGACAGAATCAAATTTGACCTCGAATTCTTCATTGGGGAGTCGAACTTAATCGTTTGAGACCATTTTCGTCAAAAAATTCGAAAGTTACAGACATTTGGGCAAAACTATAACGCGATGTTCCCCAGAACATACGCGCAAAAAGGAAGGAAAAATATTCTGGATATGTCCGAAAGAGAAAAATTGGTTCAAGCACTGACGTGAAGTCAGGAGCTTTTGCGCGTATGTTCTATTGTCCATCCTCCTGTATTGGACACTCTTAATCGAATTTACCATGGTGAATTCTATTGTTCGTTCTTCTGTATTGGACACTCTCTTAATCGAATTTACCATGGTGAATTCTATTGTCTGTTCTCCTGTATGAGACACTCTTAATCGAATTTACCATGGTGAATTCGATTAAGGCTGTCCAATACAGGAGAATAGACAATAGAATTCACCATGGTAAATTCGATTAAAAGTGTCCAATACAGGAGAATGGACAATAGAACATACGCGCAAAAGCTCCTGACTTCACGTCAGTGCTTGAACAATGTCTTTTTTATATCAAGGATATATGAAATTTTTTTTTTCATTTAAAATTTAACATTATTTCATTTCCGTGAATTTTGTCTCACATCCGTGAATGCCGGTTTCATGAAAATCTCATTATTTCACAAAATACCAACGAAAGTGTGTAACCTTAGGCATAAGATTAATAAGAATTAATTTCTGGTTTCGGATATCTAAAAATAAATTCGATTATTGTTAATTTATTTTTTTTAAACTAAAATGCGAAAGGGGAACATTTGGTGGGAATTACCCGGGTGTATTGTGAGTGCAGTATTTTGATTAGAAATCTGGATACAATCTGAAGCCCCAAAGCCTCCCATGACTGCGCCAGTGGGTTGAACACAGGTAGGTATAACTATGTATTTACAACCATGATTTAATGATCTTATTACACACTGATTTAGCACCCGTGGATCAGTTCCTTAACTTAAAGACAGTATAATAGAACATCATTAGGAAAAGTGCATTGAGCTGAAAAAAACAATGTAGGAAACAAAATTTTTTTTTGTGAGCTCTTTGTTAGCTTAGATATTTCTGAAACTAACCTCTGATGTATTTTGTAAACTAATACTTAATTATGATATTATTACTTTTGCGTGCTCGTACCAGATCGCTATTATTTTGCTCAAATGTCGGTAATTTGCGTACATAAAGGCAATGATGAGCTATCTGAAATATCAGTCTTATAGATATTCTAGGTCAACAGAAAGTTTTCCTGATTCTACAGTACTCAAAAAAATTAAGAAAAAAAAAATCTAATTTTCTCAGTGATATTTGATGCATAATATTTTCATTCTGGATAACGTTCTTTGAATGTTCATTGTGCCATTTGAAATTTTTTTGTATAACAAATTTCTAATATTCATAAATTTCAGATGTGTGGTGTGTTACAAATCAGTGAAATATACTGATCATTACATGAACGAACATGCTAAATCTCCTGACCACATATCAGTACTTTTATAATATTTATGTTTTTAATTCGACACAAGATGTATCATAACATAACCTGAATTCAACATCGGTTTGCCTGCAGATATTTTATTTTATTTACCAACAGGCACAGCCCAATTACAAAAATAGTGTTAATATTTTAAACAATCATAAAATGAAAACCACAAAAATAACAGAAGCAGAGGAACCATAAAAGCTTCTCCTCAAAACCTGAAAAATTGCATCGTTCACATTCAACTTTGGGATTAATATGGAAACTAATTATTGGAATCGCTATTTATCACAGTTAAGGACTTGACACAGTTGTACGTCACAAACTGTTTAGAATGAATGCATGCAATCAGGATGTGGCAGCATCTAATTATTAAAATTATTTTCCTTACCAGAAGTGTTGGAGTAACAAAAGTCAAACAAGGATTCTCCATGCCACCATATGGGAAACTAGGAGGTAATACTAATAGATCATATATGCCCCAGACGTAGGGACCGCAAATAGCTTCCGCCATTTGTAACTGATGCTCAGTGTTGGCGAATTCAAAGGCACTCTCCTCAATTATTTCCTTCTCTGCCCATACATGGGAACGAGGTCCAACTTTTCTGGACTCCAACGCTCCTATAGCTATAGCAATCAGATAAGATGGAATTGGGACATCTTGGACAAAATGGAAAAGTTTGCCATCATGTAGTTCTCTTACATGATCTCTTATTGCAGACATAAGAACAGTTAATTGTGTAGGTGCTGAAATCTGAAAAACAAATTCCATCAGTTCCCTTTGATGAGCTGGCTTTTTTACAATCATTTACTCACAGTAGCTGTGTATTTGGTCTTCACACCCGGTGTATCCTGACAAGGTAAAAATGAGCGAGCATGGACTGCCTAAAAAGTTACAAACATTATCTACATTGATTGTGTATGAGTAGATGAGCATTGATAATTTTTTTATCAAAGAATAAAGACCATTATTTTTGAATTTTAGCCGATTATGTGCCTTGATAGTTTCATTTACCTGAAACTGACTGAATAAATATGGATGTTTTTTTCCAGATGTTTGATCTGGAGACAGCCATTGTAGGCCACTAGCATTTGGATTTGTTTCATACTCAATTTTGAGTACATAACTGAAAAAATAAATTCCAAAATTGTTCCTTACATTCCCCCGAAGTTTCATACATACTTGTCGCTACTTTTACTTGGTAATCCAATTGTCAATTTCTGTCCGTACTCTCCAACTTGTTCTCCAAGTTCATATTTCAGTTCAGTGTTAAGATCAGTCTCTGTTATATTCTGAATTGTCAAGTCTTTAGAATCTAAAATCTTGAGAACATATAAATTCACACAGGGTATAGCGAGGCTTCGGAACTACTTACGACCTCATCAGCGCTTCCGTCGATTTTCTGTACTTTGAGAATAACAAACCCTGTAAAAATTTTCTTCTCAAAGCTCACACTAAGATTTAATTCGATATTGGAAACCAGGACAAGTTCTGAAAATTAAGAAGTATTTAGTAAAACTCCATTTAAAAAAACATAATATCAAAAATCTTCATACTGCAATATGCTTTCTAGATCAAAATATTTCTTACCGGGCCGTGAAAATGAACTGGGATCTAAAGGACTTAAGCCTTCCATATTTTCGTGATTGAACACCTGAAACTGTTTATTGAAGATAGAATAGCTGGTTAGTGACACAGCGATCAATGCAATAATAATATGATATGCATGCTGATTAATCCCTGATAACATTATTCTACTTTTAAGATAAATATGTTATCTAGTCTAGATCATTACCTTATTTCAATTTAACTGTAAATTCTTGTGAGTTTAAACAGTTTGGAATTGTAATTGACGCAAAAGAAGGGGAATAAGGCGGGTTGATCCAATTAAACTATTTGAGTTTTATTACATGTATGCTATAATTGCTATATTTATATTTGAATTAGAAAATTATTGTTCATGAAGTTTCTTGTAAACAATTTAATTTAATTTTAATGCTAACCACGTCTGACTTGACATATTGAAGTAATTTTAACGTAGATCTATGGCCAACCAACCTCTTGTTTTTATGACCAAGGGACTGTTCATGAAATGGAAACAACCCATAGACATGAAACAGCCTCTGAGTTGCGTTCGAAAATTAACTCTGTAGAGTAATATTTACTCCATTGCGTTCGAAAACTGAAAGGTTGAGTAAATTTTACTCTGTGTCAGTCGTCCGAAAAGTCGGAGTATTCGACTCGGAGTTCATTTTACTCCTGTCAAAATTGACATACCTCATGGGAAGGAAAATCTAGTATCTTTGTCTGTCTGTTTTATGAATGTTTTGTGAGGTAATTTAATAGTTTTTATACTGCTCACAATATCTATTTATGATTAAAGTTACATTTATGTGAAGAAAACAATAATAATAGGATATTTCTTAAACCAACATAACCTATTTTCCGATATTGGCACCTTCTGTCAGTGTCAGAGTAACTCTAGAGTAAATCTGTCAAACCTTCAAAAACTCTACTCTACTCCGTGGAGTTAATTTTCGAACACAACTCTGGGTTTTTATTTTACCAGAGGTCAGAGAGGTACAGACAGCAGATCTGAAGCATTTATTGTTCGAAATAGTTGAAATTCTCCAAAGCGGATTGTTTACGATCAGGGGACAACTAATCGAGCAGCAATCAGACAACTTTGTAATACTCAAACAGCTAGAACTGATTATTACTTTAGGCTAATGATATTTTTTTCGCTTATTCGATCCCCCTCATCTGCTAAAATCAATAAGAAATACTTTCCTCAAATATAATATTCAGTTTGATAAACATGAAATTGCAAATCATGTTACATTGAACAATATTTAGATTTAGATTGAACAAGAAAATTTTAATTGGCACCCAAAATACGAATATATCAATTTGAAACAATATCCTGGATATGAAATGAAAGTATATATTGCTGCCAAAACTTTAAGTCAAACTGTTGCAGATGTGTTGGAAACATCCCTCTCCTTCGGAGCATTGCCAAGTGAATTTATTTACACAATATATTTTATTGAATTGATTGTTCAATTCTAATACTGTTGTTATATAAGATTTATATTTTATGTATTATGTTATTCAACAATTGTTCCAATATAAACAAATTGATCAAAGTACTTCTTGTTCTACTTCTCCTTCCTTTTTTTCAGAGTCTCAATAACAATTTTCTTTCGTACTGATTCAACTGATTTTATTTAAATAAATCACTTTGTGATTTATGTAACTGAACTCAGTTGAATCAGTACGACATCACACTACTACTAAATTTAAAGAGCGCGGGTAAATGCCCGCATGCGCCCTTCGCAACACCACGGTATACCAATAAATAAAAATTACACCAAACCCGACGGGATTCCTGAATAAGTTGCCGCCTCTGTTTAGTAGGCAATCGAATTCTCTCTTCCAATTCTTCCATCTATTTCTCTATGTCTATGACCACCTTAGTAGGGATGTGACATTGTACATAAAAAAATCGATTTTTAATTCATCGGTTTTCATGAAAAATCAATAAAATAAATAATCGATATTTCTCAAGAAATTAATCGATTTTGTTATATTAATCGATTGTTTCCTTAATTTCAAAATAAACGCCATAAATAATATGTATATACCATTCCTTTGAAATAACTCATTATTTCTTAAAATGGGGACTAGGGGGTGAAAATCACTCTTATATGTGTTTTTTGCGCTATTTCACCTGAAGTCGGTCTTGTATCAGAATGAAATGTTCAGGAAAGTTCTGCAATCGTATATCCATTGCTTTGATATGCCTCAAAATTTCTTAAAATGGGGACTAGTGGGTGAAAATCACCCTTACATGTGTTTTTTGCGCTTTTTCACCTGAAGTCGGTCTTGTATCACAATGAAATTTTCAGGAAAGTTCTCCTATCGAATATTCTTTCCTTTGATATCACTGAAAATTTCTTAAAATGTGGACTATAGGAGGTCAAAATTACCCTTATATGTGTTTTTTGCACTTTTTCACCTGAAGTCGGTTTTGTATCAGAATGAAATTTCCAGAAAAGTTGTGCTATCGTATATCCATTGCTTTGATATGCCTCAAAATTTCTTAAAATGGGGACTAGGGGGTGAAATTCACCCGCAAATGTTTTTTTTGCGCTATTTCACCTTAAGTCGGTCTTGTATCAGAATGAAATTTTCAGGAAAGTGCTGCAATCGTATGTCCATTCATTTGATATGACTCAAAATTTCTTAAAAAGGGGTCTAGGGGGTGAAGATGACCCTTATATGTGTTTTTTGCGCTTTTTCACCTGAAGTTGGTCTTGTATCAGAATAACATTTTCAAGAAAGTTCTGCTATCGTATATCCATTGCTTTGATATGCCTCAAAATTTCTTGAAATGGGGACTAGGGGGTGAAAATCACCCTTATATGTGTTTTTTGCACTATTTCACCTGAAGTCGGTCTTGTATCAGAATTAAATTTTCAGGTAAGTTCTGCTATCGTATATCCATTCCATTGATATGACTCACAATTACTTAAAATGGGGACTAGGGGTGAAAATCACCCTTATATGTGGTTTTTGCACTTTTTCACCTGAAGTCGGTCTTTGTATCAGAATTAAATTTTCAGGAAAGTTCTGCTATCGTATATCCATTCCTTTGATATGACTCAAAATTTCTTAAAATGGGGACTAGGGGGTGAAAATCACACTTATATGTGTTTTTTGCGCTATTTCAGCTGAAGTCAGTCTTGTATCAGAATGAAATTTTCAGGAAAGTTCTGCTATCGTATTTCCATTCCTTTGATATGACTCAGAATTCCTTAAAATGGGGACTAGGGGGTGAAAATCACCCTTATATGTGTTTTTTTGTGCTATTTCACCTGAAGTCGGTCTTGTATCAGAATGAAACTTTCAGGAAAGTTCTGCTATCATATATCAATTCCTTTGATATGACTCAAAATGTCTTAAAATGAGGACTAGGGGGTGAAAATAACCCTAATATGTGTTTTTTGCACTTTTTCACCTGAAATCGGTTTTGTATCAGAATGAAATTTTCAGGAAAGTTCTGCTATCGTATATCCATTCCTTTGATATTACTCGAAATTTCTTAAAATGGGGAGTAGGGGGTGAAAATCACCCTTATATATGTTTTTTGCGCTTTTTCACCTGAAGTCGGTCATGTATTATCAGAATGAAATTTTCAGTAAAAATTCTGCTGTCGCACATCCATTCCTTTGATATTACTCAAAATATTTTAAAATGGGGACTAGGGGGTGAAAATCTCGCTTATATATGCTTTTTGCACTTTTTCACCTGAAGTCGGTCTTGTATCAGAATGAAATTTTCAGGAAAGTTCTGCTATCGTATTCCAGTCCTTCGATATCTCTCAACATCTGTTAAATTCAAAATTGGGAGTTGATAATTCACCCTTATATCTCTAATTTTCAACATTCCATCTTGAGTTGATTTCGTATCATAACAATAGTAGATAGTTTTTAGGTGAAGAAGCGCAATAAACCAATATAAGGGTCATTTTCACCCCCAAGTCCCCATTTTAAGAAATTTTCAGTGATGTCAAAGGAAAGGATATACGATAGTAGAACTTTCCTGAAAATTTCATTCTTATATACAAGACCGACTTCAGGTGAAAAAGTGCAAAAAACACATATAAGGGTGATTATCACCCCCTCGTCTCCAATTTAAGAAATTTTGAGTAATATCAAAGGAATGGATATACGATAGCAGAACTTTCCTGAAAATTTCATTTTGATACAAGACCGACTTCAGGTGAAAAAGCGCAAAAACACATACAAGGGTGATTTTCACCCCCTAGTCCACATTTTAAGAAATTTTGAGTCATATCAAAGCAATGGATATACGATAGCAGAACTTTCCTGAAAATTTCAACCTGATACAAGACCGACTTCAGGTGAAAATGCGCAAAAAACACATATAAGGGAGATTTTCACCCCCAAGTCCCCATTTTAAGAAATTTTGAGTCATGTCAAAGGAATGGATATACGATAGCAGAACTTTCCTTAAAATTTCAACCTGATACAAGACCGACTTCAGTTGAAAATGCGCAAAAACACATATAAGGGTGATTTTCACCCCCTAGTCCTCATTTTAAGAAATTTTGAGTCATGTCATAGGAGTGGATATACGATAGCAGAACTTTCCTTAAAATTTCATTCTGATACAAGACCGACTTCAGGTGAAAAAGCGCAAAAACACATATAAGGGAGATTTTCACCCCCAAGTCCCCATTTTAAGAAATTTTGAGTAATATCAAAGGAATGGATATACGATAGCAGAACTTTCCCGAAAATTTTATTCTGATACAAGACCGATTTCAGGTGAAAGAGCGCAAAAAACACATATAAGGGAGATTTTCACCCCCAAGTCCCCATTTTAAGAAATTTTGAGTAATATCAAAGGAATGGATATACGATAGCAGAACTTTCCCGAAAATTTTATTCTGATACAAGACCGATTTCAGGTGAAAGAGCGCAAAAAACACATATAAGGGAGATTTTCACCCCCAAGTCCCCATTTTAAGAAATTTTGAGTTATATAAAAGGAATGGATATACGATAGCAGAACATTCCTGAAAATTTCATTCTGATACAAGACCGACTTCAGGTCAAAAAGCGCAAAAAACATATATAAGGGAGATTTTCACCCCCAAGTCCCCATTTTAAGAAATTTCGAGTAATATCAAAGGAATGGATATACGATAGCAGAACTTTCCTGAAAATTTTATTCTGATACAAGCCGACTTCAGGTGAAAATGCACAAAAAACACATATAAGGGAGATTTTCACCCCCAAGTCCCCATTTTAAGAAATTTCGAGTAATATCAAAGGAATGGATATACGATAGCACAACTTTCCTGAAAATTTCATTTTGATACAAGACCGACTTCAGGTGAAAAAGCGCAAAAACACATACAAGGGTGATTTTCACCCCCTAGTCCACATTTTAAGAAATTTTGAGTCATATCAAAGCAATGGATATACGATAGCAGAACTTTCCTGAAAATTTCAACCTGATACAAGACCGACTTCAGGTGAAAATGCGCAAAAAACACATAGAAGGGAGATTTTCACCCCCAAGTTCCCATTTTAAGAAATTTTGAGTCATGTCAAAGGAATGGATATACGATAGCAGAACTTTCCTTAAAATTTCATTTTGATACAAGACCGACTTCAGGTGAAAAAGCGCAAAAACACATACAAGGGTGATTTTCACCCCCTAGTCCACATTTTAAGAAATTTTGAGTCATATCAAAGCAATGGATATACGATAGCAGAACTTTCCTGAAAATTTCAACCTGTTACAAGACCGACTTCAGGTGAAAATGCGCAAAAAACACATATAAGGGAGATTTTCACCCCCAAGTCCCCATTTTAAGAAATTTTGATTCATGTCAAAGTAATGGATATACGATAGCAGAACTTTCCTGAAAATTTCAACCTGATACAAGACCGACTTCAGGTGAAAATGCGCAAAAAATACATATAAGGGAGATTTTCACCCCCAAGTCCCCATTTTAAGAAATTTTGAGTCATATCAAAGCAATGGATATACGATAGCAGAACTTTCCTGAAGATTTCATTCTGATACAAGACCGACTTCAGGTGAAAATGCGCAAAAAACACATATAAGGGAGATTTTCACCCCCAAGTCCCCATTTTAAGAAATTTTGAGTCATGTCATAGGAATGGATATACGATAGCAGAACTTTCCTTAAAATTTCATTCTGATACAAGACCGACTTCAGGTGAAAAAGCGCAAAAACACATATAAGGGAGATTTTCACCCCCAAGTCCCCATTTTAAGAAATTTTGAGTAATATCAAAGCAGAACTTTCCCGAAAATTTTATTCTGATACAAGACCGACTTCAGGTGAAAATGCGCAAAAAACACATATAAGGGAGATTTTCACCCCCAAGTCCCCATTTTAATAAATTTTGAGTAATATCAAAGGAATGGATATACAATAGCAGAACTTTCCCCAAAATTTTATTTTGATACAAGACCGACTTCAGGTGAAAATGCGCAAAAAACACATATAAGGGAGATTTTCACCCCCAAGTCCCCATTTTAAGAAATTTTGAGTTATATAAAAGGAATGGATATACGATAGCAGAACATTCCTGAAAATTTCATTCTGATACAAGACCGACTTCAGGTCAAAAAGCGCAAAAAACATATATAAGGGAGATTTTCACCCCCAAGTCCCCATTTTAAGAAATTTCGAGTAATATCAAAGGAATGGATATACGATAGCAGAACTTTCCTGAAAATTTTATTCTGATACAAGACCGACTTCAGGTGAAAATGCACAAAAAACACATATAAGGGAGATTTTCACCCCCAAGTCCCCATTTTGGGAAATTTTGAGTAATATCAATGGAATGGATATACGATAGCAGAACTTTCCTGAAAATTTTATTCTGATACAAGACCGACTTCAGGTGAAAATGCGCAAAAAACACATATAAGGGAGATTTTCACCCCCAAGTCCCCATTTTAAGAAATTGTGAGTAATATCAAAGGAATGGATATACAATAGCAGAACTTTCCCCAAAATTTTATTCTGATACAAGACCGACTTCATGTGAAAATGCGCAAAAAACACATACAAGGGAGATTTTCACCCCTAAGTTCCCATTTTAAGAAATTTTGAGTAATATCAAAGGAATGGCTATACAATAGCAGAACTTTCCCCAAAATTTTATTCTGATACAAGACCGACTTCAGGTGAAAATGCGCAAAAAACACATATAAGGGAGATTTTTACCCCTAAGTTCCCATTTTAAGAAATTTTGAGTAATATCAAAGGAATGGATATACGATAGCAGAACTTTCCTGAAAATTTTATTCTGATACAAGAACGACTTCAGGTGAAAATGCGCAAAAAACACATATAAGGGAGATTTTCACCCACAATAAGTCCCCATTTTAAGAAATTTTGAGTAATAACAAAGGAATGGATATACGATAGCAGAACTTTCCTGAAAATTTTATTCTGATACAAGACCGACTTCAGGTGGAAATGCTAAAAAAACACATATAAGGGAGATTTGCACCCCCAAGTCCCCTTTTTAAGAAATTTTGAGTAATATAAAAGGAATGGATATACGATAGCAGAACTTTCCTGAAAATTTTATTTTGATACAAGACCGACTTCAGGTGAAAATGCGCAAAAAAAACATATAAGGGAGATTTTCACCTCCAAGTCCCCATTTTAAGAAATTTTGAGTAATATCAAAGGAATGGATATACGATAGCAGAACTTTCCCGAAAATTTTATTCTGATACAAGACCGATTTCAGGTGAAAGAGCGCAAAAAACACATATAAGGGAGATTTTCACCCCCAAGTCCCCATTTTAAGAAATTTTGAGTAATATCAAAGGAATGGATATACGATAGCAGAACTTTCCCGAAAATTTTATTCTGATACAAGACCGATTTCAGGTGAAAGTGCGCAAAAAACACATATAAGGGAGATTTTCACCCCCAAGTCCCCATTTTAAGAAATTTTGAGTTATATAAAAGGAATGGATATACGATAGCAGAACATTCCTGAAAATTTCATTCTGATACAAGACCGACTTCAGGTCAAAAAGCGCAAAAAACATATATAAGGGAGATTTTCACCCCCAAGTCCCCATTTTAAGAAATTTTGAATCATGTCAAAGGAATGGATATACGATAGCAGAACTTTCCTGAAAATTTCATTCTGATACAAGACCGACTTCAGGTGAAAAAGCGCAAAAACACATATAAAGGAGATTTTCACCCCCAAGTCCCCATTTTAAGAAATTTTGAGTAATATCAAAGGAATGGATATACGATAGCAGAACTTTCCCGAAAATTTTATTCTGATACAAGACCGATTTCAGGTGAACGAGCGCAAAAAACACATATAAGGGAGATTTTCACCCCCAAGTCCCCATTTTAAGAAATTTTGAGTAATATAAAAGGAATGGATATACGATAGCAGAACATTCCTGAAAATTTCATTCTGATACAAGACCGACTTCAGGTCAAAAAGCGCAAAAAACATATATAAGGGAGATTTTCACCCCCAAGTCCACATTTTAAGAAATTTCGAGTAATATCAAAGGAATGGATATACGATAGCAGAACTTTCCTGAAAATTTTATTCTGATACAAGACCGACTTCAGGTGAAAATGCACAAAAAACACATATAAGGGAGATTTTCACCCCCAAGTCCCCATTTTGGGAAATTTTGAGTAATATCAAAGGAATGGATATACGATAGCAGAACTTTCCTGAAAATTTTATTCTGATACAAGGCCGACTTAAGGTGAAAATGCGCAAAAAACACATATAAGGGAGATTTTCACCCCTAAGTTTCCATTTTAAGAAATTTTTAGTAATATCAAAGGAATGGATATACGATAGCAGAACTTTCCTGAAAATTTTATTCTGATACAAGAACGTACGACTTCAGGTGAAAATGCGCAAAAAACACATATAAGGGAGATTTTCACCCACAATAAGTCCCCATTTTAAGAAATTTTGAGTAATAACAAAGGAATGGATATACGATACGATAGCAGAACTTTCCTGAAAATTTTATTCTGATACAAGACCGACTTCAGGTGAAAATGCTAAAAAAACACATATAAGGGAGATTTGCACCCCCAAGTCCCCTTTTTAAGAAATTTTGAGTAATATAAAAGGAATGGATATACGATAGTAGAACTTTCCTGAAAATTTTATTCTGATACAAGACCGACTTCAGGTGAAAATGCGCAAAAAACACATATAAGGGAGATTTTCACCCCCAAGTCCCCATTTTAAGAAATTTTGAGTAATATCAAAGGAATGGATGTACGATAGCAGAACTTTCCTGAAAATTTTATTCTGATACAAGACCGACCATATAAGGAAGATTTTCACCCCAAGTCCCCATTTTTAGAAATTTTGAGTAATATAAAAGGAATGGATATACGATAGCAGAACTTTCCTTGAAATTTCATTCTGAGACAAGACCGACTTCAGGTGAAAATGCGCAAAAAACACATTTAAGGGAGATTTTCACCCCCAAGTCCCCATTTTAAGAAATTTTGAGTCATGTTAAAGGAATGGATATACGATAGCAGAACTTTCCCGAAAATTTTATTCTGATACAAGACCGATTTCAGGTGAAAGTGCGCAAAAAACACATATAAGGGAGATTTTCACCCCCAAGTCCCCATTTTAAGAAATTTTGAGTTATATAAAAGGAATGGATATACGATAGCAGAACATTCCTGAAAATTTCATTCTGATACAAGACCGACTTCAGGTCAAAAAGCGCAAAAAACATATATAAGGGAGATTTTCACCCCCCAAGTCCCCATTTTAAGAAATTTTGAATCATGTCAAAGGAATGGATATACGATAGCAGAACTTTCCTGAAAATTTCATTCTGATACAAGACCGACTTCAGGTGAAAAAGCGCAAAAACACATATAAAGGAGATTTTCACCCCCAAGTCCCCATTTTAAGAAATTTTGAGTAATATCAAAGGAATGGATATACGATAGCAGAACTTTCCCGAAAATTTTATTCTGATACAAGACCGATTTCAGGTGAACGAGCGCAAAAAACACATATAAGGGAGATTTTCACCCCCAAGTCCCCATTTTAAGAAATTTTGAGTAATATAAAAGGAATGGATATACGATAGCAGAACATTCCTGAAAATTTCATTCTGATACAAGACCGACTTCAGGTCAAAAAGCGCAAAAAACATATATAAGGGAGATTTTCACCCCCAAGTCCACATTTTAAGAAATTTCGAGTAATATCAAAGGAATGGATATACGATAGCAGAACTTTCCTGAAAATTTTATTCTGATACAAGACCGACTTCAGGTGAAAATGCACAAAAAACACATATAAGGGAGATTTTCACCCCCAAGTCCCCATTTTGGGAAATTTTGAGTAATATCAAAGGAATGGATATACGATAGCAGAACTTTCCTGAAAATTTTATTCTGATACAAGGCCGACTTAAGGTGAAAATGCGCAAAAAACACATATAAGGGAGATTTTCACCCCTAAGTTTCCATTTTAAGAAATTTTTAGTAATATCAAAGGAATGGATATACGATAGCAGAACTTTCCTGAAAATTTTATTCTGATACAAGAACGTACGACTTCAGGTGAAAATGCGCAAAAAACACATATAAGGGAGATTTTCACCCACAATAAGTCCCCATTTTAAGAAATTTTGAGTAATAACAAAGGAATGGATATACGATACGATAGCAGAACTTTCCTGAAAATTTTATTCTGATACAAGACCGACTTCAGGTGAAAATGCTAAAAAAACACATATAAGGGAGATTTGCACCCCCAAGTCCCCTTTTTAAGAAATTTTGAGTAATATAAAAGGAATGGATATACGATAGTAGAACTTTCCTGAAAATTTTATTCTGATACAAGACCGACTTCAGGTGAAAATGCGCAAAAAACACATATAAGGGAGATTTTCACCCCCAAGTCCCCATTTTAAGAAATTTTGAGTAATATCAAAGGAATGGATGTACGATAGCAGAACTTTCCTGAAAATTTTATTCTGATACAAGACCGACAATATAAGGAAGATTTTCACCCCAAGTCCCCATTTTTAGAAATTTTGAGTAATATAAAAGGAATGGATATACGATAGCAGAACTTTCCTTGAAATTTCATTCTGAGACAAGACCGACTTCAGGTGAAAATGCGCAAAAAACACATTTAAGGGAGATTTTCACCCCCAAGTCCCCATTTTAAGAAATTTTGAGTCATGTTAAAGGAATGGATATACGATAGCAGAACTTTCCTGAAAATTTCATTCTGATACAAGACCGACTTCAGGTGAAAATGCGCAAAAAACACATATAAGGGAGATTTTCACCCCCAAGTCCCCATTTTAAGAAATTTTGGGTAATATCAAAGGAATGGATATACGATAGCAGAACTTTCCTGCAAATTTAATTCTGATACAAGAACGACTTCAGGTGAAAATGCGCAAAAAACACATATAAGGGAGATTTTCACCCCCAAATACCCATTTTAAGAAATTCTGAGTAATATCAATGGAATGGATATACGATAGCAGAACTTTCCTGAAAATTGTATTCTGATGCAAGACCGACTTCAGGTGAAAATGCGCAAAAAACACATATAAGGGAGATTTTCACCCCCAAGTCCCCATTTTAAGAAATTTTGAATCATGTCAAAGGAATGGATATACGATAGCAGAACTTTCCTGAAAATTTCATTCTGATACAAGACCGACTTCAGGTGAAAAAGCGCAAAAACACATATAAGGGAGATTTTCACCCCCAAGTCCCCATTTTAAGAAATTTTGAGTAATATCAAAGGAATGGATATACGATAGCAGAACTTTCCCGAAAATTTTATTCTGATACAAGACCGATTTCAGGTGAACGAGCGCAAAAAACACATATAAGGGAGATTTTCACCCCCAAGTCCCCATTTTAAGAAATTTTGAGTAATATAAAAGGAATGGATATACGATAGCAGAACATTCCTGAAAATTTCATTCTGATACAAGACCGACTTCAGGTCAAAAAGCGCAAAAAACATATATAAGGGAGATTTTCACCCCCAAGTCCCCATTTTAAGAAATTTCGAGTAATATCAAAGGAATGGATATACGATAGCAGAACTTTCCTGAAAATTTTATTCTGATACAAGACCGACTTCAGGTGAAAATGCACAAAAAACACATATAAGGGAGATTTTCACCCCAAAGTCCCCATTTTAAGAAATTTTGAATCATGTCAAAGGAATGGATATACGATAGCAGAACTTTCCTGAAGATTTAATTTTGATACAAGACCGACTTCAGGTGAAAATGCGCAAAAAACACATATAAGGGAGATTTTCACCCCCAAGTCCCCATTTTAAGAAATTTTGAGTCATGTCATAGGAATGGATATACGATAGCAGAACTTTCCTTAAAATTTCATTCTGATACAAGACCGACTTCAGGTGAAAAAGCGCAAAAACACATATAAGGGAGATTTTCACCCCCAAGTCCCCATTTTAAGAAATTTTGAGTAATATCAAAGGAATGGATATACGATAGCAGAACTTTCCCAAAATTTTATTCTGATACAAGACCGATTTCAGGTGAAAGAGCGCAAAAAACACATATAAGGGAGATTTTCACCCCCAAGTCCCCATTTTAAGAAATTTTGAGTTATATAAAAGGAATGGATATACGATAGCAAAACATTCCTGAAAATTTCATTCTGATACAAGACCGACTTCAGGTCAAAAAGCGCAAAAAACATATATAAGGGAGATTACCACCCCCAAGTCCCCATTTTAAGAAATTTTGAATCATGTCAAAGGAATGGATATACGAAAGCAGAACTTTCCTGAAAATTTCATTCTGATACAAGACCGACTTCAGGTGAAAAAGCGCAAAAACACATATAAAGGAGATTTTCACCCCCAAGTCCCCATTTTAAGAAATTTTGAGTAATATCAAAGGAATGGATATACGATAGCAGAACTTTCCCGAAAATTTTATTCTGATACAAGACCGATTTCAGGTGAACGAGCGCAAAAAACACATATAAGGGAGATTTTCACCCCCAAGTCCCCATTTTAAGAAATTTTGAGTAATATAAAAGGAATGGATATACGATAGCAGAACATTCCTGAAAATTTCATTCTGATACAAGACCGACTTCAGGTCAAAAAGCGCAAAAAACATATATAAGGGAGATTTTCACCCCCAAGTCCACATTTTAAGAAATTTCGAGTAATATCAAAGGAATGGATATACGATAGCAGAACTTTCCTGAAAATTTTATTCTGATACAAGACCGACTTCAGGTGAAAATGCACAAAAAACACATATAAGGGAGATTTTCACCCCCAAGTCCCCATTTTGGGAAATTTTAAGTAATATCAAAGGAATGGATATACGATAGCAGAACTTTCCTGAAAATTTTATTCTGATACAAGACCGACTTAAGGTGAAAATGCGCAAAAAACACATATAAGGGAGATTTTCACCCCTAAGTTTCCATTTTAAGAAATTTTTAGTAATATCAAAGGAATGGATATACAATAGCAGAACTTTCCTGAAAATTTTATTCTGATACAAGAACGTACGACTTCAGGTGAAAATGCGCAAAAAACACATATAAGGGAGATTTTCACCCACAATAAGTCCCCATTTTAAGAAATTTTGAGTAATAACAAAGGAATGGATATACGATACGATAGCAGAACTTTCCTGAAAATTTTATTCTGATACAAGACCGACTTCAGGTGAAAATGCTAAAAAAACACATATAAGGGAGATTTGCACCCCCAAGTCCCCTTTTTAAGAAATTTTGAGTAATATAAAAGGAATGGATATACGATAGTAGAACTTTCCTGAAAATTTTATTCTGATACAAGACCGACTTCAGGTGAAAATGCGCAAAAAACACATATAAGGGAGATTTTCACCCCCAAGTCCCCATTTTAAGAAATTTTGAGTAATATCAAAGGAATGGATGTACGATAGCAGAACTTTCCTGAAAATTTTATTCTGATACAAGACCGACCATATAAGGAAGATTTTCACCCCAAGTCCCCATTTTTAGAAATTTTGAGTAATATAAAAGGAATGGATATACGATAGCAGAACTTTCCTTGAAATTTCATTCTGAGACAAGACCGACTTCAGGTGAAAATGCGCAAAAAACACATTTAAGGGAGATTTTCACCCCCAAGTCCCCATTTTAAGAAATTTTGAGTCATGTTAAAGGAATGGATATACGATAGCAGAACTTTCCTGAAAATTTCATTCTGATACAAGACCGACTTCAGGTGAAAATGCGCAAAAAACACATATAAGGGAGATTTTCACCCCCAAGTCCCCATTTTAAGAAATTTTGGGTAATATCAAAGGAATGGATATACGATAGCAGAACTTTCCTGCAAATTTAATTCTGATACAAGAACGACTTCAGGTGAAAATGCGCAAAAAACACATATAAGGGAGATTTTCACCCCCAAATACCCATTTTAAGAAATTCTGAGTAATATCAATGGAATGGATATACGATAGCAGAACTTTCCTGAAAATTTTATTCTGATGCAAGACCGACTTCAGGTGAAAATGCGCAAAAAACACATATAAGGGAGATTTTCACCCCCAAGTCCCCATTTTAAGAAATTTTGAATCATGTCAAAGGAATGGATATACGATAGCAGAACTTTCCTGAAAATTTCATTCTGATACAAGACCGACTTCAGGTGAAAAAGCGCAAAAACACATATAAGGGAGATTTTCACCCCCAAGTCCCCATTTTAAGAAATTTTGAGTAATATCAAAGGAATGGATATACGATAGCAGAACTTTCCCGAAAATTTTATTCTGATACAAGACCGATTTCAGGTGAACGAGCGCAAAAAACACATATAAGGGAGATTTTCACCCCCAAGTCCCCATTTTAAGAAATTTTGAGTAATATAAAAGGAATGGATATACGATAGCAGAACATTCCTGAAAATTTCATTCTGATACAAGACCGACTTCAGGTCAAAAAGCGCAAAAAACATATATAAGGGAGATTTTCACCCCCAAGTCCCCATTTTAAGAAATTTCGAGTAATATCAAAGGAATGGATATACGATAGCAGAACTTTCCTGAAAATTTTATTCTGATACAAGACCGACTTCAGGTGAAAATGCACAAAAAACACATATAAGGGAGATTTTCACCCAAAAGTCCCCATTTTAAGAAATTTTGAATCATGTCAAAGGAATGGATATACGATAGCAGAACTTTCCTGAAGATTTCATTTTGATACAAGACCGACTTCAGGTGAAAATGCGCAAAAAACACATATAAGGGAGATTTTCACCCCCAAGTCCCCATCTTAAGAAATTTTGAGTCATGTCATAGGAATGGATATACGATAGCAGAACTTTCCTTAAAATTTCATTCTGATACAAGACCGACTTCAGGTGAAAAAGCGCAAAAACACATATAAGGGAGATTTTCACCCCCAAGTCCCCATTTTAAGAAATTTTGAGTAATATCAAAGGAATGGATATACGATAGCAGAACTTTCCCGAAAATTTTATTCTGATACAAGACCGATTTCAGGTAAAAGAGCGCAAAAAACACATATAAGGGAGATTTTCACCCCCAAGTCCCCATTTTAAGAAATTTTGAGTTATATAAAAGGAATGGATATACGATAGCAGAACATTCCTGAAAATTTCATTCTGATACAAGACCGACTTCAGGTCAAAAAGCGCAAAAAACATATATAAGGGAGATTTTCACCCCCAAGTCCCCATTTTAAGAAATTTCGAGTAATATCAAAGGAATGGATATGCGATAGCAGAACTTTCCTGAAAATTTTATTCTGATACAAGCCGACTTCAGGTGAAAATGCACAAAAAACACATATAAGGGAGATTTTCACCCCCAAGTCCCCATTTTAAGAAATTTCGAGTAATATCAAAGGAATGGATATACGATAGCAGAACTTTCCTGAAAATTTCAACCTGATACAAGACCGACTTCAGGTGAAAATGCGCAAAAAATACATATAAGGGAGATTTTCACCCCCAAGTCCCCATTTTAAGAAATTTTGAGTCATATCAAAGCAATGGATATACGATAGCAGAACTTTCCTGAAGATTTCATTCTGATACAAGACCGACTTCAGGTGAAAATGCGCAAAAAACACATATAAGGGAGATTTTCACCCCCAAGTCCCCATTTTAAGAAATTTCGAGTAATATCAAAGGAATGGATATACGATAGCAGAACTTTCCTGAAAATTTTATTCTGATACAAGCCGACTTCAGGTGAAAATGCACAAAAAACACATATAAGGGAGATTTTCACCCCCAAGTCCCCATTTTAAGAAATTTTGATTCATGTCAAAGGAATGGATATACGATAGCAGAACTTTCCTGAAAATTTCATTCTGATACAAGACCGACTTCAGGCGAAAATGCGCAAAAAATACATATAAGGGAGATTTTCACCCCCAAGTCCCCATTTTAAGAAATTTTGAGTCATATCAAAGCAATGGATATACGATAGCAGAACTTTCCTGAAGATTTCATTCTGATACAAGACCGACTTCAGGTGAAAATGCGCAAAAAACACATATAAGGGAGATTTTCACCCCCAAGTCCCCATTTTAAGAAATTTTGAGTCATGTCATAGGAATGGATATACGATAGCAGAACTTTCCTTAAAATTTCATTCTGATACAAGACCGACTTCAGGTGAAAAAGCGCAAAAACACATATAAGGGAGATTTTCACCCCCAAGTCCCCATTTTAAGAAATTTTGAGTAATATCAAAGCAGAACTTTCCCGAAAATTTTATTCTGATACAAAACCGATTTCAGGTGAAAGAGCGCAAAAAACACATATAAGGGAGATTTTCACCCCCAAGTCCCCATTTTAAGAAATTTTGAGTTATATAAAAGGAATGGATATACGATAGCAGAACATTCCTGAAAATTTCATTCTGATACAAGACCGACTTCAGGTCAAAAAGCGCAAAAAACATATATAAGGGAGATTTTCACCCCCAAGTCCCCATTTTAAGAAATTTCGAGTAATATCAAAGGAATGGATATACGATAGCAGAACTTTCCTGAAAATTTTATTCTGATACAAGACCGACTTCAGGTGAAAATGCACAAAAAACACATATAAGGGAGATTTTCACCCCCAAGTCCCCATTTTGGGAAATTTTGAGTAATATCAATGGAATGGATATACGATAGCAGAACTTTCCTGAAAATTTTATTCTGATACAAGACCGACTTCAGGTGAAAATGCGCAAAAAACACATATAAGGGAGATTTTCACCCCCAAGTCCCCATTTTAAGAAATTTTGAGTAATATCAAAGGAATGGATATACAATAGCAGAACTTTCCCCAAAATTTTATTCTGATACAAGACCGACTTCATGTGAAAATGCGCAAAAAACACATATAAGGGAGATTTTCACCCCTAAGTTCCCATTTTAAGAAATTTTGAGTAATATCAAAGGAATGGATATACAATAGCAGATCTTTCCCCAAAATTTTATTCTGATACAAGGACCGACTTCAGGTGAAAATGCGCAAAAAACACATATAAGGGAGATTTTTACCCCTAAGTTCCCATTTTAAGAAATTTTTAGTAATATCAAAGGAATGGATATACGATAGCAGAACTTTCCTGAAAATTTTATTCTGATACAAGAACGACTTCAGGTGAAAATGCGCAAAAAACACATATAAGGGAGATTTTCACCCCCAAGTCCCCATTTTAAGAAATTGTGAGTAATATCAAAGGAATGGATATACAATAGCAGAACTTTCCCCAAAATTTTATTCTGATACAAGACCGACTTCATGTGAAAATGCGCAAAAAACACATATAAGGGAGATTTTCACCCCTAAGTTCCCATTTTAAGAAATTTTGAGTAATATCAAAGGAATGGATATACAATAGCAGATCTTTCCCCAAAATTTTATTCTGATACAAGGACCGACTTCAGGTGAAAATGCGCAAAAAACACATATAAGGGAGATTTTTACCCCTAAGTTCCCATTTTAAGAAATTTTTAGTAATATCAAAGGAATGGATATACGATAGCAGAACTTTCCTGAAAATTTTATTCTGATACAAGAACGACTTCAGGTGAAAATGCGCAAAAAACACATATAAGGGAGATTTTCACCCACAATAAGTCCCCATTTTAAGATATTTTGAGTAATAACAAAGGAATGGATATACGATATCAGAACTTTCCTGAAAATTTTATTCTGATACAAGACCGACTTCAGGTGAAAATGCTAAAAAAACACATATAAGGGAGATTTGCACCCCCAAGTCCCCTTTTTAAGAAATTTTGAGTAATATAAAAGGAATGGATATACGATAGCAGAACTTTCCTGAAAATTTTATTCTGATACAAGACCGACTTCAGGTGAAAATGCGCAAAAAACACATATAAGGGAGATTTTCACCCCCAAGTCCCCATTTTAAGAAATTTTGAGTCATGTTAAAGGAATGGATATACGATAGCAGAACATTCCTGAAAATTTCATTCTGATATAAGACCGCCTTCAGGTGAAAATGCGCAAAAAACACATATAAGGGAGATTTTCACCCCCAAGTCCCCATTTTAAGAAATTTTGAGTAATATCAAAGGAATGGATATACGATAGCAGAACTTTCCTGCTAATTTAATTCTGATACAAGAACGACTTCAGGTGAAAATACGCAAAAAACGCATATAAGGGAGATTTTCACCCCCAAATACCCATTTTAAGAAATTCTGAGTAATATCAATGGAATGGATATACGATAGCAGAACTTTCCTGAAAATTTTATTCTGATGCAAGACAGACTTCAGGTGAAAATGCGCAAAAAACACATATAAGGGAGATTTTCACCCCCAAGTCCCCATTTTAAGAAATTTTGAATCATGTCAAAGGAATGGATATACGATAGCAGAACTTTCCTGAAAATTTTATTCTGATACAAGACCGACTTCAGGTGAAAATGCACAAAAAACACATACAAGGGAGATTTTCACCCCCAAGTCCCCATTTTGGGAAATTTTGAGTAATATCAAAGGAATGGATATACGATAGCAGAACTTTCCTGAAAATTTTATTCTGATGCAAGAACGACTTCAGGTGAAAATGCGCAAAAAACACATATAAGGGAGATTTTCACCCCAAAGTCCCCATTTAAAGAAATTTTTAATCATGTCAAAGGAATGGATATACGATAGCAGAACTTTCCTGAAAATTTCATTCTGATACAAGACCGACTTCAGGTGAAAATGCGCAAAAAACACATTTAAGGGAGATTTTCACCCCCAAGCCCCCATTTTAAGAAATTTTGAGTTAAGTCAAAGGAATAGGTATACGATAGCAGAACTTTCCTGAAAATTTTATTCTGATACTAGACCGACTTCAGGTGAAAATGCGCAAAAAACACATATAAGGGAGATTTTCACCCTTATGTTCCCATTTTAAGAAATTTTGAGTAATATCAAAGGAATGGATATACGATAGCAGAACTTTCCTGAAAATTTCATTCTGATACAAGACCGACTTCAGGTGAAAATGCGCAATAAACACATTTAAGGGAGATTTTCACCCCCAAGTCCCCATTTTAAGAAATTTTGAGTCATGTCAAAGGAATGGATATATGATAGCAGAACTTTCCTGGAAAGTTCATTCTGATACAAGACCGACTTCAGGTGAAAAAGCGCAAAAAACACATTTAAGGGAGATTGTCACCCCCAAGCCCCCATTTTAAGTAATTTTGAATCATGTCAAAGGAATGGATATACGATAGCAGAACTTTCCTGAAAATTTCATTCTGATACAAGACCGACTTCAGGCGAAAATGCGCAAAAAACACATTCAAGGGAGATTTTCACCCCCAAGTCCCCATTTTAAGAAATTTTAAATCATTTCAAAGGAATGGATATACGATAGCAAAACTTTCCTGAAAATTTAATTCTGATACAAGACCGACTTCAGGTGAAAAAGCGCAAAAAACACATATAAGGGTGATTTTCACCCCCTAGGCCCCATTTTAAGAGATTATCACAACAAAGTATATATGATTTGTTCTGGCAATTTTATTCTGTTGCAAGATCGTGTTTGGGTGGCATTATGCAGTATATTCGAAAGAACGAAGTTTAATAGCTCCTTTATGATCATGATTGTAATTCTCTTGAAGTGTTGACCATTGGACCACGAATGAAAATCACCTTAAATATAAATATTCAATATTCCCTTCCACTTCCAAGAAATTTCCGACATACAGCAATGTGATGGTGCACGCCAATGAGCCTTCGGGCGAACTCGGCGATTTCACAGGATAACTTTCCAGGCTAACTTCACGCCGGTTGAGCGTGAACCGTTTTTAGAACATCGAAGAGGAAGAATGTGGAAAGGTCATGCATCTTTTGAATTTCAGAAATATCATCACAGGGTGTTTCAAATTTTGTGTCGAAAATTGTGATCAAAAATTGGCCATAACTTCTGTTTTTCAAATAAGAACCCTATTTTCTTATGACTGCGTTGGATTCTGCGGTGAAAAATAATGATAGTTTTCTAACATGATTCACTTCTTGGAAGTTTGATGTACAAGATGTGGAATACAGAATATAATTTTCTCAGTCCTAACCTACGCTATCGACAAGTCATTATTAGGGAATATTAGGCATAGGCCTATACTCAATTCCTGAAATTTTCATGAAGATCCATGCATACTTTCAAGAGATATCCTGATTGAAAGTAAAATACATAAAATATCCTGTATCTCTTAAACGAATATAGTTAGGACATATTTCGAACACTGATTTAAACTCACCAAAATGGGTTAACTCGATCAGTCCGTTCACCAATCAGCGCGTTCCATAGATTAGAATGGAACGCGCTGATTGGTGAATGGACTGATCGAGTTAACCTGATCACACTTTCCGAAAAGCCCTATTATATATTATATATACTTCTTCTAAATATATATTATATATACTTCTACCTCCATGTTTGTGACCCTAGACGTATATACTCCACACTCCATGTCGTCTTTCATCTGACCAATTCAACCTAAACTTTGTGCAGCCGTGCAGCACCAGTTTTCTTAAAATGGCGGAATAGTATATTCTAAAACAAGTTGCAGAATGGGCTGATATTTAAACACGAATGCAAAATTCGAAAACGAGCGACGAAGGAGCGAATTTTCGTACGCATGAGTGTTGGAATTGCCTTCTGCAACGAGTATTAGACGATATTATCTCTATTTCAGGCAAGTTTTGTAAAATACTCTTGAAATTTAATGAAAAATTAGGATTATACATCCTAGTGACTTTTGTATTGTATCTTGGCAGTTGGTGTGACTGTTCTAAAGTTGACATATCATGGAATTTGAATTGTACGTAGAGCATGGAGATCAGATTTAACAGTTTCCTATTATCATGAATGATTCAAAATTAGGAAGAAGGAAATCTCTAGTACCTTATTTTTTCATGAAAATAAAACCTTTCCTCTCAACAATTATTTCACCTTATCCAGATTATCTTATATTGACAATAATTGACGTGTGTTGAAATTTGATAGGATCGAATGCCAGTGCTGACTACCATAAAACCAAAAATATAACTCTTTACGATACTGAAATAGAGAAACTTATTTATTAGTCTAGTCAACAAGTGCCATTCAGGTCAATACTTTTTAGAGATCTCCGAAAATTATGATTGAAGTGTCATTCGATTCGGAATGGTGGAATATTTTTTGAGAAAATTCTAGCGCCACTCGCAAATATTGCAAAAGTTATAAACAATTAAGTGAGAAAAAAGGGTGTTTGGTTTTTTTGCATATATCTCAAAAACTATTTGTGATTTTTCAAATTTGAAAAAAGTTTCGAAAAGAGGAAGAAATTTCCAAAAAAAGGTCACAAATACCGAAACTGTAGGACCAATATTTATAATTTTGGATTTGATAATACGCCCGAAAACGGGTATTCCAGTTTGCGCTCACTGAATTAATATTATTTAAATTTATTAAATATGAAAATTAAAAACTGAAAAAATTCAGGCGCTTACAGGAAAGATCAATGAACAATAATCGTGGTCCAAAAATGTTCATCGCGATTTTTCAATTAGTTAACTATTAGTTAATGAACATTTTTTTGTAGCACGAACATTAACTTTGCTAGTGCAATAATTGTCAAAATATTAATTTGAGAATTTTCCTTTCGTGGAACTATTTTTTAAAGGCCTTAGAATAGTTTTCCGTTGGAAAAACTGAAAAATTGTTAATTTTCGCTTTGTTATTAACAATTTACTTAGGTTAAATATTATATGGCTTAATTAAATATTGAGTAAAACATTATTTTTATAATTATTATTGATCCGTTTTCTCATGATCAGAAGAAACTTAAAAAGGATTTTTAATAATTTTTATCTCATATTGTTTAAAAATTTGTTATAAACAAATGCGTTGTTTATAAGATAATTTAAATTTTGTTTTTGAAACATAATCAAAATACTGATTTAGAAAAAACCGTTTTTTTGAAAAAAAATTTTCATTGCTTGAAAATGGATTTGTTAATTTACAATTTTTTCCACCACTTGTAATTAATATAAAGGAAAAATTTTTTTCAATATCATTATTTACCGAGATATTTACCTTGATCTTTGATACTAAATAAAAAAATTGATTATTATTTAAATTTTCATTGTTTATTTAATAAACAATTTGTTATAAAGAAATGAATCGGCTCTCTGTATTTTTTTTTATTCTACTTAAAAAAACAAAAACAATCATGTATTGTTCAAAAAAATATACATAAAAATATATGTATTTTTCATTGAAATTTCAATTTTCTGTTATGTTTCATTTCATTGTTCTCACCTGGTTTTTCATGTTTAATTTTACTATAACTCTTAAACTAATGGAATTGTATATATTTATTTAAATAATGCATGATTTTTTTTGTGTTTAATTCCGGAAAAAAAAATACAGAGAGACATTTTTGTTTATAACAAATTGTTTATTAAAAAAACAATAAAAATTTAAATAAAAATCAATTTGTGTTCAATATCAAATACAAATATAAACAATGATTAAAAAAAAGTATTCCTTAATATTAATTACAATTGGTTGAATAAAATTTTTAAACAATGAATTACTTTTTTAAGAAACGGTTCTTTTTCATCATTTCCATCAAAGATTAATTTTCCAAAAAAAAAATTTAAATTATTTTATGAACAACGAATTTGCTTATAACAACGATTTTTGTTAAAGAGAAGAGATAAGAGAAATGAAATGATTTTTAAGTAGCATCTGAGAAAACGGATCAATAATAATCTCATGAAAAATGTTTTTTTCAATGTTTAATTAAGCTCTATAATGTTTAACCTTGTTAATAACAAAGCGAAAATCAACAATTTTTCCAACGGAAATCTCTTCTTAGGCCTTTGAAAAATGGCTTCACGAAAGGAAAAAATTCTCTGATTAATATTTTAACAATTATCGCACTTTCAAAGTTAATCATCGTGCTACAAAAAATTGTTAATTAACTAATGGTTAACTAATTGAAAAATCACGATAAAGATTTTTGGACCACGGATTAGTTGTTCATTGGTCTATCCTGTAGGCACCTGCATTTTTTCAGTTTTTAATTTTCATATTTAATAAGTTTACATAAAATCAATTCATTGAATATCCGAAGTGGGCGTGGCTTGCGCAATCCGGACTACCCGTTTTCGGGCGTATTTTCAACTCTCTGGGAAAATTATAAATATTGGTCCTCTTTTTTGATGTTTTTTTAAATTTGAAAAATTCAATTAATTGTTTATAACTTTTGCAGTTTTTGTGTGACCCTCTTATTTTCTCAAAAACTTTCCACATGCCATTCCGAATCGAATGACATCTCAAGCATAATTTTTGGAGACTCTAAAAAGTTTTGACCTACAAGGCACTTGCTGACTAGACTATATACTCCTGATATTAAAACAAGTTGAGTAGGTATTAAGAAAATTCGGACCGTATGACAGTTCGCAAATTATAAGACGATACTCAATGTTTATAGCGACATGTGTCCATTCTCAAGGCGTCAGAGTCTGACTACAGGTACTGACAAAAATTATTAAAATATTTAAATTTTCATCATTCCGGGATTCCGGACCATCCGTCCATCCGGTTACGCGTATACAATTTAGTTTCTCCTCATTCTGATATTCTGATATATCAATCATATGGACTGAACTGACGCCAGAATTAGCGTGTAACCTCCATCTAACTGATTAATACGAGTAGATACTATCAAAATCAAGTATAAATAATTATGCAGAGTAGATAAACATGTAGGTAATTCATGTAGATTTGATTTGGATTGTACTTGTAATGTGTTTATATTTCAGTTATACAACATTACTCTTATTTGAATATAAACATTCCATTTCAATCACAAATGAAACAAAAAATAACATAAAATAATAAATATAATATATTTCTCTATTTTACATATTACAATACTGTTATTCCTTAAATAGTATATATTTATTTTCTTAATAAATAGAACTTAAATTCAGTATTTACATCTTTGAGGAATTCTGTAGCTTTACAAACCTGCAAAAAATATAGAATTTTTAGATGAATGAAGTGGGTAGGTATAGTCAGATTTGAATTCATAAAACTCTTCACACCTCATTTTGGGAACATAGGTATGTGGCTCAAAATAATCTAGACATCGCTCCTACAGCAAGCAACCTCAAATTTCTCAGAAAATAGCGTAAAATAATTGCGCAAAAAGCTTTTTCTTTCTACTTTTCCTTATCTTTACAACATATTTAAAGTACGAACCTTATTTGAAAGATTTTATTGCATTGTTGCCTGTAGGTACGAAATGTATTGAATCTCCCCTGTAGAATACTGACCAATCTAAAAATTTCATAATTCAGCAACTTCAAAATCAACTAAAAATGATGCACAGATATCAACACAATTTGCAATTTGATTGATGGCTAACATATAAAATGATAATTTCGAGAATCAAATAAAACAATTCGCCTGTCGTACCCCCGGAGGTTTCTCTTGAATGGAAATAGATGAAAATCAAGTTTGAAGTGATGTCCCGACAATTTCGATCTGATTTCTTCATTGTAATAAGGGCTGAAAATTGGCAACGGAACTTTGAAAAAAAAAAGAAATACTATTTCCGAAGAAACTCTTAATACACTGCTCCACAAAAGTTAAGGAAATTCAGAAATTTTGTGACCGTTTCAAAAGTTGCCGATTCTTGTCCAACAAAATAATCATTTATGAGAAATCAAATGTTTCCTCTCTTATATCTGAATGGTTTTTTCGCTCCCCGTTTGATAACTTTTTCAGTTTCAGGTTCCTGCGTTTCTGAGAATTTTGGATCAGTTATTGTTTTACGTTCTTACAATCAACTTTGATTCGAAATCTGAAAATTTGTTTGGCAATAATGCCTAAAGGTAAACTTAGTGCGGATGAAGCCAATAGGGCAATTGTTATGATCGAGGCGGAAAGTAATTAGAGAGATGTTGCGAATTTCTAATGAAAAGTGAAAGCGTAGTTTCCTGGCTCGTCCATCGATATCGAGAAACTGGAAACTTGACCGAAAGACCGAGATTTAGACGACCAAAATCTAGCACTCCTGTATAAGATAGGTTTCTGGCTGTGTCTACCCGTAGAGAGCCTTTAAGTACTTGTCGACTCATGCAACAGCACCTTTTGAACGTAACTGGTGCTATGGTTTCTGCTATGGTTTCGATTAAAACAGTTCGTCAAAGACTTCTGAACGATGATCTACATTATCGACGACTTTTGGGAACTCAAAGTCATATATGCGACTTAAAATGGAATATTCCAATTCATGTGCTCATTGCACGTGTATTGTTCACAGATAAGTCGAGATATGGACAGTTTTTGGAAAGCCGGCGTGTTCGGTTATGGGTCCATCCTCTGGTGCCCAGAAATCGCAGATCCGTTCAGGAAGTTCATCCGTTCAGAGGTGGTACAGTTACTGTTTGGGGAGGAATTTTTTTCAATGGACGGACAGAACTGTTGGAGCTTGATGCTAACATGAATGTGCAGATTTACATAGAGCAAGTCATTGACAATATTATTCCGTTGTTCCATGCTGCTATTGGGCCAAATTTCTTATTTTTGGACGATAATGCGCCACCTCATCGAGCGAGAATTGTTGATGAAGCTCTAGAAATCCATGGCATTCCACATTTGGCCCTCGGTCACCAGACCTATATCCCATTGAACACGCTTGGGATCAGCTATAAAGAGCTTTGGATTCTCATCAACCACCTTGATCAAGGCTACTACAACAATCTGATCAAAATTATGCAAAGGCTTTGTCAGTCTGTGATTGATGTTTGAGTAGGTCATACTCTTTACTGAACTCTATTTTTTTAAATTTTTTGAGTGAACTGATTTTGCACTAAAAATAGTAAAATTATATTTGCACCTATAATTGTGAAACTTATAAAGACATGGGAAAATGAATGAGTTAGATAAGTGAGTAAACATTTAGATTTCTCATATTTAAAAAATGGGGGAAAAAAATAGAAACTTTTGAAACCGCTTCTAAATTTCTGAACTTCCTTAATTTTTGTGGAGCAGTATTTTATCATGACAGCTGACTCCAAAACTTGAGTCATTGAAATACCAAAATTAGTAACCCCTCGAGATTCATGCAATATCGCTAGAATTTAGGCTGCCTTCATAGCCCTTCAGTCGGATAACGCACCAGACTTGAGATATGCGGCGAAATAGTTGGTTTCCGCCTGTGAAACAAATTTGTTCAGCTTCGCCCTTCGCCCGATTCTGGTATTGAAGATTGTTGCCTATATATGTACAACAAAATTGTGAAGCTCGTTCGGCTATTATTAACGTCGTCAATTTTGAAGAGAGTAATCAATCCCTAAATATACCTACCCATAGTCTCTTGTTGTATCTCAACTTTGTACGTTGGATTATCGTATGCAGATTGACTTATTCTGCTGGGCGGTGTAATGGCAGCCTTATTCTGATTGTGTCTCCTCAGCAACACAAGGAGAAGTACCAAAGTACTCATTATGGCTATCGCTGCTAAGATTGCAACTATGACTAGTGGGGCATAATAATCCCCCTTGCTTTCCAACTCCTCTTCACTGGACAATTTATCTGAAAAGGAAATTGTCAACTATAAAATAACATTATCAACATTGAAATCGGGAACGAGTACAAAAATGCATATAGAAGGGGGGTTTTTAGATTGTACATAATTTTAACCATATATTCCTCTCATAAAATCAAACAGTTTTTTCATTCACCATTTTTCCAGATTCGGTTCAGGTAAAAGTTATAAGCATTCACAGATTTCACAATGTGCTAATACACTCCTGCACTTTGTTTACCCATTCAATATAGTAAACGGTTACTGAAATATATTGTAAAAAAGGAAAAAAATTAATCATCTAATGCTTGAAATTTATCGAAATTATTCGAGAAAACTTATTTACTCACTCAACTCTTATAATGCGGCATTAAAAAAATATTCCACTGAGGCGGATGGGGAAAAATGGTACTTGAGGAAAAATTTTAATTTGATGTGAGGAATATATGGTTAAAATTGATGTACAACTTGAAGACTCACACTGTATATTCAAAAATATGTATTTGACATTGCGATCATTTGTCATTTATCGAAGTCCAACCGTGGACTATCCTAACTTTAATACTTTAATACGTCTATGGGTCCAACCATTATCATAGTGGATGCTGTTCTGTGAGAGTATGCCTCTACTCTTGTGCTCTCTCATTTGGAGCAGTGCCAAGGAAAAATAGTTAAAATATTCATAGAACGATATCTGATAATAATCTATTTGAAAAATACGAGCTGGCAGAAATGGCAGTAAATATTTCATAAATATTTGAGCATCATAAATCTGGGCGCAAGATTGATGATTAAAGGCGAAAATTCATGAGAACGACAAGTGGTCTCGTCGTTCATTTTGTCATTTGAACGACGTCCGGACGTCGTTGTGATGCTGGATCGGGCTTAATCGGCGACCAACAGCACGACAAAAGTTTATAAATTACTCCGTTTGAATATGTTGGTTCACAGCCCACTATAGAGATAGCCTGGAACACAGTCTGACAACGCCGCAATTTATTGTCTCTTAGAGGCATACTTCTTCAATGCGGTAGCGCTGGATATCGTATATTTCCAATTTAAAACTTTAGTGAACTCATTGAATAGGTTTTCCTGCTTGGAATCCCTGGATGAATAAACAATCTGAGACCCTACTTTTTCAATAAATTGAATAACTACATTTCATTCTGCTCAATATTATTGAGATCAAGTTGAAATAGAAACCTAGGTAGTTGTCATTCAATTCATTGTTCAGCAAAAATCACGAGGCGTAGGGTTAACTATTGACAAAAAAATTATAAACTTGAATGAAATTCTCAAAATAAAAATATATTGCCAAACATAGCTATTATATAAGACTAATAAGGTAGGCTAATGAAAATTGTGATAATCATCTTAGAGTTTGTCGTGTTTTGGTTCTTAATATAATGGTGAGTTTCTGCTATCTACAAATGTTTCTGTTTATTTTCCATTCGGTGGACAATAACATTGTAATTCGTATTTTCTAAAAAAATTTTTAAAAATAAATAGTGAAAACAGAACAAAGTTAATTTAGAATGATTTACAAATGTAAACCACAACTACAAGTCACTTTGAATTCAGAATATCAATTCAATGCTACAAAGAGTAAATTCACATAAAATTATTTTTTGATCTGAACTGTGTAAAAATGTTGATAAAAAAAATTGATAAATTCCGAATCTGAATTCCCATTAATTATATTTCTGTAGCGGGAAATCAGATCACTAAGTTGAGACCATCTGCTCGGGGTAAGATCGAAAGGAATAATCCATTTCAAATCACTGCAGGAAATCTGAACATTCTTAATGAATAATTTAAGATGAATAAGGTCCTTTTATTATTGATTTCAACCGAAGCATCTAGAGATGGAGACTTTTGGAAATTGAATACATATATAAAAATAAATAGATTCTTTAAGCTTCTTGATTCCCGTCCGGATGTATCAATTTTTGTTGGAAAATTATTAGAAAGGTCATCAAAATCTTTTATAAAATCGGAAGAAAAAAAAGTTCTATTTCACTCATATTTCTAGTCCATCTTGTTGTCTATAGCGTCAACTGAAATGTACTCATCTCGAAGTAGAAAGAATCCAAAGGAAATTTCACTATTTACACACTGCAGTTTAATCACAGAATAACATACAAATATTCGACCATATTTATCACTGCATTGCATTAATTCACATTTGACATCGTTATACACAAAAATACCACGAAATGCCCGCGAAAAACAATAATGGTTAACTTCAGAATCAGAAGTAATCGTCCATTTACAATAACAACTTTCGACTGAATCGCCTGGCGTACGACTCAGAGCGGTGTTGCCATTTTACCATCTTCCAGGCTAGTAGATATAGGGGGCCTTGGTTGGTTCATGTTGAACTCAACTGCGCGGAACTGCACTGCACGGAACGACAGAGTTTATAAATTGGGCTTTAATCTAGCTGTCCTCCGACCATATATAACATACCTCTGACAGCCACAAAAATTAAAATTGGTTCAAGTATCACTGTCATGAAGTCAGGAGCTGTTGCTCGCATGTTCTATTCTCCATTCATCTCTATTGGACACTCTTAATCGAATTTACCATCGATATTTACCGCTTTCTCAGCCTTAATATGATATTAATACATTTCATACCATGATAATGACAGACTTGAGTAATGAGATAATTGTCTAAGATTGAAGAATTTTTAATTCGGACATATATATTCTATCGGAATTTGAATTAATTGAATATCTAATAATATAGGAAAAACTATAATAAACTCTAAATCCTCTTGCCGTATTTATTCAGCTGAGTATCAGATTAAAATTCCTCTTAAAATATCGATCTACAACAATAGAGATCCGAACGCGTTCAACTTGCAACTTGACAGTAGAGTTATGTTTTAAGGTTCTCGCAAAATGTCAGCGATGTCAGTCGAATACTTTCTGATATATACATTTTTTCCAATAATTTTTTTTTATTTTCTAGTATCTAATACTATCTTCACGAAATTTTGCAAGCATTTTTGCGTCGGCATTTTAAATCTAATTACCATGTTTGGATTGAATCCCACCCTGAAAATTGCAAATCGCTATCTCTTTCCGTTCGAAAGTTATCGTGGCAACGGTCACTCATTCAGCTACTGAACTCACTCAGTGCTGTTCAGATCTCCAACAATATGGATCCGATCGTGTTCAAACTTGGCTATAATCTTAGGTTTTGAAGACTTCCGCAAAATTTCGGCGATATCAGACGGATAGTTACTGAGATATAGAATTTTATTCAAAGATTTTCAATGATTTTTTAAAATTTTCTAGTGATACGATCCCCACTAATTACCATGTTTGAATTGGATTGGTTTAATATTTTTTGAGTTGAGGAGGCAATAAAAACAAAACTTCAGATAGGTATAACTCAAGGACTGTTTGGCGGATTATACCTATTAATGAACTCAAATGTTGCATTCGGATGCTCAACTCATACATACGTCCGTATTCTACAACTATGCTCACCAAGTTTCAATTCGATCGGATCTGTATTGGTTGAAAACAAAATTATTACTCGGAAACCGTTGGGCCGATTATGCCCAAGTTGCTTTCTCTTTCCGTTCTCAAGTTATCGTGTCAACGGCCGGACAGAATCAAATTCGACCTCGAATTCTTCATCAAGGAGTTGAACCCAATGGTTTGAAAGCATTTTCGGCAAAAAATGGAAAATTACAGACATTTGGCAAAATTATAACGCGTTGTTCCCCAGAACATGCGTGCAAAAAGTATATGTGCAAAGCAGATTTTTTTCAAGCAATGGAATCTGGTCTAGAATTTCAGCCTGCAAGTATATTATTAACGCACACAAAATTTTCTTTTTATTATATTTCTTTTTTTGTTAGCAATCACAATTGGAGCTGCTGTGATTGTTTCTCTTTTGCGATTTAATACATTAATATAATTATTAGAGATAACTGTAGTACTTTGCATGTACTACTGACAATATTTTAAATAACAGTTTCTATACTCATCTCGTTTATACTGTTATTCAATAATTTTTTTTGAATTTTCTAGTCGTACCATCCTCACGAAATTCCGTAAGAATTTTCGCGTTGGCATTCTACAACTAATAACCATGTTTGAATTATATCGGTTTCGTATATTTCGAGTTATTGAGGAAATAAACATTTTCAGATGGGTATAACTCCAAAACCGTTTGGCCGATTATACCCATAGACAAATTTAAATGTCGCATTCAGATGCACAACCTAACCTGAAAATTTGAAGCCGCTATCTCCTTCCGTTCTCAGGTTATCGTGTCATAAATAATATTTTTTACTAATTTTTTAAAAATTTTTTAGCAACACGATTCTCACAAAATTGCACAAACGTGCTTAGGTTTATATTCTACAACTATTCAGCAAGTTTAAATTCGATCGGATTTATTTTGGTTGAAAACAAAATTATTACTTGGAAACCATTGGGCCGATTATACCCATTAACGAACTTGTCCGTCGTATTGGGATGCGCCACCTACCCTGAAAATTTCAAGTCGCTAGCTCTTTCCGTTCTCAAGTTATCGTGGCAACGGCCGAACGGCACCACAGAATTAAATTTCACATTTGGGCAAAATGATAACGCGATGTTCCCCAGAACATACGAGCAAAAATGAAGCCTTGTATAGATTGATTATTTGTGAATACCATGAGAACACAGAGTAAATTCTTTGCAATGAGTGATTTTTTTCTGTGATAGATGATGAACACTTCAACCTACATAGTAATCCAGATTTTCCTCTTACCATGTGATGATGATCCCAAGACTGGAGCTGCCCTTGGTTTGGTTAAAAAGTCTTGCACGTTGCTGGTTTTTATCTTCCCATTGGTCAGATAAACCTCCAACCATAATCTATATCTTGTACCAGGTTTTAAGTCAGCAATGATGGTTTTGGTAGGGGAATCCCTCTTGGCAATCTTGAAGGTACTTTGATCTTCCTTACCAGAATCACTCTGATAGATAGCCCTATAGATGTTGACATATTTGTCTTCAGGATAAGGTACTCCAAACCAGCTTATCTCAACGCTGGTGGACTTGATGTGTCCAATTTCTAAGGTCACGTTAAAAGCATATGTATCAACTTCGTTTGCAGTAGTGAAATGAGCCATGTGTTCCGAATGTAACTCTGAAGTTTGACCTGGGAACGGTATGAAGTAGATACCAATTTCGTACTTGGTGTTTGGTTTGAGGTTCTCTATGGTATAGCTCGAGACCGCCCTGTGAATCAAGGGAGTTGCAGCATAAATTCTTCCATCTATTTCTTTGAACCTCAACTGGATTCCGTCTATGAACTGAAGTTCATACTCTGTGAATTTTCTCCAAGCGGCTGTCACCCAGGTGGAATTCACTTCCGCAATGTTTAATTCGGGATCTATTGGAATTAGAGGTGGTAGAGTAGAAGAAACTGCTTCTGCAGGTGTTCTGATTCTGTACACTTGACTTGTTGGTGTATTATGTAGATCTCGTAAGGTAATTGTGATTTGTATCTTGTACTCTGTGTTAGCTTGAAGCCCCAAAAGATCGAATTCGAGTTGAGGAGTAGCAATGAGGTCGTTGGGTGGTGCAAATACTTGGAGCTCCCAATTGTCAACGATGGCATCTCGTTTATCTGTGTAGCGTACTTCTACTCTTCCATGCAAACCGACAATTACTGGAGGAACCAAGAAGGCTAATCGAATGGTATGTGCATCGACCGCTTCCAATGTGTGCACTGTGATTTCATCATGATTCTGGAAATTGTTGGGAAAACCTGGGAACGGATGACCTAAAACAATAAAACAATGAAGTTTGTTCATAATGTAAATTATCGCTTAAATAAATAATATGTACAATGTACATAAATAAATCATATGCACAGCAATTTTGTAATTGAAGAAGTCCAGATATAGTTAGTAGTGCTTGTCAAGTTTTTTTCGATCATTCTTAAAAGTCCAGTCTACAAAAATGAGCACTCATTTGAGATCCACCAAACTACAGTCAAATATCATGATCAATTCTGTTCTGGTGTCCCCACGAGTCTGTACTTCAGTTAGAGTCATTTGATATGGCATATTCGAACCAACGAGTTTCTTCCGTATATTCTAAATTCAAATAATATCTGGAACAATCATCGGTTAATTCTGAATTTTTCTTCTCAGTGATGCATACATCCCTGAGTCAAATTCTCTTATTTCTACTTCAATACCAAGGCGATGATTTTTGCCAACATATCGTTGTGACTCCTGATGTAGTTGTATCTTGTAGCAAAGGTTCGCTGCTGCCATCAGGAAACTCCTCGAGTAGAATGCGCCTTCAGTGTTAAGTACCTATGTTGGACTTTCCTCTCAAGTTTTGCAATAGCAAAATCAGGATGATGATTTTCGCTTTTATTGCTGCAAAATCTAGCCTTATGATTCCGATCTAGTTGAAAAAACCCACTATTTGATCCAATCTAATTCATGATCTTCCACTAGTTGTTGAGTGTATAGTACCCCTTGAAGGTTTAGGATCTACCTGCTGTTATATCAGATCTCAAGGTCGCGGTGCAACGTAACCCCCTTATCAATAATAATAATAATATATCAGAAATGTGTTAGTACACACTCCCGAATATATGCAGGTCTCTTTCTTTCTCTCTGCAGTCTCCTATATTTTTTAGTGGTTTCCTCATGGTATAGTTACTGGTCCCGTTAAATCTCTCATGTATGACGGGATCATTAGGTAAGAATTTTCAATACTGTATAATTCAACTATAACTTCTCCGCTTTTTGATCGTCCTAGTCAGCTTGATCGTTCTGAATCACCGAGCGGTTCTCAATATTATTTTAGAAGTAATATCCTGGACATACAAAGAAAGCATTGCATCCTTGCCTAGCCAGGATAGGCACGCTTTCATTCTCCTTGAAGCCCATTCGGCCCGACACCAATGTTATTAATCAAGGAAGAATTCGAATGTTATGTCTTATATACAATGGAAGAAAGTAGTCCCAACCAAAACCCGTAGTCCACTGTCCCAAGTCTCTTACCTGGAAACGTGTTGTTAGGTCTGTTAAGTCCAGTTTGTTGCGTAACAATCATGGGAGGTCTCCTTTGTACCTGAGGAATCGTTAAAACTGCGCCGCCTTCAGAAAATTGACCGTTTTTGTGCAAATCCTCTAGAATTTGTTCGAGTGTTATACCAGGGGGCAAAGCCATGCTGAGAGGCCCTTGCTGTGCAATTTGGTGCAGGAGGTGTGGATGAGGAATGGGAGAACCATTTGGATTGACAAATATCTGGTTTTCCAGGGGGTTCTTCGGGGACACTTTATGGATTTCAAGGACAGAACCACTGGGGTAATTGGTAAGTTCTGGATGGCTGTTGATGAAGCTTAATATGTCATCTGCATCTCCTTTTCCAACTATATGAATCTGCTGGGGAACTAAACCTTGTGGTTTAACGGGCTGTTTCAGATGATTTTTGGCGATAGGTTCATTAACGAAGTTGAGGTTTTCGTTTTCAGTTGGTATTATTCCAGTTGGAGGCAAAGGTGTCACAAGTATCGCTTCTGATTGTCCGCCGTGTTTCGAAAGGGCTGTCACGTGATCTGGTTCTGCCTCATTCGAATTTTCTTTACCGACAAAGTTCGAGGTTGGGTCATTATCGGTGAGAGTTTGACTCGAATGAGTGTGGATGAATGGATTGTCTTTTGGTGAGGAATCGTAAGTAGTATCATTAGGGTTAGTGGGGTTGGCATATGAGAGGAGTGGTCCAAGAGTTTTCGAAGCAGTTTTGGTCGGTGTTATGCCAAATGTTCCTAGAATACTTTCGGGCATTTTTTGGTCTGTAGAGTTTGTAGTGGTAGGTCGGTTTGATACTGAAAAAATTTTGCTTGATGAAAATGTTTCCAGCGGAACGAAGTCATTAACAGTTAATTTTTCCTGGATTCTAAATGATACTGGAGATGAAAAGATAAAAAATATATAAAAGGCATCTCTGTTGAAGGTTGCAAACCTGTGATTTTCGGCGCTCTTGTTCCTCGGAACAGAGTGCTTATCTATTTGCCCAAATGTCTGTAATTTTCGAATTTTGGAAGAAAATGGTCTTACACGATTTGGTTCAACTCACTGATCAAGAATTCATGGTCAAAATCGATTCTGTCCGGCCGGCCGTAACCACGATAACTCTTGAACGGAATGAGCTTGATAGTTGAAATTTTCAGAATAGGTTTGGGAGATAAAGATCTCGGTTTAATTATTGGGCAAAATCGGCCTGATGGTTTCGGAGTAACAACGAAAATTTTTTTTTACTCTTTTTTAAGATGCAGTTTCACCATAATAATCCGGTAATATCATTTTCAACTCTAACAAGCTAATACTTTCGGAGATACGATTTTTCCGAATTTCAATATTAAATCGTAAGTCTATGATTTAACAGAATGTATTCACGAAAACTAATGTCCGTATCTATACCTTTGATGATCTGTGTTCATATATGTCGTCACACAGAATATACCCTAGGTAAGGTATATTCTGTGTGTCATCATTGTTATATATTAGTTTTCTGTGATTGTCATATCATAGAGAAATATAAGGTATTGTCTCTATCTACAAATAAGAGACATGTAAACATAACTACATAACTAAGTATGATGTCATATTTATTTCTAGTTCTATTCGGAATTCTTGGTATAAAATACCTCCTGTTCCAAAAAACAAAGTATGATTGGATGCAAAATGACCAATGAAACAACCTCAGCTATCGTAGATAGCTGCAGTTCTATAATAAGAATCTATTGATATCATTCCTAACTCTGAGAAACCAATACTTTCGGAGATATGATTTGTCAAAGTTTGAACAAGAGCGCCAAAGCTCAGTCGACGGGGATTTCCGACATTTTTGATTTGAAAATGAGACGGAAATATGTTTTCAATTCCATAAGATTTAAATCTGTCTCAATATGACATACATGCATGCCATTATATTTTGCAGGGTAGGACAACAATAGAGGAAAGTAGGTTGTAGCCGTAATGGATTAAGATAATAAAATAATATTAGACTGAAAAAAAAATTTTTTTTGAAGAAAAAAATTTATCATGCTTTTTAGTGAAACGATCCTCACGAAATTTTTCCATAATTTGCTTGTCAGTTGCATTCTATAACTGATTACCTAGTTTCAATCCGATCGGATTTGTATTCTTTGAGTTATTGATGAAATAAGACCACAACCGTTTGGCTGATTATGCAAATTAACGAGCTCAAATGCGCAACCTACTCTGAAAATTACAAGTTGCTATCTTTTTACGTTCGAAAGTTATCGCGGCAGCGGCCGATCCTCGTATGGGCAGAATGATAGCACGCCGCCGCCGTTCCCTAGAACATGCATCTAGTAAATTATCCACAGAATTAAGTGCTAACTAGCTCAGTGGTAGAGCATGGGATGTTGACACATTCTTCTAACTAGCGAAATCTCCTAGGCAGTGGCGGATCAATCTTCAATTTGAAATTTGTAATGTAAAAGAAATTTTGTTTTTGTTCCTCCGAAACCACCAGGCTGATTTTGCTCTATAACGAACTTAACCGAGCTTTTTATCTCTTAAACCTACTCTGAAAATTTCAACTATCTAGCTCAATCCGTTCGAGAGTTATCGTGTTAACTGCCGGACGGCCGGCCGGACAGAATCAATTTTGACCATGGATTCTTGATCAGTGAGTTGAAACAAATCGTTTTAGACCATTTTCAGCAAAATATCCAAAATTACAGGCATTTGGGCAAATTGATAAGCACTCTGTTCCGAGGAACAAGAGTGCCAAAAAACTAAAAGAAGTCGCCGTAAACGGAACATCCTGAAAAAAAATACTTACAGATGTTCCATACATAATTGCCGAAGAAAAACTCAAATATCGGGTTGTACTGAATATGGCGAAGAAACAAGAATAACTAGAATCACTCTGTGCATAATCATAGTTTAAATTTTCAGAATAGCTATCAACAAAAAATTATTTTGAAGATTTTCATTCGGTGTCTGACGAAGGAGTCTGATATAGTCTCCGAAACGTTACGAAATAGTTGTTTTATCGTTGATATTGTTTCGTTATTGTTTGTTACATAAGTTTAAGTAAGTTTATTCGCCATATAGACATACCAGACAACCCAGAAAGGCACCATTTAATAAAGAATATACCTCCCAAAGTTAGCTTTAATGATTACTTAATATTGAAATGCTCGAATTTTTCAATATTTTCGTAGAGGCATGCACTCCCTTTCTTTGTGAAACGGCGAACTGAAAGAAAGAAATTTTGCAGAAGCCAGTAATTCATTGAAATGAATGTCACACCCAATTTGAGACCATTCAGTGGAACTCGAAAAATAGGAATGCGAATGAATCATAAGAATTGCCAGGTGTTCTAACAGATTCGTGAAAACATAAGAAAGCACGACCTGGTGACGCACATTCTTTTGAAGCAAAGGGTGAGAGATTTACGGGGCCCTCTTGTTGTTCGGAGCCCCAAGCGTGCGCTTATGAGATCCGCCACTGCTCGTAGGAGCTTAAGAGGGAGGATACTCCTTGGAATACCTAGGAGGGTCAGTATAATCATATCAATCATTGACATTATCAATTCGGTAGGAAGCCAGAACAAGTTGGTGCTGTTCAAACTTATAGACAAAGAAGTCACCCACCCAGGTACTCAACTCGACCAACGCTGCTTAGCTCCATCAATAAAATATAATCTCTTCCAAATATTTCCAGTAGGTAATATAGATTCGTTCGAGTTTAAACTTTAAATCTAGAATTTGGCTCTAAAATAACCTGAAATATTGAGGGGCATTTCTATCATTTCCAAAAATATGAATCCGACGGTAACTACAAGCGTCCAAAAAAACTGGTTCCTTTTTTGGCCAGGAATGGTCTCAAACGATTAGTTTCGACTCGAATACATAAATTCATTGTTGGGTCGAAAATAAACAGTGCTGTGTCTGTGGTAACGTTAGGACCCATTCAAATACATACATTTACTGTTTGGTCGGTAATAAACAGTGCTGTGTCTGTGGTAGCGTAAGGACCCATTCAAATACATACATTTACTGTTTGGTTGAAAATAAACAGTGCTTTGTTTGTGGTGGCGTAAGGACACAAATCAGTTCAATCGTACAATTGTGCCATGAGATAAAAAACACTCGAAATTGAAATTCGTAAAATATCTAAGAATATACGAAAGTTTTTATCGTAGTCTTTATGCAGCTGCACCTTCACCTGGAGGCGAGCAAGGAAGAACATCCAAAATGCGGGATCAGAGGAGCTACGAATGATCGACAGAGCAGAACTGGAAGCCGCACTGGGCCAGTTAAAAATGGCAAGGCATCTGGTGAGGACGGGGTGACGAGCGAGATGTTGAAGGTCGGAGGAGGAACACTAGAACAAGCACTTTCAATACTCATCAACAGGTGTCTCGAAGAAGGCAAAATTCCTGACCTATGGTTGAACGCAGAAGTTATCTTGTTCCTCAAGAAGGGAGACTGTACAAACATCGAAAATTATAGACCAATCAGTCTGCTCTCCACATTCTATAAGCTGTTGTCGATAATTATAACTAATCGTCTTACACAGAAATTCGACTTTTATCAACCCATCGAACAGGTTGACTTCAGGAGGGGATTCGGTACGGTTGACCATATCCAAACAGTGCGTACTTTGATCGAAAGATGCACGGAATACAATGTGCCCCTCCATATGGCATTTGTGGACTACCAGAAGGCCTTTGATTCGATTGAAACCTCTTTAGTTCTCCGAGCGATGGATAATTCCCGTATAAACTCTAGGTACTAAAACCTGATTAAATATATCTATGAACATGCCACCTTACATGTCAAGCTAGAAGAGGACTGGGTTACGGACAAAACACCAGTCAGGAGGGGCGTCCGACAAGGCGACACCATCTCGCCAAAACTTTTCACCCTGACGTTGGAGGATGTATTTAAGAGTCTTTCCTGGGAGAGAAAGGGAGTCGACATCTATGAAAGCCGTATCAATCACCTACGCTTTGCTGACGATATCTAGCTCATCAGCAGCGATCCAGACGAACTAGGAATAATGCAACGTGAACTCGAAGAGACTTCACAAGCTGTGAGTCTGAAGATTAATCTTCTAACAACTCTAATCACAAGTACGAGCAATATAGTGGTCACCATTGATGGTCATACTATCGAGAGAGTCGATGAGTATGTGTATCTGGAACACAACGTCAACCTGAGAAAGGATAACCAGACGGTCGAAATCACCAGACGTATCGGCTTGACCTGGGCAGTGTTTGGCAAGCTCAGCTACATTCTCCGGGAACCACGCATCCCTATAAACCTCAAGAGAAAGGTTTATGAGTCATGCATCTGGCCCGTCGCTAAGTATGGGTTAGAAACTGTAACACTAACAATACACAGTGCAAATCGACTCTGAGTCTGCCAGCGAGCGATGGAGCGTACGATGATAGGAATCAGCCATAGTGCCATAGAAATAGAATCCGAAATGAGGAAATCAGAAGGAGAACAGGGGTCATACATGTGGTGGAACGAGTGGCTCGTCTTGAGTGACAATGGACAGGCCACATAGTAAGAGACAACACTTAGTGGACTAAAATCCTTCTACAATGGAGACCTCGACAAACCAAGAGGAGTGTTGGAAGACTTCAAGCAAGATGGCGAGATGATATCAGACGCCACGTGGGGGTAAACTGGATGCAGATAGCCCAGCAGAGATCGATATGGAAGAGAACGGAAGAGGCCTATGTCCAGGAGTGGATGTCAACAGGCTGAAGAAGAAGAAAATACGAAATTATTCACGTTTCACGTAATTTTATTGAAAGATCGACTTACATTCAGTAGATATACCATTCATCGAAGTTATTATTTCGATATAAATGAAAAAAATTCAAGCACTGACGCGAAGTCAGGAGAATATGAAAAAAATGGTTCTAGCACTGCCACTGCCGTGAAGTCGGGAGCTTTTGCGCGTATCCATTCTCCTATATTGGAATAGGTAGTCGAATTTACCATGGTAAATTATATTGTCCATTCTCCTGTATTGGACACTCTTAATCGAACATACCATGGTAACCATGGACACTCTCAATCGAATTTACCATGGTACAGGAGAACGGACAATATAATTTACCATGGTAAATTAGATTAAGAGTGTCCAATATAGGAGAATGGACAATAGCATATACGCGCAAAAGCTCCTGACCTCACGTCAGTGCTAGAAAATTTTTTTTTTTTTAATATTCTAGCGGTACGGTTCTCACAAAATATTACACACGTCTTCATGTCGATATTCTACAACTAGTTAGCAAGTTTCAATTCGATCGAGTATATATTTTTTGAGTTATCGAGGAAATACCATTCCAGATGGATATAACTCCGAAACCGTTGGGCCGATTATAGCCAACAGCGAACTCAACTCTCCCATTCAGATGCGCAACCTTGCCGAAAATTGCAAGTCCCTATCTCCTTTCGTTCGAGAGTTATCGAGGCAACGGTCACCTATCCAGCTACTGAACTCACAAAAGGCTGCTCGGATCTCCAACAATATAGCTCCGATTGTGTTCAAACTTGGAACTTGGTAGTAGAGTTAGGTTCTGACGGCTCTCGCAAAATTTCAGCCATGTCGGATTATTTTTTAAAAATTTTCTGGAGAGATAATCCTCACGAGATTTTGCAAGAACTTTTGCGTTGTCATTCTACAACTAATAACCATGTTTGAATTAGATCGGTTTTATATTTTTCGAGTTATTGCGGAAATAAACATTTTCAGATGGGTATAACTCCAAAACTGTTCGGCCGATTATTACTGTAGACAAACTCGCATGTCGTATTCAGATGCACAACCTAACCTGAAAATTTCGAATCGCTATCTCTTTCCGTTCTCAGGTTATCGTGACATAAAAAATATTTTTTAATAATTTTTTTAAAATTTTCTAGCGACACGATTCTCACAATATTTCAGAACCGTGCTTAGGTTTATATTGTACAACTATTCACCAAGTTTCAATTCGATCGGATTTATATTGGTTGAAAACAAAATTATTATGTACTCAGAAACCATTAGGCCGATTATGCCCATTAACGAACTTGTTCGTCCTATTGGGATGCGCCACCTACCCTGAAAATTTCAAGTCGCTAGCTCTCTCCGTTCTCAAGTTATCGTGGCAACGGCCGGCCGGACAGAATCAAATTTGACGTCAAATTCTTCATCGGGCAGTCGAACAAAATCGTTTGAGACCATTTTCGTCAAAAAATTCGAAAGTTACAGACATTTGGGCAAAATGATAACGCGATGTTCCCCAGAACATACGCGCAAAAAAAAACGAAAAGAGCAAATACGGCTACCGGAATCGATCCTGGTACTATGCAATGAAGCCGATGATTAGCCAATAAGGCCATGCTGTGTGACTATATATATAATGTAACACGGTGTTGAACGATTTATTGTCATTAGGTAGGTACTTATTTTCGATAAGTATTCACAATTTTCTAATTTCATGAAATTATCATCATGTTACATATTATTCGATGGTTTTATCCCTCATTTTCACTTTTTGCCATGTTTCCCGTTCGAAAACGGTCAGAATCGGCATATCAAGGGATCTAATTAATCACGTCATGAATTCTCTCCAAGCACGTCAAATATCAATAACTGTTGACAACTTCCTTCGTCGAGTGTAACATTCTGGACCAGTACATCTCGATCGTTGAAATATTTCGATATTTCCGATCGACTTCAAATCTGAAACTTAACCGTAAACTAAGGTTTTGAAGGCCCTCGCAGAATTTCAACGATATCTGACGGACAATTTCAGAGATACAGAATTTTATTATATATATTTTTTCTAGTCAGTTGATCCTTACAAAATCTTGCATAAGTCTCCGCGCTTTGATTCGATCACATTAGTATTTTTCGAAATATTGGGATAACAAAATTTCAGGTGGCCATAACTCTGAAACCACGTGGTGGTTTTTGCCCATTAACGAACATAGCAGGCGCAATTGGACTTCAAATCTAGTCTCTAACTCATTGCGTTCGAGAGTAATCGTGCTGTCGGCCAGGCAGAATCAATCTTCATCTCGGATTCTTCATGAGTGAGTCGAAACTAATCGTTTGAGACAATTATCGGCCAAAAATTCACAAATTACAGAAATTTGGACGAATTGATACTCTGTTCACCTGACCAGCGCGCCAAAAAGCCAAAAAGGAGATGTCTCACCTGTATCGGAATCAGATTTACATATCCACTGCATGCAACAGTCGTCATTTGGTAAATGCCCCACTATCGCCATATGAGGGGGACATGGTAAGTCAGGTCCTGGTAACGCTGTCATGGGTGGACAAACATTCTGGCATTCGATCTTCCCCATCTCGCAATAACATTGTTTCTCGCAACCAGTGACGTTGCTTGGTAGATGCTGCCAATTCTGGTACATCTCCCCCTCGTGAACACAAGATCCGTTGTTCTTACACCTGACTTCAGTGGGACAACACATAGGCGGCGACGGCACGAAGTTAGGAGGGACCGTCTCCCATTCAACGCAAGTGGAATCCAAAACATCAGTGCCAAAATACGTAGGACAATCGATCTTCAAGCAGGTCATACCGGTCTTTTTACAAGAGCATAAATGGGTGCAGTTGTCGTTGAACTCATCGTTGAGCTTGAAATTTCGTCCTTTGTAAGTGCAGCTCTGGGTTGTTACGTCGAAGTTAGACTCAACTTTATGGCTGCCGTTTTCAGCTTCATCTAGACTCAAAACTTCAGATGTGCCATCTAATTTGATGAACGAAAATTTGGAGGAGTTTTGGACAGGCAGAAATCCTCCTGGTAGCAGCTTATAAGCGATCCAGTCTTTCTTGTTGTTGCTCAGTTCCACGATAGTGGATGAGTCGTTATCCTCCAGTTTTGGTTCAAACTTTATCTTTATCATGGATGAGTTGAGGTACTTTGCGTTCACTATTTTGAGGCCTCCATCGGATTCGTTCTCGTTCAACGTGACATCACATAGGAGTTTCTTGCAGCAGGAGTCATCTGGGTCTTGAACTTCCACGCATTTTACGTTGTCGTCTGTGGTTCGTGGTAGGCATCTGAGAAACATGAAAATGTGAAAGAATCAACTTCTGAAGCGGGAACAAATTGTTTCCTTTGTAGCGTAACTCTGATTGAAAGATTGGTTCAAGCACTGACATGAAGTCAGAAGCTTTTGCGCGTATGTTCTGTTGTATATTCACCTCTATTGGACAATCTTAATCAAATTCACAGCTTTTATAAGATTTTTAATTTTGACATATGCATTCTATCGGAATGGAAATTCAGTAAATATCCAATAATATACCTACGAAAAAACTTACGTCTTAGGTAATTTCAGGGTACGATATTCACGAAATTCCGCGAAAATGACCAAGTTTCAATTCAATCGGAGCTGTGTTCTTTGAGTTATCAAGAAAATAATATTCTATACGGGTATAACTACAAAAGCCTTGTCCGATTATGCCAAACAACTGTCACATTCGGATGCGCAACCCACCAAGAAAATTGTCAACTATCTCTTTTCGTTCAAAAGTTATGAAGGCAACGGTCACCCATCCAGCTACTTACTCACCCAAGGCTGCTCGGATCTCCAACAATATAGATCTGATCGTGTTCAAATTTGGAACTTGGCTTTAAAGTTAGGTTTTGAAGGCTCTAGCAATATTTCAGCCATGTCGGACGAATAGTTTCTGATATATAGAATTGTTTTGAATGATTTTCAATGTTTTTTTTAATTTCCTAGTGGAACAATCCCCACAAAATTTCACAAGAATTTTCGCGTTGGGATTTTACAACTAATTACCATGTTTGAATTCGATCGGTATCGTATCTTGTGAGCCATTTAGGAAATAGCCAAATTTCATATAGGTATAAACGGTTCGACCGATTATGCCTGTTAACAAACTCAAATGTCGCATACGGATATGGATGCGCAATATCTCTATCTCATTTTTTATTTACACCATTTTTGGAAAAAAAACCGATTAGTCAGTCAAATTTGATTCTTTCCGGCCGTTGCCACGATAACTTGAGAACGGAAAGAGATAGCCATTTGAAATTTTCAGGGTAAGTGGCACGTCCAAATGCGCTTTTTCGAGAAATGGGTATAATCGCCTCAACGGTTTCCGAGTACAAGTTTTGTTTTCAACCTTACATATCCGATCAAAATAAAACTTGGTAATTAGTTGTAGAATACCGACATCAAGATGTATGAGAAATTTCGTGAGGATCGTATCACCAGAAAATAAAAGAAAGTATAATAATAAATATTATTTATGTCACAATAACTTGAGAACGGGACGAGATAGCGGCTTTTTAGGGTAGTTTGGGCATCCGAATTGGACCTCTATCTTTTTAATAAACATAATCAGCCAAACGGTTTCGGAGTTAAACCTATCTGAAATTTTGTTGTTTTTCTCAATTACTCAAAAAATACAATCCCATTCAATCATGGTGATTAGTCGTAGAATGCGGACGCGCAAATTTTTGAGAAACTTCGTGAGGATCGTATAACTAGAAAATTTCAAAAAGTTATTGAAAATCATTGAAACAAAATCTAATCTGGTCGAATCAAAGCGTGGTATTTAGTTGAAAAATACTGACACGAAGACTTATGCAAGATTTCGTAAGGATCACATAACTGAAAAATATAAATAAAAATATATATTATAAAATTCTGTATCTCAGAAATTATCCGTCAGAAATCGCTGAAAGTTTGCAAGAGCCTTCAAAATCTAACTTTACAGCCGAGTTCCAAGTTTGAACACGATCAGATTCATATTGTTGGATATATGAGCAGCTTTGGGTGAGTTCAGTTGCTGGGTGGGTGCCCATTACCACGATAACTTTCGAACGGAAAGAGATAGCGACTTGGAATTTTCAGGGTAGGTTACTCATCCGAATGGGACAGTTGATTTTGTTGTTGGGCATAATCGGCCCAATAGTTTCGGAATTATACCCATAGGGAATATTATTTTCTGAAAAAATCCGACCAAATTGAAACTTGGTAAGTATTGTGGAACACCAACATAAGGACGTATGTGAAATTTTGTGAGGATCGTATCAGTAGAAAATTCTTAAAAGATTATGTAAAAATATTATGATAGGTACGATACGATAACTTCCGAACGGAAAGAGGTAGCGACTTGAAATTTCAGGTTAGGTTGCGCATCCAAATGCGAAATTTCAATTGGTTAACAGGTATAATCGGCCAAATGGCTTTGCAGTATTACACTTCTGACATTTTGTTGTTATTTCCTCTATAACTCAAAATATACTAATCCGATCCAATTAAAACTAGGTAATTACTTGAAGAATGCCGACGCGCTAATTTTTGCGGATTTTCGTGAATATAGTATATGATTTGGATAATAAAAGAATTTGAATTCCGATAGAGAACATATGTTAGAATTAAAAATTTCATGATATTATAAGATTCTCTCATTACTAAAGTCTGTCATTAAAATGTTCGAAATATATTAATATCTTATACAAGCTGAGAAAACGGTCTACGATGGTAAATTCGATTAAGAGTGTTCGATAGAGGTGAATAGACAATAGCGCGCAAAAGCTCCTGACTTCGCGTCAGTGCTTGAACTAATTTAATAAACAGATCAACTTTTTAAAAGTATTTCTGTACTTGGAATGTAAGAATGTACCATTTATGGTATTCATACCAAAAAACCATAAAAGTTCCTATATGATTTTATCTATTCACTCATAATTCTTTTGCGCACTTTTTAAACTATTCAACACAAATAAGCTTGGCTGGTAATAGAAATTGAATTCGGCAATACAATTTTTTATATGGAAAATAAATGACTAATAGCTTGTATTAAAATGATTTCAGCAATTTGATATAATATTATGTTTCAATCATGAAATAATCCGCCGTATTCACAAAGCATTCATCTCCGTTAAGTCCTAACTGAGGTCCTCAGTTAAGGATAAATAAGAATCGCAACCTCAGTTAACGTATGTAACGGTGCTGAAACAGGTCTGTTTTACGTTAATTTTCACTTAAACTGAGGTTGCGATTCTTATTTATCCTTAACCGAGGACCTCAGTTAGCACTTAACTGAGATTGAATACTTTGTGAATACGGCGGTATATGTCTCAAATGGAAATTCAAGCACTGATAAGATAATTTAAATTTTCTGAAATCTATTCTCCTCCAAACTGGAGAACATTGAAAAAACCATTCAATTGATGAAAGAATTCGGATGGTCCACAGAAAAATACCAATAAAACCATTGACATGTAGTATTATATCTACTGAAGTTGCAGGGAATGGAAATCATGAAAGTGAAACGCAGAAATGCAAAATAAGACTACCTTGGTTTGCATGTGGTGCTTCCACCCTCATCACAGCTGCAGGTTTCATTGCAGCCTCGATGGAATATATCTCCTTTGTTGTATGTCTGATTTCCTTCATGACATACCACTCCAGTGGATTCATTGGCTGTAACAGAGAATTTAAAGAAAAATAAGTTAAAACTATAATGTATCAGTGAATTATACAGGGTGAGTCAGTTGTTTGTAGCAGGACTTCCCCATCAGATTGAAGACTTTTTTTCATCACTGAAATTTCTTATAAATATATGTAGGATTTCAATTATGATTGGAATTCTACTTGTGTATAGTTAGAATTAGTGTTATATTTTAAGGATGCAAGCAACGTGTTATCGTCACATCAGACGTTCTCTGGAACCTCTGTCGCCTGTAATCCATTGACATACCGTTATATGCAGATCCTGAAAACGATGTAACACTAATAGGAAATACAGAATTTAGGACTAAACCCCAACACTCTGGCGCTTCCAAGGAGGTCTGTGTTGTATAATTTCCCGAAGAGCGTTTGACGTGCAACATCGACAACCCGTATAGATTCCACGAATTTCCCCAAAAGGTGAGATAGTTCCCAGGGAATCCTATTGGTCTAAGGGGGGCGGATCAGCCAGAGAATCACGAATCATGGGAATACCCTCTAAAATCGAGGGTAAGCCAAGTGCGGGGGGGTTAAAAATGGAGGTACCTAGAGTACGGACAAGGGTTCGGGGAGCGTGTTCTGAGCAGGGAAAAACGGTAGACGTTAGAGACGGTTGATTACTATTTTTTATCTCTAAGACTTAGACGTTTGAATTGAATTCCGACTTAGACGATTTGAGAGTATATTGCGGTAGTTGACGAACTTCAGTAATTCCGGAAGTAAATACTGTCAGAGTTGTAAATATTTCTTCGACTTGAATTGTAAATAAAGTGTGTAAATAGCAGTAAATAACAAGTGTTTTGTTGAAAACCAGAGACGTTATAGACGAATGTTAGGAAAGTAACTCAATCCAACCCTAGGCGATTGATAGACACCCCATTCAAAATAAAAAATTTAAAGATTTCTTTGACTATGTTGCCTTACTTACCTCATTTTCTTCTGAAAGGAACAGTTCATGTGCGGTTCGTTACTTATTTATGAAAACTTTTGAAATCATTAAATACAGTTGAATCTTCTTTCTCGTTTTCTAAAATGCCTAGTGTTTTTTCGAAACAAGAGCAGGCAGACATGCACTTTATTTACGGAGGCAACATAGTCAAACACACCTTCGAATTTTCTTTATGTAATTTTTTGCATGATTGATCTACAAGAAGTATCTTTCAATCATTTTGCCATGAAATAATCGCTTAAAAAATCAAACTTTCAAATGTTTCAAGCCGATTTTCTCGAAAACGGTGAGGTTTAGAGCCTTCGATCAACAGTAACATTCTTGAATAAAATTCTTGAAGAATTCCAAACCAGCCAAAATGTTTGCGAATATGTCAGTGATATTCAAGTTATAAATATCTAATGACCTCCTATATACGCCACTGAAAATGTTTGAAACATGTGAGAAAAAGTTAACTTTTAACGAGAACTATGGCTGTTCTGAGTTTTATCGTAATATCTTCAGCCGCTTTGGAGTGATTGCAAAAAAAACAATTATTTTCTCCAAATTCAACAACCAGTATTTCATTAATAGGGCGTCTTAGGATTTATGTTTATAGGAAATTTTAGTGATGAAAATAGCCTTCTATCTGATATTGAAGTCCTGCTACAAAAAAATGACTCACCCTGTAATATCTTTCCATTTGAGGCAACTTCCAAATTCAGAAAACAAATGGATGAAGAAAAAATTTGAACTTCAATTCTATTTTTATCATCGCGGTCGAGGATATTTGGGTTGGCGCAATATTTTGGTGAATTAGTTCATTTTCCTGCTGATAAACTCATTCAGCAGACTGGTGGATCTTAGATCGGGTCTGGCGACCCTGAAGTGTTTCAGACAACTCTGCAGATAATAGTTTTGATTCAGGACTGGAATGGTGAATCCATGTTATGAACATGTTGTTCGATAAGAATAACACTTAATTTGGAACAGTTCTGTGTTGCTGCAATGAAACGAAATATATCGGAAATAGCTGGATATCTCTAACGGTACAGAGTGTTTACAAATTGTCGTAGTACTCTTGCACGCTTTAGAGCAGGGTTTCTTAAAGTGGGGTCCATGGACCCCTTAGGTCAGTTAACTGTCAATATTTATTGATTAGAAAATTGTGTAGTACTCAAAAACCGCAGTGCTTATTATGCGGTAAAGTCCTTCCTAATGGGAGTATGAAGCCAGCAAAGTCAGAACATCTTAAAACTGTCCACCCTGGGAATATATCTGACAGCACTGATGATTTTAGTGCTAAGAGGGCCTGTACTTTATCTAAGCTTGGATCCACCCCGACATGAAAACCATGTCTGTTGGAAGAGTTGATGTTACAAGGTAGCGACAACACGGCGAAAATTACATCAAAAACGTTACAAGAAGAGGTGTCTAGGCATCTTGAATAATGCAGACGTCTTTTGAAGGTTATTTTTAGCTCAGAACAACGTGGGTGCGTAGTCCATTTTTGATTTATATCGATAATATCAGCGATGAAGATCGTATTGAAGATGACTCAATTAACCGGAGAGAAGTTTTGAAGGTTTAATTCCTTGCAAAAGGTCTTGGCGAGTTTTGGTGTTTTTAGGGTAGGTTGTGCATCTGAATGCGACATTTGAATTTGTTGATAGGAAAAATCAGCCCAACGGTTTTGGAGTTATACCCATCTAAAATTTGGTTGTTATTTCCTCAATAACTCGAAAATACGAATCCCATCCAATTCAAAGACGCTAATTAGTTGTAGAATGCCAACGCAAAAATTCTCGCAAGATTTTGTAAGGATCGTATCACTAGAAATTTTTTGAAAAAACATTGAAAAAATTTTTTTATATCAGACACTATTCGTCCGACATGGCTGAAATTTTGCGAGTGCTTTCAAAACCTTATTATACTGCGAAGTTCCAAGTTTGAATATCATCGCATCTATTTTGTTGGAGATCCGAGCAGCCTTGTGAATTCAGTAGCTGGATGGGTGACCATTGCCTCGATAACTTTAGAACGAAAAGAGATAGGGAATAGCAATTTTCAGGGTAGGTTGCGCATCCGAATGGGAGAGTTCAGTTCGTTGTTGGGCATAATCGGCCCAACGGCTTCGGAGTTATACCCATCTGGAATATTATTTTCTCAATGCCTCAAAAAATACTGACCCGATCGGATTGAAACTTGGTAATTAGTTGTAGAATATCGACATAAAGACGCATGTAAAATTTTGTGAGGACCGTACAAAAAGAATATTCAAGAAAAATCACGAAAATATACTATGTGTCTCAAGATATCTTGAGAACGTAAAGAGGTAGCTACTTGCAATTCTTAAGGTAGGTTGCTCATCCGAATACGACATTTGAGTTCCTTAATTGGCATAATCGACCAAATGGTTTTGGAGTTATACTCATCTGAGTTCTTGTTGTTATTTCTCTATAACTCAAAATATACAAATCTGATTCAATTAGAACTCGGTGATTACTTGTAGAATGCCGACTAAACTAATTTTCGAGGAACTTCGTGAATATCGTGTCCTGGAGTTACTTTAGGGGTGAATTTTTTCGTATTTCAATTCCAATAGAATACATAAGTCAGAATTAAACATTCTGTGAACATTTCTAATATAAAAAAGGGCCTGTTCTGTTTCTTATTCTTTGACAGGGGTCCATGAATCCGTTCAATTTGCGAAATGGGTCCGAGACTGCTACAAGTTTAAGAAACCCTGCTTTAGAGCTTGCAGATTATCAGAAATCTTTTGATTTCGTTCTTGAATCTCTTCATATTCTCTATAACCTGATATCTTTCAGGCAGAGAGTTATATATAGCACATGTGCTATACTTTGCAGTAGGATTATACAGTGCGGAATAATTTTTCAAATAGGAAGCATGGACTTGTGGTATACATTGTTCGAAAGGTCCCGTCATTCTCTATTCAGAAATGTTATCACTTTCATGTTTATTGCAAAAATCAAATAAAAAAAAAATAAAATCATATGATTACTGAAATTCATTATAATATTCCCTCCAATATTCCCAAATTTTATTAAAATAATACTAAACTTATTTGCCTTCAAAATGTGAAACTAACCACTCCTGAGATGTTGAATAATGTTGGAAGAAATTTTTATTTTAGATTAGGATGTTGCCAAGGCTTTCGCAGTGAACACTTTATACATCTATTTCATTAACATTCATAAATTTTTTGCTACATTTTAGTTTTTGATATTGTACCAAATTTCGCTAATCATTTGATTTCATTATCTAATTTGATCTTTGGACTAACCATGAAAGTGATAACATTTCTGATTAGAGAATGACGATACATTTTAAACGAGTTATCACAAGCCCGTACTTCCTATTTGAAAAATTGGGGGTTGTATCTTTCTTCCGAAGGGGATTGAAGGTAGGTATTTTTACGAAGAAGACTGACAATTTAAAATTTGAATTTGACGTCTTTCGGAATTTTCCATAAATATGTACAGTAACCAAGATAATAAATTCATTCCATTTGGGTTTTCCACACTGTATGTACAATGCATATCTCCATCTTCATCATATATGTTGAACATTTAACAGTAATGACCCAGGGATGTTCCCTGTTGGAGTCCGCTGTTGATCTTTTTATCTATACAGATGCAAATTTCAGTCATTATTCTTTATGTCTCTGTATTAAGGTTTGTCCAGATTATCCTGAAAATTGTATCACTGAAACCACAAAGTCTTAGCTTCCTCAGTAGTTGAGCATGTGACGTAAGATCGAAGGCGATCTAGGAAAAATAGCTGCGGAATATTACCTGAGATGATTAATTCCTGACTGTTTTAGTATTTGATTTACTCAGAAAACTATTGTATAAAATGTACCCAACTATTTCAGATATCTAGCGGAAACTAGCTAAACATGAACACCTACCTGAGTCTGCGCAAACTAATATTGCACAGCAGGGATCGTCACTGGGTTTTTCTTGGCACTGTGGATCGTTTATCTTTCTTCCTCTCCTGAAAAGTGGCTGTTGACATCTATCCCTACAGTTCATAACACCTTTGGTACAAATACATACAGTATCACAGTCCGTCTCAACTCTCTCTCCATCGTTATATGTAAAACCACCTTTCTTACACGAACCTATGAAAAAAATTGATCATGTTTTAATGTCTGGACTCTGAACAGTGTACTGTACAAATTATTGAGCTCATGTAAGCATTTGACCAAAGCTCTCATATTTTCAAGCTCAGACATACACTACTAAAAACAAAAAATTATTTTTGCGCGTATGTTCTAGGGAACAGCGTGTCCAAATAAATATCTGTAATTTTCGAATTTTTGCCAAGAATGGTCTCAAACTATTAGGTTCACTGAAGAAGAATTCGAGGTCAAAATTGATTTTGTCCGGCCAGCCTTCCTTTGCGACGATAACTATCGAACGGAAAGTGATAGCGACTTGAAATTTGTAAGGTAGGTTGCGCATCCGAATGCGGCAAAGTTCGTTAAAGCCGCTTTACACTATGCAATATTGGTGCAATGCAAGAGCAATGCAATGTGAAATGACCCAATGGCGCATGCGTGACGGCAATTTTCTGATGCAACTTTTAGAATTAGAGCTGGGGCTATTTTTCATGCAATTATTTGGCAATTCTGGTTTGTTTTTTGGTGACTTTAATGGAAGCCAATATGAATATCATATGATAAAATTCACTAGGTGTTTGACTTAACCTATCATTCGAAACTTTATTTCAGCTCTATCTATTTTCATCAATTTTATATGGTAGGAATTTATTTTTATCACTCGATGAATTAAGCATGAAGGTATGGATTCCCAAGTATGTTTAGTCTACAGAAACAGAACAAGTTTAATACTATTGTATAAAAAGCATGCTCGCTTATATTCCATCAAGTCTGATGATTATCATAATAAAATAGCATGTTCGAGAGCACTGACTGATATTGCCCAAAACTTTAATAACTTTTTAGATAATCCTATTCAATAAAAGCTAGCGGAATGCCCAATTATTCATAACTTCTATGAATCGAATGACCCACCTCAGCCTACCTTTTATTTGTTGACATATTTTCTTCTCACATAAAACACCGTTAATTAATTGAAATTTCCTCCGATCTCATAATGGCAAGTTAATGTCGTCGCAATATAAAAGCTGTGATAAAAGTATAAATGCAAAAGTGCTTTTAGTTTTCTTTAAGTTGATCGTACAAGTCCTTGAAAATAGTATTTCATTAAAATTGCAGTTTGGAATAATTATATTCATGCAATGCAATACGTTGCATTGATATTGCGTTGCATCAATATTGCCTAGTGTAAAGCGGCTTTTAATCCGCATAGGGCCGGTTTCTCAATTGCGAGTTAACCCGAGGTTGCGGGTAACCCAAGTGTTGCGCATTCATGTATATCGCTAAATACATGCGCCAACTCGCAACCTCGAGTTAACTCGCAATTGAGAAACCGGCCCATATAGTCGGCCAAACGGTTTCAGAGTTATATCCATCTGAAATATTGTTCACTCAATATGTAACGTAAAAAAAATATTTTATTACATAGAAGTATGATGTATTATTGAAATTTCGAAAAATCATATCACCGAAAGTATTAGTTCGTTAGAGTTGAAAATGATATTAATGTATTCTTATGGTGGAACTGTATCTTCAGAAAAAAAGTTCATTTGAAATTAAATTTCAAATGCACTTTAAGAACCATAGCACTATAAGAATCCATTAATATCATTTTCAACTCTAACGAACTAATACTTTCGGAGATATGATTTTTCGAAATTTCAATAATACATCATACTTCTAAGTCTTCACAGAATGGGAATTCTATCTGTCTGTTCAATCTGTGCTCACTGTTCATAAATGTCACATTATCTTTCTATAAGAGACATGTCAAATTAATTTCTGTTCTAGAAAACAAAGTATTATTGAAAGCAAAATGACCAATTATAGTATATTATAATTTTTGGGTGATATACCTCTACCCTATATGCCCTTGGATAATCCATATGATGATGGAAATATATATTTCGGTAAGTTAATCAAATTGAGTTCAGAATATCTCCAGTGAAAACAAACTGGAGTTCAGAATATCTCCAGTGAAAACAAACTGGAATTTAGGCATTGATATAATATAATTTTCAGAGTAGATTTGAGGAATGAATATCTCGAATAAGTTCGTCATTTGATTTTAATTTAGTTTCGTTTATGATGCAGTTCTATCATAAGAATCCATTGATATCATTCTCAACTCTGAGAAACCAATACTTTCGGAGATATTATTTGACATTTTTGGCGCTCTTGTTACTCGGAACGGAGTAGGCTTGTGAGATAAATATCTCGGTTGAGTTCGTTATTGGGCAAAATCGACAGGATGGTTTCGGAGTAACGAAAACAAAATATTTTTTGCAATAGAAATTTCGAATTCAATTTTTTTGAGATGTAATTTTATCATAAGTATCCACGGATATCATTTTCAATTCTAACAAATTAATACTTTCGGAGATTAGATTTTTCAAAATTTCAATATTAAATCGTAACTCTATGAGTTCAAAGAATGCTGTATTAAAAATTCTCTATTTATGAATTCCATGATCTGTGTTCAAACATGTCATCTTATCTACAGATAAGAGACATGTCAAACAAAATATAACCTCAGCTATCTTTGATAGCTCTTGGATAATCCATATGATGACGATACTCCATATGATGATGATGAATGATGATGGAAATATATACTTTGGTAAGTTAATCAAATTGGGTTCAGAAAATTTCCAGTGAAAACAAAACTGGAATATTGGCTATATGTTTCAATTCATGTAATGTAATTTTCATATTAGATTTGAGGAATGAATATCTCGGATAAGTTCGCTGTTGGGTAGAATCGGTCTGGGGTTTCAGATAAATAATTTTTGTCACTCTTGTTGAATTTCATATATTTTTTCGTCGACCTCTATGAAAAGTGATATTTTACGTACTAATTTCCGGCCGTAAAATCGACTATTATTGAAGGCAAGTACTTTGCGGACGAGAAAGTACTTCCTTGTTCGCAAAATTACTTTCTCGTCCGCTGTGGTCACTATGAATACGGCATGATGCGGTGCAAACATAAGTGTCTGTAAGAATAACTGTTACCACGGATACGGTTCAATATAAACATAGTGTATGTGTCATTTGCTTTTGTGAAATTATTTAAGAGGTCCAAAATTCATTAAAATATGTGGAGGTCGATGAAAAAATGTAATATGCACCTCGGCAATAAAACCTTTCTATTGTCTCACCTGCTTGCTATCCTCGGCCCGCCTCGGATAGCAATTTGCAGACTTGGCTATAATTGACAGTTTTTCGTCCTTGATACATAAATAACTATTGTGATGTTTGAATTCCAAATCTTTTATCATGAAGTTCTATCATAAGAATTCATTGATATCATCCCAACTCTGAGAAACCAATAATGTTGGAGATGAATTGTCAAAGTTTGAACAAGAGCGTCAAAACTCCTGTCCACAGGGCTTTCCCACTTTTTAAATGATTTTTCTAAAATTCAAAAATTCAAAATTCTTCTCAAAACATCTCAAATTTTTCAGATGGATAGTTTCTGAGATACAGAATAATTTTCTTTAATTTTCGAGTTATACAATCCTCACGTAATTCAGCATATTAAGTTGTTCTGTTTCTGCACAACTACAACTAACGGGTATTTCAATGGAAATGCGCTATTTTCAAATTGACACTACTCATGCACGGCAGCCATTTTTTATTTGTGCCATTGACATTTGTATTTGTCAATGTCTACCATTTAATCATGGAAAGGTACACGCTACCACAACGTTTGAAAATTATCCAAATTCATTATGAAAAATCGTGGACTGTTACTCTACCTTTACGTGCGTTAACTTCAATTTTTGGTCGTTATAATCGTCTGGATAAAAGAACAATTGAACGTTTAGTGAAAAAGTTTGAAGCAATTTTTACACTTCATGATGTTACAGTGTCAGGGAGACAAAGAAATGCAAGGAGTGAAGAGAATATTACTGCCGTACGTGAAGACCAATTTATCGATTTCTCGTCGTTCACAAGAGCTAGGCATCTCCCAGACTTCTTTGTGGCGAATTTTATGAAGAGACATTGCTTTACATTCATACAAAATTGTTTTAACCCAAGAACTCAAATCAACTGATCATTTAAAGCGTTGTGTATTCAGTAATTGGTGTTTAGAAAAAATCGGGAATGAAGCATAAGAAAATCATTCTCAGCGATGAGGCCTATTTCAAATTAAACGGTTATGTTAACAAGCAGAATTGCGGTATCTGGTGGTGATGAACCTGAAGAATATCAAAAACTGCCATTGCATACTGATAAACTTACTGTTTGGTGCGGATTTTATGCTAGAGGAGTCATTGGATCTTATTTTTTTTTCAACAAAACTCAAAAGGCGGTAACTGTAAATGGACATTTTTTATAGACTGAATTGGTTTGTCTTGATTTGAAGAACATGTGACGTTGCCACTTGTCATACTGTCAATGACACAATGATTTTATTGAAAACAAAAGTCGGTGATTCGATTATTTCAAGAAATGCAGCGATAAATTATCCGTCTCGTTCCAGCGATTTAACTCCATTGGACTTCTCTCTTTGGGGTTACATTAAATCATTGATTTACAGTAACTATTCTCCAGCAAATTTAGACTATTCACGACTATTGAACGAGTAATTGCTAAGTTACGACCTGATATGTGTGAGAGGGTCATGGAACATTGGGTTCAACGACTTCATTCCTGCCAGCGTTTCCATGGTGGACATTTGAATGATGTTTTCCCTCATAACTAATGGTAGCCATTAAACTTTAAAATGAAATAAAAATTTCAATAATTTAAAATAAATAAAGTGTTTTATTTACAAAACAAAATGGAGCGCTCTTAATCAAAGACCCGTTAGTTAACAAGTTTCAGTTCGATCGAATGTGTATTGTTGGAAAACAAAATTTCAACTCCAAAACCGTTTGGTCGATTATGCCCATTAACAAACTTAACCGTCGCATTTGGATATGCAACCCACCCTGAAAATTTGTTCTGTTTCCATAATGTCTGTTTCCATTCGAAAGTTATCGTGGCAACGAGTGGCCAGACAGAATCGAATTTGACCTAGAATGCTTCATCAGTGAGTCGAACCTAATCGTTTGAGACCATTTTCGGCAAAAAAATCGAAAATTACAGACAGTTGGGAAAATTGATAGCACGCTGTTCCATAGAACATGTGCGCAAAAATAACAAAAAAACATTCTTACAATTTTTTCGTGTTTTATTTCCCTTTGAGGTTCCCAAGCTCTTAAAATAGCGATAAAGGTGGAAATGCAAGCCAGGCGACTGAAACTGTAAATAGTGTTTATGGTCCTGATACTGTAACAGCCAATAATGCGCAATTTCGGTTTCGTCGATTCCGTTTCGGTAATTTCGATGTCAAAGATGCACCAAGCACTGAAAGGCCAATTGTCGATAAAATCATGGAGATTGTCGACTCCGAACTTCATGTTAGCACTGTTTCGATTGCCCAAGAACTAAAGATTGCACAAAACTGTATGGAACCATTTGAATAAGGCTGAATTCAAGAAGAATCTCGATGTATCGGTGCCACACGAGTTATCGCAAAAAAATGTCATTGACTGAATTTCCATCTGCGAAACGCTGCTTAATCGCAACAAAATTGACCCATTTCTGAAGCGATTGATGACTTGTGATGAAAAGTGGACCACTTACGACAACTTCAAGCAAAATCAGTGGTGGTAGACATATGGTGAACTGGCGGAAACGGTCAAGCTAGGATTGACGGCCAGGAAGGTTTTATGCTGTGTTTGGTGGGATTGGCTGGGAATTATCTACTATGAGCTGCTCCCCTACGGCACAACTTTGAACCCGGAACTGTACTGTTAACAATTGGAACGTCTGAAGAAAGCAATCGCCCAGAAGCGGTCTGCCAATAGGAGAGGAATTGTATTCCATCAGGACAACACCAGGCCACATACATCGATAGTGACTCGCCCGAAGCTCTGGGAGCTTGGTTGGGAGGTTTTTATGCATCCACTTCATAGTCCAGACCTGGCACCAAGTGATCACCATCTGTTCCTGTCCATGGTGAACAATTTTGCTAGTGAAAAATTCGCTTCAACAGAGGCTTGTGAAAATCGTCTGTCTCAATTTTTTGCCAATATAGGGACGAGGACTTCTATGAGAGAGGCACAATGATATTACCTCCAAAATGGCAACAGGTTATAGAACAAAACGGCGTATATTTGATCTGAATTGGATCATTCTAACTATGGTAATTAAGGCCTTCAATTTCATGCAAAAATAATGGATTTCTTTTTACTACACCTTATATCTCGCAATCTGGAAAATGATGTCCTTAGCATTCGAAAAAAAATTGTTTCAAGCACTGACGTAAAGTCAGAAGCTTTTGCGCGTATGTTCTATTGTCCATTCTTCTGTATTGCACACCCTTAATCGAATTTACCATGGTAAATTATGTTGTCCATTCTCCTGTATTGGACACTCTTAATTCGAATTTACCATGGTAAATTCGAATGGACAATATAATTTACCATGGTAAATTCGATTAAGGGTGTCCAATACAAAAGAATGGACAATAGAACATACGCGTAAAAGCTTCTGACTTCACGTCAATGCTTGAACCAATTTTTTTTTTCGTGATTTTTTTGAAATTTTCTAGGGGTACGATTCTTACAAAATTTTTAACACGTCTTTATGTTGATTTTCTACTACTAGTTACCAAGCTTCAATTCGATCGAATATTTATTTTTTGAGTTATCAAGGAAATAATATTCCAGGTCCAGGTATAACTCGGAAACCGTTAGACCGATTATGCCCAAAAACGAACTCAACTCTCCCATTCGGATACGCAACCCACCCTGAAAATTGCAAGTCCCTATCTCCTTTCGTTCGAAAGTTATCGAGGCAACGGTCACCCATCTACTGAACTCACACAAGGATGCTCGGATCTCCAACAATATTTAACCGTTCGTGTTAAAACTTGAAACTTGGCAGTAGAGTTAGGTTCGAAAGGCTCTTGCAAAATTTCAGCAATTTCAGACGAATATTTACTGATATATAGATTTTATTTCAATTTTCAATGATTTTTTTTAAATTTTCTACAAATACTATCTTCACGAAATGTTGCAAGAATTTTCACGTTGGCATTCTACAACTAATAACCATGTTTGAATTCAATCGGTTTAGTATTTTTCGAGTTAATGAGGAACAAAAACCAACCAAATTTCAGATGGCTATAACTCTAAAACCGTTTAGCCGAATATGCTTATAAACAAACTCGAATGTCGCATTCAGATGCACAACCTAACCTGAAATCTTCAAGCCGCTATCTCTTTCCGTTCTCAGGTTATCGTGACAACAAAAATATTTTTTAATAATTTTTTAATAATTTTTTAGCGATACGATTCTCACAAAATTTCACAAGCGTGCTTAGGTTTATATTCTACAACTATTCACCAAGTTTCAATTCGATCGGATCTATATTGGTTGAAAACAAAATCATTACTCGGAAACTATTGCGCCGATTATGCCCATTGACGAACTTGTCTGTCGTATTGAGATGCAACACCTACCCTAAAAATTTCAAGTCGCTAGCTCTTTCCGTTCTCAAGTTATAGTGGCAACGGCCGGCCAGACAGAATCAAATTTGACCTCAAATTCTTCATCGAGGAGTCGAAACAAATCGTTTGAGACCATTTTCGTCAAAAAATTCGAAAGTTACAGGCATTTTGGCAAAATGATAACGCGATGTTCCCCAGAACATACGCGCAAAAACATACTAGAGGTATGCGTATCATTCTATTGAGGAAATGATTCGATATCTTTGGATATGAATTATTAACGGCAGCGGAGATAGTTAATATTCAAAACAGGAGTTACCAAGTTTCGGATTTCCTGCTTGCTAATTTTATCTACCTAGTACCGACTGAAATCCAACAATCACATCAATGTCGGTTCGACTCCGGTTTCAGTAAAATGTCTACCTTGATGAATATAGTGATCGTGATGAAACGAAATACCAAATCAGTTGATTTATCGCAATCAAATCGAACTAGGTGCGTGTCTTCGTAAGGTTTTATTGACGAGTCCTTCAAATGCTAAGTTCGACAGGTCCTCATCGCAGATGCGATAAATGTCTGTTTGTCACGAGACTGAAGATTACATTTTCGACATCTCGAATAAACAAACGGTACAGAGAAAACGTTAAGTTAGGTTACATCATGAAGTAAGACGGAGGTTACACGATCAATCTGGTATCAGTCTCGCATCACATCAATCATGGATTGATGTCAGATTGACGGGAAATTGGTTCTATAAGCGTAGACTGATGGACTGATGATCCGGATTGATGGAAATACTAAAGTTAGATTGATGCGAGAATGATACCAAACTGACCATGTAACCTCCGTTTTAGACGGAGGCTGGAAACCTCCGTCTAAGACTGACTAGTTACATGTCAATTCGTAGTTTGAAAATATTTTCGGCTGGAGAACAAGCATCCGATTCTTGAATTTGTGAATATATACAAGACTGTTTTGAAACCGAAAATAATATTGACTGGTTACAACTGAATAATCACTACATAGTATAAAACAAAGTCGCTTCCCGCTGTCTGTCTGTCCCTATGTATGCTTAAATCTTTAAAACTACGCAGAGGATTTTGATTCTGTTTTTTTGGGCGCATGTTCTGGGGGAACATCGTCCTATCATTTCGTCCAAATGTCTGTAATTTTCGAATTTCGAGCTGAAAATTGGCTAATAGACTAATTCGGACTCCCTGATCACGAATCCGGTGTCAGATTTTCGGGTGCCGTCCGGCCGGCCGGCCGGCCGGCCGGCCGGTTTCCCGGCCGTAAGCACGATAACAGGAGCACCGAAGGTCCTATCGACTTCAAACTTTCAGGGTAGGTTTCTTATCAAAATGCGACGGTTAAGTTCGTTAACGGGCAAAATCGGCCGGACGGTTTAGGAGTTATAGACATTTAAAATTTTGAGGTTATTTCCCTGATATTTCAGGAACTAAAGAAGATGTTGAATCGAAACTTGGTAGTCAGTTCGAGGATATAAACGCGCAACTTTTGGCAAAATTCTGTTATGATCGAAATGTTGGTAATTTTTAAAAAAATATTTCTTTTAATTTTTTCGAAAAAAAAATTTTTTTTTCGTGAACTATTCATCAGATTGCAACAAAAACTTGTACTAACGTCAATTGTAGTATTTTGCAACATTGTGAAAAATTTTGGCTCTATACGATTTCAATTTCTGGAGATATAAGACAAAATGTGTCAAATTTCCTGGGTCTCTCTCAGTATTTTCATCGATTATTCTATGAACTCTTTGAATTCCACCGAAAACAAATTCAAAGACATAAACATAAAGAATCAAGTCATAGTTTAGACGTCGAAAGAAGGACGATGTTGATCGACTTGAAAAGTACCTCATTTGACGGCTGTTTGTCAAATCAATTAATTCCAATAATTGATGTCAGATTTCCTACATACCAAGTTCAAACACATTTTATTATATGGAAAACACTTATTATGATCACGTTCTACAGGAATTGATACTAAATAGAAGCTAGATGAAGATTATTGTAATGGAAAATTTGTGTTCCAGAATAATATTAAGGTATTCAACATGATACTGCTTTTTTTCTTTACTGGCCAGTACGGGAAGATGAACATGCGCCCAAAAGCTCCTGTCCACAGGGCTTGAACCAATTTTTAGTAGATAGAGTGATTCAATAGGAAGGTTTATTTGTATATTATATGCTTAATATATTAGAGAAACACTGATAATTTTAGAGGTTTCTAATGTGATGTCGTAAATAAACACATTTTTTTGCGCTTACATTGCAAATGGCCGAACCCTACCAGATATATCAAAATAATGTAGTACAGTATGGTACATCTTAAAAAGATCTACAAAAAAGTCCGCGATGGTATGTGTCTTTCTCTCAAGGATAACCCACAATAACCATTTTTGCGCGTATGTTCTGGGGAACATCGCGTTATCATTTTGCCCAACTGTCTGTAACTTTCGAATTTTTTGACGAAAATGGTCTCAAACGATTAAGTTCGACTCCCCAATGAAGAATTCGAGGTCAAATTTGATTCTGTCCGGCCGTCCGTCCGGCCGTTGCCACGACAACTTGAGAACGAAAAGAGCTAGCTACTTGAAATTTTCAGGTTCGGTGGCGCATCCCAATACGACGGACAAGTTCGTTAATGGGCATAATCGGCCCAGTGGTTTCCGAGTAATATTTTTGTTTTCAACCAATATAAATCGGATCGAACTGAAACTTGGTGAGTAGTTGTAGAATATGAACCTTAGCACGTTCGTGAAATTTTGTCCGAATCGTATGGCTAAAAAATTTTAAAAAAATTATTAAAAAATATTTTTGTTGTTACGATAACTTGAGAACGGAAAGAGATAGCGGCTTCAAGTTTTCAGGTTAGGATGTGCACCAGAACGCGACATTTCAGTTTATCTGTGAGCATAATCAGCCAAACGGTTTTAGAGTTATAGCCATCTGAAATTTTATGAAATTTGGTGGTTTTTTGCTCCTCATTAACTCGAAGAATACTGAACCGATTGAATTCAAACATGGTTATTAGTTGTAGAATTCCATCGCAAAAATGTTTGCAGAATTTGGTGAGAATAGCATTTGTAGAAAATTTTTAATAAATCATTGAAAAAAAAAAAATTCTATATATCAGTAACTATTCGTTTGAAATTGCTGAAATTTTGCAAGAGCCTTCGTAACCTAACTCTACTGCCAAGTTTCAAGTTTTAATACGATCGGTTAAATATTGTTGGAGATTCGAGCATTCTTGTGTGAGTTCAGTAGATGGGTGACCGTTGACTCGATAGCTTTCGAACGAAAGGAAATAGGGACTTGCAATTTTCAGGGTAGGTTGCGTATCCGAAAGGGAGAGTTGAGTTTGTTTTCGGGCATAATCGGTCTAACGGTTTCCGAGTTATACCCACCTGGAATATTATTTCCTTGATAACTCAAAAAATAAATATTCGGTCGAATTGGTGCTTGGTAACTAGTAGTAGAAAATCAACATAAGGTCGTGTTTAAAATTTTGTAAGAACCATACTCCTAGAAAATTTGAAAAAAATGACGAAAAAAAAAAATTTTAAGAACCGTACCCCTAGAAAATTTTAAAAAAATCACGAAAAAAAAAATTGGTTCAAGCACTGAGGTGAAGTCAGAAGCTTTTGCGCGTATGTTCTATTGTCCAAACTTCTGTATTGGACACCCTTAATCGAATTTACCATCGTAAATTATGTTGTCCATTCTCCTGTATTGGACACTCTTAATATAATATGTGTCCATATATATTGTATAGAGTGTGTAAAGCGCCATACATAAATAAATAAATAAATACTTAGATAGCTTGGTGACTTTTCAAATGTAGATGTATTGATTCCTTGAATTCCTCTGAATCCATCGGATTTATTGATCCAATTTAAACGCCTACAATTTCCGGTAAAGATATCTTTTGCAATGACCATTAATAAATCGCAGGGTCCAACTTTCAACACTACAGGCTTATATTTGAGCGATGAGTGTTTCTCACATGGCCAATTATATATCGCTCTTTCAAGAGTAACCTCCAAAGAAAACATCTTTGTATTCTCTAACGACAAAAATGCTGTGATTTTGTGACGTTGTGTATAAAGAAATTCTGTAGGATATTTAGTATTAGCATTTCAACCGTGCGAAGCCGGGGCGGGCAGCTAGTTTATGTATAAATTCGGGATGATGTTTCAGAAGATTTAGAATTCGATCATTTTAATGATGTAGTTTATGAAGGCAATAAGGAAGAAGAACATAATGGAATTATCAAAACAAATTAGTGTTCGTTGAAAACGGAGGTAAATATTACCTTTTACTTCCTTAAGTAGTGAGACATGTTCCTATATACAGTATTTTCATAATGTTGCTAGCAAAAAAATGCTGAAATATGGATCTATATTTGGGTATCAAATATTTTTTCTTGAGTTAAGGCTCATAATACAGAATTAATGTGTTAGTGGTATGAACTATTAAATTATGAAAAGATAATAATTTGTTCGTCAGCCTCTGCCTACTCAAATAACAGGAATAAATGGACAATCTGCTATGATTGTCCCCAGCCTTGCTCTAGACATTTCGACCTTATTATTTTAAATGATAATTTTTGAAGTATTAAGGCATTGAGGATTGCTCATTTAATCTTGATAAATAAACTATTATTTTAATTTAATTTCCTTTATGATGCAGTTCTATCATAAGAATCCATTGATATCATTGCCAACTCTGAGAAAGCAATACTTCGAAAATATGATTTGTCAAAGTTTGAACAAGAGCGCCAAAGCTCTTGAAATAAAACAGTGGAAAAACTCTGTGGACAGGGGCTTTGGCGCTCTTGTCAAACTACTGGCGAGTAATTATTCGAGCTTTGACAAATCATATCTCCGTAAGTATTGGATTTTCATGATGGTTTATCTTAATCTCGGATTTAATTCGGTGGCTGCATCAAAAATGAACTAGAAATTGTCGTAGAATCATACTGATTTAGCAATTGAGAGCTGTCAAAGCTTTGCGAATTCCACCGTAAGAGTTGGGAATGATATCAATGGATTCTTATGATAGAACTGCAACATAAAAATTAAATTCAAAACGCAATTCTATGACTCATGTTGGATTTACATACACCAGCAAATTATAATTAGAGCGTTCTTTGAAATAATAAAATTACGATTAATTATTGAAATGTTATTGAAATTAATATTATTCTTTTGTGTTGAGAATGATATCAATGAATTATTATGACGGAACTGCATTTTGAAAATTTTTCTTTGAAATTGTAAAGAAACCACCGACAGATTCTTCCCAATAACGAACTTAACCGTGATATTTGTCTCCCAAACCTACTCTGAAAATTTCAACTGTCTAGCTCATTCCGTCCAAAAGTGATTGTGTTGACGGGCGGCCGGACAGAATCGATTTTGACCACGGATTCTTGATCAGTGTGCCGAACCAAAACGTTTAAGACCCCTTTCACCCAAAAATTCGAAAATTACAGGCATTTGGGCAAATTGATAAGCGCTCTGTTCCGAGGAACAAGAGCGCCAAAAAGAGTTCGATGAAGACTTTTCACATGTTTCTCAAATTTAAAAAATTAATATCTTGAAAATTATTGACCCAAATGGAGTTACCTGTGCATAACTGAATTCAGAATTTTATGATTTATCCATGTCAAGATGTGACGTGATATCGATGACGTGACTGCTTGATAACGGGAAATGGTAGAAGATCATTTGGCAAATTGATAAGCACTCTATTCCGAGGAACAAGAACGCCAAAACATTGATGAATAATTGAAAAAATCACAATATTTGAGAGCATAAATTATCTATGACTTTGATGATGAACGAGAAAGAGATTTAGGAACGTTGGATGCAACTTGGTTCGAGGATTCTAGCTCAGGTGCGGATCTATAACTGTAGTGAAAATTCGGGAACTTTTATCAGATTTGACAAAATTCAATGAAGAATATCTCGGAAAATTCTTAATTGAATGTTCAGAAAATCAGAATTTACAAAAATTCATTACTTTCATGGATCCGCCCTGAACTTTGAATATTTGAATCAAGTTGTCAGTAACGTTGCCGTACTTTTTTCTTGTTCACCATCGAAGTCATAAATAATTTATATGCAGGAGTATATTAGCATATTGTGAAATCTTTAATCGTTCATAACTTTTTACCTGAGCCGAATCTGGACGAATGACAAATGAAAAAAATGTTTTTTTTGATGAGAGGTAGGTATCCATGGTTAAAACTCAGTCTGTATAGCCTTGCGGCTTAAGTGTAAATAAAAAAGAGAACTAAGGCGTCTGTTGCGGTAAAAAGAAATTAGAAGTCGACATCCTTATATTTACAGAGCTGACAAAGAAGTTCTGACAGATCATCATTGAAAGATAGCTAAGAAAATCAAGAAATATATTTTCCTCAGATATAAATCCTTACCATTCGTTGAAATTACCATAGGAGGAATGTTAGGTATATGCATTTCCTCTTCTTCTTCATTAATACTGACGTCACTGAGATCATCCATGTCCTTATTATGAAACGATGTATTGGCCATGGAGACACCGTTGCTGAATACGTTTGAGGTGAAGTTTAGAGCTCTCCCTCGAGGTACATCCGTTCTGTTGTATCTACGATCATCCGGACTTGGTGTGTGGGCAGACTGGGCAGAACTGTCGGTATGATCTTCATCCACCATACTCATGGCAGGAAGCAGAGGTCTTGACGTTTGGTTAGATTCCGTTTGCGGAGTGTGGGATGCGGCTTCTGTTCCTGTGAAAAAAAAATAATACAAATTATACACAAGTTATAATATACACGGAACAATTTATTGTTACGATAAATTGAAGCAAATAATCGGTAGATAAATTAACAGCAATAAATTGTACGCGAAACACACAGGCAACACTTTTATGGGATCAAAAAGTCATTTGGCAAAATTAATCGGTCCAATTAATTTACGTATGTGCTGTGATAATTTGGCAAATTTAATCGATGTATCTGTGATTGTTGATCATTTAACATTCCGGAAAATTTGACCGATGAAACGTTGAAATACAACTGGTTCAAGCACTGACGTGAAATCAGGAGCTTTTGCGCTTATGTTCTATTGTCCATTCTCCTGTATTGGACACTCTTAATCGAATTTAAATGTGGACAATATAATTTACCATGGTTAATTCGATTAAGAGTGTCCATTACAGGAGAATGGACAATAGAACATACATAGGTGCAAATGCTCCTGACTCCACGTCAGTGCTCGAACCAAGTTTTTTTTCGTAATTTTTTAAAGTATTTTTAGGGGTACGGTTCTCACAATTTTACACACGCCTTTATGCCGATATTCTACAACTAGTTACGAAGGTTTAATTCGATCGAGTCTATATTTTTTGAATTCTCGGGGAAATAATATTCCAAGTGGGTATAACTCCGTAAGCCATGGGCCGATTATGCCCTAAAACGAACTTAATTCTCCCATTGGGATGTGCAACCTACCCTGAAACTTGCAAGTTCCTATCTCCTTTCGTTCGAAAGTTATCGAGGCAACGGTTATCCATCTAGCTACTGAACACACACAAGGCTGCTCGGATCTCCAACAATATAAATCCGATCGTGTTCAAACTTGGAACTTGGCAGTATAATTAGCGATTTCTGACGAACAGTTTCTGATATATGGTGTTTTCTTCAATGATTTTTTAAAAATTCTCTAGTGATACGATCCTCACGAAATGTCGCAAGGATTTTTGCGTTGGCATACTAAAACTGATAACCATGTTTGAACTGGATCGGTTTTGTATTTTTCGAGTTATTGAGGAAATAGCAACCGAATTTCAGATTGATATAACTCCAAAATCATTTGGCTGATTATGCTAGTTAACGCACTTAAATGTCGTATTCAGATGCGCAATCTAACCTGGAAACAGCAAGTCGCTATTTCTTTCCGTTCTCACCGAATCATGAGATACATAATATTTTTTCGTAATTTTTAAAAAAATTTCTGGTGGTACGGCCCTCTCAAAATTTTACACACGTCTTCATGCCAATATTCTACAACTAGTTACCAAGCTTCAATTCGATCGAGTCTATATTTTTTGAGTTATCGAGGAATTTATATTCCAGATGGCTATAACTCCGAAACCGTTGGGCCGATTATGGCCAACAGCGAACTCATCTCTCCCATTCAGATGTGCAACCTATCCTCAAAATTCCAAGTCCCTATCTCCTTTCGTTCAAGAGTTGTCCGCAATGATCACCCATCCAGCTACTGAACTCACACAAGGCTGCTCGGATCTCCAACAATATAGATGTTCAAACTTGGAACTTGGTAGTAAAGTAAGGTTTTGAAGGCTCTTGTAAAATTTCAGCGATGTCGGATGAATAGTTTCTGATATATAGAATTTTTTTCAATAATATTCTATGATTTTTTAAAAATTTTCTAGTAATACGATTCTCACGAAAATCCGCAACAATTTTCGCGTTGCTATTCTACAACTAATAACTAAGTTTGAATTGGATCGGTCTTGTATATTTTGTGTTATTGAGGAAATGAGAACCAAATTTCAGATGGGTATAACTCCGAAACCGTTTTGCCGATTATGCCTATAAAAAACTCAAATGGTGTATTCAGATTATCAACCTAACCTGAAAATTTCAAGTTGCTATCTTTTTCTGGTCTTAGGTTATCGTGACGCAAATAATATTTTTTAATTATTTTTTCAAAATTTTCTAGCGATACGATTCTCACAAAATTTCACAAACGTCCTTAGGTTTATATTCTACAACTACTCATCAAGTTCCAATTCGATCAGATTAGTATTGATTGTAGACAAAACTATTACTAGGAAACCATTGGACCGATTATGCCCATTAACAAACTTTTCCGTTGTATTGAGATGCGCAACTTACCCTGAAAATTTCAAGTCGCTATCTCTTTCCGTTCTCAAGTTATCGTGGCAACGGCTGGCCGGCCGGCCGGACAGAATCAAATTTGACCTCGAATTCTTGATCGGGGAATCGAACCCAATCGTTTGAGACCATTTTCGGCAAAAAAATCGAAAATTACAGACATTTGGCCAAAATGATAACGCGATGTTCCCCAGAACATACGCGCAAAAATACCGACACGAAGACTTGTGCAAAAATTCTTGAGGATAGTATGTCTAGAAAATAAAAAAAAAACTGTATCTCAGAAACAATACCTCAGATATCGCTGAAATTTTGCATCATTCATGACCTAATTTTTCAGAAAAGTTCTAGATTTAAACTCGAACGGCTATATTGTTGGAGATATTGGCAAAATATCGAAATATTACTACGAGTGTACTGGTCCACTGACGGTTTTTTTGGCGCTCTAGTTCCTTGGAACAGAGTGCTTATCAATTTGCCCAAATGTCTGTAATTTTCGAATTTTTGGCTGAAAATGGTATCAAACGATTTGGTTCGATTCACTGATCAAGAACCGAGGTCGAAATCGATTCTGTCCGGCCGGTCCGGCCGGCCGACCGTAGGCACCATTACTCTCGAACAAAAAGAGTTAGAGGATTGAAATTTGCAAGGTGGGTTTGGAGCGTAAATATCTCGGACGAGTTCGTTAATGGGCGAAATCCATCGAGTGGTTTCGGAGTTATGGCCAATTTTAATAAAAACATTTTTTATGGATATTTCCGAAACCGATTATGCGATCTATCTGAAATTTACCATCAAATTGTAGAATCATAACCTTTATACGCATATGAAGTTTTGTATTGAACAGGTTACCGCAAAGTGCAAAAAAAAAAAAATTTGAAAATCAAAAAAAAAATTTTCTACAGTCACTCTCGAACGGAATGAGCTAGGCAGTTTAAATTTTCAGAGTAGGTTAGGGAGATGATTATCCCGGTTAAGTTCGTTATTGGGCAAAATAGGCCAGATGGTTTCGGAGTAGAAAAAAAATTTTTTTCTTAAGTGACAAATTTCAAATTCAATTTTTATTTAAGATGCAGTTTCACCATAAAAATCCATTGGTATCATTTTCAACTCCAACAAGCTAATACTTGCTATCTAAGCTTTATTATATGGTCTATGTTCATACTCGTACATGTCATCCTGTTCTATAAGAGAGAGTCAAATTCATTTCAGCTATTTTAATTTGATTTGTTTCATAGTGCAGTTCTCATTCTCAGATTGCTCATTTAAACTTGATAAATAAACTATTATTTGAATTGAATTTCCTTTATGATGCAGTTCTATCATAAGAATATATTGATATAATTACCAACTCAGAGAAACCAATACTTTCGGAGATATAATTTGTCTGTTTGAACTAGAGCGCCAGAAGCTCCTGTCGACAGGGCTTGAACCAATTTTTATATTTGAAGTCGAATGAATTTCATGATAATAGGTATGATTAGAAATGTAATTTCTGCGGTCATGCCATCTTTATAATGGATGAGCAATTTGTTTCACAATTGATTTTAAATCGATATTTAATACCTATCGCCCGTAGAGACAAGTTAAATATATTATAATTATGGACTCATAACTTGAGTTATATTTAAGTTTGATTGAAAGTTAAACGATATTTTTATCCAGATATAATAAGGGATACCTAAGATTCGACGATTTGCTGAAATCGGAAATATTCTATATAATATAAAACAACAAACAATGAAAAAGCAAGTAACTTTTTTCTCTATTTCAGTATCGTAATGACTCCATTCCAGCACTGAAAACAGTGCTGGAATGAACTCATTCCCACATTGTTTCTAGCTATATTTTTCTTCTTTTTGTAGTCAGCACTGACATTCGATCCTATCAAATTTCAACAAACGTCAATTGACAATACAATATAATCTGGATATAGTGAAATAACTGTTGAGGAAAAGCTTTATTTTCATTAAAGAATATGGTACTAGAGATTTCCTTCTTACTAATTCTGAATCATTCATGCTATTACGAAACCGTTTTAAATCTGATCTCCATACCCTACGTACGTTTCAAATTAAAATTCAGTAATCTGTCAACTTTCGTAACAGTCACACCAACTACCAAGATACAATACAAAAGTCACTAGGATGTATAATCCGAATTTTTCATTGAATTTCAACAGTATTTTACAAAACTTGCCTGAAATAGAGAAAATATCGTCTAATACTCGTTGCAGAAGGCAATTCCAACACTCATGCGTTCGAAAACTCGCTCCTTCGTCGCTCGTTTTCAAATTTCGCATTCGTGTGTATTAATAGGAGCCCATTCTGCAACTTGTTTTAGAATATACTATTCCAATAGCAAATAATCATTTTGAAAATTCTCATATGTCACTTTCACAGCAGGTTGGATAGCAGTTATTTAGATGCATTTATATGCATATACAGGGCGAGTTTGTAAGTTGCACATTAAATTTAACCTCTAATCAAATAAAACATTTTTTTCATTTACCATTTTTCCATAGGAAAAAAACACTAGAAAAGCACAAGAAAAAAGGTTGTTGAAATTTAAAGAAAAATTCAGTTTTTGTAGCCCCTCCCTTCACGTCAGTGCTTGAACCAATTTTCTTTTCGTAATTTCTTTGAAGTTTTCTAGGGATACGCTTCTAATAAAATGTTAAGCACGTATTTATGTCGATATTCTACTACTAGTTACCAAGCTTCAATTCGATAGAGTCTAAATTTTTTTGAGATATCGAGGAAATAACAGTCCAGGTGGGTATAACTCTGAAACCGTTGGACCAATTATGCCCATGAACGAACTTAACTCTCCCATTTGGATACGCAACATACCCTGAAAAATGCAAGTCCCTATCTCCTTTCGTTCAAATAATTTCGTTCTTTCTAATAATATGATCCTCACGAAATTTTACGAGAGTTTTCGCGTTGCCATTATACAGCTAATGATCTTGTTTGAATTTAATCGGTTCTGTATTTTTCGAGTCATTGAGGAAATAAAAACCAAATTCCAGATGGATGTAACTCCAAAACCGTTTGGCCGATTATGCCTATAGACAAACTCAAATGTCGCATTCACATGTACAACCTAGCCTGATAATTTCAAGTCACTATCTCTTTCCTTTCTCATGTTATTGTGATATAAAGAATATTTTTTAATAATTTTTTTGAAATTTTCTAGGGACATGATTCTCACAAAATTTCAAAGACGTGCTTAGATTTATATTATACCACTATTCACCAAGTTTCGATTCGATCGGTTCCATATTGGTTGAAAATAAAATTATTACTCGGAAACCATTGGGCCGATTATGACCCTTAACGAACTCGTCCGTCTTATTGGGATGCGCCACCTACCCTGAAAATTTCAAGCTGCTATCTCATTCCTTTCTCAAGTTATGGTGGCAACGGCCGGATAGAATCAAATTGGACCTCAAATTCTTTATCAGTGAGTTGAACTTAGTCGTTTGAGACCATTCTCGTCAAAAAATTCGAAAATTACCGACATTTGGGCAAAATGATATTGCGATGTTCCCCAGAACATACGCGTAAAAATATAATGCTCCGAATTTAACGGTAGAATATCGAGATCTAGTGCTTTAAAATTATTATCGAAATGGTGGAAGTTTGATTGCAAAGACTTGCGTCCATTATTCGGTGGGAATACTGTTCCTAAGTCAATTACTATATGGAAAGAATGTGTTCAGAACAAAACACCAAATTAGTTCGACACAGTGTAGCCGATAATCCAGGCACGTCTATTATTAGTTATTAGCAATTAGCTACAGTTCACCTTACTCTATGTTCACTGGTTTATGGTCTTCGCTAACCAAACTGAGCCGAGCGTTTCCATATCGCAATGGGGACATGTAGGTAGTCTGCATTGCAGTCACTGATTCCCTCTGGCGACAAACGAATGAACGTCACTAAACATCGCACAAGCTTCCCACATAACAGAGGGTTGGAGTTCATAAGGATTTCCCTAGGTGGCACTGGTTAGATTTTCATTCCAGTATTTCGCAACCATGAGACTTAAATTTCCTGGAACTTCTTCGTTTGTCATTCAGTGACTAAGTTACGCTGATGATTGGTAACAACCATTATACCGGTAAGTATCTGCCCTGAATGTCCAGATCACGAGGGAATGTTAGTTGATGATTAAAATCCATGGTAATTCTAGTTATTTCAGTTTGAAATATCTCAACGTTAAAATTAATTGTGAAATTTTCAATATTCTCCTTATTTCTTTGATATGAATAATTAGTTCCGATGTTATGATTTTTTTAACGGCTCTCTCCAAGTATAGATATGTTTCCATAAAAGTTGTTGTGTCTGCGTAACCATGGCAACTATGTAAATATGTTGATTAAAACAAAGCAAGCATTTGGATGGGTAAAATTCCATAGTTGAGGGCCACTTCCACTATAAGCACAAGTATGTTTTTGATTAAATATTTCAGAAAGATTGCTGCATTGAAAATTGTCAGTGTGCTAAATTTCAAAACTCCATTATTTTTAGAAGCCGAGAAAAGTATCATGGACCACATGTTTGAATGACCCTGTATGTGTATACTGTATTATCATCAATGATAGTTCCTATTTCGTTCCTAAGTCTGCTTAATTAAATATTCTTCAACCATGGATATTGTTAGTGTCAGTAAACAACATAGTTGAAATTCATGGCCATGGTGAAATGTTAAACATAATTAGGTACTAGTTTATAGTTTATCGGAATTGCCGAATACTCCAAGATGAATAAAGTATGGATATTCAAAGTCAATAATTCTCGAAATAGCTCAAATCAAAACATATCTTGTTCCAAATGGTGTTGCCTTAATGTGAGAATATGAGAAGCGATGAACAAGAATACCATTTTGTCCAATCGCGCCTCGGTTTCAACGAAAGGAAAACATTCACTGAACAATGAAAACAAGCACTGACGTGAAGTCAGGTACTTTTGCGCGTATGTTCTATTGTCCATTCTCCTGTATTGGACACTCCTAATCGAATTAACCATGGTAAGTTCCTGACTACGGAATACGGTTCTCACAAAATTTTACACACGTCTTTTTGTCGATATTTTACAACTAGTTACCGAGCTTCAATTCGATCGAGTCTATATTTTTTTAGTTAGCTTTGAAATAATATTCCAGGTAGGTATTACTCCGGAACCGTTGGACCGATTATGCCCAAAAAAAACTCAACTCTCCCATTCGGGTGCGCAACCTACCCTGAAAATTGCAAGTCCCTTTCGTTCGAAATATATCGAGGCAACGGTCCCCCATCCAGACACATAACTCACACAAGGCTGCTCGGATGTCCAACAATATGGATCCGATCGTGTTCAAACTTGGGACTTGGCAGTAGAGTTAGGTTGTGAAGGCTCTTGCAGGACCATCTTAATTTGCGATCAGCTTTTTACGCTTGAGCAGTGCTTCACTCAGAAATGTGGTTGATCTCCTTACCGGCCACTATAGTGTGGGGGAGTCCTTGTAGGCGATGAGGAGACATCGGAACTGTCCTCAATGCAGATTATGTGACATGGAGGATGAAACAACCAGGTATGTCCTCTTCAAATCCGAGGCTTCGAAGCGCATTAGAACTAGCATATTCCACTTTGTAGACGAAGACTACTTATTTCCATAGAAGAATTAGATTGATAGACTCATGGAGTTCATAGAAAAATCCAATCTGATCTCTAACTAATCCTGGGTTAGGTGTACTGAACTTCCTTCGAGGATATGTAGTGTTGTGTCTGAGACCACCTCTAGTAATCAATCAAATCAAATAGAACACAAGTGATTCTTTTAATTCGGACAAGCTCATGAAAGAGCTTTTGAGGGATATTTTGGCAAGGTCTAGGATTTTGGTATGATCAGATTAATCATATAGTTGAACGATACAATCGCCCTTCATCTCTTTCAGGGATATCGTTGCGAACTTTTCAATGGACTCCATATTATCTCCTATTCATGTTTTGTGTTGCGTATCTCGGATGCAGATGTTATGTAAAGATGAAAATTATGACGGTGAAAGTCTAATAGAATAGCACCGTGTCAGTCGAGTTTATACGCCCACTTTAACACTATTGTCTGCAATAACCTAGTTATTATTTCATAGTTGTTGCTTATTACTCCGCCTGAGTACCAATTATATATTTATATTGTTTACACGCATAAATGTACGTTTCTAGGTGTATGCGTTACTGTTCCTTGGGCCTTTTCAATGAAATCTGAGGATGGGCAGGTATTATGACGATGACACTAATGGAAGATGTTCGCTATTGCCATTTGAGAATCAATATTTCCACACAAAGGTTCATTATTTTTTGTTGTTTATTTTTGGCGCTCTTGTTTCTTAGAACATAATGCTTATCAATTTGCCCAAATGTCTGTAATTTTCGAATTTTTGGATGAAAATGATCTTAACGATTCAGTTCGACTCACTGATCAAGAGTCCATTGTCAAAATCGATTCTGTCCGGCCGGCCAGTTCAGCCTTTGACGCCGTAACTCTCGGACAGAATGAGACAGTTGAAGTTTTCAGAATAGGTTTGGGAGCTAAATATCTCCGTTGAGTTCGTTATTGGGCAAAGTCGGCCTGATAGTTCTCGAGTAACAAAATTGTTTTTACATTACAAATTTCAAATTAATTTTTTTTAGATGCAGTTTGGTCATAAGAATCCATTGATATCATTTTCAAATCTAACAAGCTAATACTTTGGGAGACATGACTTTTCAAAATTTCAATAATAAATCGTAACTCTTTGATTTCACGGAATGATTCAGTCGAAAATTAACGTCCGTATTTGTATCTACGAATTTCATGATCTGTGTTCGTACATGTCATCTTAAAGAGACACGTCATATTCATTGCTGGTTCTATTAAAATTTCGGTACTCATGGTATAAAATAACCCCTGTTCTAGAAAACAAAGGACGACTGAATGCAAAACGACCAATAAAATAACCTCAGGTATCGTATAATTATGAGGATTATATAGGATATTTTTATTTTTGGGTGAAAATATTATGCCCTTAGCTAATATATATATATATATATATATATATATATATATATATATATATGTATATACTTTGGTAAGTTAATCAAATTAGGTTCAGAATATCTCTAGGAAAAACGAAACTGGAATATTGGCTAATTTTCAATTGATATAAAATTTTCAGAGTTGATTTTTTATGGCCTGAATTAGCTGATAATTAACCTTAGGAATCGAATGCGTAATTGAAGTAGGTAGACACCTTTGAATTCCTCACAGTACTCCGAATTCTGAATTCAACACTTTGAATTCCAAATTCACAGAAAACACCCTAAAAAACGCAAATTCAAACCATTAAATTGACATTTAACTTAATCTGACTTAACTTTACCGATACCAACAGGAAAGAAAATGAAAGAAACCACCCCATGTTACGGAAAATAGCAAAACAAAATCGAATCAGTGTATACACTTTGTGTGTAGACATCTTACATCGGTGATTATGGCTTTTTATGGATTATTGCTTTAGCAAACATACGTATAATGAAAATGAACACATTCAGTCACATTTAGTCGTGGAAAAATAGTATGATATACCTATCAGGATTTTATTCTTCCTAAATAACTTAGCCATTCTGAGAATGAATCCAAGCATTTTGTTTGATGATGAGATGATATCATCAATATGTTCAATACCTTAAACTGTTGGGACAAAATTTAACAGTGCTGAAAAAATTCTCTCACTCTAATTATATTATAATAATTACACCTATCAAGGCCCACGTGAAGGGAATGCACCCCACTCAGGTGACGCTTTCCATAGAACAGCGTACAGAAAATATGACAGCTAATTTGTGAGCCATACTGCGACGCTTGTTGATTATTTACATAATAAAAATGGGAAAGCCGAGGGGAAAGCCCTGTGGACAGGAGCTTCGGCACTCTTGTTCAATCTCAGACAACTCATACCTTCGAAAGTATTGGTTTCTCAGAGTTGGTAATTAGATCAATGGATTCTTATGATAGAACTTCACGTTTAACACCATTTTCACGCAAAAATTCTTAAATTACAGACATTTGGGCAAATTGATAAGTACTCTGTTCCGAGGAATAAGAGTGCCAAAAAGGACGCCAAGCCACCCACATAAGGGAAGTAATATGAAATAAGAAGCTCGAAGCTTGGAACTCTTTTGTTCCTGAACGTTCAACATTCAACAATTCATTAAATCCGAATATTATTAGTGTACAACAAGTTATAATTTAGTCAATGGGTAAGAATTTAAAGCCTATCTGGTGTTTTACATTGTTAGTACCTGGTCGTGTTGCCCTTACGACTTGGGCCCAAGTTAACTGTATCCTTTTGAATGCATCTCATGATTCCTTTGATGTCTTTCTTGTATGTACCTTTGGGCGTGCCTTATGCAGTGTAATCAACCTACTGGTACTAGGATCGGAGTTATTAAGGAATTAGTATGTTATTTCGATTGCTTTTTGTGTCTGAGTATGATACCGGTACATATAAAAGGGTAACTTAATAGTGTTGGAATGGTAAGCTCCGTAGCATCAGTAAGCAGGAATGTTAATACTCTAGAGTGTGGATGAGTAATATGTCTTCCCAGGTGGATCGAGAGTTAGTTTTATAATGTGACGAACGTTTTTCTGCATTTTCATCAGCTTTGGCCACAGAGATGAAGCAGGAACACAGTTTCGTTACTCATGTCTTAGCTCTCTGATAGTTGCGGTTACCGCATTCCCTGTACATATTCTCCGCCCCCCGATAGCTGTAGGTCAGGCACTGGCTTGATGAAGAAAGAGTAAGGTCTGGCACTGCTCTTTAATCACCTTCTGAGTGATTGAATAAGGTAGAAACAGTGCCGGTCTGGCACTGCTCTTTACTCACCTCCGGCGAATATCAATGAGGTTTATAAGCACTAAACCTTACTGACCTCCGATCCCGAATATTCCAATGTCATATTACAAAGACTGTATGACCAACCAGGTACACTCTTTACCGTTCTCAATTATTGTAGAAATGTGAATGTATTAGTTGGTCAATATATCTTTAATAATGAAAAATGGCGATACCGTTGTTAAAAATCAACAAGTTAAGAGCGTTCCTGCTAATCGGGTCCTTCATGAATGGCTTCGTATAATAAATATACTAGTGCATATATTTCACAAATCAAATAGACCCCAGAGGGTTCATTGATCTGCCGAGAAAGCAAGAGCAGACGCGTTTCTGGCTTCTTGGCCTTCATCAGTACCCTGTAGCTTTCCCGACAAATTCAACTAAACTGACCCGGGTTAAGCCTTCCAGAGACGGCTCGGTCGATCATTATAATCGCCCACGCCACCTATGAAACAAAACACGGAAATCAGCCTCTCCCCACCAGTGAATATTTGAAGCGTGAAATCATATGCCACCATTCACTCGATATTAAATCAAGAACGAGTCCCACAGAGCTCAGACAGTATCTTCTCAATGCCATGAACGCTGTTTAGCGTTTTCAAAAATAATAATGAAAAATGGCGATACCGTTGTTAAAAATCAACAAGTTAAGAGCGTTCCTGCTAATCGGGTCCTTCATGAATGGCTTCGTATAATAAATATACTAGTGCATATATTTCACAAATCAAATAGACCCCAGAGGGTTCATTGATCTGCCGAGAAAGCAAGAGCAGACGCGTTTCTGGCTTCTTGGCCTTCATCAGTACCCTGTAGCTTTCCCGACAAATTCAACTAAACTGACCCGGGTTAAGCCTTCCAGAGACGGCTCGGTCGATCATTATAATCGCCCACGCCACCTATGAAACAAAACACGGAAATCAGCCTCTCCCCACCAGTGAATATTTGAAGCGTGAAATCATATGCCACCATTCACTCGATATTAAATCAAGAACGAGTCCCACAGAGCTCAGACAGTATCTTCTCAATGCCATGAACGCTGTTTAGCGTTTTCAAAAATAATAATGAAAAATGGCGATACCGTTGTTAAAAATCAACAAGTTAAGAGCGTTCCTGCTAATCGGGTCCTTCATGAATGGCTTCGTATAATAAATATACTAGTGCATATATTTCACAAATCAAATAGACCCCAGAGGGTTCATTGATCTGCCGAGAAAGCAAGAGCAGACGCGTTTCTGGCTTCTTGGCCTTCATCAGTACCCTGTAGCTTTCCCGACAAATTCAACTAAACTGACCCGGGTTAAGCCTTCCAGAGACGGCTCGGTCGATCATTATAATCGCCCACGCCACCTATGAAACAAAACACGGAAATCAGCCTCTCCCCACCAGTGAATATTTGAAGCGTGAAATCATATGCCACCATTCACTCGATATTAAATCAAGAACGAGTCCCACAGAGCTCAGACAGTATCTTCTCAATGCCATGAACGCTGTTTAGCGTTTTCAAAAATAATAATGAAAAATGGCGATACCGTTGTTAAAAATCAACAAGTTAAGAGCGTTCCTGCTAATCGGGTCCTTCATGAATGGCTTCGTATAATAAATATACTAGTGCATATATTTCACAAATCAAATAGACCCCAGAGGGTTCATTGATCTGCCGAGAAAGCAAGAGCAGACGCGTTTCTGGCTTCTTGGCCTTCATCAGTACCCTGTAGCTTTCCCGACAAATTCAACTAAACTGACCCGGGTTAAGCCTTCCAGAGACGGCTCGGTCGATCATTATAATCGCATAATGATCGACCGAGCCGTCTCTGGAAGGCTTAACCCGGGTCAGTTTAGTTGAATTTGTCGGGAAAGCTACAGGGTACTGATGAAGGCCAAGAAGCCAGAAACGCGTCTGCTCTTGCTTTCTCGGCAGATCAATGAACCCTCTGGGGTCTATTTGATTTGTGAAATATATGCACTAGTATATTTATTATACGAAGCCATTCATGAAGGACCCGATTAGCAGGAACGCTCTTAACTTGTTGATCAATATATCTTTGTCTGATCACGACTATCACACTATAGTGGGGGTTTTTCTAAGCGTTCTTTTCCCCCAGTCCCACAGTTATACAAAATATACGTAACTGAATGCACAACCTTTGTTTGAATCTTTAAACTTCTTCCCATACAAGCCCATACAACGTAAGTAACTAGGCCTACCAATTCACTATATTATCACAATACAGTCAAGGTTAGAAAAATTAGTTCAAGCCCTGACGTCAAGTCAGTAGCTTTTGCGCGTATGTTCTATTGTCCGTTCTCCTGTATTGGACACTCTAAATCGAATTAACCATGGTGAATTCTATTGTCCGTTTTCGTGTATTGGACACTCTAAATCGAATTTACCATGGTGAATTCTATTGACCGTTTTCCTCTATTGGACACTCTTGATCGAATTTACCAGGGTAAATTCGATACAGATACAGGAGAACGGACGATATAGTTCACCATGGTAAATTCGATTGAGAGTGTCCAATACAGGAGAATGGGCAATAGAACATACTCGCAAAAGCTCCTGACTTCACGTCAGTGCGCGAACCAATTTTTTTTCGTAATTTTTTTGAAATTTTCTAGGGATACCTATGGTTTTTACAAAATTTTAAACACGTCTTTATATCCATATTCTAAAACTAGTTATCAAGCTTCAATTCGATCGAGTCTATATTTTTTTGAGTTATCGAGGAAATAATATTCGCGGTGGGTATAACTCCGGAACCGATTATCCCCGTAAACAAACTTAACTCTCCCATTCCGATACGCAACATACCCTGCAACTTGCCAGTCCCTATCTCCTTTCGTTCGAAAGTTATTGAGGCAACGGTCACCCATCCATCTACTGAACTCATACAAGGATGCTCGAATCTCCAACAATATATATCCGATCTTGTTCAAACTTGGAACTTCGCAGTAAAGTTAGGTTCTAAAGGCTCTCGCAAAATTTCAGCGATGTCAGAATAGTTATTGATATATAGAATTTTTTTCAATAATTTTCAATGATTTTTTGAAAATTTTCTAGTGATACCATCCTCAATTATGCAAGAATTTTCGCGTTAGCATTCTACAACTAATAACCATGTTTGAATTTAATCGGATTTGTATTTTTCGAGTTATTGAGGAAATAACAACCAAATTTCAGATGGGTATAACTCCAAAAGCGCTATCTCTTTCCGTTCTCAGGTTATCGCGACATGAAAAATATTTTCTAATAATTTTTTTTTCAATGTTCTAGTGATACGATTCTCACAAAAGTGCTTAGGTTTATATTCTACAACTACTCACAAACTTTCAATTTGATCGGATAAGTATTGGTTGAAAACAAAATTATTACTCGGAAACCATTAGGCCGATTATGCCCATTAACGAACTTGTCCGTCATATTGGGATGCGCCACCTACCCCGAAAATTTAAAGTCGCTAGCTCTTTCCGTTCTCTTGTTATCGTGGCAACGGCCGGACAGTATCAAATTTGACCACGAATTCTTCATCGGGGAATCGAACCCAATCGTTTGAGACCATTTTCGGCAAAAATAATCGAAAATTAAAGACATTTGGGCAAAATGATAATGCGATGTTCCCCAGAACATACGCGCAAAAATTTGTGATACTGAACAGTTGTAAGAGTAATTAAAAAAGCGGAATCAGTATACAATGCTGAGCCAGAGGTTGCGTAACGACACATCAGTATATAGTCATATAAATAACAGAGATATTGACTATTGATCAGTATTACATGTACGAATTCTTTTGAAATATACTGCAATCCCCTCAACTCTTCATCTTCGAGAATATCCTGAAATTATCCGCACAGAGTAAAAACCCAGCAAAAAAGAGTCAGTACCTTGAGGTACACTTCAACGACTATAAATAACTTCGATCTAATCACGATATTTAACTCGTCTCCAGATTTCTACCCTTGATGAATTGATGAATCAACTGATTCTATATTATTACACTCTTGATATGATACATAATCAATTTGTACCAAAAATTGGTACATCTTGGGAACGGTTAGAATAATAGTAATTAGCCATTAAAATCCTTTCAGCCCTGTTGGCTGATAGTTATTATTTTTGAGCGCACTTCCAACGATGAGCAAAAACACCACTCCTGAGTGACTGATTGAAGTCAATATTCATGATGATATCTTAAAGGTGAAATTTAGAATCTTTGTCAGTACTCTCATAACTCAGGGTTCGTTGTCAAGTTCCTATTATTATCGATTTAGATAATACTCATTGTTAAACGCAGACTTGTTCGTGGGCGTCTTAGCATTAATGAAGCGGTTGAGCAACACTTCCTTTCGATTAATCTCTCTTCGACTTAATTATTCTAGAGAATAATTCACCAACAGCTATAACTCTCGATGATCCACCGATTTGCATCTGGTAGTTTTCCATGGAGAGTTGTTGTTTCGAAAACTCGTTAAATTGCAATACAACTGTAAAACTTATATTCGACAACCTGTTTCTTATGGTCAATTACGAATATCAAATTAACTCTTCTAGTGAATTATAATTGCTGTGTTGTGGCCTATATGAAGGTTGCAGAATTTGGGGGAGACTCCAGGAGGTCCCTCGAGGATGAACCAATTAACTGAATCTACTGAATTGTTTCGAATGATAACGGGTCCGCCAAAAAACTTTTTTTTTTGATAATGCAATAAAAAAAAGCTACTAAATATTTTCTCAAATTAATTTTTTTATTTGAAAGTACAATCCTTCCGGTTAATAATGGAAAATAATTTCATTCAAATGGCTGCCTCGGCTGGCCATGCAGTAGCCTACACGATCGGTCCAATTTTTAAGCACATTATCGATTGTGTGCAGCTGTATTTCACCAATGGCTTCACGAATATGGTCCTATGAAGCGTCAATTGTCTCTGGCTTGTTGGCGTAACGCTTATCTTTGACGGCACCCCACAAATAATAGTCCAACGGTGTCAAATCGCAGCTCCGAGGTGGCCAAACGACATCAGCTCTGCAGCTGATAATGCGATCTTCAAAAACAGGGCAACTCCTGAACCAATTGGACTTTATATGGCGTCATACCAAGGTATTTATGCAAAATTCGTCTCAATGATGTCTCCAAAATGTTCAATTCTCGGAACGACGATGAATTGATGTTGATGGCGCTTCACGCACACTTTCTGCCACAGCAGCAATATTCTCGGGTGTACGCACTGTTTTTGGCTTTTCACGCTTTGGTTTATCGATGAGGATGCCAGTTTCTTTCACTTTTTTCACAAAATTACGAACATACGGAGCTGACGGTGCTTCTCTTCTTCCAAAATCCGTACCCAATTTTCGCACACATTCTGCAACATTACCATGATTTTCAAAGTAATGTCGCAATATTTCCCAGCGTTGTTCAAGCGTATACACAACCATATTCGTTCAGCGGAAGGATAAAACTAATTATCTGTCAAATCAGACATGAGCTAAGTGTTACCATTCACGAAATAAGTACAAGTTGAAAAAAAAAACGTTAGATGGCGGAACCTTTACAATAAAGGAAGATGATATAATCACTCCAATTGACTTTTTCAATATTTACCTCTATTGGCGTCTTGAATTATTTTTCCGAATAGAAATTAATAGGTTTGAATATTTGCTTGTTCAATTCATGATTTTGGTTAGATTTTACTTCTACAAAATTGTGCTCTCATTATTTTGTAATTTTAAATTTTATTAGGTTATTAGGGAATTTACCATGGTAAATTTATTGTCCGTTCTCCCGTATTGGACACTCTCAATTGAATTTACCATGGTAAATTCGATTAAGAAGAGTGTCCAATACAGGAGAATAGACAATAGAATCCACCATGGTAAATTCGATTAAGAGTATCCAATTCAGGAGAATGGACTATAAAACATACGCGCAAAAGCTCCTGACTTCAGGTCAGTGCTTGATCCAATTTTTTTTTCATAATTTTTTTTTCTCGTGAATGATGAACAAAAATTTTTTGAAATTTTCATTGTTGAAATTCTGATCTTTGTAGCGATATACAATGCATTAATATCGCATTCAGTGACGAATCTTATTTCTAACTGAATGGCCAAATGACCGAATCTGGTGTCACAAGTTATATACAGACAACCACTGCATTATGTTGAGCACCAATTGAATGGTATTAATGCGAAGGAAGTGTTTAACCAACAAGGCGGTACTACTTGACACAGAGTGTGAGAAGAAGGCACGGTTGCTCCACACAAAGTTCCTTGGCCACTTCATTTCCCAATTCGGTCACCGAGATCGTGCGATATCACGCCATTCCTTTAGAATTTTTGAATAAAAATATCCATGCAAATATCCCCTCGAAGATTCCTAAACTCAAGGGCAGATTAGTTGAGCTATTTGTTCAATTCCACTAGTCTTAAGGTGGACGCTCACTTAGGCGAAGCGTCATGAACGGAAGCGCGGCGAGGAGAAGAGTCATTTCGCGGAGGACCGCGCATTGGGACGAGGCGTGAGGTCCTGTATCGGAAGGAATTGAGAGTCTCTTGAATCTTTTCAGTATCATTTGAGTATTTCATATCGTGCGGTCAAGATGAGCAGCTCTTCCTGTGAAGACGATCTGTTTGTTTTGGGTTTAATTGCCAGTATGGAAGAAGTAGAAGAAGATGCCAATACAAAATGCTGGGTCAGAAACATAAATCAAATGAGGAAAACGTACGGTGAATGTCATCACTTGTTTTCTGACTTCAGACAAAAGAAAAAGAAATATTTCAAATACTACAGCAAGCATTTTCTACTGAATACTACCACTGAATGACTATAGAACACGGATCAAAAATGCAATTTTGACTCTTCTCTTCGCCTGCGACCGCGCACTTAAGCGAAGCGTTAGGAGAATCGACTCCTAGATGCCTCGAAGATCATTCGCGCGTCAACCGACTCGCCTCTTCTCTTCGCTTCGCCCAAGTGAGCGGGTCTCCATTGAATTCAATGTAAACTTCTTGGGCGAAAAACGACGCGCCTCTTCCGATCGCGACGCTTCGCCTTACCTACCTTTATGGTAGACGCTCACTTAGGCGAAGCGACGCGAACGGAAGAGGCGCGTAAGCAGTTATCCGCGTTAAAAGATTTCACAATCTGCTAATACACTCCTGCACTTTGTTTTCATCTCTAACCCATAACTGTTTGTTATTTATGAAATAACAGAAAAACCGCATCATCTGATGCTTGAAATTCCTACTATAAGATTACACACGATTTATACACAATCTCATCATCGCCTATTCTCACATTGAAAATTCCTTAAATTACCTAATTCTCTTCAAATTTATAAATGAATATCGACACCGATCACATTAATCATTAAACTCTATTAGTATGAACGAATTACAGATAACAAAGAACTCTACGTATGGATAGTTTCGAAAAACGTTGCCGTATATATACCATTGGATTCAAATCGAACAAGAAAAATGCGGCAACGTTGATTTTACCATGATTCTAGGATTCCGATGTCTCGTCTGGGGCAAAGGCAAATCCGTACAAGAAGTGGAATTTTTCAAATGTTTATCAGATTACATTCAATGAAGAAAATTTAAAAAAGGTGCGTTTTAGATGAAATGACGAAGAATAATTTAATTTTCGAAAATTATTGGTTATTCTTGAGATGACCCAAGACTTCATCTGCTTTCTTTATGCTGATTTCATTTAGGTTTATGAATTCACGCACCATCCAGTAAAGAAGGAAAAAAAATGTTAATTGGAGAATATGTATCATAGTTAAAAAAAACTTCACACGAATATTTATTTCTTTTGGAATCTTTCTGAATCATGAGAATCGCGTGAGACTAGCTGGTCTCTGAGTGAGACGTTTGCCGTTTCCATGGTAACCGGCTATTTCGCTCGGGTGATCGAGATTCAGCCCGGCATAGTGCGGACACTCATCGTATAAGTTGTCTATGCGTATGCTTAACGCAAATGAAATATAGATGGTCGCTAGGTAAAAATGTTTTGATTTCAATAGAATCCAGTTTGAAGAGCACGAATATGGAATATAAAAATTAATTGTTTATGTATGTACGTCATTTTTCTAGGGTATATGGTTCTTCCATATCAAAGCTAAAATATAAAACTGATTTCTTCTCGAATTTCAACAGCCTTTATCTTTTTACCTAAGCCGAATTTGGAAAAATTGTGAATGAAGAAAGTATTTCATTTGATGAGAGGTATACATGGTTGAATTTATGTACAACTTAAAGATTCTCCCTGTATATCAAGAATTCATCAACAATAAAAACTTTTCATTTTATATTTCAAACAGGGGCGACTGGTGAAGGCGCCGCCCTCCCTAGAAAAATGACGTACATACATAAACAATTAATTTTTATATTCCATATTCGTGCTCTTCAAACTGGATTCTATTGAAATCAAAACATTTTTACCTAGCGACCATCTATATTTCATTTGCGTTAAGCATACGCATAGACAACTTATACGATGAGTGTCCGCACTATGCCGGGCTGAATCTCGATCGCCCGAGCGAAATAGCCGGTTACCATGGAAACGGCAAACGTCTCACTCAGAGACCAGCTAGTCTCACGCGATTCTCATGATTCAGGCGTATTAGAAGAAGCCCAAAGAGGAATATTGCTACGCTCAGTAGTAGTATACCTTGTTTATAGTTACACTAAATAGGTACGTACTGTAGGTGCAATCTGTTTCGTATTATGAAGTTGCATTGAGGATTTGAGGACTGACACTGAGGGTGTGTGATCTAACAAAATTAAACTCTAGTTTGACGCAAATGTTTACCAATGAACAAGATTGTAAGCTTGATTAATAACAAAAGAAAACGATAACGTGACCGCTAGCTTACGATCTTAAAATTTAATATAGCGTAGTATGGTTTGGATTCAACGTTTTGTGAAATATGTAAAGTTTTAGTTATTTTAATATACAGTATGGTGCCAATGAAAGGAATAAATTCATTATTTCGTAAACCGGCGACTTTAAGAAAAATCCTGAAGCCCGTCGATTTTTATTTTTAAACGGGCTATTCGTAAGGATACCTTTTTATTTTTGACGTCATCTATGTGAGCGTGATGACGTCATCGCTAAAATTTTCAGATGGAAAGGTGGGTGTTGTAATACATTATTTGAAAGGTCTTTTAAATACCTATTCAGCCATATCAATAATGTACAAAAAATGACTTTTGTATTTGTTTATAAAATTAATAAAATTTTATTATTATTATTTAATATGACGTCAAAAATAAAATGACGTCAAAAATAAAATGGTTTCCTTACGAATAGCCTGTTTAAGAATAAAAATCGACGGGTTTCGGGAATTTTCCTTAAAGTCGCCGGTTTACGAAATAACGAATTTATTCCTTTCAATTGCACCATACTGTATATGCCACTAACAACCGCAGAAACTGAAAGATGTTTCTCTACTTTAAAATTGATCAAGACGTTTCTAAGGAATACAATGTCAGACGAAAGACTGACGGCGCTCGCAATGTTGTCTATCGAACAAAATTTTGTTGAAGACATTCCTGACGTCAACTAAAATGTGATGGAGAAGTTCATCTGCGACAAAAACAGAAGGTTCATGAGTTTCATTTTAAGATGTAGGCATTTTATAATTATCTCTTAAAATATAAAATATATCCTTTTTTTGTATTCTTGAATCAGCGCCCCCCTGAACAAAATTATCACCAGCTGCCACTGATTTCAAATAAAACCTTCCATTGTATAACCCTTCACAAAATGGTTAAAACTAAAACTTGGTTTTGTTTTGAGCTATCGAATCAACTTTGTTAATAATTTAATGTCAATATTTTTGGACAAATGTGCCTTCTCAGAGATAGACACTCCAATGGTTTCACTTCCTTTGGATATATCTACTTTAGAACATATCAAAAAATATTAGCGGGGTACGCCCAGATAGCATACAATATTCTATGGATATCCGTTTCAAGTCCATTTCAGGTCAGTATATCCTCTACATAGAGAATGGATATCCATAAGATATCCATCAACAGATATTAAATGGATATTCGACACTGGATATCCTATGGATGCCCATAGGATATCCATTGGTGACAGTAAATGGATATCCTTTTCTCACAATGACGGATCTCCTATGGACGTCCATAAGCTAATTGATTGTCAATTTATCCATTAATAGTTGATCCATAGCATATAGTATAAATCTCGTCTATGATCCATAGTAGATCTCTCAAATAAGGTTGAAAATCAATACAAACTGAACAATGTGTATAATAGATATTTCAGTAGTTAAAATTAATTGATTTTTTACGCTCCTGTTGTGGATTCGTTGATCGGAATAAAATATAATATGATATAATCCTATCATTATTAGGGTTATGTGCCTTCGCTATTCACTATTCAGTGTTTTCTTGGGTAAGTATTGAAAAGTTTCAATTGATATTATATAATTTTCAGAGTAGATTTGAGAAATGAATATCTTGGATAAGTTCGTTATTGGGGAGAATCGGTCTGTTTGAATTTAATTTATTTCATGATGTAGTTCTATCGTAAGAATCCATTTATATCATTCCCAGAGACCAATCATTTCGGAGATATGGCTTGAACCAATTTTTTTTTTGTATTCTTTAGTGACCGCAGATAAAAGCCACCCATCTTCGAAAAGGAAGGCAACTGAAGTGGCAATATAGAATTGGCTCAGAAGGGCCAAGGAGAGAACCTTATACTGCGAATAGAACGCAGAACTCTGAAGTGTATTCTTTAATATTTTCAAATAAGTATACTTTTTTGTGTTGTGTTTATTGGTTAGAATGTTATTTTTGAGTTATAAATTATTCTTAAGTACACTTCGTTTTCTTTCCAAGTAATGATATTCAGGAAATTCTTCTGTGAATTCCTTCTAAGAATTCTAAGACATATATGTTCCATTTTCAAGATTTAGATCTTGTAATCAAAAGAAAAAAAATGTTCGCATATCTCTCGATAAAGAAGTATATTTTTTCATTTCGAATGGTTTTCATTGCACTTTTAATTTGAATATTATAGTAACGATTGAAGTAAAAAAATCTTGTCACTTCAATGATTAAACTAGATTTGATATTATTCAACCGATTCAAATATTGTTATCAAAAAGAAAGTCATTTTTGGCGTTTCTTTTGATAAAAATGTTTGAATCTTATCAGTTTAAGAATATCGAATCTAGTTTAATTCACAAAGGATATCACATGAACATTCTCTCAAAAGATTCCATGGATATCGGTAACGGACATCTTATGGATGTCCATAACAGATGTCTTATGGATGTCTGTAACAGATATCTTATGGAGGTCGGTAACGGACATCCTATGGATGTCCAATTTGGTGGCCGCCAGATATCTATATCGGGGCGGTTGGAGTTTCTCGATATAAGTAAAGGTCCTGGATCTGACATGATATCTGCCCTCTTTCTCAGAAGCTGTTCTTCATCCCTTGCTCTCCCACTTCAGATTTTGTTCAATAAATCATTGTCTTCAGGTATTTCTTCTTCGTATTGGAAATGCAGTTTAATTAAGCCCTTGTTCAAATCTGGTCAAAGATCTAACAGGTGATTATAGACCTATTAGTATCACTGGCACCATACTGGAGTTTTTTGAGTCCCTAATGTTGGAGAAGTTGCAGAGATATATATCTTCCAATTTATCTGAACAGCAGCATGGTTTTATTGATGGAAGGGGCGTTGATTCCAATCTCCTTATATTTGTTCAGTACGTTATGGATTCTTTGAAGAAGGGTGGACAGGTGGATGTTATATATACAGACTTCTCAAAGGCGTTCGATAAAGTGGATCACGAAATTTTGAGGAGGAAGCTATTATCATTCGAAATTACTGGCCGTTTGCTTGATTGGTTCATGTCATATTTACATCTACGTTCTCATATGGTCAAAGTTCGTGCTTCTATCTACTCTTAATATGTGGTTCAGTCGGGTGTACCACAAGGTAGTCATCTTGGACCTATCTTGTTCCTTATATATATTAATGACATCACAACTTGTTTTAGATATGCGAGGTTCCTGTTATTTGACTATGACTTGAAGGTTTTTTTGATAGTCAACAGCTTGGAGGAGATGTTGAGTCTCCAATCAGATCTGGAGAGGCTCGAACAATGGTGCATGTCCACCGGAGTGTTTATAAATGTCAGTAATTGTAAACACATGTCCATATTCAGGAAGGTGAGTTATTTCCAATTCTAGTATATTTTGAATGGTGAAACCTTGGGTGTGGTGGATATCGTGAGAGATTTGGGTGTTGTTTACTACTCTAGGATGAGTTTCAGTGGGCACATTGGGACCATTGTCTCTAAAAGTTTGAGAATGCTTGGCTTCATTTTGAGGCATTCATATGAGTTCAAGGACGTTAAAACCATAAAGTACCTATATCTTAGTTTGGTTAGACCTCATTTAGAGTTTGCATCGTGTGTGTGGTATCCATGCACTTCGCTGGAAAGTGACAGGATCGAGGGTGTTCAAAATAAGTTCCTTCTTTGTATTTCCGGTAGGTTGGGCATCCCTCGAATCAATTTTTCAGCAACTCATGTGAGAAGTGTACTACACTTGCCAACCCTGAGAACTCGTAGGATGAGGAGCGATGTATTGCTGTTGACTCGAGTTCTTAAGGGGATATTATCGACAACAGAGATTTTGTCACTCTTTGCTTTTCATGTCCCACACAGAGCAACTAGAGGGTCTATCCTGCTCAGCATTCGGAATTACCGATTGAATTATACGAGAGCATCACCGATTCTCAGGATCTCGGGAAATGTGAATGTGGCCGGTCAGGCCCGTATAGATTTATTTCATGCATCATATTCTGCAATTGTTAGAAATGTGAACGAATGTTTAATTTAGTTTGGTTTTCATATTATATTTTCATTGTTTAATTGAGTTTATCCCGTTTATCCCACTAAATAAAATAAAATAAAATATCCAATAACCTCCCAGGATATCCTATGGACGTCCAGAATATCCGCTACGGATATTCTATTAGGACATCCATAGGACGAACCTGTGCTATCTGGGCGGCCTCTATTTATTCTTTTCACGAACCGCCGCTGATGGACGTAGGAGCGAAGGATAAAGTACGGAAGATGTTACTCACTTCACTCTATAATTAATCGCCACAAGAAATAACGTTGCGACCCATTTACCCAGCAGGTTTGCCAACTAACTGCACACAAGTTCCGTACATTGCCGGTTGTTGACTTGCCAGCAGCCTTCACAAGGTTATTAGTTGGCGAATTAGTCAATACAACCACCAACAGAAGACAAGAAGACATTTCTTCTTGGCACTTTCTCCGATTTCACTCGAATCTCACAGATAAATACGTTAAACGTTATTTTCATTCGTTACACGATGATTTAATGTTTTATTCTGCTAATATTATGGCGTGGTGTACCCGATATCGTCATTTCTGTTTTCTATTGATTCTCTTTTACATGCAGAAAGCGGTTGAATGGTACCAATAAAAGTTTACCGCCTACCATAAAAAATCAATGGGTGTGAGCGAAATTTTCTTGTTAATAAAACCCATGCATCAATAAAATGGTGACACTACTTCTGAAAACTACTGAATGATTCGAATTCAATGTTTATGGTTCATCAAAGAGAAGAATAAGCAGAAAATGATAATCTCATATTTTGAGTAACAGTCAATAATTATTATCATAATCATAGACAGGTACCGTACATAAATGTGTGTCAAATTGAATAATGCTATAAAGAGCAATATCTATGATCCAGAGTTTTGGCGCGCTGTTCAGGTGAACAGAGTGCCCATAAATTCGTACAAATGTTTTCGAGTATTTGGCCGAAAATGGTCTCAAACGATAAGTTTGGACTGACTGAACAAGAATCCGAGATCAAACTTGATTATGCATGTCCTGTCGTCAGCAGTGTCAGGACGATTACGCTCGAGTACAATGAATTCTCGAATTTCAGAATAGCAATCAATAATAAATAATTCTGAAGATTTTCGTTAAGTGTCTGACGAAGGAGTCTGATATAGACTCCGAAACGTTACGATATAATTGTTTCATCGTTGATGTTCGTTATTGTTTGTTAGGCAACATTGTTCGATTGATTGCTTCTGACAAATCTGTGTTTTTTTACGCAGAAGCAAATCACAAAATAATAATTTTTTTATTTTGTAGATATTTTTCAGATTTTGGGAGAGAACACTCAGAAAGGAACCATTTAATACTCCAATTTTGTTCAACCCTCGTACGTACAGCTGAAGAGGCAAACATGGGTATTTTCATGCTCAATGCATATTGTAATCCCACACCTTGAACTTTTGTATAGATATCTAATTAAATAATCGATACGGTGGTTTCTAAATGGGTAACATCGATTCTACGCAAGACTGTCGCATTAATGTTTGATTGATAACTCAGCAAATGGTCTTTCAAAAATAATGGCTTCGAAATACATAAGAGACAATTGATCTATGGTTAAGAACTTTTTCATGAGGAACTCTCGCGGTTAATTTCGGTTTGTTATTAGTTATCCCTAAAAAAAATCCCAACACTCACGGGATGACAGCGTTTTTTGCTGAGGGTTTTCCCTAAGCTCTTGTATCATACGTCGAATTGTATGGTACCCCGTTGTCCGATAACCTCTGCTGACACATCTAAAGCACTCAATCATAGGATAGAACGCTGAAATATTCAGATTCACTTTATTATCGTTTGTATGGAAATCGAGTTTCTACGTTCCGTGATGACATTTATGAGAAATATTTTTGGCTTGCTTGTTTACCTGAACAGAGTGCCCGAATGTCTGTAATTTTCGTATTTTTGGCCGAAAATTGTCTCAAACGATTAGTTTCGATCCACTGATGAAGAATCCGAGGTCAATCTTAATTGTAACCGACCGGCCGTCAGCACGATTACTCTCGAACGCAATGAATTATAGAGTTCAAATTTCCAAGGTAGGTTTGGAGTCCAATGTGCCGGTTAAGTTTGTTAATGGACAAAATCCGCCGAGTGGTTTCGGAGATATAGCCATCTGAAATTTTGGTGTGTAATAACTCGAAAAATAACTATTTATCGCATTAAAGCTTGGTGATTATTGAAAAGATAACGACACGAACACTTATGCAAAATATCGAGGGAATCAACTCAAAAATTTAAAATTATTCAAACAAATTTTGTATCTTAGAAACTATCCGTCAAATATCCTTGAAATTTTGCGAAAGCCTGCAAAGCCTAATTTTACAGCGATGTTCTATATTCAAACTCGAACGGATCTATATTGTTGGATATACATATTGGCCGAATATTGAAATATGACAACGATTACAGTGTACTGGTCCACTGGTCTACTGGTCCACGCTTTTTGATATTTGACGCGAAATCGAACGTATTTAATGATGCAGTTTGAATTAGAAATGTTATGTCTGTGGTCATGTCATTTTTGGCGCTCTAGTTCCTCGGAACTGAGTGCTTATCAATTTGCCCAAATGTCTGTAATTTTGGAATATTTCGATGAAAATGGTCTTAAACGATTTGGTTCGACTCACTGATCAAGAATCCGTGGTCGAAATTCATTCTGTCCGGCCGGCACGATAACTCTCGAACGGAGTGAGCTAGAGAGTTGAAATTTTCAGAGTAGGTTTGGGGGATGAATATCTCGGCTGAGTTCGTTATTGGGCAAAATCGGACAGATGGTTTCTGCGTAACAAAAAAAAATTTTTTTTTACGAAACAAATTCCAAATTAAATTCTTTTTAATAAGCAGTTTTATCATAAGAACCCATTCATATCATTTTCAACTCTAACAAGCTAATACTTTCGGAGATATGATTTTTTAAAATTTCAATGTAAATCGTATTTCACAGATTTATATAATTATTATTCTATGTATGAATTCTCATAATGTCAACTTGACAGAAGGGAATATTGTAACTTCAAAAATATTGGGATTGAAATACTCGTATTTTAGCGATGCAACGGGGACCTCACCCGAAAATGTTTGAAAATATTACGTAAATATTGAAAGCATAATTCTGTAGTTTGGTGAACGTAGATCAGGAAATTTTTGATCGATTACAAGGTAATTTTTTATTATTACTTATCTTCTTTCATATTTGTTTTATGGAATACCTACTATTTGTAGGTACTTTAAACCTGTTTTGGGCAATTGTCATACGAAAATTGTTTTTTTGGCACTCTAGTTCCTCGGAACAGTGTGCTTATCAATTTGCCCAAGTGTCTGTAATTTTGAAATTTTTGGCTGAAAATGGTCTCAAACGATTTGGTTCGACTCACTGATCAAGAATCCGAGTGCGAAATCGATTCTGTCCGGCCGGCCGACCGGCCGTAGGCACGATAACTCTCGAACGAAAGGAGTTAGCGGATTGAAAATTGCAAGGTGGTTTTGAAGCGTAAATATCTCGGACAAGTTCATTCGATCTATCTGAAATTTAGCATCAAATTGTAGAATCATGACCTTTATACGCATGTGAAGTTTTGTATTGACCAGATTACCCCAAAGTGTAAAAAAAAAATTGAAAATTAAAAAAAAGTTTTTCCACAATAACTCTCGAACGGAATGAGCTAGGTAGTTGAAATTTTCTGAGTAGGTTAGGGAGATGAATATCTCGGTTAAGTTCGTTATTGGGCAAAATTGGCCAGATTTAATTCGATTTCTTCCATGGTGCAGTTCTCATTCTCATGATTGCTCATTTAATCTTGATAAATAAACTATTATTTGAATTGAATTTCCTTTATGATGCAGCTCTATCATATGTATACATTGATATAATTCCCAACTCAGAGAAACCAATACTTTCGGAGATATAATTTGTCTGTTTGAACTAGAGCGCCAGAAAGCTCCTGTCCACAGGGCTTGAACCCATTTTATAAGGGAAAAGCAAGTTGTGTGAAAGATGATTATAAATCGTTATTTCTTACATATCGCAATGAGTTTAATATAGTACTTATATCTTACTTTTAGAGAATTGGGACCCATATATTTAGGTTTGATTGAAAGTAAATCCTTAGGTATATAATAGTAAAACCAGATCTAATCGGGTACCTACCCAATATTCTAGGATTTGCTGAAATCGGAAATTTTCTATATAATAAAATAAGAATTTTCCAGATTATCAGAATGTTATAAGATTCAATGCACAGAAAATTCTCAAATTTCAGTTTTCGAGGAGGTTGGGAACAAGTTATTTAGATACATTTATATCGATATTTATAACCATTAGTTGGTCAAACACAAACAAATATGCTATATTGGACGCATTATGATGAACTGAAACAGATATTTTCAGATCAAGGATGCTGAAGCAGATTTTTTTGTTTTGTTGACAGAACAGTAATAATGTTTTTTGACAGAACAGTAATAATAACCTAAACCATTCATAGAAGATTAACGATTTCAATGATTTCATAGAATTTTCTTGATGTTGTTAGATCCGACCACAGTTCAGATATTGCTGAAATATGTTACCCTCCGTCCAAAATATTATTTTTTTGATAAGAAAATGTTCTGCGCAAGTTGTTGGTGTGCTTACTATGGGGGAAATATCTAGCATGATTCCAGAATATCTAGAATTACCGGAATATAAATCATTCACGGGACATTGTTTTAGTTGAAGTTCCGCTCCACTGCTTGCTGATAGTGGTGCTGATATGTCGGATCACGTCACGGTGGATGGAAAGGATATACAGTGAGAGTCGACATTATGGAATAATTGCTCCCCTTTCAGGAATATCGAAAAATGGTGCGATAAGTCAAAGTAATCTATTTTTTGAGGAACATTTTTCCGTTATTCTTATTCTTCTACCATTCCCCGTTACCAAGCAGTGACGTCATGCATACTTTTTGGCGCTCTTGTTCCTCGGAACTGAGTGCTTAACAATTTGCCCAAATGTCTGTAATTTTCGAATTTTTGGATGAAAATGGTCTGAAACGATTTCGGTCGATTCACTAATCAAGAATCCGTGGTCAAAATCCATTCTGTCCGGCCGTTAACTCGATAACTCTCGAACGGAATGAGCTAGACAGTTGAAATTTACAGAGTGGGTTTGGGAGATAAATATCTCGGTTAAGTTCGTTAGTGGGCAAAATCGGGCAGATCGTTTCAGATTAACGAAAAAAAATTTTTTTTTTCACATTACAAATTTTGAAACAATTTCTTTTAAGATGCAGTTCTATCATAATCATAATGATCCATTGATATCATTTCCAACTCTGAGAATCCAATACTTTCGGAGATATGATTTGTCAAAGTTTGAACACCAAATCTCCTGTCCATAAGGCTTTTCCACTTTTTTAAATTGCAAGCCCCTATTTTTTCCTTTTATGGATAGATCATAACATTCTGAAATCTTTAGGTTCAATAGTTTTGAGATATTATTTTTTAAATGAGTAAATTTTTAAATAAAGTCTTCATCAAATAAACACTTTTTGGCACCCTTGTTCCTCGGAACAGAGTGCTTATCAACGTTTTGGTTCGACCCACTGATGAAGAATCCGTGGTCAGAATCAATTCTGTCCGGCCGTAACCACGATAACTCTCGAACGGAATGAGTTAGACCCGATGGTTTTGGAGTAACGGAAAAAAACAATTTTTTTTCAACATCACAGTTTTTTTTAAGATGCAGATTCATCATAAGAATCCATTGATATCATTCTTAACTCTAACAAACTTAAACATTGAGGAATATGATTTTTCAAAATTTCAATTTTATTGTTATTGAGGAAATAACAACCAAATTACAGATGGGTATAACTCCTAAACCGTTTGGCCGATAAACAAACTCTTATGTCGCATTCAGATGAACTACATAACCTGCTCTTTCCGTTCTCAGTTTATCGTGACATAAATAATATTTTTTAAATATTTTTTAAAATTTCCTAGAGATACAATTCTCACAAAATTTCACAAACGTCCTTAGGTTTGTATTTTACAACTACTCACCAAGTTTCAATTCGATAGGATTTGTATTGGTTGAAAACAAAATTATTACTAGGAAACCATTGGGCCGATTATGCCCCCCCAACGAACTTGTCCACCGTTTTAGGATGAGCCACCTACCCTGAAAATTTCAAGTCGCTTTTTTTTCCGTTCTCAAGTTATCGCGGCAACGGCCGGCCGGACAGGATCAAATTTGACATCGAATTCTTTATCACGGAGTCGAGACCATTTTCGGCAAAAAAAACGAAAATTGTAGACATTTGGGCAAAATGATAACGCGATGTTCCCCAGAACATACGCGCAAAAAGAGGAGACCCATTTGAATAATTGTGATTTGGATACCTTTATTACCATGAGATGAATCTCGTGATTATTTGACAATGTTTTAAAATTATTACCTATTTCTATGCTGGTGGTGTCATGAAATTCGGCATGAAAACTGGAATCGTTATTTTACTTATTTCCACTCGATTTATACTTGGTTAAATTTGCAAATTTGTCGCCGCATGAACCACTTCTAATGAACCGATCATCAGACCATCATATAAAAATCATGGGGTTCCATCAGATATTGGCTAGTACGTACCATACAAAATTAACCAATCCATTACAACAGTTCAAAATTATTTTCGCAAGGAGTCTTCAAAAGTCTCACGCTCAAAAACACATAATTGCATACAATCGCACAAAATATGGTGCGAATAACGGGATAGCAAATCCTATATTGCTTTTTCCCATCCCAAAACCCATTCGATAGAAAATAAATCATCTCAAAACCATCATCGATCTTTTCTCAGAACAATTTAATCATTGGATGATACTTGAAGTTTTTCCGCTTGGAAATAAAGAGATGCTAAGTACGTCATTTAACGGAAACTTGTTTATTGGGAGCTGACTAGTTCGCATGGAATCTTACCATCGCTAATGTCATCACTCATGACCATAAAGAAACATTGACGCATTATAATCGACTAATCTACCAAATTTCATTAATTTATCTGTAATGGTTGGAAAGTATGAAACTGTGGTTTCTGCTGGCTTTTCCCCATGGGAAAAAAACACCCCATGGATACGAAGGTATGCCCATTTGAAATTTTATTTACCCAATATATATGAACAGCCAAGTGCGAGTAGGACTGGCGTGTAGAGGGTTCCGTACATTATACCCATAATATGCATAACATAACAGATAGCGGAGGCTTATTTATAGGGTCTCGTTGACACCTACGAAACCTCAAAAAGTATCGTAAATTAATGGTTAAAAATTGGTTCAAGCACTGACTTGCTCGAATTTACCATGGTAAATTCGATTAAGATTGTCTAATACATGAGAATGGACAATAGAACGCAAAAACTCCTCAGTGCTTGAACCAATTTTTTTTTGCTCGTATGTTCTGGGGAACATCACGTTATCATTAGGCATAAATGTCTGCAATTTTCGAATTTTTTGCCGAAAATCGTCTCAAACGATTGGGTTCAACCCCCTGATGAAGAATTCGAGGTCAAATTTCAATTTCGTGAGGATCGTATCACTACAAAATTTTTAAAAACTCATTGAGAAAAATTATATATATCAGAAACTATTCGTCCAACTGAAATTATGCGAGAGCCTTCAGAACCTAACCATAATGCCAAGTTCCATGTCTGAACACGATCGGATCTATATTGTTGGAGATCCGAGCAGCCTTGTGTGAGTTCAGTAGCTAGATGGTTGACCGTTGCCTTGATAACTTTCGAACGAGAGGAGATAGGGATATTGCAATTTTCAGGGTAGGTTGCGCGTCTGAATGGGAGGGTTGAGTTCGTTTCTGGGCATAATCGGTCCAACGGTTTCGGAGTTATACACACCTGGATAACTCGATGACTGGATAACTCGATAACCACGATAACTCAAAAAAATATTCTCGATCGAATTGGAGCTTGGTAACTAGTTGTAGAATATCGACATGAGGACGTGTGTGAAATTTTGGGAGAACCGTACCCCTAGAAAATTTAAAAAAAATTACGAGTTATTGTGGAAATAACAACCAAATTTCAGATGGGTATAACTCCAAAACCGTTTGGCCGATTATGCCTATAAACAAACTCAAATGTCGCAATTAGATGCTCAACCTAACCTGAAAATTTCAAGTCGCTATCTCTTTCCGTGACATAATATTTTTTAATAAATTTTTCAAGATTTTTGTAGTGATATGATTCTCACTAAATTTCACAGACGTCCTTAGGTTTATATTCTTCAACCACTCACCAAGTTTCAATTCGATCGGATTTGTATTGGTTGAAAACAAAACAAAATTAATACTCGGAAACCATTGGGCCGATTAAGCCCATTAACGAAATTGTCCGTCGTATTGGGATGCGCCACCTACCCTGAAAATTTCAAGTCGGTATCTCTTCCCGGCGTTCTCAAGTTATCGTGGCAATGGCCGGCCGGACGGCTTGCCGGACAGAATTAAATTTGACCTGGAATTCTTCATTAGGGAGTTGAACCCAATCGTTTGAGACCATTTTGGGCAAAAAAATCGAAAATTACAGACATTTGAGCAAAATGACAACCCGATGTTCCCCAGAACATACACGTAAGAATGCAGCATACACGGAAATTTCGGCACACCTGTAAATATACGAGGCACACCGGTTGAAAACGTCTGATGTAGAATAGCGACCCCAAGGTTTTTGCGAAATTTCATGAGAATTGCATCTATAGAGGAGAGTAGTTTCTGACGCCTTAGATAAAAATAATGAGCTACTTTAAACAAATCCGAGTTATTGCAAATTGTATTTTTCTTAGAATTGTAATCACATAAGGCTTTTTGAACCTACTTCTGGAAAGAAAAATATGGTAAAGCCCAGTGGACTGGAGCTTTGGCGCTCTTGTTCAAACTATGGCAAATCATATCTCCGAAAGGATTGGTTTCTCAGATTTGGGAATGATCAATGAATGAATCAATGGATTCTTATGATAGAACTTCATCATAAAAGAAATTGAATTCAAACATCATAAAAGAATTTACATTTAACAAGAGTGCAAAAAATTATTAATCCGAAATCAATAGTGCAATTCTACCCAATAAGGAACTTATCCGAGATATTCATTCCTCAATTCTCCTATAAAAATTATATTATAACAATTCAAAATTAGCCAATATTTCAGTTCTGTTTTTACTGGAGATATTTGGAACCCAATTTGATTAACTTGCCAAAGTATATAGGTATTTCCATCATCATCATCATCATCATCATATGGATTATCCAAGAACTTCAATCATGCTTTGTTTGACATGTCTCTTATCTGTAGATGAGATGACAATGATGAAATGTATGAACACAGATGAAATTCATAGATTCGGACGTTGATTTTCGAGACAGCATTCTGTGAAATCATAGAGTTACGATTTAATTCTTCAAATGGTATTAGTGGGACTGGGATCAATATTGTTAAAGAAAAACTATGGTTTCTTTGCCAACGTTTCGAATTTTATTAAATTCATCATCAGGGCTCTGTAACAATGGGTACTACATTAATAGCTTTGAATATAACTAAAATGAGACACGAGAACGCCAACAACAATATTGGAACATTTTCAGTGAATTAAAATAGTAATAAAAATCTTGATTTTAAATTCAAAAAAGAAAAGAAAAATATAGACTTACCAAAAATCAGTCTCTCCGAGTAAAACTATTACGATATAACATGAAAACAGACATTTTAGATACATGTTTACAGGACAAGAACTCAACATCGAGCACGAGACAAACGAGTACTGAGATAAAATCATAAATTGACCGTGAATCCGTATGGTTCTTGTACATATTGATAGAAAAACGGTGGTAATTGAAAACAACGTATACCGACAAGAATTATTTCGATAACCGACCTATCAGGTTAAAGTAGGCTGTATTCAACCCCTCTATATCTCTTCTGGTATTAACACTGTCTTGCTGAAAAATGTTTATCATTTCACTGAAAAGTCTTTTAGACAGAGAAGATTTCCGATCAAGAATGATGGGCTCTCCAAAATCAAAAGTATGACCATTCTCTCTAGTATGTTCAACTAAGGCTGTGGGATTTTTGACATTCAACTTTTTTGTGTCTCTATCATGTTCTGAGATTCGTTTTTTTAAATATCTTCCTGTTTGACCAACATAGCATTTAGTGCAGTTGTTGCAATTAATTTTGTAGACTACGTTCGATTGTAGGTCAGTGGGAGTTTTTTCTTTTTGACGTGAAAAAAACCTTAGTCCAATAGTGTTATTGTTAGAAAATGCAATTTTTGATTGTTCTTCATTTAAAATCGCTGCAAGTCTTTCAGAAAGATTACTCACATATGGTATTTTGTTATATTTTATTATTGGATTGTTGAAATTTATGATTTTATCTCAGTACTCGTTTGTCTCGTGCTCGATGTTGAGTTCTTGTCCTGTAAACATGTATCTAAAATGTCTGTTTTCATGTTATATCGTAATAGTTTTACTCGGAGAGACTGATTTTTGGTAAGTCTATATTTTTCTTTTCTTTTTTGAATTTTAAATCAAGATTTTTATTACTATTTTAATTCACTGAAAATGTTCCAATATTGTTGTTGGCGTTCTCGTGTCTCATTTTAGTTATATTCAAAGCTATTAATGTAGTACCCATTGTTACAGAGCCCTGATGATGAATTTATTAAAATTCGAAACGTTGGCAAAGAAACCATAGTTTTTCTTTAACAATATTGATCCCAGTCCCACTAATACCATTTGAAGAATATAGTTTTTTGGATCACCAAACTTACCATAAAGAATTACGATTTAATATTGAAATTTTGAAAAATCATATCACCGAAAGTATTAATTTGCCAGAGTTGAAAATGATATCAATAGATTCTCATGATGAAATTGCATCACAAAAAAAATTGATTTTGCAATTTGTGTAATGTAAAAAATTTTTTTTTTCTTTACTCCGAAACCATTTGGCTAATTTTGCCAAATATTGAACTTAGCCGAGATGTTTATCTCTCAAACCTACTCTGAAAATTTCAACTGTCTATCTCATTCCGTTCGAGAGTTATCGCGTCTATGGCCGGACAGAATCGATTTCGACCACGGTTTCTTCGTCAATGAGTCGAACCAAATCGTTTAAGAGCATTTTCAGCCAAGAATTCGAAAATTACAGACATTTGGGCAAATTGATAAGCACTCTGTTCCGAGGAACAAGGGCGTCAAAAATTAAGAACAGTTCAGTACTTCAGTAACAACTAGTCATCTGAAAATTTCACAGATATCCAGATTTGTTGGGATCTTGGTAGAGTTGGCTTAGGGAAATTTTGTTCAATTGTTTGATTAACCTGACTCTTCCACATGCACGGATTTTCATCGGTAACGATAGCGTAGTTTTGATGATCCAAACGTGCAAAAGGTGTCTGATAGTTAGTTCTTAATTCAATGTTCATTTAATCCATATTTAAATTTCTTATCCTTTAAACCGTAAATTTTGAAAATTTCTGTAAGGGATGGAATTTATTTCCTGTGCCCTATTCCATAGATTTATTATTCGGAAAATATCAATTACAAAGGCCATTCGAAATAATGTTGTTCTTTAATTTCTCGAATGAAAACTTTCAGAATCGTGCAGAGATGACATTTTTGTAAGACCAAGAATTTCTTCGCATCTTCTAAAACCCAGCGCAACTTGTCTTATCCCTTGTCGCAGTGTGATATCTGCGTTCTTTTTGGGCGCTTTTGTTCGTCGGAGCAGAGAGCTTATCAATTTGCCCTTTATGTCTGTAATTTTCAAATTTTTTGCTGAAAATGGTCTTATGGGTCAGAATCAGAGAGGTGAGCATTTTATGTTTCCAAATATCTGAGAAATTAAGTTTTCTTTTGAAGAAAACTAACAAGTGGAGTACGTTGTGTCATTAGTCATGAACCTTTCCTGTGAAGGGGCACGCACAAAAATATATATTTTAGAAATTATACCTGTCAAGAAGCATTATACCAAGGCCAAAAGTCATTTCGGGAACACTTTTAAATATTTTTTTTAATAATGATACAACCAATGCATTTAAGAATGACCTTCAAGAAATTGTAATTAACCAGTTCCTTACTCGGAAAATGTTATTATTATGTATATTTTTATAATAAAAACACTTATTTTGCAAATTATTCTCCATAAATTTTCCATTGGTGTAAATTTCGCTCCAAAAATTTCAATTTATTGTATTCATTTTTGTACTTCGTTATATATTAATAATATAAATACAAAAGTTCAAAGATCATTTCATGTTGTATATATAAGATTTAACTATAGCTTTACTTATTAGTAATTTATTTGCTGTTTTTGTGATGTTCCCGAAAATGATGGGGTGTTCCCTAAATGACGTTGACGTTCCCTGAATGAAGGCAACGCCTGGTTTTGGCCTATTTTATGCATGAAAATATTATACATTTACAGAGTATTATACCTTTATTTGTACTTAAGGAATGAGGACCATGAATATAAAAATTTTAACTACAAATCGGTGTTTTTTCATATTGTTGCCACTTACGCATTTTTGAAAAGCCTTCCACTGTTTAAAAGTTTTCAGTAATTCATCAACGGTGTCTTTTAGTTGTGTTTTGCCAAAACCTCGCCAAACAATAGTCATTTACGAACTTCCGGAGTAACAGAACATCCTCTTATTATTTCATCAACTTTACGAGTAGGCGTATCAGCACTCTTTTGGGGTGCTCTTTCTTCGCGTCTTCTGCTTCTCTGAACTTTTTTTCGCAACTGATCTATAATTCCTTGCATTTTATGTTTCTGTTTTTTAATAGTTTGGTAAGCCTGTACTTTTTATTTTTAAACCTGTTTTCATCCTAATTTCTTCCTCGACAGACGATTATAGTTTTCTATCTCATATTCAGAATCTGGGAGGCTGTTAGCTAAAATATTTGCCATCATCTATTTTTTTTATATATACTTTTGGCAATTTATTCTCCATAACTTTCTCTGTTTCCTCTTCTGTCTTTCAGTCATATAACTTACAGTCTTAACTTTATTTTCAGCTTTCTTCCTTTGGAAATATTCCCTATCTTTCATACTCTTCATCTCTTTTTTTTCAGGTGTTATTTTATTTAAAAACTTGCGCTTCCTTGCATTAGCCTTTTCACGATATTTTTCATAAGCTATACTGTCTTGTTTTATAATTTCCCCTAATACTCATACTAAATGGATACCTATAAAACCAAAATTTTGCATGGTTATGCTTTTGAAAGCATTAGAGTATCATGTTGCCTATAAAACATGTCATTTCAGAAACACCGGGTCATTTAGGGAACGCCCGTCATACGAGAACGTTCCCGAAATGACCGTTCCCGAAATGACTATTCGATAAATATTTTCATGTCACGCTTGACGCCGCCATGTTAGATATTAGTTTTTGAGGTTATGAACAAGTGACCTGTAATATTTATAAGAATTTCACAAAAAGTATGCAAATTTTCGAAAACCAAATCACCAAACAGCGTTCCCGTAGTGACAGGGAATTGAAGTACGCTTCACACATATCAAATTAAAAGGTACTTTTCAACAAAATTAATTATTTTTTTTCCGTAAACAAGACACACGCCTTTTACTTTGACTAGTGAAGTTCACACTGAAGCTCACTAACGTCACATAACGTGTATTGTTTTAATTACATCGACCGATATCTACCACGTTCACGGAATGATTTGTTAAACGTCAGACAGCATTTAAATAGCCAAAATATGAAGAAATCAAACTGGTATTCATTCAATTTATACGTATATTCTTAATCAGATGATTTTCAACGCTTATATTAAAATATGACATTTATAAGTCGTAATTGTACATATTTTTGACTGGTCTGATCTATGAAACATGGTATAAGGACGCATTCCCGGAATGACTATTTAGACCCTTTTTTCTTTAAAATAAATTAAAATATTATTATTGAAAAATAAAAATGCTAACTGCCTCGTAATTAAGCATAGAACCTTTATTTTAAAATGAATATTTCAGTAATATCATGTTATTTTATCAAGAAAACCTTTGTCAGAAGCGTAATGCTCACCTCTCTGATTTTGACCCTTAAACGTTTTGGTTCGACCCCACTGATCAAGAATTCGTGGACAAAATCGATTCTGTCCAGCCGTAACCACGATAACTCTCAAACGTAATGAGCTATACAGTTGAGATTTTCAGAAGAGATGAATATCTCGGTTAAGTTCGTTATTGGTGGTTTCGAAGTAACCAAAAACAATTTTTTTTTACATAACAAATTTCAAATTCAATTTTTTCAAGTTGCAGTTTCATCATAAGAGACCATTGATATTATTCTCAACTCTAAAAAACTAATACTTTCGGATATATGATTTTTCAAAATTTCAATAATTTTTCTTAATTCTATGAATTCATAGAAAGAAGAATACTCTAATTATAATTTGCTGATGTGTGTAAATCGAAAATGAGGTAAGTCAAAGCCCTATGTTTTGAATTTAATTAGGAAAATACATGAAAATTCAGGCTCAGAAGCCAAATGGAAAAATATTACAGTACGTGGTGTTCCCAAGCGGTCAGCCAGCCAAATACTTGCCGCACCAGTCGCTGCTTGGCTTCAGCATTCGGACTATACAGGGTGAGTCTTTGACCACTGCATTAATTTTAACCAAAGATTTCTCTCATCAAATAAAACAGTTTTTTCATTCACCATTTTTCCAAATTCGGCTCAGGTAAAAAGATACAGGCTGTTGAAATTTCGAAAAAAAAATCAGTTTTTATTTTGTAGCTTTGACATCCTTTTTTTGAATAAAATGAATATTCGTGTAAAGTTTCCTATATCTATGAGACATATTTTCCAAATATTAGTTATTTTCTACTTCTACTGATTTTCTAATTATGGACTCGTGGATTCATAAAACTAAACGAAATTAGCATAAAAAAAGCAGATAAAGTTTTTCTTGGGTAATTTCAAGAATATTTCATCGTTTTAGAACATTATATTATTCTTCATCATTTCTCCTTAAACGCACCGTTTTCGAGATATTCTTCATTGAAAGTTTTAAAATGGAAATCTCCATAAATTTCACTACTTTTATGGATCCGTCCCTGAGCGTTGGAATCCCGAATCAAGCTGTAAACCACGTTACCATGCCTTTTTCTCGTCCGCCAACAATGTCATAGATAATTTATATGCGGGAGTGTATTAGCACATTGTGAAATCTTTAAACGCTTGTAACTTTTTACCTGACCCGAATCTGGAAAAATGGTGAATGAAAAAAGTGTTTTATTTGATGAGAGGAATCTTTGGTTAAAATTAATGCAGTGGTCAAAGACTCACCCTGTATCTAGCATATTCACTGTGGTATGGCCGCGAACAATATTTTTTCCTCTAAGTGCAATTATATATGGTGCAGTTCTATTTATGCAAGATTGCGAAATGTTTCTATCATTTCCGAAAATGTCAAACAAAATTATTCAAGAATTCAAAAGAATATCGTAATTATTCCCGTAATTAGTAGCCCACAATTTAAAATTAATATCTAGGGCATGTACATGCCATCTTAAGATTCTTAAGTGATATATGATGTGGTTTTGACAGTCCTGTGCTAATTTTGTATGAAACGAATAATGGCGGAAACAGAAATTTGATATCTCTCCTAGTTTCGTAGCTACAGGGTAAACATGAATGTTTTGGTGCTCTTGTTCCTCGGAATAGAGTGCTTATCAATTAGACAAAATGTATGTAATTTTCGAATTTTAGGTTGAAAATGGTCTCAAACGTTTTGGTTCGACTCACTGATCAAGAATCCATGGTCAAAATCGATCCTGTCCGGCCGGTTCGTTAACACGATAACTCTTGAACGGAATGAGCTAGAGAGTTGAAATTTTCAGACTAGGTTTGGGAGATAAATATCTCAGCTGTGTTCGTTATTGTTCGAAATCGGCCTGGAGGTTTTGGAGTAACGAAAAAATATTTTTTTTCCACATTACAAATTTCAAATTCAATTATTTTTAGAGTGCAGTTTCATCATCCGGATGGATTTCAGAATCTATTGATATCATTTTCAACTCTAACTAACTAATACTCTCGGAGAATCCATCGATATCATTCCCAGCTCTGAGAAACCAATACTTTCAGATATATGATTTGTCAAAGTTCAAACAAGAGCGCCAAAGCTGCTGCCCACAGGACTTTCCCACATTTCCGAATTTTTGCTGAAACGATTTGGTTCGACTCACTGATCAAGAATACATGGCCGAAATCGATTCTGTCCGGCCGTTAACACGATAACTCTCGAAAGGATTGAGCTAGACAGTTGAAATTTTCAGAATAGATGTGGGAGGTAAATATCTCGGCTAAGTTCGTTATTGGGCAAAATCGGTCAGATGGTTTCGGACTTTCGGAGTAACAAAAAAAAAAATTTTTTACATTACAAATTTCAAAATAAGTTTTCTCAAGATGCAGTTTCACCATAGGAATCCATTGATGTCATTTTTAACTAAAAAAGCTAATACTGTCGGAGATATGATTTTTCAAAATTTCAATAATAAATCGTACTTCTGTGTTTTCACAGAATGCGATAATTATTCTATCTATGAATTATTATAATATGATCTGTGTTGATACATGTCAACTTATTTTCCTGAGATATGATATGTAAAATTTTGATATTTATTTATTTAATGTCCATGGTTAATCCATATTATGATGGGAATGGTAATGGTAAGTTAATAATATTGAGTTCAGAATATCTCCAGTAAAAACAGAACTGAAATATTGGCTGAAGTTTCAATTGATATAATATAATTTTCAGAGTGGATTTGAGGAAACAATATATCATTCATCATAGAATTGAGGAACGAATATCTCGGATGAGTTCGTTGTTGTGTAGAATTGGTCCATTGGTTTTGAATTCATAATTTTTGGCACTCTTGTTGAATTTGAATTCTTTTATGATGTTTGAATATAATTCCTGCTATTATGAAGTTCTATCATAAGAATCCATTGATATAATTCCCAACTCTTACCAATACTTTCGAAGATATGATTTGTCAAAGTTTGAACAAGAGCGCCAAAGCTCCTGTCCACAGGGCTTGAACCAATTTTTAATATTAATTAATGTTTCACTTAGGGTGACCTCAATAGAGAATTCGCCCCCAGGGATCTTTGTTCCCCTGTGGTCTGTCATATCGTTCTCTCCTTTTCGCTGTCTAATTTCATGCACATCGATGCAGAATTTCGCGAAAATCTCAGCAGATAGGGTTCAGCGGACAGCGGGCATTTTCTGATATTTTGTCATTGGAATGATAGCCACGTTTCCCGAAGAAATTGTTGGGAAATTATTATCGTCTTACTGACAGGTTCGAAGCAATTATCCAAGTCGAGGAAGATAATTAACTGGATTGTTTTGATTAGTTGGTTCAAATTCCAGTTCAAGTTCAAGTTCAAGTTAAAGTTCAAGTTCAAGTTTATTTTATCAAAATCAAATACAATAAATTTATTTTAAATTCTGTCAGCTAAACCTATGGTTTGTGCCTGACAGTAACAAATAATAACATTTATTTAACAATATTCAAATATTACACATATACATGAACCCATTCATGATCTCAATTATCTGCCAGCCAAATACAAAAACAAAAAAAACAAAAAAATGCGAATCTATTAAAAAAAAAAAAAAAAAAGAAATCTTTCATCAAACTCCCAAATATCCATTTTAATCGTATGTTGATTTTTTTTATAATTTTTCATTTATTTTTAACTTTCCTTTTTCCTATCTTTCAACTCCCCTCTCCGCACTTCCCCCCTACTCCCACTGACTGGGACGCACGCAGCATAGCCCACTCCCGGTCCCAAAAATTACAACTTTAATCCTTCTGACAAAATGTCTGAGGTTGCCTATATGTTTAATATCCTGAGGTAAAGTGTTGTACATCCTTATGCCCACATGGAGGGCGTGCTTTTGAGAATTGGTTTTATGTGTCATTGGTATTTGGATTGGATCTTGGAGTTGACTACGAGTATCATATTGATGTTCATACCTTTCATAATTCCCAGGGTGTTTATGAACCATCAAAAGAGGATTCTTATGGAACAATTGATCAACAGTAAAAACCTTGGCCTCACTGAACAGAAGATGAGAGGGGTAGAAACGATCCCTTCTCATTATAATCTTAAGAATGAATCTCTGAGTGACATCCAAACATTCTAGATGCGATCTGTAAGCTGCGCCCCAACCAACTATACCATACTCTAAAATCGACTGTACCAAGGCATAGTAGATTGTAAAAGTTGTTCTTTGTGACAATATGTTAACTAACAGTTTGAATTTTGGTAGGGTGCACCGAAGCAATTTCAGAATATGTTCAATATGCTCACACCATCTCAGCAATCGATCGATGTATACACCCAAATATTTTACTTTTTCAGCCTCTTCAATAAAAACTTCACAGTCACAACTACGGTCGCAGTTATTTATTTTGTGTATTTTAATGGTTTTTAAATTTGGGTAAGTTGCCTCCGTCAGCGTGAAAGTCATAAACCTTGTCTTCTGAATGTTCAGGGTCAACAAAAGATTTTTCATCTCTTCACTGATCACCGCCGATCCCTTCTCAGTTGATTATTCACTTTTGTGGATCAGTTTGGCGTAAGGAAAGCTGGTGAGTTTATTCTGATTTTTAGATCTTATATATATACCTACTCAATTTGTGCACACACGTTTATGTATTTGATTCACCTGATTTTTGTGGTAACCTTTTGAATGAGTATTATAGGAAATATAGTGAGAATGTACTTTATTTAGTTTCATTTTCTACCTATCACTGTCTCAACCCTTTTATGTACCCGAGTTTGTTCAGAATTCTAAGAATAGGTAAGTAACATTGGTGACAATTTCGTGTCTCTCATTTCGTTCAATATCCCACCTCCGATTTGAACCTCTGTGTTTAAAATCTTTATGAAGAGAGTGGCACCTTCTAAGTGGTCTCAGCTGGACAGTGGACACCTCATCACTCAGTATTCCCTCAGAGAGGAAAGTGTCAGAACAGATACTTACCGGTTTCATGGTCGTTACCAATCATCAGCGTAACTTGCCAGTGAATAACTAACGAGGGAGCTCTAGGAAACTTGAACCCTATGGTGGCGAGGTATTGGAAATGCGGAAACCTCGAGCGGTGTTCAGTGACGTTCATTATTTTGTTGCAAGATTGCACGCCGTCTTTTAGTTATTAGCAATTCTAAACAGCCACCTTATTCTACGTTCCTGGAAAATTGATTGAAGCTTGGTTTCCCTCAAAAGATCTTATTGTTCGCAGAGCAGAAAGGCACTTCGTAGCTACTAATAACGAACATTAATAATCTGATCTACTCGTATGTTCTTCACAACAAATTGTAGTAAAGCATTGTATATGCTTCATGATTCGTTTGGAAAACATTAAATGTAATCATAAAGGCTGAAAATATTTTATTTCAAAAGTGAATACCCTACTTTCAGAACTCCTATGCCCATAAAAATAATTCTGATTGACTCAAATGCCATTTACGATAGCTTGATTAACGAGGAATGCTTCATTTATGGAAAATAACTGTAATGAGGTTACCAAATAGAGACCGTTCAATCGGATTTATTATTTGAAATTAAATTTTCATCGTTATAAATTCATATCTGTAATTATTAAAATTGCCTGTTCGTTATTCCAATCATGTTTAATTCAGACGGATATTCTAGACCAATTTAATTAGATTTTCAAATTATGAATTTTTGAAATCGTCCTGCTTAAAGATTTTTCTAGCTACACAAATATAGCGAATACTTTATTCAATAATATTTAATAATAATTGTTAGTAAAGTAACAAAAAAAAAGAAATGTTTCTCAGAGCAATGAAAATAAACAATCTTCTCCTTGCATCTGTCTAGTACCTAGCACATTGACAAGAACTTATCCACACTATATGGTTCGCAACATACGAACAGACGTTGAATAAGGTGGACTAATAGTTACCCAGATTCCTCATCTGTCTGGGGAGTGAATTAAAGAAGTAATCATTAAAGGATACTGTGGGAGGTATACTCATTATTGAAAGGTTTCATTTCTGTGTTTTCTCTACAAAACTCGGAAAAATATCTATGAAATAAAAAATTTATTATTTTGTGATTTGCTTCTGCATAAGGAATACAAGATATTTGTCAGAAGCAATCAATCGAACAATGTTGCCTAACAAACAACAACGAAACAACATCAACGAAGAAACAACTATAGCGTAACGTTTAGGAGTCTTTATCAGACTCCTTTGTCAGACACTATAATGTGACAATTCTTGATTTTCAGAATAACTATCAACAAAATAATTCTCAAGATGTTCGTTAAGTGTCTGACGAAGGAGTCTGATATAGACTCCGAAACGTTACGATATTGTTGTTTCTTCGTTGATGTTGTTTCGTTGTTGTTTGTTAGGCAGCATAGTTCGATAGATTGCTTCTGACAAATATCTTGTGTTTCCTACGCAGAACCAAATCACAAAATAATAATTTTTTTATTTTATAGATATTTTTCAGAGTTTGGGACAGAAACCCCAGAAAAGAAACTTCTTAATAGTGAATTGAAGAGTTTTTATAGTGTAGTAAAGTGGCGTAAGTAAACAATAACAAATACCACACCGAACACATTCTCCTAACTCGCACAAGCCCCTCGAAGTTTTAGGATTCCGAGGAGTCTCCTAAAAAGACCTAGGAGTGTATACTTCAGGTTTAACCGGAAAAACCCTCAATTTTTTTAATTTAAACGGGATATCCTGTATCTTTTTGAAAATTTAAAAAGATCTTGTTATTTCGAATTCGTGCATACTAGGTTTAATAGACATAATTTCAAAAAATAAATGTGGGAATGCCCTGCGGACAGAGGCTTTGGCGCTCTTGTTCAAACGTTGACAAATCATATCTCTGAAAGTATTGGTTTCTCAGAGTTGGGAATGATATCAATGGATTCTTATTATAGAACTCCATCATAAAAGAAATTGAATTCAAATATGATAGAAATACATCATACAAAATTAAATTCAAAACGTAGGTCTATGACTCACCTGATATGTGGGATTTAGATACATCAGCAAATTATAAATGGAGCATTCTATGAAATCATTAAATTAGGATTAGGTAATTATTGAAATTTTGAAAAATCATATCACCGAAAGTATTAGTTTGTTAAAGTTGAAAATATCCTGCAGCGGCGTTTTTCGCTCAAATAATCTGCTAACTCTGATAGGCTCATACGTATATCACAGCCCGAAGTTTCTGCAGGACCACAAGAAACTCTTCGAAAATCAGATAAATCGGAACAACGTAAGAAGAATTAATAAATACATCACCCCCTTTTATAGACTGACACTTGTAACGTTTCTTTTAGGCCGGGCAGGGGTTTGTTTACGTTTTGTTGGCGAGTGTCGTTTATGTCGTTTGTGTTGACGTTGAATTTGAGGTTGGATCTCAGTGGTGCCAATCGACGCTAAATAATAATTGTTGTATTCGAAGAGCCGAATGACTGTTGGCAATATTGTTGCATTATGACAGTCGGAAATTTGTGAGGGTCTGCGCCAGTCAGGGACATGAGGTCGTCCATTTTGTCAACATTCGACGGAGGAGCAGTAGGTTAGGCGTATTTTCGGAACTTCGTAAGAATTGGTGATTTCTTCTTAATTGGATATAGTTTCGAAAATCGAATTAGGAGTGAGCGTTACATTGGTTTGATTTGGGAAGATAACAGGTAACTTGCACTCGTCTCGAAAGAGGATATAAAGACCTTTCTGCAAATCTAAGAGTTGACCACGTGAACGATCTTGGCGACTTTGACAGAACATCGCTGTGTGCTTGAAGAATTATTTGGTGGAGGCACGACAAGATTTGGTTTCGAAGCAAACGTGTGCAGGACAACCCCGAACATCAGGGGTTTTTGTAACATCAGGAGTTTTTGTGTGCCAGCACGATTTTTATATCAAGAGGAATAGAAGTTTTTGTGGCAGCCCGAGTTTTTATGGTAGCACGAGTTTTTATGCCAGCACGATTTTCTATGCCAGCACGATTTTTATGTCAGGAAGAGAAGGATTTTTATGTCAGGAAGAGTAGCACTGAGGCATTCGAGTATATACAAGGTGGTCCATAAGTAACGCTGTGAGACAGCCAACTTATGGTTGCAGATCACGAGTGTATATACAAGGTGGCCAGTAAGCAGCGCTGGGGGACATTCAGTCAGAAGTTGCAGACTGCGAGTACAAAGGGAAGGAGAACGGTATTGCGAGACCATCGAGGCAATAATACGTTCAGGCACAAGGACTAGCACGCAAGTTATAGAAAACATATCCCGAATCATCTTATACCTAATATATATATAACTTGAACATATATTGTTATCAATTATCTAGGTTATTGTTATTGGAAAGCAGAAATTGGGGCAAGATTTGTAGTAATTGTATATGATCATAGAGGAGAAACGTGAATGCGCCTGAGCTCAAGCGACGCGTATTTGAATCCAAGAATAATATCTACGTACAATTTCGCCACCCTTATTCAGGGTTTCATAATAGTTAAATTTTGCTGGATCTAAAGACCTGGGTTGTATGCTGTTAGAATAAACTGTTTGTTATTAGCGTGAATATTCTTTTGGTGAATTTAGGAATTAGTACATTACGCAGGGGTATCTGGGAGACTTAAATTTGCCTGGCGCCCATTTACTAGCTTCCCTTTTTAGGAATCCACTCCCATCTCCACTGGAGCTAGACCGCGGATCCCTGAGTTCTAGTAGCTCCGATCTTAACCACTGCGACTTTGGAACAGTCGCATGTCGTTATACACTGTCACAAAATAATTCAATGTATATGTGTATCAAACTATTCAATGCTATACCCAAGAATCTCCAGGGGCAACTTGATAATGGAAGGCAATTTCAGAAAAGCATTCACAGATTTTTAATCAAAAGCGAACCATATGATATGGAGGAATTTCTGTAAGTATGGGAGGATCATCCGGATTGTTTTGTGAATCCCGTTATTCATGAATTAATGTTTCTTTGTTGACATGTTTTCTGTTTTGTACAGTGTATATGTGATAAAATTTGGAAACAATAAAGGTAGACGCTCACTTAGGCGAAGCGTCGCGAACTGAAGCGCGGCGAGGAGAAGAGTCATTTCACCGAGGACCGCGCATTGGGACTAAGCGTCAGGTCGCGTATCGGAAGGAATTGAGAGTCCCATGAATATTTTCAATATCATTTGAATATTTCATATCGTGCAGCCAAGATGAGCAGCTCTACCTCTGAAGACGATCTGTTTGTTTCGGGTTTAATTGCCAGTATGGAAGAAGAAGATGCCAATGAAAAATGCGGGTCAGAAACGTAAATCAAAGGAGGGAAACGTACGGTGAATTTCATCACTTGTTATCCGTCAAAAGAAAAAGAAATATTTTAAATACTACATAAGCATTTTCTACTAAATACTACCCCTGCCTGACTGTAGAATACGGATCAGGAATGCAATTTTGACTCTTCCCTTCGCCTGAGACCACGCACTGCTCCGAAGATCATTCGCGCGTCAACCGACTCGCCTCTTCTCTTCGCTTCGCCTAAGTGAGCGTCTACCTTTAAGGTAGACGCGAACGGAAGCGCTGCGAGGAGAAGAGTTATTTCGCCGAGGACCGCGCATTGAGACGACGCGGAAGGAATTGAGAGACCCTTGAATCTTTTCAGTATCATTTGAATATTTCATATCGTGCCGTAAAGATGAGCAGCTCTTACTCTGAAGACGATCTGTTTGTTTTGGGTTTAATTTCCAGTATGAAATAAGAAGAAGATGCCAATAAAAAATGCGGGTCATGAACATAAATCAAAGGAGGGAAACGTACGGTGAATTTCATCACTTGGTTTTCGACTTCAGACAAAAGGAAATTAAATATTTTAAATACTACAGCAAGCATTTCCTACTAAATACCACCACTGCCTGACTATAGAACACGGATCGAGAATGCAATTTTGACTCTTCTCTTCGCCTGAGACCGAGTTTGTGAGTGTTTTAGCTTCCGGACTTTCGGCTTTAGCTATATTTGTCTGGTTGCAGCTAGGTGTTCTGCTGCAACTTTTGTCCTCGTTAATTGTCAGTTTGTTAGTTGGTGCGTTTATTGCTTTCTGTGCCCATTCGTTCAGTTTGTTCATATCCGTTTCGTTTGCCTTACCGTCCTTCCTTAATTGTATATTTATGTTGTCGTATTTCCTCATAATTTCCAGTCTTATGTCATTTATGTCTGTCAGCGTGCATTCCGTCCTTATGTGTCGAACATCTTGTGTTTGTCCGTTGCAGTCACATTTTCCGCCCGTATACGTCAGGTTAAATCTATGTAAGTACCCTTTCATGTTTCCATGTCCCGTACTTAGTTGTGTCGCTTTGAATGTGAGTTTTAGTCTGTCCATCCCTATCTGTGAGCAGTGCTCGTATAGTTCTCGTCCTTTTTGTTCAGTGTCCCATGCATGTTGCCACTCCCTCATTATGTCTTGTCTCATCGTTTTCCTCCTTCAAAAATGTCTTTTTTCTTGTTGTTTGTCGCTATGTTCTGTTCTCTAGAGGGATGTGGCGTATCTTTTGTTTGGAGCCTTCTGGTCTGTATGTCCGTTCTATTTTTAGTCCAATCATTTTGTCTGTGTTTTGCTTCTGCCCACCATGGCGAAACCCCTGCGATAACCTGCAGTGCCGCTATTGGTGTGGTGGCGTAGGGCCTATTTATGAGCAGAAGCAATGGTCTCTGTGTCGCGTCCGTTTGTCTTCTCAGTGGAGTCCTTTCTGCGTTGATGCCCCATATTTCAGAGGCATACAGCGCAGCCGGTTTCATCACACTCTCCGTAATTTGTTTTATAATTGTTTATGTGTCCGTACGTCCTGCTAATTGTTTCCAATAGTTTTGTCACCGTTTTGTTGATTTTCTGGCTTGTTTCTTTTACGTGTGGTAAATAAGTAAGTGTTCTGTCTATCGTTAGTCCTAAGTATTTTATGGTGTCTTTGTGCTGTAATGTATCGTCGTCTGTTTTTATTGTCCGTGGTCTCACTTTTCGTCTGCTGTACATAAACATTGTATCTATTTGGTCCTCGTTGTATTTGTTTCCACTTTCACTTTCGTGCGTATCGCCATTTTATTTCTACCTCCTTTGCGGAGTTTCCTTCGAGGAGCATGAACTGGTCGTCTGCAAACGCCTGGAAAGTTGCAAGTGTGTCCGTATATTCTATGTCTACGTCTCGTCTTTGTGCCTCGTCTGTTTTCCATCTTTCGTTCGTGTCGTCCATTTTCCTGAACCATCCCTGCATTACCAGCAACCACAGGGTTAGTACAAGGCATGATCCTTGCGGACATCCTTTCGTCATTGTCCTCGTTACTGGTCCACTTGTTATTGTCTTGTCCGTTAAAAGGTCGCCACATAGCCTGCGGAGCGCTTTCGGCACCTTGGCTTTCGCTTGAGACCGCGCACTTGGGCGAAGCGTCAGGAGAAACGACTCCTAGTTGCTTCAAAGATCATTCCCGCGTCAACCGAGTCGCCTCTTCTCTTCGCTCCGTCTAAGTGAGTTGCTCTCCATTGAATTCAATGAAAACTTCTTGGGCGAAAAATGACGCACCTGTTCCGTTCGCGACGCTTCACCTAAGTGAGCGTTTACCTTGAGGCGAAGCGAAGAGATGAGGCGAGTCGGTTGACGCGCGAATGATCATCTGCGAATGATCTTCAGGAGTCGTTTCTCCTGACGCTTCGCTCAAGTGGGCGGTATCAGGCGAAGAGAAGATTCAAAATTGTATTCTTGATATGTGTTCTATAGTCAGTCAGTGGTAGTATTCAGTAGGAAATGCTTTCTGTAGGCTGTAGGAAATAGTTAGAATATTTCTTTCCATTTTGTCTTAGGTCGGAAAACAAGTGACGAAATTGACAGTACGTTTCCCTCCTTTGATTTATGTTTCTGACCCAGCATTTTTTATTGGAATCTTCTACTTCTTCCATACTGACAATTAAACCCAAAACAAACAGATCGCCTTCAGAGAAAGAGCTGCTCAGCTTGACTGCACGATATGGAATATTCAAATGGTAATTGATCCCAAAACTAACATATCGTCTTCAGATGAAGAGCTGCTCATATTGACCGTATCATTCAAATGATACTGAAAAGATTCTCAATTCCTTCCGATTCGCGACCTGAGGCGGTCCTTGGCGAAATGACTCTTGTCGCCGCGCTTCCTTTTTCGCCGCTTCGTGAGCGTCAACCTTTAGAGCGTCAGCACACGGGCATACCAAATCGATGCTATTCCAATATCCTGAGGCAGGTATCCTACACTCGGTTTCCATAGGAACCATGGACCAACGATTACTACAATTCAAATTCCAGCGTCGCCACCATCGGAATGCTTGCTTAACCTCCATGACTGCACTCGATCATTCTGCTTCCATGTCGGACGCGTGAATCGCGGAGACTGGCAACTGTGGAATTGCAATTGTAATAATTGACGTGCCTGATTTCCATGGAAACTGAGCGTAGGACAGAGACAGGAGATTGGAATCATTATTACGTAATATATCCACTGTTTTGTAACATATCGTCACCGTCTAGGGTATCCATGAGAAAATTTGGAAACAAATATCAACGAATAATTTCAAGAAATTAAATTCCACTGGGGGGGATGGAAATAGTTTTCGATGCACTTTTCCAGAGGTTAATTCGAGAAAATATGATTCCAAAATAAAGGCACTAACCTTTGAACAAGCAGTTCCAAAACAATTCGAAACAAACTGGAATGCGCTTTAGTTTGAACGCTCGTTATATTTTTCTCCACTCTAGGCTCTATGGCCCCGAATTAAAAAAAAATCATTATTGATTGAAAAAATAATCATGCTCTGTATAAATAACGGATCACTTAATATGATTCATCTCCATTTTTCACAATTATACATTCTATAAAACAATAGGTCATTTAGTGCATAATATACATAATCGTCAATAAATAAAAGTTGAATATTCTGGAAAAAAATTAACAAATGGATGATATTGATATCATTAAATTCAAGGAAACAGAGATTTAATCTCCGGAAAATTTATATTATGATTGGTCTTGATAATTCTCAGATTGTAATGGTTAATGGAAAATTCGCAACAAATTATTTCAGGAAGATTACATTTGACTCGATTCAGGATCCTTTCATAAGAATGAACTGGGAGTCCCAAAATAAGTTGAAAAAATTCAATGGTATATTATGCGCCGAAATATAGGATGAATTCTTCATACGGGGGGGGGGGGGGCAATTTCGAACGTGGGCAGTTATGGGTAATTCGAATTTGGCGCCATGAAGGATTATCAGACAGAGTAGTCTAGTCAACAAGTGCTTTTTAGGTCAAAATTTTTGCGTATTCTCCGAAAATTATGATTGAGGTGTCATTCGATTCGGAATGGCATGTAGATAGTTTTTGAGAAAATGCTAAGGCCGCTCGAAAAAATTGCAATAGTTATAAAAAATTAAGTAAAAAAAAGAAGGGGGTTTGGTTTTTCGCCAATATTTCAAAAATTATCTGGGATAATTCAAATTTGAAAAAATATTCGAGAAGAGGAAGAAATTTCCTAAAAAGTCATAACTCCCAAAACTAGGACCAATATTTATAATTCTCCCAGAGGTGTGAAAATACTCCCGAAAACGGGTACTCCGGCTTGCGTAAGCTTCGCCCCTTCCGGACCTTTCATGAATAAATATTATTTAAACTAACATTAAACATGAAAATAAAAGATTGAAAAAATTCAGGCACCTGCAGAATAGATCAATGAATAATAATCCGTGGTACAAAAATGTTTATCGTGTCTTTTCAATTAGTTATCCATAAGTTAACTAACAATTTTTTGTAGCGCGAACATTAACATTGCAAGTGCGATAATTGTTAAACAATATATCTGCGAATTTTTTCCTTTCGAAGAGCTGCTTTTCAAAGGTCTTGGAATAGATATGCGTTGGAAAATTTTAAAAATTGTTCATTTTCGTTTTGTTATTAACAATTTATTTAAGTAGAAAATTATAATGTTCAATTATGTTTTCAAAAGAAAATTTTGAATTATCTCATAAACGATGCATTGGTTTATAACAATTTCTTAAATAATAGGAGATAATAATTATTAAAGATCATTTTTAAGTAGTTTCTGATCATAAGAAAACTGATCAATAGTAATATTATGAATTGTAGCTTTATAATTTTTCAGTTAACTAAGTTGTTCATAACAAAAAGAAAAAATTAATAATTTTTAAAATTTTCCAACAGGAATCTATTCAAAGACCTTTGAAGAATAGCTCCACGAAAGGAGAAAAATTTCAGATTAATAGTTTAACAATTATCTTACTTGTTAATGTTGTGCTACAAAAAATTGTCAATTAACTAATGGATAACTAATTGAAAAATCGTGATAAACATTTTTATACCACGGATTATTGTTCATTGATCTATCCTGCAGGTGCCTGAATTTTTTTAATTTTTCATTTTCATGTTTAATAAGTTTAAATAATATGTATTCATCAAAGGTACGAAGGGGGCGAGGCTTGCGCAAGCCGGAGTACACGTTATCGGGCGTATTTTCAACCCTCTAGGACAATTACAGTTCCGGTAGAACAAACTTTTTCTTAGGAAATTTCCTCCTCTATTTGAGTCTTTTTGGCGCTCTAGTTCCTCGGAACTGAGTGCTTATCAATTTCCAAATGTCTGTAATTTTCGAATTTTTCGATGAAAATGGTCTTAAACGATTTGGTTCGACTCACTGATCAAGAATCTGTGGTCGAAATTCATTCTGTCCGGCCGTCCGGCCGGCCGTAGGCACGATAACTCTCGAACGGAATGAGCTAGACAGTTGAAATTTTCAGAGTAAGTTTGGGGGATAAATATCTCGAATAAGTTCGTTATTGGGCAAAATCGGACAGATGGTTTCGGAGTAACAAAAAAAATTTTTTTTTTACAAAACAAATTCCAAATTAAATTTTTTTCAATAAGCAGTTTTACCATAAGAATCCACTCATATTACTTTTAACTCTAACAAGCTAATACTTTCGGAGATATGATTTTTCAAAATTTCAATGTAAATCGTATTTCTACGTTTTCACACAATGATAGAATTATTCTGTGGGTATTCTATGAATTGCTATAATGTCAGATTATTTTCGTGAGACTAGACGTTGTCTCATTGTCATTCATTCCAGCAATCCTATAAATATGAGAATTCTAATATAATATCATACTTTTTGTTGGTTGATATTTTCATGCCGATGGTCAATCCATATGATGATGGGAATGGTAATGGTAAGTTAATAATATTGTGTTCAGAATATCTCCACTAAAAACAAAACTGGAATATTGGTGTATTGGAATTGGAGTAGATTTGAGGAAATATATATATTATCGTTCATTATAGAATTGAGGAATGAATATCTCGGATGAGTTCGTTGTTGGGTAGAATTCGTCTATTGGTTTTGGATTGATAATTTTTGGCACTCTTGTTGAATTTAAATTCTTCTATGATGTTTGAATTCAATTTCTGCTAAGATGAAGTTCTAAATTTCAATAATGAATCGTACTTCTATATTTTCACAGAATGCTATAAATATTCTATCTAAGCTTTATTATATGATCTGTGTTCATACTCGTACAATTCAACCTGTTCTATAAGAGAGAGTCAAATTCATTTCAGCTATTTTAATTTGGTTTCTTCCATGGTGCAGTTCTCATTCTCAGATTGCTCATTTAATCTTGATAAATAAACTATTATTTGAATTGAATTTCCTTTATGATGCAGTTCTATCATAAGAATACATTGATATAATTCTCAACTCTGAGAAACCAATACTTTTGGAGATATAATTTGTCTGTTTGAACTAGAGCGCCAGAAAGCTCCTGTCCACAGGGCTTGAACTAATTTTTTCAAATTCGAATTATCTTGAATGGTTTTCGACATATTGGCGAAAATCTAAACTTCCTTCATTTTTTCACTTTATTGTTTATAACAATTGCAATTTTTGCGAGCGGTCTTAGCATTTTCTCAAAAACTATCTACATGTCATTCCGAATCAAATGACACCTCAATCATAATTTTCGGAGAATACGCAAAAAATTTAACCTAAAAAGCACTTGTTGACTAAACTAAGAGTTGGTTGAGTAGGGCACAACTAGATAGCACCACTAGTCAGTGACTCACAAATGGTGGTCTTAGCTAGCTTGGTTTTGAAATGCTAATGAATATGTACAACTTTTATAAATGTAAATTATTTTTGACTAAATTCATGAGCATCTTGTAATTCATACTGGTGCAATTTTCTAGAATTGTTTCTGTGGTCTGTGTTCTATTGTCAACTCACCTCTATTGGACACTCTACTACGAATTTAGCATCGATATACATAACACCGTTTTCTCAGTTTTTATAATATATGAATACATTGCATACTATTTTAATGACTGACTTCAGTAGAACGGGAGAATCGTCTATGATCACAGAATTTTTAATTCTCGCTTAATAATTATTCTATTGAAATTAAAATACGAAAAAACTTATGCCTCAGGTAACTCACGGAGACGATATTCATGAAATTCCGTGAAAAATAGTGGCATTCTACAAGTAGGTAATCACCGAGTTTTAATTGGATCAGATTTTTATATTTTAAGATATAAAGGAAATAACAAAAAATTCACATGAGTATAACTCCAAAATAATTTGGCATATTATGCAGATTAACGAACTTGAATGTCGCATTCGGATGCGCACCCTACCCTGAAAATTGTAAGTCGCTATCTCTTTCCGTTCTGAAGTTATCGTGAGATACTCAATGTTTTTTCGTAATTTTTTGAAATTTTATAGTGGTACGGACCTCACAAAATTTCACACATGTCTAATTATGTCGATATTCTATAACTAGTTACCAAGTTTCAATTCGATCGGGTCTATATTTTTTTGGATTATCGAGAAAATAAATTTCCAGATGGGTATAACTCCGAAACCGTTGTGTGATTATGCCCAACAATGAACTTAACTGTTCCATTCGGATGCGCAACCTATCCTGAAAATTGCAAGTCCCTATCTCTTTTCGTTCAAAAGTTATAGAGAAAACGGTCACCCATCCAGCTACTGAACTCACAGTATGCTCGGATCTCCAACAATATAGATCCAATCGTATTTAAACTCGCAAGTCGCTATCTCTTTCCGTTCTCAGGTTATCGTGACATAAATAATATTTTTTAATGTTTTTTTTTTAATTTTCTTATGATCCGATTCTCACAAAATTTCACAAACATTTTTAAGTTTGTATTCTACAACTGATTAGCATGTTTCAATTCGATCGGATCCTTATTGGTTGAAAACAAAATTATCACTCGGAAACGATTGGGCCGATTATGCCCATTAACGAACTTGTCCGTTGTATTGGGATCTCTTTCCATTCTCAAGTTATCGTGGCAACGGTAGGCCAGACACAATCAAATTTGACCACGAATTCTTCATCAGGGAGTCGAACCCAATCGTTTAAGACCGTTTTCGGAAAAAAATCGAAAATTACAGACCTTTGGGCAAAATGATAACGCGATGTTCCCCAGAACAGGCTGCAAATTTTTGCTAAATCAAAAAAAGCAATACCTATGGAATGTTCTGATCAATATCCTTGTATATCTCGTTATTTTAACTGTCGTGGTACCTACTGAATATCATTTGCAGAATATATTCGACTCTATTCGATTATTTTGTTCAACATTCTTCATTCTTTTGTTTTATGTATTAAGTAATTGAGTAAGGTAATCGTTGTAGGGTATTAATCACAGCTAGGATCACCTCTTTATTGATAATTTTTTTTCATTGTGAACATGACAGAGAAAATATGATATAAATCTGTTAATAGAGTAATGTGTGAATTTATATTTCAACCTATTCAGTATTGACTTTTCAAAGCAAAATACTACACCTCAACATAAACCTGTTTCCTATGTTTCTATTTGTGAATTGTTAATTTCTTTGTAAAATCGCAAGAATTCATTCAGTAGAATTCAAATGATGGAATCAACATTGACTAATTTTTAAACTAGAAAATTTAAGTTGAAGATATCTTTCCTTGGTTATAGAATTCGAAACTAAAACTAGACGTATGTATTTATTTCGAATAGAAAATCGATTTTTAATATACATGGTGTCGAGGGCAAGGTGGACCTTAGTTCTGGCCTGCCCGATCACCAGACTTCAATCCTCTGGATTTTACTTTTTGGGGCCATTCAAAAACATGGAAGAATCCTGTTCAAGATATGGAAGACTTAAGAAACTGCATTGTTCTTTCGTGTAGGGTTATTCAAAATACTCCCGGATTTCTCAACCGGGAAACCCAATCTATGTGCCAACGTTTAGACTCTTGTGTAGCGGACGAAGGTATATATGATCACAAATAGCAAGAAAGAAATATCATTCATCGAAAGTAATAAAAAAAATTGTTGGTTTCAATCTATGAACATTCTATCTAGCTATTTGTGATGTATTGCATTTGGCCACTAGGCCAATTTAATATGATAGGTATTTAATTTGTGAAAATTTTAAAATTGTTTGTTTTGTTTCATTTATTCAATATTTGTACCAATTCTCAAAAAAAATCAATTTGACATCCGCTTAATGGACACATTTAAGGCGAAAATAATTCCAGCCTCTACAGCAGTGGAAGTGACTTCCCCGAAAAGAACGAAAACGTATACTGGCAAACTTTTTGGCGCTCTTGTTCCTGGGAACAGGGTGCTTATAAATTTGCCCAAATGACTGCAATTTTCGAATTTTTTTATGAAAATGGTCTAAAACGATTTGGTTCGACTAACTGATCAAGAATCCGTGGTCAGAATCGATTCTGTCCGGCCGTCCGTAGACACGATAACTCTCGAACGAAATGAGCTAGACAGTTGAAATTCTCAGATTAGGTTCAGGATAAATATCTCGGTTAAGTTCGTTATGGGGCAACATCGGCTTGATGGTTTCGGAGTAACGAAAAAAGAATTTTGTTTTGCATTGCAACTTTAAAATTCAATTTTTTTTGAGATGCAGTTTCATCATAAGAATCCATTGGTATCATTTTCAATTCTAACAAGCTAATTCTTTCGGAGATAGGATTTTTCAAAATTTCAACAATACATCATAGTTCTATGTATTCACAGAATGCGAATTCTATCTGCCTGTGTTCACTGTTCATAAATGTCATCTAGCTATTAGAGACATGTCAATTCGTAATTTGAAAATATTTTCTGCTGGAAAACAAGTATCCTATTCTTGAATTTGTGAATATACACAAGACTGTTTTGAAACCGAAAATACCTAATATTGACTGGTTGCATATTGAATAATTTATGTATAAATTCGGGATGATGTTTCAGAAGATTTAGAATTGGATCATTTTAATGATGTTGTTTAAAAGGCAATAGGAAAGAAGAACATTATGGAATCATCATAATAAATTACTGTTCGTTGACCACTGAGGTTAATATTTCCTTTTACTTCCTTAAGTTGTGAGACATGTTCTTATATATAGTATTTTCATAATGCTGCTAGCAAAAAATGCTGAAATATGGATCTACATTTGTGTATCAAATATTTTTTCTTGAGTTAAGGTTCATAATACAGAATGAATGTGTTAGTGGTATGAACTATTACATTATGAAAAGAGGAATGTATTTTAATAATATATTTTGAACTATTAAAATAATTTGTTCGTCAGCCTCTGCCAGCTCAAATATCAGGAATAAATGGACAATCTGCAATGATTGTCTCCAGCCTTAATCTTGATAAATAAACTATTATTTGAATTTAATTTCCTTTATGATGCAGTTCTATCATAAGAATCCATTGATATCATTCCCAACTCTGAGAAAGCAATACTTCGGAGATATGACTTGTCAAAGTTTATACAAGAGCGCCAAAGCTCCTGTCCACAGGGCTTGAACCAATTTTTTTGGTTAGACCGACTACAAGATTTTGTATTCACAATATTCCAGGAAAAAATATGGAGTATTTTGCTAACGATCCGTTTGGTTTTCAGTTGTACAGCCTGTATAGCTTTATGTTTATTCGTTGCGAATTCCATGTATAAAAAATACTGAATGAACTCAGCCTTTATGATTATCAATGGATATGGGTTCTTCATCCGTTCACTTCTAGTGAATATCAGTGATAGTGTCTCATTAGCGATCATTTAGAGCATGACCGAAGGTAGTCTGGGTCAAACTGAATAATCAATTTTAATAGATTTGGAATTTATTAAATTTTCTGTGACTGTGATTATCATAGAAGTTTATTGGCTGCAACGTTCTGATGGTTCGAAAGTTTCTTTTGAAGTAATGGAAATGTTAATGGAATACATGAACTGCAAATATGTTTCAGTTCATTATTTGCGATAACAATATGGTACAGAAGAAAGTTTTGAATTTTGAACAGAAAGAAAGTTGAATTCAATATCTATTTGTTTCGAAGTAAAGTTTCTGCCATTAATAACATGCCTTCAGGAAACCAGATCTATTTTCGGGATTACGGATTTTTTTTCCGCTCGAGAGGAAATATTGTCAGTCTAGAAAGTATCCGGAATTTATTATTTTTCATAATTTTAATATATTTCTTTTTTGTAACATTCTAAGACAAGAGTAATGTATAAAATAGGTTTTTCAGATAGTCGGCTATGGCCAAATTCGCATGGCAAAACTATTTGTCAGATATTCTTGATTGTCACCAGGTATACAATTTATGAAATAATGTCGCAACTCGAAAAAAGAAAACAGCATAGAAAAGGTTTTCAAAACATCAAAAAAATAGTGCAATTGACCAAACTCCGGCAAAGTGCAGTATATGGGACAGTAAAGAAGATAAAAAATGGCATAGTTACGAGGAATATACCAGTTTCAGGAAGACCGCATAAGTTTGAAGGAAACAATTTAAACGTTCTATTGGCCTTAGGAAGAAGACACAATCCACGCCTAGGATTTCTCAAATTGGCTAACAGATTTGGAAATCAACGAAATATGAAAGTATGCCCAGAAACCGTACGTATGTCACTGAAAAGATAAGGCTACATATCAAGGAAACCAAAAAAAATTGGTTCAAGCACTGACGGGAAGTCAGAAGCTTTTGCGCGTATGTTCTATTGTCCATTCTTCTGTATTGGACATTACCATAGTAAATTCGAATTAAGAGTGTCCAATACAGGAGAATGGACAACATAATTTACCATGGTAAATTCGATTAAGGGTGTCCAATACAGAAGAATGGACAATAGAACATACGCGCAAAAGCTTCTGACTTCACGTCAGTGCTTGAACCAATTTTTTTTTTCGTGATTTTTTTGATATTTTCTAGGGGTGCGGTTCTTAACATTTTTTTTTCGTCATTTTTTTCAAATTTTCTAGGGGTACGGTTCTTACAAAATTTTAAACACGTCTTTATGATGATTTTCTACTACTAGTTACCAAGCTTCAATTCGATCGAATATTTATTTTTTGAGTTATCAAGGAAATAATATTCCAGGTGGGTATAACTCGGAAACCGTTTGACCCATTATGCCCAAAAACGAACTCAACTCTCCCTTTCGAATACGCAACCTACCCTGGAAATTGCAAGTCCTTATCTCCTTTCGTTCGAAAATTATCGAGGTAACGGTCACCCATCTACTGAACTCACACAAGAACGCTCGAATCTCCAACAATATTCAACCGATCGTGTTAAAACTTGAAACTTTGCAGTAGAGTTAGGTTATGAAGGCTCTTGCGAAATTTCAGCAATTTCAAACGAATAGTTACTGATATATAGAATTTTTTTTTTCAATTTTCAATGCTTTTTTTGAAATTTTTCACAAATACTATCCTCACGAAACTTTGCAAGAGTTTTTGCGTTGGCATTCTATAACTAATTACCGAGTTTGAGTTCAATCGGTTTAGTATTTTTCGAGTTAATGAGGAACAAACAACAACCAAACTTCAGATGGCTATAACTCTAAAACCGTTTGGCCGATTATGCTCATGAACGAACTGAAATGTCGCGTTCTGGTGCACATCCTAACCTGAAAATTTCAAGCCGCTATCTCTTTCCGTTCTCAAGTTATCGTGACAACAAAAATATTTTTTAATAATTTTTTTAAAATTTTCTAGCCATACGATTAGCACAAAATTTCACAAACGTGCTTAAATTCATATTCTACAACCATTCACTAAATTTCAATGCGATCGGATTTATATTGGTTGAAAACAAAATTATTACTCGGAAACCATTAACGAACTTGTCCGTCGTATTGGGATGCGCCACCCACCCTGAAAATTTCAAGTCACTAGCTCTTTTCGTTTTCAAGTTATCGTGGCAACGGCCGGACGGCCGGCCGGACAGAATCAAATTTGACCTCGAATTCTTCATTGGGGAGTCGAACTAAATCGTTTGAGACCATTTTCGTCAAAAAATTCGAAAGTTACAGACATTTGGGCAAAATTATAACGCGATGTTCCCCAGAACATACGCGCAAATAATGCCTTTATAGGGACACCATTACAAAAGGAACGAAGGATAGAATTTTGTCAACGTTTTCAAGAAGATAATTTTAATAATCTCTGATGTGTGACCTGATGAAAGTTGTTTCCAACATGGTGGAAATCCGAGTGGAAATCACTTAAAAGTTCTATCAAAACAACCTATAACCATTCAAATTTTCAAATTTCCCACCAAAATAACGGTTTGGGGAGCAATATCTCAGCGTGGTGCTACGCCTCTCTGTATAGTTGATGGTAGCATTAATAGTCAAATGTATTGTGGCATTCTAAACGATTTTCTCCTTAAAACATCGCATGCTATATATCAAGAGGGGGTTCTCAGCAGTATAATGCAAGATGCCATACTTCGGCCTATACTCAAGCTTGGATGCAAGAACACCAAGTGACACCCATTCCATGGCCAGCAACTTCACCAGATCTTAGTCCCATTGAAAACATATGGGGACTAATGAAGTTTGAAATTGAGCGAGCTTTGCCATGAAATAAAAATGATTTAATTCAGTCAGTTTTACAGTCCTGGACTATACCATCACCGAAAATTATGGAGGTGATCTAGTTTCAGGTGTACCTCCACGTTTAGTCAAGTGTTTATAATTAAAGGGAGGTTCTATAGGTAAATAAGAAGAAGAATTTGTTATAATTTTCTAATCCAATTACCTACTAAAAATATATACTAGATAATTACAACTGAGCTTTGTTTTTTCCGGATACTTTCTAGACGGACTATACCTTATATAGGCTCACCCTGAGATGGTCCGCTTCTCTCAGGAGTGTAAGACTCCAGTTGTTGATTGGTTACTCACTAAAAAACCTCTCATACATTCCTTGGAGTAGTTCTTCGTCCCGCCCTTACAGCGTCCCTTAACAAAAGAGATGAGCTGCAAGCGGCCTTCACAGTTGATGGGATCTGATGACTTGAAGTGATCCGAGCAACACCGCTTTCTGCATTATGTGCGCCAAATACTCGGCCAGGGATTTACAGGCCGGAATAATCTTCAATTCGGTTACGTAACTCACGCAGTTCCCTCATTCCGCCTAGGCATCCTATGATTAATAGATACGACCATCCCCAACTGTATGCCTAGTATACAAGATCCCCCAGTTCGAACATTAAATCCTTGTATTTTTTCCTTTTCTGTTCTTCCTTCATCACCACAATATTTTCAGCGGGGCAGGAAAATTCGACGACAAACAATTCCTTGAGTTCATTGTCCAGCAGCTAGGAATATATCTGGCGTAATGGCGTGGATCTGTCTAGTTGTTGGAATAGCATAGTTCCAGTAGATGTGAACTTGGTCATTTTCAACAACTCTTCAATCTCCAGAGGTAGGTATATATGGTAGCACTGGTGCATTGTCTATACCATAAACCTATCTCAAATGGAAGTATAGGGTTCGGAGTGCCACATTGTGTCTTTCCACATATCCTGATGAAGCATGGACTCGGCAAGCACACACAATGTGTATAATAGTTTCCTGCTGGTGGAGGCATGCTCTGCACGTTGTTGGGGTGTCCACCTTCATGATATTCTTTTTATACCATCTTGTATATTCACCCCATCTTGATAAGCCATAACAACTCCCTCCGTTTCCGACTTGAGCCCAGCTGACTTCAAAAAGGCGAAGGATAATTCTTCCGACAGGCCCTGATCTTTCAAAATCCTGAAATATATGGAAAGCAGGTGTTTACTCATGTGACCTTCGAGTAGTGTCTTCAGTTGTGTCTGTCTTATCTCTCTGCCAACTGTTCTTTGGCCTGTTGGCGTGATAGGTGTTCCTGCTAGCGCATGATCGATGGATATGCCAGTTTTACTGAGCTTCTCCAAAGCTCTCTGACCAGCCTTAAAAAGGATCTCTTGGATCCTAATTTCATGATGACCAACCATTTTCAGAAGCGGGTCTTCACTTCTCAATATCATTATTGCCATTTCCAACTTTTGTTTTTTATTATGAATATTATTATTTTATTTATGGTTTGAATCACCCTATGAACCTTACAGACCATAAGATGGGAGCCCCCAGATCTAAGTCATTTTAGCAAATCTATATTTTGTATAATGTAACATTTTGACAGCTGTACGATCACAGACAGCCAAACACACTTCACACAGAGTATTACATGAGCACAAGGGATTCATGTAGTGCAACTTTTATGTGTCTGAGCGGATTTTAGGTCCTTTGGATGGATCTGGCTGTTGACAAGAAGTCTTGAAATGGTACCCCAAATAGCCTCGAAGTTGGGTTTAGAACATTTTTCTTAGTTTTATTAACCGTTTCATTTCAAGATTTTCATTGGAAATTGTTGTTCAACAAATCAATTACGGATCAGATTTGAAATTGCAAAACGATCTTATCTCCTGAACTATTGCGGATAAATTTATACAAATATCGGGTATTGCCAAAAATGATCATTGGAATCTGTTCATAATAAGGATGGAAGGTAAATAAATATTTTTCTTGAGAACCAGCTAACTTGGTGATGGTATCAAATTCGGGATATATGACAATTCTGCTATGTTTAAACGAAACTTAATCGAATTTACCATGGTAAATTCGATTAAGATTGTCCAATACAAGAGAATGGACAATAGAACATACGCGTAAAAGCTCCTGACTTGACGTCAGTGCATAAACTAAACTTTTCTTCCCCAATTTCACCTCACTGATCATCAATTGGTTCGAAATAAAGGAAAAATTTTTGTATTTTGACCCACAAAATAGGATCAAATATTAAATTGTTGTGTAAATTTTTCCGTGTTTTATTTCGCGGTCAAATACCCTTGTATTTAACACGATTCACTTGCTTCAAAATCTGTCCGACTCTCCAGTTTATTAAACTTTCAACACACCATTAGATATAGGAATTTACTCAAGCAATATTCTACGCCTGAAAATCATCAATATTCAGCAATATTCTACGCCTGAAACCCATATATTTTTGCGCGTATGTTCTGGGGAACATCGCGTTGTCCTTTTGTCCAAATATCTGTAATTTGAATTTTTTGTTGCAAATGGTCTGAAACGTTTGGGTTCGACTACCCGTGATTCAAGGTCAAATTTCTGTCCGGCCGCCACAATAACTTGAGAACGGAAAGAGCTAGCGACTTTCAGAGTAGGTGGCGCATCCCAATACGACGGGCAAGTTCCTTTATGGGCATAATCGGCCCAATGGTTTACGAGTAAAAATTTTGTTTTCAACTAATAGAATTCTGATCAAATTGAAACTTGGTGAATAGTTGTAGAATACAAACCTAAATTTCGTGAGAATCGTATTACTAGAAAATTAAAAAAAAACTATTTTAAAAAAATATTTTTCATGTCACGATAACCTGAAAACGCAAAGAGATAGCAACTTGAAATTTTTAGGTTGGGTTGTGTTTATTTGTAGGCTTAATCGGCCAAACGGTTTTGGAGTTATACCCATCTGAAATTTGGTTGTTATTTCCTCAATAACTCGAAAAATACAGAACCGATCCAATTCAAACATAGTTATTAGTTGTATAATGCCAACGCGAAAATTCTTTCCCAATTTCGTGAAGATTGCACGAAGGCGTAGAAGGGTCACTTCTAAAAAGGGGGGGGGGGGGGAGTCTTTGGAGCTGCAGACCCCCCCCTTGGAATTAGGTATGATTTCAAGTATTAAGTTGGAATTAGGTATAATTTTGTAAGAACCGTATTCCTAGAAAATTCCAAAAAAATTACGAAAAAAAATTGGTTCAAGCCTTTGCTTAATCGAATTTACCATGGTTTATTAAGAGTTTCCAATACAGGAGAATGGACAGTTGAACATACACGCTTAAGCTCCTGACGTCACGTCAATACTTGAACCATTTTTGGCGCTCTAGTTCCTCGGAACAGAGTGCTTATCAATTTGCCCAAATATCTGTAATTTTGGAATTTTTGGCTGAAAATGGTCTCAAACGATTTGGTTCGACTCACTGATCAAGAATCCGAGGTCGAAATCGATTCTGTCCGGCCGGCCGGCCAGTCGTAGGCACGATATCTCTCGAACGAAAGGAGATAGTGGATTGAAATTTGCAAGGTGGGTTTGAAGCGTAAGTACCTCGGACGAGCTCGTTAATGGGCGAAATCCATCAAGTGGTTTCGGAGTTATGGCCGATTTTAGTAAAAATATTTTTTATGAATATTTCCGAAACTGATCACTCGATCTATCTGAAATTAAGCATCAAATTGTAGAATCATGACCTTTATACGCATGTGAAGTTTTTTATTGACCAGATTACCGCAAAGTGCATTTTGAAAATTTAAAAAAAGTTTTTCTACAATAACTCTCGAACGGAATGAGCAAGGTAGTTGAAATTTTCAGAGTAGGTTAGGGAGATTAATATCTCGGTTAAGTTAGTTATTGGGCAAAATTGGCCAGATTTAATTTGATTTCTTCCATGGTGCAGTTCTCATTCGCATGATTGCTCATTTAATCTTGATAAATAAACTATTATTTGAATTGAATTTCTTTTATGATGCAGTTCTATCATAAGAATACATTGATATAACTCCCAACTCTGAGAAACCAATACTTTCGGAGATATAATTTGTCTGTTTGAACTAGAGCGCCAGAAAGCTCCTGTCCACAGGGCTTGAACCAATTTTTTTATTCGTCATTTCAATGGAAAATCTATCGTCCCTATAATATCTGATAATCCAATCAAATTTAATAGATTTCTATGTGATGAATACTTATACTCGCATTAATCCTTGTTGGCGATACCTACATAAATTATGATGATGTTAGGAAGTAAGATTTCTTACAATAATTTAACGAAAGTTTGCAAATCCTTAATTTCGGAGATTTAACGTCCTGATAAAACTAAACTTAACTGTAGAGATTGGCCAGACATCACAGGAAGACAAAGTTACTCATTGCAACCCATTAATTCTAAATTTAAATGAGTATTATGACATTTAGAAAGGATCGTAAAATATTGGTATGCGCTTTTATGATAGGTATCAATTTCTCTTCCTTAAATGAAAGTAATATTTTGCGGTATGACTAGAAACTCCAACAATCGACCTTTCAAAGAATTCGAATGAAACTGATATAATTATACATTATACAATTTTTCCCCAAAACTGTTTCGACAATGCTCGAGTTTGAAATGATTTGGATAGTATAGAGTGATTTTACCTAGATAATCCATGAGAATGTCATAGAAACATTTTATTTCTTATCATCTGGTCAGACTAGGATCGCTGATTATCAAAGCCATTCTTGATGAAGTTACTCTAAATTATACCCCTAAATTTTAAACGCTGAAAGCAGGCTATGACTTGAATGATTTTTTCAGAACCCCATGTATCAATATCTGGGTTTTTGATAAAATAATTAAAATTGATTACGTAAGCATTTCGATAATACTCGTATAATCAAAATAGGTTAATTTTTTACTCAATCGAATATCATGAGGAGGAATTTAATAATTATGATTCAGTAAAAATGACAAAATTTTGATTCCTTAAATTGATGACACAACAGAAGATTCGAAGCCGAATCGTTTGACCGGTATAGCCAAGCACGCTACCATCTCGGTCATAGAGTTGTTGTTAGAATTCTGAGATTTACATGATTTGAAATTTCATAAGAAGTAGATACCAGTTCTGAATTTTATTTTCACAATAATTGCTAAAATCCGAAGCCGATCGAGCTTAAATCCGTTACTCGGTGAAATTTCAGCGGACATTTTTTATTTGAAATACGATCCTCACGAATAATGCTAAATTTGTGCATTGGCAATCTATAACTGATTACAAAGTTTCGATTCGAGCGGATCTGTATTCTATGAGTTATTGAGGACACAATAATTCAGTTTTATTATCACAATACATGGAATCGAGTCTCAATTTTCATTCGAAAGTTTGATTTCATATGATTTCTTAATCTCTAAAAATACATATCTATTCCTGTATCAATCGAGAAATTAGATGTAAAATAATTATTCGACCGCATATTTTGAAATTTTCAAATTTCTACGAAACGTCAATTTTTGCTTTCATGATTTGAATATTATTATTATTGCCTCGAACTACATCAGAGGAGATACACTGCAAAAGTAGTAAGCTTGCTAGGACAAAATATACTGCTCGCTCAACTATGAATATTATTATTATTATTATGTCTATGGTCAATAACGAAATGTCAAGTTTTGAAATGAATAACAGCTGTCAAAGTTATGAACCACATAAAAGCTGTCGAGAGCTTGTTTGATTTGATTTATATTTTTGTAGGTATATGAGAAAACATCATCTTTAGTTCTCTAAAAAATAGTAGACGACGTTATACTTAGACAGATCCACATAATTGGATTTAAAATGTATAGGATTCCATCGCAAAGCGACGTTTTCTAGAAAGTATATAGCTGAATGGATTTGCGTATAATATTATCCGTATATTATAAACAATATTACGAATATGGTCTTTTGACATTTCGTGTTCTTGAAATTATAGATTTCTGATAATAATAGATTTCAGAGAATTAGAAATCAATTAAATCTAATTATTACGCAGCGAGATAATGCTGAATATTCAGTGTTGATTTCAGCATGTTCCAATAAAATAATGAAGCCCAACATAAATGGATGATGAAACGGAAATATACAGAGGATCAATTTAAATCCTCCAAAATTCGATCGTATACAACATAGTATCGAAATATCGATCATTTGAGCAAACACTTCAGAAATATTAAACATAACAGTCAGCTGTTGCACCTGTACAGCTGTGATTGTAGCCAATGTATTCCTTCACTTTCCTTCTTAGGTAAGGATACTTCAAAACAATACAAGAAGAAGAGAAGTTCTTCTATAGTTACTGTTCCAATATTTCAATTGGAATTCTTATATTTTCACATCATCAACTGAGTGAATTGAATGTTCTTCAATGTATTCCATGTGGACATTTATCCAGTAGGGTCAGTACCTACTATTAAACACATCTAAACAATACCGATTGACCTATTATGCACGGCTTCGATATGTTGGAGATGGTTTTAACGAATAATAAGAATACACTCTAAATCTACGGAACATAGAGTAGGCATAAGAATTTCTTTCACACAGGATGACCTGAATGAATTGTATTATTTTCCAGAATTTGAACATTGACACTATTTAATCACAAATTCTTCATGAAGTAACGGTTTTCTGTTTCCGAATACAACAATCAAATCGCTCAATCGCTCTGAACGAACCGTTCATTTAACAATAATTCTCTTCCTCACCGTTGATTCGCGAAGAAGTCGGACAGTCTCCATTTACAATACCCTGCGGACATTCCAAGGCATACAAGCCGTCTAACGTCAACACCACAAACACAAGGCACACAATCTCGACAAACTTAGTGGAGGTCATCTTCGTCGGTCCAAAAGGTCCTCACTTGCATCAAAGCAATCAAAACACAAAAAACTATCCACTGTGTAAACAAACACTGAAAACTGCGTGTACTTTCCCGGATCACATCATAGTGTAGTCTGGTGCTCGATACGGTCAGCGTTGAACGTGGGGCATGGTCCTTCGCGGCGGATCTGGCCTTTACTGGGTTCTCAACCTGCCTACTATCTAATAACCGCGGCACGAGTGAGTGGATCGGCTGAAGATGGTGTTCCCCTTTCTTCTCGCACTCCTCGTCAGGTATTCAGCGAGAGGTTTGAGAGATTTCACCAAGCACCGTGTGTGAATAGCGTCTTCGGAGGGAACCGCATTTCTGGACGCGAATTCGTTAATGGAAGATACGTGGGTTACTCGTGAAGTTTTCCGGTTCGATGAGGAATTACCAGAGGTTATCGTAAACCTATTACGGTCTGGTATTTTCCCGGTTGAATAACAGAAACCACGAGGAATGTCACAATCGAAATTTAGAGAAACGCAATGTTTGGAAGGACTCTATTACTTCCATAACTCAATTCTAGTGCACAGGTTGTCACCGGAGCAAATAACGAGGACATAAGAAATCTGTATACAAATGTAACACAGAATAATTGAGATATTGGCATGAAATTTAATATAGGTGCAGTACACATATTTTTTATATCTATGAATTTCACGTTTGTAGCGATCAATTTTTGGAGCCAATTTTTCACCATTCTTTCAGACATGTCGGGTTGAATGTTGGCAATTCCGCGTGAGATAAGGTGCCTGAGATCCTCTAACGTTGTTAGTATAAACTACTTAACGTAATTCCATCAAAGGAAATCCAACGGGTTTGAATGAGCGTGGTTGCTATTCGACTATACTATTTCTCGAAATTACACAGTTTTTGAGTTGAGATGAACGTGAACAAGACCTTCCAGAGACTGCCAATTCCTGCGTGGATTCGACTGATTTGGTTTTCACAATTGCTTGCACAGCTGCTCTTTTCTTTAGGGTGGAAAGTTGGCTTCAATTATATCTTGTACCATTCAACATCGTCCTTATTCGTTTAGAGAATAATGAGAGTTTTCAAGCCACGCATGGGGGCTTTCACACGCAATCATCCACGTGCATCTATTCCCTACAAAACTACGATCGATAGAGATATGACTTCAAACCGCAATAGAAAAGGCCAGCCGACATTCTTAACCTCCGAAAATGTAGAAAGCGTCAGTGAATCAGCCGTTGGTCAACGAAGAATCACGCTCAAGCTCCTGGAATTTCATGGCGTACTCTTCAAGTGATTTTCACGAAACATCTCAAGGTCCATCCCTACAAAACAATGATAGTCCACTAGCTTCTGTACCGGAAATTCCACAGGATCTTTACGCCGGACTCATGACACCGGATAAGGTTCATTTTCACATGGACGGGTGTGTGGACACACACGGTATTGGGCACCTAAGAATGCTAGAGAGTCGCACCAACAGCAACTCCATAGTGAAAAGGTTACTAAAATCAACTAAACTGAGCCGTGTTAACATTCTCATAGCCGACGTGTTGCGTTATGTGTAACCCATGAGTGAAAACAAGGAACAAGCTGCTGGTGAAAGCGAAAATGATGATGAAATAATTGGAACTAAGTTCTCGTAAAAAGAGATCCTTACAACAACAGGAATTCATGTAAAAAGTATTAATGTTTGTTTAAAAATATAGATATTTGCAGTTCCGAGTAGTATTCAAGACCATCACGATCTCTTCACCATCACGATCTCTTCATTATAAAAAATAATAATATTAAAAATAAACCTGGTAAGAATATATTCTTGTCACCTTCTTAACACATTTATTAAATAGGCGTAATATCCACGTCAAGATTCATCTTAAGTTAACTCAATGGGGGAACAGTATATCGATTATTGGAGAAATTAATGGAAAAATAAGAGATTGTGCTGAATGTAGCGCCTATCATTTGAAGAAAAAATCAAGTCGATAACTTGGATATTCCCAAAGTTATGGACCACGTACGCACCCCTAGGTCACCCTGTATATGTCTCCTGATCAAACAAACGCGGAAAGGGCTGCTCAGAAAATATTGGTAAAATACATGAAGGAAGCAAGGAATATCTGACTAAGGACAACAATACAATACAATACAACAGCGCTTATTACGCCAACGAACTAACAAGTGACACCTTAGAAGAAAATATCCAGCTCAACTGCAGAGCAAAGACTAATAACTATCAGGTAGATGATGGAAGAAAACTACTAGATCACCAAAGAAGGCTTGACTATTTGACCCCACGATCATAGAACCATTCATCTCTCGAGGCCAATTTTCAAGAAGAAAGTCAAAAAGTGTCTCTTGTCTCTGTCGAGGTTGTATGCAACAGGCCTTATGAATCGCAAAAATTTTGTAAATTGAATAAAAGAAAAGAAGCCTGAAGTACAAAATAAAACTCAATTTGAAGATAATATAATAAATACTTACCACATGCAAGTTCTCTCTTTAGTTTATTTGGAAGGAAAAATTAAGAAAAAGGATGTAGTTCAACAATGTATTTTGTATTGATATTATTTCAAATTTCAAATATTTTGTATTTGTGTTGATATTATTTCAAGTGTCAAATAAACTTTATTATTATCAATATTATTCCACGACACCCAATTGGCAGAACGCTCAGATCTTGTTCATTTATTAGCAACGGTATCAGCAATTTTTTAATATTAATATTTGTTTAATTACTATATCGTCTCTTTTCTGACTTTTGGATGATATTCTTCGAATGTTCAATTCCACGAAAATTTTGTCTATCAATAGGAACAAAGCCCGACCGGTGCGGTCGGGCTTTCGTTTGATATTGATGATTAAGATTTTGGATTTTATTCGATAAATTCAAGTAAAGTGTGAAGTTTTAATAGCAACTTCGATTATCACAAATTTTGAATGCCCAACATGATGGTCATCATTTACGTCTTCACGGTGATCCTTAAATCACCTATACCAATCTGCTGCGGGATAAACACGCTGTATCTGAGACACAATATGTATCTAAAAGATATTGTGAAGGATATCATAGAAAATTCTATTTTATTTATTTATTCCACTTTAATACAGTGTGTTTCTAAATATATTCGAATTCAAGAGATAGTTCTTCAGCTTTCATATAATTTTTTGTTCTGAACCCCCTCCGCTACAAGTAACTGCCCTTTTTTAATTGGTGAAAAATATTTGTTTTTGAATATTTCCTCTATGGAACTATTGAGAAGAATAAAATGTGGACAGAAGCTTTGGCGCTATTGTTCAAACTTTGACAAATCATATCTTCGAAGGTATTGGTAAGAGTTGGGAATTATATAAATGGATTCTTGTGATAGAACTTCATCTTAGCAGAAATTGAATTCAAACAAACTGTCAAAAATTATTAATCCAAAACCAATAGACGAATTCTACCCAACAACGAACTCATCCGAGATATTAATTCCTCAGTTCTAAAATGAACGATAATATATATTCTTTCCTCAAATCCACTCCAATACTCCAATACGCCAATATTTCAGTTTTATTTTTACTTAAGATATTCTGAACTCAATATTATTAACTTACCATTACCATTCCCATCATCATATGGACTAATCATCGGCATGAAAATATCAACCAAAAAAAAGTATGATATCATATTATAATTCTCATAATTCTACGATTGCTGAAATGAATTATATGTATATTAGACAATATTATTACATTAGACAATGTCATGTATCAGGAAAATACAGGATTCAACATCTGTCTGATGTTGCCCAATAACAAACTTAGCCGAGATATTTATCTCCCAAACCTACTCTGAAAATATCAACTGTCTAGCTCATTCCGTTCGAGAGTAATCCGGCCGGACAGAATAAATTTCGACTAAGCATTCTTGATCAGTGAGTCAAAACAAATCGTTTAAGATCATTTTCATAAAAAAATTCGAAAATTACATATATTTTGCCAAATTGATAAGCACTCTGTTCCTAGGAACAAGATCGCCAAAAATTGATTGAAAAGGAAAAATCAATATCTACGTAACTATTTTGTTTCCTGACCTTCTCCTAAAATTGTTTGTTGAATTACGAAAACATAAAATATTACTTTTTGCGCGTAGGTATGTTCTGGGGAGCATCGCGTTATCATTTTGCCCTAATGTCTGCAATTTTCGAATTTTTTGTCGAAAATGGTCTCAAACGACTAGGTTCAACTCACTGATGAAGTATTCGAAGTCAAATTTGATTCTTTCCGGCCGGCTGACCATTGCCACGATAACTTGAGAACAGAAAGAGCTAGCGACTTGAATTTTTCAGGGTAGGTGGCGCATCCCAATATGACGGACAAGTTCGTTAATGAGCATAATCGGCCCAATGGTTTCCGAGTAATAATTTTGTTCTCAACGAATACAAATCCGATCGAATTGAAAAAATAGTTGTCGAATATAAACCTAAGCACTTTTGTGAAATTTTGTGGGAATCGTATTGCTATAAAATTTTTTAAAAAATATTAAAATATTTTTTAAGTCACGATAACCTGAGAACAGAAAGAAATAGTGATTTGAAATTATCAGGTTATGTTGTGCATCTAAAAGTGACATTTCAGTTCGTTTATAGGTCTAATCAGCCAAACGGTTTTGGAGTTGCACCCATCTGAAATTTAGTTGCTATTTCCTCAATAACTCGAAAAATACAAAACCGATTAAATTCAAACATGGTTGTTAGTTGTAGAATGCCAACTCTAAAGTTCTTGCAAAATGTCGTTCTATATATCAGTAACTATTCGTCCGACATCGCTAAAATTTTGCGATAGCCTTCAGAACCTAACTCTACTGCAAAGTTCCAAGTTTGAACACGATCAGATATATGTTGTTGGAGATTCAAGCAGCCTTGTGTGAGTTCAGTAGATGGATGGATGACCGTTGCCTCGATAACTTTCTAGCGAAAAGAGATAAGGACTTACAATTTTCAGGGTATGTTGCGTATCCGAATGGGACAGTTGAGTTCGTTTACGGGCATAATCAGTCCAACGGTTCCGGAGTTATACCCACCTGGAATGTGATTTCCTCGGTAACTCAAAAAATATAGGCTCGATCGAATTAAAGCTTGGTAGCTAGTTGTAGAATATCGATAACCATAGATACCTACCCCTAGAAAATTTCAAAAAAATTACGAAAAAAAAAATTGTTTCAAGCACTGACGTGAAGTCAGGAGCTTTTGCGCGTATATTCTATTGTTCATTCTCACCATGGTAAATTCGATTAAGAGTGTCCATTAAAGGAGAATGGCCAATAGAACATACTCGCAAAAGCTCCTGACTTCACGTCAGTGCTTGAACCAATTTTTTCACATTAATTCAGAGACGATATAATATTTTGTAGAAATGAGGTGGGCTGCTGCCAATTGTAGCCATATTAACTAATATCGAGTAAAATGGTGTCCAATAAAGTCAAAATGATAAATATTCAAATTTTTGATATTCAATAAAAATAAAATGTTGCCTCCAATTTCAAGGAGGAGTATTACTTGGAGGGGAAGGAGCTAAGAACAAAAAATTATATGAAAGACCCCCGTTTACTTTTGGCAAAGTACCACCTCTTATAATGTTCAGAAATACCCTGTATATCGACGGAAAAATTTCGTCAACGACGACAGATTTTTTTCTAGACATACCTTATCTTACCTTTCAATACCCTGCAATAATTATCCCTAGCAGTCATAGTGGAAATTTGTTTGTGGAAAACACTACGTATCACAAGGAACATAAGCCATGATAATGAAGAATTACATAAGAAAAAGTTTAAATATATTACAATTCCACCTAAATCTACCAATTTTGTAACATTTGTTTAGCCGAAGTGAAGAAAGATACAACTCTCTTAGAAAGTTTTAAAGCCATTCTCGGAAACTAAGAGAAATAATATTTAATTGACTCGGTCTTTACTTTATATAAATCCAATATAATGAAAGATAAATTATTCAAATCTCCAAATATTTAGTTCAAATCTAACAATCGTTTCGCTGCTATATAGTGGCCAGATAAATAACATGTTGAATAACTATATGTGTCTCAAAAATATTGTCCTTTTATACTGGGCAAAGGAAAATATTCCCATCGAAAATATTCAAAATTGAATTATTGTGTAATGAAAAAATAGATAAACTATCATGAGAATATTTTCGACACAGATGTTTTCATATAAAATGTACCTATCTGAAAGAATTTTTGTATGAGTGGAACAATTGTTATATTTGGAATGGAAGTTTAAATAATTTGATATAGTCATCTACCATTAGAAGAGATAAATTTAGTTTGAATATGTTGTTTCATCTTCCTATAAGCTTTATTACGACAAAAATGTTTTCTTTTGAATATTTTTGATCCAATACTTTATTTGGTCATCTTACATAATTTCCGGCTATTCATTCATTGAATTACGGCAATATAAAATGCTTATCAGTTTAATTACACTTTATGTTTCGTATTGTTGATCCCAGAAAACAATGAGGTATTTCATGACCATCGATAAAAAGGTAAACTATCATATTTATGATCGGTTTCAATAATAAGGATATTTATTCACGCATTTTTGAATTTCAATTGGTCATTCGGTAATCTACAATAGAGTCGGAATTTTCAAACATGTACTCGAATAGTCGTTTGGTATTTTATTCGAATAGTCGAAAATTTCAATAATCGATTACCTTCAATTTATAAGAACAATATTTGAATTGGAATAGTCGAAAAAGTCCGTATTTTAGAATCTAGCCGCTTAGTTTGTCTGAAATATCTCATTTACATCGAGGAAATGGATACAGTTAGTAATCAACAAAATAGAAAAGGCACAAACGTGAAATCAGTCAGGTTATGCGCGCTTGTTCATCTTAGGTAATTTTTTTCGAGATTTATAGAGGGTGAGTCTGTATGAACTCGTCTGATTTTAGGTGAAGGTAGTACTAGGTCTGGCACTTTCGAAACTTTATTTGATTTATGGCTGCGAGCCTCTATTGGGACTATACAGGCGTGACATGATTAATTATATTTTTAATTATAATTTTGAAATGAATGATCCGATTTTAATGAAACTACCAACGCTGCAAGAAATCTATAACAGGATTCGTATTTTTAAATAGTCTTTTCAAAATCATGGTTAGTACATATTTGGAAAAATCCCAATGGTTGAAATATCATTCTGTTCATTGAATTTTAAAATCTTTGACATCTGTCTCAAAATCTTCTTCAACGAGACATTGATTTTGTGCATTAAAATAATTTGGCACACTTTCGGATTTTTCAGAAAAAAAATTGAAAATGAGGTGGTATTCTAGTTTTACTATAAATCAGTTAAAATTTAAAATATTCCAAGAAAGTTAAATTAAAGTGAGTTCAGTATAATAGATCTGATTTCTGTTATTTATGGAACAACTTCATGAGTTACAGATCCATATCAAAATCCGGTAATGTATTTCAAATATTCTCAAATTAGGTAATTATACTGGACGAAAGAACAATTACATTTTATTTAAAAAATTATTTATTGCTTTTTTCAAATAGACTTTCATTTTTTAACAAATAACTTAGTACTAAATAAAAATATTTTTAAAGACTAAAAACAAATATGATTCTAGCAAATCCAGTGAAGAAACAATAATTTAAAATCCCCGCATTCGACATCGCATAGTGACTGGATTAGTTTTTTCCAGAATAATCTGAAATAGAATAGTTGGCTAAAAGCTTAAAATTAAGTAAAGAATTAAGAAAAACAAGTTGAGTATTAAAAAATAAAAATGTTCTCTACGCATTATTTCCCCTTCATACACTTGTGTTTTAACATGTAATACAGATCTTGAATTGAAACTTGGCAAATAGTTGTAGACTGCTGAAGCAAAATTTTTTGAAAAATACCGTGATCACTAGAAAATAAATATATCTTAACAAAAATAAATAACATATTTCAGAAACCATTTTGACAGACTCCGTTGAAATTCCGCACAAACCTTCAAGCCGAATTTTATTTTTCCAATATTTTCAAACATACAGATCTATCTGATTAATGACAAATCCAGCACTCGGTTGAGAAAAGACGGCTTGAAGATTTATGTAGTATTTCGTGAGGATGTGTGAGTCGTGAATCAAGATTTATCATATTATCATATGTTTTCACATATAATATGTCAGGTTTTTTGCGTTTGTTCTGGGGAACATTGCATTATCATTTCGGTCAAATGTCTGTAATTTTCGAATTTTTTTGACGAGAATGGTCTCAAACGACTAGGTTCAACTCACTGATGAAGAATTCGAGGTAGAATTTGATTCGTTAAAGGGCATAATCGAGTAATAATTTTGTTTTCAACCATTACTAATCTGATCAAATTGAAACTTGGTGCGTACTTGTAGAATACAAACCTAAGGACGTTTGTGAAATTTTGTGAGAATCGTATAGCTAGAAAAGTTTAAAGAATTATTAAAAAATTTTATTTATGTCAGAATATCCTGAGAACGGAAAGAGATAGCGACTTGACTTGTCAGGTTAGGTTGTGCATCAGAATGCGACATTTGAGTTCATTTATAGGCGTAATCGGCAAAACGGTTTTGGAAATATACCTATCTGATATTTGGTTTTTATTTCCTAAATAACTAGAAAAATTCAAAACCTATCCAATTCAAACATGGTTATTAGTTGTAGAATACCAACGCGAAAATTTTTGCAGAATTTCGTGAGGATCGTATAACTAGAAAATTTTGAAAAAATAATTGAAAATCATTGAAAAAAATTCTATATATCAGAAACTATTCATCCGAAATGGCTGAAATACCTAACTCTACTACCAAGTTCCAAGTTTGAACACGATCGGATCTATATTGTTGGAGATCTGAGCAGCTTTGTGTGAGTTCAGTAGCTGGATGGTTTAATCGCTGAAATTTGTCTAGAACCTTCAAAACCATGAATGTCATGATGTCATATTAAATTATAAAATGAATTTTCGGGCCAATTTTTCATCACAAATCTATGGGAGATGATAACCCTACATTAGGGTCCTGTATTGGTCTTCGAACATCATCGTTTGGATTGGCCAGACCTGGTTTTGAAAGAGATCCTCCTGGCCTTAGGAGCTACAACATTCTCCTTCTTGAAATAAAATATTGAAGGGATTTCTATGAACCAGAGTGATTATCTTTGAAAACTAGTGGAGGCGATTCTTCTTCAAGAGATCCATGCGGCTACAGAGGAGTATATTTGTGATAGGGGACTTTTGAAATTTTATGTATTATTTTTGATTTGTTCGTTTTCCTCCTCTTGTCTTTTCATGTTTGCGCCTATGTCTTGGGGAACATCGCGTTATCATTTTGCCCAAATGTCTGTAATTTTCGAATTTTTCGCCGAAAATGGTCTCTAACGATTGGACCCGACTCCCTGATGAAGAATTCGAGTTTAAATTTGATTCTGTCCTGCCAGCCTGTCGACCGTTGCCACGATATTTTGAGAACGGAAAGCGATAACGACTTGATATTTTCAGGGTAGGTAGCGCATCCCAATACGACGGTCAAGTTATTAATGGGCATAATCAGCCCAATGGTTTCCAAGTAATAATTTTGTTTTCTACCAATACAAATCCGATCGAATTGAAACTTGGTGATCAGTTGTAGAATACAAACCTACGGACGTATGTGAAATTTTGAGAGAATCACATCACTAGAAAATTTCAAAAAAATGACAAAAAAAATAATTGTTTCATGCATGATAGAACATACGCGCAAAAGCTTCTGACTTCACGTCAGTGCTTGAACCAATTTTTATATAATATTTTTATTTACGTTCGTTGCGCTATTAATTATATATTCCCGCAGACGAAGTAGGTACCTACGTAAAATTATGGAAGAAATTTGTTCTATTTTCGTTAGAGATGATTCATTCGATGGTATTGTATTATACCAATAATTGGATAACTATAATGTACTAGCTGGCCCGGCGAACTTCGCACCGCCTATGTTAATAAAAAAAATGCTCGGTATGAATGAAGTTTTATTATTATTTTCGATTAATTGCACATTATGTTGCTCACTTACAAAACAGAGTTTTCCTGAAATACTGGTTATCTATAAGGTTTCAATTTGTTTTTGACAGACACACACAGTTATGATACAGTATCTTAATCAATTTAAAGCTTTCTGATAAACTATATTTTTTGTTTTGTTTTGTGGTGCGTAAATAAACAAAGATGACGGTTTTCCGACGCGCGAACACGCGACGTATAATCGTCCATGCGCCATGTCCATACATCAAAGGAAAAACAAAATTGTTACATTATGAGAATCCATCCACGGTACCTATTTAGTTAATGCTTTGTTTGTGGCACAAATCAATTCAATCGCGTTCAATTGTGCCGTGATATAAAGAACACCCTGTATAGTAATGGTTTATTTTCAATGATGTATGCCTCGAAAGTATAATTTTCAACACAATTGAATGAAATTGTACGATTGGCGTGAAAAACAGCAAGTTGCAATTCACGTTAAAAGAAATACATCCTGTATGACGATTTCGGACAAATACATTATGAGAATCCATCCAAGTTGCCTATTTAGTTAATGCTTTGTTTGTGGCCCAAACCACTTCAATCGCGTACAAATTTGTACGTGAGAAAAAGAACACCTTGTATAGTAATGGCTTATTTTCAATGATGTATGCCTCGAAAGTATATTTTTTAACACAATTGAATGAAATTGTACGATTGGCGTGAAAAACAGCAAGTTACAATTGAAGCTAAAATAAAAACACCCTGTATGCGCAATTTTTAAATTTTTTCTCTCATAAGAACCTTCTCCTGACAATAACAAATACAAAAAAAAAAAATTGTGAAATCGATCCAGTCGTTCATGCACGCGTGATGGCGTGACCAAGGGATATATGGATTCATTTTTGGCGCTCTTGTTCCTCGGAACAGAGTGCTTATCAATTTGCCCAAATGTCTGTAATTTTCGAATTTTTGGCTGAAAATGGTATCAAACGATTTGGTTTGACTCACTGATCAAGAATCCGTGGTCGAAATCAATTTTCGCGGTTTCGGAGTTATGGCCGTTTTTAGTAAAAACATTTTTTATCAATATTTGAGAAACTGATCACTCGATCTATCTGAAATTTAGCATCAAATTGTAGAATCATGACCTATAGATGCATGTGAAGTTTTGTATTGATCGGGTTACCGTAAAGTGTCAAAAAAAATTTGAATATTTTTAAATTCTGTTTCTACAATAACTCTAGAACGGAATGAGCTAGGTAGTTGAAATTTTCAGAGTAGGTTAGGGAGATAAATATCTCGGTTAAGTTCACTATTGGGCAAAATAGGCCAGATGGTTTCAGAGTAACGAAAAAAGAGTTTTTATTTAATTTACAAATTTCAAAATAAGTTTTTTTTTAAGAAGCAGTTTCACCATAAAAATCCATTGATATCATTTTCAACTCCAACAAACTAATAATTTCGTAATTTCAATAATGAATCGTACTTCTATGTTTTCACAGAATGCTATAATTATTCTTTCCATGATTTATTATATGATCTATTTTCATACTCGTACACATGTCATCCTGTTCTATAAGAGAGAGTCAAATTCATTTCAGCTATTTTAATTTAATTTCTTCCATGGTGCAGTTCTCATTCTCAGATTGCTCATGTAATATCGACGAATAAACTATTATTTGAATTGAATTTCCTTTACGATGTATTTTTATCATAAGAATACATTGATATAATTCTCAACTCTGGGAAACCAATACTTTCGGAGATATAATTTGTCTGTTTGAACAAGAGCGCCAGAAAACTCCTGTCCACAGGGCATATTATATATAAAGATTACTCGAATAGTTGAATTTCACACAAAATTCGAAATTAGAATATTAAAATTTTTCGACTATAATTTCGAGCCCTAATCTACACTGGTGGGTTGAGAAAACTAAGCATTCGGCAACGGATGCAAATGAAAGTCTCTTACTTCTAGGACTACCGTCGTATCTCCATCAACTATCTACGAGAAAATTGAATTCTTTAGACGTGACTAATAATATGCCTTTCTAAAAACCGATCATCTAACCGTCCAATTTCTACGAGAATTCCTCAAACGGCCGTCTTCCCATTATAAACTCATCAAGACACCTAAATTAAACCCTTGCGAAATCTCGTAATCCTAGACTTTTTCGCTTAAAAAAAAGGTGTCGGCGGCACGAAAGATCAAACCCGTACGTTTTTTCCTCCGGCCCGGAGCGTTACATCACCCAGTTCCTGTTAGGATTCCGTAAGAGCAGAACTAGGCCGGCAAGCCGGCATTCTCGGCCTCTTCGGTGTTTGTTGAGATCAGTCGTGTTTTTCGAGCGTGATTAGGTCATGTTTTCGAGCAGGTGATCGCGGCAGGGGGGACGAGGGCGAAGAAGAAACTACCTGTTGGTTGTTGGGATTTGGAAGGAGTTCTGGTTTTTATAGATGACGTTGAAAAGGAATGAGGGATGATGTGTGTTATTATACGCCGGGTTATGAGAATTGAGCCCAGAATTATTTGTTTATTATTTTTATTGAATGGTTTCATCTGGGTTTTCTCTCCCAAAGTCTGAAATATATCTATAAAATAAAAAATTAAATATTTTGTGATTTGCTTCTGCGTAAGAAACACAAGATATTTGTCAGAAGCAATCAATCGAACAATGTTGCCTAACAAATAACAACGAAACAACATCAACGAAGAAACAACTACATATATCGTAACGTTTCGGAGTCTATATCAGACTCCTTCGCCAGACGCTTATAACGAAACAATCTTCAGAATTATTTTGTTGATTGTTATTCTGAGATTCGAGATTTGTCACATTGACAGTATTTGAAAATCATAGCTCACATAGTTTTACTTTGTATAGAAATTTCCAAGTTCCACCTCCTTTTTCAATAAATTCAGCCAAATATGGTCAATACCAATTGAGCAATATGCAAAATTGCATTCTCTGTTCAATAAAATACAAGTTGAATCCTTAAGTTTCCTTTTAATATAATCAGTTTCTGTCTTTAGAATCTTTGTATTACTCCAATCCATCATGTGATCTCCTTGGATTGTACATACATGTTCTGCTATTTTTGATTTCTGTATGTCTCTATTTCTCAAGTTATTGTTATGCTCTGACTTTCTTACTTCTAGTGGTCTTGATGTTTCTCCTGTGTATGACTTACCACAAATACAAGGAATATTATATATCTACACATTTTTTTTATTTTTGTTTTTCATTAATGGGTTTTGTACATAAACAAAGACCTGAGATCATTTAATGTTTTGAAGAAGGTTCTTATATTGAACTGAAGAAACGATTCTTCTGATTTTTTCAGAAAGTCCACGAACATAAGGGCACATCCAGCATATTGGGTTGTTGTTCTTGTTGATTATACTGTTGAACTTGATTATTTGCTCTTCTATCTAAATTCATTATTGATGTATTTATGAATTGCCTAGGATATCCATTATCTTCAAGAAATTTTTGGATGAAATCAATTTCTTTATTTCGAATTTCAAGAGTAGAACAAATAAGGTTAGCTCTATCGTAAAGTGTTTTAATAACATTTTTTTTACACTAAGTTTATGGTTTGAATAGAAATTTAAATATTTATTTGTATGTGTCTGCTTCGCTGCAGACACTCGTTTCGAAATGGTTCGGATACTTAATTATTGAAACATGTAGAAAAAAAACTGATTATTTTTCTCTATTTCCAAGGTGAATTTTATTGTAGGTTTCTTTGAATTTATGAAATCGAAAAATTCGTCTAACTCTTCTCTACCATGTTGCCAAATTACAAATATATCGTCAACATATCGCCACCAAGCTTTTGGTTTCAACGACAAAATTTCGGAATGGCAATGGGTTCGCCTTTATCACCTGTCATGAGTAATATATTCATACAAAATTTTGAAGAAAAATTTGTGGATACATACACAAATTTTTCTTCAAAATTTTGTATGAATATATTACTCATGACAGGTGATAAAGGCGAACCCATTGCCATTCCGAAATTTTGTCGTTAAAAAACATCTCCTAGTTGTAAATTAGTGGTATTCAAACATACATCAAGCATTTCCATAATATCAATAGCATTAAATTTTGAATCTTTAATCACAGAGTCATCATTTTCAAATTTCGTTTGAACTATTTGAAGCGACTTATCGACAGGAACATTGGGGGGGGGGGAACAAACTGACGACATCAAAACTTACTAGAATGTTATTTTGGTTCAATTTTTAAATTTGAAGTTTTTCAATAGTGTTTGCTGTTTTTTAAAAACAAACTTTCTTTCTTTCCTGTTAATGGGTTTAAAAATTGAAGTAAATATTTCGCTAAATTTTGACATGGAGATCCAATAGAACTTACTATTGGTCTCAGTGGAATTAGAGGTTTGTGTATTTTTGGAAGACCATATAAATGTGGTGGCTTACTATAAGATGGCATAAGCTCTTTTTTTGTCTATACGTCTATACGGTTTTTGAATGCTTTGATAAAATGTTTTTGACTTTTCTTTCTGTTATAGAAGTGGGATCTTTATTGATTTTGGTATATTTGTTCTTATCATTAACAATATCCGAAAGTTTATTATGTTATTCATTTGAATCCAAAATGACTGTAGAGATTTTAATATTGTTATCTTTTTTGAGTGAGATAATAGCTTGTTTTTCCATATAACTTAGGTTTCAATGATGAATATACCTCCCACAGTATCCTTTAATGATTTCCAGAATTCTTTTTTTATTATTTCTAATATGAGAATTAAGGCACTGAACAGGTAAAAACGCTGCACTGAGGATATTTTTTGGTACTCTTGTCAATCTGAATACATTGCCTATAAATTCGTCCAAATCTCTGTAATTTTCGAATTTTTGGGAGACAATATGGTCTCAAACGATTAGTTTGGATCCATTGGTGAAGAATCTGAGGTCAAACTCAATTATGACCCTCCGGCAGCTCGATTACTGTCAAACGCAAAGAGTTAGATAGTTAGAATTTCCAGGGTATTTTTGGAGTCTAAATGCGGTGATTAAGCTCGTTAATGGTCAAAATCTACCGTGTGGTGTCGGAGATATAGCCACCTGAAATTTCGTTTTCCAATAATTCGAATACTGATCTGACCGAATTAAAGCTCGTTAGATTAGATAGTTGCAAAATTGGTTCAAGCACTGACGTGAACTCAAGAGCTTTTGCGAGCATGTTCTATTGTCTACTCACCTCTATTGGACAGTCTATACTACAAATTTACCATCACTATAGACCGTTTTATCAGCTTTTATAATACCTATATGAATAGGTACATTTCATATCATTCTAATGATAGACTTCAGAAGAGGATCTTCCAAAATCACAGAAATTTAATTCTGACATATTATGTATTCTATTGAAATTGAAATAGGGAAAAACTTACGCCTTAAGTAGCTTCAGGATACGATATTCCACGAAAATGAATGAGTTGGCATCCTACAAGTAATTACCGAGTTTTAAATGGACCAGATTTGTATATTTTGAGTTATAGAGGAAATAAGAACCAAATTTAAGATGAGTATTACTTCTAAACGATTTGGCCGATTATGCCAATCAACGAACCTAAATATCGCATTCGGATTCGCAACCTTCCTTGAAAATTGCAACCCGCTAACTCTATCCGTTCTCAAGTTATCGTGCGACACATAATATGTTTTCGTAATTTTTTTTTAATTTTCTGGTGGTACGATCCCCACATAATTTTCACACGTCTTTATGTCGATATTCTACAACTAGTTACCGTTTCCATTCGATCGGGTCTATACTTTTTGAGTCATCGAGAAAATAATATTTCAGTTGGATATAACTCTAACAAGCCGTTGGGCCGATTATGCCTGACAACGAACTTAACTCTCCCATTTGGATGCGCACTCTACCCTAAAAATTGCAAGTCCCTATTTCTTTTCGTTCGAAAGTTGTCGAGGCAACGGTCACCCATCTAGCTACTACACTCACCCAAGGCTGCTCGGATCTCCAACAATATGTATAGAATCGATCGTGTTCAAACTCGGAACTTGGCAATACAGTTAGGTTTTGAAGGCTCTCGGAAAATATCAGCGATGTCGGACCAATAGTTTCTGATATATAGAATAATTTTCAATGATTAAAAAAAAATTTGTGACACGATCCTCACGAAATTTTGCAACACTTTTCACGCCGGCATTTTACAACTAATTAACATGTTCGAATTGGATGGAATCGGATTCCTATTTTTCGAGTTATTGAGGAAATAACGACCAAATTTCTGATGGGTACAACTGCAAAACCGTTTGGCCGTTTATTCCTATTAACAAACTCAAATGTCGCATTGAGATGCTCAACCTACCCTAAAAATTGCAAGTCGCAATCTCAGGTTACCGTGACATAAATAATTTTTTTTGTTAATTTTCTTTAAATTTTCTAGTTATACGTAACTCTCAAAATTTCACAAACGTCTTCAAGTTTGTATTCTACAACTACGCCTGAAAATTTTCCAGTTGCTATGTCTTTCCGTTCTCAGGTTATCGTGGCAACGGCCGGCCGGACAGAATCAAATTTGACCTCGAATTCTTCGTCCAGTAGTTGAACCCAATCGTTGGAGATCATTTTCGCCTAACAATTCGAAAATTACAGAAATTTGGGCAAAATTATAAAGCGATGTTACCCGGAACATGCGCGCAATATGTTGGAAAAGCACTGTGACCAGAAGCTTTGGCACGCTGTTCAAATTTATAGCTAAAGCGGTCACCCATCCAGGTATTGAACTTGCCGAAAGCTGCATAGCACCAGGAAAAAATAGTCTTCCCAGTAGTTCCAAGAATATAAATCCGACTGTAAACACAAACGTTCAAAAAAAACTGGTCCACTGTTTGGCCGAAAGTACTATCAAACTTGTCTTCTGTGCGTCAATTCTCAATAATTTTCGAATTATTATTCAGAACGTAGGTCTATGACTCATCTCATGTTGGATTTATATACATCACGAAATTATAATAAGAGTATTCTATGAAATCATATGTAGAATTGGGAATAATTATTGAAATTTTGAAAAATCATATCTCCGGAAGTATTCGTTTGTTAGAGTTGAGAATGACATCAATGGATTTTTATGATAAAACTGCATCTTAAAAAAAAATTTAATTCAAAATTTGTAATGTAAAAATTTTTTTTTTGTTATTCCGAAACCACCTGGCTGATTTTGCCCAATAACGAACTTTATAACATCTACGACTGTTCCCAAAGTCGCAACGGTTAAACTCGGAGCTACTAGAACTAGGGGATCTGCGGTCTAGCTTCAGTGGAGATGGGAGTGGATTCCAAAAGGGAACCTAGTGAATGGGCGCCAGGAAAATTTAATTCTCCCAGATACCCCAGCGTAATGTAATAATTCCTAAATTTACCAAAACAATATTCACGCTAAAAACAAACAATTTATTCCAGTAGCTTATAACCCAGATATTTAGATTTAACAAAATAAACCACTATGAAACCCCGAATAGGGTGCGGCGGAAATTGTACGTAGATATTCTTCCTTGATCCGAATACGCGTCCCTTGAGCTCAGGCGCATTCACGTTTTTATCTATGATCATATACGACTAACACAAATCTTTCCCCAATTTCCGCTTTACAACAACAATAATTTATATATTCTGAGGATATTATATGTTCAGGTTGTATAGCATATAAGATATAGTTTGAGATCTATTTCCAATAACTTGTGTGCTGGCTATTCCTACTCCGTCAATCTACTCAGGTATCCTTGTATCCTCCTCTATGCTTATTTCTGAACGTAGTATTACGTCGATGGTCTCGCAATAGTCTCCTCTTTCCTTCGGTGCTCGTAATCTGCAACCCTGGATTGGATGTCCCACAGCGTTGCTTACTGACCACCTGGTATATACTCGGGATCTGCAACCCTGCGTTGGCTGTCTCACAGCGTTACTTATGGACTACCTTGTATATAATCCAAAGCCTCAGTTCTACTCTTCCTAACATAAAAACCCTGATGACAGAAAACAAACCATAAGTGACTCCTCTCAGATAAGAAATAAATGAATTTCCCCAATGCATAATACTTTCGGTTATCAGAATACCAAACAGACAAGTTATTCGTTGTTATTTAATATTTATATACTTCATACATACCCTGATATTCGGGGTTATCTTGTATTAGTTTGCTTCAAAACTAACTCTGGCCGTGCCTCCAACATATAGTTCCTCAGATACACAGCAACGTTCTGGATACAGAAGAATAATTACAATATGAATTGTTTCTACTAGAAATGACGAGAATAGAACATTTAACACATACCTGTCAAAGTCACCAAGATCATTCACGTGGTCAACTTGGATGTGCAAAAGGTCTTTAGATCCTCTTTCGAGATAAGTGAAGGTTGCCAAAATCAAACCAATATAACCCTCAACAACTTAATTCGATTTTCGAAACTATATATCTAAGAAGATTCCAATAATTCTTACAAAGATTCGAAAATGCGCATAACCAATTGCTTCCTCCGCTGAAGTTCCACACAATGGACGATCTTATCTCCCCGACGCCGAGTCTGACAAAATTTTAGACCGTCAAAACGAAACACTATTGCCAATTCATCCGGTCCCTTGAACACAATTCCCTATAAGTCGATTGGCAATACCGAGACTCAACCTCAAATTCAATGACAATACAATTGACAAATTTATTGCAAGCAAAACATAAACAAACCTCTGCCTGGATCAAAAAGGAACGTTACAACTTAACCGAGATATTCATCTCCTAAACCTACTCTGAAAATATCAATTTTGACAATGGATTCTTGATGAGTGAGTCGAACCAAATCGTTTAAGACCATTTTCAGCAAAACATTCCAAAAATATAGACATTTGGGCAAATTGATAAGTACTCTGTTCCGAGGAACAAGAGCGCCAAAAACATTCCTAGAAAGAATTAATGCAGAAACACACAAAGGCAGAATCTAACCCGTCTAGAACGGTACATTGTTAGAAAGTCACAAAATTCCTTAATTAAAAATTGGTTCAAGCCCTGTAGACAGGAGCTTTCTGGCGCTCTTGTTCAAACAGACAAATTTTATCTCCGAAAGTATTGGTTTCTCAGAGTTGAGAATTATATCAATGTATTCTTATGATAGAACTGCATCATAAAGGAAATTCAATTCAAATATGTAATAGTTTATTTATCAAGATTGAATGAGCAATCTGAGAATGAGAACTGCGCCATGGAAGAAATCAAATTAAAATAGCTGAAATGAATTTGACTCTCTCTTATAGAACAGGATGACATGTACGAGTATGAACACAGATCATATAATAAATCATAGATAGAATAATAATATCATTCTGTGAAAACATATAAGTTCGATTCATTATTGAAATTTTTTATGGTGAAACCGCATCTTAAAAAAAATTATTTTGAAATTTGTATGTTAAAAAAAAAATTTTTTCGTTACGCCGAAACCATCTGGCCGATTTTGCCCAAAAGCAAACTTAGCCGAAATATTTATCTCCCTAGCACACTCTGAAAATTTAAACTGCCTAGTTCATTCCGTTCGAGAGTTATTGTAGAAACAAAATTTAAAAATTTTCAAAATTTTTTTTTTGGCTCTTTACGGTAACCCGATCAATACAAAACTCCACGTGCGCTAAAGGTCATGATTCTACAATTTGATGCTAAATTTCAGAAAGATCAAGTGATCGGTTTCGGAAATATTCATAAAAAAGGTTTTTACTAAAAACGGCCATAACTCCGAAACCGCTTGATGAATTTGCCCGTTAACGAACTCGTCCGAGATATTCACGCTATTCAATCCTCTAACTCCTTCCGTTCGAGAGTTATCGTTTTGGACGGCCGGCCGGACAGAATCGATTTCGACCACGGATTCTTGATCAGTGAGTCGAATCAAATCGTCTGATACCATTTTCAGCCAAAAATTCGAAAATTACAGACATTTGGGCAAATTGATGAGCACTCTGTTCCGAGGAACAAGAGCGCCAAAAAAACGTATATGTAACTTCGAGAGATTAAACGCGTTGAATTCCTAACGTATTTGGTTTCTTATGTTGTATTAGGTCCAAATGGTGTTATTATGATTTCCAGGTAAACGATAATTCTGCAATTAAATATGAGGTAAAATAGTAGGCTCTTTCTCAATAGACTAATAGAGGGTTGAAATAACCTTTCTTAGGAAAATGGATATTCACCATTATGAATTGGTTATAAAGCTTAAATCTATTGGAATACTTAAAATAGGACCAAAGACATGTGGCAAGTATGGATCAATAAATAGTTGAAGCATGTACACAGTATTTCAGTAATGTTTTTCACAACAAAATATATAATTTACAAACAAATACAGCATTTTTTACCATGTAAAAAATTCACAATTTTTTTTTAAATTGAAAGCTTTCACAAACGGATTTTCTTTACCCTGTGTTATCAATACATTTATCCCATTTTGACGTTTAAAGACGACAATATTCAACCCATGGTAACAAGGGTAAGTTGACGTTTATCCACTGAGTGAATTAAATTTTTTTTAATTCACTAGTGAAATAAAATGTTCACCACTCACTTTCTGGGAATTATTCTTTCCACACACAATGCACCTAAAACTCATTTTAAAGTATGTTTATTAAAATTTATCAAAAATTCTACATTAACAGTCATTTCTATCATTATAGTAAAAATTACAATTATTAAGATTTTGAAAATGGAACTGGAAACCTGCACCTCCTCCAAAGGAAACACGCTCAGTCGTTATAGCACATGTGTTTGAGGACTTCTCAGGCCCTGCTGGAATATCCATTTCTGCATCAGGAACTCCGGTTTTTGTGACCCCACTAAAAAGTATTCAAACTCGCCCTACGGGCTCGTGGGTTAAACTTTCTTCTCATGAATAAACATTCATTTACCTCACTTGTTGTATAAATAACTATTAATGCAAACAAATCATTTAATTTATGAAACCTTTGATGAAATGTCATATAAGTACCTACTTAGTTATTGCAGGCGTCACAGCAGAATTACTGATTATTGTGTATGAACCATTCCGAACATCTAATCTTAACTGCCTTGTGGAAAACGGAACATAATGTATTCAAAGAGTCAATAAACGAAGGAAAAATTAGTTCCCAGATATTTCGCCCAGGTATTTCTACAATTATTCAATTAGCTTTTCAACAACTGATGATTACCCACATAATGTTACTTTTCATCTGTCAGACCAAAGAGTAGAAGTAAGTTTATCTTTGGTCAGACTGTCAACTGTCACTGATGATGTCAGTGAAGTGAATCATTCATTGTGGAATTGAAGTAGTCTGTGGATGCCACTGAAAACTATAAAACAGCGTGGCAACAGCGTGCATTATTTTTCTAGATCTGTGACTTTCCGCGATTGTACCTATATACTTTTCGAGGTTTGTTATACTTTCGGTCGTTGTTTCATTCTGGGCAAATGCCTTTCTGATGCGAATGTTTTTTTCTATGCGTGTAAGTTTCTACGCCTGTTCTTCCTGGATTAGTATCATTCTGCATTTGTGATATTTTGCAATTGTGTAGACCCTAGAGAGCAATTTACATTTTCACTTCTCTGTACCTCTACCTACCTAGCCAAACATCTTGGAAACTTTTGGGTAAATTATAGGTACTACTCTATTAAGTGACTTGCACTCAGTTATTTTGTATTATCCATAAATATTCGATAATAATTCAATATTCAATTTAAGTATTATCTTCATCGTCTACGATCCTTGCTCAGAATTTTCTTTCTTAACCCATCACCGAAATCTCCACGCTATTAACCGCTTATTGCTATAATTGGCGACTTGCCCACTTTCTTCATAAATTCACGAACACAAATTCAAATTTGGAGATGGCAAAGAATCAATTACACGTCGTTCTGAAGTTTTATACACAGTTAATTCCGACAGTTTGTTATTAAACCCATTAAAAATCCTCAATAAATGATGTATCTACATTATAGATGACCCCCAGTTTTCATGGAATGTTTCATAGAATTATAAAACCTCAATTTGTATTTCGACGCGATTAGTTTCACTCACTTCAATTATCCGAGCGTGAAGAATAAAAAATTAAGTAATTAATATGGTGTTTTAAATGATGAGATTTGGTTTCGGAAACGCTTGAAAACTTTCGCTAAATTGATTATTCTTCGGCGATTTCTATAAGAAGTTTCGATTGTGATTTTTTTGAAAGTAACAATAGCAACCATTATTTGGGATAATCCAAGCTATCTATTGGGTAGGGATAGCGTACAAAACTTATAGACTGTTTAAAATTGTATCAATTAAATGAGTTTCTCTCTCAGATTCCTAATCTCCCTGAAGTATGCTCCATTCAAGAACAATTAGAGAATAGCATGTGTGACTCCATTCTGGAGTTCTGAATTTGTATCAGAAAAAAAAAAAAAATTCCGCGGAATTATAAAGAAAAATATACGAAAGGACTCTTTGGCGCACTTGTTTACTTTGACAAATTTGAATTGAATGATGAGTTCTTCAAGCTCAGTGGATAGAGCGAACCCGAGATCTATAGTCAGACGGTAATGGCCAGCATTCACTGGAATATTAACAGTGCTGTGCTTAAGCTGGTGTTGAGATACAGAAACAAAGCCTAAACAGTTCACAACTGACTCTCGCACAAGCTCCTAGGAGCTTCAAAAGGTTCTTCTTGTGTAAGACTCCAAGGTGATTCTACGAGTGAGGAGAGTCAGTTGTGTTATGTGTAGATTTTGATACTGTTACCGTACGCCAGCTAAGGCATAGCACTGTCAATATTTGACCCGACAGTGAATGGCGGCTACTACCGTCTGACTATATCGGCGTTTCGCTCAATGCATTGACCTTTCAGCTATCATTCAATTCAAATTGGTCAACGTGAACAAGCGTGTCATAGAGTACCGCCTTCACGTCCGCTATTTTTAAAGTAATTCCGACAATTTTGTTCATAATAAAGAAAAACATTTCGGTCGGGGAACCCCCGCCAGGAACGAAGTTGCTTGCGCCTATTCTACAAATCCGAATGTTATTTGAAATAGATCTTTCAGATATATTTAGTTATTTCTTGAACCAATTTTGTTTTCGTAATTTTTTTAAAATTTTCTAGGGGTACGGTTTTCACAAAATTATATACACGTCTTTATGTCGATATTCTACAACCTGTAACGGAGCTTCAATTTGATCGAGGAAATAATATTCCAGGTAGGTATAACTCCGAAACCGTTGTACCGATTATGCTCAAAAAAGAAACTTAACCGTCCTATTCGGATACGCAACCTACCCTGAAAATTGAAGTCCCTATCTCCTTTCGTCGAAAGTTATCAAGGCAACCGTCACCCATCTAGCTACTGAACTCACACAAGGCTGCTCGAATCTCCAACTATGTATAATCCAATCAAGTTCAAACTTGGAACTTGGTAGAAGAGTTTGGTTCTGAAGGCTACCGCAAAATTTCAGCGATGTCGGACGAATAGTTTCTGATATATAGAATTTTTGGCAATGATTTTTTCAAAATGTTTTAGTAATACGATCCTCACGAAATTTCGCAAGTTTTTTTTGCGTTGACATTCTACAACTAATAACCATGTTTGAATTGGATCGGTTCTCAATATTTCGAGTTATTGAGGAAATAACAACCAAATTTCAGATGGGTATAACTCCAAAACCGTTTGGCCGATTATGCCTATAAACAAACTTAAATGTCGCATTCAGATGCACAACCTAACCTGAAAATTTCAAGTCGTTATCTTTGTCCATTCTCAGGTTACCGTGACATAAACAATATTTTTTAATAATTTTATTGAAATTTTCCAGAGATACGATTGTCACAAAATTCCACAAACTTTCTTAGGTTTGTATTCTACAACTAGTCACCAAGTTTCAATTTGATCGGATAAGTATTGGTTGAAAATAAAATTATTACTCGGAAACCATTCGGCCGATTATGCCCATTAACGAACTTGTCCAGCATATTGGGATGCGCCACCTACCCTGAAAATTTCAAGTTGCTATCTCTTTCCGTTCTCAAGTTACCGTGGCAACGGACGACAGGACAGAATCAAATTTGACCTCAAATTCTTCATCAGGGAGTCGAACCCTCGGTCGAACCTAATCGTTTGAGACCATTTTCAGCAAAAAATTCGAAAATTACAGACATTTGGGCAAAATGATAAAGCGATGTTTCCAAGAACATACGCGCAAAAAGAGGACATAGAAGTCCCATCATGTTGGCTCAGCACCAGACCTCCATGACCACTCAACAGAATTCACTTGCATACTAGCACAAACAACACTATAAACATCCAGCTTACTAAGCGCATGCGTGGCTTACTCTTCACCAAATATTCTCTCTATAATGCTGCATGCACCCGAAACCACGAACAAAACATATACTCATGCGCAGAACGCAAAATGACCGACAGAGGCAGCATTTATTTCAAAATTGGCCCAAGTACCACGTTATGTATATTCACCCTCGGACACTACGCTATTTCCTTGAAACAAGCTTTGACACACACATAATTGACATGAGGTGCTGATAAGGTCTTCCAGTCCTTCCACACTCGCTCAACTAACAATCCCATAAAACACCCTGCACAACCTGCATATGAAATATCAATACGTCATTAATGTCATCTAATTCTGCATAGATTTGTTCTTCGAATAATGTTTTCCACTGGAATTTTTGGTGCGCTTGTTCCCCCCAAGAAATGTCTGTATTTTTGGAATTTTCGGCTGAAAATGGTCGAAAGCGATTAGGTTTGACCAGTAGATGAATATCTGGGGTCAATTCCAATTCTGCTGGTCCAGCCGTAAGCACGATAACTCTCGAACGAAATGCGTTAGAGAGGTGCAATTTGCAGGGTAGTTTTGGGGCATAAACGTTCTTCAATGGATACAATCCACCATTCGAAATTTTGTTTTCCCAATAACTAGGAAAATACTTTTCTTGTCGTATTGAAACTCGGTAGTTAGTTGAAAAATACCGATACAAAGACATATTTCGGGTGAAATGAATCCCAGCAACTAAGGCCTTGAAAACTAAATTTTACAGCCAAGTTCTAGATTCAAACTTATTCAGATTATTGTTGGAAGATGCTGCATATATTATACATCCACTTACTGAGTTCTTCAGAGCTAGTCATGTATGGGAATTAATTCCTAAATTATGGGTGGATGCAAGGGTAGTTGTCATAATCAAAGTGGGACGGAAAGACTCCTCAGAACCTAAATCCCATCGACTCATATGTCTTTCCTCCTTTCTCCTTAGACCATGAAAGCATACTGAATAGCCGAATGCAAGCTGCCCTCAGGATCAGTGGTGTGAGAAAGAAGGCCTTACTATCAGTCCTTCTAAGTTCACCTTGATTTCCTTCACTTAAAGGAGGAATCTGAATGTCAGAGCTCCGGTCCCAAATAGTCAGACAGATATGCAGGCTATGTGGCTCGGAAAAGGAAAGAGCCAAACATATAGTTTGCGTATGTCCAGATCTGCGCAGCCTAAGAATTCTACATATGGTCGAGCCAGTTCTAAATCCCCACATGGCAATACCCTTACAATTATAATAGAACGAAAGATCGTAACGGTCGCAGTTCTGAAGGACTGAACCCGGCCACATGACCCCGTTATAATAATAATATTTCTGAAATTATTGTGAAAATATTTTTTTTTTCCTAGATGCCAAGCAGCCTTGGACTCTTTAATACCTGGATGGATGACCAATTTTGGCTATGAAAATGAAAAAGCGCGCCGATTCAGACTGAACGTCAGCCATTTATATGTTTATATATATTACTAGCTGACCCACGCAAGTTCGCCTGTGCCAAATCGGTTATTGTGGATGCAATTTTATTTCCAAATGCGAAAAATTAAAAAAAAAACCTAGGACCCGATTGCAGCGTCTCCTACCGGGACAATTGAATTTCCAAGTTATCCAGGGACCCACTCAAACACGTAATTCTAAAAAATACCTAAAACCCGATTGCGGCGCCACCTACCGGGTTTAATTGCGAATACGAACTACCCACTCAAACGTATCTGGTTAAGAAAGGTGAGAAAGACCGGCTTCGTTCTCATCCCTACTCCGTAGTGTTTACTGGGACGTGACACCGGTATAGTCTGGCAAATGAGTGTTGATCCAGAAAGACGCGGAAATTAAAAAAAATCTAGCACTAAGTATAGCAGGAATAAACTGCCTTGATACTTTACTAAAAATAAATATTTTTTTTGTACAAAAATTTTAGCTTTGCCATAAGCTCAGGGAAAATTTAATCAAAATAGAGTGAAAAACATTCACAAAAAATACGGCGACTTGGTTTTAATTAGCTCTTTCTCTGGGATAACTTACCAAGTGATAATTGATCAGTTATCGAGCGGGATGAAAAATGATTAATTACTAAAATGACTATTACAAAATAGGGGTTGGTGATAGAAGGATGAAAATTCAGGGTTGTATGTATTTTGTAATGCTACCTTATAAAAAAATAAAAACAAAAAATTTCGTCCAAAAATAAAAAAAAAATTTAAGGGTGAACGACCCTTATCACTTAGGGGTATGAAAAATATATGTTGGCTGATTCTCAGACCTACTCAATATGCTCACAAAATTTCATGAGAAACGGTCAAGACGTTTCGGAGGAGTACGGGAACGAACATTGTGACACGAGAATTTTATATATAAGATACTAGCTGGCCCGGCAGACTTCGTACTGCCCTCCAACTCCAACTCCAACTCCAACTCCAACTCCAACTCCAACTCCAACTCCAACTCCAACTCCAACTCAAACTCCAACTCCAACTCCAACTCCAACTCGAACTCCAACTCCAACGTGAACTCCAACTCCAACGTCAATGCAAACCTCAACGCCAACGACAACTCCAACCCTAACGCCAACTCCAATTCAAATTGATCGTAGCACTATCTGTCGGGACAAACTAAAATTAAAATAGAATAATATTGAATGCGATGATAGCGCCATTCGTTCCAAAATCAACAACTCCTTATAAATAAGAAATTAATTGAAAAAACATTTTCCAGTAGACCAAATTGTAAATCTAAACCATTCTCGAATCTCCACGAACACACACAAAAAATTTCATCAAAATCGGTCTAGTCGAAGTTACACATCGCGTTGCAAATTGGCGGAGGTGCCAGGTATACCATCAAAGAAAGGATAATTATGATGAGCAATGAAAACTTTGGTTTGTTAGTAAATCTAAACCATTCTCGAATCTCCACGAACACACACAAAAAATTTCATCAAAATCGGTCCAGTCGTTTAGGAGGAGTTCAGTCACATACACACGCACCAAGAAATATATATATTAAGATAAGATTATCTCCGCATTATACTGATTTCTATAAATTTTTGAGTGCCACTACGGCCATGCATATCGTTGCATCATATTCTGCGATGAGATCTTCCTGACATCTAACTTATTGATTAAAAGTTATGGAAAAATTATTTTATTTTGAAAGTAAAAGTAACTCGATTTAATTTAAGATATGCAAATTCACTGCATATTATCACTAGATAATAAATTAAAAGATAATAAATGTGCTGGTCATAAATATTTTTTTGATTCGGAATATTCTCTGAATGTATAAAAAACTACTGAACAAACTCACATAATGAAAAAAATCAAAAAATTATAAAAAATAATACTTCCAACAATAATTCGGTTAGAGTTTGTTTTCGAAGATTCCTCTTTCCAATAAATCTGAAAGAAAAAATTAACGTTTCATGTGCCGTTCTAGTGAAAAACTGTATTTTAAGACTAAATCTATGCATAATTAGATGATATAAACAACGAATCGATATTCTATGTACAGGGTCTTCTATTAAACCCGAAAGTAAAAATCAAAATTTCTGAGGTAATATTATCTTCAAAAAGTCAATAAATATATACCTATAAATTAATCTAAATAAATAAATGGTGGTTCTATTTATTAATATATTTTTATGAAAGATTGATAATATTGTATTCAAATTGTTTTGGTAAATTATATATTACAGAGATGAATGTATTATTTCAAAGCGATATTTGGGACTACATTGTCTACTACATACTACTAGAACGGGGTCGTGTGGCTTGGTCCAGACCTTCAGAACTGCGACTGTGATACGATCTTTTGTTCTATTACCCTACTTGTTCAATCCTAAGGACATTGTCAATGGTGTTAACTGATGACGTCCTTAGGACCCCTGGGCTATCACGTCGTCAGGTTTTAAAACTGGCTCACACATATGTAAAATTCTTAGGCTGGCCAGCTCTGGGGATTTGCAAACTATTTGTACCGACAGTGACCTGTCAGCAGTACTGTCGCTACAAATAACAATCGTACCGCATGGACAAGTCAGCAGTCCCACCATTACTTGAAACTGAGCTTGTGGCAGCTGCAGAAGCTTTCTGGAATAGTATGGTGAGATAATTGCTCACATAAATATGTCGATGGAAACTCAGTTGAATAACGTAGGTATATCAATATCTTGAATCATTGGGAAAGAAATTGCTTTTGGCTACGAAGATTTTCAAGGTTTATTCCTGCCTCGAATATATCTTTCAAGTTGTCAATTCTTCTTCAATTTCATCAAGGGACCTCAGAAACTTTGAGAAATAAAGGATTGTAAACTAGTTTCAGAATACCTTTGTCTTTGCATACCGGAAATTTCAAATTTGTTACATGGAGTATTATGTTTTTTTTGTTATTCTTCTTTTACATTGACATTGTGTTCACCAATTATTTGATTCAAATAATGGAACACTTTTGATTTTGTATATCAATAACTCCTTTTTAGCGATAAAAGCATTGATATTCTCTTCATATGCAAATATGTTGCCCATACCGTGAAATTTTAAATTTCCTGACTCTTGGAGTTGAAGGTTCAATCTCAATTTGAGCAAAAAACTAAATTAGGAAAGGCCATTTGAAAGTTGGACTCGCAGAACCAATTCTTTTGTTGAAAATATTTTCACTCTTTCTCTCAGATCATACAACCTTGAAATGATATTATCTTTGGAAAGCCAACGCATCACTGTGTGTTCATAGTTCAAATCAGAGCACAATTGTTTCAAGAGACAAGTATTCATTGAACATTTTTTGATGAAGTTAAAATCTTCTATCGCTGTTTTCAGCGCAATATATAAGAAGCATCATACGTATAAATCCCCGCAAATTATCACTGAAAACCATGCCCCTCATCAATCGACTTATTTCATCCAAAACATCGACACCTTGCGAAGCCGTTTCTAGTTCTTTGGAAAACAGTGGTCATGCAGTAATTGAACAAATACAAGTAATTGGCACCATTGTTAAATGTCGGTGGATTCATCACATTGCAGAGCTAAATGATGACTTTATCCTTTCACGTACTTGTTCCTCAATATCATTGTACATTAGGTAGGGCCTTTATTAATTTTTTTACGCCATACAATGGGCACACTTTGGTTACTCGTACACTCGCTCGTACATCTATGGGCGAATAGAAAAAAAGGATGAGCAGTGTGAATAGGGCTTTTACTCAATATTCTTATGATGGCTTCGCGGACTACCTCGGGTGCTTCCAGGGGCCACCAGTGGTCCGCGGACCACTGGTTAAGAACCATTGGTTTATATGAACATTTTGATGACCTGAGATGAAAATACCTGAAAATTTGAATTAATTTGTCCGGAGGTTCGGGAGTTATAGGTAACCAAATGTTCAGCTGGAATCAATAAACCACCCTGCCCATATTTTAATTTTGTTATTTGGATCCCCTATAGCAGGGGTGGCCAACTTGATGAGAACCAAGATTTACTATTTACTGAAAACTCTGTGCGATCGACCAATATAGCTATATAGATCTATAATTGTAGAAATTTCAAACGGAATTCAATGCTGTCTGCCTCTCCACGATCTTCTGGACCTATAGCTACGATCGACCAGTCGATCGCGATCGACTGGTTGGCCACCCGTGCCCTATAGGTACCATCGGTTTATCGTCGAACTATATACAGTTATTCTCATTCACTAGACTCACTAGAGAATATTTCATGATACCTATACTTACCTAAGTGATTTCCGGTAAAGGGTTGATAACAAAATTCATTACATTCATGATATTCAATTTTGCTATGTACAGATAATTTTGCGTGACCTTCATGGTGAAACGTTTGAATGATATATTGTCGGCCTAATGATTGATATCCAAGATGTTATATTGTTGGATTAATGGCTGACATCCAAAATTACTTAAATGTAAAAAAAGAATGTGAGCTCATTGAATTTCCATTGTAAACAAGCAATTTATAGACATTGAAATAAAAATGTCGATCGATGTACCTATCTATGTCATTCTAGTTGCTCTTTGCTGGCTATATCTATTAATGGACGATTTCTAATTTTAAAAAATTATTTCCATTTAGGTATAAAGAACCTTCACATTTAGCCGACACAAATTTTCACGCTATAATTAATGATATCCATTGTTTTGTCACACCTTTCTCTCTTAAGACATAGGTATCCTATAAGGAAAAGGAATTTTTACGTCTGATTGTTCAATGACTCATTTAGAGTGATCTGAATTTGGTCCAACAAATTTTAGAGCATTACTTTTGGTTCAGAATTGTGTGCAATTGTGAATAACCGTTATAGTACTCCAGTTAGGGTCAAATCCAAACGATTGTTACCACAATTTTGAGAGTGATGAATATGTCATCTCGAAATTATTACAATTAATACTTTCATTTTAATTTGAATTAAAAATTGGTTCAAGCACTGGTGTGAAGTTAGGAGCTTTTGCGCGTATTTTCTATTGTCCATTCTTCTGTATTGGACACTCTTAATCGAATTTACCATGGAAAATTATATTGTCCATTCTCCTACATTGGACACTCTTAATTCGAATTTGCCATGGTAAATTCGAATCAAGAGTGTCCATATAGAAGAATGGACAATAGAACATACGCGCAAAAGCTCCTGACTTCACATCAGTGCTTGAACAAATTTTTTTTTTCGTAATTTTTTAAAAATTTTCTGGGGGTACGGTTCTCACAGAATTGTACACACGCCTGTATGTCTATATTCTACAAACTAGTTATCAAGCTTCAATTCGATCGGATCTATATTTTCTTAGTTATTCAGGAAATAATATCCCAGGTGGGTATAACTCCGAAACCGATGGTCTGATTATGCCCAGAAACGAACTTAACTCTCCCATTGGGATGTTCAACCTACCCTGAAAATTACTCCTTTCGTTCGAAAGTTATCCCGGCAACGGTATCCCATCGAGCTACTAAACTCACACAAGGCTGCTCGGATTCTCACAAAATTTCACAAACGTCGTTAGTATTGCATTCTACTCACCAAGTTTCAATTCGATCGGACTTGTATTGGTTGAAAACAACATTATTACTCGGAAACCATTGGGCCGATGATGCCTATTAACGAACTTGTCCGTAGTATGGCGATGCGCCACCTACCCTGAAAATTTCAAGTCGTTGTCTCTTTCCGTTCTCAAGTAATCGTGGCAACGGACGGCCGGCCTACCGGACCGAATAAAATTTGATCTCAAATTCTTCATCAGGGAGTCGAACCCAATCGTTTGAGAACATTTTCGACAAAAAAAATCGAAAATTACAGATATTTGGGCAAAATGATAACGCGATGTTCCCCAGAACATACGCGCAAAAAATCAGAGTAAATTAGTGAAGTTGCCAAAATAAAAAAGTTGGGAAATTACTGAGGTCAGTCTGCTTTGGTACGATTCTTCACATTTATAGCCAGAGTGGTCACCCATCTAGGTACTGAACTCGCCCAAGACTGCTACGCTTTCAGGAAAAAGATATTTTCACAATATTTCCGTCAATATAGATCCGAGTTTAAATCTAGAACTTGGCTGTGAATGGAGCAGGTTTTTTTTTAATTTAACCTTAGAAAATAGAACAATGTTGTAAGAATTCAACTAATCAATTATCGTATTCCATATTCTTAATTCTTTCCGATTCATTTTTCGTCAGTATTTTGTGCAAATATAGATTTCAAATCATTTTTGAAATCAAACTCTCATTCAGTACGAACTAAATAATCTACAGCATCTCTAGTCTGAAAATATATATTTCAAATCATCAAAATACATCCGATAGACCATATTTGATATAAAAATAACTTTTTTCTACCTCCTCTGAAACTGACATTGGTGAATTTTCAGAATTAACTATATCGTAGTGAATCGTTAAAAAAATATATAATAATATGGAAAAGTCTTAAAGATTTTAAGTTACTTACGCTTTTTTATTGTTTCTTGTTTTATATTATGTAGAATATTTTTGATTTCGACAAAACCTCAAATCTTGGGTACCCTTTTATACATGGATCAAAATATCGTTTAACTTTCATTCAAATGGGTCCAAATCTATAAAATAATTCCATAAGTACCATTATTTAACACTTAAATTAAATAACACTTTTTGGCGCTCTAGTTCCTCGGAACTGAGTGCTTATCAATTTGCCCAAATATCTGTAATTTTCGAATATTTCGATGAAAATGGTCTTAAACGATTTGGTTCGACTCACTGATCAAGAATCCGTGGTCGAAATTCATTCTGTCCGGCCGGCCGGCCGCCCGCCCGGCCGTAGGCACGATAACTCTCGAACGGAATGAGCTAGAGAGTTGAAATTTTCAGAGTAGGTTTGGAGGATGAATATCTCGGCTAAGTTCGTTACTGGGCAAAATCGGACAGAAGGTTTCGGAGTAATAAGAAAAAAAATTTTTTTTCACAAAACAAATTCCAAATTAAATTTTTTTTAATAAGCAGTTTTATCATAAGAATCCATTCATATCTATTTTAACTCTAACAAGCTAATACTTTCGGAGATATGATTTTTCAAAATTTAAATGTAAATCGTATTTCACAGATTGATATAATTATTCTATGTATATACATAGAATGTACTATGTATGAATTGTCATAAAGTCAACTTGACAGAAGGAAATATTGTAGCTTCAAGAATATTGGGGTTGAAAAACTCGTATTTTAGCGATGCAACGGGGACCTCACCGAAAATGTTTGAAAATATTACGTAAATATTGAAAGCATAATTCTGTAGTTCGAGAGAGGAGAAAATTTTGTGAACGTAGATCAGGAAATTTTTGATCGATTACAAGGTAATTTATTATTATTTATCTTCTTTTATACATGTTTTATGGAATACCTACTATTTGTAGGTACTTTAAACCTGTTTTGGGCAATTGTCATACGAAACTTGTTTTTTTGGCGCTCTAGTTCCTCGGAACAGAGTGCTTATCAATTTGCCCAAGTGTCTGTAATTTTGGAATTTTTGGCTGAAAATGGTCTCAAATGATTTGGTTCGACTCACTGATCAAGAATCCGAGTGCGAAATCGATTCTGTCCGGCCGGCCGACCGGCCGTAGGCACGATAACTCTCGAACGAAAGGAGTTAGCGGATTGAAAATTGCAAGGTGGTTTTGGAGCGTAAATATCTCGGACAAGTTCGTTAATGGGCGAAAACCATCAAGGAGTTTCGGAGATATGGCCGATTTTAGTAAAAATATTTTTTATGAATATTTCCGAAACCGATCACTCGATCTATCTGAAATTTAGCACCAAATTGTAGAACCATGACCTTTATACGCATGTGAAGTTTTGTATTGACCAGATTACCGCAAAGTGTCAAAAAAAGAATTTGAAAATGTGGTGCAGTTCTCATTCTCATGATTGCTCATTTAATCTTGATAAATAAACTATTATTTGAATTGAATTTCCTTTATGATGCAGTTCTATCATATGAATACATTGATATAATTCCCAACTCTGAGAAACCAATACCAGATATAATTTGTCTGTTTGAACTAGAGCGCCAGAAAGCTCCTGTCCACAGGGCTTGAACCCATTTTTTAATTTAATAAATCTATAAATTATTCCATAAGTACCATTATTTAACACTTAAATTAAATAACACATTTTTAATTTAATTTCATTTAAATGCACTAAATCTCGAAAAGCAGCAGGATTTGACGGAATTTATCCTGAATTCATCAAACACTTGGGCAAAAAAGCCTTGTCCTGGTTATTATCATTCTATAATAATATTCTGAATACTGGAAATATTCCAAAAGTATTCCGCAAAGCGAAAGTCATAGGAATTTTAAAACGTGGAAAGGATTCTTCTGATCCTAGCAGTTATCGACCCATTAGTCTGTTGAGTGTTCCTTTTAAAATTTTAGAAAGATTGATTCTTTTTAGGATTGAATCGTCTGTAGAAGACGTTCTACAGAATTGCCAGAAGGGCTTCAGGAAAAATAGAAATTGCTGTGATCAGGTTCTTAGTCTAACTACTTATATCGAAACAGGTTTCAATAGTAAAATGAGAACAGGAACAGCATTTGTGTATTTGTCGGCAGCATATAACACGGTATGGAAAGATGGTTTGATTTTCAAACCTTATGCTCATTTAAAGTGTGGAAAATTGGTTCGTTTACTCGAAAATATGCTCTCGGATAGAAGGTTTCGTGTTTTTATTGATAATAATAGTAGTAAATTCAAGAATTTGATTAATGGTCTCCCACAAGGTTCAGTTTTAGCACCTTCTTCTTTTCAATTTATATCTGTGTGATATTTCTGCTACTTCGTCTGAGAAATTCATCTACGCTGATGACATTGCCCTTGCATTTCGTCATTCTGATTTCCAAAGTATAGAAAATAATCTATCTGCAGATTTAGATATTCTGAAAAAGTACCTATTTCAGTGGCGTTTGTGTCCGAAGCAGAATAAAACTGAGGTTTCTTGCTTTCATTTGAACAATCACCAAAAATATAGAACGTTGAGTGTAACTTTCGGTGATTCTTTCTTGAGACATAATTTTCATCCTAAATATCTAGGAGTGAAACTAGATTCATCTTTGAATTTCAAAGCTCATTTGGATGATTTGCGTCTGAAGTTGAATACGAGTAATAATATTCTGCAGAAATTAGCTGGTACTTCATGGGGTGCTGATGCAGCTACTCTTTGAACGGTTGCCTTAGCCGTGGTTTTTTTCTGCCGCTGAATATTGTTGCCCCGTCTGGTTTAATAGTGCTCATACTCAAAACATTGATGCACAGTTGAATTCATCTATGCGAATCATCACTGGAACTATTAGATCTTCACCTATTCACTGGTTGCCAGTTCTTTCAAACATTGTCCCGTCCCACATTCGCAGTCAGACGGCTGTTTCAAATTCTTGGAATAAATTTCATTCTTTTCCGAATTCATTTCCGATTATCTCCTACATTCCAGACAATAAGATTCCCAGATTGAAGTCACGAAACCCTTTATGGTCCAACTGTTTTGTTAATTCGAATAAAAGTGACTAGGAAGTTTGGCGGTCTGAATAGATTTCTTGCAATTTATGCAACAAAGATTTAATTTATGATCCATCAAATAGAGTTCCTGGGTTTGATCTTCCAAGGAGAATATGGTCTATTCTGAATCATCTAAGAACCGGTCATGGTCATTGCAACAGCATGCTATTCAGGTGGAACTCAGTTGTGAGCCCTAGTTGAGAATGCGGGGAAGCAGAGGAAACCATAGATCATTTAGTTAATAATTGTCACATATTATATAGATTCAAAGATGGTTTTAGGGCTATTCATAATGTTTCTGAATCTTTTTTAGAATGGGTAGCGAGTTTCAAATCTATTTAATAAAATATAGAATATTCCATTCTTAATTTGTTCGTTTTCTCCCTTTGTCTTTTCCTTTTCCAGATTGGGTTTCGGGTACCTTGGAGAAACTTCTCTGGTTGTTGAAGGAAGAAGCGATAATGAAGAAAAAGATGCCCTTCAATATTTAATATTTCAGCATATTTTGTTAACAATTTCAATTTTCATAAATCACAACACTAACGGGGAGATAGGGTTTTTTTGCTGAGGTTTTTTCCCTAAGCTCTAGTATCATATATCAAATTATATGGTACCCCGTTATACTAACCTCTGCTAACACTTTTTTCATACACATGCTTTATTGTTAGATAAAAAACAAATTGTAATGCTTAAGTTCAAAAGAATATATATATATATCATTCCCAACTCCACAGTCCCCAGGGCTACGCACTTTTATTGAATAAATCTTGCTTGCGCTTGCGTTAAGCGTTTAGGCTTCTTATCAGAGAATCTGGCATCATAGAATAGTATTCACTACTTGACATATACATGACAGAGCGTATTCAAACTTGATACATTTTGATATGCTTAAAATTGGTAGACGGAGGCGCAATATCTTAAAAAATGTTAAGTACTACTTTGCTTCGTAAACCGGTTTCTTCTCAAAAACCAAGAGATAAAATTCTTTTTTCGCAAAAAATGATCGAACATGAAACGTTGATATTGCCTGACATAGCCTGCTTCGAATATAGTCATTCTGTTGCCAAAACATCAAGTTAAGTAGATTCATCTGAACATTGGTTACACGATCAACAGTCAAATAGAAATTGAAATGCTTCAAAACATGATTTTACTGCACGATTTGCGATTTCAAAGGTTTATTATTTGGGAAAATTATTAGGTCACCAAACAACAAATGCAACTGTCTCCACTATCCGCTAGGGAAGTCCGAAGGATACTCCGATGGGCATTCATTGAGAAATTGGACATTCGGTTTCACAATACATTCTTATAGGTAAAGGATTTTATTTATAGTGATTAAGATATGCGTCATCGTTAACATACTTTCGTCTACCTTGAGTAATGTATTCATTCAATGGACACCTGCAATGACTCATGATTCATCAGGACCTGATATCAACTTTGAACTTGAGAACTACTTACTTATTATGATAGGATTGATAGGAGTTATTACATTACCTAGTACCTACGCATTCTTATCTGAGGCAATTTGAACGATGTTTATTACCAATTCATCAAATACCATTCAATATTTAGAGAAACGTGTAGGAGTTTTGGTCCAGATTTATTCTTCGAAATGGTGAAGGTTGAATTCATGGAATTACATTTGATTTTCAGGTTTTTCCTTTCTCTCTGGGTCCTTTCCGAAACATCATCAATGGCCACCGAGAACGCCCGATAAAGTTAGCTATCTCTTATCATATCATATGTCAAAAAGATACTGAGAATGGGTAAATCAAACCAAAACTATACTCTATTAACTTTTATAAAGTCTGCCGGTTGGTCATGATTTAGGTCTATCACGTTTTTGTAACTAAAACGACGGCATTTTCTTCGAATAATAAAGAACTCTTCGCTTTGAAATTGAAAATGCCAAAGGCAGTTTTGAAGAAGCAGAGACAAAGTACACATCAGGAAGTGCTATACAGAACTGAAATCTGCAATAGGAGAACTTCATTCTGTCTTAGGACATGTTGAACCCTCGAATGAAATTACTTAGTTTACTATCCTATCACAATATTTTATGAAGGTTTAACAGTGACTACTACATTTTTAAACGGGTGCATTTCAAATTGTGCAACAAGGTATTTAAATCTCTTCTGTAGTCTCATTTCTTGAGAATTTCGAAAAGAGGGGAATTCCACGTCTGCTCATTTAGAAGTTCTACCGGGATATTCAGGTACTTTTATTCTTTTTGGCGCTCTAGTTCCTCGGAACTGAGTGCTTATCAATTTGCCCAAATGTCTGTAATTTTCGAATATTTCGATGAAAATGGTCTTAAACGATTTGGTTCGACTCACTGATCAAGAATCCGTGGTCGAAATTCATTCTGTCCGGCCGTCCGGCCGTAGGCACGATAACTCTCGAACGGAATGAGCTAGAGAGTTGAAATTTTCAGAGTAGGTTTGGGGGATAAATATCTCGGCTAAGTTCGTTATTGGGCGAAATCGGACAGATGGTTTCGGAGTAACAAAAAAAAATTTTTTTTTTTACGAAACAAATTCCAAATTAAATTTTTTTTAATAAGAAGTTTTATCATAAAAATCCATTCATATCATTTTTAACTCTAACAAGCTAATACTTTCGGAGATATGATTCTTCAAAATTTCAATGTAAATCGTATTTCACACATTGATATAATTATTCTTTGTATGCATTGTCATAATGTCAACTTGACAGAAGGGAATATTGTAACTTCAAAAATATTGGGGTTGAAATACTCGTATTTTAGCGATGCAACGGGGACCTCACCCGAAAATGTTTGAACATATTACGTAAATATTGAAAGCATAATTCTGTAGTTCGAGAGAGGAGAAAATTTGGTGAACGTAGATCAGGAAATTTTTGATCGATTACAATGTATTTTATTTATTACTCATCTTCTTCCATATTATTACTCATCTTCTTTCATACATGTTTTATGGAATACCTACTTTAAACCTGTTTTGGGCAATTGTCATACGAAACTTGTTTTTTTGGCGCTCTAGTACCTCGGAACAGAGTGCTTATCAATTTGCCCAAGTGTCTGTAATTTTGGAATTTTTGGCTGAAAATGGTCTCAAACGATTTGGTTCGACGCACTGATCAAGAATCCGAGTGCGAAATCGATTCTGTCCGGCCGGCCGACCAGCCGTAGGCACGATAACTCTCGAACGAAAGGAGTTAGCGGATTGAAAATTGCAAGGTGGTTTTGGAGCGTAAATATCTCGGACAAGTTCGTTCGATCTATCTGAAATTTAGCATCAAATTGTAGAATCATGACCTTTAACGCATGTGAAGTTTTGTATTGACCAGATTACCGCAAAGTGTAAAAAAAAAATTTTGAAAATTTAAAAAAAGTTTTTCCACAATAACTCTCGAACGGAATGAGCTAGGTAGTTGAAATTTTCAGAGTAGGTTAGGGAGATGAATATCTCGGTTAAGTTCGTTATTGGGCAAAATTGGCCAGATTTAATTCGATTTCTTCCATGGTGCAGTTCTCATTCTCATGATTGCTCATTTAATCATGATAAATAAACTATTATTTGAATTGAATTTCCTTTATGATGCAGCTCTATCATATGTATTCATTGATATAATTCCCAACTCAGAGAAACCAATACTTTCGGAGATATAATTTGTCTGTTTGAACTAGAGCGCCAGAAAGCTTCTGTCCACAGGGCTTGAACCAATTTTTTATGAACTATCACAAAGTAACGGACTACTCTATCCATTATTTTTCAATAAAATTCCAACACTTGATTCTTGATTTCCGTGCAAGAAAATAGCATAACTGAATCTTCCAACCAGTTTATATACGTGAAATATTTTCCATAGTAACAACAGATGAAAAATTCTCCGGAACAGTCGCCAGGTCTTTGGAATTGTTGAATTCACATAATATCTCCTCATATTCATTATTTTTCCCAAGAAAATTCACATTGTGAAAAATACGTAATTACTACTAGTTCTATGTAGAGAGGACAACGTTGCGTAGTTATCTAGTACACTTTCGAAATAATAATGTTACTCGAATTCCAATCATCAAAAAATTTTTCAGGCATCGATTTCAGTACTCACAGTGAATTCTCTTATATCTTCTATCGACTGAAAACGGGTGCCTCGAAGTAGTAATTTGAGTTTCTAAAAGAGAAAACAGTCGACCACAGCCTTATCAGGGGAATGCGATTATTGAGTTTTTGGCCAGAAATGTATTCACAATCATATATAGCCTTGTGAGATGGCGCTTTATATGATGGTGCAAAATTCACAAGTTTTCTTTACACAAATCTGGTCTTTTTCTATGAATTTGCGGTCTCAAACGTCACATAACGTTCAGAATATTTTCTTTACTCAGGCCGCTCGTATACCAACACGACGAGACCGCAACGCGACTGCGACGATACTTTTTAACGAGGAATTTACGTCGCATCGCCGTATCTTTGGTGTGGGCGCTTCTATCACACACCACGTACCGCGACTTCTAAGCGACACGAAGTCGCGGTCGCGTTGCGGTATCGTAGTGCTGGTATACGAGCGGCCTTACTCTCTCACCTTCTGGCTAGTACTTTTCCGCTAGCATTTGGGTTGCCAAAGTAAAACTTTTCCGCATCGTTCGAAACAAATATTTTGCGGAACGGAAATGTCAAACTGATCAAAATTGTTGTTGTTAGAGGAAATTTTCATGAATATATTTCAGAAACGGGTGATTATTTAACTCTTGCAAGTGTACAGAACTCCACATTTCAATTATTATTTCCGATATTTGCTTTAAAACTTGAAGAAATAGATATTCAAGATAAATTCTCTGGAACAATTTTCTCAAGCAACAGAACTTGTAGATTTTAACACATGATTATGTCAGAAATTTTTTCAGATTGTATACACCTCAAGCTTTTCTCTCCTACTTAAAAGTTGTAAACACTGTTGAAATGAGCAGTTCTTGTAGTGATCTTCCGCATTCCATATTGCAGGCGACTAACGAAGTAAGTTTGAGTTTATTACCAACAAAATATAGAGTCAAGTCTGAAACAGAATATCAGAATTCTGAAAACTGGTATCACTGTAAAAGGACAACAAGCCTCGAGGGGGAAGTAATGCATAATTAGCATAATTTTTAAATTTGAAGAAGAAATTTCAGCCCAGAACACTATGGAGCAATGTTGAATAGTTTACTCAAAGTGAAGAGCAACTTGGATTTGAGTGAATATTTTAAACTCACTTCGTTTTTAAAGAAGCAATATGTTGGGTACCGTCCGAAAAAAAACAAAATATTGGAAAAAAAGTGAAGTTTTTCGATTTATGGAAGATGCACACGATGAAATTTACCTTCTCATCAAATTTGCGACAAGGGAAATTTGATAGAGGTCAAAATCCCGGACACAAAAAACAATAATTTGTTGTTTCCAATGAAATGAATCATGGATATTATTTGCAGCTCTACCATAAATATGCGAATTCGATGAAACGAAATACTACGCACAGGCTTTTTTCTGTCCGATATGGGACAAGGAGCATGTAGTACCCCATGTGTGGGAATAAATTCGTTCGGAAAAATGCTTTCGTAAATAGCAGCATATTTAAAATTGGAAAATCCTGAGCAGTACACTGGTCACAGTTTCAGACGTCGTCGGCTACTATGTTGGCCAATTCTGGGGAAGGAATAACCAATGTTAAGATCCTGGGAGGCTGTAAATCTTCCACTTTCGCTGAGAGTTACATCGACGAGTCAACTAACCAAACACATTGAAATGTCTAAAGAGATATTGTTGACAGATAACTTTACTTTGAATAATCAACCTTTATCAACCCATCGCTACAGCTGTCCTACAGAGAATTATCAACCTTCGACTGTCCTTCAACTTCAACGAACAAGAATATTACTTGTCCCTTTTGCGCCGAATCAGTGTTTATTGAGACACCCATTGAATGACCTGACAGGATCAGCAATCAATTTACAATATTTGAATAATTGTTCTTTCGAACAAATAATTTGATATTTCTTCTTTTTTGTTTGTTATTGTTTATTTTTGAGTTGTTTCATTCCGGATTAATTAAAAGTTTCAGAATAAATTATTATATTCAAATTTGGTTATTTCTTGTTATTATAAGACTCTCGAAGGAAAAACATTGTTCCTAACACGTGCGCAAAGTGACTTTTCCGCACGCAAAAACATATCTAACTGTATAACTGTAAATGGGTACGGAAAAGTATCACTTTTCTAAATTTTCAATCATTGTTGAAATATCAAAACACACTTGGAATGAACTGACAAATTGGAGCACTGTCAACAAACTAAATGACAGATAAGAGTCAACTCCGCATGAGTACCCATAGATGCCATTTGTGCCAACTCGTGACCGAAACAATCCTTTTAAGCGGAATTCTTAAATGATTAATTTCTGGTATCTACTTGACAGTATGTAGGGTATGGTTAATTCAGTCGTACCTCCTATGGAAATAATACTTACTGTAAAATTATGTGCAATTGAAATGAAACAAAATCTTCTGAATCTCCTGAATCTTTACTTAGTTGCCTTTCAATCTAAAATCATAGAATCTTGACAATCTTTTATCGAAATAGGTAGGTATTTCAATAACCTAGCCGCCTAATTCGTACCGACTATAGCCTTAGTCGTACTTAAGGGGTTAAGTGTAGTTAGCTTTTTCTTAAAATCGTATTTTGTTTTTTTTGCATTTTCTTAAAGCATAATATCTCATAAATATTCTCCGAAAATTTTAAGTAAATTCGAGAAATACTTTTCGAGTTATTCGATAATTAGTAAAGGGCTCTCGGGAGCTGTGGGCGAGAGCAGGTAGCTAAGATCAGGTAGCTAGAAGCTAGCGTGCTAACGACAAGTCACCAGAAGGTAGAATGCTACGTAGACAACATCAAATAGATATTTTGGAAGCTGCCACAACGGCTAAAGAACTATTGCATGGCCCAGGAATAGATAACTCTGCAAGTAATCAAATAATTCGTGAATTGAGTGTTAAACTTCAAATGCGTTTTTCTCAAAACTATGTTCTTTGAACTGGTGACCACTGTAGCTCGAAAACCTCTCGGTGGATTTTAATGAAATTTATACAGCTTTTCGAAAACATGAAAAACTAGTGCCTGATCGAAGGATTTTCTTTTTTTTTCTAATTTCGATTTTTTATAAGCAATTTACTGTAGTTTTTTTCCCAAAAATATGGAAAAGATTTTCCTGAGGCTGCCATTTTGCTAATTTAAAAGAAAAAACTAAAAGCTTCGATCAGTCACAAGATTACCTATTTATAAAACGAATTTTTTTTGTCCCATTGATTTTTGATGAATCTCCAAGGATAAGTGATGGTCACCGCAAGAACCTTCGGTTGGAACTGGATCGACACAAATGGCCATTACTTTTAAATTAATTAATTATTTTTTCTGAAATTTCTGTCAGAGCAAGTCGAAACTTTATTCAATGATGATCTATTTCTACTTTTCTAAAATAAGATAATTTAGTGGCAAAAAAAAATATTTAAAATTGTCATTTTTTCGTGTCTCTAACTACACCTAACCACTTAAACAATTGGCTGTAGTGAAGACATAATGAACTATAGGTATATAAAATAAAAGAGATCACACGAACGACTGAAAAATTACAAACAGTTCAGTCTGAGATAAGACATCAATATCACTTTTTTCCTGATATTGTCTTCTCCTTGTTAAAGCGATGAGGTACCTTGTTTCAATTTTTTAGCAAGCTCTAAGGCAATTCAGTGTAGTTAATCCGAAGAAACAAGACTCTAAATTCATCAAATGCTGTTGTAATATTTCCTCCATGTCTGGTGACATATCACTGGATCTTCCAAATTGTGTTCTTTTATTCAAACCTTTGACATATAGTCTTCGGTATATAACATTTTTTACTGGCTTCTTTAAATCCAATTTCCCCATTCCGATGTTTCTGTAAAGCTTCATCCATATCATCCAGCTTTCAAGGTTTGTTCACTTTCGCCATATTTACTCCTGCTGAAGAGTTGAGTAAATTATTAAACAATTTTCATAATACCCTAAGTCGTACCGTTAGGAGTAGGTAAGTACATAATTACGAGTCAAGCAGTTGAGTAATTCAAACTGCGTCATGAAATTCATACGCGTCAAAAATCCAAAACCGTTTACAAGTTTGTTTTTCGAGTGTAAAACAGTGAACCAGTACCTACACTTTAATCGTTGTAATATTTCGATATTTTGCCAATCTCCAACAAAAGATCCGATCCAGTTTAAATCTAGAACTTTGTTGTAAAATATGTTTTTTGAGTTTCTTGCGAATTTTCAACGATATCAAACAGATATTTTCTGAGATACAGAATTTTTTGCAATATTATTTTAAAAATGATTTTGTAATACGATCTTCACAATATTCATAATATCATAATTCATCATTCACAATATACATAAGTCTTCGTTTCGATATTTTTCAAGTGACTACCAAGTTTTAATCCGATCATATGAGTATTTTTTAGTGACCGACCGAAAGTTCGGTTTCGGTTTCGGTTTCGGCCAGTTTCGGCCAAGAAATCTAGTTTCGGCCTTAGTTTCGGTTTCGGCCCAAAATGGCCGAAACTTTCGGCCGGGCCGAAACTTGACTGTTCGTGAATTGTCCTGGTCATTTGGCCAGGAGTTAAAAGTAGGTATACATAATAATTGTCGTACAAGTTATCTTTGTTAAGACTGAGATATCATGGGAATTCACTTTAATGATAATTAATTGGATTACATAGGATGATTCCAAATAAGACGTGAAACTTGGAGGAGGAGTTAGTATGTCTCATTAGCTGTTGTTTAATACATATTTATTAATAACCGAAAATCAACAGTTTTTGGAGTTCGGGTGATTTTTAAAAGATTTCTGAACTTAGTTCATATTTCGTCAATTTTTTCTACGTTGACCAAATTTGATGATAATTTTGGTTTATTTTCATCAGAAAAGGATATGATATGTACGAAAAAATCGAAACTATGCTGTATGGGAGGTTGAAAAAGAATGTTTGATCATGATTAAGTATGATTTGAAATGTACTATATGAATAAATGAAAAATCAATTTCTAATATCAAATTGTCTGCAACTTTCGAATTTCACAATTTTGTATGCCAAAATTATTTTAAAAGCTTGCCAAATTCCTTCTTAATTCTATAAAAGATTTCGTTAGATTGCATTAACTAGTTTCGTTTCAGCAGATTTTTTATAAGCAACCTTTTGAATGTCCGGCATATAAAATAGTGAATGTGTATCAAAAGACAGCGTGAGTAAATTTCAGGCGGAAAATAACAACTGAAAATATCAGAAAGACGGCATGTGCTTGCCTATATGGAATGGTGGAACATAATTTATCAATACATTTTCTAATGAAATTTCGAGCTCATTTGCAACAAAAAAATATTGAATTCGTTATTTTTCTCTATTTGCTTCTTACATCCCCTTTCAAATCATACTAATTCTTTTTCATCAGAACCAGAACTCAAATATCTCGGAAACTGTTGATTTTTCGTCATCAATAAAAATTGCTCAAACCACAGCAAATTCTCCATACTAACACCTCCTCCAAGGTTGACGTCTGATTTGGAATTACCCTGCATACTTCGACTGATTATTTTTTCAACTTGGTAATACCAAAATAATAAATTATTTTATTTAACACTGCTTAACTGTTTTTATGTATATGCAAATAAAATTGTAACAAATACAGTAGATTTCAGTATGAAATATAAAATTTCGGTTTTGGTTTCGGTTTCGGCGAAACTGAGACGCTGGCCGAAAGTTCGGATTCGGTTTCGGTTTCGGCTGAAAAACCAGTTTCGGTCGGACACTAGTATTTTTCGAGTTATTAGGAAACAAAATTTCAGATTTCAAACGGTGCATTTGGAATCCAAACATACCCTGCAAATTTCAACTCTTTAACTCATTGTATTCGAGAGTAATCGGCCGGCCGGCAGAATTAATTTTGACGTCGGATTCTTCATCAGTGAGTCGAAAATTATAACAGACTTTTGGGAAAACTGTTAGGCACTGTGTTGATGTGAACAAACGTGCCAAAAACATGCTTTTCAACTATTTTTGCTTCACCAGAAGCCTGCTGGCAATACACTTGTTCACGTGAGCTCGCTTGACTAAATAGTTCAGGTTGACGACATTAGATGGCGTAATTTATAATTATCAGACAAGATATTACCGGGGTACGACTTACTTGTTTCACATGCATACGGTTCCATTCGTTTCGGTTTCTATTCGGTCGCTGGCGACAAGTGTGAAACGGTGCTTCGGCATAGATTCGGTAACGAACTGAAACCGAATACTCCCTCGACACGAATAGGTTTCAATAAGGTCTGAATTCGTGTGCAGGAAAGACAGATCAACCGAGACGTTCACACAAACACCGTTTAGTTTCGGTTTTAACCATAAAATAAGTTTTTCATTTTTGTGTTTTTTGTCCATTTCATAGTCATTTTCTGTAGTACAACCGCCATAGCCACTTTGACAAATTCATGAATTAGTTTGTATTCCTGGTGTTCACAATTTTTAATATAGTGACTACAGTTTTTTGTTCTTTTTGACATGTTATTTCTCATTGACGAAGTTGTATAAGGACACTTCATGGTTTCGAGCAAAATTTTTTGATGTTATGTTCCTCATGTTGAGTAAGTAACACGTGTATTTGTTTTGCACTAGAATTTTAAGGCTGAATTGTTGTAGTTTTCCCTGAGGAAGGACTCGAGAGAGTTTGAAAGCTTGGAACATATCAATAAAGAGGATTTTACATTGAATCTTAGTTGTGACTACAATCCCGATAACTACCTTTGTTTCAATTCATCCAACGTAGTCGATACTTCCACAAACTATAAAATAAGTATTTTCTTCTGTGGTTTTAACCTCAACTCGAGCAGATTTATTTCAATCTTTCCCAAGCCGGCCCGGTAGTCTAGCGGTAGAAATACTAGCTAGGGTGCCGGAGTCGCGGGTTCGAATCCCGCTCAGGGCATGGATGTAGAATGGATGGTTGTAATGTCACTATAATCTGTGCACATGGCTCACGCCGAGCACAATAAAAGAGAAGCTTTAAGCTTTTTAATCTTTCCCAATTTATTTACATAATATCATGAATACATATTTTCGGGATTTGTTGCTATCTCAGTATTTATGAAAAAGTTATGGTTTACCAAATGCGGTTCGACTGAATTCTGCAGTACATCTTAACATGTGAGACAAACACGAAACTTCCGAAAAATATAATGATAAATTAAAGACGCAGCAAGCATGCAAAGATGTTTGTGTTCAAATTGTATATGACTGATCAAAATGATGTCGCGCAAAAATTGGAATTACGATTGAACCTGTGTTTCGGTAGAAAACATAAAAACTAACCTAATATTAACTGTATTATAAACGTGTATATTATGTGAAAGGGATTCATTCGTTTCCGGTTGTAACCGGTACCAAACCGAACCAAACCGAATGGAAACGTATGCAATGCATGTGAAACAAGGCTTAGGCCATGATACGTCTTAAGCAACTTAGCAACCTTACCCTATATTAATGAAATTCATTTAATATTTAATAAACAAGCACGCTAAATGTCCTGGCGGTAGATCAGTGTTTGTATATTTATTTTCCTCTATTAAAGTCATGTTGAACGAATGAGAGTGCGGATTGCAGTGTTAAGTTTGAGTTAATTTCTGGAGTTTATTGGGATTTTAATTCCTGTAAATATCGCTAATGGTGTGTTGAAATATCAGGATTTACGTGAGCGAAATTTTTCAATCTGAGAATATTATATTATCTCTGTTATTCAGTATTTTCATTGAGAATAAACTCGATATAATTGCAACACTTTGGTTCATTGATAAAGCATAATATGTGCATTTGACATATTGTTCTCATACATATTCCACCTTTGATTATCTTGGAATACATCTGTGATTCAGTTTATTTATTTGGGAATTCCGTTTCATTAACCCCTTTGCTTATATCCTTTTTATCCGCGGTTTACCTATCTCTGTACTTTGGGTCTGTTATATCGGCCCATAATAAGAGTGAAGTGTGTTTGCCTGTATTACCTTCCTCCTTCCTTTATAACGATGTGTCACGCAGGTTGGAGAACCAATTTTTCAGTGTTATTTTTGTTTTGTCCATTTCACACCTCAATTCATAGGATTTGGTTAAGATACCTGCTAGTTGCCCAGTTTACATAAACGCTGTTGTAGCGAGTGATAAGGACATTTTAACTTGTGCATCCTGCCGTAAGTCATTCCGTGATTTGTTTGAATTTGGGATCGGTGGAACTTGAGTATATCGAGGAGAGCAGAAACATGGATGTGCACTACATGTCTGAAGGAGACCAAATCACGTAGTTACTCTGGCAATTCTGCCTCTGATGGATTGCCATCTGCTGCCTCGTCGATTGCACTCGAGCAATTTAATAAGCTGATACAGACTATAACTGGCATTGTGGCTGATGTCTCGGCTATGAAGAGCTCCTTTCCGGCTTTGCAGTCGAACATACCTTGCAGGAAGTTATGAATGCAATAAGGTGTTCCAGATAAACTTGAAGGCGGAGTTTAGGATATGTATTGCTACGATCCGGCAACACGGTGGTACGTTGACTGAGCATGCAGCACTGATACAGTCAAAGCTGGAGGAAGTTCGGCTCATAGAGACTGATAACACTAATACTTTGGAAAAGCTATCAGAGAGAGCTGAAGTTCAGGAAGATAAAGATTTTATTTTGTCGTCTGCAGAAGTTATGGAGAGAGTTAGGTGATCTCACAATTTGTGAGATATTCCTATTGCAAGCTCCTAAAAATATCCCACAGATAACCAGAATAAGACATTCCCATTGCGAACTCCTCAAGATATCACAAGTGTAACGAGAATAACACATTCCATTGCGAGGTCCTAAAAACCTCGCAAATTCAACAAGAATAGGAAATCAGGTGGCGTGTTGCAGGGATCTACTCCATCCCTACTCTGTAATTCTCGTTTCCACCGGTAGATGGCGCAATCGTATACTCTGTACCCGGAAGAACAACCCCATCACTAATAACCCGAGTGGAATTTGGTGATTTCGGGTCTCATGACAGGGTCCGACTCTACTTTCGACCGTGATTTCTTACACCGATATCTGGCAGTTATAAATGTGCGAGCCCATGACAACATTGCCGATGCCATCCCTCTGGGGCCCTTCAACGCCTTGTGGAAAATGTCGTTCGCAAGTGCAAATATGGCTACTAGTATACTACGTAATAAGTAGTTGCTGCGGAATGTCCGAGAATTCAAGGAGGTGAAGATATCGGATGACAAAACACCTGCACAGCTGGATGCATTGAAGACGCTACGTTTGGAGCTGAAGAGAAGAACAGACTCTGGAGAGGGGGATAAAACAATAAAGTACGTGAAGGGAGAGCCATCAATCTTCCATGTTCGTTCTATCTACAAAAACTGTCCGTAATTACACCAAATTGTAAGATTACAATTTGTTTAAGAAGTGGCCTTTTGAATATGTGAATATTGAATATGTGCAGTCCCTTCATTCCATGTTCAACGAGATCTTGGCATTTGTGAGTGTCCAAAAACCTATCTTTTATTCTCACTGCTTTTTGCGCCCATTCTGTTTGCTTTGTCTATTTTTCTTTTGTTTTGGGCCAGATAGGTTACCTTGGCTTTTGTTAACCTTATAAATGAATAAATGGTGGGAATGTAAACCTTTGTTCCAATTCCTCACGATTGAAGGATCAAATCAATCAAACATTGGCATATTATGAGACATGCCTATTAAGTCGATAGAGACAATGAAGTTGTTGAAGACTTTATTGATGCTGTATCAACCTTGGTTGTTTGATGAATAATTAATAATATTGTTTTCATTCCATATTCTCACCTTCTAGAGAAGATAAGTTAAATACTTCCATCAAAGTTGCTTTTGAATAAGATTCACGAATTCTCAAATGTCAGCTCCGAAGATTCATGGTCACCGACGACAAAACGTGAAGTAACTATTATGAGCTTGTGGCAATTTATTTGTTTTCCGTATTCATCTTTTCGGCTAAACATCAGCCGCAGTGTAACTATCGATACAAATATGCGGATGTTTACAAGTGAAAGATATTATTTTTTGGATTAATTTCTACGTACAGAGTGAAATTGAGAAAATTTGATCGGAATCACATTATGCTCTATGAAATAAAACAGAAAGCAAGTTGGGAAAGCACTGTGGCCCAGGAGCTTGGCCCGCTGTCAGCGGGATCAGCAAACGTTTTTGGCGCTCTTGTTCCTCGGAACAAAGTGCTTATCAATTTGCCCAAATGTCTGTAATTTTCGAATTTTTGGATGAAAATGGTCTTAAACGATTTGATTCGACTTACTGATCAAGAATCCGTGGTCGAAATCGATTCTGTCCGGCTGTCCGTCCATCCGGCCGTCCAGCCGTTAACACGATAACTCTCGAACGAAAGGAGTTAGAGGATTGAAATTTGCAGGGTAGGTTTGGAGCGTGAATATCTAGGACGAGTTTATTAACGGAAAAAATCCACCAAGCGGTTTCGGAGTTATGACCGTTTTTAGTCAAAATATTTTTTATGAATATTTCCGAAACCGATCACTCGATCTATTTGAAATTTAGCCTCAAATTGTATAATAATGACCTTCATATGCATGTGAAGTTTTGTATTGATAGGGTTGCCGTAAAGTGTAAAAAAATTTTTTTAATTTTGTATCTAGAATAACTCTCGAACAGAATGAGCTGAGCAGTTGGAATTTTCAGAGTATATTTGGGAGATAAATATCTTAATTGAGTTCGTTATTGGGCAAAATCAGCCTGATGGTCTCGGAGTAACGAAAAAAAAATTTTTTTTCAATTACAAATTCAAAATTCAATTTTTTTTAAGATGCAGTTTGATCATCATCATTTTCAACTCTAACAAGCTAATACTTTCGCAGATATGATTTTTCGAAATTTCAATGATGTATCGTACTTTTATGTGTTCACAGAATCCTGTACTGAATTATTCTATCTATGAATTATTATATGATCTATGTTCCTAGAGGTTATCTTATTTTCCTATTAGAGATGAAGGTCAAAATAATTTCTTGTTCTACAAAACAAAGGATGATTGAATGCAAAACAAAAACAATTTAAATAACCTCAGATATCGTAGAATTATGAGGATGATAATTATGATATTCAACTTTTGAGGTGATAATAAATGCCCGGTGGATAATCCATATGATGACGGAAATATATTCTTTGGTAAGATACATAATCAAATTGGGTTAGGTTCAGAATATCTCCAGTAAAAACAAAACTGCAATATTGTCTATGTTTTAATGGATATAATATAATTTTCAGACTAGATTTGAGGAATGAATATCTCGGATAAGATCGTTATTGGGGAGAATCGGTCTTTTTGAATTTAACTTCTTTCATGATGCAGTTCTATCGTAAGAATCCAGTTATATAATTCCCAGAAACCAATAATTTCGGAGATATGATTTGTCAAAGTTTGAACAAGAGCGCCAAAGCTCCCGTCCACAGGGCTTGAACCAATTTTTTTTCAATATTCGAATTTTTAGATATACTATATTCTAAGTGGCATTTCACATAAGGGTGACATTTCAATCTTTTCGTTACGACGTTTGTTGCCATTGCTTTGTTTGCTGTTGCCCAACGCAAAATCAACAAGTTGGAAAATCACTGTGGCCAGGAGTTTTAATTGGTGCTCTGTTCAAATTTATAGCCAGAGTGGTCACCCATCCAGGTAATGAACTCGTCCAAAGCTCCTTAGATAAATTCGACTGTAAACACAAATGTTCAAAAAAAACTGGTACACTGTTTTGCTGAGAATGATATGAAACGATTAGTTTTGACTCAAATACTGTTAGGTGTTAGGTCGAAACTGAACAGTGCTGTGTATGTGGTGACCCACTCAAAACATATATTCAGTGTTGGGTCAAAATTAAGAAGTCCTGTGTTTGTAGTGGCGTAAGAACCCATTCGAATACATACATTCACGGTTGGGTCGAAAATAAACAGTGCTTTGTCTGTGGTGGCGTAAGGACACAAATCAGGTCAATCGTACAATTTGAAATACGCCATGAAATAAAAAACACCTCTATAGCAGTGGTTTATTTGCAATAATTGATGCCGAGAATGATTGCTATGATACAAATCAGTCGAATCGTACGGTTGTGCCACGGGGAACTATGAATTGACATTCCTTGCATAGCAGTAATTTTTTATATGTCATAATTATTCACGTAATTTCATGAAAATATCGAAATTCCGTTCATAACCCTTTTCTCAACGTTATTATATCGATATAATTGGAAAAAAATTAAAAAGATGAATAATTTTGGCTTCGGGAGTCGATCCGGGACCTACGTGGTATGGAGAAGAATCTCCACCACTAAGCTAGAGAAGCAGTAAAGAATTATGTTGAATTCATTGTGTCGAAAAAAAGTTATTACTGACCTTTGACACCTTGTTTTCAAATTTCTAATTTCAGAAAAATATCATCATATTATTCCATCAAGTTTGAAACGAGAACTTGGCTTCATATCATAGACAAAACGTATACCAATTCCAACTAGGTATTGAACGAATGTTATTACTGACGTATCGACTTGTCAAATTTGACTTAGGCCGATCTATGCATCTATTCATTAAATTCTTTCTAGGCACGTCAAAAATCAAAAACTGTTGACAACTTCGTTGATCAAGTGTGAAACCTTTGGATCAGTACATCTCGATCGTTGGGATATTTCGATATTTCGCCAATATCTTCACCAATATAGATCCGATCTAGTTCAAATACAGTACTTGACTTTAAAATAAGGTTTTGAAGGCTCTCGCTGAATTTAAACGATATCTGACGGATATTTTACCTGTGATATAGATTTTTTTTTTAAATATATTTTTTTAATATTCCAGCTATGCGATCCTCACAAAATTTCGCATAAGTCCTGTTGGTATTTTCAACTAACTACCACGCTTTAATTAGATCATATCAGTATTCTTCGAGTTTTTGGGGAAATTTCAGATGGCTATAACTCTGAAACCACTCGGTGAATTTTGATCATTAATGAACTTAGCGGGCGTGTTTGGAATCAAACCTACTCTGAAATTTTCTACTTTCTAACCCATTGCGGTCGAGTTTAATCGTGCTGACGGCCGGACAGAATCAACTGTGAGCTTGGATTCTTCATCTGTGAGTCGAAACTCGAAACTAATAGTTTGAGACCCTTCTCGGCCAAATATTCGAAAATACCCTAATTTGGATTAATTTATAGGCACTCTGTTCACCTGAACAGCACGCCAAAAAACACTGGATCGAAATGAAATACAGGATGTTTCACTGAAATGTGGGAAAGATCTGTGGACAGAGGCTTTGGCACTCTTGTTCAAACTTTGACAAATCATATCTCCGAAAGTATTGGTTTCTCAGAGTTGGGAATGATATCAATGGAGTCTTATGATTGAACTGTATCGTAAAAGGATTTAAATTCAAAAATTGTAATTTAAAAAAAACCGGAGTGCCAAAAATGATTAATCCGAAACCACCAGACCGATTCTACCCAATAACGAACTTATCTAAGGTATTCATTCCTCAAATCTACTCTGAAAATTATATTATACAGTATGGTGCAATTGGAAGGAATGAATTCGTTATTTCGTAAACTGGCGACATTAAGGAAAAATCCCGAAACCCGTCGATTTTTATTCTTAAACAGGCTATTCGTAAGGCTACCATTTTATTTTTGACGTCATTTTATTTTTGACGTCATATTAAATAATAATAATAAAATTTTATTAATTGTTGAAAAAAATAGAAAAATCAATTTTTCTACATTATTGATATGGCTGAATAGGTATTTAAAAGACCTTTCAAATAATGTATTACAACACCCACCTTTCCATCTGAAAATTTTAGCGATGACGTCATCACGCTCACATAGATGACGTCAAAAATGAAAAGGTATCCTTATGAATAGCCCGTTTAAGAATAAAAATCGACGGGTTTCAGGATTTTTCCTTAAAGTCGCCGGTTCACGAAATAACGAATTAATTCCTTTCATTTGCACCATACTGTATATAACAATTGAAACTTGGCCACTATTCAAGTTTTGTTTTTACTGGAGATATTCTGAACCCAATTTGATTAACCTACCAAAGTATATATTTTCATCATCATGTAGATTATCCAAGGGCATTATATTATCACCCAAAAGTTATAATGTCCTGTAATCCTCATAATTCTACGATAGCTCTAATTTGCCAAATCAGTGTGATTCTATGTTGATTCTCAGTTCATTTTTGTTGCATCCATCGAAGTAAATCCACAATTAAGCTGATCGAAGTTTCGTAAAACCCACCATCTGTGTTTTATCCTGATGATCTAGCTGTAATTTGGGAAGGCTATGTGGCTTAACGAAGCCCTTTCACAAGGTTCTATTTGGAGGTTCTTTCATCACTATAGGTGATTTCTGGGTCGTTTTGTCTCCAGCGGGATTTGGAACCACATTCGAAGATAGCAGGGGAGGTCGTTTCAGCCTCCTCATTGCACCACCTCCACAGTGATTCTTCTCTGCAAATGCCAATAGATTACATGTTTTTACTTAGATTGCAGAGTGACCACTTTTTAGTCCAGTGATAGATATTTTATCTGTCTGCCGGAACAGAGAGAATCTCTCAGCAGTCCCAGATTTGTATTGCAATTATTGCTCCTTGGGTCACCTGACTATCAGGACAAATGTGGATATACTACCCCTATATTCTCTTCTCAGGTTTCTCATAGCGCATACATCTTACATAATAATATACTACATATTATAGTGTTGTGTCCCAGAGGTATACTTGTGGCACACTCTTGGGAACCTCACAGAATATTCAAGCTCCTCTGGCTGTTTTGGAGCTTTCTGTACCTATACCAGACAAGTTCGCCTGCCGGAATAGCATTTGTTATGTTTGTGAACTTCAGGTTTCCCCAAAAAGGAGATTTGATAGTTTTGATCACTCTTCTTTCCACCCCCTAGAATAGTTTGGAATCTTGGAGAATCGAAGCATGATTTTTGTATCAAGCTTGATTACTCACTAGAAAACATTACCCACCCAATAGACCACATTAGATAAGAATCATTCCCTTGGCGGGAGATCCATATTCAAATATTTTAACATGGGAGTCTTATGGAGGTTCAACTTTGAGATGAAACCATCCCTATTCAATAGAGAATGTTAGTACAGAGACATCAAATAATGGTTACCTTCATCATTAGTTCATGTTTTCATGTTCTTTCCACATCAAAATCTACCGGGTTAATTCAACCAATACTGGTTGAAGACAAAATGATTACTCGGAGACCATTGGGCTGATTATGCCCATTAATGAATTTGTCCGTCGTATTGAGATGCACCACCTACCCTGAAAATTTCAAGTCGCTATCTCTTTCCGTTGTCAAGTTATCGTGGCAACGGCCGACAGAATCAAATTTGACCTCGAATTCTTCATCAGGGAGTCGAACCCAATCGTTTGAGATCACTTTCGGCGAAAAATTCGAAAATTACAGACATTTGATCAAAATGATAACGCGATGTACCCCAGAACATACGCGCAAGAGAGATATCACAGAAATGATGACTCAAATTCCCCAAGAAGAAAGAGAATTTTATGAGCACATCATTTCATCATCCAAAATCAATTCAGGGAAACAGTTATCATCATCTAGTTCTGGAAAATCAAAAAATATTGACTCGTCATCTAGTTCTGCGAATATGAAAAAAAAAACACCAATCGGAAGAAATAAAGCAAAGAGACCTGGCTGAAATAATGGAGCTGAGGAGCTAACAATTTCAGTAAAAGAGCTGCACTGTCACTAGTGTAAGTATTTTTTTTCTGAAAGTTCAGATTCCAGAGTTATCTGTACAAATATTAAGAATTGTAGAATAATCAGACATTTGCTGATATCTGAAGTTCAAACTTTAAACCTCTTTTTCTCCAAACCAGTAAAATGGGATGTAGAACAATATAATTCTGGGCTGACGAAACGTCTATCGAATTTGCTCAACACTTTTATATTTATTAATTATTTTGGAAATATAAAATTTTGTTATAAAAACTTGATACTAGATTGTTGAGAAAGGTTCACTGAATCTATTTCAACAGAAATGAACCTTAAGAAATGAACCAAAGTATCTAAAAACAGGCGAGAGATTCGCGTAAATTTTAGGTCCATAAGAAATGCATGGGAAATTCAGTGCTCGGATCCACGGATAGATTGTCATTCAAAATTTCACGCCTAACCTAACTAATAGCGAATTCCATTGTTAGAGTGCACGAATCGTATTCCATTGGAGAATTTCGTCGAGCATTTTGACAAATTTTGACGTCCTGTGCAACGTTTATTGCACTCAGTACACCACTGGTTTTGCCAATGGAATTCGCTACAGTGACTATATTCTCATTCTCTAAGAATATAGTCACTGTAGAATTCGCCATAATGCGGTCCATACGCACGCATGATCGTTTATAAAACCGAAACTACAGTCGACATCTATTGTCCATTTCAAGTTATATTTCTCAATTATAATTGAATACAGTATACTGTACATTCGAGTGAAAAATAATTCTATGATATTTAATAAGTAAGAAATTTCTCCTTGGAAGAAGAGTTATTTATATTCAATTCAAATTATTCATGAGGAAAGAATATCTAAATAGAAATATACATTTGCCGCAACGATAAATACAAACAATATGTTTTATTGGTTGCCTCCATCAAGATCCTTATTCATGTTTGTCTTCGGGATAAATTCGAGCATATTCAGTTTCTGTTTGGATTTCATGGAAATCTTAAGAGAATCATAAAATATAATGCTGGTAGACGCATCTTTGTGCAAGAATGTTGGTATCCACCTATAACAAATTCAAGAAATTGTTGAAGAATCTCCAAAATATAGAATAACTAGGTAGCTTGTGATTTTGCACGAGTCGCCTCTGTACTTGGAAACATTCAGTACACAGTACACTCATAATTATTTACAGCAAAGATCTAGAATAATGTACATCGCGAAAACAAATAACTGAATTCAAGTTTTTTATTAAATTTGTGTATTAATTCCAAGGTGAGTTGTTTCCTGTTAATTCCATAATTATGTATTGGAATACGATAAAATTACCAAAAACAGGTAGTTTCAATCTCAGTAATTAAAGAAAATTATATCCATAATATCCTCGTCTATTTTAGTCCACAATATTGAGTTCTAAGTTTCACGGAAGATTGTGCATAACTAAAGTGGATAAAGTATAATTATATTTCATTTGCTCATACCCGAAAGGCTATATTTACTATTCATGCCGATCGTGTAATAGATAAGATTTTCTGTGGTCCCAGTGATATCAGGAACTCAAATTATCCTAGGACCTAGGATTCTCGAAAATTTAATCTGATATCAGTGGTAATGGTAATGCATTTATCGATTGTTAACTACATATTTTTTCCCGAACTCTTACTTTTTCTCCTGATTTTTGGCACTCTTGTTCGTCAGAACAGAGTGCTTATCAATTTGCCCAAATGTCTGTAATTTTTGAATTTTTGGCTGAAAATGGTCTCAAACGTTTTGATTCGACTCAATGATGAAGCATCCGTGGTCAAAATCGATTCTGTTCGGCCGGCCATCCGTTAACACGATAACTCTTGAACGGAAATGAGCTAGACAGTTGAAATTTTCGAGTAGGTTTGAGAGATAAATATCTCGGTTATGTTCGTTATTGGACGGAATCTCTGGTGGTTTCGGAGTTATGAAAAAAAATTTTTTTTCACATTAAGAAATTCCACTGTCAACACTTTCCTGATGGCCGCATTTTTGAAACCGAGTATTATAATTTCTTTTACTATCCATGTAGACCCTTTTACCAAACTTTTGACGTGGCAAGATTCTAAATGAAGATATTACTGAAACAATTTTTATTAAGATGCAGACACCGTGTGTTTTTTTATGCAGTTTCAAAATAAGAATCCTCTGATATCATTCAACAAACTAATACTTTCGGAGATATGATTTTTCACTACTTCAATAATCAATCGCAATTTTATTATTTCACCGAATGCTCTGATTATAATTTGCTGATGTATGCAAATCCAACATATGAGGTGAGTCATAGACCTACGTTTTGAATTTTTTTTTTATAATGCAGTTCTATCATAAGAATCCATTGATATCATTCCCGATTCTTAGGCTTATTTCACATGCATACAGTTCCATTCGGTACGGTTCGTTTCCGGTTTCAACCGAAATCTAATCAAACCCGTTCCTATATACACGTTTCACACGGTTGATATTAGGTTTTATATTTTTTCCGAAACACAATAAATACAAACATCTTTGCATGCTCTCTGCATTTTCAATTTATCTTTATATTTTTCGGAAGCACTGGTTCAGATGTACTGCAGAATTCAAACGATCCACGTCAATATTTGATAAATCGCTCATTTTCCAATAAATACTTACTGAGATAGCATCAAATCCTACAAAATATGTATTTATTTTTAAGTATATTCTCTGATATATCTAGATATATGTTAACAATTTAGGAAAGATTGGATCTGCTCGCTTTGAGGTGAAAACCACAGAACACATATGTAAATATTTATTGCTTTATGGTTAAAACCGAAACTAAACCGTGTTTGTGGGAACTCCTCGGTTGATCAGTCACAGAATATACCCTATCTAAGGTATATTCTGTGTGATCAGTGTTCCTTCCACACGCATTCAGACCTGATTGAAACCGTATGAAACCTATTCGCGTCGAGGGAGCATTCGGTGCTGTACAGTTTCTATTTGGTACCGATTCTAAACCAGAGCACCGTATCACACTTGTCGCCAGCGACTGAATAGAAACCGAAAACGAACTGAACCGAACGGATCTGTGTGCATGTCATAGAAGCAAGTGGTCCATACAGGCTCAATATTATTGTTCAATGTGGGATGCACAATTTATTGACGGTGGCCCCTAGACGGTCAATATTATTGTACCATATATATCATATGGAGGTGATATTGAAGGTTGTGCAATATATTGCGCTATTGCGCAACCTATCAATATCGCCCACACACGATCAATTATAATGCACCAACCAAAATATTGTACAATAATATTGAGCGTGTATTGGCTGCACGGTGGATTTCACAAAGATCTTCACAGCTCTTAACTGCCAAATCAGTGTGATTCTATGTCAATTTCTAGTTCATTTTTGATGCAACCACCGAATTGAATCCACAATAGCTCCGTAAAACCCACCATGAGAAACCAATATTTTCGGAGATACGATTTGTCAAAGTTTGAATAATTACTCGCTAGTGGTTTGACAAGAGCGCCAAAGCCTGTGTCCACAGAGCTTTCCCACTTTTAATCATTCGGTGTTTCAATTCTACGCAGTAGACGTAAACGTAAACTAAAAATTTCAGTGGGATCCATGACATTTCTCCGCTGCATGATTCCAAGTGAATATTATTTGAGAATGTTATGAACGAAAAGTCGTCCATCTGCCATATGTCCAGGTTTCATCTCCTGCACTATTCGAGGTCTATATCCTTTGAACATTTCATTCGGACGGAATAAATCCAATCTAATCTAAAACTGCGAAAGTAAAAAATTATAATATTATAGGTGTGTGGAAAGTGAGTGAATTTTTGGCGCTCTTGTTCCTCGGAACAGAGTGCTTATCAATTTGCCCAAATGTCTGTAATTTTCGAATTTTTGGCTCAAAATGGCCTTGAACGATTTGGTTTGACTCACTGATCAAGAATCCGTGGTCGAAATCGATTCTGTCCGGCCGGCCGGCCGTTGCCGTCCGTCCGGCCGTTGCCGTCCGTCCGGCCGTTAACACGATAACTCTCGAACGGAATGAGCTAGACAGTTGAAATTTTCAGATTAGGTTTGAGGCATAAATATCTCGGTTAAGTTCGTTATTGGGCAAAATCGGTCTAATAGTTTCGGAATAACGAAAAAAAACATTTTTTTTACATTACAGCTTTTTAATTAAAATTTTTTTAAGATGCAGTTTCATCATAAGAATCCATTGTTATCATTTTCAACTCTAACAAGCTAATACTTTCGGAGATTATCCGCCGTATTCACAAAGCATTCAATCTCCGTTAAGTCCTAACTGAGGTCCTCAGTTGAGGATAAATAAGAATCGCAACCTCAGTTAACGTATGTCCTCCTCAGTCCTTTATCCTTCGAAAGGATTTGGTGACATCATGGTATCTTTAATATTTTTTGAGCCCATGTTCCTCTGCTCTGAGCCAATTGTGACGCTTCATGTGGGCCGCATCCAATGAGCGGTTTCATCTGGTCGATCCATCGCTTGGGTGATCTGCCGCGAGGTCTTCTGCCTTGGACTTTCCCTTGGACAATCAATCTTTCCATGGAGTCTTGCCGGCGATATATATGTCCAGAATATTTCAGGAAGGAGTGTTCTATTGTTGTTGATAGACGTTTTTTGATCTTTAACTCTTCTAGTATTGAAATATTTGTCCGGTGCGCTGTCCACGGTATACGCAGCATTCTCCTGTAGACCCACATCTCAAAAGCGTCTATTCGGTGTAGCTCTTTCTGTTTGATCGTCCAAGTTTCTGAAGCATACGTTGCTATAGGAAATATAAGGGCCTTTATTAAACGTAGTTTAGTGGTTTGCGTAATTGCCGAGTTCTTCCATATTGATGTTAGTCTTGTTGTTGCTGACCTGGCAATGCCAAGACGTCTTTTTATTTCAGTTACGCAACCACCATTTCGGGATACAATGGAACCAAGGTAGTTGAACTCATCCACGGTTTCGTATCCAGCAATCTGACTTGGTTGGGGTTGGCATTCATGAGTGCGGTCAACCACCATAACTTTAGTTTTGCTTTTATTTATTTTTAAGCCATATTCTGCACTCACTCTTTTCAGCTGTTGCATAATGGCTCTAAGCTCGTCTTCACTTGCTGCAAGTATAAGTGTGTCGTCTGCATACCTCAGATTACTTATCTTCTGACCGCCAATTGTAACTCCTCCGTTCCATCCGTCCAGTACTCTGCGCATGATATACTCACCATATATATTAAATAGGATAGGCGAGATTATACATCCTTGACGCACTCCAGCTTCTGGATGAAATTCATCCGAATCCACTTTATTCGTACATACTAAAGCCGTGCTGTCCTCATATAGAGCTTTTATGAGTTGTACTAGCTGGATCGGCGTACCCATCTCCTTTAATAGTTCCCACAGATGTTGCCATTTAACTGTGTCGAACGCTTTACTGTAATCGACGAAGCAAAGATATACTGGAATAGCAAATTCGCGGGCTTTCTCCACAGTTTGGCTGACGTTAAGGATCTGTTCTCTCGTTCCCTTACCGGGAACAAAACCAGTCTGTTCTCTAGCAATCTGAGGCAGCAAAAACACTTTGAGTCTTTCGTGAATAATATGTAGCATCACCTTACTTGCATGGCAGATTAAAGCAATTGTTCGATAATTACTGCAGTCCTTGGGGTTTCCTTTTTTGTAGATTGGAATAAACACTGATTTACACCATTCATTTGGCCATCTCCCGGTTTTCCATATCATATTGCATATATGATGGAACATGGTGATTCCAGTACCTCCCATGGCGTATGTAACGGTGCTGAAACAGGCCTGTTTCAACTTAATTTTCACTTAAACTGAGCTTGTGATTCTTATTTATCCTTGACTGAGGACCTCTGTTAGGACTTAACGGAGATTGTATGCTTTGTGAATACGGCGGATGATGTTTCAAAGTTTCAATAATACTTCTTAAGTTCTATGTATTCATTCACAGAATGTCAACACAGAATCTGTCTGTGATCACTATTCATGAATGTCATCTTTTCTAGCTATTAGAAATTGTCAATTCATAGTTGTTATTTTCTCTTGGAAAGTATTCGATTCTTGAATTTGTGAATATGTACAAGACTCTTTTGATGTAGTTTATGGAGGCAATAGGAAAGAAGAACGTAATGGAATCATCAAAAGAAATCACTGTTCGTTGACCACTGAGGTTAATATTACCTTTCACTTCCTTAAGTAGTGAGACATGTTCCTATATACAGTATTTTCATAATATTGCTAGGAAAAAAATACTGAAATATGGATCTATATTTGTGTATCAATAATTTTTTCTTGAGTTAAGGTTCATAATACAGAAAAGAATGTGTTAGTGGAATGTACTATTAAATTTTAAATTATGGAAAGAGGATAGTATTTTATTAATATATTTTGAACTATTGAAATGATTTGTTCGTCAGCCTATACCTATTCAAATATCAGGAATGAATGGACAATCTGCTATGATTGTCTCCAGCCTTGCTCTAGATATTTCGATGATATTTTCGAGTTGTGAAAACTATGCACCGAGTGTAAGTAGCAACAACCCATTCCACGAGGTTGAATCATTGCAGATTGCTCATTTAATCTTGATAAATATATTTAATGACAATTTTTGAAGCATTAAGGCATTGAAGCATTGTAGATTGCTCTTTTTTTTATAAGATAATTTTTGAAGCATTTTTTTTAAACGACACTTTTTTTAAATTTAATTTCTTTCATAATGCATTTCTATCATAGGAATTCATTGATATAATTCCCAACTCTGAGAAACCAATACTTTCGGAGATATAATTTATCTGTTTGAACAAGAGCGCCAAAAAGCTCCTGTCCACAGGGCTTGAACCAATTTTTACTGTTTATGTTCAGTCCTATGTAAGAGCATTATAACGTAGCAATATCTGTATTTCGTAAAATCATTCAACCATTTTTACCGCATTTTCTGTTCTATGGAACAGCGTGCTATCATTTTGCCTAAGTGTCTGTACATTTCGAATTTTTTGCCGAAAATGGTCTCAAACGATTACGTTTGACTTACTGCTGAAGTATTCGAAGTCAAATTCGATTCTGACCGGTTGCGCATCCGTATGCGACGGTTCTTTAATGGATTTAATCCACCAAACGGTTTCAGAATTATACCCTACTCAAATATTGTCCTCAAAAACTGGAAAAAATTCAGATCCGATCGAATTGAAACCTGGCAAATAGTTGTAGAATACCAGCGCACAATTCTCTGCGACATTTCGTGATGATCGTATCACTAGAAAAAAAAATCTACTAAAATATCACATTTTACAAAAAATTTTTGTTTTTAGTGATGGGAAATTTTGCAGAAAATTGCGCGCCGGCATTCTACAACTAATTACCAGGTTTCAATTCGATCGGATCTGCATTTTTTCAGTTTCAGATTCCGCACACAACTTCAAGCCCTCTTTCTAGTACGGGATTTCAGTCCGATCGGATTTGCAGTTTAGCAATTATGATGAAAATAAAATTCTGAACTGGTATCTACTTCTGAAGTTTCAAATTATGTATGTAAATCCTATTGCATTTTTATAGTTTCGGTAGCCGCGTAGGTTATTTCACTCGCCTGCCGATTTACTCCGCGAGGGATATGCGGGTTCGATTCTCCGCTGAGTACTACTTTTAATATTTCAGTTGCAATGCATTTTTTACGTGTTAACGCTATAAGGAAGGCTTCAAGTTTCATATTTCGCACTATCTATAGTGTACCCAAACTAGAACGTTTTGTGCGAATATTCTTGGAAACAGCGCATTCTATCATTTTGCCCAAATGTCTATAATTTTGGAATTTTTTGCCGAATATGTTAACGAACGATTGGGTTCGATTCACTGATGGAGAATTCGTGGTCAAATTTAATTCTTATTAATAGGGTTCTTTCTGGGTTTTCTCTCCCAAACTCAGAAAAATATCTTTAAAATAAAAATTAACTATTTTGTGATTTGCTTCTGCGTAAGAAACACAAGATATTTGTCAGAAGCAATCACTCGAACAATGTTGCCTAACAAACCACAATGAAACAACATCAACGATATAGTTGTTTTTTCGTTGATGTTGTTTCGTTGTGGTTTGTAAGGCAACATTGTTCAAGTGATTGCTTCTGACAAATATCTTGTGTTTCTTACGCAGAAGCAAAACACAAAATAATTAATTTTTATTTTATAGATATTTTTTAGAGTTTGGGAGAAGGAAACCTGTTAATAATGAGTATACCTCCCACAGTATCCTTCAATGATTAAATTTAATTCTGTCCAGCTGGCCGTCGGTTGCTACGATAACAGAGTAGATTACGAATACAATTGCGATAGTTAAGTACGATAATGGGCATAATCAGCCAAATGGTTTCGGGGTAATACTCATCTGAAATTTTGTCGATATTTACTAAATAATTCATAAAAATGCAGATCTGATCGAATTGAAACTTGGCAATTAGGTAGTTGTAGAATGCTGAGTCGCAAATATTTGAGAAAATCATCAGTGGAAGAAATATTTCTTCAAAAATTCTATATTTCAGAATCTATCGGTCAGATTCTGCTGTCATTCCGCACAAACCTTCGTCCCGTTTCGTAAGAAATTGACATTAACTGAAAATCCAGCAATGTTCTGAAATGTTAAAGAAACTGTGATTCTCCGAATTCCGCAAAATGTCACTTTTCTCGATACTCTTCTGAAGAAACGGGAAATCTTTTTGGAAGGGAAAGTTGCCGGAGGCAGAATTCATTATTTTCTCTTTCAGACCGTTTTAAAATTTTTTCCCATAGCTTGCTTATCTAGACAAGAAATTCTCTGAAACGTTGCGCTTTCTTCCGTAACAGATTTTTTCAAATTTGACCGTGGATTCAGAATCCGCAGATGAGATTATTTTCGGCTGAAAATTGTGAGCAATTTAGAAAAAATATACCAAAATCATTTCCGTCCTCTTCTGCGAATAAAACTTGATAATTTGATCCGTGAAAATCACTGCAAGATTAATCTTTCACGATAATCATCCAGGAACTAAAGTTTATTTAATTCTTCTTCATAAAGTAACAAACCAGCCCCTTAGTCGTTGGTATATATATATATATATATTCTATTGAACTTCGAACATTACATTTGTTTTTTATCTAACAATAAAGCATGTGTATGGAAAAAGTGTTAGCAGAGGTTAGTGTAACGGGGTACCATATAATTTGATATATGATACTAGAGATTAGGGAAAAAACCTCAGCAAAAAAAACCCTATCTCCCATTAGTGTTGTGATTTATGAAAAAGTAAATCGTTAACAAAATATGCTGAAATATTAAATATTGAAGGGAATATTTTTCTTTACTATCGCTTCTTCCTTCAACAAGCAGAGAAGTTTCTCCAAGGTACCCGAAACTCAATCTGGAAAAGGAAAAGACAAAAGGATAAAACGAACAAATTAAAAATGGAATATTTTATATTTAATCAAATAGACTCGAAACTCGCTACCCATTCTAAAAAAGATTCAGAAACATTATGAATAGCCCCTAGTCGTTGGTAGCTTGCATGACCATCAACCTTACTCTTGCATGCAGCGGCTTCCTTTTTTCTAAGACACCAAGGATGAAAATAGATACAAATATACTATATGCTTACGTTGGCGTGATTTGAATACAAAGGGATTTGTCACAAAGAACTCTCCTAGACGACAAGATCGTGATATGTTTCTCGAATGGGTTATGCCTGTACAAATAGGGGGCGAAACAGATAAGGCCGATATGATTACATGATGAGTCACAACCTAATGAGTCTTTCTGTAGGTCCGTACGCTTTTATAGAGACTGGAGAGAGTCGACCCAGACGTCGTGTTGTGTTCCATGTTCGATTTGGATTGAGTTGCACCTCCCTGACCTCCCATTCCCATCGCATTCCTTCGGTTGATCTTGAGCCGTTTACAGGGTGTTTGGAGCTGAACGACAACGCTGTGAAGTTATACTTCGGGAGGTGGATTCATCATTCAATGGTTTTTTCTGGGTTTCTTCTCTCAAGCTCTGAAAAATATCTATAAAATAAAATTTTCATTTGAAAATTGCTTCTGCAGTCGCGAAACAAAACCAAAGATACAATAACATAGAAATCAGGATACTGCGGAGAACTATATGTAAATGGGAAAGTTTAACGAATAATTCCGCGAAAGAAGCAGAGAAAAATTATTCTGCTGGTACCTGCTAACAGGTGTTTCTGCTAATTGGCTTCTTCAGGACAAGGCAACCAAGAAACCAAGGAAAATATTGAATGAAAACTGAAAATAGGTGACACCGCAACAGGAAAGAGCAACCAATTTGTGCCTTCAGCTCTAGGACCTCCAATTCGGAGGCACGGCACGGAGGAAGCATAAGCAGCTTGTGCGATGTGACCTCAACCCGAGGATATGGAATATAGAAATCAGGATAGTGCGAAAAAGTATATTTAAATGGGAAATGGTAATTCCGCAAAAGGAGCAGAGCAAAATCATTCTCCTGGTACCTGCCAACACAAGTTTTTGCTAATTTGCTTCATCAGGACAGGGCAACTAAGAAACCAAGGAATAGATGGAAAGAAAACTAAAATAACGCCTAAATCAGACTCCTTCATCAGTTACGCGGAAATCAAAATCAAAGAATTATTTGTGGTTTAACACTTAGGTATTCTGAAATTTGTTGCAGAAAATTTGTTTTATTCTTTATGTTGTTTCATTACTATTTATTTGGCAACATTGTTCCTAATATTGCTTCTGACAAACAGAAAAGTTGTTTGATCGCTAGTGTTGTTTAGTTACTCTTCATTAGATCACATTGTTCTATAAGTTACGCTTAATGACGTTGAGACCTATGTGTTTACATTTTCGAATGATTTTTCACTGGTTTTAGGGTTATTACAAAACCAATTCTCTTGAAAAGAGGGCCAAATAGTTTTTCAATTGAATTCTCAGCTTCCACCTTTGCTATGTCGGAAGTAACTGGTGCTAAATACTTTCCCATAACCTGTCAATCAATATTAACATTGGAAAAACTGGTCACTATCTGAAAGATAGAATTTCTGAACACAAAAAACCCTGAACATCCCTAATCCATCAAAAAACAAACAAAAAACACCGCTTTAGCAGAATATAGATGCATAGAATACAGGGTGAAGACACTCTTTGACATATTTTCGGCCGAATTGCGGTCCAAATATTGTCAAGATACAAGTATTTTGTTCTACTTCAGTTTTCGCCGATAGATGCCGGCAGTGGTAATTTTATGGACAAAATTATCGACATGTCAAATTAAATTTGAATATTTGTTTATTCTAGTTCTAGTGTTAATATCTCATAAAAGCTGAGAAAACGGTTTATATCGATTTTAAATTTGATTAAGAGTGTCCAATAGAGGTGGATAGACAAAAGAACATGCGCACAAAAGCTCCTGTGCTTCACGGCAGTGGTTGAACCAATTTTTGTAACTATAATCATGCATTCTAGTGATATTTTTTTTTACGTTGATGTTGAAAATTAGTCCGTCAAATTATTGAAATCCACTACGATTTCTATATTAATGGTATTTTACAAATTCAATTTTTGCTGTAGAATCATGACGATTGACAATTAGTCATACCTTGGAATAAACTACTACTGGTAATGGTGTTCTAAGATATACAGCAGTTGGTCTATTACAACACCTTTTGTGTACTACAAGGATATTTATATTTGGGTCGATATTATCGGAAATACCATATCATAAACCATGCCAATGTTGTTCCATACGTGTATCTGATATGAATTCTAGTAGGGGAATCCTGATTGCTGAATTCTTAAGAACTTAATGTCTAATAATAGTACAGAGCACATATGAATATTTATTGTAATCGCCAACAGGGTTTGTTATGATTCATCTTATAATTGGTGGTGAATTCGATATTTTCGTCAATATTAGTATAATTTTTGGCGCTCTTGTTCCTCGGAACAGAGTGCTTATCAATTTGCCCAAATGTCTGTAATTTTCGAATTTTTGGCTGAAAATGGTCTTGAACGATTTGGTTTGACTCACTGATCAATAATCCGTGGTCGAAATCGATTCTGTCCTGCCGTCTGTCCGGCCGGCCGTTAACACGATAACTTTCGAACGGAATGAGCTAGACAGTTGAAATTTTAGAGTAGGTTTGAGGGATAAATATCACGGTTAAGTTCGTTATTGGGCAACATCGGTCTAATAGTTTCGGAGTAACGAAAAAAAATATTTTTTTTTACATTACAACTTTTGAATTCAATTTTTTTTAAGATGCAGTTTCATCATATTAATCCATTGTTATTATTTTCAACTCTAACAAGCTAATACTTTGTGAGATATGATGTTTCAAAGTTTCAATAATACATAGTAAGTATTCACCGAATGTGAACACAAAATCTGTCTGTGTTCACTGTTCATACATGTCATCTTTTTTAGCTATTAGAGATTGTCAATTCGTGGTTTGAAAATATTTTCTCTTGGAAAACAAGTATCCGATTCTTAAATTTGTGAATATGTACAAGACTGTTTTGAAACCGAAAATAATATTGACTGATTACATATTGAATAATTTATGTATAAATATTGGGGATGAGGTTTCAGAAGATATAGAATTGGATCATTTTATTGATGTAGTTTATGGAAGCAATAGGAAAGAAGAACATAATGGAATCATCAAAAGAAATTACTGTTCGTTGACCACTGAGGTTAATATTACCTTTTACTTCCTTAAGTAGTGAGATATGTTCCTATATACACTATTTTCATAATGTTGCTAGCAAAAAAAATACTGAAACATGAATCTACATTTGTGTATCAAACATTTTTTCTTGAATTAAGGTCCATAATACAGAAAATAATGTGTTAGTGGTATGAACTATTAAATTTTAAATTATGACAAGAGGATAGTATTTCATTAATATATTTTGAACTATTAAAATAATTTGTTCGTAATTCACTACCTACTCAAATATCATGAATAAATGGACAATCTACTATGATTGTCTCCAGCCTTGCTCTAGACATTTCGATGATAGATTTATTTCGAGTTGTGAAAACTATACACCTAGTGTAAGTTGCAACAACCCATTCCACTAGGTTGAATCATTGCAGATTGCTCATTTAATCTTGATAAATAAAAATAAGAATTTTTGAAGCATTAGAGCATTGAAGCATTGTAGATTGCTCTTTTTTTGCGCGTATGTTCTGGGGAACATCGCGTTATAGTTTTGCCCAAATGTCTGTAACTTTCGAATTTTTTGACGAAAATGGTCTCAAACGATTAAGTTCGACTCCCCAATGAAGAATTCGAGGTCAAATTTGATTCTGTCCGTCCGGCCGTACGGCCGTCCGGCCGTCCGTCCGTCCGGCCGTTGCCACGATAACTTGAGAACGAAAAGAGCTAGCGACTTGAAATTTTCAGGGTAGGTGGCGCATCTCAATACGACGGACAAGTTCGTTAATGGGCATAATCGGCCCAGTGGTTTCCGAGTAATAATTTTTTTAAAGATAAGTTTTGAAGCATTTTTTTTAACGGCACTTTTTTCAAATTTAATTTATTTCATGATGCAGTTCTATCATAGGAATCCATTGATATAATTCCCAACTCTGAGAAACCAATACTTTCGGAGATATAATTTGTCTGTTTGAACAAGAGTGCCAAAAAGCTCTGTCCACAGGGCTTGAACCAATTTTTTCTTCATTATTATTGAATGTGAAGAGTGGTCAAAAAATTCTTCCAACACTTTTTATTATTTCTCTCAAGTCGCTGTGTAGTTCCGTTTTTGTATATACGCACATGGCAAAAATCTTGGGATATTATCCATATCTTTATTCTGATATGATAATAATTTATATGAAATAAAATTTTTTTGTTTACAATATTTTGAATAAATTGAAGGTATGGAATCACCTCTTGGAACAAATTTGAAACTGAAATTTAAAACCATAAATGTCAAAATTTAAGAAACGAAACATCCCAATAGCAGATGTAAAGTTTCAGTAGGTTAATAGAGAGTATATCCCCCTCTAGGGTTTATCACAGCCCTACACCGTCTAGGCACAATTGAAATTCTGGAATTGTTGCTGTAGTATATTCTGCCAGGCTTCTTGAAGAGCCGCAAGGAGTTAATCTAACCATCAAATTGATTTGACCCATGAGTAACTCTTCTTTGTAGCAATCTCATGTATGCTCGATCGGATTTAAACCAGCTGACCATGGCAAATCCTGGATTCCTTGGTCATCTCGAAAATTGGTTGTTCGGACTGCATTTCGCGGACGGGCACTGTCATGTATGAAGAAAAGTAATCCGCAATTGCAGCAGCATATGGAATATCAATAGGTTGAAGAATATGTTGCACGTAACCACCGCATTCAGAAAGCCTTCCATCAAAACAAGATCTGTCCTTCCATGAAATGAAATTCCGCCCCTTACCATAACAGTTCGACCACAGAACCTGTGAACTTCTTGAGCATGCTGCAACCATTCAACATTTCATTCCCCAAACACGAACTCATCTTGAATCTGGATTGAGTCCAAACCTTGACTCATCAGAAAATAAGACATTCGACCAATTAACAATATTTCAATCTGCGTGTTGAAGCTCATTCGAACCAAGCTGCGCGATTTTCTCTTGTTACCAATGGTTCTACTTGAAACACTCTTGGGCTTTGACTAGATCATTCCTAGAGCTCTATTCATGAGAATATGTGGAGATATCTGGGCTGAACAATACACGTAGGACTTTTAAAATGAATAATAATAATGATATGAAAGACTATCTATTCAACTGTACAAATCAATAGGGCTTCACACGAGACGACAGTAGGCGAGAATATAAAAAATCTCGTTTCGGTCTCGTCAATTCCCAAAAAATTAAGTCTCGTCTCGTTATCAGTTGTCTCGTCTTGTCTTGCGACACGTTACTATAAGAACAGTTAACTTGTTGAAATAAAAAATTGGTTCAAGCCCTGTGGACAGGAGCTCTCTGGCGCTCTAGTTCAAACAGACAAATTATATCTCCAAAAGTATTGGTTTCTCAGAGTTGAGAATTATATCAATGTATTCTTATGATAGAACTGCATCATAAAGGAAATTCAATTCAAATAATAGTTTATTTATCAAGATTAAATGAGCAATCTGAGAATGAGAACTGCACCATGGAAGAAACCAAATTAAAATAGCTGAAATGAATTTGACTCTCTCTTATAGAACAGGATGAAATGAACGAGTATAAACACAGATCATATAATAAAGCTTAGATAGAATATTTATAGCATTCTGTGAAAACATAGAAGTACGATTCATTATTGAAATTTAGAACTTCATCTTAGCAGAAATTGAATTCAAACATCATAGAATAATTTAAATTCAACAAGAGTGCCAAAAATTATCAATCCAAAACCAATAGACGAATTCTACCCAACAACGAACTTATCCGAGATATTCATTCCTCAATTCTATGATGAACGATAATATATAATTATCTTTCCTAAAATCTACTCCAATACACCAATATTCCAGTTTTGTTTTTAGTGGAGATATTCTGAACTCAATATTATTAACTTACCATTACTATTCCCATCATCATATGGACTGACCATCGGCATGAAAATATCAACCAACAAAAAGTATGATATTAAATTAGAATTATTATATTTAAGTATAGGATTGCTGGAATGAATGACAATGAGACAACGTCATGTCTCACGAAATAATTTGACATTATAACAATTCATAGAATACCCACAGAATAATTCAATCATTGTGTGAAAACGTAGAAATACGATTTACATTGAAATTTTGAAAAATCATATCTCCGAAAGTATTAGCTTGTTAGAGTTAAAAATAATATGAATGGATTCTTATGGTAAAACTGCTTATTGAAAAAATTAAATTTGGAATTTGTTTTGTAAAAAATAATTTTTTTTTTGTTACTCCGAAACCATCTGTCCGATTTTGCCCAATAACGAACTTAGCCGAGATATTTATCCCCCAAACCTACTCTGAAAATTTCAACTGTCTAGCTCATTCCGTTCGAGAGGTATCGTGCCTACGGCCGGCCGGCCGGACGGCCGGACCGGACGGCCGGACAGAATGAATTTCGACTACGGATTCTTGATCAGTGAGTCGAACCAAATCGTTTAAGACCATTCTCATCGAAAAATTCGAAAATTACAGACATTTGGGCAAATCGATAAGCACTCAGTTCCGCGGAACTAGAGCGCCAAAAATGTGAAAAAATCATACTTGGTTATTGAGTTTTTTTTTAATTTACAATAAAATATTTCAAAGATGTTCACCAAATTTGATATTTAGTAAAATATATTGTTCTCTATGTAGACCTTTTCTAATTTTTCGAACATAAAAAAAATTTAACGAGACCAAAAACGAGATCTTGGGTTGCGCTGTATGTGCTCTCGGCATCGCCCATAATATTTTTCACAACGTCCCGTCTCGTCTCGCTTTTCCTAGACGAGAACGTGAGACGAGACGAGAAAAATCTCGCCCTCGTGTGAAGCCCTACAAACCAACATGAGGTAGCCAGGCGTCAGGCTGTATTGCAGTCAAATCTGCAGAAATAAGATTTTTTTTAGAAAACATAAAAACTGAATCATAAAAATATGGTAGCAAAATATAATCAGCAATTGGGCTGACTAAGTATCCAAGGGCTGACCATATTTCATGACATAAACAATATCCTTAGATTTTTGCCAGGTGTCTACTTTACTAAATAAAATAATTATATTTACTAAAGTAGGTACATACCTGGCAAAAATCTAAGTTCATCAGAACTCTGGAAGTGTAAGGCGAACTGTAGATGGTGGTGACATCGACAGTTGTGATGCTTTTATAATGATTATAGAAGAATTTGAGAAATGATATTGTATATTGTTGTGGGGGTAACGATGCACTGCGACCTTAAGGTATATTGTGTCCCCCATCAGACCTGTCGATGTCACCACCATCTACATGTCGCCTTACAGTTCCAGAGTTCCGATGAACTCCAATAACTGGTATGGCTTCAAGGAGGCTACGTCTTCACTACTACAGATTTCTGGTCCATATCATTCCTTGCGTTGGTTTGAGATAGCGAGGCACTCCGTAATCAGGAGTTTCATCCTGCTCCCCTCAGATTCTGCACTCGTCAGTTTTTGCTAGCCCTAATCTCATCATATGCTTCGTAAGGCAGCAGTGCCCTGTGAGGAAACCAGTGAGGAGGTGCAGCGTGTTTTTAATGAGATCCATATACTTCTTGGATCTGATAGTGTCAAAGTTCCAGAGTAACTTTCTGGAGTGATGCATTCCTGGGAGAGATCTCCAGAGTATACCTCTTTCAGTTCCTTCTTTCATCCGAAATTCACTTTTGTAGGAGTATCTACCTACCCCACAGTATGGTTCCAGGTCAATAAAAGGGTTCGTGCTCCATTCTTGCCAAGTGTGTTGGCCTCCTCATTTCCTTTATTTTACTTGTGACCAGGAACCCATACCAAGGAGACCCTGTTGTTCTTGCCTACTTCATTAAGTTTTCTTCAGCACTCCCATATTAGCTCCTACTCGATAACATGGGAGCTCAGAGCTTTAATAGCAGCTTGACAATGAGAATGGATTGGTATATCACACCTCTGATAGTTTCTTTCTACGTTAATTTCCACGTATCTTTTGATTGCAAGTATTTCTGCCTGAAAAAAGTTCGGATAGGAGCCTACCAATTGTGAGCAATTGTTACCTGCCCCATATACTCCAGCGCCAGCTCCTTTATTGGTTTTTAAACCATCTGTGTACCATTTAATGGCATTTTTTCGAGAACTTGGGTGGCGGATTCGCGGTCCAACTCTTTCTTTCTACCTAGCATCGTAGTGAAGTTCTTTTTGATACTTACTGTCTTAATCATTTCGTCAGTAGGAAGATTGGCTGATGAAATATACCTGATAAAAGAGGACCAGGCTTCATGGATTTTAATACTGTCATTACTTGTTCCTTCATTGGATATTCTGAGAATGGCTTCATGGTCCATTTTGTCTATCACTAGATGAAGGGGTGTGGGATTTGTGATAATCTCGAGTGCCCTGGTAGGACAGGTTTTCTTAGCTCCAGTGATACACACACAGGCAAGCCTTTGTACTTCGTCTAGGGTTTTTCTCTGTTTCTGGTTTATTTTTTGTACCAGACTACCACCCAATACGTGATTATGGGTCTCACAATCATGATGTACATCCATCGCAGTATCTTGGAGTTGCAAGCCCCAAGTCTTACCGGCTAGATTTTTGCATGCCATCAAAGCCTTTATTGCTTTACTAGCATTGATTTCAACAAGCTTATTCCACAGAAGTTTACTATCTAGTATTACTCCTTGGTATTTAACTTCCATTTTATAATAATATCTCCGTTACAAAAAAGGGATCTTAGAGCTTGTTTCCTTCTCTGAGTAAACGGAATCACTGAGATAGGTCTTATTCGGGTTTATGCTCAGCCACACTGACAAGCTCCACTGCTCAATAATTCGAAGACACTCCTGCAGTAAGTCAAACAAGTTGCCCTCGAATTTACCACCGACTATTAGGACTATGTCATCAGCTTAGCCTATACAGCCGGAGCCGAGCTCCTTTAGCCAGTGGAGGAGCTGATCGAGTACTAGACTCGAAAGAAGGGGGGACGTTACTCCCCCTTCAGGAGTTCTACGAGCGACTTTGACAGAAGTGGCCTCCTTGCCCACCTGTGCCTCGGCTATCCTCGTCGACAACAGCTCATACATCCATATTATAATAGTTTTGTTCACTCCTCGCTATTCCAGTGCTTCATGAACAGTCACATGTGTTGTGTTGTCAAAGGACCCAGATATATCCAGGAATGCGCACATTGCGATTTCTTTGTTGTCCAGAGTTCTCTGGATGACTTCAGTCAGCTGATACAGAGCAGTAGAGAACCATACTGCCGTAATAAGGTAAAAGGCAGTAACTGCAAATACTATGATTCTGAGATAATCGCAGTTTAAGTTTTTGGGTGTTTTTTTCGTATCTTTAATTCAATTTTATTGGGACAAGGATTAAGAATTACTAATAAATATCTGTTATTTCATTATTGAATACAATTTTTGCTGAAAACCTTTCTCGTTAAAAATCCAGCAGTTACTACCTTTTACCTTGACAGTTCAACAAAATTGAGTTGATATGTTTCGCGGTAAATGGCAGCAACTAGCTCTACTGTGGACCTGTATGAATATATATTCATAAAAATATTTAAAATACTCGGGTCAATCTGTACAGAAGAAAATATATCAAGCACAAACTTATCCTGCACTTTATCTTTGATGAAATAAGGCTACAAAAATTGCTGAATTCACAGAGTTATCATGAACACAATAATTTTAAACTACGCAAATTTATAAATAAAATAATACTTATCGAGCTTTATATAATATATCAAAAAACAGATTCACCATGAGTACCTACAACAATAAACTAGGCTAATAAAAAAATTACAGAATTTAAATAAAAGATAAACATAAACATTACATAAAAATTCAATGAAAGTTTATTAAATCTTCCACATCTGTATCTTTTAATGATTTCCAAAACTGTCGTCTGAGGACACAACTGCTCTATGATTGCGCGGGGATACCTCTAGGCGTTCCTCTTAGTTGGGAGGGAATTTCGAGTTTACGGCTAGTTTCCGGAAAGTTATATTCTTGAAAATGTTAATCTTCAATTCCTCTGCTCGCCTGACTGCTCTTTTAAAATAAAGCAGTTGACTACCTCATCTAAACTGTACAATCGAAATGTCACACAGTAATGTTTTTTTTTCTTTACTTAGCCTCTCCTTACTGCCAATTCAGGCACAATTCATTTTTCAAACAAATGACATTCTTTTTTCGTCCATTTGGCATGGTTACGGCTTCTACAAAATCATTGAAGTCGAAGATATTTCCCCCATTTGTGGTTTTCATGCTCTGCCGCACCATGATGAACTGAATCCGCCCTCATGAAGGTGTGGTATGATTCAAAATACTGGGTGATTTCAGAGGCAGCAATAAGGTTTGTGTCCACCATCGTTACAAACATGGTATGCTTGTTCACCAATTTTTCATTTTGAGCAGTGCGGTTGTCTCTTTCGTAAAGCAGAGCTTTACAATATGCAGACAATATTTCATCTGCTTTCCTTCCAGCTACTCCTTCATGTCGCAGTAAGGGTATGTTTCTTCTGAAGTTCCTGCTCTTTAAATTTTCCATTGAAGCGAATGTTACATGAAAAGCTACAATTCTTCTTGTGAAAAACGTCTTCTGACTTGCAGGAATCCTTGGCAGCATGATAGCTTTCTGCAAATCTACACTTCTTACTACTTTTTGTTCCACTCGATCTCATGCTACATCTTTTCTATATTCGATTCTTCCTTTTTCAGCCTTTTCAGAGTGCGGTAGCTATTTTTCACACGATGTGCAAAAAGTCCGAAACTTGATGTTTTGGAAACTGGCAGTAACTAACACAGTTACTGCCATAACCATAATGTTTGGGAAATTGGCAGTAACTGACACAGTTACGGCCATATGACAAAACGTCACAAATTTGAAGCGCTTATATGTGTAGGCAAAGGGCAGTATCTCAGTAACTGCTGTTTGCCTTTTCATTTCAAGGTATGATTTCGAATTATCCTTGCCGACGAAGAGCAGTAAATAGGAAATATGTTAGTTACTGCTATTTACCATACCACTAACAGCTGACCTTGTAGTTACTGCTGTTTGCCAGAGTTTGTTTTGGCGTTAGTTGATGAGATAGGATCACCAAACCCAGTGTAATAGTTGGGAAAGTTACTGCTTAGGCCGGTTGCGCTAATATCTCATTTATGATGAAAATGTCAGTTACTGCCTTTTACCTTATTACGGCCTCATATTTTTTACATATCGCCATATGTCATAAGATCTTTTACTTCTTATCCACATTAAGGAACATAAACACTATGTTTATTGTAGTGGGCAAGAGTGTAGTTACTTGTGTAGTGTCCCCTATATAATGGATCATATTACGCTTCAGGTTGGTATATTCGGGGGCCATTTTCGAGTAATTCAGAAAAACTGTTCCGAAGGAAATATAAAAGATTTCGACTTGCCGAGGTGGAATGAAAAATAGTTATAAAGCCAAAACCAAAAAAAAATCCACAAAAATCGTTTCTGCATGCTAGATGTTCTTCGTACAACGCGATAACGCGATGTTCCCCAGAACATGCGCGCAAAAAGGTAGAAAGTAATTCATTAAATAACAGTTCATAATGATAAAAACGCCACCACTGCAAGAGGGGATACATGGGAAGATATATACAATATTTCATCAAGATCTGTCAAATCGTTATTGAGTTCCTATATGAACCGATTATAGCGCCACCTACCTGGTCCAATTGTGAATCTAAACTAACCCGAGAACCACTGAAACGTGTACACAAAATTTTATCAAGATCGGATTTGAGAAATCGGTCAGTTGATTGGGACAAGATTTATTGAACTTTCAAATTTCACTCAATAACCGAAAATCATCCTGTATAACCAAAACCAAGCACCTCTCTCGAGTAAATTGCGTTCAAAAAACTGAGAAGTTGTGTATATTTTACTCTATTACTGTCGTTCGAAAACATCCGTGTGTATTCGACTCCGAGTTAACTCTCATAACTCCACAAAATAGCTGGGTTTATTTTACTCCACTCAAAATTCACATAACTCATGGGACGGAAAATCTCTTATCTCTGTCTCACTGTTTTGTGAAGAATATATTTTATGTTCTATGAGGTTGTTGAGTTAAGGTAATTTAATAGTTTTAATACTTTCACAATAATATTTATCATTAGATCTGCATATATGTGAAGAAAACAATAATAATAATAGGTTCTTTCTCAATATCAACATAACCTATTCCGATATTGAGACCTTCTGTCACTCGAACTGGAACCGTTCGAATATTACATGAAGAGTAGTCCACTCCAGAGTAAATTCATTGAAACCTCAAAAACTCTACTCGGTGTAGTTAATATTCGAACGCAATAAGGTATATTGATTTTTGGGCGTATGTTCTAGGGGAACATCGTCCTATCATTTCGTCCAAATGTCTGTAATTTTCGAATTTCGAGCTGAAAATTGGCTAATAGACTAATTCGGACTCCCTGATCACGAATCCGGTGTCAGATTTTAGGGTGCCGTCCGGCCGGCCGGCCGGCCGGCCTTCCGGCCGTAGGCACGATAACAGGAGCACCGAAGGTCCTATCGACTTCAAACTTTCAGGGTAGGTTTCTGATCAAAATGCGACGGTTAAGTTCGTTAACGGGCAAAATCGGCCAGACGGTTTAGGAGTTATAGACATTTCAAATTTTGAGGTTATTTCCCTGATATTTCAGGAACTAAAGAAGATGTTGAATCGAAACTTGGTAGTCAGTTCGAGGATATAAACGCGCAACTTTTGGCAAAATTCTGTTATGATCGAAATGTTGGTAACTTTTAAAAAAATATTTCTTTTAATTTTTTCGAAAAAAAAATTTTTTTTTCGTGAACTATTCATCAGATTGCAACAAAAACTTGCACTAACGTCAATTGTAGTATTTTGCAACATTGTGCAAAATTTTGGCTCTATACGATTTCAATTTCTGGAGATATAAGACAAAATGTGTCAAATTTCCTGGGTCTCTCTCAGTATTTTCATCGATTATTATATAATAATCTCAATAATATTAAGGTATTCAACATGATACTGCTTTTTTTCTTTATTTAATGAATTCCTGACGCCACGTGAGTGTACAACATCTAGTTACTAACCTCGTATTTCTATTGTACCGTATATAATGTGGTCATGATTATGCCTGTTTGCGATGATTGCAAATTAACATGATTACATGAACAAATAGACTGAAATCGCACGATCTGTCTCATGGGACGAAAAAAATCGCGAGATCTCATTCACGTAACGAATTCATCAAGTTAATTCGATCCTACTTATTAAATGTGGGAAAGTGCCCACATTAGTCGATCTCAAGAAGGTATGATGAAGACCGAGATACCGGTGTACATTCCAAATGCCAATTTCGTGAAAAATAGATAATGGCTTCTGACATTTCGAGATCAGTTTTTGGTCTCCTTAGATGAGAGATAGTCGAGTTGAGAAATTCGGGTTGGATAATGGGATGAGTTGCACAAAAATGTCAACGATCTCATGTTTCGGAGCAGATACAATTAACTCGTTGTTGAAATGATAGATATGCTAGACGTAATTTAAGAAGCTGATTACTTTTTGCAATTTTTGTAAATGATTTGTGGAAGCTGGAGATGAATATGAGGACAACGTCTTAGTTTCATCTCCACCATAAGGATATTTTGATTTATGAGTACCTATTTCTCTTATTGAGTATTCTCAGCTTATATTAATAGAGTTAATAAGAGTTTATATTCAAACCGGTATAACCGGCTGACATGAATCGTTTCCAGTATTTTGGCGCTCTTGTTACTGGTAACAGAGTGCTTATCAATTTGCCCATATGTCTGTAATTTTCGAATTTTTGGCTGAAAATGGTCTCAAACGATTTGCTTCGACTCAATGATCAAGAACCCGTGGTCGAAATCGATTATGTCCGTCGGTTCGGCCGTTAACACGATAACTCTCGAACGGAATGAGCTAGACAGTTGAAATTTTCAGAGTAAGTTTGGAGATAAATATATCGGCTAAGTTTACTATTGGGCAAAATCGGCTTGATGGTTTCGGAGTAACGAAAAAAAAATTTGTTTTTACATTACAAATTTCAAATAATTTTTTTTTTAAGATGGAGTTTCATCATTAGAGTCCTTTGATATCCTTTTCAACTCTAACAAGCTAAGACTTTCGGAGATATGATTTTTCAAAATTTCAATAATACATCGTACTTCTATGTTATCACAGGCTGCGAATTCTATCTGTCTGTGTTCTATATGTGTTCACTGTTCATACATATAGTCTTATCTACCTATGACAGATATGTCAAATATATTGATTTCTGTTCTAACAAAGTATGATTGAATGCTTCATTGATATAATATAATTTTCAGAGGAGATTTGAGGAATAAATATCTCGGATAAGTTCGTTATCTAGTTTTAATTTCAGTTCTATTATTAGAATCCATTTATATCATTCCCAACTCTGAGAAACCAATAATTTCGGAGATGAATTGTCAAAGTTTGAACAGGAGCGCCAAAGCTCCTGTCCACAGGGCTTTCCAACATTTTTTAAAAATATAAACAAAACCAAACTTATATGGAATCACCGAGTATTAATATGAAATATTCGTTTATTTTTGGCTCTCTTGTTCCTCGGAACAGAGTGCTTATCAGTTTACCCAAATGTCTATAATTATCGAATTTTTGGCTGAAAATAGTGTCAAACGTTTTGGTTCGACTCGCTGATAAAGAATCCGTGGTCAAAATCGATTCTGTCCGGATGCCGGCCGTCCTTTAAAACGATAAATCTCGAACGGAATGAGCTAGACAGTTGAAATGTTCAGAGTAGTTTTGGGATATACATATCTCGGTTTAGTTCGTTACGGGGCAAAATGGTTCCGAGTAGGTAACGAAAAAAAATTGTTTTTTGGCGCTCTTGTTTCTCGGAACAGAGTGCATATCCCAATTTGCCCAAATGTCTGTAATTTTCGAATTTTTGCCTGAAAATGGTTCGACTCGCTAATCAGGAATCCGTGGTCAAAATCGATTCTGTCTGGCCGGTCAGCCCGTCCGGCCAGCCGTAACCACGATAACTCTCGAACGCAAAAGGCTAGACAGTTCAAATTTTCAGAATTGGTTTGGGAGATAAATATCACTGCTAAATTGGGCAAAATCGGCCAAATGGTTTCGGAGTAACGAAAAAAAAATTTTCTACATTACAAATTTCGAATTCAATGTTTTTTGAGATGCAGTTTCATCATAAGAATCCGTTGATTAATTTTCAACTCTAACAAATCAACACTTTCGGAGATATAATTTTTCAAAATTTCAATATTAAACTCTATGATTTCAAAGAATGCTGTATCGAAAATTAACGTCCGTATCTAAAAATTTCATCTGTGTTCATACATTTCATCATTGTCACCTCATCTACATGTCAAACAAAGTATGATTAAATGCAAATGGACCGATGGAATAACCTCAGCTATCATAGATAGCTCTTGGATAATCCATATGATGAAGCTAATCCATATGATGATGGTAATTATGGAAGTATATACTTTTATTTGGCAAGTTAATCAAATTCGGTTCAGAATATCTCCAGTAAAAACAAAACTAGAATATTGGTCAAGTTTCAATAGATATAATATAATTTTCATAATAGATTCGAAGAATGAATATCTCGGATAAGTTCGTTATTGGGTAGAATTGGTCTGCTGGTTTTGGATTAATAATTTTTGGCACCCTTGTTGAATTTAATATCTTTTATGATGTTTGAATTAAAAATCTAATATGATGAAGTTCTATCATATGAATCCATTAACATCATTCCCAACTCTGAGAAAACCATAATTTCGGAGATACGATTTGTAAAAGTTTGAACAAGAGCGCCAAAGCCCCTGTCCACACTGCTTTCCCCCTTTCACATTACAAATTTCAAATTCAATTCTTTTTAAGATTCAATTTTATCATAAGAATCCATTGATATCATTCGCGACGCTAACAAACTAATACTTTCGGAGATATGATTTTTCAAAATTTCAATAAATAATCGTTATTTTATGATTTCATCGAATGCTCTAATTATAATTTGCCGATGTATGCAAATCCAACATATGAGGTGAGTCATGGACCTGCGTTTTGAATTCAATTTATTATGATGCAGTTCTATCATAAGACTCCATTGATATCATTCCCAACTCTGAGCAACCAATACTTTCGGAGATATGATTTGTCAAAGTTTTAATAATTACTCGCTAGTTTTATTTTATAGTCATGCGATACTCACAAAATTTTGTAACTGCCTTCGTAGTTATTTTTCAACTAACTACAGAGTTTAAATTTGGTCAGAACAGTAATTTTCGAACTGTCGAGAATACAAAATTTCAGATTCAACTCCGAAACCACTCGTCTGGTTTAGCCCATTAACGAATTTCACCGAGGAAAACCTTCACTGCAACTCTATAATACATTTTGTTGAAGAGTTACCGTGCTCAAGGCCGGACAGAATTATGTTTGACTTCGATGAGTCCAACCTAAACGTTTTAGACCAATTTCGGACAATTATTCGAAAATTTGAGCAAAGTTATAGGGGCACCACTGTGCTGAAAATCACTCACAAAAGTCAGTGCAATGCAGACAAACTTCACCTCAGTACTTTTTTGGCGCTCTTGTTTCTCGGAACAAGCTTATCACTTTTAACTAAGAGGTCAAAAGTATGTTGATTTAGTATTTCAACCTGTAGTCAGTCTCTGGCGGGGTGGTTTTGGCGATTTTTTTGATTCACGCAAGATAATACACTCTGAAATACCAGTAGAGTTTCAAAATTTTTCTTAGAAATGGAAGGTGTTCCAGTTTTAGACTAACCTTCTTGCTCACCGGATTTGAATCCTTTAGAGCACTTATGGGTTATTATAAGGCCAAAAGAAATTATATTAGAGCTAAAATAATTCTGGTAACACAGAGCAACTTATACAAGTGGTTTTAGAGGAATCGAAAAATGGTCCCTTAGAATGAATAAACAGCTTGATAGACAGCATGCCTCGTCGAATTCGTACTTGTATCGATGCAAGAGGTGAGAATACTGATTTTTGGCGCTCTTGTTCCTCGGAACAGAGTGCTTATCCATTTGCCCAAATATCTGTAATTTTCGAATTTTTGTCTGAAAATGGTCTCAAACGATTTGGTTCAACTCACTGATCAAGAATCCGACGTCGAAATCGATTCTGTCCGGCCGGCCGGCCGTAGGCAATATAACTCTCGAACGAAAGGAGTTAGAGGATTGACATTTGCAAGGTGGGTAGGGAACGTAAATATCTCGGACGAGTTCGTTAATGGGCGAAATCCATCAAGTGGTTTCGGAGTTATGGCCGTTTTTAGTAAAAACATTTTGTATGAATATTTCCGAAACCGATCACTATCACTCGATCTATCTGAAATTTAGTATCAAATTGTAGAATCATGAACTTTATACGCATGTGAAGTTTTGTATTGATCAGGTTACCGCAAAGTGTAAAAAAAAATTTCTAAAATTAAAAAAAAAAAATTCAGAGTAGGGAGATGAATATCTCGGTTAAGTTCGTTATTGGGCGAAATAGGCCAGATGGTTTCGGAGTAACGAAAAAAAAAATTTTTTTTAAGTAACAAATTTCAAATTCAATTTTTATTTAAGATGCAGTTTCACCTTAAAAATCTATTGATATCATTTGCAACTCCAACAAGCTCATACTTAAGGAGATATGATTTTCCGAAATTTCAATAATGGATCGTACTTCTATGTTTTCACAGAAAATTATAATTATTCTATCTATGCTTTATTATATGATCTGTGTTCATACTCGTAAATGTCATCCTGTTCTATAAGACAGAGTCAAATTCATTTCAGCTATTTTAATTTGATTTCTTCCATGGTGCAGTTCTCATTCTCAGATTGCTCATTTTATCTTGATAAATAAACTATTATTTGAATTGAATTTCCTTTATGATGCAGTTCTATCATAAGAATACATTGATATAATTCCCAACTCTGAGAAACCAATACTTTCGGAGATATAATTTGTCTGTTTAAACAAGAGCGCCAGAAAGCTCCTGTCCACAGGGCTTGAACCAATTTTTGAAATTATTTCGTGTTAGATTGTCATTTGCAGAAAAATTACTTCAAAAGAAATCAACACTTTTTGATGTTTGTTTTTCTTTTATTAAGAAAATTGTATCCATTTTCATTTAATTTTGTAATAAACTTGGGTTGGAAAACTGCTCTTTAATCCTCAATAACTTTTTTCCAAATCAAGTTTTATTTCTCGAAAGTATTGGGTCATTCCATATAACTTTGGTTGTGTGTATATTTCTCCGCTTCAAGTGGACACTCTTGGTGGGACACCCTATATAGTTCTGTTCTCAGGTCCTGTAGTGAACGGTGCTAAAAATCGGTGAAATACATTAATTGATCGTTAAATGAACTGTGAGTTCATCTAAAAATTTTATGCGAATGAAAAGTTTCGAATTCGGCATGACAAAAGTGTTTACTGATATACTGATATAATATTGATAATTTTTTACTAAATATAGTAACCACTCAAATTACTTAATTTTGAGTCATGTGTCAGATTTCATCCAATCACCTCTGGATTACAGCGATAATTTTTTACTAGATATAGTAACCAATCAAATTACTTAATTTTGAGTCATTTTTCAAATTTCATCCAATCACCTCAGGATTACAGCGATAATACCCTACATGTATTTGGAGTTATACTTGATGAAAATCTAAATTTTAAACTTTATGCCGATCACTTGACAAAAAAAATTGCACAAAGAATCCAATACATCTCAAGGATAAGTAATAAATTGGACATGAAAACAAGATATCTTTTATTTAGATCAATTGTTCTGCCACATTTAGATTATTGTACCTCTCTCTTATTTGGTTTGAAATCGAATCTCATCAGTAGGCTACAAATAGTTCTGAATAGAGCCATGAGAATGGTTTTAAAGTGTAGTAGAAGAACACCAATCAAGTCAATGTTGGAGACACTAAATTTGATGACTGCCAGACAGAGAATCTATTTCAAAACATTGGATCTAATATATAAAATTGAACATAAAATGTTACCAGATTATTTATCTGAGAGGATTAAATACGTTTCTGGGATTCATCGATACGATACCAGGAATCAGAATAGTTTTTATGTCGATACATTCAAGACCGAGTTAAAAATGGGTTCTACTTTGATTGGAGGTTTGATATGCTATAATAGATTGCCGAATATGTTAAAGAAATCTAACAAATATTTAAACTTCAGGAAGATGTTGATATTATATGTTAAGGAGCACTATTTTTGAGAAATTATTGTTGATTTTATTGTTATTACTAGTAATTTCTACTAAATAAAGGATATTATTATTATTATTATTATTATTATGTGGTGTTTTCAGATTGACAATGACAATCAATTATTGTATTGAAAATTATTAAACGTCAGTTTGCCAATATTTTTTTTGAAATCTACAAAGTGAAAAATTATCTTATCGAATACCCCTCGGGCCTTGATAAATACTCAAAATTTTGTCATAGAGAATCCTTCAAGCGTGTTGCTCAAGGATAATAGCCCTTGCCTGCCCCTGCGTCCTCCGGATATTATCAAGCAACACAACTTTAGCATTCTCTATGACAAAATTATCTCGTTATTATCAAGACCATAGGGTTATTACTACTGAGAATACCCTACATGTGGTGTTTTCAGATTGACAATAAATTATTGTATTGAAAATTATTAGACGTCAGATTCACAATCAATTTTTTGAAATCTACAATGTAAAATTATTATCAAGCAAAACGCTTTCACCATTCCCTATGACAAAACTATCTCGGTATTATCAAGGCCCTAGGGGTATTACTACTGAAAATTAGTAAACGTCAGATTGACAATCAATTTTTTGAAATCTGCAAAATAAAAAAGTTTCTTATCAAATACCCCTCGGGCCTTGATGTTGTCTTAGAGAATCCTTCAAGCGTGTTGCTCAAGGATAAATAATTAATAACCCTTGGCCTGCGGCCTCCAGCTATTATCGCGCAACACACTTTCAGCATTCTCTATCACCAAATTATCTCGGTATTATCAAAGCCCTAGGGGTATTACTACTAAAACACAGCAGAAATAAAGGTAGTTTAGGTTCAGTTCAAGACTAAACTAAATACAGTGTTTTTGCATATAGCACCGGAAAGTAGGAAATTTGAAATACCTATACTATCTCCTTGAAAAAATCATTTCGATAATGATAATTATTGAGATTATGATTAGCAAATTTCAATATGTTGAGAATTGAAAATAAATAACACATTTAGCATTAAATTTTCATAAATTACACGCTCAAAGTTCTCAAGGTCCTACCGGTAAGAAATGGAGAAAGAAATTAGAGAACAGTTGTTCGAAAGGAATTGAATTCGTTATACCTGTAATTAATCGTTCTAAATTCATCAATCGACATTTCTTGCTATTCTGATGTGGGTGAGGCAAGGCCCTGCAATTATAATAGCAATTCTGACCCATTCACCTAATTATGAAATTGTTGATTTGGTATTACTGATTCATTCCAAATTCGAGGATTTCTTCATCAGGTAAATATCTTATTTAATATTCCATATTTTGTTATAATTTTATTCTTCAACTTTGGTTTATCATTATTTCCAATAATAAATTCTGCAGCAAAAGTATCGCAATGAATAATTTCAATGAAAAGATATTTTTTCGTGCTCGTATGTACCAGGACGTTATAATTTTATACAAATGTCTGTGATATTCGAATTTTGAGCCAAATATGGTCCAAAAAGAGTCCATTTGACGACTAAATGATGAAGTAATGAAATTTTTATTTTTAGCGTATTTTAATTTCGCTTTCTTCTTTAATATCGTGGCAGTTTCCACCATAACTTTCGAATGGAAACATATAGCGACTTTTCAGAGTGGGTTGCGCATCCGAATGTGACGGTTAAGTTCGTTAATGGGCATAATTGGCCAAATCAAAAAAATACAGATCCAAGAGATCCTAGCAAATTTAGGCTAATTCTGTGAAAATCGTATCACTAAAAACAAAATAATATTATATTCCAGAAACTATGTATCACATTCCGTTGAAATTCCACACAAACCTCCAAGCCGGATTTTTCCAATACTTCCAGAAATACGGATCCGATTTTGAATAAAAATTTAGTACTCGGGTGTAAAAAGACGGCTTGAAGGTTGATGCAGTATTTCGTGAGGGTGTGCGAGGAGTGAATAGAGAAAAGAACATTCGCGCAAAAGCTTTGACGTTCCGATAATGCTCTTTAAGAATTTTTGCGCGTATGTTCTGGGCAACATAACTGGCGTTATCATTTTGCCCAAATGTCTGTAACTTTCGAATTTTTTGACGAAAATAGTCTCAAACAATTGGGTTCGACTCCCCGATGAAGAATTCGATGTCAAATTTGATTATGTCCGTCCGGCAGGCCGGCCGCCCGGCTGTTGCCACGATAACTTGAGAACGGAAAGAGCTAGCGACTTGAGATTTTCAGGGTAGGTGGCGCATCCCAATACGACGGACAAGTTCGTTAATAGGCATAACCGGCCTAATGGTTTCCGAGTAATAATTTTGTTTTTAACCAATATAAATCCGATCAAATTGAAAATTGGTGCATAGTTGTAGAATATAAACCTAAGCACGTTTGTGAAATTTTGTGGGAATCGTATCTCTAGAAAATTATTAAAAATATTTTTGTTGTCACGATAACCTGAGAACAGACAGAGATAGCGGCTTGAAGTTTTCAGGTTTGGTTGTGCATCTGAATGCGACATTTGAGTTTATTTATAAGCATAATCGGCCAAACGGCTTTAAAGTTATAGCCATCTAAAATTTGGTTGTTTTTTCCTCATTAACGCGAAAAATACAAAACCGATTGAATTCAAAAATGGTTATTAGCTGTAGAATGCCAACGCGAAAATTCTTGCAAAGTTTCGTGAGGATAGTATTTGTTGAGAATTTTTAAGAAATCAGTGAAAATTAAAAAAAAAAATTCTATATATCAGTAACTATTCGTCTGAAATTGCTGAAATTTTGCTAGAGCCCTTAGAACCTAACACTACTGCCAAGTTTTAAGTTTTAAGACAATCGGTTGAAAATATTGTTGGAGATTCGAGCAGCCTTGTGTGAGTTCCGTAGATGGGTGACAGTTGCCTCGATAACTCTCGAACCAAAGGAGAAAGGGAGGCAAGGGGGCAAATTTTCAGGGTAGGTGGGTATCCGAATGGCAGAGTTTAGTTCGTTTCTAGGCATAATCGGACTAACGGTTTCCGAGTTATACCCGCCTGGAATATTATTTCCTCGATAACTCAAAAAATAAAGATTCGATGGAATCGAAGCTTGGTAACTAGTAGTAGAAAAACAACATAAAGACGTGTTTAAAATTTTGTAAGAATCGTACGCCTACAAAATTTGAGAAAATTACGAAAAAAAAATTGGTTCAAGCACTGACGTGAAGTCAGGAGCTTTTGCGCGTATGTTCTATTGTCCATTCTCCTGTATTGGACACTCTTAATCGAATTTACCATGGTGAATTCTTTTGTCCATTCTCCTGTATTGGATACTCTTAATCGAATTTACCATGGTAAATTCGATTGAGTGTCCAATACAGGAGAATGAACAATAGAAATCACAATCCACCATGGTAAATGCGATTAAGAGCGTCTAATACAGGAGAAAGGACAATAGAACATACGCGCAAAAGCGCCTGACTTCACGTCAATGCTTGAACCATTTTTTTTAGTATGCAATTTATAGAATCTCGGTTGCCAACTCTAACGGTGGGTTTCACAAAGCTTTGACAGTATTTAATTGCCGAATTAGTGTGATTCTGTGTCTGTCCCCGGTTCATTTTTTATGCGACCATCGAATTCAATCTACAATCAAGCTAATCGAAGCTTCGTTAAACCCCCCATAATACTATACCCTTGAAATCCATCAAATAGAACCTTAACGTTTTTTTTCTTCCATCTATAAATAACAAAGTTCCATATAAAGAAGAAATCTAACGATTTCTTCACGTGAATCCATAGCAGCAAAGTAATATGTGAACTAAACTTTCTGATTGAAACTGTTGGTATGCATGTCCACTTCAAGAAATCTAGATCAATCAGATTCCTCTCCGCAATTAACGCATCCTTCAAAATTGAGATCGTTAATTTCTCAATATCAATTCATGGAAAGATAATTAGGTACTATGGGATTATCGGAATAGGCTAGTAGACTAGTTTCTGGAAACCAACCCAGCAGGTGCATAATCAGTAGTTATATCCCGAGTGCTTGCCAAATATACTGACTGACCCCCAGAAGGAGCTGTTTAAATTTTATTTTATTTTTTGGTAGACATAGATAGTATAGCAAGGAGTAAATAATTGAAATTTGAAGAAAAAAAACCAAGGGTACACAATTTTTGTATGAATTTGTTAATAATGTGTTTGTCCACCGCGATTAACTATACACTCCCCAACACGTCTTGGCATTGATGCAATAAGATGGTCTATTTCTTCTTGAGGGATACTATCCCAAGCTACCTGTAGTTCATGTATCAGATCCGGCAAAGTCCGTGGGGGCTGGGGTAAATTTCCAAGCCTTCTACCCATGATGTCCCAAACATGCTCTATGGGCAAAAGATCGGGGGATCTGGGCGGCCATGGCAAAAGATTCACATGGGTCACTTCAAAAAAGTTTAAACTAACTCTGGCAACATGAGGTCGATCATTATCTTGCTGAAATATTGGATTCTCGAGCCGGTTAAGGTAAGGGAGAACATATGGTTCCACTATTTCTTGAAGGTAACACGGCGCTGTCATGTTACCTTGAATAAAGACTAAATGTGACCTACATGTGCATGTGCAATAGTAGGGTGCTATTGCACATGCAATAACGCCTACTGTCCGGTGTAAATGACGCTCAATATCAAACTGAGGTTCACGTCTTTTTCCCCGACGTCGTCTAACCCTTCTTCGGCCACATTCCAATGTTGACGTTCTCTGCACCACTGTAATCGTTGCCGGCGATACTCAACCGTCAGAGGTAACACAAGATGGGGTCGATAATGCTGCAGTCCAAAAGACCTTATCCGGCGGTAAACCGTTCGGACAGTTACAGGATGGCCTTGTTCTCCTAACCACTCATCAACCAAAGATCGAGTTGTCTCAAATCGGTCTCTAATAGCCAGAAGTCGATCTTGAAATTCATTTGTGCCCCATCGACGTCCGGTGCCTCCTCTTCTTCGATTTTGGGCATTATTAAACCACGCTTGACAACATCTCATAACAGTAGTTGGATTTCTGTTCGTACGGTTAGCGATTTCTCGAAATGACAACCCGCCTCCCGTAGACCAATAATTCGACCTCTTTCAAATTCACTTAGCTGGCGATAAATTCCGCGTACACGTGCTCTAGGCATTTTAACAACAACTAAACATCGACTTTGGATCTCCTCGAACAGCTGGTTTGTTGTAAAATTTAAAAAAATGCAAAAAATGACTACAATATGTAAGTAACAAAAAATGTTTACATGAAAAAACCTTTTTCGATTTTTTTCCCCAAATTTTAATCATTTACTCCTTGCTATACTATCTAAGTTCTACCAAAAAATGTTTAAATTTAAAAAGGCTCCTTCTGGGTGTTGCAGTTTCTTTGTCAGTTAGTATACTTGAATATTTTCACGTTTGATTTTGCATCGTTATCTCCGACTTATCAGCTTTCCTTTCTGCTCTGTCATGGATTTTCAATGAACTCCGAGAAATTTAGAGTGCATAAGAAATTCTAAATCAACATAAACATTACTTTTAGTAAGTTAAGACACCCTTATATTGAGGAATCTCACAACAGATTAACAATGCTGAATAATATGAAATATTACTTTCCCTATTATTCATTTGGTTGAAAAATATTTTTCGTAGGATCATGTTTTTCATCATATTCTGTTTCTTCATAGTTTTTATACCACATACATATTACGTAGAATTTCTGATGGTTGCAACTATCCGGATTAGTAGCATCTAAGTCAGGGACAACAATTGGTAATTGCTCAATATGCTGCAAAATAGATATAGCTTACCGAATCGATTACGAAGTCATCTTATTGCTATGCATAGTGAAGTAGTCATGTTGAATTCGGATACCAGTAACCATCGTAAATCCAAGTTGTTCATTATAATGCATCGTTTTACTGATACGTCATTTGTTGTCATTAGGTCACACCTGTTTTTTTGCGTCTCAATTTATATCTTCTTGGCTATGCCTCATATATAAATGATGTCATTAATACCTGCCTGACCATCCAGAAGTGGGATAGGTAAGTGTGGATCAGTGATAGTTAAAATTAATAAATATGAGACGTGAAGAATCTTTTTTACTGTACGGGAAGAGCAAACTTTTCTAACATTTTTCATTATGTTTCGTTCATGGAAAAATGGTTGCTCTGTTAGCGAAAAAAGAAATATCACTATACCTAGACGAAAACAAAGATGCTTCAAATGAGTAGTGTATGCTTACAAACATTGGTTCAAGCTCTGACGTGAAGTCAGGAGCTTTTGCGAACAGTTTAAAATCGGGTATATATGGAATAAAATGTTTAAATTACAACAAATTGTTGAGAAATTCCAATAAATTGTACTTAGGAACACTTGAAGGTATCGAATTATATAACAGAGAAGATGTTTAATCAGTAATGATCTAACCCCTATTAACAACCCATTATTTTTACTAATCGGTTAATGACTAAGGGTATAATTTCAACTCATACTGGAGTGTTGTAGTTGATAGCATGCTTTAGTAACCCTTCGTCTCAGAAGATGGACACATAATTTCCGAAACATATGTTAGACGACAAAAGTTGTAGTGGATAAGACTGCGTTACCAGTGTAGTACTGGAGTTTATTGTTTGTTTTCGGATTAAACGTGAGAGCCTAAGGAATCTCTTTCCATTTTCACGTGCATGTTCCAGGGAACAGCGTACTATAATTTTTTCCGAATGTCTGTAATTTTGGAATTTTTTGCTGAAAATAGTCTCAAAGGATTAAGTTCGATTAACTGATGAAGAATTCGAGGTCAAAATAAATTGTGTCCGGCTGGCCGTTGCCACGAAAAGAGAATGGCGACTTCGAATTTTTCAGGGTAGTTTGCGGAGTCGAATACGACGGTTATGTATGTTTAAGTGGCTTAATCGGCCAAACGGTCTCGGAGTTATACCCATATGAAATGTTGTTATTTTTGTGAAATTTCGTGAGAATTGTATCCCTAGGAAAAAAATTAAAACTTAAAAAAAAAAAATTGGTTCAAACCCTGTGGACAGGAGCTTTGGCGTCCTTTTTCAAACTTTGACAAATCATATTATCTCCGAAATTATTGGTTTCTCAGAGTTGGGAATGATATCAATGGAATCTAATGATAGTACTGCATCATAAAATAAAATAAATTAAATAAGAATCCATTGATATCATTCCCACCTTGGAGAAACCAATACTTTCGGAGTTATGATTTGTCAAAGTTTGAACAAGACCGCCAAAGCTCCTGTCCACAGGGCTTTCCCACTTCTTCAATTTGGCTTCTGTGCGTGAATTTTCAAGAATTTTCGTAATTAAATTAAAAACGTAGGTCTATGACTCATCCCGTGTTGGATTTATATAAATCAGGATTATATATATATATATATATATTCTTTTGACTGAGAGCTGTATATGTGTTAGCAGAGGTTAGTGTAACGGGGTACCATACAATTCGACGTATGATACAAGAGCTTAGGGAAAAACCTCAGCAAAAAACCCTTTCTCCCCGTGAGTGTGGTGATTATAATTAGAGTATTCTATGAAATCATATAGAATTATTGAGAATAATTATTGAAATTTTGAAGAATCATATCTCCGAAAGTCTAATACTTTCGGAGATACGTTGTTAGAGTTGAAAATGACATCGATGGATTCTTATGATGAAACTGCACCTTAAAAAAAATTGAATTCAAAATTAGAGTTATCGTGTTAACGGCCGGACAGAATCAATTTTGACCACGGATTCTTGATCAGTGAGTCGAACCAAATCATTTAAGACCATTTTCAGCCAAAAATACCAAAATTACAGAAATTTGAGCAAATTGATAAGCACTCTGTTCTGAGGAACAAGAGCGCCAAAAATTTTTTTTTTCTCAAAAATGTTGTATTTCAAAAACTATCTGTCAGATTCCGCTGAAATTCCGCACAAAGCTGCAAGCCGCCGTTTAACAATAGATTACCGGACTTCAGCTTAATCGGTTTCGTATTTTTGGAATTATTTCAATTTAAAATTTGAATTTTTGCGCGTATGTTCTGGTGAACATCGCGTTATCATTTTGCCCAAATGTCTGTAATTTTCGAATTTTTTCCCGAAAATGGTCTCAAACGATTGGGTCGACTCTCTGATGAAGAATTCGAGGTCAATTCTGTCCGGCCGGCCGTTGCCACGATAACTTGTGAACGGGTGAAGATAGCAACTTGAAATTTTCAGGGTGGGTATGGCGCACCTGATGGTTTCCGAGCAATAATTTTGTTTTCAACCAATACAAATCCGATCGAATTGAAACTTAGTGAGTGGTTGTAGAATACAAACCTAAGGACGTTTCTGAAATTTTTTAAGAGTCGTATCACTAGAAAATTTTAAAAATATTATTTCTGTCACGATTACCTGAGAACGGAAAGAGACAGCGACTTGAAATTTTCAAGTTAGATTGAGCATCTGATTGCGACATTTAGTTTGTATATACCTACGCATAATCGGCAAAACGGTTTCGGAGTTATACCCATCTGAATCGGTTGTTATTTCCTCAATAACTCGAAAAATAAGAACCCGATCAAATTCAAACATGGTTATTAGTTGTAGAATGCCAACGCAAAAATTCTTGCCAAATTTTGTGAGGATCCTATCCCTAGAAAATTTTCGAAAAATAATTGAAAATCATTGAGAAAATATCTATACCTATATCATAAACTATCCGTCCGACATCGCTAAAATTTTGCGAGAGCCTTCAGAACCTCTACTGCCAAGTTTCAAGTTTGAACACGATCCGATCTATATTGTTAGAGATCCGAGCAGCCTTGTGTGAGTTCAGTAGCTGGATGAGTAACCGTTGCCTCGATAACTTTCCAATGATAGGAGATAGGGAGTTGTAATTTTCAGAATTCATCCGAATGGGAGGGTTACCACCTGAAATATTAGTTCCTCGAGAACTCAAAAAATATAGACTCGATCGAATTAAAGCTTGGTAACTAGTTGTAGAATATCGATATAAAGACGTGTGTCAAATTTTGTGAGAACCGTACCCGTAGAAAATTTTAAAAAAATTACAAAAAAAATTGGTTCAGGCACTGACGTGAAGTCAGGAGCTTTTGCACGTATGTTACCCATTCTCCTGTATTGGACACTCTTAATCGAGTTTACTTTGATAAATTCGATAACAATAGGCAATAGAATATACGTGCAAAAGCTACTGACTTCACATCAGTGCTTGAACCAAATTTTTACGTGTGCTGCGTTTACTCATACTCAACTTCAAGCAGTATTACGTGAGGGTGTGTCAGGCGTGAACAGTGCTTTCTCGAATTATTGTTTGTCTTTCGTTAGGGTTAAGTTACTTAAGAGATATTTATCTTTATGTTTGTTGACAATTTTTTGAGCTAGTTGTTCACTATACTCGTTTTTCCGGCTATCCAATCATTTTTACCACAGAGCTCTACGATCTTGAGATTCTAGGATAGAGTTAAAATAATTATAAAGGGTGAATGGATAACCCCTGGACCTGCTCCAGCATATATAGTAGAGAATATAGTAGAAATATTAAGTTAAATGAAAATTTCAACAATATAAAAAAAGTGTGGAAAATTGTGAATCAGGCAACGGGTAGAGAAAGTAAAAGAGTAATAAACATAGAAAAAGTAGTAAACAATGACGGAGAAGAAATTGCTGACAATTTTGAGATTGCAAATCACTTTAATTCTTATTTTTGTGGTATTGGAGCAACTATGGTCGAAAAAATAAGAAAATCTAATAACTCACCATGCTCAGATATCAAACCTAAAAGAGTCAAACATTCGATATTTTAGACGCCAATAAACGAAAGGGAGATATCTAATCACATTCAATCGCTCAGGGCAAATTCCGCCCGCGGCCCAGATTCGATTCAGTCAAATATTCTCAAACAAATAGCCTCTCAAATTTCGAAACGCCTGGAATATATATTGAACTTGTGTATGGTGAAGGGTGAATTTCCGATAGCGTTGAAGCAAAGCATCGTTTCTCCAATTTTCTAAAGGGGGTCCAGGGTTGATGTCGGAAATTAACATAGCAAAGATCTTTGAAAAATGTCTTAAAACCAGATTTACTGAATTCTTTACTAAATATAAAATACTGTTCTGATAGTATTTTATATTTAGTAAAGAATTCAGTAAATCTGGTTTCAAGACATTTTTCAAAGATCTTTGTTATGTACTGTTTCAGAACTGGAGTAAGTACCAGTGATGCCATCTTTGATGTCACAAAAACTGTATACGAGTCTAGAAGTATACGAGACAAGAAGGTAATCGCTATGTTTGTAGATTTAGAAAAGGCTTTCGATACGGTCTCTCACGACATTTTACTTGAGAAACTTGAGCAGTACGGTGCTAGAGGTAAAGCTGCTGCCCTAATCAGATCATACTTGAAAGATCGAACTCAGATAGTAAAAGTCAATAATGTCAATAGTGATGCAAAGACAATTAACTACGGTGTTCCCCAGAGCACAGTCCTGGTACCTTTGTTCTTCCATATTCATATTAATGAAATACTAAAGTTAAAATTTGATTGAGAGACCAGGGTTGTGGCCTATGCTGATGATACCGCATTTATATTCGAGGGTGATACGTGGGAATCTGTCACTAAAAAAGCTGAGGAGGGATTGTCAGTGATCCTTAGCGAAATGGAAAATCTTTTCTTAACTTTGAACATTCAGAAAACGGACTTTATTACCTTTATGTTGACGGAGGCTACTTATCCAAATATAAAAACAATTAAAATACACAAGAGAAAGAACTGTACCATGGTAGTGACTCTCAGAATTTTATAGAAGAGACTGATAAGATAAAATACTTGGGCGTATACATCGACCGTTTGCTACGATGGGATGAGCATATTAAACATATTATAAAATTACTTAGATGTACACTACCAAAATTCCAACTATTAGTCAATATATTATCACAACGAATAATATTTACGATTTATTTCGCTCTAGCACAGTCAATTTTGGAATATGGTATAGTTGGCTGGGGCGCAGCCTATAAAACTCATCTCGAAAGTCTGGAAACCACTCAGAAATTCATTCTGAGGATAATAATGAAGAGGGATCATTACTACTCCTCTCACTCTCTATTCAAGGAAGCCAAAGTGTACACAATTGATCAGTTATTCCACAAGAACGCTCTGTTGATGATCTATAACCACCGTGAAGGTTATGTGAAGTATGAGCATAGGTATAGTACTAGAAGTCAATTACAGAATCAAATACTGACACCGAAAATACAGAAAAGTATTTATCAAAAACATGCCTTGCACGTTGGTATACGGTTTTACAACGCCTTACCTCAGGCGATAAAGAATATAAGTAACCTCAGACATTTTGTTAGAAAAATAAAAATCATAATTCTTGATTCTTAACTTGGACTGTGCTGCAATCATAATAATTGTTACTATCAGGCACAAACCATAGGTTTCATTGACGGTATTTCTGGAATGTTATTGTACTAAATTTGGTAAAATACATTTGATTGACTGACTGTTTGACTGATTTCTTCTCAGTTTCATTCAATATTTCATGAGATCGTGATTTATACAGACTTCGATGTGGTTACATTAAGCTGCCGAACTGAAGTAGAAAGCAAGCAACCCCCAATAAGAGTAGGAACAGCAACGGGTAAAATCCGGATCCACAGCATCTAAGTCAGGGCCAACTGTTGGCCATTGGCACATACCAAAAAACCCCGTAGAAAATCCACGCATCTCTGCTAAATCGGACATCAACTCCAGAGGTCACCGCTTGCCCAGCGCCGCATTCACCTTTCCCCCCTTCGCCCACGGTCCCATTCTCGTTTCCGGAGATGATTTCTTCTTCGTGCCAACTCCCGGATGCAACGCGAGCGTCACCTGGTTTGCCGGTGACGTCACAGCTCTCACCTGCGTCCTCCTCATTCAGAAAGTCGGTCACTAATTCAGTGTACTTCTCAATCTTCTGGTGCGCTGAAGCTGCTGCCGAGGCAAGCGCGCACGACTACATACCGCGAAAGTTGAAGTTTAAAACGCGTGTGGCCGAAATATAAGGAAAGAAAGTGTGTTGAACTGTTTTTGAGGATATTTTCTGTTTTATCAATATTTAGTTAGTGACTTTTGGCTCAAACGAAAAAGTGAGTTTGAATTGATTTATGTTCTAGGTGTTCTTTTTCTTTTCTTCTACTTCTGTATCCGTCATAAGAGGAATATTGACCTGTAGTGTCGTTTCTAGATTTTATCGTCAACTTTTGCCGCATGTTTTGGGGAACAGGGTGCTATCGTTTTGTCCAACTCATAATATACAAATCCTATCCAATTAAAACTTGGCAATTGCTTTTAGAATTCTGTCGCGCTAATTTTTGCAAAATATCGTATGACTAGAAACAGTTTTTTTTTTCTTCATAAATTTTTTATTTCATAAACTATTCGTCAGAATCCGCTGAAATTCTGCTAGTGCCTTCGAACCACCATTCTACAATCGAGTAACAAATTTCAGCTTGATCGAGTTCGTATGAGGTGTGAATAGACCGTATAACATGCACTCAAAAACTCCTGAGTTCACAGTGTATTTTAAGAATTTTCAGTTCTCCTTCTGTAGCCTTCTTAAGGGAAATATTTGTCTTAGCGTCGATTCCAGATTTTTCGTCAATTTTTTTGAGATAAAGTTTTGCAACACGAAACGATTCATATCAATCTCTGCTCTAGGAAACTTATATTTATTGAAGATAAGAATTTTTGAAATTTTCATTTTATACGTAACTTTTTACAACCTAAACTAGGTGAACCTAACCTAATTAGAATGTAAATAATATAGTATATTTCAATGTATACAAATTTAAATGAAATCTTAAATCGAGAGGTAAAAACGTTCATAATTGTAAATTTTTTTATTTTGATTCTGTAAGGTATTTTTGCGTGCATATTCTATGGAACAGCGTGCTATCATTTTCACCAAATATCTGTAGGTAATTTTCGATTTCTTTGCCGAAAGTGATCTCAAACGATAAGGTTCTATTCACTGATGACGAATTCTAGGTCAAATATGATTCTGTCCGGCCGGCTGATCGGTTGCTGCCTCGATAACTTTCGATCGGAAAGATATAGCGACTGGCAATCCGAATGCCACGGTTAAGTTCGTTAATGGGCCTAAGCGGCTGAACGGTTTCGGAGGTATACCCATCCTGAATAACTCAAAATATACAGATCTGATCGAATTGAAACTTGGTAATTAGTTGTAGAATGTTGACGCTCAAATTTTTTTCTTCAAAATGTTATATTGCCGAAACTATATGACATATTTCGCTGAAATTCGGCACAAACGTTCAAGCCGCCATTTTACAATCGAGTACCGGATTTCAGCTCGATCAGCTCTGTATTTTAGCAACTATTGTGAAAATAAAATTTTGAACTGGTATTTACTTCTGAAATTTCAAATCATGTGAATCTCAGAATTGCAATAAGTTCTGCCGAGGTAGTATCGTCGTTGCCTGCCATGTCGGAGAACCGGGTTCGAATCCCAGCTGATTAGGTTCACGAATGGTTCACGAAAGTTCATGCAGTGTTTTGGTGAGGGTGTGTGAGGTGTGAATGGACAATAGCACATTCAAGTAAATTTAACTGAATTTACGCTCTTAAAAAATGTATGGTTTTTATATTTTGAACGAATCTCGATTGTCAATCACATGAATGATCAAATAATCATTAAAGGATACTGTGGGAAGTATATTCATTATCAAATGGTTTCTTTCTGGGTTTTCTCTCCAAACTCTGAAAAATATTCATTAAATAAAAATTTATTATTATGAATTATTAATATTAGGAGATCAGTAAGAATTCGAAATATGAATGATGGCTGTCAGTAATGAAGCTGCATTCATAAGCGAACCGTGATATAATAACAGTCATCAATTATAACACTAGTGATAACAGTGAACTGTCAAAAATTGTCCATAGTATATTATTCCATATTACATCGTTTTTGAAAGAAGTTGTAGGTACATCATATTGCGTGCCATACTGAATACGTGCCACCTTGTAGTGAATATAATTTTTCTTTTTGCAGAGTTTCGGTTTATATTCTAGAAATGTTTTACCTATATAAACAAACAAAATATTTACCCCATGTTATATGGCATAGATCATAGCTTCATTTCGATCGATGTATCGTACGGGTTGAATAGTGGGGTGTGTAAATAAAAAAATGTAATGTATCAACAAAAATAAAAAACATGAATGTAGGAATATTTATCTTCTCAAATATAATTATTTTCACCGGATTCCACAACGATGAAAATCTAGGAGTAAGAAGAGAATAGGTGGTGGAATATTAAAATAAAAAAATATTATTTTCCAGCCAATTTATTATTAAGTAATTAAGAATCTATAGCCTCGTCAGGTTAAATTTATTTTTTTGACCACAATACTCAAGGATTCTGAGCTTAGGATATATTTTCATGTGAAAAATATTGTAGATCTTTAACGTTGTTGAAAAAAGATGCAAATTCAAACTAAGTAATATTTCTCCATAAATATTACTTATTCCTTCTCTAGAACTCGCCTTCTCATGCAATATCGAATGATGTACTAAAGTTAAAAATAAATTCAAATTTTACCCAAAAATAGACTAGAAATATCACTTTTTATCTTGAAATGAGAATATCACCCTGTATGCAAAACCCAGAAAATTAAATCTTAGAAAATGATATTGGAAACTCTGTATGAGGAAATTATGAAATATGTATAGAATGAAACATAAACAAAAATATACGACTGTCGTATAATGTATTCATTACGTGTGTTTCCTCAAGAATAATGGCATTCATTATAATCACCAATAAAAAATAACAATCCATATGAAATGATATCTATGTGGAATGTCAAATCGGTTTCAAATAATTTGGGATCATTTAAGAATTAATCGTCATGGACAAAGCATAGTATTCTATTCGCCTATTATGACTTATTATTATTCAAATAATCATTAAAGGATACTTTGGGAGCTGAATTCATCACTGAATGGCTCCTTTCTAGATTTTCTCCCCCAAACTCTGAAAAATAACAATGAAACAAAAAATATTATTATTTTGGTAAATTGCTTCTTTGTCAGACACAAAATATTTGACAGAAGCAATATATAGAATTTTGCCTAATAAACAGTAACGAAAAAGCACCAAGGATAGAACAACTATTCTGTAACGTTTCGGAGACTAAACCAGACTCCTTCATCGTACACCAAGCGAAAAAATTCAGAAATATTTTTTGTTGAAAGTTCTCACCTCTTCTCGTATTTTGCGTGCTACATTCTATATGTTCTATTTGTGGCTTCTCGTAATAGTACACTTTCACTAAAATTGGAATTATTTTGATACATCTTATATCCCAATGATGATACCTGATTCACATTTCTTCGTCTTATCTATTTTCAATAGATTTCAAAACCAAACTTTGAATATCATTTTTGGATTGTTCTAAATATTCTCAACAAAACTCTGTTACTAAGAAATGTACCTACATTTGTTATTTCGATCAGATAAGATTGGACCAGTTCCGTGGCTAACAATTTCATGTTTATGTTTACTCAAACTGAGCACGGTAATGTCAGGTCATTTACCTGAAACCACACAAAGTAAATTGTATCTTTCCTTGCGGTAGAATGCGGTTCATGGTACTGTTTTGCCGATTAACTTGTGTTGTATTTCGTCTTGTAAACGCCGTTTGTGGGATTCTCAAGCATTTTTTCCATATACGATTTCATGTTCGATATACCTTGTATTGTAACAGATTGTTCCATGATTTCAGACTAGGTTTTTTCATGGAAAACCACTTATTCTTTCAATAATTGCTTTGGATTGTATTCCTTATATCTAGTTCTTTGTTTTTATAATATTGACGAAATCATAACAGATCTGTTCAGATATCTATCACAGTCTATCGCTCCAAATTATTTGTAAAACATTTATTTTTTACCCTTTGCAATCTATCAAGAAATAAAATCATTTCATATGATTCTTCAAAGTGAAATATAAATATTTATCAAGAATAAATAATACGTTATTTTCCAAGTACGTACCATCACCCTCAATGACCTTTTGCAAACGTGACACAAGTAATTTGGAATATAGGTGCCTACTCCAGACCTCATGTAGCCTTTGATGAGGATGATTGACAACTGTTCAAAAGATTCCATACACCTATATTTTATAAGGTGTTCGGTAATTTTTTTCTGTAAATTATATCAGTCAGAAAGGGGCGTTGGCTCTAATAATAAAAAAAATTGTCAGAACACAAAAACGAACAAGGTGAAGAGGTGAAAATACCAAATGATTGCAAACCACAATCGTCCAGATAAATAGGGGGAACTAAAATATTAAGCTAGCAAATCTATGATTCTCAAGTAGAACACAAGCCTTATAAGGCACTCTTCGTATTCAACATGACCCAGAATTACCTATATTTTATTTCGCATTCACCATTTTGTAGCTCAATAATTTAAATTCTTAATGGGATTATTGCAGGGGAGATGGGGCAGATTTGAACATTTTCATACTTTATTTTCTATAACTTCTAACTTTGTTTGCTTTACTTGGTTGTTTCTTCCCAAATAGCGGCTATCACGACAACAAAATAATTATGTCGTTCTCAATCAGTCATAATCCGCCGTATTCACAATTGTTAAGTGTTTCAATCTCCGTTAAGTCCTAACTGAGGTCCTCAGTTAAGGATAAATCTGAATCGCAACCACAATTAAAGTATTTAACGGTGGTGAAACAGGCTTGTTTCACGTTAATTGAAGTTGCGATTCTTATTTATGCTTAACTGAGGACCTCAGTTAGGAAATAACGGAGAATGAAAGCTTTGTGAATACGGCGGAATAAGATATATAGATGTGGATGTTATCGTTCCAAAATATTCTGGAAATAATAATCTCAGTCTAAGGAACTAATTTATATCTATGTATATCTATTTTCACATCTATTTTTACGAATTTGAATAGTTCAAATGATTTTTACTGTTGATTATTCATAAGGTGAGTTGGTGGAGTCATTCTTTCGATTGCTGTTCTGTTTCGTGGATTCACTGCCGACTGTTTTATTGTCCATTATTGTGGTTTCATTTTAATGTTGTGTGTTATTTCACTTAGATATGTATTGTCCTGAGTATTCTTGCCTTTATATTGTGTTTTAGCCTGAGGAAGAGAGCAAAGTTTCTCGTTACGTTGCTTGTGAATAAGTTTTAATAAATGAATTCCTTAAGACTGATTTAATTATTTCCATAATAAGATATTTCAGTTTGTGTACAGGCCTATAAATGTTCAAAGCACCCTGTAGTTGTGGCAACCTTGAATACACCTGAATCAGCAATTTTCCAACTGCTTTTGAAATTTGCTAACTCTGTTCAACATTGGGGGATCGACAACCCAATAGAAATAAAAGCTTTTTAAAATACCGCTCGACAGAGAGAAATTTCATACTCCATAGTCGGTGAAACTGAAACATCTAGAGCACTACCCACTTTGGGATAACGCAAAAGAATAGCTATTATTACAACTAGGGAAATATGAATAGTATATTTCCCGTGGTGTAATCAATATTTTTTTTCTGATTGAAACAATCTGATATGGAAAAATTATTATTAGATTATTAGATTAGATTAGAAAATGTCTAACTACGTCAAAACTCAAGCGGCAAAGGCCCGTGAATCTTTGGTTCCGGCCAAATCTCAAGCTGCCTACAGTAAAGAGTACGAATGCTTCCAGGAGTGGAAAAGAAAAAAATTGGTGGACGGTGTGAGCGATAATATTTTGTTAGCATATTTCCAAGATTTGGTATGTTGCTCTGATTCTTGTTATTCTTGATGTATGATTAATTCATTCGATCCCCAGTCGCAGAATTATTCTCCAAACACGTTATGGCCGAAACTATCGATGTTAAGATCTATGCTACATTTGAAGGAAAAAACTGATGTCAAATTATTCGATGAAGTCGAAGCATTTGTTAAGAACAAAAATAAAGGATACGTTCCTAAAAAATCAGCAATGTTGTCCCGGAAGCAGCTCAAGACATTCTTGAGTGAAGCTCCTAATGACGTTTTTTTGATGTATAAGGTAAAAGTTTCATTTTGATTTCCTCTGTTGATAAGATTTTTACATTCATAATGTTGAAGGTTGTTTTAATAATGGAAATCTTTGGCGCCTGCAGAACACAAGAGTTGGTGAATATGCTATCTTCAGATATCGAAGATCGTGGGTCGGTAATCATATTCAAAGTCTCAAAGACTAAGAATGATATAAACAGAATATTTACTATAATTGATGGAGAATATCTGGGTGCTGCTCGTTTGGTGAGGGAGTATTCGGCGTTGCGTCCGCAAGGGGTTCTTAGGTTCTTCGTAGCTTATAGGAATAAAAAGTGTACTCTTCAGCCAGTCGGCAAAAATACCTTCGGAAAAATTCCGAGTAAGGTTGCTGAATGGTTGGGTTTAGATAATCCGAAAACGTATACAGGCCATTGTGGAAGACGAACATCCGCGACATTGGTTGCCGATGCGGGAGCCTCAATGACAACACTCAAGAGACATGGTGGTTGGAAAAGTTCGTCTGTTGCAGAAGGCTATCTGGCTGACAAGTCTGACAGTATGCTGCACAAAAATAAGGTAGCGAAGATGATAGCAGATGTGGAGGGAGAGCCGTCTGCAGCATCACAATCTTTGAAGACCGTTTTGGGAGAATCGTCCGAGACTGCTGCTGCACGGAATGTTCTCAAGAAAACTGTAGTCTCGTCGACGAATAATTATGAACAAGATATTTCTTCTTCCTTTGTATCTGGTGGAAATACTTTTAGTGGAAATTTCAACAACTGCAGTTTCCATTTTGTTACTAAATAAAGAAATAAAATATGATTTGACGTTTTGAAAGAAATATGATTTCACGTTTCATATTTCCCTAGGGAAATATGAACTGACGTTTCATATTTCCCTATATGAGTGTGTTATGACACATGGTAACTAAGGCGATATAGCTCAATATTGGTTCGATCAGAAAAAAAATTGGTTCAAGCACTGACGTGAAGTCAGAAGCTTTTGCGCGTATGTTCTATTGTCCATTCTTCTGTATTGGACACCCCTAATCGAATTTACCATGGTAAATTATGTTGTCCATTCTCCTGTATTGGACACTTAATTCGAATTTACCATGGTAAATTCGAATTGAGAGTGTCCACTACAGGAGAATGGACAACATAATTTACCATGGTAAATTCGATTAAGGGTGTCCAATACAGAAGTATGGACAATAGAACATACGCGCAAAAGCTTCTGACTTCACGTCAGTGCTTGAACCAATTTTTATACGTTATAATTGCTATTTTGTCTTGATTCTATCACGTGCACCATGGACGAAGCAACCTTAAAAAGTTTGTTCGGGCATTTGTGCCAAAATGTAAACTTTCTTGATATAACCGCTGCGGACAACAACGAACAGTTCAGCATTTTAGTACAGTGTGAGCTTTCAGGAGAGGGCACAGTGGATGAAAAATGTGACAATTGGGTAAAAGAGTTTTCATACTCGACCAATACAAACTGGATAACGTCAAGACGTTATCCTAATGCAACTCGCTATGAATTTCGAAAGCTATACGTGTGTCAACACTCATCATTGAATAAAGTAGCCAAACGAAAACGGCCCTCGTGTGAAGTTAGGAACAAAAATTTCAAAGCACAAATAGACATTAAATTTAAGAAAATTAATAGAAACACAATTAAAAATGATGTGCTGTTAAAAGACGGAATTAACGTAGTGATAAAAATAAATTTTCAACATTCCCATAGGGTAAATATGGCACAAGCTTTTCGATACTTACGTGTGAACAAGACAGTACAAGAAGTTTTTGAGTCATACTTTATTTCGGGAATGACTCCGTCAGCTGCCAGATTTTATCATGAAATGAAAATAATTGAATCTGCTTCTGAAGAAACGAAGGAAATACAGAATGTAAGTACAGCATATCTTCTGGCTAATGCTAGAGAAAATCCTACTGACAGGCAGATAAAGTATTTGTATGATAAGTGGCGTTTCTCTCAATACGGTAGTAGAGAAGAAAAAAGTATGATAGAAGTTCTCAAGAAGAGACAGTCCTTAAGAATGGTGTATTTCGTACAGAAATAATATAATAACAAGAGGTAACAACACTAATAATTACAATGAAGCTTCAATTAGGATTTTTAAAGATATAGTTTTGCAAAGGTGCAAGGTTTTTAACTCTTGTGCACTGGTTGATTTTATTATCAATGTCTTCGAAAACTACTATAAGCGAAAATTGTTGGAATTTGCAAATTCAAGAAGATCTAAACCCCAAATTGATTATAGAAATATGTGTTTTAAAGCAAAAGAAATTAACATTATTTATCAAAGAGACAATACAATTTTCCATGTTGCATCTGAAAAAGAATCCAATTTATTTTATACAGTGAATGCTAAAATTGCTTTTTGTGATTGTCCATCAGGCACAGGTGGCAAATTCTGTAGGCACCTATGTGCAATAGAACAAAAATTTGGTATATTATTTAAAACGTCTCCAGTTCTAAGCGTTCATGACGGAATACAATTAGCCAAATTAGCTGTTGGGCATTCAGCACCAGATGAATTTTATAAAAATATGGATTCAAACACAACTGATCTTGAAAACTTTGAAAACTCAGTTCAATCAACTAACTCTGTTCCTGCTAAAGTAGACTTAGCAACAGCAATGGATTTACAAGTTAACGTCGAAGAGAGTGAAAGCCGATTTAAAAAAGAGATTATAAGAATGCGCTGTGAATTTGATCGAATAGCAAGTACGCTCGAAGGCAATCAAAGCCCAGAAGCTACTTTATCCATCATTGAGTTCAATACACTAATGAACAGCCTGAAAACCCCTTTCCAAATTTTAAACTTTTTGGAAGCTAAAAGTCGAATATGCGGGAGAAAATCTAGAAAAATTCGAGTCCAGCCAACGTCAATTTCGCGACGTAAAAACAAAGCATTGCCTCAATCTGGGAGAATTCAAGCTGGCAGGCCTTCCAAAATTGAAAAACTAAAACGGAAGCACAGCCTTGGAACCAACATTTCGCATAATCTACCAAATGCTAAGTTACATTGAACCTAATTCTGTATTTCGTTGTTTAATAAGAATAACAATCCATGCATATATGACTTTTATTGTAAGAATATCTACCATTTATCAGGAAGATGAAGGTAGAATGAATAGATTTGTAAATTTACGGAACAAACCTTTACTGTTTAATTGGGTATTTCACCACACTGTTTTCAATCAAATAAAAAATAATTTAAATTCAGAATCATAAGCCAAATTATTGCAAATAATATGAAAATGCAATATGAAATACATAATTAAACACGTATAAATATGAACACGAGACAAAGACATATTATATATTTTATTGGCTCTGTATTACACTGCGATTTGTCAGACGCAACGCACCGTATTCATAAACTAAGCCACGAGTGATCCAGAGCGTCGCGCAGACCTCGTGCTCTGTACTATACAGGCTTTTGCCTTTACGCCCCCCGGACGTTGCAGAAATGGCTAAAGCAGCAACTTTGACCCTGCTACCTGAAAAAAGCCGACATTTGTATGACAAAACCTACGCAGAATTCATGTCATGGTGCGAGGAGAAGAACGTTTTCAATTATTCTGAAACAGTTTTGTTGGCATACTTTAAGAGTGTTGCAGAAAAGGGATACTTAGCAAATGTATGGCCAAAGTATTCAATGCTGAAAGCAACATTGAACGTTAAAAGTAATATTGATATGAGCAGATATCACAAACTGGTGATGTTCATTAAGGGACAAAAAGTGGGTTATATTCCTAAGAAATCGAAAGTTCTCGAGAAAGATCATGTAAAAGAGTTTATGGCAAATGCTCCAGACAGTATTTTCTTGATGTCAAAGGTGAATATAAAACTCAATTGAATTAATTTTCTAAATTTTTCTTATTGTCACGTGGATATAAAATATGTAACTTTAAATTTTTTATTTGAAGGTCGCTTTGATATTTGGAGTATCCGGGGCATTGCGAAAAGATGAGCTGTATAAGTTGCAGATAAATGATGTGCAGGATATGGGCTCGAAATTTTTAATAACAGTGAATTCATCCAAAACGCACTCGAAAAGGATATTCACTGTGGTGGATAATGAGGAGCGTACACTTTTGTATCCAATCAAGAGATATATATCCTTCAGACCAATTCACACTCCGCACGAAAAGTTTTCGTCTTTTACAAGAACTTTAAATGCTCAATACAGCCAGTAGGAATCAATACGTTTTCGAAATTACCATCGTTAATTGCAAAATTTCTCAAATTAGAACAACCCAATCTGTATACAGGTCACTGTTTTCGGTGTTCTTCTGCATCTATCCTTTCGGACAGTGGAGCAGATTTTGCAGCCATCAAACGGCTTGGAGGATGGAAATCAACATATGTTGCAGAATGGTACATCGAAAACCCGATGAAAAATAGATTAGAAACTGCTGAAAAAATTTTATGCGATAATCGTTCGCCAGTAATTAATACATCAGCTCCCACCAGTTCACACATTCCTTATCGCAAATCGTCAGTAACGATGTAAATGTGGACTATTCAGAATGTCACATCTCGAAAATTCCGTCTATGAATTTTACGAATTGTTCAATTGGAACCATAAATATAAATATGTCCAAGTGAGCATCGAGATTTTCGTTGTCAAATTTTATATTGTGAGAAATAAAATTTATTTGAATAAATATTTCATTTCAAATTCATAATGAGGTCGACGGAAAAATCTTGTAATCAACTCATTTATTAATCTAGCGATTAATGGTCTTGAACATTAACACGCTCGCTCCGCTCACGTGTTAAAATATCTCGACCATTAATCGCTATCATTAATAAACTAGTTGATTAAATAACTATTAAATTTGAAAAAAACCATTGGCGTACCAATTTTTTTACCCATTATATTCGAAAAGAAGTCTGTACGGACGCCACTGGTGAAAATAAACATCATTTCTAATCGTAAATTATGTGTTTCAAAGCGTATTGATAACCAACCAAAACGCACAAATATGTGTGGTGTCAAAAGAAAATTCGAAAACCCATTTTTTCTTTGAAATTTTATCAACCCGTATCTCAGAAACAATGCGTCAGAGACCCAGTGTCCATAGGAACTTTATATCTCAGAATCATCTGAGTGTTAATATCCCGAATTTACGGTACCTTATTCTGAAAAACCCTGTATATTTCAGAAACCATTTTTCAGGTTCCACTGAGATTCCGCACAAATTTTCATTTTTCAAATTATGCAGATCCGATCGAATTGAAACCTAGTACTCGGTTAAAATATTGGTTGAAGCCCTGTCGACAGGAGCTTTGGCGTTCTTGTTCAAACTTTGACAAATCATATTTCCGAAAGTATTGGTTTCTCAGAGTTGGGAAGGATATCAATGAATTCTTATAATAGAACTGCACCATGAAAGAAATTAAATTCGAATAATAGTTTATTTATCAAGATTAAATGAGCAATCTGCAATGAATTAAACTCGTGGAATGGGTTGTTGCAACTTACACTCAGTGCATAGTTTTCACAACTCGAAATACCTAAGGAAAGTATCATCGAAATGTCTAGAGCTTGGCTGGAGACAATCACAACAGATTGTCCGTTTATTCCTGATATTTGAATACGTATAAGCTGACGAACAAATTATTTTAATAGTTCAAAATATATTAATAAAATACAATCTTCTTTCCATATTTCCAAATTTGATCCTATAATATGTTCACCGAAATTTCACCGTTATTGAGATATTGAATATTAAAGATTTTATTAAAAGGTTTTTTTCTGGGTTTTCTCTCCCAAACTCTGAAAAATATCTTTAAAATAAAAATTGGTTCAAGCACTGACGTGAAGTCAGAAGCTTTTGCGCGTATGTTCTATTGTCCATACTTCTGTATTGGACACCCTTAATCGAATTTACCATGGTAAATTATGTTGTCCATTCTCCTGTAGTGGACACTCTCAATTCGAATTTACCATGGTAAATTCGAATTAAGTGTCCAATACAGGAGAATGGACAACATAATTTACCATGGTAAATTCGATTAGGGGTGTCCAATACAGAAGAATGGACAATAGAACATACGCGCAAAAGCTTCTGACTTCACGTCAGTGCTTGAACCAATATTTTTTGTCGTGATTTTTTTAAATTTTAAATAGTGTGGCTCTTAAAATTTTTTTTTTCGTAATTTTTTTCAAATTTTCTAGGGGTATGGTTCCTACAAAATTTTTAACACGTCTTTATGTTGATTTTCTACTACTAGTTACCAAGCTTCAATTCGATCGAATATTTATTTTTTGAGTTATCAAGGAAATAATAATCCAGGTGGGTATAACTCGGAAACCGTTAGACCGATTATGCCCAAAAACGAACTCAACTGTCCCTTCCGGATACGCAACCTACCCTGGAAACTGCAAGTCCATATCTGCTTTCGTTCGAAAGTTATCGAGGCAACGGTCACCCATCTACTGAACTCACACAAGAATGCTCGAATCTCCAACAATATGTAACCGATCATATTAAAACTAGAAACTTGGCAGTAGAGTTAGGTTATGAAGGCTCTTGCAAAATTTCAGCAATTTCAAACGAATAGTTACTGATATATAGAATTTTTTTTTTATTTTCAATGATTTATTAAAAATTTTCTACAAATGCTATCCTCACCAAATTTTGCAAACATTTCCGCGTTGGCACTTTACAACTAATAACCATGTTTGAATTCAATCGGTTCAGTATTTTTCGAGTTAATGAGGAACAAAAAACCACCAAATTTCAGAAAATTTCAGATGGCTATAACTCTAAAACCGTTTGGCCGATTATGCTCATAAACAAACTGAAATGTCGCGTTCTGGTGCACATCCTAACCTGAAAACTTCAAGCCGCTATCTCTTTCAGTTCACAAGTTATCGTGACAACAAAAATATTTTTTAATAATTTTTTTTTAATTTTATAGCCATACGATTCGCATAAAATTTCACGAACGTGCTTAGGTTCATATTCTACAACTACTCACCAAGTTTCAATTCGATCGGATTTATATTGGTTGAAAACAAAATTATTACTCGGAAACCACTGGGCCGATTATGCCCATTAACGAACTTGTCCGTCGTATTGGGATGCGCCACCCACCCTGAAAATTTCAAGTCGCTAGCTCTTTTCTTTCTCAAGTTATCGTGGCAACGGCCGGCCGGACGGCCGGACGGCCGGACGGACAGAATCAAATTTGACCTCGAATTCTTCATTGGGGAGTCGAACTAAATCGTTTGAGACCATTTTCGTCAAAATATTCGAAAGTTACAGACATTTGGGCAAAACTATAACGCGATGTTCCCCAGAACATACGCGCAAAAATAAATAATCTATGCGTTCAAATACTGCTCTACTAATGCAATATTATGATAAATATTATTTTTTGCTGGCTACACACATTGTGTCGAAAACTATTGAATATTGAATCATACGGCAACAGGAATGTGCACAAGGGTACATGGTGTTATTCCATGTTATCCCTTCCCTATTATCTGCGTGCTTTGCATTTATCCGGTCAGGAGGTCCAATTCCTTCACATTTTATGACAATTTTTTCGGAAATATACCAACTCCATTGAATTTTTTCCAACTGTGTTGAAAATTTGCCAACTCGATCCGCTCAACATTGGGGGGGATCATCCCAATTGCACGAGTGGGTGCGTTTCTAATTTGGTTTACTTGATATATCGGATCTCTGATAATCATAGATTTCGGTAGTGATATACAAAATAAGTGGAATACTTTGATCATCAAACAAACTAGTGCGCTTGAGCCTCTGACGAGTGTTATTGAAATTTTCCCAGTTGTGATATTTGTGAATTTCAGTATCAATAAGTATTTTTGTTGAAATTGAAGAATAGTACCTAAACTATTTAATGAATTCCTTACAAATTCAATTGAAGTTCCTCAATTCATTTCAATAATGGTTTATATAACCATATAATACCTTCCTCCATGTATTGTACCACATAAATCACAATAGATCATTTTCGACATGAACCACAAGTTATCATTTCCAATTCACCATGTATACATGATTCTTTGATTGAAAATGATCAATTGAGGTTCATGGTGAATTGGAAATGATCACTTGTGGTTCATATCTAAAATGATCTATTGTGATTCATGTGCAAGTCTCTATCTCTTTCCGTTCGAAAGTTATCGTGAAAACGGTCACCCATCCAGCTACTGAAACCATTCAATGCTCCTCGATCTCCTACAATGTAGATCCGATCGTGTTCAAATTTGGAACATGGCTGTGAAGTTAGGTTTTAAAGCCTTCGGTTTAATTTACGCAATATCAGACGGATAGTTCCTGAGATAGGGAATATTTTCAAAGATTTTTCTTAATTTTCTAGTAACACGATTCCCACGAAATGTTGTTAAAATTTGCACGTCGGCATTCTACAACGAATTACCATGTTTGAATTGGATTGGTTTCATATTCTTTGATTTCAAGAGAAATTAAAAACAAAATTTCAGATAGGTATAACTCCAGAACTGTTTAGCCGCTTATGCCTATTAACGAACCCAAATGGTGCTTTTGGATGCTCAATCTACCCAGCAAATTGTAAGTGCTATCTCTTTCCGTCCTCAAGTTATCGAGATGAAAAATATTATTTTATAATTTTTTTTAAATTTGCTAGTGATACGATTCTGACAAAATTGCACTTACGTCTTTAAGTCCGCATTCTGCAACTACTCACCAAGTTTCAATTCGATCGGATCTGTATTGGTTGAAAACAAAATTATTACTCAGTCAGCACCAAAATGGAAGAAACCCTCAACATCAATTCGTCAGCATGCCTTAACACAATATCTTTCCCTAAAGACACCAAATTCATAATCTAATTATTTTAAATGCAGAATACTGTAACATGTATATAATACTGTACATACTGTACACCTAATCGAACTGTAACCGCTAATGACCTAGTTGTCGAAGCGACAATAAATAAATAAATAAAATTATTACTCAGAAACCATTGGGCCGATTATGCCCATTATAGGGAACTTGTCCGTCGTATTTGGACGCGCCACCTACCTTGAAAATCCGTTTCTCAAGTTATCGAGGTAACGGCCGGACGGCAGAATCAAATTTGACCTCTCATTCTTCATGAGGGAGTCGAACGCAATCGTTTGAGACCATTTTCGGCAAAAAATTCGAAAATTACAGACATTTGAGCAAAATGATAACTCCATGTTCCCAAGAACATACGCGCAAAAATTGGTAGATGTAATTATAGAATAGTGGGAATCGGTAAATTTTGATGGGACTATAATGAACTATCCTGTGAAATTTGCAAAGCTATTAACAACAAATTATTCAAAATTTAGAATATAAACTATAACTCAACAGCAGTAAATCATCGTTATCACTTCCGGTCCATCTATGCACACCATTCAAGTCGAACAGCCCAGTTCCATTCTGATGGAACTTGTGAGTCATACGATTCACCATAATTATCACTCAGCTCCTCGTTCAACAACAAACTTTCATTTTATATGCGCTGAAAAAAGCGAGCCTACTTATTTGTGAACCGGATTCAGGTTGAGGACGATCTACAAAACATTTTCATGGCGTAAAGGAGCCAATTGCGGGAATTAGCATTTTCGAATGTCCGATCTACTAAAAATAAATCGTGTATGCATATTGACCTTCGAAAATAGTGCTTTTGTATTCAAATTGAATCGTTCGAAAAAATTAGTAATTTCTAAAAATTTCAAGAATGAAATATTATCATTATATCATATCAATTTGTATTCTATTTGTCTGCGTAATTGGCGTCAAAATACGTTATGGTTTATTGTTATGGCGGCCGTAATGGATGCGATTAGGTTGTGTTTATTTTCAGTGCGTATGAGTAATTCATTAGGAATATCAATTGTCGAAAAACTACAAAGATATATTTTCAATAATACAGGATGAGTCTTTGACCACTGCATTAATTTTAACCAAAGATTCCTCTCATCAAATGAAACACTTTTTTCATTTAACATTTTTCTAAATTCAGCTCAGGTAAAAAGATACAGGCTGTTGAAATTTTGAAAAAAAATCAGTTTTTATTTTGTAGCTTTGACATCCTTTTTTCGAATAAAATGAATGTTGGCGTAAAGTTTCCTATAACTATGATACATATTTTCCAAATATTAGTTACTACTTCTACTGGTTTTCTAGTTATGGAGTCGTGGATTCATAAAACTAAACGAAATTAGCATAAATAGAGCATATAAAGTTTTTCTTGAGTCATTTCAAGAATATTCCATCGCTTTAGAACATTATATTATTCTTCATCATTTCTCCTTAAACGCACCGTTTTCGAAATATTCTTCATTGAATGTTTTAAAATGGAAAACTCCAGAAATTTCACTACTTTTATGGATCCGTCCCTGAGCGTTGGAGTCCCGAATCAAGCTGTAAACCACGTTACCATGCCTTATTCTCGTCCGCCAACAATGTCATAGATAATTTATATGCGGGAGTGTATTAGCACATTGTGAAATCTTTAAACGCTTGTAACTTTTTACCTGAGCAGAATCTGGAAAAATGGTAAATGAAAAAAGTGTTTCATTTGATGAGAGGAATCTTTGGTTAAAATTAATGCAGTGGTCAAAGACTCACCCTGTATGAATTTGCTTGAAAATTGATGCCTGAAAATCCCTTCAAGCGACGAAAATCAAGGGGATACTTTGTTATGGACATACATTCTGATTCTTTGGAGCATGCAGATTGTAGAAGCTGCAAGAACTAATCCGGAATCCCTCGATTAAAATTAAGGCTTGCCTATTATTCAGGGTGACTGGCGACCCATAGTCCAAAAATTAGTTGTAGTTAGGAGATCTCCATACAGATTCAAAACATACCATCAAACGTTCTGTTGACGTTTCGTTCTGGAGACACAGGGGATTTTCCGAAAAATGCGAATATTCTGAAGAGTTATAACTTTCGAAATACTGTAGCTTTTAAGTTGGTTTTTTGGTTCAGAATGTACTTTATCAACCTTTATCAGTACGTAATAAATATTCGAGAAATAAGCCAGCAGCGTAGTAAAAATAATCCTCTATGTTCGTCTGTAAGAAAATAATACACTGTATGTGAAAAAAAATATTTTTAATATTTATTCTTGCAGAGTAAGAACAATCGTGCCAATGACATGTTTCATTTCGAGTGCCACTAATTTATCTATGAGACTATGATTTTTCAAAGACGAGATAAGTCAAGTTTTTGCGCGCTTGTTCCACAATGGAACACATTTTGCCACAATGTCTGTATTTTTAGAACTTTTGCCGAAAATGGTCTCAAGCGATTTAGTTCGACTCACTGATGAATAATCCTAGGTCAAATGTAATTCTGTCCGTCTGGCCGGCCAGCCGGCCGTTAGCACGATAACTCTCGAACGAAAGGAGTTAGAAAACACTTTAAGGTAAAACATTTTTTTATGATTATTTCCGGAACTGATCACCCGATCTGTCTGAAATTTAGCATCAAATTATAGAATCATGACCTTTGTATGTATGCAAAGTTTTGTATTGATCGGATGGCTATAAGGTTGCAAAAAAAATCTTCAAAATTAAAAAATTTCGTTTCCATGATAACTGGAAAAATACTGATCTGATTGGATTCAAACTCAGTAGTTAGATGCAAAAGACCGAAGCAACTTTTGGAACATTCCGTGAGGATCACATGACATGAAAGTTCATGCTGCCCCATTCGAGCATTTTTCGTTATGCGCATGAGTAGGCGAGAAGTTATTTACCTGTTGGAGTTTTCGTCTAAGAGGATTGGGGTTTTGAGGAGCAGGATGCTCTTCCTCCATAGAATCCCCTTGGGATTGTCCGCGCATGCGTGGATTGAACCTGTGATATCTCCTGAACCAATGGTGTTGAAGAATCAGAGTTTTGTGCGAGGTGTGTGAGTTTGAGAGGACTTTCAGCCACGAGTAGATTGCCATTGCGCAGAGGAGAAGTAGTTCTTTTTGGGTGACTCATGTTGGGTGCGGTTTACGTCTAGTGGTCATGGATTTGTTGCTGAGCCGATATTGTGATGTTTTAAAGGAAAATTCAAGGCAATTCTGTAGACGGACAAGTCAGTTTCGAGGAAATAGCGTTGTTTGCGAGGTGATATGTCTATATCGTGTCCCTGGGGCGAATTTATGAATAACTATATTTGGAAGATCTATATTAAATTACGTTCAGATTTAGAGAATAGGCGTAAGCAATTGCGTTCCTAACGGGGGTCCCAAAACACCAATATTTTTTTTATTTCGATCTACTGTAAAACTAATAGCCAGACTGTATTGATAGCCAGATTTGTTAAGGGAACTTGAAAGAATATAAAAAAACTGACTTGAAGTCAGTACCTACTCTTCAGCGCACGTGTTCACGTTGCCTAATTTCAATTGAATTTCAAGCTCAGTGGATGGAGCGAGCCGGAGATCTACCCAGACGGTAGTGGACACTATTCACTGTCGGTTCAAAAATTAACAGTGCTGTGTCTAAGCTAACGTAAGGATAGAGTAACAAAGTTGACAAAGAACAAACAGGGACTCTCCTTAGTCGCTCAAGCTCCTAGAAGCTTCTGAAGGATCTCCTTAGGGAAGACTTAGGAGGGTCAGTATAATCATAATCATGTTCATTGCACGCGCGAAAATGCAGTTGGACTTCACAATGAAAAAAAAAAGGCTAAACAAGCATTGAGGTGGGGTCAATCTGCTTTGGAGCTTGTGGTATAATCGATTAATGAGGTCCGCCGCAATTGGACGGTCTCTTATGACCGTTGAAGGTTGTTTCGAAATCGAATATGGTTGGCTTTACATCTGAGGACTTTGCCAAGAGATTTCAGCCCAGTTGGTCCAGTAACCTCAGATATCCTACCTAATTACCAGATGACCTCAAGCGCTGCTGTGGGAATAGTATAGCTAGCTCCTGTGATGACACCAATAGGGAATCCAATCCCGCAAATGCTGGATCCCGCTGAAATTTTGCGGGATCAACATTGCGGGATTTTTCGTGCGGGATCTGCGGGACTCAATACTAAAAGTCCGTATTCGACAGTGAGATTTGCGCTCTCACTGTCGAATACGGAATTTCGCAGAACAAGAAAAAGCACTTTTTCATCCTCAAAATTACTTTTTCGTCCGCTGTGGTGGTCACTATGAATACGGCATCATACGGTTCAATATGTGAGAATAACTGTCATTTGCTATTGTGAAATGATTTAAGAGGTCATAGACAGTTTTTCGTCCTTGGTTCATAAATAACTATTATGCTACTACTATAATATGTTTTTAATTGCATAGGACTTTTTTACTAGCATGTTCAATAAGTTGGCTACAATGAGTTTATACAGGGTGGCCCGGATAGGATGGGAAACATTTTAATGGGAGACACAAAACACTTAGAGGATCCTGGAGACCCCTCAATTGTAGTATCTCGGAGTTCGAGACTCTGATTTACTGGGTGTTTTTTAAATTTAAATGGAAATTAACCACTGTATCTACTTAACGGTATCACCGATTTATCCGAAATTTGGAATGAAGATAGCTTTCATGAGGTTCCAGAAAACTGCAATCAAATATCATTCGATTTGCAGGACCGTATTACATAAATTTGAAAAGTTCTAAAAATTGCGTGAAATCACACTGTACAATGATTTTCATGGATTCTTCGATAGCTGAGTAAACTCTAACATTAATTCGTTCGTTTCGCCGAATAATATTGTATGGCATCATCCAGGTTGCTGGGGACTGATTTTTTTTTAAAAGTGAAAATAATTTTTTCTCTCGTCTCGATATTTAACATCCTAATCATCTCGGAACGGAGTGAATTTTGAAGCTTTATGAATTTAATCAATTGAATATACATTATTGAATGTTAGTTTCAGGTTTCTTTTGATGAAATACTACAATTTTTCAAAGCATATTTCAAGAATGGTTGTTTAACAATTATTTATTTTTGAGTCATTTAATTAGAAAGAATAAACTATAATGATCTAGTATGTAATTGTCAGAATAATATATAATTGTTACAGACCCATCCCTGAATTATGCTTCAAAAAACTGATGTATTCCATCAAATGAAAACTGAAATTAACATTCAATAATGTATACCTATTCAATTAATTCAATTCATAAAGATTCAAAATTCCCTTCGTTACGAGATGAATAGGATGTTAAATATCGACACGGGAGAAAAAATTATTGTCACTATCAAGAAAAAAAATCAGTCCTAGGTAACCTGGATGGTGCCATACATGATTATTTGACGAATTGAATGAATGAATGTTACCGGTTACGCAGATATCGAAAAATCATGAAATTCCTTGTACAGGGTGATTTCGTAAACTTTTTAGAACTGTCCATATTTATGTGATACGGTCCTGCGAATCGAATGATATTTGATGGCATATTTCTGGAACCTCATGAAAGCTATCTTCATTCCAAATTTAGGATAAATCAGTGAATCCGTTCAGGAGATACATTGGTTTTAATTTCCAATCAAATTTAAAAAACACCATGTAAATTAGAATCTAGAACTCCTAGATACTTCAAATGGGGGTTTTTCGGGATCCTCTAGGTGTTTTCTGTCTCCCATTAAAATGTTTCCCATCATCTTATCTGGGAGACCCTGTATATTGTTGACAATCCCGCATTCTTGCGGATCCGCGGGATTGATGTCTTTAATCCCGCGCGTTTGCGGGATTGAAGTTTTGGTGCGGGATTGGATTCCCTAGACAGCAATAAGCCTTTGCAATTTCAGCAACCGATTGCGTGTGCTGGCCCCATCAGTTTTTGTGCAGCATGCTAAGGATGCGTAGGTGATGGAACAATCCAATGCAGTGGATTATCTTTATTTACACGAGGCCAATATTGGATTGGCTTGGTGAATTATCTCGGCCATTGGCCTCGTATAAATGGCCCATAATAAAGGCATCTATCAAGTTCCATGTATCAGCCTAGCGGATAGTGCCCTTTATGGCCTAGGAAAGAAAGAGTTTAGCAGACAGACATCGACGCCACACGGAAACAAATCTGGACGGAAACGTAAACTGTAAAAAATCCCGCTGCATGCTTCATAGATATTCAAATATATATTGACATTCGTCAAATGGCCTATTCTGCACATTTCGTTTTAACGATTTGTTAGAACTTCATCAGGTGAGCACACAAATTAAGTATGCAGGAACGCCGAACTTTCTCGACGTGCAAACAACAAAGGGAAAGTGTATTTCTCGAGAACCCAGGCTATGAGATTCATCTCCTCTCAGCTACTTCACTCCCGATCTATTTCAGATAAACGCAATTTACGTAATAACAACACTTATCTCACTGAAAGTGAACAGTAGGCCGAAGCGTGTCCGTAGTTTTAATAAGCCATTAGTTGATGTTTTGGAGAAATGATTTGAATGCGCTGTAAAAACACCCCTGTGTGTTCGGGCGTGAAACTTCCTCATTATAGTTTTACTGAAATTTACGGCACACTTAAATAACCGTAACATTCAAATAAGGATCAATATAAAGCAGCGGTTGTTCTGTCTGAAATAGGAAGACATTATGCAGGGCTTAGTATCCGTGAGATAATCTACGGATGGATGTGAGTTCGTTGGTCTACTTTATGCATGACGGAAGAGGTCTTCTCTTTGGAGCAACTTCAGAGTTCAGTGACTAGACTGTTAGGTTTTACTTCATTTGCGAAGAGTTTCGCAAATGATGAACATTTAATATCGTACAGTGAAAATATTTCTGAATTGCCTGAGATATTATGATAGTAATAAGATTAATGATTCAATGATCCTTTAGGCCAATATAAATTGTGGATAGGATAAATCAAAATACAATTATTTCAGCCCCCATCCATAGTTTTAGGGAGCAATCCAATCACAATAATAATCCATAATAGAATAATACAATTTTTTTGGGCGCATGTTCTAGGGCTATTATTCTGCCCAAATTTCATTTTTTTACCGAAAATGAGCTCAATCGATTATTTATTTAACTTGACTGGAATTCGAGGTCAAATTTGATTCTGTCCGGCATGCTATCTGTTATCTCACGATAATTGGAGAATGAAATGAGATAGCGGCTTGCAATTTTTAGGACAGGTTGTGCATCCAAATGCAACATTTGAGTTTGTTAGTAGGCATAATCGGCCTGATGGTTTTGGAGTTATACCCACCTGAAATTTTGTGTTATTTCCTCAATAACTCAAAAAATACAAATTCGATACAATTACAACTCTGTAATTTTTTGTAGAATGCCGACGCGCAAATTTCCTCCGAATTTCGTAAATATCGTATCCTGAAATTCCTTGACAAGTAAGTTGTTTCGTATATCATCAGATATTTGAAGAATTTCAGTTCAGATAGAATACATAATGTCAGAATTAAAAAAAATTGGTTTAAGCACTGACGTAAAGCCAGGAGCTTTTGCGCGTATGTTCTATTGTCCATTCTCCTGTTTTGGACACTCTTAATCGAATTTACAATCGTAAATTATATTGTCCATTCTCCTGTATTGGACACTCTTAATCGAATTCACAATGATAAATTATATTGTCTATTCTCCTGTATTGGGCACTCTCAATTCGAATTTACCATGGTAAATTCGGTATAATCGGCCAAACAGTGCCAGCGTTGTAGCCATCTGGAATATTATTGTCCCGATAACTCAAAAAATACAGATCCGATCGAGTTGAAACATGCTAACTATAGTTGTAGAATACCGACATAAAGACATATGGGAAATGTTGTGAGGATTGTATAACTAGAAAATTAACGAAAAATTATGAAGAAATATTATGTATCTCACGAAAACTTCAGAACGAACTGAAATAGCGTTATATATTTTCGGAAAAAACACGCATACAGATTTCGTTGATCTGCTTTCGTTGAGAAATATTCACTGACTTTCTTACAATCGGCGCTGTTAGAACTATCATTCTGTCCAGCATCTGCATGTGATTACTAGCCTGTACTTGGGTGAACAATTAACAGTGCTGTGCCTACGGTTGCGTAATGATACAATAACAAAGCCGACACAGAACATAACAGATCCTCCCAACTCACCAGCTTGTAAGAGCTTATAGTCAAATCATCAAAGTTACTTTAAAATTCGACGAGACATCCGAAAATGCGATAATTTATTGAGCAAGTCATTTAAGATTAGTTAAAAAAACGAAGCTGATAGCTACTTCCAGTACAACCGGAAGTGACAAAACATGGAAATATATTAGATTTTCTCGGCATCCTGAATAACATATTAAGAATGAGTTTCATGGAAATATATTGCGTAGTTCTCTGTATAATTTTGGGTAAGATAAGATCGAGGGGACAGGGCCAGATGTGGAATACCATGGATTTCCAGAGCTTCATCGACAAGTTTCGGACGATTAGGTGGCGCATTATTGTCCAAAAATAAGAAATTTGGCCCAATAACAGCATGAAACAATGGAATAATATTGTCAATGACTAGTTCTATGTAAATCTGCGCATTTATGGTAGCATCAAACACCAACAATTCTGTACGTCTATTGAAACGAATACCTCCCCAAAAAGTAGTCGTACCACCTACGAACGAATGAACTTCCTGAACTTCCGATCTGCGATTTCTGGGGACCAGAAGATGGGTCCATACGCGAACACGTCTACTATCCGAAAACCGTCCATATCTCGATTCTTCTGTGAATAATACAGACCTCCATTGATTCACGTGCTCATTGGCCCATTCCAATCCAAGATGCGTACTATTTTGAGTTCGGAATCCTTCTCAAAAGTCGTCGAGAATGTATATTAACGTCTCGAAGTCTGTTTCAATCGAAACAAAAACACTAGTAGTGTTCAAAAGGCCCTGTTGCGTGATTCGACAAGTACTCAAAGGCTCTCGTCGGGTACCAATCTTGTGCGGTCTCGGTCTTTCGGTCACGTTTCCAGTTTCTCGATATCGATGGACGAACCGGAAAACTATGCTTTCACTAACTTGAAAGGATTTGGAACATCTCCCTGATTACGTCCCGCCTCGATCATACCAATAGCCCTATTGGCTTCATCCGCACTAAGTTTACGTCAGTGAAATATCGCAAAAGACATTTTCAGATTTTGAATCAAAGTTGATTGTAAGAACGTAAAACAATACCTGATCTAAAATTCTCCGAAACGAAAAACGACAAGAACTTGACTGAAACTGAAGAAGTTATCAAACGAGGAGCAAAAAAAGCATTCAGATATAAGAGAGTAAACATTTCATTTTTCATAAATGAATATTTGGTGGACATGAATCGGCTACTTTTGAAACGTCACAAAATTTCTGAACTTCCTTAACTTTTGTGTAGCAGTATAAGTGTCGATGATTAACATAGGTACTTTGAGAGTCTTTCGTGAAAGCAATTATTGAATCTATCTAGGACTAATAGAAATGTTGGAATGAATACGGATAATTCATGACTTGGCGTTTTTTGTGAACGACTTTTAGAATGACGGTATTGCTCAAGCTAATGTATATTATATTGTGGAAAATGAACTCATTTGAGCTTATTATAAGAACTACTATTCCCATCGAAAACACTAGAATTTGACTAGCGGTTAAGTCACATTTCACAGACTGAGAAACACGCGATCTTTGACCCAGAATCTTAAGAAGCGTCAAGTATTTACACACGGAACAACAAACTTAATATGTCTACAATAGTAATATTTCAACAGAGTAGTTATTGAATAGAATTTAAAAAAACATTCAGTTGAAGTTATATTTCAATGTATTCAAGAATTTTATTGTTCTGGGAATGAGGCGCTTTCAAAAAGTTTATTATAACAAATACAACATTCATTGATTATTCATAATTATTCATGACATTCATATTTCACTGATAACAAGAATCTGGACTAATTCTTTCCGTAGATATGTAGAAACAAATATGTGTTGTAATAGTATATTCTAAAACAAGTTGCAGAATGGGCTCCTATTCGAACGCATTAGTGTTGGAATTGCTTCTGCAACGAGTATTAGACGATATTTTCTCTATTTCGGTAAAGTTTTGAAAAATTCGGATTATTCATCCTAGTGACTTTTGTATTGCATTTTGGCAGTTGGTGTGACTGTTAAGAAAGTTGACAGATTACGGAATTTGAACTTGAATCGTACGTAGGGCAAGGAGATCAGATTTAAAACAGTTTCCTAATACTATAAATGACACAAAATTAGCAATAAGGAAATCTCTAGTAGGTACCTTATTTTTTAATGAAAATAAAACTTTTCCTCTCAAAAATTATTTCACTATATCCAGATTATATTATATATATTGACAATTGACGTGTGTTGAAATTTGATGGGATCGAATGTCAGTGCTGACTACCACAAAACGAAAAATATAACTAGAAACTATGAGGGAATGAGTTCATTCCAGCACTGTTTTTGTTGCTGGAATGGACTCATTACGATACTGAAATAGAGAAATGAATTTCTCTATTTCAGTATCGTAATGAGTCCATTCCAGCATTGTTTTAGTTATATTTTTCGTTTTGTGGTAGTCAGCACTGACATTTGGTCCTATCAAATTTCAACACACATCAATTATCAATATAATATAATCTGGATATAGTGAAATAATTAGGAGGGAAAAGATTTATTTTCATTGAAAAATAAGGTACCTACTAGAGATTTCCTTCTTGCTAATTTTGAATAATTCATGCTATTAGGAAACTGTTTCAAATCTGATCTTCATGTCAAACGTATGATTCAAATTCAAATTTCGTCAACTTTGGTAACAGTCACACCAACTGCCAAGATACAATACAAAAGTCACTAGGATGTATAATCCGGATTTCTCATTAAATTTCAACAGTATTTTACAAAACTTGCCAAAATAGAGAAAAAATTGGTTCAAGCCCTGTGGACAGGAGCTATTGGGCGCATGTTCATCTTCCTTGTGGCCCGTACTGACCAGTAAAGAAAAAAAGCAGTATCATGTTGAATACCTTAATATTATTCTGGAACACAAATTTTCCATTACAATAATCTTCATCTAGCTTCTATTTAGTATCAATTCCTGTAGAACGTGATCATAATAAGTGTTTTCCATATAATAAAATGTGTTTGAACTTGGTATGTAGGAAATCTGACATCAATTATTGGAATTAATTGATTTGACAAACAGCCGTCAAATGAGGTAAATAGATTTTTGTGACGATTTTCTGTGACCATAGAACGTCAAAACACGCTGGAATGTGAATTTTAAGCAATATCTTCTGGAATTGAGATCGTATCGAACTGAAATTTTGCACACTCGTGTAGAATGCTTGATTTAACGTCGGTACAAATTTTTTTATTAAAAAATTTTCCAACTGCCCGATCCCAACAATACTTAGATAATATTATATCCATAAATTAAGCATTTCATTATTGCATTTCTTGAAATAGGTACCTTTTCAAGTCGATCAACATCGTCCTTCTTTCGACGTCTAAACTATGACTTGATTCTTTATGTTTATGTCTTTGAATTTGTTTTCGGTGGAATTCAAAGAGTTCATAGAACAATCGATGAAAATACTGAGAGAGACCCAGGAAATTTGACACATTTTGTCTTATATCTTCAGAAATTGAAATCGTATAGAGCCAAAATTTTGCACAATGTTGCAAAATACTACAATTGACGTTAGTACAAGTTTTTGTTGCAATCTGATGAATAGTTCACGAAAAAAAAATTTTTTTTTCGAAAAAATTAAAAGAAATATTTTTTTAAAAATTACTAACATTCCGATCATAACAGAATTTTGCCAAAAGTTGCGCGTTTATATCCTCGAACTGACTACCAAGTTTCGATTCAATATCTTCTTTAGTTCCTGAAATATCAGGGAAATAACCTCAAAATTTTAAATGTCTATAACTCCTAAACCGTCCGGCCGATTTTGCCCGTTAACGAACTTAACCGTCGCATTTTGATCAGAAACCTACCCTGAAAGTTTGAAGTCGATAGGACCTTCGGTGCTCCTGTTATCGTGCCTACGGCCGGAAAACCGGACGGCACCCAAAAATCTGACACCGGATTCGTGATCAGGGAGTCCGAATTAGTCTATTAGCCAATTTTCAGCTCGAAATTCGAAAATAACAGACATTTGGACGAAATGATAGGACGATGTTCCCCTAGAACATGCGCCCAAAAACGTTGAAGTTGTATTTCAATGTATTCAAAAATTTTATTGTTCTGGGAATGAGGCGCCGTCAAAAAGTTCATTATAACAAATACAACATTAATAATAATAATAATAATAATAATAATGTTTATTCATTGATTATTCATAATTATTCATGACATTCATATTTCACTGATAACAAGAATCTGAACTAATCCTTTCCGTAGATATGAAGATACAAATATGTGTTGTAAATTCATTTTCGTTGCATTTTTGCGCGCATGTTTGTAGGGAACCCAATGTCTGTAATTTTTCTAACTTAACGGTAAGAGATAACGACTTGAAATTTTCAGGCCCTTGGCCAAGGCCTTCAGGGCCGACCTATTCCTGAACAACTTGGCTGGAAGGCTAAAGCTATCTCTGGACCCAAAAAAGACCACTCTGGTGGCCTTTCTGGACATAAAGGTCCAGTGGTGGCTGGTGATAATTTTGTTCAGGGGGGCGCTGATTCAAGAATACCAAAAAGTCTATATATTTTTAATAGGTACAAATGCCTACTTCTTTAAATTAAACTTCATCCTTCTGTTTTTGTCGTAGATGAACTTCTCAATTACCTTTTCGTTGAAGTCAGGAATGTCGTTAACTAAATTTTGTTCGATGAACAACATTATTGCGAGCGCCGTCAGTTTTTCTTCCGACATTGTAACATATACACGTCTTGATCAATTATAAAGTAGAGTAACATCTTTCAGTTTCTGCAGTTGTCATTGGCATCGATATTAAAATAACATAAACTTGACATATTATTATTATATTATTGTATATTATTATACTGATCCTCCTAGGTCTTCCCCAAGGAGACCCCTCATAAGCTCTTGAAGAGCTTGAGCGAGTAAGGAGAACCAGTTGTGTTGTGTTTCACAAAACGTTGAATCCAAAGCATACGACACTATATTAAATTTAAAGTACGTAAGCAACCGGTCACGTTTTCTTTTTTTTTGCTATTAATCAAGTCTTCCGACTCGTTATGACCACGTAGGGCAAGATTGCATTTGCCGCACAACAATATCGACAATTTTTGACAGGACGTAACGGTTTTCTGATACCATTTCGTTGTGATTACGAGAGTTTTCGACATATGCACTAATTAATCCAGAAGCGATATTAGTTGTGCCCAATAGCTGGAAGCTTACAATATTATTCATATGTTTGGCCGATTTTTCGTGTTTTTTTATCTTTTGATCCAGATGTTTCAAATCACTTACACCTTCTTTTGTCCAGTTATCGTCTCGACCAAACAGAAAACAAACGAAACAAAAAACGCATTTTTTTTCTTCACATCCGCACATCCAAGTACTTACGTAAACATTTGTATCAAACTTCCGCGTAAACCCCGCTCGATTCTTATAGCCGGGTTGCACTTGACTTAAATTCAATACGGGCATAGGTCGTTCATTGTTTTTAATATTTACCTTGTCCACCAAACTCGAAGAACTAAAGTTTCATTCCGTTATATCACACACCCTCATTGTCAGTCCTTAAATCCTCAACGCAACTTTATAACACGTAACAATTGGCACTATTATTTATTCCGTATTCGGTTTATTCCTGTCTGGGCTCTTATTTCCGCGCCCAATTCGTCACTGAAAACTGCTTGGTACTAGCGGACTATCCTGATCTCTGATTGGTCACGTTTGCCGTGTCCATGGTAACCGGCATTTACGCTTTGGGCTTTCGAGATTCCGCTCCCCCAGCATATTGCGGAGTGGGACGATCGTCGCTCATAGTATACCTTGTCTATACGCAGGCTTAACGCAAATGTTATTATTGTGAAATATAGATAGTGGCTAGGTAAACATGTATTAAGTTTAATTGAATCTTGAATCCAGTTTGAAGACAATAGCACAAATATGAAATATACAAATTGATTGTTTATTTAGGTATGTACGTCATTTTTCTAGGGAGGGCGGTGCCTAGCAGCCCTCCCTATCGGCTCGGGCCAGGGGAGTAGCAGACCCTGTGAATTTGACAAGATTCATGTTGAATAACAGACTCATATCCACATCCCTATGTGGTGATGTAGAGAGATTCGTGGCCGGTATGGGCTGCCCGCGGGAAGAAGTACTATACCCTTTGCTATGGTATCTCCTGGTGGACGATATACTGGCCATAATAGACACTCTGGATATTTATGTCCAAGCGTACGCCGACGACATAGTCATTGTGGCCACGGGCCAAGATGACTCATTTCTGGTCGAGAGCCAGAGGCTCTAACAGCAACACAAGGCTGGTGTGACGAGAAACAGTTGAATGTGAACCCTCATAAGACCTTGTTTGTGCCATTAGGAGAAGCTTAACATGGATTCCCTCATGGAGGCAGATATCTGGGCGTCATTCCGATTCTCTGCAGGACGAATTGGGACCCCAACGAGATAATTAGCATGCGGTCTGAGATTTAACAGCTGTTAAAGACCTACTGGTCGCAGTTGCGGGCGGGATTGATCCGCCCGACACATACAGGATCATATGACCAGAAAATAAAAAAAAATATTTGAAAAAATCCAGAAAATATCAGTCAGAAATTGCTAAAATTTTGCAAGACTCCTCGAATCCTTATTTTACAGCCAAGTTCTAGATTTAAACACGATTCGATATATTCAGGGTGTTTTCGAGGTGAGTCTTTTTCCAGAAGGTATAACTCATGAAAATAAATCATTTCGCCAAAAACAGAATGTTTAATATATGCATTATAGGGATGCTACTCACCCCCGATGTTTTAGCGATGCCATGAATTTTCGAGTACGGCTCTATTCGCCCACACTTTCAACTCGGAATCCCAAGGTCGCATACAAATTAGCAATGCTTATCTGTGTATGCGCAGAAACCTAACGTTGTACGTCCATTCAGTGTTTTGAAAAGGACCTAGAGAGATCATGGAAACAGGTGTTTATCGAACAGTAGTGATTTTGCTTATTTTCGAGATGACGCATATTTCTATCAGCCTAATAAAAATTAGCAAAGGATTAACAATTTTGCCAGTAACATCGATTTCCATTAAAAAACCTAACGTCTATCCCATACTTTATTTTAAGGTCAATTTACCAAACGAAAACATCGGGAATGTTATCCATCGCGAGATCTGGCTGGTTTACAATGGTTAAAAGCGTGGGGGGACAAAGCCGTACTCGAAAATTCGTGGAATCGCTTGCCTATGATGTCTATTTTATATATGCAATTTTTGGTGGAATGATTCATTTTGATGAGTTCTACCATCTGTTGAAAAAAGACTGACCTTTTAAAACATCCTGTGTTTTGTTGGAGATATTGGCACTATGTTTTCACAGAATGGTACAATCTATGAGTTATTATACATAATAAATGATCTGCGTTGATACATGGCAACTTATTTTCCTGAGACATGACATGTCAAATTCATTTCAGCAATCGTAGAATTATGAGAATTATAATATGATATCATACTTTCTGGGTGATATTTTAATGTTCGTGGTTAATTCATATGATGATGGGAATAGTAATGGTAAGTTAATAAAATTGAGTTCAGAATATCTCCAGTAAAAACAAAACTGGAATATTGGCAAAAGTTTCAATTGATATAATATAATTTTCAGAGTGGGTTTGAGGAAAGAATATATCGTTCATGATAGAATTGAGGAATGAATATCTCGGATGAGATTGATGTTGTGTAGAATTGGTTTATTGATTTTGGATTAATAATTTTTGGCACTCTTGTTGAATTGAAATTATTTTATGATGAAGTTCTATCATAAGAATCCATTGATATAATTCCCAACTCTTACCAATACTTTCGAAGATTTAATTTGTCAAAGTTTGAACAAGAGCGCCAAAGCGCCTGTCCTCAGGGCTTTTCCACTTTTTCAATAACTCTTAAAAATTTGAATTTCGAGTACCACCCTCAAATTATCCTCCGACATTTCAATCTGGATCAATTGACACTCAGGCTTGTTTTACATGCGTTCGATTTCATCCGGTTCGGTTCGTTTTCGGTTTCCATTCGGTCGCTGGCGGCAAGTGTGAAATGGTACTGTGGATTAGATTCAGTATCAAATAGAAACCGTACAGCACCGACTATTTTCCGACATGAATAGGTTTCATAAGGTTTCAATCAAGTCTGAATTCGTGTAAAGGGTACACCGACCAACCGAGGTGTTCACACAACCACGGTTTAGTTTCGGTTTTAACTATAAAGTAAATATTTACATGTGTGTTCTGTGGTTTTGTCTTAGACTATAGACCTTCTTTAGTCTAAGGGTTTTGTCCTCGACGAGTTGATATCTTTCCCAAATTGTTTACATGTAGATATATAAACATAAATACATATTTTCGGCATTTATTGCTTTTCCAGTATTTAGGTGAAAATTAGTGATTTAGCAAATATTGATGTGGATCGACTGATTTTTGCAGTAAGTACATCGAATCCAGCGTTCCGGAAAAATATAAGATAAATTGAAGACGCAATAAGCATGCAAAGATGTTTGTGTTTAAATGTATATTCCGAAATGTGAGCGAAGTGAGAAAAATCACAGAAGTTTATTCCGAAATTTGTTTATCTCAGCAATTTCCAGAAGATTCTTATATTTCGGTAAATAACACGAAGTGAGAGATCTGAGGAACCAATTTCGGGAACATAAAACCTAATATGAACCGTGTGATAAACGTATATATTTTCAGTTACCTTTAGTAACTACCACATTTTGTTATTAAAACTTGTTAGTTCTTTTCTATGTTATTTTTATCAAAACTTCAATAAACTTTAGGTCTCAGTGGTGAAAGGAATGCACAACTTCACCTTGGTTGATAAATTGCTTAGATATTTTAATGAAAACTTTATATCAGTTTTATTACTTATTGATCCACCCGCATACCATATCAAAATTTACAATAGCCATTGTGATTCCATTTGAGAAACCAAATATATTCGAATTTATTCAAACCATACTCAATTATCATGCCATTTCAAAAAGAAATTCTGCAAACAACAGTTAATTGGATTCAAAAGCATTGCATTCTAAATGACTGCGTTGTGAAATCAACTGCGAAATATTTGGAAAATCAAATGGGTGATGTAAAATACGATGTATTGTTATATAACATTTAATAGATGAATGACTGCGTAGGTGACATCGAGTGTGAAGTATAATAACGAATAATGTTTAACTTTTGTATAGCTCCCATAAAAGTTTGTATGTTGTCGATGTGAATACCTAATTTCTGAGAAAAGCGTCTGAGTAAAATTATAATATTAATATAAAATTATAATATAATATATATGATATTAAAGTTTTTAATATTTATATTATGAACAAATTATCACTTACCTTTTTGTCAAAACATTCTAAAATCAGGTTACAATTTAACTGCCAGGTATTTTTTTATATTATATATACGATTGATTAGAGACTATGGATGGATTTTTATAAAAAATATTGAATAAAAATGTCATTACAATTATTATCAAACCACCAAGCCATTCCGCAAAAGGTGATATGGTTGAAACCAATAACAAAAATTCAATTCAAAACTCAACTTGAATAATTATACACAACATTTTGATTTGAAATAATATTAAGAATAATACTTAATAGTTATAGTAATTTTTTACATTTCAGAGACACTCTAAATATTTAAACCATACTTAAATATATAAAATTTACATAGTTTAATAATTCAATGAAAGATTGGTCTTGTAAACTAAAAATATGATATATATTTTTGAACTATCAGAGGAATAGGGCATTTCCAAATCTACAGGATCATTATATTCACTTAACATCTACCCAAATCCCTCCATAATGAAATGATTAACTACAACGAAATTTCCTCTGATATTTTAGAAGAATAAATCTTGTTGTTCTGAATGTTGTGGGATACTGGATTGTAGAATTCCTTCACATTTCTCGAAAAAACTTTCATCCTCGAATGCAACGATAATATTCCGCAATCTGGCATCAAAAATTGCTATTAATGCATCATGAATGAATGGTTGGGTAATTCTTCACAAGGATATGTATTTTTATTCTCTCGAAAGGAGTGTCGTTAAGGTGCATTCCCTAGAAACATCGCTGTACATAATGTGATCAAGTAGGTAACAGTCGTTTATTGGCGATGATGCGATTGTTACATGCAAGGTTTCTGCACAAACTTGATGAAAATCGCTGCAAATATTCCAGAAGATTCATATTTTCACTACTACTTTTTTCGTTTTTGGTCTCAAACGATTAGTTCCGACTCACTGACGAAGAATCCGAGGTCAAAATTTATGTTGTCCGGCCACCGGCGTGCCGCCAGCACGATTGCGCTCCAACGTAAACAGTTAGAGAGTTGAGAGTAGGTTTGGAGTTCATTTGCGCTGGCTAAGTTCGATAATGAGCAAAATCAACCGAATAGTTCCAGAGTTATAGCCATTAGAAAAATACTGATCTGATCGAATTAAAGCGCGGTAGTTAGTTGAAAAAACCGACATAAAGACTTATGCAAAATTTTGTCAGGAACGCATGAATGGAAAATAAAAAAAAATATTTAAAAAAAAATGCGGTATCTCAGAAACTATCCGTCAGATATCGTCGAAATTCTGGAAGAGCCTTCAAAACCTTATTTTGCAATAAAGCTCTAGATTTGAACTCGATCGTATGTATATTGGTGAACATATTGCCGAAATATCGAAATATTCCAACGATCGAGATCTATTGGCTCACTGATTTCACACTCTATACCAGCGAAGTTGTCAACAGTTTTTGATTTTTGACGTGATGGAGAGAATTTAATGAACAAGATCGTCCTATGTCAAATTTGACAAGTAGATACGTCAGTAATAACATTCGTTCAATACCTAGGAAGAATATTTAACAGCCAAGTTCTCGATTTAAACTTGATTGAATAATATGTAACATAAGATATTTCTGAAATTAGAAATTTGAAAACAAGATATCAAAGGTCAGTAAGAACAAAAGTTTCAGTTAAGGAATTCACATCAATTTCTTAGTGCTTCTGTGGCCCAGTGATAGAGATTCGTCTTCTTGGCCAGTAGGTACCGGGATCGATTTCCGTAGCCGCAATTTTTGTTCTTTTTGATTTTTTTTCCAATTCTTTAGGAATTCTAACTTTGTGAAAAAGGTTATGGACGGAATTAAGTCGATATTTCCATAAAATTACTTGAGTATTTTCGTATATTATTAGATATTAAAAAAATTACTGCTATACAGGGCGTTTTTTTTATAAAATGTCAATTCACAGGTCCTCATGGCACAACCGTAGGAATTGACTGATTTGTATCGTAGGAACAATTTTCGGAATAAATTGTTGAAAATAAAATCACTGCTATAAATTACACCACCACAAACAAAGCACTCTTTATTTTCGACCCACAAATAAATGTATTTACGAATGGGTCCTTACGCCACCACAGACACAGCACGTTTTATTTTTGGCCCCAACAGTGAATGTGTTAATTTGAGAGGGTCCTTGTGCCATCACAGACATAGCACTGTTTATTTTTGATCCAACAGTGAATGGTATGAATTTAAGTCGAACTTAATCATTTGAAACCATTCTCGGCCAAAGATTGGACCAGTTTTTTTTTGACGTTTGTGTTTACAGTCGGACTTATATTCTTGGAAATATTATTATCTCCTGGAGTTAAGCAGCTTCAGGCGAATTCGGTACCTGAATGGGTGACCGCTCTGGCTATAAATTTGAACAGCGTGCCAAAGCTCCTGGCCACAGTGCTTTTCCAACTTATTTCAATACACCTACTCTAATTTCAGTTCCAGTACTGGCTTAGGGAAATTACTGAGATCAGATTCGCGAAACCACCCATCTAAATCGCTAAAAGTATCGAAAATATATGGATGATATCAATGCACACTCTGTGTCACACAGAAGGAATAAATAATAAATTCCTGGTGGCACCTTATTGCAAGCAACTTGAGCTCCGTGTATTAACATAGCCAGAGTCTATGGAGGATAGTGCAAAGTGGACAGTATAGTTAATATTGTGAACCATACCTATTCAATGGGATTTAAATCCTGCGAACGAGGTGGCCACGTTCAAATGAATAGCCTGAGTGGTTACACCAGTTACTAAACTAGCCTAAGGCTGATGGCGAGGAAAAAAAATATTATTTTCCAACTATTTCTAACAATGTAGATCCGATCAAGTTTAGATCTAGAACGTGGCTTTAAGATAAGATTTTGAAGCCTCTTTCAAAATTTCACAAATATCAGACAAATAGTTTTTGAGCAATTTTCTAGTCATGCGATCCTCATGAAATTTGGAAAGAGTGTTCGTGTCGGTGTTTATCAACTAACTGACGAGGTTCAATTCGATTAGTTAAGTATTTTGCGAGTTATTGAGAAAACAAAATTGAACCAATTTAGCAAATTTTAACTATCTAACTCATTTCGTTCAAGAGGTATTGTGCTCACGGCAGAACAGTCGATCGCCTTATCGTTTAACTAGAATACAAGGTGTTCTACAAGCTCTATGACAAACTTGGGCAGATGATAGCCATGCTAATTCTAAACTTTTTTTTTCCTTGGAACATAGATTCGATTCGTTAGCGTTCAGAAGATCGATCATTTGAAGAAAATTGGTTCAAGCCCTGTGGACAGGAGCTTTCTGGCGCTCTTGTTCAAACAGACAAATTATATCCCGAAAGTATTGGTTTCTCAGAGTTGGGAATTATATCAATGTATTATTATGATAGAACTACATCATAAAGGAAATTCAATTCCAATAATAGTTTATTTATCAAGATTAAATGAGCAATCTGAGAATGAGAACTGCACCATGGAAGAAATCAAATTAAAATAGCTCAAATGAATTTGACTCTATCTTATAGAACAGGATGACATGTACGGGTATGAACACAGATCGTATAATAATTCATAGATAGAATAATTATAGCATTCTGTGAAAACATAGAAGTACGATTCATTATTGAAATTTCGAAGAATCATAACTCCGAAAGTATTAGCTTGTTGGAGTTGAAAATTATGTCAATGGATTTTTATAGTGAAACTGCATCTCAAATAAAAATTGAATTTGAAATTTGATACTTAAAAAAAAATTTTTTTTTTCGTTACTCCGAAACCATCTGGCCTATTTTGCCTATTAACGAACTTAACCGAGATATTCATCTCCCTAACCTACTCTGAAAATTTCAACTGCCTAGCTCATTCCGTTCGAGAGTTATTGTAGAATTTTTTTTTTAATTTTCAAACATTTTTTTTGGCACTTTGCGGTAACCTGATCAATACAAAACTTCACATGCGCATAAAGGTTATGATTCTACAATTCGATGCTAAATTTAAGATAGATCGAGTTTTATCGGTTTCGGAAATATTCATAAAAAATATTTTTACTAAAAACGGCCATAACTCCGAAACCGCTTGATGAATTTCGCCCATTAACAAACTCGTCTGAGATACTTATGCTCCAAACCCACCTTGCAAATTTCAATCCTCTAACTTCTTTCGTTCGAGAGTTATCGTGCCTACGGCCGGACAGAATCGATTTCGACCTCGGGTTCTTGATCAGTGAGTCGAACCAAATCGTTTAATTTTCAGCCAAAAATTCGAAAATTACAGACATTTGGCAAATTGATAAGCACTCTGTTCGGAGGAACAAGAGCGCCAAAAATATATTTTCTTGTTCAAATTAAAAGTAGGCTGACAAACTGCAATACCGGATCATTTGGCAACTTGTGTTATTTTAATTATTCATTTGATACTTTTCGTACGTTCTGAATAAACAATGTATTCTTTCTCAACTCAGGAGTATGCACAATGCACATATTGTGTGAATTTTAATCAAAACTGCAGAAAAGCAGCCGAGAATACTGAAGGTATTTTCCAAATAGATACCAACCGGACAACCAATATTAAGTCATTCCGAAGACTAAGAGAAACAGGTAATCTTACTCCAAGAAATGCCATTCGTCCCGCTGAAGTGAATGTAGAAAATGTAATAGAAACTGTTCTCGACAACTCTTTAATTAGTGTTTGGTTTGTAGCTACTAGTCTTTGTCATAGAGCTTATAGAACACCCTGTCCAATGTTCCTTTAAAACGCAGCAATTTTTTTGAGAAATGATTGTGTCTACATAATATTCTTCATAATTCGTGAACCACCGATCGTATAAAATTGCGGTAAAAACTTTTCGCTTGAACATTTCAGCAGTAATACACAGTTCTAATTAAATGTGAATTCGTTGATAATATTCGTGTATTTCTGTTTCAAGTTTTAACTTCCAATTTTAAACCCTTAGAGCAAATCAATGAGTTGATGGAGTACGGAGGACCATCCTTAGATATCATTCGATTTTTGTACTAAGTTTCACGAATATCAATTGTTTTTGGCGCTCTTGTTCCTCGGAACAGAGTGCTTATCAGTTTGCCCAAATGTCTGTAAGTTTCGAATTTTTGGCCGAATTTGGTTCGACTCACTGATCAAGAATACGTGGTCGAAATCGATTCTGTCCGGCCGGCCGTCCGGTCCAGCCAGCCGTTAACACGATAACTCTCGAACGGAATGAGAAAGACAGTTGAAATTTTCAGAATAGGTTTGGGACATAAATACCTCGGCTAAGTTTGTTATTCGGCAAAATCGGTCAGATGGTTTCGGAGTAACACATTTTTTTTACATTACAAATTTCAAAATAAGTTTTTCTCAAGATGCAGATGTCATTTATAACCCTAATAAACTTTCGGAGATATGATTTTTCAAATTTCAATAATAAATCGTACTTCTGTGTTTGCACAGAATGCGCTAATTATTCTTTCTATGAATTATTATAATATGATCTGTGTTGATACATGTCAACTTATTTTCCTGACACATGATATGTCAAATTTAGATATTTAATGCCCATGGTTAATCCATATGATGATGGGAATGGTAATGGTAAGTTAATAATATATAGTTCAGAATATCTCCAGTAAAAACAGAACTGAAATATTGGCTAAAATTTCAATTGATATAATATAATTTTCAAAGTGGATTTGAGGAAAAAATATATCGTTCATCATAGAATTGAGGAACGAATATCTCGGATGAGTTTGTTGTTGGATAGAATTGGTCTATTGGTTTTGGATTAATGATTTTTGGCACTCTTGTTGAATTTGAATTCTTTTATGATGTTTGAATTTAAATTCTGCTTATGAAGTTCTAGCACTCGTTCTATCATAAGAATCCATTGATATAATTCCCAACTCTTACCAATACTTTCGAAGAAATGATTTGTTAAAGTTTGAACAAGAGCGCCAAAGCTCCTGTCCACAGGGCTTGAACCAATTTCTACACATATTTCATGATTGGATGCGTGTAATTTTTTACTATGAGGTTCTGCTAAGTTCGGTCAAAAAATGTATTTCTTCTTGGTGTTGCGATTTCTATGTACCTACCTATTTACTCTATGTATGTACTATGTAGACAAAAAATCGCCAGTAATCGTGTTCAGCGAACATATTGAGATGATGAAGGGGTGGATCTTATGAATTATATATAATTTTATAGAGCTGTAGATTGTAGCATTTTTACTTTCACATTAACCACATGTTAGATAATCTCATTGAAAATTTTCTTGTTATCTGCACTCCAAACTAATGATTTACATCTCTTGACTCCTGCATCTATGCGTCTTATATAAAGCAGTAAATTATATAGAAGAAAGGAAATATTCAGAAGAAAATTAGTAGATATATTGCTCATGGAACAGGAAATTAAAATAGTTTGTAACTTTCTCTACCAGTTTTCATTGGCAAATTCCTAACATATTGTCCGTAGCATACTTAATTTTCTAGTCACCGACGATCCTTGCTAATTCCGTTATTCCATTGCAAAAAAACGATGGAACGAATGCAGCTGATCTGCTTACGATTGTTGCCTATTGACTACGTTTATTAACAAATTTTCTTAGTATCTACCAAATATCCTTGAAAAAAATCTATCTAATATATCACAAATTCTAACCTTCATGAGGAGTGCGCATTGAAATTAATAGCATTGCCATTGTTCAAAATTGGTTGAAGGTAATTTTCTCATATACAGGATGTCCTGGCACTACGTGATTCTTTCTCAGGTGTAAATAAAGTAAGTATATAAAGTCAGGAATGCTAAAAAAATGTTTCCTACGACGTTCCCCTGCTAAGATATGTGCCTCCAAATGGTACTCCCATAATTCAGTTTTTTTGTGATGAACCGATTCCGGTAATTTTTCGAATTTGAATCAATAAAAATATCGGTAATGATTTCTTTCCAACACCTTCTCCATCAGTCTTCAAGACAGCCAGGGACAGACTGAGCCTGGTAGTCAGAATTTGTGTTGTTGTTGGAGATATCGGTGAAATTCCTCCATTTATGTATTTTATCATTGATTGTTATAAAAAGGTTTACTTGTGCAACATGGAAAAAATGCACTGTTTACGAGTTCTAAGCATTTTTGCGCGTATGTTCTGGGGAACATCACGTTATCATTTTGCCCAAATGTCTGTAATTTTCGATTTTTTTGCTGAAAATGATCTCAAACGATTGGGTTCGACTCCCTGATGAAGAATTCGAAGTCAAATTTGATTCTATCCGGCCATCCGGCCGGCTGTCCTTTGCTACGGTAACTTGAGAACGGAAAGATAGCGACTTGAAATGTTCAGAGTAGTTGGCGTAACCCAATACGACGAACAAGTTCGTTAATGGGCATAATCGGCCCAATGGTTTCCGAGTAATGATTTTGTTTTCAACCAATACAAATCCAATCTAATTGAAACTTGGTGAGTAGTTGTAGAATACAAACCTAGAAACTCGAAAAATTCAGAACCGATCGAATTCAAACATAGTTATTAGTTGTGGAATGCCAACGCGAAAATTCTTGCGAAATTTTTTGAGGATCGTATGATTAGAAAACTAAGAAAAAATCATTGAAAAAGATTCTATATATCATAAACTATTCGTACGACATCGCTGAAATTTTGCGAGAGCTTTCAGAACCTAATTCTACTGCCAAGTTCTAAGTTTGAACACGATCGGATGTATATTGTTGGAGATCCGAGCAGCCTTGTTTGAGTTCAGTAGCTGGATGGGTGACCGTTGCCTCAATAACTTTCAAACGAAAGGATATAGGGACTTGGAATTTTCATGGTAGGTTGCGCATCCGAATGTGAGAGATAAGTTCGTTTTTGGGCATAATGGGTCCAACGGTTTCGGAGTTATACCCACCCCGGTATATTGTTTCCTCGATAACTCAAAAAATATAGACTTGATCGAATTGAAGCTTGGTAACTAGCTGTAATAAATCGACATTAGGAAGTATGTACATTTTTTTAGGACCGTACTCCTAGAAAGTTTTTAAAAAAATTCGAAAAAAAAATGGTTCAAGCACTGACGTGAAGTCAGGAGCTTTTGCGCGTATGTTCTATTGTCCATTTTCCTGTATTGGACACTCTTAATCAAATTCGATTAATAACAAATTTACCATGGTAAATTCGATTAATAGTGTCCAATACAGGACAATTTACAATAGAACATTCGAGCAAAAGATCCTGACTTCACGTCAGTGCTTGAACAAATTTTTATGATTGAATATCAAAATTTTTTCATGAATTTTGCAAGCTGTTTATTGTTGATATGGTTACTAAAACTTATCTTTCTGTGATTGTTCATTTATCTGAAAAAAATATTATAACAAATATTTTAATATTCAATCATAAAAATGGTTGAAAACGGTACGTTTTTTCAATGTTGCATTGGTATCCATACCTTTTTTTTGCAGAATTAATGAATTTTGCCAATATCTTCAACCAGAAAAAAATTTCTGATCATTAAGTGCTAGGGTCAGTCCGTCCCTGGCTGTCTTGAATACATATGTGGAAGGTGTTGGAATCAAATCATTACTGATATTTTCATTGATTCAAATTCGAAAAATTACCATAATAGGTTCAGTCGTACGGAAGTTATCACAAAAAAACTGAATTATGGGAGTACCAAATGGCACCTATCGCACCTATCGCAGGGGGGTGTCATAGGATTTTTTTTAGCATTCCTGACTCGTCTTTATATACCTTTCTTACACCTGAGAAAGAGTCACATACTACCAGGACACCCCTGTTTACAGGGTGGTCTAGTTTGAAGGGCAGAAAATCCAGGAGACCATAGAGAATCGTAAGATAATATGCCTTGGCTTGATGATGTATATTCGGGAAACGCTTCGTTTACAAAATACCAGACGTTCAAGCTTGAAAAAAATCAAATTCAATAATTTTTGCCAAATGACTGGAGATATTTTAATGAATTTTTTTAGGCCTCAATTTTCGGCGTGTTAGCAAGTTTTCTGATAGAAACTATTCATCTTGTCTCGCCAGTGGCGTTCGTACTGGCACATGACTGGACGTTCTTGAGGAAAACATTGTTACACCACTGCTTTTCTTGAAAATAAACATCAATTTTGAATTCCTCATTTAATTTGTGAGATAAAAGCTCTCTTTCATTTTTCTAAAATAGGCACCTTACTTGAGCAAAGAGTGAAAGTAAAAAATGATTAATCACTTAACGAAACCATAAAAAAAATAAACATTTAAGTGTTCCATTCAGATGTGCAACCTACCCTCAAAATTGTAAGTCGCTATCTCTTTCCGTTCGGAAGTTATTGTGGTATATTCTCAATAATTTCTTAAAATTTTTCTAGTGATACGATCCTCACGAAATTTCGCGTAAGTATTTGTTTTTGCATTCTACAACTAACTGCTAAGATTCAATATGATCGGATTTGTATTGTTTGAAAACAAAATTTGTACTCGGGAACCTTTTGGCCGATTATGCTCATTAAACGAACTTCCCCGTCGCAAATACCTGAAGATTTCAAGTCGCTATGCCTGGCCAGCCGGCCGATCGGACAGAATGGAATTTGACCTCGAATTCTCCACCAGAGAGTCCAACCTAATAGTTGGGTGAGACCATTTTCGGCGAAAACTTCGAAAATTACAGACATTTTGGCAAAATGATAGCACGTTATTCCCAAGAAGATGTCCGCAACCAATTATTAGTGTTAAATATGTGTTCTCTAATACTCAATCATAAACGAAGTATCCTTTCCACAGAAGTCAACTTGGCTTTCACGAGTCTTTAATGGATGATAATTAAAATCATGGATATATATGAGCTTCGACTTTTATTGCTGATCACCACTTATTCTCCATTTTTTACCAATTCTTGGTACTCTGCGGATAAAGAGATATATAAAAAAGACTTCAATAATTAGAATGGATGAAACGATGCATAAAGCATAGTAAAAGTAGATTCTCTGTTGCAGGTTCGTAAAATGATTATACATTGGCAGCTGACGTTTGGAGTGTTACTTGTACTATACATTTCATCCTCGATTGGAAGAAAAGGTGAGTTGGGAAATTTCTTCGTGGCGTTTCGAAATGATATTCAATTAAAGAAACACCGATTCAGAAACTGAAGGTTCCTATATAATTATGGTTGTTTGTTTTTCTAACATTTTATTGCACTTCTTCTGCATGTTCCACTATAAGGATAGATACACGTGGCGTTAGGAGATTTGGTAATCTGGTTCATTAAATGATCAATAGATTCCATTCCACTGATTTGAAAAAGCATACCATTTTATTGTTATGTTTTCTATGGAGCATACACTACTGAAATTTATGAGAAATACATCATATCAATCAAATGAAATTTACAATGGGCATGTTCGGAAGAAATTTTTTGAGTATATTATGCTTTGATTAGGGTGAAAGGGGATACTGCATTCCGTACTACGCAACGCCATCGATCTGAAACCAAAACTTTGACAGTTTGGTGGACACCAAACGATGTGGTGGACATGTGTTTCATGTGTTTATCTGAGCTTTTACGGACTGTTTTGTTATAAAACTGTGTTACACATAATGGCAGGATGTGCAGCTCAGCAGAAAAAAGGAGCGTGGTTCTGTCTCTTCTATAGTCTAAGATAATATGCATGCGGGTTAATTCGCAAATCCATAAAACTTATTAATGCTTATCTATAGCTGTTCAATCCAATTTAGCCAATCTCATGAAGTAACGTCGTTAACGATGTTTAAGCAAGGTCAAGGTCAAATTGATAGCAAGGTTACTTAGATACCATCATTGAGATATGTACGAGGATAGTTCAAGAATTATTGTTCTTAACATAGAAGCAAACACATGAGAAGAATTAAACTAATTTATGTCCCCTGCAACGTTTATACACTACAAAAGTAGCTACACTCTTGTCCACTACAGTTTTTGTCGTCTGACATGTATTTCGGAAACAAAGTTTCCATCTTCTTATACGAAGCATTACTAAAGCATGCTATCAATTTCTACACTGAATAATGGGTTGACATTATACCCTTAGTCATAAACCGATTTATGAGAATAATGCGTTGTTAATAGGGGTTAGATCATTATATTCAGTAAAATATCCTTTACCTTATACATTTCAATCACTTCAAATGTTCCTAAGTACACTTAATTGGAATTTTTCAACAATTTGATGTAATTTTCTAAAATTGTCAAATTATTGGAAAATTCCATTAAAGTGTACTTTAGAAACACTTGAAGGATCGATCAATCAATGTATGTATTCGGGTTTATTCCGTATTCTGGGAATCAGGTAGGTAGGGGAAAGTAGTCCAAAATGATCCCCCTAACAAAAAACCTTATCAGATTCGATACAATGGATGCATGAAAAGTAATAAAACACGTTTTGTTAAGAAAATATATCTGTTGAACTATTTATGCATCAATTTCGCCATTTTCTGATAAACGAATATATTTCTTGGCATTTTAAAAAAAGACTGCTAAAGGATCATTTTGGACACCACTGTGTCCTAAATGATCCCACGGTGAGGGGGAAAATGATCCCGGGGATCATATAGTTTGAGGAGGAGAAACTGCTGCCGATCTCGAATTAGTTTGCGCAAAAGATTGCGTTGTTGTTTGCAGCTTTTCTCTATGTGCAGCAATGACAACGTTTAGGCAGTTGAGGATACCTGGTGAACTACTTATTTCCTCAGGATCAGCATTAGGCGATTCTCTTTGAACCTGGGATGAAGATATTTCGGTATTGTGCTCTGTTTCTATTGTTTCTCCCTCAATGAAATTGCTATCTTGAAGAACATCTGAGTTAAAAGTATGTATGCCACATTTTGCGAATGCATATACGCTAAGTGGAGACATTACAACATCAAGAGGTTGTAATTTATGTGAACAGTGGGTGGGTAGGCACAAAATTGTAGTGCAATGTTCCCTTGCTTTCAGTATCACATCAGAATATTTTGTGTGCGATAGATGGCCGTTTAAAATTAAAAGAGCGGGATCTTCTGCAGAAGGTTTTGCACGATTCGAGAAATGATCAAACCTTTGAGGAAAACTTTCCAGTTTCATCTACCTTGATGTATTACCTACAGACATAAGATGAACCAGGAGGTGTCCGGTCTATTAATTCCATTTACATTCTAATTCTTTTTAAAATGAACATTGGTGGTAATCCCTAGATCCTTTAACATATGGGTAAAATGATCTCGCGGGATCATTTAGTACACCTCGCGTAGGATCATTTTACCCCAAATGCCTTCATTCTGGAAAAATTCGAATTATTGTTCACAAACATTCCTAACTGGAAATCAAAATATGATGAGATCAACCACTATTAATCATTAATTTTGCGGCAGGAAATAGCTAGAACATAAATATCGACATACAAAAAAAAATCTCTGTTACAAATAGGCTTATTTAAGATAGAACACGCCAATTTCAATATTTTCCTCATAAAACAGCATGGAGAGATCACGACGCCATGAAACTTCGTCAGGCAAATGAGCGGCACGATATATGTAATTTTAAGTATTTACTTGAGAGATGGCGCTACTAGTTTCTTAGAAATAGGGGGTAATCATTTTACCCCACGGGATCATTTTGTACTACTTTCCCCTAATACTAGAGATAACTTCGTTGTTCTCTTTTCGTTCAATACCCACCTGAGAACCTCTCAATTTAGGATAGATCAATAGCTAATCCAGGGTATTAATTCAATATTGATTCTTGGATCGGACCAAGCTTGTGATAATTTATATTTTTCAGCGACCCAAAATAATATTAATAGTAAATTAAATTCATAGCAACGACCAAGTGATTTACTTATGTAGATACCATGATTCAGTTAAGTAGTTTTACAGAAAAACCCATATTTTCTGTTATGATAAAAATTCTATGAAGCTGAATTTTCGGATGAACGATTTCGTAGCTACCCTTTAGGTTGCTCGTTTTCATAATCAACATTAGTGGAACTTCAAATTTCACATGAAATATCCTTTTAAAATAAAATCGTTTTCATAACAAACCTCAGCGATTCAACCGAACTTTAAGATAGAGTGCCAAAAACGTCACCCAAAAAATTTAAAGTTTCACTTTAAAGAGAAACATAGGTAACCTTTTCACAGTCTGTCAATTCATCTTCAGTCGTTTGAAATTTCAGCTCCTGTAAAAAATAGAGAGTTTTGTAGTTATATGCCATGTCTTCAAGCTGTTCCTTGTTTGGGAAGCATTTGTATGCTGACTGACAAAGAAACTGCAACACCCAGAAGGAGCTGTTCAAATTTCAATTTTTTTTTGGTAGAACATAGATAGTATAGCAAGGAGTAAATGATTGAAATTTGAAGAAAAAAAACGAAGGTTTTACAATATTTTTCAATAAATTTGTTAATAATGTGTTTGTCCACCGTGATTATCTATACACTCCCCAACACGTCTTAGTATTGATGCAATAAGATGGTCTATTTCTTCTTGAGGGATACTATCCCAAGCTACCTGTAGTTCATGTATCAGAGCCGCCAAAGTCCGTGGGGCTGGGGTAAATTTCCAAGCCTTCTACCCTATGATGTCCGAAACATACTCCATTGGCGAAAGATCGGGGGATCTGGGCGGCCATGGCGAAAGATTCACATGGGTCGCTTCAAAAAAGTAAAAATAAAACTAACTCTGGCAACATGAGGTCGAGCATTATGTTGCTGAAATATTGGTTTCTCGAGCCGGTTAAGGTAAGGGAGACCATATGGCTCCACTATTTCTAGAAGGTAACGCAGCGCTGTCATGTTACCTCGGATGAAGACTAAAGGTGACCTACTTTCATGTGCAATAGCACCCCATACCATAACGCCTACTGTCCGGTGTACATGACGCTCAATATCAAACTGAGGTTCACGTCTTTCTCCCCGACGTCGTCATACCCTTCTTCGTCCATCATGTGTAACCAAGGAGAATCGAGATTCATCAGAAAAGACGACCTGATGCCATTCCACATTCCAATGTTGACGTTCTCTGCACCACTGTAATCGTTGCCGGCGACGCTCAACCGTCAGAGGTAACACAAGATGGGGTCGATAATGCTGCAGTCCAAATGACCTTATCCGGCGGTAAACCGTTCGGACAGTTAGAGGATGGCCTTGTTCTCCTAACCAATCATTAGCCAAATATCGAGTTGTCGCAAATCGTCTTAGAAGTCGATCTTGGACTTCATTTGTGCCCCTTCGGGGTCCGGTGCCTACTCTTCTTCGATTTTGGGTATCATCAAACCACGCTTGACAACATCTGATAACAGTAGTTTGATTTCTGTTCGTACGGTTAGCGATTTCTCGAAATGACAACCCCGCCTCCCGTAGACTAATAATTCGACCTCTTTCAAATTCACTTAGCTGGCGATAAATTCCGCGTACACGTGCTCTAGGCATTTTAACCTGAACTAAACATCGACTTTGGATCTCCTCGAACAGCTGATTCGTTGTAAAAGTAAAAAACTTTGCAAAAAACGACTACAATATGTAAGTAACAAAAAATGTTTACATAAAAAACCTTCACGATTTTTTTTTACAAATTTTAATCATTTGCTCCTTGTTATACTATCCATGTTTTACCAAAAAAAAATTAAAATTTTAATAGCTCCTTCAGGGTGTTGCAGTTTCTTTGTCAGTTAGTATACTTATAGTGATTCTGATAATGAAATATTTGTCATCAAGAGGCTAAAAATGACAGAACCATAAAGAATCTGCTTGTACGATATTGCCAACATAACATTAAAATACTTTAGTTGAAGTTTTGCAATCGTCCTATTATGAAAACGAGCAACTTTAAATTCTATTTAATAATCTCAAGTATAACTTTAGTAAGAGTAACTTTAACCCGTTGATTATGAAAACGGACCTTAATCTCATTGAATTCTGGTGATAATTTTTCGGGTTATTCCTCTAAAACTAAATAGCAAATTTCAAATTATTTGGATCTGGTTAAATTAAATTGGAGGAATATAACCCTTTCTCAAACTCGACCAATGCATTCTAATCTCAAAGATACCCTACAATGTCTCTAAGGGCCATTTTTGGTCCAAAATCCGAAAATTACAGCCGCACGAAAAGACCCTGTATGATAGTGATACCACACTTGCATTCTTAATCTGCTAATTACCTTTGTTTACCAGAAGAACCATTCATCAAAACTTTGAAAGATGTGCATATACAAAGCATTTAAATATAATAGATATCGTTAAGTTCTGATAGACAATCCGCCGTATTCACAAAGCATTCAATCTCCGTCAAGTCCTAACTGAGATCCTCAGTTAAGGATAAATTTGAATCGCAACCTCAGTTGACGTATTTAACGGAGGTGAAACAGGCGGTCACGTTAACTGAGGTTTGCGATTCAAATTTATTATTAACTGAGGACATCAGTTAACGGAGATTGAATGCTTTGTGAATACGGCGGAATAATAACAGTGTAATGTTTAATGAAGACATCGTCTGCAGCCATGTTTCAGTCATGCGAGACCGACTCAGTCTCGATCTTTTCACCATTTCGGATGTTCTTGCTTTTCGAGAGGTTTATTGCCTAACTACTTCAATTTCCGCGTGTAATATACCATTAAATTCGCCGATAGAAATTGAAAAGATATGAACGTCTTCCGGCAAACCGATTTGGTATCGTAATATTCCCTAAATTACAGGTTGCGCACAATAACCAATAATTTTAACCGCCACTTTCATTATTCATACTTTGTGTCATCGGTCATCGCCTGAATGACAGCGGTGAAGTTGTGGCTCAATTTTTTCCCGAATTCGCAAGTTTAAAATAGAGCATTATCCACGGCAGTCCGGTATCGCGTATTCCGTAAAATACCATCAAGATACGTGTCGTGGCAAGAACGATGTTACCTACTCGGCATTGTCTCGCTCCAAATATGACGATAATGGGACATAATAAATTAACAAAATTGGTGATACGACTAGCGTACCAATAGGATGAAAAGGACAAAACCAAAATTATTCAATAACTACGAAATCACAGAAACTTGAATATTCTCTGGAATTATTTACATTACGAATGTTTTTTTGGGGCTCTTGTTCCTCGGAACAGAGGAATGTCTGTAATTTTCGATTTTTTTGGCTGAAAATGGTATCAAATGATTTTGTTCGACTCACTGATCAAGAATCCGTGGTCGAAATCGAATCTGTCCGGCCGGCCGTCCGTTAACACGATAACTCTCAAAAGAATGGAGTTAGAGGATTGAAATTTGCAGGGTAGGCTTGGAGCGTAAATATCTCGGACGAGTTCGTTAACGGTCGAAATCCATCAAGCGGTCTCGGGGTTATGGCCGTTTTTAGTAAAAATATTTCTTAAGAATATTTCGGAAACCGATCACTCGATCTATCTGAAATTTAGCATCAAATTGTATAATTATGACCATCAGACGCTTGTGAAGTTTTGTATTGATCGGGTTACCGTAAAGTGTCAAAAAAAAATTTTGAAAATTTTTAAGTTCTGTTTCTACAATAACTCTCGAACGGAATGAGCTAGGCAGTTGAAATTTTCAGAGTAGGTTAGGGAGATAAATATCTCGGCTAAGTTCGCTACTGGGCGAAATAGGCCAAATGGTTTCGGAGTAACGATAAAAAAAAATTTTTAACTTACAAATTTCAAAATAACTTTTTTTTAAGATGTAGTTTCACCGTAAAAATCCATCGATATAATTTTCAACTCCAACAAGCTAATACTTTCGGAGGTATGATTTTTCGAAATTTCAATAATGAATCCTAGTTCTATGTTTTCACAGAATGCTTATAACTATTCTATCTATGATTTATTGTATGATCTGTGTTCATACTCGTGCATGTCATCCTGTTCTATAAGAGAGAGTCAAATTCATTTCAGCTTTTTTAATTTGATTTCTTCCATGGTGCAGTTCTCATTCTCAGATTGCTCATTTAATCTTGATAAATAAACTATTATTTGAATTGAATTTCCTTTTTGATGCAGTTATATCATAAGAATACATTGACATAATTCTCAACTCTGAGAAATCAATACTTTCGGAGATATAATTTGTCTGTTTGAACAAGAGCTCGTCCACAGGGCTTGAACCAATTTTTTTCTTTCGTCACTTGTACAGTATTACAGTTATTATTATCTGCAGGCTCATTGTTCTACTGAACAGAGTGCCTATCAGTTTGTCCAAATGTCTGTAATTTTCGAACTTTTGGCTGAAAATGTGTAGTTTCGACTTGATGAAGAATCCGAGGTCAAACTTCTGTATCTCAGAAACTATTCTACATATATCATTGAATATCTGCGACAGCCTTCAAAACCACCTTGTTTTACAATAAAGTTCTAGATTTGAAGTCGATCAGATCTATATTGGTGAAGATATTACCGAAATATTCCAACAATTGAGAAGAACTGGTCCACTAGTTTTACACTCGACCAATGAAAGTGCCAACAGTTCATGATTTTTGGCGCTCTAGTTCCTCGGAACTGAGTGCTTATCAATTTGCCCAAATGTCTGTAATTTTCGAATATTTCGATGAAAATGGTCTTAAACGATTTGGTTCGACTCACTGATCAAGAATCCGTGGTCGAAATTCATTCTGTCCGGCCGGCCGGTCCGGCCGGCCGTCCGGCCGTAGGCACGATAACTCTCGAACGGAATGAGCTAGAGAGTTGAAATTTTCAGAGTAGGTTTGGGTGATAAATATCTCGGCTAAGTTCGTTATTGGGCAAAATCTGACAGATGGTTTCGGAGTAACAAAAAAAAACTTTTTTTTTACAAAACAAATTCCAAATTAAATTTTTTTTAATAAGAAGTTTTATCATAAGAATCCATTCATATCATTTTTAACTCTAACAAGCTAATACTTTCGGAGATATGATTTTTCAAAATTTCAATGATAGAATTATTCTGTGGCTATTCTATGAATTGTTATAATGTCAACTTTGACGTTGTCTCATTGTCATTCATTCCAGTTATCAATATGAGAATCATAATATGAGGAGCAACTTATCAAAACGCATTAAGTCCAAAAACCATTTTATTGGGAATCAACGAAAAACGTTTTTTCTTCCTCCCTGGCTTATAATTTGAGTATGTCGAGTTTGTTTGATAGAAATTTACATCTAAAGGTAATAACTAATCTCATTTAAATCAATATTGATCAGATATACACAGAAAATGTAAAAAACGTTTGGACTTAATGCGTTTTGATTCATCTCATTGTATATAATGCGTTTTGATGTGGTTGAAATTGAAAATAATGCTGTTTGTTGCGATTTTTTATACATTTAGAGAAAACAGTCTGCACAGTAAGTGTTGGCCTGTAACCTAATTACATGAGCAAATCGATAAAACATGTTTTTGGTTATATTTTATTTCTTTTAAAAATGCAAACGTAAACATAATTCATTTCGATGCGGCTTACATACTTTGGATTTGAATTACAGAGGGACATAATCCCATTTGGAAGATTTTGTTTACATAGGGCTATAGAGCAACAGAAAACATTTCTGAATCCGCTTCAAACTCAATTTCGCCCAAATTGGACATACTGCGTTTTGAATAGTTACTCCTCATATAATATCATACTTTTTGTTGGTTGAGATTTTCATGCCGATGGTCAATCCATATGATGATGGGAATGGTAAGTTAATAATATTGAGTTCAGAATATCTCCACTAAAAACAAAACTGGAATATTGGTGTATTGGAGTAGATTTGAGGAAAGATATATATTATCTTATCGTTCATCATTGGGAACTTCCAAAACTCTGGTGGCGAGATTCGGCAACTAACCAAGCTAGTAATGAGCCACGTGCTCGAGTTTAATTGTTCAGTATTCGTCAACAAACTTTTGTTTGAAAGAAAAATTCAAGTTGAAATAGTGAATATTATCCTGCCTAATATGTCTTCGACCAGAAACGACTATTGTTGTGTGCCTCAATGCAATTCATGGGCGAAAAAATGCCAAAATGAATAGGTTTGAGTTTTCACTTCTTACCTCCGGAAAACCAAATATAAATATTGGAAATGCGTTAGAAGGATAACTAATAGACCGAAGAGTACTTAACCTGGAACTACATCCATATAATCTTTATTATACCTCAAACATTACACTTATTGTTAATAATTCTTTTCACATAATATATGTATCATATTTTGAAAAAATCATTTCAGTTATTGGTAACTGTTTTACAAAAGCTTTATCTGGTTCAATTTGACACTATATTCTCATAAATTAACTAGAACATCATGCACCTGAACTTTAATTAATACATCAGTAATATGTTTACTTGTTTACACCTCCTCCGTGCTCCGACTTTACAAGAATATACCATACCTTCTATTTTAAGTTTACCATTCTCCACATTAATGGGCCATCAATTTTATGTGGTACTGAATTAAGGGCACTACTTTGTAAACATAAAGAACAAATGTCTATAAAACTGGGACCATAATTTGTTTTGTCACACACGATTACATGATCTACATTTAGAACCTCTTCTCCTTCTACAAGGACTCTAGAATTAGAAGTTGAAGCTCCTATGTACTCCAGAAATTCTAATCAACTGAGTCCCTTCTTAATCATTCGCAAATAGTAACTGAAAGAACTTTTAAATATAATGTAAGTTTGACAAACATATATGAATATACTTACTGGTTGTAGTCTTTATATCAATCAAGTGCTATAAAATTAGTTATATAATGATCAATATTTGAATATATATCACAAAGTAATCCAACAATGATCTAAAGTCAATTTTAATTTGAATTTTCCATGAAAATTTCGGTCAAACTTCGTCGACTGACCTGTCCAACACGAGATTGTTTACATTTATTACTAGCGTGGTTAGTTGCCAAATCCCGCCACCAGAGTTTTGGAAGTTCCCAATAGAATTGAGGAATGAATATCTCGGATGAGTTCGTTGTTGGGTAGAATTCGTCTATTGGTTTTGGATTGATAATTTTTGGCACTCTTGTTGAATATTAATTCTTCTATGATGTTTGAATTCAATTTCTGCTAAGATGAAGTTCTAAATTTCAATAATGAATCATACTTCTTTGTTTTCACAGAATGCTATAATTATTCTATCTAAGCTTTATTATATGATCTGTGTTCGTACTCGTACTTTTCATCCTGTTCTATAAGTGAGAGTCAAATTCATTTCAGCTATTTTAATTTGGTTTCTGCCATGGTGCAGTTCTCATTCTCAGATTGCTCATTTAATCTTGATAAATAAACTATTATTTGAATTGAATTTCCTTTATGATGCAGTTCTATCATAAGAATACATTGATACAATTCCCAACTCTGAGAAACCAATACTTTCGGATATATAATTTGTCTGTTTGAACTAGAGCGCCAGAAAGCTCCTGTCCACAGGGCTTGAACCCATTTTTTTAGAGGATGAATTAAATCAGCCGAAGTCAAATTTGACAAGTCGACACGTCAGTAATAACATTCGTTCAATACCTAGTGAAAATTGGTATGCAGGTGAGTCAAAATGTGTACCGAGCTTTCTGGGGGTGATAGCTCATTGAAAAATGAGTATAGTTTGATGAATAAACTTATGGCCAATTAATTTGCATATTAAGGGAGATATATCCTTCCAAAGAGCGAAGAAAATTACATGAAAATGGGTTCAAGCCCTGCGGACAGGAGCTTTCTGGCGCTCTAGTTCAAACAGACAAATTATATCTCCGAAAGTATTGGTTTCTCAGAGTTGGGAATTATATCAATGTATTCTTATGATAGAACTGCATCATAAAGGAAATTCAATTCAAATAATAGTTTATTTATCAAGATTAAATGAGCAATCTGAGAATGAGAAATGCACCATGGAAGAAATCAAATTAAAATGGCTGAAATGAATTTGACTCTCTCATATAGAACAGGATGACATGAACGAGTATGAACACAGATCATTTAATAAAGCTTAGATAGAATAATTATAGCATTCTGTGAAAACATAGAAGTACGATTCATTATTGAAATTTAGAAAAATCATATCTCCGAAAGTATAAGCTTGTTGGAGTTGAAAATTACATCGATGGATTTTAATAGTGAAACTGCATCTTAAATAAAAATTGAATTTGAAATTTGCTGCTTAAAACAATTTTTTTTTTTCGTTACTCCGAAACCATCTGGCCTATTTTGCCCAATAACGAACTTAACCGAGATATTCATCTCCCTAACCTACTCTGAAAATTTCAACTGCCTAGTTCATTCCGTTCGAGAGTTATTGTAAAAAAAAAATTTTATTTTCAAAAATTTTTTTACACTTTGCGGTAACCTGGTCAATACAAAGCTCCACATACGTATGAAGGTCATTATTCTACAATTTGATGCTAAATTTCAGATAGATCGAGTGATCGGTTTCGGAAATATTCATGAAAAATGTTTTTACTAAAATCTGCCATAACGCCGAAACCGCTCGATGGATTTTGCCCATTAACGAACTTAGCCGAGATATTTACGCTCCAAACCCACCTTGCAAATTTCAATCCTCTAACTTTTTTCGTTCGAGCGTAATCGTGCCTACGGCCGGCCGGCCGGACCGGACCGGCCGGACAGAATCGATTTCGACCTCGGATTCTTGATCAGTGAGTCGAACCAAATCGTTTGAGACCATTTTCAGCCAAAAATGCGAAAATTACAGACATTTGGGCAAATTGATATGCACTCAGTTCCGAGGGACTAGAGCGCCAAAAACTACTAAAAACCATTTCTAACGTTTATTTTCATCCAAACCTTGTTGGGGCAGACCCATTGTTATGTACTTATTATTTATCAACTGCACAGGAAGGTTATATCATCAACAAAATTGGGAACAGAATTGTTCATGGTCTGCTAAAATATCGTTATCGATTAATCTCGCGGTGAATCAATCTGCTGACATCATGTGACTACAAAAACTCAAATATCTCTAAAACGGTTTAATTTTTTGAATTCAGATAAGAGTACCTTTTTCATGTAATGTAACTGGACCGGTGGTAGGTAATTTGTCTTCTTGGCAAGTAGGTACCGGGATCGATTACCGTAGCCGAAATTATTGATCTTTTTAATGTTTCTCCCAATTTTATGCCTACATAAAGGGGCAACGATAAGTTGAGAAATATGAAATATCAGCTTTATAGTTATTCTAGGTGAAAATAATTGAAGGTTCTACTGATTCTTCATTGAAATCAAAATTAACGTTTCTAATTTTTAATTGATTTTTACAGTTATTCCCTATGTTTAGGAATTATGTAAATCTTGTTTAATGCTTTCATTAAGCAAAAATGAAGCCACTCTCATCGCTGAATTCACGATTGTTATGACATCTCAGTGACCAAATAGAGGTCGTCGCAAGCGTTTCGTTTCTTATAGATATGCAAATTCTCCAAGAATGAAATAAGTTAATTAAAGTGTAGATTTCATACTGTGGACTGGAAGTTTTTGTTTGTGTATTTCACGACGTTGAAGGAGATTACAATAAGACGATTTTGTTGGCGTAGAAGTAATCTTACGTATGATTTAATGTAACCAGAAATGTTTTATTTGAGAGTTATTAGGATATACCTATTGATATGCAGAAAATAATTGAAAAATGATGCTTGATGTAAGATCATTTTTCTCGCTCATTATATTTTCCATCTAGATATGGTAGAAATCCAACGTGAAAAGTGACGTTCTGTAAATATTCATTGGCCCATTTGAAATTTTTATTTCTTGATACATATAAAGAATTTTCAATAACCATATTTCCAAACCAGTGAAATACATTGATCACTACATGCACGAGCGCACTGAAGCACCTAACTTCACGTCGGTGCTTTTATGTAAATATTTTTCCTCTAATGATAAGTTATTTTAGATATCATTACGGTTGAGCCCATTTTATACCACAAAAACGTTCATTATTGGTATATCGAGTCACGCCTTAACCTAACCTTTAGCGAATTCATATTTCAAACGGCGATTATTCATGAGATAAATGCCAAATAGATAATTTAAGTACCCGTCGAAAAATCGGTACTAAGTATTTCAGGGGGGTTATGGGAAACAAATACCAGCATCAATACCTCGAATACCTCCACGATCCTTGACTTTCTATTTTTTTTTTTATTCAAAACAACTCCACTATAAATTCTGCCATCAATTTACGCAAGATGAGGTTACATAAACTGCATAATATTGAAGTCGCACATACATATACATACCTGTTTTTAATTATTCCCTTTTTACTACGTTGATTATCTAGAAACATTCGATATATTCAATGTTGTGAATGTAATGAAAGGATGTTTTTCATATATTTGAAGAAAGGTTATGTTCTTGAAATAATACACTGGCGTATCAGGGTCGATTAGTCAGGTTTTTTGATCTTCTATTCTATCTCTTTGTCCCCAACAACCAACGAAGTACATACATGTATGTTTCGATGAAAAAAAGCCAAGTAAATGTATTCGGCTTTTTTTACAAATTTTGAACTGCAAAGTTCCATATGAGAGTTCAAGAATAGCTGGGAAAAAGACCACACGCAGCTTTATAACCAGATATATGGGACGCCATAGAAAAAAACAAGTGGTTGGTTCCATATCCACCAAAAACACAGAAATTCTTTAAACTAAGACCATCTCATGCAGCAGTTTCATAATACGCACAAAGGATAGGGCCGAATCGTTAGAGGCTGCTGTGGATAGAGTAGAACATATAAATGTAGTTCTTCTTCTTTTATACTTTACCAGAAGAACTACATTTATGTGTTCTACTGTATCCACAGCAGCCTCTAACGATTCAGCCCTATCGTTTGTGCGTATTATGCAACTGCTGCATGAGATGGTCTTAGTTTGAAGGATTTCTGTGTTTTTGAATGATATGGAACCATCCACTTGTTTTTTCTATGGCGTTCCATATATCTGGTTATAAAGCTGTGTGTTGTCTTTTTCCCAGCTATTATTGAACTATTAATGGAACAGTTCAACATTTGTATTCCATTATTTGCTAGCATCTGACTACACTATCCTTAGCCCCCACCGATGTCCAAAAACCTCCGATTCTGTTACACAGTAGGGTATTCCACCCAAAAACTCAATCAAAATCATTTTCTTCCCTCCTTCTCCAAACCAAGGAGATGAATATTACACGAAAACATATTCTACCAAGAGCAATTGAAGATTAATCCAAATTGAATAATTGAAAGCAAAAAATAATAACAAGATTGCCTTAGAGATAATATGTGATTCGATGATAAAAATTATAATAGTAGGTACCTCATTTCCTGAATTTGTTTCCGGTCAATTAGAAGGATGTATTATTTGCTCGATTATTTGCTATTTCTGATGCAAACATATACTCGTATAGCAGACCAATTTAGCAATCGCTTGGTAAAAAATTGTTGGAAAATGCTATAGCATCCATGAACCAAATTTAAGGAGAATGGACAAAACCAGACTTCAAAGATACTTGCTGAAATAATCAGGATGGGTAGGCTCATTTTTTTCTTTTATTTTTCTTTCTGTCAAAACTTTGTACGAAAATTTCACACTTTTCAATGCACGATTCCAAGGCTATTATTTTGCCCAGATGTCTATAGTAAGTAAAAGATGTATTCGTTGCTATGAATTTGATTTCCTATTAATAAAAAATATTTTGGATCATGACCCAGGTAGCAGCCTGACGTGATTAACACGTCGATTATTGGTGAATATTGGATATCGCTAACATCATAAATTACGTGAAAAAAGAGTGCGTAAGTCACAGAACATGTTTTTTGCCTAGAAAACGACGATATATCGAGAAGTTTCTTCAGATGTAAAAGACGTCAAGTTACGTCATAACTTTGTTTCAGCAGTAATGAAACAATTAAAAATTATTTCAAGCACTGACGTGAAGTCAGAAGCTTTTGCGCGTATGTTCTCTTGTCCATTCTCCTGTATTGGACACTCTTAATCGAATTTACCATGGTGAATTATATTATCTGTTCTCCTGTATTGGACACTTTTAATAGAATTTACCATGGTAAATTCTATTAAAAGCTTTTGCGCATATGTTCTCTTGACCATATTCCTGTATTGGACACTCTTAATCGAATTTACCATGGTGAATTCTATTGTCTATTCTCCTGTGTTGGACACTTTTAATAGAATTTACCATGGTAAATTCTATTAAAAGTGTCCAATAAAGGAAAACAGACAATAGAATTTACCATGGTAAATTCCATTAAAAGTGTCCAATACAGGAGAACAGACAATAGAATTCACCATGGTAAATTCGATTAAGAGTGTCCAATACAGGAAAATGGACAAGAGACCATATGCGCAAGAGCTTCTGACTTCACGTCAGTGCTTGAACGAAGTTCTGTTACTTAAACTAAGGCAGGTTGGCATTCCTGAAATATCGTCAAGTCAAACCAATTCTCTGAGAGGTTGCCCATTTCTACTATCAACAATCAACATAATGTCGTTCCATCTTAGACAAGATATTATCACAGATTATTATCTTCGAATAATAAAGTACTCTTCGCTTTGAAATTGAAAATGCCGAAAGCAGTTCTGAAGAAGCAGAGACAAAGTATCAGGAAGTCCTATACAGCACTGAAATCTGCAATATGAAAACTTCATTCTGTCTTAGCACATGTTGAAATGAAATTACTTAGTTTCCTATTCTATATTCTATTAAGGTTTAACAGTGACGTAGTACTACTATATACCTTTTGAAACTGGTGTATTTCAAGTTGTGCAACAAGGTATTTCAATGTCTTTAAATAGCTTATTTCTTGGGAATTTCGAAAAGTGGGGAATTCCATAGGTACGTCTGTTCGTTTAGAAGTTTTCCTGTCGTGTTATTCAAGTACTCTTAAGGTAGGAACAGACTATGCCCACGTACGCCACGTACGCGACGCAACGCGATATCTGGACCCTTGAATTTATTTGTCAAGAAACACACTACACCGACGCTATCATACGCAACGCTATCCCACGCGGCCCACGCAACGCGATATCCGCCGATCCAGATCGACGGGGGAAGGTGTAGGGGATTTTAGATGCCAAGGTGGCGTAGATTAGTGTGTTTCTATAGAAATATACATTCGAAACACGTCAGTTAGATTTTGAAAAGATGGCAGATGAACAATTCATCGATTTAATTAAGAATTACGAGGTAATTTACAATATTAAATCCGCGGAATATCGCGATGCTACATTGAGAAATGCAGCATGGGAAGAAATAGCCCAGAAAATTGGCAAACCTGGCAAGTACCTACCTGATACTATAATTTTCTAAAACATATTTGTACTGTAAGAATTGGCTACAATATAGGCACGTTTTATACTGAATAATTGAATATGTGTGGGTATTTCTGTAGCAAGTACCTATACATGCTACTAAATTCGTACTGTATGAATTCGAATTGGGTAGGTTATGTAAGTATATATACACAGTATAGGTACGTTTAATACTGAATAAATGAATATGTGGGGTATTTCTGTATAATTCACTTTAAAAAAAGGAGTTAAAAATACGACCCGTATATATTTATATAGATCTAATAGTCCTTCTATATAAATATGATTGTATTACATTTTCATAACGTAGGTAGGTGGTACCTATACTTGTGTATGATATTTTTGCACGTATTTCTCAATTACCTATTGGATTTTCATATTCCTTTTTTGTTTGCTTATTTATTTATGATATTAATGATTGGTAAAAGTTTATCAAAATGCATTCATTACTTTTTTAGCAAATCACCAAAATAAATGATGCGAATTTAGCCTGTTGTCTTTTAACTCGAAATGACATGAGTATTTATTTGTAGTCAGAGTTGTAGTCTCTCTAAAGTCATTAGGTACATACTTGCTTCTTATGTACTAGTTGATGTTTCATAAGTCATACACATAATGTTAATAAAAAAACATTTCATTTATTTATTAATACATTTTATTTTTATAGTAGGTAGAAATAATCCATGAACTAATCATTTTCGTTGGGTGGATTTTGTAATCCTCTTCTCACCATACTTAATTGCCATGGCACTGAACCCTCGCTTGAGATGAAATATTGTTTGAATTTTTCTCTGATATTATATGCATATTTCGTGTGATTCCTTCTAAGACCATCCAATGTATGGAATGATTGTTGTGGTGTAGGTTCTGTTCCTCTTTCATCCTGCAGCTCAAAAGTGGTGCCCAAATAGTTATGGAGGCAGCATGCTGCTAGAACTATTTTGTCCACCATTTCTGGTTGTACCTGAACAGGCCCTTGAAATACCCGCCACCTTGCTCTCAATATCCCAAATGCGTTTTCCACGATTCTTCTGGCCCTAGACAATCGATAATTGAAAATTTTATTCGATTCATTATTGAGCAAAGCATTTTTGCTGTAAGGTCTCAGTAAATATTGTTTAAGGGGAAATGCTTCATCGCCGACTATAATATACGGAAATGGTTCTGATCCTGGCATTAGAGGTCGATCTTCTGGTATGTTCAATTTCTTTTGATCCAATAGTTTACCCAGTGTTGATTTTTCGAAAATTCCCCCGTCACTATTTCTTCCGTAGGAGCCCACGTCTATCACTACAAATTTGTAATGGGCATCTACCAAAGCAAGAAGAACTATGGAATTTTGACCTTTGTAGTTCCAATAATCTGAGCCGCCTTTAATTGGACACTTTATGTTCACGTGTTTACCATCTAGAGCTCCTATGCAGTTTGGAAAATTCCAAAAGCGGGTGAAATCATTTGCTATTCGTTTCCACATTTCCGCTGTGGGTTGCGGCATCACGATAGGTCCAAGATGTTTCCAAATCGCTTCACAAACCTCCTGCACAATTATACGTATAGTAGAAAAACCCATGCGATAACTGAATCCAATGCTCCGAAATGAATTACCCGTAGCTAGGAATCTGTAAAATAAATAATACAAATTTTTAAAAATTAGGTATGTTTAGGGCTAGATGATGCTGTGTGAATAGTAAATAACACAGTGAATATTTCCATATGGGAATATAGGGCTTCTTTTGGTTTGCAATTGAGACGGTCCAAGAACCGTTCAAAGTAGTCACACAGTCGTTTATTGTAATTGGACCTGGGTGAAACCTTTCATACGCTGCGTTTGTCCCACTATTTGGAACCCATTCGGTACCTACTGTCCTTACTACGAACCAAAACTTAGGCCTACAGTCACTATAATTTCAGCATTATCGACTTTGTAAGAGGCTCGAATAGACAATGGTACATGTGCGCAAAAGCTACTGACTTTTTAAGAATTTTTATTATTATTGTTGCAGTTGAAATGTGTAGAGAAAATTGGGCTAAGTTGCGAAATTGCTTCAACAATGCTATGAAACGACGCAAGAAAAAAAGTGGACAAGCTGGGAAAATTATTGCGCCTTGGCGGTACGAGGAACAGATGTCGTTTTTGAAGCCATATTTAGAAGGCCGTCACACTACCGGAAACCTGGAAGCTGCTGTATCTAATGCTAATTCCCCTCTTCCTTCTCCAGAGAGGGTTCCCCTTGAAATAATTCATTTATTTTCCTCTGATAGCACTCCATCCCACACCAACACTCCCACATCCAATCCATCAAGCAAAAGAAAGGCCAGTTCTAGTAGGGACAATAACTTGGCCGATCTGGTGGAAATTATGAAAAACTCGCACGCAAGAAGAAGTAAAAAACAGGAAATGGATGATTTAGACACATTCTTCTTAAGTATGAGTAAAACGGTAAAGAAGCTCTCAAAGCAGGATCAAATTCCAATTAAAATGAATTTGCTTAAAGCTGTAAGTGAAGCAGAGTTCAAACAAGCATAGTTGCAACGAAATATATTGAGAGCACCAGTTACTATTGAGGATCAGATAATCAGCCAAAACCAAGAAAATATAAATTCTTCTTCTGGACGTTTTTCACAAGCCTACACATCATATTCTTCCCCATCATATTTAGTTGAAATGCCTAAGACTCAAATTTCCGATGATACTAATCTTGTAAAAAATATTCAACTTTATTACGAAAATATACATTTTGAATAAAATTTTCCTAAACAATTTCAATATTTATTGTTTATAATATATTTCATGAGCAGACGAAACATTCAGGCTCTGTGGATCGAAAAAGTAAACTGCCGAACATATAGTTTGCGGAGGCCCAAAGACGGCCAACCTAAGAATTTTACAAGTGGGTGAGCCATTTCTGAATATTCACGAAGTGATAACCAAGCTCCTAGTACGCATCAGATATATTAACACCATTTGGGCAAAACTATAAGGCGATGTTCCCAGAACATACGCGCAAAATGATAATTTATACTTACCTTAGACAAACTGCTACTCTTTCTCTGGTACTTATCGGCTTCCGAAGATGTGTATTTTCTTTTTGTATATCGGATTCGATCATACCATGAATCTCTTCAAACTGTACTTTAGACATGCGGAAGTACATAAAAAATCGGTCTTCGTCAGATTCTAGTCTCCGCATCAATGTATGATATTCTCCATTTTTCTCTCTGTCTTTATTTATATTGTGTATCCAACATCTTCTCTTCTTAATTCTTTTTTTTTTCTTGAGGCACGGACATATTCATGTACAAACAACAAACTCAATGAATCTTCCTCAAATTCACTATCTGAATCAGAAAACATCGTACTACTGACAAATGAAAACGACTGATGTCAGTACGCGTTGCGTACGTGGGTCAAGTGTGCACGCTAGCTTTCCCACGTTGCGTCGCGTACGTGGCGTACGTGGGCATAGTCTGTTTCTACCTTTATTCTTTTTTCAAATGAACTATCACAAAGATACGAACACTCTATCCATTATTTATCATTAAAATTTCAACACTCGATTCTCGATGTGAAGAAAATAGCATAGATAACTGAATCGTCCAACCAGTTTATATACGTGAAATATTTCCATAGTAACAACAGATGAAAAATTTGTAATGTAAACAAGATTTTTTCGTTACTCCGAAACCACCCAATAACGAATGTTTTTTTTTTTTTTTTATTTATCTCCCAAAACCTATTCTGAAAATGTCAACTGTCTAGTTCATTCCGTTCGAGAGTTATCGTGGTTACGGCCGGCCGGACAGAATCGATTTTGACCCCGGATTCTTGATCAGTGGGTCGAACCAAAACGCTTATGACCATTTTCAGACAAAAATTTGAAAATTACAGACATTTGGACAAATTGATAAGCACTTGTTACGAGGAACAAGAGCGCCAAAAAATTGGCCGCAGTTGTTGTATAGAGTTCGTTTGAGTGTTTTGTCTATTAGGACTGCCCCTCCGGACCGGAAATTCTTCGGAAACTCTCTGTGATCGGCGACGACCGTGATTACATAGCATGCATATGCAATCGGTTTTCCCTTACAACTCCGTGCCAACCTGAAGAACCAATATAATATCCATGTATATAAATATAGTGCACAATAACACTACTGAGTATTGTGCAAGGAATATATTCCTGAATTTGAAATAGTTTATGTGAAGAATGTAAGACCTGAACAATTTCAGAAGGACTTCATAATGAGACGTCACAACATTGACATTGTGATTTCTAAGGCCGCTCGTATACCAGCACGACGAGACCGCAACGCTACCGCGACGATACTTTTTAACGAGGAAAATGCGTCGCGTCGCCGTATCTTTGGTGTGGGCGCTTCTATGACTTACCACGTACCGCGACTGCGAAGCGACACGAAGTCGCGGTCGCGTTGCGGTCGCGTCGTGCTGGTGTACGAGCGGCCTAAGACTTTTCAATATTTTTCAATGTGAAAATTGGATTCTGAAAGGCGCATCAGGTAGGCAACACAAAATACATCAAATACATTCTCTTAAGTGGGGATTGCACTGTTTATGGCTACAATTTATGTTTTTGTCACTAACAACCAAAATAACTATTTGTCAGATTCCACTGAAATTCCACCCAAACCCTCTAGCCAGATTTTATTTTCGCAATATTTTCAAAAATACAGACCCGATCAAATTGAAATATAGTATCTACTCGGTTGAAAAAAGACGGCTTGAACATGTCACAAATAATAACAAACAAATAATGCATTGTTCCGGCTGACAGATTTCTTTCTATAGCTGTTCTATCGGGTAAAATTGGTTCAAGCACTGACTTGAAGTCAGGAGCATTTGCGCGTATGTCCATTCTCCTCTATTGGACACTCTCAATCGAATTTACCATCGATATAGACTGTTTTCTCAGCTTTTATGAGATATTAATACATTTTGTACCATTTTTGAGACTTGATTAATGAGAGAATCGTCTAAAATCAAAGAATTATTAATTCTGACATATGATTTCTCTCGGAATTTAAATTAATTGAATATCTATATGATGATCTATGATACGGAAAAAAATACTGCATAAATCCTCTTGCAGTATTTATTCAACTGAGGATTAGATTTAAATTCCTTTTAAAATATCGGAACTCACCCAAGTTTGATAGCATCTTCAACAATAGAGATCCGATCGTGTTCAAACTTGCAAGTTGGTTTCAGAATTTTTGAAGGTTCCCGCGTCGGACGAATACTTTCTGATATATAGTATTTTTTTCAATGATTTTCAAATTTGTGTACATATATTGATAAATACTATATAGTTGCTTAATAAAGAATGAATTACAAATTAATAAAATTGGTTCAAGCACTGACGTGAAGTCAGGAGCTTTTGCGCGTATGTTCTATTGTCCATACTCCTGTAATGAACACTCTTCTTAATCGAATTTACCATGATGATTTTTATTGTCTATTCTCCTGTATTGGACACTCTTCTTAATCGAATTCACCATGATGAATTCTATTGTCCATTCTCCTGTATTGGAGACTCTTCTTAATCGAATTTACCAAGATGAATTCTATTGTCCATTCTGGACAATAGAATTCATCATGGCTTGAAAGTTCTAAGCTATACTGACTTACAGCAAAAATATTATAAAGAAAATAAGCAATTGGATAGTCAAACTATCATTTTAATAAAATGATATTTTTATTGTTCAAATAAAGATATTTTGTTAACTTACAAGAATTCCTTCACTCAATGGTATTTCAAAGAACTAATTACAGTTTTAAATATTTAATAAAAAAATTTCAAACACTTCTTTATGCTGATTTTCTACTACTAGTTACCAAGCTTCAATTCGATCGAATATTTATTTTTTGAGTTATCAAAGAATCAATTTTCCAGGTGGGTATAACTCGGAAACCGTTAGACCGATTATGCCCAAAATCGAACCCAACTCTCCCTTTCGGATACGCAACCTACCCTGAAAATTGCAAGTTTCTATCTCCTTTTGTTCGAAAGTTATCGAGGCAACGGTTACCCATCTACTGAACTCACACAAGAATGCTCGAATCTCCAACAATATTTAATCGATCGTATTAAAACTTGAAAATTGGCAGTAGAGGTAGGTTATGAAGGCTCTTGCATCATTTCAGCAATTTCTAACGATTAGTTACTGATATATAGAATTTTTTTTTTTATTTTCAATGATTTATTAGAAATTTTCTACAGATGCTATCCACACCAAATTTTGCAAACATTTCCGCGCTGGTATTCTACAACTAAGAACCATATTTAAATTCAATCGGCAAAGTATTTTTCGAGTAAATGAGGAACAAAAAACCACAAAATTTCAGAAATTTTCAGATGGCTACAACTCTAAAACCATTTGGCCGATTATGCTCATAATCAAACTGAAATGTCGCGTTCTGGTGCACATCCTAACCTGAAAACTTGAAGCCGCTATCTCTCTCCGTTCTCAAATTATCGTGACAACAAAAATATTTTTTAATAATTTTTTAATAATTTCCTAGCCATACGATTCGCACAAAATTTCACGAACGTGCTTAGGTTCATATTCTACAACTACTCACCAAGTTTCAATTCGATCAGATTCATATTGGTTGAAAACAAAATTATTACTCGGAAACCACTGGGCCGATTATGCCCATTAACGAACTTGTCCGTCGTATTGGGATGCGCCACCTACCCTGAAAATTTCAAGTCGCTAGCTCTTTTCGTTCTCAAGTTATCGTGGCAACGGCCGTACGGCCGGACGGACAGAATCAAATTTGACCTCGAATTCTTCATTGGGGAGTAGAACTTAATCGTTTGAGACCATTTTCGTCAAAAAATTCGAAAGTTACAGACATTTGGGCAAAATGATAACGCGATGTTCCCCAGAACATACGCGCAAAAATAAACTATTATGTGCAATTTTTCAACACTTTATACAGTTCCATACATATTGTTAATATAATTATATATAATATATACAGGGTGTCCCGTAAAGACCACGTCAAACGAAAACGGAATAATAGCACATAATATTATACAGGGATTCTGAAAAAAAAAAATTTAAATTCATGTTCTGAAAGAAGTGTTTTTTTGAACTGAATTCTATCTGACGTGGTGTAAAAAAAGACACTAGACCTTTTCTGCATATTACGTTGAAAAGTTGCCCATTTTGTGAGGATTCCGAAAAGGTAAAATAAAGGTGATAACCTTCTTCACGAAAAAAGATATTCGAATGTTTATCGAAAATGGAGCAGTTCTGTGTAAAACTGAATTTTTCACCTTTTCCATAAATACTTCCATTTTGCACTTCCTGCTGAAAATAATCAATCAACAAATCAATAAAATGTAATTAAGATGCCAATTCACTGACTGAGTTTTTTTATTTCTTTTTCTTTGCCTAAAGAACTCTCGAACATCGATATGATGTGATGCGATTCAATGATTCAAACTTAAGGTACCTACTATGGTATCTATGGTATCTATGGAAACGTTCATTTTCATCTAGTGGAAGTTAATGCGTATCAGTTTACTGGGAAAAATGTCTACAGAAAATGTTTCGTATACTGCAAGAGAATACGCCGACTTATTTATGGAGAAGTACGTCTTAATGCTAGAGCAGCATCGAGGCTTTATTCAGAGCGGTACCCCAATCGCCCCCAATCGAAGAAAGAGTTCCTGGGAGTCGTAAAAGTAGTGGCCGGCCTTCGATCGTGGAGGATGACACCATTTTGAATGAAGTTGAAAAATAATCCTTCAGTATCAACCATAATGATAGAGCTCATGACAGGCATATCAAAATCAAGTGCCCATAGAATCCTGAAGAAACACAAATATCACCCCTACCATATTCAGCGAGTTCAACAACTACTACCGAGAGACTATCAAGCCCGAGTAGAATTTTGTCAACAAATGTTGCTGAAACATACAGAAAATCCCGATTTTTTCAATAATATCCTTTGGACTGATGAGTCTTCCTGTACTCAAAGCGGGTATATCAATCTGCATAATCTTCATAGTTGGAACATCGAGAATCCGCACAATATAAGGCAAGATATATCCCAATATCGATTTACGGTGAATTTATGGACTGGAATATACGATGGAAAAATATTCGGTCCGACAGAATTGCCGCAATCATTAAACGGCACCAACTATTTGAATTTTCTAAGGAACAGTGTATCCTTACTCTTAGAAGATATACCACTGGAAATGCAACGTAATCTATGGTTCCAACACGACGTGTGCCCAGCTCACTACAGTTGTCATGTTAGGGAATATTTAAACCAAACATATCCTCACCAGTGGATCGGAAGGGGCGGTGAAATTTTGTGGCCTCCCCGTTCACCAGACTTAAATCCTCTAGATTTTTTTTACTGGGGTTTTTTAAAAAATGAAATTTATTCGAATCCCATAAGAGATGAAGCACAACTAAGGGACCGCATTCGTATTTCAGCAGCCAAAATAGCGGGGAGAATTTGTATGGTTTGAAAAGGTCATTTCTCAATAGAAGCAGGGCATGTATTAGAGAAGGGGGTGGTCATTTTGAGCATTTGCTTTAATAAGAATCCTGAATTTTTATTATTGATATTTTTATAAAGTTTCTTCACAATAGATTTGTTGATGTTGAAGTTCCTGTGCGTTATTACATTATATCATTGCAATTAATGAATAATTTCACTTTATAAGTAATTTAAGGACTAACAGACATTTTTCAAGAGAATTATTTTATATGTTACAGCAGAATCTGCAAAATGAAAGGATTTGTGGAAAAGGTGACAAAATCAGTTTTTCACAGAAACGCTCCATTTTCGATAAACAATCAAATATCTTTTTTCGTGAAGAAGGTTATCACCTGTATTTTACCTTTTCGGAATCCTCACAAAATGGGCAACTTTTCAACGTAATATGCAGAAAAGGTCTAGTGTCTTTTTTTATACCACGTCAGATAGAATTCAGTACAAAAAAACACTTCTTTCAGAACATGAATTTCAATTTTTTTTTTTCAGAATCCCTGTATAATATTTTGTGCTATTTTTCATTGCACGAATTGAAGTAATCATTCAACAATATTTACGGGAAAAAAACTGATTCGAAAAGAATTTAATTGTAGCTTCCGCAAGAGAGAAAGCATTTTAAGTGAAAAAATTCAACATTTTCATGAAACATCAAATATCTCGAAAACTGTGAGACTTTCATATGAACGATTTTTTCACAACAGGTAGAGCACATTCTCATCTATTTTCTGTTTTCGTTTGACGTGGTCTTTACGGGACACCCTGTATAAGCTCTTAAGATCTTAGTAACTTGGGACATTCTAGTTCCTAGTTTTGTTGATAAAAAGACACACGGTGAAATATTCGTCGACTGTAAACAAATATTCCCTCGTGATCTGGACTACCTCATTGCTCACTGCTTCATCCTTGGGAAGCACTGAATGATGGTTAAAATCAACAAATATTCCACCGTGTGGCTTTCAAAATTATGACGTGAAATACTCGTCAAAATTCGAGGTATTTATTGAGAAAATTTACTGAAAATCGACGTGTTTAGTACTCAAAATAATGACGTCATATTCTGGCCAGAGGACTCTAGATTACAAAAAGTCACCAATATTCGACGACTTGAAGACGTCAACCTGCTACCTGGGTGAAAAATATCAATAGACGCGTTCTGCGAATGTCCAAATGATTTACATGTGTATTTGAATGCATCAATTTCCAGAATATGCCTATTGGAAATTTTGAATTCTTGATGTATCAGATCTCTGATAATCATGAATCGTAGAAGTGTACGGTATTACTAATCCAAGAAATATATTGATTAATGAACGAGTGCGTTAAAGCTTGTGGCGTCATGAGAGTGCTTCTAAAAATGTATTTTCTCATGGTTTATTCTCTTCCAATTATAAGACAAAATTATGGATGCATTTTGGTCTGATTTCTCCATCGTGTTGCACTATGTCAAATAAAATTCTCAATATTGTGGAAATTAAACCAACCATAAATTTTCTTCGCTTTTCAACATGTTACATGTCCTGATCTGGATGACGTCATACATGAATTAACGAGCCATCTATTATCGTGGGCACTAGAAAGCGTTTCAATGGAATCGGAGGTGGTACCTTCACGTATAATTGATTATAATACCGATATAATGACATTCTTGAATATTAAAGGGATCATTTTCTAGTGCACTTACCTGGCCTGATTGTTGGGATAGGTTTGAGGTATGATTCATCCAGCGACAAATATCATGAATAGATTGTTCAGAAAATACCAGAGACTATTCCATGGATCCAGCGATCATAGTCTATCGGAGAGAAATGCAGCATGTTCCACATAGTTTAGTATTTTCTGAACAAAATATATTCATTGGGTGTATCTCTTGTCGCCAGTATTTTTCAAATTTTATTTTCTACGCCAATACCAATAATTATGGTAAATTTCAAAATGCAGAATACATAAAATTGATCTATATCTTAACCTAGAAAAATAGATCTTTCATAATTTTCAAACTATTGTTAAATATATCTATATCATGTTTCATGTATAATTCATTGCAAACAGTCTCAATTTGTTCACAGAAGAAGAGCCACCTGATTTAACATGGAAGAGTTACTTTTTATCCTCAAATTCAAATTGGCAACATTGAATTTATTGAATTAAGTCAGTTGAATTTTGGTGTTGAATATTAACAAAAACGTTGAATATGAATTTAACTGGAATATACTTTCACCCTTTATTTTTATTGTATGTCGAAGTCTTGCAACATGTTTCATATAGGTTCGACTCTTTTAGAAAAATATAATGTAAAATTAATCTACAAGCTATAATTTTACCGTTCAATCGAATATTCATTTAGCTTGAAACAATATTTCTCCTTACCGAGATAGAGGGTGCTCCATTTTAAATATCCAAAAATGATTTTTTTCAATAATAATTCAATAACTATTTCACTAATTTGGTTCAACTGAATTCAATAATATAAAAGATACTATATCTCGGTAAGGAGGAATATAAGTGTTTTAGGTTGAATCTTCAGTTACCATACGAGTATGGACAATTATTATTAAAACACCCGTAGGTATATTGATAAAAGCTCAATAATGTATTCCTAATGAAATCAAAACACTATTGCCGTATTAACCAACAACAAAGTTTTTGCTATTAGAGCTATTTACTAAAATGAAAAAATCCCCTATAATTTTAAAAACCAGTTATTCATAGGTAGGGTAGACTGGGTACGGTTGTGACAATTTTGGTTTGATCACCAATAATTTTGTTTATATACTTGTTATGATGAAGAAAAGTAACCTAAATCGTACTATGTATTTTTGCCTGCGTAAAAACTCCAAAATGTTGCCCCTAAATGCGCTGTACTATGTGGAGCATCTATTAAAAAAAAAAATAGAGAAAGTGTCACAACCGGCCACAACCCAAGGACGGTTGTGACAGTGGTTAAGGTCGGTAGTGACAAACATCAACATACACAGAAATTGCTTTTAATCACTTTTATTGTTAGAAGTGAGAAGCTTCCACATTCGTTCTATTAAAACTTGTAGCTCTTGAAAGGCTTGTAGCCTGAGCTACGCGTACAGATAGTGATGGGTTCCTATTCATGAATGAACGGAACCATTCCTCACCAACCGGCGTGAACTTGGCAGGTTAAACTGGCAGGTAAAAGTTACGGAAATGCCCGATCGCGATCTTCATTGGCGTGCATGCATATATTTCTACTTGAGTATTCGGAATAATGATAAGAGGATGTAATTCGAAGTGAGTCCACATTCCTATAGTAGGTACCTATATCAGATTTCAAACCCAGAAATTGAGCGTAGGAATGATCAAATTTAAACGTTCATTGTAACGAAGAGATAATTTATATGTGCATATGCAATATAGATAATATCCCATGACAATTTTCAAGGAATATAACATACAAAAATCAGCATCAAATTGTTCCAAAATTTTTTAATTGAATCATGGTCAATAAAGACAATTCTGAAAAATAATAATAAGAAAAATGAAATAATAAAAAATTCTAGAGTAAGTATCAGGAAACTAGGTGGAAATTTTTAACTTAGTTCAGGATAAACAGTATTTTATAAGGTATCTATAATTAAAAGCAGCATAACTGCCAAAGAGTACTAAGGGAGGAGATCAACCCTCGGAATTATGTATGTAAAGATATACCAAATGGGTCATGGGAAAAAAGTAACACTTTTTAATATGGGATTATTGAAACTCTATAACAAAATGAATCTACGTTCCAATGCAGAAGTACTTCCCAAGGGTCTAAGGAGTGAAAATCACCCCTCGAATATATACATAAAACTATCCAAAATGGGTCTTGGGGAAAAAAAGAACACTTTTTAATATGGAACTGTCGAAACTTTATAACATAAGGAATCTACGTTCAGAAGCAGAATTACTTCCCAAGGGTCTAAGGGGTGGAAATCACCCCTCGAATATATACATCAAACTATCCAAAATGGGTCTTGGGGAAAAAAAGAACACTTTTTAATATGGAACTGTCGAAACTGTATAACATAAGGAATCTACGTTCAGAAGCAGAATTACTTCCCAAGGGTCTAAGGGGTGGAAATCACCCCTCGAATATATACATAGTACTATCCAAAATGGGTCTTGGGAAAAAAAAGAACACTTTTTAATATGGAATTGTCGAAACTGTATAACATAAGGAATCTACGTTCCAAAGCTAAATTACTTCACAAGGGTCTAAGGGGTGGAAATCACCCCTCGAATATATACATAAAACTATCCAAAATGGGTCTTGGGGAAAACAAGAACACTTTTCAATATGGAACTGTCAAAACTGGGTAACATAAGGAATCTACGCTCTGAAGCAGAATTACTTCCCAAGGGTCTAAGGGGTGCAAATCACCCCTCGAATATATACATAATACTATCCAAAATGAGTCTTGGGGAAAAAAAGAACACTTTTTAATATGGAATTGTCGAAACTGTATAACATAAGGAATCTACGTTCCAAAGCTGAATTACTTCCCAAGGGTCTAAGGGGTGGAAATCACCCCTCGAATATATACATAGTACTATCCAAAATGGGTCTTGGGGAAAAAAAGAACACTTTTTAATATGGAATTGTCGAAACTGTATAACATAAGGAATCTACGTTTCAAAGCTGAATTACTTCCCAAGGGTCTAAGGGGTGGAAATCACCCCTCGAATATATACATAAAACTATCCAAAATGGGTCTTGGGGAAAAAAAGAACACTTTTTAATATGGAAAGTCGAAACTGTATAACATAAGGAATCTACATTCCAAAGCTGAATTACTTCCCAAGGGTCTAAGGGGTGGAAATCACCCCTCGAATATATACATAAAACTATCCAAAATGGGTCTTGGGGAAGAAAAGAACACTTTTTAATATGGAACTGTCGATTCTGTATAACATAAGGAATCTACGTTCCAAAGCAGAATTACTTCCCAAGGGTCTAAGGGGTGGAAATCACCCCTCGAATATATTCATAAAACTATCCAAAATGGGTCTTGGGGAAAAAAAAAAAACTTTTTAATATGGAAAGTCGAAACTGTATAACATAAGGAATCTACATTCCAAAGCTGAATTACTTCCTAAGGGTCTAAGGGGTGGAAATCACCCCTCGAATATATACATAAAACTATCCAAAATGGGTCTTGGGGAAAAAAAGAACACTTTTTAATATGGAACTGTCGAAACTGTATAACATAAGGAATCTACGTTCCAAAGCAGAATTACTTCCCAAGGGTCTAAGGGGTGGAAATCACCCCTCGAATATATTCACAAAACTATCCAAAATGGGTCTTGGGGAAAAAAAGAACACTTTTTAATATGGAATTGACGAAACTGTATAACATAAGGAATCTACGTTCCAAAGCTGAATTACTTCCCAAGGGTCTAAGGGGTGGAAATCACCCCTCGAATATATACATAGTACTATCCAAAATGGGTCTTGGGGAAAAAAAGAACACTTTTTAATATGGAATTGTCGAAACTGTATAACATAAGGAATCTACGTTCCAAAGCTAAATTACTTACCAAGGGTCTAAGGGGTGGAAATCACCCCTCGAATATATACATAACTATCCAAAATGGGTCTTGGGGAAAAAAAGAACACTTTTCAATATGGAACTGTCAAAACTGGGTAACATAAGGAATCTACGCTCCGAAGCAGAATTACTTCCCAAGGGTCTAAGGGGTGCAAATCACCCCTCGAATATATACATAATACTATCCAAAATGAGTCTTGGGGAAAAAAAGAACACTTTTTAATATGGAATTGTCGAAACTGTATAACATAAGGAATCTACGTTCCAAAGCTGAATTACTTCCCAAGGGTCTAAGGGGTGGAAATCACCCCTCGAATATATACATAGTACTATCCAAAATGGGTCTTGGGGAAAAAAAGAACACTTTTTAATATGGAATTATCGAAACTGAATAACATAAGGAATCTACATTCCAAAGCTGAATTACTTCCCAAGGGTCTAAGGGGTGGAAATCACACCTCGAATATATACATAGTACTATCCAAAATGGGTCTTGGGGAAAAAAAGAACACATTTTAATATGGAATTGTCGAAACTGTATAACATAAGGAATCTACGTTCCAAAGCTGAATTACTTCCCAAGGGTCTAAGGGGTGGAAATCACCCCTCGAATATATACATAGTACTATCCAAAATGGGTCTTGGGGAAAAAAAGAACACTTTTTAATATGGAATTATCGAAACTGAATAACATAAGGAATCTACTTTCCAAAGCTGAATTACTTCCCAAGGGTCTAAGGGGTGGAAATCACCCCTCGAATATATACATAGTACTATCCAAAATGGGTCTTGGGGAAAAAAAGAACACTTTTTAATATGGAATTGTCGAAACTGTATAACATAAGGAATCTACGTTTCAAAGCTGAATTACTTCCCAAGGGTCTAAGGGGTGGAAATCACCCCTCGAATATATACATAAAACTATCCAAAATGGGTCTTGGGGAAAAAAAGAACACTTTTTAATATGGAAAGTCGAAACTGTATAACATAAGGAATCTACATTCCAAAGCTGAATTACTTCCCAAGGGTCTAAGGGGTGGAAATCACCCCTCGAATATATACATAAAACTATCCAAAATGGGTCTTGGGGAAGAAAAGAACACTTTTTAATATGGAACTGTCGATTCTGTTTAACATAAGGAATCTACGTTCCAAAGCAGAATTACTTCCCAAGGGTCTAAGGGGTGGAAATCACCCCTCGAATATATTCATAAAACTATCCAAAATGGGTCTTGGGGAAAAAAAGAACACTTTTTAATATGGAAAGTCGAAACTGTATAACATAAGGAATCTACATTCCAAAGCTGAATTACTTCCCAAGGGTCTAAGGGGTGGAAATCACCCCTCGAATATATACATAAAACTATCCAAAATGGGTCTTGGGGAAAAAAAGAACACTTTTTAATATGGAACTGTCGAAACTGTATAACATAAGGAATCTACGTTCCAAAGCAGAATTACTTCCCAAGGGTCTAAGGGGTGGAAATCACCCCTCGAATATATACATAAAACTATCCAAAATGGGTCTTGGGGAAAAAAAGAACACTTTTTAATATGGAATTGTCGAAACTGTATAACATAAGGAATCTATGTTCCAAAGCTGAAGTACTTCCCAAGGGTCTAAGGGGTGGAAATCACCCCTCGAATATATACATAGTACTATCCAAAATGGGTCTTGGGGAAAAAAAGAACACTTTTTAATATGGAATTGTCGAAACTGTATAACATAAGGAATCTACGTTCCAAAGCTAAATTACTTCCCAAGGGTCTAAGGGGTGGAAATCGCCCCTCGAATATATACATAAAACTATCCAAAATGAGTCTTGGGGAAAAAAGGAACACTTTTTAATATGGAACTGTCGACACTGTATAACATAAGGAATCTACGTTCCAACTCTGAATTACTTCCCAAGGGTCTAAGGGGTGGAAATCACCCCTCGAATATATACATAGTACTATCCAAAATGGGTCTTGGGGAAAAAAAGAACACTTTTTAATATGGAATTATCGAAACTGAATAACATAAGGAATCTACATTCCAAAGCTGAATTACTTCCCAAGGGTCTAAGGGGTGGAAATCACACCTCGAATATATACATAGTACTATCCAAAATGGGTCTTGGGGAAAAAAAGAACACATTTTAATATGGAATTGTCGAAACTGTATAACATAAGGAATCTACGTTCCAAAGCTAAATTACTTCCCAAGGGTCTAAGGGGTGGAAATCACCCCTCGAATATATACATAAAACTATCCAAAATGGGTCTTGGGGAAAAAAAGAACACTTTTTAATATGGAACTGTCAAAACTGGGTAACATAAGGAATCTACGTTCCAAAGCTGAATTACTTCCCAAGGGTCTAAGGGGTGGAAATCACCCCTCGAATATATACATAGTACTATCCAAAATGGGTCTTGGGAAAAAAAAGAACACTTTTTAATATGGAATTGTCGAAACTGTATAACATAAGGAATCTACGTTCCAAAGCTAAATTACTTCACAAGGGTCTAAGGGGTGGAAATCACCCCTCGAATATATACATAAAACTATCCAAAATGGGTCTTGGGGAAAACAAGAACACTTTTCAATATGGAACTGTCAAAACTGGGTAACATAAGGAATCTACGCTCTGAAGCAGAATTACTTCCCAAGGGTCTAAGGGGTGCAAATCACCCCTCGAATATATACATAATACTATCCAAAATGAGTCTTGGGGAAAAAAAGAACACTTTTTAATATGGAATTGTCGAAACTGTATAACATAAGGAATCTACGTTCCAAAGCTGAATTACTTCCCAAGGGTCTAAGGGGTGGAAATCACCCCTCGAATATATACATAGTACTATCCAAAATGGGTCTTGGGGAAAAAAAGAACACTTTTTAATATGGAATTGTCGAAACTGTATAACATAAGGAATCTACGTTTCAAAGCTGAATTACTTCCCAAGGGTCTAAGGGGTGGAAATCACCCCTCGAATATATACATAAAACTATCCAAAATGGGTCTTGGGGAAAAAAAGAACACTTTTTAATATGGAAAGTCGAAACTGTATAACATAAGGAATCTACATTCCAAAGCTGAATTACTTCCCAAGGGTCTAAGGGGTGGAAATCACCCCTCGAATATATACATAAAACTATCCAAAATGGGTCTTGGGGAAGAAAAGAACACTTTTTAATATGGAACTGTCGATTCTGTATAACATAAGGAATCTACGTTCCAAAGCAGAATTACTTCCCAAGGGTCTAAGGGGTGGAAATCACCCCTCGAATATATTCATAAAACTATCCAAAATGGGTCTTGGGGAAAAAAAAAAACTTTTTAATATGGAAAGTCGAAACTGTATAACATAAGGAATCTACATTCCAAAGCTGAATTACTTCCTAAGGGTCTAAGGGGTGGAAATCACCCCTCGAATATATACATAAAACTATCCAAAATGGGTCTTGGGGAAAAAAAGAACACTTTTTAATATGGAACTGTCGAAACTGTATAACATAAGGAATCTACGTTCCAAAGCAGAATTACTTCCCAAGGGTCTAAGGGGTGGAAATCACCCCTCGAATATATTCACAAAACTATCCAAAATGGGTCTTGGGGAAAAAAAGAACACTTTTTAATATGGAATTGACGAAACTGTATAACATAAGGAATCTACGTTCCAAAGCTGAATTACTTCCCAAGGGTCTAAGGGGTGGAAATCACCCCTCGAATATATACATAGTACTATCCAAAATGGGTCTTGGGGAAAAAAAGAACACTTTTTAATATGGAATTGTCGAAACTGTATAACATAAGGAATCTACGTTCCAAAGCTAAATTACTTACCAAGGGTCTAAGGGGTGGAAATCACCCCTCGAATATATACATAACTATCCAAAATGGGTCTTGGGGAAAAAAAGAACACTTTTCAATATGGAACTGTCAAAACTGGGTAACATAAGGAATCTACGCTCCGAAGCAGAATTACTTCCCAAGGGTCTAAGGGGTGCAAATCACCCCTCGAATATATACATAATACTATCCAAAATGAGTCTTGGGGAAAAAAAGAACACTTTTTAATATGGAATTGTCGAAACTGTATAACATAAGGAATCTACGTTCCAAAGCTGAATTACTTCCCAAGGGTCTAAGGGGTGGAAATCACCCCTCGAATATATACATAGTACTATCCAAAATGGGTCTTGGGGAAAAAAAGAACACTTTTTAATATGGAATTGTCGAAACTGTATAACATAAGGAATCTACGTTTCAAAGCTGAATTACTTCCCAAGGGTCTAAGGGGTGGAAATCACCCCTCGAATATATACATAAAACTATCCAAAATGGGTCTTGGGGAAAAAAAGAACACTTTTTAATATGGAAAGTCGAAACTGTATAACATAAGGAATCTACATTCCAAAGCTGAATTACTTCCCAAGGGTCTAAGGGGTGGAAATCACCCCTCGAATATATACATAAAACTATCCAAAATGGGTCTTGGGGAAGAAAAGAACACTTTTTAATATGGAACTGTCGATTCTGTATAACATAAGGAATCTACGTTCCAAAGCAGAATTACTTCCCAAGGGTCTAAGGGGTGGAAATCACCCCTCGAATATATTCATAAAACTATCCAAAATGGGTCTTGGGGAAAAAAAGAACACTTTTTAATATGGAAAGTCGAAACTGTATAACATAAGGAATCTACATTCCAAAGCTGAATTACTTCCCAAGGGTCTAAGGGGTGGAAATCACCCCTCGAATATATACATAAAACTATCCAAAATGGGTCTTGGGGAAAAAAAGAACACTTTTTAATATGGAACTGTCGAAACTGTATAACATAAGGAATCTACGTTCCAAAGCAGAATTACTTCCCAAGGGTCTAAGGGGTGGAAATCACCCCTCGAATATATACATAAAACTATCCAAAATGGGTCTTGGGGAAAAAAAGAACAATTTTTAATATGGAATTGTCGAAACTGTATAACATAAGGAATCTATGTTCCAAAGCTGAAGTACTTCCCAAGGGTCTAAGGGGTGGAAATCACCCCTCGAATATATACATAGTACTATCCAAAATGGGTCTTGGGGAAAAAAAGAACACTTTTTAATATGGAATTGTCGAAACTGTATAACATAAGGAATCTACGTTCCAAAGCTAAATTACTTCCCAAGGGTCTAAGGGGTGGAAATCGCCCCTCGAATATATACATAAAACTATCCAAAATGAGTCTTGGGGAAAAAAGGAACACTTTTTAATATGGAACTGTCGACACTGTATAACATAAGGAATCTACGTTCCAACTCTGAATTACTTCCCAAGGGTCTAAGGGGTGGAAATCACCCCTCGAATATATACATAGTACTATCCAAAATGGGTCTTGGGGAAAAAAAGAACACTTTTTAATATGGAATTATCGAAACTGAATAACATAAGGAATCTACATTCCAAAGCTGAATTACTTCCCAAGGGTCTAAGGGGTGGAAATCACACCTCGAATATATACATAGTACTATCCAAAATGGGTCTTGGGGAAAAAAAGAACACATTTTAATATGGAATTGTCGAAACTGTATAACATAAGGAATCTACGTTCCAAAGCTAAATTACTTCCCAAGGGTCTAAGGGGTGGAAATCACCCCTCGAATATATACATAAAACTATCCAAAATGGGTCTTGGGGAAAAAAAGAACACTTTTTAATATGGAACTGTCAAAACTGGGTAACATAAGGAATCTACGTTCCAAAGCTGAATTACTTCCCAAGGGTCTAAGGGGTGGAAATCACCCCTCGAATATATACATAGTACTATCCAAAATGGGTCTTGGGAAAAAAAAGAACACTTTTTAATATGGAATTGTCGAAACTGTATAACATAAGGAATCTACGTTCCAAAGCTAAATTACTTCACAAGGGTCTAAGGGGTGGAAATCACCCCTCGAATATATACATAAAACTATCCAAAATGGGTCTTGGGGAAAACAAGAACACTTTTCAATATGGAACTGTCAAAACTGGGTAACATAAGGAATCTACGCTCTGAAGCAGAATTACTTCCCAAGGGTCTAAGGGGTGCAAATCACCCCTCGAATATATACATAATACTATCCAAAATGAGTCTTGGGGAAAAAAAGAACACTTTTTAATATGGAATTGTCGAAACTGTATAACATAAGGAATCTACGTTCCAAAGCTGAATTACTTCCCAAGGGTCTAAGGGGTGGAAATCACCCCTCGAATATATACATAGTACTATCCAAAATGGGTCTTGAGGAAAAAAAGAACACTTTTTAATATGGAATTGTCGAAACTGTATAACATAAGGAATCTACGTTTCAAAGCTGAATTACTTCCCAAGGGTCTAAGGGGTGGAAATCACCCCTCGAATATATACATAAAACTATCCAAAATGGGTCTTGGGGAAAAAAAGAACACTTTTTAATATGGAAAGTCGAAACTGTATAACATAAGGAATCTACATTCCAAAGCTGAATTACTTCCCAAGGGTCTAAGGGGTGGAAATCACCCCTCGAATATATACATAAAACTATCCAAAATGGGTCTTGGGGAAGAAAAGAACACTTTTTAATATGGAACTGTCGATTCTGTATAACATAAGGAATCTACGTTCCAAAGCAGAATTACTTCCCAAGGGTCTAAGGGGTGGAAATCACCCCTCGAATATATTCATAAAACTATCCAAAATGGGTCTTGGGGAAAAAAAGAACACTTTTTAATATGGAAAGTCGAAACTGTATAACATAAGGAATCTACATTCCAAAGCTGAATTACTTCCTAAGGGTCTAAGGGGTGGAAATCACCCCTCGAATATATACATAAAACTATCCAAAATGGGTCTTGGGGAAAAAAAGAACACTTTTTAATATGGAACTGTCGAAACTGTATAACATAAGGAATCTACGTTCCAAAGCAGAATTACTTCCCAAGGGTCTAAGGGGTGGAAATCACCCCTCGAATATATTCACAAAACTATCCAAAATGGGTCTTGGGGAAAAAAAGAACACTTTTTAATATGGAATTGACGAAACTGTATAACATAAGGAATCTACGTTCCAAAGCTGAATTACTTCCCAAGGGTCTAAGGGGTGGAAATCACCCCTCGAATATATACATAGTACTATCCAAAATGGGTCTTGGGGAAAAAAAGAACACTTTTTAATATGGAATTGTCGAAACTGTATAACATAAGGAATCTACGTTCCAAAGCTAAATTACTTACCAAGGGTCTAAGGGGTGGAAATCACCCCTCGAATATATACATAACTATCCAAAATGGGTCTTGGGGAAAAAAAGAACACTTTTCAATATGGAACTGTCAAAACTGGGTAACATAAGGAATCTACGCTCCGAAGCAGAATTACTTCCCAAGGGTCTAAGGGGTGCAAATCACCCCTCGAATATATACATAATACTATCCAAAATGAGTCTTGGGGAAAAAAAGAACACTTTTTAATATGGAATTGTCGAAACTGTATAACATAAGGAATCTACGTTCCAAAGCTGAATTACTTCCCAAGGGTCTAAGGGGTGGAAATCACCCCTCGAATATATACATAAAACTATCCAAAATGGGTCTTGGGGAAAAAAAGAACACTTTTTAATAAGGAATCTTCGAAATTTTGGATAGTACTATGTATATATTCGAGGGGTGATTTCCACCCCTTAGACCCTTAGGAAGTAATTCAGCTTTGGAACGTAGATTCCTTATGTTATACAGTTTCGACAATTCCATATTAAAAAGTGTTCTTTTTTTTACCAAGACTCATTTTGGATAGTATTATGTATATATTCGAGGGGTTATTTCTACCCCTTAGACCCTTGGGAAGTAATTTTGCTTTGGAACATAGATTCGTTATGTTATACAGTTTCGATAATTCCATATTAAAAAGTGTTCTTTTTTTCCTCAAGACCCATTTTGGATAGTTTTATGCATATATTCGAGGGGTGATTTCCACCCCTTAGACCCTTGGGAAGTAATTTAGCTTTGGAACGTAGATTCCTTATGTTATACAGTTTCGACAATTCCATATTAAAAAGTGTTTTTTTTTCCCCAAGACCCATTTTCGATAGTACTATGTATATATTCGAGGGGTGATTTCCACCCCTTAGACCCTTGGGAAGTAATTCAGCTTAGGAACGTAGATTCCTTATGTTATACAGTTTCGACAGTTCCATATTAAAAAGTGTTCTTTTTTTTCCCAAGACCCATTTTGGATAGTTTTATGTATATATTCGAGGGTGATTTCCACCCCTTAGACCCTTGGGAAGTAATTCAGCATTGGAATGTAGATTCCTTATGTTATACAGTTTCGACAATTCCATATTAAAAAGTGTTCTTTTTTTCCTCAAGACCCATTTTGGATAGTTTTATGCATATATTCGAGGGGTGATTTCCACCCCTTAGACCCTTGGGAAGTAATACTGCTTCGGAACGTAGATTCCTTATGTTACCCAGTTTTGACAGTTCCATATTTAAAAGTGTTCTTATTTCCCCAAGACCCATTTTGGATAGTTTTATGTATATATTCGGGGGGTGATTTCCACCCCTTAGACCCTTGGGAAGTAATTCAGCTTTGGAATGTAGATTCCTTATGTTATACAGTTTCGACAATTCCATATTAAAAAGTGTTCTTTTTTTCCCCAAGACCCATTTTGGATAGTACTATGTATATATTCGAGGGGTGATTTACACCCCTTAGACCCTTGGGAAGTAATTCAGCTTTGGAACGTAGATTCCTTATGTTATACAGTTTCGACAATTCCATATTAAAAAGTGTTCTTTTTTTCCCCAAGATCCATTTTGGATAGTTTTATGAATATATTCGAGGGGTGATTTCCACCCCTTAGACCCTTGGGAAGTAATTCTGCTTCGGAACGTAGATTCCTTATGTTACCCAGTTTCGACAGTTCCATATTAAAAAGTGTTCTTTTTTTCCCCAAGACCCATTTTGGATAGTTTTATGTATATATTCGAGGGGTGATTTCCACCCCTTAGACCCTTGGGAAGTAATTTAGCTTTGGAACGTAGATCCCTTATGTTATACAGTTTCAACAATTCCATATTAAAAAGTGTTCTTTTTTTCCCCAAGACCCATTTTGGATAGTACTATGTATATATTCGAGGGGTGATTTCCACCCCTTAGACTCTTGGGAATTAATTCAGCTTTGGAACGTAGATTCCTTATGTTATACAGTTTCGACAATTCCATATTAAAAAGTGTTCTTTTTTTCCCCAAAACCCATTTTGGATAGTACTATGTATATATTCGAGGGGTGATTTCCACCCCTTAGACCCTTGGGAAGTAATTCAGAGTTGGAACGAAGATTCCTTATGTTATACAGTTTCGACAATTCCATATTAAAAAGTGTTCTTTTTTTCCGCAAGACTCATTTTGGATAGTATTATGTATATATTCGAGGGGTGATTTCCACCCCTTAGACCCTTGGGAAGTAATTCTGCTTCGGAACGTAGATTCCTTATGTTACCCAGTTTCGACAGTTCCATATTAAAAAGTGTTCTTTTTTTCCCCAAGACCCATTTTGGATAGTTTTATGTATATATTCGAGGGGTGATTTCCACCCCTTAGACCCTTGGGAAGTAATTTAGCTTTGGAACGTAGATTCCTTATGTTATACAGTTTCGACAATTCCATATTAAAAAGTGTTCTTTTTTTCCCCAAGACCCATTTTGGATAGTACTATGTATATATTCGAGGGGTGATTTCCACACCTTAGACCCTTGGGAAGTAATTCAGCTTTGGAACGTAGATTCCTTATGTTACACAGTTTCGACAATTCCATATTAAAAAGTGTTCTTTTTTTTCCTAAGACCCATTTTGGATAGTTTTATGAATATATTCGAGGGGTGATTTCCACCCCTTAGTCCCTTGGGAAGTAATTCAGCTTTGGAACGTAGATTCCTTATGTTATACAGTTTCGACAATTCCATATTAAATTGTGTTCTTTTTTTCCCCAAGACCCATTTTGGATAGTTTGATGTATATATTCGAGGGGTGATTTCCACCCCTTAGACCCTTGGGAAGTAATTCTGCTTCTGAACGTAGATTCCTTATGTTATAAAGTTTCGACAGTTCCATATTAAAAAGTGTTCTTTTTTTCCCCAAGACCCATTTTGGATAGTTTTATGTATATATTCGAGGGGTGATTTCCACTCCTTAGACCCTTGGGAAGTACTTCTGCATTGGAACGTAGATTCATTTTGTTATAGAGTTTCAATAATCCCATATTAAAAAGTGTTACTTTTTTCCCATGACCCATTTGGTATATCTTTACATACATAATTCCGAGGGTTGATCTCCTCCCTTAGTACTCTTTGGCAGTTATGCTGCTTTTAATTATAGATACCTTATAAAATACTGTTTATCCTGAACTAAGTTAAAAAGTTCCACCTAGTTTCCTGATACTTACTCTAGAATTTTTTATTATTTCATTCTTCTTATTATTATTTTTCAGAATTGTCTTTATTGACCATGATTCAATTAAAAAATGTTGGAACAATTTGATGCTGATTTTTGTATGTTATATTCCTTGAAAATTGTCATGGGATATTATCTATATTGCATATGCACATATAAATTACCTCTTCGTTACAATGAACGTTTAAATTTGATCATTCCTACGCTCAATTTCTGGGTTTGAAATCTGATATAGGTACCTACTATAGGAATGTGGACTCACTTCGAATTTTATCCTCTTATCATTATTCCGAATACTCAAGTAGAAATATATGCATGCACGCCAATGAAGATCGCGATCGGGCATTTCCGTAACTTTTACCTGCCAGTTTAACCTGCCAAGTTCACGCCGGTTCCTCACCAGCCATCTTATTCTTATCCCAAGTAGCAGGTCGCTTTATATCATATTTAGTTTTTAGTTCAAATGTCAGCTTCCGTACCTCTTTTGTAGAAAGACCAAAGTATATTTCAGCGCAACGAGTAATATATTGTGATAGCTGCTGTTCTTGCTCATTGGAGAATACTTCACTATGAGCAACATATCCCATGCTGATGCTGTTTTCATCGTGATTCGCACTGGCTTCATTACGTTTACGAATATATCGCAATAACGACATACGATTAACTCGGTCTTCCGCAAGCGTTTTCTGGACATCTGAAAGCAAAAATATGAAAAAAACATATATCACAACCGTACCCAGCATAGACTTTTGAATTCAAACGATCACCGTGACTTTGCTAAATAATTTTCGTAAAAAGCAATCACACGTAATTAACTACTAATATCAAACTTATACCAAAAAAATTAGTTCAAGCACTGACGTGGAGTCAGAAGCTTTCGCGCGTATGTTCTATTGTCCATTCTTCTGTATTGGACACCCTTAATCGAATTTACCATGGTTTACCATGGTAAATTCGAATTAAGTGTCCAATACAGGAGAATGGACAACATAATTAACCATGGTAAATTCGATTAAGGGTGTCCAATACAGAAGAATGGACAATAGAACATACGCGCGAAAGATTCTGACTCCACGTCAGTGCTTGAACCAATTTTTTTTTTGTGATTTTTTTTAAATTTCCTAGGGGTGTGGTTCTTAAAATTTTTTTTTTCGTCATTTTTTTCAAATTTTCTAGGGGTACGGTTCTTACAAAATTTTAAACACGTCTTTATGCTGATTTTCTACTACTAGTTACCAAGCTTCAATTCAATCGAATATTTATTTTTTGAGTTATCAAGAAAATAATATTCCAGGTGGATATAACTTGGAAACCTTTAAACCGATTATGCCCAAAAACGAACTCAACTCTCCCTTTCGGATACGCAACCTACCCTGAAAATTGCATGTCCCTATCTTCTTTCGTTCGAAAGTTATCGAGGCAACGGTCACCCATCTACTGAACTCACACAAGAATGCTTGAATCTCCAACAATATTCAACCGATCGTGTTAAAACTTGAAACTTGGCAATAGGGTTAGGTTATGAAGGCTCTTCCAAAATTTCAGCTATTTCAAACGAACAGTTACTGATATATAGAATTTTTTTTTTTTCAGTGATTTATTAAAAGTTTTCTACAAATGCTATCCTCACCAAATTTTGCAAACATTTTCGCGTTGGCATTCTACAACTAACAACCAAGTTTGAATTCAATCGGTTCAGTATTTTTCGAGTTAATGAGGAACAAAAAACCACCAAATTCAGAAAATTTCAGATGGCTATAACTCTGAAACCGTTTGGGCGATTATGCTCATAAACAAACTCAAATGTCGCATTCAGATGCACAACCTAACCTGAAATTTTCAAGCCGCTATCTCTTTCCGTTCTCAGGTTATCGTGACAACAAAAATATTTTTTAATAATTTTTTTAAAATTTTCTAGCCATATGATTCGCCCAAAATTTCACAAACGTGCTTAGGTTCATATTCTACAACTACTCACCAAGTTTCAATTCGATCGGAGTTATATTGGTTGAAAACAAAATTATTACTCGGAAACCACTGGGCCGATTATGCCCATTAACGAACTTGTCCGTCGTATTGCGATGCGCAATCCACCCTGAAAATTTCAAGTCGCTAGCTCTTTTCGTTCTCAAATTATCGTGGCAACGGACGGCCGGACGGCCGGCCGGACAGAATCAAATTTGACCATTGGGGAGTCGAACTGAATCGTTTGAGACCAATTTCGTCAAAAAATTCGAAAGTTACAGACATTTGGGCAAAACTATAACGCGATGTTCCCCAGAACATACGCGCAAAAATATAGGACATCGACTATCTGCATGCAAATAACAGTAACTATAAAAAGAAATTGATCACAAAACTTACTTTTGACGGTTGAAAAGCAATGTGGCAACCCGTTTGCGCTTACGTCGCGCGCCGGCTGAAGCAATACTGGACAATGCGTTGAGACTTGCATGGCGCTTCTCTCTCCCCTTGCACCCTTCCCCGCATTCCGTATAGTTTCACTGTTATGACGACTGTCACTACCGTACCCTGGCACAACCGTACCCAGTCTACCCTAATAATCTCAATTATGAAACAAACGATTGGGACTATCATAATCATAACTGATACGAGCTTTTACAGTTTATGCACTTATTTTTAAACTTCTGTAAAACTGATTTGATTTCTTTATTTCAGAGCTGAAATCTACGTCAAAATGCCCAATGTTGACAGAATGCCCTTACAGAGCTCAACAATGTACAGAAGACAACGACTGTGCAGTAGATAGCATCTGCTGCAAGAGTCCCTGTGGAAAAGTTTGTACCAAACAATTGTTCACAGGTAGGTGACATGTAATTGGAAAGATAGATAGCTGTAATATTATTTCTAAGTTAAACTAATACCCATATACATATAATACATGGGTATAACCTTAGACTATAGAATTTCTATAGTCTAAGGGTATAACTTAATATATACAGTGTGGAAAACCAAATGGAATAAATTAATTATATTGTTTACTGTACATATTTAAGGAAAACGTCAAATTTGAATTTTAAATTGTCATTCTTCTTCGTAAAAATGCAAACCTACCTTCAAGGCCCTTCGAAAGATAGGTACAACCCCCAATATTTTAAATAGGGGCTTGTGATATATCGTTTGTTAATCTCTGTTTCTATTGAGAAATGTTATCACTTTCATGTTTATTGCAAAACTCAAAATAAAAAAAAATTAAATCATGTGAATACCGAAATTCATTATAATATTCCCTCGAATATTCCCAAATCTTATTACAATAATACTAAACTTATTTGCCTTCTAGATGTACAGGAAAAAAATGAAAAAAAAAACATAACATTGCGTTTTCCAGGTGGTACCATGAAAACTACGCAAAACACTTTCTGTGGCAATATTAGTTTCTTGAGAACGCCTTCGCAAATTGATTTATGCTGATAAGTTGTAGTTTATTAATTTTCTAATTTGTGTTTGAATTTCATTAACTTCAATTCTCTATAATGGTTCGATTAACGGAAATGCACAAAATAACAATTTTACAAATGATTGGTTACGGAGATAAAACCCTAAAAAGAAGTTAGTAGCTTGTTTCATGGGACATTTCCGAATTTACCTTCTATAACCCAAGGGACAAGTAGTAAAATATAGAGAAGCAGTTTTGCGAAGACGATTCTGAGGAGAACTTATTTTTGTGAAATAATGATGGACATTTTGGATAATAATATTATCCAATTAGTAGACGTTTTGTTTTCTGATTCTGATTGCATTTTTTCTCTCAACGGCCATATGCTAATTGTCAAAATTGCCGCTACTGGTCTACCGAAAATCCTCACTGGATGAGAGAGGAACACAGGCAATTCCCTCAAAAAGTTAATGTTTGGGCAGTCAATGTTCGAAACCATATAATAGGCGCCTTTTTCATTGAGTGCAATTTGAATGGCGATAATTATTTAGCACTCCTTCAAAATTATGTCGTTCCAACTTTGGCAAATTTATATCCTAATCAAGGAAATCCGTGGAACGTTCGAATGACCAGTGCGATCCCCTGATCTCAACCTTTTAGAATTCTTTTTATGGGGATATGTGAAGAGCATAGCGATTAGGTCGATCACTCCTGAGATGTTGAATAATGTTGAATGAAACTTTCCTCTTTCGATGAACGTTGAGCTATGACGTGGCTAGCTCGGATCATGAGGGAATATTTATTCATGGTTGATTGACGATTATTTCGCTGTGTATATTTTAATAATTAGCAATCAGCTTAAGTCTTTTCGTTGTTGAAGATCTGGAGCTCTTGAAAAATACACTTAATTCAATGTTATCTCCGAGACCACCAAATATTAAGGAAAATGAGAAGAAAAGATAAAAATGCCAATTTCGGAGCGGAAGTCAGTGGACATTATCATATGTGCCTTGTTATTTAATCGGAAATTACATCAGTTATACATGGTAAGCAGTTTCAATGATTACCTCTGGTAACAGCTTGGATTCGAAGGCAATAATATCCGGTAGGGTGCAGAAAACCTAGTAACTGTAGCACTCGATAATTTAATTAAATCTTTAGATCTCAATTCGAATCTACTGGGTGAGTCAGTTGCTTGTAGCAGGACTTCAATATCAGATAGAAGGCTATCTTTCAGCCCATAAACATATGTCCTGAGATGTTTCAATGAGATACAGGGTGTTAAATTTGGAGAAAGTAATTGTTTTTTTTTGCAATGAATCCAATGTGGCTGAAGACATTCTGACTCCGACTTGAACGCCACTGACATGTTTGCAAATTTTTGACGGGGTTAAAATTATGGAACATTTTTCTTAAAAAATTCTGCCCCTAGTCCAAGGCTCTAAACTTCACCATTTTCGAGAAAATCGAGATCAGATTTTGTTGGGATTGTTCTATGGAACAATAACGGATGCTGCAAAGGCAGCAATGGAATATGGGAGAACTTAATAAGGTATGCTCAAAAAATCAAATTTTTGAAGCAGATTTTCTCGAGAACGGTAAGGTTTACAGCCTTCGATCGAGAGTATAATTTTAGAAGGAAATTCTTCAAGAAACCCAAACCAGTCAAAAAATTTACAAAAATCTCAGTTGCGTTCAAGTTGGGGGAATTGTAATATCGAATGACCTCCTATCTACGCCACTGAAAATGTTTGAAACATGTGAGAAATATTTGAAGTTAACTTTTCACGAGAACTATGGTTGTTCTGTGTTTTATCGGAATATTTTCAGCCACTTTGGAGTTATTCGAAAAAAACAATTATTTTCTCCAAATTTAACATCCTGTATCTCATTAATGAGGTGTCTTAGGATATATGTTTATGGGAACTTTAAGGGTTGAAAAGTAGCTTTCTATCTGATATTGAAGTCCCGATTATGCCAAAAATGTCAAATTCGGATACGCAAACTACCCTTACAATTGCAAGTCGCTATCTTTTTCCTTTTTCAAGTTATCGTGAGATACATAATATTTTTTCAAAATTTTTATTAATTTTCTAGTGATACGATCCTCAAAAAATTTCACATATGTCTTTGTGTTGGTATTCTACAACTAGGTACCAAGTTTCAATTTGATCAGATCTGTATTGGTTGAAAACAAAATTTTTACGGAAACCGTTTGGCTGATAGGCCCCATTAATGAACTTGTCCGTGGAATTTGGACGCACCACCTACCCTGAAAATTTCAAGTCTCTCTCCGTTCTCAAGTTATCGTGGCAACGGCCAGACAGAATCGAATTTTACCTCGAATTCTTCATCAGAGAGTCGAACCTAATCGTTTGAGACCATTTTCGGCAAAAAATTTGAATATTACAGACATTTGAGCACGCTGTTCTCCATGAAAAGGTGCGCAAAAATGCAATAAAGTAAACGCAAATATGGTAATAATATAACAATGATTTCAATACAATAAAGAATAGGGAACAGAAAAATCCAAGATCAATTTTTCAAAAAAAAAAATCTCGAATGCACAGAAAATGCAGTGGTTTTTTATCTGAAATGTACATATATCTCTTCAAGTTACTCACTGAAAATTGTTGAACTCTAGGTAAAACCCGAGTAATTGTAGCAAAACTATAATAATAATTTCACATAATGAACCCGCATGCAGATAATTTGTTTACAGCCGATCAATTACCGATTATTCAATCTGTATGCATTATTTCTTCCTCGATTTGTTTATTTCCTATTATGTAACCTGAATGTTGTCAAGGTTATTCGATATAATTAGTGATGTGAATTCTGCGTTTATATTTGATTCGCGTTAATATTTGATTCGCGTGAAAGTTCAAGAGAATGAAGCTATCTACCGAATCGATAAAAGTCAAAATAATTATTTGACAATTTTACTTTCAGTTTTCACGATCCTCTTTTGTATTCGTACAATCATACTTTCATTTTATAACATTACTCTTCAGTTGTCGTATGAGGTGTCTCTAAATCTTCTTTATATAACTAAATTGATACCTATCAAGTGCATAGACAGTTCTCATCAATTTTTGGTGAAACTATGAACAATGGACAGACGAGCTTCCATTGTCTTGTGATCGATTGATTTAGATTGTAGGCTATTGATTACAACGATTTCTTCATTCGCAGAAGGCAAACGAAATGCCACTGGCAGCATAAGTGTGTGAAAATAACTTGAGTGGAGTCAGGACCACTAGAGCGTTCGTTCATTGAAATTTTGATAAATTTCACTTTCTAACATCCAACCTAATTATTCACGAAATTGTGAAGAGTTTAAATCAAATCCCATTTTGTGACATCAACAAATAAACTTCTCCCATGGATATTTGTCAGAGATGCAATATAATGTAATGACACTTTCTTCTATGTACATCTGTTACGGGTAAAGTTAGATTGACGTGAGTGTTGTGATTTGTAACTATTGTTTACAAAATTTGCGATATTTCACGAATTTCGTGAATATCGTTTGCTGAAATTGCATGAGAAGTAAGTTTTTTCGTATATCATCAGATATTTGAAGAATTTCAATTCAGATAGAATACATATGTCAGAATTAAAAGTTCTGTGATCGTATACGTTTCTTCCGTTACTCAAGTGTGTCATTAAAATGGTACGAAATGTAGTCATATTTTATAACAGCTGAGAAAACGGTCTCTATCGATGGTAAATTCGAGTAAGAATGTTCAAGTGGCCAATAGAGGTGAATAAAACATTGTTAACGGTAAGTTTGTCGGTTTAAGGTTGAATTTTAATTTTTTCAACTATCTTGAAACTTTTTTTTTTTTATAAACTATGCGCGACCGACTCGACATATGAGGCGTGAATAGACAATGGATCATGCGCGCAAAAACTGCTGACTTCACGTCAGTGCTTCAACCAATTTTTTGCTCATGCGGCAGTGTTATAGATAGTCAAACCCAAATATGCCAGTGAGTTTTGCGAATCTTAGTTTTGATAATGAAAACAAAAGTACATATATATTTCATAGATATGTTACAGGTAAAGTTAGATTGACGAGTAAACCTAGGTTTACCCGGGTAAACTGCGAAATACTCAAGGAACATGGGTAAAGTTTGAAAAATAAACGACATTTTACCTATTTCGGGCTTTACCCGGCTAAACCGCGTTCTATCCGTTTTTTTTTGGTTACTGTTGGGTGTAAGAATTAGTAATAGCCATCTCTCACCATGTGCAGTCAGTTTGAAGAATGGCAAACGACGAGAAGGGACGTGCGCATTTAAGACAGCGATTTAATGACATTATCAATGAGTTAGTGTCTTCAAAAAGTGCAAATAGTTTTATTTTAGTAATGAATTAACTAGAACAGAAATAAATATGACGTCTTTTATAGGTAGATAAGATGACATGACATGAATGAACACACATAGAACACAGACAGATAGAAATTCTGTGAAAACATATAGAAGTTTGATAGATTATTGAAATTTTGAAAAATGATATCTCCGAAAGTATAAGCTTCTTGTAGTTGAAAATGACATCAATGGATTCTTATGATGGAACTGCATCATAAAAAAAATTTGAATTTGAAATTGAAAGTGAAGTAAAAAATAAATTTTTCTTCGTTACTCCGAAACCATCAGGCTGATTTAGCCCAATAACGAACTTAACCGAGATATTCATCTCCCAAACCTACCCTGAAAATTTCAACTGTCTAGCTCATTCCGTTCGAGAGTTATCGTGGTTACGGCCGGCCGGATAGAATCGACGTTGACCACGGATTCTTGATCAGTGGGTCGAGCCAAAACGTTTAAGACCATTTTCAGCCAAAAATTCGAAAATTACAAACATTTGGGCAAATTGATAAGCACTCTGTTCCGAGGAACATTAGCGCCAAAAACAAAATATATCCTTATGTTTCCTTCATTTTTGGCGCTCTTGTTCCTCGGAACAGAGTGCTTATCATGCTCAATTGCTCAAATATCTGTAATTTTTGAATTTTCTCTGAAAATGGTCCTAAACGTTTTAGTTCAACCCACTGATCAAGAATCCGTGGTCAAAATCGATTCTGTCCGGCCGGAATGAGCTAGATAACTCTCGAACGGAATGAGCTAGACAGTTGAAGGTAGGGTAGTTTTGGGAGATGAATATCTCGGTTAAGTTCGTTATTGGGCTCATGATGGTTTCAGAGTAACGAAAAAAAAAATTTTTTTACATTACAAATTTCAAATTCAAATTCTTTTTTAAGATGCAGTTCCATCATAATAATCCATTGATGTCATTTTCAAATATAAGAAGCTTATACTTTCGGAGATATCATTTTTCAAAATTTCAATCTCCATCATACTTTTATGTTTTCACAGAATGCGAATTCTATCTGTACTTCAGTGTGTTTATTCATGTCATGTCATATTATGTACCTATAAGAGACGTCATATTTATTTCTGTTCTAGTTATTTCATTACTAAAATAAAACTGTTTGCACTTTTTGAAGACACTAACTCATTGATAATGTCATTACATCGCTGTCTTAAATGCGCACGTCCCTTCTCGTCGTTTTCCATTCTCCAAACTGACTGCACATGGTGAGAGATGGCTATTACTAATTCTTACACCCAACATTAACCAAACAAAAACGGATAGAACGCGGATTACCCGGGTTAAGCCCGAAATAGGTAAAATGTCGTTTATAATTCGTACTTTACCCATGTTCCTTGAGTATTTTGCAGTTTACCCGGGTAAACCTAGGTTTACTCGATCTAACTTTACCCGTAACATATCTATGAAATATATATGTACTTTTGTTTTCATTAACAAAACTAAGGTTCGCAAAACTCACTGGCATATTTGGGTTTGACTATCTATAACACTGCCGCATGAGATAAAAATTGGTTGAAGCACTGACGTGAAGTCAGGAGTTTTTGCGCGCATGTTCCATTGTCTATTCACGCCTCATATGTCGAGTCGATCGCGCATAGTTTATGAAAAAAAAAAAGTTTCAAGATAGCTGAAAAAATTAAAATTTAACCTTAAACCGACAAACTTACCGTTAACAATGTTTTATTCACCTCTATTGGCCACTTGAACATTCTTACTCGAATTTACCATCGATAGAGACCGTTTTCTCAGCTCTTATAAAATATGACTACATTTCGTACCATTTTAATGACACACTTGAGTAACGGAAGAAACGTATACGATCACAGAACTTTTAATTCTGACATATGTATTCTATCTGAATTGAAATTCTTCAAATATCTGATGATATACGAAAAAACTTACTTCTCATGCAATTTCAGCAAACGATATTCACGAAATTCGTGAAATATCGCAAATTTTGTAAACAATAGTTACAAATCACAACACTCACGGGGAGACAGGGTTTTTTTGCTGAGGTTTTCCCTGAGCTCTTGTATCATACGTGGAATTGTATGGTACCCCGTTACACAGAATATACCCTAGAAGAAGTGATAACTATGACCAAAATCTGGAAGCAATCTAGTAGTTCTGCACCCGAACACCAGAGGCGCGACTGTGACAGCAAGTAGATGCAAATATAATCCTTATTAGAGGCACAATAAGGTGATAAATAGTGTGAAAGATTTGCTCTTGTGGTTTCGTTTGACAGGATACTGGATAATTGACAATTTTCATTTGTCAATTCGACCGCCAGCTATATTTATCGATTTCCGAATTATTTATTGATGTAAGTATAAATTTGCACTAAAAATGCCGATTCATACATTAATTATAAGCTACAATCCATCATACATCTTCACAGCTGTTTAGAAATCGTGTCCAGGCCAGGGAAGCCGAGAAATGGAGGCGACACTTCAAGTGCTTGGTGCATTTACTGATTTTTGAAGAAAAGTATTCATGTAAGTATAAATTTGCACAGAAATTGTCCGCACATTAATTTTAAACATCATACGTCTTTACAGAAATTGTTGCCAGGGAAGAGAGGAATCGAAGCAACAAATAACATAGACGTTGGGGTAGCAGCATTCTAGTTGAACAGCTAAGCTTTTTTCATAATCATCTTTAATTATTGAAATTAATATGTCGACTCTGAGACAGGTTTATTCTTGTAAGTATCCAGATTGCTAGAATGGATATTTTGTAGGATGAGGAAAACAGTTTTTCAAATTGCTGCAGGAAGAAATTTAGCTTTCTAAAAGGAGGAACATTTGTTAGATTAAAGATTCCATCATTTGCTCAAATTTCATTATTTATGTGAGGATCATTTCAATGATACTGATTTTGTTAATAGCAGAACAAGTAAACTCGTTAAGCATGCATCACCTCATACATTTTTTACTTCAGTTTGCAATAAATCATTCTCGGAACCACGATGTAGCTCCTTGAATGTTCAAAAACTTCCTGAAGAACTCTCAATCAATTCACATTCAAATTCAATTATTAAAGAATACAATTATTTCTTACCACATTATTCAATAACCAATGAATTCTTGGTTGCTTATTTATCTTTTATTTCATAATAAAACATACAGTTTGTGTCTGTAATCATTTTTGAATTGGTTATATGTATTATTCATTTAAAAACTTGATAGCGATGAACATTTATAATTTGTGTATTTCTTGATATCTGGTTTTCGTTTATAAAGTACCTATTATACATTAGGGAAAATCTATTTAAATTTATAATTTGTTAGAGCATTGTTATTTAAATTTTTAAGTAATACACTATTAATTTGTAAAAGAATATGTAAATTATTTTGTTTATTTATGTTCAATTTTGCAATAAAGCATAATTAGAATTTGTGTTTGTATTCATTTTTTTTCAATCAATGGTCTTAATGAAAGTTATCATTTGAATTCTACCATTCAAAATAATGAGCTTTGAATGGTAAAATTTAAATTGATACGAATTATTCAAATTCATAAAGAATAATCTAGAAACATGGAAACGTGGTTCAAATTTCCCGCATATTTTAGTGTTCAAATTTCGCGCCAAACAAATAATACAGCACCCGGACACCAGGGTGCGCTATTTTTTGTTGCCATACAATTTGTTTGGAGCTTGCACTTCTTCTAAGGTATATTCTGTGCCCCGTTACACCAACCTCTGCTAACACATATAAAGCTCTCCGTCAAAAGAATATATATATTTGATTTTATTATTTTTGTATTTTTGGCGCTCTCGTTCCTCGGAACAGAGTGCTTATCAATTTGCCCAAATGTCTCTAAATTTTGGAATTTTTGGCTGAAAATGGTCTTAAACGATTTGGTTCGACTCACTGATCAATAATCCAATGTCAAAATCGATTCTGTTCAGCCGTTAACACGATAACTGTCGGACGGAATGAGCTAGACAGGCAAAATCGGCCAGTTGGTCCCGGAGTAACAAAAAAAAAGTTTTTTTCTACATTACACATTTTAAATATATTTTTTCAAAGTGCAATTATATCATAAGAATCCATTAATGTCATTCTCAACTCTAACGAACTAATACTTTCGGAGATATGATTTTTCAAAATTTCAATAATTATTCTCAATTATATTAATATTAATATATTATATTTTCTCAGAAGAAAAATATTTGGCAACAAAATCCTGAAACAGGTCAATTTTTGTTTCACTTTAACCAATTTTTTTTGCATTTTTGAAGGATTTTTGTTGCACCCTGTGCCATCCCTATCAACCCTCTAAATTTTTTGAATAGGGGAAAGTGGATCATGTGGTACTTTTTTGGCAAGGTCTTTGTATCTTCTTTACAGGCTTGCACATTCCTTAATTTTTCGCCCCGAATTTTGAATCACCCTGTACATATGCTATTGCGTCTCAATGGAAAATAAATATTATTATAATACAAATTAGGACGAAATGATGGGTCCCAGTTAACCCGGCAAAGTTCTGGTAGGACTATAAAAATTTGGTTGAATATCAAAGTTCATTTGAATTACTAGAATTGTAATTGTATTGTCTCTTTTTACATCCAGGATGTGAAACTCTCAGGAATGCAGCATCAAGGAGGGCGAAATCCTTAGGGGTCGATGGCAAATCGGTCAGAACACCAAAATGTAACAAATCAGGAGGATTCGAACCTGTGCAATGTGATAACGAGATTGTGAGTTCCTGCTGGTGCGTGGACGACGCAGGATTCGAATTAGCAGGTACCAGAGCGCCTGCCGCAGCATTGGTCAACTGTACAGGTAAATAAGGGCATTATATCACCATTTCAATCTTTTTGGAACGAAGTTTTTTTATGTGGCTTGCGCTGGGAATGAATTGGGTGTTATCGTCACGCCCCAAGTCGACCAGCAAATATGACGCGACGGATATTCAGTAGTTATACTGACTCACAAAGAAACACAACACCCAGAAGGAGCTGTTTAATTTTTTTTTTTGTAAAACTTGGATAGTAAACAAGGAATAAATTATTGAAATTTGAAGAACAAAACGAAGGGTTTACAATTGGTTTTTGGCGCTCTAGTTCCTCGGAACTGAGTGCTTATCAATTTGCCCAAATGTCTGTAATTTTGGAATATTTCGATGAAAATGGTCTTAAACGATTTGGTTCGACTCACTGATCAAGAATCCGTGGTCGGAATTCATTCTGTCCGGCCGGTCCGGCCGGCCGGCCGGCCGTAAGCACGATAACTCTCGAACGGAATGAGCTAGAGAGTTGAAATTTTCAGAGTAGGTTTGGGAGATGAATATCTCGGCTAAGTTCGTTATTGGGCAAAATCGGACAGATGGTTTCGGAGTAACAAAAAAAAAAATTTTTTTTTACGGAACAAATTCCAAATCAAATTTTTTTTAATAAGCAGTTTTATCATAAGAATCCATTCATATAATTTTCAACTCTAACAAGCTAATACTTTCGGAGATATGATTTTTCAAAATTTCAATAATAAATCGTATTTCAACGTTGTCACAGAATGATATTATTCTATGTATGAATATGAATTGTCATAATGTCAAATGATGTTCCTGAGACATTATCTAATCAGTCGAAGAATTGTGAGCGAAGTGAGAAAAATCTCAGTTGTTTGCTCCCAAATTAGTTTTTCTCAAAAAATTCTTACATTTCGGAACTGAACATGAAGTAAGAGATCTGAGAGTAGTGAGACTGCTTTTCATCCATAGACATAGATATAACTCTCGAACGGAATGAGGTAGGTAGTTGAAATTTTCAGAGTAGTTTAGGGAGATGAATATCTCGGTTAAGTTCGTTATTGGGCAAAATTGGCCAGATTTAATTTGATTTCTTCCATGGTGCTTTTCTCATTCTCATGATTGCTCATTTAATCTTGATAAATAAACTATTATTTGAATTGAATTTCCTTTAGGATGCAGTTCTATTATATGAATACATTGATATAATTCCCAACTCTGAGAAACCAATACTTTCGGAGATATAATTTGTCTGTTTGAACTAGAGCGCCAGAAAGCTCCTGTCCACAGGGCTTGAACCCATTTTTAATAAATTTTTCAATAATGTGTTTGTCCACCGCGATTATCGATACACTCTACAACACGTCTTGGCATTGATGCAATAAGATGGTCTATTTCTTCTTGAGGGATACTATCCCAAGGTACCTGTAGTTCATGTATCAGAGCCGCCAAAGTCCGTGGGGGTTGGGGTAAATTTCCAAGCCTTCTACCCATGATGTCCCAAACATGCTCTATTTCTTGATAGGCTTGAAAATAAATAGAACTGGTTCTTTTTGTTCCCCCTTTGTAGAAATGTCATGTCTACCAACACAATATTTATCTGTCTGACTTGACGTCTTAACATAACCTAGTTTATTCTATCCTTTGAATCACAGCCTTCATAAATTCAATAATAAATTTATGTTTATTACTCTGAGGACCTAAACTAACTAAATTACGAAGGCCAGATAATCTGTGATGGCTATCCCCGAGTGATATGAGGTTTTCACCAGTAGCCTCTAGTATCGCAAAGTAATTATTAATTTCGTTTTTGGAGAAATGCTTTCTGGAATTACAGTGTCTTTTTTTTGTAAGTGAATTTGCACTCTATGTAGTAGCATATTAAACGTTTCTTCAGACATTCTTAAAGCACTATGGTATTGTTTTAAAAATATACGAACAAAACAAGAACTTGAGGTAAATATGTCAATTTCTTCAATGTTTGCAGCTCTGAAATTACTGCCTGAAACAAGCGCGAAACAAGCGCGGTGTAATAGTGCCACTCATTTGGGGGGAAATTCAACCAACAAATAGCCATGAAAATAGGCGCAAATATAGACACGAAAAAGGCATAGTGTAATAAGGGTATAAGTCTTAGACGTCGATCTTGAACTTCATTTGTGCCCCTTCGACGACCGGTGCCTATTCTTCTTCGATTTTGGGCATTATCAAATCACGCTTGACAACATATCATAACAGTAGTTGCATTTCTGTTCGTCCGGTTAGTGATTTCTCGAAATGAGAACCCGCCTTCCGTAGACCAATAATTCGACCTCTTTCAAATTCACTTAGCTGGCGATAAATTCCGCGTACACGTGCTCTATGCATTTCAACAACAACTGAACATCGACTTTGGATCTCTTCGAACAGGTGGTTTGTTATTAAATTTAAAAAAATTGCAAAAAATGACTACAATATGTTGTAACAAAAAATGTTTACATGAAAAAACCTTCACGATTTTTTTCTCCAAATTTTAATAATTTACTCCTTGCTCTACTATCTGTTTTACCAAAAAAAAAAAAAATTTAAACAGCTCCTTCTGGGTGTTGCAGTTTCTTTGTCAGTTAGTATATATCCATGGTGCTTGCCAAATACTCGAATATTTTTCCGACTCCACGAAGAGCAGGAGGAAAAATATTCGATAATTTGGCAAACACAAGTGATGTATGAAGGACTATTTCCCGAAAAAAATTTCACTTAATTTTAATTGTAGGGCAGAAAGAATACTAACTGTAAATTAAAGAAATAAAATCTTTTTGACAATCATCCCGAATGTTTTCGATGGTTTAAAACATCACAAAAATATCCACCTAAAGCACACGTGCAAAAACTCGGATATTTTCATGCTGCATTGATATTCAAAAATATTGGTTCATTGCAGTGATTTATATCACATGCGTTAATAAGAATGGTTGAAATTTTTTGAGGAGTATAGTCAAGTATACAACTAGACCACTCTATCAGATGTACCTCCGCTTAAGATAGCCGTTTGTGTTGTGTATTTCTAGTCTCAAAACCACTCAGGAACGGTATGACTTGAATAGTTCAAATTTTGCTTGATTTTATTCTGAAAATTGAATTTTTTTCAATAATTGAGGAAAATGAGAGATCTCATGTTTCTGCCCGGGTGCAACAAAAATACCCATAGAAATAGTTCAACTTCCCTTTCAAACAGAATCTTCTGACAATTTAGTTCAGGCGATATCCTGGAAATTAGAAAAGTGCCAAATTTGAACAGATAGCAGTGAACAGTTTCTTAGTTCAGCAGATTTCGGATCGTTTTGATTGAATGAACAGTTGAATTGATGATTGTTATATTGAAAATTTTGGATTTTTTCTTCTTTGCAGATGTTGTAGTTTTGCCACTGGACAATAGATGTGAATCATATTATTCATATAATTCATAAGTAACTATTTTATATCTAGTTTTCTATTGACGAATATTTTTACCTGATGTATTTAATGACTCTTAACAATATTTGCAAATGAATTGAAATAAGAAATAAAATATACAGAAACTTCCATGCAATCACGGCAACATTTCCATATATTCATTAAAGGATACTTTGGGAAATATATTCATTATTAAATGGTTCCTAACTGAGTTTTTTCTCCCAAATTCTGAAAAATATCTATAAAAAAAAAAAAATTCAATTTTGAATTGCTTATGCATTGAAACACAAGTCACTTGTCAGAAGCAATATATCGAACGATATTGCCTAACAAACAATAACGAAACAATAATTCGAAAATTGTCACATTTGACAATTTCCGAATTTCAGAATAAGTATCATACAAAAAGTAATTCTGGATATTTTCGTTTACTGTCTGACGAAGGAGTCTGATATAGACTCCGAAACGTTACGAAATAGTTGTTTTATCGTTGATGTTGTTTCGTTATTGTTTGTTAGGCAACATTGTTCGATATATTGCTTCTGACAAGTTTCTTGTATTTCTGATGAAGCAGCAATTCACAAGATATTACATTTTTTATTTTATAGATATTTTTCTGAGTTTGGGAGAGAAAACCCAGATAGGAACCATTTGATAACATTTCCATAGATTTGTCTTAAATATAACAATATTGTTCAGCTAACACAGTAGTAGTGTACCAGAGTGTGCTGACTAGCTGCTTAGTTCTTCAGATACCGGCATTACATTTTGAATAACTAAATCGACCTCCTTATATTCTGGGGCAGGTAAATATTTTTGTTGATTATGAAAAAAAATATTGGTAATGTAACTTTCAATATCGAATTGATTGAAAGTGTGTCTATAGAAAAGTATATTCTAAAACAAGTTGCAGAATGGGCTCCTATTCAAACACAATGCGAAATTCGAAAACGAGCGACGAAGGAGAGAGTTTTCGAACGCATGAGTGTTGGAATTGCCTTCTGCAACGAATATTAGACGATATTTTCTCTATTTCAGTCAAGTTTTTTGAAATACTGTTGAAATTTAATGAAAAATTCGGATTATACATCCTAGTGACTTTTGTATTGCATCTTGGCAGTTGGTGTGACTGTTACGAAAGTTGACAGATTACGGAATTTAAATTTGAATCGTACGTAGGGCATGGATATCAGATTTAAAACAGTTTCCTCATGAATGATTCAAAATTAGCAAGAAGGAAATGTCTAGTACCTTATTTTTTAATGAAAATAAAGCTTTTCGTCTCAACATTTATTTCACTATATCCAGATTACATTATATCAACAATGTTGAAATTTGATAGGATCGAATGAGTTCATTACAGCACTGTTTTTAGTGCTGTAATGAACTCATTACGATACTGAAATAGAGAAAACTTATTCCAGTGTTCTTCAATCTTCTTTGGGAAGTTCAGCCCATTAGTCGATGTAAACTCTTGGGCAATCACTACAAGTTAATTTATGAACAACTGCTTCATCATCTTTATTGTCTCTAATGAATTTGCCGAAGTTTAAATTTGTTTTGACATTATCAAATTCTATTTCTCCTTGAGATAGATATTTGTTAGGAACATATCTTTAATTATTTAAGAAAATATGTTTTCAAAATTATTTCAATATAGTGGGAATTCCCAAAATCATATCATATGATTTTTATTCATCATCAATTCAGCTATCAATGAAGGAACATAACCAGTATTTACGGCAATTTGTTTGATAGCATTGAGGTCTATATAATTTTCTTGATTCATAGGAATACTAGTTTCTGAATCATACTATTAACCGCTGGATACTTTTAGATGATAAGATTCGATTTATTATGTATGTAGGTATACGTGGGTTTGTTGAATATCAAAACCGAGAAATATTTTTTCGAATTTGTAAACTTAAAATTAAGTTTCGACAGCAAAACTTCAGCGATATCGTTCTAGTGATACAATCCTCACGAAATTCCGTAAAAAGTTGCGCATCGGTATCTACAACCAATAAAGTTAAAATTGGATTGGATCTGTATTTTTTAAGTTATTGAGGCAATACCTACAAACTTTTAGATCGGTATAACCGTTTGGCCGATTATGTCTATTAATGAACTTAATTGTTGCATTCGGATGCGCAACCTGCCCTAGAAATGGCAAGTCGCTATCTCATTCTGTTCGAAATTTATCGTGGTAATGATCACCCATCCAGATACTGAACTCGGCCAATACTGCTCGGTTTCCAAAAGTTTTTCAATAAGTACGGATACAGTATATTTTTTTGCGTGTATGTTCTGAGGAACATCGTGTTATCATTTTGCCCAAATGTCTGTAACTTTCGAATTTTTTGACGAAAATGGTCTCAAACGATTTAGTTCGACTCCCCAATGAAGAATTCGAGGTCAAATTTGATTATTTCCGGCCAGCCGTCCGGCCGTTGCCACGATAACTTGAGAACGAAAAGAGCTAGCGACTTGAAATTTTCAGGGTGGGTGGCGCATCCCAATACGACGAAGTTCGTTAATGGGCATAATCGGCCCAGTGGTTTCCGAGTAATAATTTTGTTTTCAACCAATATAAATCCGATCGAATTGAAACTTGTGGAGTAGTTGTAGAATATGAACCTAAGCACGTTTGTGAAATATTGTGCGAATCATATGGCTAGAAAATTATTAAAAAATATTTTTGTTGTCACGATAACTTGAGAACGGATTGAGATAGCGGCTTGAAGTTTTCAGGTTAGGATGTGAATCAGAACGCGACATTTCAGTTGGTTTATGAGCATAATCGGCCAAACGGTTTTAGAGTTATAGCCATCTGAAATTTGGTTGTTTTTTGTTCCTCATTAACTCGAAAAATTCTAAATCGATTGAATTCAAACATGGTTATCAGTTATAGAATGCCAACGCGAAAATTCTTGCAATATTTCGTGAGGATAGTATTTGTAGAAAATTTTTTAAAAATCATTGAAAATTGAAAAAAAAATTCTATATATCAGTAACTATTCGTTTGAAATTGCTGAAATTTTGCAAGAGCCTTCATAACCTAACTCTACTGCCAAGTTTCAAGTTTTAACACGATTAAATATTGTTGGAGATTCGAGCAGTCTTGTGTGAGTTCAGTAGATGGGTGAACGTTGCCTCGATAACTTTCGAACGAAAGGAGATAGGGACTTGCAATTTTCAGGGTAGGTTGCGTATCCGAAAGGGAGAGTTGAGTTCGTTTTTGGGCATAATCGATCTAACGGTTTCCGAGTTATACCCACCTGGAATATTATTTCCTTGATAACTCAAAAAATAAATATTCGATCTAATGGAAGCTTGGTAATTAGTAGTAGAAAATCAACATGAAGACGTGTTTAAAATTTTGTAAGAACCGTACCCCTGGAAAATTTGAAAAAAAATGACGAAAAAAAAAATTTTAAGAACCGTACCCCTAGAAAATTTCAAAAAAATCACGAAAAAAAATGGTTCAAGCACTGACGTGAAGTCAGAAGCTTTTGCGCGTATATTCTATGATCCATTCTTCTGTATTGGACACCCTTAATCGAATTTACCATGGTAATATTTTGGTAAAATTCGAATTAAGAGTGTCCAATACAGGAGAATGGACAACATAATTTACCATGGTAAATTCTATTAAGGGTGTCCAATACAGAAGAATGGACAATAGAACATACGCGCAAAAGCTTCTGACTTCACGTCAGTGCTTGAACCAATTTTTGAATTTTTTTTTTAATTTTCTAGTGATACGATCCTCACAAAATTTCATGGGTGTTTGTGTAGGCATTCTACAGGATCTCTATAAATGAATGTAACAACTAACATCGCAGTTGAGTTTGGATTTTTATTTGCCAATTCTCACTTCTTAGTTCTTGTGTTCTGTTTATTTATATCATCTAATTTCTAAATTCGATCAATAATTCCATATTGGCTGTCAGCAATATTGAATTATTGACAATTCTTAAGATTCTTTGTAAAATTCCTCAAAATTCAGTTTCCAAATTATTTAAATCTGCAATGACTTATGATTAAGACAAACACATTTATTGTGATGTCCTATTAACGCTATGGTACATTAATCAATTGTGAATATATTTACTCTGCAGAGGCCTGTTGAAATGAATATCTATCTATGTTCAGATTCTAGAATCTTTTCTGAAAGCCCACATCAGAGGTGTTATAAACAGATTAATGCAGACCGTAAACGTTAATAAGGGAAAATAGACAGGAAGACCTCGAGTTTCTCAAGAAGTTGTTAAACTGAGAACACAAGTTGAAAAAATCCTCAAATGTCCCTGAATAATTTATCTTTACAGTCTGGTGTCCCCTTGAGTACTTGCCACAAAGCATTGAAAAAAAAACTGAATTTGTATCCTTACAAAATAACGATGGTTTCTAAATAATCTTAACGTCGACTGATTTGTATTGATTTATTACCGGCATTCGAACTTTAAAATTAGTTCAACAGTATGCATTCAGCATTCAGTTATCATTCAATACTTATATCTCAAAATTCTTCCATTCAAACACAAGGGGACATATTATTATTTATATCTGTTCAATAGCTAATATGATATCTCTTGAATATTACTTAGGAGAATAGAATCCCAACTAATGAATAATTCACTCTCGATTCCATCATCAGCTTAATATTTTCTGAAAGAAAGTTCCTTAACACGGAGTAAAATTTCAGTATCATTTATCATTCATTATTCTTTCAACCAAATTACCCTACTCTGGTCATCACAAGGTCTGTTGTAAACCCAGTGAAAGAGTTAGGCTCATCAATTATGCTATGTACCCAAAATCACGTGTAATAAAAACTTAGATCCAAAAATTCATATATTTGAAAATTTCACTTAATGCGAACTATATCAACTATTAAATCAATTTATTTTATATACTTAATACAAATTTTGAGAAAATGTGAGAAAGGGTTTCAGAATCGACAAAGATGTTACAATCATTTATCAATACACTGTACAACTAGTTACCAAGTTTCTATTCGATCGGAACTGTATTGTTCGAGAACAAAATTTCAACTCTGAAACTCTGAAATGGGCCGATTATGCCCATTAAAGAACTCAACCGTTGCATTCGACTGTGCAACCTTCCGAGAAAATTTGCTATATTTTTCCGTCCGAAAGTTATCGCGGCAACGGCTGGCCGGACAGAACTGATTTTGACCTCGAACTCTTCATAAGTGGGTAGAACCTAATCGTTTGAGACCATTTTTGGCAGAAAAATCGAAAATTCGAGACATCTGGGCAAAATGATGGAACGCTGTTCCCTAGAACATTCGCGCAAAGAGAAAGAGCAATCTGGGTGAAACTCGTTGATCTGATCTCCCATTATTCATTATCCTCAGTTGAAAGTGCTTATAGGGTGACTAACGCAACCGCTTCTATATAATGAGTACTTTTTCAAGTTCATCTACTTTCATTCCAGTGTATTTATGTGTAACACGATTCTTATGGAATTTGGTTCATTGTTGAACCTACCGCAGATGCCTTTCGGAAATACCGATCTGCATTTCACGCATTTGACATTGAATTTTGGATCGTGGAAACGCCCACCTAATAAGAAATACCATACCGGATTCGTTACATTATTTTCTATGAATCCATCAATATATTTACAGGTTATTTCAGTGGAAGCAGCTTCCATAACTTTGTGATTATACAGGATTGATAGACCAAGCCATAATAGTTATAAGAAATATATAAAACAAAATACAAGTTACTTATTTTAAAAAATATAGGTCTTTTGAAAATATTAAGAAAATCTTCACCCTGTCATGGTATTTGAACTCCTGCTACTGTAAATTTTTATTTTAACTGAAATTTTATTTTCATTATCTATCCTGAATATTGCTTTTCTAAATTAGTGCCTAATATTATAAGCCAACTTTTACAGCTTGGAAGAAAATGTCACTTTTTGCCCAACTATGTATTCAAAATTAATATTTTGCCCAATTTCAACTATCTGTTGCGCCAACTTTTAGAATTACTTTAGAAGCTAACGTAATAGATACATTTTTTTTCAGTAGAGACAATTAAAATTGAGCGAAGTAATTATTGTGAATACTTAGTTGGGCGCAAAAAGTGTCAATTTTTTTCCAGTCAGGGGCAGGTGGCTTGAAATATTATGCACCAATTTATGGAAGCAATATTCAGGATACATAATAAAAATAAAATTGAAATTAAAATGAAGATTTGCAGAAGCGGTATATAAAACACCATCACAGGGTGAAGATTTTCGACGTCAATTGCACCAATTTATGGAAGCAATATTCAGGATACATAATAAAAATAAAATTGAAATTAAAATGAAGATTTGCAGAAGCATTATTTAAAACACCATCACAGGGTGAAGATTTTCGAGGTCAAAATTGATTCTGCCCGACCGGCCGGCCGTTGCCATGACCGCAAAGAGATGGCGAATTGAAATTTTCAGGGTAGGAGGCGTTAATGGGCATAATCGGCCTAACGGTTTCCGAATAATAATTTTGTCATCAACCTATACAGATCCGATCGAATTGAAACTTGGTAGCTATAGTTGTAGAAGTCCTACACAAATACGTGAGAATCGTATAACTAGAATTATTTTTTTTTATTTTTAAAAATATTATTTATCTCACGATAACTCGAGAACGGAAAAAGATTATCCGCCGTATTCACAAAGCATTCAATCTCCATTAAGTCCTAACTGAGGTCCTCAGTTAAGGATAAATAAGAATCGCAACCTCAGTTTAAGTGAAAATTAACGTGAAACAGGCCTGTTTCAACACCGTTACATTACGTTAACTGAGGTTGCGATTCTTATTTATCCTTAATATAATATAATATTTATCCTTAATATAATATAACTGAGGACCTCAGCTAGGACTTAACGCAGATTGAATGCTTTGTGAATACTTAACGATATTATATTTAAATGCTTTAAATATGCACATCTTTCAAAGTTTTGATGAATGGTTCTTCTGGTAAACAAAGGTAATTAGCAGATTAAGAATGCAAGTGTGGTATCACTATCATACAGGGTCTTTTCGTGCGGCTGTAATTTTCGGATTTTGGTTTTTTCAGGGTAGGTTGTGCATTCGAATTCGACATTTAAGTTCGTTAATTGGTATAATAAGCTAAACGGTTTTGGAGTTATACTCATCTGAGTTTTGTTGATATTTCCTATTTAACTCAAAATATACAAATCTAATCCAGTTAAACCTCGGTAATTACTGATAGAATGCCGACCCACTAATTTTCGCGGAATTTCGTGAATATCGTATCCTGAAGTTGCTTGAGGCGTAAGTTTTTTTCCTATATTAATAGATATTGAACGAATTTCAATTCCAATAGGACACATATGTCACAATAAAAAATCCTGTGATCATAGACGATTCTCTCATTACACAAGTCTGTCATGAAAATGGTATGAAATGGTATTCATTCAAATCTTATACAAGATGAGAAAACGGGATATATCGATGCTAAATTCGATTAAAAATGTCCAATATGTGAATAGAACATGCGTGCAGTAGCTCCTGACTCAACGTCAGTGATGTAACCAATTTTTTCATTTCTCACTAAATCCGTTCTTGTTAACTGGTCAAACGGTTGTCTTTTGCATTTGTGATATATATGTATACAGGGTGAGTCTTTAAGTTGTGCATTCATTTTATCCAGATATTCCCCTCATCAAATAACACACTTTTTTCATTTACCATTTTTCCAGATTCGGCTCAGGTAAAAAGTTATAAGCGTTTAAAGACTTTACAATGGGCTGATATTCCCCTGAATCTCCTTTGTACGTTGAGCACAGATTACTCTTAGTGCAACTCCTATTGTATATTGACCAAATCTGTATCATCTGATGCTTGAAATTCACTGAATTTATTTGAGAAAACTTATTTACTCACTCATTTAATATGATTTCGCCCTTCATGCAACATTTCCAACAAAAAATTCCTTCAATTCTTGAATATTAAAACAGTGAGCTTCAACTTGATACCTATTATATCCATTCGATACTTCATTACCCAATTGTTTCCACTATAATAATATACACAATTTCATGATCTTCTATTAGGAAGAATCCTTAAATATCCTATATATCTTTAATGATACTTGAAAATTAATTCATTCATATTATTCCAATTCCAACCTCACTATAAATCGCAGCACAGAACACTAATAATCGATGATCGAATCGAACTCCATAGCAATGATCTAATAATAAGTAGAAGAAGAGCTAAGAGAGAGGCATTGACTCCAACATCAGAGTGAGATGCAATGATCAGTGTTGCCAGATATACAGATTTCTCCGTATTTATAAGGATCTTCGATGTATAATACAGATTGCCTCCGAATACAGATTTTTATACAGAATTCTCTCATATTGATAAGAAATATCATTTTATACTTTAAGTTGATTTAGTTATGAATTTAAAATTATGAATTCTAAAATTGAACACAGTAGAAAATATAAAGAATATCGATATCTTGGCGCTTTGGTGGTTAACATAGAGTTCAGAATAGGTCGGGGAATCCCGGGATTTAGGTAGTTCCAACATATTTCGCTCACGTTGCACTAGTTGCTCGAGATTAGTCGAAAAAGTCGGATTTCGACTAATCTCGAACCTGCTGACGATTTCAAACGATTGTATTTTATCCTAAGTAAATGAATTCTGTTTCTGTACCAAACCATATACATCCTTGTTTTCCAAAAAAAGGAGACAATTTCAATGCTCATGAGAGAACAATATTATTTAATAATCATGATCTCCATTAATTACAAATATGTATTTCATTTGATTCTGCACTTAGCCATGCGCCATACATATTGGCTGTTGGCATTGTATTTATAGGAATATAAAAACATGTTGAAGATGCTGACGTCATGAAAATCGAAATAAAACTAAAGATTTCCTAAGAACTTGAAAGAATTGATAAATTAAACCACAGATAAGATGTCAAATCTACAAAAAAGCGATGTTTCGATGATCATACAGATTTTATACAGATTTTTGCTAATCAACTACAGATAAATGGCTTTGGCCATCTGGCAACACTGGCAATGATAGAAATCAACTGATGTAGGGCAAAACATTGTGTTTTGCACAGTCTTACTAAATTATCATATTTTATTCGTTTTACCATCCTCATTAAAGTGTGGGACTTATTCAAAGTTTTATGAAGATTAATAGATTATATCTAACAATCGAGATGGCCTATTAGGAGTCCGGTTGTACGAATATTAAAAAAAATAAATCATTAAATTTCAAAGGTGAGCTATCTGAATCTTAGGAAATAATAATTTGTACACATTCTAAAATATGAGAGAAGTAAGTAGGTATTTGAAATGGAATCAGGGATTACTAAGAGCTGATATCAATTCTGCAGAATCGATCATATTTTTATTTGTGTATAGATAGGTACATCCTGATTTGACTATAAATTTTACATACATATTATTCTTAAGTAAAATATTTGATTGCTTTCAAATGATTATTCAAAATGTAAGTCTTTAGGCTGCGAATTATTTTTGTTTCCAAAAGAGAATCAAGAACTTGCGAACAAACGTAAGTTATTACATTCATGTTTATTGATAGAACTCAATCCTTCGACACCTATTAAATGTTTTATGAAATTTTCAATCAAAATAATAATCTATGAACGATGGCAATGTGGCTCTCAGTTTTGATCAGAGATATGGAGGTATCATATGTATCTCTGGTTTTGATTGAGGGTTTCCTTATCCAGGAGCGGATTCATTAATGTAGTGAAATTTCTGGATTTTTCATCAAACTTTATATCATTCAAAGAAGGATATCTTGACAACGGTACATTTTGGGAGAAATGATGAAGAATACTTTATTTTTCTAAAATGATTGTAGATTGTTATAATAACTTAAGCTAAACTTATCTGCTTTCTTGATGCTAATTTCTCATAGTTTTTTTAATTCGCGAGTCTATAACTAGGAAACGAGTGGAAGTCGGAAAAAACTGTTTTACGTTCTAAAATTTTATTTTGAGGATCGAGTTTGATTTTGACTTTTTTTGAATTGCTAACTTCCACAGGATGATGAATAAATAACTAATTTCTATCACAACTTATATTCTCACCTAATTCTTTCCAATTAACACAAGTAATTATAAGTAATTCAATATTTGAGTGAACTACAATTTTCATGAAAGCTGTTTTCTTTACACCAATATTGGGTCCAATGCATGAATGAATAGGGGTCGTTAATCTCCCTGGATTGACTGTAGTTTTTCCACAAGCAGGTTACAAAATTCTGAATTGGAACCTGGAAATATTCTGGAACCGTCGTACATCAAACCTTCCGGACCAGGAATCTTCTCTGTAGAAATATGCATTTAAAATATAATCTGACGCAACCGATGCACACCACATATTCAATTTCTCTTACCTCTCAACTAGTTCAAGACTCATAAATCCGCACAATGCGATTTGATAATCTTAATCAAGTTCAAGAATATCACGAATTGACTTTTGCTCAATTATCCGAATAATTATTCGATCTTCAATTAAAAATACTAATTTCTAAGCAAAAAGTCTGTCTTTCACAATCAACGGTGTCAGCGTAAAGAATGAAATTTTAATCTTGAATCAACCTGAAACATAACATAAGTGCGCATCGATCCCGTCAGACGAGTGTTTTTCGCGTGAAAATTCGAGGCGATGCATCTTCCAGCGATTCGGACGTTTATGAAAACCATGGAAGTAACACCACCCCTCCAAAAGGTGAAAATACCTGAGTATTTTCAGAAAATAGAAAATGCATCAGCCCGAGATCTTCTCAGAGTCACTTGTTCATCCATACCAAATGATTCATTAAAACTTAATACAAAAACTTTAAAATGAAACCAACCCTTACAAGAAAACCCCGTCTTTAAAAGAAATCAAACTTATGGTTTGACTGTAGAAAAAACTAAAATAAAATATTCCTAATATTCCTTAATGATCTAACCTGGATAATTATCAGTCGTATCTGGCTTCAAATCTTTGACATGATACTCTCCAATAGACCTACCATTTCTATCTTCGAGCTCATAAACGTTACTACCTAATTTCTTTTTTATTCTATGAGGTCCTGTAAATTTTCTGTCCAATTTTGCCGAAAAATGCTTTGATGCATCACCTTCACTGAATGAAACTGGTCTTCTACGAAGATCATATCTGTTTTTCGAATTCAGTGCAGCTTTCTTGATGTTTTCTCGTATGGCTTTATGAAGATTTTTTAAACCTTCACTTTTCCAATTCATATTTATTTCATTCTCCGAACCTGGTATCTTCCTCATTTCTAGAAATTCTTTGCCGTTAACAACCATTTCATGACCAAAATTAGCGAAATATGGCGTATATCTCGTCGTTTCGTGTTTTGATGTTCTTAATGCACAAGCTAGGTGTTGTAAATTTTGACTCCAGTTTGACTGTTGATTATTAATATAAGAACTGATAACTGTTTTCAGTACTCTATTGACACGTTCTGTAGGGTTATTTTGTGCATGATAATAAGCATTTCGAAAGGGTGTTACACCATATGTCTCCAAAAACTTGAGAAATTCATTACTACGACCGAACTGAGTGCCATTGTCTACTATTATATATTCTGGTACACCGAACATTAAGAATATGTGTTCAATATGTTTTATCACTATTTTTGCGGTGGAACTCTGAATAGGAGTGAAATGACTGAATTTACTAAAATAGTCTGTAGTCACTAAAATATACTTATAGCCATTGCTGGATGGTAATGGTCCAAAAAGATCACTCGACAACATTTGCCAACAATGTTTAATTTCTGGTCTTTTACCCATTTCTCCCGCCGGAGCTTTCTGCAAAGGTTTCTGACTACTGCATATCGAACATTTCCGCAAATAGCGATATACATCAGCTTTTAAATGTGGCCAAAAGTATTTTTGAATAATGCGATTGTATGTTTTGTATATACCTAGATGCTCACCGGTCTTAATGTCATCGTGATATTTTTTCAAGAGTTCGGACCTTTTATATTTCGGAATGACTTCTTTCCATTCATCAGATTCTAGTGAAAGATGTTTGAATCTGCTGGGTATATGAACATATATTTTGTTTTCAATGATCCGGTATTTTTGGTACCGTAAGGGATTCATTGAAATATTTTCAAACAACCTATCATACCATGTATCGCGTAATTGTTTGGTATCAAGAATCGCATTTTTTTTGCTTCTATCGATGTGATAGCCTTTTCAGGTGCTCTAGATAGGCAATCAGGCACAACATTTAATTTACCTTTTCTATGAACGATGTCAAAGTCATAGCTTTGCAATTTTAGACACCATCTTCCTAATCTACCCTTTGGATCCTTTAGATCATTTATCCACTTTAAGGCATAATTGTCAGTGACAACTGTAAATTTTCGACCTTCAATGTAACCCCTTAACTTTTCGATAGACCAAATAACCGCAAGAATTTCCAACTGCGTAGAACCAAACTTTGATTCGTTTTTTGTCAGAGATCTGGATAAATAACAAACTACATGATCTCGACCATTAAGGCTGGTTTTCCTGTCACGCTGACGGTCGGCGCTGATGGGTCAATATGTATGTAGCTATAGGTAGCGTTTTCGAGTCACGCGGCGCTGACGGCTGTCAGCGCTGAGCTATATTCGCGCACGTACGCGCCGGCGCGTCGGCGCCGCTGACTAGCTGGCGCCGACAAGCCTCCACATTCAGTGAGCCAGAGACAATAGCATCCTTCTATTTCTCAATGTGATCAGCGGGATCCGAGATGACCGATCAGCGCTGACCGTCAGCGCCGACCGTCAGCGTGACAGGAAAACCAGCCTATATGTTTGGTATAAGACGCATCCCAAACCATGCGCTGATGCATCGGTTTGAAGAATAAAAGGAAAGTCCCAATTTGGACATGATAGTATAGGAGGTGATACAAGTGTGGTCTTTATTTTATTAAAAGCTTCTTCACATTCACTTGTCCAATTCCATTTCATGTTTTTCTTTGTTAGTCTAGTAAGTGGCGCTACTATTGATGAAAAATCGGGAACGAACCTACGATAGTACGAAAGCATGCCTATCACACGTTTTATGTCTTTTGGACACTTTGGTTTTGCCATTTCTAAAATAGCTGATATTTTTTTTAGGATTAACTGATAGTCCGTTTCTATTAACTACAAAACCTAAATAATCCAACTGATCTCTACAAAACACGCATTTTTCTCTTTTTAAGGTTAAATTGTTTTGCCTTAGTCGTACAAATACTTCCTCCAGAATTTTATTATGTGTTTCAAAATCTGGTGCTACTATGATCAAGTCATCGAGGTATACGAATACGAATGGTTTTAGATCATTGAAAAGTTTATCTACTAATTTCTGAAATGTTTGAGTGGATCCATGTAATCCCATCGCAAGGCGTTTATACTGAAAGTGGCCTTTTCCTGGCACAGTAAAAGCTATTGCTATATTGTTTCGAGTTATCATCTAGTGGTACTTGCCAAAATGCATTCTGAATATCCAGTGACGTCATATATTTTGCATCTCCAAGAGAATCGAGGATTTCGTGGACAAAAGGTAATGGATAATTTGGTTTAACCGACACTTTATTTAGTTGTCTGAAATCAGTGACAAATCTATAGGTATCATCCTTTTTCTTAACCATTAAAATTGGTGAACACCATTCTGATTTGCTGGGTTCAACTACGCCCAGTTCAAGCATACGGTCCAATTCCTCATTTATTTTATTTTGCATAGTTGGACTCACACGATAATATCTTTGTTTGACTGGTTTTGTGTCATTTTTTATTTCAATTACATGTTTTATAGCGTCAGTACAACCTAATTTGATATCTTTATTACCCTCAAAATATTTATCGACTATAGAATTAAGCGTCTTTTGTTGATCAGTTGATAAGTCCTTTGAAGATTCCAAAGAACAACTAGAATTTGAAAAAATGTTTCTATTCGAGTCCTTTTCAGAAAAGCACCATTCCTGTCTTCGTAAATCAGGAATTATCCCCATTTTCACCCAGAAATTTGTCCCCAGTACCAAGATGTGACGCAGTGATGGTATTACGTAAATATTGAAAACAACAGTTTTATTTTCTAGTGAAATTGGAACGCAAACTTTTCCTATGCATGGTGAACTTTCGTTGTTCGCCACTATACAACTGTGTACATCAGTCCTTTCCAATTTTAATCCTTTTGACTCTAGAATTTGCCAACCCTCGCCATTCATGAAAATGTTATTAGCTCCACTGTCCAAGAGTGCACTGAATTTATGACCGAATATATCAACTTTGATAAAAGGACACTGGTTATCATCCATTTGTGACAAAATATAATTAAGTACAAATGATAGATTTTCTACATTTGGTTTTACTATGTTAGAATGAAGTTTAGAGGAAGAGGTCGATTCAGAATTCGTATTGCTTGAGTCACGACCTAATGAACTCAAGCTTTGAAGAAGTTTTTTGAATAAGAACAATTTGGGCATGTATTCTTTGTATACCCTACTTTATTGCAATTAAAACATTTAATTATTTTCGAGGGGCAATTTCTAGCAATATGTTTTGATGAATTACATTTGAAGCATTTTCTTTCCTCGCTTAGATGTTTGCGTTTATCATTATATCCGAAACCAGGTGAAGGTGCATATCCTTCACGAGAACAATTCCCTGAGCAGTGTGGAGAAGAACGTCTGAATTTGTTATAGGATACTTTCTTATCATGACTATTGGATCTAGTGTGATTATGATCCCTAGAACTACTTCTTGAACTATGATTACTATGAGTTCGGTTTGATGAACTACTGTTTTGTCTCTCCCTACGAGAGATGCCTCTTGTTGAGTTAAGAGTGACGTTAGGAACTGATGACGATGGTTCGTTGTTATATTCTGAATCAAATATTGGCGATATCCTTTCCTGAAAGGTGACATGTTCGTTGTAGTGGTTTGAAATGAAATCTATTTTATTTACAAGTTCAATTAATTTTTCTTCAGAGTTAATCGTATCTAAGACTAATCTGTCACGATATTTTTTCAATAAATTGGAACGGATTTTTGAAATGCGTTTTTCTTGCGAGTACGGTTGTGGTAAAAGATCCATTAACTCACCAATTCGCGCTACGTAAGTACCAACACCCTCAACTTCAAGTTGTTTACAATTTTTTATCAATTCTTTGACGTGTTTTGCGTAATGTGATGGTAAAAATTCTCTCTTCAGACGGTCGCACAAATCTTGCCAGGACGTGATTTTGTCTTTAATATGTCTGAACCATACTGAAGCATTATTTTCCACTAAATATTCAAAATTTTCTAGAAGTTTTCTTTCGGTTATTTTATGAGATTTACTGTATTGATCTACTTTCCTAATGAACATGAGAACATCTAAGCTATTTCTATATGTGCCTCTGAATTTTATATTCCATTTGGTAATGGGTATATAATCAAGATCATTAATTACGACCTTTTTTAGAGAAGTAATATCGCTCTCACCGACATCATTCTCAGTTGATAAAGATTCATCTAATAAAATCTTTTTCAATTCAATGAACTCTGTGAACAGTGAATTTGACGCTTTTGTTAATTGATCAACTACTTTTAACTCATCTTCTTTTGTTGCACTTAAGCGATTTAACCTTTCTTGTAAATGCCAAAATGAAACATCCAAGTATGAAACTAATTTTTCAGTAAATATACATTTCAGTTTTTTAGTTAGTATACTCAATATTTCTTTGCAGGTTTGTATTTCCGTGTTTGTATCTAAATTAAGCCCTTCTGGAATTCCAATAACAACAGTACCTTTTAAATTTACGTAAGCATTAAGATGTTTTGCTAATTCTAATTTATTTTCTTTGGATACTGTAAAACCTCTTATATTCAATTCATAAACAAGCCAAGAACGATCTAACAATTCAAAGTCGAAGTTAGACATTTTCTCCCTACTTCAACGTGGAATCGAAATCCTCCCGAAAGTATATTGTTGACGAAAAAATAAAAAGATATAGTCAATTGTGGCATAGGATGAAAAACTGTCTCACCTATATCTGGCTTCGCCAAGCTCTAAAATGATATAAAATCCGGAAGGACCGATGCAGGACGTTCCAGCGGTGATTTTGACTCCCCAATCTTGGTGTTTCCAAATTTTTCTAAAATAACTCCAAAAATCTCCAATGTGTTCCTAATTCCTAATTCTCAGATAAAATCAATTAGAATAATGAATCAAAATAATGAATGCAGTAAAAAAACTATGTCAACATGAAAAACAGATGAAACATGTGTGATCCTATATATCGACAATAATTTAACAATGGTCTGAATAATCCTATTCAACAGCCTACAGAAATCAGCAATAAACCGTATCGGAACCAATTTTTTACGTTCTAAAATTTTATTTTGAGGATCGAGTTTGATTTTGACTTTTTTTGAATTGCTAACTTCCACAGGATGATGAATAAATAACTAATTTCTATCACAACTTATATTCTCACCTAATTCTTTCCAATTAACACAAGTAATTATAAGTAATTCAATATTTGAGTGAACTACAATTTTCATGAAAGCTGTTTTCTTTACACCAATATTGGGTCCAATGCATGAATGAATAGGGGTCGTTAATCTCCCTGGATTGACTGTAGTTTTTCCACAAGCAGGTTACAAATTCTGAATTGGAACCTGGAAATATTCTGGAACCGTCGTACATCAAACCTTCCGGACCAGGAATCTTCTCTGTAGAAATATGCATTTAAAATATAATCTGACGCAACCGATGCACACCACATTTTCAATTTCTCTTACCTCTCAACTAGTTCAAGACTCATAAATCCGCACAATGCGATTTGATAATCTTAATCAAGTTCAAGAATATCACGAATTGACTTTAGCTCAATTATCCGAATAATTATTCGATCTTCAATTTAAAATACTAATTTCTAAGCAAAAAGTCTGTCTTTCACAATCAACGGTGTCAGCGTAAAGAATGAAATTTTAATCTTGAATCAACCTGAAACATAACATAAGTGCGCATCGATCCCGTCAGACGAGTGTTTTTTGCGTGAAAATTCGAGGCGATGCATCTTCCAGCGATTCGGACGTTTATGAAAACCATGGACGTAACAACTGTTGATTGGAAATTATGTATCATAGCTATAGAAAACTTAACCCCAAAATTTATTCCATTCGGAATATCCATGTCAAAGATAGAAAAGAAAGTCTGATTTTTTTCGAACTTTCAACAGCCTTTATCTCTTTACCAGAGCCGAATTTGGAAAAATGGTAAATGAAAAATGTGTTTTATTTGACGAGAGGAATCTTTGGTTAAAATGAATGCACAACTTAAAGACTCACCCTGTATATGATGTTTCCGGATTGTAGCCTGTCCATTTGCAAAGCTGTTAATTTAGCTGGCTGCATTGCCACTAATATCTGCGATGTTGTAGCGATGTAACCAAAATAAATCTAGTCTTTTGCACCCTGACGGTTGTGCGAGTAGGGATTGCAATCCGGAAAACCCCGACCGGAAATCTGGCGGATCCGGCATCTTTCATCCTATACCGGATCCGGTACTAATATATACCGGATCCGGCATAGGATTCGGATCCGCATTTTTGTCATATTTGACTTGATATCAACGCTGATTCTTCTGGAACTTCAAATTCTCCCCTCTCTTAGTAGGCCTCCCAGATTCTACTGCATCACTGGCCCTGTTTAGTATCTAATTCGTCTGTTTCTTCATGATTATTTTTTGACAATGAAGCCAACAAGTGTGGAAGCTGAAAGGGCTCCTTCTGCAGCAGGCTATAATTTGTAACTCCTCAAAGAGTCGACTCAATAAACGCCATTTGTTTTTTAAGATCCTTTTTCCAAAATCAAAATTGACTTCTAGTAATGCTCATTGAAATAAATAATATATTGTGGTTATTGTGCAATACAAGAGACAGATGATCTCAATTTCACAGAATGTATACTGCATTCACTTTTATAAAGTCTCCCAGTTGGCCATGAAAGTTTGACACATTTCACCATGTATATTTTGAAAATGTTAGGTTATAGTAATTTTCCTGTCAGATAACTACGCAACGTTGTCCTCTCGACATAAAGGTCGTAGAAATTACGTATTTTTCACTATGTGAATTTACTTCGGAATAATGAATTTGAGATGATATTATGTGAATTCAACAATTCCAAAGACCTAGTGACTGGTGAAGAACATTTTTCCTCTGTTGTTACTGGAAATATTTCATGTATATAAACTGGTTGGAAGATTAAGTTATGCTATTTTCTTATACGGAAATTAAGAATCAAGTGTTGAAATTTTAATGAAATATAATGGATAGAGTAGTCCGTTACATCGGGATAGTTCATTTGAAAAAAAATGGGTTCAAGCCCTGTGGACAGGAGCTTTCTGGCGCTCTAGTTCAAACAGACAAATTATATCTGGTATTGGTTTCTCAGAGTTGGGAATTATATAAATGTATTCATATGATAGAACTGCATCAAAAAGGAAATTCAATTCAAATAATAGTTTATTTATCAAGATTAAATGAGCAATCATGAGAATGAGAACTGCACCACATTTTCAAAATTTTTTTTGACACTTTGCGGTAATCTAGTCAATACAAAACTTCACATGCGTATGAAGGTCATGATTCTACAATTTGATGCTAAATTTCAGATAGATCGAGTGATCGGTTTCGGAAATATTCAAAAAAATATATTTTTACTAAAATCGGCCATAACTCCGAAACCCCTTGATGGATTTCGCCCATTAACGAACTTGTCCGAGATATTTACGCTCCAAAACCACCTTGCAATTTTCAATCCGCTAACTCCTTTCGTTCGAGAGTTATCGTGCCTACGGCCGGTCGGCCGGCCGGACATAATCGATTTCGCACTCGGATTCTTGATCAGTGAGTCGAACCAAATCATTTGAGACCATTTTCAGCCAAAAATTCCAAAATTACAGAAACTTGGGCAAATTGATAAGCACTCTGTTCCGAGGAACTAGAGCGCCAAAAAAACAAGTTTCGTATGACAATTGCCCAAAACAGGTTTAAAGTACCTACAAATAGTAGGTATTCCATAAAACATGTATAAAAGAAGATAAGTAATAATAAATTACCTTGTAATCGATCAAAAATTTCCTGATCTACGTTCACAAAATTTTCTCCTCTCTCGAACTACAGTATTATGCTTTCAATATTTACGTAATATTTTCAAACATTTTCGGGTGAGGTCCCCGTTGCATCGCTAAAATACGAGTATTTCAACCCCAATATTCTTGAAGTTACAATATTCCCTTCTGTCAAGTTGACTTTATGACAATTCATACATAGAATATACATAGAATAATTATATCAATCTGTGAAATACGATTTACATTGAAATTTTGAAAAATCATATCTCCGAAAGTATTAGCTTGTTAGAGTTAAAAATGATATGAATGGATTCTTATGATAAAACTGCTTACTAAAAAAAATTTAATTTGGAATTTGTTTTGTAAGAAAAAAATTTTTTCTTATTACTCCGAAACCTTCTGTCCGATTTTGCCAAGTAGCGCACTTAGCCGAGATATTCATCCCCCAAACCTACTCTGAAAATTTCAACTCTCTAGCTCATTCCGTTCGAGAGTTATCGTGCCTACGGCCGGAGGGCCGGACCGGCCGGACAGAATGAATTTCGACCACGGATTCTTGATCAGTGAGTCGAACCAAATCGTTTAAGACCATTTTCATCGAAATATTCGAAAATTACAGACATTTGGGCAAATTGATAAGCACTCAGTTCCGAGGAACTAGAGCGCCAAAAAGAATAAAAGTACCTGAATAACCCGGGAGGAAAATTTCTAAACGAACAGACGTATCTATAGAATTCCCCACTTCTCCTTGTTGCACACGGGGCCGTAGCCAGGGGGGGGCATAATGGGGCAATGCCCTACCTTTAATTTCCAATGCCCTACCTTAAAAAATAGTAACAATTTAAATAATATGCTAAGGAAAATGTTTTTTCATATTGTGACGTGAGGAAAAAAGTTATTACTCGCAAAGCAATTCCGAATTAACCACACGCTACATTTTGAGAAGCACCTCCATGTACTAATTCCTACCCTGAAAATTGCAAGTCCCTATCTCCTCTCGTTCGAATGTTATCGAGGCAACGGTCACCCATCCAGCTACTGAACTCACACAAGGCTGCTCGGATCTCCAACAATATAGATCCGATCATGTTCAAACTTGGAACTTGGCAGTAGAGTTAGGTTCTGAGGCTCTCGAAAAATTTCAGCGATGTCGGACGAATAGTTTTTGATATATAGAATTGTTTTCAATGATTTTTTAAAAATGTTGTTGTGATAAGATCCTCACGAAATTTCGCAAGAATTTTTGCGCTGGCATTCTACAACTGAGAACCATGTGCGAATAATTGGATCGCTTTTGTATAGATGGGTATGACTCCAAAACCGTTTGGCCAATTATGCCTATGTACAAACCTCAAACGTCCCATTTAGATGCACAACCTAACCCGAAAGTTTCAAGTCGCTATCTCTTTCTGTTCTCAGTTTATCCTGACATAAATAATATTTTTTAATATATTTTTTTAAATTTTTTAGTGATACGTTTCTCACAAAATTCCACAAGCGTCCGTAGGTTTGTATTCTACAACTACTCATCAAGTTTCAATTCGATCGGATTTGTATTGGTTGAAAACAAAATGATTACTCGGAAACCATTGGGCCGATCATGCCCATTAACGAACTTGTCCGTCGTATTGGGATGCGCCACCTATACTGAAAATTTCAAGTCGCTATCTCTTTCCGTTCTCAAGTTACCAACGGACGGCCGGCCGGCCGGCCAGAATCAAATTTGAACTCGAATTCTTCATCAGGGAGTCGAACCCAATCGTTTCAGACCATTTTCAGCAAAAAATTCGAAAATTACAGACATTTAGGCAAAATGATAACGCGATGTTCCCCAGAACATACGCGATAAAATAAGATTATCGTTAAGTGTCTGACGAAAGAGTCTGATATAGACTCCGAAACGTTACGAAATAGTTCTTTCATCGTTGTTGTTTTCGTTATTGTTTGTTAGGCAACCTGGTTCGATTGATTATAATAATAATAATAATAATAATAATAATAATAATAATAATTTATTCAACACTCCTTGGTTCCACAGCTTTCACAAATTTGTCGCATTATTCCATAATATACAAACTTAAACCATACTTTAGGACCTATAGGGGGCTTAAGCCCGTGCATAGGGTTGAAACTTACACTAACATCAATCAACAAAAAGAAAAAAAATTATATCTCCATACCTCCCATACAATTAATATATTTTTCCAAATTATTAAATTGATACCATACCCTATTATCACATACAATACTACATCATCCAAAGGTTTTTTCCCCAACAGTAAAAAATTTCCCCTAACCTCAGAATAAATTCCAACATCACAGCCCGTTTTACCACATTTAAATTACATCTAATAGAATGATTTGTTCTCTTATTCTTTTTTTAATTGTTTTTTTACTCAAGTTCAACACCTTTGGGTGTCCTATCGTTAAGGGGTGTAAAGGTAGTTCCAGACTTTTGTTTCTTGTTATGCTTGCACTGTGTTCATATTCATTTTTTAAAGCATCATAATTTTGAACTATGGAGTTGACCACAAAAGACTGCCTGATGTTCAAAGGTCTATTCGGATCTTCATTGCTGATTCCAATGATTTTTAGTATTCTTCTTTGCAATCTTTTCAACGGTTCCAAGGCTGTATCATAAAGTCCTCCCCAACCAATAATTCCATATGTGACAACACTATGAAACAAACCATAATATACCTGCAACAGCTGATGTTTTGTCATTACCTCCCTCAACTTATAAAAGACAAACACTAAGTACTTAGTTTTCTTTACAATACTGTGTACATGTATATTCCACCTCATATGTTGATCGTATGCAATTCCCAAATATCTACAAGATTCAACTCTCTTTAAATTGATATCGTTCACCTCTATTTCTATGGATTCAGGGATGGAATCACAATAGCTGCCAAAAGTTAAAAATGCAGACTTCTGGATGTTGATTACCAGTTTGTTCTTATGTAACCATGATAGTACTTCATTTAATTTGGTACTCAAATTTTCGGCCAATTCATCCCAACAGCTTCCAGCCACAGGTACAACAGTGTCATCAGCATACTTCACAAGTTCAGGATGGAAATTCAACAAATCATTGATATATAGAATGAATAACAGTGGGCCCAATATAGACCCCTGCGGCACGCCTACATTCGTTGTTACTGGGTCACTATTCACTCCATTTATCTTCACTGTTTGTGTTCTGTTCTGTATGTAACTTGAAAACAACTGTAGACCAATCCCTCTTACTCCCATTCTGCACAACTTCTCAAGCAGAATGTGATGATCCACCAGATCAAAAGCCTTGGAGTAATCTAGAAAAGCCAGTATAGTTGGCATACCGGCTGATAAGCTGCTATATATAAATTCACTTATCACTGCTATTGCATCATTTGTACTCTTCCCCTTCCTGAATCCAAATTGTTTCATATTAAGTAGCTTACACTCATCCACAAAGCTGCTCAATCTATTGAATATTATTCTTTCAAACACCTTAGCTATATTCGAAATCAGGGCAATCGGTCTGTAATTCGTCATCAAGCCCCCATCTCCGGCTTTATATACAGGACATATTTCTGCTGATTTGAGTTGCTTAGGCCATTTAGCTGTTATAATGGATCTATTGAATAGGTTAGATAATATCCCTGATATATATGGTGAAACCAATTTCAGAATGAACGCGTGAACGATTGCTTCTGACAAATATCTTGTGTTTCTTACGCAGAAGCATTTCACAAAATTATTTTTTTTTTATTTTATGGATAGGTATTTTCAGAGTTTGGGAGAGAAAACCCAGAAAGAAACCATTTAATAATGAATATACCTCCCACAGTCTCATTTAATTATTATGGTATTTCTGGCCTTTGAAAAGAGAAGAACTGATTCAGTTGATCTGAATGAAGTCCTTCGCATATTTAATAATATGGCAAATCGAAGGACTCAGGGGTTTTGAGGAAGATTTTTATCAACGTTATAATAATCACAATATGTTAAAAGGAATAAAATAAACCTGAAGAAATAAGTATTTTAATATTAACTACCTATTTCACTCAAAAGTAGGTACGATGAAAATTGATTCTTCAGATCACATCAAGTAAATTTTTTTACTTCTGCCCTACCCGTAACCTCCATTGCCCTACCTTAAATTCATCTCTAGCTACGGCCCTGGTTGCACAACTTGAAATACACCACTTTCAAAATGTAGTAGTATATACTACATGACCGAGTCGCTGTTAAACCTCAATAAAATATAGTGATAGGATTGGAAACTAAGTATTTGCATTCGAGAGTTCAACATGTCCTGAGACAGAATGAAGTTTTCCTGTTGCAGATTTCAGTTCTGTATAGAATTTCCTGATACTTTTCAAAGTGAATAGTTCTTTATTATTCGAAGATGATGGTGTGTGATAATATCTTGTCTAAGATGGAAGATTATGTTGAGAGTAGAAATTGGGATTGGCAACGTCTCAGAGAATTGTTTTGAAATAATGACGATATATCAGGAGTGCCAACCTGCCTTAGTTTTAGTTACAAAAACGTGATATACCTAAATCATGGCCAACCGGGAGACTTTATAAAAGTGAATGGAGTATAATGTACTTTATTTATTTGATATTTTGATACTGTGAAAACTGGAAGTGGAAGTACCAGAAACTCGTTTTGTTATTAGAATTTTATGATTAATTTCATATTTTGTTACTGTGAAGTAAGAAATAAGGAGTGTAAGAAAATAGTTGTGTTATTTAAATTTTATTTGTTCGTCATTACATTAGATATAAAGTTTATTTTGTTTATATGTTTTTCAATCAACTACATTACGAAGTACAATCAGATTGGATTTTGTAACGTAGAGTTCATTCTGGACAGAAAAGAGAAAATAGTCTTGACTTGACCAATCCGGCCGGATCTGGTCCCGATCCGGCAGGATTCTTGAAAAACCGGTAAAATCCGGCCGGATTGTAATCCCTATGTGCGAGTCAAATTTTACAATTCCAGATGGCCTTCAAAATAACAATTCTCTCGATTCCATCTGGTTGTCTGAAGCCATACAAATTGTTGGTCTTCTCTACTGCCACCAACCATATGCTTGTGGTCATTAATTTACCACTATATGGTCAGCACCACATTCATACAGAACCGTCATGAAGAATACTCCTTCCTAATTGATTCCAAAATACAGTGATTGGGAAAGCATCGGTTAATCACACTCTTTTATTGCACTTCATCCTATGAAAATTTCTTCCATAGCTACCGACGAAACGTGGACCAAATCTAAGATTTACCGTTTCTGAAATGCAAATATTTTTCCACAGCTCCCAAACCATGTGCTGATCACACTTGCAGAATGTTTTGTCCCCATGGATTTGCCCTGGATAAAGATGGCTGCCCTATGTGTCGTTGCAGGGACCCATGCAATGATGTGAGATGTCCAAACGCTCTGGAATGTCAACTGGAAGACTTGGCTTGTGCAGATCCTCCATGTCCTCCTGTACCAACCTGTGAGTCTTCATTTGTTATAAGTTATTATATCACAATATATTGAAAAATAGGGCACTCAATGTACTTATCAATCTGCCCAAATGTCTGTAATTTTCGAATTATTGGATTAAAATGGTGTTCAACGATTTGGTTCGACTGACTGATCAAGAATCCGTGGTCAAAATCGATTCTGTCCAGCCGGCCGTAGACAAGATAACTCTCGAACGGCATGTGCTAGACAGTTGAAGTTTTCAGAGTAGGTTTGGGAGATAAATTCCTCGGATAAGTTCGTTATTGGGCAAAATCGGCCTTATGGTTTCGGAGTAACGAAAAAAAAATTTTGTATTCCATAACAGATTTCAAATTAATTTTTTTATAAGATTTACTTCCATCGTAAGAATCATCATTGATATAATTTTCAATTCTAACAAATTAATACTTTCAGAGATATGAGTTTTCAAAATTCCAATATTAAATCTTAACTCTATGATTTCACAGAATGCTGTAATCCAAAATTTTCGTCCGTATCTATGAATACCATGATATGTGTCCTTACATGTCAACCAAGTCATCTCATCTACAGATAAGAGACATGTCAAACAAAGTATGAATAAATGCTAAATGACCAATGAAATACCCTCAGCTATCGTAGATAGCTCTTGGATAAATCAATATCATGATGGAAGTATATACTTTGGTAACTTAATCAATTGGGTTCAAAATATCTCCAGTAAAAACGGAAATGGAATATTGGCTCTTGAGTAGAATCGGTCTGGTGATTTCGGATTAATAATGTTTGGGACTCGTTGAATTTAATTTCTGTTATGATGTTTGATGTTCATTTATTTTATGACGCAGTTCTATCATAAGAATCCATTGATATTGTTCCCAACTCTGAGAAACCAATACTTTCGGAGATATGATTTGTCAAAGCTTCAACAAGAGCGCCATACTCTACTGTCCACAGGGCTTTTCCACTTTTTGTTAAATGTCAAGATTGAAATTCAGAATTCTTCCATATAGAAGAAGAAATCGATCATTGAAGAATGCAATAAAAGTGTTGTTTCGAAAGTGATATTCTGACCGCGTATAACCTCCGTCTTAGACGGTCAGTCTGGTATCAGTCTAGCATCAGTATTACCATCAGTCCGGATCATCAGTCCATCAATCAACGAATATAGAACCAATTTCCGTCAATCTCCCATCAATCCATGATTGATGTGATGCGAGACTGATACCAGACTGACCGTGTAACTTCCGTCTATATGAGTAGACTGATGGATTGATGATCCGGATTGATGGTAAGACTGATGCTAGATTGATGCGATAATGATACCAGACTGACCGTGTAACCTCCGTCTATGACGGAGGTTACACGTCTGGTATCAGTCTCGCTTCACATCAATCATGGATTGATGGGAGATTGACGGAAATAGGTTCTATATTCGTTGATTGATGGACTGATAATCCGGATTGATAGGAATACTGATGCGAGACTGATAACAGACTGACCGTGTAATATCCGTCTAAGTCAGTCACGGTCAGTCTGGTATCAGTCTCGCATCAGTATTCCCATCAATCCGGATCATCAGTCCATCAATCAACGAATATAGCACCTATTTCCGTCAATCTACCATCAATCCATGATTGATGTGATGCGAGATTGATACCAGACTGACCGTGTAACTTCCGTCATAAACGGAGGTTACACGGTCAGTCGAGAGTCAGCGAGACTGATACCAGACTGACCGTGTAATCTCTGTCTAAGACGGAGATTACACGGTCAGTCTGGTATCAGTCTCGCATCAGTATTCCCATCAATCCGGATCATCAGTCCATCAATCCTCGAATATAGAACCAATTTCCGTCAATCTCCCATCAATCCATGATTGATGTCATGCGAGACTGATACCAGACTGACCGTGTAACTTCCGTCTAAGGGTATTAGTGAAATCAAGAGTCCTACCAGGAAAGATGTTCAATGCATAGTTGGTTCTGTGAAGATCCAATCGGAAAAGCAATCTATTACGCGTTATTCTATCCGACAAATTGAAGGGAATAATATATAGGACGTCCATGCAATCGATCTGACCATTCAGGAGTATATACATAAAATTTAGATCAGCTACTTGTCGTCTGACTGAAAGCTTGATTGCTTAATTACTCAATCTGTACAGTTTATTTTTATGTTATGTTCATTAATGACCATTTTATACTTGACGCTGAGTTCCTAATCTAAAAGACTTGGAATCTTTCGAACACTAGGGAACTAGAGACTCCATTGAGCCAAAACACCTCTTGTCCGGTGCATATTTGTTTTTTTTCTTGGACTCCCATCTCCAAAAACTGGGGGCCACAGTTATCCGTACCCCTTGCGCAGGCTGGCCCTGCAGGTCCCTTATCGCCACCTGTGTTGCTGCAGTAGATAGTCATGACCCAGTGATGCCCTGAGCAGTAGAAGTAATTTCAACTCATATATCTTTTTTCAAGTTTTGGATCCCCAAACTAGAGAGGCATAGCCATTTATAAGGTTTTGTGGGATAATTACTCATCATAGATAATGTAAGGTTATTTTAGATTAGATAAAGTTTCCTGTACAAGAACACTTATATGTTCTGAAGAAACCCTGAAATCTATTCAAGATTCCATTAAGAATAATATTTTCAATCAAAATATAGGTATAATATCACGATCTATATTAAAAAATAGATACTTTGTTGTGAGCTTCAAGGCAATTTTCCTATCCATCAAACATACCAAATGTCAAATTGCGAAACACAGAGAAGCGAAGAATACCAAATATCAAGGCTCAACAACCAACAGTGCACATTACATCGACAACAAAAAAATAAGGTATACGTGTCGATATTATCAGATAATCGAATGTAATTTTCGGAAACAATGAGCTGTTTCGCTCCCTATGACAAACGTTTCGTGATCGTCGGATCTGCCCGCTCAAATGTCGATTCTTTGGAATTTCTCCACATCGTCCGTGAACTTTCAGAGAGGAGAGGCGAGCATCTCGAAGATGAAGAATTCGATTCCCATGGTTTCGACCTCAAAAACACACCTATCACGATGTTCATATTTAAATACGGGTGTATTATGTTCAAACCTTACTGCTTGCAACAATCGTTTCTCTCTGCACAATTGAGAATTGCTTTTAGGTCGAAGGTTAAAAGAAGACGCTGTTGGGCGTTGGTATTTCTATGTTTTCCTTGTACCTCTCGAAGCAAAGCGTAGTAGACCTTGATGGTAATTGATGTATGTACTACTGTGTCAAGAATGAATCCAGTCACTTTCGATGTGGTATATCGGATATAACGAAGGGTTTTTCCATGGGGAGTCTCGATTTTTGAATGTGAAGTAACCAAGTAGTTTGGAGGTTCAGTTTTCAATGTTCAAATCCGATTGAATTTGCTGGATGGTGTTCGATATGTTGATTTTGTTCTTTGATTGGATCAATGATTTGCTGTTAACTTGTATATACCCACGGTTCGAGATAGCCCTTCACTCTAAAGGGGTTTACTAAAAGACACATGTTCATCCATTATTATAGTTTGAGTGGAAAGGTTTAACGGGTAATTCCGCAAAAGGTGCAAAAGGAAATTATTATAGTTTGAGTTCACTTTGGACTGATTACGAACACCACACTTTTAACTACACACTTGTCCACTACACCCAATTATGATCTAACCCCTATTAACCACTCATTATTGTTCTCACTAATGCCCTTTATGGCTAAGGGTATAATGACAACCCATACTTGAGTGTTGAAATTGATGGCATGCTATAGTAACGCTACGTCTTTGAAGATGGAAACTTTCTTTGCGAAACATAATATGTCAGACGAGAAAAACTGTAGTGGACAAGAGTGTAGTTACTTTTGTAGTAACCACTCATTGTTCTCAGTAATCGATTTATGACTGAAGGTATAATGTTAACTCATACTTGAGCGTAGTAATTGATAGCATGATAGATGGAAACATCGTTTCCGAAACATATGCAGGTGACAAAATTTGTAGTGCACAAGAGTGTAGTTACTAGTCAATCATCTATTAACCATCAACAAATATTCCCTTGAGATCTGGGATAGCCAGTTCATCGCTCAACCTCCCCCCAAAGAGCGAAGCGTCATTCAGAGAGATACGTACCAGTTTAATGGTTGTTACCAATCATCAGCATAATGACAAACAAAGGATCTCTAGAAAACCTAAACCCGATTGTGACGAAGTTCCAGAAAGGCACCACCTAGGAAGATCTCCAAGTCTCTGTGATGCGGAAACCTTGAGCAATGCTGATAACGTTCATTCTTTTGTCGCAAGAGAGAGTGAGATACTGCTTACTATGACAACATTGTGACGTAATAACCATCCGTTTAGTGTAGTTAGAGCAGACCCCAAACTAGTTCGCTATTATCTAACAAATGTCGAGCGTATATCTTTTGACAGGCCTTTAGAATCTTTAGATTGTCGCTGGACATAAAAAGTAATGTTATTCTGATTTGAGTTGTCTGTGGACCAGTTATAAACAACCATATAGCGAATAACTTCGCCACAAATCTTGTCTTGCCTTATCTTGACGGTGGAAACGATATTCCCATCTTCTGAGATGAAATGTTACTAAAGCAGGGTATCTATTACTCTACTTAAATATGGGCTGACATCGACGCCTTCTAGAGTTTCCAAGTACAATTTATTGACATTTTTCTACAATTTGACGGAATATTCCGGAAATTAAGTGGCTGGGCCCCATATGCTCTTAATACCTAATTTTCCTGGTTTGTTGTCCGACGTAGAACTTAATTTTAACATTTAATTTCATACATAAATACCCGAATCATGTTTTCAAGTTTTGGAAGCCAGTTTATTATTGCCCCAGAGTGCTCATCAATTTGCCCAAATGTCTGTAATTTTCGAATTTTTGGCTGAAAATGGTCTCAAACGATTTGGTTCGACTCACTGATCAAGAATCCGTGGTTGAAATCGATTCTGTCCGTCCGGCCGTCCGTTAACACGATAACTCTCGAACGAAAGGAGTTAGAACATTGAAATTTGCATGGTAGGTTTGGAGCGTAAATATTTCGGACGAGTTCGTTAACGGGCGAAATCCACCAAGAGTTTTCGGAGTTATGGCCATTTTTAGTAAAAATATTTTTTATGAATATTTCCGAAACTGGCCACTCGATCTATTTGAACTGTAGCATCAAATTGTAGAATTTTGTTTCTACAATAACTCTTGAAACGAATAAGCTAGGCACTTGAAATTTCCAGAGTAGGTTTAGAAGATAAATATCTCGGTTAAATTCGTTATTGGGCAAAATAGGCCGGATGGTTTCGGAGTAACGAAAAAAAAAATTGTTTTTAACTTACAAATTTCAAATTCAATTTTTTTTAAGATGCAGTTTCACTTTAAAAATCCACTGATATAATTTTCAACTCTAACAAGCTAATACTTTCGGAGATATGATTTTTCGAAATTTCAATAATGAATCGTATATCTATGTTTTTGGCGCTCTAGTTCCTCGGAACTGAGTGCTTATCAATTTGCCAAATGTCTGTAATTTTCGAATATTTCGATGAAAATGGTCTTAAACGATTTGGTTGATTCACTGATCAAGAATCCGTGGTCGAAATTCATTCTGTCCGGCCGGTCCGGCCGTAGGCACAATAACTCTCGAACGGAATGAGCTAGACAGTTGAAATTTTCAGAGTAGGTTTGGGGGATAAATATCTCGGCTAAGTTCGTTACTGGGCAAAATCGGACAGATGGTTTCGGAGTAACAAAAAAAAATTTTTTTTTCACAGAACAAATTCCAAATTAATTTTTTTGGCGCTCTAGTTCCTCGGAACTGAGTGCTTATCAATTTGTTCAATAAGTAGTTTTACGATAAGAATCCAATGATATCATTTTCAACTCTAACAAGCTAATACTTTCGGAGATATGATTTTTCAAAATTTCAATGATAAATCGTATTTCACAGAGTGATATAATTATTCTATGTATGAATTGTCATAATGTCAACTCATTTTCCTGAGACATGTCATTATCTAATCAATCGAAGAATTCTGAGCTAAGTGAGAAAAATCTCAGTTGTTTGCTCCGAAATTAGTTTTTCTCAGAAAAGTCTTACATTTCGGAACGGAATATGAAGTAAGAGATCTGAGAGTAGTGAGACTGCTTTTCATCCATAGACATAGAATGCAAATAGAATGTAAATATTGAAAACATAATTCTGCAGTTCGAGATAGGAGAAAATTTGGTGAACGTAGATTAGGAAATTTTTGATCGATTACAAGGTAATTTTCATTATTACTCTTCTTTGATACATGTTTTATGAAAAATCTACTATTTGTAGGTACTTTAAACCTGTTTTGGGCAATTGTCATACGAAACTTGTTGGCGCTCTAGTTCCTCGGAACTGAGTGCTTATCAATTTGGTAATTTTCGAATTTTTCGATGAAAATGATCGTAAACGATTCGGTTCGACTCACTGATCAAGAATCCGAGGTCGAAATCGATTCTGTCCGGCCGGCCGGCCAGCCGGCCGTAGGCACGATAACTCTCGAACGAAAGGAGTTAGCGGATTGAAATTTGCAAGGTGGGTTTGGAGCGTAAATATCTCGGACGAGCTCGTTAATGGGAGAAATCCATCAAGCGGTTTCGGAGTTATGGCCGATTTTAGTAAAAATATTTTTTATGAATATTTCCGAAACCGATCACTCGATCTATCTAAAATTTAGCATCAAATTGTAGAATCATGACCTTTATACGCATGTGAAGTTTTGTATAGACCAGATTACCGCAAAGTGTAAAAACAAAATTTGAAAATTTAAAAAAAGTTTTTCTACAATAACTCCCGAACGGAATGAGCTAGGTAGTTGAAATTTTCAGAGTAGGTTGGGGAGATGAATATCTCGGTTAAGTTCGTTATTGGGCAAAACTGGCCAGATTTAATTCGATTTCTTCCATGGTGCAGTTCTCATTCTCAGATTGCTCTTTAATCTTGATAAATAAACTATTATCTGAATTGAATTTCCTTTATGATGCAGTTCTATCATAAGAATACATTGATATAATTCCCAACTCTGAGAAACCAATACTTTCGGAGATATAATTTGTCTGTTTGAACTAGAGCGCCAGAAAGCTCTTGTCCACAGGGCTTGAACCCATTTTTCTTTAATGAAAATTTTTGGAGCTTTTTTTTAAACGACACTTTTTTTAAATGTAACTTCTTTCATGATGCAGTTCTATCATAAGAATCCATTGATATAATTCCCAACTTTGAGAAATCAGTACTTTCGGAGATTTAATTTGTCTGTTTGAACAAGAACGCCAAAAAGCTCCTGTCCACAGGGCTTGAGCCAATTTTCAATATATTCTGGAGTTTATTGTTTATTTCTGAATGGAACGTGAAAGCTTGGAAACCTTTATCCGTTTTTATTTCTTCCACTAGGGATATTTTACTGAGGAGTTGTTTTCTGTTTGGCTGTAACAATTTAGGAAATGTTGTCGTAGAAGGCTTGACTTGGGAGCGGAAGCCCCAAGTTCAATCCCGAGGCTAGGAAAGAAATTTTCTAGTCGCGGTAATCGCCACCATTCGCTGTTGGGTCAAAAACTAACAGTGCTGTGCCTAAGGTTGGGTAAGGACACAGTAACAAAGCCTACACAGAACACAACTGGTTCTCCTTACTCGCTCTCTCGAGAGCGTATGAGGGGTCTCCTTTGGGAAGACCTAGGAGGATCAATTTAATAATATACGATATACAATATAATATATAGCGCCTGAACGGTGTATTCTGAAGCATGCCTCTATATTTTCATTGGCATCATAGTATTTGAGAAACATATAAGTCATAAAATTTCGGTTCTGAAAGGCAACTGCACATTCAGATGTGTTCACTTTTCAGCAGACCTTTTGGTTTGATTTGTTACTGTGTGAACTGTGATATGTGAATTCTTTCCATCATCCCACCAAATTGTTCCAATTCCAATCAATCAATTACCATACCCGAATCCGAAGTGCATTTAGCCGCGGGACCGAGTGAATCGTTACAAATTCCCAATGTAGATATTCGAAGTAGATTTTGTAATATTTTAATAAATTGGTAATTCCTATGAGGATAAATTATAGTTAAAGAAGTGAAGCGATCTGTTCCAGATCTGGGTAAATGTCTTGTAGCTATCGGGTCTAGGACAATCTCTGATGAGAATGACATTACATATTCATTGGCCTTATTTCATTTTCATATTATATTATATTATTATAGAAACAAATTGTTTGACAATGTACCGATAATATGAGGAGCAATTTTTTTTTTAGAAATTAATAAATTAAATTATTAATAACATTTCTTACAAAGATTATTATGCAACTGACGAAATAGAGAATTCGCTACACTAACTTTGTCCGAAAACTTAATAGGTTCCTACCTATATTATAATAATGACCGTTGGAAGTGGACTTAATTTTTATGGAATTTTTGTAGACTTGTAGACAAAATCAATTTCGCTCTCTAATAACATCCGAAACAAACATCAGTTCCTCCCATTAACTGCGGAATTCTTCACGGATCAAACTCAGGTTTTGAAATTCAATCAGAGAAATTGAGAAACATCGCCATTTATATGATAAATAGACCCACACAAATAGGAGGATGAGCAATCATGAAGGTCGGTGATGTGTTCAGATATTAATATTCATGATTTTCTAAACGACGCAATTGCCGGAACCTTAATTCATTACGCTGTGTCTTGATTTAATTTCCGTTTCTTGTTACAGGTAAAAAGGGTAGGAGTCTGGAGAGCATATGTCCCGTTGGGGATCCATTGAGGATAAGCGAAACTGTCAGACCATTCCTATGTGGTAATGATCCCGGAAAACCAACATGTCCTCCTATGTATCAATGTTTGGTACAAAAAGGTAATAACCATTATAAACTGTATAACTATTATTACAAGGGATCAGTATTCCATCATCAAAGAATGTTCCTTCCATTTGTGCGCAAAATATTACGTTCGACTCACTGATGAATTTGAACAAGCGTGCCAAAGCAGACTGACCTCACGTCACTGCTTTTCCATATTTTTTTCACTTTAGATGCAACATAAAAAATCTCTTCTTGTGAGATTTCAAGTCGTGAATGATAACAACTACCCCTATCTCTTAAATCTCAAGACTATCCACAGTTATTTTCACTGTTTCAGTAATTGGTTTTACAAGCTCCATTAAGTCCAATGAACTACTTCCATCATTAAAAACACCGTGCCTCAAGCGGTACACCAATAAAGTCTCGATCTCCCATATTCTTCTTCTTGATTAAACTTGTCAAATCACCATACCCAACTATTTTCACTATTTTACTTACTTGCAAACAATCCTTCAACGTAAACTATTTTGGATGTACTACCTATTTAATTATCGGTTCGATTCTTATTCAGAGTCAAAATTGTTGATTGGTCTCAGTATAATATATAAAACCATCTATTGTATATTATTATACTGATCCTCATAGGTCTTCCCCTAGGAGACCCCTCATAATCTCTCGAAGAGCTTGAGCGAGTAAAGAGAACCAGTTGTGTTCTGTGTAGGCTTTGTTACTGTGTCCTTACGCCACCTTAGGCACATCACTGTTAATTTTGACCTAACATTGAATGGTGGCCACCTATGTCATATCTGTTCGATATTGATCCAACAGTGAATATGTAATATTCCATTCCATAAACATATTTGAACTGTTCATTCATCGAGTGGATAGTTTAGATGTGATTAAGTTAGTTATATGGATTTAATAGCTGGTTCTGCTAAGTATTTGGTTTATAACTATGAACTTATGCCATATTTAGCACAGCACTGTTAATTTTCTTCCCAACAGTGCATGTATACAGGGTGTCCGGGGAATAACTGTACATACTCTTACCAGATATAGAGTTGGACTAGCTGATTACTGATTGACTATAAGAAATTTATTTCTGGATTTCCCTAGAAAGCTACAGGGTGATTTTCCAACTTTATGGAAATACTTAGACCATCATAAAATCTAAACTTATTGACGGATATTATTGAAACTTGGGAGGTTATGGGCACATGCTAAGGTCGAGTCAGAAAGATATCAATTATTTCATTATTCCAGGGCCGGACTGATTAATATTCATTTAAAGTGTTCACGGTAAAAAAACACTTTGTACTTCGAATTACAAATAATTGATTCGCTTTTTAGTAAGAAGCTAAATTATGCTTCATTGTGTGGTATCTCTTGAAGTTGTCACATCAACATTCATTTTTTTATGAATTTTTGAATTTGGATAAAGTTCGAAGATTTTAATTTATTTACCTGAACAGGACTTACACCCGGTTTCTGAAAGGCTGGTCAAAGTTAACCGAACTGTTAATGTCAAATCAGTCCGAGTTTTTGCGCTTTGCGCAACTCAGATGAGGGTTAACAAGAGATTGATCACTGATTAGTTAACATTTGTGTTGATCATCCTTTCAGAAACCGGGGGTTAGTCATCTTGTGGAGGTCGAAAATAAATAATAAATTTTCTTAAAAAAGTCACCGAAGGTGAGGAAGACTATAATAATTTGTTGATATCCTGGGTGGCCACCCCAGTCGCGGATCTCATTGCGATGGAGTAAATGAAGGTATATTTCGAAAAAAAAAATTGGTGAATTGTATAGGGTATACATGAGCATATTTCAAAATTATTCGTATGTATACCGGGTGTTCGACATCAAAGATATAGACCATAGTGACACTTCTTCCAATGTAAAAACCTCTAACTGAATTAGTAAATCGAGGAGTATGAGTAGGGATTTTTCAATTTGTTAGTCTGTTTCTTTAAAGTTTACTTATTCAATATTAAATATTATGAAGTACTCTGAGAAAGAGAAGATATGATTATCAGATAGGGAGAATATCTTACTAGATTCAAAGTTTCAAGCTCAAAAATGCACAGAAATAAAATTTCCTTCAAGATAAAATATGAATACCTTTAACATATTCTGTGATGAATTTCAAACATTTTGACAACTGAAAGTTGAGATTGTTGTTTGTTGCTTGTGTTTTGATTATTATAAAATAGTGAAATTATCAAAATGGCCAATTTCACAAATAGAGAATATGCTGATTTGAAGTTCGTGTATGGTAAATGTGAGGGAAATAGTCGAGCTGCTGTGAGACTTGTGAGAGAGTATCATCTGAGATTTCCGACGCGCAGAATTCCCAATCACCAAACATTTTCTGCAGTACTTAGTTGTATAGCGCAATATGGTGGAGTGCGAGATACGAAGAAAGATCGCCAAAGGAATCTAGAAAGAGGTGATGAAGTACTCCAATTAATTCAAGCACAACCTTCAACTAGTATAAGAAGAGTAAGTGCACAATTACATTTGCCGAAGCATAAGGTGCACAGAATATTAAAAGAGGAAAATATGTACCCGTACCACATACAACAGGTACAACGATTGCAACTTGGCGATAATGTCTTAAGACTGAATTTTGCACATTGGATAGCAAATCACAGAGTCACTTTGTACAGAACAATATTCAGTGATGAGGCTCAATTCACCAGATATGGTGTGTTCGATATTCATAACTCGCACATTTGGGCCGAAAATAATCCACACATTATAAGACTGAGAAATTCACAACAAAAATTTTTAGTAAATGTTTGGTGTGCAGTGATAATCAAACATTTGATAGGGCCTAATTTTTTTGACGGTCGCCTTACAAGTGCGATTTATCTAGATTGCTTACAAAATATTTTACCTGGCAAGCTACAAGGAATAAGTAAGTATTAGAGGAATTTATTTCCAGCATGATGGAGCTGGACCTCATTTTGGCTTGGAAGTGAGAAATAACCTCGACCATACCTATACAAATAGGTGGATAGGTCGACGAGGACGTATTCTATGGCCTCCTCGATCTCAAGATTTCAACCCGCTAGATTATTTTGTATGGGGAAAATTGAAGGATATGGTATATTCTGAAGAAATCCAGAGAGAACAGCTGATGAACAGAATTATCAACTGTTGCGATATTTTAAGAAATAATGATCCGCAAGGCTGTATCCAATTTGAACATTCGGCAAGAGAAATGTATACAAGCTAATGGTTTTCATTTCGAACCACTTCTGAAATAACGTTGACTCAGCAATTCATTCGTTCCTACCTTGTTCATTTTTATTAGGTACACTTTACTGTAGGTATTTTAGTTTCTTTCATTTGTTATTGTTTCGTTATGGAATGTCCTTATTAAAACTCTGAACTTTTTTGAAAATTTCTACTATTTTCTACTAATACTTTCGTATTTTATATTCAAACATGAGATTCTCAGTTCTCTTCATGGTGAATATTAAATTTTTCGAACTTTATCCAAATTCAAAAATTTATAACAAAATAATTGTTGATGTGACAACTTTAAGCGATACCACACATTAAAGCATAATTTAGCTTGTTTCTAAAAAGCGAATCAATTATTTGTAATCCGAAATACAAAGTGTATTTTTTACCCTGAACACTTTAAATGAAGATTAATTAGTCCGACCCTGGAATAATGAAATAATTGATATCTTTCTGACTCGACCTTAGCATGTGCCAATAACCTCCCAAGTTTCTATAATATACGTCAATAAGTTTAGATTTTATGATGGTCTAAGTATTTTCATGAAGTTGGAAAATCACCCTGTAGCTCTCTAGGGAAATCCAGAAATAAATTTTTTATAGTCAATCAGTAATCAGCTAGTCCAACTCTGTATCTGGTAAGAGTATGTACAGTTATTCCCCGGACACCCTGTATATTTCAAAAAAAATTAACTGTCGAAGAAACACCACTACACAGGGTGTTTTTAGTAGAATGTCATCTCGAGATATCTATCATGAGGACAATTATAAACTTTGTAAGATCGTTGCAAGAGGAAAACCACTGTTATACAGAGCGTTTTTCGAAAAATTACAACTCAAAAAGGGCTTGACCGATTCTGATTCGCTACAATCAATCTATAGGAACTCAAAAACGACTGGGTCAAATTTGATGAAACTTTGTGTTTGTGATTCGGTGTTTTTCTGGTTCACAATAGCATCCGGTAGGGAGCGCCCCAAAATAAACTTTGTGTGCGTGTTTGAGTGGGTCATAGAGTCACAATAGGAAACCGGAAGCTGGCGCTGTATCCGGTTTATAGGAAGAACGGCTGGGCCGATTTCAACTAAACTTTGTGTGTGTATCTGAGTATGTGTCAGGTCCACAATATACCCCGGTAGGTGGCATTGCAATCGGTCTATAGGAACTCAGGAATGGCTCGACCGATGCACCTTTACTTTTGAGTTACTTTTTGTGATCTGTATCTTAATAAATATTATTGTTATTATTATTATTAGTGAGTGAGTGGGTGTCGAGGTTACAATAGAAACCCGGTAGGTGGCGCTCTATTCGGTTTATAGGGACTCAAAAACGCCTCGACATATTTCGATGGGACTTTCGTGTGAGTGAACTACCGGTTCAATTGCTCTACCGATAATATTGATCTACTGGAAAAATGTAGATCTACCGGAAAAATGTAGATCTACCGTACAAATGTTGAACTACCAGAACCATGTGGATCTATGGCTAGGTAAATCTGCTGGCTCATCTGAATACCAAAATATGGACTGCTGGCCACTAGTATATAAAATTAATATGAGTCTCGCTTTCAAGTATATTGCACAAATACGGAACACTAAACTATGTCATAGTATAGTATAAATTCCCGATATACTTTAACTATATCCTAAGAGACTAAGTTTCTATGAATGAAAAATGCATTCATATAGGTAGTTAGGTACATACTGGGTTTTTTGTGAATATATATACTTCTGGAGAACACAGGTCTCGGGTACCGACAAAGACTGAATGCAATTATCACTTTTCACCTAATGTTTAGGCTTAAGGCTTATGAAAATCAACAACTTTCAAATCGCTGTTGTATTTTCAAATACAACATGAATGATTAACAGCTTAACATGCCGACGAAGAGGGAATTAACAAATAGATCAAAAAGTTTCCGGACTAAGAAAGAAAATTGGTTCAAGCACTGACGTGAAGTCAGAAGCTTTTGCGCTCATGTTCTATTGTCTACTCACCTCTATTGGACACTCTGTTCCGAATTTAGCATCGATATAAACCGTTTTCTAAGCTTTTATAATATATCAATACATTTCATACGACAAAATTTTACACACAACTATATTCTACAACTAGTTACCAAGCTTCAATTCCATCGACTCTATATTTTTTGACTTATCGAGGAATTAATATTCCAGATGGGTATAACTCCGAAACCGTTGGGCCGATTATGCCCAACAAACCTAACTCTCCCATTCGAATGCGCAACCTAATCTGAAAATTGCAGGTCCCAATCTCCTTTCGTTCAAATGTTATCGAGGCTACGGTCACCCATCCAGCTACTAAAGTCACACGGGACTGCAACAATATAGATCTGATCGGGTTCAAATCTGGAACTTGGAGGTAGATTTAGGTTTTGGAGGCTCTCGCGGAATTTCAGCGATGTCGGACGAATTGTTTCAGATATATTGAATTTTTTTCAATGATTATTTTGAAATGTTCTAGTGATACGATCCTCACGAAATTTTGCAAGAGTTTTCGACAACTAATAACTTCCTACAACTAATATCCATGTTTTAATTGGATCAGTTCAGTCTTTTCGAGTTATTGAGGAAATAAAAACCAAATTTCAGATGGGTATAACTCCAAAACCGTTTGGCCGATTTTACCTATAAAGAAACTGACATGTAGCCTTCAGATGCACAACCGAACCTTGAAATTTCAAGTCCCTATCTTTTTCCGTTCTCAAGTTGTCGTGACATAAATAGTATTTTTGCGCGTATGTTCTGGGGAACATCGCGTTATAGTTTTTCCCAAATGTCTGTAACTTTCGAATTTTTTGACGAAAATGGTCTCAAACGATTTAGTTCGACTCCCCAATGAAGAATTCGAGGTCAAATTTGATTCTGTCCGGCCGGCCATCCGGCCGTTGCCACGATAACTTGAGGACAAAAAGAGCTAGCGACTTGAAATTTTCAGGGTGGGTGGCGCATCCCAATACGACGGACAAGTTCGTTAATGGGCATAATCGGCCCAGTGGTTTCCACCAATATAAATCCAATCGAATTGAAACTTGGTGAGTAGTTGTAGAATATGAACCTAAGCACGTTTGTGAAATTTTGTGCGAATCGTATGGCTAGAAAATTTAAAAAAAATTATTAAAAAATATTTTTGTTGTCACGATAACTTGAGAACGGATTGAGATAGCGGCTTGAAATTTTCAGGTTAGGATGTGCACCAGAACCCGACATTTCAGTTTGTTTATGAACATAATCGGCCAAACGGTTTTAGAGTTATAAACATCTAAAATTTGGTAGTTTTTTGTTCCTCGAAAAATACTAAACCGATTGAATTCAAACATGGTAATTAGTTGTAGAATGCCAACGCGAAAATTCTTGCAAAATTTCGAGAGGATAGTATTTATAAAAATTTTTAAAATCATTGAAAATTGAAAAAAAAAATTCTATATATCAGTAACTATTCGTTTGAAATTGCTGAAATTTTGCAAGAGCCTTCATAACCTAACTCTACTGCCAAGTTTCAAGTTTTAACACGATCGGTTGAATATTGTTGGAGATTCGAGCATTCTTGTGTGAGTTCAGTAGATGGGTGACCGTTGCCTCGATAACTTTCGAACGAAAGGAGATAGGGACTTGCAATTTTCAGGGTAGGTTGCGTATCCGAAGGGGAGAGTTGAGTTCATTTTTGGGCATAATCGGTCAAACAGTTTCCGAGTTATACCCACCTGGAATATTATTTCCTTGATAACTCAAAAAATAAATATTCGATCGAATTGAAGCTTGGTAACTAGTAGTAGAAAATCATCATAAAGAGGTGTTTAAAATTTTGTAAGAACCGTACCCCTAGAAAATTTGAAAAAAATGACGAAAAAAAAATTTTAAGAACCGCACCCCTAGAAAATTTCAAAAGAATCACGAAAAAAAATTGGTTCAAGCACTGACGTGAAGTCAGAAGCTTTTGCGCGTATGTTCTATTGTCCATTCTTCTGTATTGGACACCCTTAATCGAATTTACCATGGTATATTATGTTGTCCATTCTCCTGTATTGGACACTTAATTCGAATTTACCATGGTAAATTCGAATTAAGAGTGATCTCCTAATCGTCGATTCGTTGTTGTGTTTGATCCGATGTTATCAAACGTGGCACCCACTTTGCGTTGAGCTTTTTCATACCAAAATTGAGGAGTAAAATAGTAAGCGCACTGCCATATGAACTTTGAAATCTCAGCTATATCTACCTCACTTTCAAATTGCTGTTTGTAAAAATAATTTTCCGAATTTTTTTGACGTTTTCTTCGTTATCAGTCGTACATATTTGGGCGACCACTGTGTTGAGCATCGTTGACGTCGCTACGACCAAGTTTAAATTCACTATACCATTCGCAGACGGAATATTTCCCCGGACCAGATTCCAAATAATGCTTATCAAGCTACTGTTTTGCTTCTTTCGCATTTTTTCCAATCAAGAAACAGGATTCAACACAGGAAATTCTTTCTTATCCATCTTTTAACAATAACACCTTAGTTGCTTAAGGCAAACAACTATAACTTGAGAACGCGAGGTCCGATCGTCATGGAATTTTGACACATAACCCTCTAAAGGATGGCACCTTCCAATGCCATAATTGATTTTGTATTTGTGGCGCTAGTCCGGGAAATTTTTGATCAATGTAGTAGAGCAAAATTGTGATTTATCCCGCGTCGTTCGCTCTTTGTTCAACTAAAGGCTTTGCTAAGGTTGTGCCATCTCTGCTTATCGAATCACTATTTGTGGCATCCTTGGTTTGCCCATATACATTTGGCAATCTTACTACTATAAGTCCTCAAATCATTTAAACCCTAATTAATTCTCATTATACTGTATAATAAGCTATGATTTAGTGTCATTCAAAACATCCTTTTCTAGCTAGATCTGTATTTTTTTGCAGGAAACGATTATGGTGTCTGCTGTCCCGCCTCTTTGAAAATACAAAAATCGGGATCTTGTCCATCATCAGGAGGCAACATAACTGAGTGCGGTATACCATGCACCCATGACCTGGAATGTCCTTCAATTCAGAAATGTTGCCAGAGTGAAAAATGTGGTTCTACTTGCATACACCCAAAAAATGTGACAGGTAACTGAATCTTGCATTTCGACTTGAAACTAGGGAATCCAATCCCGCAAATACTGGATCCCGCAAATGCTGGATACCGCAAATGCGGGATCCCGCTGAAATTCTGCGAGATCAACCTTGGGGATTTTCCATGCGGGATCTGCGGGATTTAATACTAAAATTCCGTATTCGGCAATGAGATTTGCGCTCTCACTGTCGAATACGTAATTTCGCAGAACAAGAAAATGCACTTTTTCGTCCGCTGTGGTGGTCACTATGAATACGGCATCATACGGTTCAATAAAAAGATAGGTGTATGTGAGAATAACTGTCATTTTCTATTGTGAAATGATTTAAGAGGTCATAGTCAGTTTTTCGTCTTTCGTACATAAATAACTATTATGCTACTACTACAGTATGTTTTTAATTGCATAGGACCTTTTTATTAGCATGTTTAATAAGTTGAGTACAATGTACAGGGTGACCCGGATTAGATGGGAAACATTTTAATGGGAGACAGAAGACACCTAGAGGATCCCGAAGAACCCCCATTTGTAGTATCTAGGAGTTCTAGATTCTGATTTACAGGGTGTTTTTTAAATTTAAATGGAAATTAATCACTGTATTTCCTGAACGGGATCACCGATTCGTCCGAAATTTGGAATGAAGATAGCTTTCATGAAGTTTCAGAAAACTGCAATCAAATATCATTCGATTTACAGGACCATATTACATAAATTTGGACAGTTCTAAAAAGTGCGTGGAATCACCCTGTACAATGAGTTTCCTGATTAATTCGATATCTGCGTAAACTCTAAGATTAATTCGTTCATTACACCGAATGATATTTTCATGGCACCATCCAGGTTGCTGAGGACTGATTTTTTTTTTTTATAGTGAAAATAATGTTTCATCTCGTCTCGATATTTAACATCCTATTGATCTCGGAACGAAGTGAATTTCGAATCTTTTTGAATTTAATCAATTGAATATACATTATTGAATGTTAATTTCAGTTTTCATTTGATGGAATACTACAATTTTTCAAAGCATAATACAAGAATGGTTCTTTAACAATCATTTATTTTTAAGTCATTTAATTAGAAAGAATAAACTTTAATGATGTAGTATGTAATTGTCAGAATAATAAATAATTGTTAAAGACCCATCCTTGAATTCAAGGGCGTAGCCAGGGGGGGGGGGGGTTTGGGGGTTCAAACCCCCCCGAAATGTTATTTTTCTCTTAAAAAAAATGTTTGCTGCAGAAAGTTACCCAGATACGCAGATATCGAAGAAATCATGAAATTCCTTATACAGGGTGGTTTCGCAAACTTTTTAGAACTGTCCAAATTTATGTGATACGGTCAGGCAAATCAAATGATATTTGATGGCATATTTCTGTAACCTCATGAAAGCTATTTTCATTCCAATTTTCGGATGAATCGGTGATTCCGTTCAGGAGATACAGTGGTTTTAATTTCCATTCAAATTTGAAAAACACCCTGTAAATTAGAATCTAGAACTCCTAGATACTTCAAATGGGGGTTTTTCGGGATCCTCTAGGTGTTTTCTGTCTCCCATTAAAATGTTTCCCATCTTATCTGGGAGACCCTGTATATTGTTAACAATCCTGCATTCTTGCGGATCCGCGGGATTGATGATTAATCCCGCGCGTTTGCGGGATTGAAGTTTTAGTGCGGGATTGGATTCCCTACTTGAAACGGAGCCTGCAAGGCTATACTCGTGTGTGATCTTATGAGTCCAGAGACGTATTCAACATGATATTGAATCAGAACTATATTTAATTTTGCCACTTTCATATGGCCATTCTTTGGGAAATGGTATATTTTAATGAGTTTTTCATGCAACTCCCTTGCTTCAAGTAATATTAATTTTTCACAGAATGTATCCATCAACGCTCTCTATCCGAAATTCTGTCCGTAAATGAACGAGAAGGCAGGGGCTACGTTCCACAATGTTCCCCTGAAGGGGAGTTCCAACCTATGCAATGTAGTAGGAACGGACTTGTTTGTTGGTGCGTGGATAGACTGGGACGTAAAATAAGAGGATCTATGGGACCATCAGACAGCGTTGCCTGCGACGTATACGAGAGTAAGTGAATATTGCATCATACTAAATTCAATTCAAACGGCAAGTAACTGCACAGAATCTCAAAAAAAGATTCCATATAATATAATATACAATACAATACAATATAATACAATACAATATAAGTTTAATATGATATAATTTTTTAACACGGACATAATCTCGACATATAAATGTACCAGCAAGAGTATGGAAATACATATTAGTTTCCCGATAATACTCCTTAAGGAAGAAATGAGATATTATGTCTCAATCTATGAACATAATCATAGACCTCAATAAATGACCATTATGACCAATCTCAAGCACTCAATTTTATTAACGATTCATAGTTGACGACCAGAGACAATAGAATAGAGAGACCGCCAGGTGCCCTGCATTCCAAGCAGCAATTCGAAGAATCCAGTTTAATTTTATCATTTCTCTACGTGAACGACTCAATATTGTACAACTAAATACTCTCTACAAGATTCTACACCAACTCTATATTGGCGACAATTTTTCCCTGATGACAGGGATAAATAGCGGTTCATATTTTAAAATATATGCATTACAAGCTTAAGCAAGTTAGTCCTTACAGCTAAATATACGGAATATAATTCAAAAGAAACAGTGTGATTCATTTTGTACTTCAAAATGAAATGATAGCCAGCAAGCCAGCCATTGCTCGTGAGTTGCGTTAGGTACCAGTTCTAACGAGCGAATAAAATGTTTATCGAACTATCACGCATAACAATGATATTGTTGCATCACCAAACGCTTTCGGGTCGTCGTAGAAAAACAGCAACATCATCAGAAATGGTCCGAAAGGCGAAGACTTCAATTCCAAGGTGGAAATGTGTCCCACTGAAACCTACATACATCTCATTACGGAAAATTAAATTCAATTAAATCCCTACAAAATACAAAAAGTACCTACAGATACAACAGCGCAAAAATAATTTCGCCTTCGGACCAAAAACTGGAAGCCTTCCACGCAGCCAGTAACCTGAAGAATTCTGTATTTTCTAATACAAAACTTTTACTGTTCAGCAATTCGCAAAAAGGTTAATCAAATGGTTGCTTGTGATCGCAAAGCGAGTCAATCAAACATTGTAAAACCAAATTGCTCCTCGTAAACAAGCACATACTTCCGTGATGGTTTGAGGTACTGTAACCTGTAACTGCAAGTGAACTCTAGCCGCCGGTTTATATCGACAAGGGCGTTAGTAAATCAGGAAGTAAACCGACAAAAGATCTTAAACCTCCGTTAGATGCTGCACCAAGAAATATTTATGGGTTTTCTGCAAGATCTTCCACGTAAAGGAACCGTATGGTGTATCTTATCATATTCATGTTGACGTTACACACAGTCGATTTTTGAGTTCTTTACCTTCAGCTAAACACTGTTCATTGCCGTAAGAGCATTGAAAATTGTCAGTCACTTTTGAATATAGAATCTACAATGTTTTCAAGGCAATGAACACCAGTATATGACGTACAACATTGACTTGATAAGGTACACTATGAGGCTCTAGAACCCTTCCTGTGGAAGATGCTTGAGGAAATACGTTAAAAATAGATTGCATAGTTTAACTTGGATGATTTTATTTTGTAATCCAAATATCCTTACTCCAAATAGATCGATTCGACACCGCTAGAAGTTTAGACAAGATGGGAAACAGCTGTCAAAAGTTAGAATGTGCCGCCATCTGTGAGTATGGTTTCAAATTGGACGAAAACGGTTGCCACACATGCAAATGTGATGATCCTTGTGACGGTTACGTATGTCCAGAAGATGAAGAATGTATCAATGTAAAAGATGCAACCTGTTCGGATTTTCTCTGTCCTTCTTTGCCAGTCTGTAAGTTAAGCCCTTTCAACTCGATATCATAATATGTTTTTGACAACGGTGATATTTAAAGGCCGACCGAAAGCAGTGTATGCCAATCCATGCGAACGTGGCACACCACTCACAGACGATATCAGTGGTGCCCCAGTGGCATGTGCTCTAAGGGATGAGGACGGTACTGTTTGCCCTTCAAATTATGAGTGTAAAGCAGTGGTAGGATCAACTCAAGCTGTCTGTTGCCCAATGACTTTTGAATTGGAAGCAGAGGCATCTGAAGGTATCGAGATGCCCGATGGAAGAGCCCAGACGAGTAAGTTCAATTGTGAATAAAAAAATATCGTGTTAATTCAATCAAATGAGGAATTTATCGAAAAACAATATTATTTCAGTGTGCGAGTACTTGAGGGACTTTTCTGATACCATGGAAGGTACCAGAGATGGAATGAATCTTGCTTTACCTACTCCGACATGTGACGATGAAGGGAACTATATATCAACCCAGTGTGATAAAGAAAACTGCTGGTGTGTAGATAATTTTGGCACAGAAATACCAAAGACGAGGGGTAAAAACAACGCCACCACTGACTGTACCAAGCTGAGAGAAACCATGGACTGCTTGGACCTCACATGCAGGATGGGTTGCGAGTATGGCTTCATTTTATCTGAGGATACGGGATGTCCATTATGTCAATGTAGAGATCCTTGTCATGATGTAGGTTGTGGTTCTGCAGAGCAATGTCAGTTAGTAGAAGTAAACTGTAAGGATCACTATTGTCCACCAGTGCCCGCATGTAAGTTTTCATGTGAAGTGTAGGTTGTTTATTCCTCGAAAAAGTTAACCTTTGCCAAGCATTTAGTTTTATTTCTTTACATACTCTTAGTACTTGATTACACGGTTATTATGCGGGGAGCACCAAGATAATCATGTATTTTCATCAAGATAATTTTCTCAGGTTTGCCAAATAAGTTAGGCCAGTGTCCATACTTAGTACCATCGAACTCCATATCCTGTGATTTTACATGTAACTCTGACTTGGCCTGTAATGGTACCACCAAGTGTTGTTCCAATGGATGTGGAACTCAATGTATAGAACCGTTACTATACACAGGTGAGAAATTGTCTTACTCTAAAAGATAGCCTTTTGTACATGATAATATAATTCGGGAGCCACTGATTATCAGGACCGGAATGGTAGTTACATAGCTCCGCATAATCAATATGAAACTATTTCCAATATTTCAACTCGTCCCAATGCAAACCTTTCATCCCTAAATGCTCTTCTTTGCAGCTTGCCAACATATGCGCAGCCTAGCCCAGCACCAAGCACATGAATCTGGTAAACCGCTCAGTAAGGTCCACGTACCATCCTGCAACAATGACGGTAGTTTCCAGTCCAAACAATGTAACCCAGCCACAGAGCAATGCTGGTGTGTTGACGGAGACGGTTTTGAACTATCACAAAGTCGTGGTAGTCTAGATCTGGACTGTGACGTCCTCAAACCATCATCTAAGTGTCCGCTCCGAAAATGTGTTGAAAATTGTGAGCACGGATACCGAATGAATGACCAAGGATGCAGAACCTGTGAATGTTTGGATCCTTGTGACAATGTAAAATGTAGAGGAGAAGGTGAAACGTGTAGACTGGTGGCTGTTGAGTGCGTAGGGTCTCCTTGTCCTTCTGTTCCGATGTGCCTTCCCAAAAAGGACAATCCTTGTCAATCTGGGGAACCTTTGAGATATGGAGGAGATGACGAAGTTACCACGTGTGGGCCAGAAGAGGAAAGTTGCCCGTCCTCCCATAAATGTCAATTGAGCCCTATTGGGGAATATGCTGTTTGTTGTCCTAAGCCAAGTAAGTTATATTCTCATTTTCAAGGGTCTTATTTCCCTTCAATTAACTGACACAATATCACTTCGAATAGTAATGCTATATTGTTCGTTGTTATTCCATCAAGTATCGTCCACTTAATTTCAAAATTCACAGGAGATATTTGTTTCGAACCTTTGGACCACGGAACTTGCCAAGGAAATGATGCCAGAAATTTGACAAGGTACTATTTCAATTCAAGAACAAATAAGTGTGAAAGTTTTATTTTCTCTGGATGCCAAGGAAATCACAACAATTTCTATACCAAAGAATTATGCTCCCAAGTGTGCCCAGGTGAGTTGATACATTCTCATGTAACTACGTGACCAATGGGATTGTTGAAACCAACAGATGTTTTTTTCAGTACTAAGCCAATGTGAAAGACTGAAGGAAAAGAACCAGAAAGCTGCAGAAAAATACAATAAACCCACTTTCTTGCCTAGATGTGAGAGTAGCACTGGAAATTGGCAGCCAATACAATGCCTAGAACACGTCGGCGTTTGCTGGTGTGTTACTCCCCAAGGAAACCCTCTGAAAGGCACTCTGACAAGAGGAGCAGAGCCTGATTGCAACTTCAGAAAAGCTAGAAATAGGGCCCAAAACAGGGCAGACTTCATCAGCGATGCAGATCTAGGTAAGCTTCCTATTTTACTGAATTCCTTATATAAATGGGAAGGTTTAACGGGTAGTTCCGTAAAAGGGGCAGAGAAAAATCCTTCTACCTGTACCTGCCGACACGTGTTTCTAGTAATTGGCTTATTCGGGGCAGACCAACCAAGAAACCAAGGAAAAGATACAATGAAAATTGAAAATAGGCGACACCACAACAATAGCGAGCAACCAATTTGTGCCTTAAGCTCTAGGAACCTCCAATTCGGAGGCAAACTATGGCATCGGCAAAGAGGAAGCATAAGCAGCCTGCACGATGTGACCTTAACCCGGGTATATGAAATATAGAAATTAGGATAGTACGGAGAAGTATATTTCAATGGGAAACCTCGGGTTGAGGTCGCATCGCAGAGGCTGCTTATGCTTCCTTATTCGTGCCGATGCCATAGTTTGCCTCCGAATTGGAGGTTGCTAAAGTTGAAGGCACCAATTGGTTGCTCGCTCCTGTTGAGGTGTCACCTATTTTCAGTTTTCTTTCCATCGTTTCCTTGGTCGCCCTGTCCAGAAGAAACCAATTAGCAGAAACACGAGACGACAGAGGGACTAGCAGAATGATTTAACTCTGCCCCTATTGTAGCATTACCCGTTAAACTTTTCTATTTCAATAAACTTCTCCGCGCCATCATGATTTCTAAATTAATTCCTTATAATCTCACTGTATTATTCCTTCTCACTGTGGGTGAATGATAATCTCTGATTATACACCTCTCGCTGGACCAAGATTGACTAGTGTTACAATTATGATGAATATAGATGCAACGGAGAATGTTTAGAGAGATACCGTTATGTTACTCAAAATTGATATAAAAAAATTGTTAGTTTCAACGTGAATATCTCTGTTTTCAGTTCTGGAAGAGCTCATGATGCAAATTGGATCTTTGAATGACAACGAAGAGCCTACTGATTTGGATAGAGATGAAAGTATCAACGAGGGTTTGATCACTTCTAGGTGTGAAGAACTGGGTGGTCAATGTGACGGAACTAAAAAGTTTTTGCCGACGCAGTGTGAAGAGGACATCTGCTGGTGCGTTGATGAGGCTGGTAACCAACTGGCCCAGACGAGCACCTTCAAGAAAGGAGACAGAATATGTGGTAAGTGGATAATTATTTCCAGATGAAGTACTCAAAACGAGCAACAGAAAGAAAACATTCCTACAATTTTCACGGTTCACGTTTCATCCCTATGACTATAATATTTTCTAGAGAAGTACACAATTTTCGCAAAAATATTTGTAACAGTTCACGTACTTAAAATAACGAAGAATTAGAAAATCGGATGAAAAAAATTCCACTGTCTGATGCTGTACGATTGGAATTTTGTTTCTTAGATACAGTAGGGAAATTCTTGAAACTAGATATAAAAATTGGTTCAAGCACTGACGTGAAGTCAGAAGCTTTTGCGCGTATGTTCTATTGTCCATTCTTCTGTATTGGACACCCTTAATCGAATTTACCATGGTAAATTATGTTGTCCATTCTCCTGTATTGGACACTCTCAATTCGAATTTACTATGGTAAATTCGAATTGAGTGTCCAATACAGGAGAATGGACAACATAATTTACCATGGTAAATTCGATTAAGGGTGTCCAATACAGAAGAATGGACAATAGAACATACGCGCAAAAGCTTCTGACTTCACGTCAGTGCTTGAACCAATTTTTTTTTCGCGATTTTTTTAAAATTTTCTAGGGGTACGATTCTTAAAATTTTTTTTTTCGTAATTTTTTTCAAATTTTCTAGGGTACGGTTCTTACAAAATTTTAAACACGTCTTTATGTTGATTTTCTACTACTAGTTACAAAGCGCCATTTCGATCGAATATTTATTTTTTGAGTTATTAAGGAAATAATATTCCAGGTGGGTATAACTCGGAAACCGTTAGACCGATTATGCCCAAAAAACGAACTCAACTCTCCCTTTCGGATACGCAACCTACCCTGAAAATTGCAAGTCCCTATCTCCTTTCGTTCGAAAGTTATCGAGGCAACGGTCACCCATCTACTGAACTCACACAAGAATGCTCGAATCTCCAACAATATTTAACCGATCGTATTAAAATTTGAAACTTGGCAGTAGAGTTAGGTTATGAAGGCTCTTGCAAAATTTCAGCAATTTCGAACGAATAGTTACTGATATATAGAATTTTTTTTTTTTAATTTCTATGATTTATTAAAAATTTTCTACAAATGCTATCCTCACTAAATTTTGCAAGCATTTTCGCGTTGGCATTCTACAACTAATAACCATGTTTGAATTCAATCGGTTCAGTATTTTTCGAGTTAATGAGGAACAAAAAACCACAAAATTTCAGAAAATTTCAGATGGCTATAACTCTAAAACCGTTCGGCCGATTATGCTCATAAACGAACTGGAATGTCGCGTTCTGGTGCACATCCTAACCTGAAAATTTCAAGCCGCTATCTCATTCCGTTCTCAAGTTATCGTGACAACAAAAATATTTTTTAATAATTTTTTAAAAATTTTCTAGCCATACGATTCGCACAAAATTTCACAGACGTGCTCAGGTTGATATTCTACAACTACCCACCAAGTTTCAATTTGATCGGATTTATATTGGTTGAAAACAAAATTATTACTCGGAAACCACTGGGCCGATTATGCCCATTAACGAACTTGTCCGTCGTATTGGGATGCGCAACCTACCCTGAAAATTTCAAGTCGCTGGCTTTTTTCGTTCTCAAGTTATCGTGGCAACGGCCGGACGGTCGGACGGCCGGCCGGACAGAATCAAATTTGACCTCGAATTCTTCATTGGGGAGTCGAACTTAATCGTTTGAGACCATTTTTTTCAAAAAATTCGAAAGTTACAGACATTTGGGCAAAACTATAACGCGTATGTTCCCCAGAACATACGCGCAAAAAATAAAAAAGCACTGACGTGAAGGCATTCTTATTCGCGCTGATAAATTTTAATTGTAATCTCGAATATAAAAATTACCATCGACACCAAAGCTCTATGAACTCGGCTTGGCGAAGATTACGTACACGTTATGGTCCCCTATTGGGAACAAACCATTCATAATATGTTGTGAAGAAATTGTAAAATGAGTTCACTCTGTTAGATCGATTCCAAAATTCGTGGAATTCAGGTTGATCCATGTCAGGTTGAACTGCTGAGAATGACGACTGTATATTTTAAGTAAATTAGAAATATACTCCTTCAATATGTCTGCACCTTTCCCAAAAATAAAATGGCTAATTACTGATACAAACGTTTTCTTTTCTTTAGCTTTCTCGCCTGTTGAGAAAGTAGAGGTGACTTTGGGCTTCAGAGGCGAGTACGATGACATCTCGTCAACACCTGTCGTCAATAGAATCAGTAAAATTGTAAAGAACCTTGGTGGTGTCATCAATGACGACGGCATTGCTGCAGATATGTCAACTGATGCATTATACATCAAGTTCGCCTTGATTGGAAGCAAGAAAATTGATATTGCTTATACTCTAGAGAGAATGGTGAGTATGTTCATTCTGATTCAATTGAAAGAGTAACCTGCCTCCACATTTATATCCTGTCAAAATGAATATTTATATCACTCATCTACTGAAAGATGAGAAGGAATACCTCAGAGTTCTGTTTGTTCACCTGTACTTTACTTCACATATCCTAATTTTAATTATATTCTTTCTTTTGCCTTATTCTAATATTATCGTTCGTTTGATTGTAACGGTGGAAAGTTATGATTTGTTTGATTCGTCCAATTCGCACCAAGTCATTGGAGATCCTCCGCTTTAGAATCCTCACAAAACACAGAGTTATTCTGCGGTTTGCGGTTTGTCTTCAATATTCCGTTCAATTTCCGTTTAACTTTTTTTTTGAATAGCTTCTTTGCTCAATTATGATTTCATTTCATTCAACTTAACTTCAGACTTATTTTTTTTTCGTTGAATGTCTTGATAATCTCTATTTTGTTTCACAATTCATGTTTCTTCCAATGAGATTTCAGATTTCAGTTATATACATGATTGATAATATTCCTACTCTAACTATGTTACATTTCAGATAATGAATCAGCACTTACCAGATCTCACTGCAGATATAACCAAATCTAGAGTGACTCACCACCTGTTGAGCCCTACTGCAGCTTTGAGGGATAACATACTTGCCCTGGAAAACAGAGAAATTGTTTCTCAGTCTCCAGTGTCGATAGTAGCGCCATACCACACAGCACTCATAGTGGTTGCGGCAGCTTCGGCATTCATCATTTCGATATTGACATTATTAGTCATACTTTATCGAAGAAAAGTAAGTTTTCAAAATGTATTTCAGTTTGCATCTAAGATAAAAGAATGTAAAAAATAAGGTTAAATCACAGAAATGAATTGGACAAATAATTCAATTACTTTGTATAAATAGTCACTTTTTAGCATTACCTTTTTACATTTTTCAGTTATGAAGTCAAAATCTTCTTAAAATATTATTCAAGTCAATAATAATTCTCTGAAAATATATCTGCAATCGCTTTAAGAAATTTTATGTTCGTATTAGTTACAGTTAGTTACAGAGCTGTTCTCACCATTACGCCATCTACAGCTCGCCCTCCAGTTCCAGAGTATAAATGAACCCCAGATATTGAGGTTCATTTATACTCTGGAACTGGAGGGCGAGCTGTAGATGGCGTAATGGTGAGAACAGCTCTGTTGGGGGGCACAATAGATCTCAAGGTCGCGGTGCAACGTAACCCCCTTATCAATAATAATAAAATAAATAAATAATAGTTATTATTGGTAGTGTTTACATATTTTGTTATAACAAAAACAGTAAAAACTTAAATACTTTATAACAAATCCTATTCGGACATTTTTTAATTATTGATATTAATCCGCATGATCCATATTTCTATGATTCTTTAATAAGGTGCGTTCAAAAAAATTCGTGGTCAAGTAGGCTATGGAATTATGAACTTCTATATTCTGCGTCTGATCAGACGCAGAATATAGAAGTTCATAATTCCATAGCCTACTTGACCACGATTTTTTTTAACGCACCTTATAAATAAGCCTGTTTATCTATGTACTTAGGGAACAATAAATCTAACTTCACTATTTCAGCCTTTAAATTCCGGTTCAATATTCACAGTTTGCGTTTTTCAGATGATCAGTATTAACAACAACAAAGTTATTGAGGACAACCGATTTATGTCCGCCACCAGACCCATCTACATCGAACTGCCTAATGAAAAATACAACACAGTATCGTCTGATAGCAGCAAATCAAGTGCCTGAATAATTTTAGTTGTAGCCCCCTGTGTATCATTCATTTGTAATATATTTTCCTAATTAGTTTTAAGCTTTTTATATATAAGATTCTCCATGTGAAATGAATATCCTTTCAGGACGTAGATCGAAGGTATCGACATGTGTATATGATGAGCATATATATTTCATATAGGAAATACAAATATATTTATGTACAATAAATAATAATAATTGATGATATGGATGCTTTTTATCCATCAATCCATCACAAGTCCTTGTCCTTTACTCCTTTATCGAATGATTGTCCCTATGACGAAGTTCTAGAACTGGATTCGGTATTTTAAATTTTGTCCCAGTTTCAGTCAAGATTATAACGAGTAACATTTTATGAATTTTACGAAAAGACCTTGGTTTACATCCATACAAAATTGTTTTAGCCCAAAGACTCAGTCAGGGCCGTCACTACCAGGGGGTGGGAGGGGAGCCTCCCCCCCCCCCCTCCGATCATATCTCAAAGGGCGCCAAATTGACCGCGGATAGTTGGAAAACTATAGAAAGAGAACATAATAAAAACAGATATTTTTTAACTACTACTTGAATAAGATGAGTATTATTATAGACCGACAGCATTGTAGAAAGCTTTGTTGCTGCTAGAGACTAGATGGCAAGACTGGGGAATTCCCGGCCTTCCCCGGCTATACATCAAAATCGTTCAATAGAAAGAAACATAACCTTGTACTTCTTATATAAATTATTCGTGAATAGTGAATTAGTGAATCTGAATATTGATTGAAATTTAAAATCGAAAACAGAATACGGATTATGGATCCTTGCTAAAAAAAGTTCAAACCGTCTGTAGCGGAATTCAGAAGGAGAGCGCATATAAGAAAAATTGAAACGGAAAAAGAGGCAATGTCATGAATACATGGCTAAAGGCGAGTTATTCAAAATATTGGTTCAAGCACTGACGTGAAGTCAGCAGCTTTTGCGCGCATGTTCTATTGTCCATTCTCCTGTATTGGACACTCTTAATCGAATTTACCGATTGAGAACCAATTTTTTTTTACGTAATTTTTTCAAAATTTTCTAGGGATACGGTTATCACTAAATTTTCAATTCGATCGAGTGTATATTTTTTTACTTATCGAGGAAACAATAACAACAATAATATTCCAGGTGGGTAATACCCCGAAACCGTTGGGCCGATTATGCCCATAAACGAACTTAACCCTCCCATTCGGATGCGCACCCTACCATAAAAATTGCAAGTCCCAATCAGTTATCGAGGCAACGGTCACCCATCCAGCTACTGAACTCACACAGGGCTGCTCGGATCTCTAACACTATAGATCCTATCGTGTTCAAACTTGGAACTTTGCAGTAGAGTTGACTTCTGAAGGCTCTCGCAAAATTTCACTGATGCCAAACGAATAGTTTCTGATATACCTATAGATTTTTCGAAAATTTTCTAGTGATATGATCCTCACGAAATTTCGCAAGGTTTCGCGTTGACTCCAAAACTGTTTGGCCGATTATGACTATAAACTGACTCAAATGTCGCATCAAGATGCACAATATATAACCTGAAAATTTCAAGTCGCTATCTCTTTCCGTTCTCAGGTTATCGTGGCATAAATAATATTTTTTAATTATTTATTTAAAGTTTTCTAGTGATACGATTCTCACAAAATTTCACCAACGTCCTCAAGTTCATATTCTACAACTACTCACCAAGTTTCACTCAAGTTATAGTCGCAACGGCCGGTCGGCCGGACAGAATCGAATTTGACATCGAATTCTTCTTTAGAGAGTCGAACCGAATCGTTTGAGACCATTTTCGTCAAAAAATTCGAAAATTACAGACATTTGGGCAAAATGATAACGCGATGTTACCCAGAACATGCGCGCAAAAAAGAGGACTGTATTTTCGAATAGAGCGAAAAGCGTAAGTTTTGGCGATTGCAGTCACATAGTTTTTAAGGAAAGTAGTACCTTGTGAATCTCCATTCAACAACAGCACTGGCAGATTATAAAACTAGACAAGGGTAATTTTTTCGTGAAATTTTCGATTGTGTGACATTAACGATTTAATTTTCTATATACATACATACTACAAAAATTTTCAGGGTGATGAGTACAAAAATATTGCTTTAATTCAGGAATTACAAAAAACTCATTCAAAATTTCAAATAGCAGATATTCTCGAAGAATTGATGGAATTTTGTCAAGTACAATTCTTTTTTGGTCCTGGATCTTTTGAGAGATGCAACAATTGTTTTCACTCACAAACACAAATTCAGAATGCAGTGTCAATATATGTACACTTTATCCATATTTTTGTGTTTTTCGATTTTTGTATATTTTTTCAAACTAGGGGCGCCAAAAGCCGTTTCTCTCCCCCCCCTCGGAAAAGCTCTTAGCTACGGCCCTGGACTCAGAATATATATCCTTTTGATTGAGAGCTTTATATGTGTTAGCAGAGGTTGGCGTAACGGGGTACCATACAATTCTACGTATGATACAAGAGCTTAGGGAAAAACCTCAGCAAAAAAACCCTGTCTCCCCATGAGTGTTGCGATTTGTAACTATTGTTCACAAAATTTGCTGAAATTCAGAAATATTGATAGACATTTATTTCTTCAATATGGACTCCTTCGTCAAAAAACGGAGAGGTTTCTCCAAGGTACCCGAAACTCAACCTGAAAAATTAGAAGACAAGAGGAGAAGAACGAACAAACTAAAAATAATACATAACCTTTCAAAAGTCTCCTCTCACAAATATATTCTTCTGTAGGCGCATGGGATCTCTTGGAGAAGAATCGCCTCCGCTAGTTCTCAAAGATATTGTTCTTAGAAATCCCTTCAATATTTGAATTCAAAAAGGAAATTGTTGCTCGTAAGGCCTGGAGGGTCTCTTTCATAACCAAGTCTGACCAGCCCAAGCGACTCAGTAATTAGTGCTTAGAAAAAATCGGAAATCATAAAAAAGGACATTATCAGCGCTGATGAGGCTCATTTCTGGTGAAACAGTTATATGTTAACAAGCAGAGTTGCCTTATCTGGAGTAGTGATAAACCTGAAGATTATTAAGAACTGCCATCAGATCCTTATGATCTTACTGTTTGGTGGTTGTTAATCCGAAACCTCCAGACCGATTCTACCCAATAACGAACCTATCCAAGATATTCATTTCACAAATCTACTCTGAAAATTATATTATTATTATATTATTTTGATTAACCTACCATAGTATATATTTCCATCATCATATGGATTATCCAAGGGCATTATATTATCAAAATGACCAATGGGTCATTTTGTATTCAATCATACTTTGTTCCTAGAATAGGGGGGGATATCAATTCAAGTGTAACGAACCAGAGATAAATTTGACATGTCTCTTGTAGGTGGATTTATGACAGATAGATGTGAAGTTCAAACCCCCCCCCCCCCCCCCGAATTGTTAAAATTTTTGCTGCAGAAAGTGACCCTTACACCCCCAAAAGCCCCCCCTCCCGAAATTAATTCCTATTTCCGAGTAACAAGAAAAATTTTTTTTTAGATTGCAAAATTGTATATTTATTTTTTTTTAAGATGCAGTTTCATCAAAAGAATCCATTGATGTCATTCTCGACTCTAACAAACTAATACTTTCAGAGATATGTTTTTTCAAAATTTCAATAATTATTCCCAATTCTATAATGATTTCATAGAATACTCTAATTATAAATTCCTGATGTATATAAATCCAACATGAGATGAGTTATAGACCTAAGTTTTGAATTTAATTACAAAAATTCTTGAGAATTGATGCACAGAACCAAAATTGATAAAGTGGGAAAGCCCTGTGGACAGGAGCTTTTGAGCTCTTGTTCAAACTTTGACTAATCATAACTCCGAAAGTATTGATTTCTCCGAGTTGGAAATAATATCAATGGATTCTTATTTAATTTATTTTATTTTATGATGCAGTTATATCCTAAGATTCCATTGATATCATTCTCAACTCTGAGAAACCAATAATTTCAGAGATATAATTTGTCAAAGTTTGAATAAGAGCGCTAAAGCTCCTGTCCACAGGGATTGAACCAATTTTTTGCATAAATTCTTACTTTATTGTATGACTCTCGGTGGGTTTCATGAAGCTTCGATTAGCTTAATTGTGGATTTAATTCAGTGGTTGCATAAAAAATGAACTGAAAATGAACATAGAATCTGACTAATTCGGCAATTAAGAGTTGTCAAAGCTTCGTGAAACCCAACTTTAGAATTACGGAATAATCTTCTACCATGGCCCTTCTACGCTCTCGTACGTTTTAGACAATTCTCGGATAAAATTTCAAAAGTTGAGGACGTTTGATAGTACCCTGGTACGGGACAAAGAACAGATCCGTTTATAGATTTACCTACTCAGATTGATGGAATGAAAATTTCATAAAAATCAAAGTACGCATTTGGTAGATTCAGTGAAATTTATTTATGTAGAACTATATTCATCAATCAACTGAAGTATTCTATTATGGTCATTAGATACAGCGTCTCTTTTCCTCCTGCCAATGTAAGCTGCAGTATTAGTTGTCATCATCGTTGGAGTAACCATAACCATGCTATGCTTGTCCTTTAGAGCCTGAACTAATTTCTGAAAATAAGAGAACATAAAATGAAACCTTCATCATCGCTATTAGTTTACAGAGTGTAACTTGAAATGGATGCAATATATTTAATGCTTATGGCTTTTACTTGATGCAAATCCATATTAACTCAATGAAAAATTATATACGGTTTACACTAATTTATTTAATATTGTGACGCGTTTCGTCGACACAGCGACTTAATCAGACTTCATCATACTAAATTCTTAACAAGTAATGATCTCCCTTTACCTAGATGACATGGACACAGAATCTTATTTAAAACTAATTACATGAGAGACTTATTTAAAACAAATTACATGATAGACTTATTTAAAACTAATTATACATAATATTGCAATGCTAGTTCTTTGTACACATTTACGATAATGCATTCCTAACGCTTTTATAATTCGATTCTTTATTTGAATAGATCGAGTAACGGTGAGAAATTTAGATCTAATTGTTCATTAACTAAATTACCCGTATGTTTTTCTCTATTTATTTCCACCATTTCCCAATAATTGAGTTGCGCACCCTTATTCAAATTGTGTAGAATTTTGGAAATCCGGGTGAAACTTATGTCCGTCTGCAAATAAATGATTCGAATAATTTGAATTAATTTTGTTATTTTTGTAGCTGTGATGATGTTCCTTCATTATTATGCCAAAAGTTCCACCAGTTTTTCCGATATATGATTTGTCACAACCCCCGCAATTTAATTGATAAACACCGGATTTATTTTTTTTTTCCTCTGTGATTTATTATTCTTTATGAGTTTTGCGAGGTTATTGTTTGTCCGGAATGAGATATTCACCTGTTGGTTTTGAAGAAAACTTTTTAAGTTGTTGACTCGGTGTACCAAAATATGTTAGGCTATTGAATATTTTATTTTTATCCTTAATTTCTGGAAAAACTAAACTAATTATTTTTCTAAATTGTTTTTCCTTCGACATTTTTCTGATTAATTCTGTGTTATATCCATTGTTCGCCGCTATTTGTTCGATACCTTGTACAGAATTAGAAATTATCGAGCAAATAGAGGGAACAATGGATATAACACGTAAGGTATGTGCGGAATTTGAGCGGATTCTGATGGATAGTTTTTGAAATAAAGCATTTTTGATGACAACATTTTTTTTCCAGTGATACGATATTTTCGAAATTTCACAAAAATTAGCTCGTCTACAAGTAATAACCAAGTTTTAATTGTATCGGATTTTTATATTTTTAGTTATTGAGGAAATAAAAACAAAATTTAATGGGTATAACTCCGAAACCGTACGGCCGAATATGCCCATTAACGAAATAGTCCGTTGCATTTGGACACGCCGCCTATCCTGAGAATTTCAAGTCGCTATCTCTTTCTGTTCTCAATCGAGTCGAATCTAATCGTTTGGGAACATGCGCGCAAAAATTATGCTGCTCCATTAAAATGTTATAAGATATCGAAAATTGTTTACTACTGACACACCTCCCCCCTCAAAATAAAAATCGGAACAGCCTTGCATTATCCAAGACAATGTCTGAATTCGAGGTGTTAATCGGCCAGAAGCAGCAGCAAACATCTCATAAATGTTCTTTGTAGTTATAGATATAAAAAGTACTGTCTTCTCAAAATGCATTATTTTTTTGCGCAAATGTTTGTAATTTTCGAATTTTTGGCCAAAAATGGCCTCAAACGATTGGTTCCGACTCCCCGATGAAGAATTCGAGGTCAAATTTGATTCTGTCTGTCCAGTCGTTGCCACGATATCTTCAGAACTGAAAGACATAGCGACTTGAAATTTTCAGGGTAGGTGGCGCGTCCCAATACAACGGACAAGTTCGTTAATGGGCATAACCGGCTTAACGGTTTCCAAGTGATAATTTTATCATCAACCAATACAGATCTGATCGTATTGAAACTTGGTAGCTGGTTTGTAGAATACTGATGATACAACGACGATTGTCAAATTTTGTGAGAATCGTAACACTAGACAATTAAAAAAAAAATATTGAAAACTATTATTTTCGTCACGATTACCTGAGAACAAAAAGAGATAGTGAATTTTTAGGGTAGGTTGAGCATCTGAATGCGACATTTGAATTTGTTAATAGGCATAATCAGCCCAATGGCTTTGGAGTTACCCACATCTGAAATTTGGTTTTTATTTTCTCAATAACTCGAAAAAAACTTATCCGATTCAATTCAAACCTAGGAAATAAGTTGTATAATGCCGGTGCGGAAATTCTTGCAAAATTTCGTGAGAATCGTATTACTAAAAAAATTATAAAAGATCATTGAAAATCGTTGAAAAATATATCAGAAACTATTCGTCCGACATCGCTGAAATTTTGCGAGAGCAGCCTTGGGTGAGTTGGTGACCATTGCCTCGATAACTTTCGAACGAAAGGAGATAGGGACTTGCTATTTTCAGGGTAGGTTGCGCATCCGAATGGTAGAGTTAAGTTCGGCATAATCGGTCCAATGGTTTCGCAGTTATACCCACCTGGAATATTATTTCCTCGATAACTCAAAAAATCTAGACTCGATCGAATTGAAGCTTGGTGACTAGTTGTAGAATATCGACATAAAGACGTGTCTGACATTTTGTGAGAACCGTACCCCAGGGAAATTTAAAAAAAAATTACGAAAAATAAAAATTGGTCAAACACTGACGTGAATTCAGGAGCTTTTGCGTGCATGTTCTATTGTTCATTCTCCTTTATTGGACTCTCTTAATCGATTTTTTCAATTTGCTTCACATGCCCAAACTCTCGAAAGTGTTTCTCAATTTTACTTATTGTCCCTTGTGTTATAGGCGGCAAATTCGGAAATTTCACATGAAACAATCGACTTACTTCTTTTTGTGTTTAAGTTCATCAGTGACAGGTGGAACGAAACACTGGACAGCCAAGAGGTTGTGGGTCCTCACAACGCAGTATGCACCGAAAACCACACATCTTTGTGAATGAGCTGAAGGAAACTCACCCGCGCGAATGAATCCAATTGTATCAATTCTGCATAACGAGCAGATGAGATAACAGATTTGAATTACTATTTTTTTTTTCGGGTAAGTGACCAATGACTTACACCTACTTTGGAGTTTGAAGGAGAATAAATATATAATTGTTTTGATGTTACTCCCTTGGCCTGCTCATTCTCCGGACCTCATACTCGTACATATTTTCGCATACTGAAAAGCATACACCGACAACTGTAGAATCCTAGCAATATACATTTTGAAATACAACTTACCAGTACCAACTTGATGAGGAATACAGCAAAGGTGAGGAATCCAATTGTCATCAAAGCACCTTCATTGGAAGGAAAATGCATATCGTAGTCATCTTCCTTATGTTCCCTAGCTTCGGTCTCTCGTTTAGTCTTTCCACCCCATAAATGACTAATCCTTTCATCTAGAATTAAAAAAGAAATCTTAATAAGCACTGACGTGAAATCAGGTGCTTTAGGGCTCATGTTCTTCAGTCTATTAACGCCTCAAACACCCTAACGAAATACTGCATGAAACTTCAAATCGTCTTTTCTCAAATTTCGCAAAAATTTGCGCGTCGGCATTCTACAACTAATTACCAAGTTGAGTTATTGAGGAAATAACAACAAAATTTTAAATGACTATAACTCCAAAACCGTTGGTCCGATTATGTCTGTTAACAAACTGTCACATATGGATGCGCAGCCTACCCTGAAAATTGCAAGTTACTATCTCTTTCCGTTGGAAACTTATCGTGGCCACCAGCGGTAACCAGCTCCTGAACTCGCCCAACACTGCTCTATTTCCAGTATGTTTTCAATAACTCCAATAAAATAGATCCGATCAAGTATAAATTCAGATATTGGCTGTAAAATTAGGTTTCGAATGCTCTCGCAAAATTCCAGCAATAGCGGACGGCTAGTTTCTGAGATACAGAATTTTTTTTTATTTTCTAGTCATACGATACTCTCTAAATTTCAGGTGTCTTTGTGCACGCATTCTACAACTAATTACCCAGTTTCAATTCGATCGGATCTGTATTGTTTCAAAACAAAATTTCAACTCCGAAACCGTTTGGCTGATTATTCCCATTAACGAACTTAACCGTCGCATTCGGATGAACATAAACTTCTAAACTAGGCTAGGATGGCGCTTTCGAATGTAGAAATTGATTTTGCATTTGTGGCGCCATATTTGTTCATTCCAGCACTAAAAGTAGTGCTGGAATGAACTCATTCCCGCATTGTTTCTAGTTATATTTTTCGTTTTGTGGTAGTCAGCACTGACATTCGATCCTATCAAATTTCAACACACGTCAATTATTGTCAATATAAGATAATCTGGATAAGGTGAAATAATTGTTGAGAGGAAAGGTTTTATTTTTCACCACAAAATAAGGTACTAGATATTTCCTTCTTGATAACTTTGAATCATTCATGCTATTAGGAAACTGTTAAATCTGATCTCCATGCTCTACGTACAATTCGAATTCCGTGATCTGTCAACTTTCGTAACAGTCACACCAACTGCCAGATACAATACAAAAGTCACTAGGATGTATAATCCTAATTTTTCATTAAATTTTAACAGTATTTTAGAAAACTTACCTGAAATAGAGAAAATATCGTCTAATACTCGTTGCAGAAGGCAATTCCAACACTCATGCGTACGAAAACTCGCTCCTTCGTCGCTCGTTTTCAAATTTCGCATTCGTGTTTGAATATCAGCCCATTCTGCAACTTGTTTTAGAATATACTATTTCAATATTTTTTAAATATTTTCTAGTGATACGTTTCTCACAAAATTTGCCGAACGTATTTATGTCAGTATTCTACAACTTGCTATGAAGTTTCAACTTGATCGGATCTGTATTGGTTGATGCCGAAATTATTACTCGGAAACCGTTAGGCCGATTATGCCCATTAACGAACTTGTCCGTTGTATTTGGACGTGCTACCTACCCTGAAAATTTCAAGTCACTATCTTTTTCCGTTCTCAAGTTATCGTGGCAACGGACGGCCGGAAGGAATCAAATTTGACCTCGAATTCTTTCTTCATCAGTGAGTCGAACCTAATCGTTTGAGACCATTTTCGGCAAAAAATCCAAACATTACAGACATTTGGGCAAAATGATAACGCGATGTTCCCCAAAACATGCGCGCAAAAACGAAAAAGAACGAGGACGAAGCAGTTGTGGCTGCTACCAATAAAATTTCATGAAGAACTAGTAAATTTCATAGGGAGTTGGACAGAATAAAACCAATCAATTATGATTTTGCCGACGTTTCGGAACCATTCGTTCCTTTTTCAAGGCTGAAACAAAATTTTTTATTACGATCAAAATACTGGACACAAAAACATTCGTACGTCATCAAATGAAATTACAGTTATCTAACATTAAAATGAAGCAACTCCCTATGAAATTTACTAGTTTAGTTGAACATGGACCTGAACACTATAGAGTTTTATGAAGAACTATTTCAAAACATTTTTTCACTCTTCCCATGAATAGACCAGGTATACAGGGTGTCCCAGAAATCAACGATAAGCCGGTTACGGGCGATAGGCCAAGTCATAACAGTTATCAGAAAAATATAAAAAAAATCTTTGTCATGTAGTTTTCGAATTATAGGTATTAGAAAAAAAAAAGGAAAAACCGACATCCTGTGATGATCTTTCAAGTCCTGTGTCTACAAATATTAATTTTTCGTCAGTCTTTTCTCTGTAATATAATCATGAATAACCCTTCTGTAAATTACAGTTTAAAATTAAAACATAACTGCCTCAGTTTTAAATAAAATGTTGGATTTTCGCCCAACATTAAATTCAAAACAATTGCATCATCCAACATTAACCGACTGTACTGTAAAAAAAATGTACTACACTATTTTGGTAAGTAACATCAAAAGATGGCGCATTTAGTCTGGATTCGAAAATGGTATGATACTTGCTAGATTACTTCTTAGTTGAGGAAAATAATAATGTTTTTTTAAATGGAACCGGACTTCAGGCCAATTCTGTTTAATTATTGGAAATGGAGCCTAGGCATCTTTAAGTCCACAAGTTACAAGTAAAGTTTGATTCAAACGGTAGACGGAGAGTGACGTTATTTTGCCTAGTAAGAGTGAGACAGATGGTGACGCTAAGTGTGAGCGAGAAAAATAGAGACGCTACTTTTATGCGAGAGTGAGACGAAATAAAATTCAGAGATTGGATTTTTTCAGTTGACCTTAATTTAATATGATTTACAAGAAATTACAGCAAATGTTCAAATTGTTGGCCTTCAGCTGCAATGCAAGCTCTACATATTCTTAAAAATGATCGCGTAATAAGACGGGTGTAACTTCTTGAGTTATTGGTCCATTTGAGCTGCCGGAGATCTTAAATGCCCAGGTTTATTTGGACTTCTTACAGAACCAATTAAGATATTTATTGGAAGAAGTGCCACTGAACATTTACGGCAGCATGTGGTACCAACAAGATGGCTGCCCAGCGCATTATGCTCGCACAGTACGAAAGTTCCTCGACCGAGAATACCCCGATAGGTGGATTGGGCGGGGTGGTACAATTTCGTGGCCTGCCCTTTCACCCGATTTAAACCCCATAGATTTATTTTACTGGGGAACGATAAAGGAAAAAGTGTACTTTAAGCCCATTCAAGATTTAGCCGAGCTGCGCCAAAGAATTACAGGAGCCGCTGAATACATTAACTCAAGAAGTTACACCCGTCTTATTACGCGATCATTTTTAAGAAGATGTAGAGCTTGCATTGCAGCTGATGGCCAACAATTTGAACATTTTCTGTAATTTCTTGTAAATCTAATTAAATTAAAGTCAACTGAAAAAATCCAATGTCTGAATTTTATTTCAAACTTGCACCTTTTATTTCGTCTCACTCTCGCATAAAAGTAGCGTCACTATCTATCTCGCTCACACTTAGCGTCACCATCTGTCTCACTCTTAATAGGCAAAATAACGTCACTCCGTATAGCGTTTAAATCAAGCTTTTCTTGTAAATTGTGGACTTAAAGATGCCTAGGCTCCATTTCCAATAATTAAACAGAATTGGCCTGAAATCCGGTTCCATTTAAAAAAACATTATTATTTTCCTCAAATAAGAAGTAATCTAGCAAGTATCATACCATTTTGGAATCCAGACTAAATGCGCCATCTTTTCATGTTACTTGCCAAAATAGTGTGGTAAATTTTTTTTACAGTACAGTCGGTTAAAGTTGGATGATGTAATTATTTTGAATTTAATGTTGGGCAAAAATCCAACATTTTATTTAAAACTGAGGCAGTTATGTTTTAATTTTAAACTGTAATTTACAGAAGGGTTAATCATGATTACATTACAGAACATACACAGGACTTGAAAGATCATCACAGGATGTCAGTTTTTCCTTTTTTTTTTCTAATACCTATAATTTGAAAAGTACATGACAAAGATTTTTTTATATTTTTCTGATAACTGTTATGACTTGGCCTATCGCCCGTTACCAGCTTATCGTTGATTTCTGGGACACCCTGTAGATCAATTATATTATTTTTCATTTAAAGAAAAATATAGTCCATCTATATCAATATGATATATCAGAAATCCTGATTCAGTTAATCGAATCGAATGTTAGGAAAGCACCCGCCTCCCTTTGCTCCCTTTCACGAATGCTGCTGTCTCAAGTATATACCTGATAATTTCCTAAGGGACGGTAAACTAGAATTTGTTGAACTAAGATTATTTCCTAATGCATTCAAGTGACTTACCTATATTAAGTAGTAAGTCATCTCTCAAATTCTTCAACATAGATATCTTCCCCTTCAGATTTTTGTTACTCTTAACTATGATTTCGTCCTGCACCTTTTTCAGGAACGGTATGAAATTTTCTGTTTCTTCTTCTGGTTCAACAGAAGTCCAATTATCTGTCGTTTCTTCCGTTGCTTCTTCAGTAGTACGAACTAATTTTTCTGGAGTCATTTCTTCTGGTCCATCCATTCTCTTTTGTATTTCTGAAGCACCATTCGAATATGGCATAGATGATTTTTTTGTTTCGATTGAAATTGTATCTTCAGTTGTCGCTTCAACGATTTTTTTCAGGGGTATTGCAGCAGTTGTAGTTGATGGATATTGTGACTGCAGAAATTTCTCATTGTTATTATTATGAAGACGTGTATATACGAACTCATTTCGAGGAAAGGCGTAATGTTTAGTCATACCTGCAAAATATTTCAGGTATTAGATTATTCTATATCCAGGGCCGTGTTTAACGTGAATAGTTTTTCGAAAGATATTTTGTCCTCGACACCATTCAATTGAGAGAATTTTAATTGAAAGCCATAAACAAGAGCCTTTAGAACCCAACTCTACTGCCAAGTTTTAAGTTTTAACACGATCGGTTAAATATTGTTGGAGATTCGAGCAGCCTTGTGTGAGTTCACTAGATGGGTGAGCGTTGCCTCGATAACTTTCGAACAAAAGGAGATAGGGACTTGCAATTTTCAGGATAGGTTGCGTATCCGAATGGGAGAATTAAGTTCGTTTTTGGGCATAATCGGTTTAACGGTTTCCTAGTTATACCCACCTGGAATATTATTTCCTCGATAACTCAAAAAATAAAGATTCGATCAGTATAATAATAATAATAATAATTGAAGCTTGGTAACTATTAGTAGAAAATCAACATAAAGACGTGTTTAATATTTTTTGAGAATCGTACCCCTAGAAAATTTGAAAAAAATGACGAAAATAAATTTTTGTAAGAACCGTACCCCTAGAAAATTTCAAAAAAATTACGAAAAAAAAAATCTGGAGCTTTAGCACGTATGTTCTATTGTCCATTCTCCTGTATTGGACACCCTTAATCGAATTTACCATGGTAAATTATGTTGTCCTTTCTCCTGTATTGGACACCCTTAATCGAATTTACCATGGTAAATTATGGTGTCCTTTCTCCTGTATATTGGACACTTAATTCGAATTTACCATGGTAAATTCGAATTAAGAGTGTCTAATACAGGAGAATGGACAACCAGATGAAATGACTCCTCCTTTCGTTCAAAAGTTATCGAGGCAACCGTCACCATCTACCATCTACTGAACTCACACAAGGCTGCTCGAATCTCCAAGAATATTTAACCGATCGTGTTAAAACTTGAAACTTGCCAGTAGAGTTGGGTTCTAAAGGCTCTTGCAAAATTTCAGCAATTTCAGACGAATATTTACTGATATATAGAATTTTTTTTTTTATTTTCAATGAATTCTTAATAATTTTCTACACATACTTACGAAATTTTGCATTCTACAACTAATAACCATGTTTCAATTCAATCGGTTTAGTATTTTTTGAGTTCATGAGGAGAAAAAAACAACCAAATTTCAGATGGCTATAACTCTAAAACCGTTTGGCCGATTATGCTTATAAACAAACTCAAATGTCGCGTTCTGATGCACATCCTACAAGCCGCTATCTATTTCCGTTCTCAAGCTATCGTGACAACAAAAATATTTTTTAATAATTTTTTAATAATTTTCTAGCCATACGATTCGCACAAAATTTCACGTGCTTAGGTTCATATTCTACAACTACTCACCAAGTTTCAATTCGATTGGATTTATATTGGTTGATAACAAAATTATAACTCGAAACCATTGGGCCGATTATGCCCATTAACGAGCTTGTCCGTCGTATTTGGATGCGCCACCTACCCTGAAAATTTCAAGCCGCTAGCAATTTCCGTTCTCAAGTTATCGTGGCAACGGCCGGACGGCCGGCCAGTCAGAATCAAATTTGACCTCGAATTCTTCATTGGGGAGTCGAACTAAATCGTTTGAGACAATTTTCGTCAAAAAATTCGAAATTTACAAACATTTGGGCAAAATGATAACGCGATGTTCCCCAGAACGTACGCGCAAAAACAGCCAAACAAGCACTGACGTGAAGTCAGGAGCTTTTGCGCGCATGTTCTATTGTCTACTAACCTCTATTGGAAACTCTACTACGATTTCATCGTCAATTTATACAGTTTTCTCAGCTTTTATAATATATGAATGCATTTAATACCATTTCAATGACAGTAATTGGCAGTAGAGTTAGGTATTTAAGCCTCGCGCAAAATTTCATCGAAGTCAGAATAATAGTTTCTTATATAAGAAAAAATTGTTTCAAGCCCTGTGGGCAGGAGCTTTTTGGCGCTCTTGTTCAAACAGACAAATTATATCTCCGAAAGTATTGGTTTCTCAGAGTTGGGAATTATATCAATGGATTCCTATGATTGAACTGCATCATGAAAGAAATAAAATTTAAAAGAAGTGTCGTTTGAAAAAAAATGCTTCAAAAATTATCATTTACAAAAAAGGAGCAATCTACAATACTTCAATGCTTTAATGCTTCAAAAATTGTCATTAAATTTATTTATCAAGATTAAATGAGTAATCTTCAATAATTCAACCTCGTGGAATGGGTTGTTGCAACTTACACTCGGTGCATAGTTTTCACAACTCGAAATACCTAAGGAAAGTATCATCGAAATGTCTAGCGCAAGGCTGGAGACAATCATAGCAGATTGTTCATTTATTCCTGATATTTTAGTAGATAGCTGATTACGAACAAATTATTTCGATAGTTCAAAATATATTAATAAAATACTATCCTCTTTTCATAATTTAAAATTTAATAGTTCATACCACTAACACATTCCTTTCCGTATTATGAACCTCAACCCAAAAAAAAATGTTTGATACACAAATGTAGATCCATATTTCAGTATTTTTTTGCTAGTGACATTATGAAAATACTGTATATAGGAACATGTCCCACTACTTAAGGTAGAAGGTAATATTAACCTCAGTGGTCAACGAACAGTAATTTCTTTTGATGATTCCATGATGTTCTTCTTTCATATTGCCTCAATAAACTACATCATTAAAATGATCCAATTCTAAATCTTCTGAAACATAATCCCCAATATTTATACATAAATTATTCAATATGTAATCAGTCAATATTATTTTCGGTTTCAATACAGTCTTGTGTATATTCACAAATTCAAGAATCGGATGCTCGTTTTCCAAGAGAAAATATTTTCATACTACGAATTGACAATCTCGCATAATAGCTAGAAAAGATGACAATTATGAACAGTGAGCACACACATTATGAACAGTGAGCACACACAGATTATGTGTTCACATTCTGTGAATACATATAGAAGTTATGATGTATTATTAAAATTTTGAAACATCATATATCCGAAAGTATTAGCTTGTTAGAGTTGAAAATGATAACAATGTTTTCTTATGATGAAACTGCATCTTAAAAAAAATTGAATTCAAAAGTTGTTATGTAAGAAAAAAAAATTTGTTATCGTTATTCCGAAACTATTAGACTGATTTTGTCCAATAACGAACTTTCAACTGTCTAGCTCATTCCATTCGAGAGTTATCGTGTTAACGGACGGCCCTACGGCCAGGCGGACAGAATCGATTTCGACCACGGATTCTTAACCAGTGAGTCAAGCCAAATCGTTCAAGACCATTTTCAGCCAAAAATTCGAAAATTACAGACATTTGGGCAAATTGATAAGCACTCTGTTCCGAGGAACAAGAGCGCCAAAAATTGGTTCAAGCCCTGTCGACAGGAGATTTGGTGCTCTAGTTAAAACTTTTACACATCATATCTTCGAAAGTATTGGTTTCTCAGAGTTGGGAATGATATCAATGTATTCTTATGATAGAACTGCATCATAAAAGAAATACAATTCAAATAATAGTTTATTTATAAAGATCAAATGAACAATCTGAGAATGAGAACTGTACCATGGAAGAAATCAAATTAAAATGACCGAGATATTTATCTCCCAAACCTACTCAAATTTCAACTGCCTAGCTCATTCTGTTCGAGAGTTATTGAAGAAACAAATTTAAAAATTAAAAGAAAACTTTTGACACTTTACGGCAACCTGATCAATACAAAACTTCGCATGCGTATAAAAGTCATTATTCTACAATTTGGTGCTAAATTTCAGATAGATCGAGTGATTGGTTTCGAAAATATTCATAAAAATTTTTTTTATTGAAAACGGCCATAACTTCGAAACCGCTAAGCGGATTTCGCCCGTTAACAAAGTCGTCCGAGATATTTACACTCCAAACCTACCCTGCAAATTTCAATCCTCTATCTCCTTTCGTTCGAGAGTAATCGTGTTAACAGACGGACCGCCGGACGGCCGAACGGCTGGACGGCTGTACAGAATCGATTTCGACCATGGATTCTTGATCAATGAGTCAAACCAAATCGTTTTAGACCATTTTCAGCCACAAATTCCAAAATTACAGACATTTGGGCAAATTGAAAACCACTCTGTTCCGTGGAACAAGAGCGCCAAAAAAGAAAGCAAGTAATTACAATATACAATATTATACAGGGTCTTTCACGAGGAACCTCACCCATATTTATACGGGAAACTACTGAACGTATTTTCATGAAATTCAGCACTTATAAGTATTTCACGATGCTGATGAAATCTAAAATATTTTCAAGGCATGAGCACCTCCGGTTTTTCCGGAAATGACGTCAACTTCCGTTTTTCAAATTAGAACACCATTTTTGGCGCTCTAGTTCCTCGGAACGAAAGAAGTTAGAGGATTGGTATTTGCAAGGTGGGTTTGGAGCGTAAATATCTCGGCTGAGTTCGTTAATGGGCAAAATCCATCAAGCGGTTTCAGAGTTATGGCCGATTTTAGTAAAACACATTTTTTATGAATATTTCCTAAACCGATCACTCGATCTATCTGAAATTTAGCATCAAATTGTAGAATCATGACCTTCATACGTATGTGAAGTTTTGTACTGACCAGGTTACCGCAAAGTGTAAAAAAAAAATTTTGAAAATTTAAAATTTTTTTTTACGATAACTCTTGAACGGAATGAGCTAGGCAGTTGAAATTTACAGAGTAGGTTAGGGAGATTAATATCTCGGTTGAGTTCGTTATTGGGCAAAATAAGCCAGATGGTTTCGGAGTAACGAAAAATAATTTTTTTTTCAAGTAACAAATTTCAAATTAAATTTTTATTTAAGATGCAGTTTCACCATAAAAATCCACTGATATCATTCTCAACTCCAACAAGCTAATACTTTCGGAGATATGATTTTTCGAAATTTCAATAATGAATCGTACTTCTATGTTTTCACAAAATGTTATAATTGTTCTATCTAAGCTTTATTATATGATCTGTGTTCATACTCGTACAGGTCATCCTGTTCTATAAGAGAGAGTCAAATTCATTTCAGCTATTTTAATTTGATTTCTTCCATGGTGCAGTTCTCATTCTCAGATTGCTCATTTAATCTTGATAAATAAACTATTATTTGAATTGAATTTCCTTTATGATGCAGTTCTATCATAAGAATACATTGATATAATTCCCAACTCTGAGAAACCAATACTTTCGGAGATATAATTTGTCTGTTTGAACTAGAGCGCCAGAAAGCTCCTGTCCACAGGGCTTGTTTTATTGCAGAAATAGTTATTTTGATGTAACATTTTTCAGTTTCGGTTGGAAAATTCTCTCTGAGCGGGAAAATTCGAAAAGAAAATCGAAAATAGAGCTCCGCTGAAACAAGAATATCTTCGAGGTTTTTGGATGGAAAATTTTCATTTTTGGGATTTTTCAAGATGTAAGATTGATGTATCCACTTTAAAAATCGAAATCGCGATTCATGATACAGGGGGTGAAAAAATCGCTTTCAAAGTTAGGGATGACAAAATCGTGAAAAATAAATTTTTTCAAATTAGAACCCCATTTTTTGGCGCTCTAGTTCCTCGGAACTGAGTGCTTATCAATTTGCCCAAATGTCTGTAATTTTCGAATATTTCGATGAAAATGGTCTTAAACGATTTGGTTCGACTCACTGATCAAGAATCCGTGGTCGAAATTCATTCTGTCCGGCCGGCCGTCCGGCCGTAGGCACGATAACTCTCGAACGGAATGGGCTAGAGAGTTGAAATTTTCAGAGTAGGTTTGGGGGATGAATATCTCGGCTAAGTTCGTTACTGGGTAAAATCGGACAGAAGGTTTCGGAGTAATAAAAAAAAAATTTTTTTTTTACAAAACAAATTCAAAATTATTTTTTTTTTAATAAGCAGTTTTATCATAAGAATCCATTCATATCATTTTTAACTCTAACAAGCTAATACTTTCGGAGATATTATTTTTCAAAATTTCAATGTAAATCGTATTTCACAGGTTGATATAATTATTCTATGTATATTCTATGTATGAATTGTCAACTTGACAGAAGGGAATATTGTAACTTCAAGAATATTGGGGTTGAAATACTCGTATTTTAGCGATGCAACGGGGACCTCACCCGAAAATGTTTGAAAATATTACGTAAATTGAAAGAATAATTCCAAAGTTCGAGAGAGGAGAAAATTTTGTGAACGTAGATCAGGAAATTTTTGATCGATTACAAGGTAATTTATTATTTTATACATGTTTTATGGAATACCTACTATTTGTAGGTACTTTAAACCTGTTTAGGGCAATTGTCATACGAAACTTGTTTTTTTGGCGCTCTAGTTCCTCGGAACAGATTGCTTATCAATTTGCCCAAGTGTCTGTAATTTTGGAATTTTTGGCTGAAAATGGTCTCAAATGATTTGGTTCGACTCACTGATCAAGAATCCGAGTGCGAAATCGATTCTGTCCGGCCGGCCGACCGGCCGTAGGCACGATAACTCTCGAACGAAAGGAGTTAGCGGATTGAAAATTTCAAGGTGGTTTTGGAGCGTAAATATCTCGGACAAGTTCGTTAATGGGCGTTAACCATCAAGGGGTTTCGGAGTTATGGCCGATTTTAGTAAAAATATTTTTTATGAATATTTCCGAAACCGATCACTCGATCTATCTGAAATTTAGCACCAGACTGTAGAAGGCAGTAGAATCATGACCTTTGTACGCATGTGCAGTTTTGTATTGACCAGATTACCGCAAAGTGTAAAAAAAAAAATTTGAAAATGTGGTGCAGTTCTCATTCTCATGATTGCTCATTTAATCTTCATAAATAAACTATTATTTGAATTGAATTTCCTTTTTGATGCAGTTCTATCATATTAATACATTGATATAATTCCCAACTCTGAGAAACCAATACCTACCAGATATAATTTGTCTGTTTGAACTAGAGCGCCAGAAAGCTCCTGTCCACAGGGCTTGAACCCATTTTTTATGGCAGATATTGAATCTACGTTAAAAAATAATGTGAGTGTATGCATCACACCCTTGCCCTAAAATGGATATTTTATGAGTTATTCACAAAAAACTGTTTTTCGTCTTGAATTTTCAGCTATTTCTTTTCCCTTCACGCCAAAAAGATGAAATTTTCAGGAACTGTTATTTGAACCATGCTGTAGATTTTTCACCCCTTCTTGAAACCGACTTCAAGTTACTATTAGGAGAACCATGGCAAACTCTCGCAGTTATAACTACTAGAGATGATGCTCAAAGTTTTGACCGTTAATTTCTAGACATTTATTTATACGTCTCAGGAATGCTTCGTGCGTTGCTCTTCTTATTTCATCGGGAGGAAGAGATCTGCAAAAGTGTTTAAAAACCAAATGCAGTCCTCTTTATCAGTCAGGGGAGTTGAGTAGACAATATTTTTTATCCTACCCCAAACATAATAGTCTAAAGGAGTTAAATCGGGAGAACGTGGTGGCCAAAGATGTGGACCATTGTTCGCCAACCATCGATCTTCAAATAGCCTGTAGAGGATATTTGACACATTGAGTGAATTGTGTGGAGGCGCGCCATCCTGTTGATACCATAAGTCATTATGGTTCTGTACTAGCGGCTCAATTATTTGAGTCAATATGTCAGAATATCTATCTCCTAAGGGAGAACATTCTTTAAATAATGCAAACATGTGTAGTGTTCTATCTTACCAGTTAAAGTCCCATCATAAATGTGAACATCGAGAATTGCATTATTTTTGATGGCGCAAAAAACATTGAAACTCCAGGTCTCTTGAAAGTTCCATTGTCTGAAGTGGTGGTTGTTCTCTTCATCCCAATAATGACTGTTATGCCTATTGAAAGAACCATTCCTTGTGAATTTATATTCATCTGTCCAAATTATACAGTCCAAAAAGTTTTCATTCTCTTGAAATCGAATCATCATAGCTTCGCAAAACTCTGTTCTCCTGACGAAATCAGTTTCCTTCAAATGCTGTACCCTATTGAATTTATATGGGTGCATTTTATGTTTTTTTAATATTCTCCAAACACTCGATTGAGATAATCCCAGATCAATCTCGGCATCTTTGAGAGAATTTTGAGGATTCACACGAAAATATGCAAGAACTGTAATTTCGTTGTTCTCATCTTCTACTACACTTTTTTCTCTGTGTATAGTTTTCTTAACGAAAGATCCGACATTTCTCAAGTTTGTCATGGTTCTGTTAATGGTATCTCTCGTTGGTCTAGGTCGGTCAGGAAACCTCTCAATGAACAGTCGAATCGTTCTATCTACAACTTTATTACATTCTCCATGAAGTAGAATGAGATTTAAATAATCTTCATTGGTAAAATTAGGCATAGTGATCGATTTTATAACTTAATACGAATTATCACCAAATTAATAGTAAACACAAAATGCTACTGAATAAAGAAGAATTTGGCAGATGTAATTAATGATATCTATCATTAAAAAAAAATGGGTTCAAGCCCTGTGGACAGGAGTTTTCTGGCGCTCTAGTTCAAACAGACAAATTATATCTGGTAGGTATTGGTTTCTCAGAGTTTGGAATTATATCAATGTATTAATATGATAGAACTGCATCAAAAAGAAAATTCAATTCAAATAATAGTTTATTTATGAAGATTAAATGAGCAATCATGAGAATGAGAACTGCACCACATTTTCAAATTTTTTTTTTTACACTTTGCGGTAATCTGGTCAATACAAAACTGCACATGCGTACAAAGGTCATGATTCTACTGTCTTCTACAGTCTGGTGCTAAATTTCAGATAGATCGAGTGATCGGTTTCGGAAATATTCATAAAAAATATTTTCACTAAAATCGGCCATAACTCCGAAACCCCTTGATGGTTAACGCCCATTAACGAACTTGTCCGAGATATTTACGCTCCAAAACCTCCTTGAAATTTTCAATCCGCTAACTCCTTTCGTTCGAGAGTTATCGTGCCTACGGCCGGTCGGCCGGCCGGACAGAATCGATTTCGCACTCGGATTCTTGATCAGTGAGTCGAACCAAATCATTTGAGACCATTTTCAGCCAAAAATTCCAAAATTACAGACACTTGGGCAAATTGATAAGCAATCTGTTCCGAGGAACTAGAGCGCCAAAAAAACAAGTTTCGTATGACAATTGCCCTAAACAGGTTTAAAGTACCTACAAATAGTAGGTATTCCATAAAACATGTATAAAATAATAAATTACCTTGTAATCGATCAAAAATTTCCTGATCTACGTTCATAAAATTTTCTCCTCTCTCGAACTTTGGAATTATTCTTTCAATTTACGTAATATTTTCAAACATTTTCGGGTGAGGTCCCCGTTGCATCGCTAAAATACGAGTATTTCAACCCCAATATTCTTGAAGTTACAATATTCCCTTCTGTCAAGTTGACAATTCATACATAGAATATACATAGAATAATTATATCGACCTGTGAAATACATACATATCTCCGAAAGTATTAGCTTGTTAGAGTTAAAAATGATATGAATGGATTCTTATGATAAAACTGCTTATTAAAAAAAAATTAATTTTGAATTTGTTTTGTAAAAAAAAAATTTTTTTTTTATTACTCCGAAACCTTCTGTCCGATTTTACCCAGTAACGAACTTAGCCGAGATATTCATCCCCCAAACCTACTCTGAAAATTTCAACTCTCTAGCCCATTCCGTTCGAGAGTTATCGTGCCTACGGCCGGCCGGCCGGACCGGCCGGCCGGACAGAATGAATTTCGACCACGGATTCTTGATCAGTGAGTCGAACCAAATCGTTTAAGACCATTTTCATCGAAATATTCGAAAATTACAGACATTTGGGCAAATTGATAAGCACTCAGTTCCGAGGAACTAGAGCGCCAAAAAGAATGTAAAACATGGTAAGTTTTTGCATATGGTTCATAAGGAATTATTTATTTATCACTGGAGAGAAAACCGATGGACGATTAGTTGAAATAAAGAGGTTTCCGATACAAATTCGAATCAAAATTCGCCATCTATTTAGGAACAACCTGTAACTTTTTTCTCTTGCATATTAGGGTAGTAAAATCTAAAACATGGTTTAAGTAACAGTTCCTGAAAATTTCATCTTTTTGGCGTGAAGGGAAAAGAAATAGCTGAAAATTCAAGACGAAAAACAGTTTTTTGTGAATAACTCAGAAAATATCCACTTTAGGGCAAGGGTGTGATGCATACACTCACATTATTTTTTAACGTAGATTCAATATCTGCCATAAAAAAATGGGGTTCTAATTTGAAAAAATTGATTTTTCACGATTTTGTCATCCCTAACTTTGAAAGCGATTTTTTCACCCCCTGTATCATGAATCGCGATTTCGATTTTTAAAGTGGATACATCAATCTTACATCTTGAAAAATCCCAAAAATACAAATTTTCCATCCAAAAACCTCGAAGTTATTCTTGTTTCAGCGGAGCTCTATTTTCGATTTTTTTTTCGAATTTTCCCGCTCAGGGAGAATTTTCCAACCAAAACTGAAAAATGTTACATCAAAATAACTTGAAATTTTCTAAGGAATCTATTTCTGCAATGAAAAAATGGTGTTCTAATTTGAAAAACGGAAGTTGACGTCATTTCCGGAAAAACCGGAGGTGCTCATGCCTTGAAAATATTTTAGATTTCATCAGCATCGTGAAGTACTTATAAGTGCTGAATTTCATGAAAATACGTTCAGTAGTTTCCCGTATAAATATGGGTGAGGTTCCTCGTGAAAGACCCTGAGTATGAAGGTACCTAGATGTGTTAAAATCTGTATGTACACTCATCTTACCAAAGTATATTATTTCCATCATCAATGGATTATCCACGGGCATTATATTATCACCTTAAAAGTATAATATCATTTCATCCTCATAATTCTACGATAGCTGTGGTTATTTCATTGTTCATTTTGCATTCAAACATACTTTGTTTTCTAGAACAGGAAGGTGTATTTTATATCACGAATAACGAACCAGAAATAATTTTGACATTTATCTCTCATAGCAAAATAAGATGACATGTAAGAACACAGATCATATAATAATTCATAGATAGTAGATAGAATTATTAAGTACAGCATTCTGTGGAAATATAAAAGTACGATTTATTATTGAAATTTTGAAAAATCATATCTACGAAAGTAACAACTTCTTAGAGTTAATTGATATCAATGGATTATCATGGTGAAATTACATCTTGAAAAAAATTTAATTTGAAAATTGTAATGTGAAAAAAAATTTTTTTTTTCGTTACTCCGAAACCATTCGGCCGATTTTGCCCAATAACGAACTTAACCGAGATATCTATCTCGTAAATCTACTCTGAAATTTTCAACTGTCTAGCTCATTTCTTTCGAGAGTTATCGTTTTAACGGAGGGCCGGCCGGACTGAATCGATTTTAACCACGGATTCTTGATCAGTGTGTCGCACCAAAGCGTTTAAGACCATTTTCATCCAAAAATTCGAAAATTACAGACATTTGGGCAAATTGATAAGCACTCTGTTTCCGAGCGCCAAAAAATAGAACACTAGTTGTGAGATTCCAACCATCGAATGAGTCGGTCAACTTACTAGAAGATTTTGGTGCTACATTTTCCGATGCCTGAGATATTTCTATCCAATCACAACTGCCACTAATGTAAAATGAACTGAAAACAAAGATATTGTAAGCAATGTTGTCCATTTTCCACAACAATAATACACAATCTTCACGAGATGAGCGAAAATATCAACTGGATGTTTACAAATTACTGTTAAGAGAACAATTTTGTGTTATATCACGAGAAATATCTGAAACGGAAAATTGTCTTAATGGCATATAATGCAGTTGTCGTGAAAACAATTAGGTGAATCCCGTTAAAATAACAGTTTTCTCTGTGCAAGGATGACTTTCTTTGGGATTTTATACAGTGTGATGAAATTACTGTCAGATTCCGTTTGTAAAATTCATCGTTATTTGTATCGGGGGCAACTACTGAAAAATGTTCATTTTGAAAGTCAAGTTGCAGTTTACAGTCAGTATTTTTGGTGCGCTGTTCAGGTGGACAAAGTAGCTATCAATTCGTCCAAATGTCCGTAATTTTCGAACTTTTGGCCGAAAATGGTCTTAAACGATTGGTTTCGGTTCACTGATCAAGAATCCGAGGTCAAACTCGATTCTGTCCGACCAGCCGGCCCTCAGCACGATCACCCTCGAACGCAAAGAGTTAGAGAGCTGACATTTTTAAAATGGATTTGGACTCCATTTGCGCCAGCTAAGTTCGTTAATGGGCAAAATCCACCTAGTGGATTCAGAGTTATAGCCATCTGGAATTTTGTTTTCCCAATAACTCGAAAAATACTGTTCTGATCGAATTAAAGCGCGGTAGTCGCAGTTGAAATGTTAGTTTAATTAGTTCGGATACGTGAAGGATCATCCAAAGAGTGGTCAGCCGGAAATTCCGAAGGAGGTAGAATTGAATATTTTATTAGAGTTGGTGGAAAAACCCCATTTGTCTCCGAGAACTATATCGGCAAATAACAATAAATCGCAAAAATCAGTTTTGTAAAAATTAAAATGCCATAAATAGCAACCCTTCAAGATTTATTGAGTGCACGAACTGAATGGAGATGATTTTCACCGCAGAACTCAGTTTTGCGAACAAATGACCTTTGCGCCGATGAGGGGTTTCCAGCTCAAATTATTGGAATCGATCTGTGAACAGAAAAAAACTGTCGCTATTGATCAGATCACAATCCAAACTGGATGATAAAGGCACATACACAATTTCCTGTGAAAGTGAATGTATGGGCTGGAATTGTTAGGAACAGGGTTATAGGGCCTGTCTTTATTGAAGGACCGGTGACAGGCCCAAAATATTTGGATTTATTACGGGATGACCTGATTATGGCATTGGTGGTTCTTTTTCCGAACGATGCAGATCCAGATCACCCAAATGAAACGCTATGGCTTCAACAGGATGGAACGCCACACCATTATTTTCAAACAGGTAATCGGCGAGAGAGGTTTTATTGAATGGCCGGCTCGATCTCCAGATCTGACTCCGCTAGACTTCTTCTTATTAGTTTCTCCCAAATTATTTAACCAAATGTCATTACATTTGCATTAATGTATTAAGAATTTTATGATATATCCATGGCAAGAAAAAAATAGGTGTTTGCAATTTAAAAAAACATATTGATGACGTCACTGCTTGGTAGGGGGAAATGGTAGAACAATAAAAATTACTTAGCTTAAGTTTCACAATATTAATTTACAGTTGACAAAATATATATTTCGAGTTTTATCCCATTTTCAAAACTGAGTAGAATAAACTTAACACGCAATTTGCATATTATAGATAAAAAGTGGGGATAGGTGAATTTCCAGTTGATCTTTAGTGACATGAATTCCTAAATTAAGTCAATGTTTGCTTTTATTTCCTGAATGTAATATTTCGGTTTTGGCGAAATCTATGAATTATTTTCTTTTATGTGCAGAACGCGAGTGTTACGGGGCATCAGGAATCAGTTATCCAACCTAGTTTGGGTGCGTTTTTTGGCGCTCTAGTTCCTCGGAACTGAGTGCTTATCAATTTGCCCAAATGTCTGTAATTTTCGAATTTTTCGATGAAAATGGTCTTAAACGATTTGGTTCGACTCACTGATCAAGAATTCGTGGTCGAAATACATTCTGTCCGGCCGGTCCAGCCGTCCGGCCGTAGGCACGATAACTCTCGAACGGAATGAGCTAGACAGTTGAAATTTTCAGAGTAGGTTTGGGGGATAAATATCTCGGCTAAGTTCGTTATTGGGCAAAATCTGACAGATGGTTTCGGAGTAACAAAAAAAAAATTTTTTTGACAGAACAAATTCCAAATTAGAATTTTTTTGAATAAGCAGTTTTATCATAAGAATCCATTCATATCATTTTAAACTCCAACAAGCTAATACTTTCGGAGATATGATTCTTCAAAATTTCAATGATAGAATTATTCTGTGGCTATTCTATGAATTGTTATAATGTCAACTTTGACGTTGTCTCATTGTCATTCATTCCAGTAATGGTATCAATATGAGAATCATAATATGAGGAGCAACTTATCAAAACGCATTAAGTCCAAAAACCATTTTATTGGGAATCAACGAAAAACGATTTTTTCTTCCTCCCTGGCTTATAATTTGAGTATGTCGAGTTTGTTTGATAGAAATTCACATCTATAGGTAATAACTCAGATATAATCAGATATACACCGAAAATGTAAAAAACGTTTGGACTTAATGCGTTTTGATTCATCTCATTGTATACAATAATGCGTTTTGATGTGGTTGAAATTGAAAATAATGCTGTTTGTTGCGATTTTTTATACATTTAGAGAAAACAGTCTGCACAGTAAGTGTTGGCCTGTAACCTAATTAACATGAGCAAATCGATAAAACATGTTTTTGGTTATATTTTATTTCTTTTAAAAATGCAAACGTAAACATAATTCATTGCGATGCGGCTTACATACTTTGGATTTGAATTACAGAGGGACATAATGCCATTTGGAAGATTTTGTTTACATAGGGCTATAGAGCAACAGAAAACATTTCTGAATCCGCTTCAAACTCAATTTCGCCCAAATTGGACATAATGCGTTTTGAAAAGTTACTCCTCATATAATATCATACTTTTTGTTGGTTGATATTTTCATGCCGATGGTCAATCCATATGATGATGGGAATGGTAAGATAATAATATTTAGTTCAGAATATCTCCACTAAAAACAAAACTGGAATATTGGTGTATTGGAGTAGATTTGAGGAAAGATATATATTATCGTTCATCATAGAATTGAGGAATGAATATCTCGGATGAGTTCGTTGTTGGGTAGAATTCGTCTATTGGTTTTGGATTGATAATTTTTGGCACTCTTGTTGAATTTAAATTCTTCTATGATGTTTGAATTCAATTTCTGCTAAGATGAAGTTCTAAATTTCAATAATGAATCGTACTTCTATGTTTTCACTGAATGCTATAATTATTCTATCTAAGCTTTATTATATGATCTGTGTACTCGTACATTTCATCCTGTTTTATATGAGAGAGTCAAATTCATTTCAGCTATTAATTTGGTTTCTTCCATGGTGCAGTTCTCATTCTCAGATTGCTCATTTAATCTTGATAAATAAACTATTATTTGAATTGAATTTCCTTTATGATGCAGTTCTATCATAAGAATACATTGATATAATTCCCAACTCTGAGAAACCAATACTTTCGGAGATATAATTTGTCTATTTGAACTAGAGCGCCAGAAAGCTCCTGTCCACAGGGCTTGAACCCATTTTTTTCTAAGCAGCTTTAGTCTAGTCAACAGTGCTTTTTAGGTCAACATTTTTGCGTATTCTCCGAAAATTATGATTGAGGTGTCATTCGATTCGGAATGGTCTGTAGATAGTAATTGAGAAAATGCTAAGGCCGCTCGCAAAAATTGCAATAGTTATAAACAATTAAGTGAAAAAAAGAGAAGGGTGTTTGGTTTTTCGCAATTTTCACAAACTATCTGAGATAATTCAAATTTGAAAAAAAGATTCAAGAAGAGGAGGAAATTTCCTTAGAAAAAGTCTCAACTCCTGGAACTAGGACCAATTTTTATAATTGTCCCAGAGGGTTGAAAATACTCCCGAAAACGGATAATCCGGCTTGCGTAAGCTTCGCCCCCTCCGGACCTTTCATGAATAAATATTATTTATACCTACTTATTAAATATGAAAACAAAAAATGGAAAAAAATCAGGCGTCTGCAGGTTAGATCAATAAAAAATAATCCGTGGTCCAAAAATATTTATCGCGACTTTTCAATGCAAGTGCAATAATTGTTAAACTATTAATCTGAGAATTTTTTCCTTTCGTGGAGCTATTTTTCAAAGGTCGTGGAACAGATTCTTGTTGGAAAATTTGAAAAATTGTTAATTTTCGTTTTGTTATTAGGAATTTACCTAATTGAAAAATTATAAAGCTTCAATTATTTTTTCACAAGAAAATTTTAAATTATCTCATAAACAACGCATTGGTTTATAACAATTTTTTAATTAATAGGAGATAATAGTTATTAAAAATCATTTTTAAATAGTTTCTGATCATAAGAGAACGGATCAATAGTAATATTATAAATTGAAGAGTTATAATTTTTCACTTAAGTAAATTGTTCATAACAAGACGAAAATTAACAATTTAATTAGACCTTTGAAAAATAGCTCCACGAAAGGAAAAAATTCTCAGATCAATAGTTTAACAATTATCGTATTTGCAATGTTAATGTTCAAAAAATTGTCAATTAACTAATGGATAACTGATTGAAAAATCACTATAAACATTTTTGGACCACGGATTATTGTTGATTGATCTATCCTGCAAGCACCTGAATTTTTGAAATTTTTTATTTTCATATTTAATATGTTTTAATAATATTTATTCATCGAAGGTACTAGGGAGCGAGGCTTGCGCAAGCCGGATTACCCGTTTTCGGCGGTGCGCCTCACTACACGAAAGACTCATTGCACAGAAGCTCTACTGCATCGAACTTTACTGCATCGAAGAGTCACCACATCGAAAAACCCCCCACTTTAGAAAGTGGGCGGCACTAACTAGAGTTAATGTTCGTGCTTTCTCCTGCTTGGCCGAACGTGAAAACCCGTTTATCGATCGTCTTCGACGATAGTTTCGCTCGATGAGAGGCAGCGATGCCAGATGTACCATAATTATGGAATTGTACCATAATTTATACCTCAAATTTAGAGCATTCCATAATTGTACCATAATAAATAATTGTACCATAATTTCCATCGATTCTTCCATTCAATATTATTCGCAAAACTATTCAGCGAATATGTCAAGTCCTCTCATTAAATGGCTTTTTTCTGGGTTTTTTCTCTCAAATTCCGAAAAATATCACAGTACTTCTTATAGAAGAAAGATCCTATTATTATTGTTTTCTTCACATATATGTAACTCTAATCATAAATATATATTGTGAGCAGTATAAAAACTATTAAATTACATCACAAAACATTCATAAAACAGAATTTAGAATAAAAATATATTTATATACTTACCTTTTTCCTTCATTTCAAGCTTCCTGCCATTGTTATCGTAATATATTTCTACCTTCGTATTAAAGGGTTATAGGTATCTTTATACAAATTTCTTTATTACGAATAAGAAGTAATATAGAAACCAATCAAACATACTTAAATGAAGTGTTTGAAATCAATATTAAAGTCAGTGGTGTAACAAAATATCCTGCTCTTTTAATTGATGAACGTTTCAACTTGCTTCGATTATTATAATAAAATGATATTTATATGTGGTCAGATTAAAAGTGATAAATAATACAGCAGCATTTTATTTAGATTTCAATTTTATTTCAAATAAGGATCTGATACTCAAGTAGAGTACATTCTATCATGTTAGTCTATAATAGATAATATTGTTAAAATTAATGAAATCGTTTTCCTTTGAAGGGTACACTTACTATGTTTACTGCCTCTGATGTTTACAGAAAAAGCAGTCAATTAAATAAGATATCATAGAAAATCGGTTTACAGTAAACATTTTAAATACGGTGTTTTTTCTCCCATTGTTATACTAATTTATCATCGTTCCAATTCAACAAATACATAATACAACTTCTATAATGGATAATATTGTGTGAATCAATGAAATAGTTTTCTTCAGTTCCAAGTCCTGGTAATTTATCCCCTGGAGGATAGACATACTGTGTTTACTGCCTCTGATGTTAACCATGGACAGTCGATGTACAGTATATGCTTTAAATACAATTCTTTTTCTGCTCCGATTGTTATACAAGTTTATCACCGTTCCAACTCAACAAAAAAATGCCTTCGTCTTGATTGACTAGTAAGTAGATAGTGCAGGAGCAATTTTACCCGGTGCTGTTTTCTTCTTGACAAATTTAATATTGAGATTTCAATCTTGTTATAAGTTCTATATTGGATAATAGTGTGTGAATCAATTTCTTTCTTTCTTCAGTTCTAAGATCTGCAGTAATATTCGTCTGGAGGATAGAAATACCGTGTTTACTGACGTTAACAGATAATGCAGTCGGTTTAATAAAAGACCATGGACAATCGCTGTAGAGTAAATGTTTTAAATAATATGTTCTTCTTTTCCCATTGTTATACCATTTTATCTTTTATAATACTTCCAATAAATAGATCGTGATATTTTCATGTTTTCTTCTCGACAAATTTCTGCACCTTTCAAATTTTAGGTTAGTCCGATCCGATTTCCGTCTGTTGACGTACACTCTTTGAAACAAGTTACCTCTCATCAGCGATGCCAGATGTCGAATATAAAATTATGGTACAACGAAATTATGGAATTTTAGGGCAAATTATGGTACAATAATATATATGCATATTTTTTTATAATTAAATAAGAAGTACTGTGATATTTTTCGGAATTTGAAAGAAAAAACCCAGAAAAAAGCCATTTAATGAGAGGACTTGACATATTCGCTGAATAGTTTTGCGAATAATATTGAATGGAAGAATCGATGGAAATTATGGTACAATTATTTATTATGGTACAATTATGGAATGCTCTAAATTTGAGGTATAAATTATGGTACAATTCCATAATTATGGTACATCTGGCATCGCTGCCTCTCATCGAGCGAAACTATCGTCGAAGACGATCGATAAACGGGTTTTCACGTTCGGCCAATCAGGAGAAAGCACGAACATTAACTCTAGTTAGTGCCGCCCACTTTCTAAAGTGGGGGGTATTTCGATGTGGTGACTCTTCGATGCAGTAAAGTTCGATGCAGTAGAGCTTCTGTGCAATGAGTCTTTCATGTCGTGCACCCTACTCGTTTTCGGGTCCTACAGTTCCGGAATGTTAGGACTTTTTTTAGGAAATTTCCTCCTCTATCTTTTTGGCGCTCTAGTTCCTCGAAACTGAGTGCTTATCAATTTGCCCAAATGTCTGTAATTTTCGAATTTTTCGATGAAAATGGTCTTAAACGATTTGGTTCGACTCACTGATCAAGAATCCGTGGTAGAAATTCATTCTGTCCGGCCGTCCGGCCGGCCGTAGGCACGATAACTCTCGAACGGAATGAGCTAGAGAGTTGAAATTTTCAGAGTAGGTTTGGGGGATGAATATCTCGGCTAAGTTCGTTACTGGGCAAAATCGGACAAAAGGTTTCGGAGTAATAAAAAACATTTTTTTTTTTACAGAACAAATTCCAAATTAATTTTTTTTTAATAAGCAGTTTTATCATAAGAATCCATTCATATCATTTTCAACTCTAACAAGCTAATACTTTCGGAGATACGATTTTTCAAAATTTCAATGTAAATCGTATTTCACAGATTGATATAATTATTCTATGTATGAATTCTCATAATGTCAACTTGACAGAAGGGAATATTGTAACTTCAAAAATATTGGGGTTGAAATACTCGTATTTTAGCGATGCAACGGGGACCTCACCCGAAAATGTTTGAAAATATTACGTAAATATTGAAAGCATAATTCTGTAGTTCGAGAGAGGAGAAAATTTGGTGAACGTAGATCAGGAAATTTTTGATCGATTACAAGGTAATTTTTTATTTATTACTCATCTTCTTTCATATTATTACTCGTCTTCTTTCATACATGTTTTATGGAATACCTACTATTTGTAGGTACTTTAAACCTGTTTTGGGCAATTGTCATACGAAACTTGTTTTTTTAGCGCTCTAGTTCCTCGGAACAGAGTGCTTATCAATTTGCCCAAGTGTCTGTAATTTTGGAATTTTTGGCTGAAAATGGTCTCAAACGATTTGGTTCGATTCACTGATCAAGAATCCGAGTGCGAAATCGATTCTGTCCGGCTGGCCGACCGGCCGTAGGCACGATAACTCTCGAACGAAAGGAGTTAGCGGATTGAAAATTGCAAGGTGGTTTTGGAGCGTAAATATCTCGGACAAGTTCGTTCGATCTATCTGAAATTTAGCATCAAATTGTAGAATCATGACCTTTATACGCATGTGAAGTTTTGTATTGACCAGATTACCGCAAAGTGTAAAAAAAAAATTTTGAAAAATTATAAAAAGTTGTTCCACAATAACTCTCGAACGGAATGAGCTAGGTAGTTGAAATTTTCAGAGTAGGTTAGGGAGATGAATATCTCGGTTAGGTTCGTTATTGGGCAAAATTGGCCAGATTTAATTCGATTTCTTCCATGGTGCAGTTCCCATTCTCATGATTGCTCATTTAATCTTGATAAATAAACTATTATTTGAATTGAATTTCCTTTATGATGCAGCTCTATCATATGTATACATTGATATAATTCCCAACTCAGAGAAACCAATACTTTCGGAGATATAATTTGTCTGTTTGAACTAGAGCGCCAGAAAGCTCCTGTCCACAGGGCTTGAACCCATTTTTTTTTTAAATAGAATTACCTCAAATATTTTTTGAGATATTGGCGAAAACCTAAACCGCCTTCTTTTATTTTTCACTTAATTGTTTATAACTATTGGAATTTTTGCGAGCGGCCTTAGCATTTTCTGAAAAACTATCTACATGCCATTCCGAATCGAATGACACCTCAATCATAATTTTCGGAGAATACGCAAAAATTTCGACCTAAAAAGCACTTGTTGACTAGACTACTTCTGTGATGGATTCAGTTGGCGATGAGAATATTGACGTGACGTCAAAATTCATCGCAAATTCACTAATCAATGCGATGAATATTAAAACGGAAACCTGAGAAATGGTGATGATTAGGATGATTTAGGATGATTTAGAATGTTATGTTCTGATCAATAATCTAACTAATATTTTGTTCCATTAATATTTTCCTCTCAATAGCACACCTTTTAGAAATCGAAAATTATCATTTATATTTCAGGAACATTAATGTTAATGCAATTATAATTATGTTTGAAGGGCTTTATAATAGGAAATCGATTCAATAATACCCCAGATATCTTGCTACCTATTTGAAATCGCACTTTGGGCGATAAATGTTACTAGGTATATAAAAGTCATATAAAATATAAAAGTGATATCAAATTAATCTCCTATTATTTCCTTAAAAAGGGCAATCTTCTCCAACCAACAGAAATGTGATTCCAAATACTCGCCAAAATCCTTCCATCTAATCGGTCTCATCGACCTCCGAGTACGATTGAACCAATTAGTAATCGTAAATCCATCGATTGAATTCTGTTGAAAATAAAAACGCTTCGTTGAAATTCATCGTTATTCATTTGATGAAATGAAATAAAAGTGGGAAAGCGAAAAATAATCAACCTTTTTGTCGGAACCCTCAGGAACAAGTGAGTATGAGCTAAATTCTGTTAAAAAATGAAGGAGAAGATTTTGAATTAAATATTAAACTTGACGATAGCATTTTTCTACTTCGACTCAGATTCAATGGCATATTTGTTCGAAATGTTTTGTGAAATTAATGCTAGCTGAAATCAACACAATCAAGAGGAATTTAAATACGTTGACCGTCTGAAACTTCCTGGGCATGCCCGAGTAGTCGAGTAACATGCTCATTTACTTCTTTTCGCTTTCTTAGATATGTGCACTATGTGTTTATTTGGTCACTTACTCATCAAATTAACTTCACATTCTTACACATGCGCACACTTCATTAATATGAACATCACCTCACTAACATCTGAATTGGTGTAGTTTGTAAAAGTTTTGATTGTAATGACAGGGATGTACTCTTTTTATAGGATCCATATAAAAAAAATGTTTTTTTTTCCAGTCCACTCATCTATTTCAAAAATATTTTGAATAATGATTTAATGTGATGGACTTTTCGAATTTACCATGGTAAATTCGATTCAGAGTGTCCAATACAGGAGAACGGACAATATAATTCACCATGATAAATTCGATTAAGAGTGTCTAATACAGGAGAATGGACAATAGAACATACGCGCAAAAGCTCCTGACTTCACGTCAGTGCTTGTTTGAGGTACATTTGCATCCTCACCACAACAGCTTTTAAACTTTTTGTAGCAATTATTTCCCATTTAGCCTACTGGCCATTAATTATATTGACTTCAACTTCAATTGTTACAAGTCCATGGTATTTATTTTACTATCTTTCCATACAGATCAGTACTTTTATATTTATTTCACTTCTCCAATTGTATTGATATTTTTGGAACATAAGTTGAATAAATTTTCGAAGAAAACATTTCAAATCCATTAATAGAATAATATTTAAATACCAGAAATTGAGAATGGCTGCTACTTTTTACGGATCTGACCTGTAACACCATGAGGGAAGGATATGAGAATATTGTAAAAAAAAATTCCATAATTTTTGCAGGAAAGTTCAAATCTAATCCGGTGGAATAAAGGCTGATTCTATTCAACTTTATTGAATTAAATCTAATAAAAACGTATTTGACATAATCCGCCGTATTCACAAAGCATTCAATCTCCGTTAAGTCCTAACTGAGGTCCTCAGTTAAGGATAAATAAGAATCGCAACCTCAGTTAACGTATGTAACGGTGGTGAAACAAAACTGTTTCACCTTAATTTTCACGTTAACTGAGGTTGCGATTATTCTTTATCCTTAACTGCCTCAGTTAGGACTTAACGGAGATTGAATACATTGTGAATACGGCGGATTGTCTTCTAATAGATTTCAGCAAGGCCAGAGCACTATATAATTAATTCGTTCTTGATATGGTAATTTTTTTATAGTATTTTATGGATGGCAATATTTCAAATTTGGATTTTACTATGGTCGATGAAGTCTAATTGAAATGAGGAACTTGCAGTAAAAATGGAACAATAAATGTTCGTACCCAGAAAAATAAAATGAAATATTTATACGTGTAAATTGCCATGAGAGAGTTCCAATGCTCATTTTTCAAAAAACGGTACCTATTATCTAAAAGCCCTTCAATATTCAATAATAGGTTGCTTGGGACATAATACTTCAAGTATGCAACATATGCTATAATCGATGGCACGAAGAACGGGAAAGTGTGAAACCAATAAGTTAGGATCAAACCAGTGTTAATAAAAAAAATATATTTTGTTCATTTTCTTTAAAAAAATAATTTGTTCGAGAATAGTCTACCTCTTGCTTGGTGTTATAATTTTTCTGTCACCGAGTTCAACATCGAGCAGATCGAATTCAGTCTTAAATATTAAATATTTCTCAACAAGTAGAGGATTTTTCAATCAGGAAAGACTGTAATACACCCACATCTTGAAGGGTTAAGTAACTAGAAATTTTCCTCGCACAAATATAAGGTAGCTGATCCCCGAAGATGTTACTAACGACATCGAACGACATATCTTCCATCTTCTTGATCTTTAAAGCTTGAGTGATTGCCTGGAAAATGTCATATTCATACGAATTGTGTGTGGTAGTGTATTCCATGATTCCTTCAAGAATTTCTTCGTTTCCAAGTAACTTTGCCACTTTATTCCTCCCTAACGTTATCATATGGTGATAAGTAACATAACAGGAACCTGTAATTTTTTCCACCCTCAAATTTTCCATTTCTTTCCCGAACCCAACATATATTGCGTTCAATATCTGATTTGTTTCTATTTGTTCGATGATCTTTTTTCTTATGGAGCATCCCCGATGTTGGGCAAGAACTATGTACTTTATAAACAAAGTTGAAAGGGTGATCTTGTTTGTTCGCAGAGCAAGATCAAATGCAGTCAGTTTTGAGTAGTTTATTCGATTGACATCGGCCCCTCGTCTCATGAGGAGGGCTATCAGGGAAGGTTCTTGGCGAATAGCTAGATGTAAGGGGGTATTGTGTGAATTATTTTTAGCGTTGATATCCACGCCCTTATCTATGAAAAGTGCAGCCAATTTTTTCTTCTCTTGGGCAGATATGATGCTTCCAATTAGGGATATAGTATGGAGGCAGTTATTGCCATGAGGGTCTCGGACATGGGGATCACTACCATCCTCTAACATTTGCTTTATTACTTTTATCTGGTCTGGTAGTAACTCCACCATCATCTGTAAAGGCGTGTATTCCATATAATCTTGCAAATTGATCAAAGGATGACACACGTAGATTTCCATCAAGTATTCTTCTATATTCCAGTCTCTAAATTTACTCGAAACTATATCGTTTGTGTGAGCGTGTAGATAATATGCAGGATTATTGCTGTACGGTGCAAGAAGTTTGAGCATTTTGTAGTTCCTACAATTCGCGGCGATCTTCATAGATGAGAAGCCAAATTCATTCTTTTTGCCGACGTCGGCCCATTCTTCTTCTATCAGTCTCAGGGCTTCTTCTTCGTCTCCAAGCTCCACGGCAAGATGTAAGGCGGTTGTTTCCCAAGTATCTAGCCAATAATCCAGGGCACGACGAAATTTTTTCTTCATCTGAAAAAAAAATTCGTTTGTAATTAAACTGCAATGGAGGTGATGTTTTTCAACTCTCCTATTATTTTGATCTTTCACCAATAGCGACTTGTGAATCTACAGAAGGGTATAGGGGCATAATATGTGGGCTGTTTGTCCAGTCGCATTTATGACTTATCTACATATACAGGGTGAGTCTTTGACCACTGCATTAATTTTAACCAAAGATTCCTCTCATCAAATGAAACACTTTTTTTCATTTAACATTTTTCCAAATTCAGATCAGGTAAAAAGATACAGGCTGTAGAAATTTTGAAAAAAAATCAGTTTTTGTTTTGTAGCTTTGATTTCCTTTTTTCGAATAAAATGAATGTTGGCGTAAAGTTTTCTATAACTATGATACATATTTTCCAAATATTAGTTATTTTCTACTTCTACTGGTTTTCTAGTTATGGACTCGTGGATTCATAAAACTCAACGAAATTACCATAAAGAAAGCATATAAAGTTTTTCTTGGGTCATTTCAAGAATATGCCATCGTTTTAGAACATTACATGAAGGTTCTTATGACAGAAAAAATTAAAAAAATTGCGCTGGAAATTAGAAAATTAAAGAATCGTTATTTAAGAAATCTTAACAACCATAAAATATTATTTCTAATCTAACCTTAGCGCTTTGGACCACAAACAAAGCATTAACTAAATAGGTACCTTGGATGGATTCTCTTAAAGTATTTGTCCGAAATTTTCATACAGGGTGTTTTTCTTTTAAAGTCAATCGTAACTTGCTGTTTTTCACGCCAATCGTACAATTTCATTCAATTGTGTTAAAAAATATACTTTCGAGGCCTACATCATTGAAAATAAACCATTACTATACAGGGTGTTCTTCATATCACTTCTCAATTATACGCTATTGAAGTGATTTGTGCCACAAACAAAGCATTAACTAAATAGGTACCTTGGATACTGTATCATAACTGTGTGTGTTTGTCAAAAACAAATTGAAACCTTATAAATAACCAGTATTTCAGGGAAACTCCGTTTTGTAAGAAAGCAACATAGAGTGCAATTAATCGAAAATAATAATAAAACTTCATTCAACACAGCATTTTTTTTTATTAACTGAGGCGGTGCGAAGTTTGTCGGGCCAGCTAGTATGAAATAGTTAGCTTTTGGTGTATTATTCTCTAATGATTACAACCCCCACTTGCACTGTTTACGTTGCGCCGTACGTACCTATAAACTTGTGTTTTTCTACTAAACAGCAGGAGGAAAATTAATGAAACTTGAGACAAAATTTTTTTGTTACCTGAAATGATATATTTTTTTTTAATTTTCACCACGTTCTGACATCCTTTTTTCGAATGAAATGAATATTGGTGTAAAGTTTCCTATAACTATGAGACATATTTTCCAACTATTAGATATTTTCAACTTCTACTGATATTCTAATTCTGGACTCGTGGATTCATAAAATTAAACTAAATTAGCATAAAGAAAGAAGATAAAGTTTTCCTTGGGTAATTTCAAGAATATTCCATCGTTTTAGAACATTAAATTATTCTTCATCATTTCTCCTTAAACGCACCGTTTTCGAGATATTCTTCATTGAATGATTTAAAATGGAAAACTTCAGAAATTTCACTACTTTTATGAATCCGTCCCTGAGTGTTGGAATCCCGAATCAAGCTGTAAACCACGTTACCATGCCTTTTTCTCGTCCGCCAACAATGTCATAGATAATTTATATGCAGGAGTGTATTAGCACATTGTGAAATATTTAAACGCTTGTAACTTTTTACCTGAGCCGAATCTGGAAAAATGGTGAATGAAAAAACTGTTTTATTTGATGAGAGGAATCTTTGGTTAAAATTAATGCAGTGGTCAAAGACTCACCCTGTATATTATATTATAGGATGCCGATGTGCAATTTTTTTCAAAATTTCGTGAAGAACGAATCAATAGAAAATGTGGAAAAGCCCTGTGTAGAGGAGCCTTGGCGCTCTTATTCAAACTTTGACAAATCATCAAATCATACCTCCGAAAGTATTGGTTTCTTCTGAGAAACTAATACTTCCCAACTCTGGTTGGGAATGATATCAATGGATTCTTATGATAGAACTGCATCATAAAAGAAATTGAATTCAAATATCTCTGAAAGTATGGATTTCTCAGAGTTGGGAATCATATCAATGGATTCTTATGAATCCAAGCAGAGTTGGGCACGGTTAGCACTTGGATGGGTGACCGCTTGGGAACACCGCGTGCTTTAATCTTTTAGCGCGTAAGTTCTGGAAAATCGCGTAATCATTTTGCCCAAATGTCTGCAATTTTCGAATTTTTGCCGAAAATGGTCTCAAACGATTGCGTTCGACTCACTGATGAAGAATTCGAGGTAAAATTTGGTTCCGTTCGGCCAGCCGGCCGTCCGTTGCCACTATAACTTTAGAACGGAAAGAGATAGCGACTTGAAATTTTCAGGGTAGGTGGCGTGTCCCAATACGACGGACGAGTTCGTTAATGGGCATAATCGACCCAACGGCGGTTTCCGAGTTAAAATTTTGTTTTTAATCAATACAAATCTAATCGAATTTAAACTTGGTCAGTAGTTGTAGAATACAAACCTGAAAACGTTTGTGGAATTTTGTGAGAACATTATCACAAGAAAGTTTTTAAAAAATTATTAAGAAATATTTTTTTATGTCACGATAACCTGAGAATGGGAAGAGATAGCGACTTGAAATTTTCAGGTTAGGTTATGCGACATTTGAGTTTGTTTATAGGCATAATCGGCCAAACGGTTTTGGAGTTATAGCCATCTGAAATTTGGTTTTTATTTCCTCAATAACTCGAAAAATACAAAACCCTCTATTTCAGTATCGTAATGAGTTCATTCCAGCACTAAAATATGTGCTGGAATGAACTCATTCTCGCATTGTTGTTGTCAGCACTGACATTCGATCCTATAAAATTTCAACACACGTCAATTATTGTCAATATAAGATAATCTGGATAAGGTGAAATAATTGTTGAGAGGAAAGATTTATTTTCATCAAAAAATAAGGTACAGAGATTTCCTTCTTGCTAATTTTGAATCATTCATGATATTAGGAAACTGTTAAATCTGATCTCCATGCTCTACGTACAATCCAAATTCCGTGATCTGTCAACTTTCGTAACAGTCACACCAACTGCCAATATACAATACAAAAGTCACTAGGATGTATAATCTTATTTTTCATTAAATTTCGACAGTATTTTGCAAAACTTGCCTGAAATAGCCAATTCCAACACTCATGCGTACGAAAACTCGCTCCTTCGTCGCTCGTTTCCGAATTTCGCATTCGTGTTTGAATATCGGCCCATTCTGCAACTTGTTTTCGAATATACTATTCCTCGATAACTCAAAAAATATAGACCCGATCGAATTGAAGCTTAGTAATTAGTTGTCTAATATTGACATAAAGACGTGTGTAAAATTTTATGAGAAAGTAGGTACTCCTAGAAAATTTTAAAAAAATTACGAATAAAAAATTGGTTCAAGCTCTGACGTGAAGTCAGGAGCTTTTGCGCGTATGTTCTATTGTCTATTCCCTTGTATTGGACACTCTTAATCGAATTTACCTTAGTAAATTGCTTGAACCATTTTTTTCAATTTGTCTTCTGTGCGTCAAATTTCAAGAATTCTCGTAATTAAATTCAAAACGTAGGTCCAACCCATGTTGGATTTACATACATCAGCAAATTATAATTAGAGTATTCTATGAAATGATACAATTAAGAATAATAATTATTGAAATTTTGAATAATCATATCTGCGAAAGTCTTAGTTTGATAGAGTTGAGAATTATATCAATAGATTCTTATGATGAAATTGCATCTTAAAAAAAATTTAATTTAAAATTTGTAATGTTAAAAAAAAATGTTTTCGTTACTCCGAAACCACCTGGTCGATTTTGCTCAATAACGAACTCAACCGAGATATTTATCTCCCAAACCTACTCCGAACATTTAATCTGTCTAGCTCATTCCATTCGAGAGTTATCGTGTTAACGACCGGACAGAATCGATTTTGAACACGGATTCTGGATCAGTGAGTCGCATCAAAACGTTAAAGACCATTTTTGCTCAAAAATTCGAAATTAACAGGCATTTTGGCAAATTGATAAGCACTCGGTTCCGAGGAACAAGAGTTGCTTGAAGGATCATGCAGTATTTCATGAGGGTGTCCGAGGAGTGAATAGACAATAGAACATGCTTTTGCGTGCATATGATTTCATTAGGCAGATTAGGCTATTAGTTGTGCATAACGCTAGAAAAATTCGAAGGAATTTTATCTCAATAATAGGCACCGGCTCGTTTCGCTCATAATACTGTTCAGCATTTGAATACAGTGTATTCAAATCACTGGACTGGAAGAGATGGGCCTCATCACTGGTCATGATTTAAAATGCTTCAATTATATTTTGCAGGGTTGTTTGAAATACATATCATATGCTGTTTAAATCACTGATGAGGAACCAATTTCACAATTTTCGAGAATAAATTCTAATAAAAATTCAGTTAAACTTAATGTTCAATCTGGTTCCAATTATTATTGTTTTTGTAATGGATTTCCAATAAATATGTATAATAATTTTGTGAATTTCTCTGCAAATACACTGGTGGATAGTTGCGTTGCAACATGGGAAACTTTACCCAAATTCATATCTCGATATTTTCGAAACTCAGATATCGAGTTGAGGTCTTCGGGAGGTTCTTGACCAACTCTTCTAGAACACGTTCATTGTTCGAGCGGTATATTTCTTTCATTTTCCCACCTATTCAGGGCGAGCAAAGAAATTCATGTTTTCTTAGCAAATTTTGGGGCTATGGCATCTTCTCATTTTTGCGCGTATGTTCTGGGGAACATCGCGTTATCATTTTGCCCAAATGTCTGTAAATTTCGAATTTTTTTACGAAAATGGTCTCAAACGATTTAGTTCGACTCCCCAATGAAGAATTCGAGGTCAAAATTGATTCTGTCCGTCCGGCCGTCCGGCCGGCCGTTGCCACGAGATACGACGGACAAGTTCGTTAATGGGCATAATCGGCCCAGTGGTTTCCGAGTAATAATTTTGTTTTCAACCAATATAAATCCGATCGAATTGAAACTTGGTGAGTAGTTGTAGAATATGAACCTAAGCACGTTCGTGAAATTTTGTCCGAATCGTATGGATAGAAATTTTTAAAAAATATATTAAAAAATTTTTTTGTTGTCACGATAACTTGAGAACTGAAAGATATAGCGCCTTGAAGTTTTCAGGTTAGGATGTTCATCAGAACGCGACATTTCAGTTTATCTATGAGCATAATCGGCCAAACGGTTTTAGAGTTATAGCCATCTGAAATTTTCTGAAATTTGGTGGTTTTTTGTTCTTCATTAACTCGAAAAATACTGAACCGATTGAATTCAAACATGGTTATTAGTTGTAGAATTCCAAAGCAAAAATGCTTGCAAAATTTGGTGAGGATAGCATTTGTAGAAAATTTTTAATAAATCATTGAAAAAAAAAATTATATATATCAGTAACTATTCGTTTGAAATTGCTGCAAGAGCCTTCATAACCTAACTCTACTGCCAAGTTTCAAGTTTTATTACGATCGGTTAAATATTGTTGGAGATTCGAGCATTCTTGTGTGAGTTCAGTAGATGTGTTACCCGTTGCCTCGATAACTTTCGAACGAAAGGAGATAGGGACTTGCAATTTTCAGGGTAGGTTGCGTATCCGAAAGGGAGCGTTGAGTTCGATTTTGGGCATAATCGGTCTTACGGTTTCCGAGTTATACCCACCTGGAATATTATTTCCTTGATAACTCAAAAAATAAATATTCGATCAAATTGGTGCTTGGTAACTAGTAGTAGAAAATCAACATAAAGACGTGTTTAAAATTTTGTAAGAACCGTACCCCTAGAAAATTTGAAAAAAAAGACGAAAAAAAATTTTAAGAACCGTACCCCTAAAAAATTTTAAAAAAATCACGAAAAAAAAAATTGGTTCAAGCACTGACGTGAAGTCAGAAGCTTTTGCGCGTATGTTCTATTGTCCATTCTTCTGTATTGGACACCCTTAATCGAATTTACCATGGTAAATTCGAATTAAGTGTCCAATACAGGAAAAATGGACAACATAATTTACCATGGTAAATTCGATTAAGGGTGTCCAATACAGAAGAATGGACAATAGAACATACGCGCAAAAGCTTCTGACTTCACGTCAGTGCTTGAACCAATCTTTTTTATCTAGGAAATATTCTAATGCATCTTTTTGATCTTTGGAATATGCTACCAAAAGTAATTAGGTACCCAAATTTTTCGAAAGTTGACTATAACTCAAATTATAGAATTCTTAAAAAAGTGTTACATTTGTCCCTAAAAAAGAGGTTTTTTTCGAGTTCTTTTGAGAATGGGTAATTTTTCTCTTACTTTTTGCCAGTCAATATGTCAGATATTCGTTCAAAATGTTTTTTTTTGGATTTCAATTAAATGAAATATTGATATAAGACTCTTTCGAACTTTCTGCCGAAACGCACAATCTATAGCCTAATTAAAAAATTTGAAAAGAACTGACGGGAAGTCGGGAGCTTTTGTGCGTATGTTCTATTGTCTATTCAAACCTCAAACAGCCCCACGAAATACTGCATGAACCTTCAAGCCATCTTTTTAGCGTTGATACGTGAAATAATGCATTCGGCATCAACTTAATTCAAATTTTAAATGAAATAAAATAGTGAACTAACTCGGCGTGGATTCGAACCATCGAAGTGTTGTTGCAATTATGAGATTTACATGATTTTAAATTTCTGAAGTAGGAAGATACCAGTTTGAAATTTCATTTTCACAATAATTGCTAAAACGAACAGTCTATCGAATAAGAATGCAGTATTGTGAAATAGCGGCTGGAAGGTTCGTGTGGAGTTTCAAAGGAATCTAAATATTTTTCTTCTAATGGATCCTCATGAAATTTCCAAAAATTTGTGCGTTGGCATTACACAACTAATTACAAAGTTTCAATTCGATCGGGCTTACCTTTATTTATTGTGTTATTGAAGAATAGTATATTCTAAAACAAGTTGCAGAATGGGCTGATATTTAAACACGAATGCGAAATTCGAAAACGGGCGACGAAGGAGCGAGTTATCGTACGCATGAGTGTTGGAATTGCCTTCTGCAACGAGTATTAGACGATATTTTCTCTATTTCAGTCAAATTTTTTAAAATACTGTTGAAATTTAATGAAAAATTAGGATTATACATCCTAGTGACTTTTGTATCGTATCTTGGCAGTTGGTGTGACTGTTACGAAAGTTGACAGATCATGGAATTTGAATTGTACATAGAGCATGGACATCAGATTTAACACTTTCCCAATATCATGAATGATTCAAAATAAGCAAGAAGGAAATCTCTAGTACCTTATTTTTTTAAGAAAATAAAACCTTTCCTCTAAATAATTATTTCACTATATCCAGATTATCTTATATTGACAATAATTGACGTGTGAAGAAATTTGATAGGATCGAATGTCAGTGCTGACTACCACAAAACGAAAAATATAACTAGAAACAAGTGCTGGAATGAACTCATTACGATATACTGAAATAGAGAAACATATTTCCGAGATGTAGATACCAGTTCGGAATTTTATTTTCACAATAATGGCTGAAATACAGGGCGATTCGAGCTGATATCCGGTACTCAATTGTAAAATGGCGGCTTGAAGGTTTATGCGGAATTTCAGCGGAATCTGACAGATAGTTTCCGAAATATAAAATTTTTCATGGAAACAATTTTTTTTTAGTGATACGATCCACATGAAATTCTGCAAAAAGGTGTGCGTCGGTATTCCGTAATTTCCAAATTACCAAGTTTCAATTCGATCGGATAGGTATTTATTTTTTGATTTATAGGGTAAACAATATTTCAGATAGGTATAACTCCGAAACCGTTTGGCCGATAATGCCGATTAACGAACTTACTCGTCCTATTCGAATGCTCCAACTACCCTGAAAATTTCAAGTCGTTACCATTTTCCGTTCGAAAGTTATCGGGGCGGCCAAATTGCTGGTTGGTATCCTTCAACTAATTACCAATTTTGAATTGGATCAGATCTGTATTTTTCGAATTATTGAGGAAATAACAACAATATTTCAGATGAGTATAACTCATCTTGTAACGTAATGTTACGATGAGTAGTTCGAGAGTAAAGGGATCTGATGAAAAATTAAGAATCGGTTTATTTGAATGGAAATACAGAACTATTGAATTATGCTCATTTGCAGAATTCTGTAGGTAGTTATATATTTACGAATAACTTGTTAGTCGTAGTAGGAAAAGAATTATCGGCTTCAGAGATATTCCATCATTTTAATATATCCTATTTCTGGTAGAAACAAAAACGTACAAAAATCCCGTAACACTAAATTTTCTTTAAAGAAAACGAAACAGAAATTTGTCTAAATATGTCTTCAAAAATTGTTTTTTCTTGTATATTTTTTTAAAACTCATGAATTTTAAAGAATCATGTACTCACCATCCACCACGAATACGAAAAAAATCTGTATAATCGTCTGCTCATCGTGCACATTAACTAAATTTCACAAAACTTCTAGAAATACCGAATACTTATTTTTTTCCTTCCAACCCAACTTATCTCCTGAGATATTCATACAAAAATGCGGTAAAATCGTCCTTCTCTTGAAATGCAGGTACAAAAAGCTGTTACAACAATTTTAAACCCATCGACACAATGACAGGAAGGCAAATTTTCAACTAAGCCCTCAAATATGGATTAATATGTGCACAATATTAAAGAATGATCTTTTTTAACTACAGTTATGACTCAATGGCTTAAATTCATACTTTCACTGAGTAGATTTTAGGTGCCATCTGGGATACAAATCGAAAAATTAATTGGATTTTGATATCTTTTTTGTGGTTTCTAAATTCGCTCGATAACTCTCGAGCTGATTCTAAGAATTTTTCGACTGGGTACATTGACTGGTACTTTGGATTAGGACTTCCCACGAAAGGCTAGGATTTCCTAGAGCTAAATCGGTAGACAAACCATAACCACTGAGTTTAAAGTCTAGTTTTATTCAAAGAGAGAATAATGCTTTATGGGAAAACTACCACTAGTAATTCAAGGATGAAAGGACTTGCAGAGACCAATAGCAATCCATAGAGTGTGTCTTCATCAGAGTTTAATAGTTACCGACTAGTTTCCTTATTTCATATTCAAAATGAACCGAAACTAGATATTTTTGTGTATATGTCTTAACATTTTAGGCCGAAAATGGTAATAATAATAATAACAATCTGTTTTCATGTTTTACACAATTTAAATGTTTACACTCGTCAAAAAATATAGGTACACTCTTACACAAATAGTAGGTAAAAAATATCACAGCATTCATTATAGATACTAAGAAATTGGTTCAAGCACTGAAGTGAAGTCAGAAGCTTTTGCGCGTATGTTCTTATCCATTCTCCTGTATTGAACACTCTTAATCGAATTTACCATGGTAAATTCGGATTAACGGACAATATAATTCACCATCATAAATTCGATTTAGAGTGCCCAATACAGGAGAATGGATAAGTGAACATACGCGCAAAAGCTTCTGACTTCAAATCAATGCTTGAGCCAATTTTTGTTTTCAATGATTTTTTAAAGATTTTCAGGTGCTACGATCCTCACGAAATTTTCCAAGAATTTTCGCGTTGGCATTCTACAACTAATAGGCATGTTTGAATTGGATCGGATTTGTAATTCTTTCAGTTATTGAGGAAATAACAACCAAATTTCAGATTGATATAACTCCAAAACCATTTGGCCGATTATGCTAGTTAACGCACTTAAATGTCGTATTCATGTGCGCAATCTACCCTGAAAACAGCAAGTCGCTATTTCTTTCCGTTCTCAATGAATCATGAGATACATAATATTCTTTCGTAATTTTTTTAAAATTTTCTAGTGATATGGTCCTCACAATATTCTACAACTAGTTACCAAGCTTCATTTCGATCGAGTCTATAGATTTTTAATTAACGAGGAAATAATATACCTGATGTAGATAACTCCGAAACCGTTGGGCTGGTTATGGCCAACAGCGAACTTAACTCTCCCATTCAGATGTGCAACCTATCCTCAAAATTGCAAGTCCCTATCTCTTTTCGTTCAAGAGTTCTCGAGGCAACGATCACCCATCCAGCTACTGAACTCACACAAGGCTGCTCGGATCTCCAACAATATAGTTCCGATCATGTTCAAAATTGGAACTTGAAAATTTCATGTCGCCATCTCTTTCCGTTCTCAAGTTATCGTGGCAACGACCGGCCGGCCGGACCGAATCAAATTTGACCTCGAATTCTTGATCAGTAGAACCCAATCGTTTGAGACCATTTTCGGCGATAAATTCGAAAATTTCAGACATTTAGGCAAAATGATAACGCGATGTTCATGTTCCCCAAAACATACGCGCAAAAAATGCACCGTTTATTTCGAGTTACAACCATTTTTGGCGCTCTTGTTCCTCGGAACAGAGTGCTTATCAATTTTCCCAAATGTATGTAATTTTCGAAGTTTTGGCTGAAAATGGTCTTAAACGATTGTGTTCGAATCACTGATCAAGAATCCGTGGTCGAAATCGATTCTGTCAGGCCGTCCGTCCGTCCGGCAGTCCGTCTGGCCGTTAACACGATAACTCTCCAACGAAAGGAGTTAGAGGATTGAAATTTGCAGGGTAGGTTTGGAGGGTAAATATCTCGGATAACTTTGTTAACGGGCAAAATCCATCGAGCAGTTTCGGAGTTATAGCCGTTTTTAGTAAAAACATTTTTTACGAATATTTCCGAAAACGATCTCACGATCTATCTGAAATTTGGCAGCAAATTGTAGAATAATGAGCTTTATATGCATGTGAAGTTTTGTATTGATTGGTTTACCGTAAAGCTTCAAAAAAAAAAAATTTAAAAATTTTTAAAATTTGTTTCTACAATAACTCTCTAACAGAATGAGCTAGGCAGTTGAAATTTTCAGAGTAGGTTTGTGAGATAGATATCTTGGTTATGTTCGTTATTGGGCAAAATTGGCCTGATGGTTTCAGAATAACGAAAAAAAAATTTTTTTTACATTACAAATTTCAAATCCAATTTTTTTTAAGATGCTGTTTTATTATAAGAATTTATTGACATAATTTTCAACTCTAACAAGGTAATACTTTCGGAGCTATGAATTTTCCAATTTCAATAATGAATCTTACTTCTGTGTTTTCACAGAATGCTGTACTTAATTTTTCTATCTATGAATTATTATATGAGAGATAAATGTCAACATTATTTCTGATTCGTTATTCTTGATATGAAATACCCTTCCTGTTCTATAAAACAAAGTATATGATTGAATGCAAAATGACCAATGAAATAACCTCAGCTATCGTACTTTTGAGGCGATAATATAATGCCCGTGGATACTCCATATGATGATGGAAATATATTCTTTGGTAAGATGCATAATCAAATTGGGTTCAGAATATCTCCAGTAAAAACAAAACTGCAATGTTGTCTAAGTTTTAATTGATATAATATAATTTTCAGAGTAGATTTGAGGAATGCATATCTCGGATAAGTTCGTTATTGGGGAGAATCGGTCTGTTTGAATCTAATTTCTTCCATGATGCAGTTCTATCGTAAGAATCCATTTATATCATTCCAAGAGACCAATTATTTCGGAGATATGATTTGACAAAGTTAGAACAAGAGCGCCAAAAAGCTCCTGTCCACAGGGCTTGAACCAATTTTATGATTACATCAAAATGATTGGGGGAAGTTTCAGATATACGAACATGTGAGACCACCATGTCACCATGCATTTCATACCATTTTAATAACATACTTCAGTAACGATGAGTGAATCCTGTGATCACAGAATTTTTAATTCTCACATTTGTATTCTTTGCAATATTGAACTACGAAAAACTTGAGTTTTCACGAAATTCCGCGAAAATTAGTGGGTCGGCATTCTACAAGTAATCACTAGGTTTTAATTGGATCAGATTTGTATATTTTAAGTTATAGAGGAAATAACAACAACATTTCTTATGAGTATAACTTCAAAACAATTTGCCCAAGTATCTGTAATTTTCGAATTGTTGGCAGAAAATGGTCTCAAACGATTTGGTTCGACTCACTGATCAATAATCCATGCTCAAAATCGATTCTTTCCGGCCAGCCGGCCGTTAACACGATAAACCTCGAAGGGAATGAGCTAGACAATTGAAATTTTCAGAGTAGGTTCGAGAGATAAATATCTCGGTTAAGTTCGTTATTGGGCAAAAACGGCCAGATGGTTTCGCAGTAAAGAAAAACTTTTTTTTTACATTACAACTCTTGAATTCAATATTTTTTAAAATGCAGTTTTCTCATAAGAATCCAATGATATAATTCTCAACTCTAACAAGCTAATACTTTCGGAGATATGATTTTTCAAAATTTCAATAATACATCGTAGTTCTATGTATTCACTGCCTGTGTTCACTGTTCATAAAAATGTCATATAGGTATTTGAGTCATGTCAATTCGTAGTTTGAAAAACAAGTATCCGATTCTTGACTAGAATGCTGTTACAAATTACCTTTTAAAATATATACTTTTTTTGTATTCTTGAATGAGTGCCCCCTGAACAAAATTATCACCAGCCGCCACTGTGCTGTTCCAAGAAACATGCGCGCAAACAAAGTAAAAAAAAAAAAATCGTGTTTATTCAATATTTGTCCACTATAACTAATATGTGTATCCCGATATGAAAAAACAATCCACGTCACATTCCTCACATACATTATACACTTGGGTTTTGCAGGGATGGGTGTCGACAAAATTAGTCAACAAATAAAGTAGCCATACTTTATGGAAATATGCCATAGCTCATAACCTGTTGGGGAACCATAGTATGTTAATAGGTACAGTATATATTTATAGGTATATTCATTGAAAGTTCCAGTGTACAGAGAACTTGAATGAATGAATGAACACAAAGCAACATTTTTGCTTAAAGGTTATTTGGACAAACTGGCGCGGCCGCGGCAGCGTTTGCGATAAGTCGGCGGCCGGAGACGCGATCAAAATGAACACCGAGTTTAGACCTTAGACTATAGTCTAAGGTCACTGTGATATATCACTGATGATGCGAAGCGATGTTCCATATAAACATTTGCGAGATGTTCATGAAACATAACTTTGCAATGTTTCAAAATGCTTCACCCATATCTCATATGAAATGTTTCTGTAATATATCATGTTTACTGGGCATGATAACTCTCGAACGGAATGAGCTAGACAGTTGAAATTTTCAGAGTAGATTTGGGAGATAAATATCTCGGCTAAGTTCGTTACTGGGCAAAATCGGACAGATGGTTTCGGGGTAACAAAAAAAAAATTTTTTTTTACAGAACAAATTCCAAATTAAATTTTTTTCAATAAGCAGTTTTACCATAAGAATCCTATGATATCATTTTTAACTCTAACAAGCTAATATTTTTGGAGATATGATTTTTCCAAATTTCAATGATAAATCGTATTTCACAGAATGATATAATTATTCTATGTATGAATTGTCATAATGTCAACTTATTTTCCTGAGACATGACATTATCTAATCAATCGAATAATTATGAAAATAAAGTGTATTCCGAAATGTGAGCGAAGTGAGAAAAATCTCAGTTGTTTGCTCCGAAATTAGTTTTTCTCAGAAAAGTCTTACATTTCGGAACGGAACATGAAGTAAGAGATCTGAGAGTAGTGAGACTGCTTTTCATCCATAGACATAGAATGCAAATAGAATGTAAATATTGAAAGCATAATTCTGTAGTTCGAGAGAGGAGAAAATTTGGTCAACGTAGATCAGGAAATTATCTAATCAATCGAATAATTATGAAAATAAAGTGTATTCCGAAATGTGAGCGAAGTGAGAAAAATCTCAGTTGTTTGCTCCGAAATTAGTTTTTCTCAGAAAAGTCTTACATTTCGGAACGGAACATGAAGTAAGAGATCTGAGAGTAGTGAGACTGCTTTTCATCCATAGACATAGAATGCAAATAGAATGTAAATATTGAAAGCATAATTCTGTAGTTCGAGAGAGGAGAAAATTTGGTCAACGTAGATCAGGAAATTTTTGATCGATTACAAGGTAATTTTTCATTATTACTCTTCTTTCGTACATGTTTTATGAAATATCTACTATTTGTAGGTACTTTAAACCTGTTTTGGGCAATTGTCATACGAAACTTGTTGGCACTCTAGTTCCTCGGAACTGAGTGCTTATCAGTTTGCCCAAATGTCTTTAATTTTAGAATTTTTCGATGAAAATGGTCTCAAACGATTTGGTTCGACTCACTGATCAAGAATCCGAGGTCGAAATCGATTCTGCCCGGCCGGCCGTTGGCACGATAACTCACGAACGAAAGGAGTTAGCGGATTGAAATTTGCAAGGTGGGTTTGGAGCGTCAATATCTCGGACGAGCTCGTTAATGGGCGAAATCCATCAAGCGGTTTCGGAGTTATGGCCTATTTTAGTAAAAATATTTTTTATGAATATTTCCTAAACCGATCCCTCGATCTATCTAAAATTTAGCATCAAATTGTAGAATCGTGACCTTTATACGCAGGTGAAGTTTTGTATTGACAAGATTACCGCAAAGTGTAAAAAAAAAAATTTAAAAAAAGTTTTTCTACGATAACTATCGAACGGAATGAGCTAGGTAGTTGAAATTTTCAGAGTAGGTTAGGGAGATGAATATCTCGGTTAAGTTCGTTATTGGGCAAAATTGGCCAGATTTAATTCGATTTCTTCCATGGTGCAGTTCTCATTCTCAGATTGCTCATTTAATCTTGATAAATAAACTATTATTTGAATTGAATTTCCTTTATGATGCAGTTCTATCATAAGAATACATTGATATAATTCCCAACTCTGAGAAACCAATACTTTCGGAGATATAATTTGTCTGTTTGAACTAGAGCGCCAGACATCCTGTCCACAGGGCTTGAATCCATTTTTTTATACCCACATGAGTATCCATGTGTTTGTTTTGATCGCGGTCTGTAGTGCTCTCTGATCGCACCGCGGCCGCGTCAGTTTGTGTAGTCGTTTAGACGAAAGTTACACGGTCAGTCTGGTATCAGTCTCGCATCACATCAATCATGGATTGATGTGAGATTGACGGAAATTAGTTTTAAATTCATAGATTGATGGGAATACTGATGCGAGACTGATACCAGACTGACCGTGTAATCTGCGTCTTATGGGGCGAGCGATCTTTCCACTGACATAATAATATTAATAATATCATAAAAACGAACTACAATTTTTTATATTTTTAATTTTCACTTGTTGTAAGCGATTTTATTAGAAACGAATGAAATCAATGAATAGAACAAAAATTCCATAGTAATTATTAATGTATGACAGCACTCTATACACAATTTTGGGGCATAAACAGTCCAAATAAATATATGATTTCTAAATATTAAAGACACAATACAAACAACCAGTGTGGTGTACAGTCTTTCTGCATATACAAAGTTAAACAATTGTTCCCCATCATTTGAAGAAATAAATGATAACATATGTATCAAAATGATACCTGAGTATGTGTTAATAAGTAACTGTGCTCCAACTAAAACTGGAGAATATTGAGAAAGTGCAGTGTAACCCACTGTTATATCTATAGTAGCAATATTATTACCATTGCCCTGCATGAAATATAAACTTTTGCTTAAAATTAAATGTAAAGCAGTTGATAAAATATTTGAGCTATATTCTTCGAAAATTTGACTAGAAGTATAAACTGACAAGGGAATTAAACATAAATTATATGATTTTAACAAAAATGAAATGAGTAAAATCCAAGAATTCAAATAATCCCGACCGACTACTAAATGTATTAACAATAAAATATAAATGATCCTAGCTAATATAATGTTAGAATGATTTATTTTATGAATAAATATTATAAATAAAATGATTTTTTCTAAATGATACGGGCTTCTACGAAACTTCAAACAAAAGTGATATAAACTGAAAATACTACAACACAACAACAAAAGGTGCAAAAGAAAATTTTCTGGCTTCAACAGAAAATCGGAAGTGTCAGGCATTGCGGCCCACTTATCCCCAATTTGGTTTATTGTTTCTGCAAACCTATAGCATATACTTATAGCAACCCATGACAAAAAAGAGGCAATATCTTTATGCTTAACCTTTTGAAATATTTGGAAAACGAAGAATGTGCTTATGATGAAATACCAAAACTCATGTTCCTCTTCAATAAAACTAGAGGACAGCCAAGTAACTGGTTGCAAAAATATTAGAAAAATTGGAATAGGAGCAGAGATAATATAATTAATTTTTTTCGTGTTCATTTGCCAGTATCTGATTGATTGAAAAATTAAACCTAATAAGGAAGGAACTAAAACAATATTATCATATGAAAACAGTCTGGCAACTAGTATTATTAAATAAATTATGCAATTATAAATGGGCTTTTCGAATATTTCTCTTCTGTTCAAGTGAGTAAGCAAAGAATAAAAAAGAAACATCACAGATACAACCATAACAAAGGTATCTTGTCGAGACGAGGCTTCTATAAGTGACCTACTGACTTTTTCCGAGTAGTCTGTATAGAGCTGAATTGCTTGAAGAGCTAATTTCTTATCCCCTGTTTCCAAGTATGACTTATACACCTTCGAAATATATTGAAATTCTTCAGAACTTTTAATATGCTTATGGCTGAGTAATTGAACATTATAATCTAGAGCCACCAAAAACTCATCTAACGTAAGATTTTTCAAAAATATCCGGGACAATTTTCCAATACTTGATGACGGAATATCATAGTTAAGAAATATAGCCAAATTAGGAGTAATGTCCACTTGGTCCATAACACCAGCATCACAAGGGACTCCCAGAATACCTAATGGTACAGTAGTTTCTGAATAAGTTGAGCCCCCATGACCACCACTATCTCTCATGCCGTGATCTCCAGTAAGAATTACCAATGGAGTGACATTTTTCCCTTTTAAGCTCTCGAATATTGAAGAGAAAATTTCATCCATTTCATGTAGTTTTGGAGGTACAAGATTGGAAAAGGGTCCATGAACATGACCAATATGATCTAGTCCTGAAAAAATGTATTTTAGAATCTATAACAACTTAAAAAAGTAGTGATGAATTCAACAAATTCTTACTGAAATTCATAATATTCAGTATTTTGTGAAGAAATATGAGTAACCTAAAGAAATAATTCGTGAGTATATGAAAAGTACCACTCGAAGATTGAAATACTTCGAAAGTTCAAACAAACATCAACATTTTTCCTAATTAATATGAATTACCTAAATAATGTAAAATCATTATATCCCAATCACTTCTTCTCAGCTCAGCTTCTAAATGATTGGTTATGTTATTATCAACTTCGTAGAAATCAGTGACATAGAATGAAGTAGTACCTCTATATCTCAGGAACATATCATTTGAAAATATTTTAAGCCATGTATCATCTCCATAAAATATTATTTGATTATCACGCTTCCTAGCCTGGTGTAGTAAGCTGTCTTCAACAGCTTGCGGGCTACCTAAATTATGGAATAAGTCCATGAATTGAGGCACACTACCAGTAATCAAACTTTTTATTCTAGGCAATGTAACTGTAGGAGATGCTACTGAAACATTAATGAGGCAGCCGTACTCTTTTATCAAATTTGTTGTTAGGGGCATATATTCATTAGTAACGAAATCTGTTCTAATAGCATCAACAATCATTATTACAGTATGATCAAACTTTTTACCACTCGAAACTTTATTAGTTTTCGACTCAACATTATGATATTGTCTGCTATTAGTGCGAATTGGTAATAAACCATTTAAAAAGAGGACCACATTAAATAATATAAACAATATGTTAATAAACATCATAGCATTCATAGCCTCTGAAATTTTCAAATTTTAAAGGCAAAAAAAATGATACAGGATAAGATATATTTCAACCACAGAATATAATAGTATTATTTTATTTCTTCTAATAAATGACCATTGTTCTGCTCACTATCACCAAGCTAAAAATAATCATTTCATTAATTTTTCGAATTCAGTGGATTGTATTTATTATATAAACGACCTTATCATTCTATGTACTGTATGATAAAATCATTGATATACTGAGATAGTAGTTGAGATATATCTTTGGAAATTACGTCATAAAAAATAATGTCTAAATTAGTAAATTGCAGCACAGATTAACGATCTGTGATTTGTGTTTCTAGCAGTGAACTCATAAAACTCATTCCACTGGTTTCTGGTATTTCAAGTCCAACCAAATGCACACAGACAACATATATCTTTCTGTGACATATATTAGCACAGAATATATATTAGTGTTCTGTGGGCAACAGTCATCACTGACATTTCTGTTTGTCAATCCAGAGAAAAAAATATGGATTCGGATGATTCACCATCGGCGATCTCTTTCGATGAAAATACTGAGAATTTTTGCGACAATCCCACTAGAGATATTTTAGCTGAAGGTTTGATGGGTTTAATCAAACCTACTGTTGATCAATTAGATGAACGTGTTAAATTAACAAGGTAATACATTCATAAATGTTTTTGTTCAATTCTGACTGATACATTTTCAGATTCTCGCAGTTGGCTTTAAAAGATTCCATCGATAACGTTTACGACGAGATAAAAAAAATAATAGATGCCCAGTATTTATCAAACATAGATTTAGATGTTTATGTCAAAAGGTTATACAATACCAAACAGAGAGTTACAGTTCTTACCAATATCCTACAGAATGCTCAAGAACGTTTGAACAAAATTCATCTACAGATCGAAAAAGAAACTTCAAGAAAATCTGCGATAGAAAATTCACAATCTTGAAAAATGGAATTGAAAACTGCAAAATATAAACTGAACTCTTATTCAAATGTCTATGAACCGAGAGAAGATTCATTCCTGCTGTTAGATGCATTGGAATCTGAAATTCCATTTTTAAATAATTTAAAACCTACATTTGCCCTTGAGGTTGGTTCTGGAAGTGGAGTGGTCATTGCATCATTAGCTTGCATATTCAAACAGTGTGCATATTTTGCTGTCGATATAAACCAAGAGGCTTGCATGGCTACAAGAAATACCTCGAAACTTAATAATTGCAATATTGAAGTGTTAAATTCTGATCTAGCTAATGGTCTTGAAAATTGTTTGTTTGATCTGATATTATTCAATCCTCCTTATGTTGTAACTGATCATGAGGAATATGACATGGATATGATGAAGAAAGCCTGGGCAGGAGGAGTTAGAGGTAGAGAAGTCATAGACAAATTTATAGATAAATTACCTAAGTTACTTTCGACGTCAGGTGTGTGTTACCTTCTATTACTGAAAGAAAATGACGTAAGTGAAATTGAAAGGATACTAAGCAACTTGAATTATACCAGTACAATTATTTCAGAGAGAAAACTTATTGGTGAACATTTATTTATTATGAAAATTTTATGGATGTGAATAGTGATTTATTGATGAAAGAAAGAAAAGTGAATTGTTATTGGTCATTAAAATAGCAACTGAATTATTTATGTTTTGATTAGTTCAAAGACTATATATTGATATTTCAATACCTTTTGTATTTAGTCAGCTTCACAGAAGAGACCATCTATTCAAGATTATTTCTGAATTTGAGTCTGCATTGTTGGATTAACCCCCAGTTTCTCAAAGGCTGATCACCGCAAATGTTAACTAATCAGACATCAATCTCTTGTTAACCATCATTTGAGATGCGCAAAAACTCGGACTGATTTGACATTAACAGTTCTGGTAGTTGATCAATACTTTGACCAGCCTTTCAGAAACCGGGTGTTAATAGTATACAGGTATTTCATACACTTTTGGTAAACCTTAAATTCGCATTAAATGAAATCATTAAAAAGAGGTCACTTGACCTGCAGATAGCTTAGTTCTTCAGCAATGTTTTTCTGGATTGCCCGATTCCAAGAGACTGGATTATATTGATAATTTTTTTTTTATATTTTTCAATTCATAAATCCAAATGAAACGCCAAAACAGTTGTATTACTCGTTTTATTTATTTACAAACATTTCACTCAAAGTTGCTTCCATGTCATAAAAAATCTTACAAATAATATTGTAACTAAACAAAATCTACAAATACAACCGACAGTAACGATACTAAATTCATGTTATATCACTAGTACGAGTTTCTTGATGAAAAGTTTGCTGCCAAGAATGTCAAGTATGGTATTTTTTGTAGGTCGATAAAATTAAATTATTTCTGCATGAAGAATGCTGATAAATTATGAACATTTTTTGAGGAGTATTGCCTCTTAATTCTACTCGTAAAAGTTTAGTTTAAACATTGGGTTTAAGGCATTAATTGTTCAAAAGGATAAATTTCTAAGTCCAATTTTTTTTGTTTACATGTCAGTCCTTTTTTATTTAGGACAAAATATGAGAATTGAATAATCAAATGAAATATGTACACACAAAATGTATTTGAATTAAAAATAATTACACTTAAAAAATATCAACCTTTTGGAATGAGCATACAACTTTTTGATGATTGCTCCTCCATTTTTCCTCTAGAAAATCATCTTCCACAGATTTCCTTGTCATGCCCACACAAACACTATACAAATCAAAAACTTATATTTCAATTAGTTTCATTGATAAAAAAATTGCATACAACAAATCAATAATGTAAAAAAAGATCTAGAATAAAATTCAGAAAAAGTATTAGATATCTTTACAGAAAATCCTCATCTTTACATAAAATTTTCTCAATAGGTTGCGAAAATGCATTTTTATTTTAATAGGATACTTTCTCAGAGTAATTACAATTGAAATAATTATTATTTACAATATACATTCAGCAATTCCCGTCAATATCAGGCACTGCACACTCCCAATTTCCAGATCAAGCTAGGTAACTGTATGTATCTTTTTGTCCATCTGTACGCTCTAAGTATTCTTTTTCTATTAAAATGTCAATGCATTTCTGGAAAGAAAAGTATATTTTTCAGTATCAAATTGGCAAAGAAATTTTAATTATACGCCAAAAACCTGCTTAAGTTTACGGTTTTTTCCTTGGACGAGAAACATATTTTCTGTATTTATAAATCTTCAAGGTCAAATTAAACATATACAATTTAGTATATGTGGGCTTGTACCCATATATTCCTAGGATTTGTCATAAATCCAATTATTAAAAAGTTTCTTTCTGAGTTTTCTAATTCATTACATAACATGATCAAATAAATCTATCTAGAACTAAGAAATTTCCCGACAAAATTGAATTTGAAATTGTAACAAGATAATTTCCTGGTTACAATTTTGTCCATACCATCCTTCAATTTAATATTTCAGTATACAGGGTGAGTCTTTGACCACTGCATTAATTTTAACCAAAGATTCCTCTCATCAAATGAAACACTTTTTTCATTTAACATTTTTCCAAATTCAGCTCAGGTAAAAAGATACAGGCTGTTGAAAATTTGAAAAAAAATCAGTTTTTATTTTGTAGCTTTGACATCCTTTTTTCGAATAAAATGAATGTTGGCGTAAAGTTTCCTATAATTATGATACATATTTTCCAAATATTAGTTATTTTCTACTTCTACTGGTTTTCTAGTTATGGACTCGTGGATTCATAAAACTAAACGAAATTAGCATAAAGAAAGCATATAAAGTTTTTCTTGTGTCATTTCAAGAATATTCCATCGTTTTAGAACATTATATTATTCTTCATCATTTATCCTTAAACGCACCGTTTTCGAGATATTCTTCATTGAATGTTTTAAAATGGAAAACTCCAGAAATTTCATTACTTTTATGGATCCGTCCCTGAGCGTTGGAATCCCGAATCAAGCTGTAAACCACGTTACCATGCCTTATTCTCGTCTGCCAACAATGTCAGATAATTTATATGCGGGAGTGAATTAGCACATTGTGAAATCTTTAAACGCTTGTAACTTTTTACCTGAGCCAAATCTGGAAAAATGGTAAATGAAAAAAGTGTTTCATTTGATGAGAGGAATCTTTGGTTAAAATTAATGCAGTGGTCAAAGACTCACCCTGTATAGTTTCTGCTCTTTCTAGTGAAAGATTCGAATTATATATTTTCTGAAATTATAGTGCGAATAAAGCTTAAGCTTCCTGTAGCAAATTATTTTCTGTAGATTCCCTATCTCGGCCGCTGGAAATGTTTTATTTTCTAAATTCATATTTGATGTAATATATTTTCGTAATCAGAGCAACGATTGAACTGTCATTGTTCATTATAAGGACTTTCACTAACTGAGAGAGGTGTAGTGAATCCGAACAGGTTGGTTGTGGTATAAATTATTCTAGTTTGAGCTCTCTGTGGTCTGATTATAAACACTACACTAGTAACTATACTCACTACACATTTTGTTGTCATGTTCTGAGACAAAGAACATGTCAGAGTGTGTAGTTTGGGGTTTCAAAGATACAAAATATATAAATTAAAATTGATTTCATAAGAACTTTGGGTATACACAAACGACATAAGACCACATTCTATTCATTCATCAATTCAATTTTGGGAAAAAGTATGGGACAAAGTAAATATCTTTAAAACGAAAAGGATTATGTTTATGAAGCTTTGCAGGCTAGTACAATGAAGGATTACACATTATGTTGCCATATTTTTTGTTACTACTGTGCTTCCGGTTTAATTGGAAATACCTTCAACTCTTTTAATTCAAATGAGACAGCCTGTGTATGTTGACAGATTTTAAAAGATCTTGTTATTTTAAATTCGTACGCACTAAGTTTATAAGCAATAATTTCTATGAAGAAATATATCACTTCAGAGTTACAAAAAAGGAACATTTATTTACTAAAAAATAATGAGAATAATAATTTAAAATTGGTTCAAGCACTGACGTGAAGTCAGAAGCTTTTGCGCGTATGTTCTATTGTCCATTCTTCTGTATTGGACACGAATTTACCATGGTAAATTCGATTAAGGGTGTCCAATACAGAAGAATGGACAATAGAACATACGCGCAAAAGCTTCTGACTTCACGTCAGTGCTTGAACCAATTTTTTTTTCGTGATTTTTTTAAATTTTCTAATAGTACGGCTCTTGAAATTTTTTTTTTCGTAATTTTTTTCAAATTTTCTAGGGGTATTATTATTATTATTATTATTATTATTATACTGATCCTCCTAGGTCTTCCACAAGGAGACCCCTCATAAGCTCTAAGAGCTTGCCCTGAGTTAGGAGAACCAGTTGTGTTCTGTGTGGGCTTTGTTACTGTGTCCTTACACCACCTTAGGCACAGCACTGTTAATTTTTGACCCAACAGCGAATGGTGGCGATTACCATGACTAGAAAATTTCTTTCCTAGCCTCGGAATTGAACTTGGGGCTTCCGCTCCCAAGTCAATTACTCTACCACTGAGCCACTGGTTCCTACAAAATTTTAAACACGTCTTTATGTTGATTTTCTACTACTATTTACCAAGCTTAAATTCGATCGATATTTATTTTTTGAGTTATCAAGGAAATAATATTCCAGGTGGGTATAACTCGGAAACCGTTAGACCGATTATGCCCAAAAACGAACTCAACTGTCCCTTTCGGATACGCAACCTACCCTGAAAACTGCAAGTCCATATCTGCTTTCGTTCGAAAGTTATCGAGGCAACGGTCACCCATCTACTGAACTCACACAAGAATGCTCGAATCTCCAACAATATTTAACCGATCGTAACAAAACTAGAAACTTGGTAGTAGAGTTAGGTTATGAAGGCTCTTGCAAAATTTCAGCAATTTCAAACGAATAGTTACTGATATATAGAATTTTTTTTTTTTATTTTCAATGATTTATTGAAAATTTTCTACAAATGCTATCCTCACCAAATTTTGCAAACATTTCCGCGTTGGCATTCTACAACTAATAACCATGTTTGAATTCAATCGGTTCAGTATTTTTCGAGTTAATGAGGAACAAAAAACCACCAAATTTCAGAAAATTTCAGATGGCTATAACTCTAAAACCGTTTGGCCGATTATGCTCATAAACAAACTGAAATGTCGCGTTCTGGTGCACATCCTAACCTGAAAACTTAAAGCCGCTATCTCATTCCGTTCTCAAGTTATTGTGACAACAAAAATATTTTTTAATAATTTTTTTTTAATTTTCTAGCCATACGATTCGCATAAAATTTCACGAACGTGCTTAGGTTCATATTCTACAACTACTCACCAAGTTTCATATCGATCGGATTTATATTGGTTGAAAACAAAATTATTACTCGGAAACCACTGGGCCGATTATTCCCATTAACGAACTTGTCCGTCGTATGGGGATGCGCCACCCACCCTGAAAATTTCAAGTCGCTAGCTCTTTTCTTTCTCAAGTTATCGTGGCAACGGCCGGCCGGACAGAATCAAATTTGACCTCGAATTCTTCATTGGGGAGTCGAACTAAATCGTTTGAGACCATTTTCGTCAAAAAATTCGAAAGTTACAGACATTTGGGCAAAACTATAACGCGATGTTCCCCAGAACATACGCGCAAAAATGGGTTCAAGCCCTGTGGACAGGAGCTGCAATTCAAATAATAGTTTATTTATCAAGATTAAATGAGCAATCTGAGAATGAGAACTGCACCATGGAAGAAATCGAATTAAATCTGGCCAATTTTGCCCAATAACGAACTCAACCGAGATATTCATCTCCCCAACCTACTCTGAAAATTTCAACTACCTAGCTCATTCCGTTCGAGAGTTATTGTAGAAAAACTTTTTTTAAATTTTCAAAAATTTTTTTGACACTTTGCGGTAATCTGGTCAATACAAATCCCCACATGCGTATAAAGGTCATGATTCTACAATTTGATGCTAAATTTTAGATAGATCGAGTGATCGGTTTCGGAAATATTCATAAAAAATATTTTTACTAAAATCGGCCATAACTCCGAAACCGCTTGATGGATTTCTCCCATTAACGAGCTCGTCCGAGAAATTTACGCTCCAAACCCACCTTGCAAATTTCAATCCGCTAACTCCTTTCGTTCGAGAGTTATCGTGCCTACGGCCGGCCGGCCGGACAGAATCGATTTCGACCTCGGATTCTTGATCAGTGAGTCGAACCAAATCGTTTAAGACCATTTTCATCGAAAAATTCGAAAATTACAGACATTTGTGCAAATTGATAAGCACTCAGATCCGAGCAACTAGAGCGCCAACAAGTTTCGTATGACAATTGCCCAAAACAGGTTTAAAGTACCTACAAATAGTAGATTTTTCATAAAACATGTATCAAAGAAGAGTAATCATGAAAAATTACCTTGTAATCGATCAAAAATTTCCTGATCTACGTTCACCAAATTTTCTCCTCTCTCGAACTGCAGAATTATGCTTTCAATATTTACATTCTATTTGCATTCTATGTATATGGATGAAAAGCAGTCTCACTACTCTCAGATCTCTTACTTCATGTTCCGTTCCAAAATGTAAGACTTTTCTGAGAAAAACTAATTTCGGAGCAAACACTTTATTCTCATAATTCTTCGATTGATTAGATAATGTCATGTCTCAGGAAAATAAGTTGACTTTATGACAATTCATACATAGAATAATTATATCACTATGTGAAATACGATTTATCATTGACATTTTGAAATATCATATCTCCGAAAGTATTAGCTTCTCAGAGTTAAAAATGATATCATTGGATTCTTATGGTAAAACTGCTTATTGAAAAAAATTGAATTTGGAATTTGTTCTGTAAAAAAAAAAATTTTTTTTGTTACTCCGAAACTATCTGTCCGATTTTGCCCAGTAACGAACTTAGCCGAGATATTTATCTCCCAAACCTACTCTGAAAATTTGAACTGTCTAGCTCATTCCGTTCGAGAGTTATCGTGCCTACGGCCGGCCGGACCGGCCGGACAGAATGAATTTCGACCACGGATTCTTGATCAGTGAGTCGAACCAAATCGTTTAAGACCATTTTCATAGAAATATTCGAAAATTACAGACATTTGGGCAAATTGATAAGCACTCAGTTCCGAGGAACTAGAGCGCCAAAAAATCACTTCAAATGTTCAAAATGCTCGCCCTTCACTTCCTGACAATACAATGTAATTTATTTACTTTGGACTAATGAGAACAAAAACGTGCAGAAGTGCAAATAAACGAGTACTACCTAGTAGGTAACTGTTGCCAAACTAATTATTGTTGGATTAAGAATGGTTCATTTAATTGAATAAGATTGAAATATTAATGTCGATCAGCTATGGTGATTGTGTTAGAACTCATGAAGATGCGTGTAATATTTTTAGTGATTTGCATCCTAACAGAAATCCCATATCACGTTCAATGTTTACTAAAACATTACAGTTTTAGTAACCTTTAGTACAAGTTTTAGGGCAACTGCGACTGGAAAACCGAAAACGGCTTCGAACAAAGCTAGTAGACAAAACATTGCAATTGATTTAGGGGAATCACCTCAAACTTGTAAAACTAATTTGGCACTAAACCATGGAAGTCGAAGTTCAAGAAAATATTGAAAAGTATCATCCATATAAGATACAATAAAATTGGTTCAAGAATTGTCAGACGATGATTTTGACAGACAGATGAAACTTGACATAAACTGATGGACATTTGTAATGATGACGGACATTTTGCAGCTAGTGTATTGTTTCCCAAGGCAACTTTTTGTTTAAATGGAACAACTGCCATAACTCAAGATATTTAGTCAAAGGAGAATCCTCATTGGATTCATGAAGCACATACCCATCAACCACAAATGTTGAATGCTTGTATGCGAATTGTCAAAAATAGCTTTATATACCCAATTTTTTATAGATGGAAAGTTGATTGGTGACAAGTATTTAGATTACAGAATAAACAAATTATTCCTGCACTCTAACAGAATGGGTAGTTACCACGAAATTTTTGGTTTCAACAAGATTTCGTATTTATCCTTGACTGAGCACCTCAGTCAGGACTTAACGGAGATTTAATGCTTTGTGAATATGGCGAAGAGCCTCTTCACTATGATTTTCCAAATCGATGGACTTACAGGATTCATACAGGACGGGCTTGTTCTACGGACCTTTACTCGTTGGATTTTTAATTGAGACAAAGAATTATAGATGAATGTGAAGTAATACGTGGAGAAGTCTTGGAAAGAGTGACTCACAAATTTATTAATAGGATTGCATATTTTGGACGGCATGCATTTTCGACATTTGAAGTGAATTTGTTTAAATTATTATTCTCATTAGTCTAAAGTAAATAAATATTTATTTGTCGTTTATTCAAATTATTTTCACCAAAATTATCATGTACGAATTCATAATAACAAGAACTTAAATCGGCCAAAAGATACAGGGTGTCCCATTTAAATTAAAAAATTTCAGGGTATTTCCAGACCTGAACTACAATTGTAGGAAGAAATATGGCACCAGACATTATGTTTTTGCGCGTATGTTCTGGGGAACATCGCGTTATAGTTTTGCCCAAATGTCTGTAACTTTCGAATTTTTTGACGAAAATGGTCTCAAACGATTAAGTTCGACTCCCCAATGAAGAATTCGAGGTCAAATTTGATTCTGTCCGTCCGGCCGGCCGTTGCCACGATAACTTGAGAACGAAAAGAGCTAGCGACTTGAAATTTTCAGGGTAGGTGACGCATCCCAATACGACGGACAAGTTCGTTAATGGGCATAATCGGCCCAGCGGTTTCCGAGTAATAATTTTGTTTTCAACCAATATAAATCCGATCGAATTGAATCTTGGTGAGTAGTTGTAGAATATGAACCTTAGCACACTTGTGAAATTTTGTGCGAATCGTATGGCTAGAAAATTTTAAAAAAATTATTAAGAAATATTTTTGTTGTCACGATAACTTGAGAACGGAATGAGATAGCGGCTTGAAATTTTCAGGTTAGGATGTGCACCAGAACGCGACATTTCAGTCTGCTTATGAGCATAATCGGCCGAACGGTTTTAGAGTTATAGCCATCTGAAATTTTCTGAAATTTGGTGGTTTTTTGTTCCTCATTAACTCGAAAAATACTGAACCGATGGAATTCAAACATGGTTATTAGCTGTAGAATGCCAACGCGAAAATGTTTGCAAAATTTGATGAGGATAGCATTTGTAGAACATTTTTAATAAATCATTAAAAATAAAAAAAAAAATTCTATATATCAGTAACTATTCGTTTGAAATTGATGAAATTTTGTAAGAGCCTTCATAACCTAACTCTACTGCCAAATTTCAAGTTTTAATACGATCGGTTAAATATTGTTGGAGATTCGAGCATTCTTGTGCGAGTTCAGTAGATGGGTGACTGTTACCTCGATAACTTTCGAACGAAAGGAGATAGGGACTTGCTATTTTCAGGGTAGGTTACGTATCCGAAAGGGAGAATTGATTTCGTTTTTGGGCATAATCGGTCTAACGGGTTCCGAGTTATACCCACCTGGAATATTATTTCCTCGATAACTTGAAAAATATAGACTCGATCGAATTGAAGCTTGCCAATTAGTTGTAGAATATCGACTTGAAGAGCAAAAGCTCCTGATTCACGTCAGTGCTTGAACCAATTTTTTTTTTCGATTAAGGATGTCCAATACAGGAGAATAGACAATAGAATTCACCATGGTAAATTCGATTAAAAGTGTCCAATACAGGAGAATGGACAATAGAACATACGCGCAAAAGCTTCTGACTTCACGTCAGTGCTTGAACCAATTTTTTGTCATTGTACTTGCCTACAAAGTTTAATAAATATCGTGCATTTCGTTTTAAAGATACCTATTTACTTGGTTCCATACTTTATCCGAACCTTGCTTACATACCACTACCAGTACAAAAAGTTGCAAGTACTTACCTTGATTATATGAACTCTGGGTTTAAATCGGGTGGACAATTGATTAAGAACCTCTGCCACTAACTGTTGGTGTTTCAATAGTTTCCTCATTTTCATGATTCTGACAATGGCTGCTTGAATTAACAATTTTCTATCTTCTTCTATGTGTTTATGAGTAGTCTCTTGTTCCAATTTCAACTCAGTCTTCATTGGAACATTTATATTGACCCTGAGCTTTTTGCTGTAACAAGATCATTTTTGAAGAATATACTTGAGAAGGGAAGAAAATGATTAATGAAACGCAAAAAACTGGTTCAGCGTGACAAATATTCCGAGTTTCATGTGTAGAGACGAATTTTTTAATTGATTGATTGTTTGATATTGTAACTGAAACTTGAAATCCTAAAATGAAAATTACTGCAAATATATCTGCATGTCACACCCAGGCTTAATCATTTTATTTTCGAATTTTCCAAATGTCACATCGAAATAACTATGTAGATCTCAATTTACCGATCAAAATTCAGGAGTGTAGGAGCTCAATATCTGCAATGGACGTTGATTAGGGAAGAGAGGGGATACCGCATGACGTACTACGCAACGCTATCGATCTGAAACCAAAACTTTGACAGTTTGGTGGACACCAAACGATGTGGTGGACGTGTATTTCTTGTGTTTATCTGAGCGTTTAGGGACTGTTTTGTTATAAAACTGTGTTACACATAATGGTACGATGTGCAGCTTACGGCTGTAAAAGCCACAGCAGGAAAAGGGAGCCAGGTTCTGTGGTCATGTGGTAGACATTTGGTTTCAATGTCAGGAAATATGTTTTTCGGCAACCGTCCGGGAAGTGCCCACTTCCCGGACGCTTTTTCTTTGAGAAAGAAGCATTTCCCGGCCTAGGCCGGAACAATCACGCCGTTTTGGTCATTGTAAATATGAAAATCTTGGTAGGTATATTTTTGATAAATGAAGTTACCATAGCACTGAGAAAACGGCTGACAGTTCATATAAAATTAGTTGTCAACATGTGATATTTTCTGTTCTGTTTAATTTGAATAAGATTCAAAATATATAAAAAGAAATGTGTCGTCTCATTGATTTGTTATTCTACACGGTTGCCGAAAAAATATTGTACGCAACACGCCCGAAAAAGGATTTTTTGGACTCATAGACTTCCAGGACTCGCTTACGCTCGTCCTAGAATTTTGTCTATTCGTCCAAAAAAACCCTATTTTCCGGACTTGTTACGTAAATTACTATTTATCTGTCCTCTCTCTTCTAGTCTATAAGTCAATAGACACTAGTTAGGTTAGAATCATTCTCTCGGCGGGAGATCCATATCCAATTTTTTTAACATGGGAGTCTTATTTAGGTTCAACTTCAAGATGAAACCACCCTATTTAAAAGTGAATGTTAGTACAGAGACATCAAATATTGGGTTCCTTCATCATTAGGTAATGTTTTCATGTTCTTTCCACATTGAAATCTACTTCTATTTATTCTTAAATCAAAATTGAAACCAGTTTAGTTCGAAAGATTTCCGTATGTCGTAGATGACTACTGTTGTGCCGATTTAGGGTTATGTTATTATTTTTGACTGATTTTGAGCGAGCTAGACATACGTCCATCGAAGATGCTCAACGCGTTTATATTCACTAATTATTTTGGCCATATACAATTTTGATATGAAAACTTAATTCTAGATTGTTCAGAAAGGTTCACTGAATCTGTTTCAACATAAATAAACCTTTAGAAATTAGCCAAATCATCTAAAAACAGGCGAGAGATTCACGTAAATTTTAGGTCCATAAGAAATGCATTGAGTGCTCGGATCCACGGATGGATCGTAATTCAAAATTCCCGGCGAATCTGATTAATATGGTCTATAGGGATGAGTTTTGAACTTTATAAATGAAAAGAAAGGCACTAGCATCATGGCAGGAACTTTAACACGCTTGTTGATTCAATCATCAAGATATTCCACTGATTTGTAATACAATATGAAAGTTATGGTTATTGAGATCTGTTATTTCAAGAATATCTACATCATTTCAAGTGGACATATTTTAGAAATAGTAAGAAATATGCATTCAAATAAATATGCAAATCCATTGAATATTCAAAGGTCTCAACTTTTCAAACTATGTATTTTTGATCTAGTTTAGTGAACATGCCCAGTACATGGACTATGGACTAAGGACACCTAACCTAACCTGAAGTGTTTTGTTTAAAAAAAAAGTGTTTTATTTTATATTTTGTCGCCAAATATTTAGATTGTCTGCACTTTATAATTAAATTTCATTAAATTATTGCTGCGGTGACGTTATTACCTAAGTACTGGGAAAAACTCTGAAAATATATATAATAATATAACCTTTTAATCCTAAAATAAATATTAATAAATTCCACTATCAACATGAAATTAATTATTCGAAACGAAAATAAAATAAATGAACAAGAAAATACAATGATAAAAATAGAACTCACTTTTTGTATCCCAAATATAGATGTACAACCGATGATGGAGATAACTCATGTTCGTCATCTTCGCAAGTTATTAATTTCGCTTTAAGCAGAATCTGTATCACTTGAATTAAGTAGTCATGTTTAATCTGTGTGTTTTCTTCCAGTAAAGCGATGGTCCAACTATCGGAAACATTAAATTGTAACAAAACCGCCATTTGAAAGGTGCTTGCCTGTAGAGTATATCTGAAAATCAAAATAAAATAAAATGATAATCATGAAATTGGGAGGCAGTTCCCAACAATGTAATATGTATGTTGAAAAATGAAAACAAAGTATAGAGCATTAAGAATCAATAAATTCTGTGAACAATGAATACTGTTATTTCCAAATCAGACTGTTTCTATTTATCATCAATATCATGCCGAAGATGTCCGAAGCAATGGTGTATTCTCTCATACCCTGAAAAAGCTTTGTCCAAACTTAGGGACATCACTAGAAATTAAGATTGTATCAACACCTTTCTTGATGTCGCTCACATCTTTTTATTTTGTAATTGTGTCAATTGAACTTTTGTGGTTAAATGAAAGTTGTGGAGTTTTAGTAGCAAAAATGAATACTTCTTCACGATCCAATACCTTTTACTCAATTCTTATTCTCAACCAGTAGCAGATTATGAAATAGTTTTAGAATATTTTTTGTCTAGAACAGACCATAGACCTAATATAATAACAAGGCCAATGGTGTAGACGTACAGACATCACAAAACAAATTTGCGGCATTCTGAAATAAACATCAATTCTTTATTAACGAAACTCACTGATTATGAATTATCACCTTAACCTTTCCAGATAATATGAATCGCAAAATTGAAAGACAGGTAAGTTAAGGTAATATCGCTCAAAAAGTTCCGAACAAAATAGAGTCAGTGAACACACCAGGGTTTTTGACATGCCACCACAAGAAAATTTACCAACATGTCAAAAAAAACAAACTTTGGATTTTTATTGTTATGATAACACTGTTTTCTAGAATTTCGAAATATTAGTATTTAAATGATTTAGTTTGATTTTTTCGTGGATCATTTTTTTTTTTTTTTCTGCCAGTGTTTTTTATTAAGCGTTTATATGCAAAGACAGAATGCTTCGTTATTGAACAAACCACGTCACATGTACTTAATTACATTAAGCGAATAGAGGTATATATTTATTTACTGGAAATGCGTATTGTCCAAGACTAACTTTGACTTGTTTATTTTCACTCTTGCTAGAAATGCCTAAAATAATACATACCTATTTCTGAAACAATTTGTTAGAAGTTCTCCCTTAGACATGTTGTACAACCAGTTGAGTTTTCTTCCCGAATGTCGGCCTGAATAGAAATTGGTGAATCTGTGCACGCTCCTTTCCAACTGGATATAAACATATACATTAATGCTCAAATTATCACAATGTAAACTTGAATAATACGTTCATCGACATTGAAAATAACAAAAATATTTTCCTGTATGTATATCAGGCAGGATATCCTATTTTCAATTTCAATCATACTGGATTAGGGCTTTAACACCCCGATTTTCCAGAATACTTGATTAGAGGCTTCAACACCCACCCCTATTCAGAATATGATTACTTTTCCATTTTATAAATCATGAAATACTGATTGTCAAGCATTTACAGTAAAAAAACTTAGAATCAGCATGCCCCTGCCCATGTAAATTCGTTATTTATTCTTTCTGAGTTAGTTCTTGAAATACAAGTTTTCACCTTATAATCCACTAAATATTTAATCTCAAACATTTTTGTAGAATATTTTGGGTTGCAGTATGAAAACTGATAACTATATTATGTCAATACTTTGCTCTGAAGAAATATATTATTATTATTTGCAGCCATAATTTTCACCACTTGAGTCATCATATTGTTACCATTTATATAATAATATTTTTCTTTCTTTTTCCAAGTATAATTTTTTTTAATTGAGGTAATAGTTTTGAATTTTTTGTATATTACATAAGAGTATAAATAAGTTTCAGCCGTTTGCTTGAAAGACAGTCGCAAAACTACCCAGGCTGATGAACGGAAATTTGCGGAGCCATCTGAGAAACAACAGTGTGTGTAGCTTATGTTTATAGATACGTCAGACCGTATGCTCATTATCTCGTTGGCCTCCAATTCAGCCTGCAGAGTACCAGACACGTAGCCGAACGTATCAGGCTCATTGCGAGCCATATGCAGAAATCATATGTCGCCATCCGGGCCACCCTCCTGATCACTAGGTGAAGAGAAGCCTGGTCTAGTAGACATTCCATGGCCGCGGTGGGAGTGGAGCGAAACGCCCCAGTCACCATCAAGCACGCAGATCTCTGAATATTTGCAAGCTTGAGCTGAGACTGCACATTTACAGTACACTCCCACCAAGCAATGCTGCCGTAAGTGTTCTGTGGTCTCAACTCCATCACGTACAACCAGTGGAGCTGTTTCGGAGCCAGTCCCCACCTCATTCCACAAATCTGCTAGCAGGCCCAGAGTGAGTGTCTAGCCTTGTGGATCACCCATTCTAGGTGTGAATTCCAAATCAGCTTTCTATCCAGAATGACACCCAGATATATAGCCTAATCCGCAAAAGGGATGTGAACTCAATTCATATTGAGGGAATCCATATTAGAACTCCTCTTCCTAGTGAATGGCACGATCAAGGGTTTACATTTAATTGTTCCCCCTCACACAAGCCTTCTGTTTCTGTTAGAGCCTCTGATAGGCTCTCGACCAGGACTGAGTCATCCCGGCCCGTGGCAAAAACTATGTCGTCGACGTAAGCTTGGACATATACATATATCCAGCGTGCCTATTATGGCCAGTAGATAGTTCACCAGGAGACCACAGTAGAGGAGAGAGCAGTCCTCCCTGTGGGCAGCCCCTCCGCTAATATCACCACATCACCACACAGGGACGTGGAGATGAGTCCGTTATTTAGGAGGGATATTATCCATTCCACAATGAGGCCTCCCCTGGCCCGAGCCGCTCCACAGAGCGAGTTCCTGAGCGGTGGATTAAAAGCGCCCCCAATCCTCTGGAAGGCCACCAGAGCAGTATCCTTGTCATCCAGTGCATGCTATAGCCTTCCCACCAGGTTGTTCAGGACCAGGTCAGTTGATTAACCACTCTGTAAGGCGTACTGATGCACACTCACAGGATTCAGTGATAGGACACTGCCCCTGACGTAGCGATCCAGTACCTTCTCGAGGGCTGTCAGAACGACAGTCGTGGGACTTATCGATCTGAATGAGCTAGGTTGTGAGCAGACTTTGCCCACTTTAAGGATGTACACAACCTAAGGTCTGGTGAGTACGGCGGGTGGGGTAACACTTCTCAGCAAGTGTTTTCAAGTAGTTTTGATGGACATTAACATGGAGGAGAATAATTTTGTCGTGCGTCGAGTAGTAATGTGCGCGTTTTTCCTTCAAAGCTCGGCTTAATCTCATCAATTGTGGCTCCAGTGATGGTCTCGCTCGGATCAAACCTCACATGATACAGGACACCCAGCTGATCCTACCAAATACACAGCATTAGTTTTTTCCATGAAGCGTGGCCAGGTACTCCCCATGATTTACTTGGGTTATCATAGTGTATCCACTTTTCATCACCAGTGATGATACGATGTAAAAAATTGGCTCAAGCACTGACGTGAAGTCAGAAGCTTTTGCGCGTATGTTCTATTGTCCATTCTTCTGTATTGGACACCCTTAATCGAATTTACCATAGTAAATTATGTTGTCCATTCTCCTGTATTGGTCATTTAATTCGAATTTACCATGGTAAATTTTTTTTCGTGTTTTTTTTTTAATTTTCTGGGGGTGCGGTTGTTAAAATTTTTTTTTTCGTCATTTTTTTCGAATTTTCTAGGGGTACGGTTCTTACAAAATTTTAAACACGTCTTTATGTTGAATTTCTACTACTAGTTACCAAGCTTAAATTCAATCGAATATTTATTTTTTGAGTTATCAAGGAAATAATATTCCAGGTGGATATAACTCGGAAACCGTTAAACCGATTATGCCCGAAAACGAACTCAACTCTCCCTTTCAGATACGCAACCTACCCTGAAAATTGCAAGTCCCTATCTCCTTTCGTTCGAAAGTTATCGAGGCAACGGTCACCCATCTACTGAACTCACACAAGAATGCTCGAATCTCCAACAATATTCAACCGATCGTGTTCAAACTTGAAACTTGGCAGTAGAGTTAGGTTATGAACGCTCTTGCAAAATTTCAGCAATTTCAAACGAATAGTTACTGATATATAGAATTTTTTTTTTATTTTCAATGATTTATTAAAAATTTTCTACAAATGCTATCCTCACCAAATTTTGCCAACATTTTCGCGTTGGCATTCTACAACTAATAACCATGTTTGAATTCAATCGGTTCAGTATTTTTCGAGTTAATGAGGAACAAAAAACCACCAAATTTCAGATGGCTTTAACTCTAAAACCGTTTGGCCGATTATGCTCATAAGCAAACTCAAATGTTGCATTCAGATGCACAACCTAACATGAAATTTTCCAGCCGCTATCTCTTTGCGTTCTCAGGTTATCGTAAAAGTTTCAATTCGATCGGATTTATATTGGTTGAAAACAAAATCATTACTCGGAAACCACTGGGCCGATTATGCCCATTAACGAACTCGTCCGTCGTATTGCGATGCGCCACCCACCCTGAAAATTTCAAGTCGCTAGCTCTTTTCGTTCTCAAATTATCGTGGCAACGGACGGCCGGACGGACAGAATCAAATTTGACCTCGAATTCTTCATTGGGGAGTCGAACTAAATCGTTTGAGACCAATTTCGTCAAAAAATTCAAAAGTTACAGACATTTCGGCAAAACTATAACGCGATGTTCCCCAGAACATACGCGCAAAAAACCTTTTTTTTGTACCTAGCAAACAGAATTTTACACATGCATAATCGGCGTTCAACATTTCTCGGCTTAAGTTCATATGGAACTCAATTACCTTGTTTTTGAGTAATCCCTAACGATTTTAAACGATGCGAAACTGTTTGCTAAGTCACTTCTAATGTAAGTGCAAGTTTTTATGCTTTGGAGACGAATTTTCCCCCAATAATGCTTCCAATTACGTGTCTACGTGCATTTTTGGCCTTCCACTGCGATCTCTGTCTGCTACGCCAAAACACCGTTTTTAAACTTTTGAAACCCCACACAACAAGTTCTCTCACTTAAAGCAGCCTCATTATATGCTTCTACAAGGAATCGATATGCCTCAGCTGCAGATTTTTTTAAATTGAAGAAGTAAATTAAAAGTTCCCACAAATGATGCATTTTTGACATATTTAGACATTTTCGGAGGAAAACAATTATATGATTCTGATTCGAAGTCAATAATACTTTAAGGTTATGTTATTTACTAAATTAAAAACTTATAGCGATTTCCATTGACACGCTCCGAGTACTTGCGAGTCATATTCTCGTTTTCCATTGGACAGATGAGATCGATGATCAGAGCAAATCGGTTTGCTCTCAGGGCAATTATTTTCGCTCACGTTTTAAAGCTCGAGTCAAGGATAGAGCAATTCAAAATATTAGGTTATGTTTATCTGTTTTGAAATAATACTTTTTTATAGATATGGCTGAGCAAATGTAAATTCGATAACTTGGTACCTTATTGAATATTATTGATAGCCGACTATAAACTAAGGGAATTATTTATTATGTCTTCTACACTTCGCTTCAAAATCAAATTCAAAACTAAAAAGAGAGGGGAGAATAATTTTCCATTGAGGTTGCCCTGAGAGCTGTCAAAAACCGCTGTTTTTGACAGATCTCGGTCGGAGTCGGTAAACTCTCTTCGAGTGCTCCGAGCGTGTCAATGGAAATCGTTATTACTTTATGTCGTCTTTCATCTGACAATTTTTACCTAACTTACTTGTATTCCTGGTAATATTTACAAATGTTCTGTTTAGGTTTTAGTGGAGTTATGTTTTGTGAGTTCCTTATTAAGAAGAAGTTCCTTATTAAGAGAAAATAGGACATAAGTGTCCTATTTTCTCTAAATAAATAATTATATAAATGAACGAATATATTCAATATACAATTCCAAAAAAATGAGAATCACTTATAGTCTAAATTCTAAGGTGTCGATTTTATGGGCCCCCTGAAGGTTGAAGAATGTTTAATCTCATTCTCTTCACCATAAATACATTGTACATATAATTACCAACTTCACACCATCACAGAGTAACCAATGTAAATATGGCAAGGTGACAATTTCTTAGTGCCTTTTTCCAAGGATGTAGGAATAATGGTGAGAAATACGATAAGACTCAGTTGATAGGTGATTCTTACTTGTAAACACAATTTTGAAGACAATGCACCTGTTCTAACATTCGCCACCGCGATGACCAAAATGAGAGTAAGTTCAAATTTCTTCCTATTTGCCAGATTTAGACCCCTCGGATTATTCTGTTCTTCCAAGCTTGAACTAACGGCTTGGTGGTGCAATATTAGTCCCCAATGAAGAGATGGAGTCTTCAATTGATGGCTATTTTTGGGTTGTTAAAGTCAATGAGAAATTTCACCTCATCATCACCTCATAAACCATTGTTCGTAGGATATCTTTCCAAATTCTACGATTTTCAGGTGAAAAACCATGATCCAGTACTTCAAACAATGTTGATGGTCATAACATCTTTATCTCATTATTAAAAATAAATGTTTCCAGTTACGATTTGTCATGAAATATGAATTATTCTCTAATATTCTTACCTCAGAGGGTAATCCAAACGTAAAGCTTTGTTGGAAAGGCCACGAACCGGACGACAAAACTTGAATACTGAAATCGATGTCCAAACCTTCATTAGAATCAGCTAAATGGTTGCGGAACTGCTCGTTCAAATCTTTAGACACGCCAATATCCTGGGAAGAAATTTAATAATAAATAATGTGCCGATTAACTGAAGTCTTCTTAATACTACTTTTTCCCTGGCCACAATCAGAATAGTATATTCTAAAACAAGTTGCAGAATCGGCTCCTATTCAAACACGAATGCGAAATTTTCGAAGGCATGAGTGTTGGAATTGCCTTCTGCGACGAGTATTAGACGATATTTTCTCTATTTCAGGCAAATTTTTTAAAATACTGTTGAAATTTAATGAAAAATTCGGATTATACATCCTAGTGACTTTTGTATTGTATCTTGGTAGTTGGTGTGACTGTTACGAAAGTTGACAGATTACGGAATTTGAATTGGAAACGTACGTAGGGCATGGAGATCAGATTTAAAACAGTTTCCTAATAGCATAAATGATTCAAAATTAGCAAGAAGGAAATCTCTAGTACCATACTTTTCAATGAAAATAAAGCTTTTCCTCAACAATTATTTCCCTATATGCAGATTATATAAGTCGAATTTAAGCGATGGACCGAAAGGTTTTGGTCCAACCTGCGGTTATCGTACTGGTTATAAGACAAATGACAATCTGACGTCACATTTTATAACCGACATCTCTGTCGCTTGAATGCATTGGTTTTAACCGCAATCTTTCAGTGCGAAAACTAACCTATTTTATTTTCTTTTCTCCAGAGACAAGTTTACTACTTCTATAAATATATCTCTTCAAGTTCAATTTTGGGAAAAGTAAAACTAATTTCAGAAAAAGTAAAAGTAATTTCGGAATAAGTAAATTCCGAGGAGATCACTTTTGCATATTATTGTATCAGTTGTGGATATACTTGTATATATTTGGACATATTTGAATATATTCGGATATATATTTTCTGTTGTTTCTTCATACGTACATGCTCAATCACTTTTTGAGTTTATTCAAAATAATAGATAACACACAATTGGACTAATACTGGTGAAATACTTGATTCAGTTGGAACCATATAAGCTGTCAGATTATATGGGACTCTGATAGTTTTGTGGCACATACTGATGTCCTCTGAACTACTATGTTATACAAGTTGTGAATTAATGTAATATGTATTTGGGACGAATTCTATGTTAAAAATGTTTTGTTTTGATTATGTAACACTGCATTTCAATCTATGGAAGGAATAAAGATTATTATTATTATTATTATTAATTGGGAAGTACCTGAAGAAGGGGAGCTAGCTGATCGGGAACTGTTGTCTAAGGAATTAAATTTGAGTAACAGATCACATTTAAAAGATGATTCCAATAATAATCTGAATCAAAATAATTCCGAAAGAAACAAGAATCACCAGAGTTCAGATCACACAGAAAGAGTAAAATAGGTATATCATGCAACATTCTTGGCCATACCAATCGAGAAGTCAGTTAAGTCTATATCTGTATTCAAGTTTTTCAATGCCAGTTATGAATTAATTATAGAGGAGTTGTCTTCCATTCCTTGATGTAAACAAATGTGTAAATGCCTTTTATGTAGTTTTGAATAAAAAAAGCAAATTGGCTGTCTCAATATTCTCCACTTGCACATTATAACCGGTGCCCTCATAATTGATAGAAATACAATAAATTTGATCGTTTTACGCCATTTTATATTTCCCGCTCATTCGATGGACCGTTCGTAAAACTACTCCAGAGCTGGGTTAAAACCGCAAAATTTTGGTTATGCTCGTGATCTGTTCACAACTGATTCATGACGTCTGCCGACCTAAACCGATCGAATAACCGTTTCCGCTTAAATGAATTGGTTAAGACCGAAAGGGATTGATTTTAACCGCTCTGCTTTGGTTATTCGCTTAAATTCGACTATTGTATTGTGAAATGACGTGTGTTGAAATTTGACAGGATCGAATGTCAGTGCTGACTACCACATAACGAAAAATATAACTAGAAACAATGCGGGAATGAGTTCATTCCAGCACTGTTTTCAGTGCTGGAATGGACTCATTACAATACTGAAATAGAGAAAAATATTTCCAGGTTTATGTACCTGAAACATTCTCTGCAATTTTGAAGTATATTCGAAACCACAGGCCTGTTTGAGTTTTGAGATCATGGATGCCTCCGCGTCGTCGCTCGCCGACATGTGTTGTACCAGTCGCTTAGCCAACATCTTGCTGTAAAACTTCTGGAACACGTCCTTGTCCTCGATGTATTTGAATACAACCATCTAAAAATTAAGACAAATTGATATATTAGAACAACTGATTCTCATAATTCGTAGAAGCTCTTCAAGCTTCGTTGTAGCTACTGGAGGTCATTAGTAATGCGAGTCTAGTGCTGGATGCCGAAGGGAGAATATTATTATTATTAAATAACGTTAAGAGTTGAAGCAAAGCCTATAAACTCACAAAAACAAAAAGTGCTTCGAGAATAAAAATTGGTTCAAGCACTGACGTGAAGTCAGGAGCCTTTGCACGCATGATATATTGTCTATTCACCACTATCGGACTCTTTTAATCGAATTTACCATCGATATAGACTAAAATAGAGAGAGAGAAATCAACTTTATTGATTATGAATCAAATTACTATCGACCTCAGTCTTCCAGCCAGTTACATGGATCGATATAGACCGTTTTCTTAGCTTTTATAAGATATGAATACATTTCGTACTATTTTAATGACAGACTTGAGTCATGAGAGAATTTTAATTTTTTAATTCTGACATATGAATTTTATCGAAATTGAAATTCATCTAATAATATACGAGAAAACTTACTTCTCAAGTAATTTAATGATACGCTATTGACGAAACTCCACGAAAATTAGCGTGTCAGCATTCTACAAGTAATTACCGACTTTTAATTGCATCGGACTTGTATATTTTGAGCTATAGAAGAAATAACAACAAAATTTCAGATGAGTATAACTCCAATACCGTTTGGCCGTTTATGCCAATTAACAAACTTTAATGTCGCATTCGGATGCGCAACCTACTCTGAAAATTGTAAGTTGCTATCTCTTCCCATTCTCAAGTTAATGTGAGATACTTAATATTTTTTCATACGTCATTTCATTATGTCGATATTCTACAAATACAGTGAAATTTCCCAAAAGCGGACACCGTTGGTTCCAGCCTTTTTGTCTGGACGAGGGAGGTACACTTGTGGGAAGGTTCAAAATCAAAATCAAGTTATTTAATGAAATATATGTATAAGCTTAATAAAGAAAAATAAATTGCAAAATATGAAGCTATTACGACTGTTAACAATATAAAATGTATTTAGAAAAAATTAGTTATTTTGGGTTGTATCATTTTTTTTTCACTTTTTGTTAGTAGACATTTTGAAAGTGGGACTCCAGATTTTTAAGAAGTCGAAAAGTCACAATATCTTCAATTTTTCGCCATGATTCCATTAACATACGTTTCACTGCTAGCGGCACTGTGTACTGAAAACTAGGAACGTATTTATCACGATTACAAACTAGATGCAGGGGATTCCCACGAGTTGATTTTTGAACGGTTCCGCGAGATATAAAACTACGAGATCAATGAACATATAGGTACATACATATTCATTTTTTGCCAGTCTTCAGAATTCCGCGCCCGTTTCTGGGAGGTGAATTTTGTAGTGTCCGTGTCCGTCCGATAGAGGTGTCCGCTCATGAGAATTCGTTTAACAAGGAATTTGTCTCGAATTTTTCAGTTCCCGGGAAATTATCCGTTTGGGGGGAGTGTCCGTTTATGAGGAGTATCCAGCAAAGTGGTTTCACTGCAGTCACCAAGATTCAATTCGATCGGATCTGTATTTTTTTATTTATCGAGATAATAATATTCCAGATGAGTATAACTCTGAAACCATTGGGCCGATTGAGCCCAACAACGAACATATCTCTCCCATTCGGATGCGCCACCTACCCTGAAAATTGCAAGTCCCTGTCTCTTCTATTGAGGCAACGGTCACCCATCCCCATTTGCATACCCATTGCAAAATTTTAGCGATGTCTAGTTTCTGATACATAAAATTTTTTTAAAGGATTTTTTCTCAATTTTCTAGTGACACGATCCTCACGAAATTTTGCAGAAATTTTCACGTCGGCTTTCTACAAGTAATTACCATGTTGGAATTGGATCGGATTCGTATTTTTTGAGTTATTGAGGAAATAACAACCGAGTTTCAGATGGGTATAACTCCAAAACCGTTTGGCCGATTATGACTATTCTTCTTCTTGCAGTGCATCTCCTATCGGAGGTTAGCTATCATCACAGCAATCCGGACCCTGTTGACTTATGACTATTAACAAACTCAAATGTCCCATTCGGATGTACAACCTACCCTGAAAATTGCGAGTCGCTATCTCTTTCCGTTTTCAAGTTATCGTGATAAAAATAATATTTTTGAATAATTTTTTTTTATTTTTAAGTGATACGATTCTCACAAAATTTCACGAACGTCTTTGTGTCAGTATTCTACAACTGCCAAGTTTCAATTCGATCGGATCTGTATTGGCAGAAGACAACATTAGTACTCGGAAACCGTTGGGACGATTATCCCATTAACGATCTTGTCCGTTGTATTTGGACGCGCTACCTAACCTGAAAAGTCGCTATCTCTTTCCGTTTGAAAGTTATCGTGGCAACGGCCGGCCGGACAGAATCAAATTTGACCTGTCCTGAAGAAGCCAACTAGCAGAAACACGTGTCGGCAGGTACCAGCAGAATTATTTTTAATCTGCTCCTTTTGCGGAATTACCCGTTGAACCTTTCCACTTATACATATTACTCCGCAAGATCCATATTTCTATGTTTTAAAAGAATATTCATGTCAATTCAGTGCACGGACACAAGTCAGTTTAGGGGAAATAGCGTTGTTTCCGAGTTGAAGTGTGCATACCGTGGCCCTGGGGCTAATTTTGAACTTAATGTTACCCCGGGCATTTTTCGTTATGCGCATGAGCATAAGTGAGTTAACTGCTGGAGTTTTCGTCTGAGAGGATTTGTCTGCGCATGCGTGGATTGGAGCAGTGATATCCCCAGAACCAGTGGTGTTGAAGAATCCGAATTTTGTGTGAAGTGTTATTTTCAGGGGACTTAAAAGCCACGAGTACATTGCGTATGCGCAGAGGAGACGATTGGATTGTATGGCTCATGTTGGGAGTGGTTCGCGTCTAGCAGTGATCGATTTGGTGCTGAGCCGTCATTTTAAGGTTTTGAGAGAAATTTCATGGCAATTCTGTGCACAGACAAGTCAGTTGTTTCGGGGAAATAGCGTTGTTTCCGAGAATTTATAAATAACTATATTCGGTGGATCTATATTAAATTATGTTCGGATTTGGAGAAGAGGCAATTGCGTTCCCAAAGGAGGTCCCATAACCGCATTGACGTGAGGCCAGTACTCTTGAGCGCGCGTGTTCACGGTGGCTAATTTGAATTGAGTGATGAGTACTTCAAGCTCAGTGAATTGAGCGAGCCGGAGATCTACCCAAGGAATAGTGGACATCATTCACTGTCGGTTCAAAAATTAACAGTGCTGTATCTAAGCTTCCGTAGGGATAGAGTAACACTGTTGAAAAAGAACACAACTGACTCTCCTTAGTCGCACAAGCTCCTAGAAGATTCTGAGGGATCTCCTTGGGAAAGACTTGGCAGGTTCAGTATAATTATAATCATGTTTATAGCACGCGCGCCAAATGGAGATTGACTTAACAATGAAAGAAAAAGTGTAAAAAAGCATTGACGTGGGGTCAATCTGCTTTGGCGCACGTACTATAAACATGATTATGATTATAATGACCCTGCCAAGTCTATCCCAAGGAGATCCCTCAGAATCTTCTAGGAGCTTGTGCGACTAAGGAGAGTCAGTTGTGTTATTTTTCAACAGTGTTACTCTATCCTTACGGAAGCTTAGATACAGCACTGTTAATTTTTGAACCGACAGTGAATGGTGTCCACTATCCCTTGGGTAGATCTCCGGCTCGCTCAATTCACTGAGCTTGAAGTACTCATAACTCAAATCATATTAGCCACCGTGAACACGCGCGCCAAAGAGTACTGACTTCACGTCAGTGCTTTTTTTTATTTTTTGACTTGATAAATTGATGAAAATATGCAACAAAAAATTCAAAGCCGATAGAAGCAAATTAAATGTCGAGAGATAGATTTCCTGGAAAGGCATATTTATACAATGAATAATTGATAATTTCATAATGGGCTCAGATATTACAAAGAATTACCTGACGAAATCAAGTTATCTGCAAACATGGGGGATTTTAAAAGGAGACTGATCTCCTATGTGAAGAATTCAATTGCTGTTTGATTTTTATTTGCAGTTTCTTGTTGTGCTTGGCATTGTTCATGTCCTTGCACTATGTAACGTATGTTTGTATTACAAGCACTTTCTAACAATAAAGATTATTATTATTATAAATCAAAAAATGGATAAGAATTACGTGAGAACCTAATATTTTACTACAAGCCGTAACCTTCCAATGTTCCTCTATATTGGAGATTTACTATCAATAAATAAAGAATGAATACATATTAGTTGTATCATATTAAATTGTTCACTTACCACTTGGTTCAACGTATCTTCGAGTTCAGCCTCCTCCGGGTTTTTGCTACTTTTCTTCAACAACAGATCGCAATATTTGGCCAAGAGCTCCGGCGACTTGCTGCTAGAATTTGCAACTTTAGTCACAGCGTTAGCATTGATGAATCGACCGCAAGCTTTGTCAAGAGCTGCCACAAATCCGCTATCGTTGTTAAATGCCACAAGCACTAAAGCATTATACTTTTTGTGTACCGCTAAAATTGTGCTAACATATATTTTTGGATCCTGTAAATAAAAAAAAAATTGTAACATTCACATTTCCAGATCTAGGTTAAAACTTCACTAATAAGTTGATAAGGACGTTGCTTTGCATGCAATATTATCTTATTCATGTCACACCTTCACTATATCTTCCATTATTAATGACAATGAAACTGAGAGTCAATTATCATCATATACTTTCACATGAAAAAACATAGATTCCAAGGACGTCTAAAACCCTGTTCAAGTTTAAGTATATTTAAGTTAGTTACCCAGAGTCGTACGCCAGACGAACTTTTGTTATGTCATGGACGGTTACATCCAGAATGAACCATGAATTTTGTTGGTTAAGATTACTTATTGCGTATTTCGTGCTATTTTTGTGTATAGGTAAACGGCGTGAATTAGTGTAATACAGTGATATATGTTTTGTGATTAAACAGTGTGTAAATAATGAATTTTCCTTTGGATTATTTCTACTTGAGGGGTGAGTTCTAAGTTCATTTCAGTTGAGACTATAGACTGAACAAGATGGTTAGGAAATGTTGTGTTCCCTCCTGCAACAGCAATTATAATTATTCATCTTCAAGAAATGGGTGAAGGTTATACCGCAAAAAAATTTGTGTTGTATCCCTTATAGCACAGTTTATGAGAAACATTTCAAGGATATCGATGTAATAAAGGTAACCAAACATTTGCAGTCCGATGGAACAATCAAATTTTTATTGTGTCCGATGTTAAGAGAAAGTGACTTTCCCAAAATTTTCAATATTTGCCAAAATTCCTTTCAAAACCAACTCTAAAAACAAGAACAGATCCTCAGTCTAGAAGGGATAAGGTGATGTCTAGAAATTTGAGTGAAATAGAAGCTTTCATTTTATAAAAGGTTTTGATGACCTTCTGATAATTTTCTCTGGATGGGGGATCAAGGAGCTCAAAGAAAATCTAGAGAGAGAGAGAGAGCAAAATAAACTTTATTGATCATAATTAGAATGAAACGGCTATCGACCAAAGTCTTCCTGTCAGTTAAAAAATTTCATTAACATAAGTATCCGTTAATTTCTCAAAGTGTTACTATGTTTTCAAGTATTTTCAAGATTGAGAGTGGTGGTAATTTTGCTTTCGGTGGTGTTGTTCTTTGATAGCTGTGAATCAGAGGCTCCATAATATTTATGTTCTTCTGGTTGGTGATGAATTTTCTGCTAAGATTTTCATTGGTTCCACTTTTGTAGTCTCAAGAGAATCTATTTATTTATTTTGATATATTCAATTTCTAAAAGTCATTATCTGTAGATGCTTCAGTTCAAATCAATATGAACATTCATCTTAAATTATTCATCAAGAATGTTCAGATTTCCTAAATACGATCCTATTTCCTTCTTTGCAAGAATTTTCGCGTTGGCATTCTACAACTAGTAACCATGTTCAATTGGATCGGTTTTGTATTCTTAGAGTTATTGAGGAAATAACAACCAGATTTCAGATTGGTATAACACCAAAACCGTTGGGTCGATTATGCCTATAAAGAAACTCGAATGTCGCATTCGGTTGCGCAACCAACCCTGAAAATTACAAATCGCTATCTCTTTCTGTTCTCAAGTTATCGTGAGATACAAAATAATTTTTCGTATTTTTTTTTAATTTACCAATGGTACAATCCTCACAAAATTCCATACACGTCTTTATGTCGATATTCTACAACTAGATACCAAGTTTCAATTCGATCGGGTCTGTATTATGTGAGTTATCGAGAAAATAATATTCCAGATTGTTATAACTCCGAAACCGTTGGGCCAATTATGCCCAACAACGAACTTAACTTTCCCATTCGGATGTGCAACCAAGCCTGAAAATTTCAACTCCCTACCTCTTTTCGTTCAAAAGTTATCGAGGCAACGGTCACCCATCCAAGTACTGAACCTGTCCAAGGCTGCTCGGATCTTCGAAAATATACATCCTATCATGTTCAAACTTGGAATTTGGTAGTAGAGTTAGGTTTTGAAGGCTCTCGCAAAATTTCAGTGATGTCGGCGAATAGTTTCTGATATAAAGATTCAATGATTTTCAATTATCTCCCTTTTTGCGCGTATGTTCTGGGGAACATCGCGTTATCATTTTGCCCAAATGTCTGTAACTTTCTAATTTTTTGACGAAAATGGTCTCAAACGATTCAGTTCGACTCCCCAATAAAGAATTCGAGGTCAAATTTGTTTCTGTCCGGCCGGCCGTCCGGCCGTTGCCACGATAACTTGAGAACGAAAAGAGCTAGCGACTTGAAATTTTCAGGGTAGGTGGCGCATCCGAATAAGACGGACAAGTTCGTTAATGGGCATAATCGGCCCAATGGTTTCCGAGTAATAATTTTGTTTTCAACCAATATAAATCCGTCGAATTGAAACTTGGTGAGTAGTTGTAGAATGAGAACCTAAGCACGTTTGTGAAATTTTGTGCGAATCGTATGGCTAGAAAATTATTAAAAAATATTTTTGTTGTCACGATAACTTGAGAACGGAAAGAGATAGCGGCTTGAAGTTTTCAGGTTAGGATGTGCATCAGAATGCGACATTTCAGTTTGTTTATGAACATAATCGGCCAAACGGTTTTAGAGTTATAGCCATCTGAAATTTGGTTGTTTTTTGTTCCTCATTAACTCGAAAAATACTAAACCGATTGAATTCAAACATGGTTATTAGTTGTAGAATGCCAACGCGAAAATTTTTGCAAAATTTCATGAGGATAGTATTTGTAGAAAATTTTTAAAAAATCATTGAAAATTGAAAAAAGAATTCTGTATATCAGTAACTATTCGTTTGAAATTGCTGAAATTTTGCAGTAGCCTTTAGAACCTAACTCTACTGCCAAGTTTTAACACGACCGGTTAAATATTGTTGGAGATTCGAGCAGCCTTGTGTGAGTTCAGTAGATGGGTGACCGTTGCCTCGATAACTTTCGAACGAAAGGAGATATGGACTTGCAATTTTCAGGGTAGGTTGCAAATCCGAATGGGAGAGTTGAGTTCGTTTTTGGGCATAATCGGTCTAACGGTTTCCGAGTTATACCCACCTGGAATATTATTTCCTTGATAACTCAAAAAATAAATATTCGATCGAATTGCAGCTTGGTAACTAATAGTAGAAAATCAACATAAAGACGTGTTTAAAATTTTGTAAGAACCATACCCCTAGAAAATTTGAAAAAAATGAAGAAAAAGAATTTTTAAGAAGCGTTCCCCTAGAAAATTTCAAAAAAATCACGAAAAAAAAATTGGTTCAAGCATTGACGTGAACTCAGAAGCTTTTGCGCGTATGTTCTATTGTCCATTCTTCTGTATTCGAATTAAGAGTGTCCAAGACAGGAGAATCGACAACATAATTTACCATGGTAAATTCGATTAAGGGTGTCCAATACAGAAAAATGGACAATAGAACATACAAACAATAGAATAAACTAGGTTATGTTAAGACGTCAAGTCCGACAGATAAATATTGTGTTGGTAGACATGACATTTCAACAAAAAGGCCTGAAATCCCCAAGATTAAGGGGGAACAAATAGAACCTATTTATTTTCAAGCCTGAAAAAGTCTACAAAATAGTCCCAGGCGCATGCCTATTTCCTCAAAATTTCAGGCGCGGTCAGTCTGGCTGACAAATAGGCACGAAAAAGGCATAGTGTAATAAGGGTATTAGTGTTATAATTGTTATGTTTGAGAATATATATTTATTTTGAAAATTTAATTAAAGTTTATGATTTTTTTGGCAAGAGTTAACCCTACACCTTCATGTGGTACTTGCGGAACAATGAATTGAATATCAACTACCTAGGTACATATTTCAACCTGATCTCAATAGTATTGTGTTGAATAAAATGTAGTAATCCAATTTATTTACCAAGTAGGCCTCCAAGGGACGATAAATTGTGGCTTTGTCAGACTGTGTTCCAGGCTATCTCTATAGAGGGCTATGGTAGTATACTCTCACACCTTAACAAAGCCCTATCGTATGATCCGATGTCACCAAAAACGAACTTTTTTCCCAACCTTTTATGTATTATTCATCCCAATTCATTGTATCGCCTCCAAAGTATACCCCTTCCGAAATAATACACTAGTGCCAACGATTAATTCAACCATAAAAACATTTTTTTCAATGCATTTTCAGGAATCGACTTTAGTAATCAGATTCAACAAGTTTTCTATTGACTGAAAATGGCTGCCTCAAAGTATTCATTTAAGTGTTGAAAAAAGAAATGTGTTGGCCAGAGCCATATCAGGAGAAAAACATGGTTTTTTAATAAGAATTATTGGGAGAGAAATATTGAGAAATTTACATTATTGTTTATGAATCAAATGGCCATCGATCTTCCAGCCAGTTAAATGATTTTCTATTTTACAAAATTCGAGTATTAATTGTGGATTTTTCACCAGAAATTCGTTCACTTCAATAGCCTTGTGAGATGGTGCGTTATTGTGGTGTAAAATCCACGATTTTTCCTTCACCAAATCTGGTCTTTATCTAAGAATTCAACATTTCCAGAGCTTCTGCACCCAAATTCCAATTTAAGAAAAAATCATATTTTTATCCATTGTAAAAATCGTGAAACACGCATTTGTAATAATCTGACAAAATGGAGCACTGTAAACAAACTAAACGATAGATGACGCTGAATCTGTGTCAGTATAGAGTACCGTTGTGTCAACGAAAAAAAAAAAAGATTGATAGTATGTACTTACATTATTTGCAGCATCTCCACATCGTTCTATGGCTTCAAGGCCTTGATTAGCTATATGTACTTCTAGAAGGGACTTCAGTTCTCCAAGTCCATCAGGAATACGGGCCACCAAGTTATACATCCGACCCAAGTCTTCATCTTTATCTGCGTTCAACAGCTGCTGAAACTCTGAATGGAACAGTTCGAGATGTTTCTGGATCAATACTCTCTCGCAAGTTTTTGCTAATTGTTCACTGGTCGTTTCATGTAGGTAGAACTGGACTCTTTTCTTCTCCTCAAGTAATCTTTCTCCAGCCTTTAAAGGAAGTCAAATTCAACATTATTCCAGAGTCAGAAAGTTGCAGATTTTATTCTACACACAAGAAATTCAGATGCAATTTGTAAAAAATATCAATGTTATCAAATTATGGTTAATATTGATTCAGGTCACAGACGTGTAAACATTATAAAAGTACTGAGGTGGTGTCAAGATCTTTACCACTCTCATTAATGGAATGATAAATAGATTAGACTGATTATATATCTGCCCCTAGAATTATAATCCAATATTGTGAATTCATCATTGTGGCTCAAATATCCAGATTTCTATCGAAATCTGTGATTTATGTATTTATTCAAATATTTGTGCATCCTTCACAACTTAATCACACGGTTTTTTTGAGTTATGGAAAGACACTTGTTCTTTCTTGTTCTTTCATTTTTATAACACAAATTAAAAATTAAGTTTGAACTGGAATGAGAACTGCGAACTGTATTTATGTAAACTAACGACAGTTCTGAGCATGATAACAAATTCAAATTATAGCGAGTGGGGTAGCCCGGACTTCAAATTATTGAATGTTGGCTGACAAGATACCATTCCTTCAACTTCAAATTACCGAGGGGACCAATTAATATTGATTTTTTTCAAAAAAATTATCGACAGATTCAAATTAACGAGAGTCGACTGTACCGATTAATACACAAAGAATTGAAAATGATATTTCTCAACAAATATAAATCGAATAATGTGTACATTAAAATTTGACATCTATCAAGAATTTTAGAACCTTTTTTACTTAATGACTACACAACTAGAATTATATGTATAGTATGAGTTTGCAACCTCCTTTGCGTTATTTTAGGTTGCAATATAAAATATAAAGCAGTTCAATATAAATAGTTCAAACAGACGTTCCACCAAAATTTAAAAGTATCCCAGAAAGGAGTTCAATAAAAATAAATTTTCAATAATTTCAAAATGATTCATGTCTCATAAATGAAACTAGAAAAGTTATGCATAAATAAAGTGATTTTTTTTTCCAATATTATTTCTTTTTGTTTTCATACAGAATTTCCCCCTAAACAATCTAATGATACCTTACCAAAATGAAAGTAGATAAAAACTTCAATAATTACTTGCATTCTAAATTAAAGACAGAAAATATTACACATCAACATTTCATTCTTACCTTTTTCATATATTCAGTAACGGGATTTTGTGCTAGAAAATTAGTGCTTTCTCTTGTATAAAATCTTTCAGTATCCTCTAGAAAGATGTTCTCAAAATTTTCTTTGTAAACTGATAGATTTGATGATTTTGAATTAGAATCTTCTTCATTCAAACCAAGTTCTACATAGCAATTTATAACACCAGAGACTAAACGTGTATTAATTGTTTCTCCATTCCTTTCCCTTTCAATCAATTTTAGTACAGCATTGGTGACCTATTGAATTAAGAAAAGTATTAGATTTATTCTTTCTATAAAGGAAAAATCAATGGTTTCCTACAACAAACTCAACCAAAAATATATTATCATGCATCGAAAGTAAGAAAATTTGATGAAAATACTGAAATCAAAAGCATAAAATTTCACTTGAAAGCCATCTTGCTCTGTGCTAAAAAGATAAATTTCATTCATGAATGTGGAAGTAAAAATTATATTCTGACCAACTTAGATCATGGCATACATGGCTTACCTGTTTGTTCAGGGACTTGAATAGATGATCCCTCCAAGTAACCAAAGCTAACTGATAGATTTCGTAAATTCCTTTTCTTCCCTCTTCACATTCACGCTTTACCCAATGTCGATTCAAATAAGCACAAACACCATTTAATACTTTACTACTAAACTGATACTCCTCCCACTGACAAGTATAGAACTTTAACACATCTTCATCCATCCTATGCATTGCTTCCTGTAGAAGAAAGAATGTGTAGCTTGAATACACTCTGATTAACACGACACCGACTTACCGATAATAATGATACTAGATAGCAACGCAAAAAATCTCTGAGTCTTTTGTAAAGCTCTAGACCAACCAATTGAGCTCCACCGCCAATTTGAGTTTTTTTATTTTTCATTGTTGAAGTTGGTGTGCTACTTCTGCTGTTCCCTTGCTGATGGACAGAAGTGCAATAGTTATATACATGAGTATAGAGCTGCATGTAACGAAATTTGGGCATAGTTTGTCGATTATACACATGCTCAATACCATTGTTCAGATCACCCCAAATTTGATCTAGGTCTATCTGCTTCATAGTTTGAGTATTTCCATTACCACTTAAATTGTAATTTTTACTAGCCATTGCCCTGATTTTCAGAAGATTCAAATGGAGGAACTAAAACTGAAATAAACAGGTAGGTATAGTTCACACGTTCTGGTAATAATAAAAAATTGTTAGAAGACTTCCAGCAGGAAATTAGCAACAAAGGTTTGTATCTGCCAAAAATAAAATGGCATAGAAAAGTAATAACTTCAACCTACCAATCCTGATAACATAAGAAAAACTGATATAACACTGACGATTACAATCCACACTATGAACGAATAATTTTCAATCTGTAAGGATAGACAATACTAATAACTTACTAATGAAAATTTTATTTTATGTTGAAAACTGACAGATTTCTAAAATATATATGCGACTGGCGACAAGAAGGATTTCAAATCACAGAGTAACAACAAGAAACAGAAGTTTTTCTTATTCTGCCTGTATTCCTTGACCTTCGCAGTATTTTGAATAGTGTCGATAGTCGATAGCAGTGATGGTGACTACCAGGGGGGTGAAACTTCGCCTTCTGTGGTCTTTTGCAACCCAAGATGGCGGCTTCCTTCGGCATAAACCGAAGATATCCGATTGAATCCGATTCAACTGTTATGTTATGAAGGTAAACAATGGTAAACAATTAACATTCAGCGGTTCAGCCATTTTGCAAATAGAATATTTTTGGGAGATTTCGAGAAAGATATCTGGAATTATTGAAAATCTAAAGGTGGGTTTGTTGATATATATTCTATTCATTTCATTCTTCTGTTATGCGCTGCCATTTTTAAATACTTCTTTTTAATTAGTGATAAATTTATTTTCAATTAGAAAAATGATTTTCAGGTGCCATGAGAATCCACTAGATAAGGAGAAGCTATCATATTTCTGTTGTTTCGTGTAATTGGGTGAGTACAACCGATATTGCTCATTGTTTTTTCCTATTCCTTCTATTTTACATATAAAATGTCAAAAGATACAGTTGTATCTCCATGTTCTAGGATTGTCGCCTATTCTGGCAGGTCTTCCCTATGAGAAAATGCATAATCATTCCGATGTTTCTGTAGGTTTCAGAAGAAATCTTTACGATTTCCAGTGGATACTTCCCGATCAGCTGCTTGGAAGCGAGTTTGCTCTATCAGTTCAACAAACAGTTCTAAAAGTTATTGTTTTAAATAATTTCACCTCTCCTATTTTAAAATAATAATGTGCAAACCATTTCTATCAAGATATAGGTAATTTTGGGTATTTTATTCAAAAATTTGCAATAACTAATGACAACATCGTAGCTGAAGATTTTACTTGTTTCCCTGATATCATTGATGATGGAGATGATATGACCGAGATGAATTATACCATTCCTAATATAGAATTGTTAACACATTCTCATGTTTTGCTTTTTATGAATTCTGACACTGCTTTTTTTTCAAGAACTCTTTGGATGAGACTAGGACTGGACAATGCCTGATTGCAACAAACACTGTGATATTATTTATTGTTGTATGTATATATACTCTATATATAAATGAAAATGATTATTATTATTGAATTAGAAAATTAATAAATACATTCTTGAAATTTATTATTCCATTTTTGCACATCTAATTCAACTATTCAGTTTATGTATCATCAATGTAATTTTCTTACAATTATTCATGGATATACTGAGTTGATCAGATTTTATAAAACAGAGGTCTGAATTTACATTGAAGATGAATAAATACAATGCCCCAGAAAATGCAATTGTATGGTATAAGGTATCTTGAGGACATGCATATATTCAAAATTCCCGCCGTTTGAATTATCCTGCAACCCATAATGGCGGCGGCTTTGATGCCATCTTTGTTGCCTCGGATTAGTACTAAGCTTTCACTTCTTATATATTAGTGTTCTGTGGTGACTACAGTGACTATATTATATATATATATATATATATATATATATATATATAAGAATATAGTCACTGTAATGGTGACTAGTGATGTGAAATACTCGAGTTTTTAAGTTAAGGGCAAATATCCTGGAAAAATGTCCGAAACTTTCCCCCAAGGTCGAGCATTTTGAGTATTTAAGTATTTACGGACATTGCGGAAAAATCGGGAAAAATATGACAATTTTCACATGTTAAGTTAAAATATCAGGACAATTTGAGGCATTTTAAGAAATTTTTCATGGTCAATTGGAAATAACAAATATCTTATCATTGAATGAGATATTATCGTGTTATTTTATTGAGTATCAGTGATAAAGGACCGGAGCCAGGTTCTGAATTAAGAATTAGTATTAGAAAAATCGATTTAATTAGACTGTTAAATAATAAAAATAAACTTGTTTAAAAAAAACTTTGTACAATTTTACAATTGGTTCACAGATCGTTAAGAACCTTCGATCCAAGTAGAAAAGAATAAACTGCTTAAGAAAAAACTCTGTATAATGGCAACACAAATCGTTAAGCATCGTCGATCCAAGTAGAAAAAAACAAACTTCTTTAAAAATTTTTGTAAAATTCGCATCTCAGATCGTTGAGCATCTTCGATCCAAGTAGAAACGAAGAATAAATTTCGGTCAAAATGAAAATTTTCAAAAAAGGTTTAAGTAGAAAAGAAATTTATGATATTTATCCAGACATTTTCGATAATTTCCATAAATACTAAAAAACTCTAAATGTCGACTGTTTTTAGAAGTAATGATAATTTTCGGACATTTTTCAGTATTTATCAGAGGAGTATTTAAGACATTTTCCACACTCACAACACTAATGGTGACTAAAGTTATTTTTTGTATCTATTCATTAGAAAGATCATAGATTCTGGTTAGTTGGGAAAAGATATTCTTCCTTTTTATCCTTTTGCTATGAAATAGAATAGTACTCTGTGATAAAACTATTCTATGGTATGGTACTGCTGTCAACTGTCAGCCTGTGAATGAAATATTGAAATCAAATCACGGAGGTATGAATGAAATCATAGACAATGCAGAAAAGTAAAAACAATGCAAGTCATATCCATATCCATGTCTAGATCAACATAAAAATCTATTCTGTTACCTGTGAATCCTGTGTTAATCATAGTTACATGAAGTAATTTATTATTGGAGAATGGAAGATGATTTACCAACTTTGTCACTTTCGGATGTGGAATATAGATTTATGATGGAAAATTCAAATATTCAGAGATTACTTGAGCTTATTAATAATAATGCTTCAGGTTCAAGATTGCCACCACCTGCTGCAAAGCATATTATTGAGAATCTTCCTGATGTCAAGATAAAAGGAACTGGTGAATAACATTAATAAATTTACTATGGCTATCTATTTGATATAAGGTAAATGTCCCAATTATCGACACAATAGCGTGTTCCTCAAAGTGTCTAATACATTTCAACTTCAAAGAATAATTTTATAAGAATGAAATATTCTGCTTCTACTTCTCTGAACCCTCTATTTTGATAAAAGTACAAAAAATAAACATATTGAAAGGGGTAAATATTATAAAAAAAATGAATGGTGTCTCAAAGCAGATGTACCCATTATCGACACCGGAAAAATATGAATTACCAATCATCGACATACATGTGCACCAAATATCGACACTTTGGGAAATCCAGATTTTGGCATCAATAATATGTTTGTATTTAAAGAAATATTGATATATTTAGTGAAAATAACAGTTTAAGAATGTTCACAAAAATTAAAAAACAAGAGATATATAAATTCTCTGCTTAATATGAAAAAATTATTGATGATCTTTGGTTAATCCTTAGAAATTAACGTTTTCACTTCAGATACTTCCTATAAGCCACGTTCATTCAACTTTTTAGGCTCGGTAATTCTACTTGTTTCTCCTCTGTCCTAACTCAATTTTCTTTTTTGTCATTTTCAAGGGCTCTCTCATTTGATTCACTATTTTTCGCATTTTGTATGCTTGCTTCACCAAGAACTTGGGCTTCAAAAAGATCATCTGTAATCCCCCCATTCTAACCATTCATATCTTGATGTAGCCCACAAACATTTATATCAGTGTCGGAGTAATCACGGTCATAACAATTCAGTAGTAAATCTACACCCAAATTCTCTTCCCTTACATCCAAGATAGACGAATTCAGGGAAAAGTTAGCGATTTCTATTCTACTCGATTCAAAATTATTATTTGCGTCAGAAGTTGCTTCCGACGGGACACAGTATTTTTCATGTGTGCATTGCAGTCTTCTATAGACATTTTGTAATCATGAGATAACTGGAAACTAAATATGACCAATTATCCCCACATAAATGTGCGTATGATCGACAGTCATGAAAAAATGGATGATTAAATCAAATAAATGGACCACAATCGAATGTCGATCAGTACTGAGAGCAATTTTGAATATTCTATGAGCTGATTATCAAAAGATAACAAAAATAGTTTAATGATTTCTCCATATAATTGATTATTTTTACTTATGGTATGAGTCTCAGCCATCGACAGAATATTGCACCTTTTATCGACATAGTGTTGAACGTAGTATCGACATCAAAATTTGTTGTACTTTTATCATGTAATTCGATGGAAAACAGTGTGTCGATAATTGGTACACTGAAAATTGTGGGTCTTTTGGGTAGGATAACGAAACAATCGTATCCAGGAAAATGGAGTTAACGTTTCTGAAAGTTAATCAAAAATCATCCTCAGCGACTCAAATATCGACATAGATGTCGATATCTGGGACACAATATGTTTCAGAAGTACCATTTATCGACACACACATTTCTCATAAAATATGATACACATTAAAATTTTTTTAATAGAACTGAATACAGTTAATCGTCTCAAGTTAATTATTCTACAAAAAATTTAATTTCACCTTCATTCGTTGAATCTGGGGAGACATAAATGAAGAGTGTGGACTTATCAGAATAGCAAGGAAAGCAGTGCTCACTCGATGAAGACTGACAGTCGGCCAATTAACAGCTGATTTTTCACTGAGGATGCTTAAGAGAAATTAATGGTGTGAACAAATTCATTCATGAAACTATAATCTAGATAATTGTTGAATTAAAATTTGTAAGGAAATTTTTTTCGTCTTGTTTTATGGAAAATAAACCTAAGTTGTCGATAATTGGGACACTGTCGATAATTGGGACATTTACCTTACTCTAACTACTTGAAAAATCCTGGGTAATTTTGCAGTTTAAGTCCTCCTCGTAAAAATCGACTTTTTCAAGTTTTTCGAAGAAAATAAGCATCGTACAGTGATTTTTGATGATTTTCAATAGTGGCAAACTAGTTTTTTTGGATATATCTAACGGAATGGGGAGTGAATAGGGGTGCTGGGTAGGTTAATAAATTTTTTTTCGTAATTTTTTTTTTATTTCCAGGGGTACCTAACTAACCTAATAGGGGTGCTGGAACTTGAAAAAAAAATTACGCAAAAAAATTTTTTATCGTAATTTTTTTTTTTTAATTTCCAGGGGTACTGTACTAACCTAACCTAACCTAACCTAATAGGGGTCCTGGATATTTAAAAAAAAAATTACGAAAAAAAAATTTTTTTTTTAATTTCCAGGGGTACTGTACTAACCGAACCTAACCTAACCTAATAGGGGTCCTGGAAATTAAAAAAAAAATTTACGAAAAAAATTTTTTACCCCACCCAGCACCCCTATTCACTCCCCATTCCGTTAGATATCTCCAAAAAAACTAGTTTGCCACTATTGAAAATCATCAAAAATCACTGTACGATGCTTATTTTCTTCGAAAAACTTGAAAAAGTCGATTTTTACGAGGAGGACTTGAACTGCAAATTAACCAAATCCTGATGCAATCTCAGTATATTTTTTGTGAGAATGTCTGAGGGTACTTTTAAAGAAGATGCACCAAGACTAAGGTGCCGTGAGTGCTTATGATTTCATCTTTTGATTCATTCAGAGGGTTAACATAAGTTATTACCCTCTTGTGTAATGTGTAATAGAAGTTTCAATTTCTTTTCAATTTCAGATCAATGTATTATTTGTCTGAAAACCTTTTCTGAAGGAGACACTGCCAAAAAATTACCTTGTAACCACTTATTCGATAAGGAATGTATTGTTCATTGGCTTGAAAAGGTACTGAAATGATTATTTCTTCTAAGAAGTACTCAGTTTTTGAAAATATTTTTCAGAAATTGTACTTTTGGACAGGCTCTAAATAATGAAAAATATTTTTAGACTAATACTTGTCCTCTATGTCGTCATGAAATGGAAACTGACGATGAAGAATATGAAGAAATCAGAAAAGAAAAACTAAGAGCTAAGCAGAGAGAGGCTGAATTAGAAATCTTACACGATTCCATGTATTCATAACATTCAGAAAAAAACTTATTATGATTTTGTGGTGATAGATTTTTCAAATTTTATTAAGATTTTTATAATATCTGTGGTGTTAGATAATGAAAATCAGAATATGCAATTCAATGACAGATGAAAATGCTATATATGGCTCCATCTAGAATAAGAAATGTTTCTATTTTCTCAATTACTAAATGTGGCTAAAGGACTCAGGTCGATGGCCATAAATACATTTATTATTATTACTAAATGGTTCCTTCCTGGGTTTTCTCTCCCAATCTCTGAAAAATATCTATTAAATAGAAAACCCCTTGAGGAACCATTTGGTAATGCATTTACATCCCAAAGTATCATTTAATGATTAGTCAAATAATATGTAAAGAACTTTCAAGTGAGGACTTACAATTAATTGTTATATGAATTCTGTTGTTTTCATTCATTAAATATCTGTATATATACAGATAGGGTTTTTTTCCTGAGGTTTTTCCATAATCTCTAGTATCATATATCAAATTATATGGTACCCCGTTACGCTAACCTCTGCTAACACTTTTTTCATACACATGCTTTATTGTTACATAAAAAACAAATGTAATGCTCAAAGTTCAAAAGAATATATGTATACAGTGGACCCCAACAACAGAAAAATTGTGGATTCACTTATACACCACTACCATGGAGAAATGAAGGCGAAATTACCAGTATTTAAATATTTGATATCTTTAGAATAACATTTTTTAAAATTAAATAAATTTTTGTAAAATAGAAATCCATGTAACTGGCTGGAAGACTCAGGTCGATAGCCATTTGATTCATAATCAATAAAGTTGATTTCTCTCTCTACAGTGGACCCTCGGTAATCCGGTGCCACTTGTAATCCGACATGCCTTTCACTGTTGAATATATGTATTTTGATCTATTATTTGTCGGATTACTAGGTAATTTTTCTCAAAATATTCTATAGAGGGTCTTGTGCTTTATAGTATGTACTAGTACTCTGTCTTGCAAAACATTTGTCGGACTATTGGGGGTCCACTGTATATAAAAATTAAGGTGAATGGATTTTCCCTATAGACTCTTAAACTTTTAGCCAATCTTAAAATTAACAGTGCGGGTAAAATTTGGTAGCAAATTTTTTTAGTGCTCCCCTACAAAATGGCAGATGTGCTGACCCAGATCTAACTGGTAATTTGAGAACATTGTCTAACGTTTACTACGTTCAGCTCGTTGCTAGTAATATATTCAATGATCATGTAATACTCATCACCCTCTGAATAAATGTCAAACTTTATCTACAGGTGGTCCTTGAGAGTTGGAGAATTTTGTGGATTTTACACAAGGACCTAGGTATCTACATCTCCCTCAATAATCGGTTTCTTCAACTGAAGATGTGTCAACAAAGAGTATTGATTCCCCTGGCAATGCTGTGGAATGTAATAGTAAATTCAGAACACGATTGGAAAAACGTGTACGCCAGAAAGGACGTCTTCTTCCTAGAGTTATTTTTAGAAAACAAAATCACAAATGCTTTTTAATATTCTTAAACAAAATAATGAATTTATCTGTAAAATTGGATTTTCTTCTTTATTGCAGCCTTTTTAAAATCGCTCGTTATTCCGCCCTATAGTAGGACTTCCTCTATTGAAGAGATTCATATGATTTTCACTATCAACCTCTACTGGTATTAGGTTCTGAATTATTAAGGAATCTCTGTATTTCAGCTTGTGTATAATTTTTGATGTGATTAATATGATACCATTTGTATAAAGGGAAAATCCTGCCGCAAGTTCGTGTACGTAAGGATTAGTATGTTATTTTGATTGCTTTTTGTGTCTGAGCTTTGCGGACATACGAGTATTGTATTGTGAGTATTTATGGTGAGACCGGTACATATAAAAGGGTAAATTCCTAATAGTGTTGAAATTCGAAGCTCGGTAGCATCAGTAAGCAGGAATGTTCATACAGTAGAGTGTGAATGAGTAAAATGTCATCCCAGAGTTAGTTTTATAATGCCAAGAACGTTTTCCTACATTTTCATTAGCTTTGGCCACATAGATGAAGCAGGAAGACAGTTTTGTTACTCAGGGCTTATTAGCTCTCTGATAGTTTGTTCAAATTCATTGACTCCTTCTGGCGAAGCTAAAATGACACCAACAACCTCTGCGGTTAGCGCATCCACTGTATATCTTGCGCACTATACTCTTTAATCACCTCCTGTGTGAAGGAATACGGTAGAAAGAGTGTACGTCTAGCACTACACTTAACTTATCTCCGGCAAATATCAATGTGGCTGTGGTATAAACACTAATGCTTACTGACCCCTGGGGGTCTATTCTCGACCATTCGCAATTTTAACGATCGGTCGCATATGCTATATATTACTATAGAGATGCGCACAATCGTGCAAATTGCGAATGGTCGAGAATAGAGCCCCTGATCTGGTGAATATTCCAATGTCATATTACTGGTACAAAGACTGTACGACCCACCAGATACAATCTCTTAATTAATGTAGAAATGTGAAAGTATCAGTTGCTTGATATATCTTTGTCTGATGGTGATGAACATACTACTGGGGGTTTTTCTAATCGTTCTTTTCCGCCAGTTATACAAAATTGTATATGTATCTGAACGCACTTCTTTGTTTGAATCTTTAAACTTCCCGCCCATTTTCCTTTTCCATTGAGTGTAACTTGGGTTGCATACACATCGTTAGTAAGTAGTTTAACCAATTCAATAAACGGTCACAACACAATACAGCCAAGGTTAAGAAAATTATGTCATAGACTTCAATTGTAGAGGTCCCTGTGCTGTGATACTGAGCGGTTATTATGGCGAATTCCATTGGCAAAACCAGTGGTGCACTGAGTTCACTCAGGGCCGGTTTCTCAATTGCGAGTTAGCCCGAGGTTGCGGGTAACCCGAGTGTTGCGCATTCATGAATATCGCTAAATACATGCGTCAACTTGCAACCTCGAGTTAACTCGTAATTGCACTGGTTTCCCGATGGAGCACGTCAAAATTATCCAATCGAATACGAATAAACGATTCATGCACTCAGTGCGCACGAGTTCTACCAATGGAATTCGCTATTAGAGTAATATGGAAAAATAAAAGAATCTCCTATATAATGCAATGTTAAATTTGAATCTTTTGCCAGAAGTCACGTGATCAGTTAGTCATGAAGAATGACCTATAACCCTTTCTCTTTTTAATGTTGGAGTCAATGCTATGCACGGCACGATGACGCATCTATAGTCGAATTTAAGCGAATAACCGAAACAATGCGGTTAAGACCAATCCCTTGCTATTATAACCGATCGGTTATGTTTAGCAAGAGATTGGTCTTAACCGCTCTGCTCCGGTTATTCGCTTAAATTCGACTTTTATAGTTATTATTACAGATTATAGATCTATGTTCTGCACTATGAACATAGAATAATATTATTCTATGCGTAAGATTATTATTAATATTAACCTACCTTTCCCTAGTCTAGTATCGCGTATCGCTATTTTTCAGATAGAAGGTTCTAGAGTGACTACAAAAAAGGGCCATCTGATTATTACATTTCAAATTAGGATAAATGTCTAGTTGCCTATACCGCAATGTTATCAAAGTCCCCCAGAATTTCGTATATGCATTACGACTCACAAAATCAATACACTTGAGAACATTTGAAAAGAAACACTTAAAAATAACACACCATAATAACCATGTCTACTACAAATATTTACAATATAGAAATTGTTCTTTGTTAAGTGATAGTTCATATGAAAAAGTATGCAGAGAAACTCTTGAATCCCTTACAGAGTTCTTTGAAGAACTACAAGAAGAACAAGCTGAATTAGCAAATGCAGATATTTCATATAATGTAGTTACTTGATCTCAAATTCTACTCCATCCTTATATATTCTGTTTTCAGGATGGCGTTTTAACAATTAATTTGGATGACCGATTTGGTGTTTATGTAATAAATAGGCAACTTCCGAATAAACAGATATGGTTAAGTTCTCCTATTTCTGGTCCAAAAAGATATGATTATGAGAATGGTAGCTGGATCTATAAGCATAATAATCAAATCTTGCATTCCCTCCTGCAAGAAGAATTATCGACACTGCTACAGAAACCGATTGATTTATCTAAATGTTTACATTATAAGAGTTAAAAATATATTGGGAAACTAATTGAACACAATTCATCCTATGTTTCTACTAAGTATTAACACCTTACTGTTCACCTGTTCTTAATTTAACATTTGCAAGATTTTGCATTTTAAATAATTCAATTAATCCTTCTGTTGCACTCTTTGCTTCCCTTGCTGCAGATAATTTTTCATTAGGGAAATCAAGTAAATTCATTGAAGGTTCCCTAAATGTATACGGAGTCCAAGGCCCCTGAATGGAAGGATTTTCTGTGTGCCATAACTTTCTCAATCGGATTCCTTCTTTGTCGCCTTGTTGGGTTTTAAACAGATTTAACCACTTATAAATTTCATCCTTTGTAAAATTCCTAGCACTCAGCCATTGTGTTTGGCCATTCACTGAAGAAAAATTAAGGTATTTACAAGTACGACTATCCTTTTGCAAACCTTTCCAAACAAAAAAGAATAAAAATGAGGTATTTCAATGAATCTCAAAAAGTATAAAGGCGAAAATTCATGAAACGATGAAATCGCAATGACAAGTGTTCTTGCCCTTTGTTTCTAAACAAACGACGACGTTCAAATGAAAAGTCATTTGAAAGACGTTGTTGTAATTCTGGATTTATCTAGCATTCCTCCGACCATATAACATACCTCTGACAGCCACAAAAATTTTAAAATTGGTTCAAGCACTTGCGTGAAGTCAGGAGCCTTTGCGCGCATATTCTATTATTCATTCATCTCTATATTGGACACTTAAGGCCGATTCACATTATACATTCCACTCGGCTCAGCTCAGCAAACCAATAATGCGATGTGTCCCCTATGTGCAAAGCATGCAGGTGTTTTTCAAGCAATGGAATCCGATCTAGTATGTGTATACATATATATGTAAATTTCTTCTTATAACTTTGTGTTGTAATCATCATGAGAAAATAAAGGGTATTATTATTATTATTAATTTCAGCCTGCAAGTATATTATAAACACAAACCCAAAATTTTCTTTTCATTATATTTTCTTTTTTTGTTAGCAATCATAATTTGAGCTGCTGTGATTTTTTCTCTTTTACGATTTAATGCATTTATATAATTATTAGAGATGACTGTAGTACTTTAGGTACTCATTTTGTACCTATATATTTAGTTGTAATATTTTTTAAATCCAATTAGGTTATGTTTTTAAATAAGTTCAAAATAAGCTGTCGTCCGATTTTGTTGTTCCATGGAAAGTATAGGAAGGGAAATTTTGAACGACAGCGTCGTTGCTTTTTAACGACAGAATCGTCACATGAATTTATGCCATAAGAATGTATCATATCTATAATGGAATCTTCGAAATAAGAAGGTCCACTTGTAAGGTATAGAAATAAACATACAATATTCTGCTTTGATAACAGGTCCTTTGTGTCTTCTAGGCTTCAAATATACTACTACTCCTGGATTTGCCTTCGCAAAATCAACTAGTTCCTCCTCAATGAATTCCCTTGAATTAAATCAATGTATGTACTTTCATGAATAATATCATACCAAAAAGTATACCTCATGCCCCCGCTTGCTCCATGATTTTTACAAAATTTTAATACGACCCTCTGTAGTTGACAAACATATCTTCCAACACCGTTCTGCGAAGGATTTTTCAGAAAACTCGGTAGAAATAATAAGCTATTGCTAGTCATATTTATTGAATCCGAAGGAAATTTTTGAAATTGAAGTAGAGTAGATAACCAGGATAACCTAATTACCCACAGAACATATAATACCTAAATCATAGATTAGAGACACAACTCTAATCTATGACCTAAATATCTTTTTCTTTAACATAGAACATAGAACTGTGGTTTAATTTAAACCACAAATCGAAAATTTCCCCTTGTTTGTTGATCTGCGATCTTGATCAGCTGATTGTCAATAAGCTGTCAGAGGGTCGCTATGAAGATTTTTGATAAACCAATTAGTTCAACTGAATTTTAAGTGTTCAAGAAATCAAATGGCCTCATTTCATTGGTAGGTATATTCTATTTTTTTTTCTAAAAGCTTGTCCTTCTGTGTTTTCAACACAAATGGTGGGTTTCAGGAAGCTTCAATCCGCTTGATTATAGATTAATTTCCATAGTTTCAAGAAAAATTAACAAGAAATTGACCTAGGATCACACTGTTTTGGCAATCATGAGGAATCAAAGTTTGATGAAACCCACCAAAAGTGTTTGATTTCCCATAATACATAATACATGAATATATTTAATATTTTGTAAGGAGATCATTAATTAATGCTTTTATTGAACTTTCGAAAAAACTAAGTATAAATCTCTTACAGGAAAATAAAGAGGAACCATCCTTCTCTTAAGACCAAACCGTTGAAACCAACTGATGATCATCCTCTGAAAAATGTTGTGGTAAATATCTTTCTATTTCAAAGCTAGTTTTATATTTTGAGTAATTTAGGTCACTGAGAGAATTCCTAGAAAATTATCCCAGGTTCACGTCAATAATGGAATAATCACAACCATGCAAGCAAACCATTCATCGCTTGATGAGCAAGAAGGAATTCTAGACCCCTTAACAATGCTTGCATTACAAGACATGGACCCTCTTTCTAGAATGCAGAAAGAAGTATAATTATTCAGTGTTTTCAATTCAAATTTTCTTCATTATACTGTGTTATAGGATATTGATCAGGCCACACAAAGCCTAGATGAAGCAGAATTATCACCTCTTGAAATATGGAATAGTAGAAAAATCTCTATATTTAACAAATATACTACATCTAGTAAAATATTTATTACTTCTAATGAATGGCCAGAAATTGATAAAGGTAGGTACACACTTGTGATAATTTTAAAATATTATTAAAATGCAGATATGGGGGCGATATTAGAATAGGGATCTTTATCAATATAATACAACCTCCACTTATACAATCAATAGGTCTCTTGCATGTAACACGAAGTACCATATGTTTATGTTTATCTGAATCTACTTCAATACCAGATCATCATGTATGCCCTCATACACTTTCATAATTTATAAAATTTGAATATTTCAGTATTGAAAGTCGCTAAATCAAGAAGCAATTTCAAATGAGGTGAAACGCTTCTGAATCGTTGCTATGACGGATGACGTAATAAAAATTTACCATCTGCTTGTTACAGCCAATTCTGACTTCGAGCCCTTTATAGGGAGCTGTATTACACTGGAATAAAGAGTGAAATAGACACGAGAAGAGAGTGAGAGTAGATATGACGAGTTACGTCACGGACTGGCGCCAAGTTTCGGTCGTTTGAACAGGCATTATGTGCAACCAAATTTGAATGATCGTTTTCTCGTTGAAAATTGAAATTTTTGACGGCGGTTGAACTTTTTCAGTATTCTTATGGATATAATAATTGATTCCAATAATAAATAAAATTCATGCAAGAAACCTATTGTATCTGTCATTCGCAGGATAGATGTTAAGTTTTATTACAGAACATATAAGTATCATACTTGTTTTTGAAGTATTTTTTGTTTGTTTCAAGTTGAGAGAAGTCAGACTATGGTAGATAAAGTACAAAATCGTTTGGAACAATTAGATTCCAATATGCACAGCTCACATAAAAAATTGGAAGTAACCCAAGCTGAATATGTAGAACGAATAGATATGTTGAAGAAAGAACTTGAGGTTTCTTGGAATTCTGAGCAGAGGGTTAAAGCAGTGAAAATTGCTATACAGTGTGCCAAGCTACTAGCAGAAACAGATGTAATGTCATTTTATCCCAGCAAATTTGTACAGATCACGGAAATCTTAGACATTTTTGGTAGTTTTGTTTATAATCGACTAAAACACATGGCTGAAACTAAGTGAGTATTAGTAAAATCCAACCATTTGGAGATCATTACATATAACATAATAGACCACATTAGTTAGGTTAGAATCATTCGCTTGGCGGGAGATCCATATTCAAATTTTTTAACAAGGAATTTCAACTTTGAGATGAAACCACCCTATTTAAAAGAGACTGTTAGTACAGAGACAACAAGTATTGGGTACCTTCATCATTAGTGCATGTTTTCATGTTATTTCTACATTAAAATCTACTTCTATTTATTCTTAAATCAAAATTGAAACCATTCTAGTTCGAAAGATTTCCGTATGTCGTAGATGACTTCTGTTGTGCGTCATTACAAGGCCGATTTAGGGTTATGTTATTATTTTTGACTGATTTCGAGTGAGCTAAGACATACGTCAATCGAATTTGGTGAACACTTTTATATTTATTAATTATTTTGGAAATATACAATTTTGTTATGAAAACTTGATTCTAGATGGTTGAGAAAGGTTCACAGAATCTATTTCAACCAAAATAAACCCTAGAAAATTCGCATAAATTTTAGGTCCATACTAAATGCATGGGGAATTCAGTGCTCGGATCCACGGATGGATCGTAATTCAAATTTCCCGCCTAACCTAACTAATGTGGTCTATATTGAACATAGAATAAGGTGAACTGTAGCTAATTGCTAATAACCATAAGACGCATTGTGAAATATTCATCAACAAATATTCTATTGTGATCTGGGCTGGTCACCTAAACCCTCATGTGCAGGGGAGAAATTACTGTTTTTGGGATGTATAGGTTATGTTGAGAGTGGTTTAGGAATATTTGTGATGGGTCTAGTGCTGAGCCGTTGTGAGGTTGTAAAAGAAAATTCATGACAATTCTGTACACGGACAAGTCAGTTTGGGGGAAAAGACGTTTTTTCCGAGTTTAAATTTCAGTACCGTGGCCCTAGGGCTAATTTTGAAATTCATATTACCCTTTTTGGGCATTTTTACTTATGCGCATGAGCAAATGAGGAGTTTTCGTCTGATGGGATTGCGGTTTTGGCATGGAGGATGCTATTTCCCCAAATAATCTCCTGCTGAGGGTCTGCGCATGCGTGGATTCAAGATGCGATATCTCCTGAACCACTAGTGTTGTAGGATCGGAGTTTTTTGTGGGATGTGTGATTTTGGGAGGACTTTCAGCCGCGAGTGGATTGCGCATGCGTATAGGAAAAGTGACTGTTTTTAGGTTGTATGGGTTATGTTTGGAGTTGTTTAGGAATATCGATCATGTGTCTGGTACTTAGCCGATATTGTGAGGTTTTAAAAGAATATTCATGGCAATTATGAGCACGGACAAGTCAGTTAGGGAGAATTGCGTTGTTTGCGAGTTGGAGTGGCCCTGGGGCCAATTTTGAAATTCATGTTACCCGTTAAGGGCATTTACGTTATGCGCATGAGCAAACGGGAAGTGATTCAACTGCTGGAATTTTCGTCCGAGAGGATTGGGGTTTGGAGGTGCAGGATGCTATTCCTCCATAGAATCCGTTTGGGAGTATCCGCGCATGCGCGGATTGAAGCTGTGATATCTCCTGAAACAATGGTGTTGAAGAATCAAAGTTTTGTGTGAGGTGTGTGATTTTGAGACGCCATTCAGCCACGAGTAGATTGCGCATGCGCAGAGGTGAAGTAGTTCTTTTTGGGTTGTATGGCTAATGTTGGGAGTAATTTGTGTCTAGCGATCATGGATTTGGTGCTGAACCAATATTCTGAGGTTTTAAGAGAAATTTCATGGCAATTCTGTGCACCAACAAGTCAGTTTCGAGGAAATAGCGTTATTTTCGAGTCGAATGTTCTGTTCGTAGCCCTGGGGCCAATTTATAAATAACTATATTTGGAAGATCTATATTAAATTACGTTCGGATTTGAAGAATAGGCGTAAGCAATTGCGTTCCCAACGGGGGTCCCAAAACCACATTTTTTTTTATTTCGATCTACGGTAAAACTAATAGCCAGATTGTATCTATAGCCAGATTTGTTAAAGGGACTCGAAAAAATATGAAAAAGCACTAACGTGAAGTCAGTTCTCTTTGGAGCGCGTGTTCTCGTTGGCTAATTTGAATTAAATTATGAGTGTTTCAAGCTCAGTGGATATAACGAGCCGGAGATCTACCCAGATGGTAGTGGACACCATTCACTGTCGGGTCAAAAATTAAGAGTGCTTTGTTTAATCTGGCATATGGATAGAGTAACAAAGTTGACAAAGAACACAACTGACTTTCCTAAGTCGCACAAGATTCTAGGAGCTTCTGAGGTATCTCCTTAGGGAAGACTTTGGGAGGGTCAGTATAATCATAATCATATTTATAGCACGAGTGCCAATTGCAGATTGACTTCATAATGAAAGAGAAAGGCTAAAAGAGCATTGACGTGGGGTCAATCTGTTTTGGCGTGGATTCTATAAATATGATTATGATTTTACTGACCCACTCAAAAGTCTTCCCTAAGGAGATACCTCAGAAACTCCTATCTACACAGCATTGAATATTTGTTAAATATTTATGAAATATTTGAAAGCAAGATTTGAAATATTTATCAAATATGGCTATGTCCGCCTAAATCTCACATTGAAATATTTCATGAAAAGTTTTATACAGATTTATGCAATATTTCCATAAATACTGTTTTGATATATTTTCTAACGATTTTAGTGATATTGCAAGAATATTTTCTCAACCTTCCATATTACAAAAATCTTTCATAAACATTTCATCATATATTTCATGAAATATTTATTAATTATATGAAGGAATATTAATTGCATGAAATATTTCTGTAAGATTGGGTAAATATTCGATAATGGTTCAAAAACTTCCTTATAGTGAATATTGCCTAAACCTCTCGTAAATATTTCTGTGAAATATTTCTTGAAAATATTGAGAAATATTTCACTGCAATATTTCATGCTGTGTGGGTAGAAGCTTGTGCTACTAAGGAAAGTCAGTTGTGTTCTTTGTCAACTTTGTTACTCTATCCTTATGCCAGCTTAGACAAAGCACTCTTAATTTTTGACCCGACAGTGAATGGTGTCTGGTGTACACCTCCATCTGGGTAGATCTCCGGCTCGTTATATCCACTGAGCTTGAAACACTCATAATTTAATTCAAATTAACCAACGAGAACACGCGCGCCAAAGAGTACTGACCTCACGTCAGTGCTTTTTTATATTTAAGATGCAGTTTCATCATAAGAATCCATTGATGTCATTCTCAACTCGTAACAAACTAATACTTTCGCAGATATGATTTTTCAAAATTTCAATAATTATTCTCAATTCTATATTTATGATTTCATAGAATACTCTAATTATAATTTCCTGATGTAATAATTATATAAATCCAACATGAGATGAGTCATAGATCTACGTTTTGAATTTAATTACGAAAGTTCTTGTGAATTGACCCACAGAAGCCAAATTGAAAAAGTGAGAAAGCCTTCTGGACAGGAGCTTTGGCGCTCTTGTTCAAACTTTGACAAATCATCATCTCCGAGTTGGGAATGATATCAATGGATTCTTATTTAATTTATTTTATTTTATGATGCGGTTCTTTCATAAGATTCCATTGATATCATTCCCAACTTAGAGAATACTTTTGGAGATATAATTTTGTCAAAGTTTGGACAAGAGCGCCAAAGCTCCTGTCCACAGGGCTTGAACCAATTTTATTAATATTTTACCTCGAACCAATTTTATAAAATTTTAATCTAAGCCAAATTTGAAATTTTATTGACAATGATGGATACATTTTTTTGTTTAAGAACTAGTGGTAACCGAATAATCACTCTACCGAAGGACTTCACGCCAGATGATGTCTCAGAATCTGCAAAAGAAACTTGCTTGAATTGGTTTCATAAAATAGCTTCGATAAGGGAATTAGTACCAAGACTTTATGTTGAATTAGCTATTATAAGATCTTACAGCTTTATTTCAACCACGTAAGTTTACAAAATAAAAATCATGTAATATTCAGGGTTCTCTTTCAAAGGTGAGGTATTTTTCATGTGGATATAGGACTCATCAGAACAAACTATTTCTGATAAAATTGTGTATATATGTAAGTGGAAAAATCACAGAGGTAGTCAAAAATAGTATTTCGCAACTGTCGTGGAATACTGTAACATCTCTGAAAAATTCGATTTTGAGTTTGTTACATCAAATCATTCAAAATGACGTTATCTTTTCGTTGTATAAATTGTATTAAGTTTAGTTCTTGGGTTGCCCGAGGAGAGACAGAAGTTACATTTCGAATGTGAGGCAATTAGTCGAAGTCGTTTGAGGAATATTGCAACAAATCACACTGTCTCCAGACACCGGACATACACGAACCCCCAGATAAGCTGTTACATTTTTTGGCGCTCTAGTTCCTCGGAACTGAGTGCTTATCAATTTGCCCAAATGTCTGTAATTTTCGAATATTTCGATGAAAATGGTCTTAAACGATTTGGTTCGACTCACTGATCAAGAATCCGTGGTCGAAATTCATTCTGTCCGGCCGGTCCGGCCGTAGGCACGATAACTCTCGAACGGAATGAGCTAGAGAGTTGAAATTTTCAGAGTAGGTTTGGGGGATGAATATCTCGGCTAAGTTCGTTATTGGGCAAAATCGGACAAATGGTTTCGGAGTAACAAAAAAAAAATTTTTTTTTTACGAAACAAATTCCAAATTAAATTTTTTTTAATAAAAAGTTTTTTCATGAGAATCCAATCATATCATTTTTAACTCTAACAAGCTAATACTTTCGGAGATATGATTTTTCAAAATTTCAATAATAAATCGTATTTCAACGTTGTCACAGAATAATATTATTCTATGTATGAATATGAATTGTCATAATGTCAAATGATGTTCCTGAGACTAATAAATCATAGTATATCTTGTCTATGCTAATCAATCGAAGAATTGTGAGCGAAGTGAGAAAAATCTCAGATATGATTTTTCAAAATTTCAATAATAAATCGTATTTCAACGTTGTCACAGAATGATATTATTCTATGTATGAATATGAATTGTCATAATGTCAAATGATGTTCCATGTTCCTGAGACTAATCAATCGAAGAATTGTGAGCGAAGTGAGTTAAATCTCAGTTGTTTGCTCCGATATTAGTTTTTCTCAGAAAATTCTTACATTTCGGAACTGAACATGAAGTAAGAGATCTGAGAGTAGTGAGACTGCTTTTCATCCATAGACATAGATATAACTCTCGAACGGATAATGAGGTAGGTAGTTGAAATTTTCAGAGTAGTTTAGGGAGATGAATATCTCGGTTAAGTTCGTTATTGGGCAAAATTGGCCAGATTTAATTTGATTTCTTCCATGGTGCTTTTCTCATTCTCATGATTGCTCATTTAATCTTGATAAATAAACTATTATTTGAATTGAATTTCCTTTAGGATGCAGTTCTATTATATGAATACATTGATATAATTCCCAACTCTGAGAAACCAATACTTTCGGAGATATAATTTGTCTGTTTGAACTAGAGCGCCAGAAAGCTCCTGTCCACAGGGCTTGAACCCATTTTCACAGACACTTTCAATACGTATTATACTATATTACGATGTTGTACGGATGATTATACCCAATTTTGATAGAGATTTTGAATTATGAATTGTTATTTTTAGTCAAAATTAAAAAAAAAATTGGTTCAAGCACTGACGTGAAGTCAGAAGCTTTCGCGCGTATGTTCTATTGTCCATTCTTCTGTATTGGACACCCTTAATCGAATGCAGAATGGACAACATAATTTACCATGGTAAATTCGATTAGGGGTGTCCAATACAGAAGAATGGACAATAGAACATACGCGCAAAAGCTTCTGACTTCACGTCAGTGCTTGAACCAATTTTTTGTTTCGTGATTTTTTAAAAATGTTCTAGGGGTACGATTCTTAAAATTTTTTTTTTCGTCATTTTTTTCAAATAATATTCCAGGTGGGTATAACTCGGAAACCGTTTGACCGATTATGCCCAAAAACGAACTCAACTCTCCCTTTCGGATACGCAACCTACCCTGAAAATTGCAAGTCCCTATCTCCTTTCGTTCGAAAGTTATCGAGGCAACGGTCACCCATCTACTGAACTCGCACAAGAATGCTCGAATCTCCAACAATATTTAACCCATCGTATTAAAACTTGAAACTTAGCAGTAGAGTTAGGTTATGAAGGCTCTTGCAAAATTTCAGCAATTTCAAAGGAATGGTTACTGATATATAGAATTTTTTTTTTTAATTTTCAATGATTTATTAAAAATTTTCTACAAATGCTATCCTCACCAAATTTTGCAAACATTTTTGCGTTGGCATTCTACAACTAATAACCATGTTTGAATTCAATCGGTTTAGTATTTTTCGAGTTAATGAGGAACAAAAAACCACCAAATTTCAGAAAATTTCAGATGGCTATAACTCTAAAACCGTTTGGCCGATTATGCTCATAAACAACCTGAAATGTCGCGTTCTGGTGCACATCCTAACCTGAAAATTTCAAGCCGCTATCTCATTCCGTTCTCAAGTTATCGTGACAACAAAAATGTTTTTTAATAATTTTTGGCGCTCTAGTTCCTCGGAACTGAGTGCTTATTTTAAAATTTTCTAGCCATACGATTCAAACAAAATTTCAGGTTCATATTCTACAACTACCCACTAAGTTTCAATTCGATCAGATTCATATTGGTTGAAAACAAAATTATTACTCGGAAACCACTGGGCCGATTATGCCCATTAACGAACTTGTCCGTCGTATTGGGATGCGCCACCTACCCTGAAAATTTCAAGTCGCTAGCTCTTTTCGTTCTCCAGTTATCGTGGCAACGGACGGCCGGAAGGCCGTACGGCCTTACGGCCGGACGGACAGAATCAAATTTGACCTCGAATTCTTCATTGGGGAGTCGAACTTAATCGTTTGAGACCATTTTCGTCAAAAAATTCGAAAGTTACAGACATTTGGGCAAAACTATAACGCGATGTTCCCCAGAACATACGCGCAAAAACACAGTGGTGCGACAATATATCTATCTATGAGATTTTTTGCATGCGATAATATATCTTATAAGCCATATCGCGTCAGTATAAACCGCGCCTAATACAGCCATTAAACTTGACGAATCAGGGAAAAGCTTCACGAGTAAACACAATACTAAAGGCAACGCCTAACAAGTCTAAGCGTTCTGATGCCAATGTATTTCCATATCAAAAACAAAAACAAAGAATACAAGAGCATCAAGGTTAACATTAACTTCCGAAGAAAATATTCAGAATGTTACAGACTGAAGAGTTAAAAGTGCATACAATTCATGTATTCCGATCGCCATGAACAAGAAAAAAGATCTAATGTTCTTAGTAAATAACAACTACAGTAAACTGTTATATTTTGACTTCTACAGTTCATTGCAAAATTTCTTTTAAAAACAATTTGTCTGCATTATGAAACTAATGTCCTTAATGATCAGGTTTTTATCTTCAAGGAGTCCAAATTGATGAAGTAATGTTTATTCCTTTTTTGATGCGCTTGCTCTCGTTTATCATAAACATACCTAGTCAATGATAAACTCTCTAGTATTCTTAAGATAAGATTTTGAGATATCGCAACATTGACTGTGAAATAAAAAATTAGTTATATTAGGTAATTTAATAAAATGATAGCAAGGTAGAAAAATGTTGACTGATATAGATGATACACAAAGACTCGAGTTAATTATCTTTTGAATTTAAATAAGATCATTAATAGTTATATTTCGTCCCATTTCCTCAAATAATTTTTTTTATAAAAGTATTTTGTTACCCTCCATTTTTTAAATATTATACAAAATTTATTTTATACTCAAGCATAACAAGTTAACAAAATGAAATAAATTGTCAACAAAAAACAGTAACAAAACAAAAAGCAAAAGTGTCTGTGCATGAATGTAACAACCACGAATTTTCGAACAGAACAATTTATTTCCGCTAATGAGAGGATCCAAACAAGAAAAGCGAAACTGAAATCAGAATAAGAATAGTTTAGGAACAAATCGTGCACATAAAACCTGCACTCAGATAAAAACAATAATAAAGAAGATAAACTGAAAAAAGTAAAAACTATAAACGCCATTGTCCCAAAAGTTGAGATCTAGTATGTATCAAATAATTAACATTACTTGACATTACTGTTAACCTACATATTTTCAATTTTTTTTATTTCTTTCTGAGTTTAGGTATATACATTTGTTGCACAATGCCAAATCAGATAAATAAATATTTCTTGTTTTGCTCTTGGGTTTTGACGTTAGGCAAAATGACTAATTTTACCTAATATGAAGGCTAATTTTAAATCAGCCTTCATAACATCTAGTATACACACAATGATTTCCGCTGAAGAATTATCCAACTTCAAAAGCGTTTTGTCAATTTATTAAAATACCATCTCAGGAGCCCTCTTCCTGTACTTTATTTCTGTGATTGTCAATATTAATTTCCATACTGCATGATATCCCGTTCATGATATTGTATATAATACTAGCTGACCCACGCAACTTCACCTGCGCCAAATCGGTTATTGCGGTTGCAATTTTATTTCCTAATGCGAAAAATCTTTAAAAAAAAACCTAGAACCCGATTGCAGCGCCTCCTACCGGGACAATTGAATTTCCAAGTTATCCAGGGACCCACTCAAACACGTAATTCTAAAAAATACCTATAACCCGATTGCGGCGCCACCTACCGGGCTCAATTGCGATTACGAACTACCCACTCAAACACAGAATATACCTTAGGGTATATTCTGTGCACTCAAACGTATCTGGTTAAGAAAAGTGAGAAAGACAGGAGACCGACTTCGTTCTCATCCCTACTCCGTGCTGTTTACTGGGACGTGACACCGGTATACTCTGACAAATGAGTGTTGATCCAGAAAGACGCGGAAATTTTAAAAAATCTAGCACTAAGTATAGCAGGAATAAACTGCCTCGATACCTTAATAAAAATAAATATTTTTTTTGTACAAAAAGTTTAGCTTTGCCATAAGTTCAGGGAAATTTTAATCGAAATAGAGTGAAAAACATTCACAAAAAATACGGCGACTTGGTTTTAATTAGCTCTTTCTCTGGGATGACCTACCAAGTGATAATTGATCAGTTATCGAGCGGGATGAAAAAAGATTAATTACTAAAATGACTATTAAAGAATAGGGGTTGGTGATAAAAGGGTGAAAATTAGGGTTGTATGTATTTTGTAATGCCACATAAAAAAATAAAAACAAAAAATTTCGTCCTAAAATCGAAAAACAAATTTTAAGGGTGAACAACCCTTATCACTTAGGGGTATGAAAAATAGATGTTGGCCGATTCTCAGGCCTACTCAATATGCTCACAAAATTTCATGAGAATCGGTCAAGCCGTTTCGGAGGAGTATGGGAACGAACATTGTGACACGAGAATTTTATATATAAGATATAAGATTTACCTCTAACTGTAATTTTATTATATTCTACGGCGAGTTTAATTAATGGTCATATATAGCAGTCCTAAAACAAATCAAATCAACCATTTATTTTTTAAGGGAAAGACTTGAAGCGCTCTTCAGAATATCGGCCATGATTAATGGTATAGGTAATCCTTTGGTTGCAGCTTATGCAAGATGTTATTTATGTAAAGTAGGCCAAACCATGTCCATTTCAAGAAGAAGCAATGCTTATGTTAAGATGAATTTGGACTGCATAATTGACAATTACACACATGTAAGTCAAGTGTAAGTTTCTCTCATTACTAGCATGGGTATTCTTCAGGGGTGTATTTGGAAAAATGTGTCCTGTGATGGCAGGTAATTGCTGACATTTCAATGATCAATATATTTTACTGATTTTTAGCACTGCACACTACTGAATTTATTGTTGTTAGATTCGTTATATCAAAAATTAAAAAATTTAAATGGGCCAACAAACACTAAAAGAACGTCTATAATGTACAAGAAAAATTCTATTAGATCAAGTAAAATTCTATTAGATCAAGTATAATGCATGCATTTGCCAAGTATTTGAAAACAATACCAAAAAGTTTTGCTTATGTTATCTCTTTCAATTTTCCATGAACCTTGAAATATCTCTACAACCATTGTGCGTGTTGTGGCCAGTCACAAACTCGACCGGCGCATATTTTAACATGAAATCATTTCTGCAAATTTCAAGTCTCTATGTTTCTTGTTTCGAAAGTTATCGTGTTTACGGACGGACAAATTGAATTTGAAAAAAAAAATCGAGAATTGCGGACATTTTGGCAAAATAATAGCGCGCAAAAATGAAAAATGCATTTTAATTCACGATTTATAGATTTGAGTTCGAGTTTGAATTTTTAAATATTTAACTTTGCAGCTATTTAGTCAAAATGTGAAGAAGGCATTGAACCAGGAGGAAATGTCGATGTACAAGTATTTCGATCTATTTACACCTGCTTTGTGTTTTATTATGGAAATAATTGTACTGAATGCTTCCGATAAAGAATTGGAAGTTATCTTACATCAGTGCATAAAAACGAAAATTAGGTGGGTGTTTATTTATTTGTGTATATATATTTTACTATCTCCTCTCATAAGCTATTCTCGAGTTGGGCATCTAGACAACCACAATACTCCCATTTCACATTATCTTCCTGTAGGATTGCCTTTCTAATAGATTCAATATTTCTATAGAGCACCTGGATATCAGGTAAATCAGATATTTGAGAAATCTGGGGAATTTTTTTTCCTTCTTTCTCAGCTTAATTATTAATGGTTATATTTTCTTTCAGTTACTTGGTTCTCAACACCATTTTGTTAGTGTTCAAACCGAGTTTTGTGGCAAACAGAACTGTAGAATTTCTAGAAATGATCGGGCAGTGTGCCGAAGATGGTTATACAATATCTCCTCTACTTTGTTCTTTAGGTAGAGCTCTAGGTAAATATCCTCCTCCATCAGAACAACAAAGACCGATTCTTCGTAATATAAAGATATTTAGCAGCTCTTTCCACGATCTTGAAGAATACATCACCTATGTCGAAGCTTGGATGCCTTTTGTAGCAAAGAATTTCAAGGTTATAATATACATTTTTATAAAATAATCAGGAATCATGAAAAATATTCAACTTAAAACAAAAAATTGTTCATTACACATTTTCAATCATCACATTTTATTCTATCTGTTTATCTCTTAGGTCCGAGAAATAAATACTATACTAGGAGATATAATTTCTCGAATATATTGCAGAGAGGACTGTGATCATTTTATGAACCAAATCAAGAATGTTATGAAGGTTTTGCTGCAAAATGTCGAGGATTTTGAAGCTCTGTTTACTATGGTAACTCAAATCTGAAGGCTTACTTTCCAGCAATAAATAACTGAACTTTTTTTATACCAGGATAATATTCTACCGTTTTTCGACCTTTTCCAACAAGACTCTGTGAGAATGGAAATGTGTAAATTGACATTACAATTATTCTGCGAAAGTGATTTTAAAATTAGCGATCCAGTAGTCACAAGTTCTGTGTCTTTTCTTTGTGCAGTGTTGCATGATTCAGTGGACGCCCTCACTCCTGAAGATGAGTTGAGGCAAATAGGCCTGATCATATGTAACGTTATTAGAAAAATTGATTACGGACGGGATGTAGAACAACAGCTCAAATTTTATGTGGAAGCCAGAAGTTCCTTCTCTAATATCGATTCAGTACTGATAGAATTGGTTCAAGTAAGTGTAGAATAAAGAGAACGGGAACTGTTTAATGGACATATTAATATCTATCTCAAATTGTATATTAGCTAGTTCAAACACAGCTCCCGTGATCTCACGTTTACTTTGAAACGTAATTATGAATCCAATGTGTTTTGCAAAAAAAATAAGACTTTGTTCTCATTTTGAAATAGTCCTGTTTACTTTACTGTTTCATTTAAATGCTGCCCAACAAGGTTGCCAAACACATTAGTACCTTTTTTTCCTAATAATGTTTTATTCTTCATGTAACACTACCTCTTTTCCAAAAAAACAGCTGAAGAAATGATTCATTGTGGGTGTTACACTTCTAATGTTTAATTTATGGTTTATAAATTTTTCAGAGAACTGCTTCACTGATGGTGAAAACCAGAAATATTGTTCAAGGATTCCATAACCGTAAAACTGCAGATTTTATGAGAGCTTGTGCAGCATATTGTTTTATAACTATTCCTTCAATCTCCTCTGCCAAAGATTGTTTGGAGCTATATCTTCTATCGGGTCAAGTAGATCTTTATAATCAATGCTTAGGTCAAGGTAAATAAATACTCATACAGATGATCAAGGGATACTACTATATAGTATGTGTTCCGGGTGTTGGGAACTTTTTGAGGGGAAATTAATGCTTTATTAAAAAGAAAATATGTCACTTGAACATTGTTGATGAAAGTTCATTAACCGTCTGATGTGATTCTTCAAAGGTCCTCCATTTCTTCGACTTTCATCTTTTTACGTTCTCCAGAGCGCCCTTTTCCTTGAACTAAATTTCAGGCTTGCCTTTAGCACATTATTATAGATGGGATACCATCGCATAGTAACGCCATCTGTTGGAAACCCATCGATATCTTATTGAAAGTCTTTAATGTTGGAGGCTTTTACTTGACGTAAATCCATAACAAATGAAATAAAGCATAGTATTATTGAACACAAACAATGTAAACAGAGTATACATACTATACTTCTTTTCATTTTACTCAAGGCCTAATACAAGGTTTCAAAAAAAGTTCCTATTCATTGCTTCGATTTAACTGACGGAAGACATGCATAAAAAAATTTTGTATCAATAGTCAAAATTAACGAGAGATGAACGGACTAGCTTTAGAGATAAACGGATTAGCTTTACCTAAATGCAATTAACTCCATGTACTTATTAAAATTAACAATTTCGAATTTTGTTTCAAATATAGGTCACCTATCATGGGGATCAATTTTCTGAGGAAAATTTCACGTATTAGTGGCACAGACATGTGTTTCATGTAGGCGGGTTAGGCATATACTTCATGCGGTAAGTAAGTGAAATTCAGGATTTTGCAAGCATAAATTGTTGTCCGGTTTCATTACTCAAAGCATTGATCTACTATGTATGAATTCACTTAATAGCGTTTCCATTTGAAAAATGGTTTTGAGGGAATTCTCAGTAAATGAATATAATTAATTCAAAATATCATATTTTTCAGCCGATGGCTGTTTCAAGAACATCTTAAAAACCATTACGGAATATGGGTCAGACAATATCAGAGATGAACAATATCTTGTTTCCTTCATCAAAAAATTGCTCTCAACAATTTTGATCATCCCTGATAATCCAGATGCTGGGGTCTTGAATTTGCTCAGGTCCCTGCTCAATATCTTACGACAATACGATTGGGAACAAAGTGGAACTTCTTTGCTTTCTATATATCTTTGTGTACTGGATTTGCTCTCGATTATGGCTCAAGAAAAGTTACCATATCATGTTGATAAAGGTGGGTTATATTCATTTTTCATGTTCTATGAACTCGGGACCTCTGTGTCAAATGCTGTAACCACTGATCATCACGATTCATTAATCCACATTCCTTGTGAAAACCTCAAATACTGATCCAACGTATTTTTCAGTGGATTCAAACGATGCCCTTTATGGCAGCGATGATAAATTTCTGGATGAAATTGAAAAAATGTGTCGTATAATTTTGATGGAAATCCTGAATATTTTGAAAGAGAAAGGTTCGTCTAGGAAACAGACTATTATAATGTTAGAATTATTTGTATGCATCATGAACAGGTGTGATTTGAATGACCTAGTCATGCAAAAATTAGCATTCAACTTGTGGCAACAATCCTGGAAACATGGATTCATCGAAAGTCATTTTATGGTAAATTATATTTACTTCATTCATATTGATTACATACAATAATAAATTATTTAAATTCCAGGAAAGCATAAAAAATTATTATAAACTCAAACGCTCAAAATCAAGTGAAGATTATTTGCAACAGATTTTTAGAGACTGAAAAAACTGGTATAAATAAAAATAATTTATTAATGAATATGGGATTTATAAAAAAGTTTTATGACCTGAATATAACTTATAATAAAATAAGTAAATTAGATGAAAATTCTTTCATTTGGGTTTCCTTCCCCTACCACCTCCAGTCTTGCCTTTTTTATTAGGAGTATTCTTTTTATTGTCTTCTAATTTTCGTTTGGCAGGGGTAGTACTCACACTGAAGAAACTATCTAATCTACTCTGGGTTGAACCACTTCTGCTTTTATTAATTTTTTTCAAACCATTCCTTACTCGGTCTTCACTAAATTGTTTATCACCACACAAATATTTCACTACTCCTTCTTCATCAGGGGGTGACCATTTCAGCTAAAAATAATTAATAGTTAGGAATGAACTTGCAACTCTCTTCCTCAATTCTATCACACTTAAAGTAGTAAGTAGTAGTAGTAGCAAGGGTAGATACACCATTTACCAGAGGATACTTGGATTTTTGAATACTTACTTCTACTGTCTCTGGATCAGCTACTTCAGGCTCTTTAAATAATCTTCTAGCCTCTTTGTAATTCCAGTTTTCAGGTGGGGGATATTTAGTTATATCAATTTGCTCGAGAATATTTTCTATACATTTATGTTCAGTTATGAGAGAGATGGCCTTTTTTGGTCCAATACCCCTTATACTATCAGTGTAATCACATCCTAATAAAATACACAGATCTATAAACTGAAAAGATTTATGATTATATATTTGAAATTTTTGAGAATATACACATTTCTCACTTGATCATGATTGAGTTCCAGAGATTCTAAAATTTTACTATGATGTATTTCCTGAATTGGCATTTTACGTGCTTCACTGAAAGTCATATGACGAAGTAAAATGCTGGATCCAAATGTTAGAGCATCCATATCCTCTGTGGCTGTCCCATATACTTTACCAGCTTTGACCTGAATATAGAATTATATACTATACTATAGGTATAATGAATACAGATATAATTTACCATAGCAGCACACTGTGCTTCAGCTTCACAAGGAGCATCAATGAAAGGTATACCCATTAATGTTAATAAGTCTTTAGCTTCTTGAGCATGATGTTTAGTAACCTTAACTAATCTCCTATTAAACTTTTCCATTTCTGCAGTATCACCAGCTTCGGTAGCTTTGTCCAAAGCCTTCTGAGCTTCTGCCCTCTTCTCAGCACGTTTACCTAGTTCCCCTGATTTCATTTCAGGCGGTTTGCCATCGAAAACATAAACAGGTTTAACGCCATTTTCTAGCAATCTGATAGTTCGATAAAACATTCCCATCAAATGAGATGTTGTTTCTCCATCAACTGAGGTCAGTTGGGCTCCCTCACTTCTTACAGCAATCAGGAATTGGTACAAGCACATAGAAGCGTCTATGGCTATCTTTCTACCTACAAATCTTTAGGGTTAGCTCCTTTAGTATCAAATAGTTTAAGAACATACCGAAGTAGTTTTTCATTTCAGATTCCTTTATAGCGCCAGGGGCCACGTCTTGAAGTAACTTCGTTAAATTCAAAATACCCATATTGAATTTTCAAACTTACACACTACAAAAATATATTTATGACAAAAATTAGGAAGATTCTGTTTTCAATTTTCATACAGTACACCAATAAGAACCAATATTCACAGAACACTAATAATTTTGTTTTGGCGCCATAGCTCATAACCACAGAATACTACCGCATTGAAGAAGTATGCCCACAGAACATATTTAGGGCGTGTTCCACTAGGCGATCGCAACGTCCAAAACTTCCGTAGAGTCAAAACAACAGGTCAAAATACTACGAGCATTTTGGACGTTGCGATCGCCTAGGGGAACGTACACATAGAGTATGCCTCTAGGTTGTGTTCGAATATTAACTGCACGGAGTAGAGTAGAGTTTTTGAAGGTTTGAGTTGCGTTCGAAAATTAACTCTGTAGAGTAATATTTACTCCATTGCGTTCGAAAACTGAAAGGTTGAGTAAATTTTACTCTGTGTCCTGTGTCAGTCGTCCGAAAAGTCGGAGTATTCGACTCGGAGTTCATTTTACTCCTGTCAAAATTGACATACCTCATGGGAAGGAAAATCTAGTATCTTTGTCCAACTGTTTTATGAATATGAATAGTGTTGTGAGTTTGGAAAATGTCTTAAATACTACTCTGATAAATACTGAAAAATGTCCGAAAATTATCATTACTTCTAAAAACAGTCGACATTTAGAGTTTTTTAGTATTTATGGAAATTAGCGAAAATGTCTGGATAAATATCATATATTTCTTTTCTACTTAAACATTTTTTGAAAATTTTCATTTTGTCCGATATTTATTCTTCTTTTCTACTTGGATCGAAGATGCTCAAAGATCTGAGATGCCAATTCCACAAAAATTTTTAAAGAAGTTTATTTTTTTCTACTTGGATCGACTATGCTTAACGATTTGTGTTGCCATTATACAGAGTTTTTTCTTAAGCAGTTTATTCTTTTCTACTTGGATCGAAGGTTCTTAACGATCTGTTAACCAATTGGAAAATTATACAAAGTTTTTTTTAAACAAGTTTATTTTTATTATTTAACAGTCTAATTAAATCGATTTTTCTAATACTAATTCTTAATTCAGAACCTGGCTCCGGTCCTTTATCACTGATACTCAATGAAATAACACGATAATAACTCATTCAATGATAAGTTATTTGTTATATCCAATTGACCATGAAAAATTTCTTAAAATGCCTCAAATTGTCCTGATATTTTAACTTAACATGTGACAATTGTCATATTTTTCCCGATTTTTCCACAATGTCCGTAAATACTTAAATACTCAAAATGCTCGACCTTGGGGGAAAGTTTCGGACATTTTTCCAGGATATTTGTCCTTAACTTAAAAACTCGAGTATTTCACATCGCTATTTATGAATGTTTTGTGAGGTAATTTAATAGTTTTTATACTGCTCACAATATCTATTTATGATTAGAGTTACATATATGTGAAGAAAACAATAATAATAGGATATTTCTTAAACCAACATAACCTATTTTCCGATATTGGCACCTTCTGTCACTGTCAGTGTCAGAGTAACTCTAGAGTAAATCTGTCAAACCTTCAAAAACTCTACTCTACTCCGTGGAGTTAATTTTCGAACACAACCTTGACAAGATATACTGGAGTTTACTCTGACAGAGACAGAAGGTGCCAATCAGCCAATCACAGAATACAAATATCGTGCCAATATCGGAATATAGGTTGTGTTGGTTTTATGGCGCTCGAAATCGATCTCATCTGTCAAATTAAACCGAAAATATCTGTCAAATATGACTCCGATTGATCCGAGCGTGTCAATGGAAATCGCTATTAGAAAGAACCTATTATTATTGTTTTCTTCACATATACTGCATTCACTTTTATAAAGTCTCCCGGTTGGCCATGATTTAGGTCTATCACGTTTTTGTTACTAAAACACAGGCAGGTTGGCACTGCTGAAATATCATCAAGGTCAAAACAGTCCGCCGCGACGTTGCCAATTTCCACTCTCAACATAATCATAACTTAATCTTCAATCTTAGACAAGATATTATCACAGACCATTATCTTCGAATATAATAAAGAACTCTTGCAATCTGCAATAGGTAAACTTCATTCTGACATGTTGAACTCTCGAATGAAATTACTATTTTCATCACTATATTTTATTAAGGTATAAAGAATGATTCGGGTTTCGTAGTACTTCTACATTTTGAAACTGGTGTATTTCAAGTTGTGCAACAAGGTATTTAAATGTCTTCTGTAGGCTTATTTCTTGAGAATTTCGAAAAGTGGGGAATTCCATAGGTACAGCTGTTGGTTTAGAAGTTTTCCTGCCGGGTTATTCAGGTACTTTCATTATTTTTTCAAATGAACTATCACAAAGTAACGGACTACTCTATCCATTATTTTTCAATACAATTCCAGCACTTGATTCTTGATTTCCATACAAGAAAATAGCATAATTGAATCCTCCAACCAGTTTATATACGTGAAATATTTCCAGTAACAACAGAGGAAAAGTTTTCTTTTACAGTCGCCAGGACTGTGGAATTATTGAATTCACATGATATATTCCCAAATTCATTATTTTTCCGAATTAAATTCACATTGTGAAAATACGTAATTATACTAGGACTTCTATGTAGAGAGGACAACGTTGCGTAGTTATCTGACAGGAAAATGACTATAACCTAACATTTTCAGAATATACATGGTGAAATGTGTCAAATTTTCATGGCCAACCGGGAGACTTTATTAATGTGAATGGAGTATATATGTAACTCTAGTCATAAATATATATTGTGAGCAGTATTAAAACTATTAAATTTTCTCACAGAACATTCATAAAACAGTGGGGCAAAGATCAGAGATTTTCCGTCCCATGAGGGCCGGTTTCTCAATTGCGACTATTGCGAGTTAACCCGAGGTTGCGGGTAACCCGAGTGTTGCGCATTCATGAATATCGCTAAATACATGCGTCAACTCGCAACCTCGAGTTAACTCGCAATTGAGGAACCGGCCCTGAGTTATGTCAATTTTGACAGGACAAATTGCGGCGTTGTCAGACTGTGCTCCAGGCTATCTCTATCACAGATTACTGTTAATCTGTGTCTTTATCGTGGAGCCATGGGCTGTGGTTAGTGTGATTGTGGAAAATGTCTTAAAAACTTCTCTGATAAATACTGAAAAATGTCCGAAAATTATCATTACTTCTAAAAACAGTCGACATTTATAGTTTTTTAGTATTTATCGACATTATCGAAAAAGTCTGGATAAATATCATGAATTTCTTTTCTACTTGAAAATTGTTTCACAATTTTCATTTTTGTCCGATATTTATTCTTCTTTGCTACTTGGATCGAAGATGCTTAACGATTTGTGATGCCATTATACAGAGTTTTTTTTAAGCAGTTTATTCTTTTCTACTTGGATCGAAGATTCTTAACGATCTGTGACCCAATTGGAAAATTATACAAAGTTTTTTCTAAACAAGTTTATTTTTATTATTTAACAGTCTAATTAAATCGAGTTTTCTTATACCTATTAATTCTTAATTCAGAACCCGGCTCCTGAGCTTTATCTCTGATACTCAATAAAATAACATGATAATAACTCATTCAATGATAAGTTATTTGTTATTTCCAATTGACCATGAAAAATTTCTTAAAATGCCTCAATTGGCCTGATATTTTAACTTAACATGTGAGGATTGTCATATTTTTCCGCAATGTCCGTAAATACATAAATACTCAAAATGCTCGACCTTGGGGGAAAGTTTCGGACATTTTTCCAGGGTATTTGTCCTTTACTTAAAAACTCGAGTATTTCACATCACTAGCTGTGGTACAACCACAGATTGTACAACCACAGATGACTATAGCAACGTAAACAGTATAAAAAAAAATTACCTTTCTCTATGAACAGTAAACAGGCGCGAAATCTACTAATTTGTAAACATCGTCAACGAACTAACCAACTGTTTTATGTTTATTTTGTGTTTTTATTCTGATTTTAATTTCCAAATTTTTAATTATGCCCAAACAAAAATCCGCAAATATTAAATGGCATGGTGAAGCAGTGCCGTGTTATTATGATATTCCCAATGCGGGGGGAAATAGTAAATTCTTCAAGTAAGATATAATTAAATAACAATATTTAATATACTATACTTCCGATTTTTTTAGCTCATTCATCAAAAATGAAATTGATTATAAAATTGGCCAATGTGCTATATTTTCCATTAACAATGATGATCCCCTGTCCCAAAAAATATGTGAGCTGAAATGTTTATTTGAAGAAGGAAATGAGTTTAAAGCTGCAGTTATAATTTATGAAAGTGCAAACGAATTTCGGGATCATTTCCATTCATTGAGCATTGAATATGATCTGCATAACGAGGTGAGGATGCACTAATTATTAGTTAACCATAATATTTGGTTCCTTAGAGCAGTGGGATCAGTGAAATCTCAAACTAAATATTGTGTTCTAATGAAACTAATTGAATCCTTTTTACAGGTTGTTTTAGGTTCACCTGCAGAAAAAATCATAAATTTGAGCCATATTCTAAGGAGATGTAATGTTATTCGTGGCCATAAAGATGATTCTGTATACGACCTTATAGATTCAAATAATTTGAATAGAAATATATATTTTTTATGTAGGTACAAATTAACACAAGATGGAGAGTTCGTGCCTCTTTTAGATGATCAAATTGAAAATGAAATAATAATTCAAAATACTAATGGGATAATCGGAACTCCTCTTAAAACTCCTTCCCGAAAAATCATGAGTGTCAGTAAAAGCATTGGTGTTAGGAGAAATTACTTGGAGCCTATTGAAGATGAGGATTTGAAAAATGATTCTCCTCTATTATCTCAAGTTAGAAGAAACTTAAACATCTCATTCAACGATTCTTTATCACAAGATGAAAAGAGCTTTTTAAACTATTCTATAGTAGAACAAGATAATGAAAAGTTGAAAATAAAACTAAGAGTTTCAAATGGCAAAGTTCTTTCAAAAATTCCTACCAGCCAACCAGTTGTTTTACTGGACACTGGTACACTTTCAAAACAGAATAGTGTTATTTATGAGCTGAATAGCCCAAGATTCCGATCAATGTTGAAGAAATCCGAAGACGTTGAAGTAGAAATTACTGAAAAAACTAAACATTCTAATACACCACATACAGCTCTGAGAAAGATGGTTGAAGATATGAAAATTATGGACAAAACCCCTGTGAAATTAACACCAAGGAAACTTCGTAGGCTTGGTACACCATTATATAAGGAAAATTATAGTGATACTGACACTGATGATTTCAACGGAAAGCGGAAATTGGCCAGAGATAGAAAAAGCAACTGTGAGAATTTGGATAGCCCTGTAGAGATTAGAAGATCCACAAGAGTAAGGAAAAGTAGCTCAAATCAGGATTTTGAATATTTGGTCCAACTTCATGACCAAGAAAAAAAAACTAAATCGGTAAGAAAACGAAAACTAGAGATTGACTCCACTGCTTCCAAAATAATTGATTTCGATTCAGATGATGTGGTTGATAAATCGTCAAATAGATATAGGAGAAAAACGAAAAATGATACTGTGACAACATCTTCAAGAAATTCCATAAGGAGAACCCAAACACCATCAGTGAAAACTAGTAACGATTTTGATTATTTGACCCAACTTTATGACAATGAAAAAAAAACTAAATTGTCAAGGAAACAAAAACTAGAGAAACAGGTAGACCTCACTGTTTCCGAATTAATTGATTTAGATTCCGATGATGCAGATAATTTGTCACACACTAATAGAAGAAAAATGACAAATGACACTATGAGTACACCTACAACAAATTCCATTAGGAGAACCCAAACACCTTCTGTGAAAACTAGTAAAAATACACCAAAAACTTTAAAGGCGTTTAAAGGTACACCTTTGAAGTTGATTAGGAATGGAACTCTGACCCCATCTGTTGACCAGAGGTTAAAAGTTATTGAGAAATGTGTCACCCCTCTCATTCTTGCTAGAAACACATTACACGTATCTTATGTGCCAAAGTTACTACCTTGTAGGGAGAAAGAGTATAGGGATATTTACAGTTTTATTGACGGGAAATTGAGGGACAAGTGTGGAGGGTAAGTTGAATGAAAGTTAGATTAATATTTTGATAATGATTAAGTATTTGTCACACCATAATTTTTTGAATGGCCCATTTTGCTCTGTTCATATAGGCGGAATCTGTGGGAATAAGAAAACCTATAAACATGATACAATGTGAAATCTGGTTCTTTCCGAAACTGAATCTAATTCTGTAAGAAATGCAACATACGTTTATTCATCTCAACGGTGCATCCATTTACAATAATATACATCAAATATTAAAATTACAAAATACAAAACCTTATCTATATAAAATTGGTTCAAGCACTGACGTGAAGTCAGGAGCTTTTGCGCATATGTTCGATTGTCCATTCTCCTGTATTGGACATCCTTAATCGAATTTACCATGGTAAATTATGTTGTCCATTCTCCTGTATTGGACACTCTTTATTCTTAATTTACCATGGCAAATTCGAATTAAGAGTGTCCAATACAGGAGAATGGACAACATAATTTACCATGGTAAATTCTATTAAGGATGTCCAATACTGGAGAATGGACAATCGAATATACGCGCAAAAGCTCCTGACTTCACGTCAGTGCTTGAAGCAACTTATTTTCTCGTAATTTTTTTGAAATTTTCTAGGGGTACGGTTCTTGCAAAATTTTTTTTCGTCTTTTTTTCCAAATTTTCTAGGAATACGGTTCTTAAAAAATTTCAAACACATCTTTATTTTTTGAGTTATCGAGGAAATAATATTCCAGGTGGGTATAACTCGGAAACCGTTTAACCGATTATGCCCGAAAACAAACTCAACTCTCCCATTCGGATACGCAACCTACCCTGAAAATTGCAAGTCCCTATCTCCTTTTGTTCGAAAGTTATCGAGGCAACGGTCACCCATCTACTGAACTCACACAAGGCTGCTCGAATCTCCAACAATATTTAACCGATCGTGTTAAAACTTAAAACTTAGCAGTAGAGTTGGGTTCTAAAGGCTCTTGCAAAATTTCAGCAATTTCAGACGAATAGTTACTGATATATAGAATTTTTTTTTATTTTCAATGATTTCTTGAAAATTTTCTACAAATACTATCCTCACGAAGTTTTGCAAGAATTTTCGAGTTGGCATTCTACAACTACTAACCATGTTTCAATTCAATCGGTTCAGTATTTTTCGAGTTAATGAGGAGAAAAAAACAACCAAATTTCAGATGGCTATAACTCTAAAACCGTTTGGCCGATTATGCTTATAAACGAACTCAAATGTCGTGTTCAGATGCACATCCTAACCTGAAAACTTCAAGCCGCTATCTCTTTCCGTTCTCAAGTTATCGTGACAACAAAAATTTTCTTTAATAATTTTCTAGCCATACGATTCGCACAAAATTTCACAAACGTGCTTAGGATCATATTCTACAACTACTCACCAAGTTTCAATTCGATCAGATTCATATTGGATGAAAACAAAATTATTACTCGGAAACTATTGGGCCGATTATGCCCATTAACGAACTTGTCCGTCGTATTGGGATGCGCCACCTACCCTGAAAATTTCAAGTTGCTAGCTCTTTCCTTTCTCAAGTTATCGTTTCAACGGCCGGCCGGACAGAATCAAATTTGACCTCTAATTCTTCATTGGGGAATCGAACCAAATCGTTTGAGACCATTTTCGTCAAAAAAGCGCGATCGGTGGTTTTCTGTGGTTAGTCATTGTGTTGGTTATTACAACTGTGGCAAAATATTACAATATCACATTACAAAGCACCTAGGTGCCGAGGCACATGTGTGTGCTTAAAGATGTTCAAACTGTACAACAATAGACAGCCCCTTAACCTACATAATATCCTCTATATAATATCACAAACATTGATAACTGTACAAACAGTGACAGCTATTCGATAATTAATCAATCAACACAAACTGGACTATTTACAATATAGCTTCCCTCACCCCGAAATAAACTTTGGTTTTCAAATATATTTTTTTGTTTCATTAAAAAAATTTTTCCTTTTTTTGATTTTCTTTATTTAATTTGGCAACAACTTTGTTTTTCTGAACATTGTCTTAACCACAATATTTTGAATTATCCTCAAGGATTCTAAATTAATCGCATAATATGCTCCACCCCAAACAGAAACTCCATACCTTAATATGGGCTCAATCAAATCTTTATATAACATCATTAGAAGTTTTCTTGTCGACATTGTTCGCAGCAAATAAATCTTATGCAATAATGCCCGAATCACATTGGTTAAGTAGTGAACATGCAAATCCCAACGTAAGTGCTGGTCCACCATAATACCCAGGTATTTCATTCCTGACACTGACTTTATTGGGTCATTAAGGGTGACGATAACAATTTCTTCATATACTGGACGATGCGCATCAGTAATTGAAAAAGCGACATACTTAGTTTTTGTGATGTTCAACGAAAACCTATGAGAATCCAGAAATTGTTTTCTTTTTAGAAGTCCATTACGGAACTTATTTGTAACTTCATCCCAGGTGTCCGCCGCAAATATTGCCGTAATGTCATCTGCAAATGAGATAACCTCACCCTCAATTTCGAGATTAAACAATGAGTTGACATATATCCTAAAAAGGATTGGACCCATGACAGTGCCCTGTGGTATTCCCATATTAACTACCCTTGGGTTACTAAGCGCGTTGTTAACTTTCGTGATTTGAATCCTGTTATCTAGATGGTTCTTAAACAATTCCAATACTTCTCCTCTCCATAACTCCATAATTTTCTAGGATCTTAATTAGTGTAGAATGTGAGACAGTGTCAAAGGCCTTAGATAGGTCTAGGAACACTGCCAGGCACTTCTTCCCCTTGTCCAATTTTTTTACTATTAGGATAAAAACCTCTTTTAGAGCATCCTTCGTACTCAACCCTGATGTGAAACCAAACTGTTTATTTGGCAGGATTCGATTTCCATCCATACAGCTTACCAGACGTTCTTTTAAGCTATTTTCAAATATTTTCCCAAAGTTACTCATCACACTAATTGGTGTGTAATTTTCCAATAAAGATTTGGGAGCAGACTTATGTTCGGTGCGAACTATAGAGGCCTTGAATTGACGCGGTATTTTTCCTGTGCTGACTGTAATGTTCAAAATATGGGTCAACGATTTGTCAATAAAAAAAAAAGCACTGACGTGAAGTCAGTACTCTTTGGCGCGCGTGTTCACGGTGGCTAATTTGAATTGAATGATGAGTACTTCAAGCTCAGTGGATAGAGCGAGCCGAAGATCTACCCAAAGGATAGTGGACACCATTCACTGTCGGTTCAAAAATTAACAGTGCTGCATCTAAGCTGCCATCAGGATAGAGTAACAAAGTTGGAACAGAACACAACTGACTCTCCTTAATCGCACAAGCTCCTAGAAGATTTGGGAGGGTCAGTATAATCCTAATCATGTTTATAGCACGCGCGCCAAAGGAGATTGACTTTTTACACTTTTTCTTTCATTGTTAAGTCAATCTGCTTTTGCGCGCGTGCTATAAACATGATTAGGATTATACTGACCCTCCCAAATCTTCTAGGAGCTTGTGCGACTAAGGAGAGTCAGTTGTGTTCTGTTCCAACTTTGTTACTCTATCCTGATGGCAGCTTAGATGAAGCAATGTTAATTTTTGAACCGACAGTGAATGGTGTCCTCTATCCTTTGGGTAGATCTTCAGCTCGCTCTATCCACTGAGCTTGAAGTACTCATCATTCAATTCAAATTAGCCACCGTGAACACGCCCGCCGAAGAGTACTGACTTCACGTCAGTGCTTTTTTTTTTTCCAGTTCCTTTAACAAATATAGCTTTCAATACAGTTTGGCTGTTAGCTTTACCGTAGATCAAAAAAAATTGCGGTTGTGGGACCTCTGTTAGGAAAGCAATTGCCTCTTCTCCAAATCCGAACGTATTTTAATATAGACCTACCGAATATAGTTATTTATAAATTCGCCTCAGGGCTACCATACAGACATTTCAACTCAGAAACAACGCTATTTCCCCCTAACTGACTTGTGTCCGTGCACTGAATTGACATGAATATTCTTTTAAAACCTCACAATATCGGCTCATTACTCCCAACATAACCCAAACAACCCAAAACCATTCACTTCTCGTCTGCGCATGCGCAATATACTCGTGGCTGCAAGTCCTCCCAAAATTACACACCTCACAAAAAACTCCAATTCTCCAACACTAGTGGTTCAGGAGATATCGCTTCTTGAATCCACGCATGCGCAGACCCTCACCAGGGGATTCTATAGAGGAATAGCATCCGCCACCCCAAAATCCCAATCCTCTCTGACGAAAGCACCAGCAGTTAAATCACTGATGGTCTGCTCATGCGTATAACGAAAAATGCCCGTAAGGGGTAACATCAATTTCGAAATTAGTCCCAGGGCCAAGGTACGGACACTTTAACTCGGAAACAACGCTACATCCCCCAAACTGACTTGTCCTTGCACTGAATTGCCATGAATATTCTTTTTAAACCTCACAATATCGGCTCAGCACTCCCAACATAACCCATACAACCCAAAAGCAGTCACTTCTCTTCTGCGCATGCGCAATCTACTTGCGGCTAAAAGTCCTCTCGAAATCACACACCTTACAAAAAACTCCGATTCTCCAACACTAGTGGTTCAGGAGATATCACATCTTTAATCCACGCATGCGCAGACCCTCAACAGGGGATTCTATGGAAGAATAGCATCCGCCGCCCCAAAACCCCAATCCTCTCTGACGAAAACACCACCAGTTAAATCACTGATGGTCTGCTCATGCGCATAACGAAAAATCCCCGTAAGGGGTAACATCGATTTCAAAATTAGCCCCAGGGCCACGGTATGGACACTTCAACTCGGAAACAACGCACATCCCCCAAACTGACTTATCCGTGCACTTAATTGGCATGAATATCCTTTAAAAACCTTACAATATTGGCTCAGCACTCCCGACATAACCCGTACAACCCAAAAACAGTCACTTCTCTCCTGCGCATGCGCAATCTACTTGCGGCTGAAAGTCCTCCCAAAATCACACACCTTACAAAAAACTCCGATTCTCCAACACTAGTGGTTCGGGAGATATCGCGTCTTTAATCTACGCATGCGCAGACCCTCATCAGGGATCTGGATTCTATGGAGGAATAGCATCCGCCACCCCAAAACCCCAATCCTCTCTGACTAAAACTACAGCAGTTAAATGACTTCTCATCTGCGCATGCGCACAACGAAAAATGCCCGGAAATGGAAGCATGAACCTCAAAAAAATAGGTTTCGGCATTTTAAGCAAAGTATTCCGCAAAATAGTAGTAATTTTTTGATTTTTTTCATGTCACGTGATCTTCACGAAATTTTGCAAAAGTGTTTGCATTGGTCTTTTGCATCTAACTACTGAGTTTCAATTTAATCAGATCAGTATTTTTCGAGTTATCGTGAAAACAAAATTTTAAAGTTTTTGAAATTTTTTTTGCCACTTTAGGGCCGTCCGGTCATAACAAAACTTCGCAGGCATATAAAGGTCATGATTCTACAATTTGATGCCAAATTTCAGAAAGATCGAGTGATCGGTTCCGGAAATATTCATAAAAAACGTTTTGACTAAAAATGGCCTTAACTCCGAAACCGCTCGGTGGATTTCGTTCGTAAACGAACTTGTCCGAGATATTTGCGCTACAAAACTACCCTGCAAATTTCAACGCTCTAATTCGTTCCGTTCGAGAGTTATCGTGCTAACGGCTGGCCGGACCGGACGGACAGAATTGAATTTGACCTCGAATTCTTCATCAGGGAGTCGAACCCAATCGTTTGAGACCATTTTCGAAAAAAAATTCGAAAAATACAGACATTGTGGCGAAATGATAGCACGCTGTTCCTGGCGGAACACGCGCGCAAAAATCAAAAAATTACTAATATTTTGCGGAATACTTTGCTTGAAATGCCGAAACCTATTTTTTTGAGGTTCATGCTGACCTTTCCGGGCATTTTGCGTTATGCGCATGCGCAGATGAGAAGTCATTTAACTGCTGTAGTTTTCGTCAGAGAGGATTGGGTTTTTGGGGTGGCGGATGCTATTCCTCCATAGAATCCAGATCCCTGATGAGGGTCTGCGAATGCGTGGATTAAAGATGCCATATCTCCCGAACCACTAGTGTTGGAGAATCGGAGTTTTTTGTAAGGTGTGTGATTTTGAGAGGACTTCTAGCCGCGAGTAGATTGCGCATGCGCAGAAGAGAAGTGACTGTTTTTGGGTTGGATGGGTTATGTTGGGAGTGCTGAGTCGATTTTGTGAGGTTTTAAAAGAATATTCATGGCAATTCATTGCAAGGACAAGTCAGTTTGGGGGATATAGCGTTGTTTCCGAGTTGAAGTGTGTGCACCGTGGCCCTGGGGCTAATTTTGAAATTGATGTTACACCTTACAGGCATTTTTCGTTATGCGCATGAGCAGACCATCAGTGATTTAACTGCTGGTGCTTTCGTCAGAGAGGATTGCGGTTTTGGGGTGGCGGATGCTATTCGTCCATAGAATTCAGATCCCTGATGAGGGTTGCGCATGCGTGGTTAAAGATGCGATATCTCCTGAACCACTAGTGTTGGAGAATCGGAGTTTTTTGTAAGGTGTGTGATTTTGGGAGGACTTTCAGCCGCAAGTAGATTGCGCATGCGCAGAAGAGAAGTGACTGTTTTTGGGTAGTATGGGTTATGCGGGTAGTAATGAGCCGATAATGTGTGGTTTTAAAAGAATATTCATGTCAATTCAGTGCACGGACACAAGTCAGTTTGGGGGAAATAGTGTTGTTTCCGAGTTGAAGTGTGCATACCGTGGCCCTGGGGCTAATTTTGAAATTGATGTTACGCCTTACGGGCATTTTTCGTTATGCGCATGAGCAGACCATCAGTGATTTAACTGCTGGTGTTTTCGTCAGAGAGGATTGGGGTTTTGGGGTAGCGGATGCTATTCCTCTATAGAATCCCCTGGTGAGGGTCTGCGCATGCGTGGATTCAAGATGCGATATCTCCTGGACCACTAGTATTGGAGAATCGGAGTTTTTCGTAAGGTGTGTGATTTTGGGAGGACTTTCAGCCGCAAGTAGATTGCGCATGCGCAGGAGAGAAGTGACTGTTTTTGGGTTGTACGGGTTATGTCGGGAGTGCTGAGCCAATATTGTAAGGTTTTTAAAGGATATTCATGCCAATTAAGTGCACGGATAAGTCAGTTTGGGGGATGTGCGTTGTTTCCGAGTTGAAGTGTCCATACCGTGGCCCTGGGGCTAATTTTGAAATCGATGTTACCCCTTACGGGGATTTTTCGTTATGGCGCATGAGCAGACCATCAGTGATTTAACTGCTGGTGTTTTCGTCAAAGAGGATTGGGGTTTTGGGGTGGCGGATGCTATTCCTTCATAGAATCCCCTGGTGAGGGTCTGCGCATGCGTGGATTCAAGAAGCGATATCTCCTGAACCACTAGTGTTGGAGAAATGGAGTTTTTTGTGAGGTGTGTAATTTTGGGAGGACTAGCAGCCACGAGTAGATTTCGCATGCGCAGATGAGAAGTGACTGTTTTTGGGTTGTATGAGATATATTGGGAGTAATGAGCCGATATTGTGAGGTTTTAAAAGAATATTCATGTCAATTCAGTGCACGGACACAAGTCAGTTTGGGGGAAATAGCGTTGTTTCCGAGTTGAAATGTCTGTATGGTGGCCCTGAGGCAAATTTATAAATAACTATATTCGGTAGATCTATCTATATTAAAATACGTTCGGATTTGGAGAAGAGGCAATTGCGTTCCTAACGGAGGTCCCACAACCGCAATTTTTTTCGATCTACGGTAAAGCTAACAGCCAAACTGTATTGATATCTATATTTGTTTACGGAAATTGAAAAACGTGTTCCGCCAGGAACAGCGTGCTATCATTTCGTCACAATGTCTGTATTTTTCGAATTTTTTTTCGAAAATGGTCTCAAACGATTGGGTTCGACTCCCTGATGAAGAATTCGAGGTCAAATTCAATTCTGTCCGTCCGGTCCGGCCGGCCGGCCGGCCGTTAGCTCGATAACTCTCGAACGGAACGACTTAGAGCGTTGAAATTTGCAGGGTAGTTTCGTAGCGTAAATATCTCGGACAAGTTCGTTAACGGGCGAAATCGACCGAGCGGTTTCGGAGTTAAGGTCGTTTTTAGTAAAAACGTTTTTTATGAATATTTCCGGAACCGATCACTCGATCTTTTTGAAATTTGGCATCAGATTGTAGAATCATGACCTTTATATGCCTGCGAAGTTTTGTGTTGAACGGACGGCCCTAAAGTGGCAAAAAAAATTTTTGAAAATTTGAAAATTTTGTTTTCACGATAACTCGAAAAATACTGATCTGATTAAATTGAAACTCAGTAGTTAGATGCAAAAGACCAAAGCAAACACTTTCGCAAAATTTCGTGAAGATCACGTGACATGAAAAAAATAAAAAAAATTACTACTATTTTGCGGAATACTTTGCTTTTAATGCCGAAACATATGTTTTTGAGGTTCATGCTGCCCTTTCCGGGCATTTTCCGTATTGCGCATGCGCAGATGAGAAGTCCTTTAACTGCTGTAGTTTTCGTCAGAGAGGATTGGGGTTTTGGGGTGGCGGATGCTATTCCTCCATATAATTCAGATTTCTGATGAGGGTCTGCGCATGCTTGTATAAAGATGCGATATCTTCCGAACCACTAGTGTTGGAGAATCGGAGTTTTATGTAAAGTGTGTTATTTTGAGAGGACTTTTAGCCGCGAGTAGATTGCGCATGCGCAGAAGAGAAGTGACTGTTTTTGGGTTGGATGGGTTATGTTGGGAGTGCTGAGTCGATATTATGAGGTTTTAAAAGAATATTCATAGCAATTCAGTGCAAGTACAAGTCAGTTTGGGGGATGTAGCGTTATTTCAGAGTTCGTACCGTGGCCCTGGGGCTAATTTAGAAATTGATGTAACCCCTTACGGGCATTTTTCGTTATGCGCATGAGCAGACCATCAGTGATTTAACTGCTGGTGCTTTCGTCAGAGAGGATTGGGGTTTTGGGGTGGCGGATGCTATTCCGCTATAAAATCCCCTGGTGAGGGTCTGCACATGCGTGGATTCAAGAAGCGATATCTCCTGAACCACTAGTGTTGGAGAATCGGAGTTTTTTGTGAGGTGTGTAATTTTGGGAGGACTGGCAGCCACGAGTATACTGCGCTTGCGCAGACGAGAAGTGAATGGTTTTGGGTTGTTTGGGTTATGTTGGGAGTAATGAGCCGATATTGTGAGGTTTTAAAAGAATATTCATGTCAATTCAGTGCACGGACACAAGTCAGTTTGGGGGCGTTGTTTCCGATTTGAAATGTCTGTATGGTGGCCCTGAGGCGAATTTATAAATAACTATATTCGGTAGATCTATATTAAAATACGTTCGGATTTGGAGAAGATGCAATTGCGTCCCTAACGGAGGACCCACAACCGCATTTTTTTCCGATCTACGGTTAAGCTAACAGCCAAACTGAATTGATAGCTATATTTGTTAAAGGAACTTGAAAAAAAAAAAGCACTGACGTGAAGTCAGTACTCTTTGGCGCGCGTGTTCACGGTGGCTAATTTGAATTGAATGATGAGTACTTCAAGCTCAGTGAATAGAGCGAGCCGAAGATCTACCCAAAGGATAGTGGACACCATTCGCTGTCGGTTCAAAAATTAACAGTGCTGTATCTAAGCTGCCATCAGGATAGAGTAACAAAGTTGGAAAAGAACACAAGTGACTCTCCTTAGTCGCACAAGCTCCTAGAAGATTTGGGAGGGTCAGTATAATCCTAATCATGTTTATAGCACGCGCGCAAAAGCAGACTGACTTAACAATGAAAGAAAAAGTGTAAAAAGTCAATCTGCTTTGGCGCGCGTGCTATGAACATGATTAGTCAGTTTCATTCAGGTTACAGCTCTACAAGAATACTAAAAATTTATTAATATTAGACTTTATACCTTGAATATTTAAAAGTTATATATTCAAACCATCGAACTCATTGAAACCCTGAAGACAGCGCCGAAGCTCATCACCCCCCACAGTAATATTCTTCTTTTCGACAGGTATCTCACTCAACAAATCATCTGTCTCCATAAAACCCAACAAAACACTTACATCTGCCACTAACTTCCAACACACTTCCCAAGCCCATCTACACAAACCGCAACAACTCTGCTTCGTTAGTTACTCTAGATCAGACTACTTCATTGGACACCAAGCAGAAATCTTCAGAATTATTTTTTGTTGATATACTATTCTGAAGTAAGCGAAAATCTTCAGAATTATTTTTTGTTGATATCAACAAGAGCTCTAATTCTCAAAAAGCACTTGCATGAAACCAGGATCTTTTGAACGCATGTTCCATGGTCTATTCACGCCTTATACAAAGTTGCCGAAATTCGCTATAATTTTTTTTAGTGATACGATCCTCACGAAATTTCGCAAAAATTGTTGCGTCGGCATTCTACAAGTAATTATCAAGCTCAAATTGGATCAGATTTGTATTTTATGAGTTATTGAACAAATAACAAAATCCAGATAGGTATTACTTTTCGCCGATTACGCCCATCAACGAACATAATCGTCGCATTCGGATGCGCAACTGCCCAGAAAATTCCAAGGCGCTAATCTCTTTCTATTCGAAAATGATCGTGGCAACGGCCGGATAGAATCGAATTTGACCTCGAATTCTCCATCATTCAGTCGAACCTAATCGTTTGAGACCATTTTTGGCAAAACATTCGAAAATTAGACATTTGGGGAAAATGGTAGCACGCTCTTCCCTAGAACATGCGCGCAAAAAGACAGATATTATCTTCTGAATTATTGGTTTTAGAAAGCAATCTGGTAAGCGATACAAAAATTGGTTGGGTGGGAAGGTACTTTGAAGGCACAGGTGTGGCAATTCCTCGTGGCTGCGACATTGAAACATATTTCACCCAACAATTGAGGACAGTTAAAACAAGAATTAAGAAGACCATGCAGAAAACAAGCATCTAACATCTCTCATCTAGCCTCATGTGTGTTCAGTTTCAGCATAGAGAGAACTTTCTCATAAAATCCTCATTCTATTGGTGGCTATCCTGACAAACTAACCATACCCTAGATAAGAGAGCCTATAGTACAGTGTCACTCCAAGAGCCTTGATGGTATTTGGTTTTGATAAAGAAGTGTCATTAAGCCACAAAAGTCCTAACAAATCATAATGATCACATGAGATATATTACGATTCCTAATAAAATTTTCATTTCAGGTGTATGTATATTTCGGGAGTGCCAGGCACTGGTAAGTCTGCCACAGTAACTGCAGCTATAGAAAATATTACTAAAACTTGGAGAAACAAGGGATATGCTGAATTCAATTATGTTTGTATTAACGGTATGAAACTGACCGAGCCAAGACAATGTTATGTAGAGGTAATTTTTGATTTTACACTCCTGTAGAATTTCATTCATATTTAATGTTTAGCATAAAGTTACTTAAGCAGCCTTAAAAAAGTTGTATGTATGTCATATTTTAAATCATCATTGCTAAGTGCTTGTTATTGTAAAATTGTAAACAAATTTCTGCCTTAATATTTACTCCTAGATGTCATACCACTTATCAGGGACTACTATGGGTGCAGCTTTCAGAACATAACAATAACAATATTTATTCATTTCAAAAAATCACCCATACTAAAATAATAAGATATATCAAATTGTACAAGCAAAATTGAAACAAGTCAAATTAAAAAATTGGTTCAAGCACTGACGTGAAGTTAGAAGCTTTTCCGCGTATGTTCTATTGTCCATTCTCCTGTATTGGACACCCTTAATCGAATTTACCATGGTAAATTATATTGTCCATTCTCCTGTATTGGACACTCTTAATTCGAATTTACCATGGTATATTCAAATTAAGTGTCCAATACAGAAGCTTTTCCGCGTATGTTATATTGTCCATTCTCCTGGATTGGACACCCTTAATCGAATTTACCATGGTAAATTATATTGTCCATTCTCCTGTATTGGACACTCTGAATTCGGATTTACCATGGTATATTCGAATTAAGTGTCCAATACAGGAGAATGGACAACATAATTTACCATGGTAAATTCGATTAAGGGTGTCCAATACAGAAGAATGGACAATAGAACATACGCGCAAAAGCTTCTGACTTCACGTCAGTGCTTGAACCAATTTTTTTTTTCGTGATTTTTTTGAAATTTTCTCGGGGTACGGTTCTTAAAATTTTTTTTTTCGTAATTTTTTTCAAATTTTCTTGGAGTACGGTTCTTACAAAATTTTAACAACGTCTTTATGTTGATTTTCTACTACTAGTTACCAAGTTTCAATTCGATCGAATATTTATTTTTTGAGTTATCAAGGAAATAATATTCCAGGTGGGTATAACTCGGAAACCGTTAGACCGATTATGCCCAAAAACCCACTCAACACCCATCTACTGAACTCACACAAGGCTGCTCGAATCTCCAACAATATTTAACCGATCGTGTTAAAACATGAAACTTGGCAGTAGAGTTAGGTTCTAAAGGCTCTTGCAAAATTTCAGACGAATAGTTACTGATATATAGAATTTATTTTTGTTCAAATTTCAATGATTTTTTAAAAATTTTCTACAAATACTATCCTCACGAAATTTTGCAAGAATTTTCGCGTTGGCATTCTACAACTAATAACCATGTTTGAATTCAATCGGTTTAGTATTTTTCGAGTTAATGAGGAACAAAAAACAACCAAATTTCAGATGGCTATAACTCTAAAGCCGTTTGGCCGATTATGCTCATAAACAATCTCAAATGTCTCATTCAGATGCACAACCTAACCTGAGATCTTCAAGCCGCTATCTCTTTCCGTTCTCAGGTTATCGTGACAACAAAAATATTTTTTAATAATTTTCTAGCGATACGATTCTCACAAAATTTCACAAACGTGCTTAGGTTTATATTCTACAACTATTCACCAAGTTTCAATTCGATCGGATCTATATTGGTTGTAAACAAAATTATTACTCGGAAACCATTGGGCCGATTATGCCCATTAACGAACTTGTCCGTCGTATTGAGATGCGCCACCTACCCTGAAAATTTCAAGTCGCTAGCTCTTTCCGTTCTCAAGTTATCGTGGCAACGGCCGCCCGGACAGAATCAAATTTGACCTCGAATTCTTCATTGGGGAGTCGAACCAAATCGTTCGAGACCATTTTCGTAAAAAAATTCGAAAGTTACAGACATTTGGGCAAAATGATAACGCGATGTTCCCCAGAACATACGCGCAAAAACATACTAAATACTGTTTCCCACTAGTACAAAAAATCTTAAATTCCTCAATGGAATAAGGCTCACATAACAAATTTATGAATCTCTCTCTTGAAAGACCCAGTAGACATTTTGGCAGTGTATTATAGAGCCTCAGTGCCATTTATTCTGCCCCCTTTTCACATAGAGTTATTGAGTGAATTGGGTAAAAGTATGGACATATTTGTCTTGAGTTGTTTGAATTTTTAAATTTAAATTTATTTATCAATATCTTTTCAGATTCTGAAGCAACTAACTGGTAAAAGACTCCCATGGGAACAGGCATTGACATTGTTGGAAAAACAGTTCACAATCAAGTCGGCAAAGAAAGTTGTTCCTACAGTTCTTCTGATAGATGAGGTTGATTTTTTAATATTCTTTATTTTTGTTGATTTCATTCAAATAAATTTCAGTTGGATATTCTTTGCACCAAAAGGCAAGATGTCGTATATAATTTATTAGATTGGCCAACGAAGACAAATGCTCAGCTTATAGTAGTTACAATAGCCAATACTATGGATCTACCAGAGAGGTGAGGCTCTTTCATTGATTATTATCAAATACAGATATTCAAGCTTATATATGATCACCAACTTTTTAAAATAAGGAAAGTATTAATGTAGAAAATGTCGGGTAGCCTTGCGCTTCACTCCCACTGCAGCTATGGAGTGCTTACTAGACCCAGCCTAGTGATCAAGAGCGTGGCCCAACGGATAACATACAGATTTCTCCATGTGTCTCGCAATAAGCCTGATATGATCAGGTTCATGCCCAGTTCTCTGCTGACTGACTTTGAGGCCAACAAGATAATGAGCATGTGTTCTATCTACAAAGAAACATATACAGAGTGGCCCTATCGTATTGACTTTCCCAGCAGAGATAATTGATACCCTGGGTAGATTCGCGACTGTCTTTCTTAGAAATGTTCGCCATTGATCATTGCTTGAAAAGGGATGGGTTTCCAGATCGAAGCTGCTTTTGGATAGGCAAACATTGGCTTCCTTCAACTGCTTTGTCCCTACTTTTGCAGGGCTGCCGAACCACACTTGCTAAACTGGGACAGCGCATCTAGGTTCCAGGCCACTCTGGCATTGGTGGCGAACTCATTGGCAACAAGGGGTGCAAAAATTGACAAAAATGATATAAGATAAGATGTAGTATCGGAAGCAATAAGCATTTTTGCGCGTATGTTCTGGGGAACATCGCGTTATCATTTTGCCCAAATGTCTGTAACTTTCTAATTTTTTGACGAAAATGGTCTCAAACGATTAAGTTCGACTCCCCAATGAGGAATTCGAGGTCAAATTTGATTCTGTCCGGCCGGCCGTCCGGCCGTTGCCACGATAACTTGAGAACGAAAAGAGCTAGCGACTTGAAATTTTCAGGGTGGGTGGCGCATCCCAATACGACGGAAAAGTTCGTTAATGGGCATAATCGGCCCAGTGGTTTCCGAGTAATAATTTTGTTTTCAACCAATATAAATCCGATCGAATTGAAACTTTGTGAGTAGTTGTAGAATATGAACCTAATTACGTTTGTGAAATTTTGTGCGCATCGTATGGCTAGAAAATTATTAAAAAATATATTTGTTGTCACGATAACTTGAGAACGGAAAGAGATAGCGGCTTCAAGTTTTCAGGTTAGGATGTGCACCAGAACGCGACATTTCAGTTTGTTTATGAGCATAATCGGCCAAACGGGTTTAGAGTTATAGCCATCTGAAATTTTCTGAAATTTGGTGGTTTTTTCTTCCTCATTAACTCGAAAAATACTGAACCGATTGAATTCAAACATGGTTATTAGTTGTAGAATGCTAACGCGGAAATGTTTGCAAAATTTGGTGAGGATAGCATTTGTAGAAAATTTTTAATAAATCATTGAAAATAATTCTCCTGCATTGGACACTTAATTCGAATTTACCATGGTAAATTCGAATTAAGAGTGTCCAATACAGGAGAATGGACAACATAATTTACCATGGTAAATTCGATTAAGGGTGTCCAATACAGAAGAATGGACAATAGAACATACGCGCAAAAGCTTCTGACTTCACGTCAATGCTTGAACAAATTTTTAAATAGTGGAACCATTCAGATAGATACTGAATGTCCTTATTTCATCTTGATCATCCTTCGAAACTTAGTGATATTGTTTACCATATCTAAAAGGAATATAATGTTTCCTTCTGTTTTCTTACCAAAAACCCAAAATATTCATAAAAGTTTATGGAGAAATGAAAATGATTATATTAGTTACTATGAGCATTTGAATATATCATTATCACTTCATTATCATCATATTATTCAAGATTTAGTTCAGACTATGTTTCAACAGATGCAACAATGAATTTTTTGTTTCTAGAGGGGAGGATATAATTTTAATTTTTTGTTGTTTCCAGATTATTGATGAGTAGAGTAACCAGTCGTTTAGGTTTAACCAGATTGACCTTCCAGGCATATACCCACAAGCAGCTTCAAGAGATCGTAATCAATCGTCTTTCAGGGAACGATAGTTTTAGGGCAGATGCCATACAATTTGTGGCCAGGTATGACATCTGATTGTTTTCCAAATCTTCATATGTTTGCTGAAAATTTGTTTGCAGGAAAGTAGCGTCAGTATCAGGAGATGCGAGAAGGGCGCTAGATATATGCAGGCGTTCAGCAGAAATAGCGGAATCAGAAGGACCAAATACTCAAGTTTCCATGCAGCATGTCAATGCTGCTTTAGAAGCAATGATAACACAACCGAAAGTTAAAGCTATTCTACATTGCAGCAAGTTGGAAAAACTATTATTGAAAGCTGTGATTGCAGAGGTAATTATGTATATTTTTTTGCGGGCTTGTGCCAGGCCAAATGTCTGTAATTTTCAAATTTCGAACCAAAAATGGTGTCAAACAATTCCATTCGACTTACTGTTGAAGAATTCGTAGTCATATTCAATTCTGTCCCTCCCTAAAAACAATATCTTTTGAGTAATCATTAAAGGATACTGTGGGAGGTATACTCATTATTCAACGGTTTTTTTCTGGGTTTTCTCTCCCAAACTCTGAAAAATATCTATAAAATAAAAATTAATTATTTTGTGATTTGCTTCTGCGTAAGAAACACAGGATATTTGTCAGAAGCAATCAATTGAACAATGTTGCCTAACAAACAACAACGAAGAAACAACTATATCATAACGTTTCGGAGTCTATATCAGACTCCTTCTTCAGACGCTCAATGAAAATCGAGAGAATTATTTTGTTGATAGTTATTTGGTGAAATTCAAGAATTGTCACATTGACAGTATTTAAAAATCATAGCTAACATAGTTTTACTTCGCATAGAAATTTCCAAGTTCCAACTCCTTTTTCAATAAATTTAGCCAAATATGGTCAATACCAATTGAGCAATTTGCAAAATTGCATTTTCTGTTCAATAAAATACAAGTTGACTCCTTAAGTTTCCTTTTCATAAAATCAGGTTCTGTCATTAGAATCTTTGTATTACTCCAATCCATCATGTGATCTCCTTGGATTGTACATACATGTTCTGCTATTTTTGATTTCTGTATGTCTCTATTTCTCAAGTTATTCTTATGCTCTGACTTTCTTACTTCTAGTGGTCTTGATGTTTCTCCTGTGTATGATTTACCACAAATACAAGGAATATTATATACACAGTTTTTTGATTTTTGTTTTTCATTTATGTATTATTTATATATTATATATTATAATATATATAAATATTATACATTTATATATTTATTATATTATATTCTTCTGTCATCATGACAGAAGTCGTAATTTGTCCGGCGCATTTTTTCATTCTTTTATACAATATAAAGTAAAATATATATCTATGGGAGATGATAGCCCTTCTTAAGGGCCCTGTAGCGGGCTTCGAACATCTGAAGTTCTGAATAATCATCGCTTGGACTTGGACCGGTCAGACCTGGTTTTGAAAGAGACCCCCCTGGCCTTACGAGCAACATTTTCATTTTTGAATTCAAATATTGAAGGGATTTCAGGAGTGAATATCATCGAAAACTAGCGGAGGCGATTCTTCTCCACGAGATCCCATTCGCCGACAGAGAAGTATTTTTGTGAGAGGAGACTTTTGAAAGGTTATGTATTATTTTTAATTTGTTCGTTTCCTCCTCTTATCTTTTCATTTTTCAGGTCGAGTTTCGGGTACCTTGGAGAAACCCATCCGTTTTTTGACGAAGGAATCCACATTGAAGAAATATATCCCCATCAATATTTTTAAATTTCAGCAAATTTTGTAAACAATAGTTACAAATCACCACACTCATGGGGAGAAAGGGTTTTTTGCTGAGGTTTTTCCCTAAGCTCTTGTATCATACGTCGAATTGTATGGTACCCCCGTTACACCAACCTCTGCTAACACATATACAGCTCTCAGTCAAAAGAATATATATATATTTATGGGTTTTGTTTTCGTTAATAAAGACCTAAGATCATTCTGTGTTTTGAAGACGGTTCTTATATTGAACTTAGAACCGATTCTTCTAATTTTTTCAGAAAGGCCACAAACATAAGGGATCACATTCAACAGATTGGGTTGCTGTTCTTGTTGATTATTCTTTTGTACTTGTTGATTATTTTGTTGTTCTTGTTTATTTGTTTTTTTATCTAAATTCATGATACATGTATTTATGAATTGTTATTAAAACACTTTATGATAGAGCGAACCTAATTTGTTCTACTCTTGAAATTCGAAATAATGAAATTGATTTCATCAAAGAATTTCTTGAAGAAAATGGATATCCGAGGCAATTCATAAATACATGTATCATGAATTTAGATAAAAAAACAAATAAACAAGAACAACAAAATAATCAACAAGTACAAAAGAATAATCAACAAGAACAGCAACCCAATCTGTTGAATGTGATCCCTTATGTTCGTGGCCTTTCTGAAAAAATTAGAAGAATCGGTTCTAAGTTCAATATAAGAACCGTCTTCAAAACACAGAATGATCTTAGGTCTTTATTAACGAAAACAAAACCCATAAATGAAAAACAAAAATCAAAAAACTGTGTATATAATATTCCTTGTATTTGTGGTAAATCATACACAGGAGAAACATCAAGACCACTAGAAGTAAGAAAGTCAGAGCATAAGAATAACTTGAGAAATAGAGACATACAGAAATCAAAAATAGCAGAACATGTATGTACAATCCAAGGAGATCACATGATGGATTGGAGTAATACAAAGATTCTAATGACAGAACCTGATTTTATGAAAAGGAAACTTAAGGAGTCAACTTGTATTTTATTGAACAGAGAATGCAATTTTGCAAATTGCTCAATTGGTATTGACCATATTTGGCTAAATTTATTGAAAAAGGAGTTGGAACTTGGAAATTTCTATGCGAAGTAAAACTATGTTAGCTATGTTTTTTAAATACTGTCAATGTGACAATTCTTGAATTTCACCAAATAACTATCAACAAAATATTTCTCTCGATTTTCATTGAGCGTCTGAAGAAGGAGTCTGATATAAGGCTGGTTTATGCTGGCTGGTAACTTTAACTTAATCATATATATATAATATATATAGACATTTATTTTTAGTGTTACGCTTTATAATCAGACTCAATAATCCGTTAACTTATTAATTATTATTATTAATAATATGAAAACGGATTATCCCGTCTCAGTATCAACCATAGCGTTAGAAATCTATGTTTCAATTTTTAAGTTAGGGAATAAGTTAAAGTTACCAGCCAGCATAAACCAGCCTTTAGACTCCGAAACGTTACGATATAGTTGTTTCTTCGTTGATGTTGTTTCGTTGTTGTTTGTTAGGCAACATTGTTCAATTGATTGCTTCTGACAAATATCCTCTGTTTCTTACGCAGAAGCAAATCATAAAATAATTAATTTTTATTTTATAGATATTTTTCAGAGTTTGGGAGAGAAAACCCAGAAAAAAACCGTTGAATATCTTTTTAATGGAAGGAACTTGGCGACTTGAAATTTGCAGGGTAGGTTCCATGCCTGAATGCGACGGAGTTAGTGGGAAAAATCCGCCCAATGGTTTTGAAGATGTAACCATTTGAAATTTTATTTTCCCAACACATATTTCCAAAACTGCAATTCCAATCGGATTGAAATTTGGTATTTGGGATTGGGTGTGAGATGTATGATATGTGTTGCGCGCTGCTCCAGAGTTGTTGGACCCTTTGGTCCAACCATCTATTGTTCTCCCACCTTGCTGCCTTGAGAAAGATGCCACAGGCCATTCAGGTCCAGTGAGATCCGTGGAAGCTGCTCGCGTCGCCAATGAGTCCGCCACCTCATTGCCTTCATGCCCGAGTGGGCCGGATCCAGATGAGCTGTAGCCTGCAGCGCTGTCCCAGTTGAGCAAGTGTAGTCTGGCAGTCCTGCGGAAACAGGGATGTGCAGTTGTAGGAAGCCGAGGCCTTGAGGGCGGCTTGGTTATCCGAAAGGATCTTAATTGATCTGAGAGATGGAATGAGCTTCGCGCAGTGATCATTGGCGTAAATTTCTGCTTGAAAGACAATCGCAAATGTATCCAGCATGATGGAATCTCCATTAGCAATTTTCCAACCACTGACCACTTGGGTGGTAACGGGATCCATCTGTGAACCACCAGAGAACACTCAAGCAGTGGGGTTCCAGAGATAGCTCTGTCTCTGCTGGACATGAACCTGACCATATCAGGCTCATTGCGCAGATCTCTGGAATTTCGCAAGCTTGAATTGAGATTGCACATTTAAAAAGCATTTCCACCAAGCAATACTGCCTTGCGATTTTTGGTTTCACCACCATCACGTACAGCCAGTGAAGCTGTTTCGGAGCCAGTCCCCACCGCTTTCCACAAGAGTCGTTGACATTTTACGATGCTATTATTAATTTAATAACAGGGCGAAATATTAGTCGACAACAAATATTCCCTCGGCTTCGTGATCCAAACTAGTCTCCAAAGAGGAAAGTGCATAAGGCTCTTCCAAGCTGGCGTTGGTAAGACTCCCGTGTTATTCACAGCGTCCCCATAGATTTTAAGTTTCCTAGAGTTCTTAGGGAGGTCGTTCAGTAGCTGTGGTATGTTGGTGATTGCAAACAAGCATAAGACCGGTTGGCACTTTCCTATTTGAAGGCGATGAAGTGACTAGTTTGGATCACGAGGGAATATTTATTGATGTTTAATGGAACAATTTCTTGACATGTGTCATTAGTCTATTATCAACTAGCACAGTCATCTCGGTGCTATTATTAGTTATCATTGACGATAGGGCTTTTCGGAAAATGTGATGAGGTTAATTCGAACAGTAGGTCAAAAATTCTTCATTTCTCTTTCCCTCTTCTTTGTTTTTTTAAAATTACTATTTGAAGGAATTTTTTCTATTAAAAGTGATATTAAAATTTTGCAGAATTGACTTTTATCCTTTGATGAAATATACTAATTGATAATTATTTCAGGTGGAGAGAACCGGCTTGGAAGAAACAATTTTCGAGGATGTTTGTATGACCTTGAATTCACTCGCAACATTGGAAGGTTTCAAAATGGTGAGCCTTTCGCTGGTGACTGCGGCAGTATACAAGTTGACTTCTTGTCGTTTATTATTATCTGACCAGAATTACAATGGTCTTGACCAAAGAATTTTATTGAATGTTAGTTCGGATGATGTTTACTTTGCGTTGAAAAAAGACTGATATTTAATTGTCTCTTTATTTGTCCAAGATGTTTGATGTTATTTGCGCGGATGTTTAAGTAATTTATTGTAGAATGAGTTGCAACTAATAGATAATTGTTAAGTTTTGGCCAAATTGAAAGATTCCAACTAAGATTGATGTTTTTTAACCAGCCTAGGTTTATGGCTGTGATGTATGAATTCAAGGAATTTGTTGGAAAAAACTGTAATATAATATGGAAGAATTTGAAAAATTTTAAATTGAATTATCTTGAAGTAAAGATCTTAATATTTTAATGTTTTACAATTATAACTGACAATCTGAGCAAGAGTTTTAAAACAATTACTATTTTTGACCAAATTATTCAAATTGTAATAAACTGACTAAATGAGTGTTTACATTAATTCATATCGTTTTTTTTTGGCGCTCTTGTTTGTCGGAACAGAGTGCTTATCAATTTACCCAAATGTAGTGGTTTAGTAACCGTTGAATATGATATGGGATTTCTGTTAGGATTTAAATCACTAAAAATATTACACGCTCTCATGAGTTGTAACACAATCACCATAACCGATCAACATTAATATTTCAATACGATCTTTTTGGCGCTCTTGTTCTGCGGAACAGAGTGCTTATCAATTTGTCCGTAATTTTCGAATTTTTGGCTAAAAATAGTCTTAAATAGTCTTGTCCTGTAAATGGGTAAAACTGTTGGACAATAAAGCTATTATTATTATTATTATTATTAAACGATTTGGTTCGACCCACTGATCAAGAATCCGTGGTCAAAATCGATTTTGTCCGGCAGACCGTAGATACGATAACTCTCGAACGGAATGAGGAGTTGAAATTTTCAGAGTAGTACCAATATGATACGAAATATTTTTGCGCGCATGTTCTAGGGAACGGCGTGCTATCATTTTGCGTAAACGCCAGCCGACCGTTGCCACGATAACTTTCGAACGGAAAGAGATAGCGATTTGAAATTTTCAGGGTAGGTTTCGCATACAAATGTGACGGACAAGTTCATTAATGGGCGTAATCGGCCTAACGGTTTCCGAGTATGAAGTTGTTTTCGAACAATACAAAACCGATCGAATTGAAACTTGGTAATTAGTTGTATAATGCCAACACAAATATTTGTGCGGAATATCGGGCGGATCGTATCACTGGAAAATTAAAAAAAAATTATTGAACATACGTGTAAAAATATTATGTATCTCGGAAACTATCCGTCCGATATTACTGAAATTTTGTAAGATCTTTCAAATCCTAATTCTAAAGCCAAATTTGAACACGGTCGGATCTATATTGTAGCACTTACAGAAGAAATACTTGAAACCGAGAATCGTTGGGCAAGTTCGCAGTATCTGGCAAACAACGTTAAGAATTTTATTTTGGGAAAATTTGTGTAAATGGGGAGACGTCTCGCAACTGAAACTTTGGAACGGTAAAAAGGATTTCAGAAAGAAATTTTGTTCACGTCCGGACCCCGAATCGCGACAAAATCGATAGTCGAAAAGTATAGTGATGGATGCACGCTCCAAAGTAGGACTTACTGGAGAATTTATGTCGAAATATCGATCCGCTCAATAAACTATGTGGGATTTTCTTTTTCGAAACGTTAATATTCGAAATCGATGTAAGGATTGTTGGTATTTTTCGGAGGAATTTCAATTTCTTTCGACCAATTAAAAAATTCTAAATCTGTCCGGTTGGATTAGAATGGACGAGGTTTTAAATTTTTTACGCAAAATGTGCCGATACGAACCGTTTTCGAACGGGAAACTTGGCAAAAGCTGGAGATTAGAGATAAAAACCTTCGAAGAATATGTAACATGATGATATTTTCCAGAAATTAGACAGCTGAAATATTAGAAATCTGAAAAAATGGAAAAAGTAAGAAAATTCATTCATATTCCCCTTTCATCGCAGAATCTACACACAGCTAAATTATAGCGCGTATGTTAATTTGCTGGACTCGTAAGATGAAGGGATCACTTCCCGTAGCCGTAGTTTTTCTTTTTCGTTTTTTGCGCGCATGTTCTGGGAAACCGTGTTCCCAAATATCTGTAACGTTCGAAAAGGGTCTCAAACGATTAGGATCGACTCTCTGATGAAGGATTTAAGGCCAAATTTTATTATCTGCAGCCGGCCGTCGCCACGATAACTTGAGAACAGAAAGAGATAGCAACTTGAAATTTTCAGGGTAGGTGGCGTGTACAAATACCACGAAACAGTTCGTTAATGGGCATAATCGGTCAAACGGTTCCCGAGTACCGATTTTGTATTCAAACAATACAGATCGAATCGAATTGAAACTTGGTAACTAGTTGTAGAATACCACTAAGACGTATGTAAAATTTTGTGAGGATCGTATCACTAGAAATTTTTTTTTTTTTTAATATTATTTATCTCACTATAACTTGTGAACGGAAAGAGATAGCGACTTGTAATTTCAAGGGTAGGTTGCGCCTCCGAATGCGACATTTGAGTTTGTTAATAGGCATAATCGGCCATACGGTTTTGGAGTTATATCTATCTAAAATTTTGTTCATAATTCCACAATTACTCAAAAAATACCAAACCGATACCCATAAAACATGGTAATTAGTCGAAGAATGCCGACATAAAGACTTACCTATTCAAAAAAATATGTATCTCACGATAACTTGAGAACGGAAAAGGATAGCGACTTGCAATTTTTATGGTAGACTGCGCATCCGAATGCGACATTTGAGTTCGTTAAAAGGCACAATCGGCCAAACAGTTTTTGAGTTATACTTATCTGAAATTTTGTTGTTATTTTCCTATAACTCAAGAAATACGAATCCGATCCAATTCAAACATGGATAATTGTAGAAAGCCGACGCGCAAATTTTTGCGAAATTTCGTGAGGATCTGTATCACTAGAAAATTTTAAAAAATTCATTGAAAAAAAATCTATATCTCAGAAACTATCTGTCCGGTGATATCGCTGAACTTTGTGGGAGCCTTCAAAACGTAACTTTACTTAGCAGGTTTTAAATTTGAACACGATCGATCAGTCTTGGGTGAGTTCAGTAGCTGGATGGGTGACCGTTGCCACAATAACTTCCGAACGGAAGTAGATAGATAGAGAATTTTCAGGATAGGTTGCGCATCCGAATAGGACAGTTAATTATTATATATTATATTTAACGAATTTCAATTCCGATAGAATACATAATACATTGTGACAGATTTCAAAATTCTGTGATCTTAGACGATTCTCTCATTATTGAAGAGTGTCCAATAGAGGTGAATAGAAAATAGAACATGCGTGCAAGTGCCCCTGACTTCACGCAAGTGCTTGAAACAATTTTTTTTTGACAAATTTTTTTCTACAAAATCTTCCTCAGTTCTGATATTCAAAGGAAGGCACTTAAAAAGTTTAATACAGGGTGTGGCAGAACCAATTGAGCAGTTTGGCGTACAGGTGTTCGGGCGGTACAGGTGTTAGAATAGGCAGCTGCAGTAGGTCTCCTTTTGTTCCCAACATGGTTTGGACGTGAGTACATCGTGGCTTTGCCGTGCTTGCATTTTATGAGAACAACCGATCTGTAATTGCGACGCAAAGACCTTTTGGGAGACGGTTCCGCGCAATGCTGTTCCTATATACTCCGAACACAATTCGGTCCTGGATTCGGCAGTTGAAGGAAACTATGAATAGGTACACATGGACGAGGAAGACCCATCAGAACTCCAGAAAATATGGAGCTAGTGAGAGCAGCAGTCTTTGTGAGGTGACGTGGGGTGGCCTGCGCTGTCGCCCGATTTAAGCATATGCGACTTCTTTCTTTTTGGAGATATCTTGAAGAAAAAGTGTTTAAATGTCGCCCGCAAAACATTCTACAGCTAAAGGAGCGGATTGTTAAAGAAGTAAACGCGATACCTCGCGCAATAATGTGTCAACGGGCTTTTCAAAACTTCAGATATTGGCTCCAGCAATGTATTGCAGCTAACCAGCCGCTTTCTTGAAGACATAATTTTTAAAATGTGGGAAAGCCCTGTGGACAGGAGCTTTGGCGTTCTTGTTCAAACCTTGACAAATCATATATCTCCGAAAGTATTGGTTTCTCAGAGTTGGGAATGATATAAATGGATTCTTATGATACAACTGCATCATAAAAAAAATCAAATTCAAAAGTGTCATTTAAAAAAAAACAAGAGTGCTAAAAATTATTACAAATCCGAAACCACCAGACTGATTCTATCCAATAACAAACTTATTCGAGATATTCACCTCAAATGTACTCTGAAAATTACATTTTATCAATTGAAACTTAGCCAAGATTCCAGTTTTGTTTTTGCTGAAGATATTCTGAATCTAATTTGATCAACTTATCAAAGAGGAGGTACGAAGAACGAGTTCTCCTATCGATTGAGGGCCGACTCACAGACCAGTAATTACTGGTCTGTGGGCCGACTATGAATACGCATATATACGGCCCTTATTCTGTATTGGACACCCTTAATCGAAATTACCATGGTAAATTATGTTGTCCATTCTCCTGTATTGGACACTCTTAATTCAAATTTACCAAGGTAAATTCGAATTAAGTGTCCAATACAGGAGAATGGACAACATAATTAACCATGGTAAATTCGATTAAGGGTGTCCAATACAGAAGAATGGACAATAGAACATACGCGCAAAAGCTTCTGACTTCACGTCAGTGCTTGAACCAATTTTTTATTCGTGATTTTTTTAAAATTTTCTAGGGGTGCGGTTCTTAAATTTTTTTTTTTTCGTCATTTTTTCAAATTTTCTAGGGGTACGGTTCTTACAAAATTTTAAACACGTCTTTATGTTGATTTTCTACAACTAGTTACCAAGCTTCAATTCAATCGAATATTTATTTTTTGAGTTATCAAGGAAATAATATTCCAGGTGGATATAACTCGGAAACTGTTAGACCGATTATGCCCAAAAAAGGAACTCAACTCTCTCTTTCGGATACGCAACCTACCCTGAAAATTGCAAGTCCCTATCTCCTTTCGTTCGAAAGTTATCGAGGCAACGGTCACCCATCTACTGAACTAACACAAGAATGCTCTAACCTCCAACAATATTTAACCGATCGTATTAAAACTTGAAACTTGGCAGTAGAGTTAGGTTATGAAGGCTCTTGCAAAATTTCAGCAATTTCAAACGAATAGTTAATGATATATAGATTTTTTTTTTTTATTTTCAATGATTTATTAAAAATTTTCTACAAATGCTATCCTCACCAAATTTTGCAAACATTTTCGCGGTGGCATTCTACAACTAATAACCATGTTTGAATTAAATCGGTTCAGTATTTTTCGAGTTAATGAGGAACAAAAAACCACCAAATTTCAGATGGCTATAACTCTAAAACCGTTTGGCCGATTATGCTCATAAACAAACTCAAATGTCGCATTCAGATGCACAACCTAACCTGAAATTTTCAAGCCGCTATCTCTTTCCGTTCTCAGGTTATCGTGACAACAAAAATATTTTTTAATACTTTTCTAGCGATACGATTCTCACAAAATTTCACAAACGTGCTTAGGTTTATATTCTACAACTATTCACCAAGTTTCAATTCGATCAGATCTATATTGGTTGAAAACAAAATTATTACTCGGAAACCACTGGGCTGATTATGCCCATTAACGAACTTGTCCGTCGTATAGAGATGCGCCACCTACCCTGAAAATCTCAAGACGCTAGCTCTTTCCGTTCTCAAGTTATCGTGGCAACGGCCGGACAGAATCAAATTTGACCTCGAATTCTTCATTGGGGAGTCGAACCAAATCGTTTGAGACCATTTTCGTAAAAAAATTCGAGAGTTACAGACATTTGGGCAAAATGATAACGCGATGTTCCCCAGAACAACGCGCAAAAAATAGGGTTCTAATTTTAAAAACAGAAGTTATGACCAATTTTTTATCACAATTTTGGACACCCTGTGATAATATTTCCGAAATTCAAAAGATGCATGACCATTCCACATTCTTCCTCTTCGATGTGGTAAAAACGGTTCACGCTCAGGATGTTTGAAATAAGAATAATGAGCATAATACCGACTAAACATTTTTGACTTTTTTTCCGGTTTTTTTTCGATATTTCGAAAACTATTCACTCCCTGTATAACCGGAAGTGCTTGGGCTCCGAAAATATTTTAGATCTGTAGAGAATTTCAAGCGATATCATAATCCAAATGTTCAGAGTTCAAATATGTCCAGTTCCCCAGAAAGTCTAATAATAGGCACTCGAATTTGGGAAACCCTGTATTAGTGAACCAATGTGAATTATGTAGTATACAGAAAATCTTCATCTTGCTATGATGAAAAATCTATATAGCTGTATTTTTTAATAACTCATTTTTTCGTAGCCCTGTATGTACATACAAAATTTTAGCGAGAGGCGTAATTTTTTTTTCGCATCTATAATACCAATATATAAAGAATATCCTTTATACAATGGTAATTGTGAAGTCGATATTCTTCACAAAATACCAAATTCAAGTTGATTAGATCTGTAATATTGGAAATATCGGGGAAATAAAATATCAAATAGGTATATTTCCCAAAAACTATTAGGCAAATTTTGCCTATTGACGAACTCAACCGGCGTTGCGGTCCATTTTCGTCCCAAAATTACAGACGTTTACGCAAATTACTTGGTATTTGCGCGAAAAAATATAATCTTTCACATCTTTGAAAGACTTAAATTCTTCAAACCTTCATAGGTGAAAACCGACAACGCAAAGCTTTCTCTACATTTCTTGAAAAAATATTCTGGGGAAGGAAAGAAATATATACGTTTAAAAAGTAGATATAATTAAATAATATCTTACACTGAAATACACCTAGTTCTATGAAATGCAAATCATATTTGCCAGAACTAGCCTACTAAAACACATTAATAATTTAGTACAACCTCTCAAGTCAAATATTAAGATTTTACAATACTTTTAATACAATGTCTTCTGTACTGTTGATGTTGAGCGATTCGAATGTACCTTTTTACACTTTTTACATTACCCCAACACGAATTTAAACTAATATCTCAGTTCTTATTCATCGATAATCAATAAAAAACTTAACAGAATGGAACTACACATAAAATCAGATCACTTCTTCCAACACATCTTTGGAAATCGAAAAAGGACAAATAAAAGACGCATTCTAAATAAATTATATATAAAAATATAGAACACTATCAAAAATACAAAATCATTTCTGATGTATTGAAAGTGAATTATTTCAAAAGGGCTCTTATCAACTATTACTGAACTGTACACGAAAAATTACAGTATGGACAACAGTAAGTAAAAAGCTCTAAAGTAGTATACATCATTATAAATGTCATTTTCATTGTATCACACACTAGAAAATACTATTCCATTTCGGATTTCTTCACAAAAACGAAACCATTGTCCATGCATGTTGCTTAAAATATCGACACAACCAAAAATATCTCAAAGAAAAATATTTTCTTTCAATAGTTAAACCATTTTTAATTTCTCAAGAAACATCCATACTCTCTAATTTCTGTAACAAATTTAGAATTAAATTATTTGAGTTTCCTCCTTTACAATTCGACTATTTGCGAATTTCCCTTCGATACTGGGATCGTTGTCACATTGATTAATCACTGGCGACGTTTAATGTCCATAAAACCTCAACTATGGTTTAGGCACAATTCATTCCATCGGGCCTCAAAGAACTGTCTCATCATGTGACCTGCTTTGCCTACCGGACTGTCATCTTCGTTGAATATTTCACAGTTGTTGAAGATTTGTCTGACATCAGCAACAAATTCCTCCCTACTTTTATAGCTGCAAGAATATAATTTGAAATTTATTATATGGAAATTGAATCTATATCCAAAACACTGATGAAGCGAGGATCTTAAGCGCGCTTCTTTATTTCATGATCAATATATTTCACTGATTTACAACACAGTACACTAATGAAATTCATGATTATTAGAAATCTGTTATATTTTATCAAAATTTCAAATGAGAATATTCCCAAAATTATGTAGAATGTATATTCATTCGAATAAATTCGCTAATCCATCGAATATTCAAAGAACGTTATTTTTCTATGCTAATCTATAGATTTTTAATCCAATTTAGTTAATCTGTCAAAGTAACGTTGTTTATAGACTGATTATTTTCCTTGTGAGGGATTGGAAAAGAGCACTACAGGGCGGCGATCCAATAAAGGGAGCTGAATAACAGAACCGATCTGCGTCTACGTCTGCCATAATTCGACTGTTATCCCGCCGGTATCTATCAATATTTCTTTTATTGAAACGATTTATTATGTCATCTTCAATATGATGACAGCAAGCGATATCGACGAATAGTCTTTGAGATACTGAATTTTTTTTTTCGTTTTCTAGTCTACCATGCTCTTCTTGTCGGTATTTTTCAACTATCTACCGAGTTCGTGCCAAAAATGAGTATTGTATCATCGTAAAAATCTTGTTTACGGACGGACAGAATTAAATGTCGCTACGGATTCTTCATCAGTAACTCAAATGGAATCGTTTCATTTGAGTTACTGATGAAGAATTCGCAGCGAAATATTTGAACTTTTTAACGAGATATAATAATAATCGTTTATTCAATAGCTTTAGCTAATACAATTTCCTTACATGTACTATTGAAAAAGACAAGCGTTTATGAATGTAGGAATTATATTTCCATCCTGATAAATAGTAGACTTAAGATTTGCTCTACTGGTGCAGATAACATTTACCGTTCGTACCGATAATTCAGACGTATTTCTGTATTCTATTCCTGTCTGAAGAAAACCCAACCCATCCTCATGACATGCAATAATTAACTCTGGAGTCACCTTGAAGCCCACTAAGCCATCTAGTCACAGAATACTTTCCCCTGAACAGGAAATCGCTAAGAATATATTAGTGTTAGTTGTCTCATACATTTTGGAGCAACACGTATCTTGCTTAGTGGGAGATCAATTTCTTGGAACTATAGTGTCCCTCTAGGGATCATTACCGTGAAACCCCATTGGTCCCAGCGAAGGATTTACCAATCAGCGGTGAACACCACCTTGGTAGTACAACTCTAGCGCAGGGAGAGTGGTTGAGTCGGGGGGTCGTATTGGTGGAGTAGAGCGCGATTGAGGTCAGTACGGGGTTTTGAGGGAATCCGTTAGACGCATTAAGGAATTTGAATCCTTTTTAGACGTTCGGAAGAAGGTTAGACGGGAGCATCTTCCAGTATAATCTTTTCAGCTTTTTCAATAAGTGCCGGAAAGGTCATCTCACTAGGCCGCTTCAGACGTGGGTCGTCTTCAAGCGACTCTCTGCCTTGCTTCAAAAGCCCATGCCACTTGTAAAGAAGTGTTTTTCCAGGGCAAGCTTCCCCGTAAACCAATGGCATCTCTTGCATCATGTTTTGAACAGTTGTTTAGTCAGGAACTGTATAACAGTGCGGTGTTCTATTTTCACCTCGTTTCCAATATTCTTCCCGATTGAGTTGCTTGATAGGCGACTAATGATCCAATTACTTAAGATAAAACTTGGTATTTTACTAATAATGAGTCATAGAACCCGTCACAACTGAAAATACCCTCACCACAAACTCCCATATATCCTCTCCATTCCACAAACTTAAAAACGAACTCTCGGACTTGAGTACCTGATTCAGTTCTGAAAATAAAATGTGTATTTACAGAATGATCGTTTTTAAGGGCTTGGGCCGTATCAAGATTAATTTCGAGGAATACTTTTGTTAAAAAAAATCATCTTTTAAAACACTGTACTATTTGAAATGATATTTCCACATTTTTTTGGGAAATCTAACCAAACAAAGCTACTTACTACATTTCTTGTAATCTCTTCTTGATAGTGGACAAGTCCATTGGCGTTTTTATGATTTTTTTGTATGTTGGAAACTGCTTTGTATTGACTGGCAACAAAAATGGCCAAGCATCATCATGACACTCTAAATCTTCCAGGATACTCTTGCAAGGAACAAGCTCTTTTATCTGCTTCTTTGAAACTCTGTCCTTCTTGGGGGTCTGGGAAGACGGAGACATTGTGTTTGAGATGCTTGAATTAGATATATCGCTCTGGTTGCAATTCGTTGTTGTTGATTGGTCTTCGTTGGTCGCCACAGAACTGTGGGATGGTGCTGGGCTAAAATAATGAATAGGAATAATTCAATAATAGGGGTTGGGTTAGAGGTTTCTTCCAAAATGAATAATAATTTTGCTTACTAGATTTTTAGATGAATGTAACTCGTTACGAATTTTCAGGTTATATTAGTAAGGGTACCCTAAGTTATTGGTGGCGGTTCTATGGCCAGCGTGCCACGAAATTTTGGAAAAACTGACTTGAGGTCAGTCAGCTTTGGCACGCTGACCCTCAGACGATGACAGTTTCACGTTTCACTTAATCTTTTAGGTTAGAATTCCATATTGTATCAAACAATTGAATTATTTTATTGAGTTTCTTTACATGAATATTGGATTGGGTTTGTTTAATGTTATCAGAGGTCGAGTTGGGTAGTGAAGCTAGACTTTGCCTGGTTAGTATCGTTGTATTATATATAACAGTACATAATAAAGGCTCTTCATTATTAGTATTATTAATTACCTGGGTGGAGGATGCTCAGATGACTCGTTCTCTTTTGGTGTCTTATTATTGTTCTTTTTCACCTTCTTCTGCGGTTTCTTCGAGATACAATTCAAACAGTACCACTTTCCACGAGGTATCTTTGTTATGGGCGGTTGTAAGCAGTCTAGATGGTATGCACGTGGACAAAGATCGCAAAGAACAAGCTTGGTGCCGGTTGTTGCTTGCTTTTTACCACATACGATACAGTTTCTTTCTCCTGTAGCTTTGTTCATACATTCATGGCAGTACCTGAAAATAAGTATAGAAATAACACTTCTGCATAATGGAGATAATTTATTGTGGAAGGGACATCCAGGTAAAATAATTCTTTTTCCCTGATAGGTTTGTAGGCTATATGAAGCCCCTGAGTGATGTAATGAGAATTCACTGCTCTGGCGAACTAAAAAGTTCTGTTTCATCAAGACAGTAGATCATATTTTTCATTTTAAACTGTGCCGTTTCAAAATTTTATAAAAATGTCAAAACTGAAGGTGAAATTACGGTTGTTTATCATGGGATGACAACTTTAATCAATTCAAGCAATGAAAGGAGTGATGGGTTTGATGAATATTTAAAAGACAAACAATATGTAAATTCATAAGTAGGGTATACACACGAAAGAGCAGCATTGCTGCAGCTAAAAGACAATAAGAGACAGAAACAGGCAGCACATCTGGAATTAGTCCTCCTCGGACTAGAGCACAAAGGAATGAGTCTTTTTTTTTGTTTTAAAAATACTGTTTGTTGTGTGACAATAAAGCATGTAAAGCTGCTGAAATGAAAAGAGCGCAGTATCTTCGGTGTATTGTCCTAAATTTCAACACTCGCCGTTAAAAACAAGTGTGGCAGGGCAATACACTGGGGCTGGAAATGGATGAATAATAGTTTGCAACCAATCCAGTCTTTACTGTCACCAGCTCCAGAGCAACTGATGTCTGCAATTTTTAGTAATAGCAAGAAAGGGCGTGGGTGTAGAAAAGTAGGATTGTTTTGTTCACCAGTCTCTGCCAATAGGTCTTTTGCATGTATTTTTTTTATTATCGGAATCGATTATTATATCCATAACAATAATAAAAAAGTTCAACCGCCGACAAAAATTTCAATTTTCAACGAGAAAACGATCATTCAAATTTGGTTGCACATAATAGCTGTTCAAACGATCGATACTCGGCGCCTCTCCCTGACGTAACCCGTCATATCTACTCTATCTCTCTTCTCCGAGTCCGTTTCACTCTTATAGCGAATTCCATTGGCTGAACCAGTGGTGCACTGAGTGCAATACATGTTGCACTGGTTTCCCGATGGACGTCAAAATGGTCGACGAAATTCTCCAATGCAATACGATTCATGCACTCAGTGCGCACGAGTTCTATCAACGGAATTCGCTTTTAGTCTGTAACAAGCAGATGGACTCGCCGAGGGTAGATTTTGATTAGGTCTCTCTCTTCTCGTGTCCGTTTCACTCCTTGTTTCGCTGTAAAAAGCAGATGGTCTCACCGAGGGTAGATTTTGATTAGGTCTCTCTCTTCTCGTGTCCGTTTCACTCTTTGTTTCGCTGTAAAAAGCAGATGGTCTCGCCGAGGGTAGATTTTGATTACGTCAGCCGTCATAGCAAACGATTCTACCTATCAGAAGCGTTTCACCCCCTTTGAATTTGCTACCTGATGTTCCGATTTTCAATACCGAAATATTCAAACTTTATAAATTTTGAAAGTTGATGAGGACATACATGATGATCTGATATTGAAGTAGATTCAGAAAAACATAAACATAAGGTATTTCGTGTTACATGCAAGAGACCTATTGTCAAAGCCACTCTTGCACTAATGTTGAATCAAATGCAACAGATTAAGATTATTTCGAAATCAATGAAGATCTAACTGATATATCTCTTTTGTTGCGAGCAAGACAAATTTAGCAGGAAGGTGCGAGCCAGGAAGTAACAAGTGATCATGTACATAGAAGTTGATGATGAATATTGTAATTTTCTGTATATTAATAATATATTGTCCAATTAAATTTTCTTCATCGAAATATAGAATTTCCTTCATCGAAATATAGCGTAGAGTATTCCTACTGGGGAAACCACGTTAAAAAAAAATTGGTTCAAGCCCTGTGGACAGGAGCTATTGGGCGCATGTTCATCTTCCTTGTGGCCCGTACTGACCAGTAAAGAAAAAAAGCAGTATCATGTTGAATACCTTAATATTATTGATTATTATATAATAATCGATGATCTCCAGAAATTGAAATCGTATAGAGCCAAAATTTTGCACAATGTTGCAAAATACTACAATTGACGTTAGTACAAGTTTTTGTTGCATTCTGATGAATAGTTCACGAAAAAAAAAATTTTTTTTCGAAAAAATTAAAAGAAATATTTTTTTAAAAATTACCAACATTTCGATCATAACAGAATTTTGCCAAAAGTTGCGCGTTTATATCCTCGAACTGACTACCAAGTTTCGATTCAACATCTTCTTTAGTTCCTGAAATATCAGGGAAATAACCTCAAAATTTTAAATGTCTATAACTCCTAAACCGTCCGGCCGATTTTGCCCGTTAACGAACTTAACCGTCGCATTTTGATCAGAAACCTACCCTGAAAGTTTGAAGTCGATAGGATCTTCGGTGCTCCTGTTATCGTGCCTACGGCCGGAAAACCGGCCGGCCTGCCGGCCGGACGGCACCCAAAAATCTGACACCGGATTCGTGATCAGGGAGTCCGAATTAGTCTATTAGCCAATTTTCAGCTCGAAATTCGAAAATTACAGACATTTGGACGAAATGATAGGACGATGTTCCCCTAGAACATGCGCCCAAAAAGGACAGATATCTTATTTTCAGAGAATTTCAACCCCGAAACAGTTTGGCCGATTATGCCCATTATTTTTATTTATTTATTTGTTTTATTTATTTAAAAAATACAACTACAAATCAACTGACAAGGTTGTTATCGTAGATGGTTTTTTAACAGTAACTTAAACTTAGGAAAATTATCACAGTTTTTGAAAGGTAACTTATTAAATTTAACTGTACTAGAGTACAGCGGAGAACTCTTGGCTAATTCTGTATTAACCTTCTTCAGATAACAGTTATTCTTGTTTCTTGTGTGGATTTGATGTACATCACTTACTTGTTTTAGTAAAATTTCACTTTTTATCGTATTATTCTTGATTCTGTAAACTAGATTGCATTGATTTAATTCCACTAGTTTATTAAGTTTTAAAAAAGGCATCATTCTATAAAGTTCGGATGTCGGAGTGTCAAATGGAAGCTTAAATAGAGATTTTAAACACTTGTTCTGCAATCTTTGAATGCGATTCAGGTTGTTTTTTGAGGTAACTCCCCAAATTACTGCCAGGTAACTTAGTACAGACTGAATGTGAGCCGAATACACAAATTTTTTACAATCATCTGTTAAGAGATTGCCAATCCGTCTAAAGGCCCCAGTTAAACCAGATAGCTGTTTCATAATGGCATTCACATGTTCGTCCCAAGACATATTGTCTGACAAATGAAGACCCAAATATTTGGTAGTTTTAGCTTGTTTTACAGGTATTTTATCGATGAATAATTTAGGTGGTCTAGAGATCCTGTTTTTTGGTTTGAAATACAAAAAGACTGTTTTTTCCTTGTTCAATATTAATTTGTTGTTGTTGAGCCACATACTTAGTTTTTTAAGGTCTTTGTTAATGGAATGTTGTAGTGTTTTAGAGTCTTTTCCACTGTATAGTATCACCATATCATCAGCAAACATGAAATATTTTCCTAATAGCCCTGCATTACATATGCTCTCCACAAATAGCAAGTAAAGGATTGGTCCTAGCACACTTCCTTGCGGTACACCACTTTTTATTTTCATTTTTTTACTTTTGCAGCCATCGATCTGTACATACTGACGTCGGTTTGTTAAGAAACTTTGAAACAGTCGAAAAGCTGGACCTTGTATACCCAATTTCTTCAGTTTTTTCAAGAGTATTTTAATATTGATGGTATCGAATGCATTGCTGAGATCTATAAATATGGCTACGACGTTTTCACCTTTATCCAATCTTTCAATTACATTTTTGATAACGAACTACACTGAAAATTCCAAGTCGTTCTCTTTCCGTTCGAAAGTTGTCGTGGTAACGGCAGGACAGGATCTTATTTGACCTCGAACTTTTCATAAGTGAGTGGAACCTAATCGTTTGAGACCATTGTCGGCAAAAAATTCGAAAATTACAGACATTTTGGCAAAATGATAGCATGCGCGAAAAAACGAATTTTTTTAAGTATACACACTGAGGATTCAATCAGCTGTATTTACGAGGTATTGGAAGCTCTTGTGGGAGCATACACAAAATTATGTTTCTCTATTTCAGTATCGTAATGAGTCCATTCCAGCACTAAAAACAGTGCTGGAATGAACTCATTCCAGCATTGTTTCTAGTAATTTTTTTCGTTTTGTGGTAGTCAGCACCGACATTTGATGCTATCAAATTTCAACACACGTCAATTATCAATATAATATAATCTGGATATAGTGAAATAATTGTCGAGGAAAAAGATTTATTTCGATTGAAAAATAAGGTACTAGAGATTTCCTTCTTGCTAATTTTGAATAATTCATGCTATTAGCAAACTGTTTTAAATCTGATCTCCATGCCCTACGTATGATTCAAATTCAAATTCCGTAATCTGTCAACTTTGGTAACAGTCACATCAAACCAAGTGCCAAGATACAATACAAAAGTCACTAGGATGTATAATCCGGATTTTTGATTAAATTTCAATAGTATTTTACAAAACTTGCCTGAAATAGAGAAAATATCGTCTAATACTCGTTGCAGAAGGCAATTCCAACACTCATGCGTTCAAAAACTCGCTCCTTTGTCGCTCGTTTTCAAATTTCGCATTCGTGTTTGAATAGGAGCCTATTCTGCAACTTGTATTAGAATATACTATTCTTTTCCGGCACACTTTTCTATGTTAATGCTTAGATTGTGCTATACATGTAAGATTTCAACATTAGAAATAAATTTATGATTACAGTCAAATGATTCATGTAAAAATTAGTTTTGAATATCATTATAAAACAGACAAAGGTATATGATATACTCAGTCAGGCAATAGAATGGAGTACCAGGACAAAATTATTATGAGATGACGATAACATTTTAGCATCATATTCTTACCAGTCTCCTTCTGGAATATTTTCCATCTTGGGTTTGAAGCAATAGGTATGATATCCCCTATCACATCCGTCACATAATAAAAGTTTGTCTTCATTGTCGCCACTATGACAGAATTGACAGTTCTGCAAAAAATAATAAATTGAAGATTAATTCGATATTGAAAATTGCAGCAATAAGTTATTCCAACTGAAAATTACGAAGAATTAAGTGAATACGGCAAAATGATTAGCGATTAGTAGCTAACGAACAATCTACATATTTGCAAATTATAAAACACGCAGATGCAGCAAGATGAATTAATACAATTGAGGAGTAACTTTTCAAAACGCATTATGTCCAATTTGGGAGAAATTGACTTTGAAGCGGATTCAGAAATGATTTCTATTGCTCTATAGCCCTATGTAAACAAAATCTTCCAAATGGCATTATGTCCCTGTGTAATTCAAATCCAAAGTATGTAAGCCGTTTGTTTGTTTACGTTTGTATTTTTAAAACAAATAAAATATAACCAAAAAAATTTTTTTACGATTTGCTCATGTTAATTAGGTTACAGGCCAACACTTACTGTGCAGACTGTTTTCTCTAAATTTATAATAAATCGCAACAAACAGCATTATGTTCAATTTCAACCACAACAAAACGCATTATGTACAATGGGATGAATCAAAACGGATAAGTCCAAACGTTTTTTACATTTTCTGTGTATATCTGATCAATATTGATTTAAATGAGATTAGTTATTACCTTTAGATGTGAATTTCTATCAAACAAACTAGACGTACTCAAATTATAAGCCAGGGTGGAAGAAAAAATCGTTTTTCGTTGATTTCCAATAAAATGGTTTTTGGACTAAATGCGTATTGAAAAGTTGCTCCTCATTTGATATCCGTGTTGTTAGAATGACGAAATATAAATTTTGTATTACCCCTCTCCTCTTTTATTGGATAACGTATCCACTGAATTTTCATTATAACAAATCTAACGACACCTCAAATGTTGAAATCCATCAAGCCGATATTTCTTTTTTGTAACATTCTAAGACAAGAAGTTGCATGGCAACACTATTTTCAAATATAGTCGATTGTCAACAGGAATACAATTTATGAAATAATGTTGCAACTAAAAAAATGGAAACAGGTAGAATATTTGAGGAGCAACTTTTCAATACGCATTTAGTCCAAAAACCATTTTATTGGAAATCTACGAAAAACGATTTTTTCTTCCACCCTGTCTTATAATTTAAGTACGTCGAGTTTGTTTGATAGAAATTCACATCTAAAGATAATAACTAATCTCATTTAAATCAATATTGATCAGATATACACAGAAAATGTAAAAAACGTTTGGACTTAATTCGTTTATATTCAGCCCATTGTATATAATGCGTTTTGTTGTGGTTGAAATTGACCATAATGCTGTTTGTTGCGATTTATTATAAATTTAGAGAAAATAGTCTGCACAGTAAGTGTTGGCCTGTAACCTAATTAACATGAACAAATCGATAAAACATTTTTTTGGTTATATTTTATTCGTTTTAAAAATACAAACGTAAACATAATTCATTGCGATGCGGCTTACATACTTTAGATTTGAATTACACAGGGACATAATGCTATTTGGAAGATTTTGTTTACATAGGGCTATAGAGCAATAGAAATCATTTCTGAATCCGCTTCAAAATCAATTTCGCCGTAACTGCACATAATGCGTTTTGAAAAGTTACTCCTCAATTATTATGAAGATAGATGATGATTTCCATTTATGCTAAATAGTTTAATCTATTTTTAACACATATAGGTTGTATTTGGATGCTGTTAAATATAAAATGAGGGGATGCACACGTTGGAATATCCAATTTTTTGTAATATTATATTCTCATGACAGCGTATGGATCAGAAGACGCGGCAATCCGTGACGTCATCACGTAAATTAATTTTGATTGGTTAGGGGTTAGGCTCATGTTGTAGAGTTAACACATTATTATTATTATATTATGCTTTAAACATATCTATGATGATCAAAATATAAATAGCTGTGAAATTCACTGCTCCATTCGAAAGTAATAACATACAGGGTGGGCCATGGTCTATGGTACCCTGGACTCTTACGGAGAACGGGATGCATGATTTCATTGAAAATTCGGTTCCTTTGCTAGGAGCCATTGCTCCATCGAAGATTTCCAGCGCTGCGGTGTTTCCGCTTATAAAAAAAAAATTGGTTCAAGCACTGACGTGAAGTCAGAAGCTTTTGCGCGTATGTTCTATTGTCCATTCTTCTGTATTGGACACCCTTAATCGAATTTACCATGGTAAATTATGTTGTCCATTCTCCTGTATTGGACACTCTTAATTCGAATTTACCATGGTAAAGCATTCATTACTTTGTTACTTGAAATCCTAGAAAGCCGAAATTTCGGATATGGATTAACAATATCCCATGTATCATTTACGTATAATGACATACATTTTTAATCATACAGAGTTAATCAAAATTTGAGGCTTTAACGAGTCATACTTAAACGATGAAAAGTGCGTTTTTTCAAATGGAATGACCTGTATATCATAAGATGTATTGAAAGAGAATTAAATTTACTTTCAAACGATATAACAAGTTCATATACCTAAAGTAAGGTGTATGTAAGGTTTTCGAATTAAAAGCAAGTTTTCATGTCAATGGGAATATTGAGCTGCATTTTGTATTAGCTATCCATGAAATGTCATAGAACATGTAAATTATGATGCCAATTTAACAATTGGCATCGATTGTAAAGTATAGTTGAATTCACTAACGGAGATTTTATTGAAAAATCATTCAATTGGAAGGCGATAATTATACAAATGAAGTTTTGAAGAAATTGTTTATTCTTCATGGTCAATGCAATCAAATTGTAGCAAGATCATGCAGAATGTTCTGGTTACGCCTAAATCTTATTCTGCACTTCTGGAGAAAGCATGAGGATTTGCTAAAATAAGGTAATCCATTTGAAATGATATCTTTGCTTCGGCATTGTTCATTTTAGTATTTCTCGGAAAAACCTCGGATTCTGAACAGCCCTGTATGAATAGATTTCATTAAACATAACTGATACACAGGATATTGGTAATCCATACCCGGAATTTCAGGTCTCTAGGATTCCAAGTACTGTAGTAATGAATGTTAAATTGGAACCATATTTTGCACAAAAAAAGAAGTAAATCAATTGCTTGAAAACTGCTAGAGAAAGGGATGAGGAAGTTGATACAGAAATATCAGGAGGCTATGGTGAATCGAAAAATTAGTGGGAAAGCTCTATGGACAGGAGCTTTGGCGCTCTTGTTCAAACTTTGACAATTCATCTCCGAAATTATTGGTTTCTCAGAGTTGGGAATTTTATCAATGGATTCATATAATAGAACCGATTCATGAAAGAAACTAATTTAAAATTAAATTACAAACTTATACGAGATATTCATTCCTCAAATCTACTCTGAAAATTATATTATATCAATTGAAACTTAGCCGATATTCCCGTTTATTTCCACTGAAGAGATTCTGAACTTACCAAATTATATCATATGGATTATCCAAGGGCATATAGGGTAGGGGTAATTATAATATCCTATAGTTGGTCATTTTGCATTCAATCATACTTTGTTTGTTAGATTATTAGATTAATGAGAGATACATTTGACATGTCTGGTATAGGTGAATAAGATTACATGCATGAACAGTGAACACAGATATAAGACAGACAGATAGTCTGTGAGAACATAGAATTACTACGTATAATTGAAATTTTCAAAAATCATATATCTCCGAAAGTATTAGCTTGTTAGAGTTGAAAATTATATCAATGAATTCTTATGATGAAACTGCATCTTTAAAAAAATTGAATTAGAAATTTGTAATTTGTAATGTAAAAAAATTTTGTTTTTCGTTTCTCCGAATCCATCCGGCCGATTTTGCCAAATAACGAACTCAACCGAGATATATATCTCCCAAACCCACCTTGAAAATTTCAACTGTCTAGCTCATTCCGTTCGAGAGTTATCGTGTTAACGGACGGACGGACGGCCGGACAGAATCGATTTTGACCATGGATTCTTGATCAGTGAGTCGAACCAAATCGTTCATAACCATGATCATCCAAAAATTCCAAAATTACAGACATTTGGGCAAATTGATGAGAACTCTGTCCCGAGGAACAAGAGCACAAAAAGCAATAATATACAGGGTGTTCGATTTGAAATATCAAAATTGTTAGTACTTCTTTAGCGGCAACACCGCAGTGCTAAAAAAATTCTAGATCGATGGAGCTGTGGTTCCTAGCCAAGAAACCAAATTTTCAATAAAACCATTTAATAATGAATATACCTTCCACAGTATCCTTTAATGATTACTTCGTATCAATTTTTTTGTGAAATGTACTTTTTTAGCAAATAACCGCATTATTTCCCTTAAAAACGGCATCTCCATTGAGTACGGAGCTCCATTACTCCTTGTAAAATATTCGGATATTCTATGTATTATGCTTGAGTGTGTAAGAGTAATTCTCGTCTTTGTTTGCACTATCACAAACTTCAACCAATCATATTACAATATGCCAATGACGTCACAGTTGAGCCTTTCATTTTACATAATATTATGAAATGGCGTTGTCAATATCGGATAATCAGTTTCTCGAAATTTAGAGCACAATAAAGGTTTGGACTATGCATACAAATTAATGAAGATAGAAAGTATTCAAATGAGATCGTTTCCCGCAATTATATGGCCAGTTAATAGAAAACCACCTTGTTAGTGCAACAACACCGAGCTGTTGTTGGTTAGTGCCATTATTAAAAGTTAATAACTCTCCAGAGAATCTATATTCTCACACATGCAGTCATTATTCAAAATCAAAAACTTTATGACTGGAAAGTAATGAAAATTTAGTAAAAATTAAACTTAAAATTAGAAGAAAAAATAAGCACACAAGCAACCCACACTTAGTTTACTGTTATATTTGCGAGCTGTCACTCTACTAAAAGCACAAGAAGCGCTCACAGCTTTCATGATGCTTTTATCCCAGGCGATGGAGGCCTCCAAAGAATACTGGCACATAGCTAGTTGTGCTGAAGTTAGACTACGGTTCAAGGCTTCACGCCATGTAGCTAAACCCTTCGGGATATCTTCCGGGCCTGGAGTCGGAGGTTGCGATGATGTGGATGAGCTGCCGGTGGTTTCTTGAGCGATTGCTGCCAAGTTAGGATCGCCAGTGCTGAACAAAAATAGGACTGATGTAGACAAAAATCGTAGAAGGCGTAAGAGAAAGACATGACATAGGGATCGGAAGGATACTCCCAAGAAACGTAAATATCAGTTTAATGGTATATTACATAGAGTAAGTTCCACTAGGCCAGAGGTGGCCAACCGGTCGATCGCGGCGAGGCAGATATCGAATTTCATTTAAAATTTCTAGAATTATAGAACTATATATCTATATCGGTAGATCCCGAAGAGTTTTTTCAGTAAAAAGTAGATCTTGGGCCTCATCTTGGCCACCCCTGCACTAGGCGATCGCAACGTTCGTAGGGTCGTCTGCGTAGTTCTGCGGTCGTGCGCGTGATCGTTGTGGGACCTTAGTGGAACGCGCCCATAATGAAAAATCTCGGCGATGAATGTAAGTTCCAGCGCAGATTTAACCACCAAGTTTACCCAGTTGATAAATGTTGACAGGTATGATTCCTATTTTCGATAATAACAAATTACTTAAAAATGTTCGAAAATCTGTCAATGTTTGAGGAACAGACAAATAGCACTATCAACAGCAAACAGCACTCATTTCTGCAACGAAATGTTCAAATCGTTCAACCTCGATAGTTCAGTTGACACACAAATAAAAACGATGTGAACGACATTCAAACCACTTTTATTTTCAAAATCAGTCCAAGAAACGTCAAGGTAAGTCAAGATTTCCCTTTGTTCTGAATTGTGCAATGTACTAACGGCCAATGCTTTTGAGGTAACCTATTAGAACTTTGCTGTGACATTCCATTCATGGCTATCTCTTAATAGTTATCTATGAATCATTTGCTGAAATTGTAACGACATACTTTGAAATGCAACTTACTTTACTCCCAAAGGAGGCTTCAGATACCTCCTCTCGATGTTTTGTTCCAATGAAGCAAGTCTTTCTCTAATAGTAGATATCATGTCTTCTGGTGGAATTGGCGGACCTTCCCTACTGGGTGGTTTCCACCCTTTCACTTGCATACTAGCATTGGCCACCTTCTCCTCCAGAGCTTCTACCTTCAGATTTATTTTATCAATATATTTCAGTTCTCTTATGAGAGATATGTTTGAACTTACCTGTTCCAGCAAAGACGCATCCACCCTTTCGGCAATAGCTTTATTCCAAGCACCTTTTTGGTCTGGGTAAGGTGCCCCACCCTCCATGAACATTACATCATCCATGTGCTCAGTAGAGAGATCTGTTAATTCTTTATTACCCTCCTCAATGTGAATTCTCTGAATAGGATACATCGCAGTCATAATACTGTTGAAGTTTCTTTTTAATTCTCTTTCGCGAATCCCTCGAACATGTAAGTTCTCCAGTATTTCTGAAAATTTTCAATAGAATTTATGGGACCAGGCAAAATTTTGGTGTTTTTATATAAGATACATTTTTAATTTCTCTAATTTGTTGGCAAAAAGTTAATACAATCAAGATAAAGGATTTCTAATAGCTTAAAATTTCAGTATTGTACCATTTTATAAATCAGTGAAATACATTGATCATGAAATGAAGAGGACGATAAAGCTCCCGACGTTACATGAGTGTTTATAAAATTTTAGTCACCACGCTGAACTGAAATAAAATGTCAGTATCATTGTTTCACTGAACTTTGAAGGTCATGATTTCAATATAGAAATTATGTTTTTTCAAGAACAGCTACAGATAGATAGGGAAGTATCGGTATTAAACCATGTATTCCATTAAATATATCTCACCTTTTAATTCGTCCGTTTTGGTTATTTTCCACCAGCCAAACCGTTTCTCTACTGGTACACTCTTTTTGGGGCAAGATTTTGGCATACCGTGTTTCTTGATATACTCCAACTGTACACTTTCTTCCGCAGTTATCAACAACGGCGGAAGATTATCACTATTGTCAATGTTAGAATATGAACCGCCTGAATTTGGATGAGGAAAGACGGGTATTTTCAGTTCTGTCATATTATCCCGTGTCACAGCACCATTGTCCCATTTATTGCCTGCGGTAAGATGAACCTCTTCGCATGTACCTTCCCTGCTCAAAATGCTGAACCATCTGTTTTCAGATTCCGCCTTTTCGTCATCTTCCCTTTCTTTACATTCAGTTTTGATCTCGCATTTCAGTTCGTTCAAGATCTCATTCTTCAGCTCTTCCTTCACTTCCGCCTTGACATCGGCCCTGAGATCTTCCTCCGTTTTGTTCTCCCTCTCCATGCATTGCCCAAGTTTCTCGAACAGGTTGAATTTTCTGTTTCTCAAGGGTTCTTCTTCTGTTTTGACTTCTTGTTTCATCTCTTCTTTAGCGACATTCAGTTGACGTTCTTTTTCTAAGTTTTGGACTACATCATCTACACTTTTCTGCAACTCGACCAAATTATTTTGGTCCCTGTCAAGGGTGTTACCATTTTCTAATGAATCCATTAATCGATTTGGGGTCTTTCTATGTTCGTTTTCATCATTTTCATCAGCTTTTGTCGAGTTATAAATACTGTTGTATTGTCCTTCTTGGTCAGTCACGTAGCTGACCTCTTTATCGTCCTTATCACTAGCATGATCTGATGGACTGTCCCCAAAATGGGTGGTCTCTATAATATCATGGGTTTTGCTGTCTTCGTCTGACATTTCCTGTAGAAGATCTGGTTCTGCTGATTCCATTGATTCAACATATATGCCACCAGCTTTCGGAAAATGCCAGTATCTCCTCCAATACCTATCTTGACCGAAGCAAGTTGCTCTCAACTGTTGGGTGGAAATGTTCAAAGCTTGAAGTTGGCACTCGGAAGTTTTCATGAGTTTTTCTAATTTTTTTCCAAGTTCTTCACCGCTCAGTTTTGCATCTTCCTCCTATAAAAATGATTGGGAACATAAGAAAAAAATACCGCTTTAATGGGGGTGGTGACTTGGTTCGATATGGGGCAAATAAATTAAATCGAAAATGATGTCAAAAAAAATGAAGGGGGAGGAAGATATCATTTATTGTTGCTACATTGATTGAATTAATTAGCTAAAAGGATTAATATGACAACAATCTTGTACAGTTTCCAACTAGATTAAAAGTTTAGTCCTAACCCTGACAGATGGACTATGGTTGAAACTACACATCCCTATAAAACTTATGTTACAAAGTGATGTCTGTTTTCAGTCACCAACAGCAACAAGAAAAATAATCTACAAATTCATTTAAAATTTAATCCATGTTTCACCATTAGTCATTATGTTCAAATATTCGATTAATGAATTAATGTAAAATCGACTTTGTAAGGGCTTAGTTATCAGTACTATTAATACGCAGCCCAAGGTATCTTTCGAACCATTTAGTCCATTAAAAAAATTAGACTAGTGTTCCAAATCATATCTCTTTTGATACATACCTCCTCAGGCTGTGTGGCAAGACTTTCATTATCACTCATCTCATTTTCTTCGTCGTCCAGAAGGTCATCCTTATGCAAAGATGGCGAATCCACTGCAGATTCCGAACCATCCATATCGCCTTTCTGCACCTTTTCCACAGCCTCAGACCTAACCTTCTTACCATGTAACATCTTCAATCTGAAAAATGAAAATCATTTTAATCTTCCCCAATCAAAGGTCTCCTTACCGATCTCTTACTTTCTGATTTTATTATCAAGAAGCCATTTCTCTTTCTTCAGTTGCGCCACTTGTTCGAGAGAGCTTTCGATCTGTCTTATGACAGCCTTGTTCTGCAAGAGCTCGGTACATATATAGGCTAATATTTCGGATTTACGAGTAGGAGATAACGCCATGAAGGGTTTGTCTTTCAGCATATTGCAAAGCTTCCATGTATCGTTAGCATGCAAAATTTCATAATATTGGGCGTTCTTGCCTTGCTGAGTAACCAGCATTTCATCGTCGTTCTGATGATGATCAGCTACCCTCTTCTCTCTTTCTCGCTCAAAATGTACTCCGGTTAAAGCCTTCACTTCGCCAGTTGCGTTTCCGTAAAGGTATATCCTCAGTATTTCCGATAGATTGACGTGAGTTATGTCGGCCTGTCTCAAACTTTGTCCCAAAATTGTTGTATGCCGCGCAGGGTTTGGAATTCCAGGATCTTCTATGGCACATACCAGCAGATGCGTCATGATTGAAAACAATTCTTCCTCAGCCTCAAATGAATGTTCATTAGGCATCAAAGCTTGTTGTAGAGAGTCTAAAGTGGGAAGAGAATCCATATCGAATCCCAGGGTCTCCCCAAAATTATGCAAAAATTCGAAAACCATCAAGACGTTACTGAAAGCCTGGCCTGGTAGCATCAAGCCTGGAATTCTTTCAAGTTCAGGTAACGGTTTTTGATCTAGTTCCAAGTCTTCACAAGGCTTTCTCAATTCGCTCAATATTTCCATCTCCAATCGTCTCTGTTCCATCTTTTTCTCTTTGTTTGCTTGTTTTTCAGCCAACAGTTGCTGCTTCTTCTTTTCTCTTTCTTCCAATTTTCTTCGGCTTTCCAGGGATTTTACCAAGGCCATGTGCTGCCTTCGTCTTTCACGTTCCTGAATAAAAAAAAACGAAAATTTAAGATCTTTGTTGCTACGTCTCTCCTAGTATGTGAATTGATTATATATAAGCAGAAGCAATATTAGTTGACTTAAATTTTCAAAGTTAGCATTTAGTGATTTTTGATAAACCCAAGTCGAAGCATTTATGAACTGAAAACAGTAATCCATGCTTATTATTCCCTTCAATGTTTGAGTGAAAAATGTTAGTTACAAGAATAAGAAAAGGACTCATGTATACAAAGATCTTTTAATTTTATTGTCCAGGAAAGACAATATGCTATATTACTATATCTTTGTTACTCAAATATCAATGTACTACAGCCAGCCATCAGCGCATAGCTTGTCGCGACCCATATCCCGTTTCCAGCTTCGATAAGCAAGATCTTCAGTTGCTTCTCCGTTTATGTACACATTTTCGGAGTCACAATAGATAAGGTTTAGTTCTAAGCGGATTACCACCATTGAATGCACATATTCAATATGCGCATTGAAGCAACGATTGCACTGGTAATTTGTTTCGATTTATATTTCGTATTGAATCGATAGACATAATAGCATCTTAGTCGATAGATGTATGAGCAACTAGGACTGTTGTATGGGTGGCCACAATTTGATGTCCTTGAACTTCATCTCCGCAACCATTAGGAGCTAGAGTAAAATGAATTGTACATTTTCAAGCCCTTTTTTCCTTGCAAATTCATTGAAGGAAACACGAATTACCGATCGTTCTTTGTTTTCGAGTTATTTAGCATTGGTCTGTATCTCGTCTGTATTTCAGAAATTGGTTCAAGCACTGACGTGAAGTTAGAAGCTTTTGCGCGTATGTTTTTATTGTCCATTCTTCTGTATTGGACACCCTTAATCGAATTTACCGTGGTAAATTAAGTTGTCTATTCTCCTGTATTGGACACACTTAATTCGAATTTACCATGGTAATTCGAATTAAGTGTCCAATACAGGAGAATGGACAACATAATATACCATGGTAAATTCGATTAAGGGTGTCCAATACAGAAGAATGGACAATAGAACATACGCGCAAAAGCTTCTGACTTCACGTCAGTGCTTGAACCAATTTTTTTTTTCGTGATTTTTTTGAAATTTTCTAGGGGTACGGTTCTTAAAATTTTTTTTTTCGTGATATTTTCAAAATTTCTAGGGGTACGGTTCTTACAAAATTTTAAACACGTCTTTATGTTGATTTTCTACTACTAGTTACCAAACTTCAATTCGATCGAATATTTATTTTTTGAGTTATCAAGGAAATAATATTCCAGGTGGGTATAACTCGGAAACCGTTTGACCGATTATGCCCGAAAACGAACTCAACTCTCCCTTTCGGATACGCAACCTACCCTGAAAATTGCAAGTCCCTATCTCCTTTCGTTCGAAAGTTATCGAGGCAACGGTCACCCATCTACTGAACTCACACAAGAATGCTCGAATCTCCAACAATATTTAACCGATCGTATTAAAACTTGAAAATTGGTAGTACTGTTAGGTTATGAAGGCTCTTGCAAAATTTCAGCAATTTCAAACGATCAGTTACTGATATATAGAATTATTTTTTTTTATTTTCAATGATTTATTCAAAATTTTCTACAAATGCTATCTTCACCAAATTTTGCAAACATTTCCGCGTTGGCATTCTACAACTAATAACCATGTTTGAATTCAATCGGTTCAGTATTTTTCGAGTTAATGAGGAACAAAAAACCACAAAATTTCAGAAAATTTTAGATGGCTATAACCCTAAAACCATTTGGCCGATTAGGCTCATAATCAAACTGAAATGTCGCGTTCTGGTGCACATCCTAACCTGAAAACTTGAAGCCGCTATCTCTTTCCGTTCTTAAGTTATCGTGACAACAAAAATATTTTTTAATAATTTTCGAGCCATACGATTCGCACAAAATTTCACAAACGTGCTTAGGTTCATATTCTACAACTACTCACCAAGTTTCAATTTGATCGGATTTATATTGGTTGAAAACAAAATTATTACTCAAAATTATTATAGGCAACATGGCTAAGTTAGAAGAATATGCTACTGAATTGCTCCGTCTGAGAAAAGATCAATTAATTGAAATTATTTTGAGTAGAAAAGTTGGTGAAACTGTTAACGTCAGTGAGAAGCTTAGGGATTATATTTTGGATGGTTTCGATCAATCTCATGCTCCTGTAGGAGATTCTAGCAATTCTATTGGAGATAACCTACAAATTGTTGGTTCAAAGGCAGTTGTTGATAGTAGACTGGAAGTGGCCAATGTAGAAATAAAATATCTCAAAGAGGCCTGTGGTCGACTAGAGAAGGTAATTAAGGACAAAGAACTTATAATCAAGCTGTTGGAAAATAAATCGAATTACGGTAACAAACCTCATAACATTGCGCATGAAACAGTTAAATCCGACGTTGCCAATGTGACGAACATTTCAAATAAATTAAAGAAAATCAATATTATTTCTGATAGAAAAATACCGAAAGAGGTAGCAACAACCTCAAAAATGTCATATGGGGCTGCTCTCGGCAAAGAAAGCACGGCAGAACCATGGCTTGTCTCTGAAAGTTGCAGTGGAGGCGACAATGATGGTGAATGGACTAAGGTTGAAAAGAAGAAACGAACGAATAAAGAAAGAAACATTAAAGTGTGTTATGGGAAAAAAACAGCTGACCAAAATATTCCAATACAGGGTGCCATTCGTAGGCAATGGATTTATGTGGGAAAGATTGCTGGTAGGAATATTTCTGAGCAGGATATGAAGGATTTTTTAAAGGGGATTCCTGATAGTGAGCTCATTGTTGTGAAGAAGCTAAACACCATCGGCCTAAATTCTGCATTCAGCATTGGACTACCATCTGAGGAGGCTTATAGAAGAGTATTTGATGATACTTTCTGGCCTGAAGGTATATTTTTGAGAGATTTCAAGTTTGACAAACAATTTTTCCGGAACACCAAGGATACGCAGACGACTACCTGAGATCTTCAGGCCATCATCACTCCCCAGGAGATCTTTTTTGTTTGCTGGTCCAGAATGTTCAATCCATTGGCACAGCCTTCAATGGTTTACAGTTGATGGCTATCGAGGAGAAAGCTGACGTGGTGGCGATAACAGAGCACTGGAAGAGTATAGAAGAACTACAAACCTATCACTTAGATGGTTATAAATTGATTTCAAGTTTTTGTCGTTCGGAAGGTCGTCATGGAGGATGTGCGATTTATAGTAGGATGGAGTACAAATGCACTGGTAGGCCAGATTATGCTTCACTGAGTGTGTCGAATGTTATTGAATGTTGTGCTGTACAAATTATACTCAAATGTTGCAAGTTACTTATTATCTGTATTTATAGGCCGAACACCCAGCCACTTGCTGATGTTGATGTATTTCTTGACAGACTCAGGACTATTCTTGAGCGATGTTCCACAGAAAGGGCTAAGTGCATTCTGGTGGGTGACTTTAATTTGGATATTTTGTCAAGTTCACCAGATATTCGGGAGTTTTTATCTTTGCTGGAGAATTTTCAACTTGATGTTACCAACCTTGCACCTACTCGTCCAGTTTCTGGCTCTTGCCTGGACAATGTATTCACCTCAATCGGTGGAAAAACTGAAGTTATTGAATACCATATTAGTGATCACTCGGGTCTGAAATTTGTCTCTAATCTGAATGTCAATTTTAATAATAGTTCAAATACAAGAAAGACTAAGAAACGAATTTTCAACGAAATATCAATCGGAAATTTCCTTCGGGAACTCTCTCATGCAGTATGGGATGATATCTATACCAGTCAGCTCGATCCTAACCAACTCTGGAATGTTTTCCATGGACGTTACTTGGAATATTTCGAACATTGTTTTCCAAAGGTATCTTGTACATCTTCTACATCAATGAAAACTTTCAAACGGACTGAGGAAATTAGGAAACTTAAAGATATATTGGACAAACTTCATACTGTTATTTTTGCTAAGCCCGAACATAAGGACACGTATAAAGCATTGAAGAAAAAATATGATCTTCTTCTGTCTAATAAAAAAAAAGAATATTTCAATAACATTATTCTGAATTCTGAAAATAAGTCCAAAGCTTCCTGGAAGATTATTAAGTCTCTCACAAGAAACAGTAATTCAAATAAGGTCCCTTTGACTCATAATGATCCGTACTCTCTTTCAAAAGAATTCAATAACTTTTTTGCTGATATTTCTTCAAGGATTACACAGAACTTGAACATGTCTGATGTTGAAGGTTCGGGAGAGAGACTTGAGAATTCATTCTTTTTGTTCGATATTTCTCAGGAAGAAGTTTTGTCCGTGGTAAAATCTTTAAAGAATAAAATGTCTTGCGGTCACGATGGAGTACCGATGAGAGTCCTGAAATCTTCAATTGAATACATACTTGAACCTCTCACTTTTATTATAAATCGTTCATTAATAGAAGGTATATTTCCAGACAATTTAAAAATAGCTTTAATAAAACCCTTGTTCAAAAAAGGTGATGTCAATGATTTCAATAACTATAGGCCTATCAGCATCTTGCCCTCATTTTCCAAGGTTTTTGAAAAAATTCTTTGCAGAAGATTGTCAAGTTTTTTTCGTAAGTTCAGTATAATTTCACCAAATCAACATGGCTTTATGAAGGACAGAAGTATCGAAACTGCAGTCTTTGAGCTGATAAATGAAATAACTATTGCTCTGGAAGAAGGGGAGATCCCATTAAGTATTTTTTTAGATCTTTCTAAGGCCTTTGACTGCGTTGATCATGGAAAGCTTCTGCATATTCTCGAAGAGTGCGGTATAAGAGATACTCAGCTAAACCTTCTGAAGAGCTACCTGACATCAAGAAAACAGAGAGTTGTCTTAGAGGTAGATGGGGAAGTTTATACGTCGGATGATGTAGAAATAATTATGGGCGTTCCCCAGGGCAGCATTGCAGGCCCTGTTTTATTTATTGTTTATATCAATTTCTTGGCTAAATTATGTTTACGTTTTAACAGAGAAAGTTCATTGAGGTTGTTTGCCGATGACGCAAATTGTTTGATCCGTTCTTCTTCTGTTACTTCTGCTATAAATTGTTCAAATATTATGGTGAACTTGATAGTTGAGTGGCTGAGTAATCACAATCTTGTTTTAAATGTTAATAAAACCCAATGTATGTTTTTTTATAATGAAAGGTCTAAATTGGAATATCCTGCCTCGATACATGTTCTTGATAATTTTATAAGCGTTGAGGATAGGGTGAAGTTTTTAGGACTTGTACTTGATAAACACCTCAAGTGGGGCCCCCACATTGAACAGTTGAAGAGTAGACTTAACTCTGCTTGCTATACGTTATTCATGTTGAGGAGTCAGGTTGATCTTGACCTGCTGAAGTTGGTGTACTATGCGAATTTTCACTCTGTTCTCTCTTATGGAATCATCTTTTGGGGGAGTTCTTCTCATACTGATACTATTTTTGTGACTCAGAAAAGAGCATTGCGTACCATGTTATGTTTAGGGTATAGAGAGACCTGTAGGGGAGTTTTTAAGAAATTAGGAATTTTGACAGTGTATGGTTTGTACATTTACAGACTGCTTGTCTTCTTCAATAAAAATGGTCAGTACTTCGCAAACTTTAGAAATTTGAATAACACTAGAAGAATTTTTCCCTACATTTTACCATCGCATAGTACGGTTTCGAGAAGTAAATCTGTTGAGTGTATGGCTATAAGTTTCTTTAATGCCTTACCAAAAGTATTGCGAAATATTACATGTCATAGAAATTTTAAGAAAGAATTGTATAGTCTAATTTTGGATTGTGAACCTTATAGTTTAAGTGAATTTAAGGAATTTTGTAAAAGGTGAAATACGTAGTGTTTCAACATATTTGATGACTTGTTTCATTTCTTATGTCTGCTTGGTGTAACTATTTGAAACTAATAAACTATTATTATTATTATTATTATTATAACTGCTGGGCCGATTATGCCCATTAACGAACTTGTCCGTCGTATTGGGATGCTCCACCTACCCTGAAAATTTCAAGTCGCTAGCTCTTTTCGTTCTCAAGTTATCGTGGCAACGGCCGGACGGACGGACGGCCGGCCACACAGAATCAAATTTGACCTCGAATTCTTCATTGGGGAGTCGAACTTAATCGTTTGAGACCATTTTTTTCAAAAAATTCGAAAGTTACAGACATTTGGGCAAAACTATAACGCGATGTTCCCCAGAACATACGCGCAAAAATAATCTTATCTTTTATAGGCACTATTTCGACGTAGAATTCATTGGCTTAGTCAGAAATTTTCTGAACTCATTCATTTGAGTGATATAAACAAACTAAAAATAAAAGTTCAGAAATTTCTGTCTACGCATGAATTCTATGTAAAAAAGTGCCAGTAGAAGATAACAATTGTTTTTTTTAATTTTTGCAAAAAAGCGAGATATAGACCATTGTTCAAATCGCCTAAATTCGTGTTTTGCCCAATAACTCGAAAACACTAAACTATCCACAATTTATGTTTTCTTCAATGAATTCGCGAGAAAAAAAGAACTCGAAAACGAGTAATTCATTTTTCTCTAGCTCCTATGGTTGCGGAGAATTCAGGCCACCTTGTACAGTTGGGATCGTGACATTTTAAAAATATGTTGATATGGAAACAGTATATTTAGTGCTATACTTGCTATTGGTATCACTGAGATCTAAAGACAAAAACAAAGGTTAATGTCCTTTGATTAGGGAAGAGAGGGGATACCGCATGACGTACTACGCAACGCTATCGACCTGAAACCAAAACTTTGACAGTTTGGTGGACACCAAACGATGTGGTGGACGTGTGTATCTTGTGTTTATCTGAGCGTATAGGGACTGTTTTGTTATAAAACTGTGTTACACATAATGGTAGGATATGCAGCTTACGGCTGTAAAAGCTATAGCAGGAAAAAGGAGCCAGGTTCTGTGGTCATGTGGTGGACATTTGGTTTCAATGTCAGGGAACATGTTATCCATCTTCTCTCTTCTATAGTATAAGGTAATATCACATGTCGTAGTAGATTGGTTGAACAATCTCGCGAATCACATATAAAATGAAAGAACACTAAAAAAATTTGAATTATTAGACCCTTAGTTAGTTAGTAGGTTAGGGAGATGAATATCTCGGTTAAGTTCGTTATTGGGCAAAATTGGCCAGATTTAATTTGATTTCTTCCATGGTGCAGTTCTCATTCTCATGATTGCTCATTTAATCTTGATAAATAAACTATCATTTGAATTGAACTTCCTTTATGATGAAGTTCTATCATATGAATACATTGATATAATTCCCAACTCTGAGAAACCAATACTATCGGAGATATAATTTGTCTGTTTGAACTAGAGCGCCAGAAAGCTCCTGTCCACAGGGCTTGAACCCATTTTTTCTATCCAGAATGTCAGATATAACATTTCTTCTGAATAATATTCCTGAATTGGGCATCTGAATATTTCAGTGATATATGTAATAGAATTTTTAAACTTCGATATTTTAAGATTATTTTTTTATTTATTTTAAAAATTCTATTTCCTGTTAATGACATGTTGTGTGAGAGTTTCTGTTAAAAATATGCGATTATTATATTACACTGGCTATAACGCTCGAGTTTAAAAATGTTTGCTTCCTTTAAAAGAATTCTGATAACCATAAAACGACAATTAATTCATGTCGGCAATGAAAAAAATTTCATAAATACAGAATGGTCCAGTTTTAAATGCGGAAAATTTAAGGAGCGATAGATACCAGAAAAATACTTGGAATATGTTCTATGAACTACATTCGGAAATACTTTTTTATTTTTCAATTTATAAATTGTTGCCTTCTCGATGGCAGATAGCGCACACAACATATCATCCAAATATCTCCAGTGGTTTGACAGCAATCAATAGATCTGATCAAGATATAATTATGTTAAAACCATCACCCAATCCTAAATTCTCAGCAATAAACCATTGAAGTTCTTTAGTAACATACCATGCTAGACAATTTAATCCAACTACCTCTCCAAGACAATACATGAATGTATTTTCCTATATTAAACACTATATAAATTATAACTGATTAAAATTATTTTCATCTTGGAAAAATAGAGAACATAAAACAGCGAACATGCTGAAGCAAAAACATTAGCACCGTATAAATGCATGGTGGCCATACCAACTCAACAGTGTAGAGCATTTCTTGCTGTTTACTGATCTCCTGAATGTACATCTAAAGGAAGAAATAATACGATAAGTAATAACTGAATTACAGCACACTCCTATGTTTAAACATACTTATGACAAGTAGATTAAAAGGACACAAACTCTATGGTGTAGAAGGTATATACAAAGTGTTTTTGAAGGTGTGGCTTCTTTTAATACGGAGAAGAACACTTCGAAATATATCATTTCACAAAAAATTGCTTACACAAAAGTCGCAAAATTTGATTTGTTCAATATTTTAATGAATAAGGACCTGGCCTTCCTCGTATGATTGTTTCCCGCTTTTTATACGGGTATGCCTCGGGCGGCAACCTTGTCTACATAGCGCGAGGCCGCATCGCGAGGCAATGTTCGATGGTTTGCCGCTCGTAGTTTAATCACAGTTTAATATACGTCGTCGTACTGACGCGTCCAATCCTCATGATGAATCACTGAAATGAATGCAATGCGGTTTCTGAGATATTTTGTTTTTAATTGGGTTTTATGTGAATTTGTTTAACATTTCCGCGAATATAAGTGAATTTTGTGCAAAAGTGAAGAGAACTTCGAAGTAATAATGAGAAGGAAATGTGGGAAGAACTGAAATACCAGAAATGTCAAATCAGGAAGAGAATGACACAGGAACAATTCAATTCCTACCTTAATCAAATGGTTAAAGGAATATATCTGCAAGATCATCGAATATCAACTCCACGGAGTAGAGTAGAGTTTTTGTAGGTTTGACAGATTTACTTTGGAGTTTACTCTGACACTGATAGAAGCTGGCAATATCGGAATATAGGTTGTGTTGGTTTAAGAAAGAACCTATTATTATTGTTTTCTTCACATATATGTAACTCTGATCATAAATGTATATTGTGAGCAGTATTAAAACTATTAAATTACCTCACGCAACATTCATAAAACAGTGGTACGAAGAAACGAGATTTTCCGTCCCATGAGTTGTGTCAATTTTGACAGGAGTAAAATGAACTCTGAGTCGAATGGCGATTTCCATTGACCCGCTCGGAGCACTCGAAATCGATCTCATCTGTCATGCATCTGTCCAATTGAACCGAAAATATCTGTCAAATAAGTCAGTGTGACAGCTCCGAGTGATCTGAGCGTGTCAATGGAAATCGCCAGAATACTCTGACATTTCGAACGACAGTGATGGAGTTAAATATACCCAACCTTTCAGTTTTCGAACGCAATTTAGTAAATATTACTCTACGGAGTTAATATTCGAACATAACCCAGAACAATGAAAATTTCACAAAATCCATTTTGCTTACAGATAAAGATCCATCCTCACGAAATTTGTCTGAATTATTCAAAAATCAACATTTTATATACAGGTTGAGTCTTTAAGTTGTTAAATTATTTTAACCATACATTCCTATCATCAAATAGTTTTTGCCACTTTTTCTATTTGCCATTCTTCCAGATTCGGCTCAGGTAAAACTATAAGCGTTTAAAGATTTCACAATGTGCCGATACACTCTTGCATTTTTTTTCCACATTTAACACAGAATATTCATCACTCCCATTCTCCGTTTTTAAGTATATGCAACCAAGCGCCAAACTGTGTTCCAGGGTTTGTTATAATATCATTTGAAGAGAATCAGTTTTCTATGACTTTGACTATGAAAATAATCAATTGCGGCAACGTGGCTATAGCTTGATTCAACGCCTTTTTTAGCTCTGGGGTATATCCACAAAAAAGTGCAATTCGTCGTATTTTTCGTATTCAACGTTGAATAAGTCGTTTCAGGAGAAATAATGAAGGATAATTTAATTTTCTGAAAATATTGAATATTCTTATAATGAATTTAAATACACTTTATCTGTTAGGAAACCTATGGATGTAGGAAAAAAATGATAACTTTAGAATATGTGTCATAGTTTTAGAAAACTTCGCACCATAATTGAGGAGCAGCAACTTTTCAAAACGCATTAAGTCCAAAAACCATTTTATTGGGAATCAACGAAAAACGATTTTTTCTTCCACCCTGGCTTATAATTTGAGTACGTCGAGTTTGATAAGTTTGATAGAAATTTACATCTAAAGGTAATAACTAATCTCATTTAAATCAATATTGATCAGATATACATAGAAAATGTAAAAAACGTTTGGACTTAATGCGTTTTGATTCATCTCATTGTATATACTGCGTTTTGATGTGGTTGAAATTGAAAATAATGCTCTTTGTTGCGATTTTTTTTACATTTAGAGAAAACAGACTGCACAGTAAGTGTTGGCCTGTAACCTAATTAACATGAGCAAATCGACAAAAAATTTTTTTGGTTATATTTTATCTGTTTTAAAAATGCAAACATAAACATTATTCATTGCGATGCGGCTTACATACTTTGGATTTCAATTACAGAGGGACATAATGCCATTTGGAAGATTTTGTTTACATAGGGCTATAGAGCAATAGAAATCATTTCCGAATCCGCTTCAAACTCAATTTCGCCCAAATTGGATATAATGCGTTTTGAAAAGTTACAGCTTTTCCGAGCGGCGAAAGATAGAGACCAGTTCAATCAAGTTGTCATGGAGATAGCCCACGCCTGAAGACAGGCATGGCACCGAAAGAAGAAGAAGTATAACCATACCAAAGCTACAAAAGAAAAACTAATTTTTTTTGGAATTTCAACAGCCTATTTCTTTTTACCTGAGCAAGAATCTGGCGAAACGGTAAATGAAGAAAATGTTTTATTTGGAGAGGAATCTATGGTTGAAATTAATATAACTTAAAGACGTACCGTATACCAGGACCCTTTTACGATCAGTTTTATCAATGAGTTTTTAAAATTCTTTATGTTGCAACTTTTATATAAATGCTTATTGGTTGAATGAATATATTTCGACAACTTCTACATCCTGTTAAAGAAACCTCACTCTTGAAAACATCCTGTATACCTCTTAAAATACTAAGTGAATATCCATATACTTGGTTCAAATAGTAAGTCAACAATGAATACTAAGATGTGTTAACGTTAAGAACACAAGAAATTTCAGAACAATCAAACTTATTGTAAAATCAAACAACACTATACTACAGCATAGTCGATCGGATGGAAGGAAATAGTCGGAAAATAAACTGTAATTTCAATCATATTTTCTTACCTGCTCTTTGATCATCGACGCTTGCTGTCTTTTCAATTCTCTTTCCTAGAAGAAAACATTACAACTCATTATCATTCAAGCTAATTGTACCATGCTTTTCGTATCATTAAGGTAAATTTAACTAAATGTTGCAGGTGCTAGAATTATCCAAATTTTTTTAACTTGCCTGTTGTTTTCTCTGTTGTTCTTCTTGTTTTTGTCTCTCCATCTCCTCTTGACGTTTTCTTTTAGCCTGTCATGCAACACATAACAAAAGCAAATTACAAAAAAAATACGCAAATATCAGCCAAAATATTCAAGTTAATGTCGATTTAAACATTAGAGTTATTGAAATCATTAATAAGCTTACATGTCAAAGTTAATACTTTTTCACATTCAACTAACAGGACATTCTAACGGAGTGATCTCATGGCAACAATATGGAGAAAATTCTCATCCTGTTTTATGACAACTTTCACGTGTGTGAGCTTTCACTGATGAGAGTCCAGAAAGACTTGAAACATACTTGACCTGACAATCAATTTCAACCTTTTATGGGTTGATTTGAGTCTTGAACTGATATCCAATTTTGTTTTTCGTCATTTTTTTTAAATTATCTAGGGGTACAGTTCTCACAAAATTTTACACACGTCTTTATGTCGATATTCTACAACTAGTTACCAAGCTTCAATTCGACTGAGTATATGTTTTTTGAGTTATCAAGGAAATAATATTCCAGGTGGGTATCACTCCGAAACCGTTGGACCGATTATGGCCAAAAACGAACTTAACTATCCCATTCAGATGCGAAACCTACCCTGAAAATTGCAGGTCCCTATCTATTTTCGTTCAAACGTTATCGCGGCAACGGTCTCCCATCCAGCTACTGAACTCACACACGGATACTCGGATCTCCAACAATATTAATCCGATCATGTTCAAAATTAGAATTTGGCAGAAGAGTTAGGTTTTGAAGGCTCTCGCAAAATTTCAGCGATGTCGAACGAATAGTTTCTGATATATAGAATTTTTTTCAATGATTTTTTTTTAAATTTCGAGTCATATGATCCTCACGAAATTTTGCAAGAATTTTCACGTTGGCATTCTAAAACTGACAACCATGTTTGAATTGGATCGGATTAACTCGAAAAATATCGAGTTATTGAGGAAATAAAAACCAAATTTCAGATGGGTATACCTCCAAAACCGTTTGGCCGATTATACCTATAGACAAACACAAATGTCCCATTCAGATGCACAACCTTACCCGGTAATTTCGCTATCTCTTTCCGTTCTCAGGTTATGGCGACATAAATAATATTTTTTGATAATTTTTTTTTTAATTTTCTAATGATACGATTCTCACAAAATTTCACAAGCGTCCTTTGTTTTGGATTCTACAACTACTCACCAAGTTTCAATTCGATCGGACTTGCATTGGTTGAAAACAAAATTACGAAAAAAATAATTGGTTCAAGCACTGACGTGAACTCAGGAGCTTTTGCGCGTATGTTCTATGGACCATTCTCCTGTATTGGACACTCTTAATCGAATTCCTTATGTATACAGGAGAACGGACAATAGAATTCACCATGGTAAATTCGATTAAGACTCCAACATAGGAGAATTCCAGCTGACCAATAAAATAATAATAATAATAAAATTGAGTTTTATCTTTATTGTATTGTATTGTAATGTATTGTATATTATTATACTGATCCTCCTACGTCTTCCCCAAGGAGACCCCTCATAAGCTCTTGAAGAGCTTGAACGAGTATTTTAGATTTTTATTGGATTCACTAGAGATTTAATATTGTCACCATGAGATTAAAGTTTTAACCCATTTTCAACTAAACTTAGATTTAATTAAAATCATTCACACATTCATGAGAATTTTAACGGAACATAACCACAAATTATAAAAAATATGTTACCTCCATCATTTGCTGTGAACGAATTTCCCTATCCCTCCTTGCAGCCTCCTGACGTTCAGATCTTTCAATTTCCTTCACTATCCTGGCCTGTTCCCTATCTAACCTCGCGGCGGCCCTAACTGCCTGTTGTTTTCTAGCTAATTCTATCCGCTGTTCTACAGATAAATTTGTTCGCATTGCTGACTTCAATTCTTCCAACCTGAAATTATCATTATTTTTTATATGTTATACATATTATATGGTAACGTGAGTTTTTGTTTGGCACGAATATATTGCTTTATTATATTTTACATGAATGATTGTAATTTAAATTATATTCTTATTCAATTAAATGAAGAGGTTCAACATCAAGGAATGCTCATAATTCTTACCTTTTTGAGACATCTTCTTCGGTCAATTGGACATATTCGCCATCCATTGCCATGTCAGGTGGTACTGGTTGGAGGTAGTTACCCAAAATAACCCTACAGCTAAAAGTGAAGTTTTCCCTGGACAGCTCAGAAATATTTTGACTCTCCAAATACTGGTAAGAAAATTAATTGTTTTTATACCGATAAAGGTCGAACAGTTAGTACTGCATGCATACCTGTGTTACATCAGACATTTGTTTAAATTTATTGGAACAATCCGGTGCTGAATAAGTAACGTCGCCTTTCAAACCGCCATTTTTAGTCAGTCCTCTGATGACAGTTTCTCGTTTCCAACCTGAAAAACACTTTTAGTCAGAAGAAGTCTATCATGAGGTAGCATCGAGTTACAAAACAAATGACTCATTCGCCACCCGACGTCCCGCAATGGTTTCCAAAATACTATGCCTTGACTTCAATTTTTAATCAGCACCTGTGAATTTGTTGAACAATGCTTCACGTTTGTCATGAAAATGAACCGATATGCTATTAGCTTGTCTGTTTAGCTTTAGCATCGTTTTTCAGCAAAAATACACAGATCTGCAGGTAATATTAAGGTACTCTTTACTCCATTCACTTTTATAAAGTCTCCCGGTTGAGACATTTCACCGTGTATAACGGGTGGGCCATCTGTTGGTACGTTTTTGAATTTCGTCGTATGACAACGGCAAACGAGCTACAGACCCGAAATTTTTACAGTTTATTAGCCATACCGTCCGCGGCACGAAACAACATGTTTTCTCTTGAAGAGCGTTTTGAAATTTTAAAAACTCATTTTCAAAGTCAGTGCTCTGTCGCCGAAACTGCGAATTTTGAAAAGAAATATGGGTCTTGATAAAGCACCCACCGAAGGCGCTATACGCAAATTGGTGAAGAAAGTTCGTGAGAAAAGAATGTTAGTGGATGACAGAAGTGGTCCCAGAGCTCGGACAGTGCGCACACCCAAGAATATTGAGGCTGTGGTCCAAAGTGTGAGACAGAATTCGACGACCTCAACTCGACGCCGATCGCAGCAACTGAGCATTAGTCGCACCAGCCTGAGGAGAATACTACACAAAGACCTCGGATTATTCGCCTGCAAGATCCAGATGACTCAGGAGTTGAAAGCAAATGACCATCCGCTTCGATATCAGTTCGCTGTGTGGGCCATAGACCAGCTCAATATTGACGTCGATTTTGGTCGAAAAATCATCTTTTCAGACGAAGCGCATTTCCATCTCGGCGGATATGTGAACAAGCAAAACTGCCGGATTTGGGGTTCGGAACAGCCACACGCAATCGTAAAGAGACCAATGCATCTTCCAAGAGTCACATTTTGGTGTGGATTTTGGAGTGGTGGCATAATTGGCCTATTTTTCTTCGAAAATGATGCTGGCAATGCCGTTACCGTCAATGGCGAACGCTACAGAGCCATGTTGACCAACTTTTTATGGCCTAAAATCGACGCTATGAATGTGGACGACCTTTGGTTTCAAGAAGATGGCGCCACATGCCATATAAGCCGACTTACGATCGATCTTCTGCGCACCAAGTTTAACAACCGCATAATCAGCCGTTCAGGAGATGTCAATTGGCCTGCGCGTAGCTGCGATTTGGCACCGCTGGACTTCTTCCTGTGGGGTGCCGCTAAAGACCGATGTTATGCGGATAATCCAGAGACAATTCCAGCTTTGAAAAACAACATTACGACTGTTTTGAGTGAAATATGCGCCGAGGTAGTTCAAAATGTCATCACTAATTGGGGTGACCGAATGGCATACTGTAAGGCCAGTAGAGGGGGCCACATGAACGAAATCGTTTTTCATTCTTGACGGGGATACTTTTAGCTTTATAACAACAAAAAAATCAATAAAAAATATCCATGCATACTCATTCGATCGCATTTTTAAAAACGTACCAATAGATGGCCCACCCTGTATTTTGAAAATTATAGGTTTTAGTTATTTTCCTGTCAGATAACTACGCCAACGTTGTCCTCTCTACATAGAGGTCGTAGTAATTACGTATTTTTCATAATGTGAATATACTTCGGAAAAATAATGAATTTGAGAAGATATTATGTGAATTCAACAATTCCAAAGACCTGGCGACTGTTGCAGAAAATTTTTCATCTGTCGTTACTGGAAATATTTCATGTATGTGGGTAGTTCTCACGAAATGTTCCACTTTGGTGTTCATGACAGTTTTCTGCTACATAAAACTGGTTTAATCGTTTAATTCTCTATATTATATCCTTTTGAAATGTAACAATCACTATAAAGAATAAAAAATTGCAATATTTCAAAAGTTTTAATTTTCAACGCTAGTTTTCTTCCCAGAAAAATTGAAAACCTCACCTCCGTGACTGTTCCTCTTAGTTATCGCATTGTCCTAAACTTAAAATTATAGCATTAATGGAATTCTGGCACAGCGTATTTCTAGTTCATTATCCACAAATAACTAAGTAATGTTGACATGATAAAATCTCAATAAAAAAATTATCGGTGTTCGAATTATACTTATATTAGTCGATGTTCCTGCATTATCTATCACCTCCGTGAAGCGACATTGTAATTTGACTCTTTAATCGCAAGATGACGGTATCGTCATCGTGGACCGCCTGGAATATCGGTTGATGCGCAGGTAATACTGACCACTTGAGATTTGAACTTCAAAGTGTAACTTATTGGTTAAATTCTTACCCAAGTGATAAAGACGTGTATGGGAAATTTGGGATTCTCACCTCCGTGAAGATGAATTGTAAGGTAGGAGATTATTTTATTCAATTATTTGTTATCTGAATATACTTAATTACGAAAGTTATTTAATGAGTTAAAATATTGTTTTGAAGCCTTTTTCTTTAAATGAGATATTCTATAAAAAAGTAAAATTTCTCACCTCCGTGAATCTCACCTCCGTGAATATAGTAATTCACGGAGGTGAGGTAGTCTTCACGGATGTGATAATAATATTCTGTTCCTCCTTTCAGGACATGAATTCTAACATCATTAAAAAAAAAATAAGAAAAAAGTTACTGCATCTCATGAAGAACAGAAGAAAAAACAACGAAAATCTATGAGAAGACTTCATGAAGCCCGAAAAAATGAACCTGAATTAAACGAAGAAGAAAAACGTAAAGAACGGGGGCTATTATAAAAGAAAAAAGGAAGGAAAAATTAAAAATATTTTGTATATGTCCGAAAGAGAAAAATTGGTTCAAGCACTGACGTGAAGTCAGGAGCTTTTGCGCGTATGTTCTATTGTCCATCCTCCTGTATTGGACACTCTCTTAATCGAATTTACCATGGTGAATTCTATTGTCTGTTTTCCTGTTTGAGACACTCTTAATCGAATGTACCATGGTGAATTCGATTAAGGCTGTCCAATACAGGAGAATAGACAATAGAATTCACCATGGTAAATTCGATTAAAAGTGTCCAATACAGGAGAATGGACAATAGAACATACGCGCAAAAGCTTCTGACTTCACGTCAGTGCTTGAACCAATTTGTTTATATTAAGGATATATAAATTTTTTTTTTCATTTAAAATTTAACATTATTTCATTTCCGTGAATTTTGTCTCACATCCGTGAATGCCGGTTTCATGAAAATCTCATTATTTCACAAAATACCAACGAAAGTGTGTAACCTTAGGCATAAGATTAATAAGAATTAATTTCTGGTTTAGGATATCTAAAAATATATTCGATTATTGTTAATTTATTTTTTCTTAAACTAAAATGCGAAAGGGGAACATTTGGTGGGAATTACCCATGTAAACGTGTTAGAAGATTCTTTTATGCTATTTTCTTGTACGGAAATCAAGAATTAAGTGTTGAAATTTTAATGAAAAATAATGGATAGAGTAGTCCGTTACTTTGTGATAGTTCATATGAAATAAGAATAAAAGTACCTGGTTATTCAGGTACGGCAGGAAAACTTCTAAACGTACAGACAAACCTATGAAATTCCCCACTTTTCGAAATTCTCAATAAATAAGCCTATAGAAGACATTCAAATACCAAAACATCAGGGCTACGATCGGTATAAGCAGATTTCAGTTCTGCATAGCACTTCCTGATACAGTGTAACCTCTTTAATCCGGACAGTTGATGGCAAGGTAGTTGTCCGGTTTATAGAAAAACAGAATTATTCTTATAGGTTGTTTATTAAATAAAATAATTTATTCATAAAAGTAACAGAAAATATTAGATTAATTTAAATTTTGAACTATAAGAAATAGAACTCATCTATTTATTATTCCTGTAATTTATTTGTTGAAAGAACGTCAAAAAGGTAACAGAAAATATAAATTGAATTCAAATTTTCATAAACAAGAGATCACATTTAAATTTATCTATTTATTTATTTTCAACATTTTTTGTTTGAACATAAGAGTCAGTTTCATTTTTCACTGCTATATTTTTCATTTCGAACAGCATCTTAGAACGTTGTGTGCTTTCTATTCGGCATTTTTGGACAACAATTGTTGTAAACTTAAAGCTGGATTTATAAACTCTGTCGTTCCGGGCAGAGTTCGCCGTTGTTTGATACTTGTCATCACAGCGCTTCCTCACGTGACAAAATACAAGATGATGATTGACCAACAAGCGAACAGCGAACTAAACTGCAAGGAACGACAGAGTTTATAAATCCAGCTTTACGTTGGAACACTAGCGAACTCCAACAATCTTCTGAATCGTGTCTCAACTTGTAAATTTCAGACGCGGTGGCTTGTGTGCGTCCGGATTACAGACAAGAGTCCGGACTATGGGTTTTGAAATCAGGCGTCCGGAGTACTGGATGTCCAGATTCAAATGTGTCCGAATTAGAGAGGTTACTTTGCTTCTGCTTCTTCAAAACTACTTTCGGCGTTTTCAATTTCAAAGCGAAGAGTTCTTTATTATTCGAAGATAATGTTCTGTGTAGGGAATCCAATCCCGCACCAAAACTCCAATTCCGCAAACGAGCGGGATTAAAGTCATTAATCCCGCGGATCCGCAAGAATGCGGGATTGTCAACAATATACAGGGTCTCCCGGATAAGATGGTAAACATTTTAATGGGAGATAGAAAACATCTAGAGGATCCCGAAAACCCTCATTTGAAGTATCTAGAAGTTCTAGATTCTAATTTACAGGGTGTTTTTTAAATTTGAATGGAAATTAAAACCACTGTATCTCCTGAACGGAATCACCGATTTATCCGAAATTTGGAATGAAGATAGCTTTCATGAGGTTCCAGAAATATAATTCGATTTGCAGGACCGTATCACATAAATATGGACAGTTCTAAAAAGTTTGCGAATTCACCCTGTACAAGGAACTTCATGATTTCTTCGATATCTGCGTAAACGTTAACATTCATTTATTGAATTCGCTAAATAATAATGTATGGCACCATCCAGGTTACCGAGGGCTGATTTTTTTCTTGATAGTGACAATAATTTTTTCTCCCGTGTCGATATTAAACATCCTATTCATCTCCTAATGAAGGGAATTTTGAATTTTTCGAATTGAATTAATTGAATATTATTGAATGTTAATTTCAGTTTTCATTTGATGGAATACATCAGTTTTTTGAAGCGTAATTCAAGGATGGGTCTTTAACAATTATTTATTATTCTGACAATTACATACTAGATCGTTATAGTTTAAGCTTTCTAATTAAATTACTCAAAAATAAATAATTGAATTATGCTTTGAAAAATTGTAGTATTTCATCAAAAGAAAACTGAAATTAACAATCAATAATGTATATTCAATTGATTAAATTCATAAAGATTCAAAATTCACTTCGTTCCGAGATGATTAGGACGTTAAATATCGAGACGAGAGAAAAAATTATTTTCACTATAACAAAATCAGTCCTCAGCAACCTGGATGATGCCATTCAATATTATCCAGCGAAACGAACGAATTAATGTTAGAGTTTACTCAGATATCGAAAAAATCATGAAACTCATTGTACAGGGTGATTTCACGTACTTTTTAGAACTGTCCAAATTTATGTAATACAGTCCTGCAAATCGAATGATATTTGATTGCAGTTTTCTGGAACCTCATGAAAGCTATCTTCATTCCAAATTTCGGATAAATCGGTGATACCGTTAAGTAGATACAGTGGTTAATTTCCATTTAAATTTAAAAAAACACCCTCTAAATCAGAATCTCGAACTCCGAGATACTACAAATGGGGGTTCTCCAGGATCCTCTAAGTGTTTTCTGTCTCCCATTAAAATGTTTCCCATCCTATCCGGGTCACCCTGTATAAACTCATTGTAGTCAACTTATTGAACATGCTAATAAAAAGGTCCTATGCAATTAAAAACATATTATAGTAGAAGCATAATAGTTATTTATGTACCAAGGACGAAAAACTGTCTATGACCTCTTAAATCATTTCACAATAGCAAATGACAGTTATTCTCACATATTGAACAGTATGATGCCGTATTCATAGTGACCACCACAGCGGACGAAAAAGTAATTTTGAGGATGAAAAAGTGCGCAAATCAAAATGTCGAATATGGAATTTTAGTATTGAGTCCCGCAGATCCCGACCGGAAAGTCCCGCAATGTTGATCCCGCAAAATTTCAACGGGATCCCGCATTCGCGGGATAATATCTTGTCTAAGATGGAAGATTATGTTGAGAGTAGAAATTGGCATTGGCAACGTCTTGGATAATTTAATTGACATTGACGATATTTCAGGAGTGCCAACCTGCCTCAGTTTTAGTTACAAAATAATGGCCAACCAGGAGACTTTATAAAAGTGAATGGGGTATACATATAATAGGATAAAAAATAAAACAAAACTTTTTTGTTTTTTAGTCAAATAATAGCCTATTCACCCACTTTAAGGTGTAGAGGTACAGGCAGTTTGAAGGAATACCGAGTAGAACACATGGGAAGACCTGTAACAATAGCCGAAATTGAGGAAGAGATTGTGGAAATGATAAATGATAATTTCATCCATACTAATCGATGATCAATACTGAAGTTGATGGTGAAATCTGGTAAGTTAAATCAACCTAAAATTTCGAGGAACAATGTAATGAGGTGATTTCACATGTTAACCGCCGTATTCACAAAGCATTCAATCTCCGTTAAGTCCTAACTGAGGTCCTCAGTTAAGGATAAATAAGAAACGCAACATCATTTTAAGTGAAAATTAACGTGAAACAAGCCTGTTTCAGCACCGTTACATACGTTAACTGAGGTTACAATTCTTATTTATCCTTAACTGAGGACCTCAGTTAGGACTTAACGGAGATTGAATGCTTTGTGAATACGGCGGTATATGTTCCTAGTTTTCTATTCAACTTAAGATGAAAAAAGACTAACCTAACTCTAGCGGAACCCGCAGCGCCCTCTCATCGAACTGCTTCTGTTTTTTGACTGGCAACTCGACTTCCATCTCAGAGTCGGTTTGGTTAGAATCAGAGAGATTATCAGAATCAGTGGATGCATCTACAGTACTGGAATCGCTCAGAGTGCCCTTGAACTTCTCCTGAAGCAGCTTGTTGAACATCTTCTCGTCGCCACCCGCTTCGTTGATGTACTGCTGCGCAGCCAGGATGTTAGACTTCAGAAAGCTGAGCTGTTGGTTCATCGATTGGCTGGGGTCCAACATCGGCATAGGTTTTATACCTGAATGAACATATTTCATAGGTAATGAAGGATGATATCGGGCTCAAGAACAAAATGATTGATAGGTGTCAAAAGTATTCAAATGAAACTCAAGAAATAAAACAAAAATTCAAGTGAAAAAAGAAAGAAGCTCACTCACCTAAAGCCCTACTTTGTGCAAGAAGCGAAGCAACCGTATTTTTCTTCGGCTTGCTGACACCTCTACCAAGATTCCTCGGCCGGCCTTCTTTGTGGTTGGAGGAAGATCCTCCAGCGTTGGTGGGAGTAGCCGAAGTCGAGGAAGTGGAACTACCGCCATCAGAGCCCTCGTTTCGACTAGGTGGCCTGGGAGAATCGGCAGAGGCAAACATCTGGAGTAACGAAGAGCTTGGGGCAGCTGGTGGAGGTTGAGATCCCGCGGGTATCACCCGTCTAGGTTTTGGACCAGGTTTTCTTCGCGCTAAACAATAATAATGTATATTTGGTAATCGTTACCATACTATATATATAGAGTCACTACGCTCTGGTCCAATAATTCTTTTGGCATCTGACATTACGTTATGATATGATATGTGTGTTGTGTAGGACGGACGAATCCCGCCTTGACACTGCGACCAGTCGGTCTATTGTGGCACATTTAAATCTATACTTCACCCATAAGCTCAAGCATTTTGATAAGGGAGCTTAGTGGGTGAGAACTTGTCCACCTCAGTCTCAGCTTGTGGACTCCTAGTTCCTCAAATCTAATCTTGTGCCTAGCGGGGCAATCACATAATATAATGTGCTTGATAGATTTGTCGTCCTCCAGGTATAGTATGCACTAAGAGTCCTCGACCAGCCCCAACCTTCTAGGTGTTTTTTGAGGCCGCAGTGTTCGTATAAGTCGCTGTTATAGCTCTCAGGTCTGACTTGAGAGTTTGAGCCACCGTTTGGCTTTTCCAAGTGAATGACCAATCATTACAGCATACCATGCATATGTACATAGCAGGATTAGATATGGGATCGTGATTTGGGGCAACTCGAATGAAATCGACAGAATTCTGTTGCTACAAAAGAGATGTCTAAGAAGTACCCTAAGTCTCGATAGGTACGAGAGCTGTCGACAACACTTTGTGGATCGCGGTATCTTAACGGTGGTCTCATTGTATATACATGAAGGAGCCCTTTTTGTTACCAATAATCTCCCATTCTTTCATGAGATCGAAAAAAAGCACAAATACGCCACTAGAGCCAAGGAACATCTAAACGTGCCCTCATTGAGATTCTCCTACCTTCAAAGAAACTCTTTACATACCCTGGTGAAGATTTACAATAAAATACCTGATGAAATCAAGCAGCTGCCTCAAAAAAGGATGGAGAGAGTACTTTTCAACTATATGAAGGACAGACCGTACTACTCATTAAATGAATTTTTAAATACTTAATTAATACTTGACTGTTTTTAACATATCTTGTTTAGGGGTACCTTATTTATGATTGTATATGTTTATGTCTACTGTTTCTGTTTTAAATTTTAAATAGATATATTGACTAGCTCTACACACCCTAACAGGGTTATTTGTATTGGAGTATTTGAATAAATGATGATGATGATTGTTGAGCGTGCATGTCTGAGACCAGATATGCTGATCCAGAGTTCTTGGAACTTTTGGTCCAACCATCTATTGTTGCAATGAGTTATCTGGAAGCCCCCCGTCCCGCCAATGAGTCCGCCAACTGATTGCCACATATGTCCGAGTAGCCCTTAACCTAGAAGATGAGCTGCAGCCTGCAGCACTGCTCTCCCAATTCAGCAAGAGTAATTCAGGAGTACTGCACAAGCAGGGACGTGCAGTTGTAGGCCTTCAGGACGGCTTGGCTATCATATAGGATTTTAATTGATCTGCCAACCCATCCTTTTTCAAAGTATGAGCTTCGCGCAGTCATCAAAAGCGAAAATTTCAGCTTGAAAGACAGTCGCAAATCAACCTAGGCTGATAGATTCTCCATTAGTAATTTTGCAACCACTGACCCCAGCACCCACCCCTTGGATGGTAACGCCTGTGAAATAACAGGGAACTTCATGCAGTGGGGTCCCAGAGATCATCTCAGCTGGGAAAGACGAAACGGTAGAGCCCACAGAATATATCGTTAGGAGAAGTGAAAGCTATGGTCTAAAATTGGAAGTATATTTTTGACGTTATATATTTCGCACCCGGCTCTTAGATGGAGCTTCGAGCATTATTCTACAGGATACAGGATCCTTATTTACCAATTTTACCATATGTCAAATAAAGTAAATAAATAAATGTATGGTTATGATGGTTGTAAAATGTAAAAGCATAAACGAATACTTGTTTTAGGTGAGTATTATTCATATTTAATTAAGAATTCGATTAAAATTTATATTAAATAGTTTTCAGTAATGCGACAACTATAAGGACCATCTAAGACTTACATGGACATGATAGATCGATCAAAGGAGAAAAGCTAAGTATACTCGCTACATATAAAATCTCATTAACAATATGCTTGTTGGGACACCAAAGTATTCTTGCAATTACCCTACTTGCAAGAATCAATACTATGCTGGATTGAGTGGAATGCACTTTTTTATGTTTCTGACGAATGTAAGTGTCCAAACTTGGAAACAATTTTGTTTGATTCCAGAATCCACAAACTGTTTCATCTTGAGATTGTTTAAGATCACTGTGTTGAAAGTGATTTTAATAACACAAGTAAAGTAAAGCAAGGTTGTTAAAAGGAGCCTGCCCATCAATGCCTCCTGTAAATCATGCTTTCACTCTAGATCATTATTATTATGACAGCACAACTTTTCCCCACAAGCATGTTCTGAAAGTCAAGAATATGTGATGATCATGTCAACATCTTAGGTTTTCATGATCATTCTTATGTTAATCAAGAAAAACACTTTCCTGATTTTGAAATTTCTGATGTAGAGGCACCATGCGCCTCCACTGCTTCAGATAAAAACAATTCTGGTGATTTCAATTTTTTGACAGATTATAATTTACCTCTAACTGGAAGACATGGAAAAGATCAGAAGGAATGGAAGGAAGACATTTGAGTTATTTTTTATATATTGTTTATAGAAAAGTTTTTGTTATATTGACTGTATGACCTTCTTGAAAATATTTTTCCTTTTCAGAAATAAACTGTTTTACTGCTTGTTTCTTATTCAACAATTATTGTTTTATTAATAAATTAATTATAATTTATAAAATTATTTTCCCTAAAAAAAAATTCAGAATATGGTGTTATCTCTTCATTTACTTTTGCAATTATTTCTCGAAGAACTGTTATCTTCAACGATAATCCAATTATCGTTGAAGATTACAGTTCTTGGAATAATAAATTTGAAATTGTAGTGAAACTGAAAAAGGCGCCACAGTTCAAATTTGGCGCGTCTGACGTTTAGTTCTGCACCCGGCTCCCTGGGGTCGCTTTTTACGCTTCCAATCCAACTCTATGTAGCTCTCACTTCTCCTAACGATATGTTCTGTGGTAGAGCCACTCAGTTTAGGTTTTCGTTATAGATATGTCTGACCGCATGATCATTATCTCGTTGGCCTTCAAGTTGGCATACGTGTCGCCATCTAGGCCTCGCTCCTTAGCACTAGGTGAAGAAGGGCGAGCGAGGTCTAGCAGGCGTTCGGAGGCTGTAGAGGGGGTGGAGCGAATGGCTCCCATCACCAACATGCATGTAGATCTTTGGATTTTCGCAAACCTGAGTTCAGATTTCACTTTAAAAGAACAATCCCACCAAGCAATAGTACCGTACGTGATTTGTGGTCTCACCACCGTCACGTTGTCAGCAGAGCTGTTTCGGAGCCAGACCCACCGCTTTCCACAAGTCCACTGGCAGGCCCAGAGGGATCGCCTAGGCCTATACTTTTAGTCACCCTTTCCAGGTGCGAATTCCTACTAAGCTTTCTATCTAGAACAGGGGTGGCCAACTTGATGACACCTAAGATCTACTATTCACTGACTCTGAGCGATCTACCAATATAGATATATAGTTCTATAATTGTAGAAATTTTAAATGAAATTCGATGCTGTCTACGTCGCCGCGATCGACTGAACCTATAGCTACGATCGACCAGTCGATCGCGATCAACCGGTTGGCCACCCCTGATCTAGAATGACACCCAGATATCTAGCCTCATGCGCAAAGGGAATGTGAACTCCATTCAGTGAGATAATCCATATTCAGCTTCGTTTTCCTAGTGAATGGAACAATCAAGTTCTTATGCGGGTTCACACTTAACTGTTGTTCCCCCTCACACAGCCTTGTGTTGCTGTTAGGGCCTCTGGGGGGCTCTCGACCAGATGTCAAAAAATTATTCGTGGCAGCAGTTTCGTAATAACAATTCATTCGCAATAATAATACAGACAAATATTCTAAATTTTATACTTACAAACTCTATCCATTCCTATGCTCGCCGACATATTGCTTAAGGAATTGAGGGATGGGTTTGTGCTACAAGTGCTTGACGTCGAAGACTTGAGGGAGAGGTTGAGTGGGGCCTCTCCTGTCGACTCTCCCCCATTATTGCTGCTGTAAGGGGATCCTGAGATACCGGAAGGACTACCATTGGTGGGTGGTAATTTAATCAGTTCTATTCTGTCATGTGAGTTTATTTGCTGATGATCGTCCAGCGAATCCTGATCAAATTATGGAATAACAAGTCAAAATTAGTATTTTACTAATAAACAGAGCTTCAATGATTTGAATCCCTTTTGCATTTTGAGTCATTTTCATATTTTTTATTCAGACCCAAAGTTCAATAGATCTAGATATTTTACTGATTTCGGAAATATTCAAATATTGAGAAATGATATCTTAAAGATTCAATTTTTTAGTAAATTATAATTAATTTATTATCATTTACACTTATATTTTAATCCCAATTAATTAATCAATATTTTATAATTCAATATTATAGAATTATCTGAAAAAAATATATGATTCACTGAGGGTCGCAGTTGTTCTTTGTAATTATATGAACACTGACGTGGGTTCAGAAGCCTTTTCTCCTCATTTTGAAAATGACTTGTTTTTACTTTGGGAAACACGGTGTAAATGAAAATTATCAGAGACAAAATGGTCAACTCACATTTAATTTCAGTCGTTTGTTGGACCTCTCTAAGGAAGTGGAAGGGTGAACGCTTACTAAAGGAGGATCTAGTGATATTGTCTTTTTTCTACCTCTGTTGGTGGTTCCGGGTATCTTTGGCCCAACTATAGATGAGGTATACTTGATTATTTCCGTATCTGGAGGTAGACGAACACCGCCCAGAATCGAATTCGGATCGCTGCAATTTTCAGTTGGTTAAATCATCAGGATAAAAATTTCGAAAAAAACTGCTCCACAAGAGTTAGGGATAATCATTTCAACTAAAATAACTGACATTCTGAAACCTTTGTTTGCACTGAAAACGTAATTTAATATAGTTTTAGGTTCAAAACTATAAATGCACGTAAGTTTTTTGGTCTGTAACATATACAGGGTGATTAACAGAAAAGGGTCAAATTTAACGACTTTTATTTCCGCACATGTTAGTGTTTTTTTTGTCTTTTTATCCACGGGCATCAATGACCGTCTGACATCTTCGTTGCATACTGTCAACGAGGGTGTTGAGCATATCTTGAGGAATTTCACTCCATAAACGAGGCAGTAGTGCTTTGAGGTCATTCAATGTTTCTGGTGGAGGTTGGTGATCATCTAGTCTTCTTTGTAGCATATCCCATGCACGTTCTATGCAGTTTAAGTCAGGCGAATGCGGAGGTATTGGTAAATGTGGAATACCATGCTCGTCTCGCGAATTTTCTACTATTGCTGCACGATGTGGTTTTGCGTTATCGTCAAGAAATTGGAAAGCTTCACCAATGGCACCATGAAAATTTGGCACTACGTTGCCAATGACATGTTCCCTATAATGTAAAGCAGTCATATTGCCAGGACAAATGTGAAGGTCTGTGCGCCCGTTGTAACATATCCCAACCAATACCATAACAGAGCCACCTCGAAATGGATGAACCTCTTGCACATGACAGCGATTTCGGGGTATACGCGGCATAGTCCATACCCTTATTCTTCGAGAATCTGAAAATCGACCGTATCGGGATTCATCTGTGAAAAGCACACTACGCCATCGGACGTTCAGATTAACATGCTGCCTGGCCCATTCTAATCTTTGTCGTTTATGCTCACGTGTTAACGGAACACCCATCAATGGACGTCTAGAAGCCAGGTTAATTTACCCCAAACGACGTCGGATGGTTTCAATGGAAATTTCAGGACCATAGGCATTTAAAATTCGATTTCTCAGCATCCTACATGAAGAAAGAGGATATCGGGTGTTGTTATTCTTGGTCCACCAACCCTATGCCTTTCCTACACCGATCCTGTCTCATTGAACCTATTCCAGTGTCGCGATATTACACTTTGCGATACTGGAAATGTTTCTGCCACAGCGACTTGAATGAGGCCACCCTGTAGCATACCGAATGCCCTATTAGCCTCGGCGTTTGTTAATTTACGTCTTAGCATCTTAAGAAGCTTGTGAAATTCACTAAGTTCGATAACGCTAAGAGACTGACAATAAATTAACTGCATATTGAAATGCTAAATCTTAAGAATAATGTGAAAAATTGGTTCAAGCACTGACGTGAAGTCAGAAGCTTTTGCGCGTATGTTCTATTGTCCATCCTTCTGTATTGGACACCCTTAATCGAATTTACCATGGTAAATTATGTTGTCCATTCTCCTGTATTGGACAACATAATTTACCATGGTAAATTCGATTAAGGGTGTCCAATACAGAAGGATGGACAATAGAACATACGCGCAAAAGCTTCTGACTTCACGTCAGTGCTTGAACCAATTTTTTATTTCGTGATTTTTTTGAAATTTTCTAGGGGTGCGGTTCTTAAAATTTTTATTTCGTCATTTTTTTCAAATTTTCTAGGGGTACGGTTCTTACAAAATTTTAAACACGTCTTTATGATGATTTTCTACTACTAGTTACCAAGCTTCAATTCGATCGAATATTTATTTTTTTGAGTTATCAAGGAAATAATATTCCAGGTGGGTATAACTCGGAAACCGTTTGACCGATTATGCCCAAAAACGAACTCAACTCTCCCTTTCGGATACGCAACCTACCCTGAAACATGCAAGTCCCTATCTCCTTTCGTTCGAAAGTTATCGAGTCAACGGTCACCTATCAACTGAACTCACACAAGAATGCTCGAATCTCCAACAATATTCAACCGATCGTGTTAAAACTTGAAACTTGGCAGTACAGTTAGGTTATGAAGGCTCTTGCAAAATTTCAGCAATTTCAAACGAATAGTTACTGATATATAGAATTTTTTTTTCAATTTTCAATGATTTTTTTGAAATTTTTTACAAATACTAGCCTCACGAAATTTTGCAAGAATTTTCGCGTTGGCATTCTACAACTAATTACCATGTTTGAATTCAATCGGTTTAGTATTTTTCGAGTAATGAGGAACAAAAAACAACCAAATTTCAGAATGCTATAACTCTAAAACCGTTTGGCCGATTATGTTCATAAACAAACTGAAATGTCGCGTTCTGATGCACATCCTAACCTGAAAATTTCAAGCCACTATCTCTTCCCGTTCTCAAGTTATCGTGACAACAAAAATATTTTTTAATAATTTTTTTAAAATTTTCTAGCCATACGATTCGCACAAAATTTCACAAACGTGCAAAGGTTCACATTCTACAACTACTCACCAAGTTTCAATTCGATCCGATTTATATTGGTGGAAAACAAAATTATTACTCGGAAACCACTGGGCCGATTATGCCCATTAACGAACTTGTCCGTCGTATTGGTATGCACCATCCACCCTGAAAATTTCAAGTCGCTAACTCTTTTCGTTCTCAAGTTATCGCGGCCACGGCCGGACGGACGGCCGGACAGAATCAAATTTGACCTCGAATTCTTCATTGGAGAGTCGAACTAAATCGCTTGAGACCATTTTCGTCAAAAAATTCGAAAGTTACAGACATTTGGGCAAAACTATAACGCGATGTTCCCCAGAACATACGCGCAAAAACTGCCAAACTCAAGAAAAAAGACGACCAGATGGTGAAAATATGCATTCAAATCGTATTAATAAGTTTTTATTGCAGTTGATCATATTTTTGATATTGTCTTCAAAATTTTACGCCCCTCAGAACAACTTAATATGATATCCCTAACTCTTGTGGAGCAGTTTATTATTATTGAAATTCTAGTTGGCAGAGCATACAGGAGATGTGGAAACATTGTATGTACTCAATAAAATCAAAGGAGCTGGAAATAAAGCTAGAAAATCTATTCAATTAATCATAATACAACAAACAAATAAATAAATATTATACATCAGTCTCAAAAGGTTTGTGCCCCAGATATTATCCAATTTTCTGCATAAACAGAGAAAATTATTCTGAAAATTAGTTGAATGAGGAAATAGATTCAAATACTACTCTTTTACTCCACCTCTTTCAATATAATTAATTTCTATTGTAGGAATTAATAGTTTTTGTTTTAAAAAGTTCCAATATAAGAATCACCATATTTTTAATATAAAAACATTGTACAGTATTCACTTTCTCCCAGCTCTTCGATTAATATTCAGTTGAGGAAAAATTGATATATACAGGTTACATTATTTTTAAATTTTAGCATACTGTTGTTGTTGACTGGAAAGGTTGCATTGTCAGTGCTGAATAAATACACTTTTCTCTCATTCAATATAAATCTTCTAGATCAAGTACATATTGCTATATTTTATGCACTATCAATGTTACATTGTGAATAAACAAACTATAGACATTTTTAGGCGAGTACCCATTTATTACCTGTTTACGGTTTGTTTGTGTTAAGCGGCGCATACGCCGTGAATATTATTGTGCCATGTGGGTTGCACAATATATTGACGGTGGCCCATAGACGGTCAACATTATTTTACATATGTTGGTTGCTGCAAAGGATCGTATGGTATGGAGGCGATATTGATGGTGGTGTATATTGCGTGACCTTTCAATATCGCCCACACACGATCAATCATATTGCACAAACCAAAATATAGTACAATAATATTGAGCGTGTATGGGCTGCAATAGACCGATACCGTTTAAGAGAGTAGACCGTGCTGAAATCTAGAGAGGCTTATTGCACTTTGGTCGGCCTCCTATTAGCTGACAGGGTCTGATGGTTGATCCCCCTCAGCTCGGGTTGCTAGCCTCCATAGGATCTCTTAGTCGATCCCCTGCAGCTCAAGTTTACCTAACCGAGTCCTGCACCGCTGACATTATATGGGTCTCATGTAACAATGTCAATGACGCATTTCACAGCTGATTTAGCCACTCCTACTCCCGGTTCAGGCCCAAAGAGCGAGTACGTCAGCTCAGCTCTTTCATTCCCTTCAACCCCTGTGTGCCCCGGCACCCACCCGAGCTCAACATGTTTTCTGACAGACAAGGTTTCCAGTTGCTGTCGGCATTGCAGCACAAGCCTGGAGTTAATTCTCCAGCTGGCTATTGCCTTAAGTACTGCCTGATTGTCCTAGAGAATTCGTATGTTCCTATTGGAATAGCCCATATGAATATTCTACGCGACACATGTTGTGAAGGCATCCACTTCCGCCTGGAATATAGCTGTGCATTGCCCAAGGGACATAGAAATGCTCAAATTGGGTGCAGCCCCAAACATTCCAGCTCCAGAGCATCCGCCCATCACTGAACCGTCCGTGAACCATGTTAGTTCACTGTGCGGTATTTTCTCCACCTCCGAGGGGGGCTTTATATGCTTGGAAAACTGGATTAATACAGATTACGAAAACATGCAGTTATACCGAATGTTCAGAATGCAAAAGATATATTTTCCTAAACTTGTGGGGTAATAGCAATATCTGACACCCAAAAATAAACGTAAAAGAAATACCATGGTGGTTATCAGTCACGCAGTAGACTTGAAAAGTCAAATTTTGATTTTCTTATGGTATATGAGCACTCAAGAAACCTTGATAAGTATAGCCATAATGGAGTGGTATATTGTATATTATTATACTGATCCACCTAGGTCTTCCCCAAGGAGACCCCTCATAAGCTCTCGAAGAGCTTGAGTTGTTATAACAATTTTATTACCATTTATTACTATATTTACTATTATATTTTATAAATCTAAAAGGACTGATAACATCACATTTGTAGTATAAAATATAAGTTAAAATCTTACCCATTTCCTTCCAAAGCAGCACTAAATAAAAAAACCTGTATTTAATACAATCGGAGGATAACTGACAAAAAATTATGCTTATACGGGGTGCATGAGCCTCCTATTAGTCACACGAGAAATTCAGGTCCAGATTAACAAAAATTACAAAGCCATTGTAATCTCGGATTAATTGTATAACGAAAATTTAAAAATCCATTAGCATATTGAAAGAGATCACAAACAATTTAAGTTTCAAGAAAGTGGAGACTAAAAAGCGGATATTTTTGATAATGAATTATCAAACTTGTTGAATCCATACTAATTTAACAATTACAACTAAAATATTATCCAACCTGAACGTATTTCCCAGGACCCTACCTGTTTTTTTTTAATTTTCGAACATCTGTTTTATCAATAAATATCGAGGCAAATTGATGCGAAATTTAACCGAACCAAGATAATAAATTGAAATATTTCGATGTGATTTTTGAACCAAATTTCTATAGTTACTCTTTTCCTCATGCATGAGGATTAATTATTAATTAACCGAGGCTTGTCTTGTATGAATCTACCAAATCTAGACATTCGTACCCAAACTTAAATCTGGGTTTACATTACTTGCTGACATTAGTGTTTATTTATGGATTTTGTGATGGAAATGGACTGGCTGTAAGAAGACAGTGCGAAAGACGATTTGCTTTTCGAAGGGTGCTGCTCTGAAAAAGGAACTTCAGAGGAACGATTCTTGCCCACTAGACTGATTCAAAAAAATGGACTATTTTTTTTTTCTTAAATATATCGAAAATATTGTTGGAAATGAAGTTACAGCCCTTAATATTAATATTAAGATGTCCCGCATGATAAATTTCAATTTCCCGTATGATTAACATGGGACAGCTTGTTTTTTTGAGTTTAGAATTTTATAACTCTTTAATCGTTTATCAAAAAAGCTAGACTGAATCATTTTCTTGTGTAAAATTGAACGATCTACAAAAAAGTTATATTAGAATTTTTCGATAAACCGACGCGTTTTGAAGTTATTCAACTTTAAAATATAATTTATAATATTTTCTCATTTTTTTTCCAATTTTATGACGAAACTATCTGTTAAATCAAAAGAAATATAAAATACAAAAGTTTGTAAAATTTGACAAAATTTTTTGATAAACTTGATAGTTTCGTCAAAAAATTGGAAAAAAATGAGAAGATATTATAAATTATATTTTAAAGTTGAATAACTTCAAAACGCGTCGGTTTATCGAAAAATTCTAAGATAGCTTTTTCGTAGAGCGTTCAATTTTACACAAGAAAATGATTCAGTCTAGCTTTTTGCGCGTATGTTCTGGGGAACATCGCGTTATCATTTTGCCCAAATGTGAAATTTATTTCTGTGGTGCCGTCCGGCCGTTGCCACGATAACTTGAGAAAGAAAAGAGCTAGCGACTTGAAATTTTCAGGGTGGGTGGCGCATCCCAATACGACGGACAAGTTCGTTAATGGGCATAATCGGCCCAGTGGTTTCCGAGTAATAATTGTGTTTTCAACCAATATAAATCCGATCGAATTGAAACTTGGTGAGTAGTTGCAGAATATGAACCTAAGCACGTTCGAAAAATTTTATGCGAATCGTATGGCTAGTAAATTAAAAAAAAATTATTAAAAAATATTTTTGTTGTCACGATAACTTGAGAACGGAAAGAGATAGCGGCTTGAAGTTTTCAGGTTAGGATGTGCACCAGAACGCGACATTTCAGTTTGTTTATGAGCATAATCGGCCAAACGGTTTTAGAGTTATAGCCATCTGAAATTTTCTGAAATTTGGTGGTTTTTTGTACCTCATTAACTCGACAAATACTGAACCGATTGAATTCAAACATGGTTATTAGTTGTAGAATGCCAACGCGGAAATGTTTGCAAAATTTGGTGAGAATAGCATTTGTAGAAAATTTTTAATAAATCATTGAAAATAAAAAAAAAATTTCTATATTTCAGTAACTATTCGTTTGAAATTGCTGAAATTTTGCAAGAGCCTTCATAACCTAACTCTACTGCCAAGTTTCTAGTTTTAATACGATCGGTTAAATATTGTTGGAGATTCGAGCATTCTTGTGTGAGTTCAGTAGATGGGTGACCGTTGCCTCGATAACTTTTGAACGAAAGCAGATATGGACTTGCAGTTTTCAGGGTAGGTTGCGTATCCGAAAGGGACAGTTGAGTTCGTTTTTGGGCATAATCAGTCTAACGGTTTCCGAGTTATACCCACCTGGAATATTATTTCCTTGATAACTCAAAAAATAAATATTCGATCGAATTGAAGCTTGGTAATTAGTAGTAGAAAATCAACATAAAGACGTGTTTAAAATTTTGTAGGAACCATACCCCTAGAAAATTTGAAAAAAATTACGAAAAAAAAAATTTTAAGAGCCGTACTATTAGAAAATTTAAAAAAATCACGAAAAAAAAATTGGTTCAAGCACTGACGTGAAGTCAGAAACTTTTGCGCGTATGTTCTATTGTCCATTCTTCTGTATTGGACACCCTTAATCGAATTTACCATGGTAAATTCGTGTCCAATACAGAAGAATGGACAATAGAACATACGCGCAAAAGCTTCTGACTTCACGTCAGTGCTTGAACCAATTTTTTTGATAAACGATTAAAGAGTTATAAAATTCTAAACTCAAAAAAACAAGCTTTCCCATGTTAATCATACGGGAAATTGAAATTTATCATGCGGGACATCTTAATATTAATATTAAGGGCTGTAACTTTCACAGGATTTTTTTTTCATCATTTCCAACAATATTTTCGATATATTTAAGAAGAAAAAAAAATTGTCGATTTTTTTGAATCAGTCTATTGCCCACCAAATGTATGAACGGTATGAGAAATCAAATGTTTATTCTCTTATATCTGAAGGTTTTGTTGATCCTCGTTGGATATCTTTTTCAGTATGAGGCAAGGCATTGTCGTTTGCGTTACTGTTTTACGTTTTTATTGTTTTTACGTTGGTTATTGTTTTACGTTTTTACAATCAACTTTGATTCAAAATCTGAAAATTTGTTTTGCAAGAATGCCAAGACGTAAACTTAGTGCGGATGAAGACAATAGGGGCTATTGGTACGATCAAGGTGGGACTTAATCACAGAGATGTTGCGAATTTCTTTCATGTTAGTGAAAGCGTAATTTGCCGGCTCGTCCATCGATTTCGAGAAACTGGAAACGTGACCGAAAGACGTAGATTGGACGCACAAGATCTACCACTCCTGCACAAGATAGGTTTCGGATTGTATATATCCGTAGAGAGCCTTTGAGTACCTGTCGAATCATCAACAGCTCCTTTTGAACGCTACTGGTGTTTTGGTTTCGATTGAAACGGTTCATCGAAGACTCCGAAACGTTAATCTACATTCTCGACGACTTTTGAGAAGGATTCCACTAACTCAAAATCATATGCGACTTCGATTGGAATGGACCAATGATCACGTGATCAATGGAGGTCTGTACTGTTCAGAGATGAGTCGAGATATGGACGGTTTACGGATAGTTGGCGTGTTCGGGTATGGACCCATAATCTGGTGCCCAGAAATCGCAGATCCGTTGTCGGTGCTTCATACTACCATGAATGCGCAGATTTACATAGACCAAATCATTGAAAATAGTATTTCTTTGTTTTATGCTGCTATTGGGCCAAATGCCTTATTTTTGAACGATAAATAATCCGCCACTCCATCGTGCGAGAATTGTCGATGAAGCTGTGGAAATCCATGGTATTACACATTTGGCCCTGCCCTCTCGGTCATCAGACCTCAATGCCATTGAACACGGTTGGAATCAGCTAGAAAGAGCTTTGAATTCTCATCGACCACCTCCACATACACTTCAAGAACTCAGACGGCTTTTTCCGCAACTGTGGAGAGAAATTGATCAAGACTACTTCAACAATCTGTGCAGAGGTGTTGTCAGGCTTTCGTTGAGCTTTGGAAATAATCTTTACTGAACTTTATTCAATTTTTTGAGTGAACTGATTTTGCACTTCAAATAAAAAAAAAATAAATGTTTACCTGAAACTGTCAAACATATAAAGAAATGGGAAAAAGAATGAGTTAGAAAGTGAGTGAACATTTCTCATTTAAAAAAATTGGTGAAAAATTTCCTTTTCGCCGTCCGGAGTTCTTTCATTCGATGCAAATATTGTTGCCAAAGAGCAATGATACAATACCATAATCATCATTCTGCTGGTAATTCGTTCATATCTCAAACCACATTCCATCAAAACATGCCGTAGAGACTATAAAGATTTATGATCATATTCGGAAGAATCTTTCAATTAATCGCGAATAATTTCAAGGCGCATTATACCTCAATGTGTCTGACAAAGCAAAGTTGTCTAGCTTTTTATGTTGTTGATGGATACGTTTTGGTTTAACAGACGATCATCCACGTTTCCACGATTAACAATACATAATATTTTCGAATTACTCATTTTTGATCATTCACAAATCCTGTTTATTATATGATTTTGAGATTTATCATTATGTCAACAATGTCACGAACTTAAGTTCATCAAGTGAACACGCTTATGATATCAGTCCATGTACGCCACCATAGAGACTATCGAAAGTCCGCCGTATTCACAAAGCATTCAATCTCAGTTAAGTCCTAACTGAGGTCCTCAGTTAAGGAAAAATAAGAATCGCAACCTCAGTTGACGTATGTAACGGTGCTGAAACAGGCCTGTTTCACGTTAATTTTCACTTAAACTGATGTTGCGATTCTTATTTATCCTTAACTGAGGACCTCAGTTAGAACTTAACGGAGATTGAAAGCTTTGTGAATACGGTGGAGTGGCTGATAGACCGCCGTATTCACAAAGCATTCAATCTCCGTTAAGTCCTAACTGAGGTCCTCATTTATAAACGCGTGTGTCCAAAAATAACTGGAACGGAAAGAATTCCGAGTCTCCATTGTTGGAAACCTGGAGAAACCTTGTATATTCGATATATTTTGGAGTTCTTCAAGTCACTTTGGAGACACTATGCCTACCTTATTATAAAATCATGGAGGACATTTCAAGAAATTTTGTAATTTATATAATGGGTTTTCCAATAAGAGGTGTTATTTTGATATTCAAAGAAAAATGCCATTTTTCAATATAAATGATCGGATGTTTATTTCATTATAAAGAAGAAGCTATGCCGTTAATAGTGGAAAATAACATCAGGCAAATGACCACCACGACCACGCTTACAGGACCATATCCTTTTAATTAAATTTTCCATAACCAAATCGCAAAGTGGCTGCCCTATGTCCTCGATAGCCTCACGAATTCCATCTTTGAGGTTTTGAATCGACGCTGGGCTATTGGCGAAGACCTTCTCTTTCACGTGGCCCCAAAGTAAGAAGTCGCAAGGTGTTAAATCACAAGATCTCGGTGGCCAATTGTGATCACCTCTTCGAGAGATAAAACGGTCCGGAAACTTTTCCCGCAAAATATCAATGGTTTCGTTGCTTGTGTGGCACGTAGCGCCGTCTTGTTGAAAGTAAACGTTGTCCAGATCAATACCATCCAATTCCGGCCATAAAAAATCATTAATCATCACTCGATAGCGCAATCCATTCACCGTAACTGTTGCTCCAGCCTCATTTTCGGAAAAGTAAGGTCCAATGACTCCGCCAGACCATAAACCGCACCAAACAGTCACACGTTGAGGATAGAGAGACTTTTCAACAATAACTCTTGGGTTTTCCGAGCCCCAGATGCGACAATTTTGCTTCTTGACGAAGCCACCGAGGTGGAAATGGGCCTCATCAGTCAAGATGATTTTTCGATGGAATTCCGGATCATTTTCATGCATTTCAACGACCCAATCAGCAAAGACACGACGTTGTTGATGATCGGCCGGTTTGAGTTCTTGTGTTAACTGAACTTTATAAGCCTTAAGACCCACATCTTTATGCAAAATACGGTGTAATGACGTTTGTGGAATGCCTAATTCCAAAGAACGACGAGGAATGGACAAACCTGGGTTTTCTTCAACTCTTTCGGCTACAGCAGCAATATTCTCGGCTGTTCTTGAGCGGCGTACACGGGTTTTATTCTTCACATAACTAACTTGTCCCAACAGCTCGAATTTTTCCACCAATTTCTTTATTGCGGTACGACAAGGTGCTTCACGACGACCCAAAAATGTTCGAGATTTACGAACCGTCTCTGCCAAATTTTCACCATTTTTATAGTGAATTTTAATAATTTCAATGCGTTCTTGAAGCGTGTGTCGTTCCATTTTTATTAATGGCGTAGTTTCTACTTGTCAAATGTCAAAAAATGACAGCTTCAAAAGTGACATCTACCGAAATAGCGGGCCATTCAAAATAACACCTCTTATTGGAAAACCCTTTATTTTCAATAATGTTACTATTTTTGAATTGTTTTTCAGAAACCATAAAATTATTTTGACTGGAAGGAAATTGTCAATATAGCTCCGCGCAGGGAGTTTGAAAAAAATTATTTGTCTTCATATTTAGGGTCGTAGGAAATACACTCAGGATTGGTTTACAGCTATACAATGGTGATTAATAATTATCGTGTAATTTTAGAATGAGCATGGTTTGAACAGGTTCAATAATTCACTATTATAAGTTCATTATAGATTAATAAACGCTTCTTAGTCTGTAATACCCTTGGAATCTTCATTTTGAGTTCAGATTTCTAATAATTATTAAGGTTTCTTTCTGGGTGTTCTCTCCCAAGCTCTGCAAAATTTATTATTTTGTGATGTGCTTCTGCGTAAAAAACACAGATTTATCAGAAGATTTATCAATCGAACAATCCGCCGTATTCACAAAGCATTCAACCTCCGTTAAGTCCTAACTGAGGTCCTCAGTTAAGGATAAACAAGAATCGCAACCTCAGTTTAAGTGAAAATTAACGTGAAACAGGCCTGTTTCAGCACCGTTACATACGTTAACTGAGGTTGCGATTCTTATTTATCCTTATCTGAGGACCTCAGTTAGGACTTAACGGAGATTGAATGCTTTGTGAATACGGCGGAACTAACAATAACGAAACAACATCAACGATGACACAATTATATCGTAACGTTTCGGAGACTATATCAGACTCCTTCGTCAGACACTTATCGAAAACCTTCAGAATTATTGTTTGGTTGATTGCTATTCTGAAATTCGTGAATTTCAGATTATAATACGATATAACTCACCTTAAAATACTGGAAGGTAAACCAACACTACTGATAGAGCTGGCGGTCGACACTGCCGAAGTAACTGCACCCTTGTCCGAACCACTGACCATATTCATGGGACTACTAAAGATACAAGAGGAACTCTGTAGTGACATCTTCCCCCCGTCACTAGAGCTGATGCTCACGTTATTACCACTGTTCTTGAGCTTCTCCAATTGCTTCATGTTGTAGGTCATATCGTTCAAGCTGGAGGAGGAAGAAGTGGAGGAAGATGACTTTGTCTTCTTGTCTTGATGATACCGCATCGAAGCGGACGGTTGTATCGTCAGGCTCGGCGAATTCTTGGATGAACCACCGCCGGACATCTTTCCCGAACTAGGAACTGGACTAGAACTGATCTTGAGCGACGAAGAAGACTGATGATGCTGTTGCTGATGGTGAAGCGGAAAAGGCGAAGACTTGTCTTTGGCGTTGCCGTGGGACTTGGAGCTGCCTTTGGAGTTCTTGGACTTGCCCTGGCTGTGATGGGACGAGCCGGTGAGGGAGGGGAGGCCGGCTAGGGAGGCGTAGGGATCGGCGAGCGACGGGAAGTTCAGGCCCGAGGCTTGAAGGCGGGCAAGATAGTCTTGCGCTGCCAGGTGGGAAGCCATGGACCACCATGCTGCGCCTGCAAAGAGAAAATTTACAATTAAGATTTTATGTAAAGTTGTTCGATCCAAGAGACCTGATCATCTCTCAATCAGGGCATGTTTATTAATCGGTTGCGAGGACAGGAAGCAGAAACGCTACAAAAGTAACTAGACTTTTGTCCACTACAGTTTTGTGAAGTAACTGTAGTGTAGAAACTGTAGTGGACAAGAGTGTAATAATTACTTTTCTAGTGTTCATAATAAGTCCACAGTGAACTCAAAATAGGGAACTCAGGCAGACGATCGAATATACTGTAAGATATTTCTACTGCCTTTATCCAGGAAAAAGAAATGAATTGTTCTGTTGCTCGATGTTCAATATGAGTGTATAACTAGCGAGTAATTATTCAAACTTTGATAAATCAATTCTCCGAAAGAATTGGTTTTACAGAATTGGGAATGATATCAATCGATTCTTATGATTATGATGGTATCAATCTGGCATCAGTCTGACATCAATCTTGCCATCAATCCGGACCATCAATCCATCAGTCTACACGTATACAATCAATTTTCCGTCAATCTGACATCAATCCATGATTGGCTGTCAAACTGAAACAGATTGACCGGTTAACCTCTGTCATAGACCATTCTATGAAATCATAGAAATACAATTAATTATTGAAATTTTTAAAAATCATATCTCCGGAAGTATTAGTTTGTTGAGAATGATATCAATGGATTCTAATGATGAAACTGCATCTTAAAAAAATAAAATTTTCAATTTTTAATTTAAAAAACATTTTTTTTACTCCGAAACCATCGATTTTTCCCAATAACAAACTTAACCGATATATTTATCTCCCAAACCTACTCTGAAAAAAAAAACTGTCTAGCTCAATCCGTTCGAGAGTCATCTTGATAACGGCCGGACAGAATCGATTTTGGCCACGGATTCTTGATCAGCGAGTCGAACCAAATCGTCTGAGACCATTTTCTGCCGAAAATTCGAAAATTACAGACATTTGGGCCAATTTTTAAGTACTCTGTTCCGAGGAACAAGAGCGTCAAAAAGTAAACATAGCGGCAGCAAAGGCATGAACGTATATGCCTATTGTCTGGTTTATCTGGTTATCGAGTCTTAGTATTCCTTTCTTTGGTTAATTCTGTAATTGTTCAAAATGATACTGGGTGGACTGATGACGCAGATGGTGAATCCAGAACTAGCTGGTGGGAGACAAAATTCACTTTATTTTTCATAACTACGGTTCTAGAACCGTCCCTATTGCCGAATAAAACGAATATCGAACAACTGAATTCATCAGAAATTCACCTTAAGGTGCGTATTCACTTGCAACAGAACACTCCGAACGAACCAAACACGCCGAACGCAATGAAGCCATTGCAACAAATATTGTGCGAAAAAGTTCGGGGCGCAACGTATTGACTAGACAAATTTGTCACAGCGCGCGCGGCGCGTTTGGTTCGTTCTGTTGTTGCAAGTGAATACGCACCTTTAGCCTTTGTTCAATCAACAGTAATAAAAAATAATTCCTTTTTTCGTGATTTAAAACAATCTTTTCATTGTTTTCGAAATATGAGTGTAATACAAAATTTTAAAAATACATAATTTCACATAGGAAAAGGCATCAAGAAAAAAATAAGTGTTTTGTCGAGTACTATAGACTGAAACTATGATTTCTTACCAAAATATGTTGGTTATGGAGTAGGGCTGGACAAAAAATCCGAAAAACTTTTTTTTTACTAAACAAGGTGAGTCTTTAAGTTGTACATTAATTTTAACCATATATTCGTTTTTGGCGCTCTTGTGCCTTGGAAAGGAGTGCTTATCAATTTGCCCAAATGTCTGTAATTTTCGAATTTTTGGCTGAAAATGGTATCAAACGATTTGGTTCGACTCACTGATCAAGAATCCGTGGTCGAAATCGATTCTGTCCGCCGGCCGTCCGTCCGTTAACACGATAACTCTCGAACTAAAGGAGTTAGAGGATTGAAATTTACAGGGTAGGTTTGGAGCGTAAATATCTCGGAAGAGTTCGTTAACGGGCGAATTCCGTCAAGCGGTTTCGGAGTTATGGCGGTTTTTATTAAAAACATTTTTTAAGAATATTTCCGAAACCGATTACTTGAGCTATCTGAAATTTAGCTTCAAATTGTAGAATTATGACCTTTAGACGCATGTGAAGTTTTGTATTGATAGGGTTGTCGTAACGTAAAGTGTAAAAAATAAATTGAAAATTTTTAAATTTTGTTTCTACAATAACTCTGGAACGGAATGAGCTAGGCAGTTGAATTTTTCAGAGTAGGTTAGGGAGATACATATCTCGGTTAAGTTCGCTATTGGGCAAAACCGGCCAGATGGTTTCGGAGTAACGAAAAAAAAAATATTTTTTTAACTTACAAATTCCAAAATAATTTTTTTTAAGATGCAGTTTATCCATAAAAATCCATTGATATCATTTTCAACTCCAACAAGATAATACTTTCGGAGATATGATTTTTCGAAATTTCAATAATGAATCGTACTTCTATGTTTCCACAGAATGCTATAATTATTCTATCTATGATTTATTATATGATATGTGTTCATACTCGTACATGTCATCCTGTTCTATAAGAGAGAGTCAAATTCATGTCAGCTATTTTAATTTTATTTCTTCCATGGTGCAGTTCTCATTCTCATTTAATCTTGATAAATAAACTATTATTTGAATTGAATTTCCTTTATGATGCAGTTCTATCATAAGAATACATTGATATAATTCTCAACTATGAGAAACCAATACTTTCGGAGATATAATATGTCTGTTTAAACAAGAGCGCCAGAAAGCTCCTGTCCACAGGGCTTGAACCAATTTTTTAAATGAAACACTATTTTCATTTACCATTTTCCCAAATTCGGCTCAGGTAAAAAAATTCAGGGTGTTGAAATTTCGAAAAAAATCAATTTTTATTTTGTAGCTATGACATTCTTTTTCCGAATGAAATGAAAGTTGGTGAAAAGTTTCCTATAACTATGATACATATTCTCCAAATATGTATTAGTTTTTCCTACTTCCACTGAATTACTAGTTATTCCGCCGTATTCACAAAGCATTCAATCTCCGTTAATTCCTAACTGAGCTCCTCAGTTAAGGATAAATAAGAATCGCAACCTCGGTTAACGTATGTAACGGTGGTGAAACAGGTCTGTTTCACGTTAACTGAGGTTACGATTCTTATTTATACTTAACTGAGGACCTCAGTAAGGACTTAACGGAGATTGAATGCTTTGTGAATACGGCTGATTGACTAGTCGATTCATAAAACTAAACGAAATTAGCATAAAAGAAGCTGATAAACTTTCTCTTGAGTCATTTCAAGAATATTCAATCGTTTTAGAAAATTAAATTATTCTTCATAATTTCTCCTCAAACGTTTCCTTTTCGAGATATTCTTCATTAAATGTTATAAAATCAGAAATTCCTGAAATTTCACAACTTTTATGGATCCACCCCCGAGCGTTGGAATCCAAAATCAAGATGTAAACCACGTTGCCGTAGCTTTCTCTTGTCCACCATTAATATCATAGATATTTTATATTCAGGAGTGTTTAAGCACATTGTGAAATCTTTAAACGCTTGTAACTTTTTACCTGAGCCGAATCTGGAAAAATGGTAAATGAAAAATGGGTTCAAGCCCTGTGGACAGGAGCTTTCTGGCGCTCTAAATCCAACAGACAAATTATATCTCCGAAAGAATTGGTTTCTCAGAGTTGGGAATTATATCAATGTATTCTTATGATAGAACTGCATCATAAAGGAAATTCAATTCAAATAATAGTTTATTTATCAAGATTAAATGGGCAATCTGAGAATGAGAAGTGAGAACTGCACCATGGAAGAAATCAAATTAAAATAGCTGAACTGAATTTGACTCTCTCTTATAGAACAGGATGAAATGTACGAGTATGAACACAGATCATATAATAAAGGTTAGATAGAATAATTATAGCATTCTAGATGTACGACTCATTATTGAAATTTAGAAAAATCATATCTCCGAAAGTATTAGCTTGTTGGAGTTGAAAATGATATCAATGGATTTTAATGGTGAAACTGCATCTTAAATAAAAATTGAATTTGAAATTTGTTGCTTAAAAAAATTTTTTTTTTTCGTTTCTCCGAAACCATCTGGCCTATTTTGTCCAATAACGAACTTAACCGAGATATTCATCTCCTTAACCTACTCTGAAAATTTCGACTGCCTAGCTCATTCCGTTCGAGAATTATAGTAGAAAATTTTTTTTTAATTTTGAATATTTTTTTTACTCTTTGCGGTAACCTGGTCAATACAAAACTTCACATGCGTATAAAGGTCATGATTCTACAATTTGATGCTAAATTTCAGATAGATCGAGTGATCAGTTTCGGAAATATTCATAAAAAATGTGTTTTACTAAAATACGCCGTAACTCCGAAACCGCTTGATGGATTTCGCCCATTAACGAACTTAACCGAGATATTTACGCTCTAAACCCACCTTGCAAATTTCAATCCTCTAACTCCTTTCGTTCGAGAGTTATCGTGCCTACGGCCGGCCGGACAGAATCGATTTCGACCTCGGATTCTTGATCAGTGAGTCGAACCAAATCGAATGAGGCCATTTTCAGCCAAAAATTCGAAAATTACAGACATTTGGGCAAATTGATAAGCACGGAGTTCCGAGGAACTAGAGCGCCAAAAAGTGTTTTATTTGATGAGATGAATCTATGGTTAAAATTGATGTACAATTCAAGTACATTAGTAGGTGAATAAAAATTAACAATTTAATTTGTCAATTCAGTTAATGATCTAACGATTTGCAATATTCACTGTAGGCAGTAAAATTAAATAATAATAAAAATTTTAAATTTCAGAAACTATCTTTCAGGTTTGGTCCAGGTTCTAGTCGATATTTTACAATCGATTATAGGATTTCAGCTCGATCGGCTTGGTTATTTTAGCAATTTTGTGATGATAAAATTTTGAATTTAAAATTCAAATAATATAAATCTCAGAATTGTAACAACACCTCAATGACTGAGATGTTAGCGTGCTCGCCTACCGAGCAGGAGATTCGAGTTCGAATCCCCGCTAAGTACGTTCACTATTTTATTCATTTTAAAATTTGAATTCAGTTAATGCCCAACGCTTTTTTTCACGTGTTACTCTAAAAAGACGGCTTGAAGGTTCATGCAGTATTTCGTGAGGGGTTCATTGCTTTTTTTAAATCTTCCTTGATAAATTCTACCCCAATAAGAAGTTTTTACTGACTTTGACCGCTTATATGTCAGAAACTAAGCATATCTTTAAACTCACACTTTTTTCTAACGACCCATCCCACTACATCGTAATAAAATTTCAGCCAATTCGACCGGTAACCAATTTCCCATATGTTGTCGTGCGAGGTTCTTTAACACCTCTCCGCGACGTTATCAACGTCTCGGAGCAAACGGGAAACGTCGCGCGATAGCGGCGATGCGCCAGACCACCTACCGGACCATCGTAAGAACAGATCGTGCGAAAAAATCGCGTCGTGCGACCGAGGACAAGAAATGCGCGCCAGGCGACACAAGCAGAGACATCCGACGACGACGACACTCGTCCGATCTGCCACGAAGCAGTAACGCCGCAAAGTTCACCATCTCGCCGCCAGTCCGCCTCCTCAGCAAAAAAAAAACAAACCTCACGATCGAAGCGTGTAAGAATCGCGGATAATTGTCGCGCGACAGAGTGGAGAAATGAATTATGAGCCCCCTTTCGGGTCGTGTGCCGGATGTAGCAAGCAGAATGGGGGCGGAGAAGAGAGGAGAAACGGTGGTAAATCAATAAATGAAATATATTGTGCTCTGTACAGAGTTTAGCCGGGCTGGATCCGCGGGCCCCGGTATACGGGACAGGTTGCGATATTATATGGATTTTTCGGAACGCGGGGGACGACGTTAATGCGTAGGAGAGGACCTAGGCGAAGCGTCGCGACGCTCCAAGACGGGACGCCACCGCTTACTGTGTCGCAATTTTAGCGAAATTGTCGAATTTGCTTCCTCTCCTGATCAATCGGGCAATTGTGACAAAGATACTGCTGATGTCATAAGGCGGGAGCCGAACACAATTAAAATTAGAAATTAGGGATATACAGGGTAGTTCTTTCTTAACCTCGTCATAAATTATACGGATAACTTCTCAGGATATTTTCATGAAATTCATTTCCAGTGTGTTTTGTTTTCCCAAAACCTCGAAATACTGATCTGATCGAATTAAAGCGCGGTAGTTAGTTAAAAAAGGGGGAAAGCCCTGTGGACAGGAGCTTTGGCGCTCTTGTGCAAACTTTGACAGATCATATCTCCGAAAGTATTGGTTTCTCAGAGTTGGGCATGATATCAACGGATTCTTATAATAGAACAGCATCATAAAAGAAATTAAATTCAAATAATAGTTTGTTTATCAAGGTTAAATAAGCAATCTGCAATGATTTAACCTCCTGGAATGGGTTGTTGCAACTTATGCTGGCCATACACGGTACGCTACACCGGAGAGGTCTACCTGCGCAGGTAGACCGGAACGTCTGTGGGAATAGACCTGCGCAGTTTTTCGTACCTGCGCAGGTGACCATCGCAAGATCGAAAATCAATTATTTCGAGCGACACTGTACGGTATACATGTGCGTATGTGCGTGTACTCCGGTTGCCTGCTCACGGAGCTGCTTAAAAATTGCTCATAGTTTTTGTATCATTCATCTTCAAAATTAAAGCAAGGCCTGATAATGCCATCGCGTCATCGTTGTCAATCGATGCCATCGCAAAAAGAACTGTAGACCTCACCGGTACGTCCCCATACACGTTACTGACGTTTGGTTCACCTGCGCAGGCAAACCTGTACAGGTTACTTGTCCGGTATACCGTAGCGTGTATGGCTTACATTACATTCGGTGGATAGTTTTCAGAACTCGCAATATATTATGCAAAGTATCATCCGAATGTCTAGCTAGAGCAAGGCTTGCACATTAAATTCTTGATATTTGAATAGGTCTAGGATAACGAACAAATCATTTTAATAGTTCATTTCATTTTTTTGAAATATTAAATATGTATTTTATATTCTTGTTTTCTTTTATTTGAAAACTTATCTCATTATACGATAAAATATATTAATAAAATACAATACTCTCTTCATAATTTAATAGTGCGGTTGGCTCATTGGGAGAGTATTTGACTTGTTCAATTCCGAGGCTAGTAAAGACATTTTCTAGTCACGGTAATCGCCATCATTCACTGTTGGGTCAAAAATTAGCACTTCTGTGCCTAAGGTGGCGTAAGGACACATTAACAGAGCCTACACAGAACACAACTGGTTCTCCTTACTCGCTCAAGCTCTTCGAGAGCTTATGAGGGGTCTCCTTGGGGAAGACCTAGGAGGATCAGTATAATAATATACAATTTAATATACAGGGTGTTTCCTAAACATGCGGCAAAAATTCAGGGGGTTGTTCCTTGGACTATTCTAAGAATATTTTGTCCTTTGATGATTTTTGAAAAACCTATTTGTTTCGAAGATATAGGGGAAACAAAATTTTGGATAATAACATTTTATTATGAAAAATTACATGAAAATTCAACTCAACCTACAAAAACTGTTGAAAATGACCACCTCTACCCAGCATACAAGCATCCAATCTTCTCCTCATTGACTGCCGAACCCTTTCAAAAACACCAGGATCATTTCTTATTAAGTTACACCCAGCAATGATCCGATTTCGCAAGTCTTCCACATTTTCTACTGGAGTGGTATAAACTAATGATTTTAGATGGCCCCATAGGAAATAATCTAAGGGGTTTAAGTCCGGGGAACGAGCAGGCCATAAATGAGGTCCACCTCTTCCAATCCAGCGATCTCCGTATGTTAATGTTAAAAACTCACGAGCAACCAAACTAAAATGCGCTGGTGCACCATCGTGCATAAACCACATTGCATGTCTTATTGCCAATGGTACATCCTCCAAAAACAGAGGTAACGTTTGTTCTAAAAAGTTGCGATACACGTCCCCGGTAAGTCTTTCTGGTAAAAATATCGGCCCTATTAGGCAGTCACCCACAATACCAACCCAAACATTCAATGAGAACTGATGTTGAAAACGATCTTCAATTACCTCATGTGGATTTTCGTCGGCCCATACATGGTTGTTATGAAAATTTCTTATTGCATTTCTTGAGAAATTCGCTTCATCGGTAAAAAGAATCAGCGTCAGTAATTGAGGAATTTGAACTAATGTGGTTAAAAGCCATTGACAAAATGCAATACGTGGGGGAAAATCAGTAGGAATAAGTGCCTGAACGCGTTGCATATGGTATGGGTATAACAAATTGTCTTTAAGAATTTTCCAAACAGTCTTATTACTCACATTCAAAGTATTGGAAATTTTTCGAGTAGAAGTACTAGGGTCTTCTTCGATCATGTCCAGCACATTCTCTTCCAGTTCCACCGTTCTTGCTGTGTTTGGTTTTCCTGGTCCCCCCATTTTTTTCAATGCGCCTGTTTCATGCAGACGTTGATGAATATTTTGAAACAATTTTCTGTCAGGAATATTACGCCCAGGAAATCGTTCAATGTACAACCTCCTAGCTTTTAATGAATTTCCATCAGCAAGTCCATAAATGAAATGCATGTCAGTCATCTCGGCGTTTGTATAGCGATTCATAATAGTCAAAGATAAAATGTTAATTGCTAATACATCACAAAACGAATTCAAATGAAAACCGTGTTTAATCTGTATTCCTTTACCATCTGCACTTATCAATTTTTAGTCAAAAAACTGGCCGTTTTTAGTAATTGGAATGTTGTTAAACAAATTTAAAAATAAATTGTACCTACTTAGTAAACACAGTGCGGTACGCATTTTTATTTAAACTATTATTAATTTTAAAAATATGAAAAATGTTGTTCGCCCTGTATCTTCGAAACAAAGAGGTTTTTCAAAAATCATCCAAGGACAAAACATGCTTAAAATAGTCCAAGGAACAACCCCCTGAATTTTTGCCGCATGTTTAGGAAACACCCTGTATATACTAACACATTCATTCTGTATTATGAACCTTAACTCAAGAAAAAATATTTGATACACAAATGTAGATCCATATTTCAGCATTTTTTGCTAGCAACATTATGAAAATACTGTATCTACTATGTTTAACTACTTAAGGAAGTAGAAGGTAATATTAACCTCAGTGGTCAACGAACAGTCATTTCTTTTGATGATTCCATTATGTTGTTCTTTCCTATTGCTATCATAAACTACATCATTAAAATGATACAATTCTAACAGCCGTATTCACAAAGCATTGTTAAGTGTTTAAATCTCCGTTAAGTCCTAACTGAAGTCCTCAGTTAAGGATAAATTTGAGTCGCAACCTCAGCAACGTATTTAACGGTGGTGAAACAGGCCTGTTTTACCATCTTGATCCCTTATTATCCCCAATTTATCCTTAACTGAGGACCTCAGTTAGGACTTAACGGAGATTGAATGCTTTGTGAATACGGCGGATAATCTTCTGAAACATCATTCCCAATATTTATACATAAATTATTCAATATGCAACAAGTCAAGATTATTTTCCGTATCAAAACCGGCCGGACAGAATCGATTTCGACCACTGATTCTTGATCAGTGGGTCCAACCAAAACGTAAGCAAAAAATTCGAAAATTACAGACATTTGGGCAAATTGATAAGCACTCTGTTTCGAGGAACAGGAGCGCCAAAAATACCGACACGAGGACTTTTGCTAAATTTTGTGAGGATCGCATGACTGGGAAATTAAAAAAAAAAAAAATTGGTACATCAGAAACTATACTCGATGGGATCTACAGTGTGGAAAATCCAAATGGAATGAATTCATTATCTTGGTTAATGTACATATTTATGGAATATCCCGAACCACGTCTAATTCAAATTTCAACCCCCTTCGAAAGACAACCCCCAATTTTTCAAATAGGAAGTATGGGCTTGTGATAGATCGTTTTAAAGGTGGCGTCATTCTCTATTCAGAAATGTTATCACTTTCATGTTTATTGCAAGAATCAAAATAGAAAAAAATAAAATCATGTGATTACCGAAATTCATTATGATATTACCTCGAATATTCCCAATACTAATACGAATACTAAACGTATTTATCTTCAATATGTGATAGAATGAAAATGATCACTCCTAAGATGTTGAATGTTGAATAATGTTGGAAGAAATTTTTATTTGAGGTTAGGATGTTGCCAAGGCGTTCGCGGTGAACACTTTGAACATCTACTTCACTAACATTCATAATTTTTTTGCTACATTTTAATTTGTGATATTGTATCAAATTTCACTGATCACTTGATTTAATTTTTTTCTAATTTGATTTTTGCAATAAGCATGAGAGTAATAACATTTCTGAATAGATAATGATGCGACCTTTCAAACTATGTATCACAAGCCCATACTTTTCCATTTGAAAAAATTGGTTCAAGCACTGACGTGAAGTCAGGTGCTTTTGCGCGTATGTTCTATTGTCCTACTCCTGTATTGGACACCCTTAATCGAATTTACCATGGTAAATTATGTTGTCCATTCTCCTGTATTGGACACTCTTAATTCGAATTTACCATGGTAAATTATGTTGTCCATTCTCCTGTATTGGACACTCTTAATTCGAATTTACCATGGTAAATTTGAATTAAGTGTCCAATACAGGAGAATGGACAACATAATTTACCATGGTAAATTCGATTAAGGGTGTCCAATACAGGAGAATGGACAATAGAATATACGCGCAAAAGCTCCTGACTTCACGTCAGTGCTTGAACCAATTTTTTTTCGTAATTTTTTTGAAATTTTCTACGGGTACGGTTCTTACTAATTTTTTTTTCGTCATTTTTTTCAAATTTTCTAGGGGTACGGTTCTTAAAAAAATTTAAACACGTCTTTATGTTGATTTTCTACTAATAGTTACCAAGCTTCAATTCAATCGAATCTTTATTTTATGAGTTATCGAGGAAATAATAATATGCCAGGTGGGTATAACTTGGAAACCGTTAAACCGATTATGCCCAAAAACGAACTTAACTCTCCCATTCGGATACGCAACCTACCCGGAAAATTGCAAGTCCATATCTCCTTTTGTTCGAAAGTTATCGAGGCAACGGTCACCCATCTACTGAACCACACAAGGTTGCTCGAATCTCCAACAATATTTAACCGATCGTGTTAAAAGTGTTAAAACTTAAAACTTGGCAGTAGAGTTGGGTTCTAAAGGCTCTTGCACAATTTCAGCAATTTCAGACTTATAGTTACTGATATATAGAATTTTTTTTCAATTTTCAATGATTTCTTAAAAATTTTCCATAAAAACTATCCTCACCAAATTTTGCAAGAAATTTCGCGTTGTCATTCTACAACTAATAACCATGTTTCAATTCAATCGGTTTTGTATTTTTCGAGTTAATGAGGAGAAAAAAACAACCAAATTTCAGATGGCTATAACTCTAGAACCGTTAGGCCGATTAGGCTTATAAACAAACTCAAATGCCGTGTTCAGTTCAGATACACATCCTAAACTGAAAACTTTAAGCCGCTATCTCTTTCCGTTCTCAAGTTATCGTGACAACAAAACTATTTTTTAATAATTTTCTAACCATACGATTCGCACAAAATTTCGCAAACGTGCTTAGGTTCATATTCTACAACTACTCACCATGTTTCAATTCGATCGGATCTATATTGGTTGAAAACAAAATTATTACTCGGAAACCATTATTATTTATTATGCCCATTAACGAACATGTCCGTCGTATTGGGATGCGCCACCTACCCTGAAAATTTCAAGTCGCTAGCTCTTTCCTTTCTCAAGTTATAGTGGCAACGGCCGGACAGAATCAAATTTGACCTCCAATTCTTCATTGGGGTGTCCAACCAAATCGTTTGAGACCATTTTTGTCAAAAAATTCGAAAGTACAGACATTTGGGCAAAATGATAACGCGATGTTCCCCAGAACATACGCGCAAAAATTAGGGGTTGTTCCTGTTTTTCGAAGGAGGTTGAATGTAGGGTTCGCATTTTTGGGCGCATGTTCTAGGGGAACATCGTCCTATCATTTCGTCCAAATGTCTGTAATTTTCGAATTTCGAGCTGAAAATTGGCTAATAGACTAATTCGGACTCCCTGATCACGAATCCGGTGTCAGATTTTTGGGTGCCGTATGGCCGGCCGGCCGGCCGTACTTCCGGCCGTAGGCACGATAACAGGAGCACCGAAGGTCCTATCGACTTCAAACTTTCAGGGTAGGTTTCTGATCAAAATGCGACGGTTAAGTTCGTTAACGGGCAAAATCGGCCGGACGGTTTAGGAGTTATAGACATTTAAAATTTTGAGGTTATTTCCCTGATATTTCAGGAACTAAAGAAGATGTTGAATCGAAACTTGGTAGTCAGTTCGAGGATATAAACGCGCAACTTTTGGCAAAATTCTGTTATGATCAAAATGTTGGTAATTTTTAAAAAAATATTTCTTTTAATTTTTTCGAAAAAAAAATTTTTTTTTCGTGAACTATTCATCAGATTACAACAAAAACTTGTACTAACGTCAATTGTAGTATTTTGCAACATTGTGCAAAATTTTGACTCTATACGATTTCAATTTCTGGAGATATAAGACAAAATGTGTCAAATTTCCTGGGTCTCTCTCAGTATTTTCATCGATTATTCTATGAACTCTTTGAATTCCACCGAAAACAAATTCAAAGACATAAACATAAAGAATCAAGTCATAGTTTAGACGTCGAAAGAAGGACGATGTTGATCGACTTGGTAGGTACCTATTTCAAGAAATGCAATAATGAAATGCTTAATTTATGGATATAATATTATCTAAGTATTGTTGGGATCGGGCAGTTGGAAAATTTTTTAATAAAAAAATTTGTACCGACGTTAAATCAAGCATTCTACACGAGTGTGCAAAATTTCAGTTCGATACGATCTCAATTCCAGAAGATATTGCTTAAAATTCACATTCCAGCGTGTTTTGACGTTCTATGGTCACAGAAAATCGTCACAAAAATCTATTTACCTCATTTGACGGCTGTTTGTCAAATCAATTAATTCCAATAATTGATGTCAGATTTCCTACATACCAAGTTCAAACACATTTTATTATATGGAAAACACTTATTATGATCACGTTCTACAGGAATTGATACTAAATAGAAGCTAGATGAAGATTATTGTAATGGAAAATTTGTGTTCCAGAATAATATTAAGGTATTCAACATGATACTGCTTTTTTTCTTTACTGGTCAGTACGGGCCACAAGGAACATGCGCCCAAAAGCTCCTGTCCACAGGGCTTGAACCAATTTTTACTTCATCGAATAATGTGTAACTTTATGATATTTTTCTGACATTAGAGATTTGAAAAAAGGTTTCAAAGGTCAGTAATAACATTCGTTCAAGTTCCGCCTTTCATCATAATCGTATACTGGCTGAACAGCTTATGGCTAGAGATCCCTGATCACAGTACGTAGGGATCGATTCCCGTAGCCGACATTATTGATCTTTTTAATTTTTTTTTCCAATTCTATCGAAATATAACTTTGAGAAAAGGGCTATGTTCGATATTCTCATTAAATTACATGAAACGTGAAGTATTTTCGTATATTATTAGATATTAAAATAATTACTGCTATATGTATAGGACGTTTTGGCGCGTATGTTCTGGGGAACATCGCGTTATCATTTTGCCCAAATGTCTGTAATTTTCGATTTTTTTGCCGAAAATGGTTTCAAACGATTGGGTTCGACTCCCTGATGAAGAATTCGAGGTCAAACTTGATTGTGTCCGGCCGGCCGGCCGTTGCCACGATAACTTGAGAACGGAAAGAGCTAGCGAATTTTCAGGGTAAGTGGCGCATCCCAATATTCCCAATACGACGGACAAGTTCGTTAATGGGCCCAATGGTTTCCGAGTAATAATTTTGTTTTCCATCAATTTAAATCCGATCGAATTGAAACTTGGTTAATAGTTGTAGAATATAAACCTTAGCACGTTTGTGAAATAATGTAGGACCGTACAACCAGAAAATTTCTAAAAAATCACGAAAAGATATTATGTATCTCACGATACCTTGAGAACGGAAAGAAATAGCGCTGAAGTTCGTTAATTACAGTCGACTCTCGTTAACTTGAAACTCTAGGGACCAGCAAAAAAGTTCAAATTATTGAGAGTTCAAAATAATTTTCAAATAATCAAGAGGGTGTTCTGTTGAAATTCAAATAATCATTAGTTCGATCGAAATTAGTGATTTATGTATTATTTCTAATATTTGTCCATCTTCCACAGCTTCAATCACATGCTTTCTTGAAATCATTTTAATAACACAAATCAAAAATTAACGTTTGAACTTTGAATTAAACTAGAATGAGAATTGCGAACTGCATTTATGTAAACAAACGACAGGTCTGAGCATGATAAAAAATTCAAATTATAGAGTGTAGGGTAGCCCGGACTTCAAATTATTGAATGTTGGCGGGCAAGATACCATTCCTTCAGCTTCAAATTACCGAGGGGACTAATTAGTATTGATTTTTTTCACTTTATCGAGTGTTTTTCAAGGGACTGGAAAAAAATTTCAAATTATCGAGAGATTCAAAATAACGAGTGTCAATTTATCGAGAGTCAACTGTAGCATAATCGGCCAAATGGTTTTGGAGTTATATCAATCTGAAATTTGGTTATTATTTCTCCAATAACCCAAAAAATACGATGCCGATTCAATTCAAACATGGTAGTAAGTTCTAGAATGCCTACGAAAAAATGTTTATAAAATTTCGTGAAGATCGTATTAATAGAAAATTTAAAAAAAATCATTGAAAAAAAATGTATAATATATCAGTTGTCCGACATCGCTGAAATTTTGCGAGAGCCTTCAAAACCATAAATGTCATGATGACATATTAAATTATAACATAAATTTTCGGGTCGATTTTTTCATAACACAATAGAATCTATGGGAGATGATAGCCCTACATTAGGGTCCTGTAGCGGTCCTCGAACATCTAAAGTTCTGAATAATCAACTTTTGGATTGGCCAGACCTGGTTATGAAAGAGATCCCTGGCCTTATGCGCTATGATATTTTCCTTTTTGAAATCAAATATTGAAGGGATTTCTAAGAACAAGAGTGAATATCTTTGAAAACTAGCGGAGGCGATTCTTCTTCAAGAGATCCATGCGGCTACAGGGGAGTATCTTTGTGGTAGGGGACTTTTGAAAGGTTAAGTATTATTTTTAATTTGTTCGTTTTTCACCTCTTGTCTATTCATTTTTGCGCGTATGTTCGAATTGAAGCTTCGTAACTAGTTGTAGAATATCGACATCAAGACGTGTGTAAAATTTTGTGAGAACCGTACCATAGCAAATTTGAAAAAAATACAAAAAAAAAATGTGTACAAGCACTGACGTGAAGTCAGGAGCTTTTGCGCGTATATTCTATTGTCAATTCTCCTGTATTGTCCTATACAGGAGAATGGACAATAGAATATACGCGCAAAAGCTCCTGACTTCACGTTAGTGCTTGAACCAATTTTTATAATCATTTCAATTCATAGTTCCTCATGGCACAACCGTACGATTCTACTATCACAGGAATAATTCTCGGAATGAACTATTGAAAATAAATCACTGCTATACAGGACTCATGGCACAATTCTTGGAAATATTGGAAATGCTACTTTTCCTGGAGCTAGGCAGCTTTGGGCGAGTTCAGTACCTGGATGGGTGACCACTCTGGCTATAAACTTAATCAAGCGCGCCAAAGCTCCTGGGCACAGTGCCTTTCCAACTTGTTCACTCTGATTTTGACGAAATAATTCTACAGAGTATTGACGAAAACATTACAAATATTTATTTTATTGACTTATTTTATGATTATATTCCTAAAACAAATGAATAATGCCCAATCAAGCATATGCGTAAAATTGGTAATTTTCGTCATATTCAAGAAATAACATGTTTCTAAGGTAATAATTCAATATTGGAATTGGTAAACACTAGGAATTTACATCTGCGAAATTCATATTCATTTAGTCTTATTTGTGTTCACTGTTCACTAAAGTTTCAACAGAATGTGTCATTCTTATTCATGGCGAATGTAATCGAGTTGTGAATAGAATAATTAGTCTCTACATTGAGAGATTTCCTGACCGACTTAGGCCGTCAAGAATATACCATCAATAGAATAATGATTAACATGACGAATTTTGGTTCCTTTCATAACAAAGCGGTCAGAAAACCGAGTAATGATGAAGAAAGTAACGAAATCAAAGTTTTGCATCATTTTCGTGTGAACCCGCAAAATTCTTTGAATGACCCTGAAAGAGATCTAGGATTATGTTGTTCCTAACAAATGAACTCGATCAGATCTAAAGGGTTTTCCAATAAGAGGTGTTATTTTGAATAGCCCGCTATTTCGGTAGATGTCACTTTTGAAGCTGTCATTTTTTTACATTTGACAAGTAGAAACTACGCCATTAATAAAAATGGAAAGAAACACGCTTCAAGAACGCATTAAAATTCACTATAAAAATGGTGAAAATTTGGCAGAGACGGTTCGTAAAACTTGAACATTTTTGGGTCGTCGTGAAGCAACTCGTCGGACCGCAAAAAAGAAATTGGTGGAAAAATTCGAGCTGTTGGGACAAGTTAGTTATGTGAAGAATAAAACCCGTGCACGTCGCTCAAGAACAGCCGAGAATATTGCTGCTGCAGCCGAAAGTGTTGAAAAAAACCCAGGTTTGTCCATTCCTCGTCGTTCTTTGGAATTAGGCATTCCACAAACGTCATTACACCGTATTTTGCATAAAGGTTTTGGTCTTAAGGCTTATAAAGTTCAGTTAATACAAGAACTCAAGCCGACCGATCATCAACAACGTCGTGTCTTTGCTGATTGGGTCGTTGAAATGCATGAAAATGATCCGGAATTCCATCGAAAAATCATCTTGAGTGATGAGGCCCATTTCCACCTCGGTGGCTTCGTCAAACAAGCAAAATTGTCGCATCTGGGGCTCGGAAAACCCAAGAGTTATTGTTGAAAAGCCTCTCTATCCTCAACGTGTGACTGTTTGGTGCGGTTTATGGTCCGGAGGAGTCATTGGACCTTACTTTTTCGAAAATGAGGCTGGAGCAACAGTTACGGTGAATGGATTGCGCTATCGAGAGGTGATTAATTTTTTATGGCCGGAATTGGATGGTATTGATCTGGACAACGTTTACTTTCAACAAGCCGGCGCTACGTGCCACACAAGTAACGAAACCATTGATCTTTTGCGGGAAAAGTTTCCGGACCGTGTTATCTCTCGAAGAGGTGATCACAATTGGCCACCGAGATCTTGTGATTTAACACCTTGCGACTTCTTCCTTTGGGGCCACGTGAAAGAGAAGGTCTACGCAAATAGCCCAGCGTCGATTCAAGACCTCAAAGATGGAATTCGTGAGGCTATCGAGGACATAGGGCCGCCACTTTGCGATTTGGTTATGGAAAATTTAATTAAAAGGATATGGTCCTGTAAGCGTGGTCGTGGTGGTCATTTGCCTGATGTTATTTTCCACTATAAACGGCATATCTTCTTCTTTATAATGAAATAAACATCCGATCATTTATATTGAAAAATGGCATTTTTCTTTGAATATCAAAATAACACCTCTTATTGGAAAACCCTTTATATTGGTGAAGATATAGCCGAAATATCCAAATATTCCAACGATTGGGGTGAACTGGTCCACTATATTTACATTCGACCAAAAATGTTGTTAACAGTTTCTGATATTTTACTCTAAATTATTTCATGAAGTTAGTTAAGTTAGTCACATATCTTTCTTTCAAGAATTTCATGTTCCTCTAAGATCTTGATATAACATTTGCCTGAGACAATCTGTCATTTTGTAAATAATAATAAAATAATTCAACCCAGAAATATGGAGGAACAAAAGGAAGTTGTTTTTCTATTAGTAGAAGGCGGTCATATATTTACATTTCAGTAACCCAGTGAAAGGATCATAAGCAAACAAGATAATCTATAAAGTTGTAGTATTGTTGACTGCACTGGTCTGATGATGCCCTAAGGGCGAAACATGTAACCGAACATCAATTAAATAGAAATGATACTGTAGATTTTGAAATGACGTCAACTTCCGTTTTTCAAATTAGAACACCATTTTTTTATTGCAGAAATAGATTCCTTAGAAAATTTCAAGATATTTTGATGTAACATTTTTCAGTTTTGGTTGGAAATATCTCTCTGAGCGGGAAAATTCGAAAAAAAAAATCGAAAATAGAGCTCCGCTGAAACAAGAATAACTTCGAGGTTTTTGGATGGAAAATTTTCATTTTTGGGATTTTTCAAGATGTAAGATTGATGTATCCACTTTAAAAATCGAAATCGCGATTCATGATACAGGGGGTGAAAAAATCGCTTTCAAAGTTAGGGATGACAAAATCGTGAAAAATCAATTTTTTCAAATTAGAACCCCATTTTTTTATGGCAGATATTGAATCTACATTAAAAAATAATGTGAGTGTATGCATCACACCCTTGCCCTAAAATGGATATTTTCTGAATTATTCACAAAAAACTGTTTTTCGTCTTGAATTTTCAGCTATTTTTCCCTTCACGCCAACAAGATGAAATTTTCAGGAACTGTTATTTGAACCATGCTGTAGATTTTTCACCCCTTCTTGAAACCGACTTCAAGTTACTATTAGGAGAACCATGGCAAACTCTCGCAGTTATAACTAGAGAAGATGCTCAAAGTTTTGACCGTTAATTTCTAGACATTTATTTATACGTCTCAGGAATGCTTCGTGCGTTGCTCTTCTTATTTCATCGGGAGGAAGAGATCTGCAAAAGTGTTTAAAAACCAAATTGAGTTTCAAAACTATGAATCTAAAAATCTAAACAAACCTGAACGCATTTCTGACTCGTTCTATGCAGTCCTCTTTATCAGTCAGGGGAGTTGAGTAGACAATATTTTTTATCCTACCCCAAACATAATAGTCTAAAGGAGTTAAATCGGGAGAACGTGGTGGCCAAAGATGTGGACCATTGTTCGCCAACCATCGATCTTCAAATAGCCTGTAGAGGATATTTGACACATTGAGTGAATTGTGTGGAGGCGCGCCATCTTGTTGATACCATAAGTCATTATGGTTCTGTACTAGCGGCTCAATTATTTGAGTCAATATGTCAGAATATCTATCTCCTAAGGGAGAACATTCTTTAAATAATGCAAACATGTGTAGTGTTCTATCTTACCAGTTAAAGTCCCATCATAAATGTGAACATCGAGAATTGCATTATTTTTGATGGCGCAAAAAACATTGTAACTCCAGGTCTCTTGAAAGTTCCATTGTCTGAAGTGGTGGTTGTTCACTTCATCCCAATAATGACTGTTATGCCTATTGAAAGAACCATTCTTTGTGAATTTAGATTCATCTGTCCAAATTATACAGTCCAAAAAGTTTTCATTCTCTTGAAATCGAATCATCATAGCATCGCAAAACTCTGTTCTCCTGACGAAATCAGTTTCCTTCAAATGCTGTACCCTATTGAATTTATATGGGTGCATTTTATGTTTTTTTAATATTCTCCAAACACTCGATTGAGATAATCCCAGATCAATCTCGGCATCTTTGAGAGAATTTTGAGGATTCACACGAAAATATGCAAGAACTGTAATTTCGTTGTTCTCATCTTCTACTACACTTTTTTCTCTGTGTATAGTTTTCTTAACGAAAGATCCGACATTTCTCAAGTTTGTCATGGTTCTCTTAATGGTATCTCTCGTTGGTCTGGGTCGGTCAGGAAACCTCTCAATGAACAGTCGAATCGTTCTATCTACAACTTTATTACATTCTCCATGAAGTAGAATGAGATTTAAATAATCTTCATTGGTAAAATTAGGCATAGTGATCGATTTTATAACTTAATACGAATTATCACAAAATTAATAGTAAACACAAAATGCTACTGAATAAAGAGGAATTTGGCAGATGTAATTAATGATATCTATCATTAAAAAAAAAAAGAATGTAAAACATGGTAAGTTTTTGCATATGGTTCATAAGGAATTATTTATTTATCACTGGAGAGAAAACCGATGGCCGATTAGTTGAAATAAAGAGGTTTCCGATACAAATTCGAATCAAAATTCGCAATCTATTTAGGAACAACCTGTAAATTTTTTCTCTTGCATATTAGGGTAGTAAAATCTAAAACATGGTTTAAGTAACAGTTCCTGAATATTTCATTTTTTGGAGTGAAGGGAAAAGAAATAGCTGAAAATTCAAGACGAAAAACAGTTTTTTGTGAATAACTCAGAAAATATCCACTTTAGGGCAAGGGTGTGATGCATACACTCACATTATTTTTTAACGTAGATTCAATATCTGCCATAAAAAAATGGGGTTCTAATTTGAAAAAATTGATTTTTCACGATTTTGTCATCCCTAACTTTGAAAGCGATTTTTTCACCCCCTGTATCATGAATCGCGATTTCGATTTTTAAAGTGGATACATCAATCTTACATCTTGAAAAATCCCAAAAATGAAAATTTTCCATCCAAAAACCTCGAAGTTATTCTTGTTTCAGCGGAGCTCTATTTTCGATTTTTTTTTCGAATTTTCCCCCTCAGAGAGAATTTTCCAACCACTACTGAAAAATGTTACATCAAAATAACTTGAAATTTTCTAAGGAATCTATTTCTGCAATGAAAAAATGGTGTTCTAATTTGAAAAACGGAAGTTGACGTCATTTCCGGAAAAACCGGAGGTGCTCATGCCTTGAAAATATTTTAGATTTCATCAGCATCGTGAAGTACTTATAAGTGCTGAATTTCATGAAAATACGTTCAGCAGTTCCCCGTATAAATATGGGTGAGGTTCCTCGTGAAAGACCCTGTATAGAAAGCACCTTGTGCTCAGGGATAAAACAACCCCGAAAATTGTGACCATTTTCGAATTCCAGAATAGCTATCAACAAAAAATAATTCTGAAGACTTTCGTTTTGTGTCTGACAAAGGAGACTGATATACCGCCGTATTCACAAAGCATTCAATCTCCGTTAAGTCCTAACTGAGGTTCTCAGTTAAGGATAAATAAGAATCGCATCCTCAGTTAACGTATGTAACGGTGCTTAAACAGGCCTGTTTCACGTTAATTTTCACTTAAACTGAGGTTGCGATTCATATTTATCCTTAACTGAGGACCTCGGTTAGGACTTAACGGAGATTCAAACACTTAACAATGCTTTCCGCCGTATTCACAAAGCATTCGATCTCCGTTAAGTCCTAACTGAGGTCCTCAGTTAAGGATAAATTGGGGATAATAAGGGACAATAAGGAATAAAGGTGGTAAAACAGGCCTGTTTCACCACCGTTAAATACGTTAACTGAGGTTGCGATTCCAATTTATCCTTAAGTGAGGACCTCAGTTAGGACTTAACGGAGATTCAAACACTTAACAATGCTTTGTGAATACGGCGGATTGTGAATACGGCGGATAGTCTCCGAAACGTTACGAAATCGTTGTATTATCGTTGATGTTGTTCCGTAATCGTTTGTTAGGCAAAATTGTTCGATAAATTGCTTCTGACAAATATCCTGTGCTTTCACTCGGAAGCAATTCACAAAATATATATTTTTTTATTTTATAGGTATTATTCAGAGTTTGGGAGAGAAAACCCATAAAGGAAGCATATAATAATGAATGTAACTCCCTAAGTATACTTTAATGATTACTTAGAGCAGTGTTTATTTTAGACCCAACAGCAAATGTATGTATTAGAATGGGCCCTTACGCCACCACAGACACAGTCCTGTTTATTTACGAACTAACAGTGAATGCATGTATTTGGGTCGAATCTATTCGTTTGAGGCCATTTTCGGCCAAAATGACGATCAGGTTTTTTTGCACTTTTGTTTTAACAGTCGGATTTATATTCTAGGAAATACTGCGATTTTTTTTTTCTGGAGCTAAGCAGCTATATTCGAGTTCAGTACCTAGATGGGTGACCGCTCTGGCTATAAATTTGAACAGCGCGCCGAAGCTCATGTCCATAGGGCTCTTTTTGCGCGTATGTTCTGGGGAACATCGCGTTATAGTTTTGCCCAAATGTCTGTAACTTTCGAATTTTTTGACGAAAATGGTCTCAAACGATTTAGTTCGACTCCCCAATGAAGAATTCGAGGTCAAATTTGATTCTGTCCGGCCGGCCGTTGCCACGATAACTTGAGAAAGAAAAGAGCTAGCGACTTGAAATTTTCAGGGTGGGTGGCGCATCCCAATACGACGGACAAGTTTGTTAATGGGCATAATCGGCCCAGTGGTTTCCGAGTAATAATTTTGTTTTCAACCAATATAAATCCGATCGAATTGAAACTTGCTGAGTAGTTGTAGAATATGAACCTAAGCACGTTCGTGAAATTTTATGCGAATCGTATGGCTAGAAAATAAAAAAAAAATTATTAAAAAATATTTTTGTTGTCACGATAACTTGAGAACGGAAAGAGATAGCGGCTTGAAGTTTTCAGGTTAGGATGTGCACCAGAACGCGACATTTCAGTTTGTTTATGAGCATAATCGGCCAAAGGGTCTTAGAGTTATAGCCATCTGAAATGTTCTGAAATTTGGTGGTTTTTTGTTCCTCATTAACTCGACAAATACTGAACCGATTGAATTCAAACATGGTTATTAGTTGTAGAATGCCAACGCGGAAATGTTTGCAAAATTTGGTGAGGATAGCATTTGTAGAAAATTTTTAATAAATCATTGAAAAAAAAAAAATTCTATATATCAGTAACTATTCGTTTGAAATTGCTGAAATTTTGCAAGAGCCTTCATAACCTAACTCTACTGCCAAGTTTCTAGTTTTAATACCAGGGTTCGAAAATATCATGATATTTATATAAATATCAAAATATCGGATATATATCGATATATATCCGATATATATATATCAATTTCCTGATATTTATTTTTAAAAACAATTTTTAAAGTTTTTTCCTAATTGAAATCAATAAATCAACCGCATTAAAATGGTGATTTACTTAATTTATTGAAAAATGCAAACAAGATTCTCAAAAACAAAGGAAATAACAAAAATAAAAATAAAATTGTTAGTTAAAAAATTCATCAAAGGTATCAGAAGGAGTCTCCAGTGTAGACGCAGTGGGCTCATCCCATATACATTCTATATTGCTACTATTGCAAGCTCTAGGTGTAGGTGCATGCTCTGTGTTTAGATATTAAAAAAAAAACAAGTTTGGCTGTTTTGTCACGTTACAATCGATTTCTTAATTTTGATTCTACCCAGCCGAATGTTGAAAAATACAATTCCGTGGCGAAGTTATAAAATCACCATCTAAAGATATACTAATAGCGTATTCCATTGGTAGAACTCGTGCGCACTGAGTGCATGAATCGTATTCCATTGGGGAATTTCGTCAAGCATTTTGACACATTTTGACGTCCAGTGCAACATTTTTTGCACTCAGTGCGTGCTCAGTGCAGCACTGGTGCTGCCAATGGAATACGCCATAAGATGAAGTTGGGGATTCCCCGAAAATGCGTTGCTTCATCCATCGGACAAATGGTCAGTATGTCGGTAAACACCCGTTTTCAGCTGTTGGATGTGGCCCCTTGTCGAGGGCATAGGCGTGCTCTTAAATCATGATATATATCACTGCTTATAAATATCGATATACAGGGTGTTTCAAAAAAAGGTGACCCCCTCTCTAGGATAGGTAGAAAACTGAAAAATAATTGGGGTTTGCTCAGTAAAAAATTTTCGTAACGCCATCCGTATTCAAGATACAGGGCGTTGAAAAAAAAAAATTATACACATTTTTTAAAATATTGCAGAAACTACTGGCAACATTGTAATGAAATTTTATACGAATATGTTTTGGAAGCTGATACATCCAATGAATTCGTTTTTATGTCTGACTCTCCTAGAGGGCGCTAGTTACACGGTTCGTACCAAGTAGTATTAAACATAACTTTTTTATTATTAGATTTATTGAGCAAAATTTCAAGCGTACTTAAACATCATTCAATTTTACACAAAAAAGGTACTCTTGGTAAAACTCGATAATGTGTACCGTTCTCGGAGTATTTTGATTTGAAAATTCTACACGGCAATAGCATTTTCTCTGAAATTTCAGTTGCCATGGAAAACTGTCTTTCATTTAATGGTTGTGACGTTGATTCAAGAATAATTACATTTCTATTGTTAAATTAGATATTGTTAATCAAAATGTATTCAAATTTTGAATACACTGACATGTTATTAACCTTAGGAGAGTGTTTAGGAAACGCTAGTGCAGCTGTTATGCGTTATTCAGAAAAGTTTCCTCGAAGAAACTTTCCAAGTAAAAATACATTTAGAGCAATTGAACGACGTTGTCGAGAAACTGGGAGTGTGAGACCTAAAAAAATAAATTCTGGTAGGCCAAGAATAACAAGAACCATTAATAAAGAAAATGTGATTTTAAATTTAGTTGATCAAAATCCAACAGTTAGCGTAAGGGATGTGGCAAGACAAACAAATACGTCTTCTTCAAGTACTTGGAGGATACTTAAAGAGCAGCAGCTACATCCTTATCATTACAGACAAGTCCAAGAGCTCTTGCCAGACGATCTACCGGTTAGAATGGATTTTTGTCGAACATTACAAGAAAGGACAGCCATCAATCCAAATTTTTTAAAATGTATTCTTTTTACGGACGAGGCCAGTTTTACGCGACAAGGTATGTTTAACTCCCATAATGCACACTACTGGAGTGATGAGAATCCACATGTCAAAAGGGTAGCACATTACCAACACTCATTTAAAGTTAATGTTTGGGCAGCAACTTTAGGCAACAAGTTAATAGGTTATCACATTCTACCTGGAAATTTAAATGGTGATATGTACCTGGACTTTTTAAGTAATCATTTATTCGAGATATTAGAAAATTTAACGGTAAACGAGCGAAGATATCTAATTTTTATGCACGATGGAGCTCCACCGCACTTTGATAGAAGGTGTCGTAATTGGTTGAGTAACCATTTTCCGAATCGATGGATTGGTAGAGGTGCAGAAGCTCCAATTCATTGGCCTCCTCGGTCATGTGATTTTAATCCCTTGGATTACACAGTTTGGTCGTATCTTAAAGAAAAACTTTATGCTGCAGAGGTAAATTCACCTCAAGATTTGAAAGATAGAATACAACGTCACTTTAATGATCTCACAGCTGACTCCCAACCATTTAGAAGATTAATGGATTCTTTAGAAAAAAGGATAGCCTTGTGTATTCGTGAAAACGGAGGACATTTTGAACACCTACTCTAATTGAAATCATATTAATGTTATTAGCCATTTTTTGAATTTTCTGATTTTTGTGTGAAATTGAATGATGTTTAAGTCCGCTTGAAATTTTGCTCAATAAATCTAATATTAAAAAAGTTATGTTCAATACTAATATCTAATTTAACAATAGAAATGTAATTATTGTTGAATCAACGTTAAAACTATTAAATGAAAGACAGTTCTCCATGGCAACTCAAATTTCAGAGAAAATGCTATTGCCGTGTAGAATTCATCGGTTATTACTTCATAATTTTCAAATCAAAATACTCCGAAAACGGTACGCAGTATCGAGTTTTACCAAGAGTACCTTTTTTGTGTGAAATTGAATGATGTTTAAGTACGCTTGAAATTTTGCTCAATAAATCTAATAATAAACAATGTATTCATATGATATCACTGCATCATAAAGGAAATTCAATTCAAATAATGGTTTATTAGATAAGTAATAATAAATTACCTTGTAATCGATCAAAAATTTCCTGATCTACGTTCACCAAACTACAGAATTATGCTTTCAATATTTACGTAATATTTTCAAACATTTTCGGTTGAGGTCCCCGTTGCATCGCTAAAATACGAGTATTTCAACCCCAATATTTTTGAAGTTACAATATTCCCTTCTGTCAAGTTGACATTATGAGAATTCATAGATAGAATAATAACTAGTGGGCCCGCAGATCTACCTAGCCAGTAGACCTACATTTTTCCGGTAGATCTACATTTTTCCGGCAGATCTACATTTTTCCGGTAGATTTACATTTTTCCGATAGATCTACATTTTCCGGTAGATCTACATTTTTCCGAGACTTCCTCAGACACACACACACAGAAAGTTTCAACGAAATCGGTCCGGTCGTTCTCGAGAGTCTATAAACCGAACACAGTGCTATCTACCGAGTTCCTATTGTGACTCTGAGGCCCATTCAAATACGCACACAAAGTTTAATCGAAATCGTTCGAGCCGTTTCCTATAGATCGATCGGGGCGCCCCTACAGGATGCTATTGTGAATCAGAGATACGCCGAAAGAAAATCACAGAGTTTCATCAAAATCGATCCGCCTGTTTCCGAGTTCCTATACATCGATTTTAGCGCCCCCTACAGGGTCCAATTGTGAATCTGAGCCGCCTTGGGTTCCACTGAAATACATACACGTAAAGTTTCGGAGTTGACATATTTCTTAAGACACCCTGTATAGCAGCGGTTATCATTTCGCAACGGTTTTACAAAGTTGAGAATTCTCCTCGCGATAGAAATCTCGAAGTGACATTTTACTTAAAACGCTTGCATTTGAAAATAATCGATGCCGCGAGGAAATGAACACCCTGTATAGTAATGGTTTATTTCCAACGATGTATGCCTCGAAAGTATATTTTCCAACACGAATGAATGAAATGGTATGTTCATAGCGTTAAAAACAGCAATCTGCAATTGACATTAAAAGAAAAACACCCTGTATAGAGATTTCCGAAAAATACATTATAAGAATCCATCCAAGGTTCCTATTTAGATAACGGTTTGTTTGTGGCACGAATCAATTCAATCGTGGCAAATTGTGCCGTGAAAAAAAGAACACCCCGTATAGTAATGGTTTATTTTCAGCGATATATGCTCAGAAAAAAAAAAGGAAAACACCCTTACTTAAAGTCGGCAGATATACCGTTATTCGAAGTTAATATTGCGATAAAAATTGAAAAAAAAACACGAAAAAGTATAATTCCCTTGATGGGCTTCGAACCCGCCTTCCCTCGTCCGAAACCGAGATATCCACTATCTATACATCTACACTATCGGACTCCTCGAAGGATCCTCTCGATCTCCGGTATTAGAATAAAACGTCGGTACTAACCGCGGATAGATATTCTTAATTTTCACTTTTCGACATAAAATCGCCACATGGAGGTTTATTTGACCGTTTTTTACCCTTATCTTCGCTTCTCGTCAACGTTCAGTCCCGAAAACTGCCTAGAACGGCCATTTCGTTGCGAAAAATTTCACGCACCCCGTCTAACGGATTCATTTTGACGTTTCTCAGACAGACTTTTAGCAAGGAAAATTCCCGAGGTCGGAACTTCGAGAACTTGTATCGATTTAGTTGACATTATGAGAATTCATACATAGAATAATAATTATATCAATCTGTGAAATACGATCTACATTGAAATTTTAAAAAATCATATCTCCGAAAGTATTAGCTTGTTAGAGTTGAAAATGATATGAATGGATTCTTATGATAAAACTGCTTATTAAAAAAAATTTGATTTGGAATTTGTTTCGTAAAAAAATTTTTTTTTTTTTGTTACTCCGAAACCGTCTGTCCGATTTTGCCCAATAACGAACTTAGCCGAGATATTCATCCCCCAAACCTACTCTGAAAATTTCAACTCTCTAGCTCATTCCGTTCGAGAGCTATCGTGCCTACGGCCGGCCGGACCGGCCGGACAGAATAAATTCCGACCACGGATTCTTGATCAGTGAGTCGAACCAAATCGTTTAAGACCATTTTCATCGAAATATTCCAAAATTACAGACATTTGGGCAAATTGATAAGCACTCAGTTCCGAGGAACTAGAGCGCCAAAAAGTTATGTTCCATACTACTTGGTACGAACCGTGTAACTAGCGCCCTCTAGGAGAGTCAGACATAAAAAGGAATTCATTGGATGTATCAGCTTCCAAAACATATTCGTATAAAATTTCATTACAATGTTGCCAGTAGTTTCTGCAATATTTTAAAAAATGTGTATAATTTTTTTTTTCAACGCCCTGTATCTTGAATACGGATGGCGTTACGAAAATTTTTTACTGAGCAAACCCCAATTATTTTTCAGTTTTCTACCTATCCTAGAGAGGAGGTCACCTTTTTTTGAAACACCCTGTATATCGTGATATATATCATGATAAATATCGGCGATATATCGGTCGAACCCTGTTTAATACGAACGGTTAAATATTGTTGGAGATTCGAGCATTCTTGTGTGAGTTCAGTAGATGGGTGACCGTTGCCTCGATAACTTTCGAACGAAAGCAGATATGGACTTGCAGTTTTCAGGGTAGGTTGCGTATCCGAAAGGGACAGTTGAGTTCGTTTTTGGGCATAATCGGTCTAACGGTTTCCGAGTTATACCCACCTGGAATATTATTTCCTTGATAACTCAAAAAATAAATATTCGATCGAATTGAAGCTTGGTAACTAGTAGTAGAAAATCAACATAACGACGTGTTTAAAATTTTGTAGGAACCATACCCCTAGAAAATTTGAAAAAAATTACGAAAAAAAAAATTTTAAGAGCCGTACTATTAGAAAATTTAAAAAAATCACGAAAAAAAAAATTGGTTCAAGCACTGACGTGAAGTCAGAAGCTTTTGCGCGTATGTTCTATTGTCCATTCTTCTGTATTGGACACCCTTAATCGAATTTACCATCGTAAATTCGATTAAGGGTGTCCAATACAGAAGAATGGACAATAGAACATACGCGCAAAAGCTTCTGACTTCACGTCAGTGCTTGAACCAATTTTTGATCTACATACTAGTTGAAATTGAAATTTAAGCACTGCTATACTTACTTGCGGCCGGTATACCCAAGCTGGCGGCTTGACTGGCTGCCACCGACAACGTGTTGGTGTACGCGTTGCTGTAAGCTGCCGCCACCGAAGACGTCGGGAAGTTAGGCATCGCGTTGCGACCACCTGGTGAGCTAGGCGGCATAAGACCGAAAGGCATCCCTGACGCGGCTGCTGCGGGGTGTGGCGGCATGGCAAAGCCGCCACCACCGGCGAATAAATTCGCGGCTGCTGCAGCATCTCCTCGGGGCCAGTAAGCTAAAAAAAAAAAAAACATCAGAACACTTAATTTCACATAGGAGCGCCCATGACACACATACACAATTTCAGATAGCTATAATTCCGAAACTACTCGACAGATTTTGTCCATTAACGAACTCAGCCTGCGCATTCGGAGGATATATCCCCCTTATCAAGGAAGATCCTAAGCTCAAACATTTATATATACTAATTTGAACTACCTATTTCTGGAGTTCAAATTATCAATGAACTAGCGACTAAATTTTGTTGTATAAAATTGGTTCAAGTCCTGTGTACAGGAGCTTTCTGGCGCTCTTGTTCAAACAGACAAATTATATCTCCGAAAGTATTGGTTTCTCAGAGTTGGGAATTATATCAATGTATTCTTATGATAGAACTGCATCATAAAGGAAATTCAATTCAAATAATAGTTTATTTATCAAGTTTAAATGAGCAATCTGAGAATGAGAACTGCACCATGGAAGAAATCAAATTAAAATAGCTGAAATAAATTTGACTCTCTCTTATAGAACAGGATGACATGTACGAGTATGAACACAGATCATATAATAAATCATAGATAGAATAATTATAGCATTCTGTGAAAACATAGAAGTACGATTCATTATTGAAATTTCGAAAAATCATATCTCCGAAAGTATTGGCTTGTTAGAGTTGAAAATGATATCAATGGATTTTTACGGTGGAACTGCGTCTTAAAAAAAATTGATTTTGAAATTTGTAAGTTAAAAAAATTTTTTTTTTCGTTACTCCGAAACCATCTGGCCTATTTTGCCCAATAGCGAACTTGACCGAGATATTTATCTCCCTAACCTACTCTGAAAATTTCAACTGCTTAGCTCATTCCGTTCGAGAGTTATTGTAGAAACAAAATTTAAACATTTTCAAAAATTTTATTTTACACTTTACGGTAACCCGATCAATACAAAACTCCACATGCGTCTGAAGGTCATGATTCTACAATTTGATGCTAAATTTCAGATAGATCGAGTGATCGGTTTCGGAAATATTCATAAAAAATGTTTTTACTAAAAACGGCCATAACTCTGAAACCGCTTTATGGATTTCGCCCATTAACGAACTTGTCCGAGATATTTACGCTCCAAACCCACCTTGCAAATTTCAATCCTCTAACTCCTTTCGTTAAAGAGTTATCGTGCCTACGGCTGGCCGGCCGGCCGGACAGAATCGATTTCGACCTCGGATTCTTGATCAGTGAGTCGAACCAAATCGTTTGAGACCATTTCCAGCCATAAATTCGAAAATTACAGACATTTGGGCAAATTGATAAGCACTCTGTTCCGAGGAAATAGAGCGCCAAAAATGGAGATAGACTCCATTCAAATGCGTCAGAAACCGGCCCGTAGTGTTCCATATAAGGAACACGAACAGAAACACCAAATCTAACCACATTTGAAATAGTATTATCTTATCATTGTTGAATACTTGCAACAAGGTGTTCTACAAAACATTGATTATCATCAGTGACCAAAAAATATATGCACACACATTTCTTGGCGCGTCATTTCACATAATATTCACAGTAACCACGATAAACACAAAATGCCCTGAAACGAGCTGGAGTTGATAACAAGTTAATAGATAGAACCTATGGTCTGAAGTAAGTATCATAGGAAGTGAAAACATCAGACAGAGTGAAATTCTGGGACTAACGGAATATTTGCGCACTTTAAGCGGGTGGTGTTGTATGTTCCTTATATGGAACGTTAGTACTTAATGGATTAATTTACCTAGCCATTAATCCGCCTGGCCATTAATTTACCTAGCCATTAATCCGCCTGGCCATTAATTTACCTAGCCATTAATCCGCCAAGCCAATAATCTATATTGATTGCAGTGCCCTCTGATTGGTACTATTGTGATCTTGAGACCCACCCGAACACACACAAAGTTTAATCGAAATCGGTGAGGCCAATTTTGGGTTCCTATAAACCGATTGCAGGGCTACCTATCGGGTACACTTCTTTAACCAGAGAAGCACCCAAAAGCTCACATAAAGTTTCATCAAAATCGTTGAAGCCGTTTTTGAGTTTCTATAAAGCGATTGCAGAGCCACCTATCGGGCATATTGTGAACCTGAGGCATACTCAAAGACACTAAAAAGGTTTCATCGAAACCGGTCAAGCCGTATTTGAGTCCTTATGAACCAATTGCAGTCCACCCGGATCCTATTTGAGAACCACTTAAACGCACACAAAGTTTGATCTGAATCGGTCAAGCCGTTTTTCAGTTGACATGTTCTGAAAAACACCCTGTATAGCACTGGTTTTGTGGCTTGGTTATAGATATAATAATTGTCAATATTTCGTGTTTCGTGATAATACAACAGTCAGCAGTGGTATTACGGGAGTAACGTTCCTCGAAGTTATTTTTTCGGTCGAAAAGAAAAGGGCAAAAAAATGTAAGCAAGCTACGGGAATTGAAACCATCGAACCCTGGACTAGGAAGAATTTTAGGCCGGAGTCTTATCGATCAAGCCATGAACTCAACGTGGAAATAATGGGATCAGGTTGAAATTGAACTAATTATCATATTTGAAACACTATGTAGTTGTTAGAATTTCTGTTTTTGTTTGAATCTCCCATTAGCTTAATTAACGAGCGTATTTACCAATTACAGACGGTTTTCCCTTAGTTTATCGTGAATGTGGGAAATTTCGAAGAATTTCGAGGAATAACGTCGTCAACCATATGAAGTTTCTCGGAAATTTAGAGTGTTTTGATTGGTCGAAAATATCGAGAAACCTCTGGAAAAATCAACGTTTTTCTGTAATTCTTTAAAATTTCGTCAATTTTAACCTTCTTCTACGTTCCTACGCGAATCCCGACAGGTATCAGGTATAGGTTCAGAAATTCTCCCTAAAATCGTCAAAATCCGTTGCCATGACAAAAATTCAACTAGTATACAGGGTGATTCACGAAGAAAATTCTTTAGAATATTTCAAAGAAAGGCTGGAAATGATACCAACTTTCGTTTTTTGAATGAAATACCCAGTGTATTCATTAATAATCAGATTACCCATTGAATTCTACATTGTTTTAATGTGTCACTTACTTATTATTCCCAGAAAATTCGTGTGAAAACTAAAAAAAATTCCAATGTTAGTAACTTGTAGATTTTTGCATGAAAATTCCTAATTTTCTAGCTTCTATCAGAAGACATACCAATGCTTCTCCTTCGTTGATTAAAAATTCAATTGAACATACAGGGTGTTTCTATTTCAATGTCAAAGTCAGTCATGACAAAAACCTCAAAATTCATTTTTTTTTTCAAATGAGAACCCATTTTTTGAGGGTTTTTTTTTGAGAGATTTCACACGAATTTTCTGGGAATAATAAGTAAGTGACACATTAAAACAATGTAGAATTCAATGGGTAATGAGTTTTGAGGTTTTTGTCATGACTGACTTTGACTGAAAAGCACTGGTATGTCTTCTGATAGAAGCTAGAAAATTAGGAATTTTCATGCGAAAATCTACAAGTTACTAACATTGGAAATTTGAATGAAGCCCTATTTGAGAAAAGTTGGAGGGTTTTTTTCAGATTTCACACGATTTTTCTGAGAATAATAAGTAAATGACACATCAAAACAATGTAGAATTCAATGGGTAATCTGATTATCAATGAAAAAACTGGGTATTACATTTTAAATGTGAGAAATCCCTGTGGATAGGAGCTTTGGCGCTCTTGTTCAAACTTTGCCAAATTATATCTCCGAAAGTATTGGTTTCTCAGAGTTTGAAATATCAATGGAATATAATGATGGAACTGCATCATAAATGGAATAAGAATCCTTGATATCATTCCCAACTCGGAGAAACCCATAATTTCGGAGTTATGATTTGTCAAAGTTTGAACAAGAGCGCCAAAGCTCATGTCCACAGGGCTTTCCCACTTTTTCAATTTGGCTCCTGTGCGTCAATTCTTAAGAATTTTCGTAATTAAATTCAAAACGTAGGTCTATGACTCCCCTCATGTTGGATTTATATACATCAGGAAATTATAATTAGAGTATTCTATGAAATCATATAGAATTGAAAATAATTATTGAATTTTTGAAAAATCATATCTCCGAAAGTATTACTCTGTTAGAGTTGAGAATGACATCAATGGATTCTTATGATGAAACTGCGTCTTAAAAAAATTGAATTCAAAATTTGTAATGTAAAAATATTTATCTCCTAAACCTACTCTGAAAATTTCAACTGTCTAGCTCATTGCGTTCGAGAGTTATCGTGTTAACGGACGGACGGAAGGCCGGCCGGACAAAATCGATTTTGACCATGGATTCTTGATCAGTGAGTCGAACCAAATCGTTTAAGACATGTGGGTAAATTGATAAGCACTTTGTTCCGAGGAACAAGAGCGCCAAAAAACGAAAGTTGGTATCATTATCGGTGAAACCGGAAGTCGAACTAATCTGAATTTTTTTTCCGAGAATTCATCTCTCCTAACAAAGCATAACTATAAAATTTCAGGTTTTTATCTCGAGTCTTTCTTTGAAATATTCTAACGAACGGTCTTCGTGAACCACCCTGTATTGGTAGGATAAATATTTCCTATAATTTATTCAGACGTTTTGTTCGGAAGCTATCGTGGCAAAGGCCGGCCAAATTAAAAAATGGTATCGGAATTGGAGAAGCGTTGGAATCCTTTTATCGCTGTCGAAGGAGGCTCCTATGTTGATGAATAAAATCGAATTTGACAAAATAAGTTTTGATTCCTTCACTAGACCGAGAATTTATCTGCCGATGTGATGTTTATACTCAAATTCAACTCTCCGTCCGACCGTGTAGTCAGGAGCTTTTGCGCGCATGTTTATTGTCTATTCAAGCCTCATTCGAAGTCGATCTAGAAATATAAAAACATAAAATTAAAAAAAAAAAGTTTTTTTCAGTGATACGTTATTTCGCGAAAATTAGCGCGTCGGCAATCTGCAAGTAATTTCCAAGTTTTAATTGGATCATATTTGTATATTTTGAGTTATTGAGGGAATAATAACAAAATTTAATATGGGTAAAACTCTGAAACCGTTCGTGCTGTTATACCCAACGAACTTAACAGTCCCATTCGGATGCGTAACCTACCCTTTAAATTGCGAGTCGCTATCTTTTTCCGTTCAAAAGGTATCGTGGCAACGGTCACCCATTCAGCTACTGAACTCGCCCAAGGCTACTCGGATAACAATATAGATCCAATCGTTACCAAGCTTGGAAATTGTACTTCGATAGTTTCTGATACAGAATTTTTTTCAATGATTTCTAAAAATTTTCTAGTTAAACGATCCTCACGAAATTTCCCTGAAATTTGCGAGTCGGTATTCTACAACTAATAACCATGTTTGAATTGGATCGGATTCGTATTTTTTGAGTTATTGGGGAACAATAAAATTTCAGATGGGTATAACCCCAAAACCGTTTGACCGAATATGCCCATTAACCAGATTAACTATCTCTTTCCGTTCTAAAGATACAAAAATTACAGACATTTGGGCAAAATGATAAGGATGTTTTATTCCCTAGAACATGCGAGCAAAAAGCACTGACGTGAGTCGGTGAGTCTACTTTAGCTGACCTAACGTAAGTGCGCTTCCAATTTTGTTACATTTCATTCATTTCGACAGTCTGGTTTGAGCCTTTTCGATTTTCCGTCGGTCGAAATTTAAAAAAATGTATAAAATTCACACTTCCGCTGCGGGAATCGAACCCGGTACCCTCCGAGCGTTAAGCATTATGCTTAATCATAGCGCCACCGAACTGATGTAAGTTAGTTGGGGTCAGGCTGTACTTATTGCGCGTATGTCCTACTGGGGAACATCGCGTTATCATTTTGCCCAAATGTCTGTAACGTTCGAATTTTTCGCCGAAAATGGTCTCAAACGATTGGACTCTCTGATGAAGAATTCGAGGTCAAATTTGATTCTGTCCGGCCGGCCGTTGCCACGATAACTTGAGAACGGAAAGAGCTAGCGACTTGAAATTTTCAGGGTAGGTGGCGCATCCGAATACGACGGACAAGTTCGTTAATGGGCATAATAATTGAGTAATAATTATGTTTTCAACCAATATGAAATCGATCGAATTGAAACTTGGTGAATAGTTGTAGAATATGAACCTAAGCATGTTTGTGGAATTTTGTGAGAATCGTATCGCTAGAAAATAAAAAAAATTATCAAAAAATATTTTTCATGTCTCGATATCCTGAGAACGGAAAGAGAAGGCGATTTGAAATTTTCATGTTAGGTTGTACATCAGAATGCGACATTTGAGTTTGTTTATAAGCATAATCGGCCAAACGGTTTTGGAGTTATACCTATCTGAAATTTGGTTATTTCCTCAATAACTCGAAATATATAGAACCGATCTAATTCAAACATGGTTGTTAGACGTAGAATGCCAACGCGAAAGTTCTTGCAAAATTTTGAGAGGATCGTATCAAAGGCAATTTTTAAAAAATCATTGAAAATTATTGAAAAAAATTCTATAAATCAAAAACTAATCTTCCGATATCGCTGAAATTTTGCGAGAGCATTCAGAACCTAACTCGACTAACAAGTTCAAAGTTTGAACACGATCGGATGTATATTGTTGGATATTCGAGCAGCCTTGTGTGAGTTCAGTAGATGGATGGGTGACGGTTGCCTCGATAACTTTCGAACGAAAGGAGGTAGGGAGTTGGAATTTTCAGGGTATGTTGCGTATCCGAATGGGAGAGTTAAGTTCGTTTACTGGCATAATCGGTCCAACGGTTCTGGAGTTATACCCACATGGAATATTATTTCCTCGATATCTCAAAAAATATAAACTCGATTGAATTGAAGCTAGGCAACTAGTTGTAGAATATCGATATAAAGACGTATGTAAGAACCATACTCCTAGAAAATTTCAAAAAAATTACGCAAAAATTTTTTTTGTAAGAACCGTATCCCTAGAAAATTTCAAAAAAAAATTGGTTCAAGCACTGACGTGAAGCCAGGAGCTTTTGCGCATATGTTCTATATTGTCCATTCTCCTGTATTGGACACTCGTAATCGAATTTACCATGGTGAATTCTATTGTCCGTTCTCCTGTATTGGACACTCTTAATCGAATATACCATGGTAATTCAATTAAGGGAGGGTCCAATACAGGAGAACGGACAATAGAATTCACCATAGTAAATTCGATTAAGAGTGTCCAATACAGGAGAATGGACAATATAGAACATACGCACAAAAGCTCCTGACTTCACGTCAGTGCTTGAACCAATTTTTAAATTATTTTTAACTCATTTCGTTTGAGAGTTATTGTGCTTACGGCACGCCGAACGGATTAAGTTTGACCTAGGATTATTCCTCAGTGGGTCGAACCCAATTGTTTGAGATCATTTTATTTAATTTTCAAAAATGTAAATTGCCCACTCCGTATGAATAAATAAATACCTAAGTACTTAAATAAATAAATAAACATTGCAGGTGCATGTAAAAAATGGAATCTCTTTTGTATTTATTATTCTCAAAAAGAATACTTGTGGGAAATGTTCCTATGGCAAATTTAAAAGTACTAAAGAAAACGAAAATAATGAAATGATGATGAACCAGGTAATTACCTCCAAATAAGCTGGCTGCATCAAGCAATGAGGCTGGATCCGTTTGGTTAGAATGTTTATTGGAGCCTGAGTTACCTTCGCTACTCTTTCCATTCTCTTTATCCATTTCCACCCAGCAGAACTGCAACAGAAATCTAAATAAGCGATCAAATCATATCGGGCAACAGAAACGGGCATTACCTAAACCGAAACGATCCCAAATCAGAAAATACAACTTTCCTCCCAAGTTAAAATCTAAATGACACTTCTTGCAAGAACAATGCAGATCCAGTTCGAGGAACAGCCATATATAGAAATCGATATAAATTTCTAAAATCTGTCAAATGGAAGTTTGCGAAAAAAATTGTAATAGAAGATTTCGTTCTCATTATTTTGATATAAAATTGGATGACTGTACAAGTAAATGCAGTTGGCAAGTTAACTTATATTCTTATCGGATATTCTGTGATAATTGATATGCTGCACAGACTATATAAATCATAACAATTCAAACGTAGATTCTGTGGATGTCCAAACTTGAACTGTTCATTATATCCTTAGCCTAATCAAAGATTATATTATCTAAAATATTCTTTCCGTGATTTTAGTCGATATGAAATAGATTTCTTACCGAGAATACTCAAACTTGAAATTTAAATTCCCCATTATTGCAATATAAAATTTCAATACAGATGCAGAATTCAACACACCAATAAATATATTAGAATCTAAATACTTGGATATGAATTGAAATGAATTCCTAAAATCATGTTGATAGTTGAACGCATATCTCTTGGATTCGCTTTCTCCATTTCTAAACTAGTTCTTTATCAATACCTGTGTCATTATATTCAACCTTGAAACGAAGAATAATATATTTTTATGACTCCAGTTTTGAGCGTAATTGTGAGATAAGTATGGTTAATCATAGAAGTCTACAAATCATCGAACACTCATTATGAATAAGATTTTTTGCATAGACATATAGTTTGACATTTATGCATGAACTGGTGAGAATTATTTGATAGAATTATGAATTTTCACACATTTTCTTGACTATTTGTTTACCAAGGATCTAGAAAAATCACTCAATCATAATCTCATACTATACCCCAGCATCTAATAAAATCGGTTGAACGAACAAGTCATAGAACTTTTGTAAAAGAGGAATGCAGAGTCAGTGGTCATTGAATTTGACATGTCTCGAATATATTAACATATTTTATCATAATGTTATTACAGTAAAACACATTAATACAAGACAAGTCGAACATGTTTCTACGATGAAGTTCAAACAGATAAATCTTTAATTAAACTTCAGATTACTTCTCTTCAATCTAAGTAATTACATGTTGGAACTGAAATAGGTTTTTAACGATAAATATGGAATATGTCATTAATATTTTTGTTATGGCTTCAATAACAATTCAACGTTAATAAATTTCTCGATTGCGTATAATAAAATGAGCTCGTGTTTCAGTCAGGAATTATCCATGCAATAGTGGGACTTCTGAATCAATACCAAATAATTTCAGACCTAGAATACCTTCCTATTGAAATTCCATCAGAGAACATCAGAGACTGAACTCAGTTTATTCATATTACCTCAAATAGTACAGACCTTTTTTTCGAAATAATAATTCTAAGAATACCAACAATTCACCTGTTTTTTATGGGTCCCTGGTCATCTGGATTGAAGGAATATCCACTTAGTTCAGCCCATATTGTACATTATCCTGAAGAAGAAAAACTGAAATTAGTTAAACAAGAATCACTGTAATACAAAAAACGGTGCAAATTTCACACAAAGGTTTCCACCTAAATGCAGAAATTATTCAATTCTTGAGTTCTAAGAATCTTAACCTATGAAAATTTCGGGGAAATATTTTGGCTGCATAATTCCATATTCTTATGATCTTTTGGTGAAATAAATGTTCTTTTTTCCTACGATAAGGTATATCATGAACGTTTATCATGTGCTTTATACGGGTGGAGCTTGATAAGTGTATTTCCTGCTATTCGAAAATACCTAATGACCTAGAAGAAAATATTCACGAGTTCACTGGGTTGCGGGAGGTCAATGAATAGGTCAAGGTCGGACGTAGTGAAGCCTCTGCTCTCGACGATGTGTTCTACGTGGGTAATTGAATAAAACAACGGGTTCAACTGCAGAAGCTACACATGAAAGATCACATTCATCTTAATCAATTGTAGCGATAACGAGGTCTGAAAAATAGGATAAATAAAATACGGGTTGAAAATTTTGGTAGCCTTTCTAATTTAAAACATTAGTTTTGGTTTGTGATTGCTTCAAATGGTAATATGTACTTCCATTTAGTTTGTTGGAAGGGACCAAAACGAGGTCAAATATACCGGGTGTCCCAGTATACATGTTCCAATGGATTATCTCAGCCAATTCAAAAGATAAAAATTTTAAAATTTTCTGATTTTCAATTCGTTCGAGGAACCTTCAATTGAGAAAAACAAAAACTGAAAGTCACTTTCGGTTTGACCGGAAGTGGATCTGACTTTTTTTATCTCAAATACCACCCTCTATATTTATTGCATTTTTTAAATTCTACTCAAAATTACCTTTCCAACGATGTATCACACTTTGTATTTTACATTTGATTTGATCGAAAAAAGGTCAATTGATTTTTCAAATTGAAAGAATTGCAGTAGGCTACGATATTCTGTGTAATCTTGATTTTGACTTCAATAATCGAGATCCATGAAAAAAACCTTCCTCAAGTTGAAATCAACTATGTATTCTTCCGAACGTTAAACAAAGAATGAATAGTAAAAGAAACAAAAAATTACAAAAAAGGGGGCAAAAAAATATCTATAATAACGAAGCATATGTTCGAAATGTTGACCATCTACACATCTTTCAGCTCGGTGGATCAGTTCACGCGAAGTAACACTTCTCAACACCTCAGCATTAAGGGCTCCATATATGCATTACAATTCTTTCGATTTTAAATTTCAATTGACGTTTTAACCCCCCAATCAAATGTAAAATACAAAGTATGATACATCGTTAGAAAGGTAAGATTGAGTAGAATTAAAAAATTACCTCCATAAAGTTAGCAGAGCCACTTGCGAAAATTTCAATGAAACCTATTGCATTAATTGTCGAATATTTGTCGAGAATTTGTCGTGAAAGAAAAAAATTTGTCGCGCGCTTAGTTTTTTTTATATGGGGTGGCTCTGCTAACTTAATATTAAGTTAGCAGAGCCACTTGCAACAATTTCAATGAAACCTATTGCATTAATTGTCGAGAATTTGTCGTGAATTTGTCGTGAAAGAAAAAAGTCTGTCGCGCGCTTAGTTTTTTTTATATGGGGTGGCTCTGCTAACTTAATATTAAGTTAGCAGAGCCACTTGCAACAATTTCAATGAAACCTATTGCATTAATTGTCGAGTATTTGTCGTGAATTTGTCGTGGAAGAAAAAAGTTTGTCGCGCGCTTCGTTTTTTTTGTATGGGCTAAATTAATATTTGGCTAAAGGGGCCACACACAAATCACGTAAGTTGGTTAATCGTATTTTTTTTCAATCAGAAATGAGCTGAATAATTGTCGAAGGACCCAAACATATTCGTCGTGACAGAAAAAAAATTGTCGAGCCCTTAGTTTTTTTTAAATGGGGTGGCTCTGCTAACTTAATATTAAGTTAGCAGAGCCACTTGTAACAATTTCAATGAAACCTATCGCATTAATTGTCGAGTATTTGTCGTGAATTTGTCGTGAAAGAAAAAAGCTTGTCGCGCGCTTCGTTTTTTTTGTATGGGCTAAAACAATATTTGGCTAAAGGGGCCACACACAAATCACGTAAGTTGGTTATCATATTTTTTTTCAATCAGAAATGAGCTGAATAATTGTCGAACGACCCAAACATATTCGTCGTGACAGAAAAAAAATTGTCGAGCCCTTAGTTTTTTTTAAATGGGGTGGCTCTGCTAACTTAATATTAAGTTAGCAGAGCCACTTGCAACAATTTCAATGAAACCTATCGCATTAATTGTCGAGTATTTGTCGTGAATTTGTCGTGAAAGAAAAAAGCTTGTCGCGCGCTTCGTTTTTTTTGTATGGGCTAAAACAATATTTGGCTAAAGGGGCCACACACAAATCACGTAAGTTGGTTAATCGTATTTTTTTTCAATCAGAAATGAGCTGAATAATTGTCGAACGACCCAAACATATTCGTCGTGACAGAAAAAATTTTGTCGCGCGCTTAGTTTTTTTTAAATGGGGTGGCTCTGCTAACTTAATATTAAGTTAGCAGAGCCACTTGCAACAATTTCAATGAAACCTATCGCATTAATTGTCGAGTATTTGTCGTGAATTTGTCGTGAAAGAAAAAAGCTTGTCGCGCGCTTCGTTTTTTTTGTATGGGCTAAAACAATATTTGGCTAAAGGGGCCACACACAAATCACGTAAGTTGGTTAATCGTATTTTTTTTCAATCAGAAATGAGCTGAATAATTGTCGAACGACCCAAACATATTCGTCGTGACAGAAAAAATTTTGTCGCGCGCTTAGTTTTTTTTAAATGGGGTGGCTCTGCTAACTTAATATTAAGTTAGCAGAGCCACTTGTAACAATTTCAATGAAACCTATCGCATTAATTGTCGAGTATTTGTCGTGAATTTGTCGTGAAAGAAAAAAGCTTGTCGCGCGCTTCGTTTTTTTTGTATGGGCTAAAACAATATTTGGCTAAAGGGGCCACACACAAATCACGTAAGTTGGTTAATCATATTTTTTTTCAATCAGAAATGAGCTGAATAATTGTCGAACGACCCAAACATATTCGTCGTGACAGAAAAAAATTTGTCGACCCCTTAGTTTTTTTTAAATGGGGTGGCTCTGCTAACTTAATATTAAGTTAGCAGAGCCACTTGCAACAATTTCAATGAAACCTATCGCATTAATTGTCGAGTATTTGTCGTGAATTTGTCGTGAAAGAAAAAAGCTTGTCGCGCGCTTCGTTTTTTTTGTATGGGCTAAAACAATATTTGGCTAAAGGGGCCACACACAAATCACGTAAGTTGGTTATCATATTTTTTTTCAATCAGAAATGAGCTGAATAATTGTCGAACGACCCAAACATATTCGTCGTGACAGAAAAAAAATTGTCGAGCCCTTAGTTTTTTTTAAATGGGGTGGCTCTGCTAACTTAATATTAAGTTAGCAGAGCCACTTGCAACAATTTCAATGAAACCTATCGCATTAATTGTCGAGTATTTGTCGTGAATTTGTCGTGAAAGAAAAAAGCTTGTCGCGCGCTTCGTTTTTTTTGTATGGGCTAAAACAATATTTGGCTAAAGGGGCCACACACAAATCACGTAAGTTGGTTAATCGTATTTTTTTTCAATCAGAAATGAGCTGAATAATTGTCGAACGACCCAAACATATTCGTCGTGACAGAAAAAATTTTGTCGCGCGCTTAGTTTTTTTTTAAATGGGGTGGCTCTGCTAACTTAATATTAAGTTAGCAGAGCCACTTGCAACAATTTCAATGAAACCTATCGCATTAATTGTCGAGTATTTGTCGTGAATTTGTCGTGAAAGAAAAAAGCTTGTCGCGCGCTTCGTTTTTTTTGTATGGGCTAAAACAATATTTGGCTAAAGGGGCCACACACAAATCACGTAAGTTGGTTAATCGTATTTTTTTTCAATCAGAAATGAGCTGAATAATTGTCGAACGACCCAAACATATTCGTCGTGACAGAAAAAATTTTGTCGCGCGCTTAGTTTTTTTTAAATGGGGTGGCTCTGCTAACTTAATATTAAGTTAGCAGAGCCACTTGTAACAATTTCAATGAAACCTATCGCATTAATTGTCGAGTATTTGTCGTGAATTTGTCGTGAAAGAAAAAAGCTTGTCGCGCGCTTCGTTTTTTTTGTATGGGCTAAAACAATATTTGGCTAAAGGGGCCACACACAAATCACGTAAGTTGGTTAATCATATTTTTTTTCAATCAGAAATGAGCTGAATAATTGTCGAACGACCCAAACATATTCGTCGTGACAGAAAAAAATTTGTCGACCCCTTAGTTTTTTTTAAATGGGGTGGCTCTGCTAACTTAATATTAAGTTAGCAGAGCCACTTGCAACAATTTCAATGAAACCTATCGCATTAATTGTCGAGTATTTGTCGTGAATTTGTCGTGAAAGAAAAAAGCTTGTCGCGCGCTTCGTTTTTTTTGTATGGGCTAAATTAATATTTGGCTAAAGGGGCCACACACAAATCACGTAAGTTGGTTAATCATATTTTTTTTCAATCAGAAATGAGCTGAATAATTGTCGAAGGACCCAAACATATTCGTCGTGACAGAAAAAAAATTGTCGAGCCCTTAGTTTTTTTTAAATGGGGTGGCTCTGCTAACTTAATATTAAGTTAGCAGAGCCACTTGCAACAATTTCAATGAAACCTATCGCATTAATTGTCGAGTATTTGTCGTGAATTTGTCGTGAAAGAAAAAAGCTTGTCGCGCGCTTCGTTTTTTTTGTATGGGCTAAAACAATATTTGGCTAAAGGGGCCACACACAAATCACGCGGTGCGCCTCACTACACGAAAGACTCATTGCACAGAAGCTCTACTGCATCGAACTTTACTGCATCGAAGAGTCACCACATCGAAAAACCCCCCACTTTAGAAAGTGGGCGGCACTAACTAGAGTTAATGTTCGTGCTTTCTCCTGATTGGCCGAACGTGAAAACCCGTTTATCGATCGTCTTCGACGATAGTTTCGCTCGATGAGAGGCAGCGATGCCAGATGTACCATAATTATGGAATTGTACCATAATTTATACCTCAAATTTAGAGCATTCCATAATTGTACCATAATAAATAATTGTACCATAATTTCCATCGATTCTTCCATTCAATATTATTCGCAAAACTATTCAGCGAATATGTCAAGTCCTCTCATTAAATGGCTTTTTTCTGGGTTTTTTCTCTCAAATTCCGAAAAATATCACAGTACTTCTTATTTAAGAAAGATCCTATTATTATTGTTTTCTTCACATATATGTAACTCTAATCATAAATATATATTGTGAGCAGTATAAAAACTATTAAATTACATCACAAAACATTCATAAAACAGAATTTAGAATAAAAATATATTTATATACTTACCTTTTTCCTTCATTTCAAGCTTCCTGCCATTGTTATCGTAATATATTTCTACCTTCGTATTAAAGGGTTATAGGTATCTTTATACAAATTTCTTTATTACGAATAAGAAGTAATATAGAAACCAATCAAACATACTTAAATGAAGTGTTTGAAATCAATATTAAAGTCAGTGGTGTAACAAAATATCCGGCTCTTTTAATTGATGAACGTTTCAACTTGCTTCGATTATTATAATAAAATGATATTTATATGTGGTCAGATTAAAAGTGATAAATAATACAGCAGCATTTTATTTAGATTTCAATTTTATTTCAAATATGGATCTAATACTCAAGTAGAGTACATTCTATCATGTTAGTCTATAATAGATAATATTGTTAAAATTAATGAAATCGTTTTCCTTTGAAGGGTACACTTACTATGTTTACTGCCTCTGATGTTTACAGAAAAAGCAGTCAATTAAATAAGATATCATAGAAAATCGGTTTACAGTAAACATTTTAAATACGGTGTTTTTTCTCCCATTGTTATACTAATTTATCATCGTTCCAATTCAACAAATACATAATACAACTTCTATAATGGATAATATTGTGTGAATCAATGAAATAGTTTTCTTCAGTTCCAAGTCCTGGTAATTTATCCCCTGGAGGATAGACATACTGTGTTTACTGCCTCTGATGTTAACCATGGACAGTCGATGTACAGTATATGCTTTAAATACAATTCTTTTTCTGCTCCGATTATTATACTAGTTTATCACCGTTCCAACTCAACAAAAAAATGCCTTCGTCTTGATTGACTAGTAAGTAGATAGTGCAGGAGCAATTTTACCCGGTGCTGTTTTCTTCTTGACAAATTTAATATTGAGATTTCAATCTTGTTATAAGTTCTATATTGGATAATAGTGTGTGAATCAATTTCTTTCTTTCTTCAGTTCCAAGTTCTGCAGTAATTTTCGTCTGGAGGATAGAAATACTGTGTTTACTGACGTTAACAGATAATGCAGTCGGTTTAATAAAAGACCATGGACAATCGCTGTAGAGTAAATGTTTTAAATAATATGTTCTTCTTTTCCCATTGTTATACCATTTTATCTTTTATAATACTTCCAATAAATAGATCGTGATATTTTCATGTTTTCTTCTCGACAAATTTCTGCACCTTTCAAATTTTAGGTTAGTCCGATCCGATTTCCGTCTGTTGACGTACACTCTTTGAAACAAGTTACCTCTCATCAGCGATGCCAGATGTCGAATATAAAATTATGGTACAACGATGCCAGAATTATGGAATTTTAGGGCAAATTATGGTACAATAATATATATGCATATTTTTTTATAATTAAATAAGAAGTACTGTGATATTTTTCGGAATTTGAAAGAAAAAACCCAGAAAAAAGCCATTTAATGAGAGGACTTGACATATTCGCTGAATAGTTTTGCGAATAATATTGAATGGAAGAATCGATGGAAATTATGGTACAATTATTTATTATGGTACAATTATGGAATGCTCTAAATTTGCGGTATAAATTATGGTACAATTCCATAATTATGGTACATCTGGCATCGCTGCCTCTCATCGAGCGAAACTATCGTCGAAGACGATCGATAAACGGGTTTTCACGTTCGGCCAATCAGGAGAAAGCACGAACATTAACTCTAGTTAGTGCCGCCCACTTTCTAAAGTGGGGGGTTTTTCGATGTGGTGACTCTTCGATGCAGTAAAGTTCGATGCAGTAGAGCTTCTGTGCAATGAGTCTTTCGTGTCGTGCACCCTACTCAAATCACGTAAGTTGGTTAATCGTATTTTTTTTCAATCAGAAATGAGCTGAATAATTGTCGAACGACCCAAACATATTCGTCGTGACAGAAAAAATTTTGTCGCGCGCTTAGTTTTTTTTAAATGGGGTGGCTCTGCTAACTTAATATTAAGTTAGCAGAGCCACTTGCAACAATTTCAATGAAACCTATTGCATTAATTGTCGAGTATTTGTCGTGAATTTGTCGTGAAAGAAAAAAGTTTGTCGCGCGCTTCGTTTTTTTTGTATGGGCTAAATTATTATTTGGCTAAAGGGGCCACACACAAATCACGTAAGTTGGTTAATCATATTTTTTTTCAATCAGAAATGTGCTGAATAATTGTCGAACGACCCAAACATATTCGTCGTGACAGAAAAAATTTTGTCGAGCCCTTAGTTTTTTTTAAATGGGGTGGCTCTGCTAACTTAATATTAAGTTAGCAGAGCCACTTGCAACAATTTCAATGAAACCTATCGCATTAATTGTCGAGTATTTGTCGTGAATTTGTCGTGAAAGAAAAAAGCTTGTCGCGCGCTTCGTTTTTTTTGTATGGGCTAAATTAATATTTGGCTAAAGGGGCCACACACAAATCACGTAAGTTGGTTAATCGTATTTTTTTTCAATCAGAAATGAGCTGAATAATTGTCGAAGGACCCAAACATATTCGTCGTGACAGAAAAAAATTGTCGAGCCCTTAGTTTTTTTTAAATGGGGTGGCTTTGCTAACTTAATATTAAGTTAGCAGAGCCACTTGTAACAATTTCAATGAAACCTATCGCATTAATTGTCGAGTATTTGTCGTGAATTTGTCGTGAAAGAAAAAAGCTTGTCGCGCGCTTCGTTTTTTTTGTATGGGCTAAAACAATATTTGGCTAAAGGGGCCACACACAAATCACGTAAGTTGGTTAATCATATTTTTTTTCAATCAGAAATGAGCTGAATATTTGTCGAACGACCCAAACATATTCGTCGTAACAGAAAAAAGTTTGTCGAGCGCTTAGTTTTTTTTAAATGGGGTGGCTCTGCTAACTTAATATTAAGTTAGCAGAGCCACATGCAACAATTTCAATGAAACCTATCGCATTAATTGTCGAGTATTTGTCGTGAATTTGTCGTGAAAGAAAAAAGCTTGTCGCGCGCTTCGTTTTTTTTGTATGGGCTAAATTAATATTTGGCTAAAGGGGCCACACACAAATCACGTAAGTTGGTTAATCATATTTTTTTTCAATCAGAAATGAGCTGAATAATTGTCGAAGGACCCAAACATATTCGTCGTGACAGAAAAAAAATTGTCGAGCCCTTAGTTTTTTTTAAATGGGGTGGCTCTGCTAACTTAATATTAAGTTAGCAGAGCCACTTGCAACAATTTCAATGAAACCTATCGCATTAATTGTCGAGTATTTGTCGTGAATTTGTCGTGAAAGAAAAAAGCTTGTCGCGCGCTTCGTTTTTTTTGTATGGGCTAAAACAATATTTGGCTAAAGGGGCCACACACAAATCACGTAAGTTGGTTAATCGTATTTTTTTTCAATCAGAAATGAGCTGAATAATTGTCGAACGACCCAAACATATTCGTCGTGACAGAAAAAAATTTGTCGAGCCCTTAGTTTTTTTTAAATGGGGTGGCTCTGCTAACTTAATATTAAGTTAGCAGAGCCACTTGTAACAATTTCAATGAAACCTATTGCATTAATTGTCGAATATTTGTCGTGAATTTGTCGTAAAAGAAAAAAGTTTGTCGCGCGCTTCGTTTTTTTTGTATGGGCTATATTAATATTTGGCTAAAGGGGCCACACACAAATCACGTACGTTGGTTAATCGTATTTTTTTTTCAATCAGAAATGAGCTGAATAATTGTCGAATGACCCAAACATATTCGTCGTAACAGAAAAAAGTTTGTCGAGCGCTTAGTTTTTTTTAATTGGGGTGGCATTGCTAACTTAATATTAAGTTAGCAGAGCCACCCCATTTAAAAAAAACTAAGGGCTCGACAATTTTTTTTCTGTCACGACGAATATGTTTGGGTCCTTCGACAATTATTCAGCTCATTTCTGATTGAAAAAAAATATGATTAACCAACTTACGTGATTTGTGTGTGGCCCCTTTAGCCAAATATTAATTTAGCCCATACAAAAAAAACGAAGCGCGCGACAAGCTTTTTTCTTTCACGACAAATTCACGACAAATACTCGACAATTAATGCGATAGGTTTCATTGAAATTGTTGCATGTGGCTCTGCTAACTTAATATTAAGTTAGCAGAGCCACCCCATTTAAAAAAAACTAAGGGCTCGACAATTTTTTTTCTGTCACGACGAATATGTTTGGGTCGTTCGACAATTATTCAGCTCATTTCTGATTGAAAAAAAATATGATTAACCAACTTACGTGATTTGTGTGTGGCCCCTTTAGCCAAATATTGTTTTAGCCCATACAAAAAAAACGAAGCGCGCGACAAGCTTTTTTCTTTCACGACAAATTCACGACAAATACTCGACAATTAATGCGATAGGTTTCATTGAAATTGTTACAAGTGGCTCTGCTAACTTAATATTAAGTTAGCAGAGCCACCCCATTTAAAAAAAACTAAGGGCTCGACAATTGTTTTTCTGTCACGACGAATATGTTTGGGTCCTTCGACAATTATTCAGCTCATTTCTGATTGAAAAAAAATACGATTAACCAACTTACGTGATTTGTGTGTGGCCCCTTTAGCCAAATATTAATTTAGCCCATACAAAAAAAACGAAGCGCGCGACAAGCTTTTTTCTTTCACGACAAATTCACGACAAATACTCGACAATTAATGCGATAGGTTTCATTGAAATTGTTGCAAGTGGCTCTGCTAACTTAATATTAAGTTAGCAGAGCCACCCCATTTAAAAAAAACTAAGGGCTCGACAAATTTTTTTCTGTCACGACGAATATGTTTGGGTCGTTCGACAATTATTCAGCTCATTTCTGATTGAAAAAAAATATGATTAACCAACTTACGTGATTTGTGTGTGGCCCCTTTAGCCAAATAATAATTTAGCCCATACAAAAAAAACGAAGCGCGCGACAAACTTTTTTCTTTCACGACAAATTCACGACAAATACTCGACAATTAATGCAATAGGTTTCATTGAAATTGTTGCAAGTGGCTCTGCTAACTTAATATTAAGTTAGCAGAGCCACCCCATTTAAAAAAAACTAAGCGCGCGACAAAATTTTTTCTGTCACGACGAATATGTTTGGGTCGTTCGACAATTATTCAGCTCATTTCTGATTGAAAAAAAATACGATTAACCAACTTACGTGATTTGTGTGTGGCCCCTTTAGCCAAATATTGTTTTAGCCCATACAAAAAAAACGAAGCGCGCGACAAGCTTTTTTCTTTCACGACAAATTCACGACAAATACTCGACAATTAATGCGATAGGTTTCATTGAAATTGTTGCAAGTGGCTCTGCTAACTTAATATTAAGTTAGCAGAGCCACCCCATTTAAAAAAAACTAAGGGCTCGACAATTTTTTTTCTGTCACGACGAATATGTTTGGGTCCTTCGACAATTATTCAGCTCATTTCTGTTTGAAAAAAAATACGATTAACCAACTTACGTGATTTGTGTGTGGCCCCTTTAGCCAAATATTAATTTAGCCCATACAAAAAAAACGAAGCGCGCGACAAGCTTTTTTCTTTCACGACAAATTCACGACAAATACTCGACAATTAATGCGATAGGTTTCATTGAAATTGTTGCAAGTGGCTCTGCTAACTTAATATTAAGTTAGCAGAGCCACCCCATTTAAAAAAAACTAAGGGCTCGACAAATTTTTTTCTGTCACGACGTATATGTTTGGGTCGTTCGACAATTATTCAGCTCATTTCTGATTGAAAAAAAATATGATTAACCAACTTACGTGATTTGTGTGTGGCCCCTTTAGCCAAATAATAATTTAGCCCATACAAAAAAAACGAAGCGCGCGACAAACTTTTTTCTTTCACGACAAATTCACGACAAATACTCGACAATTAATGCAATAGGTTTCATTGAAATTGTTGCAAGTGGCTCTGCTAACTTAATATTAAGTTAGCAGAGCCACCCCATTTAAAAAAAACTAAGCGCGCGACAAAATTTTTTCTGTCACGACGAATATGTTTGGGTCGTTCGACAATTATTCAGCTCATTTCTGATTGAAAAAAAATACGATTAACCAACTTACGTGATTTGTGTGTGGCCCCTTTAGCCAAATATTGTTTTAGCCCATACAAAAAAAACGAAGCGCGCGACAAGCTTTTTTCTTTCACGACAAATTCACGACAAATACTCGACAATTAATGCGATAGGTTTCATTGAAATTGTTGCAAGTGGCTCTGCTAACTTAATATTAAGTTAGCAGAGCCACCCCATTTAAAAAAAAACTAAGGGCTCGACAATTTTTTTTCTGTCACGACGAATATGTTTGGGTCGTTCGACAATTATTCAGCTCATTTCTGATTGAAAAAAAATATGATTAACCAACTTACGTGATTTGTGTGTGGCCCCTTTAGCCAAATATTGTTTTAGCCCATACAAAAAAAACGAAGCGCGCGACAAGCTTTTTTCTTTCACGACAAATTCACGACAAATACTCGACAATTAATGCGATAGGTTTCATTGAAATTGTTACAAGTGGCTCTGCTAACTTAATATTAAGTTAGCAGAGCCACCCCATTTAAAAAAAACTAAGGGCTCGACAATTTTTTTTCTGTCACGACGAATATGTTTGGGTCCTTCGACAATTATTCAGCTCATTTCTGATTGAAAAAAAATACGATTAACCAACTTACGTGATTTGTGTGTGGCCCCTTTAGCCAAATATTAATTTAGCCCATACAAAAAAAACGAAGCGCGCGACAAACTTTTTTCTTCCACGACAAATTCACGACAAATACTCGACAATTAATGCAATAGGTTTCATTGAAATTGTTGCAAGTGGCTCTGCTAACTTAATATTAAGTTAGCAGAGCCACCCCATATAAAAAAAACTAAGCGCGCGACAGACTTTTTTCTTTCACGACAAATTCACGACAAATTCTCGACAATTAATGCAATAGGTTTCATTGAAATTGTTGCAAGTGGCTCTGCTAACTTAATATTAAGTTAGCAGAGCCACCCCATATAAAAAAAACTAAGCGCGCGACAAATTTTTTTCTTTCACGACAAATTCTCGACAAATATTCGACAATTAATGCAATAGGTTTCATTGAAATTTTCGCAAGTGGCTCTGCTAACTTTATGGAGGTTAAAAAATTGCCAAAAATATATAGGGTGCTATTTGAGATTTAAAAGTCAGAGTCACTTTCGGTCAAACCGGAAGTGACTTTCAATTTTTGGCGCTCTTGTTCCTCGGAACAGAGTGCTTATCAATTTGCCCAAATGTCTGTAATTTTAGAATTTTTGGCTGAAAATAGTCTTAAACGATTTGGTTCGACTCACCGATCAAGAATCCGTGGTCGAAATAAATTCTGTCCGGCCGTAGGCACGATAACTCTCGAACGAAAGGAGTCAGAGGATTGAAATGCGCAGGGTAGGTTTTTAGCGTAAATATCTCGGAGAAGTTCGTTAACGAGCAAAATCCACCAAGCGGTTTCGGAGTTATGGCCCTTTATAGTAAAAACATTTTTTATGAATATTTCCGAAACCGATGACTCGATCTATCTGAAATTTAGCATCAAATTGCAGAATAATGACTTCTATATGCATGCGGAGTTATGTTTTGATCGGGTTGCAATAAGGTATAAAAAAAAAAATTAAATTTTTAAATTTTGTTTCTACAATAAATCTCGTACAGAATGAGCTAGGCAGTTGAAATTTTCAGAGTAGATTTGAGAGATAATTATCTCGGTTAAGTTCGTTACTGGGCAAAATTGGCCAGATGGTTTCGGAGAAACGAAAAAACAAATTTTTTTTACAACACAAATTTCAAATTTAATTCCTTTCAAGATGCAGTTCCACCATAAAAATCCATCGATATCATTTTCAACTCTAACAAGCTAATAATTTCGGAGATATGATTTTTCGAAATTTCAATAATGATTCGTACTTCTGTACTTCTTATGTTTTCATAGAATGCTGTACTTAATTATTGTATCTATGAATTATTATATGATCTGTGTTCTTACATGTCATCTTATTTTCCTATGAGAGATAAATGTCAAAATTATTTCTGGTACACCTCTTGTTCTAGTTTTTTATAAGATCATTTTTGAAGCATTTTTTTTAAACGACACTTTTTTTAAATTCAATTTCTTTCATGATGCATTTCTATCATAGGAATCCATTGATATAATTCCCAATTCTTTCGGAGATATAATTTGTCTGTTTGAACAAGAGCGCCAAAAATCTCCTGTCCACAGGGATTCAACCAATTTTTGTTTTCTCAGTTGAAGGTTCTTTTAACGAATTGAAAATAATGAAATTTTCAATTTTATATCTTTTGAAATGACCGAGATAATTCATTGGGACATGTATACTGGAACACCCGGTATTTACCTTATATCGTGCAGAGAAAATTTGTTGAAAAACCTTCATCTATGCTTCTAGAGATAGGAACGATTCAATGTTAATAATCTTGGGTTCGCGTCCTTGAAGTGTTGCCTGTACACAAGCTGATATTTTCATTCAGGGGACATTAATTTTGAATGGATTAGGTAATACAGTATGTTTTCAAGGGCGAGTGTTGTCTCCAACAGAAGGTAGAACAAATATCTAAAATATTATGAAACATTGTGAAATGAATTTCGGATAGAAAACTTACCGTCTTGTCTACACTTTAGATGTACAGGTCAATGTCCTGTACACATATTATGATTTACATGCACTTACATGCTAGGTTTTCAAGGTGAAATATTTTTGGCGCTCTTGTTCCTCGGAACAGAGTGCTTATCAATTTGCCCAAATTTCTGTAATTTTCCTATTTTTGCCTGAAAATGGTAATCTAACGATTTGGTTCGAATCACTGATCAAGAATCCGAGGTCGAAATTCATTCTGTCCGGCCGGTCCGGCCGGCCGTAGGCACGATAACTCTCGAACGGAATGAGCTAGGGAGTTGAAATTTTCAGAGTAGATTGGGAGAAAAATATCTCGGCTAAGTTCGTTATTGGGCGAAATCGAACAGATGGTTTCGGAGTAACAAAAAAAAATTTTTTTTTACATAACAAATTCCAAATAAAATTTTTTCAATATGCAGTTTTACCATGAGAATCCATTGATATCATTTTAAACTCTAACAAGCTAATACTTTCGGAGATATGATTTTTCAAAATTTCAATATCGTATTTCTATGTTTTCACAGAATGATATAATTATTCTGTTTGTATTCTATGAATTGTTATAATGTCAACTTATTTTCCTGAGACATGACGTAGTCTAATTCATTCTAGCAATCGTAGAATTATGAGAATTATAATATAATATCATACTTTTTGTTGGTTGATATTTTCATGCCGATGGTCAATCCATATGATGATGGGAATGGTAATGGTAAGTTAATAATATTGAGTTCAGAATATCTCCACTAAAAACAAAACTGGAATATTGGTGTATTGGAGTGGATTTGAGGAAAGATAATATATTATAATCGTTCATCATAGAATTGAGGAATGAATATCTCGGATGAGTTCTTTGTTGAGTAGAATTCGTCTATTGGTTTTGTAATGATAATTTTTGGCACCCTTGTTGAATTTAAATTATTCTATGATGTTTGAATTCAATTTCTGCTGAAATGAAGTTCTTTCATAAGAATCCATTGATATAATTCTCAACTCTGACAAACCAATACTGTCGGAGATATAATTTGTCTGTTTGAACTAGAGCACCAGAAAGCTCCTGTCCACAGGGCTTGAACCCATTTTTTATGTTTAGAATGTTTGAATTATTATTCAGTGGTTTAGAAGGTATTTTATCGATTTTTAGAATTTTTTTTTATGATCGAGTTTTGATAAAATGGTTTGTTTCTACGAATTCTTCCAAAAAATGGATTCTAATGCGCTCCTTGTATAATAAGACTAATAATATGAACGTTTTCTCATTTGCCAAACATGGCAAATTTACATTGTTCTATGGAGGCGATTCCGTATACGCCAACGAAATTTTTAGAGATGATCTCGCGGGTGCCAAGCATGAATTCTTTAATAATCATAGACATAGAATATTTTATGTCTATGTCTAATAATGGATTGAATTCGATTATTCCTGTTCAATTGTCTTCCAGAATTCACTCCTGTTCCAAATGTGTTGCTGTTTCTACACAAATTTATCTAGAATGTAGATAAAAAGTATAAACCTAAGGCTTAAAACTCCACGTTTCGCTGAATTAACCTATTGGTTCTACAAGAACGTGAACCAGCATCTGAAGAATAATATAAATGGTCTTTCATAAGTACGGTGCATAACTTAGGAGTTGTTAGTATGACTCATTTGCTGTCGTTTGATATTTATTAACAACCGAAAATCAACAGTTTCCGAGATATTTGGGTTCTGGAGTTTTTTAAAATATTTCTCGCCTTATTACCTACGTATGTTTCTGAACGAATTGTTTCCCAACATTTCGAACATAATTTATGAACACATTTTCTAATGAATTTCGAGTTTAGTTACAATAAAAAAATATTTAATTCGATAGTTTTGCGCGCGTGTTCCGCAAGGAACAGCGTGCTATCATTTCGTCACAATGTCTGCATTTGTCGAGTTTTTTTGCGAAAATGATCTCAAACGATTGGGTTCGACTCCCTGATGAAGAGTTCGAGGTCAAATCCAATTCTGTCCGTCCGGCCGGCCGGTTCGGCCGTTAGCAAGGTAACTCTCGAATGGAACGAGTTGGGCAAAATGGGCAAAATCCATCAAGCCGTTTCGGAGTTATGATCATTTATAGTTAGAACGTATTTCAAGAATATTTCCGAAACCGATCATTCGATCTATCTGAAATTTAGCATCAAATTGAAGGTTCATTGACCTTTATATGCCTGCGAAGTTTTGTATTGATCGCATGGCTATAAACTAGAAAAAAAAAAGCACTGACGTGAAGTCAGTACTCTTTGGCGCGCGTGTTCACGGTGACTAATTTGAATTGAATGATGAGTACTTCAAGCTCAGTGGATAGAGCGAGCCGAAGATCTACCCAAAGGATAGTGGACACCATTCACTGTCGGTTCAAAAATTAACAGTGCTGTATCTAAGCTGCCATCAGGATAGAGTAACAAAGTTGGAAAAGAACACAACTGACTCTCCTTAGTCGCACAAGCTCCTAGAAGATTTGGGAGGGTCAGTATAATCCTAATCATGTTTATAGCACGCGCGCCAAAAGCAGATTGACTTTTTACACTTTTTCTTTCATTGTTAAATCACTCTGCTTTTGCGCGCGTGCTATAAACATGATTAGGATTATACTGACCCCCCCAAATCTTCTAGGAGCTTGTGCGACTAAGGAGAGTCAGTTGTGTTCTTTTCCAACTTTGTTACTCTATCCTGATGGCAGCTTAGATACAGCACTGTTAATTTTTGAACTTACAGTGAATGGTGTCCACTATCCTTTGGGTAGATCTTCGGCTCGCTCTATCCACTGAGCTTGAAGTACTCATCATTCAATTCATATTAGCCACCGTGAACACGCGCGCCAAAGAGTACTGACTTCACGTCAGTGCTTTTTTTTTTTTTCAAGTTCCTTTAACAAATATAGCTATCAATACAGTTTGGCTGTTAGCTTTACTGTAGATCAAAAAAAATTGCGGTTGTGAGACCTCCGTTAGGAAAGCAATTGCCTCTTCTCCAAATCCGAACGTATTTTAATATAGATCTACCGAATATAGTTATTTATAAATTTGCCTCAGGGCTACCATACAGACATTTCAACTCGGAAACAAGGCTATTTCCCCCAAACTGACTTCTGTCCGTGCACTGAATTGACATGAATATTCTTTTAAACCCTCACAATATCGGCTCCTTACTCCCGACATAACCCAAACAACCCAAAACCATTCACTTCTCGTCTGCGCATGCGCAATATACTCGTGGCTGCAAGTCTTCCCAAAATTACACACCTCACAAAAAACTCCAATTCTCCTACACTAGTGGTTCGGGAGATATCGCTTCTTGAATCCACGCATGCGCAGACCCTCACCAGGGGATTCTATAGAGGAATAGCATCCGCCACCCCAAAATCCCAATCCTCTCTGACGAAAGCACCAGCAGTTAAATCACTGATGGTCTGCTCATGCGCATAACGAAAAATGCCCGTAAGGGGTACATCAATTTCGAAATTAGCCCCAGGGCCACGGTACGGACACTTTAACTCGGAAACAACGCTACATCCCCCAAACTGACTTGTCCTTGCACTGAATTGCCATGAATATTCTTTTGAAACCTCACAATATCGGCTCAGCACTCCAAACATAACCCATACAACCCGAAAACAGTCACTTCTCTTCTGCGCATGCGCAATCTACTTGCGGCTAAAAGTCCTCTCAAAATCACACACCTTACAAAAAAATCCGATTCTCCAACACTAGTGGTTCAGGAGATATCGCATCTTTAATCTACGCATGCGCAGACCCTCATCAGGGATCTGGATTCTATGGAGGAATAGCATCCGCCACCCCAAAACCCCAATCCTCTCTGACGAAAACTACAGCAGTTAAATGACTTCTCATCTGCGCATGCGCACAACGAAAAATGCCCGGAAAAGGAAGCATGAACCTCAAAAAAATAGGTTTCGGCATTTTAAGCAAAGTATTCCGCAAAATAGTAGTAATTTTTTGATTTTTTTCATGTCACGTGATCTTCACGAAATTTTGCAAAAGTGTTTGCATTGGTCTTTTGCATCTAACTACTGAGTTTCAATTTAATCAGATCAGTATTTTTCGAGTTATCGTGAAAACAAAATTTTAAAATTTTTGAAATTTTTTTTTGCCACTTTAGGGCCGTCCGGTCATAACAAAACTTCGCAGGCATATAAAGGTCATGATTCTACAATTTGATGCCAAATTTCAGAAAGATCGAGTGATCGGTTCCGGAAATATTCATAAAAAACGTTTTGACTAAAAACGGCCTTAACTCCGTAACCGCTCGGTGGATTTCGCCCGTTAACGAACTTGTCCGAGATATTTACGCTACAAAACTACCCTGCAAATTTCAACGCTCTAAGTCGTTCCGTTCGAGAGTTATCGTGCTAACGGCCGGCCGGACCGGACGGACAGAATTGAATTTGACCTCGAATTCTTCATCAGGGAGTCGAACCCAATCGTTTGAGACCATTTTCGAAAAAAAATTCGAAAAATACAGACATTGTGACGAAATGATAGCACGCTGTTCCTTGCGGAACATGCGCGCAAAAAAAAGTCAAATATTTGAAAATGAAATTGAAATTTTGTTTTCACTATAAATCGAAAAGTATTGATCCGATTGAATTGAAGTTAGATGTAAAGTACCGACGAAAACAGTTTCGTGGGGATAGCACGAGTAGAAAAAATTTAAAAAAAATTTTACTATTAGTGGAATATTTTGCTTGAATTTCCGAAACCAAATATCAGATTGAGTTCAATTTTGGTACTTCGGTGAGCAATGATGATCTCTTGGGGTGTGCAAAATTTCCCTGAGGACAGATCACTAGGAGCCTAAAAAAATATTAATAATTTTGAACTTCCAAACTGGTCGAATTATTTCTTTTCGGATTCCTACACGGAATACCTAACATCTGGTGACCATATTTTGACGGGTTTTTACGCGTTTATCTGAATCAATACGATACGTACGCGGGCAACTGATTAAAATATGAACGAGGATCTACTGCGCCAATAATTGATGTAATGACCTCTATAAAGTTAGCTGAGCCTCTTGCGAAAATTTCAATGAAACCTATTGCATTAATTGTCGAATATTTGTCGAGAATTTGTCGTGAAAGAAAAAAGTCCGTCGCGCGCTTGGTTTTTTTATATGAGGTGGCTCTGCTAGAATTTCAATGAAACCTATTGCCTTAATTGTCGAATAATTGTCGAGAATTTGTCGTGAAAGAAAAAAGTTTGTCACATTAACTTGGTTAATTGTATTTTTTTTTCAACCAGAAATGAGCTAAATAATTGTCGAACGACCAAAACATATTCGTAGTCACAGAAAAAAGTTTGTCGCACGCTTAGTTTTTTTTATATGGGGTGGCTCTGCTAACTTAATATTAAGTTAGCAGAGCCACTTGCAAGAATTTCAATGAAACCTATTGCATTAATTGTCGAGAATTTGTCGAGAAAGAAAAAAGTTTGTCGCGCGCTTCTTTGTTTTTATGGGCTAAATTAATAATAAGGTTAAAGGGCCACACACAAATCACGTAACTAGGGTAATTGTATTTTATTTTCAACCAGAAATGAGCTAAATAATTGTCGAACGACCAAAACATATTCGTAGTCACAGAAAAAAGTTTGTCGCACGCTTAGTTTTTTTTATATGGGGTGGCTCTGCTAACTTAATATTAAGTTAGCAGAGCCACTTGCAAGAATTTCAATGAAACCTATTGCATTAATTGTCGAGAATTTGTCGAGAAAGAAAAAAGTTTATCGCGCGCTTCTTTTTTTTTATGGGCTAAATTAATAATAAGGTTAAAGGGGCCACACACAAATCACGTAACTAGGGTAATTGTATTTTTTTTTTCAACCAGAAATGAGCTAAATAATTGTCGAACGACCAAAACATATTCGTAGTCACAGAAAAAAGTTTGTCGCACGCTTAGTTTTTTTTTTATATGGGGTGGCTCTGCTAACTTAATATTAAGTTAGCAGAGCCACTTGCAACAATTCCAATGAAACCTATTGCATTAATTACCGGTGTGAAGTTATCCACATCCACACATACACTCAACGACCAAAAAATGTTCAAATTGAAATATTAATAACTCGATAAGTACTTGGTGAATAATGATGAAATTTGAGAGTGTTGCTCATGGATGCCTAAAGAATCGAAATAAAATGTCAAATGATTTGTGTAGCCCCCAGGGGGCGGTGGCTGGGGGCGGTAAAACGAAAAATGCTATAACTCGGAAAATATTGAGTGTTCCACGATGAACTTTGGATATGTGGTCAAGAATGGCGTAAATAAAAAGATGTAGTAGGTCCCATAGTTTGTGCGGCCCCAGGGGGGCGGCGATCGGGGGCGGTATATCGAAAAATGCCATAACTCGGAAAATATTGAGTGTTCCACGATGAGCTTTGGATATCTCATCTAGAATGGCGTAAATAAAAAGATGTAGTAGGTCCCATAGTTTGTGCGGCCCCAGGGGGGCGGCCTTCGGGGGCGGTATATCGAAAAAATGCCATAACTCGGAAAATATTGAGTGTTCCACGATGAGCTTTGGATATGTTGTCTAGAATGGCGTAAATAAAAAGATGTAGTAGGTCCCATAGTTTGTGCGGCCCCAGGGGGGCGGCGATCGGGGGCGGTATATCGAAAAATGCCATAACTTGGAAAATATTGAGTGTTCCACGATGAGCTTTGGATATGTCGTCTAGAATGGCGTGAATACAAAGATGTAGTAGGTCCCATAGTTTGTGCGGCCTTAGGGGGGCGGCAATCGGGGGTGGTATATCGAAAAATGCCATAACTCGGAAAATATTGAGTGTTCCACGATGAGCTTTGGATATGTCGTCTAGAATGGCGTAAATAAAAAGATGTAGTAGGTCCCATAGTTTGTGCGGCCCCAGGGGGGCGGCCTTCGGGGGCGGTATATCGAAAAATGCCATAACTCGGAAAATATTCAGTGTTCCACGATGTGCTTTGGGTATGTTGTCTAGAATGGCGTGAATAAATAGATGTAGTAGGTCCCATAGTTTGTGCGAACCCAGGGTGGCGCCGATCGGGGGCGGTATATCGAAAAATACCATAACTCGGAAAATATTGAGTGTTCCACGATGAGCTTTGGATATGTCGTCTAGAATCGCGTAAATAAAAAGATGTAGTAGGTCCCATAGTTTGTGCGGCCCCAAGGGGGCGGCAATCGGGGGCGGTATATCAAAAAATGCCATAACTTGGAAAATATTGAGTGTTCCACGATGAGCTTTGGATATGTCGTCTAGAATGGTGTGAATACAAAGATGTAGTAGGTCCCATAGTTTGTGCGGCCTTAGGGGGCAGCAATCGGGGGCGGTATATCGAAAAATGCCATAACTCGGTAAATATTGAGTGTTCCACGATGAGCTTTGGATATGTGGTCGAGATCATAAAGGAAATTCAATTCAAATAATAGTTTATTTATCAAGATTAAATGAGTATCTGAGAATGAGAACTGCACCATGGAAGAAATCAAATTAAAATAGCTGAAATGAATTTGACTCTCTCTTATAGAACAGGATGACATGTACGACTATGAACACAGACCATATAATAAAGCTTAGATAGAATAATTATAGCATTCTGTGAAAACATAGAAGTACGATTCATTATTGAAATTTCGAAAAATCATATCTCCGAAAGAATTAGCTTGTTGGAGTTGAAAATGATATCAATGGATTTTTATGGTGAAACTGCATCTTAAGTAAAAATTGAAATTGAAATTTGTTACGTAACAAAAAATGTTTTCTTCGTTACTCCGAAACCATCTGGCCTATTTTGCCCAATAACGAACTCAACCGAGATATTAATCTCCCTAACCTACTCTTAAAATTTCAACTGCCTAGCTCCATCCGTTCGAGAGTTATTGTAGAATTTTTTTTTTTTTATTTTTTTTTTGACACTTTGCGGTAACCTGGTCAATACAAAACTTCGCGTGCGTATAAAGGTCATGATTCTACAATTTGATGAGTGGTCGGATTCGGAAATATTAAAAAAAAAAATTTTTACTAAAATCGGCCATAACTCCGAAACCGCTTGATGGATTTCGCCCATTAACAAACTCGTCCGAGATATTTACGCTCCAAACCCACCTTGCAAATTTCAATCCTCTAACTCCTTTCGTTCGAGAGTTATCGTGCCTACGGCCGGCCGGACAGAATCGATTTTGACCTCGGATTCTTGATCAGTGAGTCGAACCAAATCGTTCAAGACCATTTTCAGCCAAAAATTCGAAAATTACAGACATTTGGGCAAATTGATAAGCACTCTGTTCCGCGGAACTAGAGCGCCAAAAATAGGGGCTTGCAATAAAAAATAATATCAAAGACGTCACTGCTTGGCAACGGGAAATGAACAATAAGAATAACGGGAACATTCCTGAAAAAAAAATGAATTACTTCGACCTTGAGGTTTTTATGGAAACTGCAAAACTGACTGGTATCTAAGTAAACGATTTATTCGTTGCAATGCTTTACTATTAATAGTATTAATATTATTTTGGGTCACTGAAAAATATCGATTTACAATTTTGTGTGATAGATTCGTTAAACTGGATCAAAACTGTATTCACTATTCATACGTAATCCAGAATATGGACATTTGAAATTTTGTTTTCATACCGAAACTTTAGTAACCATAAATTTCAGTAGTGTAAGGCGAGGTGTAAGGCTCGGTGTAGGATGTTTCAAATCGGTAAAATAAATTTATCATTGAACGAACGAGAGCGCTAAAGCTCCTGGCTTGATTGCTTTCATTCCCATTTCGTTGCAGTATTTAACGGTAATTCGATAACAATCGAGAATCCATCATCGAAACAGTGTCTGATGGTGGACAAAATTCGTTGTTCGTACTCAGACTCACCGGAAACATCTGATCAATATGAATATCTGAATCTCGATAACTTAAACGCGGAAACTAACATAAGACCTTACTGACCTCACTCTTGCTTATCTCAATTTCGCTCAGAAACCGAGATAACTTAGAAAAGTGGGCAATTCCCAGAAAAGAGAAATCGTTTATGAAATGCTCTCATTACCGAGATGTACTCTGGAAGATATATAATCTGCTTTAATTTCTTACGAGAGACAATTAACTTTCCTCCGGTTGCATCGGTTCGGTACGTAGGCTCGTCAACAATAATTTGGACCTACAAAAAGTTAGCAGAGCAATCGCGAAAATTTCAATCAATTGTCGAGTAATTGTCAAGAATTTGTCGTGAAAGAAAATAGATTGTCGCGCGCTTAGTTTTTGGCGCACTAGTTCCTCGGAACAGAGTGCTTATCAATTTGCCCAAATGTCTGTAATTTTCGAATTTTTGGCTGAAAATGGTCTCAAACGATTTGGTTCGACTCACTGATCAAGAATTCGAGGTCGAAATCGATTCTGTCCGGCCGGTCCGGCTGGCCGGACGTAGGCACGATAACTCTCGAACGAAAGGAGTTAGAGGATTGAAATTTGCAAGGTGGGTTTGGAGCTTAAACTCGACTAGAAGTAATTGAATACATTTTCACGCCAAATACCTATAAGCTTATGCCTTCATATTAAAAGACTACAATGCAATAAGGTACTTGTTGAACAGCCCTTGTACTTGCTCATACTAACTTCTCGAAGGCAAAGTAGCATCAATAATGTTTGAGTTTTACCGCAATGACAATCAACACCTCTGATTGGTTCTTCTTATTTATAGGTTATTGAACTAATCAAACAACAGTACCCAGACACTACATAGGTAAACGTAATGAACGGTAATTCCTTCTGGTAGGTAGGTGAGGTGAGATGAGCATAAACAAATCGTGTTTGAGACCATTTTCAGCCAAAATTTCGCAAATTACAGACATTTGGGCAAATTGTTAAGCACTTTGTTCCGAGGAACAAGAGCGCCAAAAAATATATTACAGAAAAGAAACATGTACATCAATTATGAAATTCAAAACAAAGATATTTCAATGCCAATTTTTATCTTGATCATAAAATTTGAAAATGTAGGTATAATTCTACGATATCATAATAAAAATGCAATCATAATATAGGTTATCAACTCGGTAATCAATTGGTCATGATAGAAAGCTCGATAGAAATGGATTGGTCTTGACCACTATGTTTTGGTTACTCGCTTAAATTCGACTATAAAGAATCTATAACGATAAAATTCTATAATATTAATGTATTGTTTTGATGCCAATATAATTTTGAATTCATGCCTAGGTATTTCATAAGCTGCATAAACAAACAGTACCTACTCAATATGGAACTATAATACCTATTTCAGACAATACGATAATTTTATGTATTCATTCTATTCAGGACATCCAGAACCGATTTGATTCAATAATTGACAAATTTATAATATGTATTGAATGGTTTCATAAATAGTGCATATAGGTGAATAGCTATTTGTACCCATTCGTCTATTATAATAGGGATATTCTTTCCAACTGATCCAACTGATTTTAGTTATATAAAATCACTTCGTTCAGTACTAATTCAACTGATTTTAGTTACATAAATCAAATCAGTTTGTTCAGTACGAAAGAACATGCATACTATCATTATTAGGTACCAATTAGGTTCTTGATTAGGATTTGAAAATAGAAACACATTTTTGGCGCTCTTGGTCCTAGAACGGAGTTCTTATCAATTGGCCCAAATGTATGTAATTTTCGAATTTTTGGCTGAAAATGGTCTCTAACGATTTGGTTTGACTCACTGATCAAGAATTCGTGGTCGAAATCGATTCTGTCCGGCCGTCCGGCCGGCCGTTAACACGATAACTCTCGAACAGAATGAGCTAGACAGTTGAAATTTTTAGAGTAGGTTTGAGGGATAAATAGGTATCTCGGTTAAGTTCGTTATTGGGCAAAATCGGTCTAATAGTTTCGGAGTAACGAAAAAAAATATCTTTTTTGGCGCTCTAGTTCCTCGGAACTGAATGCTTATCAAATTGCCCAAATGTCTGTAATTTTCGAATATTTCGATGAAAATGGTCTTAAACGATTTGGTTCGACTCACTGATCAAGAATCCGTGGTCGAAATTCATTCTGTCCGGCCGGTCCGGTCGGCCGTCCGGCCGTAGGCACGATAACTCTCGAACGGAATGAGCCAGAGAGTTGAAATTTTCAGAGTAGGTTTGGGGGATGAATATCTCGGCTAAGTTCGTTACTGGGCAAAATCGGACAGAAGGTTTCGGAGTAATAAAAAAAAATTTTTTTTTTACAAAACAAATTCCAAATTAAATTTTTTTTAATAAGCAGTTTCATCATAAGCATCCATTCATATCATTTTTAACACTAACAAGCTAAAACTTTCGGAGATATGATTTTTCAAAATTTCAATGTAAATCGTATTTCACAGATTGATATAATTATTCTATGTATATTCTATGTATGAATTGTCAGAAAGTCAACTTGACAGAAGGGAATATTATAACTTCAAGAATATTGGGGTTGAAATACTCGTATATTTTAGCGATGCAACGGGGACCTCACCCGAAAATGTTTGAAAATATTTCGTAAATATTGAAAGCATAATTCTGTAGTTCGAAAGAGGAGAAACTTTGGTGAACGTAGATCAGGAAATTTTTGATCGATTACAAGGTAATTTATTATTATTTATGAATATTTCCGAAACCGATCACTCGATCTATCTGAAATTTAGCACCAAATTGTAGAATCATGACCTTTATACGCATGTGAAGTTTTGTATTGACCAGATTACCGCAAAGTGTCAAAAAAAAAATTTGAAAATGTGGTGCAGTTCTCATTCTCATGATTGCTCATTTAATCTTGATAAATAAACTATTATTTGAATTGAATTTCCTTTATGATGCAGTCTATCATATGAATACATTGATATAATTCCCAACTCTGAGAAACCAATACTTTCGGAGATATAATTTGTCTGTTTGAACTAGAGCGCCAGAAAGCTCCTGTCCACAGGGCTTGAACCCATTTTTTACATTACAACTTTTGAATTCAAATTTTTTTAAGATGCAGTTTCATCATCCGAATCCATTATCATTTTCAACTCTACCAAGCTAATACTTTCGGAGATATGATGTTTCAAAGTTTCAATAATACATCGTAAGTTCTATGTATTCACAGAATGTGAACATAGAATCTGTCTGTGTTTACTATTCATAAATGTCATCTTTCCTAGCTATTAGATCTTTCCTAGCTATTAGAGATTGTCAATTCGTAGTTTGAAAATATTTTCTCTTGGAAAGCAAGGATGCGATTCTTGAATTTGTGAATATATTTATATTACAAGACTGTTTTGATGTTGTTTATGGAGGCAATAGGAAAGAAGAACATAATGGAATCATTAAAAGAAATTACTGTTCGTTGACCACTGAGGTTAATAATCCCTTTTACTTCCTTAAGTAGTAAGACATGTTCCTTTATACAGTATTTTCATAATGTTGCTAGCAAAAAAATACTGAAATATGGATCTACATTTGTATCATATCAGTTTTTTTTAACGACACTTTTTTAAAATTTAATTTGTGTCATGATGCAGTTCTATCATAAGAATACATTGATATAATTCCCAACTCTGAGAAACCAATACTTTCGGAGATATAATTTGTCTGTTTGAACAAGAGCGCCAAAAAGCTCCTGTCCACAGGGCTTGAACAAATTTTTTTATTCCATAATAATTATGTGGAGCTACATAATAACGTGCGTTCAAAAAAGTTCGTGGTCAAGTAGGATATGAAAGTTTGAAACTTGCAATGTCTGAACTACGTTCAGACGCAGAATATTGACGTTCAAAATTCCATAGCCTACTTGACCACGAATTTTTTTGAACGCACGTTACCTATTTCGAAGGTTTATAAACATAGAATATGATATTTGTATCGTTTTGAAATATATGTTTCAATGATCAGTTATAAATATCATAAAATAATGATATAGTTCCGTAAGATGAGTTCTTAAAAGAAAAACTTATTCAGAAGCAATGCTCTCAGTATGTGTATGTAGTTACATTCCGGTTCCTATACAAGAACAGCAAGATGCTTTAGATAGCGAGTACCTACGGAAAAAACGAGCCGATGTGTCATACCACCGTGAATATAAGAAAAAAGATGGGATCACATGAACGATGTTCAGCTCATCCAAGACCAACGGATTTCGATCGGACCCCTTACTTAGCGTTCGGTAAAGAATCGAGGATTCCAGTTGGGCGCTGAATTATATATTCCTCGAACGGAGAAGAGACGAAGAAGAAGCAACATAAAGCAACTACTCCACTCATAATGGAACAAACCGAACCCAACCTATATAATCGTTAAATCGAAGACGGCCTGTCCTGCGACCAACAAGAATGTTGAATTGTTGCTTTGTACAAAATTTACCGCTAGTGGGGCTTATTACACATCGACCGAAACGATCCGTTCCTACGTATGTTCACATGCAGCTGCCACATAAAAGTGAAATAACTAGTTGTCAGGCATTTCAAATACAAATAAAAAATTCAATAATGAAGCTTGATTACACGAATATAGAAGGACAATCGATTCTATGTACAATAGAGCGATTACCACCAAAAATTGTGTTACGTTTGATTATCATCACAAAACCGTATTAATTTAAGTTCCATTCCAACTTACAATAAAAGTATTCAATGTAAAACAGATAGAAAAGCCCTTATTGAATTATGATTCATTCAGAAATGAAGAGTACTTGAGTTTATATCAATTTGACGCTGTCTGTATTGTAAGATTTAGGAAAGAATTAATTGAAGATGTTGAAAGAATGAGTGTGTAAAGTAGGTACGTATCATTTCTATAAATAATATAAACTGAGAGGAGATGTCCTGAGTCCTGATTGTTTTGTGTATATCGCATGAATTAGAGTGTAATTATAGGATAATTATGAGGATTTCGGTCGTGATATATGTGAGAGATTCTAAAGAAATTGATCGGACTTACGTGGGGACAAATCAGAGTGTATTCCAGGGCATCTGGGTCCGCTACGTCATCGGTGGAACAGCGAACAATCCACAAATTGGTAAAAATGTAACACAAAAACAATAACGTGCCGTACACAAATTTTTCTTCGGATCAGCACGACCGATAGGAATAACAGCACGTGAGTAATCGGTTTTGAACAGACTCGGCGCACCTTTAGCGACACTTTTTTAATGTTTGCACTAATTATTCGAGTTAAATATTAGGATTTCGGGGGTGTTTTACAGGCAAGAGCGCTTGCCATCACAAGATGGCCGGACCTAGGCTTGGTGTCAGTCCGATTGCTTGCCAACCCCCCTCCCGCCGTGCACGGAACCCCCCGCGATCGTCCGCAAGCTTTCATTCTCGCTTCTCCACCTCTCTTCGTCGCACAGCTACACGCTCACGATGACGATGACGTGCAGTTACACCGAGCATCGGAGGACGGCGGATACACACTGTAAAAATTACTTTGATTACTCATTTTAGCGTGTTTTTATCGGTCGCCGCGTAGCGTGCCCCGACGAGGAGTGTACCGACTGCCGCTTAGCTTTTGTTTTCTCGTTACCGCCTCCCCATTTTCGTTTAGGAACTTAGGTAGGTTTATGGCCGATTTTTCCAATATTTATTCATTTCAATATATTATACGTCTCCATTTTCATGTTCTTCTAAAGACAATCGACCGGAAAACGCGTGTTTTGAAGGGAATTCCGTGCATAGGTAGGTATATCCGATTTAATCGCCAAATGTGCCATCAGGTTATCAGGATCCATAATATTCAGGTATTTGGACGATCCGCTAAAGAAATTCGGGTAATCAGGGGTTGAATGTATGAATTTGGTTGAAAAATATAAATATTTTCCTTTTGGTGTTGTCAATTAATATATCGGCTCAATTGGAATAAATTGTCCATTATTTATCAGGCCATTTGAACGAAAAACCAGATTTTTTAAATTTCTCTATTGGCGCTCTTGTTCCTCGGAACATAGTGCTTATCAATTTGCCCAAATGTCTGTAATTTTTGTATGTTTGGCTGAAAATGGTCTTAAACGATTTGGTTAGACTCACTGATCAAGAATCCGTGGTCGAAACGATTCTTTCCGGCCGGCCGTTAACAGGATAACTCTCGAACGAAAAGAGTTAGAGGATTGAAAGCAGGGCAGATTTGGAGCGTAAATATCTCGGACGAGTTCGTTAACGAGCGAATTCCACCAAGTGGTTTCGGAGTTATGGCCGTTTTTAGTAAAAACATTTTTTATGAATTTTTTTCCGGAACTGAAATTTAGTATTGAACGGGTTGCCGTAAAGTGTAAAAAAAATTTTTTGAAAATTTGTTTTAAAAATAACTCTCGAACAGAATGAGCTAGGCAGTTGAAATTTTCAGAGTAGGTTTGGGAGATAAATATCTCGGTGAAGTTCGTTATTGGGCAAAATCGGCATGAAGGTTTCGGAGTAACAAAAAAAAAATTCATTTCCGCATTACAAATTTCAAATTCAATTTTTTAGAAGATGCAGTTTCAACATAGAAATCCTTCGATATCATTTTCAACTCTAACAAGCTAATACTTTCGGATATATCATTTTTCGAAATTTCAATAATGAATCGTACTTCTATGTTTTAACAGAATGCTGTACCTACTTATGTATATCTATGAATTTTATTATATGATCTGTATTCTTACATGTCATCTTATTTTCCTATGAGAGATGTCAAAATTATTTCTGGTTCGTAGAATTATGAGGATGACATGATATTATACTTTTAAGGTGATAATAAAATGCCCGTGGATAATCCATATGATGATGGAAATATATTCTAAGGTAAGATACATAATCAAATTGGGTTCAGAATATCTCCAGTAAAAACAAAACTGCAATATTGTCTAATTTTTAATTGATATAATAAAATTTTCAGAGTACATTTTGAGTTCTATCGTAAGAAAGATTTATATAATTCCCAGAGACCAATGATTTAGGAGATATGATTTGTCGAAGTTTGAACAAGAGCGCCAAAGCTCCTGTCCACAGGGCTTGAACCAATTTTTCTTTGAGAAGGTGAGCACTATTACCACCATTTTTTTTCTTGCCATGGATAGATCATAACATTCTGAATTCAATTCAGTAATGCGCATGTAAAACCATTTAGGTGAATAATTCTCGGGATATTAATTTTCTAAATTTGAACATTTTTAAATTAAGTTTTCATCAAATAAAAAAGTTTTTATTTCAAAAAGTGAGAAAGCTCTGTGGACAGGAGCTTTGGCGCTCTTGTTCAAACTTTGACAATTTATCTCCGAAATTATTGGTTTCTCAGAGTTGGGAATGATATCAATGGATTCTTATAATAAAACTGCATAAAAGAAACTAGATTAAAATGAAATATCTTATCCGAGATATTCATTCCTCAAATCTCCTCTGAAAATTATTTGATATCAATTGAAACTTAGCCAACATTTCAATTTTGTTGCGAGATATTTATCTCCCAAACCTACTCTGATAATTTCAACTGTCTAGCTCATTCGGTCCGAGAGTTATCGTGTTAGCGGCTGGCCTAGGGTTTCACACGGGACGAGAGTAGGCGAGAATATAAAAAATCTCGTCTCGGCTCGCCAATTCCCAAAAAATTAAGTCTCGTTTAACTCTCGGTCGTCTCGTTATCAGTTGTCTCGTCTCGTCTTGCTTAATTCTGAATAACGATAATAAATATTATAATGGTAGATAACAATGAATAATTTTGTAAAGCTATATTTATTACGCTCTTGTACAAAAATATTTGTATATGTACATATTCTTTCTAATTTTTTTACACTGTTAATTTCATCTTTTAAATTACTCGATGACAAATAATTCAATCCAATAATCTTTGGACAGGTACGGATGTAGCCATTAATAAATAATCGGCCATCTAGGAAACTGTAGGAACTTTTTCATGCACGTTCCATCACTCTAAAATACAACTTTGATTCTTATTTGCTCTTTCTAACAGCAAATGTCCTTCAAACTAAGCTTCCCAATGTTTCGAAGGGTTTGTTGATGTTTAAAGAGGCTATCGATGTCTATACATTTTTTAATATAATTGTACAAAATGGTATAGTTTTTAATGAATACCTTCCCAGTGGGTAGATCATTGAGGGTGTTCTTGGCGTATTCGTCATAACACTTTTCGAAAACATTGGATAGCTTAATTTTTTATTTCCTTAACAGTTTTATTATATGTACTTCCACAGAAGTATACAATAATTGTTCATATATTCACTACGAGAAGCACGATAAAAATGGGTTCAAGCCCTGTGGACAGGAGCTATCGGGCGCATGTTCATTCTGGAACACAAATTTTCCATTACAATAATCTTCATCTAGCTTCTATTTAGTATCAATTCCTGTAGAATGTGATCATAATAATTGTTTTTCATTTTCCAACTGCCCGATCCCAACAATACTTAGATAATATTATATCCATAAATTAAGCATTTCATTATTGCATTTCTTGAAATAGGTACCTTTTCAAGTCGATCAACATCGTCCTTCTTTCGACGTCTAAACTATGACTTGATTCTTTATGTTTATGTCTTTGAATTTGTTTTCGGTTGAATTCAAAGAGTTCATAGAATAATCGATGAAAATACTGAGAGAGACCCAGGAAATTTGACACATTTTGTCTTATATCTCCAGAAATTGAAATCGTATAGAGCCAAAATTTTGCACAATGTTGCAAAATACTACAATTGACGTTAGTACAAGTTTTTGTTGCAATCTGATGAATAGTTCACGGAAAAAAAAATTTTTTTTCGAAAAAATTAAAAGAAATATTTTTTTAAAAGTTACCAACATTTCGATCATAACAGAATTTTGCCAAAAGTTGCGCGTTCATATCCTCGAACTGACTACCAAGTTTCGATTCAACATCTTCTTTAGTTCCTGAAATATCAGGGAAATAACCTCAAAATTTGAAATGTCTATAACTTCTAAACCGTCCGGCCGATTTTGCCCGTTAACGAACTTAACCGTCGCATTTTGATCAGAAACCTACCCTGAAAGTTTGAAGTCGATAGGACCTTCGGTGCTCCTGTTATCGTGCCTACGGCCGGAAGGCCGGCCGGCCGGCCGGCCGGACGGCACCCAAAAATCTGACACCGGATTCGTGATCAGGGAGTCCGAATTAGTCTATTAGCCAATTTTCAGCTCGAAATTCGAAAATTACAGACATTTGGACGAAATGATAGGACGATGTTCCCCTAGAACATGCGCCCAAAAACAATAAATTTCTCCAGATGTTCAAATAGAGACGAAATTTTAAGCATTGGGATTTAGGGGCAATAAAAGTTGTCCGCTAGGTATTGAATTCATAATGGGATCAGTTTTTATGGTTGTGAATTCTTGAAAATCAATCTCAATCATTCCAAGGTCTTTAAAAAATAGTGTATTTCTAGAACGATCGATGTATAATATAGGCAAAATATATTGGTAGGTACTTATAGTGGAAACTGTTCATATTCAATTGTTTTCTGTGGGTGTTGAAAAATATCGAATCGTTTATAAGAAAAGTGTACTGTATGTATCTGTAGTAAATATGACCATCTTCCAGGTACAAATTTTCGAGCCAAAGAAACCCTTTCAATAGTATACACGTTTATTACTCAGTAGTTTATAGAAACATATACTCAACCGAGAGTAAACAATCGATCTGGAAAAAAAAACACATTCAAACCTAAAATATAAAATTCTGCAAGGATAGATATTTATGATAAGAGATACGTTACTATTAAAAGTTATAAGAACAGTTAAATTGAAATGAAAATGTGAAAAAATTATGTTAATTTACAATCAAATATTTCACAGATAGTTACAAGAGTTGATATTTTGAAAAATATATTGATCTCTATGCAGAACTTTTCTAATTTTTCGAATAGAAAATTCATACAAAAAAAATTACGAGACCAAAAACGATACTCGCGGGTTGCGCTGTACGTGGTCTCGGTATCGCCTATAATATTTTTCATAACGTCCCGTCTCGCTTTTCCGAGATGAGACGAGAAAAATCTCGCTCTCGCGTGAAGCCCTAGGCCGGCCAGACAGAATTTATTTCGACCACGGATACTTGATCAGTGAGTCGAACCAAATCGCTTAAGACCATTTTCAGCGAAAAATTCGAAAATTACAGACATTTGGGCAAATTGATAAGCACTCTGTTCTGAGAAACAAGAGCGCCAAAACATTAGGTAATGATATTGATACTTACCTATACTCCATTCACTTTTATAAAGTCTCCCGGTTGGCTATGATTTAGGTCTATCGCGTTTTTGTAACTAAAACAAAGGTAGGTTGCACTTCCGAAATATCGTCAATGTCAAAACAATTCTCTGAGACGTTGCCAATTTCTACTCTAAACAATCAACATAATGATCCTTCTGAGACAAGATATTATCACAGATCATTATCTTCGAATAATCTGCAATAAGAAAACTCCATTCTGTCTTAGGACATGTTGAACACTCCAATAAAATTACTTAGTTTCCTATCCTATCACACCGGTGTGAAGTTATCCACATCCACACATACACTCAACGACCAAAAAATGTTAAAAATGAATATTAATAATTCGATAAGTACTTGGTGAATAATGATGAAATTTGAGAGTGTTGCTCATGGATGCCTAAAGAATCGAAATAGTATGTCCCATAGTTTGTGCGGCCCCAGGGGGCGGCAATCGGGTGCGATATATCGAAAAATATCCAAAGCTCATCGTGGAACACTCAATATTTTCCGAGTTATGGCATTTTTCGATATACCGCCCCCGATTGCCACCCCCCTGGGGCCGCACAAACTATGGGACTTACTACATCTTTTTATTTACGCCATTCTAGACGACATATCCAAAGCTCATAGTGGAACACTCATTATTTTTCGAGTTATGGTATTTTTCGATATAAAGCCCCCGATTGCCGCCTCCCTGGGGCCCCACAAACTATGGGACATACTACATATTTTTATTTACGCCATTCTAGACGACATATCCAAAGCTCATCGTGGAACACTCAATATTTTTCGAGTTATGGCATTTTTCGATATACCTCCCCCGATTGCCGCCCCCCTAGGGCCGCACTTACTATGGGACATACTACATCTTTGTATTTACGCCATTCTTGACCACATCTCCAAAGCTCATCGTGGAACACTCAATATTTTCCGAGTTATGGCATTTTTCGTTTTACCGCCCCCTGGCGGACTACACAAATTATTTGACATTTTATTTCGATTCTTTAGGCATCCATGAGCAACACTCTCAAATTTCATCATTATTCACCAAGTACTTTTAGAATTATTAATATTTCATTTTGAACATTTTTTGGTCGTTGCGTGTATGTGTGGATGTGGATAACTTCACACCGGTTCCTGTCACTAAAATATATATATATATGTATTTTATTTTATTAAGGTTTTAGGCTGGTTTTCCTATCACGCTGACGGTCGGCGCTGATGGGTCAATATGTATGTAGCCATAGGTAGCGTATTCGAGTCACGCAGATCCCTCAGCGCTGATGGCCGTCAGCGCTGAGCTATACGCGTCGGCGCCGCTGACTAGCTGGCGCCGACGCGCCTCCACATTCAGTGAGCCAGAGACAATAGTATCCTTCTATTTATCTATGTAATCAGCGCGATACTAAAACGATCCGAGCTGACCGATCAGCGCTGACCGTCAGCGCCGACCGTCAGCGTGATAGGAAAACCAGCCTAACAGTGACTCGGGTTTCGTAGTACTACAACATTTTGAAACTGGTGTATTTCAAGTTTGTGCAACAAGGTATTTAAATGTCTTCTGTAGGCTTACAACTTGACAATTTCGAAAAGTGGAGAATTCCAAAGGTACGTCTGTTCGTTTAGAAGTTTTCCTGGTAATTATCTAGAACAGGACTCGAAAATTGATGTTTAAAAATCACTCACCTACTAATTTTGGGTCGTAGATTGCGAATCTGAAGTCAAAAAAGTCTGGTCGCTTCTAGTTTTTTCGAAAAAAATTCCGAAAGTTTCCAATTTAACCTCACTTTGTCACCATAATAACATCGTTATAAACCGTTTTATAGCTGAATATTCATCCTGAATGATATCTTATTGACTCCTTAATCATTTCTGAAGAATGATTTTCCTCATGATTCTCTTATTTCTTGTTTATGTGTAACATATTTTCATCCATTTTGAATCCTGAAATTGACATAACAGCTGATCGTACCGGCAATGGGCGACGTTGCCATATTGTAACTATATTCAGAAGTATTAGGTAGTGTTTTTAGGTTAATATCACAGATTAATCTGTGTTTAACGCCCCCTCGTAATTATCGACTTTTTCAAGTTTTTCGAAGAAAATATGCATTGTACAGTGATTTTTGATGATTTTCAATAGTGGCAAACTAGTTTTTTTGGAGATATCTAACGGAATGGGGAGTGAATAGGGGTGCTGGGTGGGGTAATAAATTTTTTTTCGTTTTTTTTTTTTTTTTAATTTCCAGGGGTACTGTACTAACCTAACCTAACCTAACCTAACCTAACCTACCATATTCACCTGAGATGACGTAAAGATTAAGACTGTACCTTTATGAATTTTCGCCATAGGTACAGTCTTAATCTTTACGACATCTCAGGTGAATATGGTAGGTTAGGTTAGGTTAGGTTAGTACAGTACCCCTGAAAATTAAAAAAAAAATTACGAAAAAAATTTATTACCCCACCCAGCACCCCTATTCACTCCCCATTCCGTTAGATATCTCCAAAAAAACTAGTTTGCCACTATTGAAAATCATCAAAAATCACTGTACAATGCATATTTTCTTCGAAAAACTTGAAAAAGTCGATAATTACGAGGGGGCGTTAAACTGCATATTAACCGAAATGGATTTTGATGACTCGGCCTTTAAACGTATTCTCATGGCCGATTGAATCCATCACAAAAATTAATTGAAATAAAAACACTACCTAATACTTCTGAATATAGTTACAATATGGCAACGTCGCCCATTGCCGGTATGATCAGCTGTTATGTCAATTTCAGGATTCAAAATGGATGAAAATATGTTACACATAAACAAGAAAATTTCATTGCAATAAGGGAATCATGAGGAAAATCATTCTTCAGAAATGATTAAGGAGTCAATAAGATATCATTAAGGATGAATATTCAGCTATAAAACGGTTTATAACGATGTTATTATGGTGACAAAGTGAGGTTAAATTGGAAACTTTCGGAATTTTTTTCGAAAAAACTAGAAGCGACCAGACTTTTTTGACTTCAGATTCGCAATCTACGACCCAAAATTAGTAGGTGAGTGATTTTTAAACATCAATTTTCGAGTTATGTCCTGTTCTAGATAATTACCGTTTTCCTGTCGGGTTATTCAGGTACTTTTATTCTTTTTTCTAATGAACTATCACGAAGTAACGGACTACTGTATCCATTATTTTTCATTAAAATTTCAACACTTGATTCTTGATTTCCGTACAAGAAAATAGCATAACTGAATCTTCCAATCAGTTTATATACGTGAAATATTTCCATAGTAACAACAGATGAAAAATTTCCTTCAACAGTAACCAGGTCTTTGGAATTGTGGAATTCACTATCACTAATATCTTCTCAATTTCATTATTTTTCCATGAAAATTCACATTATGTAAAATACGTAATTACCACGACTTCTATGTAGAGAGGACAACGTTGCGTAGTTATCTGACAGGAAAATGAGCATAACCTAACATTTTCAAAATATACACTGTGAAATGTGTCAAAATTTCATGGCCAATCAGGAGACTTTATAAATGTGAATGGAGTATACAGTGAACAGGTATTGCAAATGGTTGGAATTAGTAGTATTATCTGAATTTCATTCGAATTAGTCTGTTAATTTTATTCACCTATTGTCAAAAACTAAACTGAAAATTGTCCAGCGTTTATCGGCATCAGAGACAATAGAAATTCCGATTATTAGGGGTTGAGGATAAATAACATGTACCATGTACCCATCAAGAAGTTTGTGATTATTTCAATAAAAAATATCGTAATGCTGAACCTGTAACTCAGGGTACAGTTAGTAAAATAATCAGGAAGTATGAGCAGTTCGGATCATCCAAAAAGTGCTCAACCGGCAATTGTCTTCGAGAACCCTAGCGGCAAATAACAATATATCGCAAAAATCGGTTATGAGAAAATTAAAATGCCATAAATGGCACCATTGGCACCCATTCAAGATTAATCTAGTGCACGAACTGAATGGAGATGATTACGACCGCGGAACTCAATTTTCGAATGAAGATGGACCTTGGCAATGCCGATGAGGGATTTCCAGCTCGAATTTTATTTAGCTATGATGCAACATTTTGTTTTAATGGAGGTGTCCTGGTGTCAACACACAAAACTGTCGCTATTGGTCAGATCACAATCCGGACTGTATGATGGAAGCACATACACAATTTCCTGAAAAAGTGTGTCTTTGGGTTGGAACTTTAAGACAGGATTATAGGGCATATATTTATTCAAGGACCGTTAAAAGGTTCAAAATATTTGGATTTATTTCGGGATGATCTGATTCCGGCGTTGCCGGTTCTTTTTCCGAACGATGCAGATCCAGATCTCCCAAATGAAATGCTATGGTTTCAACAGGATGGAGCTCCACCCCATTATTTTCAAGATATGTACGTGATAACCTGAACGAAGTGTTCCGGAACAGGTGGATCGGTCGATGAGGTTTTATTAAATGGCCGGCTCGGTTCAAGATCTGACTCCGTTAGACTTTCTCTTATGTGGTTATATCAAAAGCAAAGTTTCCTCAATCTGCCAAACAACATCGAGGACTTGATAATTTTTGGCGCTCTTGTTCCTCGGAACAGAGTGCTTATCAATTTGTATAAATGTCTGTTATTTTCGAATTATTTGATGAAAATGGTTTTGAACGATTTGGTTTGACTCACTGATCAAGAATTCGTGGTCAAAATCGATTCTGTCCGGCCGGCCGGCCCTCCGTTAACACGATAACTCTCGAACAGATTAAGCTAGTTTGTTATTGGGCAAAATCGGTATTATAGTTTCGGAGTAACGAAAAAAAAAATTTTTTTTTACATTACAAATTTCAAATTCAATTTTTTTAAGATGCAGTTTCATTATAAGAATCCATCGATATCATTTTCAACTCAATCAAGCTAATACTTTCGAATATATGATTTTTCGAAATTTCAAATATAAATCGTACTTCTATGTTTTCACAGAATGCTGTACTCATAGAACTCTATACTACGTTAGTATTATAACCATAGACTCCTCTCATCAAATGAAACACTTTTTGAAATATTTTTCACTCGAACACAGTGCCTATCAATTCGTCCAAATGTCCTATAGAGTTCATTGGCTGTACTTAATTATTCTATCTATGAATTATTATATGATCTGTGTTCATTCATGTCATCTTATTTTGCTTTGAGTGACATTTCAAACCGAAATACCAAAATTAGACTCAATCCTATATTTTGATTCGGAATTTCAAGCAAAATATTTCTTAAATTTTTTCTAGTCTTGTGATCCTTGCGAAACTTTGCACAAGTGTTCGCGTCGGTCGTTTGCATCTAACTACCGAGTTTCCATTCAATCACATCAGTTATTGTGAAAATAAAATTTTCAAATTTTTGAATATTTTTTTCAGTTTGTTGCTGTCCGATCTATACAAAACTTCGCATGCATGATTCTACAATTTGATGCTAAATTTAAGATGGATCGAGTGATTAGATTCGGAAATATTCATAAAAATGCTTTAACTAAAAAGTGGGAAAGCCCTGTGGACAGGAGCTTTGGCGCGCTTGTTCAATGTTTGAAAAATCATATCTCCGAAAGTATTGGTTTCTCAGTGTTGAGAATGATTTCAATGGATTATTGTGATAGAACTGCATCACGAAAGAAATACAATTCAAATATGAGACAACTGCATCATGAAAGAAATTAAATTCAAACAGGGGCGCCAAAAACCACGAACTTACCCGAGATATTTATTCCTCAAATCCACTCTGAAAATTATATTATATCAATTGAAACTTGGGTAATATTTGGATTTTGTTTTTACTGGAGCTATTCTGAACCCATTCTGATAAACTGATCAAAGTATATATTTCCATCATCATATGGATTACCAACGGGCATTAAAATATCACCAAAAAGTATAATATCATATCATAATCCACCGGCGTGAAGTTGGCAGCCACTTATTAGCGCGATAGCTGTCGTTTCACCAGTGGCGTCGGTGTAAATACATTATATGGCGTAACTTCCGTTTGAAACATGGCTGGTATTTAAAATTTGCAGGAAATGTTTATTGTGGACCAATGAAATAGTTGTATTAATCGTATCCACTTCAGATGGGCCTAAGGGGTGGAAATTGGAACCGCCCCCTGAATAGATATTCACATACTTTCATAACTCGTTGAAAAAAATATCCTCTACAGATGAAAATCACACAGATCGTTTATTTTGGACCAATGAAGAATTCATATAAATTTTATTGACTTCGGATGGGTCCGAGGGGTGGACATGATAACCACCCCCTACTTTTCATATACCTTCATAACACATTGAAAAAAATATCCTCTACAAATGAAACTTACAGAAAATGTTTAATGTGAACTCAAGAACAATACTTATTGATTTTATCGCCTTCGGGGGGGTCTGAGGGGTGAAAATGGGAACCGCCCCCCAATGGATGTCTACCGCCATAACACGTCGAAAAAAATGGCCTCTACAGATGAAATTCACAGGAAACGTTTATTGTGATTTCATGAATAATACTTATTAATTCTATCGCCTTCGGAGGGGTCCGAGGGGTGGAAATGGTAACCGCCCCCCAATTGATGTCTAGCTTCATAACACGTCGAAAAAAATGGCCTCTACAAATGAAATTCACAGGAAACGTTTATTGTGAACTCGTGAACAATATTTATTAATTTTATCGCCTTCGAAGGGGTCCGAGGGGTGGAAATGGTAACCGCCCCCCAATTAATGTCTACCTTCATAACACGTCGAAAAAAATGGCCTCTACAAATGAAATTCACAGAAAACGTTTATTGTGAACTCGTGAACAATATTTATTAATTTTATCGCCTTCGAAGGGGTCCGAGGGGTGGAAATGGTAACCGCCCCCCAATTAATGTCTACCTTCATAACACGTCGAAAAAAATGGCCTCTACAAATGAAATTCACAGAAAACGTTTATTGTGAACTTATGAACAATACTTATTAATTTTATCGCCTTCGGAGGGGTCCGAGGGGTGAAAATGGGAACCGCCCCCGGAGTGCTTTCTATATACCTCCATAACTCGTCGAAAAAAATGGCCTCTACAGAAGAAATTCACAGGAAAACTTTATTGTGAACTCATGAACAATACTTATTAATTTTATCGCCTTCGGAGGGGTCCGAAGGGTGCAAATGGTAACCGCCCCCCAATTGATATCTACCTTCATAACACGTCGATAAAAATGGCCTCTACAGATGAAATTCACAGGAAACGTTTATTGTGAACTCATGAACAATACTTATTAATTTTATCGCCTTCGGAGGGGTCTGAGGGGTGGAAATGGGAACCGCCCCCCAATTGATGACTACCTTCATAACACGTCGAAAAAAATGGCCTCTACAGATGAAATTCACAGGAAACGTTTATTGTGAACTCATGAACAATACTTATTAATTTTATCGCCTTCGGAGGGGTCCGAGGGGTGGAAATGGTAACCGCCCCCCAATTGATGTCTACCTTCATAACACGTCGAAAAAAATGACCTCTACAAATGAAATTCACAGGAAACGTTTATTGTGAACTCGTGAAAAATAGTTATTAATTTTATCGCCTTCAGAGGGGTCCGAGGGGTGGAAATGGTAACCGCCCCCCAAGTGATGTCTACCTTCATAACACGTCGAAAAAAATGGCCTCTACAAATGAAATTCACAGGAAACGTTTATTGTGAACTTATGAACAATATTTATTAATTTTAACGCCTTCGGAGGGGTCCGAGGGGTGAAAATGGGAACCGCTCCCGGAGTGCTTTCTATATACCTCCATAGCTCGTCGAAAAAAATGACCTCTACAAATGAAATTCACAGGAAACGTTTATTGTGAACTCGTGAACAATACTTATTAATTTTATCGCCTTCGGAGGGGACAGAGGGGTGAAAATGGGTACCGCCCCCGGAGTGCTTTCTATATACCTCCATAACTCGTCGAAAAAAATGGCCTCTACAGATGAAATTCACAGGAAACGTTTATTGTGAACTCAAGAACAATACTTATTAATTTTATCGCCTTCGGAGGGGTCTGAGGGGTGGAAATGGTAACCGCCCCCCAATTGATGTCTACCTTCATAACACCTCGAAAAAAATGGCCTCTACAGATGAAATTCACAGGAAACGTTTATTGTGAACTCATGAACAATACTTATTAATTTTATCGCCTTCGGAGGGGTCCGAGGGGTGGAAATGGTAACCGCCCCCCAATTGATGTCTACCTTCATAACACGTCGAAAAAAATGACCTCTACAAATGAAATTCACAGGAAACGTTTATTGCGAACTCGTGAACAATACTTATTAATTTTATCGCCTTCGGAGGGGTCCGAGAGGTGAAAATGGGAACCGCCCCCGGAGTGCTTTCTATATACCTCCATAACTCGTCGAAAAAAATGGCCTCTACAGATGAAATTCACAGGAAAACTTTATTGTGAACTCATGAACAATACTCATTGATTTTATCGCCTTCGGAGGGGTCCGAGGGGTGGAAATGGTAACCGCCCCCCAATTGATGTACCTTCATAACACGTCGAAAAAAATGACCTCTACAAATGAAATTCACAGGAAACGTTTATTGTGAACTCATGAACAATACTTATTAATTTTATCGCCTTCGGAGGGGTCCGAGGGGTGGAAATGGTAACCGCCCCCCAATTGATGTCTACCTTCATAACACGTCGAAAAAAATGACCTCTACAAATGAAATTCACAGGAAACGTTTATTGCGAACTCGTGAACAATACTTATTAATTTTATCGCCTTCGGAGGGGTCCGAGAGGTGAAAATGGGAACCGCCCCCGGAGTGCTTTCTATATACCTCCATAACTCGTCGAAAAAAATGGCCTCTACAGATGAAATTCACAGGAAAACTTTATTGTGAACTCATGAACAATACTCATTGATTTTATCGCCTTCGGAGGGGTCCGAGGGGTGGAAATGGTAACCGCCCCCCAATTGATGTACCTTCATAACACGTCGAAAAAAATGACCTCTACAAATGAAATTCACAGGAAACGTTTATTGTGAACTCGTGAACAATACTTATTAATTTTATCGCCTTCGGAGGGATCCGAGGGGTGAAAATGGGAACCGCCCCCGGAGTGCTTTCTATATACACCCATAACTCGTCGAAAAAAATGGCCTCTACAGATGAAATTCACAGGAAAACTTTATTGTGTCTCATGAATAATACTTATTAATTTTATCGCCTTCGGAGGGGTCCGAGGGGTGGAACGGGTAACCGCCCCCCAATTGATATCTACCTTCATAACACGTCGATAAAAATGGCCTCTACAGATGAAATTCACAGGAAACATTTATTGTGAACTCATGAACAATACTTATTAATTTTATCGCCTTCGGAGGGGTCCGAGGGGTGGAAATGGTAACCGCCCCCCAATTGATGTCTACCTTCATAACACGTCGAAAAAAATGGTCTCTACAGATGAAATTCACAGGAATTGTATAAGTATTGTTCACGAGTTCACAATAAACGTTTCCTGTGAATTTCATTTGTAAAGGTCATTTTTTTCGACGTGTTATGAAGGTAGACATCAATTGGGGGGCGGTTTCCATTTCCACCCCTCGGACCCCTCCGAAGGCGATAAAATTAATAAGTATTGTTCATGAGTTCACAATAAACGTTTCCTGTGAATTTCATCTGTAGAGGCCATTTTTTTCGACGTGTTATGAAGGTAGTCATCAATTGGGGGGCGGTTCCCATTTCCACCCCTCAGACCCCTTCGAAGGCGATAAAATTAATAAGTATTGTTCATGAGTTCACAGTAAACGTTTCCTGTGAATTTCATTTGAAGAGGCCATTTTTTTCGACGTGTTATGAAGGTAGACATCAATTGGGGGGCGGTTACCATTTCCACCCCTCGGACCCCTCTGATGCGATAAAATTAATAAGTATTGTTCACGAGTTCACAATAAACGTTTCCTGTGAATTTCATCTGTAGAGGCCATTTTTTTCGACGTGTTATGAAGGTAGATATCGATTGGGGGGCGGTTACCATTTCCACCCCTCGGACCCCTCCGAAGGCGATAAAATTAATGAGTATTGTTCATGAGTTCACAATAAAGTTTTCCTGTGAATTTCATCTGTAGAGGCCATTTTTTTCGACGAGTTATGGAGGTATATACAAAGCACTCCAGGGGCGGTTCCCATTTCCACCCCTCGGACCCCTCCGAAGGCGATAAAATTAATAAGTATTGTTCATAAGTTCACAATAAACGTTTCCTGTGAATTTCATCTGTAGAGGCCATTTTTTTCGACGTGTTATGAAGGTAGTCATCAATTGGGGGGCGGTTCCCATTTCCACCCCTCAGACCCCTCCGAAGGCGATAAAATTAATAAGTATTGTTCATGAGTTCACAATAAACGTTTCCTGTGAATTTCATCTGTAGAGGCCATTTTTATCGACGTGTTATGAAGGTAGATATCAATTGGGGGGCGGTTACCATTTGCACCCTTCGGACCCCTCCGAAGGCGATAAAATTAATAAGTATTGTTCATGAGTTCACAATAAAGTTTTCCTGTGAATTTCATCTGTAGAGGCCATTTTTTTCGACGAGTTATGGAGGTATATAGAAAGCACTCCGGGGGCGGTTCCCATTTTCACCCCTCGGACCCCTCCGAAGGCGATAAAATTAATAAGTATTGTTCATAAGTTCACAATAAACGTTTTCTGTGAATTTCATCTGTAGAGGCCATTTTTTTCGACGAGTTATGGAGGTATATAGAAAGCAGTCCGGGGGCGGTTCCCATTTCCACCCCTCGGACCCCTCTGAAGGCGATAAAATTGATAAGTATTGTTCATAAGTTCACAATAAACATTTCCTGTGAATTTCATTTGTAGAGGCCATTTTTTTCGACGTGTTATGAAGGTAGACATTAATTGGGGGGCGGTTACCATTTCCACCCCTCGGACCCCTCCGAAGGCGATAAAATTAATAAGTATTGTTCACGAGTTCACAATAAACGTTTCCTGTGAATTTCATCTGTAGAGACCATTTTTTTCGACGTGTTATGAAGGTAGACATCAATTGGGGGGCGGTTACCATTTCCACCCCTCGGACCCCTCCGAAGGCGATAGAATTAATATGTATTGTTCTTGAGTTCACGTTAAACATTTTCTGTAAGTTTCATTTGTAGAGGATATTTTTTTCAATGTGTTATGAAGGTATATGAAAAGTGGGGGGTGGTTATCATTTCCACCCCTCGGACCCATCCGAAGTCAATAAAATTTATATGAATTCTTCATTGGTCCAAAATAAACGTTCTGTGTGATTTTCACCTGTAGAGGATATTTTTTTCAACGAGTTATGAAAGTATGTAAATATCTATTCAGGGGGCGGTTCCAATTTCCACCCCTTAGACCCATCTGAAGTGGATACGATTAATACAACTATTTCATTGGTCTACAATAAACATTTCCTGCAAATTTTAAATACCAGCCATGTTTCAAACGGAAGTTACGCCATATAATGTATTTACACCGACGCCACTGGTGAAACGACAGCTATCGCGCTAATAAGTGGCTGCCAACTTCACGCCGGTTCATAATCCTCATAATTCTACGATAGCTAAAATTAATTTGACTCTCTCTTATAGGAAAACAAGATCACATGTACGAGTATGAACACATATCGTATAATAATTCATAGATAGAATAATAATAATATCTTGAATAATATTTTCTCGGTTCCGTCTATTCTTGGCTTGATATGGTTTAGGATCCCCGAGAGAAGGCTCAGATCAAAGGAAATGTTTGCCGTGCCTTTTCGCAGATTAAATGTCACGCGGAATTCGCCTCTATGTAGAGTCCTCACTAGTTTCAACAACGAATCCTTCGATGTCGATATTTTTAATGTTTCTTTTAATCGTTTCAAATACTATTTGAGACAGGGGTTAGGTGCGCGATCCATCTCTTAGTTGCGTTCTTTTTTGTGCGTATGTATTTAGTTTGTAAGCAAATCATTTATTAGTATGTAGATTTTTACCATATAGATTTAAATTGACTTTGTTGTTACTTTTTACTCTTTCCTTTAAGTTTCAAGGTTGTAATGAATATGATTGGAAGAATATTTTTGTTTGGTGTGCTATGTATTGTATGATTACCTTCTGTTAATTTGTGAGTACTCTTGTTGGGTTTAAATACCCGTTAGTATTCTCTTTGATAAATAAATAAAAAAAAAAATAATAGCATTCTGTGAAAACATAGTAAGTACGATTTATTATTGAAATTTTGAAAAATCATATCTCCGAAAGTATAAGCTTGTTAGAGTTGGAAATGACATCAATGAATTTTTATGTGAAACTGTATCTTGAAAAACAATTTAAATTTGTAATGTAAAACAAAAATTTTTTTTTCGTTACTCCGAAACCATCAGGCCGATTTTTCCCAATAACGAACTCAACCGAGATATTTGTCTCCCAAACCTACTCTGAAAATTTTAACTGCCTAGCTCATTCTGTTCGAGGGATATTGTAGAAACAAAATCAAAGAATTTTTGAAATATTTTTCTGCCACTTTATGGCAATCCCATCAATACAAAAGTCATGATTCTACAATTTGATGCTAAATTTCAGATAGATCGAGTGATTTCGACCACGGATTCTTGATCGGTGAGTCGATCCAAACCGTTTGAGGCTAATTGATAAGCACTCAGTTCCGAGGAACAAGAGCGCCAAAAATGGCAATAAATCCGAAACCACTCTTTATTTCGCCCATTAACGAACTTAACCGAGATATTTACGCTCCAAACCTACCCTGCAACTCTCTAACCCATTTCGTTCGAGAGTTATCTTGCTTACGGACGGCCGGATATAATTGGATTTGACTCCGGATTAAACCCACTGAGACCACTTTTGGCATTTGCACGCTGTTCCTGGCGGAACAAGCGCGCCAAAACTCCACAAAAACTGACCCATTGTGGTGCTCTCATAAGCCCGTGGCACCTTACTACGATCCGCCAGTGGATAACGTGTTGCTTTGGTGTGCACTCAGCTTAATTTTCACATAATAATACCATCTTTCCATCAATACATTCAATTACAAATCATTAAAACGGTATGTATAAATAAGTTTATCGATGTGGTGCCAGATAGACGGTAGGTTATTGATGGATCGCGAAAGGAAAGATGACAAATTTACAATACAGGGTGTTTCTAAATTGATGCAAAAGATTTTTGGCGGGGATACGAAAATTAAGGGGGTATAAACGAAACCTATTATATAACTTAAAAGTTGCATTCGGATGCGCAAACTGGCAAACTACCCTAAAAATTGCAAGTCGCTATCTCCCCAAGTTATCGTAAAATATTACATAATATTTTTATTTTCTAGTGATACGATCCTCATGAAATTTTCCATATAACATACATATACATACGTATTTGTATCGGTTTCGGTATTCTACAACTAGTTACCAAGTTTCAATTGGATCGGATCTGTATTGTTTGAAAACAAAATTAGTACTCAGAAACCGTTTATCGTTATCGTAGGAACGGCCGGCCGGATAAGTATCATCTCCTAAAATCGAGTAGTTTAGTAAATACATTTTGAGTCTTCAATATTATTTCTTTTAACTCAGGTTAATTGCTCTGGCAATTTATAACATGGTTGTAATATCACAATTAATTTATGACGGTTGTAGTTGAAAGAGGCATTATAGAGTGAATTAATGTACTTATTTAACATTATTTTATGATTTGAGGGTTTTATTTGCCTTGTATAGTATAGGAAATATAATAATAAACAGTTAATTTCAAGATAGCAAACCGACCAATAACTCCGTAGAGAGTAGAAAACTTTAAAACCACTCAGGTGACACCAGGCGTTTCAGCGAGCTCGTTCGTTTAACGATCAATATTATTTCACTTATTACATACTATTTATGGTTATTCTAGATCCCGTTATATCTAGAAAACAAAATTTCGAATTGGCATATTCCGGAAATTTTTTGAAATATGATTCGTGTATCTATGTACTTTTCCGCATCGTGCGGAAATAGTAATTTACGTAACAAGTCCGGAAAATAGGGTTTTTTTGGACGAATTATAGACAAAATTCTAGGACGAGCGTAAGCGAGTCCTAGAAGTCTATGAGTCCAAAAAAACCTTTTTCGGGCGTGTTGCGTACAATATTTTTTCGGCAACCGTGTAGAATAACAAATCAATGAGACGACCCATTTCTTTTTTATATATTTTGATTCTTATTCAAATTAAACAGAACAGAAAATATCACATTAACTAATTTCATATGAAGTGTCAGCCGTTTTCTCAGTGCTATGGTAACTTCATTTATCAAAAATATACCTACCAAGATTTTCATATTTACAATGACCAAAACGACGTGATTCTTCCCGTCTTTCCCGGCCTAGTCCGGGAAGTACGTACTTCCCGGACTAGGCCGGGAAATGCTACTTTCTCAAAGGAAAAGCGTCCGGGAAGTGCCCACTTCCCGGACGGTTGCCGAAAAAAATATTTTGTGGCACGGAAATGTCGAACTGATCGAACTTGTTGTTAGGGGATTTTTCAGAAACGGGTGATTATTTTATGCAATGTGAGACTTTTGCATGTATATAAAACTCCACTTTTCAATTATTATTCCGGACTATAGCTGGCCCGGCGTACTTCGTACCGCCTAACTTAATAAATAAAAATTGGTTCAAGCCCTGTGGGCACGAGCTTTCTGGCGCTCTTGTTCAAACAGACAAATCATATCTTCGAAAGTATTGGTTTCTCAGAGTTGGGAATTATATCAATGGATTCTTATGAAAGAACTTCATCTTAGCAGAAATTTAATTCAAACATCATAGAAGAATTTAAATTCAACAAGAGTGCCAAAAATTATCAATCCAAAACCAATAGACGAATTATACCCAACAACGAACTCATCCGAGATATTCATTCCTCAATTCTATGATGAACGATAATATATATTCTTTCCTCAAATCCACTCCAATACCTACACCAATATTCCAGTTTTGTTTTTAGTTGAGATATTCTGAACTCAATATTATTAACTTACCATTACCATTCCCATGATCATATGGATTGACCATCGGCATGAAAATATCAACCAACAAAAAGTATGATATTATATTATAATTCTCATAATTCTACGATTTCTGAAATGAAATAGTTGAAAAATCATGTTGATAAGTTGACATTATAACAAATGAATAATAACAACTGAATACTCTGTTTGTGGCACAAATCACTTCAATTGTCTACAATTGTGCCGTGATATAAAGAATAACCTGTATAGTTATGGTTTATTTTCAATGATGTATGCCTCGAAAGTATATTTTTTACACAATTGAATGAAATTGTACGATTGGCGTCAAAAACAGCAAGTTGCAATTGATGTTGAAAGAAAAAACCCTTTATGAAAATTTCAGACAAATACATTATGATAAAATCCATCCAAGGTACCTATTTAGTTAATGCTTTGTTTGTGGCACAAATCCCTTCAATCACGTACAATTGTGTAGTGATATAGAGAACATCCTGTATAGTAATGGTTTATTTTCAATGATGTATTGAAAGAAATCGTACGATTGGCGTGAAAAACAGCAAGTTGCAACTGACGTTAAAAGAAAAACACCCTGTGTGAAAATTTCGGACAAATACATTATGAGAATCCATCCAAGGTACCTATTTAGTTAATGCTTTGTTTGTGGCACAAATCACTTCAATCGCGTACAATTTTTCCGTGCTATAAAGAACACCCTGTATAGTAGTTGTTTATTTACAATTATGTATGCCTCGAAAGTATAATTTTTGACATAATTGAATGAAATTGTACGATTGGTGCGAAAATCAGAAAAATTCGGACAAATACGACGTTAAAAGAAAAACACCCTGTAGGAAAATTTCAGACAAATACATTATGAGAATACATCCAAGGTACTTATTAGGTTAATGCTTTGTTAGTGGCACAAATCGATTCAACCACGTACAATTGTGCCGTGAGAAAAAGAACACTCTGTATATTAATGGTTTATTTTCAATGATGTATGTCTCAAAAGTATATTTTTTAACACAATTGAATGAAATTGTACGACTATGGCGTGAAAAAGAGCAATTTGCCATTGATGTTAAAAGAAAAATACCCTGTAGACATTTTTATATTTATTCACCTTTTAAACCTTCCCTGGACTTCCACAAATAATTCAAGGCCAAAATTAGCCGAATCGGTCCAGCCGACTCAAACGTTGTAAACACTGTTGAAATGAACAGTTCTTGTAGTGATCTTCCACATTTCATATTGCAGGCGGCTAATGAAGCGAGTTTATTACCTGCAAAATCTAAAGTCAAGTATGAACAGAATATGAGAATTCTGAAAACTGGTCTCACAGTAAAGGGTCAACAAACCTCGAGGAGGAAGTATTGTTAGCATACTTTTTACATTTGAAGAAGAAATGTCAGCCCAGTACACTATAGAGCAAATATTCCATGTTGAAAAGGGTAGGTATTTAGAGCGAGGAGATTTGAGTGAATATTTCAAACTCACTTCGTTTTTGGCGCTCTTGTTCCTCGGAACAGAGTGCTTATTAAAGAAGCATACATGTTGTACCGTCCGAAAAAAGCCAAAATATTTGAAAGTTTCAGATTTATGGAAGATGCACCTGATGAAATTTATGTTCTCATCAAAGTTGCTACCATTTTTGGGTTGGCCGGTGCCTGCAGGCGCGATGAACTCTGCATCGCGCCGAGGGCAAGGAAAATTTGATAGTGGTCAAAATTCCGGACACCAAAAACAATTCATCGAGAATATTTGTTATTTCCAATGAAACGAATCATGGATATAATTTGCAGCTCTACCATGCAAATGCGAATTTGAGGAAACAAATTACTCCACACAAGCCATCCATACAGCTGCCCCACTAAGGGCCTGTTTCTCAATAGACCACATTAGTTAGGTTAGGCGGGAAATTTGAATTACGATCCATCCGTGGATCCAAGCACTGAATTCCGCATGCATTTCTTATGGACCTAAAATTTACGCTAATTTCTGGCCTGTTTTTCGATACTTAGGCTAATTTCTTAAGGTTTATTTCGGTTGAAAAAGATTCAGTGAACCTTTCTCAACAATCTAGAATTAAGTTTTCACAACAAATTTGTATATTTCCAAAATAATTAATAAAAATAAAAGTGTTCAGCAAATTCGATTGACGTATGTCTTAGCTCACTCGAAATCAGTCAAAAATAATAACATAACCCTAAATCGGCCTTTCAAATGACGCACAACAGAAGTCATCTACGACATACGGAAATATTTCGAACTACACTGGTTTCAATTTTGATTCAAGGATAAATAGAAGTAGATTTTAATGTGGGAAGAACATGAAAACATGCACTAATTATGAAGGTACCCAATATTCCATGTCTCTGTACTAACATTCTCTTTTAAATAGGGTGGTTTCATCTCAAAGTTGAAATTCCATGTTAAACAATTTGAATATGGATCTCCCGCCAAAAGAATGATTCTAACCTAACTAATGTGGTATATTGCGAGTTAACTCGAGGTTACGAGTAACCCAAGTGTTACGCGTTCATGAATATCGCTAAATACATGCGTAACTCGCAACCTCGAGTTAACTCGCAATTGAGAAACCGGCCCTTAGAATGATCAACCTTCAAACGACTTTCCTTCAGTCCTTCAACTTCAACGAACGAGAACATTACTTGCCCTTTTACGCCGAATCAGTGTTCATCGAGACACCCAGTGAATGAGCTGACGGGATCAGCAATCAATTTACAATATGTAAATAATGGTTCTTTCGTCATAAATATTCCGAACAATTAATCTGATATATTTTTTTCAGTTATTATTTATTTTTGAATAGTTGAGTTGTTTCATTCCGAATTAATTAAGTTTCAGAATTAATTATTATATTTCAATTTCGTTTCTTCTTGTTATTATAAGATCAATTCTCTTACCCTGCAAAAATTTCTCTAACTGAAATTTGAAGAAAAAAACATTGTCTCTTACAAACGTAAAACAAACTAATTGGGCATTTATTTGTTATTTATAGTGATATTGAATGTACAATTGGAACAATTATTACCAAAACTCAAAGCACCACTGAAATTATCACTAACAATTTTCGAACAATTCAAAAGATTTTCATTAATGTTAGAACAACTCAAAATATTCTCCGTAACTGTTGATGAAACATTCGAGGAAATATCTGAACAGGTACTTGTACCTTCTTTGTCAGGTTGCAATATTTTTCTGGCAGTAAGTATTCCCTTTGTTGATACGTGATTCTTCAATATATCCTTCTGCTACCGTACTCGTTTTCCAACCTCTATGTCTTTTATTCCATCAATAAGAAGTGTAGCAGATGTTCTTCTTAGCGAATGTCCAGTATACTCCTTCCAATTTTCTAACTTCAAAAATTTTGCAATTTCTTGCGGCACGGTACTAATTTTGTGAATACCAACAACTATTCTTTCACACCTCCTATTAACATACTTCAAAAATAAACGACGTTCCTCTATATGTGATATTTGATATATTTTCGAAATAAACGCAAATAATTATCGCCTATAATGGTGAACAAACGAGGTTTCTTGTTTTTTGTCTGCAAAATTTTTACGACCAGTACCGAGTCCATATCTTCAATGCCATCAATTTTCAAATGAACTAGTTCGTCACAACGCATAGCACCTCCAATTCCTAATACTAGAACAACCTTTATCATCAAATATACATTATCAGGTGCCATATCCAGGAACCGATTCACTTCCTCCTTTGTAAAAACCCTGGACTTTTTAGGTATATATCCATCACTTTGCCTTTTTAACAATGCTCGTAATTCTGAATATTTACTAATATCCACACCATTTTTGATATCCAGTGTGGATCGCAACATTGAATACTGTGACCAAAGAGTGGATGGCTTGACGGTCTTCGTTAAATTTGAGAAATACACCATAAGAACACTCTCCGCATAGTTTTGCACATTTTTTTCTTTACACCAATCCATGAATCGCTGATATGCAAGTTCATAAACGAGATTTGGGTGGCAAAAGATTTAGATATACTGCTTCGGCACATTCCAATATATCCGCAGGTATATTTTCATCGTGTTCGGGATTCATTTTGAAAGCAGCGTAAAAACTACTACAAAAATTATATGATTAGTACGTCTACTGACGTCTACTTGACAATCAATATTTACCAACAATACCAGATATCCATGACTACCGACTTGCTATCGCTGTTATAATTTAATGAATTTAATAAAACTAAATTTATTTTAATTTTTTATGGCTGATGGACTCAGGTCGATGGCCATAAATACATTTATTATTATTATTATTTTAATTTTGACTTGGTTGGAGAAAAAATAGTATATATCATACGGACTAAAAGTGCCTATTTTTGGCGCTCTAGTTCCTCGGAACTGAGTGCTTATCAATTTGCCCAAATGTCTGTAATTTTGGAATATTTCGATGAAAATGGTCTTAAACGATTTGGTTCGACTCACTGATCAAGAATCCGTGGTCGGAATTCATTCTGTCCGGCCGGTCCGTCCGTAGGCACGATAACTCTCGAACGGAATGAGCTAGAGAGTTGAAATTTTCAGAGTAGGTTTGGGGGATGAATATCTCGGCTAAGTTCGTTATTGGGCAAAATCGGACAGATGGTTTCGGAGTAACAAAAAAAAAAATTTTTTTTACGAAACAAATTCCAAATCAAATTTTTTTTAATAGGCAGTTTTATCATAAGAATCCATTCATATCATTTTCAACTCTAACAAGCTAATACTTTCGGAGATATGATTTTTCAAAATTTCAATAATAAATCGTATTTCAACGTTGTCACAGAATGATATTATTCTATGTATGAATATGAATTGTCATAATGTCAAATGATGTTCCTGAGACAAATCTAATCAGTCGAAGAATATTAGTGTTCTGTGCGAAGAATTGTGAGCGAAGTGAGAAAAATCTCAGTTGTTTGCTCCCAAATTAGTTTTTCTCAGAAAATTCTTACATTTCGGAACTGAACATGAAGTAAGAGATCTGAGAGTAGTGAGACTGCTTTTCATCCATAGACATAGATATAACTCTCGAACGGAATGAGGTAGGTAGTTGAAATTTTCAGAGTAGTTTAGGAAGATGAATATCTCGGTTAAGTTCGTTATTGGGCAAAATTGGCAAGATTTAATTTGATTTCTTCCATGGTGCTTTTCTCATTCTCATGATTGCTCATTTAATCTTGATAAATAAACTATTATTTGAATTGAATTTCCTTTAGGATGCAGTTCTATTATATGAATACATTGATATAATTCCCAACTCTGAGAAACCAATACTTTCGGAGATATAATTTGTCTGTTTGAACTAGAGCGCCAGAAAGCTCCTGTCCACAGGGCTTGAACCCATTTTATTACTCGCAATTTTGCATTCGCTCGGCTGCGCTGCGCTCCGCCTCGCAACTGAAAATATTGCTCGTAAAAAAAATATGCTTTTTTAATCCTTATAATATAATATACTATTTTCCTCACGTGCAAAAAGTGACTTTTCCGCACGCAAAAACTTATCCGAACTCCGGTTTGCGTTGTTCGTCTAACTGTGAATGAGTGCGGAAAAGTATCACTTTCTGCACTTGTTAGGAAAATATGTACCTATTTCAGTAGGCCAACGAATAAATCGTTCAATTGAGTATCCTCATTCAGTAACACCTCCTACACTGAGATGGAGGAGGTGTGGAATTGAGTTATGGAGTTTCCAGAAACTGTTCTTTTTTTCTGATTCCATGGGCGCCACTAGAATTTCGGAGGGGCGGGGGGCAACAGCGTGCTATCATTTAGTCCAAATTTGTCTGTTATTTACTGATGAAGAATTCGAGGTAAAATTTGATTCTGTCTGTCCAGCCGTTGCTAGGTAGGTTGCGCATCCGATTGCGATGGCATAATCGGCTAAACGGTTATTCCCATTTGAAATTTTGTTGTGTCCCTTTTCATTTACTCAATGACTCAATAAATACGAATCCGATCCAATTTAAACTTGATAAATATGTACTTGTAGAATGCCGACGCAGTAATTTTGGCGGAATCTCGTGAGAAGCGTACTATCACTAAAAAAAATGGGTTCAAGCCCTGTGGACAGGAGCTTTCTGGCGCTCTAGTTCGAACAGACAAATTATATCTCCGAAAGTATTGGTTTCTCTGAGTTGGGAATTATATCAATGTATACATATGATAGAGCTGCATCATAACGGAAATTCAATTCAAATAATAGTTTATTTATCAAGATTAAATGAGCAATCATGAGAATGAGAACTGCACCATGGAAGAAATCGAATTAAATCTGGCCAATTTTGCCCAATAACGAACTTAACCGAGATATTCATCTCCCTAACCTACTCTGAAAATTTCAGCTACCTAGCTCATTCCGTTCGAGAGTTATTGTGGAAAAACTTTTTTTAAATTTTCAAATTTTTTTTTTTACACTTTGCGGTAATCTGGTCAATACAAAACTTCACATGCGTATAAAGGTCATGATTCTACAATTTGATGCTAAATTTCAGATAGATCGAACGAACTTGTCCGAGATATTTACGCTCCAAAACCACCTTGCAATTTTCAATCCGCTAACTCCTTTCGTTCGAGAGTTATCGTGCCTAAGGCCGGTCGGCCGGCCGGACAGAATCGATTTCGCACTCGGATTCTTGATCAGTGAGTCGAACCAAATCGTTTGAGACCATTTTCAGCCAAAAATTTCAAAATTACAGACACTTGGGCAAATTGATAAGCACACTGTTCCGAGGAACTAGAGCGCCAAAAAAACAAGTTTCGTATGACAATTGCCCAAAACAGGTTTAAAGTACCTACAAATAGTAGGTATTCCATAAAACAAATATGAAAGAAGATAAGTAATAATAAAAAATTACCTTGTAATCGATCAAAAATTTCCTGATCTACGTTCACCAAACTACAGAATTATGCTTTCAATATTTACGTAATATTTTCAAACATTTTCGGGTGAGGTCCCCGTTGCATCGCTAAAATACGAGTATTTCAACCCCAATATTTTTGAAGTTACAATATTCCCTTCTGTCAAGTTGACATTATGAGAATTCATACATAGAATAATAATTATATCAATCTGTGAAATACGATTTACATTGAAATTTAAAAAAATCATATCTCCGAAAGTATTAGCTTGTTAGAGTTGAAAATGATATGAATGGATTCTTATGATAAAACTGCATATTAAAAAAAATTTGATTTGGAATTTGTTTCGTAAAAAAAAATTTTTTTTTTGTTACTCCGAAACCATCTGTCCGATTTTGCCCAATAACGAACTTAGCCGAGATATTCATACCCCAAACCTACTCTGAAAATTTCAACTCTCTAGCTCATTCCGTTCGAGAGTTATCGTGCTTACGGCCGGCCGGACAGAATGAATTTCGACCACGGATTCTTGATCAGTGAGTCGAACCAAATCGTTTAAGACCATTTTCATCGAAATATTCCAAAATTACAGACATTTGGGCAAATTGATAAGCACTCAGTTCCGAGGAACTAGAGCGCCAAAAAGGAAAATATTTCTTCAAACAAAAAGTAAAAATGTTTCTCCAAAAATTTTATATTTCAGAAACTATTTGTCAGATTCCGCTGAAATTTCGCAAAAACCATCAAGCCGAATTTTATTTTTCCAATATTTTCAAAAATACAGATCCGCCCAATTTAAATCTAGTATACTCAGTTGAGATAAGACGGCCTGAATATTAATGCAGATTTCGTGAGGGCGTTGTTAAAAAATCCTTAAACTCAGAACGGAACGCCGATAGAAGCTCGAAATGGGTTCGTATAATTTTTATACTCATGCATAGAGTTCACAAATCAAATTAACACCTAGGGGATTTCATTGATTTGGCGAGAGCAAGAACAGACACGAGTTTCACACTTCTTGGCCATCAATGTTCTGTAGCTGTCGACAAATTCAACCAAACTGAGCTGTGTTTACCTTCTCACAGCCGACGTGCTGGGTTATTTATAAACACTCACGCCACCTATGAGAGAAAACAAGGAACTCGGCCTTCGGGGCTTAACATGTGGGAAAGCCCCGTGGACAGGAGCGTCGGCGTGCTTGTTAAAATTTTGACAAATCATATCTCCGAAAGTATTGGTTTCACAGAGTTGGGAATGATATCAACGGATTCTCATGATAAAACTGCATCATAAAAAATTATTTTCGAAACGTAGGTCTATGACTCACCTCATATGTCATCATATGTTGGATTTACATACATCAGTGAATTATAATTAGAGCATTCTATGAAATCATAAAATTACGATTGATTATTGAAATTTTGTAGAATCATATCTCCGAAAGTATTAGTTTGTTAGAGTTGTTCCTCGGAACAGAGTGCTTATCAATTTGCCCAAATGTCTGTAATTTTCGAATTTTTGGCTGAAAATGGTCTTAAACGTTTTGGTTTGACTCTCTGATCAAGAATCCGTGGTCGAAATCGATTCTGTCCGGCCGTCAGTCCGTTAACACGATAACTATCAAACGGAATGAGCTAGACAGTTGAAATGTTCAGAGTAGGCTTGGGAGATAAATATCTCGGTCAAGTTCGTTATTGGGCAAAGCGGTTTCGGAGTAACGAAAAAAAAAATTTTTTTTACATTCCAAATTTCATATTCAATATTTTTAAATGCAGTTTCATCAGAAGAATCCATTGATATCATTATCAACTCAAACAAACTAATACTTTAAGAGAAATGAATTTTCAAAATTTCAATAATTATTCTTAACTCTATGAATTCATAGAATACACTAATTATAATTTTCTGATGTATGTATATCCAACATGAGGTGAGTCATAGACCAACGTTTTGAATTTAATCAGGAAAATTCTTTAAAATTGACGCACAGCAGCCAAATTGAAAAAAAAATGTTACGGCACGCGGTGTTCTCAAGCGGTCACCCATCTAAATACTAACCGCGCCCGACGCTGCTTGGCTTAAGTGTTCGAACGGTATCTAGCATAATATTCAAAGTGGTATGGCCGCGAACAATATTTCTTTCTCTAACTCTGCTATTATATCTATGATGCTGTTCTATTTAAGCAAGATTGCGCAATGTTCCTATAACATTTGAAAATGTCAAACAAAATATTCGAGAATTCAAAAGAATATCGTAATTATTTCCGAAATTAGTATGCCACAATTTAAAATGAATTTCTAGGACATGTACATGCCATTTTAAGATTCTTAAGAGATATGATGATGTGGTTTTGATAGTCCTGTGCTAATTTTGTATGAATTAATAATGCCGAAAAACGAAATTTGATGTATCTCCTAGTTTCGTAGCTACAGGGTAAAAATGAAAGTGTTGGTGCTGTTGTTCCTCGGGACAGAGTGCTTATCAATTTACCAAATGTCTGTAATTGTCGATTTTTGGTGCTGTTGTTCCTCGGAACAGAGTGCTTATCAATTTGCCCGAATGTCTGTAATTTTGGATTTTTTAGCTGAAAATGGTGTCAAACGTTTTGGCTCGACTCACTGATCTATAATCAGTGGTAAAAATCCATTTTGTCCGGCCGTCTGTTAACACAATAACTCTCGAACGGGATGAGCTAGACAGATGAAATTTTCAGAGTAAGTTTGAGAGATAAATATCCCGGTTAAGTTCGGCGGTGGTTGTGGAGTAACGAAAAAAAATTTTTTTTTTACACACAAAATTTTAAATTCAATTTTTTTAAGATGCAGTTTCATCATAAGAATCCATTGATATCATTTTCAATTCTAACAAACTAATACTTTGGGAGATATGATTTTTCAAAATTTCAATAATTAATCGTAATTTTATGATTTTGGCGCTCTAGTTCCTCGGAACTGAGTGCTTATCAATTTGCCCAAATGTCTGTAATTTTCGAATTTTTCGATGAAAATGGTCTTAAACGATTTGGTTCGACTCACTGATCAAGAATCCGTGGTCGAAAATCATTCTGTCCGGCCGGTCCGGCAGGCCGGCCGTGGGCACGATAAACGAACGGAATGGGCTAGTTTTTTTTTTACAAAACAAATTCAAAATTGATTTTTTTTCAATAAGCAGTTTTACCATAAGAATCCAATGATATCATTTTTAACTCTAACAAGCTAATACTTTCGGAGATATGTTTTTTCAAAATTTCAATAATAAATCGTATTTCAACGTTGTCACACAATGATATAATTATTCTATGTATGAATTGTCATAAAGTCAACTTATTTTCCTGAGACATGTCATTATCTAATCAATCGAAGAATTGTTGTTTGCTCCGAAATTAGTTTTTCTCAGAATAGTCTTACATTTCGGATCGGAATATGAAGTAAGACATCTGAGAGTAGTGAGACTGCTTTTCATCCATAGACATAGATATAACTCTCGAACGGAATGAGCTAGGTAGTTGAAATTTTCAGAGGAGGTTAGGGAGATGAATATCTCGGTTAAGTTCGTTATTGGGCAAAATTGGCCAGATTTAATTTAATTTCTTCCATGGTGCAGTTCTCATTCTCATGATTGCTCATTTAATCTTTATAAATAAACTATCATTTGAATTGAACCCCCTTTATGATGCAGTTCTATCATATGAATACATTGATATAATTCCCAACTCTGAGAAACCAATACTTTCGGAGATATAATTTGTCTGTTTGAACTAGAGCGCCAGAAAGCTCCTGTCCACAGGGCTTGAACCCATTTTTTTTTAATTTAATTTCTTTTATGATGGAGGTCTAACATAAGAATCCATTGATATAATTCGTAACTCTGAGAAACCAATACTTTCGGAGACATGATTTGTCAAAGTTTGAACAAGAGCGCCATTTTTCGGATGAAAACTACGATAAAAAAATGGGTTCAAGCCCTGTGGACAGGAGCTTTCTGGCGCTCTAGTTCAAACAGACAAATTATATCTCCGAAAGTATTGGTTTCTCAGAGTTGGGAATTATATCAATGTATTCATATAATAGAACTGCATCCTAAAGGAAATTCAATTCAAATAATAGTTTATTTATCAAGATTAAATGAGCAATCATGAGAATGAGAAAAGCACCATGGAAGAAATCAAATTAAATCTGGCCAATTTTGCCCAATAACGAACTTAACCGAGATATTCATCTCCCTAAACTACTCTGAAAATTTCAACTACCTACCTCATTCCGTTCGAGAGTTATATCTATGTCTATGGATGAAAAGCAGTCTCACTACTCTCAGATCTCTTACTTCATGTTCAGTTCCGAAATGTAAGAATTTTCTGAGAAAAACTAATTTGGGAGCAAACAACTGAGATTTTTCTCACTTCGCTCACAATTCTTCGACTGATTAGATAATGTCTCAGGAACATCATTTGACATTATGACAATTCATATTCATACATAGAATAATATCATTCTGTGACAACGTTGAAATACGATTTATTATTGAAATTTTGAAAAATCATATCTCCGAAAGTATTAGCTTGTTAGAGTTGAGAATGATATGAATGGATTCTTATGATAAAACTGCTTATTAAAAAAAATTTGATTTGGAATTTGTTTCGTACAAAAAAAATTTTTTTTGTTACTCCGAAACCATCTGTCCGATTTTGCCCAATAACGAACTTAGCCGAGATATTCATCCCCCAAACCTACTCTGAAAATTTCAACTCTCTAGCTCATTCCGTTCGAGAGTTATCGTGCTTACGGCCGGCCGGCCGGCCGGACAGAATGAATTCCGACCACGGATTCTTGATCAGTGAGTCGAACCAAATCGTTTAAGACCATTTTCATCGAAATATTCCAAAATTACAGACATTTGGGCAAATTGATAAGCACTCAGTTCCGAGGAACTAGAGCGCCAAAAAGATTTAACGAGATCAAAAACGAGACTCTCGGGCTTCGCTGTAAGGCCGCTCGTACACCAGCACGACGCGACCGCAACGCTACCGCGACGATACTTTTTAACGAGGAAAATGCGTCGCGTCGCCGTATCCTTGGTGTGGGCGCTTCTATGAATTACCACGTACCGCGACTGCGAAGCGACACGAAGTCGCGGTCGCGTTGCGGTCGCGTCGTGCTGGTGTACGAGCGGCCTAAGTGGTTTCAGTATCGCCCATAATAAATTTTTCAAAACGTCTCGTCTCGTTTCGCTTTTCCGAGACTAGACGAGATAAATCTTGCCCACTGTGAAGCCCTAGCTGTTTAGCGTTTTTAATATAATATTGAAAAATATCGCTGATATCGTTGTTAATATTTGTGAACCCTATACGAGTACATAAGTATAAAAATTTGTTCAAGCACTGACGTGAAGTCAGGAGCTTTCGACGAAATTCCGCATTCTACAGTAATCACCCAGTTTCAATTAGATCAGATTTGTATATTTTGATTTATAGACGAACTGGTACGGTCCTCACAAAATTTTACGCAAGTATTTATGTCGATATTCTTCATCATCTTACCAAGCTTAAATTCTATCGGTTTTGTATTTTTCGAGTTATCGAGAAAATAATATTTCAGATATAATTCCGAAACCGTTTGGTCGATTATGCCCAACAACGAAGTTAACTCTGCCATCCGGTAGCGCAACTACCCTGAGAATTTCAAGTCCTTATCTCTTGGTGTTTGAAAGTTATCGAGGCAACGGTCACCCATCCAGGTGCTGAACTCATCAGAGGCTGCTCGGATCTCCAACAATATAGATTCAATCGTGTTCATATTTGGAACGCGGTAGTAGGTGAGAGCCTTACTCTCGCAAAATATCAGCGATGTCGGACGAATAGTTTCTGATATTTAGAACTTTTTTCAATGATTTTTAAAAAATTTTATAGTGATACGATCCTCACGAAATTTCAAAAGAATTTTAGCGTTGACATTCTTCAACTAATAACCATGTTGAATTGGATCGGTTTCGTATTTTTCGGATTATTGAGGAAATAACAACCAAATTTCAGATAGGTGTAATTCCAAAACCGTTGTCCGGTTATGTCTATTAACAAACTCAAATGTCGCATTCCGATACATAAAATTGCAAGTCGCGATCTCTTTCCGTTCTCAGGTTCTCGCGACATACATAATATTTTTAATAATTTTTTTTTTTATTTTCTAGTGATACGATTCTCAAAAAAATTCACAAACATATTTAAGTTTGTATTCTACAACTACTCACGAAGTTTCAATTTGGTCGGATTTGTATTGGTTGAAAACAAAATCATTACTCGAAAACCATTGGCCGGTTATGCCCATTAACGAACTTCCGTCCGTCGTAGTGGGACGCGCCACCAAACCTGAAAATTTCAAGTCGCTATCTCTTTCCGTTCTCAAGTTATCGTAGCAACGGCTGGCCGGGCAGAATCAGATTTGACCTCGAATTCTTCATCAGGGAGAGAATCCAATCGTTTGGGACAATTTTCGGCAAAACATTTGAAAATTACGGATATTTGGGCAAAATGATAACGCGATGTTCCCCAGAACATGCGCGCAAAAAACTTCGAACCATCAGTCCACCAGCGAAATTCGTATCCATTAAAGTCTTAATCCATCTAGGCAACGGCAATTTTCTCAAGGATAACTGGTTTATTCCCGGTCTGGAGGATAATTTCCCTTGTACAGATGTAGGTACCTGACGGGAATAAGAGGAAACATCCCCACTTCCGCGCCGCTCCTTAGATCAATATCGGTAACCATTTGCGAGATATACGATGACCTAGTGTCTATCAAAATATAAAAGAGATACATCGAACGTTTTCCGCAAACTCTTGTGTAGTTCCTCTCGCTTCTTCTGCTTTGTCCTCGTTCAGAGTCTTTGGCGCATGTGTTTGAACGGGTGGAAAAATCCAGAATCGGTCGGTTAGATGTTTCTCGTGTTGCTATAGCGCGTTGATTTTTTGTTCTGGGAGGACGAAATAAAGGATATGATCAGGCCCACCCTATCCACAGGGGCGCAAGCCTTTTAGAGGCGGTAATTCATTCATGGGTGTCCTTCATTAATATTTTTTTATTCAGAATGGGGGAGCAATTTTTCCGCTAGCCCAGGAGCAGGACGGCCCTGGATATGATAAGTTCAAGGCGCATATAAAACCGAGAGAAAAATTATCCAGATTACCCCATGATGGAACTAAACGCGTTTTCCGAAATGAAGTTTCATCCCAGTGCAATATCGATAGGAGTATAATAAATAAAATATAGATGCAACATACTTTCGTGCACAGTTCAAAACTTAAATCAACTCACTATAGATATACGAGTATGTACATAATTGATTGTCAAGACGTAAGCGCAGACATACAGCGTGCCAAAAAAGTAACGTAACTCCTCAATAATTCTTGTACGAAGAATTATTAAGGAAAATCCTCGCACCCGTCGATTTTTAATCCCCCACACCCCACACTACTTTATTTTTTCAGAAGGGAATAATATACATATATGGATTGTGATGCATCAAAAGAAAGGTAATTTGATTACCTATTCAGCGATGTGGCTAAGAGTAGAATTGGTTTTGCTGTATTTTTATTAAAAAATTGGTTCAAGCCCTGTGGACAGGAGCTATTGGGCGCATGTTCATCTTCCTTGTGGCCCGTACTGACCAGTAAAGAAAAAAAGCAGTATCATGTTGAATACCTTAATATTATTGAGATTATTATATAATAATCGATGAAAATACTGAGAGAGACCCAGGAAATTTGACACATTTTGTCTTATATCTCCAGAAATTGAAATCGTATAGAGCCAAAATTTTGCACAATGTTGCAAAATACTACAATTGACGTTAGTACAAGTTTTTGTTGCAATCTGATGAATAGTTCACGAAAAAAAAATTTTTTTTTCGAAAAAATTAAAAGAAATATTTTTTTAAAAGTTACCAACATTTCGATCATAACAGAATTTTGCCAAAAGTTGCGCGTTTATATCCTCGAACTGACTACCAAGTTTCGATTCAACATCTTCTTTAGTTCCTGAAATATCAGGGAAATAACCTCAAAATTTAAAATGTCTATAACTCCTAAACCGTCCGGCCGATTTTGCCCGTTAACGAACTTAACCGTCGCATTTTGATCAGAAACCTACTCTGAAAGTTTGAAGTCGATAGGACCTTCGGTGCTCCTGTTATCGTGCCTACGGCCGGAAAACCGGCCGGCCGGCCGGCCGGACGGCACCCAAAAATCTGACACCGGATTCGTGATCAGGGAGTCCGAATTAGTCTATTAGCCAATTTTCAGCTCGAAATTCGAAAATTACAGACATTTGGACGAAATGATAGGACGATGTTCCCCTAGAACATGCGCCCAAAAATTAGGAAATAATTTACAATTTGTGATTGAAGAGTACTGCAACCAGACCATTATTCTTTTACTAGTTATTATTAAGGGAAATCTATGAATCCATGGATTTGTAATTTCGAGAGCAGGTCTCCCTATGCTTTTTTGAATTTGAAATCTCTCACCCTTTAGGATCCACACCCCTCTATTGTTTTTTCAAACAGGAATATATGGATTGTTATATGGGTGATTCCGTTCTAACTGTGATATTCAATGTCTTGTATTGTTTGTTCTCATAGGTCATTAATTAATAATCAATTTATGAAATTTTTGTGCTTATTGGAAAATTATGAACATATTTCAACATTATTTTCATATAATATAACTTGCCTCGTACAGAAAACTTACAATTTATCACTTAAATGTCAGTACCATGTCCATTTCTAGAATTTATTTATTAAATGTCAGTACCGTGTCATGTCCATTTCTAGAATTTATTTATAAATTGTTAGTTTTTTTTGTCGTAATAAATGATTTAAACTAATTACCTCATAAATTCTAATGTTTATGATCAAACTGAACAAAATTGACACAGTTTTTGGCGCTCTAGTTCCTCGGAACTGAGTGCTTATCAATTTGCCCAAATGTCTGTAATTTTCGAATTTTTCGATGAAAATGGTCTTAAACGATTTGGTTCGACTCACTGATCAAGAATCCGTGGTCGAAAATCATTCTGTCCGGCCGGTCCGGCCGTCCGGCCGTAGGCACGATAATTCTCGAACGGAATGAGCTAGACAGTTGAAATTTTCAGAGTAGGTTTGGGGGATAAATATCTCGGCTAAGTTCGTTATTGGGCAAAATCTGACAGATGGTTTCGGAGTAACAAAAAAAAAATTTTTTTTTGACAGAACAAATTCCAAATTAAAATTTTTTTCAATAAGCAGTTTTACCATAAGAATCCATTCATATCATTTTAAACTCTAACAAGCTAATACTTTCGGAGATATGATTCTTCAAAATTTCAATGATAGAATTATTCTGTGGCTATTCTATGAATTGTTATAATGTCAACTTTGACGTTGTCTCATTGTCATTCATTCCAGTAATGGTATCAATATGAGAATCATAATATGAGGAGCAACTTATCAAAACGCATTAAGTCCAAAAACCATTTTATTGGGAATCAACGAAAAACGATTTTTTCTTCCTCCCTGGCTTATAATTTGAGTATGTCGAGTTTGTTTGATAGAAATTTACATCCAAAGGTAATAACTAATCTCATTTAAATCAATATTGATCAGATATACACAGAAAATGTAAAAAACGTTTGGACTTAATGCGTTTTGATTCATCTCGTTGTATATAATGCGTTTTGTTGTGGTTGAAATTGAAAATAATGCTGTTTGTTGCGATTTTTTATACATTTAGAGAAAACAGTCTGCACAGTAAGTGTTGGCCTGTAACCTAATTAACATGAGCAAATCGATAAAACATGTTTTTGGTTATATTTTATTTCTTTTAAAAATGCGAACGTAAACATAATTCATTGCGATGCGGCTTACATACTTTGGATTTGAATTACAGAGGGACATAATGCCATTTGGAAGATTTTGTTTACATAGGGCTATAGAGCAACAGAAAACATTTCTGAATCCGCTTCAAACTCAATTTCGCCCAAATTGGACATAATGCGTTTTGAAAAGTTACTCCTCATATTTATAATATCATACTTTTTGTTGGTTGTTATTTTCATGCCGATGGTCAATACATATGATGATGGGAATGGTAAGTTAATAATATTGAGTTCAGAATATCTCCACTTAAAACAAAACTGGAATATTGGTGTATTGGAGTAGATTTGAGGAAAGATATATACTATCGTTCATCATAGAATTGAGGAATGAATATCTCGGATGAGTTCGTTGTTGGGTAGAATTCGTCTATTGGTTTTGGATTGATAATTTTTGGCACTCTTGTTGAATTTGAATTCTTCTATGATGTTTGAATTCAATTTCTGCTAAGATGAAGTTCTAAATTTCAATAATGAATCATACTTCTATGTTTACACAGAATGCTATAATTATTCTATCTAAGCTTTATTATATGATCTGTGTTCGTACTCGTACTTTTCATCCTGTTCTATAAGAGAGAGTCAAATTCATTTCAGCTATTTTAATTTGGTTTCTGCCATGGTGCAGTTCTCATTCTCAGATTGCTCATTTAATCTTGATAAATAAACTATTATTTGAATTGAATTACCTTTATGATGCAGTTCTATCATAAGAATACATTGATATAATTCCCAACTCTGAGAAACCAATACTTGTAATTTGTCTGTTTGAACTAGAGCGCCAGAAAGCTCCTGTCCACAGGGCTTGAACCCATTTTTATGTAATGTATTAAGTTAACATTGAATTCCGGTTCAATAACTTTTGTCTTTAATGCTTAAAAGCTTTACTTAATACATTACATAAAAAATGTGTCAATTTTGCTCAGTTTGATCATAAACATTAGAATTTATGAGGTAATTAGTTTAAATCATTTATTACGACAAAAAAAACTAACAATTTATCAATAAATTCTAGAAATGGACATGACACGGTACTGACATTTAATAAATAAATTCTAGAAATGGACATGGTACTGACATTTAAGTGATATATTGTAAGTTTTCTGTAAGTGGCAAGTTATATTATATGAAAATAATGTTGAAATATGTTCATAATTTCCAATAAGCACAAAAATTTCATATATTGATTATTAATTAATGACCTATGAGAACAAACAATACAGGACATTGAATATCACAGTTAGAACGGAATCACCCATATATCAAATGAAAGGACATTCTATTGCACATTGAGCGATTTTATCATTTTGCCCAAATGTCTGTAACTTTTCGAATTTTTCGCCGAAAATGGTCTCAAACGATTGGGTTCGACTCCCTGATGAAGAATTCGAGGTCAAATTTGATTCTGTCCGTCCGGCCAGCCGGTCGTAGCCACGATAACTTGAGAACGGAAAGAGCTAGCGACTTGAAATTTTCAGGGTAGTTCGTTAATGGGCATAATCGGCCCTATGGTTTCCGAGTAATGATTTTGTTTTCAACCAATATAAATCCGATCGAATTGAAACTTGGTGAATAGTTGTAAAATATAAACCTAAGCACATTTGTGAAATTTTGTGAAAATCGTATCGCTAGAAAATTTAAAAAAAATTATTGAAAAATATTATTTATTTGGAGTTATACCCATCTGAAATTTGGTTGTTATTTCCTCAATAACTCGAAAAATTCAAAAACCGATCCAACTCAAACATGGTTATTAGTTGTAGAATGCCAACGCGAAAATTCTTGTAAAATTTCGTGAGGATCGTATAACTAGAAAATTTTTAAAAAATCTCTGTTCTCCTGTATTGGACACTCCGAATTTACCATGGTAAATTCGATTAAGAGTGTCCAATACAGGAGAACAGACAATATAATTCACCATGGTAAATTCGATTAAGAGTGTCCAATAAAGGAGAATGGACAAGAGAACATACGCGCAAAAGCTTCTGACTTCACGTCAGTGCTTGAACCAATTTTTTTTTCAATGATTTTTTAAAAATTTTCTATTGCTTCGATCCTCACAAATTTTCGCGTTGGCATTCTACAACTAATAACCATATTTGAATTGGATCGGTTTTGTATTTTTTGAGTTATTGAGAAAATAACAACCAAATTTCAGATTGATATAACTCCAAAACCATTTGGCCGATTATGCTAGTTAACGAACTTAAATGTCGTATTAAGATGCGTAATCTACCCTGTAAACTGCAAGTCGCTATTTCTTTCCGTTCTCAAGGAATCATGAGATACATAATATTTTTTCGTAATTTTCTAAAAATTTTCTAGTGCTACGGTCCCCACAAAATTTTACATACGTCTTCATGTCGATATTCTACAACTAGTTATCAGGCTTCAATTCGATCGAGTCTATATTTTTTGAGTTATCGAGGAAATAATATTCCAGATGGGTATAACTCCGAAACCGTTGGGCCGATTATGGCCAACAGCGAACTTAACTCTTCCATTCAGATGTGCAACCTATCCTGAAAATTGCAAGTCCCTATCTCCTTTCGTTCGAGAGTTGTCGAGGCAACGCTCACCCATCCAGCTACTGAACTCACACAAGGCTGCTCGGATCTCCAACAATATTTAACCGATCGTGTTAAAACTTGAAATTTGGTAGTATAGTTAGGTTCTGAAGGCTCTCGCAAAATTTCAGCGATATCGGATGGATAGTTTCTGATATATAGAATTTTTTTCAATAATTTTCTAGGATTTTTTAAAAATTTTTTAGTTATACGATCCTCTCAAGATTCTGCAAGAATTTTCGCGTTGCCATTCTACAACTAATAACCATGTTTGAATTGGTTCGGTTCTGTATTTTTCGAGTTATTGAGGAAATAACAACCAAATTTCAGATAGGTATAACTCCAAAACCGTTTTGCCGATTATGCCTATAAACGATCTCAAATGGCGCATTAAGATTCTCAACCTTACCTGAAAATTTCAAGTCGCTATCTCTTTCCGTTCATAGGTTATCGTGACGTAAATAATATTTTTTAGAAATTTTTTTTCAAATTTTCTAACGATACGATGTTCACAAAATTTCAAAAACGTTCTTAGGTTTATATTCTACATCTACTCACCAAGTTTCAATTCAATCGGATTAGTATTGGTCGTAGACAAAATAAATACCTACTCGAAAACCGTTGGGGTGATTATGCCCATTAACGAACTTGTCCGTCCTATTGGGATACGCCACCTACCCTGAAACTTTCAAGTCGCTATCTCTTTTCGTTCTCAAGTTATCGTGGCAACGGCCGGCCGGCCGGACAGAATTAAATTTGACCTCGAATTATTGATCAGTAAGTCGAACTCAATCGTTTGAGACCATTTTCGGCGAAACATTTGGGCAAATTGATAACGCGATGTTTCCCAGAACATACGCGCAAAAACAGGAATATTGGCTAAGTTTCAATTGATATAATATAATACATTCATAGTAGACTTGAGGAATGAATATTTCGGATAAGTTCGTTATTGGTTAGAATTGGTCTGTTGGTTTTGGATTAATCATTTTTGGCACTCTTGTTGAATTTAAATTATTTTACGATGCTTGAATACAATTTCTGTTATTCTATCATAAGAATCCATTGATATCATTCCCAACTCTGAGAAACCAATCCAGGAGAAATGATTTGTCAAAATTTGTTTTCGAATACCTTCATACCTCACAAAACGATAACAACTCATTAAATATTCCCAGGAATTTAAATACTCTCATTTCGAAGGAATTCTAGCAGTTATCATGTTGGTGGTAATAACCCTCTTCAGAAATTCAGTCAATAAATTGGTGGAATTATTCAACTGGTATATTTCTTCCTTCAAGGACCGTTTAATAAACTATCAAAATATCAATATTTAATGATCAACTCGTATAAATGGAAGCCGGACCTCGTGATCGATCTACAGAATTAAAGTTTCAAGTAGCAAACACGTCATATTATTGAAAATGACCAATAATGACCACTGAATACAACAAATTGATGACTGTCTATGCTTTTTATGAAATTATTAACTTGGGCGTCGGATAAGGGTATATTCGGTAGTCTTGGCAACGCAATGGTAGAAATACCTACAAATGCAATTCAATTGTTTCATGAATTGCAGGGAATACCTTTAGTTCATACGGTGTCGAAAGTCGTAGGAGTCTTTACGAGGGATGCGTAATTTTGTGATCGATTTCGTGCCGAAAATAGGTTTTCTTGGTTATATTACCGAAATCCGTTAGGTGTCACCGAGTTTTCCAGTTAAATTCACGGGATTAAGGGTGAGTTTTTCGGAAATATTCACCGGTCTTCAGACTAGGATGCCAAAACATTTAATAATATGTGTACATGTTTTCATTCTTTCCTCATTTCCGAAAGGAATATTTGTTTCTTACCGTATTATTGAAGAATTTAAATTTTGAATATTGAATAATGTAGGGTTTAAAATGAATATACGCGCCTAAATTATATTAATACATTATAATCTTGCCTAAATTATTTGATCCTGAAATATTGTAAATTATTTCGCAATATTGCGTCGAATAAGGATACATAATTCATCTTCAATTAGCTTACTCCTGAATAATATAAATTACCAAGATACTTATTCCAAAATGATTGACGCATACCTATTTATTTCACCGTAGATAACTTTTTTCACAAAATCATTACCAGAATTATTTATTATATCCAAAATATTGGACCAAGCATTTTGAAACAATAAAAATCCAACAAGAACTGAGAACCTTTATTTGTATCAAGACCTACCATATGTAATTTGTATGTGTGTAGCTACACAGGGTGTCCCAACGAAAATTTGACCCCCCTCCCCAGAACTCAGAAACGAAGAATTTTCGAAGATTTAAAAAAACAGGTCAACTTCTGTTTTGAGGGGGACGACTATCCATCATGAGTTTGTTCCGAAAAATCCACCTCCATGAAGGTGACATCAACCCTCAACATTTTTTGAATAGGGAAGAGATGTCGAGTGTTGGTTAGTTTGAAAGTTATTTATGTTCTCTACTCAACCCAGTAAAAATTATTAAAATCGGTTCATTATTCACGAAATAATGTAATAATTGAACTTACCGTCAAAAGTTGAACAGACAGTTGAACGGCCAAAGTCAAGAACCTAAGAGTTTTGAAGAATCCACAAATAATTTTCAAGTTCTGTATTAGGGATAAAGAATTCCTATGACAACATTGTTCATTGTTCCGGAAAAACCACCTGAGGGTGACAAAAACCCCAAAAATTTTTTGAATAGGGAGGAGATGTTGGATGTGGTTTAGTTAAGAATTTTTTTCTGTTTCCCAAACATCGCATTTTAAATTTTCAATTTTTTTTTATTAAATGTGGAACAATTTGAATTTGAATTTGAATGGTCTATTTTATAGAAGAAAGAATATAAATTCTCAAATTATACTATCGAAATGACGAAAATGCTAGATTAACTGCATTATGTGGTATTAATCATTTTAATAACAATCATCCAGAATGAAATAAGTCACCAATATGTCAAGCATTTGATGAATAAAGTCAAAACTCTTAGGTTCTTGAGTTTGGGCGGTTCAACTGTCTGTTCAACATCACCTTTTGACGGTAAGTTCAATTATTACATTATTCCGTAAATAATGAACCGATTTGGAAAACATTAATTAGGTTGTGTACATAAACATAAATACATAAACTTAAATAACTTCCAAACTAACCAACACTCGACATCTCTTCCCTGTTCAAAATATGTTGTGGGTTCTTCGTTTCTGTGTTCTGCGGGGGTCAAATTTTCGTTGGAACATCCTGTATATCAAGCTTTCCTGTTAGCACCATTGTTTCTACAAACAACTTTGTTTTAGCTCAAATATGTCCGGTTTGGGCCAAGATGTAAAGATCCTGCAGAGGGTGATAGGTCATAGGAGTGACGTCACGACGTGTGACTTTGCCGCGAATAGTACACTAATAACTGGATCTGGGTGAGTTATCATTTACCTATATCAAACGTGGAAAGTATATGGATATTTGGCCATACTCTTCGTTTCAGGGACAAGACTGTACGAATATGGGATTGGATACCTGGAGAAGGATATGTGGAAAGGCCAAACTCACCCCTAACGGATCACAAATACAACGTGACTTGTATACAAGCCTCGCCGCAAGGCTTCATGTTCGCTTCGGCTTCTGTGGATGGTACGGCCATCTTGTGGAACGTACATTCCCTGGACAAAATATACACTATGGCACAGGTCAACGGAGATCCAATCAGAGTGTGCAGGTTTGTACCTACGGTTGTATGTTCACACGTAAACTCTGTCATCAAAATCAGAGAGTTCGACCATAGCCCTCTATAGAGATAGCCTGGAACCAGAGACAATCCTTCTATTTCTCTATACCTGGAACACAGTCTGACCACGCCGCAATTTATCGTCTCTTCAATGTGGTAGCGCGAGATATCGTATATTTCGAATTTAAAACTCTAGTGAATTCTTTGAATAGGTTTTCTTGCTTGCAATCCCTGGATGAATAAACAATAGGAGACCTTACTTGCAAGGGCGTAGCCAGGGGGGGGGTTTTGGGGGTTCAAACCCCCCCCCGAAATGTTATTTTTCTCTTAAAAAATTTTTTTTTTGCTGCAGAAAGTGACCCTTACACCCCCAAAACCCCCCCCGAAATTGATTCCTGGCTACGCCCTTGCTTACTTGGTCAATACATTGAATAACTACATTTCATTCTACACAATATCATTGGGAAATAGGAACCTAGGCAGTTGTTATTCAATTCATGATTCAGCAAGAACCACGAGTAGAGTAAACACTTGCCAAAAAAATCATAAATTTAAATAAAATTCTCATAATAAATATATATTCCCATACATAACAATTATAAGACTAATGAGGTAGGCTAATGAAAATTGTGATAATCATATTAGAGTTTGTCATTTATTGGTTCTTACTATAATAGTGAGTTTCTGATATCTTCAAATGCTTTCTGTTTATTTTCCATTCGGTCGACATTAACACTTTTATTCGTATTTTCTACAAAATTTTTCAAAAGTAAATTTGCGAAAACAGAAGAAGCGAATTAAGAATGATTTTCGAATGTAAACAACAACTACAAGTCTCTGTGAATTCTGAATAATAATTCAATGCTACGAAGAGTAGGTAAATTCCCATAAAATTATTTTTTTACCTGAACTATGTAAAAATGTAGATAAATTCCGAATCTGAATCCCCATTAATTATATTTCTATTGCGGGAAAGCTGATTAGTAAGTTGAGAACATCTGCTCAGGGTTAGATCGGAAGGAAGAATACATTTCAAATCACTGCAGGAAATCTGAACATTCTTAATGATTAATTTAAAATGAATAATAAAATAATGTCCTTATTGATTTCAACTAGAGCATCTACAGATGAAGACGTTCGCAATTGAATAGGTACATAATGTATTATATAAAAATTAATAGATTCTTTGATCTTCTTGATCGCCCATCTAGATGTATCACTTTTTGTTGAAAAATCATTAGAAAGATCATCAAAATCTTTTATAAAATCGGAAGAAATGAAAGTTCCATTTCACTCATATGTCTAGTCCATCTTGTTGTCTTTAATCTCAACTAACTGAAATGTACTCATCTCCAAGTAGACATAATCCATATTTACACACTGCAGTTCAATCACAGAACATAAATATCACTGCATTGCACTAATTCACACGATTTTACACAAAAAAAGCACGATATACCCGCGAAAAACAATACTGATTAGTTCCAGAATAAGAAGTTATCGTCCATTTACAATAACAAACGTTCGACTAAGAGCCCGGTTTCTCAATTGCGAGTTAACCCGAGGTTGCGGGTAACCCGAGTGTTACGCATTCATGAATATCGCTAAATACATGCGTCAATTTTTTCATTCCGAATCAGACCATAGAAGTATGTAAACTATTTACATAGATACTAATATGTAAGATTGAAGTGGCAAATGTAAATATAGGTGGTTTTCTTCCAGATTTTCACCTGATAGTGCAATTTTTGTAACAGCTGGTGATAACGGTGCTGTTTGCATTTGGGACTTGGCAAGAAGAAATTTGATAAGGTGAGTTCTTACCTTGTTGAGTTGGAAGCTTGAACGACATGAATGAAATAAATTTAATTTCATTAAAGCCCTGTCTATGGATTCTCTACTCACGTGTTGCATCACATAACCGATTAGATCCAATCGTATACATCTCAGAGCACTTTTGGTGGGATTCAATTGGAAAAGTTTCGAAGAGGAAAATCTGTGCGACAGTGTTCTGACTGAAATTAAGGCGCTCTTGTTCCTCGGAACAGAGTGCTTATCACGCGCGTCGTTTTTCGCCCAAGAAGTTTACATTGGCTGCGTTCAGCGGACACAACAGTTGCAAAACAGTTGGAAGAATTTTCGCTGAACGATCCTGCTCAGTGAGCGCCTGCTCAACATGTTTAGTGAGCGGACGCCATTTTTGTGAGCGACATTTAATTCCGCTCACTAAGCAAAACACGCTGTGAAAACTGTCAAACCATAGTTTAAGGGGTTAGATTTTTTTGAAAGTGTAAACATTTAAAGAGAACACAATAGAATTAGGTTATGTAAATGTCACCTTCGCACCGTTTTAACTTCTAACCGTTCAGAAAACCGCTCTCTGATTTCTTTAGGATCTGTGAGCGCTCAGTGAGCAGCTTTGCAACTGCTCTTTCCGCTGAACGCAGCCATTGAATTCAATAGAGAGACGCTCACTTAGGGCCGGTTTCTCAATTGCGAGTTAACTCGAGGTTGCGAGTTGACGCATGTATTTAGCGATATTCATGAATGCGTAACACTCGGGTTACCCGCAACCTCGGGTTAACTCGCAATTGAGAAACCGGCCCTAAGACGAAGCGAAGAGAAGAGGCTTCGCCTAAGTGAGCGTATACCTTAACAAGAGTACTAAACGCGCTTACCCGGTAAACCAGCTGAGCGGGAATCATAGACGAGACATATCGTTCGTTTTTATTTTAATCGGCTTTTGTGACGGATTCATCAGCTATGAGAATACGATTGACGTTACGTCATCAAAATCCATCGGAAATTCACTAATCAATCCCATGAATATAAGAACAGAAAGCTGAGAAATGTTGATGATTACTATAGGTTAGGTTGTTATCTTTTGATCAATAATGTAGTATTTTGTTCCACTGACGGTTTTCCGTCAATAACAAACCTTTTCGAAGTCAGAAATTTCATTCATATTTCAGGAACATCTCTTTTAATGCAATTATAATTATTTTTGAAGGGTTTTATAATAGGAAATAGATTCAATAATACCTATAGCATCATACCTTTTGCAAGAAGAATCATGATCAAATCGCATTTAATGTGATAAATGGGCTGTTATAAGGTAACACATATGAAACTTGTTTTAAGCTCATCTCCTATTATTCCCTGAAAAACGGCAATCCAACTTACAGAAATGTGATTAGAATTTTTGAAATACCCGCCAAAATCCTTTCATCTAATCGGTCTCATCGAACTCAGATTACGATTGAACCAATTAGTAATCGTACATCCATCGATTAAATTCTGTTAAAAATAAAAACGCCTCGTTGAAATTCATCGTTATTCACTTGATGAAAATAAAAACACACCGATTCATTTACGATTAACCGATTAGACATTTCGATTAAAATAACGTGAAGTCAGGAGCTTTTGCACCATGTCAAATTCGATTAAGAGTGTCCAATACAGGAGAATGGACTATGTTCTATTGAACATACGCGTAAAAGCTCCTGACTTCACGTCAGTGCTTGAACCATTTTTTTTTCGTAATTGGTATGGTATTGTAATTGGGTTTCAGATGGGTATAACTCTAATACCGTTCGGCAGATTATGCTCATAATTAAAATCAGATGTCGCATTCAGATGCACAACCTAACCTGAAAATTTCAAATTGCTATCTCTTTCCGTTCTCAAGTTATCGTGACATAAAAAATATTTTTTAATAATTTTTTTTTAATTTTCTAGCTATACGATTCTCACAAAATTTCACAAACGTGCTTAGGGTTATATTCTACAACTATTCACCAAGTTTCAATTCGATCGATTTATATTGGTTGAAAACAAAATTATTACTGGGAAATCATTGGGCCGATTATGCCCATTAACGAATTTGTACGTCGTATTGGGATGCGCCACCTTCCCTGACAATTTCAAGTCGCTAGCTCTTTCCGTTCTCAGGTTGTCGTGGCAACGGCCGGACAGAATCAAATTTGACCTCGAATTCTTCATCGGGGAGTCGAACCAAATCGTTTGAGACCATTTTCGTCAAAAAGTTGCAGTTACAGACATTTGGGCAAAATGATAACGCGATGTTCCCCAGAACATACGCGCAGAAACGCACCCATACTATAATACTTAATACAGCTATTACTGGCGGGAATTTATGAACGGCACCGTTCACGATTCAGTACTAGCGCTAACTTCAATCCAATGTTGCCAATTTATGCTCAAAGTTTCGTCCTAATATCAGTATTGTTGGGGAAAGTTCAGGAAAAGAAACATAGTACGTAGAACTCTTAGAATCAGAAATCAGACGAGTATTGGTATGGTGAGAGTGAGGAGTATATGTGTAATGTGTATTAAAGCATCACTAGCAGTAGCATATATGTTATATGTCGATGGTTCAGTGCACAAATGTGGTAAATGCAAAGGAGTAAATTTTACAGTACATTTGTGTTAGCTATCTAAGAATTTAAGTACTTATCGTATTGAATAGATGACGGCAGGGGTCTTAAAATAGTGAACATCACTTACATAATTCGTGCGCAATGTAGTTGTGTGGCTATTACATATTACAAGCTACTTAACTCATATTTGTAAAAAAGTGTATTTATCACATTTGTGCGCATTGATGTTGTCTATGATCACTAGACGTCAGGATGGCGTCCTCTCCATATTTGAAGTCGCTCTTCTGATTTTAATCGAAATTATCTCAACTGAAATCTCCGGTAACATGTGTGCTCTGAAGATTTCGTTACAAAAACAAAATCTGCAGAACTATATACATACATTCCTACATTGTTCAATTCGTATTAGTGATTTGTAAGCAGGATATGCATTATGCAATGATTACAAAGTAATTTTTGTCTATGGACAGAGTTGACCATAGAATATAATGTCAGCGACATGGAGCAAACTGACACACATCAAAGAACAACATGCTGGGGCATGAAATCTATTAACGATGTTATTTCTCCTGAAATAATCAAATTAGAACAATGAATTTTTTTGCCATAATCATAATGGCTATTCATTTTTCCCTTGAATTTGCCGGAAAATTCGAATTAAGAATTGATAACTGGTATTAACAGAAACAAATTTAATAAATGCTAAAAAAAGGTCAGGGGCTTTTGCGCGCATGTTCTTCTATCTATTCACCCACCACACACCCTCACGAAATACTGCATGAACCGTCATCTGTTTTAAACCGATTACTAGATTTCAATTCGATCGGATCTGTATATTTGAAAATATTGGGAAAATAAAATTCGGTAGGAAGATTTGTGCGGAATTTCAGCGAAATCTGACAAATTGTTTCTGAAATATAAAATTGTTGAAGAACATTTTTTTTGCATATTTTATTTTTTTTGTGTGTCAGCATTCTGTATGCCACTATCAGCTTTAAATTGGATAGGATCTGTATTTTTTGAGTTATTTGGGAAATGACAACAAAATTTTAGAAAGGTAGAACTCCAAATCTGTTTGGCCGATGATGCCTATTAACGAACTCAACTGTCGCATTTGTATACAAAAATTCCAAGTCGCTATCTCTTTCCGTTCGAATGTTATTGAGGTAACGGTCGCCCGTCAAGATACTGAACTCGCTCCATGCTGCCCGGTCACCAATATTTTTTCAATAACTCCACCAATATTGATCCTATTGTGTGACTGTAGAATTAGGTTTTTAAAGCTTTCGCAAAATTTCAGCGATATCGGACGGATAATTTCTGAGATACAGAATATTTTTAATAATTTTTTCAAATTTTTTCTTGATATCCTGACGAAATTTCGTTTGGCGTCTTGGTGTCGCCATTCTACAACTATTTACCAAGTTTCAATTCGATCAGATCTGTTTTGTTTGTAAACAAAATATCACTTCCGAAAGCGTTAGGCCGATTATGCCCATTAACGAACTTAATCGTCGCATTCGGATGCACAACCTACCCCGAAACTTCAAGTCGCTATCTCTTTCCTTTCTAAAGTTATCAAGGCAACGGACGGCCGGACAGTATAGAGTTTGACCTCGAATTATTCATTAGTGTGTCGAACCTAATCTTTTAAGGGCGATTTTCGTTAAAAAAATCGAAAATTACAGACATCTGGGCGAAATGCGGTAAAGCTGCTGACATTACTGAATGGAACGGAAGAAAAAGAGAGCTTTTAATGATGCTAGCTGAAATGTTGATGTCGTTGGCAGAAATATGTGACAAGTATGTAATGGGAAAGAAAATCCCTGAAGTCTCTATAATTTATTTTAAGTCCACCCCCCAAACTTCTACATTGTTCTTCGGATATCTGAATCACATGTTATTCATATCAACTTCAATTCCGTTCTTTCTCAAATTTTCGATTCGGCAAAAATAAACTAGAAGGCTAAGTAAGCTGCAGCCTAGAGTGGTAAATTTTCAGAGGCGGCGATGGAAGAATATATTACGTCTCTTGATTTCGGTCACATATTCTCGCCACTATGCTAAGTCAACATAAATCTGAGTATTGTCGATTTTTCGCTATCAGCTTGCTCGTGCCCAAGACATACATTTTTCGAAACTCATTCTAGAACAGTTTGGGACCACAAAGGCGCAACGCAATCACTGGCATTCACATCTGATTCACTATACCTAGTCACTGCTTGTTCAATGGAAATGATTAACGTGTGGTACGTGCAAGATCTGGTAGATACGGTGAATGAGACGTGCTGTACTCCGGCAGCAAGCTTAGTGAATGCCCTCGACATGGGAGTATTGAGTTTGGACATCTCCAAACATATAGAAGTGAAAGGTTGGTATGGATTTTAATAATCTCTTCACCCATAACGCAAAACTTTCCCCGAAGAGGAAATTTCCATTCAGGGCAGACACGTAACTTGGCACTGAATAACAAGCGAAGGAGTTCTAGGAAACTCAAGCACTATGGTGGCGAAGTACTGGAAACGCAATCCTACCAGCGCCACCTAGGAAGATCCTTACCAACCCTCTGTGATGTGGAAAAACCTGGAGTGATGTTCATTATGTTCATCCATTTGTCGCAAGAGGGAGTCTAATTATAGGACAACATTGCGACTTGGAAACACACGGTTCAGTGGAAGGGTCGCCAGGTCTAGAATGGGGGATTGGGGGTCATTTTATACACTCATATGAATTCCTATACATAGAACTCTGAAAACCTTTTGATGCGACAACTACGATGCGTGCAATGTAGACCTGTGGCCCCTTAGAGCGTTCACACGGGCATACCGGATTGACCTGATTCCAATCTCCTAAGTCCCTTTCTTACACTCGGTTTTCATGAGAACCATGCATTGACGATTACTACAATTGAAATTCCAGCGTCGCCACGATCTGAATGGAGCAACTCGATCATGCTGCTTCCATTCCGGTCGCGTCAATCTTAGAGACGAGACCACAGAACACTAATAAAGACGCTAATGGAGACAATTGTAGTAATCATCCGAACCATGGTTTCCATGGAATCTCTTCAATTCGGTATGCCCGTGTGCGGACGCTCTAAGGGTCCACAGGTCAACATCGCACGCATTGTAGCGGTCAATCATCTGACAATTTCTAGTCACCATGTTTGACCAGGCGACCCTTCCAATGAATCGGACGCATCGTCGGCAGTTTCCGCCCACTACCATAATCCATGGTGGAAATATAATTAACATCGAAGGGAACTATTTAGCTAATTGGTTCTAGTTAGCAATTAACTACAGAACCTTCGATGTTCTACTGGTTTGTTGTGGTCTTCTCTAACCACACTGATCCGAGCTCAAGGTCTTTCCGGGTCAAAGAGGGTTGGAGTTACTAAGGATCTTCCTAAGAGGCGCTGGTACGATTGCCTTTCCAGTACTTCGCCACCATAGTTTCCTAGAGGTCGTTCGTTTGTCATTCAGTTACGCTGATGATTGGTAACAACCACGAAACCGGTACGTATCTGCCCTGAATGGCACTTTCCCCTTTGTCGGAGAACGTTGAACGATGACGTGGCTAACTCGGATCACGAGGGAATATTTATTGTGTCTTTAGTTAGGTATTGCAATATAATTATTATTCAGGCTGATTCAAAACTCAAGGCGAAAAAATAAGAGACGTATACAGACTTATATTCTTGATAAAACGTAAAAGAAATTTTTTGCCGATGAGGCTGCGTTTACGAGTTATTGGTATGCGAACAATTCAATTTCATAAATTACAGTAGGTAAGCCTTAATATGTGAGTTGACTATCAGCTAGTAATAGAACAAAATTTGTTTACCAATTTAAAAGTTCCTTTGTGGTTTTTTTTTTTGGTAAATATGCAGTTTTCTGACGAAGAATATGCAGATGTTATTTTGGTGTATGGTTTTTGTGATAGCAACGCATTAAAAGCTTGTCGGGAGTACATCAGGACATTCCCTAATAGGCGACAACCATCTCGCCAGGTGTTTTCCGACGCTTATCAAAGACTGCGACAGTTTGGAATTTGCAATTCCCATACTGGTGCTGGTGGTGCTACACGAAATAAGTATTAAGGTAGAAACAGACTATGCCCACGTACGCAGCGTACGCGACGCAACGTGGGAGAGCTTGTGTGCACACTTGTCCCACGTATGCAACGCATTTTGACATCAGATGTTGTCATTTGTCAGTGTAGGTACTATATTTTCTGATTCAGATAGTGAATTTGAGGATGATCTATTGAGTTTGTTGTTTTTACACACTGAGAAAAAACTTTAATTACAACAAATGAAAATTGTGACTTGCTATAGGCACAAATAACTTTTTTTAGTTGCAACAAGTTCGCGTGTTATCTGATAAAAAGTAGCCTATCACAAGCTAGCAAAGTTAATTGTATCAAGTATTTCATTTTTATTCAGAATAACTGACTTTATTGACTTGATCCAAGTAGCATGTGTTACTTGATAGAAAATCCAGCTAAACACCAGAACTAAAAATGCTATTCGGTGTAAGTAACGTTTGAACGTACCCTTATCATAATGTTTCCATATCGCAAGTAATTTTGTTACTGCTGTTAGTAAGAACTTCTGTCTGTTACAAGTAACTTTTTCACTTAGATCAAATAAAACGTTTGTGTTGGCAATTACATATTTTGTTTACGTTAAGAGACACTCTTACTTAGCGCAAGTACACATTGTCAAAAATTTAGAGGTAAGTCAAACCTTTCAGTTTTTTAGTAAAATGTTCATATATAAATGCATATTGAATGGTTTATTTCTGGGTTTTCTCTCCCAAACTCTGAAAAATATCTGTTAAATAAAAATTCATTATTTTGTGAATTGCTTCTGCGTAATAATGACAAGATATTTGTCAGAAGCAATAAATCGAACAATGTTGCCTAACAAACAATATCGACACAACATCAACGATGATACAACTAAATTTCGTAACGTTTCGGAGTCTAAATCAGACTCCTTCGTCAGACACTTAACGAAAACCTTCAGAATTATTTTTTGTTGATGTAGCTATTCTGAAATTCGAGACGAAGAAGTCTGATTTAGACTTCGAATCGTTACGAAATTTGCTTGGACAATTCTCGAATTTCAGAATAGCTACATGAACAAAAAATAATTCTGAAGATTTTCGTTAAGTACGTCTGACGAAAGAGTATGATTTAGACTCCGAAACGTTACGAAATTTAGTTGTTCTATCGTTGATAATGTGTCGTTATTGTTCGATTAATTGCTTCTGACAAATATCTTGTGTTTATTACGCAGAAGCAATTCACAAAATAATACATTTTTATTCAACAGATATTTTTCAGAGTTTGAGAGAGAAATCCCAGAAAGAAACCATATAATTTGCATATATATTTGAAAATTGTACTAAAACACTGAAAGGTTTGACTTACCTCTAAATTTTCCACTTAATATTCGAACCCCCAATGCTGGAAGATATCTTTGTAATCCATTTTAGGAAAATACAATAAACATGCACAAGTAAAAGTGGAGAAATTTAACACTAAACGTATAAATATAACCGCAGACTCTGTTCGAAAGAACATCTCGATTAACTCTCGTAATCAATCAGTGAAACACAACTCGACGATACCGATGGGGTGCGATTTCAACCATTCTTTATAGATGATGATTCCTTTGACCTTTACGCTCTGAATTCTGACCAGATGTAACATCTAACGGCTATCTTCAAAGGATCAACGAGATCGGGTGCTCTTCGGCTCAAATCGGTTACTTTACGAATATTTTTTACACTTATTATAATAAACACTGGTACCTTCCCCAAGTCGATGTTTGAATATGCCAAATAACTTTGTTATTCGCTGCTAATGAAAATGCGTAAGCGAAAAAGTAACTTGTGATAAGTGAATTGAATGCTTGTCTTGTAAACGCAGATTATTTATCATTAGCAAACAAAATTTAAATAACAGCGCTATTCGGATTCAATAACTTTTTAAGTGGTATTAAGAAAAACAGTTACTTCTAACAATTGTCAATTTTTAGGTGAACGTGTCTGTTTACGATAAATATATGATTATCTGCAGCAAATAGATGTTTGTTTATCGCTGATAAAAATTTATTTATCTCAAGTAAAACGTAGTCAAGTGAAAAAAGTTACTTGTAACTTTTTTCTCAGTGCATGAATATGTCCGTACCTCAAGAAAAAAAAAAGAATTAAGAAGAGAAGATGTTGGACACACACTATAAATAAAGACAGAGAGAAATTTGTGTATATATACTTACATAACCTACCCAATTCATACAGTACAAATATAGCAGCAGGTAGGTTCTTGCTACAGAAATACCCCCACATATTCATTTATTCAGTATAAAACATACCTATATTGTGTATAAATACATACAAAACCTACCCAATTCATACAGTACAAATATGTTAAAGAAAATTATAGTAGCAGGTAGGCACTTGCCAGGCTTGCCCATTTGCTTGGCTATTTCTTCCCATGCTGCGTTTCTTAGTGTTACATCGCGATATTCCGGGGATTTAATGTTATAAATAACTTCATAATTCCTAATCAATTCAATGAATTGTTCATCTCCCATCTTCCCAAATTCAAACTGACGTCTTTCGAATGTAAGTTTCTATAGAAACACACTAGTCTACGCCATTTTGACGTATACAATCCCCTCCACCTTCCCACGTCGATCTGGATCGGCGGATTCCGCGTTGCGTGGGCCGCGTGGGATAGCGTTGCGTATGATAGCGTCTGTGTAGTGTGTTTCTAGGCATGTAAATTCAAGGGTCCAGATATCATAATGCGTTGCGTACGTGGGCATAGTCTGTTTCTACCTTTATGATGCTATGACCCAGGTAACACAGGGACTTCCCAGAAATATCTCGGCGAGCTCTTACCGGGATATTGTGACGCCTTTTGCGATATCGCTGGGAGGTTACCAAGACCTACCTATGATCTCCAAATGTCCACCACAGGGGATGAGCCCAGTAACATCTCAGAGATATCACATGGGGAAGTTCTCAAACTGACCACCCTGGGCAATATTTTGAGAGGATGGCTGCGATATCGCAGGGAGGTCACCAAAAGCACTCTATTACCTCCAAATATCCACCACAGGTGATGAGCCCAGTAACATCTCAGAGATATCACATAGGGAAGTTCTCAAACTGCTCACCCTGGGCAATATTTTGAGAGGATGGCTGCAATATCACAGGGAGAGGTCACCAAGAGCTCCCTATCACCTCCAAATGTCCGCCACAGGGGATGAGCCCAGTAACATCTCAGTGATATTACATGGGGAAGTTCTCAAACAATACAACCTGAAGAATATTTTGAGAGGTTCGCTGCAATATCGCAGAGAGATCACCAAGAGCTTCCTATCACCTCCAAATGGCCGCCACAGGGGATGAGCCCAGTAACATCTCAGATATATCAACTGGGGAAGTTTTCAAACGGCTCACCTTGTGGAATATTACAGAGGTTTGCTGGGAAGTCGCCCAGGCTTCTCTATAACATACAAATGTCCACCACAGGGAATGTGCCCAGTAACATCTCAGAGATATAACATGAGCATGTTCCCAAACTGCTCAACCTGGGGAATATTTTGAGAGGATTGCTGCAATATCGCAGAGAGGTCGCCCAGACCTCTCTGTCTCCTCCAAATGTCCTCCACAGGGGATGATCCCAGTAACACCTCAAAGATATCACATGGGGAAGTTCTCAGGCTGCTCATCTGGGGCAGTACTGAGAGAAGATGGCTGCGATATGAATCTATAATCTATATATCCTCCAAATGAGCAGTACATGAGCAGACAAACCCCCACAAGGTGTACCTGATACACTTGAAGACATACAATATAGTCCAAGAGGTAAGATAACCTGATAAATAATGACCCCAATAAACAACCAATTGAAGACACACGGTGAAATATTCACCGATTAAACATTAACAAATATTCCCCCGTTAACTTAACTAAGCCACGTCATTGACCAAAGCACCTCTAAAGAGGAAAATGTCATTCAGGGCAGGTACTCACCGGTTTCATGCTTGTTAGCAATCTTTAGCCCACCATAGCCACTGAACGAACATCCGAAGGAGCTTTAGGAAAATTAACTCCTATGGTTGCGGAGGAAGAAACATGTAGTCTCAACCAGCGCCACCTAGGAATATCCTTACGATTTCCACCCCTCTGTGATGCAGGAACCTTGGCCGATGCTCATGACGTCCATATTTTTGTCGTAAGAGGTAGTGGACGGCTGCAAATCAGCCTACTCATATGACCCCATTAACGACGTGGAAAGGTGTTTTCCGACGCTTATCGAAGACTGCGACAGTTTGGAATTTGCAATTCCCATACTGGTGCTGGTGGTGCTACACGAAATAAGTATTAAGGTAGAAACAGACTATGCCCACGTACGCAGCGTACGCGACGCAACGTGGGAGAGCTTGTGTGCACACTTGTCCCACGTATGCAACGCATTTTGACATCAGATGTTGTCATTTGTCAGTGTAGGTACTATGTTTTCTGATTCAGATAGTGAATTTGAGGATGATCTATTGAGTTTGTTGTTTTTACATGAATATGTCCGTACCTCAAGAAAAAAAAAAGAATTAAGAAGAGAAGATGTTGGACACACACTATAAATAAAGACAGAGAGAAATTTGTGTATATATACTTACATAACCTACCCAATTCATACAGTACAAATATAGCAGCAGGTAGGTACTTGCTACAGAAATACCCCCACATATTCATTTATTCAGTATAAAACATACCTATATTGTGTATAAATACATACAAAACCTACCCAATTCATACAGTACAAATATGTTAAAGAAAATTATAGTAGCAGGTAGGCACTTGCCAGGCTTGCCCATTTGCTTGGCTATTTCTTCCCATGCTGCGTTTCTTAGTGTTACATCGCGATATTCCGCGGATTTAATGTTATAAATAACTTCATAATTCCTAATCAATTCAATGAATTGTTCATCTCCCATCTTCCCAAATTCAAACTGACGTCTTTCGAATGTAAGTTTCTATAGAAACACACTAGTCTACGCCATTTTGACGTATACAATCCCCTCCACCTTCCCACGTCGATCTGGATCGGCGGATTCCGCGTTGCGTGGGCCGCGTGGGATAGCGTTGCGTATGATAGCGTCTGTGTAGTGTGTTTCTAGGCATGTAAATTCAAGGGTCCAGATATCATAATGCGTTGCGTACGTGGGCATAGTCTGTTTCTACCTTTATGATGCTATGACCCAGGTAACACAGGGACTTCCCAGAAATATCTCGGCGAGCTCTTACCGGGATATTGTGACGCCTTTTGCGATATCGCTGGGAGGTTACCAAGACCTACCTATGATCTCCAAATGTCCACCACAGGGGATGAGCCCAGTAACATTTCAGAGATATCACATGGAGAAGTTCTCAAGCTGCTCACACTGGGCAATATTTCGAGAGGACGACTGCGATATCGCAGGGAGGTCACCAAGAGCTCCCTATCACCTCCAAATGTCCACCACAGGAGATGAGCCCAGTGACATATCAGAGATATCACATAGGGAAGTTCTCAAACTGCTCACCCTGGGCAATATTTTGAGAGGATGGCTGCGATATCGCAGGGGGCACCAAGAGCTCCCTATCACCTCCAATTGTCCGCCACAGAGGATGAGCCCAGTAACATCTCAGAGATATCACATGGGGAAGTTCTCAAACTGACCACCCTGGGCAATATTTTGAGAGGATGGCTGCGATATCGCAGGGAGGTCACCAAAAGCACTCTATTACCTCCAAATATCCACCACAGGTGATGAGCCCAGTAACATCTCAGAGATATCACATAGGGAAGTTCTCAAACTGCTCACCCTGGGCAATATTTTGAGAGGATGGCTGCAATATCACAGGGAGAGGTCACCAAGAGCTCCCTATCACCTCCAAATGTCCGCCACAGGGGATGAGCCCAGTAACATCTCAGTGATATTACATGGGGAAGTTCTCAAACAATACAACCTGAAGAATATTTTGAGAGGTTCGCTGCAATATCGCAGAGAGATCACCAAGAGCTTCCTATCACCTCCAAATGGCCGCCACAGGGGATGAGCCCAGTAACATCTCAGAGATATCAACTGGGGAAGTTTTCAAACGGCTCACCTTGTGGAATATTACAGAGGTTTGCTGGGAAGTCGCCCAGGCTTCTCTATAACATACAAATGTCCACCACAGGGAATGTGCCCAGTAACATCTCAGAGATATAACATGAGCATGTTCCCAAACTGCTCAACCTGGGGAATATTTTGAGAGGATTGCTGCAATATCGCAGAGAGGTCGCCCAGACCTCTCTGTCTCCTCCAAATGTCCTCCACAGGGGATGATCCCAGTAACACCTCAAAGATATCACATGGGGAAGTTCTCAGGCTGCTCATCTGGGGCAGTACTGAGAGAAGATGGCTGCGATATGAATCTATAATCTATATATCCTCCAAATGAGCAGTACATGAGCAGACAAACCCCCACAAGGTGTACCTGATACACTTGAAGACATACAATATAGTCCAAGAGGTAAGATAATCTGATAAATAATGACCCCAATAAACAACCAATTGAAGACACACGGTGAAATATTCACCGATTAAACATTAACAAATATTCCCCCGTTAACTTAACTAAGCCACGTCATTGACCAAAGCACCTCTAAAGAGGAAAATGTCATTCAGGGCAGGTACTCACCGGTTTCATGCTTGTTAGCAATCTTCAGCCCACCATAGCCACTGAACGAACATCCGAAGGAGCTTTAGGAAAATTAACTCCTATGGTTGCGGAGGAAGAAACATGTAGTCTCAACCAGCGCCACCTAGGAATATCCTTACGATTTCCACCCCTCTGTGATGCAGGAACCTTGGCCGATGCTCATGACGTCCATATTTTTGTCGTAAGAGGTAGTGGACGGCTGCAAATCAGCCTACTCATATGACCCCATTAACGACGTGGAAAGGTTCGGTCCACTGCGACTAAGACCACAAACTTCGATTCTCGACTCCCTCTTACGACAAAAAGATGAACGTCATGAGCTATGGCCAAGATTCCTGCATCACATAGAATTGGAGTTCGTAAGGATCTTATTAGGTGGCGCTGGTTGAAACTACGTGTCTCTTCCTCCGCAACTATAGGAGTTAAGTTTTCTAGAGCTCCTTCGGATGTTCAATCAGTGGCTATGGTGAGCTGAAGCATGAAACTGTAGATTGTAGTTATTCGCCGTTAAGTAATTTCAAGGAAGTTGTCGACAGCTTTTGCTCGCATGCCTCTGTATATTCTAAAGAATTTTCAACTTGACGATTGGGTATCTTTCATCCCCTGAATTTCTCACGCGAATGAATTGATATTCAAGACGAAAAATTTCCAGATGACAATCCCTTCGAAAAGCAATACACTTTGGCATCGAGCGGATCTTCGAACGAAATCAAGATCTGGAACATAACGTCCGTGTCGTTCCCTAAAGATCTAGGAGCAGGTCAGAGAGTCATCGTTGGCATTCAGAATGTGTTGGAAGGCCACTCATCATCTGTCACTTGCGTGAAATACAGTTCCTGTGGTGGTTATCTTGTATCTTGCAGTTTGGACAAGACGATCAAGATATGGGACCGTGCTGGTGACTGTGTCGCTCAGTTGGATGGACACGCTAGATATGTTAATTGCGTTGCTATATCCAAAGATTCTGCATTAATTGCTTCAGGTAAGCTATATATTAATTGTAGTTAGAGTATAGTATAATGGGTATAAGTATTATTCGAATATATTTCTGAACTGGATCTCATAGAGGATGTCTTCGACCCGTTCCAAAAAGTTGATATAACTTGTAATCGCTCAGTGGTTAATATCGAGTCATAATTAATTTTGTATAATATTTACACTATAACTGATCCAAACTCATTATTTTGTTACGAAACTCATCTCACCAAGTGAACTTTGTTGGAATATATTTTCATTACAAAAGAACCCGTTGTCAGTTTCAAATATAAAACTTTCGAAAGAAGCCACTCCGAGGTCTTGAAATATACCCATTTGAAATTTAGTTTTCCCAATATTTCCAGAACTACCGGATGATATCATAGGTATAGCACAGAGACCTCCCAAAGATAATCTCAGCGAATATTTTCCAGGATATTGTGACACCTTTTTTGATATCGCAGGGAGATCGCCAAGAGCTTTATATCACCTCCAAATATCCGCCACAAGGTATAAGCCCAGTAACATCTCAGAGATATCAAAATGAGGAAGTACCCAAACAGCTCAACCTGGGGAATAGTTTGATAGGTTCACTGGAATATCGCTTGGAGGTCGCCAAGAGCTCTATATCTCCTCCAAATGTCCGCCACAGGGAATGAGCCTAGCAACATCTCTGAGATATCCCATGGGGAAGTTCGCAAACAGCTCACCCTGAGGAATATTTTCAGGATTTCGCAGAGATATTGCCAGGTGATAACCAAGATATCACTCTCAAACTGCTCACCCTCGGTTGTACTGAGAGAAGATTGCTGTGATGTGGATCTATATCTCCTCAGTATGTGCTGTAGGTACATTTATGGCGCTGGAAACTTCATTTCGATACTTACTGCTTAGATCAAGATTCATGGTAATAACAATGCAGGTGTTCTTCCGAGTTCAGCGAAGACGATTGCGCCATCTACCAGTGAGTAGAGACGAGAACAGGATAGCGCTAGGAAGACATTCCTAGCCATTATTCTCGATATATATGTGATATATTGAGGAATTGCGCAATAGGATTTTCGTTATACTTGCGATAACTTGAGGAGCTCGCATTAGGAATGTTATGTATATGATATTTTAAGGAGCTCTCAATACGAATGTCGTATTCTGGATGTATGTGTGATATCCCGAGGAACTACACAATAGGAATTTCCTATTCCTGATACTTTTGCGATATGTTCTTTGCGAGGTCTGCTTCATCTGGGATCCAGTTGAAATTTGAAATCTAGTATTTATATGAAGAGTATCGACTTCAAGGTCCATGCAAAAGTTCATGAGAATCTCTGGAATTGAAGAAAAATTCAATATCACGGAAACAACTCACCATGTGATAGCAACGAGATATGATAAAGTTAAAAAAGTAGGGAATTGTGAATTATGTTTAAATGAAAATTTCTTGATATACATAATGCTCATATGGATTAATTTTGATCGGTTTCGTTAGTATAGTTTTGAGGGCCCAAACACTTGCAAATTAATAATAATACGAAACCTGGAATAGCTGGTCTGGAAGGGAAGAATTTTTGAAATGACCTTGCTCCCTAATAATCAATTCCACTCCAAATTTAAATTCTTGTTTGACAGGTTCAAACGATCGCCATATCATCATCTGGGATCTGAATGGAAATTTATCATTTGAATCTGAATTGAAGAAGCATCAAAAATTGAATGGTAATTCAGATTTCGTTCATCCGGAAGTTCACGTGACACAAAGAGTTGAAAATATGGAATTGTTGGAAAAAATAGACGATCTGGTAGATGGATCCATAAACAGCTGCTGCTTTTATTCGAATGGATTGTTGGGCATAGGCTCTGGGTTTGTACCATAGTATTTAGATGACCTGGTAGGACTACCTCAATAAATAAATAATTTCATCCAAAACGAGAGTCGTCGCATACAGGATGTCCCGTAATCAAACTGAAATAAACCTGTCCGAGCGTATTTGTTTGAAAACATGCAATAACGTAGTTATGAATTTTGTTCCTTACTTTATCCACACAATGTATATAAAACTAGCGGCCCGGTACGTGCTTCGCTACGTATAAAGTGAAAAAATAAAAAAAAATAATTGGAACATCAAATTCAATTATTCAAACAAATACATATTTTATTAATTGCTAGCTATTTCAAAACTTAATCCAAAACATTTGGATAAACAATATTTTTTGTTTTTTCATTTTGAGAATGAATAAACAAACGGCTGGGGGTTTTTCATTTTCGACCGTTAATTTTCTGCTTAATGTTTGAATATTTTGAGTAATTTTAATGCGAAAATCCGTCCGATCGATCGGATATTCATTATAGATTTCGTAACTTAACGAAAGGATCCAAATCCCTAGATATTATTGACTGGAGTAACGCTCCTTTGAGTTTTTCATTGGGTAAAAATGAAAAAATATTAAGAGAGAGCTATTTCGGACGCTCCGAGATTCGATCCCGCCGTCCCGCGAGGCTCGGGAGCTATAAATTCCCAATCCAACGCCTCAGCTCACTCGGCCACGTTGCCTACTTGAATCAACTCCGATTATGTACCAAATGAAGATTTTCAGTGCTCGGATGATTTCCGTCTTTCGATTTTCAGAATATCGTCAATCCTGTCAAGCGATCGATCGAATTCGGTTACTCGTTCATATTTCTCGCAGTTTTTCTAGACGATTCCAAGATTTTCGAGTAATTCCGTTCGAAATTCAAATTCGATTTGACATTTCTCGTCGCTCGTTCAGACCGAAAACGTCGACCTTGAAGGAACCGCGTTAAAATTTGCTACAGAAATACGTGAAACGTCAGAATTTTGTCGATTTTCGCGAAAAGTCTCATTTTCCTATCGTTCATCCGGGAAAACGAAAGAGAGGATCGAAAAAAGGGCTCCGTTACGGACTAATTTCGAATCTCGTCTTCGCGTTCCCGCAAATACCGTCGTTCTGAACGCCACCGTTCCTCCGAATTCCTTTCCACTATTTTGCTCCTTTCACCAGAATCGGCGTTTTTCGCCTTTTCGGGATTTTTTTTTAAATACGCCCCCATTTTTTCGCTCCGAAGAAGCGAAACTCCACGAAACTTCCGTATTTGCCCTCGATAAACCCCTTCGAATTTCCCCCCAAAGCCCCTTCCTAACATCCAAAAAAACATCACGTTTATAGTAACATTTTCAAAAAGTTTCCTTTGATAATACTAAATAGTCCGAACAAAGTATAAACATTTGGTTTGAATAGGTGAACCCGTTCTTGAGTTATAAAATTGCAACGAAAAGTGGCATCGATTTTTGGCACTCTTGTTCCTCTGAACAGAGTGCTTATCAATTTGCCCAAATGTCTGCGATTTTCGAATTTTTGGCTGAAAATGGTCGCATACGATTTGGTTCGACTCACTGATCAAGAATCCGTGGTCGAAATCGATTCTGTCCGGCCGTCCGTCCGTTAACACGATAACTCTCGAACGGAAGGAGTTATAGGATTGAAATTTGTAGGGTAGGTTTGGAGCGTAAATATCTCGGACGAGTTCGTTAACGGGCGAAATCCACCAAGCGGTTTCTAAGTTATGGCCGTTTTTAGTAAAAATATTTTTTATGCATATTTCCTAAACCGATCACTCGATCTATCTGAAATTTAGAATCAAATTGTAGAATAATGACCTTTAAACGAATGCGAAGTTTTGTATTGATCGGGTTGCCGTAAAGTGTCAAAAACAAAATGTCTAAATTATTAAATTTTGTTTCTACAATAACTCTCGAACAGAATGAGCTAGGCAGTTGAAATTTTCAGAGTAGGTTTGGGAGATATATATCTCGGTTAAATTCGTTATTGGGCAAATATGGATTCGGAGTAACGAAAAAAGAAAACATGCCCACTGCCTTGTCGGTGTTTTACCACATGAGGTCCATTTTCCTAGCAAGTAGGATTAGGCCCTTGACTATGTACCACCCACGGTTTCTGTCACTCAGGGTCGTGTCGTCTCCCCCATAGTCAAGGCCGTCTTAAGCTATGCTGGGGTACACAATAATTTGGGGCCCTTTTGGAAAGTAAAGAAAGCGAGTTATTCATTTTTCTACCATGATTACTCTTGAACGGAATGAGCTAGACAATTTTCAGAATAGTTTTGGGATATACATATCTCAGTTCAGTTTGTTATTGGGCCAAATGGTGGATGCAGATTTATCATAAGAATCCACTAATTTTATTCTCAACTCTAACAAACTAATAGTTTCGGAGATAGTACTTTGACAAGAGCGCCAAAGCCCCTGTCCAAAGAGCTTTACCACTTTTTGCGCGTATGTTCTGGGGAACATCGCGTTATCATTTTGCCAAAATGGTCTCAAACGATTGGGTTCGACTCCCTGATGAAAAATTCTAGGTCAAATTTGATTCTGTCCGGCCAGGCGTTGTCACGATAACTTGAGAACGGTAAGAGATAGCGACTTGAAATTTTCAGGGTTGGAGGCGCATCCGAGTACGACGGTTAGTTAATGGGCATAATCGGCCCAATGGTTTCCGAGTAATAATTTTGTTTTCATCAATACTAATCCGATAGAATTGAAACTTGGTGAGTGGTTAACGAATACAAGCCTAAGGACGGTTGTGAATTTTTTTGAGAATCGTATCACTAGAAAATTAAAAAAAAATTATTAAAAAATATTAATTATGTAACGTTAACCTGAGAACAGAAAAATGTAGCGACTTGAGATTTTCAGGTTAGGTTGTACATTTGATCTGAATGCAACATTTGAGTTTGTTTATAGGAATAATCTGCCAAATGGTTTTGGAGTTATACCCATCTGAAATTTGGTTGTTATTTCCTAAATAACTCGAAAAATACAGAATCAATCCAATTCAAACATGGTTATTGGTTGTAGAATGCCAACGCAAAAATTCTTGCGAAATTTCATGAGGATCGTATTACTAGATCATTGAAAATCATTGAAATAAATTTTATATATCCGATACTATTAGTCCGACATCGCTGAAATTTTGCGAGAGCCTTCAAAACCTAACTCTGCCAAGTTCCAAGTTTGAACACCCAGCAGCCTTGTGCGAGTTCAGTAGCTGGATGGGTGACCGTTGCCTCGATAACTTTCGAACGAAAGGAGATAGGGACAATTTTCAGGGTAGGTTGCGAATGGGAGGGATAATATAGTTTTGAGCATAAACGGTCCAACGGTTTCGAAGTTATACGCACCTGGAATATTATTTCCTCGATTACTCAAAAAGTATAGACCCGATCGAATTGAAGCTTGGTAACTAGTTGTAGAATATCCACAGAAAGACGTGTGTAAAATTTTGTGAGAACCGTACCCCTAGAAAAATTTAAAAAAATCACGATGAAAAAAATTGGTTCAAGCTCCTGACTTCACGTCAGGACTTGGACAATTTTTTTTTACTTATATACCTATATTAAGCCAAATACAGGCCAAGTGTAGTCTTATATGACTTTTTTGTCTTAAATCGATCATAACTTAGCTGATTTAGTCAAAATCAAGTCAAATGATAGGGACCTTTTATACTTAAAAAAATAGGCAAAGTTTGACTTGATTTCGTTTTAATTTGGTTAAATAAACATAATTTTGATTTAAAATTTAAGACAAAAGTAAATTTTATTTTCGATTCGGGTGCTTACTGTTACTGTGCCCGAAAAAAATGTTTTTAGAATAAATGTGAGAGAAATTGTCTGTCCTTCGGGCCCCCCCTAAGGGTGGGGGCCCTGGGCACGTGCCCCGTGTACCCTTATGGTAAAGACGGTATTGCCCATAGTGAAGTCTCCATTGTGTGTAGGCTGGACAGTCAAATATGACATGTGAGACAGTTTCGTCAACCTCCCAAATTTCCTACAAACAGGGTTTTGCTCGGAGAATTCCCCTGTTCTTCAGATGCTTTCTCAGGGTAGAGTGTCCGATTAGTAGACCAGTTACTAGCCTGAGCTTACCCCTACTCAATAGTAAGACTTCTTTAGTTAGTGAGAGGCAGGGCTGCCCCATCATTAACCTACTATGCCGCTTTCCCGAAGTTTTGTTCAAGAAGTTACCTACTGATATTTATGTGATCTGCAACAGCGTTATTATACTCAAAATTCAGACTCTTCTGCTAATATTGTCCGGATATATCACTAGAATGGATCAGCTTTTGGGATACCAAGAAATGCGAGTCAGTTATTAATTCTTTTTTTTGCAAAACCAAATGCCATTATTCTTACGTGAAATGTCGCTTAGAATATACCTAGTATATCGAAAATGGGAATATTGAAAAAAAACGCCTAATGTGACATAGGCCTTATAGTCCGAAATAATTTACTTATAAAGTGGCCCTTCTAGGTTCTCTGTATAAAATGTTTTTACTTTACTTCATTCGTATTATAAATCATGAATCAATTTATTCGTATATTGCAGGGATAAAAGTGTTAAATTGTTTGGTTTTAACGAGAACAACAATATTTGTGAAGCTTCGTTCTCACCGCTAGAGGGCCATACGTATGCGGTGAATTATTTGGATATTTCCAGAGATGGCTCGATGTTGGCTACTTGTTCTCAAGACGGATGTGCCTTCATTTGGAATCCTGAGGTAAGCTGTTTTTAAAAGTGAAGTTTAACTCGTCAAAATAAACCGTTCCGCATGAAATTGCCTATTCAAAAAATTACCAAGTTCGAAAATTGAGCTATATAATTTTTGGTATTACTGTCTTGGTAGACTGGGATGGACAGTTTAGTAGATAAACGTAGTAGACCAAGTGCTTCGTATTTACTTAATATGAACTCTTGGACAGAAGTCTGTCCAGGATCCAGAATTTTAGCCATTAAGGGTGTTTGCACTGCAGAAAAACTATCTACCCTTTCGGCGTTGTTTAACAAACTATCGATTTTTGATGTGACACTTAGGTCTCTTGCATGTAACACGAAAAACCATATGTTTGTGTTTTTCTGAATCTACTTCAACACCAGATCATCATGTTATGCCCTTATCCACTCATATAATTTATAAAATTTGAATATTTCGGTATTGAAAATCCGTAAATCAGGAAGCAATTTCAAGTGAGGTGAAACGCTTCTGAATCGTTGCTATGACGTATGACGTAATCAAAATGTACCATCTGCTTGTTACAGCCAATGCGGACTACGAGCCCTTCATAGGGAAGTGTTTTACACTGGAATAAAGAGTGAAACGGATACGAGAAGAGAGTGGGAGTATTTATGACGGGTTACGTCACGGACTGGCGCCAAGTTTCGATCGTTTAAACAGGTATATTATGTGCAACCAAATTGAATGATCGTTTTCTCGTTGAAAATTGAACTTTCAGACGGCGGTTGAACTTTTTGCGCGTATGTTCTGGGGAACATCGCGTTATAGTTTTGCCCAAATGTCTGTAACTTTCGAATTTTTTGACGAAAATGGTCTCGAACGATTAAGTTCGACTCCCCAATGAAGAATTCGATGTCAAATTTGATTCTGTCCGTCCGGCCGTCCGGCCGTCCGGCCGTCCGGCCGTCCGGCCGTACGGCCGTCCGGCCGTTGCCACGATAACTTGAGAACGAAAAGAGCTAGCGACTTGAAATTTTCAGGGTGGGTGGCGCATCCCAATACGACGGACAAGTTCGTTAATGGGCATAATCGGCCCAGTGGTTTCCGAGTAATAATTTTGTTTTCAACCAATATGAATCCGATCGAATTGAAACTTGGTGAGTAGTTGTAGAATATGAACCTAAGCACGTTTGTGAAATTTTGTGCGAATCGTATGGCTACAAAATTATTAAAAAATTATTAAAAAATATTTTTGTTGTCACGATAACTTGAGAACTGAGAGAGATAGCGGCCTCAAGTTTTCAGGTTGGGATGTACACCACAACGCGACATTTCAGTTTGATTATGAGCCTAATCGGCCAAACGGTTTCAGAGTTATAGCCATCTGAAATTTTATGAAATTTTGTGGTTTTTGTTCCTCATTTACTCGAAAAATACTAAACCGATTGAATTCAAACATGGTTATTAGTTGTAGAATGCCAATGCGGAAACGTTTGCAAAATTTGGTGAGGATAGCATTTGTAGAAAATTTTAAATAAATCTTTGAAAATAAAAAAAAAAAGTTCTATGTATCAGTAACTAATCGTTCGAAATTGCTGAAATTTTGCAAGAACCTTCATAACCTAACTATACTGACAATTTTCAAGTTTTAATACGATCGGTTAAATAATGTTGGAGATTCGAGCATTCTTGTGTGAGTTCAGTAGATGGGTGAACGTTGCCTCGATAACTTTCGAACGAAAGGAGATAGGGACTTGCAATTTTCAGGGAAGGTTGCGTATCCGAAAGGGAGAGTTGAGTTCAATTTTGGGCAAAATCGGTCTAACGGTTTCCGAGTTATACCCATCTGGAATATTGTTTCCTTGATAACTCAAAAAATAAATATTCGATCGAATTGAAGTTTGGTAATTAGTAGTAGAAAATCAACATAAAGACGTGTTTAAAATTTTGTGAGAACCGTACCCCTAGAAAATTTGAAAAAAACGACGAGAAAAAAAATTTTAAGAACCGTACCCCTAGAAAATTTCAAAAAAATCACGAAAAAAAAATTGGTTCAAGCACTGACGTGAAGTCAGAAGCTTTTGCGCGTATGTTCTATTGTCCATTCTTCTGTATTGGACACCCTTAATCGAATTTACCATGGTAAATTCGATTAAGGGTGTCCAATACAGAAGAATGGACAATAGAACATACGCGCAAAAGCTTCTGACTTCACGTCAGTGCTTGAACCAATTTTTTCAGTATTCTTATGGATATAATAATCGATTCCGATAATAAATAAAATTGGTTCAAGCACTGACGTGAAGTCGGAAGCTTTTGCGAGTATGTTCTATTGTCCATTCTTCTGTATTGGACACCCTTAATCGAATTTACCATGGTAAATTATGTTGTCCATTCTCCTTGATTGGACACTTAATTCGAATTTACCATGGTAAATTCGAATTAAGAGTGTCCAATACAGGAGAATGGACAACATAATTTACCATGGTAAATTCGATTAAGGGTGTCCAATACAGAAGAATGGACAATAGAACATACGCGCAAAAGCTTCTGACTTCACGTCAGTGCTTGAACCAATTTTTTTTTTCGTGATTTTTTTGAAATTTTCTAGGGGTACGGTTCTTAAAATTTTTTTTTCGTCATTTTTTTCAAATTTTCTAGGGGCACGGTTCTTACAAAATTTTAAACACGTCTTTATGTTTATTTTCTACTACTAGTTACCAAGCTTCAATTCGATCGAATATTTATTTTTTGAGTTATCAAGGAAATAATATTCCAGGTGGGTATAACTCGGAAACCGTTAGGCCGATTATGCCCAAAAACGAACTCAACTCTCCCTTTCGGATACGCAACCTACCCTGAAAATTGCAAGTCCCTATCTCCTTTCGTTCGAAAGTTATCGAGGCAACGGTCACCTATCTACCGAACTCACACAAGAATGCTCGAATCTCCAACAATATTTAACCGATCGTATTAAAACTTGAAACTTGGCAGTAAAGTTCGGTTATGAAGGCTCTTGCAAAATTTCAGCAATTTGAAACGATTAGTTACTGATATATAGAATTTTTTTTTTATTTTCAATGATTTATTAAAAATTTTCTACAAATGCTATCCTCACCAAATGTTGCAAACATTTCCGCGTTGGCATTCTACAACTAATAATGTTGTTTGAATTCAATCGGTTCAGTATTTTTCGAGTTAATGAGGAACAAAAAACCACCAAATTTCAGAAAATTTCAGATGGCTATAACTCTAAAACCGTTTGGCCGATTATGCTCATAAACAAACTGAAATGTTGCGTTCTGGTGCACATCCTAACCTGAAAACTTGAAGCCCCTATCTCTTTCCGTTCTCAACTTATCGTGACAGCAAAAATATTTTTTAATAATTTTTTAATAATTTTCTAGCCATACGATTCGCACAAAATTTCACAAACGTGCTTAGGTTCATATTCTACAACTACTCACCAAGTTTCAATTCGATCGGATTCTTATTGGTTGAAATCAAAATTATTACTCGGAAACCACTGGGCCGATTATGCCCATTAACGATCTTGTCCGTCGTATTGGGATGTGCCACCCACCCTGAAAATTTCAAGTCGCTAGCTCTTTTCGTTCTCAAGTTATCGTGGCAACGGCCGGACGGTCGGCCGGCCGGACAGAATCAAATTTGACCTCGAATTCTTCATTGGGGAGTCGAACTTAATCGTTTGAGACGATTTTCGTCAAATAATTCGAAAGTTACAGACATTTGATTACTTCAATACCGCTTGTTTACGTGTCTCATCTACTTCACCATCTTCATTACCATTTCAAGCCACTAGCAACTGTAGACACTACTTACATCTACTCTTTTCATATTTCTTCAATAATATCACCTCTTTCTTTTGATTCCGAACAACTATCCTCTGAAGTTACTTAAATTATATCTGCATTCATCACATCAACTTGGTTAAGAAAAAACTTCCTCCTTTCAGAATGGCGACAAGATTGGGTCAGTGCCAACCAGCAGTTCGTCGATCAGAGTTTGTAGGTTTTCTCCGGATGGTAAAATGCTGGTTACAGCTGGCGACGATGAGAAAGCTTCCATTTGGAGCACCGATACAATGGAAAATATTGCGTAAGATGTATTCATTTCAGTTCTTTACTACCAACCCCTATACAGGGTCTTTCACGAGGAACCTCACCCATATTTATACGGGAAACTACTGAACGTATTTTCATGAAATTCAGCACTTATAAGTACTTCACGATGCTGATGAAATCTAAAATATTTTCAAGGCATGAGCACCTCCGGTTTTTCCGGAAATGACGTCAACTTCCGTTTTTCAAATTAAAACACCATTTTTTTATTGCAGAAATAGATTCCTTAGAAAATTTCAACTTATTTTGATGTAACATTTTTCAGTTTTGGTTGGAAAATTCTCTCTGAGCGGGAAAATTCGATAAAAAAATCGAAAATAGAGCTCCGCTGAAACAAGAATAACGTCGAGGTTTTTGGATGGAAAATTTTCATTTTTGGGATTTTTCAAGATGTAAGATTGATGTATCCACTTTAAAAATCGAAATCGCGATTCATGATACAGGGGGTGAAAAAATCGCTTTCAAAGTTAGGGATGACAAAATCGTGAAAAATCAATTTTTTCAAATTAGAACCCCATTTTTTTATGGCAGATATTGAATCTACGTTAAAAAATAATGTGAGTGTATGCATCACACCCTTGCCCTAAAATGGATATTTTCTGAGTTATTCACAAAAAACTGTTTTTCGTCTTGAATTTTCAGCTATTTCTTTTCCCTTCACGCCAAAAAGATGAAATTTTCAGGAACTGTTATTTGAACCATGCTGTAGATTTTTCACCCCTTCTTGAAACCGACTTCAAGTTACTATTAGGAGAACCATGGCAAACTCTCGCAGTTATAACTAGAGAAGATGCTCAAAGTTTTGACCGTTAATTTCTAGACATTTATTTATACGTCTCAGGAATGCTTCGTGCGTTGCTCTTCTTATTTCATCGGGAGGAAGAGATCTGCAAAAGTGTTTAATAACCAAATTGAGTTTCAACATTATGAATCTAAAAATCTAAACAAACCTGAACGCATTTCTGACTCGTTCTATGCAGTCCTCTTTATCAGTCAGGGGAGTTGAGTAGACAATATTTTTTATCCTACCCCAAACATAATAGTCTAAAGGAGTTAAATCGGGAGAACGTGGTGGCCAAAGATGTGGACCATTGTTCGCCAACCATCGATCTTCAAATAGCCTGTAGAGGATATTTGACACATTGAGTGAATTGTGTGGAGGCGCGCCATCTTGTTGATACCATAAGTCATTATGGTTCTGTACTAGCGGCTCAATTATTTGAGTCAATATGTCAGAATATCTATCTCCTAAGGGAGAACATTCTTTAAATAATGCAAACATGTGTAGTGTTCTATCTTACCAGTTAAAGTCCCATCATAAATGTGAACATCGAGAATTGCATTATTTTTGATGGCGCAAAAAACATTGAAACTCCAGGTCTCTTGAAAGTTCCATTGTCTGAAGTGGTGGTTGTTCTCTTCATCCCAATAATGACTGTTATGCCTATTGAAAGAACCATTCTTTGTGAATTTAGATTCATCTGTCCAAATTATACAGTCCAAAAAGTTTTCATTCTCTTGAAATCGAATCATCATAGCTTCGCAAAACTCTGTTCTCCTGACGAAATCAGTTTCCTTCAAATGCTGTACCCTATTGAATTTATATGAGTGCATTTTATGTTTTTTTAATATTCTCCAAACACTCGATTGAGATAATCCCAGATCAATCTCAGCATCTTTGAGAGAATTTTGAGGATTCACACGAAAATATGCAAGAACTGTAATTTCGTTGTTCTCATCTTCTACTACACTTTTTTCTCTGTGTATAGTTTTCTTAACGAAAGATCCGACATTTCTCAAGTTTGTCATGGTTCTGATAATGGTATCTCTCGTTGGTCTGGGTCGGTCAGGAAACCTCTCAATGAACAGTCGAATCGTTCTATCTACAACTTTATTACATTCTCCATGAAGTAGAATGAGATTTAAATAATCTTCATTGGTAAAATTAGGCATAGTGATCGATTTTATAACTTAATACGAATTATCACCAAATTAATAGTAAACACAAAATGCTACTGAATAAAGAGGAATTTGGCAGATGTAATTAATGATATCTATCATTAAAAAATTGGTTCAAGCCCTGTGGACAGGAGCTATTGGGCGCATGTTCATCTTCCTTGTGGCCCGTACTGACCAGTAAAGAAAAAAAGCAGTATCATGTTGAATACCTTAATATTATTCTGGAACACAAATTTTCCATTACAATAATCTTCATCTAGCTTCTATTTAGTATCAATTCCTGTAGAACGTGATCATAATAAGTGTTTTCCATATAATAAAATGTGTTTGAACTTGGTATGTAGGAAATCTGACATCAATTATTGGAATTAATTGATTTGACAAACAGCCGTCAAATGAGGTAAATAGATTTTTGTGACGATTTTCTGTGACCATAGAACGTCAAAACACGCTGGAATGTGAATTTTAAGCAATATCTTCTGGAATTGAGATCGTATCGAACTGAAATTTTGCACACTCGTGTAGAATGCTTGATTTAACGTCGGTACAAATTTTTTTATTAAAAAATTTTCCAACTGCCCGATCCCAACAATACTTAGATAATATTATATCCATAAATTAAGCATTTCATTATTGCATTTCTTGAAATAGGTACCTTTTCAAGTCGATCAACATCGTCCTTCTTTCGACGTCTAAACTATGACTTGATTCTTTATGTTTATGTCTTTGAATTTGTTTTCGGTAGAATTCAAAGAGTTCATAGAATAATCGATGAAAATACTGAGAGAGACCCAGGAAATTTGACACATTTTGTCTTATATCTCCAGAAATTGAAATCGTATAGAGCCAAAATTTTGCACAATGTTGCAAAATACTACAATTGACGTTAGTACAAGTTTTTGTTGCAATCTGATGAATATTTCACGAAAAAAAAATTTTTTTTTCGAAAAAATTAAAAGAAATATTTTTTTAAAAATTACCAACATTTCGATCATAACAGAATTTTGCCAAAAGTTGCGCGTTTATATCCTCGAACTGACTACCAAGTTTCGATTCAACATCTTCTTTAGTTCCTGAAATATCAGGGAAATAACCTCAAAATTTTAAATGTCTATAACTCCTAAACCGTCCGGCCGATTTTGCCCGTTAACGAACTTAACCGTCCCATTTTGATCAGAAACCTACCCTGAAAGTTTGAAGTCGATAGGACCTTCGGTGCTCCTGTTATCGTGCCTACGGCCGGAAGTACGGCCGGCCGTACGGCACCCAAAAATCTGACACCGGATTCGTGATCAGGGAGTCCGAATTAGTCTATTAGCCAATTTTCAGCTCGAAATTCGAAAATTACAGACATTTGGACGAAATGATAGGACGATGTTCCCCTAGAACATGCGCCCAAAAAAAAGAATGTAAAACATGGTAAGTTTTTGCATATGGTTCATAAGGAATTATTTATTTATCACTGGAGAGACAAACGATGGCCGATTAGTTGAAATAAAGAGGTTTCCGATACAAATTCGAATCAAAATTCGCCATCTATTTAGGAACAACCTGTAACTTTTTTCTCTTGCATATTAGGGTAGTAAAATCTAAAACATGGTTTAAGTAACAGTTCCTGAAAATTTCATCTTTTTGGCGTGAAGGGAAAAGAAATAGCTGAAAATTCAAGACGAAAAACAGTTTTTTGTGAATAACTCAGAAAATATCCACTTTAGGGCAAGGGTGTGATGCATACACTCACATTATTTTTTAACGTAGATTCAATATCTGCCATAAAAAAATGGGGTTCTAATTTGAAAAAATTGATTTTTCACGATTTTGTCATCCCTAACTTTGAAAGCGATTTTTTCACCCCCTGTATCATGAATCGCGATTTCGATTTTTAAAGTGGATACATCAATCTTACATCTTGAAAAATCCCAAAAATGAAAATTTTCCATCCAAAAACCTCGAAGTTATTCTTGTTTCAGCGGAGCTCTATTTTCGATTTTTTTTTCGAATTTTCCCGCTCAGAGAGAATTTTCCAACCAAAACTGAAAAATGTTACATCAAAATAACTTGAAATTTTCTAAGGAATCTATTTCTGCAATGAAAAAATGGTGTTCTAATTTGAAAAACGGAAGTTGACGTCATTTCCGGAAAAACCGGAGGTGCTCATGCCTTGAAAATATTTTAGATTTCATCAGCATCGTGAAGTACTTATAAGTGCTGAATTTCATGAAAATACGTTCAGTAGTTTCCCGTATAAATATGGGTGAGGTTCCTCGTGAAAGACCCTGTATCCACTGAATCCACTGCTAACTAAAGCAAGAATAAAAATGTATGATATACTTACTCTAGTTCCACTCCTTCCGCTTTTGGTTTATCGTCTAGAATTCCGAGTCTTCACTCAAACATTTTTCAATTTTTCACGTCGCCATAGCGCGGAAGAGGAAAAGAAATAATAATACATACTACCAATATATTTCACTACATCTGAATTCAAGTGTTTTTTCATAGTTTATATTTTTGCGCGTATGTCCTGCTGGGGAACATCGCGTTATCATTTTGCCCAAATGTCTGTAATATTCTTTTCGAATTTTTTGCCGAAAATGGTCGTCAATTGATTGGGTTCGACTTCCAAGAATTCGATGAAGAATTTGAGGTCAAATTTGATTCTGTCCGGCCGGCCGTTGCAACGATAACTTGAGAACGGAAAGCGTAGCGACCCAATACGACGGACAATTTTGATAATGGGCATAATCGGCCCAATGGTTTCAGAGTAATAATTTTATTTTCAACCAATAAAAATCCGGTTGAATTGAAACTTCGTGATAGTTGACTTGAAATTTTCATTGAATGTGACATTTGAGTTTATTTATAGGAATAATCGGCCAAACGGTTTCCGAGTTATACCCATCTGAAATTTGGTTGTTATTTCCTCAATAACTCGAAAAATACAGAAGCGATCCAATTCAAACATGATTATAAGTTGTGGAATGCCAACGCGAACATTTTTGCGAAATTTCGTGAGGATCGTATCACTAGAAAATTTTTAAAAAATTCTATATATCAGAAACTATTCGTCGGACATCGCGGAAATTTTGCGAGAGCCTTCAGAACCTAACTTTACTGCCAAGTTCTTTTGAACACGGTCGGATCTATATTGTTGGAGATCTGAGCAGCCTTGTGTGAGTTCAGTAGCTGGATGGGTGACCGTTGCCTCGATAAATTTCGAACGAAAGGAGATAGGGACTTGAAATTTTCAGGCTAGGTTGCTCATCCGAATGGGAGGGTTAAGTTCGTTTTTGGGCATAATCGATCCAACGGTTTCGGAGTTATACCCACCTTCAATATAATTTCCTCGATAACTCGAAAAATATAGACTCGATCGAATTGAAGCTTGATAACTAGTTGTAGAATATCGACATTAAGACGTGTGTAAAATTTTATGAGAACCGTACCGTACCGTAATTCCGAAAAAATAAAATTCAAGCACTGACGTGAAGTTAGGAGCTTTTGGGCGTATGTACTATTGTCCATTCTCCTGACTTCACGTCAGTGCTTGAACCAATTTTTTTATAGAATCTGTTCGACTTCAATTAATAGGTACAAAGTTTTTCCTCACAGAGAAGTTGATATAGGATATTCATATTTTCGAATATGGCTCGTAAATGGGACAGTTTTGTACAAAGAATCTACAACACATATTGGGTGCTTTCGCTCCTGCAGTGCGGGTTAATAAAGGGGGTTTGTGCTCCTTTCTTGGCAAGTGTGTTGGCCCTCTCATTTCATTTAATTCCCGCGTGACCAGGAACCCAGGCTAAAGCAACCCTGCTGTGTGACGACCTTTTCTCCGGAGCAGTGTAACTTACTTTCCAAAACTTACTCGGGCGCCAGTTGCAATGGGTTTTGCAAAGTTACAACTCCTTGATAGAATCGATCACTGAAATATTATTCCCTGGGTAACCTTTAAACAGTTGGATAAGAGTTCGGTTTGATCTAAGGTGTTAGCGATGAAATAGTATACCTTTCTTTCACTGAAAAGACTCTGACACTGCACAATAATAATCAATAAAACTCACACAGCTTATGTACAACTTTATTTACAATATTCACACAGTTTCCAAATCAGAATTAACAGTTATATACAGTGCCAGAGTAGAGAGGTATGAGGAGAAAATCAAAACAATAAAAAGTTGTCAGCAGATGAAAACAAATTCAGAGTCACCAGTGCCCAGAAGTAGAACGTCCACCTTGTATATCAGTCGGACTGAAAATCAATGTAAAAGAATGTGATATACAAAGTAGTGCCCAAGAATGAAATAAAACCGTATGCTGCAGTATGCCCAACCAGAAATGTAGGGGCCACCCTGTATATCAACGTGACAGAAAAGTATCGGAATTATCAAAGTATGATATACAAAGCAGTGCCTACGAAAGTGACTTAATAATGGAGACCGGTGTGACTGACTACGGAAATATGATCCAGCCTGTATTATCACAGATTACCAGATAGTGCAATCGACAGTTGGCGGGAAGCACGTAGGTTTGACCTTCAGATTTACTACCCATGAAGACGTAGTAAAATGACAGAGAGAAATGAACTACGTTCTCGCTCTTTACACAAATTCTAACCTCAACTTCACAAATCACTAATAATCATATTCCTTTTATTTCTTGCACATACGCTACAAACTGCATCTTAAACGTCTTCATTACACTTTATAAAATTCATTAAATTAATCCCACTTGAGTTACAAATTTTCGTACATAAGCTGAGTATTTTAGCTAACCTTTCCGTTTGTTGTTATAAATTTATGAATGAACGTCGTTCTGCCTCTACCATAGTTGCGATTGGCCGAGAGGTCACGTGATCATATATCTGCGATTTTATTGGCACCCCCAAATAGTTAGGAGCTAGGAACTACACTGATCAACAATTGCTAGGGATCACTTATGAACTTCTCTTCATTTGTATTTTTTTCAAGTTATCTCGTGAATATCTGTACATTATATGTTCTCTAAGGAAAAATTAAGATGTTTTGAGTTGATTATATCAAATTTTTCCTCACTTCATCGGCTCTTGTTCACAAAATCGATTATTATCTGTAGGCTGTTACATGTGGAGTGAAAAGCAATGTGGTATTTGTTATTAAATCTGTTTTTTTCTCTCGTTCAAACACATAAGGTGACAATAATTGAAGAAATGAGAACAATATTAGCTTATCAGTCATGCCGAGAAGACGTTTGGCTCCTGTGCAACTGGACCAAATCATACGGTGGATACAGGAAGGTTTGTCCCAGCGAGAAGTGTCCCGGCGGTTGAATGTTTCGCAAAGTGTCGTGAGTCGGGCTTGGAATAGGTTCATCCAAAACGACTCAGTAGCTTATGTTCATGGGGGAGGTCGGCAGCGCAGTACAACAGCTGCCCAAGATCGTCTTTTGGTCCTCAATGCTAGGAGAAATCCCGCTTACCCGGCGTCGCGGCTCAATAGATCACTGAGAGTTGCAACAGGAGTTCTAATTTCGAACCAGACTGTAAGACGACGACTACATGTTCGTGGTTTGAGAGCACGTAGGAGGGTACAATATCCCCGTTTGAATAGGGAACACCGGGTTCATCGACGGCAATGGGCTGAGGAGCACCGCAATTGGACAGTTGAAGATTGGAGCCGATGTTTATTTACGGATGAGTCTAGATTTCGTTTGGTCAACTCCGATGGACGTATTCTTGCTTGGAGGGAAAGAGGTCGAAGGTATGCAGAACAGTTTATGGTACCCACAACAGCTTTTGGCGGAGGTTCTATATGTGTATGGGGAGGCATTTGTTTGAACCAACGCACAGAGTTGGTTGTTCTGCAGAACACCACAATGACCAGCCAGAGATATCACGATATGATTATTGAACCCATAATTGTTCCGTTTGCGGCTGCCTTGGGCGAGAATTTCATTTTAATTGACGATAATGCCCGTCCACACCGTAGTCGTCTGGTTAATGAAGCGCTAGAAACTCATGCTATTGATAGGATGGACTGGCCAGCTCGCTCTCCAGACATGAATTGCATCGAACATGTCTGGTCTGAGATGTCTAGACAATTGTCAACCTTAGAACAACCGATCAATAACCTGGAGGACCTTTCTAACGCTTTACGGGATATTTGGACGAATTTGCCCCAAAATTTTATAAATCGTTTGATTGAAAGTATGCCTCGTAGGATAGAATGCTTGAGACGAGCTCGTGGGGGGCCAACTAGGTACTAGCTTAACCGAAACTTCAGCCTTCTTGTGGTGTCATCATAAAATTTTTATGTTATTCAAACACAGAATTTTGAGTGTTCCTAATAAAGTCTTTTTTCTCTCCAACTTTCCATTTTTTCATTCTTTTCTCAAGTGAACCATATTATCAACTGAAAATACTCTGATATCTGACTAAATTTATAATCTTGGAGCGAATAATTCAGAAATAAATTTAGAAAAAGTAAGTGATCCCTATCAATTGTTGAGCAGTGTATTTGGGGGTGCCGAGAATTCCATGGTCAACATTACGCATCACTGCGAATGAAATGTGTCGGTATTATGTGACAGTACTAAAATATGATATACGAAGCGGTATCGGTGAATGCAAGTCGATAATGTATGATGTCAAGAATAATCAGTAAAATGAGGACCATCCTGTATATCAATGTAAATGAAATGTCTCGGTAAAAGTTGACCGTACTGAATATGATATACAAGGCAGTAGCGGTGAATGCAATTCAATAATAGATAGTTTCAAGAATTAACAGTTAAATAAGGTCCACCCTGTATATCAATGAGACTGAAATGTATCGGTATGGGTGGCGTAAGGACACAGTAACAAAGCCTACACAGAACAAAACTGGTTCTCCTAACTCAGGGCAAGCTCTTAGAGCTTATGAGGGGTCTCCTTGTGGAAGACCCAGGAGGATCAGTATAATAATAATAATAATAATAATAACAATAATAATAATGGGTTGGCCGTACTAAAATATGATATGCAAAGTAGTTCCTGTGAATATAATTCAATAATAGATAGTTTCAAGAATTAACAGTTAAATAAGGTCCACCCTGTATATCAATGAGACTGAAATGTATGGGTAAGAGTCAAATATACAGAAATATGATATACAAAGCAGTACTCAAACCCACCACAGCGTGCTCACCAGGTATTAACACTTGAACAAACTACACCTGTAACTGAGTCTATTTCTCTACACTACCCTCAAAAATGAATGAAAATAAACATAATGATTCTACGGAAAAATATAAACTAAAAAGACATTTCTTAAAACTCTCAAAACTGAAACTAGAAAAACTCGGAAAAATCAAAGAATCTCGGAATGAAGCGGAATTAATAGTAGAAAAGAATTTCGGAAAGAACAAGACTACGGAAATCAATCAATTAATGAAAAATCTTGGAATTAATTAATATCGGAATGAATGCCCCAAATTGCTGCGCACAGCGAATTTATAGGCTCGGTTTGTGCGTACGTCATGTGTCGTGATTTTGGGGAGATTTTCCTAAGAGGGGAGCCAGAGGGGCCTACGGATTGGTCAGACACCATTTTCCTAATTTCACTATTCTTCAAGAGCGCCTCAGAAACAACGTCGTTAAAATTCATACCATCCTTCCTTGTCCGATTCGAGCATTAGAAAAACACGTCAACACGTGGAAGAAAATTGCATGCTACAGATAATCGGGAATCACGGTCGACATACATGTTTTCTACATAGGATGGAAGTTGAGTTTGAATTATAATAATTCGAATTATAACTTATCATTCCGCTGAACGGAAAATGAATAAATTAAATTCTAAGGACTCTGACGGGCTCTTTGTTGAATGAATCGAAATAAATTCGAATAGTTCGACTGGTAATAATTATTCGTTCTGAATTCTGAATGGGATAATGAATAATGCAATTTTTAGGAAATTTATAGTAACGAAAGATTACTTCGTTACAGTTGTTCTTGCCAACTTCATTAAGTTTTCTTCGGCACGCCCATATTAGCTTGGACTCGATAACATGGGAGCTCAGAGCTTTAATAGCAGCTTGACTATCAGAGTGGAATGCTATATGATATATCTGATAGTTTCTTTCTAGGTTTATTTCCACGCATCTTTCGATTGTAATTATTTCTGCCTGAAAGACGCTCGGATAGGAGCCTAGCGATAGTGAGCATTTGGTGCCTGCTCCATATATTCCAGCGTCAACTCCTGTAGTGGGTTTTGAACCGTCTGTGTACCATTTAATGCCATTTTTTTCAAGAACTTGAGTGGTGGATTCCCTGTCCGAACTTCCATTCTTTAATATCTCCATTAAAGGATACTGTGGGAGGTATACTCATTATTGAAAGGTTTTTTTCTGGGTTTTCTCTCCCAAACTCTGAAAAATATCTATAAAATAAGAATTAATTATTTTGTGATTTGCTTCTGCGTGAGAAACACAAGATATTCGTCAGAAGCAATCAATTGAACAATGTTGCCTAACAAACAACAACGAAACAACATCAACGAAGAAACAACTATATCGTAACGTTTCGGAGTCTATATCAGACTCCTTCGTCTGACGCTTAATGAAAATCTTTAGAATTATTTAGTTGATAGCTATTTTGTGAAATTCAAGAATTGAATTATTTTATAGATATTTTTCAGAGTTTGGGAGAGAAAACCCAGAAAAAAACCTTTCAATAATTTAATATCTCCGTTCAAAAAGTGGGATCTTACAGCTGGAAGTTTCCTTCTCCGAGTAAATGGAATCACTGTGGCCTTGTTGGGGTCTATGCTCAGCCCCACTGACAAGCACCACTCCTCGATAATTCTAAGGCCCTCCTGTAGTAAGTCACACAAGGTGCCCTCAAATTTACCTCTGACTATTAGGACTATGTCATCGGCATAGCCTATACACCCGAAGCCGAGCTCCGTTGGCCTGTGGAGGAGAACGTCCACTACTAGGCTCCAAAGAAGGGGAGACCTTACTCCCCCTTGAGGTGTTCCACGAGTGGCTTTAACAGAAGTGGTCTCATTACCCACCTGTGTCTCGGCTATCCTCGTCGACAACAGCTCATACATCCATTTTATAATGGTTTTATTTTTTATTCACTCCTCGCCTTTCCAGTGCTTATTTCACAGACAAATGTGTTGTGTTGTCAAAGGCCCCAGATATATCCAGGAATGCACAAATTGTGATTTCTTTGTTCTCCAGAGTTCTCTGGATGACTTCAGTCAGCTTATACAGAGCAGTCTCTGTAGATTGGCCTGCCCTATAGGCATGCTGACTTTTATGAACTGGAATGCTCTCCGGATTCTCCGTTATTATGTAGTTATCCACTATACCTTCTCCATCGTGTTAAGTAGAAAAGATGTCAAACAAATGGGTCTGAAAGATCGAGCATCAGCCTTTCTTCCCCATTTTCTGGAATGAGTGTTACTTCCGCCTTTCTCCATTTACTAGGTACTTGACCCAAGGATATATGCTTCTCATGATTTTCAGCAGATGGGGAAGAATCTCATCCTCACCTTTCTGGAGGAGTGCTGGAATTAACCCACCCACTCCTGGCGACTTATATTCGATATTATTAACTTCTACGAACAGTATGTAGCAATACTTATCATTATTTATCAGTAATGCAAATTTCACCACTTTAATTTTTTCAATCATTTGATCTTTGATGTCCCTCGTAGAATCGTTTGATTCTACGACTAATTGTTTAATTGGACAAGGCACATTTAAAATCAGCTTCTGTCTACAGCAGGTGGTTCTATAAGTACCTCTGAGATGGTATAAGACTCCCGGCCAAATGAGCAGATTTTGGCCATTCACGAACTCCTTTCATTAGACATTTCGATGTTTGCCTTCCAAATTTCAGGTCCTGGAGATATTTCCTAAAGTTATCTTGCTTACACACAGCCGTCCCGAACTACAATCAAATTTGGATAATAGGTTGAGATCATGTTCGGTTAAAAAATCGACATCAACATTCAGGCATTTGGGCAGAACTGGAGCGCCCTGTTACAGGCGCACAAAATAGCTTCACTTTGTGTTATATTTATTTGAATACATATTTCGTACTAGGTGCAAGGTATAGTTGTGTAGTTGATGTATAATTTTCCTCAGAATTTATTCATTTTTATTTGCCGTAGAACTCTAGAAAGTCATCTAGACGCCATCACTTGTGCCTGTTTCACTCCAGACTGTGCGCTAATCGCGACGACCTGTTTTAACGAAGATTTTAGGCTGTGGAATTGCTGTGATAACTTCAAATTGATTCATGTAGAAGAAGACGTCCATACTACTGGTATTCAAAGCTGTGATTTTTCTACAAACTTAGAACCTGTCCCTAACATATCAATGACTGATCAGCAAACTTATCTGTTTGCCACATGCGGAAACGACAGCGTTGCCAAACTTTGGTGCATCACGGTACCTAAGGTAAGAGAAATTCCCTTTTTGCAATCGATATTCGTACGGACGTCAAAGGGTATCTTCACAATATTAATAAATACTTTTTTTCTCGACCTCTATGAAAATTTTACGTACTAATTTGCGGCCGTAAAATCGACTATTATTGAAGGCAAGTACTTTGCTGACGGGAAAGTACTTTCTCGTCCGCAAAATTACGATGTGGTCACTATGAATACGGCATGATACGGTTCAATACAAACATAAGTGTAAGGCTAGCCGCATATTGAGGACAGTCCAGCACAGCACCGCATAGCCTAGCCTAGTAGAAGGCCATACAGAGTACTCTGTTACTACGTTGCGTAGGCTTCTGCTCGGCTACTTCCAATATGTGGCGTACTATTCAATTGCATTTGTTTCAAAATCCTCTACTAGGCTATGCTGGGCTGCCCTCAATATGCGGCTAGCCTAAGAATGACTGTTAGTGCTGTGGTCACTATGGATACGGTTCAATACAAACATAAGCGTATGTGTCATTTGCTATTGTGAAATTATTTGAGAGGTCCGAAATTCATAAAAATATGTGGAGGTTGACGAAAAAAGGTAATATAAACCTCGGCGAAAAACTGTCTGTTGTCTCGCCTGCTTGCTATCCGCGGCAACGCCTCCGATAGCAATTTGCAGGCTCGACTATAAAAGACAGTTTCTTGTCCTTGGTACATAAATAACTATTTTCGAATGTATTCAAACAATGATAAATATTCAATCAAATCTAACATGCAAATCTGAATTCACCGAAGAATTCTTGAAACATTGTAAAAAGGAACTGGTAAGAGATATTTTAGGTTTTTAAATGTATGATACAGAAATAACAAGGAACAAGAATTGTAGGTGGAGGACAATGGTAACGGCGGCTATTGTGGAATATACAGGGTGAGTCTTTGAGTTGTGCATTAATTTTAACCGAAGATTCCCCTCGTCAAATAAAACACTTTTTGGCGCTCTAGTTCCTCGGAACTGAGTGCTTATCAATTTGCCCAAATGTCTGTAATTTTGGAATATTTCGATGAAAATGGTCTTAAACGATTTGGTTCGACTCACTGATCAAGAATCCGTGGTCGGAATTTATTCTGTCCGGCCGGTCCGGCCGGCCGGCCGGCCGGCCGGCCGGCCGGTCCGGCCGGCCGTAGGCACGATAGCTCTCGAACGGAATGAGCTAGAGAGTTGAAATTTTCAGAGTAGGTTTGGGGGATGAATATCTCGGCTAAGTTCGTTATTGGGCAAAATCGGACAGACGGTTTCGGAGTAACAAAAAAAAAAAAATTTTTTTACGAAACAAATTCCAAATCAAATTTTTTTTAATAAGCAGTTTTATCATAAGAATCCATTCATATCATTTTCAACTCTAACAAGCTAATACTTTCGGAGATATGATTTTTTAAAATTTCAATGTAGATCGTATTTCACAGATTGATATAATTATTATTCTATGTATGAATTCTCATAATGTCAACTAAATCGATACAAGTTCTCGAAGTTCCGACCTCGGGAATTTTCCTTGCTAAAAGTCTGTCTGAGAAACGTCAAAATGAATCCGTTAGACGGGGTGCGGGAAATTTTTCGCAACGAAATGGCCGTTCTAGGCAGTTTTCGGGACTGAACGTTGACGAGAAGCGAAGATAAGGGTAAAAAACGGTCAAATAAACCTCCATGTGGCGATTTTATGTCGAAAAGTGAAAATTAAGAATATCTATCCGCGGTTAGTACCGACGTTTTATTCTAATACCGGAGATCGAGAGGATCCTTCGAGGAGTCCGATAGTGTAGATGTATAGATAGTGGATATCTCGGTTTCGGACGAGGGAAGGCGGGTTCGAAGCCCATCAAGGGAATTATACTTTTTCGTGTTTTTTTTTCAATTTTTATCGCAATATTAACTTCGAATAACGGTATATCTGCCGACTTTAAGTAAGGGTGTTTTCCTTTTTTTTTTCTGAGCATATATCGCTGAAAATAAACCATTACTATACGGGGTGTTCTTTTTTTCACGGCACAATTTGCCACGATTGAATTGATTCGTGCCACAAACAAACCGTTATCTAAATAGGAACCTTGGATGGATTCTTATAATGTATTTTTCGGAAATCTCTATACAGGGTGTTTTTCTTTTAATGTCAATTGCAGATTGCTGTTTTTAACGCTATGAACATACCCTTTCATTTTTTCGTGTTGGAAAATATACTTTCGAGGCATACATCGTTGGAAATAAACCATTACTATACAGGGTGTTCATTTCCTCGCGGCATCGATTATTTTCAAATGCAAGCGTTTTAAGTAAAATGTCACTTCGAGATTTCTATCGCGAGGAGAATTCTCAACTTTGTAAAACCGTTGCGAAATGATAACCGCTGCTATACAGGGTGTCTTAAGAAATATGTCAACTCCGAAACTTTACGTGTATGTATTTCAGTGGAACCCAAGGCGGCTCAGATTCACAATTGGACCCTGTAGGGGGCGCTAAAATCGATGTATAGGAACTCGGAAACAGGCGGATCGATTTTGATGAAACTCTGTGATTTTCTTTCGGCGTATCTCTGATTCACAATAGCATCCTGTAGGGGCGCCCCGATCGATCTATAGGAAACGGCTCGAACGATTTCGATTAAACTTTGTGTGCGTATTTGAATGGGCCTCAGAGTCACAATAGGAACTCGGTAGATAGCACTGTGTTCGGTTTATAGACTCTCGAGAACGACCGGACCGATTTCGTTGAAACTTTCTGTGTGTGTGTGTCTGAGGAAGTCTCGGAAAAATGTAGATCTACCGGAAAATGTAGATCTATCGGAAAAATGTAAATCTACCGGAAAAATGTAGATCTGCCGGAAAAATGTAGATCTACCGGAAAAATGTAGGTCTACTGGCTAGGTAGATCTGCGGGCCCACTAGTTATTATTCTATCTATGAATTCTCATAATGTCAACTTGACAGAAGGGAATATTGTAACTTCAAAAATATTGGGGTTGAAATACTCGTATTTTAGCGATGCAACGGGGACCTCAACCGAAAATGTTTGAAAATATTACGTAAATATTGAAAGCATAATTCTGTAGTTTGGTGAACGTAGATCAGGAAATTTTTGATCGATTACAAGGTAATTTATTATTACTTATCTAATAAACCATTATTTGAATTGAATTTCCCTTATGATGCAGTGATATCATATGAATACATTGATATAATTCACAACTCTGAGAAACCAATACCAGATATAATTTGTCTGTTTGTTTCATTTACCATTTTTCCAAATTCGGCTCTGGTAAAGAGATATACGCTGTTGAAATTTCAAAAAAAAATCAGATTTTTATTTCATTTTTGACATAGATATTCCGAATTGAATACATTTTGGGGCGAAGTTTTCTATAACTATGATACAAAATTTCCAATCAACAGTTTTTTCCTACTTCCACTCGTTTCCTAGTTATAGACTCGCGAATTAAAAAAACTATGAGAAGTTAGCATAAAGAAAGCAGATTAAGTTTAGCTTAAGTTATTATATGAATCTACAATAATTTTAGAAAAATAAAGTATTCTTTATCATTTCTCCCAAAACGTACCGTTCTCATGATATTCTTCTTTGAATGATATAAAGTCTGATGAAAAATCCAGAAATTTCACTACATTAATGAATCCGCCCCTGGATAAGGAAAAGGAACCCTCAATCAAAACCAGAGATACATATACCTCCATATCTCTGATCAAAACTGAAATCCACATTGCCATCGTTCATAGATTATTATTTTGATTGAAAATTTCATAAAACATTTAATAGGTGTTAAAGGATTGAGTTCTATTAATAAACATGTATGTAATAACTTACGTTTGTTCACAAGTTCTTGATTCTCTTTTGGAAACAAAAATAATTCGAAGCCTAAAGACTTACTGTTTTGAACAATCCTTTGAAAGCAATCAAATATTTCACTTAAGAATAATATGTATGTGAAATTTATATTCAAATCAGGATCAGGATGTACCTATCTACTCAAATAAAAATATGGTCGATTCTGCCGAATTGATATCAGCTCTTAGTAATCCCTGATTCCATTTCAAATACCTACTTACGTCTCTCATATTTTAGAATGTGTATAAATTATTATTTCCTAAGATTCAGATAGCTCACCTTTGAAATTTAATGATTTATTTTTATAATATTCGTACAACCAGACTCCTAAATAGGCCATCTCCATTGTTAGATATCCGCCGTATTCACAAAGCATTCAATTTAAGGATAAATATGAATCGCAACCTCAGTTATTGTGAAAATTAACGTGAATCAGGCCTGTTTCACCACCGTTAAATACGTTAACTGAGGTTGCGATTCAAATTTATCCTTAACTGAGGACCTCATTTAGGACTTAACGGAGATTAAATACTTTGTGAATACGGCGGATAATCTATTAATCTTTATAAAACTTTGAATAAGTCAAAAACAATTTAATGAGGATGGAAAAAACGAATAAAATATGATGATTCATGGCGATTTCCATTGACCCGCTCGGAGCACTCGAAATCGATCTCATCTGTCATGCATCTGTCCAATTGAACCGAATAATATCTGTCAAATATGACTCCGAGTGATCCGAGCGTGTCAATGGAAATCGCCATTAGTAAGACTGTGCAAAACACAATGTTTCGCCCTACATCAGTTGATTTTTATCATTGCATCTCACTCTTATGTTGGAGTCAATGCCTCTCTCTATTAGCTCTTCTTCTACTTATTATTAGATCATTGCTATGGAGTTCGATCATCGATTATTAGTGTTCTGTGCTGCGATTTACAGTGAGGTTGGAATTGGAATAATATGAATTAATTAATTTTCAAGTATCAATAAAGATATATAGAATATTTAAGGATTTTTCTTAATAGAAGATCATGAAATTGTGTATATTATTATAGTGGAAACAATTGGGTAATGAAGTATCGAATGGATAGAATAGGTATCAAGTTGAAGTTCACTTTTTTAATATTCAAGAATTGAAGAAATTTTTTGTTGGAAATGTTGCATGAAGGGCGAAATCATATTAATTGCGTGAGTAAATGAGTTTTCTGAAATAAATTCAGTGAATTTCAAGCATCAGATGATACAGATTTGGTCAATATACAATACGAGTTACACAAAGAGTAATCTGTGCTCAACGTACAAAGAAAATTCAGGGGAGTATCAGCCCATTGTAAAGTCTTTAAACGCTTATAACTTTTTACCTGAGCCGAATCTGGAAAAATGGCAAATGAAAAAAGTGTTTTATTCGATGAGAGGTATATCTGGTTAAAATTAATGCACAACTTAAAGACTCACCCTGTATACTGGCTCCACAAAAGTTCAGAAATTTTGTGACCGTTTCAAAAGTGGCCGACTTTTCTTTACCAAATGTTCATTTATGGGAAATCAAATGTTTACCCTCTTATTTTTAAATAGTTTTTTTGCTCCTAGCTTGATAACTTTTTCAGTTTCAGGCAAATTCTTACCATTCGCGTTTCAGAGAACTTTGATTCAAAATCTGATAATTTGTTTTGCAATAATGCCTAGACGTGAACTTAGTGCAGATGAAGCCGATAGGGTAATTGATATGATCGACACCGGACATAACCAGAGAGGTATTGCGAATTTCTTCAACTTAGTGAAAGCGAAGTTCGCCGGCCGTCCATCGATATCGAGAAACTGGAAACGTGACCGAAAAACCGAGAAGTGGACGCCCAAGATCACTCCTGCACAAGATCAGTTTCTTACTGTGTCTTACTTTGAGTACTTGTCGAATCATGCAACAGCGCCTGTTGAACGCTACTGGTGTTTTAGTTTCGATTGAACCAGTTCGTCGAAGACTTCGAGACGTTAATGTACATTCTCGAAGACTTTTGAAGATTTTACTAACTCAACATCTTATAAGACTTCGATTAGAATGGGCCAATGAGCACGTGAATTTGAACGATCAATGGAGGTCTTTATTGTTTACAGATGAGTCGAGATATGGACCCATCCTCTGGTGCCCAGAAATAGCAGATCGGCTCAGGAAGTTCATCCGTTCAGAGGTAGTACAGTTACTGTTTGGGGAGGCATTTGTTTCAATGGTCGTACAGAATTGTTGGTGCAGAAATGAATGCGCAGATTTACATGGAGCAAGTCATTGGCAATATTATTCCTTTGTTTCATGCTGCTATTGGGTCAAATTTCTTATTTTTGGACGATAATGCGCCACCCCATTGTACGAGAATTCTCGATGACGCTCTGGTAATCCATGGTATTCCACATTTAGCCTGTACCGTGCATGTCCTCAGCTTCCATTGCATAGGAAGCCGAATGGAGGGAAGAGACGAGATTGGATACGCGTCAACTCGGTGTGTCAAAGCGTCCGCACACGGACAAACTGAATCGAGGCGATTCCAATCTCCAGAATCACTTCACTACACTCCGTTTCCGTGGAGCCATGCCCGTACGATTACTGCAATTGTACTTCCAGCGTCTCCAGCCTCCACAAATCACCCGACCGGCCTGGAAGCAGAAAGATGGAGTGGTTCGTACGTTGCTTACGCCATGGAGGTACTATTTCCAAAGTGAGAAAGTCATTAAAACTAGACTCACATCCTACATTCCTACCAGTTTGGCTTTAGAGAAGGTAGATCAACACAAGGAGCCCTGGCATGTCTGACAGGAGCCATTTATGAATCACTCAATAAGAATCATGCCTCCCTATGTATATTTCTTGATTTGGCGAAAGCCTTTGATTCGGTGGATCACGAAGTCCTGTTGTATCGTTTGGCTGAAGTTGGAGTGATTGGGACAGGTCTCAGTTTATTCAAAAGCTACCTGACTAACAGGAGGCAGGTTGTGAGGGTCAAGAATGAGTATAGTGATTCAAAATACTTAAGATATGGTGTCCCACAGGGGACCATACTCGGACCCATTATCTTTACTGTGTACATCAATGATTTATCGGAGTTGAACAAGGTGGGACAGATTCTTGGTTATGCGGATGATATGGCAATTCTATATAGTGCAGAAAATTGGGCAGATATGAAGATGATGGCTGAGAGAGACTTTCTACAGGTCAAACAATGGATGGAGCAAAACAGACTCACAATAAATTTCGACAAGACTCATTTTATCCCTTTCGTGTGTGACGGAAGGTCTCTGCCCAATTTTGGACCTCTTGTGATACAGGACGAAGGAGACCATATTCGAATACAGCCTGTATATCAGTGCAAATACTTGCGAGTGGTAATTGATTCATTTCTCAGGTGGAATGGACATATAAATTACTTGGTTGGAAAATTGAGGGGCCTGGTTCGTAGATTCAAGTATTTGACTGGGATTTTGGATGTTAAGCATATGTTGATTTTTTATCATTCTCTTGTGGAATCCCAACTTGGATATGGCATTATAGCTTGGGGGGCCGCATATAAAAAAGAAGCAACAGGCTTGTTGTTCAACAAAAGTGGACAATAAATATTTACACTCCGAATAGTTTTTGAAACCATATAAACAATAAATCAACACTGTTATATGATTCGCAAATCATTTCTGAACCTTTCCACACCTATTTAGAGTGTATCCTTTCGAAATTATACAAAATTCAATTAAATAATATCGAACTTATCGGACATTCATCTCGGATTTCAAAATCCGGAATTTTACTCAGCATCCGACTGAACTATGGAATACAGGCCATAGTATAACTGAAAAATTACTCGGGGTGGGAAAAACGAATTATGGGGGATCTCCTGGAAAAAAAACTGAAGACGAAAGTTTTCTTGAATGTGCCTCAAAACCGGAATCAACCTATCACCTGAGTCATTTCCCGCTATAAATCGATCCTTCTCCCAGTCTGACTCGTTTAACCCATTACCTCCCATAGTACTCATTAGAGTACACTTCAAACTACACTCTACTAATGCCATCGCTTGAAATTTTTTCAAGATATAATAATCGGGTTGTGTTTTACAATTAAGCTGGTTCCAGTAATTCTGAGGTTTTGTTATAGATGTGACAAATCACAATATTATCATTTGAATTGTCTCTTGAAACACGTCTTGACTTGTTCCTCTTTTTCAAAGTGTTCATTTGATGTGTCTATTGTGAGATTACTCATTTGGTTCTACTTTTCTTATGAGCAGGCACGTATGTGAGTTATAAATACAAATTTCTTAGATAATTATTCATATACTTATAAAAAAATTAAGAAAACGTTTATGTACCAACTCGTTTGGGTACAGTGGTAGAATATGTATACTAAGATTATAAATTTCATTTTGACTGAAACTCGATATGGATTTAAATTTTGGCCAATTTCTACCAGATCTTTCTACGTGAAACGTTTCAAGACTTTGAAGAGGGAGAAGCAATGGAAAATATTGTTTCCTTGAACCTGGTACTTGAATCTGGCATTATCATCATTCCTCCTGAAATCGAGCTTGAAGTAGATACCCAGACCGATGACGAAAAATTTTATAATGGGGAAAGAAATACTTCTAACACTTCTAATTATATTCCTTATGAGCAGGCACGTATGTGAGTTATAAATACAAATTTCTTAGATAATTATTCATATACTTGTAAAAAAATTAAGAAAACGTTTATGTAGGTACTCGTTTGGGTACAGTGGTAGAATATGTATACTAAGATTATAAATTTCATTTTGACTGAAACTCGATATGGATTTAAATTTTGGGCCAATTTCTACCAGATCTTTCTACGGGAAACGTTTCAAGACTTTGAAGAGGGAGAAGCATTGGAAAATATTGTTTCCTTGAACCTGGTACTTGAATCTGGCATTATCATCATTCCTCCTGAAATCGAGCTTGAAGTAGATACCCAGACCGATGACGAAAAATTTTATAATGGGGAAAGAAATACTTCTAACACTTCTAATTATATTCCTGGTGAACTAGAACTTCAGTCTCTACTGAATTTCCTTCGTGCAAAGTTGCCGCTGAACCACGAAAAAAACTGGATCGGGAGGATAGTTCTAGTTCAGATAACAATGTTCCGCAATCATCATTGTTTCCCAAGAAATCCTAAGATCATTAGAAGAACTGAAGAAAAACCTGAGTGGACTAGGTTCTCAAAGCTACGTAGTGTCGTTTGCAATACGAAACGACATCATTTCAGCCAATCAAAGCTAATAAACTAAACTTACCCTAACCCCTACCAATTCAATTTTAGTTGGCGAAATTTGTCGCGACACGTCCCCTTTGAAATTGAATTTTCCCAACTTCACGATGATCAGGTAAAAAAATCTGGCAGCCAGCGGCCAAAACATGTGGTGGGAGTGGGGATTGTTGCGAACGACACTACGTAGCTCTGAGAACCATGCTCAATGATTATGTCGAAATTAGTAGTAAGGCGACAAATAAAGAAGAAAGAAAGACGAAAATGGCAGAAGATGTAAGGGATGATACTCCAATAAGAACTGTTGAAAATTGTTTTCATTCTGATAATAGAAGAAAGTTGATTTTGTTAGTATTCTGTAATAAATAGTTTTATTTTGCGTTTGAACCTTTTTCTCATGGATCCTCCCATTGTACTCAATTGAGTACACCATTTTTTTCTCAAAAATTTGACACGAAAGAATTTTTTTGATATTTTCTCCAGTACTATTGTATCGGAGAGGCACCAAATATAGCAAAAAAATTATGAAAAGAGAAAATAAAATCCGTGGGAGGTAATGGGTTAATCCGCTCGGAAAGGCGGGGTATCAAAGTTCAGTTTGTTACCGAGTAGAATTCGGGAGATCGACAACTAAAATGGTTGTCTTGTAATTTATAATTTTCAAATTATATACATCGGATATTTTTTAGTGGAAACACACAAATCGTTGTGCAAAGGTTCAAAGATTATTGGTGGCTATATTGTGTTGAGTCCTCTACAGGGAAAGGGTGGCATTTTTCGACCTAAAAAAAGTTTTGACTTCAACTTTGTTTTCAGCATATTAAATTATAGGAATATTTCCTCGAGCTAACCACAACGGTTTAGTTGGTTAACTTGATGACGTTATCGTAACATTTTTTTGCGGTACCGGTCAGCTGGGGTAACATTGGCTCAAACTTGTAGCATTGCTATGGTTTTAACGGATCCATATATTTCGACATTGATGATATCAATTTTTAAAGCATCTTACTGTGTCAAACAAACTTTACATCATTAGGCGCTCTGGGAAGTGTTCCCTTTCCTTCAAAACAGCCATCGATTATTCTCTTGCAGTGTGAGCCGTTGCACCATCTTGTTGGAATTAAGTGTCTCCTAAGTCCAAAGTCATCTAACCGTGGAACTAAAATTACTTTTACATGCTTATTGATGGCTCCATACAAATGAAAATGGGCTTCATCAATAAAAAAAAACAATAGCGTCCATCCAAAAAATTCCTGCATAGTTGCCATCTTGTATGGATGGAAATGAAGATCATCATCAAGAATTCTCCTCAAAGAACGATCGGAAATGTCGTACTTGCAGTTTCTCTGAACGTAGTGACCCATATGTAACGATTCATTTCCGGTCCGAGACAGGGGCCAACATTAAAGCGACTCCGAAAGGTTTGCGATCACAGAACATCCGCTCGAAAAATAGGCCTCAACGGTAAACGCACGCACCTCATTGTCCCAACGCATGATGACGAGATCACTAGCGCTCCGCTAAGACATCAACCGACTGAATGGCGAGCATTTTAAAATAGGGAGTTATGCGGCCACACCTTGTAGATAAACTTCATCATTAGTGATGGTGCTCACATGCCTGAAATCCTTTTCAAATCATGAGTGGCATTGAATAATATATGAACATTCCATCAATTATTTTGTTATATTTAAAATTACCGTTCTCATCTCTTAAAAAACACCGTTTATAAGCACCTTAGTCTTAGTCTCCGTAACCAGTGGCCGTTACCAGAATCAATATCAAATTTTGATCTTATATATTAGCACACCTTTCCATTCGGGAGTTTCATTATTTCAAAATTCTTACAGATCAAAGAACTGCCGTCTTATGATGAAGTCAACATAAAGATATGGCGATCTTTATATGGACATGGTGGTAGTTTGACTTCTATAAAATTTTCACCGTGCTTGGGAGAAATAGTTTGCTCTACAGCTACCGATCGACAAGCGAGACTATGGTCGGTATATAGTGGTGAATGCTTATACGTCCTGGATCACAATTCAATTGTTACCACGTGTTCTTTCACTGAGAATTGTACCTTGCTGGCAATCGGTTGCATAGACAAATCCTTGTGGATGTGGAAGCTACCTTCCCAATTGGCAAGTATTTCTTACTATGCCATAGTATTGTGATGCACATCTTATAGAAATATTCCTACTTGTCATAACTCATATGCATTTTGCATGGTGGATTTGCTCATCAATTATATCATTTTAGGTGTTCCAAACTGCCGTAGTAAACAGGATAAAGCATTTGTCGAAGAATCTGTACGATTGGTCGGTTACAGACGTATCCAATTGGTTGGAAACAATAGAGTTGACTGATGTCAAGGTTAACGCGTTGAATGTTTCTTTAGATGGTCGGAAGATAGTAACCTTCACCGAGGAAGAGATATGCTCAGCCTTGGACATAGGTAAATCATAAAACTCTTTAAACACACGTACAATAAGAATCTCATATTTTAATCGACAGGAAAGTTCAATGTTTCCGTCGCAGCAGTTTTACATTTCCTTTTCCCTTCTCCGAACTACTACTTGACACAGAATCAAGTAACCCAGTCAATGACTGGAAGCTTAACTCAACCTGAGTCTGTCTTAAACGCCACAAAACGAGCGACCCAATAGTGAAGCGGTTGAAAACAGAAGTTCAAGGTGCACGGAGTCTGTACGGTTAATTGTGCGCCCAAGCAACCCAGTCCAGTAACCCCCAGTCAGTATCTGAAAGACGTACACTTGAATATGTCTCAAACACCATGAAACGAGCGGCCCAATAGTGTAGTGGTTGAAATACAAGTACAAGTTATATTCACAATAGTTTGAAACCGAAAATAATGTCTGACCAGAAAGTTTAAGTGGCCAGTCGGACCTAGCTCGCTACTCACCAGGCTTATCACCACTTCACTCACTGAAGTTACATTATACCGGTTTATGTCAAGCGGAATAAAACAAAATTTAAAAAAATCTTCTAAAATAATATTAACTAGACTGACAATTCAAAACTGATTCGGCGGATGAAAATAAGACCAAGAAAATTGTCGTGAAATTCAGTACTGGAATTTATTTCCCTGGAAAAATACCGGACTGTAAACTATAATTACTAAACTATAACTATAATTCGCAACCAAAAACTAGAGACCTACGAAAACTATGTGGAGAATGAAGAATTTCGGGGAATCTTGAGTCCAAGAGGGGTTATGCAGCCCTGTCGATTGGTCAATCACCAAGATTATTACATATTACATAATCTTACATCACCTAATTTTGAAAAGTTAAAAAATAGCATATTTAGAGAAGAAGAGACTTTTCATTGCTTGCCTTCTAACTCGCGCGCCATGAAAAGTCACACTTCTAATCCACATAAAATAATAAACAATTACTTTCAAACCGCGACAAATTCAATCATTACAATGCAGCCATATTGAGGTATGAGAAGGAAGGTTTTCTGTTCTATAAATCACTTATTTTCAGTTGGAGACGAAGCAGATGCGTTAGCCAGAGAAATCAGGTGGCTCAAACAGGGCGACTCAAAGGTTCTCAACACGAAGAAAGACGATATCCCTTATGATTTTCTGTGTCCCATCACACATGAAGTGATGGTGGAACCGGTGATATGTAGCGATGGGTTCACGTACGAAAGAAGGGCAATAACGGAATGGTTCATGGCTGGTAAATATACAAGTCCCATGACGAACGAAGCGCTGGCTACGACGGCATATAAGCTGAACAACGACTTAAGGAACGCAATACGTTCTTTTTTCGACATCGAAGAATAGGTTTTCAAGATAGATTCATCAAACAATATGTTACACGAGAAGGATTATGCATGTTGAACTTTCAAAAGGGGTCATCATTTGTGGCTGCGTTTAGAAGCTAACTATTTGGCGTGATTTCTTGAAAGATATCAACTGTTACATCTGCATCAGATCAATAATAGACAAATAGATTCCCTTTCTGAATCGATCTGATGATCTTATCCATACTGATCTGGTAATCGAAGGCTCGAGACCTTATATACACGTCTGGCAAACCGAGCTCTTGGGTGTCACATATCAATGCTATTAACAGAGATAGCTCTACCATATAAAACCCTAATGTACACTAAATCCACCTCCATCCCGTTACCAAATTGTTCGAATCACAAGCAATGCTCAATCCGAACCAGAACCCTTGCGAATGCAAGACACGACATGACTTTTACTAGCGTGGAACGACTGACTAAACCTTGGACTATAGAAAAGAGAGAACGAATAACATATTCCTGACATTGAAACCAAATGAGCACCACATGACCACAGAACCAGGCTCCTTTTTGGCGCTCTAGTTCCTCGGAACTGAGTGCTTATCAATTTGCCCAAATGTCTGTAATTTTGGAATATTTCGATGAAAATGGTCTTAAACGATTTGGTTCGACTCACTGATCAAGAATCCGTGGTCGAAATTCATTCTGTCCGGCCGGCCGGCCAGCCGTAAGCACGATAACTCTCGAACGGAATGAGCCAGAGAGTTGAAATTTTCAGAGTAGGTTTGGGAGATGAATATCTCGGCTAAGTTTGTTATTGGGCAAAATCGGACAGATGGTTTCGGAGTAACAAAAAAAAAATTTTTTTTTACGAAACAAATTCCAAATTTTTTTTAATAAGCAGTTTTATCATAAGAATCCATTCATATCATTTTCAACTCTAACAAGCTAATACTTTCGGAGATATGATTTTTTAAAATTTCAATGTAAATCGTATTTCACAGATTGATATAATTATTATTCTATGTATGAATTCTCATAATGTCAACTTGACAGAAGGGAATGTTGTAACTTCAAAAATATTGGGGTTGAAATACTCGTATTTTAGCGATGCAACGGGGACCTCACCCGAAAATGTTTGAAAATATTACGTAAATATTGAAAGCATAATTCTGTAGTTTGGTGAACGTAGATCAGGAAATTTTTGATCGATTACAAGGTAATTTTTTATTATTACTTATCTTTTTTCATATTTTTTTTATGGAATCCCTACTATTTGTAGGTTCTTTAAACCTGTTTTGGACAATTGTCATACGAAACTTGTTTTTTTGGCGCTCTAGTTCCTCGGAACAGTGTGCTTATCAATTTGCCCAAGTGTCTGTAATTTTGAAATTTTTGGCTGAAAATGGTCTCAAACGATTTGGTTCGACTCACTGATCAAGAATCCGAGTGCGAAATCGATTCTGTCCGGCCGGCCGACCGGCCGTAGGCACGATAACTCTCGACGAAAGGAGTTAGCGGATTGAAAATTGCAAGGTGGTTTTGGAGCGTAAATATCTCGTACAAGTTCGTTCGATCTATCTGAAATTTAGCATCAAATTGTAGAATCATGACCTTTATACGCATGTGAAGTTTTGTATTGACCAGATTACCGCAAAGTGTAAAAAAAAAAATTTGAAAATTTAAAAAAAGTTTTTCCACAATAACTCTCGAACGGAATGAGCTAGGTAGTTGAAATTTTCAGAGTAGGTTAGGGAGATGAATATCTCGGTTAAGTTCGTTATTGGGCAAAATTGGCCAGATTTAATTCGATTTCTTCCATGGTGCAGTTCTCATTCTCATGATTGCTCATTTAATCTTGATAAATAAACTATTATTTGAATTGAATTTCCTTTATGATGCAGCTCTATCATATGTATACATTGATATAATTCCCAACTCAGAGAAACCAATACTTTCGGAGATATAATTTGTCTGTTTGAACTAGAGCGCCAGAAAGCTCCTGTCCACAGGGCTTGAACCCATTTTTTATTATGATGACTGAAGATAAACTTCAATTGGTTTCCTTAGCTTATTTCCGTTAGTTTTATGAATTTGCGAGTCTATAACTAGGAAAACAGTGGAAGTATGAAAGAACTGTTAATCGGAGAATATGTGTCAGTTATAGAAAACTTCACACCAAAATTCATTTAATTCTGAATATCCATGTCAAAGCTACATTAGAAAAACGCCTGTATCTATTTATCTGAGACGAATCTGGAAAAATGGTAAGGTAAATGAAAAAAAAAATGTTTTTTAATGAGAGGAATCAATGGGTCAAATTAAAGAGACCCACCCTGTATATCTAAAGACGAGTACGTTCAAAATGAACAAGCTGAACACAACAAGAATGTATGGAAACTCTTATTGGTATTTCAATAAAAAAAAACCTCAACAGATATTTGGCAAAAAATGGGGAAAAACAAAAGAGAACTTGGTTAGTATAATCAGGCTCTGAATCATACATTCTCTCATAAAACAATCTAATATCTTTGAAAACTAGGGGTTCAGCCTAGGTTGGCACTCTAGGCCGCCAAGATTGCGCCCCAAGTATTGATCCGGACCTGTCTGTAGGTAAACATTATAAGCATCGGGTTATTGGAATAATGCACCAGTAGCTCAGTGGGAAGTTCAAATCTCGCCTGGCTACAGGTAAAAAAAAATCAGACGATATCGATCACCGTTCACAGTCGAGTCAAAAATTAACAAGTGTTGTGTTGAAAGTGGCATAAGGTTGCAGTAACAGAGGCAAACCAGAACAGAATGGCTTCTCCTAAATCTTACAAGTTCTCATGAAAGCTTTCATGGATCTCCTCGGATACGTAGAGGAGATCTTCTGGTGATCATATAAGGGAGTTTTCCTTGACATTCAATTCGATTTGATATTTCATATGATCTGTGGCGGCTCAGTATAATAGAGATAGTGTTCAGAGTAAGCTGATATTGAACTGCAGGGCACCATTTCAACCCTTTTCAAATAATAAAACACGGTTTTTTCTGTTCTTTTTTCATAATCTTCATGATTGATAAGGTGAGCGCTAAAGATTTGTTATTTATGAAGGAAAAAACAAAATATCTCACCGGTAAATTTACTTGCTCCTTATTATAAATTCCCTTCGTATCCGCTTCGTCTTGGGAATCTCATGTTTTTTATTTTGTCACTCAAATGGACTAAGTCAGTAGCACCTGTCTGCACCCACTAATCCACATAATTCGCATCGAATCGACCATCAAATAAACGAAACTCACATCAACACTGTGTTGACAACGCACGCGAAAGAAAACCTCATCTGAACTTAAAACTTTCAAACGCTGCATATATTGCAGCTCAAATCTCCCATAAGCGACCGTATATTTAGCTTTTAGGCGGAAAGGTGAAGTGAGTGCAGAAATCCAATGTTACTCAAATTAGTTGACGACAAGTAAAGGTACCTTCTTCACATTGAATAATGTATTGGTTAATCGTAGGGACCGGCCAACACCGCACCGATCTTGCGTGACTGCGTCACAATCCATGTGATTATTATGGGATTGGCTACAGAGGTTGTCTCTGGCCACAGACTATAGTTGTCTAAACACACTTTAGAGACGATTTTAAAATATTATCAATAGCGACGCATTTAAATTAGTTTCCCAGAGAAATTACCTCTTTTGTTGAAAACAATTTGGTAGTTCTTCAGCCCATGGATATAAACCGCCCCTGCATACTGAAACTCCTAATTCTTCCGAGGAGAGCCCTCATAAGCTCTTGAGAGCTTGTGTGTCCTCACTTTTACTCCGTGTAAGCTCCGTGTCCCGGTTCATATGTTCGAAATGAAAACAGGTCGGATTCAAGACGAGAACAACAAAGGCGTCTTTTTTTCTAGCCTTGAATGGAAAATTTTGATTACAGGGAGTCTGATGCCATGCCATTTTGTCATACTGTACTGTAACTGCTTACGCCAACTGATGATCTGACGATACATTAATAATTCCATGTTGTACTAAACAATGCCTAGAAATCAAAACGTATGATGAGAAGTAATTGGTACCCTTAAATTATATTCAATTACCAATTATATTGTACTTTGCAATTTGCATCTTATTATATTCAGTATCCGTTTTTATATCCGACATTTTTGTTGAATCTGCACCTTCAACAAGTATTTCAACTTTTAACACCAGTATACCACATGTATGCACATCGAATGATTTAAATTATCGAGTGACGTGAATTTGTTGTACGATTTTCTTGACAACAATTTGTTTCTTTTAGACCAATTTTCATTACTGGCCTGTGTCATGGCCTAGAAACATGACAAGGAAATGACAAAGAAGAAATATAGTGCCATTTATCTAATAGATCATAAGAATAATGTACATATAATCGAGAAATCTTTGAACACATTTATTTCTACGTAAATATTATATGAACTGTTGTTGAATTTCAAAATTAAAGTTGGAACAATTTCTTCGTTTTATTTCGTACTGCTCACCCTTCTAGTTTTATAGGAGTAAATTATACGGCATAGGATGATCAAAATGCCGAAGACATAGATGGTGATGATGGTAAAATATCTTGGCATTGGACATTTCACAATTTCATAGTTTGTTGTAGTGATAACAGCCTGAAAGCAAAGTTATGAGAGAAGATATCAGAGAATACCATTATTTTTCGGGTTTTGAAACTTTCGAAATAACAAGAAAAGCGATAGCCCCATACCAAGGGCGAAGTCAGGATGGGGGTGGTTTTAGGGGTTGAAAGTTGGTGCAGTTAAAAAAATTTGGTGGTTCTGCAGCATGGGTATAAACCGACCCTGCGTACTAAAAATCCTAATTCTTTCGAGGAGAGTCCTCATAAGCTCCTCCTTAGGAGAATCACTTTTACTTCCGTGTAAGCTTCGTGTCTCGGTTCATAATATTCGAAATGAAAACAGGTCGGATTCAAGACGAGAACAACAAAGGCATCATTTTTTCTAGTCTTAGATGGAATATTTTGATCCATTACAGGGAGTCTGATTTTCTGTTTGTCATATATTTAGTTAGGTACTGTAACCGCTTACGCCCTATGATGATCTGTAGAAACATGAATAATTCCATGTTGTACAGTGCCTATAAATCAGAACGTATTATGGCAAGTATTTGGTACCCTTAAATTATATTCAATTATCAATTATATTGTACTTTGCATCTTATTATATTCAGTATACGTTTTTATATACGACATTTTTGTTGAACCTGCACCTTCAACCAGTATTTCAACTTTTAACACCAGTATACCACATGTTTACACATCGAATGATTAAAATTATCGAATGAGGTGAATTTGTTGTATGATTTTCCTGACAACAATTTGTTTCTTTCAGACCAATTTTTATTACTGGCCTGTCTCATGGCCTAGAAACATGACAAGGGAATGACAAAGGAGAAATATAATATAGTAGAGTTCACAAGGCATGAAAAGAGCTCTAAAACAGATTTTCGTGGGACCTTCATTGCTAAAATGTATAGACCACTGGGTATCATTCTCCATACCCTTACAATGTAAATTCAACTGGTCGTCAAAAAATCGTCGTGTGCAGGAAGGGGTGGGAGGAATTTTTCCAAAAATTGACAAAAAATTTTTTTCTGTTCATGGTCATCTATATACGGTGAACATCACTCACACAAACTTCTGTTGAAATATACGATTCAGAAATATTTTTTATTAATTGTCAAAAAAGTCGGATACAATGCTCTTAAATGGAATTCCTTAAGATATAAACGCTTGCCCTGAACACCCATATTAACTATTATGTTCCACTCGGTTTTACTCGAGATCTGTTAGGATTATCGAAAAAATGCTTTATATGAAAGGTCTGCTCCGAAAACCAACGATTCAGATGCTTCTTTCAAAATTACAATAGGTAGAACAGTTTCCTCGCAAAATAAGAAATTGTGTTATTAACTCCCATTAACCGAAACCGAACCTGGAGACGCTAGTAAGGCGCAATTTGTAGCGTTAGTCCATGTTAGTGGCGACCTTATGGATTTGAGCTTTGATCTATGCACATAAGGTTCGTTATATCTATCCGACCAACTTTACAGTACTATTCCTGCGTGCCTTCAGAACGCATTTTGAAGATATTGTTTAAATTCCTAATTTTTTATATATATATGAGAATTTTGCATATAATTCATATATATTTGATTTAATTTTGTTAATTCGTTAATAAATATGCAAATATGCGAGTTCAAACTTATATTTATTACTTCATAAATCAATTTTGTGACGTAATATTACCACATTTTTGAAATCATCGTTCATTCTCATTAGTAGTAACAAGATTTCCTGAATCCTAGACCAAAAATCTGGAAAAGAATTAAGAAGGTATATAGTTGGTATCTATCTATGATATTTAGGGTCTAAAAATTTCTTACATGTCATGATTCATCTAATTCAACTATCACTATCAGATGAAGAATCATCATTTTGAAGATATTGTTTAAATTCCTAATTTTTTATGTATATGAGAATTTTACAGATAATTCATATATATTTGATTTAATTTTGTTAATTCGTTAATAAATATGCAAATATGCGGGTTCAAACTTATATTTATTACTTCATAAATCAATTTTGTGACGTAATATTAACACATTTTTGAAATCATCGTTCATTCTCATTAGTAGTAACAAGATTTCCTGAATCCTAGACCAAAAATCTAGAAAAGAATTAAGAAGGTATATAGTTGGTATCTATGATATTTAGGGCCTAAAAATTTCTTACATGTCATGATTCATCTAATTCAACTATCACTATCACATGAAGAATCATCAAGGGAAGGAAGATTTGAAAAATTTGAAGTACTCGTATTTGCACATGTTTTTTGGGCCATACATTTGCAGGAGGCCAATACACGGAATTTGTTTTCTTTTACAGGAACACATTGATCCTGTGCAATCTGAAATCAGAATTTCCATTTCATAAAGAATATTTACGGATCTGATATTCGAAATAATATTTACCTTTCCTACAACTGCAGTTGCTAAGGATAGATGTTTCCTTAGGTAGGATTGGCATCGTCGTTAATTTTGGCAGAAGTTTTCCATTTTCTACATACCACCCACTAAATATAGGATCCGGTAAAGATGGTCATGGTACATTACTATTGATCCAAATTTTTGTTTGGTAATGGACTCGAAGGCTGTGTTGTCTCAAACTATCCAATGTTGGAGGTAATTGTTGAAGAAGCTATAATATTCCCCTGAGCCTGTTGATACATTTCACATTTTCGTTTATCGTATACAGACAGATTACAAATTCAACAATATCATTGAATACTTTCAAACATGGCACCGTAAGTACATGATGAATTCAAAAATAGGAATTTTGTCATTAAATGTTTGATTGGGAATTTTAACCAACTTTCTGTAGATCAGGCGCTAGAGCATATCAACAAAAATTCCAAAGCTGCAGGAGGAACCTAGGGATAAACTGAAAATAGTACTATAGAATGGATGAATGGTTCTTGAGTTTCAACATTATTGGTATGAAGTTAGTCACATTACGCTCATCTTTGCATCTTCATTCGGTCAAAATGTCGAAGAAGGTAAAAAAATAATGAAAATTGATGAAGATTCTGAGCAGATACTGCAGAGTGAACTTTCAAGATTTTGAGAATTTGAGAGAATAAGTATTCAATGATATTGTTGAATTTCAAATCCATCTGTATACGACAAACGAAAATGTGAAATGTATCAACAGGCTCAGGGGAATATTATAGCTTCTTCAAGATCCATAAGTAAATTACCTCCAACATTGGATAGTTTGAGACAACACAGCCTTCGAGTCCATTACCAAACAAAAATTTGGATCAATAGTAATGTACCATGACCATCTCTACCGGATCCTATATATTTAGTGGGTGGTATGTAGAAAATGGAAAACTTCTGCCAAAATTAACGACGATGCCAATCCTACTTAAGGAAACATCTATACTTAGCAATTGCACTTGTAGGAAAGGTAAATATTATTTCGAATATCAGATCCGTAAATATTCTTTATGAAATGGAAATTCTCATTTCAGATTGCACAGGATCAATGTGTTCCTGTAAAATAAAACAAATTCCGTGTATTGGCTCCTGCAAATGTATGGCCCAAAAACATGTGCAAATACGAGTACTTCAAATTTTTCAAATCTTCCTTCCCTTGATGATTCTTCATGTGATAGTGATAGTTGAATTAGATGAATCATGACATGTAAGAAATTTTTAGGCCCTAAATATCATAGATACCAACTATATACCTTCTTAATTCTTTTCTAGATTTTTGGTCTAGGATTCAGGAAATCTTGTTACTACTAATGAGAATGAACGATGATTTCAAAAATGTGTTAATATTACGTCACAAAATTGATTTATGAAGTAATGAATATAAGTTTGAACTCGCATATTTGCATATTTATTAACGAATTAACAAAATTAAATCAAATATATATGATTTATATGTAAAATTCTCATATATATAAAAAATTAGTAATTTAAACAATATCTTCAAAATGCGTTCTGAAGGCACGCAGGAATAGTACTGTAAAGTTGGTCGGATAGATATAACGAACCTTATGTGCATAGATCAAAGCTCAAATCCATAAGGTCGCCACTAACATGGACTAACGCTACAAATTGCGCCTTACTAGCGTCTCCAGGTTCGGTTTCGGTTAATGGGAGTTAATAACACAATATCTTATTTTGCGAGGAAACTGTTCTACCTATTGTAATTTTGAAAGAAGCATCTGAATCGTTGGTTTTCGGAGCAGACCTTTCATATAAAGCATTTTTTCGATAATCCTAACAGATCTCGAGTAAAACCGAGTGGAACATAATAGTTAATATGGGTGTTCAGGGCAAGCGTTTATATCTTAAGGAATTCCATTTAAGAGCATTGTATCCGACTTTTTTGACAATTAATAAAAAATATTTCTGAATCGCATATTTCAACAGAAGTTTGTGTGAGTGATGTTCACCGTATATAGATGACCATGAACAGAAAAAAATTTTTTGTCAATTTTTGGAAAAATTCCCCCCACCCCTTCCTGCACACGACGATTTTTTGACGACCAGTTGAATTTACATTGTAAGGGTATGGAGAATGATACCCAGTGGTCTATACATTTTAGCAATGAAGGTCCCACGGGGTGACACGATAGAGCCCGGTTTGAACTCTACTAATAATAATATAGTGCCATTTAACTAATAGATAATGAGAATGATGTGGATATAATCAAAAAATCTTTGAACACATTTATTACTACGTACATATTATATGAACTGTTGTTGCATTTCAAAATTAAAGTTGGAACAATGTCTTCGTTTTATTGTACTGCTCACCCTTGCAGTGTTATAAGAGCAATATATCCGGCATATAGGATGATCTATATACCGAAGAGGGCGATAATGGTAAAATATCTTGACATTTTACAATTTCATAGTTTGTTGTAGTGATAAGAGCCCGAAAGGGAATTTTTGAGAGAAAATTAAATTCTATCAGAGAATACCATTATTTTTCGAGTTCAAAACTTTTGAAACAACAGAAAAAGCGATAGCCCCATACCTTATTGATGTAGTTCAAGAACAACACGCGCAAGTTTCATCTTTGCGGAGACCATGTACTATGTACTATATGGCCTACACCAGTGGCGGCTCGCTAATATTTATAGTGAGTTTAGGCCAGGATTAGCAAATTGCCATCTGCCGATCCTGGCCTAAACTCACTATAAATATTAGCGAGCATTCATTTAGAAAATGGACGGAATACGGATTAAATTTATGGAATACAGAAAAGGAGAACAATCTAGGCTTAATAAATATTACTGGTATAGTCCAGTCAACAAGTGCTTCAAAAAGCACTTGTTGACTGGACTATACAATTTTGACCCAAAGGTCAAAATTGATTGTATTCTCCGAAAATTATGATTGAGGTGTCATCCGATTCGGAATGGCATGTAGATAGTTTTTGAGAAAATGCTAAGGCCGCTTGCAAAAATTGCAATAGTTATAAACAATTAAGCGAACAAAAATAATGGGCTTTGGTTTTTTGGTAATATCTCAAAAACTATCTGAGATAATTCAAATTTGATAAAAGATTCGAGAAGAAGAGGAAAGTACCAACTCCCGGAACTAGGGCCAATTTTGATAATTTTCCGAGAGGGTTGAAAAACTCCCGAAAACGGGTACTCCGGCTTGCGTAAGCCTAGTCCCCTTCGGACCTTTCATGAATAAATATTATAACTTATTAAATGTGAAAATAAAATCTTGAAAAAATTCAGGCGCCTGCAGGATAGATCAATGAACCATAATCCGTGATCCAAAAATGTATATCGCGAGTTTTCAATTAGTTATCCATTAGCTAATTAACAATTTTTTGTAGCACGAACATTAACATTGCAAGTACGCTAATTGTTAAACTATGAATCTGAAAATTTGTTCTTTTCGTGAGGCTATTTTTCAAAGGTCTTAGAATATATTCCTATTGGAAAATTTAAAAAAAATTTAATTTTCGTTTTGTTATGAACAATTTACTCGAGTGAAAAATTATAAGGCTTCAATTTATAATATTACTATTGATCCGTTTTCTTATGATCATAAACTACTCAAAAATGATTTTTAATAATTATTATCTCCTATAGTTTAAAAAGTTGTTATGAACCAATGCGTTGTTTATGAGATAATTTAAGATTTTTTTTTTAATCATAATTGGAGCTTTATAATTTTTCACTTAAGTAAATTGTCAATAACAAAACGAAAACTAACCCTTTTTCAAATTTTCCAGAGGGAATCTATTCCAAGACCTTCGAAAAATAGCTGCACGAAAGGAAGAAATTCTCAGATTAATCAATCAATTATCGTACTTGCAATGTTAATGTTCATGCTACAAAAAAATCCGCCATATTCACAAAGTATTCAATCTCCGTTAAGTCCTAACTAGGTCCTTAGTTAAGGATAAATTTGAATCGCAACCCCAGTTAACGTGAAACAGGCCTCTTTCACCATCGTTAAATAAGTTAACTGAGATTGCGATTCAATTTTATCCTTAACTGAGGGCCTCAGTTAGGACTTAACGGATTGAATGCTTTGGCGGATTATGGCGGATTATGAATTAACTAACGGATATCTAACTGAAAAGTCACGATAAACATTTTTGGACCACGGATTATTGTTCATTGATCTATCCTACAGACATGTAAGGTTCGAAGGGGGCGAGGCTTATGCAAGCCGGAGTACTCGTTTTGGGGAGTATTTTCAACCCTCTCGGAAAATTATAAATATTGGTCCTAGTTCCGGGAGTTGGGACTTTTTCAAGGAAATTTCCTCCTCTTCTCGAATCATTTTTCAATTTTGAATTATCTCAGATAGTTCAAAGCCCCTTATTTTTTTTCACTTTATTGTTTATAACTATTGCAATTTTTGCGAGCGACATTAGCATTTCCTCAAAAACCATCTACATGCCATTCCGAATCGAATGACACCTCAATCATAATTTTCAGAGAATACGCAAAAATGTTGGCCTAAAAAGCACTTGTTGACTCTAGTAAATTCTAGAAATTAGACAGGTGGCACTGGTGGCAGATCAGTACTAAACCATAGTTCTATGTACGGAGGATAGTTCCTCCATAGTTCTTTGTTAATTTTTTTAGCGAATTTGAGAAAATAATAAATCAGAATAAGAATTCAGGATATAGTTTTTTTCGCTGCTCGTTCGGAATTTATGGAACAAAATTAAATATAAGTGCGGCGAGTATTCAAAAAACAACGAGGAAAACGCTTACTTGCCCTCTCAATCCAGGGATATAGACAATGGCAATTGTTTGAATGAGAATCTCGACATTTATAAAAAGTTATTGCATCTAAAGCGCGAAAGCCTGATTGTTACCTACCACGAACGTACTCAGTACGCTTTGGGCATTTCCTCGTATTACAGTAGAACCTGAAAAATTTTGCAACGTAGTCTTTAAAATTGACATAAATTAAATCACTCTCGACTCTTTCTCACAGCAGCTTATGTTGACATGATTTAGTCCTTATTATTCATTTTGCAAGTGTAGGTAATTATCCTCTTCTCTACTTAGAGACAGGGGCGGCGACGTTTCTGTACATCAATTATCTTCAGAAGAGATAGGATCTGCAGAACTGCCAGTTGAATAGGGATCAGCAGGTACATGTAAAATTTTTGCAACCTTCGGTGGTGAATTATAGGCACCAATGTACGCACATATATCATACACTTGAATACACTTATCTAGACGTACAAATATTATACAAAGGGTAGTGCACCACAGCAGAACAATAGCGTCAACCGCCCAAAACTGTGAAAGGTTGATGACTAGCTTCACGAATATACTAGAACTGCTTGAAATGATGATGCTATGATTACAATTTCAACCGTTTTTATGTGTATTGTGAACCCCCGTCCCTCTATTTCAAATTAAATTTTTGTCTTTATCAGTTTGAACTGCTGGACCATGTCCTTATTCCTGAAGAAAGTCCTACTTACCAAACATATGGTTGGCTCGTATTTCTTCCTCCAATTTAAACTGGAAATTGTAACTTCCACTCCATCTCCACCTGATAGGCTTCTGGTGCAACCAAGATGAATATGACCGGAAAATACAACCCTAGGATTCAGTTTATTCATGAGATAGATGGTGATGTTCTTGCTGAGACATTCCCAATTTTCGTGACAGAGGGGCCGAATCGTAATCGTAGCACTCCGCCTCTGAAGTTCTATAAAGAGGGAAAAGCTGCAAAACAATGAAATGTTGAATGGGTCCTGTAACTCTCCCCTGAATTAATTATAATACTAATAATGACTAGAAGGATGATATTATTGAGCAACTATGAAACCTGAATTAGGATCGGTGTACTGTATACTGGCATTGTTGAGTTTGAATCACATCTACCCCTATTCGCTTCTTGAGAACAATTCAGGACTCCTGAAAAAGTTGAAGCGCTGGAACAACTCATTGATTATGGAAAATTCTCTAAGCGACTTAACAGTAACCATCTATTACATAATGAAATCCACCATCACTACTTAACGACTGCTTTGGGATTGACATTTGATGAGTATTTTGAGTGTCCCCAACAGGTATTTCACTATTGAATGCATCTTGATCTGATGTGATTCTCAAAAGAAAATTTGCTACAAATCCACTGGAAAAGGAAATCAATTTGATTTTACTTGCCAATGCAGAATATTTCATGTTGATGTGTAGGGCGGACAAACACAATCCCGCCTCCGCGACTATTCGGTCTATTGTGGCACACTTTAATCTATAAATCACCCATAAGCTCACGACTTTTGAGTGAGATGAGCATAGATGGTGAGAACCTGTCAAGTTACCTCAGTCTCAGTTTGTGGACTCCTATTTCCTCAAATTTAATCCTGCCCCCATTCACATATTATGAGTTCGATAGATTCGTCATCCTCCAGGCAGTGTTGACTTGGGAGTTTTTTCCGCAGTGGCCCGTGTACACTGCTGTTAAAACTTTCAGGTATGACCAAGAGAGTTTGATCCATTATTTGGCTCTTTCACTTGAAAGAACAGTAAGTGTTGAACAAGCATGTATGAGACCAGATATACTGCTCCAAAGCTCTTGGTCCAACCTTGAGCCTTGCGAGAGATTCCATCTGTGTTCACTGATATCTGTAGGAACGTTCATTCCTCGCCAAGTACACCCATACATGGAGAATAGACTGTGTAATATGCTCACAAAATTTACCGCTCTCTAGGAACAGTCAAAACAATCTGTCTATGTGTATACCAGAGACATAGACACTGGACTTGGCTACCCAGCTGTGCATGCAGAAAAGTGCTAGAAAGAAGGCGATAGTGCGGTCAATAGGCGGCAGAGGTCACTTCTTGAACTCAGAAATGATCATCATGCTTTCGCAATACAGACCAGCAGGAAAGAACAGTCAATATGTAAGGCTATTGCCCAGTCCAGTATCTATGTCTATGGTTCTGAAAAATTGACATTTCAACCTTGAATAACATCTGAAGAAATCAATCAGAATTACTAATTAATAAGAAAATGTTATTACCAATTTCAATAAAATTTGTTGAAAAGAGTGTATAATTCGTTAAAAGCCATAAGTATTTTATTTTGGTCGAACGACTCGCCAACTTGCTCCAATCTTCTCCAAACATACCTCTTCATAAAATAATTTATGACTTTCATCGAAAATATCCCCGTTTGAACTCACTGTCTATTTTAGAAAGTTTATCTTCAACAGTAGAACACTGAGTACAACCATCGGTTCCCAGGGTCATACTGTTTAGCACAACGAAATTGTTCTTTTTAAGTGATAGGAATTGAACAAAAGGTGATTTGAAAGCGTCCAGAAACTCCCTATTTTTATCTGCATCGATCCTGAATTAAATAATCAACATTCCCGAAGGGTTTTTCAAGTTCATTTTAACAGTAGAGCACTGTGCTTGACGTTCGCCCTCTGTGGTCACCATGTCAAAATCAGCTATTGAGGGGACAAACGAACCCATTTTCCATAAGAGCATGAGCATCTTTCAAGTGGTTTTTCTGTGATAAAACCATGGATTTTGTAATTTAAATATACCATACGCAACATTTACGACTTGATATGTTTCCTCTGTTAGATTGATATTTATGATATTTAGTGCAGTTGTGGGGTAGGGTCAACTGCTTTTAGTGGAGATGATTTTTCAGATGCTAAAAAAAGTATGTTCATATTCACCAGTTCAACCCCACAAAATATTCAATAATTGGAGTGCATGGAAGTCCATGGAAAACACTAAAGTACAAAAATCACAATACTCTCCACGCTAACAAATGGTTCAATCGTCCCCTTATCAGCAGATTGTGACGTCAGCAAACAATGCTATATTCCTAGCTTCCTATTTGACGCTGTATCACTTCCAAAGTGATGCGAAATCAGTTCAAACCAGAGAAATAGAGGGAAATCCCTCTATTTCTCTGGTTTAAACTGATTTCGCATCAGTTTGGAAGTGATACAGCGTCAAATAGAAAGCCACTATAGTCACTGAATATTCTGTGACTATTCATTTTCAAAAGAAAGAACAAAAACTTACTCCAGATGATAGCCAGCATCCCGGTTTCTAGCCCCCACATATATTTTTGTTTCGTTGGGAAGCGAGAAAATATTGTTGAATCTTCGAACGGTATTATCGAATTCGTTGAAGTAACAATGTTTTAAATTCGTATCCAACACATCGCCCAAAACGAAAACCAGCTCAGGTTTGAGATATTGCACAGCGGTTTGGAAGCAACGACGCATTTGGAATTCGTTGAATATTTCGATCCATTTGGGTTCCGTACATTTTAAATGTAATTCGGCAACTACCAAAACATTTACACGGTTTTCATTTGTCGTGGGAATCGAGAATTCTTCCTTATCAGGTGAGAGTTCGGGCCAAGAACACTGAATAGAAATAGAGAAACATTAATTTCACTGATGCCATTCACATTTGTTTTTGCACAGAACATTCTAAGCAACTAGTATGTCACGGAATGTTCTGGTCAAAAACAGGAAACTTCTATAATTATAATTATATATACAGGCTGGTCCAGATCTTAACCAAGAAATTTTAACCACGTATTCTTCGTCAAAAATAAGCTCTGGTTTGTCGTATAAACATATGTCGGGAAATGCTTCCTCTTTGAGATACAGGGTGTTAAAATTTTTTGGAAAAAAAATGTTTTTCTTTCTTTTACTTCGAACAACTTCTTAAAATTCATAATTGAGTGTGGCTATTAACGCTTGTTTTTTTGTAATTATACGTTTCGTTTACAAAGATAGTCGTATTATTATGTACCATATCAAATTTTAGCGATTTCCTCATGCATGAGAATGTGTTTAATTTTTTTACTCGGAAACGGTGCCTCGGATGTCAAGAACGCAGGAGAATGAATTTGCTCCATATTAAATAAGGATTTCTAGAGTAATTTTTAATGTTGGAAAAACCAGTGGCGTATAATTTTTTTGTCTGAAAATATTCAGTCTCGATGCAGTGCGGACGCCACTGGTAGAATAAACAAAAAATTATTCCATTCAAACAGTGCTCCTTGATCCTTAGAACCTATGTCCCAAATCTATTAGAAATATTTCAAAAAGTGTAAAAGTTATTAATAAAAAACATTTTTTTTCTGTAATTTCAACACCCTGTATCTCGGAGAGGAAGCATTTTTTGACATATGTTTGTATGACAAACTAGGGCTTACTTTTGACGTAGAATACGTGGTTAAAATTTCTTGGTTAAGATCTGGACCACCCTGTATATTATATTATCTATTTGTGAATTAATCTGAGATATTTCAAAATTTGGAACCAAAAATATCAATGTCAAACTCACCTGATGTATCACAAGGTTATAATGTAAATACTCGCATCGACAAGACCAGAGCGTTCCTGCCAATAGGGTCCTTCATAATGGCTTCGTATAATTAATATACTTATGCATATATTTCACAAGTCAAATAGACCCCAGTGGTTCATTGATTTGCCGAGAAAGCAAGAGGAGACGCGTTTCTGGCTTCTTGGCCTTCATCAGTACTCTGTAGCTTCTCAACAAATTCAACGAGACTGAACCGGGTTAAGCCTCTCAGAGCCGGCTAGGTCGATCATACCTAATCGCACACGCCACCTATGATACAAAACACGGAATTCAGCCTTTCCCCACCAGTGAATATTTGAAGCGTGAAATCATATGCAACCATTCGCTCGATATTAATCGGGAAACGAGTCCCGCAGAGCTCAGACAGTATCTTTCAATTGCCATGAACGCTGTTTAGCGTTTTCAAAAATAATAATGAAAAATGCGATACCGTTGTATAGATCAACAAGTCCAGAGCGTTCCTGCCAATAGGGTCCTTCATAATGGCTCCGTATAATTAATATACTTATGCATATATTTCACAAGTCAAATAGACCCCAGGGGGTTCATTGATTTGCCGAGAAAGCAAGAGCAGACGCATTTCTGGCTTCTTGGCCTTCATCAGTACTCTGTAGCTTCTCAACAAATTCAACTAAACTGAACCGGGTTAAGCCTCTCACAGCCGGCTTGGTCGATTATACATAATCGCCCACGCCACCTATGAGACAAAACAAGGAATTCAACCTTTCCCCATCAGTGGAAATTTGAAGCGTGAAATCATATGCCACCCTATTGGCAGGATCGCTCTGGACTTGTTGATTTATTAACAACGGTATTGCCATTTTTTATTATTATTTTTGAAAACGCTAAACAGCGTTCATGGTCATTGGAAGATACTGTCCGAGCTCTGCGGGACTCGTTTCTCGATTAATATCGAGCGAATGGTGGCATATGAATTCACGCTTCAAATATTCACTGGTGGGGGAAAGGCTGAATTCCGTGTTTTGTCTCATAGGTGGCGTGGGCGATTAGGTATGATCGACCAAGCCGGCTCTGAGAGGCTTAACCCGGTTCAGTTTAGTTGAATTTGTTGAGAAGGTACAGAGTAATGATGAAGGCCAAGAAGCCAGAAACGCGTCTGCTCTTGCTTTCTCGGAAAATCACTGAACCCCCCGGGGGTCTATTTGACTTGTGAAATATATGCATAAGTATATTAATTATACGAAGCCATTATGAAGGACCCTATTGGCACGAACGATCGGGACTTTTTGATTCATTAACAATGGTATCGCCATTTTTCATTATTATAAATACTCGCAGTAAAAGATCAGAATGAAAACTACGAGAAAAATATCATATGTTAACAATTTACTCCTGTACGTTATGTTTAGCACAGATGAGATTAAAGTATGCAGCATTCGCCAAGTTCTCTTCAGTAAATACATTTTCATTTCGCGTGGTAATATTGACACAAATGACAGAAAAACTGTCCCCAGAAAAGAAAATACATATTTCATTAAAAAACACAAAGTCTCATCAGTTACAAAAAAAGGTATATTTGTGATACAAAAATATAGGAGTTTATACAGTTCATATTTCGACAAAGTAATGATATGTGGATTTATTTACAGGAGAATTTTCATATCATACTGATGCATATACCTTACAGAAATGGAAGGAACATTAAAATTCGAAGAAATAAATTAAAAATAATACGAAATAAATCCTTATCAAATTATTGTGATTTTATTCAAAAATACTAGTCTCCCTTAGAGTTTTCACAATTTCTACAATAAATAACGGTAAAATAATATCTCTATAAAAATCTTAATACGTGTGAAATATCATATTTGTTCAATAAATACAACCATCTTCTTAATGGATCATTCAACATGCAAAGACACATTTCGATCAAGCAATCAAAAACGCGAATTTAAGAAAAATATAAATAGTTGAACTTCATCTTGAAAAAATTTTATAACAAGTCAGTATATATATATATGTTTTTAATATCTTTACATACCATAATTAAGGAGCTTAAAAATCATATTTCGAGATTATTCCATATCTACTGTTTTAATCCTTAGAGTTTGGAGGAAATGTTATGATATCCTATCATATTTCCAAATAAAGTATTACAACGTACGAGCTCCTCAATTATAGACAGTAGAACATTTCAATTAAAGAGGATGTAAAATTCAAGAATAAAGGTCCAATTTAGAGAGCTCTGAACGTTGAAAAACGGTGGTATTATGTACAAACAAGTCACTCACCCAACCATATCTTTACACGTTCAGTAAAAATGCCAAAGGAGATAAAACATTATCTCATCAATTTAATAAGGGAAACTAAAGAATTTAAACATTACTTGGGAGTAAATTTCTGAACCTAGTCGACTGTCGAATCGATACTTTTTACAAGTTCTAAAACATCTTTCATCAAATTCTGTACATCATACATAAATACAATAAAATTGCTTGGCAGCGCTAGATTGCACCTAATAATATTTAAAAAAAATTAAAAGATTTTTAAAGCTATCTTTGTCCTCCAAATATCTGGATAATCAAGCTGTCTCGTAAAGAAGGCCTTTCTTTTCAATTCTGAATAAATAATATCGCCTAATCATAATATAAATCCTAGCAATAAATCGATAGATACAATGTTTTAATAATATTATCAGTATTCTTGAAATCAAATAAAATATACAGCATAAATGGAAGGCACTACTGAGTTCGTTCAACCAGCATGCTTGGACAGGTTTAGTGGCATATCTGGAAATTATAACTTCGATGTAATTCATGAGTTCCAATTAAATAATTATATTTACTGTATTAATGACATATTTGTATTATATTTCATAATGGGTAAGGAGTTTCATCGCAGTTCATACACAACTGAGGATTAATTATTATCATTATCTATTGAGCCCCCCTACTCGATCTGAATGATATCTATCTCGAGCTACAGCTCCCCGTCCAGTTTCAGTGTTATTAAGAACTCCAGGAGCTGAGCCTTCTTCCTCGTATCGTAGAAATTTTAATATTTTAAAATTTTAGTTATAAAAAAAAAAAAAAATTTTAAATATTAAATTTGGGAATTTGTTATGGAAAATGTTGAGGCTCTCAAAATAAAAAAGAATTGAAATTGTATTTCTCATTAAAAATCTAAATGTTTACGAAATTGTAGGTCTGACACATAAATACTTAATTTATTTAGTTAATTTAGTGAATTCACGAAAAATTTGTGATTTCTAAAAGTATATCTATAAGCAGTATGTTACATTTGAAAGAAATTATAAGCAAGGAAGAAGGAAAGAATATAGTGACAAGGAATCAAATCATCGTTTTTTCGACGTAAGCCATTTGGATGAGATGATTGAATAATTAAATAGAAGAAATCAGGTTTGGCTGAGAGTTCAAATAAAATGAATCCTAGGAAACGAGAAAAATTTGGATAGACAGTTGATTTAAAATTGAAATTTGGAGGGACACAAAAATTGTGCTCCATATAATTAGAGAAAAACTCACGTAATTGAAGGAAATAAATCATCCAATCTTATATTATATTAGATATTATAAGAAGGAAAGTATCATATTGGATCCATAGGATCTGGAAGTAGAAGAGAGAATAATTGAAGAAGGAGTATTAGGTTAAGTTTGTAAGGTTAGTGTAATTATAGTTTTATAGAGTTTGATAATTATAGTTTGTCTCCATAGTTAATAAATTATTCTGTAATATTTTGAGATTCTTAATAATTTTCTTTAAAGATCATTCAAATTAGAATCCTCCCACAAATTAGGAAATTTTAAATTTGATATTGAATTCAAAATTCTATTTATTCGTATCGTAGGGAGGATGTTGTTACCATCCTTTATGACTATTTACATCTGTTTGAGTTCGAAGAGATTCGTATAATTTTCACTATAATTCTAATCTAACAATTGCATAGAAGGGAACGCATCCTCACTCAGCTGACGGTCTCCATAGAACGTATGGAAAATATGACAGGGAGAATCTGAGATTGTTTACAAGGAAATAATGACCAGCAAGCGGGGCACTTGAGAACCGAAGCCACTTAAGATTGGGGCAAGGATGATTGGGGGAATATAAAAACAAAACGCTTGGATGAATTCGGTATCTTTTGTTCCTGAACGTTCAACATTCAACAATTCATTAAATTCAAATATAATTCGCGTTCAACAAGTTACAAGTTACTCAATTATCAGTGTTCTGTGTCAAGGGTTATAGCCCATCTGGTGTTTTCCATTATTAGTACCTGGTTGTTATGCCCTTACGGCTTCGCCGACTTCGGTCCAACTTAACTATATCCCTTTGAATGCATGATTCAGTCTTTTCTTTGTGTATTTTTTGGCGCGGCTGTGTAATGAACCAACAGGTATTGGGTTATGAATTATGAATGAATCTCTCTATTTCATCTTGTGTACAATTATTGATGTGATTAATATGATACCATCGGTGTAAAGGAAAAATCCTACCGCACGTAATGATTATTATGTTATTTTGATTGCTTTGTACGTCTGAGCTTTGCGGAGATATTGTAGAGTATTTATGGTGGGACCGTTATATATAAAAGTTTAATTTCTTAATAATGTTGGAATTTGAAGCCCCCGTAGCATCAGTAAGCATGAATGTTAATACTGTAGAGTGCAAATGATCCTCTGTTCATATCCTGCACCTCCCGATAGTTGTAGGTTAAGCACTGGCTTTAGGAAGAAGAAGAAGTTCTGGCATTGCTCTTTAATCACCTCCTGAGTGAATTAATTAGTGTCATATCGCAGGTGCACCTTACGGCCCACCAGGTGCTCTCTTTATCGTTCTCAATTATTGTAGAAATGTGAATGTACTCGTTGCTTGATATATGTTTGTCTGATCACGACGATCACACTACTGGAGGTTTTTCTAAGAGTTCCTTTCCCCCAGTTATATAAAATATACGTATCCGAACGCACAACCTTTGTTTGAATATTTAAACTTCCCACCCATTTTTCTTGTTTCATGTAGAATTATGAGGATTATAATATGATATTATACATTTTTGTGATATTTTAAAGGCCGTGGATAATCCATATGATGATGGAAACATACAGGGTGAGTCTTTAAGTTATACATTAAATTCACCCATAGATTCCTCTCATCAAATCAAACACTTTTTTCATTTACCATTTTTTCAGATTCGGCACAAAAAAACAGATACAGGCTGTTGAAATTTGAAAAAAAAATCAGTTTTTCTTTTGTAGCTTTGACATGGTTATTCAGAATTGAATGAATTTTGGTATAAAGTTTTCTATAACTATAGCACATAATCTCCAATTAACAGTTTTTTCCTACTTTTACTGGTTTGTTATTGACTCGCGAATTCATAAAACTATGAGAAATTAGCAAAATAAGAGCAGATGAAGGTTATCTTGGGTAATTTTTGAAATACTCTATCCTTTTAGGAAATTAAATTATTTCTCATCATTTCTCCTAAAACGTACCGTTTTCGAAATATTCTTCGTTGAATGTCATAAAATATGAAAAAAATTACAGAAATTTACCTGCTTTTATCGATCCGAACTTGGAAAACAGTCACAGATGTTCTGCTCGAATAAAGGCATAGACTGAGTATTGATTTCAAAGTTGACACTTATAGAAATTCAATTTTTTCTCGCTTGTTTCCAAATTGATTGGTTATAATTACCATCTTAAAACGGGATAAGTTAATAACAACTTATTTAAATAGTTGGCTGGTGAGTTATCTTTTGGCAAATATATGAATAGGCTTACCATGATCTGTATTCGTCTATGTATCTCCAATAGTGAATATGAAAGTTATAAATAGAGACCGGATTATATGCATTTGCATATTTAAGACATTTTCAGCGGTATTTGCATATTTTAGCTAAGATCCAGTTATGATGCATATTATCGGTACATATTTTCTTCCCTGCGTTCCAAAATGCGATAAAAGTGATGATATCGCGAATCCCACCAAATTCCACAAAATATGAGGTCTATTGAGTAATAATTGTGACTTTTGTCGGATTTGAGCACCAGTTTTATCGCATTCCGGAACGCAGTATTAGTAGCCGTGCGCTTCATTATTTGTGGCAATCGGTCTCTTGCATGTAACATGAAATACCATATGTTTATGTTTTTCTGAATCTACTTCAATACCAGATCATCATGTATGCCCTCATACACTTTCATAATTTAAAAAATTTGAAATATTGCGGTATTGAAAATCGGTAAAGCAAGAAGCAGTTTCAAATGAGATGAAACGCTTCTCAATCGTTGCTATGACGGATGACGTAATCAAATTTACCATCTGCTTGTTGCAGCCAATATGCTGTCTTCGAGCCCTTTATAGGGAGCTGTATTACACTGGAATGAAGAGTGAAACGGGCGAGAAGAAAGTGAGAGTAGATATGACGGGTTACGTCACGGACTGGCGCCAAGTTTCGATCGTTTGGACAGGCATTATGTGCAACCAAATTTGAATGATCGATTTCTCGTTGACAATTGAGATTTTTAACGGCGGTTGAAGTTTTTCAGTATTCTTATGGATATAGTAATAGATTCCAATAATTAAAAAAAAAATCATGCGCAAGACCTATTATTACGTAATGAAATGAAAGAGACCGAAGATCAATACTTGATTGTTACAAAAACATTGAAAAATTTTAATAGCATATTATTAAGAGTTACTGATATGATGATTTTGAAATAAAAATTACTTTTCTTCTTTTTTTGAGTTCCTAAAATTCATTATTCCATTCTGCATATTCTGCATATTTTTGTGCATATTCTGCCTATTTTCATGCATTTTTCCTGCATATTTGCGTGCATATAATGACCTTTTTATGTTGCATATAGTCCGGTCTCTAGTTATAAATTATCTGTTATCTATGCCATCTAAACATTAATTTTCATACTCGATTCTGCACAATCATTCTAAGGATTTCTCTAATATATGGAACATAATTAACTAGTAACTCACGTTACTACATAGTTGAATATCATCAGTTTGTAGTATATTAGTATGCATAAGGGAAATATCAATTATAAGTATCATTCCACCCAAGGGCGTAGCCTGGAAAAATGGTAATTGAAAAAGTTGTTCCATTTGATGAGAGGAATCCATGGTTAAAATTAATGTACAACTTAAAGACTCACCCTGTATAATTTAGTAAGTTTATCAGAATGGGTTCAGAATAGCTCCAGTAAGAACAAAACTCAAAGATCGGCTATGTTTTGTATTAAAAGAAGCTCTCACGGTAATACAAAAATTCTAGCTGCAATATAAAGTGCTCATTTTCAAGTAGCTTCGTTATGAGGTTACTTGAAAATGCTCTGAAAATATGCTTCTGTTTACATGTAGTCCTGGTATAAGTGCTAAATGAAAAGAAATAGATTTAATACTAACTTTTTTACTATTTGTTTCATTAAAATTGACAATAAACGCTTCTGGATAGACATTCTCGAGCTCTTTTGAAATATTGTCAGAATAAATATTTATAGTTTTATGGTAAACCTTTGCCAGACTTTGATTTATTGACTGTGATATTCTTTTCATCAATTCGTCTTCATGGCGATTCTAAAAGTGCTCCATCCGAACCTTCGCCACGTCTAATACAGAAATGGTTTCATATGCTGTCCTCTTCTATTAAAAAATTCTGAACTGCTTCTTTTATGTCGCTATAGGTTCGGAAGGAAACCCCCACTCAGAAGCTATACCTACATATTACTTTTACAATGGCTTTTTCTTCAGAAATTGACATTGCAATACAATTTCCAGTGTTCAATGAGTGTAATCTATTAATTTCTCCATATTATGTAAGATACCCTATATTCCTCGTGGAGTTGTATCAAATTACCCCTATTATACCACTGCACAGCGGCATTCAAAGCCTCCTCTGTATAATTGCGGTACAGCCTAGTTTCCACCTTTCTAACGTATTTCCTCATCATTTTCAAGAAACCCAATACATGACATCGAAAAATAAAATCTACTCCACTGGCTTTTGAATTTGCAACAGCGTTGAATTGAGCATGTATTAGTGTTGTCCGGTTATGCTACTCTTGGAAAAAAATTCATCGCTACACTAATAGTGCTCAGTATATGCAGGCAATAAGAAGTATTCATAGAGAAAAAATCATCGTTTTTTACTTCACTCTAAACTAAATTATTCACTAGAAACAACCAAAAATCAACGTTATAACATTTGTTGATCTGCTCTAACTGACTAACTTTGAATTATGTTTCCTAAATATACCGTTAAGTAGCAGCACCTGCTAATTCAATCAGTTGCGTTCATTTTCAACTAGACCCTGTAGTTTCATGTAGCCCCGTTTTACGGTACCCTGTTACACTAATCTCTGCTAACATTTTAGAAGCTCTGAATTCAAATGAATCTAAATTTATATTGATATTTGTAGTTTCCATAAAAACTTCAGGAGGGTTATTAGTTTTAAAAAATGAAATCGTAAAAGTAAAGATTTGTAGTCCCAGTATATATGAAAGATTATCACAGGGAGTCAATTGCCCCACTTTTTTTTTAATGAAAGTACATGAGTAAATTTTTTTTATATTACTGATTTCTCACACCTGATTGATATTGATTTCTAGGTAGCCTGTATCAAATCAATATAGACCTTGAGGCCTTGAGGCGAATATAAAACAAATGCTACAGAAAATTTGATAAACTCATATAAATCAAAACATCTAAGATTAAAAATTATAAACTTACCTGACGAATTGTTCTCTTCTTTCTTGACGTCCCCCTCATCCAACCTCTCTGTTTTCCAGGAACAAGAAGGTGTTTCTTGCCTCATCAGGGGCATTGGTAAATGATGAGCAGGGGGATGATGATACATGGGTTGCGGTATAGGAGGAAACCCCCTGTTGTATCCATAACAGGAGGGAAAAGAATAAGGATACACAAAGTATGATGGATGAGGAAAGGAATGAAATGAATTTTTATCCGCATGCTGAAAAGAAAAGGAAACATTTTAATTCCACTTTTAAATTAAATTTTCGCTAAACATGGCAGTTTTTGAAATATTGTTCAATCAAACCTTGATCAGTATTTTGCGATTTAGGAATAATATTGCTTATTGCTAATAGTTGCTTGCCGTATTACAATAGGAATGTTTGGATATGCGTATAAAAAAGGTATTGGTTTCTCAGAGTTGGGAATTATATCAATGTATTCTTATGATAGAACTGCATCATGAAGGAAATTCAATTCAAATAATAGTTTATTTATCAAGATCAAATGAGCAATCTGAGAATGAGAACTGCACCATGGAAGAAATCAAATTAAAAATAGCTGAAATGAATTTGACTCTCCCTTATAGAACAGGATGACATGTACGAGTATGAACACAGATCATATAATAAAGCTAAGATAGAAAAATGATAACATTCTGTGAAAACATAGAAGTACGATTCATTATTGAAATTTCGAAAAATCATATCTCCGAAAGTATTAGCTTGTTGGAGTTGAAAATGATATCAATGGATTTTTATGGTGAAACTGCATCTTAAATAAAAATTTAATTTGAAATTTGTTAGTTAAAAAAAATTTATTTTTTTTCGTTACTCCGAAACCATCTGGCCTATTTTGCCCAATAACGAACGTAACCGAGATATTCATCTCCCTAACCTACTCTGAAAATGTCAACTGCCTAGCTCATTCCGTTCGAGAGTTATTGTAAAAATTTTTTTTTTAAATTTTCAAAAATTTTTTTCGACACTTTGCGGTAACCTGGTCAATACAAAACTTCACATGCGTATGAAGGTCATGATTCCACAATTTGATGCTAAATTTCAGATAGATCGAGTGATCGGTTTCGGAAATATTCATAAAAAATGTTTTTACTAAAATCGGCCATAACTCCGAAACCGCTCGATGGATTTTGCCCATTAACGAACATAACCGAGATATTCAAGATCCAAACCCAACTTGCAAATTTCAATCCTCTAACTCTTTTCGTTCGAGAGTAATTGTGCCTATTTTTGGCTGAAAATGGTCTTGAACGATTTGGTTTGACTCACTGATCAAGAATCGATTCTGTCCGGCCGACCGTCCATCCGGCCGTTAACACGATAACTCTCGAACGGAATGAGCTAGACAGTTGAAATTTTCAGAGTAGGTTTGAGGGACAAATATCTCGGTTAAGTTCGTTATTGGGCAAAATCGGTCTAATAGTTACGGAGTACCTAACGAAAAAAAAATACTTTTTTTTAAATTACAACTTTTGAATTTTTTTAAGATGCAGTTTCATCATAAGAATCCATTGTTATCGTTTTCAACTCTAACAAGCTAATACTTTCGGAGATATGATGTTTCAAAGTTTCAATAATACATCGTAAGTTCTATGTATTCACAGAATGTGAACACAGAATCTGTCTGTGATCACTATTCATAAATGTCATCTTTTCTAGCTATTGGGCCGGACTCATACGTCCGGAACGTCACTCTGAATTCATATTATTAATTCAGAAAGCACCGAATTGCATACTAATTCACTATTCTCCTCACACATTTTGGTTTTTTCAGAGTATTAATTTCTAGATTTTCCAAGCTTCCAGAACTCAGATTATGAATTTAAGAATATGAATTCAGAGAAGTATGAGGCCGGCCTTAGAGATTGTTAATTCGTAGTTGTTATTTTCTCTTGAAAAGCAAGTATTCGATTCTTGAATTTGTGAATATATACAAGACTGTTTTGATGTAGTTTATGGAGGCAATAGGTAAGAAGATCATAATGGAATCATCAAAAGAAATTGCTGTTCGTTGACCACTGAGGTTAATATTACCTTTTACTTCCATAAGTAGTGAGACATGTTCCTATTACAGTATTTTCATAATATTGCTAGCAAAAAAATACTGAAATATGGATCTACATTTGTGTATCAATCATTTTTTCTTGAGTTAAGGTTCATAATACAGAAAAGAATGTGTTAGTGGTAAGACCTATTAAATTTTAAATCATGAAAAGAGGATAGTATGTTATTAATATATTTTGAACTATTAAAATAATTTGTTCGTAATCACCTACTCAAATATCAGGAATAAATGGACAATCTGCTATGATTGTCTCCAGCCTTGCTCTAGACATTTCGATGATACTTTCCTTAGGTATTTCGAGTTGTGAAAACTATGCACCGAGTGTAAATTGCAACAACCCATTCCACGAGGTTGAATCATTGCAGATTGCTCATTTAATCTTGATAAATAAATTTAATGACAATTTTTGAAGCATTGTAGATTGTTTTTTTTTATAAGATAATTTTTGAAGCATTTTTTTAAACGACACTTTATTTAAATTTAATTTCTATCATAGGAATCTATTGATATGATTCCCAACTCTGAGAAACCAAAACTTTCGGAGATATAATTTGTCTGTTTGAACAAGAGCGCCAAAAAGCTCCTGTCCACAGGGCTTGAAGCAATTTTTTTTATAACTCCTCAATCTCCCTTGATTCTTTATTGCGAGGTTTGATAATTGTGTTGGGTATTCCTTAGATTGGTTTCTTAGTGTGTTTGGGGCACTTAGTGGACCAGGCCAAATGATTCTCCGCCCCACAAGCATGACACTTGGGTGCGTTGTTTGTTTTACACTGCGACATGTTATGGGGTCCTTGACATTTCGAACATATTGGACAACTTTTGCAGTTTACGTTATATGATCTAATTGCAGACATTTTCCACAATGTTCTGGAGGTGAACTAAATAGTGTCTGTTTAAGTAAAATAGGCCATTGTGCAAGAGGCAAAAGATTCTATTTCTCCAGTGATAATTCTGATATATTTGGTTGGGTTGTTATTATTTCTTGAGATGATTCTTTTGCAGTATCTGTGTTTTATGTCAATAGATGTAAGATATTGGCTTACATTTTCATCTTTAATATGAATTTCGACTGCTGCAATTACTACTGAGTAAGTCTGTAGCGACTCTCTTCTCTCCCTTGGTTGTATCTGGCTTGTTTCCTTGTAATTCGCTATTTTATTTTCATTCTTGAGTTCCTGTAGTACTAATTCAGTCTTTAAAATTATGACTTTGGAGTTTGGGAACTTGGTTCCTCATATGGACGCCATTTCTATTCTGTCTATTTTATTTTGTGTATTTATGTATAATACATTTGTGAATTCCATATTTTAAATTTCATTCATTTTGGCAGAATAATTCTTATTTGTAATTTTTAAGGTGGAGTGTGTATGTTGTACTTGTTGTTGTTGATTAGGATTTGTTATCATCTCATGTGTTGGTTGTATTTCATTGCTATTTTCGACTTCCATTTGTTAGGATTGGTTTTGAATTTTATCTGCTATTAACTGTGGCTTTTTGAAGACGATATCTGGAGATTTACTTCCATTTTTCTTTTTTGTTGATGAGGTGTTCGTGTTCCCTTTTTTGCTGCGCTATTTACTGACTTTTTTTGCAATTCCTCGATTTCAGAATTCCACGTCTTGAGAATTCATAGTTGAAGTTCCACTGATTTGCGACATTTCAGTCCTATAATAGGTCTTTTGCGTGTTTTTCCGAAATGTTGATTTCAGCACGTGAATTTAATTAATATTTATATTCGATTTATTACTCTCGGAAACAATAGGTATCTTGCATGTAACACGAAATATCATATGCTTATGTTTTTTCTGAATCTACCAGATCATCATGTATGCCCTCACACACTTTCAAAATTTATAAAATTTCAATATTTCGGTATTGAAAATCGTAATATCAGGAAGCAAATTCAAATGAGGCGTAACGCTTCTGATAGGTACAATCGGTGCTATGACGGCTGACGTAATCAAAAACTACCCTCGGCGAGACCATCTGCTTTTTACAACGAAACAAAGAGTGAAACGGACACGAAAAGAGAGAGACGTAATCAAAATCTACCCTCGGCGGGACCATCTGCTTTTTACAGCGAAACAAAGAGTGAAACGGACACGAGAAGAGAGAGACGTAATCTAAATCTACCCTCGGCGAGTCCATCTGCTTGTTACAGCGAAACTAAGAGTGAAATGGACTCGGAGAAGAGAGAGAGTAGATATGACGGGTGACGTCACGGACGGGCGCCAAGATTCGATCGTTTGAACAACTATTATGTGCAACCAAATTTGAATGATCGTTTCCTCGTTGAAAATTGAAATTTTTTACGGCGGTTGAACTTTTTCATTATTCTTATGGGTATTTGTATGGGTATAATAATCGATTCCGATAATAAAAAAAATACATGCAAGAGACATATTCTTATCGGAACAGATGTAATCGCGTCTGTTGCTCGATTGCGAATGGGTCTGAAATATATTTGTAACGTTCCTTTTTGATCCAGGCAGAGGTTTGTTTATGTTTTGCTTGCAATAAATTTGTCAATTGTATTGTCAGTGAATTTGAGGTTGAGTCTCAGTGTTGCCAATCGACGTATAGGGAATTGTGTTCAAGGAACCGGATGAATTGGCAATATTGTTTCGTAAATTTGGACAGAGTCGGCGTCGGTCAGATAAGGTCGTCCAATTTTTTGGAGGTTCAGCGGATGAAGCAATTGGTTATGCGCGTTTTCGAAACTTTGTAAGAATTATTGGAATCTTCATAGTTGGATATAGTTTCGAAAATCGAATTAAATTAGTGGGGGTTATATTGGTTTGATTTTGGTAACCTTCACTTATCTCGAAAGAGGATTCAAAGACCTTTTGCAAATCCAAGTTGACCACGTGAATGATCTTGGCGACTTCCTAGTAGAAAGAATTCAGGTTGTAATTATTTTTCTGTATCCAGAATATTACTGTGTATTTGAAGAATTATTTGGTGGAGGCACGGCCAGATTTAGTTTTGAAGCAAACTTATACAGGATAACCCCGAATATCAGGGTATGTACGAAGTTCAAGTATATAAATATTAAATAATAACGAATAACTTGTCTGTTTGATATTCTGATAACCGAGATTATTATGCATTGGGGAGATTAATTTATTTCTTATCTGAGAGGAGTCACTGATGGTTTCTTTTCTGTCATCAGGGTTTTTATGTTAGGAAGAGTAGAACTGAGGCTTTGGATTATATACAAGTGGTCCATAAGTAACGCTGTGAGACAGCCAACGCAGGGTTGCAGATCCCGAGTATATACCAGGTGGTCAGTAAGCAACGCTGTGGGACATCCAATCCAGGGTTGCAGACTACAAGCACCGAGGGAAAGAGGACACTATTGTGAGACCATCGACGTAATACTACGTTCAGAAATAAACATAGAGGAGGATATCAGGGTACCTGAGTAGATTGAGGGAGTAGGAATAGCTTGCACGCAAGTTATTGGAAATAGACCTCAAACTATATCTTATATATGCTATATACAATCTGAACATAATATCCTCAGAACATATAAATTATTGTTGTTGTAAAACGGAAATTGGGGAAGATTTGTGTTAGTCGTATATGATCGAAGTTAAAAACGTGGATGCGCCTGAGCTCAAGCGACGCGTATTCGGACCAAGGAAGAATATCTACGTACTATTTCCGCCGCACCCTATTCGGGGTTTCACAGTGGTTTATTTTGTTAAATCTAAATATCTGGGTTGTAAGCTACTGGAATAAATTGTTTGTTTTTAGGGTGAATATTCTCTTGGTAAATTTAGGAATTATTACATTACGCTGGAGTATCTGGGAGAATTAAATTTGCCTGGCGCCCATTTACTAGGTTCCCTTTTGGAATCCACTCCCATCTCCACTGAAGCTAGACCGCGAATCCCCGAGTTCTAGTAGCTCCGAGTTTAACTTGGGAACTTGGGAACAGTCGTAGTGGTTATATATTCCTGGAAGTATAGGATTAATAACGCATCAGAAAGAGAGCGCTAATTATTCAGATGGCCATTGCAAGATGTAACAGATGTGTGCAAGGACGAGGACGAATAATCAAATGTTTAACTAGATTAACTCGGCCTCGTGGGACAGGCGATGGTGATGGAGAGGATATTTATTCGAACGGAGTCGTATGTGGTCGAACTAGTCAGCAGTCGATGCTGATCAGTTGCATTTGTACACTTCAGCTGCTGCATAACGTTGAGGTCAAGACCATAACGTTGAAAATAATATAATTTCTTCTAATTCCAAAATGTTATGGAAAAGCTTGTCCAACTGGTAGAAAGTTGATCCAGTTAATCACTTGATTCTTTATTCTCATCATCACGCATACCTGTTATATCTTGCGATGGTCGACTGACTAATTAGCACTCTCTTTCTTATGTATTCTAAATCCTATGCTTACAGGATTATATTCCGGACTGGTATATAAAGCTTTTTCTCCCAATGTCAAGACAATATTTGTTATTGATTAAGAGTTAACCTACTACATTTTTCATATTTTTACATAGATCTTCCGCTTTAAAGATTGATAAAAATGTTTCATTTCGTGGTTTTCGAAAATGTGTCGAATTGTAATTATAGCAATAAGAATAACCAATACTCACTGAAAGTTCGATGGATCTGAACCTCTCTACACTCTCTGAATACCACAGGTCCTCCGACTTGACTGCGGCGGCCGCCATGTTGAAATTCATCTGAGTAGTGACTGGCACGAAATGACTAGGCGAGTTACTGGGTGAACGTTTGACCGGAACGCGGTCATCCGACAACAGAGACGTGATGCTGTAGCTACAGTTTTTCCCGACAGTAGATGGGGCCACTGAAGCGACCGGCTTTTCCTCCGAATGACCATTCGCGCTTACGCTCGCCTAAAAAGAAAAACCAATTATGGAGAGCTCTACATACAAAACACAAGAATAAACAGTAAAGTAGCTCAACATTTGCATTATGAACCATTCTGCCAAATATCACCTGTATAAAAGTTAAAAAATGTCAAAGTTCGAAAACACACTATATTTGAGATTGATGTAATCCCGGCAAATTGTTGCGAAAAACAATTTAGGAGTAATTCAACGTCGAGGAAATAATAGCCTAATAAAACAAACTAAAATATTTGCTGAAAATGTGATTTGAGTGCATTGGTAACATCTTCTTTTCGATAAACATGAACGTTGGATACAGACTCAATTCCAGACATAATTGGCATTTCATAATCTCCCTGATTTCTTTTTCAGAACAATCGACTTAGTGAAACTATTAAACCTAGGTTGATAGGTTACAGTATTTGTCAATGAATTGGCGCAAAATGCAATATTGGGAACTTCCAAAACTCTGGTGGCGGGATTCGGCAACTGACCACGCTAGTAATAAATGTAAACAATCTCGTGTTGGACAGGTCAGTCGACGAAGTTTGACCGAAATTTTCATGGAAAATTTAAATTATAATTGACTTGAGATCACTGTTGGATTACTTTGTGATATATATTCAAATATTGATCATTATATAACTAATTTTATGGCACTGGATTGATATAAAGACAATAACCAGTAAGTATATTCATATATGTTTCTCAAACTTACATTATATTTAAAAGTTCTTTTAAGTTACTATTTGCGAATGATTAAGAAGGGACTCAGTTTATTAGAATTTCTGGAGTACATAGGAGCTTCAACTTCTAATTCTAGAGTCCTTGTAGAAGGAGAAGAGGTTCTAAATGTAGATCATGTAATCGTGTGTGACAAAACAAATTGTGGTCCCAGTTTTATAGACATTTGTTCTTTATGTTTACAAAGTAGTGCCCTTAATTCAGTACCACATAAAATTGATGGTCCATTAATGTGGAGAATGGTAAACTTAAAATAGAAGGTATGGTATATTCTTGTAAAGTCGAAGCACGGAGGAGGTGTAAACATATTACTGATGTATTAATTAAAGTTCAGGTGCATGATGTTCTAGTTTATTTATGAGAATATAGTGTCAAATTGAACCAGATAAAGCTTTTGTAAAACAGTTAACAATAATTGAAATGATTTTTCCAAAATATGATACATATATAATGTGAAAAGAATTATTAACAATAAGTGTAATGTTTGAGGTATAATAAAGTTTTTGTTTTGTTTCCAAGAGTTTTGATGATCATCTATTCAATTGAAAATATTAAAATTGTTTATATCTGTTAAACTTTTCAAAGCACTGTCACTGTTAAAGATATCACTCAAAGTAGGTAGGTATAAATCGGATGTATCAAGCATAACACTAACATCACAAATGTTGAGTGGTCTGGTAACAATGTACACAACCAAGTCTACTACTAACATTATTATTGCTGTTTAACTAACTCAAGAGTGCTGGTGATGCTTATTTTTTCTTCTGAGGTTTTTCAGCACAGCAAACGTCATCTACACATTCCTTTCTCTTTCGAGGTACCTCCTTGTCCTCTGAAGATTATGTTGATGTAGTTCCATGTTAAGTACTCTTCGGTCTATTAGTTATCCTTCTAACGCATTTCCAATATTTATATTTGGTTTTCCGGAGGTAAGAAGTGAAAACTCAAACCTATACATTTTGGCATTTTTTTCGCCCATGAATTGCATTGAGGCACACAACAATAGTCGTTTCTGGTCGAAGACATATTAGGCAGGATAATATTCACTATTTCAACTTGAATTTTTCTTTCAAACAAAAGTTAATTGACGAATACTGAACAATTAAACTCGAACACGTGGCTCATTACTAGCTTGGTTAGTTGCCGAATCCCGCCACCAGAGTTTTGGAAGTTCCCAATAGCGTGTGCAGGAGAGATGAAAAATTACTACATATGATTCGGAGACGCAATGAGGTCAGGGCACTTTGTGCCCCCAGGTCTGAATTCATTATATTCTTGGAATTATGCCAATTTCAAAAGAAAAATAGTCTGGGATTTAGCAAAACCTGTTGTGCACATTGTGTAGAGTATTTCTGGTGGTATACGAGTAACGTCTTAATAGTTGTGGGATTGGAATCTCCATAGCATCAGTCAGCAGGAATGTTAAAACAGTAGAATGTGAATGATTAACACATCTTCCCAGGTGTACCGTGAGTGCACCCAGAAACTCCACAAACGTTTTCCTACAATTCCATCCGCTTTGGATGCACTGATGAGGCAGGAACACAGTTTCGTTATTCAGGGCTTAGCTCTCTGATAGTTGTTGAATTTATTGGCTCCTTTTGGTGAAGCTAAGCGAGTCCGATCACCACAGCGATTAATGCATATTGTAACGTCATGTTGCAGGTACAGAAAATTTACTACCCACCAGGTACTCTCCATATCGCTTCATTGTAGAATTGTTTAGCCACCAGTTGGTTGATTTGTATTTGTCTGATCATGACGATCACACTACTGGTGGTTTTCTAAAATTTCTTTCCCCCCAGTTATTGAAATATACATGTCTGAACGAACGACCTTGTTTGAATCTTTAAACTTCCCGCCCATTTTCCCTGTTTAATCGACTGTAACTAGGGTTGCTTACACAATGTAAGTAAATAGACCTATCAATTCACTACGACTAGACTAGACAATCACAATACAGCCAAGATTAGGAAAATTTAGTCACAGACTTCAATAGTAGAAGTCCCTGTGATACTGAACCGTTATTAATTAAAAATCGGAAACAGTACAGTATATAGTATTTTTTAAGAAATGGTTTCTTTGATGGTCCTGTATATACTATATCGCATTTTAAATGCGTTTTTAATTACAATGTCAAAAATAAACCACATCAAATGTTTAGAATGTTAAAAGAATTGAAAAAGTAGTTCCCCAGACAAATCTCTACTTATATTATTATCATGAAAATGACAAAAAGGATAGATATCAGGATTCAGAAAATCAAATCGCTGAAAATATACAGGGCGTTTAAATTTAACTGAAAATAGTACAAAAATTAATTTTTGCATGATCGCACCAGTATGATCCCAATTTTGAATTTTAAGCCCAAAATTGATCTCGAAAGAACCAACTTAGAATTTTGAGATTGACAGATTCTGAACTCGATCACTGCTGCGTAGATTCCAGTATTCCTTCAATAACTCCAACAATATAGATCCAAGCGTGGTCAAATTAGGAGCTTGGCTGTAGAATTTTTTAAAATGTTCTACTTATATGATCCTCACGAAATTTCGCAGAAGTCTTTGTGTCGGCATTCGACAACACAACTAGTTACCAAGTTCAATTCGAACGGATTTTTATTGTTTGAGTTATTGGGTAAACAAAATTTCAACTCCGAAACCTGTGTCCGATTATGCCCATTAACGAACTTGTCCATTCAATTTGGATGCACAACCTACCCTGAAAATTTCAGGTCGCTATCTCTTTCCAAATGGTAGCACGTTGTTCCCTAGAACGTGCACGCAAAAAGTATTTTATTTAATGAGAGGAATCTTAGACTATAGAAGAGAGAGGACGGTTAACATATTCCCTGACATTGGAACCAAATGTCCACCACATGACCACAGAACCAGGCTCCTTTTTCCTGCTGTGGCTTTTAGATCCGTAAGCTGCACATCCTACCATCATGTGTAACACAGTTTTATAACAAAACAGTCCGTAAACGTTCAAATAAACACATGAAACAAACGTCCACCACATCGTTTGGTGTCCACCAAACTGTCAAAGTTTTGGTTTCAGATCTATAGGGTTGCGTAGTACGGCATACAATATCTGTATGTACAACTAGCTAGATGCTAGTTGAAAGTTGTGAGAAGACAGTTCATCCGTCTAGGGATATTTATAATTGGTTTCTACGTTGGTCGAAAGCTTGCTGGAAGTAAGGATGAGTTGATAGAAAAAATTATAATACTAAACTGTATTACAACAGAAATAGAAAAAAAGGAGCTGAAAATAGTAAACATATATAAAAACAGAAAAGGGATGGTTAACGTCTTAATGCAGTAATATCCAGGCACATATGCTGTTATCAAGAAAAGGGAGGTGTCGAACTTGGCTTGGAGGACTTTTTGCTATCGTGACTACGTGAGCGTGATGCAGTGCTTCAGATGTTGGAGATTTGGACATCAGGCTAAGCATTGCAGGAGTACATGTGATATATGTCCAGGGAAACATAAGTCGGATGTCTGTACTGCAACTCAACATACTTGTGTCAATTGTAAATGTGCATCGGAAATATTGAATGTTCCTCATGTGGATTGTGGCCCTCCAACATACAATGTGAGAATGTGCAGCCTATAGAATCGTAAGTGGGGTTCAAGAGAGAATAGACTATCATGGATGGAAAGGTCAAGAAAGGGATGAATATACAAAAAGGGATAATAGAAAATAGCAATTAAAATGTTTGAGCTCAAACATATACTTGATGAATAGTCAAAGCCTAGTGTGTCACTATGACGAAATAAAAGATTTTATATGTAAAAATCAACCTGCTGTTGTATGCATGACTGAGACTCACGTAATTGAAGACATAGAGGATGATGAATTGTTTCTTGAGAACTACAAGCTGTTAAGGCTTGATTCACAAAGCAGACAGACTGGGGGGAGGGATTTTTTATATAAGGATGGATGTGAATTATAACAAATTGGGTTTTTTGGTTCAAGTTAGGATTGCTAATAATACTTTTACACTAATGGGAGTTTATCATTCAGCTAGTGAATCACATGTTGTTTTTTGAACTTCTTGGGTGAGGTGTTTGTGGAATGTATGTCACTGAACCTGTTTGATGGTGATTTTATAATGCTAGGAGATTTCAATATATACTGGAATTCAGAGACTACTTACACCAGAAGGTTGAAACAGTGTACTAGTCAAGTACACATTTCTAGAGGAATGGAAGCAGTATGATTGATTCGGTTTTCACGAATTTGTTTGATGTACGTAATACAGTACTGGATGAATGCACTTTCACAAATCATAGAGTCATTCGAATAAATATTGAAGGTAAATGCCCTATAAAGAATGTTACCATTATAAGTAAAACAAACATACCAGAATTTAATGATAGGTTATCGAAAGTGAAATAAAGGGTCCGCCAAATAACTTTTTTCTTTTTTAAATGCATTAAAAAAAACTACTGAATATTTTCTCAAATTTATTTTTTTATTTGAAAGTACAATCCTTCCGGTTAATAATGGAAAATAATTTCATTCAAATGGCTGCCACGGCTGGCCATGCAGTAGCCTACACGATCTGTCCAATTTTTAAGCACATTATCGATTGTGTGCAGCTGTATTTCACCAATAGCTTCACGAATATTGTCCTTTAAAGCGTCAATTGTCTCTGGCTTGTTGGCGTAACACCTATCTTTGACGGCACCCCACAAATAATAGTCCAACGGTGTCAAATCGCAGCTCCGAGGTGGCCAAACGACATCAGCTCTGCGGCTGATAATGTGATCTTCAAAAACAGGGCGCAAAACATCGAGCGTAGCTTCGGCTGTGTGGCACGTAGCGCCGTCCTGTTGAAACCAAATGTTGCTAATATCCTCCTCTTGAATTTTTGTGAACAAAAATTCGTTCAACATAGCCCGAAAACGATCGCCATTGACTGTAACGGCAACTCCTTGCTCATTTTCGAAAAAAAAATGGCCCAATTATGCCCCTGGACCAAAATCCGCACCAAACAATGACTCGTTTTGGGTGTATCGGCTTTTCAATATATGCGTGCGGGTTTTCTGTGCCCCAAATGCGACAATTCTGCTTGTTTACATACCCGCCAAGATCAAAATGCGCTTCATCTGAAAAGATGATTTTTTTGGCAAAATCGGCATCTTCTGTAAGTCGATCGCATGCCCACTTAGCGAAGCGAAAACGCATTGGATGGTCAGTTGGCTTCAACTCCTGAACCAATTGGACTTTGTATGGCGTCATACCAAGGTCTTTATGCAAAATTCGTCTCAGATTGCGTTCCGATATTCCTGAACAGTACTGCGCAGTAAATTACGTCGTTCCGATATTACTGAAATTCACTGGTAATGATTTCGCGCCACTTTTTTTGATACCCTGTTGGAGACTAGAAATTTACTGATTCTACTGCCACAGAAGTGGTCGTATAGTGCCAGTACTACCAGTATTCCTTCCCCAAATTCAAATAGTTTAGGTTATGAGTCTTTTTTAGTACTGATCAACATCTAAAGGGTAATATCGCTATCCCTGAGTATTGAATTCAATAAGACTTAGTTAATTTCAGCCATCGTTTGACCCACCGATTACAGACCTAACATTTAAAAGGACTTCAAATATGAAAATAATAGGTTATGTTATTCCTTCGTTCAAAGCTTCGTTCGTTACCACAGAACACAAATAATACGTTACTGCTCGAACGTTCCGAAAATTAACATCAGTTTGAGATTACTGTCACTGAAAAGCGTTCCGATATTGCTTACTGTGGCCAGTAATGCCAGGAATTTCGGAACGCAAGGTATATGATGTCTCCGAAATGTACAATTATTGAGAACGACGGTGAATTGATGTTGATGGCGCTTCACGCACACTTTCTGCCAGAGCAGCAATATTCTCGGGTGTACGCACTGTTTTTTGCTTTTCACGCTTTGGTTTATCGATGAGGATGCCAGTTTCTTTCACTTTTTTCACAAGATAACGAACATACGGAGCTGACGGTGCTTCCCTTCTTCCAAAATCCGTACGCAATTTTCGCACACATTCTGCAACATTACCATAATTTTCAAAGTAATGTCGCAATATTTCCCGTTGTTCAAGCGTATACACAACCATATTCGTTCAGCGGAAGGATAAAACTAATTATCTGTCAAATCAGACATGAACTAAGTGTTACCATTCACGAAATAAGCAATAGTTAAAAAAAAAACGTTAGATGGCGGACCCGTTACAATTATACAGAACAAGATGTGAATATTAGATGTAACAATTTCACAGATCAGCTGCTAACTATAATAATTGAGTTCATGAAGGAAATTACAGTGGGGGGATGCAAAAACGAATGGTTCGATGATTGTATTCAACAAGCAAATCAGGATAGGACATACGTTTTAGAAGATTTGAATTCACGAGAGATTTGTAAGACTGGAAATATTATAGAAATAAAAGACATGGGGTTGTGAGCACGATGAGAATGAAAAAATATGCTTATTATAACCAGAAAGTTGACATGTGTTAGGGTGATTCTAAGGAAATGTGAAAAACATTGAAGAGCATTATAAAATCCAAACCTAAAGACCATATAACAAAGATAAAATTTGGGAATGAAGTTGTCAGTAGCATTCCAGATAATATTGCCAACTTCAGTCTGCCCAGTAATAACAATAATAAATTTGCTGATTTCAAGCTATTGACAAGAAACGATTCGGAAATCATCATAAATAGATTAGCGAATAAAAGTAGTCCAGATGAAATTGGTGCATTTGTGTCAAGGATCATTTTGCAAACAAAGCAGATCCTTTACTAAATTTGATTAATAGCTCATTAGAACAGGGAATCTTCCCTGACAGATTGAAAGTCTCAAACATTGTTCCTATCAAAAAGATTGCAAATAGTGTTAAGGCTGAAGATTTGCGACTTGCGACCAATAAATACCTTACCTGCTGTTGAACAAATTCTGGAAAGAGCTGTATGTGTTCAACTTAAGCATTACATAACTGAGAACAAAATATTATGTCAATACCAATCTGGATTCAGGAAAGGATATGGTTGCGGAACAGCGCTACAATATGTAATCAATGAATGGAATGAAGAGAAAGATGCAAGTAAAATAGTAGGGGTTATCTTTGTCGATCTGAAAAGGGTCTTTGAAACTGTTGACATGAAAAAGCTGCTGGAAAAATTGAGAGCATATGGTATTGATGGCAATGTATACAAATGGGTGAAAGACTATCTGAAGAATAGGAGACAAAAAGTTAAAATAGGAGATGTACAGTCAGATGAGTTAGGTGTTGATTTGGGAGTACCACAAGGTAGCGTATTGGGACCATTATTGTTTGTTTTGTATGTAAATGACATTCAGTAAGTGTTTCAAAACAGTAAATACCATCTGTTTGATTGACGGTGATACAGTTATATATATGGAGGGAGAACACTTGGACACTCTGAATGCTTTGTGAATAAGGCGGTCTGAGTGTTGACCCAAACAACCAGTGTAGTTTAGATTTTCTGGAGGGTTACAAGACATATAGAGGCAGGCAAGTTATTACTTTTCCAACAAGAGTAACGAATAATGAGGAGTCATTACTTGATCTTCTACTTGTCAGTAAGGAACGTATGGTTTTTGATATAGAGGGGCATCCGCCTCTGGGTCGAAGTGATCATCTTGTCATTACAGCCAAATCTTATTTCAAATGCAAGCAAAACCATCTCATAAAGTTTACAAACGAAATTTTTGGAGAGCAGACTACAATCTTATAAATTATTTCCTACTAGAAGAAAACTTTGATCAGGAGGAAGCCAATGATAACTTTAAAAAGCTTTCAAGCCTAATATCTAATGCCATTAACAAATATATATACTACATTCACTTTTATCTCCAGGTTGGCCATGAAATTTTGACACATTTCACCATGGTGTTCGGTTCATTTTCCTGTCAGATAACTACGCAACGTTGTCCTCTCTACATAGAAGTAGTAATCACGTATTTTTCACAACGTGAATTTTCTTGGGAAAAATAATGAATTTGAGAAAATATTAAGTGAATTCAACAATTCCAACGACCTGGCGACTGTTTCAGAAAATTTTTCATCTGTTGTTACTATGGAAAAAATTTCACGTATATAAACTAGTTGGAAGATCCAGTTTTGCTATTTTCTTGCATGGAAATCAAGAATCAAGTGTTCAAATTTTAATGAAAAATAATGGATACAGTAGTCCTTTACTTTGTGATAGTTCATTTGAAAAAAGAATAAAAGTACCTGATTATCTGGGCAGAACTTCTAAACGGTCAGGCGTACCTATGGAATTCCCCACTTTACGAAATTACCTTGTTGCACAACTTGAAATACACCAGTTTAAAAATTTAGTAGTCACTGATATGGTGGGTTTCACAAAGCCTTGATCAGCTTAATTATGTATTTAATTCGGTGGTTGTATAAAAAATGAACTGGAAATTGACATAGAATAACACTAATTTGGCAATTAAGAGCTGTCAAAGCTTTGTGAAACCCACCTTCATAAAATAAAGTGATAGGATAGGAAACTAAGTAATTTCATTCGAGAATTCAACATGTCCTAAGATAGAATGAAGTTTTCCTATTGCAGATTTCAGTTCTGTATAGCACTTCCTGATGTGTACTTTGTCTCTGCTTCCCCAAAACTGCTTTCGGCATTTTCAATTTCAAAGCGAAGAGTTCTTTATTATTCGATAATAATGATATGTGATCATATCTTGTCTAAGATGGAACATTATGTTCCATTCCAGAGAATTGTTTGGACATTGACGCAATTTCAGAACTGCCAACCTGTCTTTGTTTTAGTTACAAAAACGTGATACACCTAAATCATGGCCAACTGGGAGACTTTATAAAAGTGTATGGAGTATACCATTAAACCCACTAAGGGTGAACTCACGGAAGTCATGGATAAACAAAGGACTATTTGAAAAAGTTGACAAAAAGAGGAAACTATGGCATAATTATAGAAATAACCGCACAGCCGAAAGCTATTTGCTATATCAGACTCAGAACAATAACACCAAGTCACTCATCAATGAAGCTAGGAGAAAATATGAAAACAACCTTTTGACGGGTTCTGAAAAGCTCTTTTATGCTTATATACAACGTAGTATGAGCTCTAAACTAACAAACTTTACCTTACTGGACAAGAACAGTGGGAAGCAAATCGAAACTGAACGGTCGAGCTCAATGCTTTGCCTGACAATTCCACAGTGTTTTTGTAAGGGATGATGGTGGAACAAAAATTCCAACCCTACCTAACAGCAGTGGTTTTTGAGCACGAGATGAAACATGTGATTTTCACTCCCGAAAAAGTTGAAAGAGCCATAAAACCCCTTAAGCAGGATTCCAGTCCAGGGCCTGATCAGATTCCATCAATTATCCTAAGGAAGTGTGTTGTTTCCTTGGCAGGTCCACTTTCAATTTTAATGAATGATATTTCGAAAATAGGAAACTTTCCAGAAGAATGGAGACAGGCCATAGTAATACCAATTTTTAAAATGGGTTCAAGCCCTGTGGACAGGAGCTTTCTGGCGCTCTAGTTCAAACAGACAAATTATATCTCCAAAAGTATTGGTTTCTCAGAGTTGGGAATTATATCAATGTATTCATATGATGAACTGCATCATAAAGGAAATTCAATTTAAATAATAGTTTATTTATCAAGATTAAATGAGCAATCATGAGAATGAGAACTGCACCATGGAAGAAATCAAATTAAATCTGGCGAATTTTGCCCAATAACGAACTTAACCGAGATATTCATCTCCCTAAACTACTCTGAAAATTTCAACTACCTACCTCATTCCGTTCGAGAGTTATATCTATGTCTATGGATGAAAAGCAGTCTCACTACTCTCAGATCTCTTACTTCATGTTCCGTTCCGAAATGTAAGAATTTTCTGAGAAAACCTAATTTCGGAGCATACAACTGAGATTTTTCTCACTTCGCTCACAATTCTTCGATTGATTAGATAATGTCATGTCTCAGGAACATCATTTGACATTATGACAATTCATACATAGAATAATATCATTCTGTGACAACGTTGAAATACGATTTATTATTGAAATTTTGAAAAATCATATCTCCGAAAGTATTAGCTTGTTAGAGTTAAAAATGATATCATTGGATTCTTATGGTAAAACAGCTTATTGAAAAAAATTTAATTTGGAATTTGCCTTGTAAAAAAAATTATTTTTTTTTGTTAATCCGAAACCATCTGCCCGATTTTGCCCAATAACGAACTTAGCCGAGATATTTATCTCCCAAACCTACTCTGAAAATGTCAACTGTCTAGCTCATTCCGTTCGATGTTGGTCAACCCATTGATGTTGTCTACTTGGATTTCGAAAATGCCTTTGATAAAATTCCTATTGGAAGTCTGGTTTACAAGCTTGACCATTATGGCATAAGAGGTGACTTACTAAAACGTATAAGCAACTTTCTAAAGGATCGCTCGTTCCGAGTTCGGGTGGGTGCGTCTCTCTCATCGGAGATCAGGTGTCTGTAGTGGTGTTCCACAGGGTTCTGTGTTCGGCCCATTTATTTTCATCATATACCTCAGTGACATATATTGCCTTGAAAACTAACGTCTCTTCATTTGCTGACGATACAAACATATATAGTAACACCTTTCTACACAATGAATTGCAGGAGGATCTAGCGACAATAAAGTCTAGGACGCGGAGATGGGGTATGCCTCTGAATGATGGAAAAAAGTCTGTGCTCCACTTGGGCGGATGTAACCCAAAGTCATCATACCTGCTCAACAACAGTGAGGTTGCTAAAGTAAAGAGCCAAAAGGACTTGGGTGTGACCATCAGTGAGGATTTGAAATGGGAACTTCACATAACTCAAATAGCAAAAAAAGCCAACAGTCTTATATACCTCATTCAAAGGTCCCTTTCAGGGATCTGTCCAAGGAGATGGTTCTTAAGCTGTACAAAGGTTTTGTGCGCCCAAAGTTGGAGTACACCCACTGTGTCTGGAGTCCTTACTATGTCAAGAACATAGAGCTTCTCGAAAGAATTCAGAGAAGGATGACCAGGGTTCCATTTCAACTGCGGAATCTAACTTACGTCGATCGCTTGAGAGCCCTAAGCTTAACAACGCAATGAGCGGAGAATTCGAGGCGATCATATTGAATGCTGTAAGATCACCAGCGGATGTTACAGGTATAAGCTAACTTCTATATCCCAAATAAAATGCACAACCTAAGAGGCCACAATAAGAAACTCAGCAAGGAACGATGTAACAAACTGTTACGTAGAAACTTGATCACAAACAGAATAGTGTACGCATGGAACCAGCTAAGCCAGGAAACAATTGACTGTGATAATATTAATAAGTTTAAAAATATATTAGACAGACGAAACACACAAAAACAAAGTAGAGCACTGGTATCAATTGAGCTTTCCCCATACAAAATTAGAAGCAGACCTGGATCCTATAACAGAAGAAGAATACAACAAAGCCTTGAACCATGGAAAAAATACAAGTCCTGGAAATTGGACAATACAATCCATATCATAATAATAAAAATATACAACTTCTGTATTGAAAACTCTTACTTCCCCAACGAATGGAAAAACGGCATTGTAATTACTATACCAAAGACCAAGACAGACCATACTAAAGTGGAGAACTATTATCACATTACTTTCGGTACTGGGAAAAACATTTGAAAAAATTCTGGCAGAGAGAATTCGTCTAAATATAGGAGAAGCCATTCCACCATATCAATTTGGATTCAAATGCAAAACTTCAACCGCTCACCCTCTAACAATCCTAACGACAAACATACAGTGTAACAAGAAAAGAGGAAGAAAGTCGGCATCCCTGTTTATGGATATCCAAAAGGCCTTTGATAGTGTCTGGCATGCCGGACTGATATTCAAATTATTCCACCTACAATGTCCAAACTACCTACTGAAAATTGTAGACCAATTTTTGATAGAGAGAACGCTTCAAGGTTCGTGTGAAAAACGAAATATCAGGATCATTTACACCACAACAAGGTTTCCCACAAGGTTCACCCCTCTCGCCTTTGCTATATAACCTATACTGCCACGACATGTACAATCACAATAACGAAAGAGGACACCACATCAACAAACAGGCATATATACTGCAATTTGCTGACGACACAACTTTAATCACTCATGATACTTCAACAAACAAATGTCTGCAAAAATTACAAGATCTTACCGATGTCACCATAGCATGGATGAGACGTTGGAGAATCCAGCCAAATCCAAACAAATCAATATTAATAATATTCAACCATAAAAACTCCAAAAATATAAAACTTGGAAATAACATAGTCACACCTACAAGTATGTGTAGGTACCTGGGCATACAAATAGATAACAAACTTAACTTCAAAGCACACATAAAAACACAAAAGAAAGCAGCAATTGCTAGAGCTGGACACATTAGATCTCTCACCTATAAAAACCTAGGAATCAGCTACAAGACAGCATGCACAATATATAAGATGATATGCAGGCCCTTATTAGACTATGGATTCACAACATTCTTAAACACCGCAAAAACAACGCTAAAAAACATTGAAGTAGCAGAACGAACTTGCTTAAGAAAAATAACTAAACTAAGAAATCCCAACAAACCATTGCACAACCCTTCTAATCAACTTTTATATGACACTACGGATATAGAACCGATATTGGAGGGAATGAATAAACTGGGCAAAAAATTCATCTCAAACCAGAACAACAGAAGAATTGTGGATTCACTTATACACGACTACCATGGAGAAATGAAGGCGAAATTACCAGCACTACCAGTATTTCAATATTTGATATAACATCTTTTAAAATTATATAAATTTTTGTAAAATAGTAATCCATGTAACCGGCTGGAAGACTCAGGTCGATAGCCATTTGATTCATAATCAATAAAGTTGATTTCTCTCTCTCTCTAGATTAGACAGGGCAATGAAAGAATGGGGCAGGGTACTTGTCCATTATAAATAACAGAGGCCAAAGACTGGATTCTGTGATGACGCTGGAAACTTTTCAGGGACTCAATTTTTGGCGCTCTAGTTCCTCGGAACTGAGTGCTTATCAATTTGCCCAAATGTCTGTAATTTTCGAATTTTTCGATGAAAATGGTCTTAAACGATTTGGTTCGACTCACTGATCAAGAATCCGTGGTCGAAAATCATTTTGTCCGGCCGGCCGGCCGTAGGCACGATAACTCTCGAACGGAATGAGCTAGACAGTTGAAATTTTCAGAGTAGGTTTGGGAGATAAATATCTCGGCTAAGTTCGTTATTGGGCAAAATCGGACAGATGGTTTCGGAGTAACAAAAAAAAAATTTTTTTTTTACAAAACAAATTCAAAATTAAATTTTTTCCAATAAGCAGTTTTACCATAAGAATCCAATGATATCGTTTTTAACTCTAACAAGCTAATACTTTCGGAGATATGATTTTTCAAAATTTCAATGATAAATCGTATTTCAACGTTTTCACACAATGATATAATTATTCTATGTATGAATTGTCATAATGTCAACTTATTTTCCTGAGACATGTCATTATCTAATCAATCCAAGAATTGTGAGCGAAGTGAGAAAAATCTCAGTCGAAATTAGTTTTTCTCAGAAAAGTCTTACATTTCGGAACGGAACATGAAGTAAGAGATCTGAGAGTAGTGAGACTGCTTTTCATCCATAGACATAGATATAACTCTCGAACGGAATGAGCTAGGTAGTTGAAATTTTCAAAGTAGGTTAGGGAGATGAATATCTTGGTTGAGTTCGTTATAGGGCAAAATTGGCCAGATTTAATTTGATTTCTTCCATGGTGCAGTTCTCATTCTCATGATTGCTCATTTAATCTTGATAAATAAACTATCATTTGAATTGAACTTCCTTTATGATGCAGTTCTATCATATGAATACATTGATATAATTCCCAACTCTAAGAAAACAATACTTTCGGAGATATAATTTGTCTGTTTGAACTAGAGCGCCATAAAGCTCCTGTCCACAGGGCTTGAACCCATTTTTAATATACCACTGGGATATATATATATATTTATACCCATGTAATTTATGATATTTACAAAAGCAAATGTGATATGTACTGTGATATAATAGGCAAAAAGTGCTAAAATTAAAGAACAACATGTGTAACAGATAACAGTCTCATCGGTTCACCACTTACTGTTGCTACTATAATAATAATAAGCGAAGACCCGCTTCTGAAAATGGTGGCTCAGCATGAAATCAGGAATCAAGGAGCTTTCCTATTTAGGACTGGTCAGAGAGATTTGGAGAAGCTCTGTATAACCGGCATATCCATCGATCATGAGCTAGCAGGAACACCTATCTCGCCAACAGACCAAAGAAGAGTTGGCAGAGAGATAAGGCAGGCACAACTGAAGAAACTACTTGAAGATCACATGGGTAAACACCTGCACTCCATATACTTCAGGAGTTTGAAAGATCAGGGCCTGTCGGAAGAATTATCCTTCGCCTTTTTGAAGTCCGCTGGACTCAAGTCGGAAACGGAGGGATTTGTTATAGCTTGTCAAGATGGGGTTATAAATACCAGATGGTATAAAAAGAACATCATGAAAGTGGACACCCCCACAACGTGCAGAGCATGCCACAGCCAGCAAGCAACTATTATGCACATTCTGTCTGCTTGCAGAGTCCATGCTCCATCAGGATATGTGGAAAGACACAATGCGGTACTCCGAATTCTCTACTTCCATCTGAGAGAGGTTTATGGTATAGACAATGAACCAGTGCTACCATATGTGCCTCTGGAGATTGAAGCAGTTGTTGAGAATGGCAGGGCTTGCATCTACTGGAACTATGCGATTCCAACAACTCGGCAGATTCACGCCATAAAGCCAGATATACTTCTGCTGGACAAAGAACTCAAGGAATTGTTAGTCGTCGAATTTTCTTCCTCCACAGAAAATAATGAATTTAATGTTCGAACTTGGGATCCTGTATCCAAGGCATAAGGTTAGGATGGTCATACTAATCATAAGATGCCTAGGCGGAATGAGAGCGAACTACGTGACCGAATTGAAGATTATTCCGGCCTGCAAATCTCTGGCCGAGGAATTAGCGCACAGAATGCAGAAAGCGGTGTTGCCCGAATCACTTCGAGTCATCAGGTCCCATCAACTATGAAGGCTGCTTGTAGCTCATCTCTTTTGTTAAGGGACGCTATAAGGCCAGGACGAAGAGCTACTCCAAGGAACGTGCGAGAGGATTTTTAGTAGGTCAGCAATCAACATCTGGAGTCTCACACTCCTGAGAGAAGTGGATCCTCTCAGGGCGGGCCTATAAAAGGTTTTTCCTCTCGAGCTGATTAAAAAAAAAACAAGCACTGACGTGAAGTCAGGAGCTTTTGCGCGTATGTTCTATTGTCCATTCTCCTGTATTGGACACTCTTAATCGAATTCACCATGGTAAATTCGATTAAGAGTGTTCAATACAGGAGAATGGACAATTGAACATACGCGCAAAAGCTCCTGACTTCACGTCAGTGCTTGAACCAATTTTTTTTCGTGAATTCAGGAGCTTTTGCGCGTATGTTTAATTCTCCATTCTCGTGTATTGAACACTCTTAATCGAATTTACCATGGTGAATTCGATTAAGAGTGTCCAATACAGGAGAATGGACAATAGAACATACGCGCAAAAGCTCCTGACTTCACGTCAGTGCTTGAACCAATTTTTTTTTCGTGAAGTCAGGATAGAAAGCAATGATGAAAAAATTAACACATTATTGTCTACCTTCAATTCTTCTTTAGGAGAAGAATACATAATTATTCTTGAAAAATATTACTGGAATTAACATATTGAATGAAATTCAATTCAAAGTAATATTCAATTACTTATTCTTAACCAATAAATGTCCATTGATAGATCTAAAGGTGATGAGGTGAAACATAAAGATATATTCTCATTAGTGATAGAAAAACTGGCCTAAAATTCCTCTCTACCCATTACGAGATTTAATATCCACAAATGAGCCTCTCACCTTACAAGATCAGAAGCCTTCAACAAAATTTCCGCGATATCATATTAAAAATAATACATAACCTTTCAAAAGTCCCCTCTCACAAATATACTCCTCTGAAGGCACATGGATCTCTTGAAGAAGAATCGTCTTCTCTATTTCTCAAAGATATTCACTCTTGTTCATAGAAATCCCTTCAATATTTAGTTGCCTCCTCCTAAGGAGGATCTCTTTCAACACCAGGTCTGACCACTAATGTAGGGCTATCATCTCCCATAGATTTGTGATGAAATAACACGATTTTCCCATAACATACGCGTAAAAGATATGTCATCATGACATTCATATTTTTATTTTTGAAGGTTCTCGCAAAAATACGACCATAGACAACATATCATACGACGATTTGCATCCGCTACCGATCTCACTAAAGGCTGCGCGGTTCTCCAACAATATAGATCCGATCGTGTTCAAACTTGGAATTCTGCAGTAGAGTTAGGTTCTGAAGGCTCTTCCAAAATTTCAGCCATGCCGGACGAATAGTTTATGATATATAGATTTTTTTTCAATAATTTTTAATTTTTTTTTTTTTATTTTCTAGTTATACAATCCTCACGAAATTCTGCAAGAATTTTCGCGTTGGCATTCTACAACTAATAACCATGTTTGAATTCAATCGGTTTTGTATTCTTCGAGTTAATGAGGAACAAAAAACAACCAAATTTCAGAAAATTTCAGATGGCTATAACTCTAAAACCGTTTGGACGATTATGCTCATAAACAAACTCAAATGTCGCATTCAGGTGCACAACCTAACCTGAAATTTTCAAGCCGCTATCTCTTTCCATTCTCAGGTTATCGTGACAACAAAAGTATTTTTTAATAATTTTTTAATAATTTTCTAGCGATACGATTCTCACAAAATTTCACAAACGTGCTCAGGTCTATATTCTACAACTATTCACCAGGTTAAATTCGATCGGATTTATTTTGGTCGAAAACAAAATTATTACTCGGAAACCATTGGGCCGATTATACCCATTAACGAACTTGTCCGTCGTATTGGGATGCGCCACCTACCCTGAAAATTTCAAGTCGCTAGCTCTTTCCGTTCTCAAGTTATCGTGGCAACGGCCGTACGGCACCACAGAATTAAATTTCACATTTGGGCAAAACTATAACGCGATGTTCCCCAGAACATACGCGCAAAAAATGTGTCCTCAATATCTGAGAAATATATTGGTGAGATTTAGTGCTGTTCATGACCATGTTACTAGGGGACAGGATAAAATTGTTCTGAAGAAGGCGAAGAAATCACAGATGCAGCGGTCAGTATTCTATAATTGTGTGGTGGAATATAATAAACTTGGAAGTGAATTAAAGAGGAGAACACTGAATTGGTTTAAGAAGCATATTAAAGACATCATCAAAAGCGAATGTATTAATGTAATATGATAAATTTTGTATTCACATTCTGCATATTATATATTGTTGAAATGTATAGCGAAGCGCTAAATAAATTTACTACTACCACTACCTAAAGGCTCGCCATGTATAATTAAAAGTTAATTGACATATAATTACTTTCCATATCACCCAATTTCAAGTGACAACCACCACAGTAAAATGACCCAAAACTTTCAATAATCCAATACCCAACGAAAATATAATAAATATATTATAATCCTCACCTGATTTGTTATTTTGTTCTTACTCCTCTTCAGATTGCCATCCTCGGAGCTATTCTTGTCTTTTTCCATCTCCCTAAGAAACCTCTTTCTGGGCGAAACAACAGTATCCATCCGAAGGGGACTTCTGGATACATTTTTGTCAATCAAATCTTGCACGATGACAAGCAGAGACCTACGCTTTTTACTGTTCCTGAACTTATTGCACTTTTTCAATTCTGTCTTTTGATCACCACAAGCACTTTTTGAAGCTTCCTTTTCAGGCAAGGTGGAGTAGGGACGTCTGGTCTTGTTGCTTTTGACAGCAGGAGGGGTGTTCTTCGAATGCCAGAAGTAGAAACACATGGCCCTGGACATGTTCCGACGGGGGTTTGTCTGCTTCCAGAAGTGATCTCTCTGCCATGGGGACGACTGTATGGAACTGTTGTCGTCTGAAACTGAAAAAGAAACCAATATACAGGTCTGGCAAGATTTGTTCTAGGGAGATAGTTATGAATGAGAGGGAAGAGATGGCACCGCCATAGCAAATTTCATACATTAAATAAAGACAGAACGTCAACGAATAAAGTATTCTCAATCCTTATCCTTACTTAGCGGAATATGTGGAAATTTTGTGAGCGTGGTCTTGTGATTTTCCGATTCACTAGATCAGATGTAGATGTAGATGTGCCTCTTGTTTCACGACTTAATGCAAATTTTGCCAATTTCCAGTTTCCACCAGATATTTGAAGTTTACCAACATTCTTGATCCCCTAAAATGACACCCAAGAAATGGATATCCTGAAAACGAATCTGATGTCGAAATTCCCCAATCTGACTTGGTTTAGAAGTTATTGGCAATCATCAGATAACATTTTCCAAAATAAAATCAATCACTTAACACTTCTAATTAGATTAAAAATCTTCTATAAATTTTTGCACAAAACAATTTAGATCGATTCCTCCTAAAATATCAAATATTCAATTATATGGACTACACCATATCAGAAGGGACTGGGTAATTACTGAGTGAAAGTCTGTATTTCGGAAGCTGAAATGGTTGTCCAGTATTTTGACATTTTTCAATTAAATACAGTATACTTCCAAGGGTAATCACTGTTAATTGGTGTGGAAAGGTTCAGAAATAAGTGAAATATATAAAAATGTTGAGTGCCAAAAAGTCTAATACAATAATTAATTGATTACACAATCAAGGGGCTAGATCTAAGAGTCTAGCTAGACTAAAACTAAACCTACATCTCCTACTATTGGGAGACAAAAAGATTGATAAAAAGTTGAATAATGCTGTAGGCATTAATATTCAACAATGATAATCCATTTCTATCAAGCTAAGACTAATTTAAAAAAATTTAGAAACAATGTGATGTCCAATTTAAAACAATACACCAGCGAGACTCGATCAAGCTTTAAATCTACCCTGCAAACATTTCAAATGGTTCCTTCTGGAAGTTACTGTGCTAACAAATGCTCTGATGTAAGAGTTCGAGACCATTTTTTATCTCAAAAATGCTCTCAATGGAGATATTTGGAGGAAATGATAGCACCCTGGTGATGCTTATCCATATATTTTTCATGTCATGGAATGTTACAGTTCATACTTTAATTCAACCTTGTTAGTCAAATCTCATTCTAATTAGATCAAATTAATTATTAAATACCCCACCAAAATACTTACTGCTCAAAGAAGTGCTGCCTTCTTGTTTGCAAGTGACAGTTGTTGCAACACCTTGAGGTGGCCAAAATGTCTTTCTCGGTACAGAAACCCATGACACTCTTTCACCCTCTTTTGCTCTCTCCAACTCAAGTATGAACTTCCCATCTAAAATTAAACAAAAATTCGAATTACTTGAATAAACGTACATGATTCGACTATATTCCAGATTCCATTTCAGATGATTTGTAATTATAAAAATTAAATACCTTTGAAAAATTTTAGTCTTCCACCCGATGTAGGGGGCACATAATAGTTCTTCGGATTTTCTTCCTTAACTTTAACGACAGTTCCGTCAGAATTGCCATTGATACCAAGTTTTTTGTGACTGTTCTCGTTCATTTTGGCACATTTTGTCAAGATGGTATTTGGGGACTCTCGAGATTCTGATATATGCATCTCATATCTTAACTTTCAGAGTTGAAGTCCCGACCCATCCAAAATAATTGTGCATTTCTGCTCAAACGGGCTGATTTCTAGTTGATGTTTCATTCCACCTGCTGACACTGGAAGATATCTCGGCGCCAGCAGCCATCCCTTAGAGTTTTAGATCAGGCAATGGTGTTACATATCTGTAAATTTAGCATCCTAATCGAACGGTTGGTCCAATTAACTCCTTTTTGGATATTTTAAAATTCAATTCCTAAAAATGATTCGACGTACACTAAAAGCTGCAGTTTACCATAGAAATTTGACAGATTCAAGAAATAAAATTCAGGGTAAATGCAAATATTCCTTCTATGAACGGAGGTAACGCTTTTTATCAATGAAATCAAAATATACAAAAATGAATCCCTCGTTCATTTTTATCTGGTCATATACGAAAATAAGAAGTATCTTATGTTAGATATATACTTCAAGTTAATGTAGGTGCAATTTATTTCGATAATAATTCTGATTGTTTATGAATTTGCCGAAATGAAATCATCAAAGTTGACTTCTGTAGTTTTACGATTGTATTTTTCAGAATAGAATCTAATTTATTTAGCAATATAATATGAGTACTAATTATCTCTATTTATATCACAATAAAATAAAAGAATCGTCTTTAAGTTTTTTACGGAACCCACCTATGTCATAGAAATGGTGTACTTATCATGTGGACAGCCGACAGCTTGACAGCTCCCTACTTCAAAATGTTCTTAATTCGGCTTCACTACGCTAGGTGCTGCAATGTTTCGAAGTGTCTTCATTGCCTAGACGCCAACAGGGAATTTGAGTTCAGAAAATGGCGTCTTCTAGCTTGGTGGTGGTATGTGCTACAGCAAAACATTAGATTTTGTTGAATGGTACTTTAAAAATGTGTGTTTATGTGAACTAGGACGTTGTAAAATAGTTTTTAGCTTTTCAGAATGACAGCTAATATGTATCGTATTGGCGGTAAGTAATGCATCCTAATTAACCGGCTATAAATTAGAAGGAAGTCTTGATAGATAACCGCGGCAGCTAGCAATAACCAAATATATGGGTAGTCAAATTTATTGTTTTTCAATAGTTTCAATTATTGTCGAATTCGGAGGACCAAACTGTCTTCTGTTTACAATCTTTTTAAGCGATGCCAATGTTTATTGGAATAAATATTAGTAGTCATTTATTTAATCTTCTCGATACGTGTATTTCTTTTAATAGATGTCAAATGTTCTCTTATCACAATCTTCCAGTGATACCATTCTCGGGTCTAATATTCGATTGCAGTGGTATTTCGCTTTGTGATCTAAAATATACGTTTTTGCTTCAGTTAATGAATTTTTATTGCTCATTAGTGGCTGGCTGCCCATGCTCACATAAAGGAAGATGTGATCAGATTTTGAATAATCCTAGATTTTTAGGATATTGTGAGTCGAGACAATAATTCTGAACTGGCTGGTAGTCCTAGCAAGTAATGCGTTTAGTGATGAATATATTATTTTGTAATTACGAATTGAAGATTTGTATATTTTGGTGATACCTACCTTTTCTCTGCACAATTTTGAGATCGTGAGTTCAAAGCCTTCGTATTTATTGGGACGAGTTTGAAATATATTGATAATTTAGGATCGGTAACCTTGTTCATGAGAATACTATAAGCTAATAGAGAAGTAATTATGAAATAATAAATTTCGGGATATTTTGCTATATTATGTTATAATTTATAACTAAGGTTGGAAAGTCATGATTGTGGCATTGATGTTTGTCTTATTTTGATTCTGAACCATATATCTGGATTTATTTCCACCTCAATAGGTATATGAATAAAACTATACAAAATGTTCACTACATTTTCATTCAATATTCCACGGTTCATTTCATATTCAATAATCGTATTTTGGTGTCTTCCAAAAGGAGGATTGAAATGAAATATATGTTAGCGCGCTTTTTTCGTTAATTATTTTTTTTTGCATAATTTCGTTGATATTTATGGCAATTGCCAAGCATACAAAAATAATTATTAGAAACATTGAAAAATGAGGCGTTATCGCTTTGATAAAACTTCTTATCAGATTCTAGGAAGAAGTATATTTGTTTATGGGGTGTTGCATATACATACATACGTTCTATTTGCTTAGAATTGAAAATTGACAATATATTTTGTATTTGCTTGGATTTGGCGGGAGTTTATTAAAAATATGCATTTACGGATTCAGAACATTAATTTCGTTACATCTGTTACCTATAATTAATTAGTTTTTTAAAGGCCGTATTAAGGTGTTCAATACTCTTCAATTTGATGCTACTAGTTATTGAAACTATAGAGTGATATCTGTTTCAATACGTACAGCACCTTCTTCGAGTGCAAATAAAACATTTTGTTATTTGAATTGTTTTCAATATAGCGTATTGAAGTTTTCAGAAAAAACATAATATTTCCAAGAATATGAATCCGACTGTAAACACACGCGTCTAAAAAAAACTTGTCCACTTTTTGGCCGAAAATGGTCTCAAACCATTAGTTTCGACTCAAATACATACATTTACTGTTGGTTCAAAAATGAACAGTGCTGCGTTTGTGGTGGCGTAAGGTTCCATTCAAATTCTTCTTCTTACTTACACTGGTCGATCCAAAATAAACAGTGCTTTATTTGTTGGTGGTGTAAAGGCACAAATCAGTTCAATCATACAATTGTGTCATGAGATAAAAAAACTTTATAGCAATGGTTAATTTTCAATAGTGTATTCCGAGGGTAATTTCTATGAAACAAATCAGTCCAGTCGTACGGAGTTGACAATTCACAAAAACATCTGTATAGCAGTAATTCTAATATCTAATAATATACGAAAATACTCACGTTTCACGTAATTTTAAGAAAAAAAAATCAACCTAAATTCGTTCGATAGCCGTTTCCTCGAAGTTATTATTTCAATAGAAATGAAAACAAATGTAACCTTCATTCAGTAGAGAACAACAAAATTTACATAAGGGTCTCCGATCTGAAAATATCTGTTTCAATTCATCAAAATACGTCCAACATAACACTTTTATTCTCTTTGACCATCGAATGATTTTAAATATCAATATAAATACATCTAAATAACTGTTTTCTAATGCTGCGTATTCACTTGCAACAGAATGCTCCGAACGAACCAAACGCGCCGTGCGCGCTGTAACAAATTTGTCTAGTCAATACGTCGTTGTCCAGTCATGCGATCCTCTCAAAAGTATCGTGTCGGTATTTTTCAACTACCTACCTTGGGAAAACAAACTTTCAAATGGCCATAACTTTGAAACCACTGGGTGGATTTTGTCCATTAACGAACTTAGCCGGCATATTTGGACTCCAACCCTACTCTGAAAATTGCATCTCTCTGACTCGTTGCGTTCGAGCGTATCCTGCTGACGGCCGGCCGGACAGAATCAATTTTGACCGCGGATTCATCATCAGTGAGTTGAAACTAATCGTTTGAGACCATTCTCGGCCAAAAATTCGTAAATTACAAACATTTGGATGAATTAAGATAGGCACTCTGTTCACCTGAACAGCGCGTCAAAAAATTGGTTCAAGCACTGACGTGAAGTCAGAAGCTTTTGCGCTCTGAAAAATATCTATAAAATAAAGATTTATTATTTTGTTATACTTACGCAGAAGCAAATCACAAAATAATAAATTTTTATTTTATAGATATTTTTCAGAGTTTGGGAAAGAAAACCCAGAAAAAAACCTTTCAATATTTTGAATTAATATTCATCGGATTTATTAATACTTCCATTAGAATTTTCAATCCGTGCTACCTACTACAAATAGTAAATTAATCCATTCAATGTTATTATACACATACATTATGTTCCAGAATTGGATGATTATCCCAGCACATGATATTTTTCGAAAACCAATAAAAGCGTCAACATACATTTCAGGATATAGGTCAATTTTATTTCTCTCGAAACAATTTATTTTTCAGCACAATATTGTACGATTATTTATTTTGCGAGCTCTTATCTGGGCGCTTTTATTTTTCCCCAAATGCCGTAATTTTCTAATTCTAAGACGAAAATGGTTCCGAACGATCGCATTTGACTTACTGATGAAGAATCAGTAGTCAAATTCAATTATATGTATCCGTCCTTCAAGGTAACTTCCGAAAGAAATTGAAGATTTTGCAACCTCCATAAAGTTAGCAGAGCCACTTGCGAAAATTTCAATGAAACCTATTGCATTAATTGTCGAATATTTGTCGAGAATTTGTCGTGAAAGAAAAAAATTTGTCGCGCGCTTAGTTTTTTTTATATGGGGTGGCTCTGCTAACTTAATATTAAGTTAGCAGAGCCACTTGCAACAATTTCAATGAAACCTATTGCATTAATTGTCGAGTATTTGTCGTGAATTTGTCGTGAAAGAAAAAAGTCTGTCGCGCGCTTAGTTTTTTTTATATGGGGTGGCTCTGCTAACTTAATATTAAGTTAGCAGAGCCACTTGCAACAATTTCAATGAAACCTATCGCATTAATTGTCGAGTATTTGTCCTGAATTTGTCGTGAAAGAAAAAAGTTTGTCGCGCGCTTCGTTTTTTTTGTATGGGCTAAATTAATATTTGGCTAAAGGGGCCACACACAAATCACGTACGTTGGTTAATCGTATTTTTATTCAATCAGAAATGAGCTGAATAATTGTCGAACGACCCAAACATATTCGTCGTGACAGAAAAAATTTTGTCGCGTGCTTAGTTTTTTTTAAATGGGGTGGCTCTGCTAACTTAATATTAAGTTAGCAGAGCCACTTCTAACAATTTCAATGAAACCTATTGCATTAATTGTCGAATATTTGTCGTGAATTTGTCGTGAAAGAAAAAAGTTTGTCGCGTGCTTAGTTTTTTTTAAATGGGGTGGCTCTGCTAACTTAATATTAAGTTAGCAGAGCCACTTGTAACAATTTCAATGAAACCTATTGCATTAATTGTCGAATATTTGTCGTGAATTTGTCGTGAAAGAAAAAAGTTTGTCGCACGCTTCGTTTTTTTTGTATGGGCTTAATTAATATTTGGCTAAAGGGGCCACCACAAATCACGTAAGTTGGTAAATCGTATTTTTTTTCAATCAGAAATGAGCTGAATAATTGTCGAACGACCCAAACATATTCGTCGTGACAGAAAAAATTTTGTCGCGTGCTTAGTTTTTTTTAAATGGGGTGGCTCTGCTAACTTAATATTAAGTTAGCAGAGCCACTTCTAACAATTTCAATGAAACCTATTGCATTAATTGTCGAATATTTGTCGTGAATTTGTCGTGAAAGAAAAAAGTTTGTCGCGCGCTTCGTTTTTTTTTGTATGGGCTAATTTAATATTTGGCTAAAGGGGCCACACACAAATCACGTACGTTGGTTAATCGTATTTTTTTTCAATCAGAAATGAGCTGAATAATTGTCGAACGACCCAAACATATTCGTCGTGACAGAAAAAAGTTTGTCGCGCGCTTAGTTTTTTTTTATATGGGGTGGCTCTGCTAACTTAATATTAAGTTAGCAGAGCCACTTGCAACAATTTCAATGAAACCTATTGCATTAATTGTCGAATATTTGTCGTGAATTTGTCGTGAAAGAAAAGAGTTTGTCGCGCGCTTCGTTTTTTTTGTATGGGCTAAATTAATATTTGGCTAAAGGGGCCACACACAAATCACGTAAGTAGGTTAATTGGATTTTTTTTTCAATCAGAAATGAGCTGAATAATTGTCGAACGACCCAAACATATTCGTCGTTACAGAAAAAATTTTGTCGCGTGCTTAGTTTTTTTTATATGGGGTGGCTCTGCTAACTTAATATTAAGTTAGCAGAGCCACTCGCAACAATTTCAATGAAACCTATTGCATTAATTGTCGAGTATTTGTCGTGAATTTGTCGTGAAAGAAAAAAGTTTGTCGAGCGCTTCGTTTTTTTTTATATGGGGTGGCTCTGCTAACTTAATATTAAGTTAGCAGAGCCACTTCTAACAATTTCAATGAAACCTATTGCATTAATTGTCGAGTATTTGTCGTGAATTTGTCGTGAAAGAAAAAAGTTTGTCGCGCGCTTAGTTTTTTTTTATATGGGGTGGCTCTGCTAACTTAATATTAAGTTAGCAGAGCCACTTGTAACAATTTCAATGAAACCTATTGCATTAATTGTCGAATATTTGTCGTGAATTTGTCGTGAAAGAAAAAAGTTTGTCGCACGCTTCGTTTTTTTTGTATGGGCTTAATTAATATTTGGCTAAAGGGGCCACCACAAATCACGTAAGTTGGTAAATCGTATTTTTTTTCAATCAGAAATGAGCTGAATAATTGTCGAACGACCCAAACATATTCGTCGTGACAGAAAAAATTTTGTCGCGTGCTTAGTTTTTTTTAAATGGGGTGGCTCTGCTAACTTAATATTAAGTTAGCAGAGCCACTTCTAACAATTTCAATGAAACCTATTGCATTAATTGTCGAATATTTGTCGTGAATTTGTCGTGAAAGAAAAAAGTTTGTCGCGCGCTTCGTTTTTTTTTGTATGGGCTAATTTAATATTTGGCTAAAGGGGCCACACACAAATCACGTACGTTGGTTAATCGTATTTTTTTTCAATCAGAAATGAGCTGAATAATTGTCGAACGACCCAAACATATTCGTCGTGACAGAAAAAAGTTTGTCGCGCGCTTAGTTTTTTTTTATATGGGGTGGCTCTGCTAACTTAATATTAAGTTAGCAGAGCCACTTGCAACAATTTCAATGAAACCTATTGCATTAATTGTCGAATATTTGTCGTGAATTTGTCGTGAAAGAAAAGAGTTTGTCGCGCGCTTCGTTTTTTTTGTATGGGCTAAATTAATATTTGGCTAAAGGGGCCACACACAAATCACGTAAGTAGGTTAATTGGATTTTTTTTTCAATCAGAAATGAGCTGAATAATTGTCGAACGACCCAAACATATTCGTCGTTACAGAAAAAATTTTGTCGCGTGCTTAGTTTTTTTTATATGGGGTGGCTCTGCTAACTTAATATTAAGTTAGCAGAGCCACTCGCAACAATTTCAATGAAACCTATTGCATTAATTGTCGAGTATTTGTCGTGAATTTGTCGTGAAAGAAAAAAGTTTGTCGAGCGCTTCGTTTTTTTTGTATGGGCTAATTTAATATTTGGCTAAAGGGGCCACACACAAATCACGTACGTTGGTTAATCGTATTTTTTTTCAATCAGAAATGAGCTGAATAATTGTCGAACGACCCAAACATATTCGTCGTGACAGAAAAAAGTTTGTCGCGCGCTTAGTTTTTTTTTATATGGGGTGGCTCTGCTAACTTAATATTAAGTTAGCAGAGCCACTTCTAACAATTTCAATGAAACCTATTGCATTAATTGTCGAATATTTGTCGTGAATTTGTCGTGAAAGAAAAAAGTTTGTCGCGTGCTTAGTTTTTTTTAAATGGGGTGGCTCTGCTAACTTAATATTAAGTTAGCAGAGCCACTTGTAACAATTTCAATGAAACCTATTGCATTAATTGTCGAATATATTGTCGTGAATTTGTCGTGAAAGAAAAAAGTTTGTCGCACGCTTCGTTTTTTTTGTATGGGCTTAATTAATATTTGGCTAAAGGGGCCACCACAAATCACGTAAGTTGGTAAATCGTATTTTTTTTCAATCAGAAATGAGCTGAATAATTGTCGAACGACCCAAACATATTCGTCGTGACAGAAAAAATTTTGTCGCGTGCTTAGTTTTTTTTAAATGGGGTGGCTCTGCTAACTTAATATTAAGTTAGCAGAGCCACTTCTAACAATTTCAATGAAACCTATTGCATTAATTGTCGAATATTTGTCGTGAATTTGTCGTGAAAGAAAAAAGTTTGTCGCGCGCTTCGTTTTTTTTGTATGGGCTAATTTAATATTTGGCTAAAGGGGCCACACACAAATCACGTACGTTGGTTAATCGTATTTTTTTTCAATCAGAAATGAGCTGAATAATTGTCGAACGACCCAAACATATTCGTCGTGACAGAAAAAAGTTTGTCGCGCGCTTAGTTTTTTTATATGGGGTGGCTCTGCTAACTTAATATTAAGTTAGCAGAGCCACTTGCAACAATTTCAATGAAACCTATTGCATTAATTGTCGAATATTTGTCGTGAATTTGTCGTGAAAGAAAAAAGTTTGTCGCGCGCTTCGTTTTTTTTGTATGGGCTAAATTAATATTTGGCTAAAGGGGCCACACACAAATCACGTAAGTAGGTTAATTGGATTTTTTTTTCAATCAGAAATGAGCTGAATAATTGTCGAACGACCCAAACATATTCGTCGTTACAGAAAAAATTTTGTCGCGTGCTTAGTTTTTTTTATATGGGGTGGCTCTGCTAACTTAATATTAAGTTAGCAGAGCCACTCGCAACAATTTCAATGAAACCTATTGCATTAATTGTCGAGTATTTGTCGTGAATTTGTCGTGAAAGAAAAAAGTTTGTCGAGCGCTTCGTTTTTTTTGTATGGGCTAATTTAATATTTGGCTAAAGGGGCCACACACAAATCACGTACGTTGGTTAATCGTATTTTTTTTCAATCAGAAATGAGCTGAATAATTGTCGAACGACCCAAACATATTCGTCGTGACAGAAAAAAGTTTGTCGCGCGCTTAGTTTTTTTTTATATGGGGTGGCTCTGCTAACTTAATATTAAGTTAGCAGAGCCACTTCTAACAATTTCAATGAAACCTATTGCATTAATTGTCGAATATTTGTCGTGAATTTGTCGTGAAAGAAAAAAGTTTGTCGCGTGCTTAGTTTTTTTTAAATGGGGTGGCTCTGCTAACTTAATATTAAGTTAGCAGAGCCACTTGTAACAATTTCAATGAAACCTATTGCATTAATTGTCGAATATATTGTCGTGAATTTGTCGTGAAAGAAAAAAGTTTGTCGCACGCTTCGTTTTTTTTGTATGGGCTTAATTAATATTTGGCTAAAGGGGCCACCACAAATCACGTAAGTTGGTAAATCGTATTTTTTTTCAATCAGAAATGAGCTGAATAATTGTCGAACGACCCAAACATATTCGTCGTGACAGAAAAAATTTTGTCGCGTGCTTAGTTTTTTTTAAATGGGGTGGCTCTGCTAACTTAATATTAAGTTAGCAGAGCCACTTCTAACAATTTCAATGAAACCTATTGCATTAATTGTCGAATATTTGTCGTGAATTTGTCGTGAAAGAAAAAAGGTTGTCGCGCGCTTCGTTTTTTTTGTATGGGCTAATTTAATATTTGGCTAAAGGGGCCACACACAAATCACGTACGTTGGTTAATCGTATTTTTTTTCAATCAGAAATGAGCTGAATAATTGTCGAACGACCCAAACATATTCGTCGTGACAGAAAAAAGTTTGTCGCGCGCTTAGTTTTTTTTTATATGGGGTGGCTCTGCTAACTTAATATTAAGTTAGCAGAGCCACTTGCAACAATTTCAATGAAACCTATTGCATTAATTGTCGAATATTTGTCGTGAATTTGTCGTGAAAGAAAAAAGTTTGTCGCGCGCTTCGTTTTTTTTGTATGGGCTAAATTAATATTTGGCTAAAGGGGCCACACACAAATCACGTAAGTAGGTTAATTGGATTTTTTTTTCAATCAGAAATGAGCTGAATAATTGTCGAACGACCCAAACATATTCGTCGTTACAGAAAAAATTTTGTCGCGTGCTTAGTTTTTTTTATATGGGGTGGCTCTGCTAACTTAATATTAAGTTAGCAGAGCCACTCGCAACAATTTCAATGAAACCTATTGCATTAATTGTCGTGAATTTGTCGTGAAAGAAAAAAGTTTGTCGAGCGCTTCGTTTTTTTTGTATGGGCTAATTTAATATTTGGCTAAAGGGGCCACACACAAATCACGTACGTTGGTTAATCGTATTTTTTTTCAATCAGAAATGAGCTGAATAATTGTCGAACGACCCAAACATATTCGTCGTGACAGAAAAAAGTTTGTCGCGCGCTTAGTTTTTTTTTATATGGGGTGGCTCTGCTAACTTAATATTAAGTTAGCAGAGCCACTTCTAACAATTTCAATGAAACCTATTGCATTAATTGTCGAATATTTGTCGTGAATTTGTCGTGAAAGAAAAAAGTTTGTCGCGTGCTTAGTTTTTTTTAAATGGGGTGGCTCTGCTAACTTAATATTAAGTTAGCAGAGCCACTTGTAACAATTTCAATGAAACCTATTGCATTAATTGTCGAATATATTGTCGTGAATTTGTCGTGAAAGAAAAAAGTTTGTCGCACGCTTCGTTTTTTTTGTATGGGCTTAATTAATATTTGGCTAAAGGGGCCACCACAAATCACGTAAGTTGGTAAATCGTATTTTTTTTCAATCAGAAATGAGCTGAATAATTGTCGAACGACCCAAACATATTCGTCGTGACAGAAAAAATTTTGTCGCGTGCTTAGTTTTTTTTAAATGGGGTGGCTCTGCTAACTTAATATTAAGTTAGCAGAGCCACTTCTAACAATTTCAATGAAACCTATTGCATTAATTGTCGAATATTTGTCGTGAATTTGTCGTGAAAGAAAAAAGTTTGTCGCGCGCTTCGTTTTTTTTGTATGGGCTAATTTAATATTTGGCTAAAGGGGCCACACACAAATCACGTACGTTGGTTAATCGTATTTTTTTTCAATCAGAAATGAGCTGAATAATTGTCGAACGACCCAAACATATTCGTCGTGACAGAAAAAAGTTTGTCGCGCGCTTAGTTTTTTTTTTATATGGGGTGGCTCTGCTAACTTAATATTAAGTTAGCAGAGCCACTTGCAACAATTTCAATGAAACCTATTGCATTAATTGTCGAATATTTGTCGTGAATTTGTCGTGAAAGAAAAAAGTTTGTCGCGCGCTTCGTTTTTTTTGTATGGGCTAAATTAATATTTGGCTAAAGGGGCCACACACAAATCACGTAAGTAGGTTAATTGGATTTTTTTTTCAATCAGAAATGAGCTGAATAATTGTCGAACGACCCAAACATATTCGTCGTTACAGAAAAAATTTTGTCGCGTGCTTAGTTTTTTTTATATGGGGTGGCTCTGCTAACTTAATATTAAGTTAGCAGAGCCACTCGCAACAATTTCAATGAAACCTATTGCATTAATTGTCGAGTATTTGTCGTGAATTTGTCGTGAAAGAAAAAAGTTTGTCGAGCGCTTCGTTTTTTTTGTATGGGCTAATTTAATATTTGGCTAAAGGGGCCACACACAAATCACGTACGTTGGTTAATCGTATTTTTTTTCAATCAGAAATGAGCTGAATAATTGTCGAACGACCCAAACATATTCGTCGTGACAGAAAAAAGTTTGTCGCGCGCTTAGTTTTTTTTTATATGGGGTGGCTCTGCTAACTCAATATTAAGTTAGCAGAGCCACTTGCAACAATTTCAATGAAACCTATTGCATTAATTGTCGAATATTTGTCGTGAAAGAAAAAAGTTTGTCGCGCGCTTCGTTTTTTTTGTATGGGCTAAATTAATATTTGGCTAAAGGGGCCACACACAAATCGTGTACGTTGGTTAATCGTACTTTTTTTCAATCAGAAATGAGCTGAATAATTGTCGAACGACCCAAACATATTCGTCGTGACAGAAAAAAATTTGTCGCGCGCTTAGTTTTTTTTAAATGGGGTGGCTCTGCTAACTTAATATTAAGTTAGCAGAGCCACTTGTAACAATTTCAATGAAACCTATTGCATTAATTGTCGAATATTTGTCGTGAATTTGTCGTGAAAGAAAAAAGTTTGTCGCGCGCTTCGTTTTTTTTTTGTATGGGCTAAATTAATATTTGGCTAAAGGGGCCACACACAAATCACGTAAGTTGGTTAATCGTATTTTTTTTCAATCAGAAATGAGCTGAATAATTGTCGAACGACCCAAACATATTCGTCGTGACAGAAAAAATTTTGTCGCGTGCTTAGTTTTTTTTAAATGGGGTGGCTCTGCTAACTTAATATTAAGTTAGCAGAGCCACTTGTAAAAATTTCAATGAAACCTATTGCATTAATTGTCGAATATTTGTCGTGAAAGAAAAAAGTTTGTCGAGCGCTTCGTTTTTTTTGTATGGGCTAATTTAATATTTGGCTAAAGGGGCCACATACAAGTCACGTACGTTGGTTAATCGTATTTTTTTTCAATCAGAAATGAGCTGAATAATTGTCGAACGACCCAAACATATTCGTCGTGACAGAAAAAAATTTGTCGCGCGCTTAGTTTTTTTTAAATGGGGTGGCTCTGCTAACTTAATATTAAGTTAGCAGAGCCACTTGTAACAATTTCAATGACACCTATTGCATTAATTGTCGAATATTTGTCGTGAATTTGTCGTGAAAGGAAAAAGTTTGTCGCGAGCTTCGTTTTTTTTTGTATGGGCTAAATTAATATTTGTCTAAAGGGGCCACACACAAATCACGTAAGTAGGTTAATCGTATTTGTTTTCAATCAGAAATGAGCTGAATAATTGTCGAACGACCCAAACATATTCGTCGTGACAGAAAAAATTTTGTCGCTCGCTTAGTTTTTTTTTATATGGGGTGGCTCTGCTAACTTAATATTAAGTTAGCAGAGCCACTTGCAACAAGTTCAATGAAACCTATTGCATTAATTGTCGAATAATTGTCGAGAATTTGTCGTGAAAGCAAAAAGTTTGTCGCGTGCTTCGTTGTTTTTGTATGGCCTAACTTAATATTAGGTTAACGGGGCCACACACAAATCACGTACGTTGGTTAATTGTATTTTTTTTCAACCAGAAATGAGCTAAATAATATGTCGAACGACCCAAACATAATCGTCGTGACAGAAAAAAGATTATCGCACGCTCAGTTTTTTTTTATAAGGGTTGGCTCTGCTAACTTTTTCAATGCTAAATTTAGATGATTGATTAGTTAGATCTGTGGACACTGTTTCATTTCAGATTGTCATCTGGTAATCTTATCTGAAATAAAGAAATATTATTATTATTAACTTAATAATAAAATAGCAGAGCCACCCCATTTAAAAAAAACTAAGCGCGCGACAAAATTTTTTCTGCCACGACGAATATGTTTGGGTCGTTCGACAATTATTCAGCTCATTTCTGATTGAAAAAAAATAGAATTAACCAACGTACGTGATTTGTGTGTGGCCCCTTTAGCCAAATATTAAATTAGCCCATACCAAAAAAACGAAGCGCGCGACAAACTTTTTTCTTTCACGACAAATTCACGACAAATACTCGACAATTAATGCAATAGGTTTCATTGAAATTGTTGCAAGTGGCTCTGCTAACTTAATATTAAGTTAGCAGAGCCACCCCATATAAAAAAAAACTAAGCGAGCGACAAAATTTTTTCTGTCACGACGAATATGTTTGGGTCGTTCGACAATTATTCAGCTCATTTCTGATTGAAAAAAAATACGATTAACCAACTTACGTGATTTGTGTGTGGCCCCTTTAGCCAAATATTAATTTAGCCCATACAAAAAAACGAAGCGCGCGACAAACTTTTTTCTTTCACGACAAATTCACGACAAATATTCGACAATTAATGCAATAGGTTTCATTGAAATTGTATGCAAGTGGCTCTGCTAACTTAATATTAAGTTAGCAGAGCCACCCCATATAAAAAAAACTAAGCACGCGACAAATTTTTTTCTGTCACGACGAATATGTTTGGGTCGTTCGACAATTATTCAGCTCATTTCTGGTTGAAAAAAAATACGATTGACCTACTTACGTGATTTGTGTGTGGCCCCTTTATCCAAATATTAATTCAGCCCATACAAAAAAAACGAAGCGCGCGACAAACCTTTTTCTTTCACGACAAATTCACGACAAATATTCGACAATTAATGCAATAGGTTTCATTGAAATTGTTACAAGTGGCTCTGCTAACTTAATATTAAGTTAGCAGAGCCACCCCATTTAAAAAAAACTAAGCGCGCGACAAAATTTTTTCTGTCACGACGAATATGTTTGGGTCGTTCGACAATTATTCAGCTCATTTCTGATTGAAAAAAAATACAATTAACCAACGTACGTGATTTGTGTGTGGCCCCTTTAGCCAAATATTAAATTAGCCCATACCAAAAAAACGAAGCGCGCGAAAAACTTTTTTCTTTCACGACAAATTCACGACAAATACTCGACAATTAATGCAATAGGTTTCATTGAAATTGTTGCGAGTGGCTCTGCTAACTTAATATTAAGTTAGCAGAGCCACCCCATATAAAAAAAAACTAAGCGAGCGACAAAATTTTTTCTGTCACGACGAATATGTTTGGGTCGTTCGACAATTATTCAGCTCATTTCTGATTGAAAAAAAATACGATTAACCAACTTACGTGATTTGTGTGTGGCCCCTTTAGCCAAATATTAATTTAGCCCATACAAAAAAAACGAAGCGCGCGACAAACTTTTTTCTTTCACGACAAATTCACGACAAATATTCGACAATTAATGCAATAGGTTTCATTGGAATTGTTACAAGTGGCTCTGCTAACTTAATATTAAGTTAGCAGAGCCACCCCATTTAAAAAAAACTAAGCACGCGACAAATTTTTTTCTGTCACGACGAATATGTTTGGGTCGTTCGACAATTATTCAGCTCATTTCTGATTGAAAAAAAATACGATTAACCAACTTACGTGATTTGTGTGTGGCCCCTTTAGCCAAATATTAATTTAGCCCATACAAAAAAAAACGAAGCGCGCGACAAACTTTTTTCTTTCACGACAAATTCACGACAAATACTCGACAATTAATGCGATAGGTTTCATTGAAATTGTTGTAAGTGGCTCTGCTAACTTAATATTAAGTTAGCAGAGCCACCCCATATAAAAAAAACTAAGCGCGCGACAGACTTTTTTCTTTCACGACAAATTCACGACAAATACTCGACAATTAATGCAATAGGTTTCATTGAAATTGATGCAAGTGGCTCTGCTAACTTAATATTAAGTTAGCAGAGCCACCCCATATAAAAAAAACTAAGCGCGCGACAAATTTTTTTCTTTCACGACAAATTCTCGACAAATATTCGACAATTAATGCAATAGGTTTCATTGAAATTTTCGCAAGTGGCTCTGCTAACTTTATGGAGGTGAATACGCCGGTTGGGTTCGTGAATGGGCAATATCCGCGTAATGATTTCGGATATTCCATCGGGAGTGCCCATTAGAAGTTTACGGAGAAATATATATTGTATCTGTTTGAAATTTTGTACTTACACATTAGGCCAAGTGAGCCTTCTTCTTTAAAACATTGGTAACGATTGGATATCAACTCGCTTATTTCGAATCAAAAAGCCTGTATATTATTACGTATCTGAATCAATTTCTACGTTTATTATATGTAGTGTTCTCCATAGCTATCTTGAGTATTTTTCGAATTATCCACAGTTTTGTGAAAAAATATACAGTCAAAGGTTTGTGAGAAACTGTGTATTTCTCGAGAGCGCAATGCCCAACAATCGGTTTTTTGAAATTGGTTACCGAAAAGTTATTTGATGTTATTTTGTATGTAACAATAGGTTCTTAAATAAATACAGAACGTTCAAATGAGACTGTCAAAGTTGGATTTCAGAGAAAAGCAACAAGTCGATTTTTTCAAATGCAATGAGTATGTTTGATCCCCACATTTCAATTCAGAACAAAAATAGGTAGAGTCTTCTAAAAGTTCCCTATACCTCAATTGTACCAGACTAGAGATATTCTAAATTTGAGGTTGCCTGAGAGCAATTTAGGTATGAATTTTTATGTTCGCCACTACATACTTATAAAACTCTATGAACATAGTTGAAAATATTATCCTACGTTTCTATTGTTGACAGTTGTCCAAAAATATCTAAATTACTTGTAACGATTTCCATTGATACGCTGGGAGCACTCGCAGTCATATTTTCGTTTTCCATTGATAGACCAGGGTCGAAGCCTTTAAAAATGGTAAAAAGTGAAAAAAAAACTATAGTAGAATGAACCCCATTGGAAAAGGAAGAGAATATAACAAAAACGATAGGAAAAATGGTTTACGAGCGATCTGAGTTCAGGAAGGGGGTGAGTTTTTAAGGGTAAAAAACGGTTTATGTCGATTTCCGGCAAGACTACAAGTCCTATGGAAAAAAGTTAAATGGCTAAGTTGTAGGTAATAAAAAAATCTAAAACTTTTGTATCTACACTTTTTTGACAAACAACCCTCAAAGTGTATGTGAAAAATTCAAGTAACCACGTTTTTTGTTTTTAATTTTTATCTTTTACAACAAAAAATTCTTTTTCACCAAATTTGGTCAAAACTTTTTATTCCCAAATACACTAATGGTGTATGGTTATTACCTCAGCGATTGCTCGGACGTCACTCGAAAAGCTCCGAGCAAATCGATGGAGCGGATCGAGCTATCAACTATTTTCAATTTCAATGTCAATAATATAACCGACAAACGTTCAAACGAAATAATTACCCAAAAAAATTGAGAATTATTTATGAATGCAAAATATGCCAAGGAACAACAGAAAACATTTCTGTTATATGAAAATACACATGGAAGAACGTATGTTTTTTTAAAACAGGATTCTAAGTTAGCAAGGTACCACACGCAAATCATTAATTGCTTCTACATTGCGAATTCAGGATGGCCTCTCGGCACGTTATCCTCATGAACCTCATGCAATTTTATAAAAAAAAAGGCGACCGGAGTTATTCGAAAATGACGCCTAAATTGATTATCTGTAAATCTCATAGCGGTATCTTCGGCAAAATACCATATTTTTTCTTCATGGTTGATTTCCTCATCTTCTGAATCGCTATCGAGTATCTATCTCTTCCCTATATGTAATAGATTCAATAATAATTCATTTTCATTTTTGAAATTTTAATATGTCGGAAGCAGTATATTTAGGTTATAATTTCAAAGTCAGAATAAACAATCGCGTTTGGATATTCCTAGACGCTCGAAAGACTCGAAAATCACGTGATCATAAAATCCGCTCGATCTTATCGGCTCAGTGATGTAATTACCATATGCAACTACTGTAAATTTTTGGATTTCAAAATTTTTTTTTTCACCTTAATTTGACTTAATATCGAAAAAGCAGCCTAATTTTCAATCAAAAATTCTCACTTCAAAATATCTGCTATGGGCTTTTTGTTCGTTGAAATCTCTACTTTCTGATGGTCTAAAAAAAATATACATTACTATGGTTTATTTTCACAGTAGTTTTGCCAGAAATCGAGATAAACCGTTTTTTTACCCTTAAAAACTCACCCCCTTCCCCTTCCCAAGTTCAGATCGCACGTAAATTATTTTTCCTATCATTTTTGTTATATTCTCTTCCTTTTCCAATGGGTTTCATTCTACTATAATTTTTTTCGCTTTCAAAAATTATCGGCCCTGGTCTATGAACAGATGGTATCGATCATTTATATTCCATTGAAAATCCAGAGTAAATATGTTTGCTCTCAGGGCAATTGTTTTCGCTCGCGTTTGAAAGCTCGAGTCAGGGACAGTGCAATTCTAAAAATTGGTTCAAGCCCTGTGGACAGGAGCTTTGGCGCTTTTGTTCAAACTTTGACAAATTATATCTCCGAAAGTATTGGTTTCTCAGAGTCGGGAATGATATTAATGGAATCTTATGATAGAACTGCATCACAAACTAAAATACATTAAATAAGAATCCATTGATATAATTCCCAACTCGGAGCAACCAATACATTCGGAGTTATGATTTTTCAAAGTTTGAACAAGAGCGCCAAAGCTCCTCTCCACAGAGTTTTCCCACATTTTCAATTTGGCTTCTGTGCGTCAATTCTCAAGAATTTTCGTACTTAAATTCAAAACGTAGGTCTATGACTCATCTCATGTTGGATTTATATACACCAGGAAATTATAATTAGAGTATTCTATAGAATTGAGAATAATTATTGTAATTTTGAAAAAATCATATCTCCGTAGGTATTAGCTTGTTAGAGTTGAGAACGTCATTAATGGATTCTTATCATGAAACTGCATATTAAAAAAAAATTGAATTTAAAATTTGTAATGTAAAAAAAAATTTTTTTGTTACTCCGAAGCCACCTGGCCGATTTTGCCCAATAATGAACTTAACCGAGATATTCATCTCCTTAACCTACTCTGAAAATTTTAACTGTCTAGCTCATTCAATTCGAGAGTTATCGTGTTAACGGACGGCCGGACATAATCGATTTTGACAATGAATTCTTGATCAGTGAGTCGAACCAAATCGTTTAAGACCATTTTCAGCCAAAAATTCCAAAATTACAGACATTTGGGCAAATTGATGAGCACTCTGTTCCGAGGAACAAGAGGGCCAAAAATAGGATATAATAATATTATATAATAATAATAGATTACTTGGGCCTCATTGGAGATCAATGACAGCTTTGTAGCGAAAGTGATGAAGAATTTGTTATCATAATGGAATAATCTGATGAACAAATTTTAAACTATAAAGTGGGATAGCCCTGTGGACAGAAGCTTTGGCGCTCTTATTCAAACTTTGACAAATCATATCTCCGAAGGTATTGGTTTCTCATAGTTGGGAATTATATCAATGGATTCTTATGATAAAACTACTGCATAAAAAATTAAATTCAAAACGTAGGTATATGACTTACCTCATATGTTGGATTTACATACATCAGCAAATTTTAATTAGAGCATTCTATGAAATCATAAAATTACGATTAATTATTGAAATTTTTAAGTATCAGAATATCTCAGAAAGTATTAGTTTTTAGAGTTGAGAATGATATCAATGGATTCTTATGATGAAACCACATTAAAAAATAATAGAAATAGAAATTTATATTGTTAAAAAAAGTAATTTTTTATTTACGAACTTAACCGAGATATTTATCTTCCAAACCTGCTCTGAAAATTTCCACTGTCTAGCTCATTCCGTTCGAGAGTTAACGTGTTAACGGACGGCCGGACAGAAACGATTTTGACCACGGATTCTTGATGAGTGAGTCGAAGCAAATCGTTTAAGACCATTTTCAGCCAATAGTTTGAAAATTACAGACATACAGGAACAAGAGCACCAAAAACGAGAATTCTCAAATGTTGGTAGTGAGGGAAATTGTTTTTGTATTGTATTTTCACAACTGTCACGGTTTTTGAAAATTAATTATAAAATGTGGGAAAGCCCCTTGGACAGAAGCTTGTTCAAACTTTGACTATTCATCTCCGACATGATTTGTTTCTCAGAGTTGGGGAATGATATCAATGGATTATTATAATAGAATTGCATCATAAAAGAAACTTAATTAAAATTAAATAACGAACTTATCCGAGATATTCATTGCTCAAATCTCCTCAGAAAATTATATTATATCAATTGAAACTTAGTCAATATTCCAGTTTTGTTTTCACTGAAGATATTCTGAACTCTATTTGATAAACTTACCGAATTATATATTTCCATCATCATATGGATTATCCAAGGGCATATATGGTAGGGGTAATTATAATAACCTATAATTGGTCATTTTGCATTCAATCATACTTTGTTTGTTAGAACTTAAATACATTTGACATGTCTGTCATAGGTAGATAAGATTACATGTATCAACAGTGATTACAGATAGAACATAGACAGATAGAATTCGCATTCTGTGAAAACATAGAAGTACGATGTATTATTGAACTTTTGAAAAATCATATCTCCGAAAGTATTGGTTTGCGAGTTGAAAATGATATCAATGGATTACGATGAAACTGCGTCTTAAAAAAAATTAATTCGAATCTCTTCGATAGAGTGAGGCGCACCGAGATAGGGAACTTAAAGGACCCCAGAGACAGACAGCGACGTTGTGAGATAATCGGTTCCTTTCACATCCAAATGAATCGTACCGAAGGTTCGTTGAAAACTTCCTAATTACAAGTAAAGACAAAAGGGCAAAATTTTGATTTCGACGAACAGTGAAACTTCCGTTATTGGACACCCCTCTTGGACTCACATGCATACGGTTCCATTCGTTTTGGGTTGAAACCCTTTCACATATACACGGTTTATATTAGGTTTTCCGCCGTATTCACAAAGCATTCAATCTCCGTTAAGTCCTAACTGAGGTCCTCAGTTAAGGATAAATAAGAATCGCAACCTCAGTTAACGTGAAAATTAACGTGAAACAGGCCTGTTTCACCACCGTTTCATACGTTAACTGAGGTTGCAATTCTTATTTATCCTTAACTGAGGACCTCAGTTAGGACTTAACGGAGATTGAATGCTTTGTGAATACGGCGGTTTGTGTTTTCTTCCGAAATGCAGGCTCAATCGCTAGTGACCACTGATAATTATGGAGTGAAGTTCGGACAATGCTGTTTCTCTGGGAGATTAACAAACGAAAGGGGAATACTAGAATTAATTAAAAATTTAATCGTGTCGAAGCGGTATTCGGTGCTTATTATTTTCGATGTATAATTTGAAAATTAATAAAAAAATTCTCATGCAGCATTTTTTCAGAATAACCCAATTCTGGTTGAAAACTGGTTCTCAATGATTAAGTAGATGATGCTAGATTTCAAAATATATTTGATTTGATCATTCAGAGCTAGGTATATCGATGAAATAACAAAAATGATTCGTTTAATTTATACACTAACAAAATAGAGGGTAGTACTCCACTTTTCAATGTTTCCTCCAATATACAGGGTGAGACATTAAGTTGTGCATTAATTTTAACCAGATATTCCTCTCATCAAATAAAATACTTTTTCATTTACCATTCTTCCATATTCGGCTCAGGTAAAAAGTTATAAGCGTTTAAAGATTTTATTATGTGCAAAGCCAGCCCTGAATTCTCTTCAAATGTTGAGCACAGACACACTTAAAATTCAATATCGCATAATTGAAAGCTTCATCATCTGATGCTCGAAATTCAACGAAATTGTCTGAGAAATCTTATTTACTCACTGTGAAGTCTTTTAAAATGGTTTTAAATTATCTTTATGCTGCATTTTCGAAAAAAACTCTTCCTGGATATTAAAAGCGACTCCAACTTGAATTTCATTGAATATTCACTATAAAATTATCCACATTATATTCTCCGCCTATGTTAACATTCCTTACATATTTTAATTGAATATGAATATAATAACAATATCCAACTTTTGTGAACATTTATTATAACCTCTAATCTACAGAATTCACAGAATCGAGAAAAACAATCTGTGATTCTGTGATTATTATTATGTTCTCTATAGGCTTGTTTTGGTTGGCAATAGGGACGGTCCTAGAACCGTTCAAAGTAGTCACACAGTCGTTTATTGTAATTGTAATTGGCGGCCTGGGCGAAAGCTTTACACGCTTCGTTTGTCCCACTCTTTAGAACTGTTCCTACTGCGAACCAAAACAGGCCTTATGCAAGTGACGACCTCGTATAGACACAGTATACTGTGTCTATACGAGGTCGTCACTCGTCACTTGCATAAGGCCTAATCTACAAAGTTTGTAGATTACGAATTGATGATTATCGCAAAAATCATGATTTTTGAGTTGTTACTGTTTAGATCTAGGTGTGCGAATGTTCTGTGGTCCAACCTTAGAATATTACGCCGGTGATTAATTATTTGTTTACTTGAATCCGTATATCCAGAATCCAGATTAAGAATTTCTCTTCAAGAATAATTGGGATGAATAGGTGGAATGGTACTTATAATTGATATTTCCCTTATGCATACTAATATACTACAACCTTATATGATTCAACTATGTAGTTCGAATAAAATAGTAGTGAGTGAGTTATATCTGTTGAAAATTAAGTTGATGAAATTTTGTTCCATAAATTAGGGAAATCCTTAGAAGGATTGTGCAGAATCGATGCAGTATGAAAATAAATGTTTGGATGACGTAGATAACAGATAGTTTAAAAGTTTCATATTCACTATTGGGGATACGTCATAGATGAATACATATCATGGTAAGCCTATTCATCTATTTCCCAAAAGATAACTACACTATACTCCATTCACTTTTATAAAGTCTCCCGGTTGGCCATGATTTAGGTCTATCACGTTTTTGTAACTAAAACAAAGGTAGGTTGGCACTTCTGAAATATCGCCAATGTCAAAACAATTCTCACAGACGTTGCCAATTTCTGCTCTCAACAATCAACATAATGTTCCATCCATTCCATTATTTGTGTTCTGTGGTTCCATCTTAGACATCTTAGATATTATCACCAGAGACAATCGAATAACAAAGGACTCTTCGCTTTCAAATTGAACATGCCGAAAGGAGTTTTGAAGAAGCAGAGGCAGAACTGAAATCTGCAATAGGAAACCTTCATTCTGTCTTAGGACATGTTGAACTCTCGAATGAAATTACTTAGTTTCCTATCCTATCACTATATTTTATTGAGGTTTAACAGTGACTCGGGTTTCGTAGTACAACTACATTTTGAAACTGGTGTATTTCAAGTTGTGCAACAAGGTATTTAAATGCCTTTAGTAGGCTTATTTCTTGAGAACTTCAAAAAGTGGGGAATTCCTTAGGTACGTCTGTTCGTTTAGAAGTTTATATACGTGAAATATTTTCCATAGTAACAACAGATGAAAAATTTTCTTGAGCAGTCGCCGGGTCAATTGTTGAATTTACATAAAATCTTCTCAAATTCATTATTTTTCCCAAGAAAATTCACCTTGTGAAAAATACGTAATTATTACGACTTCTATGTAAGGAGGACAACGTTGCGTAGTTATCTGACAGGAAAATGAGCATAACCTAACATATTCAAAATATACACGGTGAAATGTGTCAAAATATCATGGCCAACCGGGAGACTTTATAAAAGTGAATGGAGTATAGGTACTAACTGTTTGAGTTAGTTGTAATTAACTTATCCCGTTTTAAGATGGTAATTTTAACAATTTGGAAACAAGCGAGATTGAATTGAATTTCCACAAGTGTCAACTTTGAAATCGATAATCAGTCTATGCCTTTATTCGAGCAGATCATCTGTGTATTCCAGGTTCGGATCGATAAATGCAGGTAAATTTCTGTAATTTTTTTCATATTTTATGACATTCAATGACGAATGTCTTGGAAAAGGTTCGGTTTAGGAGAAATGATGTGGAATAATTTTATTTTCAAAAATTGGTTCAAGCACTGACGTGAAGTCAGAAGCTTTTGCGCGTATGTTCTATTGTCCATTCTTCTGTATTGGACACCCTTAATCGAATTTACCATGGTTAATTATGTTGTCCATTCTCCTGTATTGGACACTCTTAATTCAAATTTACCATGGTAAATTCGAATTAAGTGTCCAATACAGGAGAATGGACGTCATAATTAACCATGGTAAATTCGATTAAGGGTGTCCAATACAGAAGAATGGACAATAGAACATACGCGCAAAAGCTTCTGACTTCACGTCAGTGCTTGAACCAATTTTTTTTTCGTGATTTTTTTTAATTTTCTGGAGGCGCGGTTCTTAAAATTTTTTTTTTTCGCCTTTTTTTTTCAAATTTTCTAGGAGTACGGTTCTTACAAAATTTTAAACACGTCTTTGTGTTGATTTTCTACTACTAGTTACCAAGCTTCAATTCAATCGAATATTTATTTTTGAGTTATCAAGGAAACAATATTCCAGGTGGATATAACTCGGAAACCGTTAAACCGATTATGCCCAAAAACGAACTCAACTCTCCCTTTCGGATACGCAACCTACCCTGAAAAGAGCAAGTCCCTATCTCCTTTGGTTCGAAAGTTATCGAGGCAACGGTCACCCATCTACTGAACTCACACAAGAATGCTCGAATCTCCAACAATATTCAACCGATCGTGTTAAAACTTGAAACTTGGCAGTAGAGTTAGGTAATGAACGCTCTTGCAAAATTTCAGCAATTTCAAACGTATAGTTACTGATATATGAAATTTTTTTTTTTATTTTCAAAGATTTATTAAAAATTTTCTACAAATGCTATCCTCACCAAATTTCGCAACCATTTTCGCGTTGGCATTCTACAACTAATAACCATGTTTGAATTCAATCGGTTCAGTATTTTTCGAGTTAATGAGGAACAAAAAACCACCAAATTTCAGAAAATTTCAGATGGCTATAACTCTGAAACCGTTTGGTCGATTATGCTCATAAACAAACTCAAATGTGGCATTCATATGCACAACATAACCTGAAATTTTCAAGCCGCTATATCTTTCCGTTCTCAGGTTATCGTGACAAAAAAAATATTTTTTAATAATTTTTTTAAAATTTTCTAGCCATACGATTCGCCCAAAATCTCACAAACGTGCTTAGGTTCATATTCTACAACTACTCAATAAGTTTCAATTCGATCGGATTTATATTGGTTGAAAACAAAATTATTACTCGGAAACCACTGGGCCGATTATGCCCATTAACGAACTTGTCCGTCGTATTGCGATGCGCCACCCACCCTGAAAATTTCAAGTCGCTAGCTCTTTTCGTTCTCAAATTATCGTGGCAACGGACGGACGGCCGGACGGACAGAATCAAATTTGACCTCGGATTCTTCATCGGGGAGTCGAACTTAATCGTTTGAGACCAATTTCGTCAAAAAATTCGAAAGTTACAGACATTTGGGCAAAACTATAACGCGATGTTCCCCAGAACATACGCGCAAAAAGGATCGAGTATTTCAAAAATGACTCAAAATAACCTTCATCTGCTTCCATTATAGGGGTATTACACTGTGCCTTTTTCACGTCTATATTTGCGCCTATTTTCATGGCTATTTTGTTGGGTGAATTTCCCCCCAAATGAGTGGCACTATCACACCGCGCTTTTTTCACGCTTGATTCAGGCAGTAATTTCAGAGCTGCAAACATTTACCTTAAGTTCTTGTTTTGTTCGTATATTCTTAAAACAATACCTTAGTGTTTTAAGAATGTCTGAAGATACGTTTAATATGCTACTACATAGAGTACACATTCACATACAGAAAAAATGGGTTCAAGCCCTGTGGACAGGAGCTTTCTGGCGCTCTAGTTCAAACAGACAAATTATATCTCCGAAAGTATTGGTTTCTCTGAGTTGGGAATTATATCAATGTATACATATGATAGAGCTGCATCATAAAGGAAATTCAATTCAAATAATAGTTTGTTTATCAAGATTAAATGAGCAATCATGAGAATGAGAACTGCACCATGGAAGAAATCGAATTAAATCTGGCCAATTTTGCCCAATAACGAACTTAACCGAGATATTTATCTCCCTAACCTACTCTGAAAATTTCAACTACCTAGCTCATTCCGTTCGAGAGTTATTGTGGAAAAACTTTTTTTAAATTTTCAAATTTTTTTTTACACTTTGCGGTAATCTGGTCAATACAAAACTTCACATGCGTATAAAGGTCATGATTCTACAATTTGATGCTAAATTTCAGATAGATCGAACGAACTTGTCCGAGATATTTACGCTCCAAAACCACCTTGCAATTTTCAATCCGCTAACTCTTTTCGTTCGAGAGTTATCGTGCCTACGGCCGGTCGGCCGGCCGGACAGAATCGATTTCGCACTCGGATTCTTGATCAGTGAGTCGAACCAAATCGTTTGAGACCATTTTCAGCCAAAAATTTCAAAATTACAGACACTTGGGCAAATTGATAAGCACACTGTTCCGAGGAACTAGAGCGCCAAAAAAACAAGTTTCGTATGACAATTGCCCAAAACAGGTTTAAAGTACCTACAAATAGTAGGTATTCCATAAAACAAATATGAATGAAGATAAGTAATAATATAAAATTACCTTGTAATCGATCAAAAATTTCCTGATCTACGTTCACCAAACTACAGAATTATGCTTTCAATATTTACGTAATATTTTCAAACATTTTCGGGTGAGGTCCCCGTTGCATCGCTAAAATACGAGTATTTCAACCCCAATATTTTTGAAGTTACAATATTTCCTTCTGTCAAGTTGACATTATGAGAATTCATACATAGAATAATAATTATATCAATCAGTGAAATACGATTTACATTGAAATTTTAAAAAATCATATCTCCGAAAGTATTAGCTTGTTAGAGTTGAAAATGATATGAATGGATTCTTATGATAAAACTGCTTATTAAAAAAAATTTGATTTGGAATTTGTTTCGTAAAAAAAAATTTGAAGAATCTATGATTAACATTAATGCACAACTTAAAGACTCACCCTGTATATTTGGTAGAAAAATGTTTTGCACAAACAAATGTTCCCATTTTCATTACCGTACCACAAGCAAGTTGCCATTCTTGTCGACCCAAAGCAAAAAGAACACTAATAACTAAAAAAAAATCAAACTAAACAATTATAATAGGGTCATTCCATGTCAAATCGACAAATAGTTGGACGCGACCCCCACCGATTCGGATGAATTTTGGTGGAGAGTTTTGTCTCATCATAAAACGAAGTTCTGCTGAAGGAAAAAATTTAAAAAATTTTTTTCTAAGAGATATTCTAAATTAAAAATTTCACTGTTTTTCTGATTTTATGAGTTTAGTTATTTAATATTTCTAAAACTACTGAATATTAAAAAAAAAAAGTCTGGTGCATTTTCAGAGGATACTTAGAGGTATGAGAAAAAAATTTTTTTGAAAAAAAATTTTGAAAATTTTCAAAATTAAAAAATTTTTAATTTTTCAAAATCGTGAAAAGTAACCATCGCGGAAAAATTTTGGCCTGAAAATTTTTTGTATTATACCTCTAATATATGTAAAGAAATTCTGAAATTTTCAGAGGGGTGTTCTTTTTCGTTTCAAAGATATGAATTTTTAAATTTTGGCAAAATAGTTTTTTTCTATTTTTCCAACTTTTTTTGTTGAATATTATTATTCTACCACATGATTACCGAAATTTGAGGTCTAAAATATTTTTCTTATGTTAATGGGATGTAAAAACAAAAATATCTCAAAATGTATGTAATTATCTGTTTATTTAGAAAACTGTTTAACATTCAAGGCTTCCGTGATCAAATGAAAGGATTAAAAGCATAAAGGAAGTATTCGATTTTTAAGATTTCAATTCCTTCTGTCCTTTCAGGGTTTGCTGCAGTTCATTTCGTACGACGTTTTTTGGTCACTCCCTTTTCTAAAGTCGATGTCTCAGTCCTTTTTCTCAATCTTCAAAGAAAAAAATGATATTAATTTTAAAATAAAACATTAATTGCCATAAAGTAAAAAAACTCGAAATTCTGATTTTTCTACCTGGTTTTCATTGGTGATTCATCGACGATATCATGAACATCAGTGTTTTTTAAGCGAAAATCTTTTCCTTCTCGTGATGATGATAAAGTTTTCATTTTTATCACATCCCTTGAAATAGGAATAGCAGCATGACAGCTACATATTCCTTGAACAGGTAAAGCATCTTTAAATCTTTTGCTGAGTTTTTTTTCGGCCAGCTGAATTCGATTATTGGAAACGAAATGACAATATACTACTGGAAGATTATCTTGGCCCCATTTACACATTTCTTCAGGAGTTTGTATTTGTTGATCAGCTTCTTTTTGGAGGTTAGCTCGGGTAAGTAAACGCTTGATAAGTCCACCCAACCCATCACTTGGACCTTTCCCATGAGAAGTTGCATGGAAATGCCATTCGGCTGGTATTTTAAAATCTTCTTCATGGTGGAGCAAGTTAACTAAATTGTACCGGTTCTTATATTGAGATGCGGCACCATCCGAAAAATAAATAATTTTTGTAATATTGGGAACCTTAATTTTAAGAAACGATGTTAATTCCTCTTGAAAACTGTAAACGGCAGTAGTGCTATGCGTTAAGTTATCCGAAACTATTATCAAACTAAGAGGTATTACTTTGCTCTCATTTCCATCATTAGATTGATAATAGCAAGCAAATGGATGAATTGTTGCTTGTGTATTATTCCAATATACTCCTTGAACACTATTTTGTAGCAAGAACGAATAGTTTTCAGAAAAATCAGCAACCACCAGAACTTGTCCAACTTCAAGATTACTTTTTACGGTTTGGAAATATTCAGCTTGTTGTTTAGCAAATAAAATCATGTTGCAGTACTTTTGGAATTGATTCTATAAAAAAATCAACATAATCATCAGTTGATTTAATGATCGTCTCCAAAGAACATCCATCAACTTGAGTCCACTGATTACATTTGATTTCATCCAAAAAATTATCTGTGAAAAGATTTTCCAAAATACTTCTTAATTTTATTGAGCCTGGACAATGAGTACAGGTACCGAAATAACAGTCTTCTATAGGTTCTTGGCATATAACCATTTTCATACAGTCTCCATACGACGATAATGGTTGACTATCATCTCGAAGTTTTAATTTATCAAGTTTCGCACCGTGAAATAAAAGTTTAAAATTTTCATGAATTAGACAAACACAAACAACGTGAGTGCCTGATGCACCAGCAAGAACACATTCAGCCGGTCTTAAACTAGCAAATTTTGAGAAACCTATCTTTTCAAATGGGTACTTTTCTCGAAACAGTTGATAAATTTCGGTAAGGTTACCTAAAATTAAACGTTTTTGTTTCTGTACACGTTGACCATTCTCACACACAGATTTATAATCTTTTTTGCCAGGTAATTCTGATATTTTGACTTCTGAAAAATTCTTGGACTCTTTCTTCTGTAGTCTCCAATAGTGGATGGCCTTTATTGGAATCAGGAATAAACAGAATACCATCTTGTTTTACTTTCTGTTTCACTTTTCTTACCATGTAAGAAGATGCTCCAAAGGTATTTACAATTTTTTCTATCGACCAACTCGATGGAAGAACAGATAAAATTTGTAATTTTTCACTCCATTTACTAGTATTATCAAATTTATAAGATGAAAAAATAGAAAAAAACTATTTTACCAAAATTCAAAAATTCATATCTTTGAAACGAAAAAGAACACCCCTCTGAAAATTTCAGAATTTCTTTAGATATATTAGAGGTATAATACAAAAAATTTTCAGACCAAAATTTTCCCGCGATGGTTACTTTTTACGATTTTGAAAAATTCAAAATTTTGTAATTTTGATAATTTTCAAAATTTTTTTTCAAAAAAATTTTTTTCTCATACCTCTAAGTATCCTCTGAAAATGCACCAGACTTTTTTTTTAATATTCAGTAGTTTTAGAAATATTAAATAACTAAACTCATAAAATCAGTAAAACAGTGAAATTTTTAATTTTGAATATCTCTTAGAAAAAATTTTTTTAAATTTTTTCCTTTGGCAGAACTTTGTTTTATGATGAGACAAAACTCTCCACCAAAATTCATCCGAATCGGTGGGGGTCACGTCCAACTATTTGTCGATTTGACATGGAATGACCCAATACTCAAAATAAAAAAAACTGGCTCAAGCACTGACGTGAAATCAGGAGCTTTTGCGCACATGTGCTATTGTCAGTGGAAGAATGGACAATAGAACATGCGCGCAAAAGCTCCTGATTACCTTGGTAAATTCGATTAAGAGTGTCCAATACAGGAGAATGGACACTAGAACATGCGCGAAAACGCTCCTGACTTCACGTCAGTGCTTGAACCATTTTGTTTTTTTCGTATTTTTTTTTAAATGTTCTAGGGGTACGTTTCTTACAAAATTTTACACGCGTCTTGATGTCGATATTCTACTACTAGTTACCAAGCTTCAATTCGATCGAGTCTATATTTTTTGAGTTATCGAGGAAATAATATTCCAGGTGGGTATAACTCCGAAACCGTTGGGCCGATAATACCCTAAAATGAACTTAACCCTCCCATTTGGATGCTCAACCTACCCTGAAAATTGTCCCTATCTCCTTTCGGTCGAAAGTTATCGAGGCAACTGTCATCCACCCAGCTACTTAACTCACAAGGTTGCTCAGATCTCCAACAATATAGATCCGTAATCATTAAGATACAATGGGAGGTATATTCATTATTAAATGGTTTCTTTCCGGGTTTCCTCTCCCAAACTCTGAAAAATATCTATAAAATGAAAAAATTATTATTTTGTGATTTGCTTCTGCCTAAAAAACACAAGAGATTTGTCAGTAGCAATCAATCGAACCATGTTGCCTAACAAACAATAACGAAACAATATCAACGATGAAACAATTATATCGTTATGTTTCGGAGTCTATATTATCATACTACCCCGTCAGACACGTAACGAAAATCTTCAGAATTATATTTTGTTGATTGCTATTCTAAAATTCGAGAAGTTAAGTCTGATGTGGACTCCGAAACGTTACGATATAGTTGTTTCATGGTTGATGTTGTTTCGTTATTGTTCGTAAGGCAACATTGTTTGATTGATTGCGTCTGATAAATCACTTTTTTTTATTTTTATTTTTTATAGATATTTTTCAGAGTTTGGGACAGAAAACCCAGAAAGAAACCATTTAATAATAAAGATCCGATCGTGTTCAAACTTGGAACTTGGCAGTAGAATTAGCTTCTGAAGGCTCTCGCAAAATTTCAGCGATGTCTGACGAATAGTTTCTGATATATAAAATTTTATTCAATGATTTTTTTTTTAATTTTCTGGTGATACGATCCTCACGAAATTTCGCAAGAATTTTCGCGTTGACATTCTACAACTAATTACCATGTTTGAATTGGATCGGTTTTGTATTTTTCGAGTTATTAAGGAAATAACAACCAAATTTCAGATGGCTATAACTCCAAAACCGTTTGGCCGATTATGCCTATGAACGAACTCAAATGTTGCATTCAGATGCACTACCTAACCTGAAAATTCCTAGTCGTTATTTCTTTCCGTTCTCAGGATATCTTGACATGAATAATATTTTTTGATAATTTTTTTAAAATTTTCTAGTGCTACGATTCTCAACAAAATTTTACAAACGTTTTTAGGTTTGTATTCTACAACTACCCACCAAGTTTCAATTCGATCGGATTTGTATTGGTTGAAAACAAAATTATTACTCGCAAATCATTGGGCCGATTATGCCCATTAACGAACTTGACCGTCGTATTGGGATGCGCCACCTACCCTGAAAATTTCAAGTCGCTATCTCTTTCCGTTCTCAAGTTATCGTGGCAACGGCCGGACGGACAGAATCAAATTTGACCCGAATTCTTCATCATACAATCGAACCCAATAGTTTGAGGCCATTTTCGGCAAAAAATCGAAAATGACAGACATTTGGACAACACGATGTTCCCGAGAACATACGCGCAAAAAAGCATCGAATTTAATTTGAAATGTCGGTAATTTTTCTAGTGCTCGCATCTATCGGCGAAAATTGAAGTAGAACAATATCCTTGTATTTTGACATTATTTTATTTGGACCGCATTTCGACCGAAAATATGTCAAAGCAACTTTCATTGTATGTGGTTGGCTCAGGGGTAGAGCGTTTGACTTGGTTGTGGAAGCCCCAAGTTCAATCCCGAGGCTAGGAATGAAATTTTCTACTCACGGTAATCGCCACCATTCACCGTTGGGTAAAAAATTAACAGTGCTGTGCCTAAGGTGGCGTAAGGACACAGTAACAAAGCCTACACAGAACACAACTGGTTCTGCTTACTCGCTCAAGCTCTTCGAGAGCTTATGATGGGTATCCTTGGGGAAGATCTAGGAGGATCAGTATAATAATATAATATACAATATGCCCCGACTAACTCATAGAACTTGCATTGTGTCAGTTCCCTCATGAATGGACGCGGACGCTGAAAAACGTTCCATCAAACGGGAAAAAAGAGCGCCAATAGAAATGTCTATTTTGTCTGATTTTTCAGTGATAAGATGCGCTCTTAAATTTTCTGATAGTGACACGCCAACTGACTGCCACCCTTCACTGAGGAATTCCTACGAGTATTTCGAGGATATAGTGATTCTATCGGAGTGCCTGAGAATGTAATCGTCGTGGTCCAAAAATGCGCATGTTCTAGCGAACAGCGCGCCATCATTTTGCCCAAATGTCTGTAATTTTCGAATTCTTAACCGAAAATTGTATCAAACGATTAGTTACGACTCACTGATGAAGAAATTGAGGCCAAAATCCATTCTGACCGGGCGTCCGTTGCCACAATAATTTTCGAAGTGAAAGAGATAACGAGTTGACATTTTCAGGGTAGGTTGCGCATCTGAATGCGACGATTAAGTTAATGGGCATAATTGGCCAAACGGTTTCGGAGTTATTCCCATCTGAAATATTGTTTCCTCAATAACTCAAAAAATATATATCCGATCGAATTGAAACTAGTGACCGACCGAAAGTTCGGTTTCGGTTTCGGCCAGTTTCGGCCAAGAAATCTAGTTTCGGCCCTAGTTTCGGTTTCGGCCCAAAATGGCCGATACTTTCGGCCGGGCCGAAACTTGACTGTTCGTGAATTGTCCTGGTCGTTTGGCCAGGAGTTATAAGTAGGTATACATAATTGTCGTACAAGTTATTGTAATCTATCTTTGTTAAGACTGAGAAATCATTAGAATTCACTTTAATGATTATTGATTAGATTACATAGGGTGATTCCAAATAAGACGGAGGAGGAGTTAGTATGACTCATTAGCTGTTGTTCAATCCATATTTATTATTAACCGAGAATCAGCAGTTTTTGGAGTTCGGGTGATTTTTGAAAGATTTCTGAACTTAGTTCATATTTCGTCAATTTTTTCTACGTTGAGCAAAGTTGATGATAATTTTGGTTTATTTTTATCAGAAAAGGATATTATATGTACGAAAAAAGCAAAACTATGCTGTAAAATAGGTTGAAAAAGAATTAGTATGATTTGAAATGTGGTATATGAAAAAATGTAATATCAATTTCTAGTATCAATTTGTCTGCAACTTTCGAATTTCACAATTTAGTATGCCAAAATTATTTTAAAAACTTGTCTACTTCGTTCTTCATCCTCTGAAAGATTTCGTTAGATTGCTTAACTAGTTTCGTTTCAGAAGATTTTTTATAAGCAGCCTTTGGAATGACCGGTATATAAAATAGTGAATATGTATCAAAAGACAGCGTGAGTAAATTTCCGGCGGAAAATAACAACTGGAGACATCAGAAAGACGGCACGTGCTTGCTTATGGAATGATGGAACATAATTTATGAATACATTTTCTAATGGAATTTCGAGCTTAGTTGCAACAAAAAAATATTGAATTCGGTATTTTTCTCTATCTACTTCTTAAATCCCCTTTCAAATCATACCAATTCTTTTTCAACAGAACCAGAACTCAAATATCTCGGAAACTGTTGATTTTCGGTCATCAATAAAAATGGCTCAAACCACAGCATATGATCCATACTAACACCTCCTCCAAGGTTCACGTCTGATTTGGAATCACCCTGTATACTTCGACTGATTATTTTGATAACTTGGTAATACCAAAATAATAAATAAAGGTCTCAAAATAATTGACTTTATTTTATTCACCACTCCTCAACTGTTTTTTATGTATTTGCAAATGAAATTGTAAAAAATACAGTAGATTTCTGTATGAAATATGTAGTTTCGGTTTCGGTTTCGGCCGAAACTGAGACCCTGGCCGAAAGTTCTGTTTCGGTTTCGGCTGAAAAACCAGTTTCGGTCGGACACTAATTGAAACTAGATAATTAGTCGTAGAATGCCGACGCGCAACTTTTGCAGAATTTCGTGAGGATCGTATTTCAGAAAAAAAATCTTCAAATATTTAATATTTCAATAACTATGCGTCAGATTTCTCTGAAATTCCACATTAACCTTCAAGTCACCATTTTATAATCGAGTACCGGATTTCACCTCGATCGGCTTTGCAATTTAGGAATTATTTTGAAAATAAAACTTCTGAAATGTCAAATCAAGTAAATCTCAGAAGTTTAATAAGTCCTGTTCAGCTTAGAAGCTAGCATCCTCTACTGTCGCGCTGGAGAACCGGGTTCGAATCCCCGTGGATTAAGTTCACTATTTTATAAGGTGATTCACGAAGACCGTTCGTTAGAATATTTCAAAGAAAGTGTCGAGATAAACACTAGACATTTTATAGTTAAGCTTTGTTAGGAGAGATGAATACTTGGAAAAAATTTCAGATTCGTTCGACTTCCGGTTTCACCAGAAATGATACCAACTTTCGTTTTTTAAATGTAATTCCCAAGTTTTTTTTGGTAATCAGATTACCCATACCCATTGAATTCTACATTGTTTTAGTGTGTCACTTGCATATTATATTATTCTCAGAAAATTCGTGTGAAAACTGAAAAAACCCTTTGAATTTTCTCAAATTGGGCTTTATTCCAATGTTAATAACTTGTAAATTCTTGCATGCAAATTCCTAATTGTCTAGCTTACATCAGGAGACATACCAATGCTTCGCCTACGTTAATTAAAAATGGGTTCAAGCCCTGTGGACAGGAGCTTTGGCGCGCTGTCCAAATTTATACCCAGAGCTGTCACCCATCCAGATACCGAACTCGCCTAAAGCTGATTAGCTCCAGAAAAAAATGCAGAATACTTTGTATGAGAATTTAACAAAATGAGAAAGTGATAGTATTTCTCATGAGAAAGACTTTTTTGCATAGCTAACTATTTTCCACTCATTGTTTGTAAATTGCGAGACTGGTTCCAGAATCAATATGTTCATTGTTTGATACTTGGTGATTAATATTTAAAGACATATACTTAATTTATGTTTATTAAATGTCTCTGTCATTCTTACATACCGTAATAATCTGATACAACAATGCTATGCGATATAGGTACAATAGGTATATGTCCATTGAGGTTAGACCATAGAATTATTATTATATTATTATGTTGAACACCTTCCCCTCAAAGGTTTAAACGCCCAGGAGTTTTAAAATTGTTCCACAACGGATTATATTGCTGTTTTATTTCTAGTCATTATCTCGGGTTCACTTAGAACATTACTAAAATTTGTCTTGTTCGAACTATTTCTACTCTTGTTTTCCTTACAATCATTTGGTGATAATTGGTTTGGGTCTAATTCAGTTTCTAATGTATATTCATTACTACGGGGTCTGGTATATGACAATTTTATCTGTTGAGTATTACGTCATAATAATTGACCATTTACTTGCTTTTTCACCCGATAAGAACTAGGTTCTTTTGCCTTTCCCAAGACAATAACCTTTTCCCAGAGTGTATCACTTGATGTTTTTATTACAACTTGATCCTCTTTCTTAAACTAAATATTTTTTTGAATTTGAGGTTGTAGCTTATTATTGGTGAAAGATCTCCAAGGTGTATACTTTGTAAGATTTGTACTAGTGATTCTACTAATCAGAGCCGTGTTATTGTAATTCATTACAAGGTCTCTAAAATCTAAATTTCCCTCAATAAGTCCTGGGATTGTGATAAACCATAAGGTAATACCAAATATCTATAAATACCAAATGGTGTCACACAGAAGAATTTGTAAGATGACCTGTGTAACTTCAAATCCTTAGATGAGTTAGATTTACGAACTAAAATCTGTGTTTATATTTCATTATATTTTCCTCTAGGAATTATGCTAATGTTCACACCTGTATCTAATTCAACATTGAAATTATTACGTTCATCATTGAATAAGTTCATCCCATGCTTTCCTACGCCTAATAATATATATAATAATATCTGGTTCATCAGGACTACCTTCATCTTTCTCGACATTCTTAACATTTTTAACATTACAAGATATAGTAATATGATTTAACATACCGCACTTCCTACACTTTTTACGAAGTGCGGGGCATTCACGTGCACCATGTGTCGACTGAGATCGCCTTCATTTGAATTTTCCTTCTTCTGACCTTCTTGTCTACACTTGAAATTTTTCGTTTGTTTATTATACTTCCCTTCAGCTTTAATGTCCTCAATTCGCTCTGGAACTGCAAGTTCCGTTCTTTCTCTGCTCGCTGGTTCTGCAAAATTCAATTGCTTTCTCCACTGTCAATTTTGGAACTCTCAGTAATGCCTCTCTGGTTACAGGATGATCTTATTATAACTATTTTGTCTTTCAGTGCTTTATCTTCTGCAGTTTGATTTGAGTCGGTTTCATTATAATTACATGTTCGTACTAGATACTTGCATTCAGTAAGGAAATGTTCACATTGTTCATTTTCTTTTTGCACCTTTTTCAAGTAATTATACCTTTCAAAGCACTCATTAACTCTTGGGTTGACATATTTCTCAATAGACTTCATAGTATATTCATCTTTGTTCAGTTCTATCTCTGGGATCACGAATGTGGACATATTTCTTGCAGCTTCTGTACCAATAATGTTTCTGAGTATGGACTTTATTGGATCCTGAACTTCGTGCTGTTCGATCGCTATTAAATAATAATCTATGAAGTGTGAAGGATGTTTTCAAAATTTTCCATTCCGTGGCAGCATATTGTCCCTATAAATCGAAATCTGGGGGTCGGCCCCGTGTATCCAGCCATGTTAGGTTATATAGGAATATTTGAATCTTGAAATCGATATTTATTTCATACCAAGTTATGTTATATTTCATAATCTACAAAACTGATTTGTTTATCATGGCACATGTCAGACATGATGACACTAACTTGAACATATAGAATATAGACATACGATCACAGAACAGTAATAATAAAGATCTATGCAAACACGTTATGATTACATCCTTCTATAGCTTGTATCCTTTTTTTGACGTTTGTCAAAAATCAAACAAACTGTTGATTATTTGTTTGGTCGAATATAAAAACAGTGGACCAATACACTGAGATCGTAGGAATATTTCGATATTTCCGTGATATCTTCACCAATATAGATCCGATCGAATTCAAATTCAAAACTTTAATGAGAAATAAGGTTTCGAAGGCTCTCGCAGAATTTCAACGATATCTGACTGATAGTTCCTGAGATCCAGAATTTTTTTTAATATTTTTTTTTTAATTTTCCCGTAGCGTGGTCCTCACATAATTTTGCATATGTTTTAGTGTCAGTATTTTTCACCTAACTGCCGCATTTTAATTCGATCAGATCTGTATTCTTCGAGTAATTGGCAAAACAAAATTTCAGATGGCTATAACTCTGAAACCACACGGTGAATGTTACTCATTAACGAACTTAGCCTGCGCATTTGAACTCCAAACCTACTCTGAAAATTTCAACTCTCTAGCTTATTGCGTTCGAGCGTAATCGTGCCTACGGCAGAAGGGATGCCTTTTTTCGCATTTGACATTTGGGCAAATTGATAAGCATTCTGTTCACAGAACAGCGCGCCAAAAATTCAATTGAACATTCAGGGTTCTATTTCAATGTTAAAGTCAATCATGACAAAAACCTCAAAACTAATTTTTTTCCTTGAGGACCCATTTTTGCGCGTATGTTCTGGGGAACATCGCGTTATCATTTTGCCCAAATGTCTGTAATTTTCGAATTTTTCGCCGAAAATGGTCTCAAACGATTGGGCTCAAGTCCCTGATCAAGAATTCGAGGTCAAATTCGATTCTGTCCGGCCGGCCGTTGCCACGATAACTTGAGAAGGGAAAGAGATAACGACTTGAAATTTTCAGGGTAGTTGGCGCATCCCAATAGGACGGACAAGTTCGTTAATGGGCATAATCGGCCCAATGGTTTCCTAGTAATAATTTTGTCTACAACCAATACTGATCCGATCGAATTGAAACTTGGTGAGTCGTTGTAGAATATAAACCGTTTGTGAAAATTTGTGAACATCGTATCGCTAGAAAAATTCTTAAAAATTAGAAAAAATAATATTTACGTCATGATAACCTAAGAACGGAAAGAGATTGCGACTTGAAATTTTCAGGTTAGGTTGAGAATCTGAATGCGCCATTTGAGTTTGTTTATAGGCATAATATGCAGAACAGTTTTGGAGTTATACCCATCTGAAATTTGGTTGTTATTTCCTCAATAGCTCAAAAAATACAAAACCGATCCAATTCAAACATGTTTATTAGTTGTAGAACGCGAAAATTCTTGCAAAATTTTGTGAGGATCGTATAACTAGAAAATTTTTAAAAAATAATAGAAAATTATTGGAAAATATTCTATATATCAGAAACCATTCGTCCAATATAGCTGAAATTTAGCGAGAGCCTACAAAACTACTATCTACTACTATCTACTATCAAGATCCAAGTTTGAACATGATCGGATCTATATTGTCGGAGATCCGAGCAGCCTTGTCTGATTTGTAGCAGCTGGATGGGCGACAACTCTCGAACGAAATGAGATAGGGACTTGCAATTTTCAGGATAGGTTGCACATCTGAATGGGAGACTTAAGTTCGCTGTTGTCCATTATCGGCCCAACGGTTTCGGAGTTATACCCATCTGGAATATTATTTCCTCGATAACTCAAAACATATAGACTCGATCGAATTGAAGCTTGGTAATAAGTTGTAGAATTTTGTGAGGACCGTACCACTAGATTTCTAAAAAATTACGAAAGAATATTATGTATCTCATGATTCCTTGAGAACGGAAAGAAATAGCGACTTGCAGTTTTCAGGGTAGATTGCGCATCTGAATACGACATTTAAGTTCGTTAACTAGCATAATCGGCTTCTGGAGCTAAATGGTTCTGGAGTTATCTGAAATTTAGTTGTTATTTCCTTAATAACTCCAAAAATACAAATCCGATCCAATTCAAATATGGTTATTAGTTGTAGAATGCCAACGCGAAAATTCTTGCATGGTAAATTCGATTAAGAGTGTCCGATACAGGAGAATGAACAATATAGAACATACGCGCAAAAGCTCCTGACTTCACGTCAGTGCTTGAATCAATATTTTTAAATTTTCTAGGTTCTTACAAAATTTTAAACATGTCTTTATATCGATATTCTACAACTAGTTACCTAGCTTCATTTCGATCGACTTTATATTTTTTGAGTTATCGACGAAATAATATTCCAGGTGGGTATAACTCCGGAACCGTTGGACCGATTATGCCCGTAAAGGAAATTAAATCTCCCATTCGGATACGCAACATACCCTGAAATTTCTAAGTCCCTACCTCCTTTCGTTCGAAAGTTATCGAGGCAACCGTCACCCTTCCATCTACTGAACTCACACAAGGCTGCTCGAATCTCCAACAATATATATACGGTCGTGGTCAAACTTAGAAATTGGTAGTCGAGTTAGGTTCTGAAGGCTCTCGCAAAATTTCAGCGATATCGGATCATTAGTTTTTGATTTATAGAATTTTTTTCAATAAATTTCAATGATTTTTTAAAAATTTTCTAGTGATACGATCCTCTCAAAATTCTGGTGAACTTTCGCGTTGGCATTCTACATCTAACAACCATGTTTGAATTAGATCGGTTCTATATTTTTCGAGATATTGAGGAAAAAACATCCAAATTTCAGATGGTTATAACTCCAAAACCGTTTGGCCGATTATGCTTATAAACAAACTCAAATGTCGCATTCTGATGTACAACCTAACATGAAAATTTCAATCGCTTTTTCTTTCCGTTCTCAGGTTATCGAGACATGAAAAATATTTTTTAATAATTTTTTTTTAATTTTCTAGCTATACGATTCTCACAAAATTCCACAAACATGCTAAGGTTCATATTCTACAACTATTCACCAAGTTCCAATTCGATCGGATTGACATTGGTTGAAAACAAAATTATTACTCGGAAACCATTGGGCCGATTATGCCCATTAACGAACTTGTCCGTCGTATTGGGATGCGCCACCTACCCTGAAAATTTCAATTCGCTAGCTCTTTCCGTCCTCAAGTTATCGTGGCAACGGCCGGCCGGACGGAATCAAATTTGACCTCAAATTCTTCATCGGGGAGTCGAACCAAATCGTATGAGACCATTTTCGTCAAAAAATTCGAAAGTTACAGACATTTAGGCAAAATGATAACGGGCAAAATGATAACGCGATGCTCCCTAGAAAATACGCGCAAAAATGAGCAGAAGCACCGTCGTGCATGGTCCACATTTCACGTCTTAGAGAGCATAAGAGATGAATCTCCCAATAGACCCAATAACAATGAAAATAGTTTTCTAAAAATTGTCTGTATGATTGACTAGTAAGTCGACCTGTCAAGAAGAAAGAACCAATCACATAATCGCCAATATTACCACCCTATAATTTAGTAAAAAATGTTCTTGAAAATGGGTTTCTACAATTTCATACAGATTCTCCTCTGCATATATGTGTTCATTATGAAAATTGATAATTGAAGTTCTTGAGGAACAGGCTTCATCAATGAATAGGATTTGACAATCAAAATGAACATGGTTCAATATTCTATTAAGGTACCACTGACTAAAATTAATCCTCGGATGAAAACCTCGAGGCATATGATAAGGATATAGCAAAGAATCCCGCGAGATCCGCCAAACAACTTGATGACTTGCATTTAAAAGAACACTAATTTTTCTTGTGCTGTTTCTTGGAGGTTCTTCTATTTCGTTCACAACTGCCTCATCAAGTCGTGGTGTTCTCACACTGCGTGATCTAACTGACCACGGTAGCAGATACTACAAAATACAAGAGACCATAAAGTTTAGGATAACAACAAATCTTTTTTTTTACATTTTTTCAAATTAACAGTGGCTAAACAAAAAAAGTTCTGGAGGAAAACAGGTGACAGTCTTCCAGAAAAAATATCACCCTGTAGATTTGTTATCGAAATTGGCATGTCACATCGTGTAAACTCTAAATTGTACTATCTATGCCAAATTTCAATTGAATATCTTATGAAGTGTAGATACTTAAGAAGCGCTTTGGGCTAGATACGTAGGTGACATATGTATTTGCAATTGTTGATGAAAATTTTGATATTAACGAATATACCAGTGTACTAAATAGTAAATACCCTTCTATTAAGTTCACCTTCGAAATGAAAAAAATTGGTTCGAGCCCTGTGGACAGAGAAGCCTTCTGGCGCTCTTGTTCAAACAGACAAATTATATCTCCGAAAGTATTGGTTTCTCAGAGATGAGAATTATATCAATGTATTCTTATGATAGAACTGCCTCATAAAGGAAATTCAATTCTAATAATAGTTTATTTATCAAGATTAAATGAGCAATCTGAGAATGAGAACTGCACCATGGAAGAAATCAAATTAAAAAAGCTGAAATGTATTTGACTCTCTCTTATAGAACAGGATGACTATACGAGCATGAACAGAGATCATATAATAAATCATAGATAGAATAATTATAGCATTCTGTGAAAACATAGAAGTACGATTCATTATTGAAATTTCGAAAAATCATATCTCCGAAAGTATTAGCTTGTTGGAGTTGAAAATGATATCAAATTTGTAATTAAAAAAAAAATTGTTTTTTCTTTACTCCGAAACCATCTGGCCTATTTTGCCCAATAGCGAACTTAACTGAGATATTTATCTCCCTAAACTAGTCTGAAAATTTCAACTGCCTAGCCCATTCTGTTCGAGAGTTATTGTAGAACAAAATGAAAAATGTAAATTTTTTTTTGACACTTTACGGTAACCCGATCAATACAAAACTTCACATACGTCTAAAGGTCAGGATTCTACAATTTTATGCTAAATTTCAGATAGATCAAGTGATCGGTTTCGGAAATATTCATAAAAAACGTTTTTAGTAAAAACGGTCATAACTCCGAATCCGCTTGATGGATTTCGACCGTTAACGAACTCGTCCGAGATATTTACGCTCCAACCCTACCCTGCAAATTTCAATCCTCTTGCTCCTTTCGTTCGAGAGCTATTTGGAATTTGCCTTGTAAAAAAAAAATTTTTTTTGTTACTCCGAAACCATCTGTCCGATTTTGCCCAATAACGAACTTAGCCGAGATATTTATCTCCCAAACCTACTCTGAAAATTTCAACTGTCTAGCTCATTCCGTTCGAGAGTTATCGTGCCTACGGCCGGACAGAATGAATTTCGACCACGGATTCTTGAACAGTGAGTCGAACCAAATCGTTTAAGACCATTTTCATCGAAAAATTCGAAAATTACAGACATTTGGGCAAATTGATAAGCACTTAGTTCCGAGGAACTAGAGCGCCAAAAATATAATATATGAAAAAATATATAAATAATAGAAATCGTTGCTACTTACGTTATTATAAAATGTTATCTCTAAAATACTCAATAATAAATCACAAAGTTTCCTGTTTCTTTATTTTTGTAGATAATATTTCTTGCTTTCTCACTTATAATGTGGGAAAGCCTTGTGGACAGGAGCTTTGGCGCACTTGTTCAAACTTTAAGAAATCATTTCTCCGAAAGTATTGGTTTCTCAGAGTTGGGAATGATATCAATGGATTCTTATGATAGAACTGCATCATAAAAAAAATAAATTCAAAAAATCATAAAATTGCGAACTTTTCCGCGATATTTATCTCCCAAACCTACTTTGAAAATTTCAACTGTCTAGCTTATTTCGTTCGAGAGTTATTATCGTGATTACGGCTGGACGGACGGCCGGACAGAATAGATTTTGACCACGGATTATTGATCAGTGGGTCGAACCAAAACGTTTAAGACCATTTTCAGCCAAAAATTCGAAAATTTCAGACATTTGGGCAAATTGATAAGCACTTTGTTCCAAGAAACAAGAGCGCCAAAAGGAACTTGACCAATAATTTCAATTGGTCCATAAAAATATACAGGGTGTCCCTTAAAGACATGCTAATGAGAGGGTGATTTTTTGACTTATTTTAAGAAAAAACTTCCTATGAACGCATGTCCTAAAGTCTTAACTTTGAGATATAGATTGATAAAATTAAAAAAAAAAATCATTTTTTTAATAATAACAGAGATAATATTGTAGACATCTCTTTAAAATTCGGTAGATATCTTCTATACAGCAAGGTGCATTTTGTGATGTACAAAACCGTTCGGACGATTATGCCTATAAACAAAATAAAATGTCCCATTCAGATCCACAACCTTACCCTAAAAGTTCAAGTCGCTATCTCTTTCCGTTCTCAGGTTTCCGTGACATGAGTAATTTTTTTAAAATTTTCTAGTCATACGATTCTCACAAAATTGCACAAACGTCCTTAGGTTTGTATTCTACTCGGTATTCTACAACTACTCACCAAGTTTCAATTCGATTGGACTTGTATGGGTTGAAAAAAAAATGATTTCTCGGAAAACATTCGACCGATTATGCCCATTAACGAACTTGTCCGTCGTATTGGGATGCACCACATACCCTGAAAATTTCAAGTTGCTATCTTTTTCCGTTCTCAAGTTATCGTGGCAACGGACGGCCGGCCGGACAGAATGAAATTTGACATCGAATTCTTCATCAGGGAGTCCAACCCATTCGTTTGTGACCATTTTCGGCAAAAAAATCGAAAATTGCAGACATTTGGGCAAAATGATAACGCGATGTTCCCCAGAACGCGCAAAAAAGGTTGAGTGTGAATACCAAAAACATGTTTTCTCAGTTGGAGTTTACATAATTTAACAACTATTCCGATGAATTCCCAATGACTTCCCGTGAATTCCCATGACTTCCCATGAATTCCCAATGAATTCCCACAACAGTGTACACATATTTCCCAGGAAATTAACCCCTCGGTTTTGACATTTTGAGGGCCGGTTTCTCAATTGCGAGTTAACCCGAGGTTGCGGGTAACCCGAGTGTTGCTCATTCATGAATATCGCTAAATACATGCGTCAACTCGCAACCTCGAGTTAACTCGCAATTGAGAAACCGGCCCTGAGAAAACGTGCCAATTCTGATAGAGAATTACATTTCGTCTGATTCGCTAGCTCCCTGGTCACATAAAACATCCAGCTTACATTTTCTCGTTAACCGGTTATTTAATATTCCGTTAAGCAATATATACTTCAAGAAGGAAAGAAAAATGATTTTCCAAATTGCCGACACAAACGGATATAGTCATCAACTAGTTCAGAAAATTATCAACAAACAGAGATAAAAAACTCTTCAGTAACATAACACTAACGAAAGAAATAAAAACGGTAAAAGGTTGTCACGCTTACACGTTCCATCCGAAAACAAACAACAAACTCCGAAATATTTTGAAAAAGGTTAATATAAAACTGGGTTTAAAACTTCCACGAAAATTAAACAACTTCTAGGAAATACATTCTCACACGGTATACAGAGCATACGGGACACATTCGGAACAACAACATCGATTAATCTGCTGTTGCAAATCAGGTTTTAACAACTGGCCACTCAATTCCAGAAAATTCCGTCAAATTGTTGAAAAATTCAAATTAACTATACTTAGGAACACTTGAAGGGATCGAAATGTATAAGAGAAAGGATATTTTACTCAATAATGATCTATCTATCTATTAACAACTCATTATCCTCACTAATCGGTTTATGACTAAGGGTATAATGTCAACCCATACTTGAGTGTAACGCTTCGTCTTTGAATATGGAAACTTTGTTTCCGAAACATATGTCAGAGGACAAAAACTAGTAGTGGACTAGAGAGTAGTTACTTTTGTAGTTTTCTATTCAAATTATATTTGAGATTGTTTCATTATTTACTTATATCGTATGCAAATTCTGTGTTTTTTACAGTTCCCGTAATATGTCTAAGTATAATAGTCTTATGAATAATAAGATTTATCGTGGCTTGTGTCAAAACGCAAACTTTTGAATCATAATATTATGAATTACTAGCAACCAGGTACGTGCTTCGCTACGTATAAAGTGAAATTAATAAAAAAATTTAATTTGAACATCAAATTAATTTATTTAAACAAAAAAATATTTTATTAATTGCTTGCTCTTTTAAAACTCAATCCAAAACAATTGGATAAACAATATTTTTTGTATTTCCATTTCGAGCATGATTAAACAAACGGCTGGGGGTTTTTCATTTTCGACCGTTAATTTTCTGCTTAATGTTTGAATATTTTGAGTAATTTTAATGCAAAAATGCGTCCGATCGAACGAATATTCATTATAGATTTCGTAACTTAACGAAAAGATCCAAATCCCATGATACGTTTTCTTGAGTAACGCTCGTTTAAGTTTTTCATTGGGTAAAAATGAAAAAAAATTAAGACGCTCCGAGATTCGATCCCGTCGCCCCGCGAGGCTCGGGAGCTATAAATTCCCAATCCAACGCCTCAGCTCACTCGGTCCCGTTGCCTACGTGAATCAACTCCGATTATGTACCAAATAAAGACTTTTTGGAATTCGGATGATTTCCGTCTTTCGATTTTCAGAATACCGTCAATCGTGTCAAGCGATCGATCGAAATCGGTTACTCGTTCATATTTCTCGCAGTTTATCTAGACGATTCCAAGATTTTCGAGTAACTCCGTTCGAAATTCGATTTGACATTTCTCGTCGCTCGTTCAGACCGAAAACGTCGACCTTGGGTTGTGTTCGAATATTAACTCCTTAGAGTAATATTTACTCCATTGCGTTCGAAAACTGAAAGGTTGGGTAAATTTTAGGCTGGTTTTCCTGTCACGCTGACGGTCGGCGCTGACGGTCAGCGCTGATCGGTCAGTTCGGATCCTTTTAGTATCGCGCTGATCACATAGAGAAATAGAAGGATGCTATTGTCTCTGGCTCACTGAATGTGGAGGCTTGTCGGTGCCAGCTAGTCAGCGGCGCCGACGAGCCGGCGCGTACGTGCGCGTATATAGCTCAGCGCTGACGGCCGTCAGCGCTGCGTGACTCGAAAACGCTACCTATAGCTACATACATATTGACCCATCAGCGCCGACCGTCAGCGTGACAGGAAAACCAGCCTTACTCCATGACTGTCGTTCTAAATGTCAGAGTATTCGACTGCGAGTTCATTTTACTCCTGTCAAAATTGACATAACTCCATAGACGTTATATACTATACTACGTCAATGCATAACTCATGGAAAGGAAAATCTAGTATCTTTGTCTCACTGTTTTATGAATGTTCTGTGAGGTAATTTAATAGTTTTAATACTGCTCAAAATATATATTTATGCGAGTTACATATATGTAAAGAAAACAATAATAATAGGTTCTTTCTTAAAACAACATAACCTTTTTTCCTATATTGGCACCTTCTGTCACTGTCAGGGTCAGTGTCAGAGTAAACTCCAGAGTAAATCTGTCAAAACTTCAAAAACTCTACTCCGTGGAGTTAATTTTCGAACACAACCCAGAAAGAGCCGCGTTAAAATTCGCCATAGAAATACGTGAAACAGAATTTTGTCGATTTTCGTGAAAAGTCACATTTTCCTATCGTTCTTCCGGGAAAACGAAAGAGAGGATCGAAAGATGGTCTCCGTTACGGACTAATTTCGAATCTCGTCTTCGCGTTCCCGCATATACCGTCGTTCCGAATGCTACCGTTCCTCCGAATTCATTTCCATAATTTTGCTCCTTTTGCCAAAATCGGCGTTTTTTCGCCTTTTCGCGATTTTTTTAAAATACACCCCCATCTTTTCCCTCGATATACCCCTTCGAAATTTCCCCCAAACCCTCCTCCTAACATCCAAAAGAACATCACGTTTATAGTAACATTTTCAAAAAGTTTCCTTTGATAAAACCATCTACTAAATAGTCCGAACAAAGCCTAAAAACATGGTTTGGATAGGTGAGACCGTTCTTGAGTTATAAAATTACAACGAAAAGTGGCATTGATTTTTATATATTAAGAAGAAGATTATGTGAACTTCACGTCAGTACATTTTCCAATTTTTCAATATGATGTTCTCTTTAATTTCTTTTATAGCATTTCTAAGGTCTCACTCATCTGATGAACATTCAATTCCCTTCCTCACTTATATTCATTTTATTTTCAGATTATGTGTACTTCGAGACGTCTTCAACGTCTCCGTACCAAATTCGCCGAATCGAGGAATTGAACAAAACCACTTCTGGGAACGTAGAAGCGAAAGTGATGTGCTTCTATAGGCGGAGGGACATACCAACTCAACTAATTCAACTCGCCGACAAACACCAATGTAAGTAACTAGTTTTATAAATAACCTGGTGCAAAAAGATGATTGGATCGGGAATCGACATCGGCAAAAAAACCTCGATGTTCGCTCAATTTGCCATCTTTGACAACTTTACAACAATGACGGGAGGGTGTTTAAAAATTCCTAGGAAAATTATAAAAGCGTCACTTTGCCGGGAAGGGGAGCGTCTATTTTCAAATAAATCTGGAAAATATTCGGAATATACGTTTCACGCAAAGAGCAAAATGTTTCAAAATCCACGGTATGCGATGGTAGGAAAGAACATTCAATACGACCATTGGGACAATAGGTCTCTTGCATGTAAGACGAAATACCATATTTTTATGTTTTTCTGAATCTACTTCAACATCATATCATCATGTATGCCCTCATCCACTTTCAAAATTTATAAAATTTGAATATTTCGGTATTGAAAATCGGAATATGAGGAAGCAAATTCAAATGAGGTGGGTGGAACCCTTCTTATAGGTCCAATCGTTGCTATGACGGCTGACGTAATCAAAATCTACCCTCGGCGAGACCATCTGCTTTTTACAGCGAAACAAAGAGTGAAACGGACACGAGAAGAGAGAGACGTAATTCAAATCTACCCTCGGCGAGTCCATCTGCTTGTTACAGCGAAACTAAGAGTGAAACGGACATGGAGAAGATAGTGAGAGTAGATGTGACGGGTGACGTCACGGACGGGCGCCAAGTTTCGATCGTTTGAACTGTTATTATGTGCATCCAAATTTGAATGATCGTTTTCTCGTTGAAAATTGAAATTTTTGACGGCGGTTGAACTTTTTCATTATTCTTATGAATATAATAATCGTTTCCGATAATAAAAATAATACATGCAAGAGACCTCTTCAACGAATCAGCCTGTAACGTACCGCAGGAAAAAAAATCATCACTAAAAGTGAAATTTTATCAAATTTTAGAACACAGAATATTCGGTGGTAGTTCATAAGTTGTCTATAAACTGGTGTAGGTACTAATTCGATTTTATTTTGCCATTTTTCGGAACATGGTAGATCTTTAATCTTTCCTGTAGGTTGCGCTATTCAACTTTTATAAGATATGAATACATTTCGTACCATTTTAATGACATAATTGAGAAATGAAAGAATCGTCTATGATAACAGAATTTTTAGTTCTGACCTCGATTCTGACGTATTATGTATTCTATCGGAACTGAAATTCTTTAAATACATATGTAATAATACACGAATAAAATTATTTCTGAAGTAATTTCAGGATACGAATTTCCAAGAAAGTTTTCGCGTCGGCATTCTACTAGTAATTACCGAGTTTCAATTGGATCGGATTTATAGAGGAAATAACAACAAAAATTCAGATATGAATAACTCATTAGGCCGATTATGCCTATTAACGAACTCAAATGTCGCATTCGAATATGCAACCTACCCGGAAAATTGAAAGTCGTTTCTCGTTCCGTTCTCAGGTTATCGTGAGATATATAATATTTTTTCATAATTTTTAACTCTCGTTTTTGGCGCTCTTGTTCCTCGGAACAGAGTGCTTATCAATTTGCCCAAATGTCTGTAATTTTCGAATTTTTGGCTGAAAATGGTATCAAACGACTCGGTTCGACTCGCTGATCAAGAATCCGTGGTCGAAATCGATTCTGTCCGACCGGCCGTTAACACGATAACTCTCGAACGAAAGGAGTTAGAGAATTGAAATTTACAGGATAGGTTTGGAGCGTAAATATCTCGAACGAGTTCGTTAACGGGCGTAATCCATCAAGCGGTTTCGGAGTTATGGCGGTTTTTACTAAAAACGTTTTTTATGAATATTTCCGAAACCGATCACTCGATCTATCTGAAATTTAGCATTAAATTCTAGAATCATGACCTTTAGACGCATGTGGAGTTTTGTATTGATCCGGTTACCGTAAAGTATCAAAAAAATATTTTAAAAATTTTCAAATTTTGTTTCTACAATAACTCTCGAACGGAATGAGCTGGGCAGTTGAAATTTTCAGAATAGGTTAGGGGGATAAATTTCTCGGTTAAGTTCGCTATTGGCCAAAATAGGCGAGAAAGTTTCGGAGTAACGAAGAAAAAAATTTTTTTAACTTACAAATTTCAAAATAATTTTTTTTTAAGATGCATTTTCACCCTAAAAATCCTTTAATATCATTTTCAACTCCAACAAGCTAATACTTTCGGAGATATGATTTTTCGAAATTTCAATAATGAATCGTACTTTTATGTTTTCACAGAATGCTATAATTATTATATCTATGATTTATTGTATGATCTGTGTTCATACTCGTATATGTCATCCTGTTCTATAAGAGAGAGTCAAATTCATTTCAGGTATTTTAATTTGATTTCTTCCATGGTTCAGTTCTCATTCTCAGATTGCTCATTTAATCTTGATAAATAAACTATTATTTGAATTGAATTTCCTATATGATGCAGTTCTATCATAAGAATACATTGATATAATTCTCAACTCTGAGAAACCAATACTTTCGGAGATATAATTTGTCTGTTAGAACAAGAGCGCCAGAAAGCTCCTGTCCACAGGGCTTGAACCAATTTTTTAAATGTAATACCCAGTTTTTTCTTTGATAATCAGAATACCCATTGAATTCTACATTGTTATAATGTCACTTACGAATTATTCTCTGAAAATTCTTGAGAAATTTAAAAAAACCCTTAAAATTTTCTGAAATAGGGCGTCATTCCAATGTTAATAACTTGTAAATTTTTTCATGAAAATTTTCTAGCTTCTATCAGAATTCAATTGAACATACAGGGTGTTTCTATTCCCATTTCATTCCAAGTCAGTCATGACAAAAACCTCAAAACTCGTTTTTTTTTCAATTGAGAACCCATTTTTTTTAGAGGTCAGTTTGAATCTACGTTGAATTTTTTATAATAACTACATACTGCTGTTCTAAAATGCTTATTTTCCGAGATATTCGGTAAGTAAAGCAGTAGTATGTATTATTAACAAGCCCTGTGGACAGGAGCTTTCTGGCGCTCTAGTTCAAACAGACAAATTATATCTCCGAAAGTATTGGTTTCTTTGAGTTGGGAATTATATCAATGTATACATATGATAGAGCTGCATCATAAAGGAAATTCAATTCAAATAATAGTTTATTTATCAAGATTAAATGAGCAATCATGAGAATGAGAACTGCACCATGGAGGAAATCGAATTAAATCTGGCCAATTTTGCCCAATAACGAACTTAATCGAGATATTCATCTCCCTAACCTACTCTGAAAATATCAACTACCTAGCTCATTCCGTTCGAGAGTTATTTGGAAAAACTTTTTTTAAATTTTCAAAATTTTTTTTTTACACTTTGCTGTAATCTGGTCAATACAATACTTCACATGCGTATAAAGGTCATGATTCCACAATTTGATGCTAAATTTCAGATAGATCGAACGAACTTGTCCGAGATATTTACGCTCCAAAACCACCTTGCAATTTTCAATCCGCTAACTCCTTTCGTTCGAGAGTTATCGTGCCTACGGCCGGTCGGCTGGCCGGACAGAATCGATTTCGCACTCGGATTCTTGATCAGTGAGTCGAACCAAATCGTTTGAGACCATTTTCAGCCAAAAATTCCAAAATTACAGACACTTGGGCAAATTGATAAGCACTCTGTTCCGAGGATCTAGAGCGCCAAAAAAACAAGTTTCGTATGACAATTGCCCAAAACAGGTTTAAAGTACCTACAAATAGTAGGTATTCCATAAAACATGTATGAAAGACTATGAGTAATAATATGAAAGAAGATGAGTAATAAATAAAAAATTACCTTGTAATCGATCAAAAATTTCACCAAATTTTCTCCTCTCTCGAACTACAGAATTATGCTTTCAATATTTACGTAATATTTTCAAACATTTTCGGGTGAGGTCCCCGTTGCATCGCTAAAATACGAGTATTTCAACCCCAATATTTTTGAAGTTACAATATCCCTTCTGTCAAGTTGACATTATGAGAATTCATACATAGAATAATTATATCAATCTGTGAAATACGATTTACATTGAAATTTTGAAAAATCGTATCTCCGAAAGTATTAGCTTGTTAGAGTTAAAAATGATATGAATGGATTCTTATGATAAAACTGCTTATTAAAAAAAAATTAATTTGGAATTTTTTTTTACAAGGCAAATTCCAAATTAAATTTTTTTTCAATAAGCTGTTTTACCATAAGAATCCAATGATATCATTTTTAACTCTAACAAGCTAATACTTTCGGAGATATGATTTTTCAAAATTTCAATGATAAATCGTATTTCAACGTTGTCACAGAATTATATTATTCTATGTATGAATTGTCATAATGTCAAATGATGTTCCTGAGACATGACATTATCTAATCAATCGAAGAATTGTGAGCGAAGTGAGAAAAATCTCAGTTGTTTGCTCCGAAATTAGTTTTTCTCAGAAAATTCTTACATTTCGGAACGGATCTTGAAGTAAGAGATCTGAGAGTAGTGAGACTGCTTTTCATCCATAGACATAGATATAACTCTCGAACGGAATGAGGTAGGTAGTTGAAATTTTCAGAGTAGTTTAGGGAGATGAATATCTCGGTTAAGTTCGTTATTGGGCAAAATTGGCCAGATTTAATTTGATTTCTTCCATGGTGCAGTTCTCATTCTCATGATTGCTCATTTAATCTTGATAAATAAACTATTATTTAAATTGAATTTCCTTTATGATGCAGTTCTATCATATGAATACATTGATATAATTCCCAACTCTGAGAAACCAATACTTTCGGAGATATAATTTGTGAGATAAATTTGACCTGAAAAGCACTTGTTGACTAGACAAAATGACTGTAATTTTCCAACGGTCTACGAGACCTGTAAGTGCGCCGCGAACCCAAGTAGTTCCGGATGGTAACACATAGATCAACTAGCGAGTAATTATTCAAAGTTTGACAAATCATATCTCCGAAAGTATCGGTTTCTCAGAGTTGGGAATGATATCAATGGATTCTTATGTAAGAACTGTATCATAAAATAAGCACTCAGTTCCGAGGAACTAGAGCGCCAAAAATTAAATTCAAAACATAGGTAGACAGGGTGATTCACGATGACCGTTCGTTAGAATATTTCAAAGAAATTCTCGAGATAAACACTTGAAATTTTTTGTTACGCTTTTTTTTTACGGAGAGATGTACTCTTGGAAAAAGTTTCACATTCGTTCGACTTCGATACCATCTTTCTTTCTTTAAATATAATACCCAGTTTTTTCATTGATAATTAGATTACCCATTGAATTGTACATTGTTTTGAAGTGTCTGCATATTATTCTCAGAAAATTCGTGTGAAATCTGAAAAAACCCTTTAAATTTTCTGAAATAAGGCTTCATTCCAATGTTGATAACTTGTAGATTTTTGAACGAGAATTTCTAATTTTCTAGCTTCTATCAGAAGACATACCAATGCTTCTCCTTTGTTAATTAAAAATTCAATTGAACATATATGATGTTTATATTTCAATGACAAAATCAGTCATGACGAAAACCTCAAAACTAATTTTTTTTCAAATGAGAACCTATTTTTTTTATTGTTCAGCTGGAATCTAAGTTAAAAATGGGTTCAAGCCCTGTGGACAGGAGCTTTCTGGCGCTCTAGTTCAAACAGACAAATTATATCTCCGAAAGTATTTGTTTCTCAGAGTTGGGAATTATATCAATGTATTCATATGATAGAACTGCATCATAAAGGAAATTCAATTTAAATAATAGTTTATTTATCAAGATTAAATGAGCAATCATGAAAATGAGAACTGCACCATGGAAGAAATCAAATTAAATCTGGCCAATTTTGCCCAATAACGAACTTAACCGAGATATTCATCTCCATAAACTACTCTGAAAATTTCAACTACCTACCTCATTCCGTTCGAGAGTTATATCTATGTCTATGGATGAAAAGCAGTCTCGCTACTCTCAGATCTCTTACTTCAAGTTCCGTTCCGAAATGTAAGAATTTTCTGAGAAAAACTAATTTCGGAGCAAACAACTGAGATTTTTCTCACTTCGCTCACAATTCTTCGATTGATTAGATAATGTCATGTCTCAGGAACATCATTTGACATTATGACAATTCATACATAGAATAATATCATTCTGTGACAACGTTGAAATACGATTTATTATTGAAATTTTGAAAAATCATATCTCCTAAAGTATTAGCTTGTTAGAGTTAAAAATGATATCATTGGATTCTTATGGTAAAACAGCTTATTGAAAAAAATTTAATTTGGAATTTGCCTTGTAAAAAAAAATTTTTTTTTGTTACTCCGAAACCATCTGTCCGATTTTGCCCAATAACGAACTTAGCCGAGATATTTATCTCGCAAACCTACTCTGAAAATATCAACTGTCTAGCTCATTCCGTTCGAGAGTTATCGTGCCTACGGCCGGCAGAATGAATTTCGACCACGGATTCTTGATCAGTGAGTCGAACCAAATCGTTTAAGACCATTTTCATCGAAAAATTCGAAAATTACAGACATTTGGGCAAATTGATAAGCACTCAGTTCCGAGGAACTAGAGCGCCAAAAATTGTTAATTAACTAATGGATAAATAATTGAAAAAGCACGATAAACATTTGTGGTCCACGGATTATTGTTCATTGATCTACCCTACAGACGCCTAAATTTTTTCAATTCTTATTTTCATATTTAATAAGCTTAAATAATACTTATTCATGAAAGGTCCGAAGTGGGCGAGGCTTACGCAAGCCGGAGTACACGTTTTCGGGAGTATATTCAACCCTCTCGGAAAATTATAAATATTGGTCCTTGTTCCGGGAGTTGGAACTTTTCAATAGGACATTTCCTCCTCTTCTCGAATCTTATTTCAAATTTGAATTATCCCAAATAGTTTTTGAGATATTGGCGAAAAACCAAAGCACCTTCTTTTTGCGCGTATGTTCTGGGGAACATCGCGTTATTGTTTTGCCCAAATGTCTGTAACTTTTGAATTTTTTGACGAAAATGGTCTCAAACGATTTAGTTCGACTCCCCAATGAAGAATTCGAGGTCAAATTTGATTCTGTCCGGCCGTTGCCACGATAACTTGAGAACGAAAAGAGCTAGCGACTTGAAATTGTCAAGGTGGGTTGCGCATCCCAATGCGACGGACAAGTTCGTTAATGGGCATAATCGGCCCAGTGGTTTCCGAGTAATAATTTTGTTTTCGACCAATATAAATCCGATCGAATTGAAACTTGGTGAGTAGTTGTAGAATATGAACCTAAGACGTTTGTGAAATTTTGTGCGAATCATATGGCTAGAAAATTATTAAAAAATATTTTTGTTGTCACGATAACTTGAGAACAGAAAGAGATAGCGGCTTGAAGTTTTCAGGTTAGGATGTGCATCAGAACGCGACATTTCAGTTTGTTTATGAGCATAATCGGTCAAACTGTTTTAGAGTTATAGCCATCTGAAATTTGGTTGATTTTTGTTGCTCATTAACTCGAAAAATACTGAACCGATTGAATTCAAACATGGTTATTAGTTGTAGAATGCCAACGCGAAAATTCGTGCAAAATTTCGTGAGGATAGTATTTGTAGAAAATTTTAAAAAAATCATTGAAAATTGAAAAAAAATTCTATATATCAGTAACTATTCGTTTGAAATTGCTGAAATTTTGCAAGAGCAATTACCTAACTCTACTGCCAAGTTTGAAGTTTTAACACGATCGGTTAAATATTGTTGGAGATTCGAGCATTCTTGTGCGAGTTCAGTAGATGGGTGACCGTTGCCTCGATAACTTTTGAACGAAAGGAGATAGGGACTTGCAATTTTCAGGGTAGGTTGCGTATCCGAAAGGAAGAGTTGAGATCGTTTTTGGGCATAATCGGTTGAACGGTTTCCGAGTTATACTCACCTGGAATATTATTTCCTATGTTGTCCATTCTCCTGTATTGGACACTTAATTCGAATTTACCATGGTAAATTCGATTAAGGGTGTCCAATACAGAAGAATGGAAAATAGAATATACGCGCAAAAGCTTCTGACTTCACGTCAGTGCTTGAACCAATTATTTTGTTCACTCAATTGTGGGTAACTATTGCAATTTTTGCGAGCGGCCTTAGCATTTCCTCAAAAACTATCTTCATGCCATTCCAAATCGAATGACACATCAATCATAATTTTCGGAGAATACGCAAAAATTTTGCCCTAAAAAGCACTTGTTGACTAGACTATTTGGGCAAAATGATAACGAGCACAAAAAAGGCGAACGGGGGGATCTGTGCATTTTGATGAGAAAGCCTCTCGTGAGATTTGCAGCGTTTTCGCGTATACGGCTATTTCGCCGAAACGGAGCGTCGCTCTCGGTACCTGTGCCACCCCGTAGCGTACGGATGATGCGGTAACGGCCCTCGCGAGTTATTCCGGTCCCGGGATCGACTTGACCCGGGGCGGTCGGTCGGTGTGTCGGTTTTTGCCTGTGTAATTATGAGAGTAGGGCTTTGTCAAAAACCCTTGCCACTAACGATTGTACATCGGGACGGAGCGGGCCTCCCGCGCGACCCCCCGGACCCTCCCAGTTGTCATGGCGACGGAAGTCGCGCGGCCCAAACGCGGAGAAGAGTACAGTTGCCTAATGTTTTCGCGAAACACAAATGCTTGCACACATGCCGATTCCATCGGTCCGCTCGGACGGAGACGGTGGCGGAAGTCAATTTTGGCGCGCTTGTCCCGCCAGCGTGCCATCATTTGGCCCAGATGTCTGTATTTTTGCGCGTATGTTCTGGGGAACATCGCGTTATCATTTTACCCAAATGTCTGTAACTTTCGAATATTTCGCCGAAAATGGTCTCAAACGATTGGGTTCGACTCCCCGAGGGGTTAATTTCCAGGAAACAAAGTGTAGACATGACTTCCCATTTCGGAATTTCCTATGATTTCCCAATGAATTCCCATGAATTCCCAATGAATTCCCATGAATTCCCAATGACTTCCCATGAATTCTCATGACTTCCCGTGATTTCCCATGACTTCCTACAACAGTGTACACAATACACATATTATTTCCCAGGAAATTTACCCCTCGCTCTTAGGATAGTTCAGAATCACAATTTGGCCAGGTAGGTAGCTCTGCAATTGGTTTATAGGAACTCCAGAACGGATTGATATATTTTGATGATATAATAAAAATAAATAAATAATCGAAACCGTTGCTACAAACTAATAAAAATATAATATATGAAAAAAATATATAATTAATAGAAATCGTTGCTACTAACGTTATTATAAAATGTTATCTCTAAAATACTCAATAATAAATCACAAAGTTTCCTGTTTCTTAAGTAATTTGTAATTTTTGTAGATAATATTTCTTGCTTTCTCACTTATAAATAAATGTGGGAAAGCCTTGTGGACAGGAGCATTTTCGTCAAAAAATTAAAAAGTTACAGACATTTGGGCAAAAATATAACGCGATGTTCCCCAGAACATACGCGCAAAAAGAAGGTGCTTTGATATTTTGCCAATATCTCAAAAACTATTTGGGATAATTCAAATTTGAAAAAAAAAAAGCACTGACGTGAAGTCAGTACTCTTTGGCGCGCGTGTTCACGGTGGCAAATTTGAATTGAATGATGAGTACTTCAAGCTCAGTGGATAGAGCGAGCCGAAGATCTACCCAAAGGATAGTGGACACCATTCACTGTCGGTTCAAAGATTAACAGTGCTGTATCTAAGCTGCCATCAGGATAGAGTAACAAAGTTGGAACAGAACACAAGTGACTCTCCTTAGTCGCACAAGCTCCTAGAAGATTTGGGAGGGTCAGTATAATCCTAATCATGTTTATAGCACGCGCGCCAAAGCAGATTGACTTTTTACACTTTTTCTTTCATTGTTCAGTCAATCTTCTTTGGCGCGCGTGCTATAAACATGATTAGGATTATACTGACCCTCCCAAATCTTCTAGGAGCTTGTGCGACTAAGGAGAGTCACTTGTGTTCTGTTCCAACTTTGTTACTCTATCCTGATGGCAGCTTAGATACAGCACTGTTAATCTTTGAACCGACAGTGAATGGTGTCCACTATCCTTTGGGTAGATCTTCGGCTCGCTCTATCCACTGAGCTTGAAGTACTCATCATTCAATTCAAATTAGCCACCGTGAACACGCGCGCCAAAGAGTACTGACTTCACGTCAGTGCTTTTTTTTTTCAAATTTGAATTATCCCAAATAGTTTTTGAGATATTGGCGAAAAATCAAAGCACCTTCTTTTTGCGCGTATGTTCTGGGGAACATCGCGTTATATTTTTGCCCAAATGTCTGTAACTTTTTAATTTTTTGACGAAAATGGTCTCAAACGATTTAGTTCGACTCTCCAATGAAGAATTCGAGGTCAAATTTGGTTCTGTCCGGCCGTTGCCACGATAACTTGAGAACGAAAAGAGCTAGCGACTTGAAATTTTCAGTGGGGGTTTTCAACCAATATAAATCCGATCGAATTGAAACTTGGTGAGTAGTTGTAGAATATGAACCTAAGCACGTTTGTGAAATTTTGTGCGAATCGTATGGCTAGAAAATTATTAAAAAATATTTTTGTTGTCACGATAACTTGAGAACAGAAAGAGATAGCGGCTTGAAGTTTTTGAAGGTTAGGATGTGCATTAGAACGCGACATTTCAGTTTGTTTATGAGCATAATCGGCCAAACTGTTTTAGAGTTGTAGCCATCTGAAATTTGGTTGTTTTTTGTTGCTCATTAACTCGAAAAATACTTAACCGATTGAATTTTAACATGTTTATTAGTTGTAGAATGCCAACGCGAAAAATCGTGCAAAATTTCGTGAGGATAGTATTTGTAGAAAATTTAAAAAAAATCATTGAAAATTGAAAAAAAAATCTATATATCACTAACTATTCGTTTGAAATTGCTGAAATTTTGCAAGAGCCTTCATTACCTAACTCTACTGCCAAGTTTGAAGTTTTAACACGATCGGTTAAATATTGTTGGAGATTCGAGCATTCTTGTGTGAGTTCAGCAGATCCCGCTCGGAAAATCCCGCAATGTTGATCCCGCAGAATTTCAGCGGGATCCCGCATTTGCGGGATTGGATTCCCTATCCTACACGTGTTCAGCTTATTCTTCTAACTTGCACAAGCTCCAAGGAGCTTCTGAGAGATATCCTTGGGGAGGAGCACCTAGGAGGGTCAGTATAGCATAATCATAATCATGTCATTTGCAAGAGCGCCAAAGCAGATTGACTTCACTATGGAATAAAGAAAAAAAATTAAAAAAGCACTGACGTGAGGTCAGTCTGCGTTGGCGCGCTTGCTAATGACATTATGATAATATGCTATACTGACCTCCTAGTTCTTCCCCAAGGGGACCCCTAAGAAGCTCCTAGGAGATTATGCTAGTTACATAATCAGTTGCGTTATGTGTAAGCTTTGTTACTGCGATACCACAGTACTGTTCATTTTTGGCGCTCTTGTTCATCGGAACAGAATACTTATCAATTTGCCCAAATGTCTGTAATTTTGAATTTTTGACTGAAAATGATCTTCAACGATTTGGTTTGACCCACTGATCAAGAAGCCGTGGTCGAAATCGATTCTGTCCGATCGGCCGGCCGTCCGTTAATACGATCACTCTCGAACATAATGAGCTAGACAGTTGAAATTTTCAGAGTAGGTTCGGGATCTAAATATCTCTGTTAAGTTTGTTATTGGGCAAAATCAACCGGATGGTTTCGGAGTAACAAAAAAAATTGTTTACCTTACAAATTTTGAATTCAATTATTTTTAAACAGCAGTTTTCAGCCAAAAATTCGAAAATTGCAGACATTTGGGCAAATTGATAAGCACTCTGTTCCGAGAAACAAGAGCGCCAAAAGGAATAAAAGTACCTGAATATCCCGGCAGAACTTCTAAACGAACCTATGGAATTCCCCAATTTTCGAAATTCTCAAGAAATAAGCCTACAGAAGACATTTAAATACCTTTTGCATAACTTGAAATACACCAGTATTAAAATGTAGTAGTCACTGTTAAACCTTCATAAAATATAGTGATAGGATAGAAAACTATGTAATTTCATTCGAAAGTTGAGGAGTAACTTTTCAAAACGCATTGTTCAAATCCAAAGTATGTAAGCCGCATCGCAATGTATTAATTATGTTTACGTTTGCATTTTTAAAACAGATAAAATATAACCAAAAACATTTTTTATCGATTTGCTCATGTTAATTAGGTTACAGCCCAACACTTACTGTGCAGACTGTTTTCTCTAAATGTATAAAAAATCGCAACAAACAGCATTATTTTCAATTTCAACCACATCAAAACGCATTATATACAATGAGATGAATCAAAACGCATTAAGTCCAAACGTTTTTTATATTCTCTGTATATATCTGATCAATATTGATTTAAATGAGATTAGTTATTACCTTTAGATGTAAATTTCTATCGAACAAACTCGACGTACTCAAATTATAAGCCAGGGTGGAAGAAAAATCGTTTTTCGTTGAGTCCCAATAAAATGGTTTTTGGACTTAATGCGTTATGAAAAGTTGCTCCTCAGTTCAACATGTCCTAGGACAGAATGAAGTTTTCCTATTGCAGATTTCAGTTCTGAATTTCACTTCCTGATACTTTGTCTCTGCTTCTTCAAAACTGCTTTCGGCATTTTCAATTTCGAAGCGAAGAGTTCTTTATTATTCGAAGATAATGATATGTGATAATATCTTGTCTAAGATGGAACATGTATGTTGATTGTTGAGAGTAGAAATTGGCAACGTCTCAGAGAATTGTTTTGACATTGACGATATTTCAGAAGTGCCAACCTCCCTCGTTTTAGTTAAAAAAACGTGATAGACCTAAATCATGGCCAATTTATTTGTCAGCCTCACTGACTGCGTCTGAAATTTTGAGGAAATACGCATGCGCCGGGGAGTATTTTGTAGACTGTTTCAGGCTTGGAAATAAATAGAACTGGTTCTATTTGTTCCCCTGAATCGTGGGGATTTCAAGACTTTTTGTCGAAATGGCATGTCTACCAACACAATATTTATCTGTCTGACTTGACGTGTTAACGTAACTTAGTTTATTCTATCCTTTGAATCGTAGCCTTCGTAAATCCAATAATGAATTTATGTTTATTACTCTGAGGACGTAAACTAACTAAACTAACGAATGCTAGATAATCTGTGATGGCTATCCCCGAGTGATATGAAGTTTTCACCAGTAACCTAGTATCGCATAGTAATTATTGATTTCGTTTTTGGAGAAATGCTTTCTGGAATTACGGTCTTTTTTCTGTATGTGAATTTGCACTCTACATTGTTTTATAAATATACGAACAAAACAAGAACTTGAGGTAAATATGTCAATTTCTTCAATGTTTGCAGCTCTGAAATTACTGCCTGAAACAAGCGTGATATAATAGTGCCACTCATTTGGGCGGAAATTCAACCAACAAATAGCCATGGAAATGGGCGCAAATATAGACTTGAAAAATTGGTTCAAGCCCTGTGGACAGGAGCTTTCTGGCGCTCTAGTTCAAACAGACAAATTATATCTCCGAAAGTATTGGTTTCTCAGAGTTGAGAATTATATCAATGTATTCTTATGATAGAACTGCATCATACAGGAAATTCAATTCAAATAATAGTTTATTTGTCAAGATTAATTAATGAGCAATCTGAGAATGAGAACTGCACCATGGAAGAAATCAAATTAAAATAGCCGAAATGAATTTGACTCTCTCCTATAGAACAGGATGACATGTCCCAATATAAACACAGATCTTATAATAAAGCTTAGATAGAATAATTATAGTATTCTGTGAAAACATAGAAGTACGATTCATTATTGAAGTTTCGAAAAATCATTTCTTCGAAAGTATTAGCTTGTTGGAGTTGAAAATGATATCAATGGATTTTTATGGTGAAACTGCATCTTAAATAAAAATTGAATTTGAAATTTGTTACTTAGAAAACATTTTTTTTTTTCGTTACTCCGAAACCATCTGGCCTATTTTGCCCAATAACGAACTTAACCGAGATATTCATCTCCCTAACCTACTCTGAAAATTTCAACTGCCTAGCTCATACCGTTCGAGAGAAATTTTGTTTTTAATTTTCGGATTTCTTTTTGACACTTTGCGCTAACCTGGTCAATACAAAACTTCGCATGCGTATAAAGGTCATGATTCTACAATTTGAGCTAAATTTCAGATAGATCGAGTGATCTGTTTCGGAAATATTCATAAAAAAAGTTTTTACTAAAATCGGCCATAACTCCGAAACCGCTTTATGGATTTCGTCCATTAACGATCTCGTCCGAGATATTTACGATCCAAACCCACCTTGCAAATTTCAATCCTCTAACTCCTTTCGTTCGAGAGTTATCGTGCCTACGGCCGGCCGGACAGAATCGATTTCGACCTCGGATTCTTGATCAGTGAGTCGAACCAAATCGTTCGAGACCATTTTCAGCCAAAAATTCGAAAATTACAGACATTTGGGCAAATTGATAAGCACTCTGTTCCGAGGAACAAGAGCGCCAAAAAGGCATAGTGTAATAAGTAGACATCGGATTATAAGCAATTGCATATTTGCATATTCCAATGCATATAACGCGATATTTAAGATGTTATTGCATATTTTGCTACTTTCTTGCCAATAGTGCATATTTCGGAAGTGAAACGTAATGATCGAGGATTAGATCGATCGCCACGTACCCGAAGCAGTGGAGCGATTGGAAACCAAAAACCTTCCTCTGTTCATCCATGGAAATTTAAAAAAAACTTATCGAAAATTTCTGTGGAAAATTAAATGACCTTCTGCAATTGATCCCGGGTCTTGAAGCAATCAAGAATTTCAATGCATATATCAATGGCAATAGTCAAACCTTGCCTACAGAGATAACTTCAAAAATGGCGCCAAAATTCAAATTTTGTCCAGTAACGGCAATGGATGTATAGAGGTCATTTTCGACCTATAAACTGAAAAACGTCACAAGTTTTCTAAAGAAACCCTGGAGAAATGTTTAACTGGGTACTGCCACCAAAATTATAATTAACGAGTATAAGAATGAACTAAAAGTTTCTATGAAAATAGGTATTTTTTCAGTGCATATTTTGCTAATTTGTTAATGCATATAATCCGATGTCTAGTAATAAGGGTATTAATCCTTCCCTTTTAAAATGCCCAGAATGCATGCATATAGACGAGCATACCCGAAATAGCACCTTCGGCGTCTCTATGGGGACGGCGGCTTCAGTCCGCGAGCTCCGCACATCTATTTCTTCTAATCCTAAGTGAATGGCGAGCCACCCACCGCCTCCCCCTTCCAAATTTTGTCAACGCCACTGATCCGAGATGGCGGAAGACAGGTGCGGGGGTCGGTGGGTCGGCGGCGGGACGCGCGATCGATCCGCATCCGACACCGCCGCCACGTTGCGGGCCCAATCAAGAGACTTTTCGCTCATTTGGATGTGGGGGGTGGTTGCCGCCGATGGTGGACGTCCACCCGCCGCCATAACGGGGGACGGGAGGGAGTGTGTGGTCCCGCGGGAAGAAGGTTGCTTATCCGGAGCACCGGAAACGGGGATCTCGAGGCCGCGAGTCGAGGGCGAGATGAATCCCTGATAAGCCGCTCTTTATTCGATTACGTTCTTCCGTTTTTCGATGCTTTTTTCGTGATTATTTGAAATTAATCAGTATAATGTAACTACATGACTTCATTTTTGGCGCTCTAGTTCCTCGGAACTGAGTGCTTATCAATTTGCCCAAATGTCTGTAATTTTCGAATTTTTGGCTGAAAATGGTCGTAAACGATTTGGATCGACTCACTGATCAAGAATCCGAGGTCGAAATCGATTCTGTCCGGCCGGCCGTAGGCACGATAACTCTCGAACGAAAGGAGTTAGAGGATTGAAATTTGCAAGGTGGGTATGGAGCGTAAATATCTCGGACAAGTTCGTTAACGGGCAAAATCCATCAAGCGGTTTCGGAGTTATGGACGATTTTAGTAAAAACATTTTTTATGAATATTTCCGAAACCGATCACTCGATCCATCTGAAATTTAGCATCAAAGTGTAGAATCATGACCTTTATACGCATGTGAAGTTTTGTATTGACCAGGTTACCGCAAAGTGTCAAAAAAAAATTTGAAAATAAAAAAAAAATTTCTACAATAACTCTCGAACGGAATGAGCTAGGCAGTTGAAATTTTCAGAGTAGGTTAGGGAGATGAATATCTCGGTAAGTTCGTTATTGGGCAAAATAGGCCAGATGGTTTCGGAGTAACGAAAAAAAAATTTTTTTTTAAGTAACAAATTTCAAATTCAATTTCCATTCAAGATGCAGTTTCACCATAAAAATCCATTGATGTCATTTTTAACTCCAACAAGCTAATACTTTCGGAGATATGATTTTTCGAAATTTCAATAATGCATCGTCCTTCTATGTTTTCACAGAATGCTATAATTATTCTATCTAGGCTTTATTATATGCTCTGTCTTCATACTCGTACATGTCATCCTGTTCTATAAGAGAGAGTCAAATTCATTTCAGCTATTTTAATTTGATTTCTTCCATGGTGCAGTTCTCATTCTCAGATTGCTCATTTAATCTTGATAAATAAACTATTATTTGAATTTAATTTCCTTTATGATGCTGTTCTATCATAAGAATACATTGATATAATTCTCAACTCTGAGAAACCAATACTTTAGGAGATATAATTTGTCTGTTTGAACTAGAGCGCCAGAAAGCTCCTGTCCACAGGGCTTGTACCAATTTTCCATTTGTCAATTTTCTTCGAGAATGATGATTGAAAATCTCCAACCCTAACGTGAGGTCAGGACGAGGGGTTAATTTCCTGGGAAATATGTGTACACTGTTGTGGGAATTCATGGGAAGTCATGGGAATTCATAGGAAATCACCGAAAATAGATGTGAAATTATGTAAATTCCAACTGAGAAAACATGTTTTTGGCGATCTTGTTCCTCGGAGAGTGCTTTTCAATTTGTCCAAATGTCTGAAATTTTCGAATTTTTCGCTGAAAATGGTCTTAAACGATTTGGTTCGACTCACTGATCAAGAATCCGAATGAGCTAAACAGTTGAAATTTTCAGAGTAGGTTTAGGAGATAAATATCTCGGTTGAGTTCGGAGTTGTTATTGGGCAAAATCGGTTTCAGAGTAAAATAAAAAATAATATTTTTTACATTAAAAATTTTAAATTCCATTTTTTTAAGATGCAGTTTTACCATCAGAATCCATTGATGTCATTCTCAACTCTAACAAAAAAATTCTTTCGGAGATCAGATTTTTCGAAATGTCGATAAGTATTCTCAATTCTATATGATTTCATAGAATACTCTAATTATAATTTCCTAATGTTATATAAATCCAACATGCGATGAGTCATAGACCTTCGTTTTGAATTTAATTACGAAAATTCTTGAGAATTGAAGAACAGAAGCCAAATTGAAAAAGTGGGAAAGTCCTGTAGACAGGAGCTTGGGCAAATTTGGTTCAAACTTTGACAAATCATAACTCCGAAAGTTTTGGTTTCTCCGAGTTGGGAATGATATCAATGGATTCTTATTTAATTTATTTTATTTTATGATGCAGTTCTATCATAAGATTCCATTGATATAATTCCCAACTCTGAGAAACCAATACTTTCGGAAATATAATTTATCAAAGTTTGAACAAGAGCGCAAGAGCTCCTGTCCACAGGGCTTTCTCACATTTTTGGTATTCACACTCAACCTTTTCTGTCCGTCCGGCTGTACCCATGATAACTCTCGAACGGAATGAGCTAGAGAGTTGAAATTTTCAGAGTAGGTTTGGGAGATAAATATCTCGGATTAGTTCCTTATTGGGCAAAATCAGCCCCCGGTGGTTTCGGAGTAACGGAAAAATTGTTTTTTCTACATACGATATACGATATATGCTTTTTTCAAATTTCAATAATTAATCGTAATTTTATGATTTTTTCATATCATTTTCTTTGATAGATACCTATGATTTTTCAAAATTTCAATAATTAATCGAAATTTTGTGATTTTTTTAATTTATTATCTTTTATGATGCTGTGCTATCATAAGAATCCATTGATATCATTCTCAACTCTGAGAAACCAATACTTTCGGAGATATGATTTCTCAAAGTTCGAACAAGAGCGCCAAAGCTCCTGTCCATAGATCTTTCCCACATTTTTTTATAAGTGAGAAAGACAGAAATATTATCAATAAAAAGTACAAACTACTTAAGAAACAGGAAACTTTGTGATATATTATTGAGTATTTTAGAGATAACATTTTATAATAACATTAGTAGCAACGATATCTATTATTTATATATTTTTTTCGTATAATATATTTTTATTAGTTAGTAGCAACGGATTATTTATTTATTGTCCTTTTGACTCAGAAACCATACAGCAATCTTTTCATTACCTAACTAACATTAGCATTTTTTCTATTAAGGGGGTTCCGAGGTCCATCAAAGGGATTTTCATTATTATAATGGAATTAACCCCACATATGAGTGAAATAAATTGACACGTGTCTTATATTTCAATCTTAATGCCTTTTAATTATGCGATATGCTGTAGCTCAAATTAGATAAAAATTAGTCAAATTTGTCGTTATCTAGTGCCGTTCATTTCTCGTGTAATAGCCGAACGATATTCTGTGCTTATCATATATAGCATTTATTTTAATTTAGTTAGCATATAATATGTCCTTACATGCGAAATAGTTTGGAATGAGTCGAGGTATAAGTTATAAGGCAACGCTATCAGGCCCAATCTTAACCACCTGGAGACACACTAAAACACACACACACGCACACACAAAATTTCATGAAAATTGGTCAGGACGTTTTTCAGTTTTTACATAGTGATTGGAGTACCAGCTACCGGGTGAAATTGTGAATAAAAACCACCTTAAGACCTACTCCAACAAACATTATTTTATCAAGATATGTTGAGCCGAGTTCCTCTAATCCGATTGCAGCGCCACCTACCTGGTCCAATTATGAATTGGAACCATTCTGAGACTCACATACACAAAATTTCATCAAAATGGATCAATCCGTTGTCGAGTTCCTATAAACCAATTGCAGCGCCACCTACCAGGCCTAATTGTGAATCTGAACCATCCCGAGATCGAGGGGTTTATTTCCTGGGAAATATGTGTATTATGTACACTGTTGTGGGGGAAGTCATGGAAAATCGCGAAAAAAGTCATGGGAATTCCCGGGAATTCATAGGAAATTTCGAAGTGGGAAGTCATGTGTACACTTTGTTTCCTTGAAATTAACCCCTCGGGTTAGGAACATTAACGAGTGTAATTTTCAATACAGGACCGCCGATATTTATGGAAACGGTCGATTATATCCTGAAGTAAGATCGCAAAAGAAAAAATTGGTTCAAGCACTGACGTGAAGTCAGGAGCTTTTGCGCGTATGTTCTATTGCCCATTCTCCTGTATTGGATACTCTTAATCGAATTTACCATGGTAAATTCGATTAAGAATAGAAATTTCAAGTCGCTATCTCTTTCCGTTCTCAGGTTATCGTGACATAAAAAATATTTTTTAATAATTTTTTTTTTTATTTTCTAGTGATTTGATTCTCACAAAATTTCACAAACGTGCATAAGTTCATATTCTACAACTATTCACCAAGTTTCAATTCGATCGGATTTATATTGGTTGAAAATAAAATGATTACTAGGAAACAATTGGGCCGATTATGCCCATTAACGAACTTGTCCGTCGTATTGAGATGCGCCACCTACCCTGAAAATTTCAAGTCGCTTTCTCTTTCCGTTCTCAAGTTATCGTGGCAACGGCCGGCCGGACAGAATCAAATTTGACCTCGAATTCTTGATCAGGGAGTCAAACCCAATGTTTGAGACCATTTTCGGCGAAAAATTCGAAAATTACAGACATTAACGCAATGTCTCAATGCTGAAAAAACGGTGTATATTGATGCTAAATTCATAGTAAGAGCCCCAATAGAGGTGAGTAGACAATAGAACATACGCGCAAAAGCTCCTGACTTAACGTCAGAGCTTATTGTTAACTAATCTTGAGGACTTTCGGTATCATTCCTAGGTTTCCACAGTTTTTGACGCTCTTGTTCCTCGGAACAGAGTGCTTATCAATTTACCCAAATGTCTGTAATTTTCGAATTTTTGTCTGAAAATGATCTTAAACGATTTGGTTCGACTCTCTGATCAAGAACATAATCCGACCACAGATGGTCGGAATCGATTTTGTGCGGCCGTCCGTCCGGCCGTTAACACGATAACTCTCGAACGAAATGAGCTAGACAGTTGAAATTATCAGAATAGGTTTGGGACATAAATATCTCGGATAAGTTCGTTATTGGGCAAAATCGGTCAGATGGTTTCGGAGTAACAAAAAAAAAGTTTTTTTACATTACAAATTTAAAACTAAGTTTTTCTCAAGATGCAATTTCACCATAGGAATCCACTGATGTCATTTTAACTCTAACAAGCTAATACTTTCGGAGATATGATTTTCCAAAATTTCAATAACAAATCGTACTTCTGTGTTTCCACAGAATGCGATAATTATTCTATCTATGAATTATTATAATATGATATGTGTTGATACATGTCAACTCATTTTCCTGAGACATGATATGTCAAGTTTTGATATTTAATGCCCATGGTTAATCCATATGATGATGGGAATGGTAATGGTAAGTTAATAATATTGAGTTCAGAATATCTCCAGTAAAAACAAAACTGAAATATTGGTTATTAGTTTCAATTGATATAATAGAATTTTCAGAGTGGATTTGAGGAAAAAATATATCGTTCATCATAGAATTGAGGAACGAATATCTCGGATGAGTTCGTTGTTGGGTAGAATTGGTCTATCGGTTTTGGATTAATAATTTTTGGCGCTCTTGTTGAATTTGAATTCTTTTATGATGTATGAATTTAAATTCTGCTATTATGGAGTTCTATCATAAGAATCCATTGATATAATTCCCAACTCTTACCAATACTTTCGAAGATATAATTTGTCAGAGTTTGAACAAGAGCGCCACAGCTCCTGTCTACAGGGCTTGAACCAATTTGTTCTTGGTCTTATGGGGGTGATATCAAGGTGTTCGATTGTCGATGTTTCGATGCTAGATCTACATATTATTTTGAAACATTCTTACAAATATATTTCATTGCAGGTGCCTTAGACTTTGAATCGAGTAGCAGTCCAGTCCTAGACGCCAGTGTCGGAAGCATTGTCAGTTCGCGGGAACAACTGAATCCGAAGCAGCGCCACCAAGTGAAACATCGAGAACTTTTCCTATCGCGACAAGTGGAAACGTTACCGGCAACCCATATACGCGGAAAATGTTCGGTGACGCTCTTCAACGAAACCGAAACGCTGGGCTCGTATCTCGGCAAGGTAAGCCCGACTTTTTCCTCTTCTAATCTTCATCCCATATACTCAGCGAGTTCAGAAGTGTTAGACCCAGAAGGAATGATTTCTCCAACATGATCTTTTGAGAATGATACATGAATAATGAAACGATGACATTTACAAGGATTTTTTGTACATTAAATCGAAAAAAAAATAGTAAGGTGTTTGGTGACTCCGAAGCTGAGGATAGTTCACGGATTATTGTACCTAACATAGCAGCAAACACATGAGAAGAATGAAACTAATTTATTTTTCCGTCGACCTCTGAGAAGCATGACATTTTACGTACTAATTTCCGACTGAAAAATCGACTATTTTTGAAGGCAAGTACTTTTAGGCCGCAAAGAACTTTTTCGTCCGCTGTGGTCGCTATGGATCAACATGATAAGGTTCAATACATACATAAGTGTCTGTGAGAATAACTGTCATATGCTGTTGTGTAATTTTTTAATCCTTGGATGAATGAACGAAATGAGACCCTATACTAGGCCAATGAATTGACTAACTGCATTTCTTCTACACAATGAACTCGCGATAAAGTTCAAATTATTGTATATCAATTCATTGTTCACAAGCACCACGATAAGGCGAAGGGACAACTCTTGCCCTAAAAATTGCAAACAATAAAATTCTCTACATAAATATATATTCTCAAACATAACATTTATAAAACTAGGGTAGGCTAATGAAAATTGCGATAAAATCTCATTTAAAGTTTTTAATCTTTCGTTTCATCTATCCCCCAAATGATTTCTTTTCTTTTCAATTTCCTAGACATCAACATTATTGTGTCTATTTTTAAGTAGTTCCTCAAAATATAATGTCTTTTCGAAATTGAATATATGTATCAAAGTAAATAGTTTTTTTTGAGCTTCATTATCTTCCATCCAGATGTATCAATTTTTGTAGAATAAGTACCTAATATTAAATAAGAACAAAAATCTTTAATGAAATCGGAAGAAATGAAAGCCTCTCCGCCGTATTCACAAAGCATTAAATCTCCGTTAAGTCCTAACTGAGGCCCTCAGTTAAGGATAAATAAGAATCTCAACCTCAGTTTAATTGAAAATTAACGGGAAACAGGCCTGTTTCAGCACCGTTACATACGTTAACTGAGGTTGCGATTCTTATTTATCCTTAACTTTGTGAATACGGCGGTCTATTTAATTTCAGTTTCAGAAAAAGAAATTTAGAGAAACTTTGGGCGTTTTAGTAATAAATGTGTGGCTGTAGATGTATATTTTGCTTTCGAAGTACTCGAAATGTTTTTCGCAAACTGTTCGATAAACAGATAGAAGGAAAATGTACTTTTATTCTTCAATTCTACATTTTTTGGAAAATCTAAACTAACTATGGCTACAGTACGTAAACGATTTGCAATGGACGGATAAAACCATACTAGACAAACCGGAGAAACAAAGCATATATGCTGAAAATGATCGTTAAGAATATCGACGATGGAGTATACTCCATTCACTTTATAAAGTCTCCCGGTTGGCCATGAAATTTTCACCGTGTATATTTTGAGAAAATGTTAGGTTATGCTCATTTTCCTGTCCAATAAATACGCAACGTTGTCTACATAGAAGTCGTAGCAATTACTTATTTTTCACAATGTGAATTTACTTTGGAAAATTAATTAATTTGAGAAGATATTATGTGAATTCAACAATTCCAAAGATCTGGCGACTGCTGAAGTAAATGTTTCCTCTGTTCCTCTCTATTTTCTTGTACGGGAATCAAGAATCAAGTGTTGAAATTTTAATGAAAAATAATGGATAGAGTAGTGCGTTACTTTGTGATAGTTCATTTGAAAAAAATGGGTTCAAGCCCTGTGGACAGGAGCTTTCTGGCGCTCTAGTTCAAACAGACAAATTATATCTGGTATTGGTTTCTCAGAGTTGGGAATTATATCAATGTATTCATATGATAGAACTGCATCAAAAAGGAAATTCAATTCAAATAATAGTTTATTTATGAAGATTAAATGAGCAATCATGAGAATGAGAACTGCACCACATTTTCAAATTTATTTTTTTACACTTTGCGGTAATCCGGTCAATACAAAACTTCACATGCGTATAAAGGTCATGATTCTACAATTTGGTGCTAAATTTCAGATAGATCGAGTGATCGGTTTCGGAAATATTCATAAAAAATATTTTTACTAAAATCGGCCATAACTCCGAAACCCCTTGATGGTTTTCGCCCATTAACGAACTTGTCCGAGATATTTACGCTCCAAAATCACCTTGCAGTTTTCAATCCGCTAACTCCTTTCGTTCGAGAGTTATCGTGCCTACGGCCGGCCGGACAGAATCGATTTCGCACTCGGATTCTTGATAAGTGAGTCGAACCAAATCATTTGAGACCATTTTCAGCCAAAAATTCCAAAATTACAGACACTTGGGCAAATTGATAAGCAATCTGTTCCGAGGAACTAGAGCGCCAAAAAAACAAGTTTCGTATAACAATTGCCCAAAACAGGTTTAAAGTACCTACAAATAGTAGGTATTCCATAAAACATGTATAAAATAATAAATTACCTTGTAATCGATCAAAAATTTCCTGATCTACGTTCACAAAATTTTCTCCTCTCTCGAACTTTGGAATTATGCTTTCAATATTTACGTAATATTTTCAAACATTTTCGGGTGAGGTCCCCGTTGCATCGCTAAAATACGAGTATTTCAACCCCAATATTCTTGAAGTTACAATATTCCCTTCTGTCAAGTTGACTTTATGGCAATTCATACATAGAATATACATAGAATAATTATATCAATCTGTGAAATACGATTTACATTGAAATTTTGAAAAATCATATCTCCGAAAGTATTAGCTTGTTAGAGTTAAAAATGATATGAATGGATTCTTATGATAAAACTGCTTATTAAAAAAAATTTAATTTGGAATTTGTTTTGTAAAAAAAAAATTTTTTTTTTATTACTCCGAAACCTTCTGTCCGATTTTGCCCAGTAACGAACTTAGCCGAGATATTCATCCCCCAAACCTACTCTGAAAATTTCAACTCTAGCTCATTCCGTTCGAGAGTTATCGTGCCTACGGCCGGCCGGACCGGCCGGACAGAATGAATTTCGACCACGGATTCTTGATCAGTGAGTCGAACCAAATCGTTTAAGACCATTTTCATCGAAATATTCGAAAATTACAGACATTTGGGCAAATTGATAAGCACTCAGTTCCGAGGAACTAGAGCGCCAAAAAGAATGAAAGTACCTGAATAAGTCGGCAGGAAAACTTCTAAACGAACAGACGTACCTATGGAATTCCCCACTTTGCGAAATTCTCAAGAAATAAGCATACAGAAGACTAAAAACTAGAAATACACCAGTTTCAAAATGTAGTAGTACTACAACGAAACCCGAGTCACTGTTAAACCTTAATAAAATATAGTGATAGGATAGGAAACTAAGTAATTTCATTCGAGAGTTCAACATGTCCTAAGACAGAATGAAGTTTTCCTATTGCAGTTTTCACTTCTGTATAGCACTTCCTGATACTTTGTATCTGCTTCTTCAAAACTGCTTTCGGCATTTTCAATTTTAAAACGAAGAATTCTTTATTATTCGAAGATAATGATCTGTGATAATATCTTGTCTAAGATGGAACATTATGTTGATTGGTGAGAGTAAAATTTGGCAACGTCTCGGAGAATTGTTTTGACATTGACGATATTTCAGGAGTGCCAACCTGCCTTAGCTTTAGTTAGAAAAACGTGATATACCTAAATCATGGCCAACCGGGAGACTTTATAGAATTGAATCGAGTATAGAGGTATTACAGAAAATTCTGTATTATTCAATGTATTTCAAAATACATAAATTAAATGCTGATATTCTAATGACATTGGGTGTGATCTTTTGTAATGGAAAAATAATTTTTTCACAGATTTCTTCATTTACAGTTCCATTCAAAATGTTCCAATGAAACTCCTTTACTGATAAATCCCTTATTTGACCTCATTATGTCTTGGCAAGATGAAATTTCTGTTCCAAACAAATGGGGTTTACATATAATGTCCCAACAGATGTCTGATTAATCAAAAAGTGATTTGATTTTTCAATAAACTGATTTATTATATTCTTTTAATTTGGATTTACGAACTAGCAACGGTGGAAAGTGAACTTTGTCGCTTGTCAGTTTTCATTTACTCGCTTGTCAGAATCTTCGAAATCGACTGTAGCGTCACCATCGCTTACAGGGTGAAGTAGTACGTAATTACTGATTTGACAATAATTCTAGGTCCGTTTTTAGTCTGAAAATTTCAACAGGAATTAGCAAGGAGTGTCGAACCTTGTTATTATATGCATCTTGGCAACACCTAATGCCTTTATACAGTCGCCATGTTTGGTTGCAAGAATTGATCGACGAGCGGGAATTTTGAATTTACATACGTATTCAAGCTGCAAGTACATTTTCGTGTACTGTTTTCACCTTCAATGTAAATTTACAGCTTCTATTATAAAATCTGATTCTGCAAGCAGAATTTATGATTGAAAGCCATAATTTACATCGAAGAAATTAGAGAAGGGAAATAAGTGCAATGATGGAAAGCATTTTATTTATTGTTCGTAAGTACTCGACAAATATGAAAATATTTCTCAAAACAGTAAATTCATACAATTGAATAAATCATTCAAACATATTCAGATATTAAAAAAGAAACATGCTTCAAAAAACCTTTCCAACAATATCAAATAATATTGCAGTGCTCATCATTCGGGCAGGCTTCTTCTATTTAGGCTGTCCCATCCTCGAAGAGTTTTCTTGAAAAAAACGCAGCATCAAAACTTAGAAAGAGAATGTATAGAGAAATATGGGTACTGTGGATATTCAAATCAGAAGAAGATTTTCGTGCATAACAATAATCAGCGTGGGCAGTTACATTAGGAAAAAATCTAGGTATAGCTTCATGATGTAGATGTGTATGCACCCTTGGATTATAATAATTTGAGAAATGAACACTGCATAAACGATATTAATTAATAGCATTAGTGCTTGGACATATACGGCAAGCTTGCTGACAAACTGCCGCTCTATCAATATTCCTTGAAAATATGAAGTACTTTTTCTGTTTAAAACCTGTAGGGATATGCGAGTGAGAAGCTCTCTTTCAAAATGGCAATTTGCAGGAATGAGTTTTGGACATATTAACAGGAGATACTAGTGATACTACTGAATTTTCTGGTATTTTAAAAATAGAATAGAATAGGGATGATGAAATATTTCGAGATCAAATTTAGCAGGACTTACCCAATCTCATTAAGTATCAAAATAGATGGGATATTCTACACTAGGCCGTTCTTTAATTTTGAATATTCCCCTGACTTCGAACAAAAATCTTCCAATCTTCTCAGTTGTTTTTTTGCTTGAGTAAATGTCACCATTGTCAATCAGAATTATAGGGGTTGTTTTCGGTTGGACTGTCACTCTGACCAGAAATTCGCAGGCGGCCATGTTTGGTTTATAACCACTACGACTGTTCCGAAGTCGCAGCGGTTAAACTCGGAGCTACTAGAACTCGGTGATCCGCGGTCTAGCTTCAGTGGAGATGGGAATGGATTCCAAAAGGGAACCTTTTAAATGGGCGCCAGGCAAATTTTATTCTCCTAGATACCCCAGCGTAATGTAATAATTCCTTAATTTACCAAAATAATATTCACGCTAAAAACAAACAATTTATTTCAGTAGCTTACAACCCAGATCTTTAGATTTAACAAAATAAACCACCGTGAAACCCCGAATAGGGTGGCGAAAATTGTACGTAGATATTCTTCCTTGATTCAAATACGCGTCGCTTGAGCTCAGGCGCATCCACGTTTCTTATCTATGATCATATATTATGATTAACACAAATATTTCCCCAATTTCCGCTTTACAACAACAATAATTTATATAATTGATTATAATATGTCCAAGTCGCATATAGCAGGTATAAGATATATTTCGAGATTTATTTCCAATAACTTGCGTGCTGGCTATTCCTATTCCTGAACGTAGTATTACGTCGCTGGTCTCGCAATACTGTCCTCTTTCTATCGGTGCTCGTAGTCTGCAACCCTCGATTGGATGTCCCACAGCGTTGTTTACTGACCACCTTGTATATACTCGGGATCTGCAACCCTGCGTCGGCTGTCTCACAGCGTTACTTATGGACCACCTTGTATATACTCGAATGCCTCAGTGCTACTCTTCCTAACATAAAAATCCCTGATATTCGGGGTTATCCTGTATAAGTTTGCTCCAAAATTAAATCTGGCCGTGCCTCCACCAAATAATTCCTCAGAAACACAGCAACGTTCTGTCAAAGTCGCCAAGATCATTCACGTAGTCAACTTGGATTTGCAAAAGGTCTTTAAATCCTCTTTCGAGATAAGTGAAAGTTACCTGTTATCTTTCCAAATCAAACCAATATATCCCTCACTCTTAATTCGATTTTCGAAACTATATCCAACCAAGAAGTTTCCAATAATTCTTACAAAGTTTCGAAAATGCGTATAACCTATGCTTCCTTCGCTGAAGTTCCACAAAAATGGACGATCTTATCTCATCGTTGCCGACTCTGTCAAAATTTTAGAACGTCACAACGAAACAATATTGCCAATGTATCCGGTTCTTTGAATACAACTCCCTATACGTCGATTGGCAACACTGAGACTCAGCCTCAAATTCACTGACAATACAATTGACAAATATATCGCAAGCAAAACATAAACAAACCTCTGCCTGGATTAAAAAAGGAACGTTACAGGTTGCAAGTTAGTATCATAGAACCCCGAGTTTCACCCCCCTGATTTACACACTGTTTAATCACAGAACATATATCTGAGCATATATCACTGTATTGCACTAATTCAGACCGTTTACTTATACACAAAAATACCACGAAGTACCTACGACAAACAATATTAGTTAATTATAGAATAAGACTGAATCGTCTGGCGTACGACTCATAGCGCTGTTGATATTTTATCATGTTCCAGGCTTTCCATTGTAGTCGGCATTGATTTTTCCCTGTAGAATTTGGTTAGGTTTTTCGAAATATGTAGTTGTAAGAGATTATTAAGTTTGAAAATTAGTTCATCATGAGTTGTTTGTTTACAGGACGACATGTTCTTCTACTGCCTCGTGTTCGATCCCACACATAAGACTCTCCTCGCCGACAAGGGTGAAATCCGTGTCGGTAGCCGCTACCAGTGTGACGTGCCGACGATGATGGCGGAAACCGACGACCGAGGTGACGGTACCGACTTAGAAACGCTTGTATGGACGCCCGAGCACGGCCTCACAGACAGACAGATCGACCAATTCCTGGTGGTGTCGCGGTCACTCGGCACGTTCGCGCGTGCGCTCGACTGTATCTCGTCGGTGAAACAGCCGTCGTTGCACATGTCGGCGACGGCGGCTAGCCGTGACGTAACCCTTTTCCACGCCATGGACACGTTGCACCGGCACGTGTACGACCTGGGCACGGCCACGTGTTCGCTTGTACCGGGTTCGGGTCCAGTGCTGTGCCGGGACGAGATGGAGGAGTGGAGCGCGTCCGAAGCGAACCTCTTCGAGGAGGCCTTAGATAAGTACGGTAAAGACTTTAACGATATCCGCCAGGATTTCCTGCCTTGGAAGACGCTCAAGAATTTAATAGAGTATTACTACATGTGGAAGACGACGGATAGATATGTTCAACAGAAGAGGATCAAGGCCGCGGAGGCGGAGTCAAAATTGAAACAAGTGTACATTCCAAACTAGTAAGTATTTGTTTGTGTATCCTTACATAGTATAAAACAAAGTTGCTTCCCGCTGTCTGTTTGTTCCTATGTATGCTTAGATCTTTAAAACTACGTGAAGGATTTTGGTGTGGTTTTTTTTGGCGCTCTAGTTCCTCGGAACTGAGTGCTTATTAATTTGCCCAAATGTCTGTAATTTTCGAATTTTTCGATGAAAATGGTCTTAAACGATTTGGTTCGACTCACTGATCAAGAATACGTGGTCGAAATTCATTCTGTCCGGCCGTCCGGCCGGCCGGCCGTAGGCACGATAACTCTCGAACGGAATGAGCTAGAGAGTTGAAATTTTCAGAGTAGGTTTGGGGGATAAATATCTCGGCTAAGTTCGTTACTGGGCAAAATCGGACAGAAGGTTTCGGAGTAATAAAAAAAAATTTTTTTTTTACAAAACAAATTCCAAATTAAATTTTTTTTAATAAGCAGTTTTATCATAAGAATCCATTCATATCATTTTTAGCTCTAACAAGCTAAATCTTTCGGAGATATGATTTTTCAAAATTTCAATGATAAATCGTATTTCACAGAGAGATATAATTATTTTCTATGTATGAATTGTCATAATGTCAAACTTATATTCCTGAGACATGACTCTAATCAATCGAAGAATTATGAGAATAAAGTGTATTCCGAAATGTGAGCGAAGTGAGAAAAATCTCAGTTGTTTACTCCGAAATCCTACGACATAGAATGCAAATAGAATGTAAATATTGAAAGCATAATTCTGCAGTTCGAGAGAGGAGAAAATTTGGTGAACGTAGATCAGGAAATTTTTGATCGATTACAAGGTAATTTTTCATTATTAAGCTACATTCACAACCACCAAATTACAATTAAAATTAGCAATTGGAATTAGTCGTAGAAGTTTGGTATACGCTATAGAATTGGATCATTCACAAGCTCCAAATTAACGTTTCCAATTATTATACTTACAATTACACTTAAAATTAATACTTTGCAATGTCCAAACTTCTACGACTAATTGTAATTGGAAATCTTCGCGCGTGCTCAGTATGTTTGTTTTGACAGAATTCGTTTCGTATTCATATAATTTTTTTAATTCCAGAACCTCACATTTGATTAACGTTTTGGCGCTCTTGTTTAAGAAGTGTGAATACACTGAATATTGAATAATGTCGAGGCGAAAAGTCAACTTCGGAAAAAACATTGGGTTCCCTTGCTTTGGCGTTGGGGGAGTACTATCTCGAATTGAAAAATAAGCGGAAGAGTAAACGTCAGTGGTGGATCAGACCAATTGTTGCTGTTCGAAAAGAGTTTGGGGATTATGAAAACCTCTTCCAAGAGATGCAAATTACTGATCATGAAATGTTCGTAAATTACACGAGAATGATGTAAATTGTAAATAAGTTTGATGAACTTTTGAGCATAGTTGGACCTAGTAGAAATCTGCCATAACTACTTACCCTACTTCATAATATATTCGATAGGTGGCTGATGAAAATAATTGACCTTCAATTTCTATTTCACTGTTAAGTGGACGTTGTGAATGCTCAAAATTTGTTAATTTTTTTATTACGTCCAATTGTAATTCCAATTGCTAATTTTAATTGTAATTTGGTGGTTGTGAATGTAGCTTTTTTACTCTTCTTTGATACCTACATGTTTTATAAAAAAACTACTATTTGTAGGTACTTTAAACCTGTTTTGGGCAATTGTCATACGAAACTTGTTTTCGCTCTAATTCCTCGGAACTGAGTGCTTATCAATTTGCCCAAATGTCTGTAATTTTCGAATTTTTCGATGAAAATGGTCTTAAACGATTTGGTTCGACTCACTGATCAAGAATCCGAGGTCGAAATCGATTCTGTCCGGCCGGCCGGCCGTAGGCACGATTACTCTTGAACGAAAGGAGTTAGCGGATTGAAATTTGCAAGGTGGGTTTGGAGCGTGAATATCTCGGACGAGCTCGTTAATGGGCGAAATCCATCAAGCGGTTTCGGAGTTATGGCCGATTTTGGTAAAAATATTTTTTATGAATATTTCCGAAACCGATCACTTGATCTTTCTAAAATTTAGCATCAAATTGTAGAATCATAACCTTTATACGCATGTGAAGTTTTGTATTGATCAGATTACCGCAAAGTGTCAAAAAAAATTTGAAAATTTAAAAAAAGTTTTTCCTCAATAACTCTCGAACGGAATGAGCTAGTTAGTTGAAATTTTCAGAGTAGGTTGGGAAGATGAATATCTCGGTTAAGTTCGTTATTGGGCAAAATTGGCCAGATTTAATTCGATTTCTTCCATGGTGCAGTTCTCATTCTCAGATTGCTCATTTAATCTTGATAAATAAACTATTATTTGAATTGAATTTCCTTCATGATGCAGTTCTATCATAAGAATACATTGATATAATTCCCAACTCTGAGAAACCAATACTTTCGGAGATATAATTTGTCTGTTTGAACTAGAGCGCCAGAAAGCTCCTGTCCACAGGGCTTGTTTAATAGATAGATGGTGGATTTCACGAAGCTTCGATTAGCTTAATTGTGGATTTAATTCGGTGGTTGCATCAAAAATGAACTGGGAATGAACATAGAATCTCACTAATTCGGCAATTAAGAGTTGTCAAAGCTTCGTGAAACCCACCGACAGTGATTCAATAGGAAGGTTTGTATGTATAATACATGCATAATATATTAGAGAAACACTGATAATTTTAGAGGTTTCTAATGTGATTTCATAAATGAACACATTTTTTTGCGCTTACATTGCAAACGCTGGCTGAACCCTACGAGAGAGATCAAAATAATGTACTACATTATGCTACACCTCAAAAAGGTCTACAAAAAAGTCCGCGATGGTGTATGTCTATCTCTTAAGGATAACCCACAATAACCATTTTTTATCCTTTACATTCTACGAGAAATAATGGCTTGATTACGAAGCTATTTTGAGCAATACAGCATTGATCCTTATCCAATTAAGTACCTTAAATGCATTGTGCATTTAATATTGATCAATATGGCCCTTTACAGCATGTAATTTAAATGAATATTTTCGAAGATATCGCAGATTTAAAATGCAGGGACATAGCGGTTGCGGTGGTACCGACCGGGGAGGCGGCACAGCCAGGATAGGGATAGAAATCGAATACAGAGAGCCAGAGAATCATGTGTAGAGCGTGAGGCTCGCCTCAGCCAGGATAGATGTATTGATTCCCCAAATTCCTCTGATACCATCGGATTTACTGATCCAATTTAAAGACCTATAATTTCCGGTGAAGATATATTTTGCAATGACCATTAATAAATCGCAGGGTCCAACTTTCAACGCTAAAGGCTTATATTTGAGCGTTGAGTGTTTTTCACATGACCAATTATATGTCGCTCTTTCAAGAGTAACCTCTAAAGAAAACATGTTTGTATTGTCTAACGACAAAAATGCTGTGAATGTTGTATATAAAGAAATTCTGTAGTATATTTAGTATCAGCATTTCAACCGTGCGAAGTCGGGGTGGGCAGCTAGTTTATAATAATAATATCAATGATTAATTAAAAGGAGCGTATAATTTTGAGTAAAATTTTTATTAATATCATGTAGAGCGCTTTCGGCTATTGAGCCATATTCATTACCGCTAAAAATAAATTTGTTGGTCAAATAAATTAAAATCACCAAAGACAATTACAGAACTTACTTGTCTTAAATAAGTCATGAAAACATAAAACACAAAGTACACCAACATAAGTAAAATGGGATCTGGAGACATATACAGGGTGATTCACTTATCTTGGTAACCCCAATTTTCTCTGAAACGGCCGAATATATTTTAATTCTGTAAACGCCGATTTGTACAAGTCAATGTTGACTTGGGATGCGTGTAGAAGTCGGCGTAAAAAATAAAGATGGCTGGCGTCGCGACGTCGTTAATTTTTTTTCCCAGGAACATACCTTTTTTGTTATGCCATTCGAAAGATGAATCGATTCTAAATTTTATTTCCGAATACCATTTTTTCCCATTTTAAACCGTTAGTGATCTACTGGGCGTTTTATGTTATTCTATTCCATTTTTGCGCGATGTTCTGAGGAACATCGCGTTATCATTTTGCCCAAATGTCTGTTATTTTCGAATTTTTTGCCGAAAATGGCAAATTTCACAAACGTCCTTAGGTTTGTATTCTACAACTAATCACCAAGTATCAATTCGATCGGATTTGTGTTGGTAGAAAACAAAATTATTACTCGGAAGCTATTGGGTCGATTATGCCCATTAACGAACTTGTCCGTCTTATTGGGATGTGCCACCTACCCTGGAAATTTCAGCTAGCTCTTTCCGTCCTCAAGTTATCGTGGCAACGGCCGGCTGGTCGGACAGAATCAAATTTGACCTCGAATTCTTCATCGGGGAGTCGAACCCAATAGTTCGAGACCATTTACGGCAACAAATTCGAAAATTACAGACATTTGGGCAAAATGATAACGCGATGTTCCCCAGAACATACGCGCAAAAATGGAATAGAATTAACATATAACACCCTGTAGATCACTCACGGTTTAAAATGGGAAAAAACGGTATTTGGAAATAAAATTTAGAATTGAATTATCTTTCGAATGGCATGATAATAAAAGTATGTTCCTGGTAAAAAAAAATTGACGGCACCGCGGCGCCAGCCATTTTTATTTTTTACGCCGACTTCTACACGCGTCTCGAGTTAACGATGACTTGTACAAGACGGCGTTTACAGAATTAAAAATATATTCGGCCGTTTCCGAGAAAATTGGGGTTACCAAGATATGTGAATCAACCTAAACTTGTCTGTTAAAATTGAGTAACGCAGACCCAATCGGGTAATAATAATACATTTATTGTCCCAAGAGACAACTAATACTACGCTTGTATAAGGAATAGTCAAGTTCAATCATCCATAAAAATCACTCATATTATATGGGCACCTATCAACTAGATATTTCTTAAATCTTATGGAACTGAGGCAAGGCAAGAATTTTAAATTCATTTGGGAGCAGATTGTAAATACGAGGACCTGCGAAACTTGGTGATCTGTTCGCTAGATCTTGCCTAGTGAAGGAAAAATGCAGAAAATTCTTGTTTTTTCGTCTTTTATTGACTGTTGACTTCACACTAATTGAATTGGAATGAATATGATCGTCAATCAAAAAGATCTGGTTTTGTACCTACCTGGCAATTGTTGTTCCCGATAAACCAGAGTGTTGCTTCTAGAGGCAGGCTATCATCCATTCCCGGGGGTGTGGACTGTATCTGGCTCGTTTTGGGGTGGCACAGAATGATTTTCTCGAGTAATTTCTATTTTGAGTTAGCGAGGACTTCGTAAATTCGACTTATTCGACCAGAGCGAAGAAGATTCACATTGGATTCCATGTGTGTACGTCTTCGCGGTAGGTGCTATATGGAAACTCTCTGAATGGCGAGATATCAGACCTAGTCTGTTCGCGCATAGCAATATTGCTAAGGAATAGATATTGCTTCCACAGCAAGATCCGAAATATTGCTATTCTGATCATCGATTTTGATCAGAATCAGATCATTTTTATAAACATTTTGTTATCCACATTGCTAACTCAGCAACCTCAAAATAGTTTTTGCTGAAAGCATAACAAGATTTGGAATATGGCTGAGAACCACTTTTTTCTTCCAAGAAATCGAAAATATTGAAAATAGATAGGTACTTTGATAAATATAGGTATACATTATCGTAAATATTTATTAAAGGTACTTTAAAATACTTAATTTCAAGGGAATTCTTAACACTTAGGTCTGACACTAACAATCCCTTCTATTTGTAAACAGAAAAGATCATAAACTATTCAACCTCAATAATAAGTGGCTGAGAGAATTTCATTCATATATTTAATAGTTCATGATCAAACTAGGATAGATACTGTTTCTTTTAAGTTAGAGATATGCATTCGAAGACTGGCCGACTGAATGAAATAAATAAAATAAACTATTAATTCAGCCTTAGTAAAAAGATGACTGCCTTTGATTTCATTGAAGAGCCGAGGGTATTTTATTCTTTTATTTATTTGTTCATGAGCAAACTATGGGATATACTGCTTCTTTTAAGTTAGATATGCATTCGAAGACTGTCTGACTGGATGAAAAAAATTAAATAAAATATTAATTCATAATTTCTTTTGATTCAATTGAAAAACTGAGGGAATTTGTTCAGGAGAAAACTAGGAGACATCCTGTTCCGTTTAACTTTTGCATTCGAAGTCTGACTGAAGACAGCAAAAAATGAAAATTTAATATTTGTTTGGGTGTTTGCGGTCACCAATATTCGATTAGTTTCCTGAAAATGTGAAAATTGATCAATAACTCCATCTTGTTAGTTTCATAAATAAAATACATAGTTCGTTTTTCGCTTTCGTGACATTAATATATTAGTGGTTAGGAATTACAAATAACCACCGAAAAACGGACGAAATGTGTATCAATTAAGGTTAAATTATTCTGCTAATTCACATAAAAGTCATGAAATACAGTGTTGTCAGCTCTAAAATCAATGAATTTTGACCAACTTGATAGCAATATTGCTGGGAGGTAATTATTGATAACCACCATGCTATAACAGTCCGAACAGAATACGTAATACCATAGTCATATTGTTAAAAATTAGGAGGATAGCAATATGACTTGAATAGCAATGTTTATATCAATACGCAAACAGAATAGGTCTGATAGTGGTCAAACAAAACTATGACCGTAAAAATAAAGAATTTTTACTGATCACTCTCATTGAATATTTAACGATTAAAGAGGAGCGTTAACATTGACATCATGGTAATTATCCACCTGTGTGAATATATGTAAGTTCTTATGAACATGTACACACATCTTAAAAATATATAAACCATATAATGTTAGCACCTTATACTGAGGGAAATATTCAGTCCACCATTTTATGGTGCTTATTGCGGCAATACTCCTTATCACTCGCTTTTGAGCTAGGAACGTATACGCAACAGAATGTAATTTTGAAATTAATATTTCACAATTTTACACACCCAAAAATTTGGTATGTTCAACTTGCATGCAAAGATGCTCACCAATCTTTGCATTTAACAAATAAGTTTTTTCTTTATTGAGATTCAGTGAATACTGGGTTAACCAAGAATGTAAGCTATCCAGTGCTGTTGACAATCGTTTTTCGTCTCCTCCTGCGACCTACCCGAAACAACAACGGACTTATCATCCGCATACTTTACCACGAACTCTAGTGGTACAGCAGAATCCACATCATTCACATAAATAATGAATACCTCAGGACCGACAACTGAGCCCTGCGCAACACCCATGGAAATATTTTTTACATTCGAAAATACAATTCTTGAGTACCCATCTTCTAAACTCACAATTTCAACATACTGGCTATGACCAGTCAGAAAAGTTCTCACCCAGTTTAACGGTGCACCAATCACCCCTATTATAGCTTCAAGCTATATCATCAGCAAATCATGATCAACGCAGTCGAACGCCCTGCTGAGGTTACAAAAAATCCCAACATTTCACCTCAGGAAAGTTATTCGTTTGATAACTGGTATGACTTATTTCGACAGGAAATCTGAGGTTTATAAAGGTGTTATTGATATACTTCTGAATACAAAGGATTATGATTTTTTAATGAATATAATGTCTGAGCAGTTGAATGATGACCATATCTTTAGACAACTGAATGTAGTACTGGATAAGTCTGTTGAGAAGAGTTTCTATAGCACTTATTTCTTTTCGATTGGAGAATACCTGTTTTTGACAGTATTCACTGAGACTACACTATTGTGGACTTTTCTGCACGGAAACCATGTTGCGATTCCGTAAATATATTATTTTTCTCCAAGAAAAATAATAGCCTCTCGAGAAAATAGTACTCGAAAATTTTAGAGAACGCTGATGGTATGGTTATAGGCCGGTAATTTCCCATATCGTCTTTTCTATTTTTCTTGTGTACAGGGATAAAAGACACACGACGAAATATTTGTCGATTTAAACCATTAACGAATATTCCCTCGATATTTGGGCTACCACGTCATCACTCAGTGTTCCCCCGAAGAAGAAGTGTCATTCAGGGCAGATGCGTACCGGTTTCAATTAGCTACAGCCACCTTCTTCTCTTTGTATGGTATTTTCTACATGGCAAAGGCCGATTCGCCTTTTTAATGGGGCTTTAGGACGCTCTATTTTTAAATGTAAATAAAACAAATTGTGTATGAGATATTCATTCAATTTTTTTAATCCTACTTGGCGAACACTCGAACAAAAGCACTCCATCATATCAATGGGCGCTACTTACTACTTGCCATTAGGTTGAAATTGATGATTTATCTTGAGTGGGCGATATCCCGCCTTACTCATCCCCGTTTCAGAATATTATTGCTCATAATGATCTTCTTCTTCTGCGGCGCCGATCTTGAGTTTAACACGTAAAGGGGTTCCTCTCACTATAGGAATAGTGGATGTTTGGTTTCCTAGGTATACCGTCCTTGGTTCGGTTAGGTTGCTGAAGTTGAACATAAAATGTTCAGCAGTTTCTTCTGTCCCTGCACCATCGACACAAGGAACAACTAGACTCTTTAAATGTTTGTTAAACAGGTGGCCTGGTAAAGCACCAGTTACCAGACTTAGTTGGTTACTCTGCCGAGCTAGAAGATTCTTAACCTCAGTCTGTGAAAAAGCCTTGTCAATAACGAATCTTGACTGCCTGAGGCGACAAATAGGTAGTGACGCTACCGGTCCAGTATAGCAAATAAATAACGAGGGTGCCGCTCGCTTATCCAATGCATCTGCAGGAATTTGTGTATTCACGGGGTACCACATAACTTCAGAGCACAGTTTGTACAGAGCTTCCCTGCATTCCACCACTAGATAGGAGTTGATCTTGACATCACAGATGGATTTTAGTGTTCCTTAACAATCGCAGCATATGTAGATGTGTTTGCCAGACCAGAACTGCAAATAGTTCTGCCTGCACTATAGAACAGTCCTTCCCAAGAGGAATGGACAGATTGGTGCGAAGACCCACAATCGTGGCACCAGGTGGGGCCCTCCTGTTTATGAAGCCTGTGTATGGTGGCTGTAGACCATTGCCTCACAATTGATACAATGATCATAGTTCTTTGAGCAGATCCAGCGTATTGATGGAGCTGACTATCTTGCTACAGGATCTTTATTCAGCTTAAATTGATCTAGGTGGAGGATGCAGAACCAATTGGTGGTAAGCGAATAATTGACGAATCTACAACAAAACGAAAAGAAGTTAAATCTCCACAATAAAATCAAACGAAACTATTTAATCATTAATAATATTTCGAAATTCTATAGTAAGGTCTTATCATGACAATCCAAATACAAAGCCTCCTTTGGACATATTATGTCGTTAATCTTCCTTGTGTGACCGTGTATCGCCGACATTTGACATGTTGTCCGGATTTTCTATTGATATTTATTTTATAGTCAATATATCAAAATATTTAATTATACTGTTTAAATTTGTTTTTGTCCCATATCTCCTACCCAATGTTGAACTGTGTAGAACTTCATAATTTTCTCACCGATGTGGTTTTGTTAATGTTATAGTTACATACAAAAATTGATGTGGATGGCTGTTTTTAGTTAATTGGCCATCATTATGGTAAAACATTAAGAGTTGAGTTTCAATTCAAATTCTAATTTTATTCGTCATTCTATTAATTACATAGTACAATCGATGTAACCAACACTAAGAACTAAAGAATGCCCAGCCTAGACAACATGTTGCCTAGGCTATTTGAACTGCTTTGAATTCTATATTCTTCTGTATTCGAAATTGCTCTAGATCCTATATTGGAACAGACCTTGATTATATAGCCTCTTAAAATATTAAACCCTGAGCAGATTTTCAAAATGGACTCCTGGCAGAAGCAGTATTTCATTATTGTAATTGAATTACCTACCTCTTTCAGTAATAAGCCAAATCCAGCTGCCATGAACAACAACAAAGGAGTAGTGAATGGAAGCAGTAACGGAGGATCAGATTTAACGTCATCTTTGGGCGGGAAAGCTTGTGAATCTTGTAATGGTTGGTATTAAAAAAATTTAATTCTGTTTGTTGGCCTCATACTTGGTAGTTTATTAAAACCTGCAAAACTGTTTCAGTTACTATTTCCAGTCAATGGTACGCCTGGGGACCATCCCACATGCACTGTAGGTTATGTCAGAATTGTTGGAGTTATTGGAAAAAATATGGGGGCCTAAAAATCCCAACACATTTCGGAGATGGTAGTGATTACGATGGTAATGGTAAAAAAAGATCGGGTAAGTTTGGTATCCATCTATTATCTTCAATTTGAGCACCAACTTAATACTAGATATATCATACTTAATTCCTCTTGTATTGTCTTACAGGTAGCGACTTGGAGGACGACCGGATATCCTTGATGGGCCATCGTCCCCACAGGTGCAACATTGGTGGCTGCGGAAAAGAGTTCAAGCTAAAAACCCACCTGGCGAGACACTTCGCCACCTCCCACGGTATAATGGTCCGTTCTGGTTCGCCCAGGCCCATCATGAAGACCCGCACTGCTTTCTATCTGCACACCACGCACCTAACCAGGATCTCTCGGAGGCTGTGCAGGCACATCATGAGACCGAGACACGCCGCTAGGTCTCCTTTCTCTCCCATCAACATACAGGCTGTCAAAATGGAGTGCGGGGCCAGGATGAATGGCAAGAGCCAAGAGGAGCTGAGAAGATTGCTCATATACAGAAAACGGTAGGTGAAATGGATCTAAAAATAGTTATTTATTATACAAGGGAAAAAAGTATTAGATTTTAGCTCGAGGTTATGTTGTCTCCCGACGCGAAGCGGAGGGAGACAAAAAACCGAGAGCTGAAATCTAATATTTTTCCCGTGTATAATACACTATTTTTTTCTGTGGCAGGAAAAACGACGATTTAATAGTGAAAGAACATATTATTACAATATATTAAAGTCAGAATGTTATCGATATGAAATTTGAATTTTTAAACTAGTAAGCTATTAGACCTGCGTTGCTAAGGAAAACTTCAGTGTAATCAAATATCTGTCAATTTAATTTTGTGATTTCATTCAAAAATTGCGAACTCAGTAATTGTTTAGTAGTTATTTTGAATACTATAAAGTTAAAAATGCTTGATTCTGAGTTTTCTCCGACTCCACCGGAGATGATAGAAGCAGCGCAAGTAGCAAATATCTTCCATTATCTAAATGTATATATATCCGGGAAAAAAGTATTCACTTTTTTCCCGGGGAAAAAAGTAATTTCGTGAAAAGTTATATTTTGTCACCTGTCAACAGAGATTAAATGTCAACATTTTTTCCCGTCACAGAAAAAAAAATTTTTCATCTTGACTAAGATGTCTAAAACTATGGTGGTGTGAATTTCTCGGTTTTTACCCAGTACGGAGAGCAGCGTTATAGGTCTGTAGTTTTCTATTTTACTGTGATCCGTTTTTGTTTTGGGGATGTTATCATATCCAGGAGAGGTGTTTTTTTCCATGATGCAATACCTTATAGTACTCCTCTTCTGTTATGGTTGGAATATTCTCTTTCAGTCCTATCTGTGAGAAACAATTTTCATGCCAGTTTTCCACTTCCCTTTTGTGGTCTTCGTCATTCTCCTTATTAGTGGATTTCTTGAATAATTTCTTGTAGTGGCTGGCAAAAGCATCAGTAATGCTTTGGTCATTGTCTATAGTTTTTTCTTGGACTTGGATAGGATCAGTAAGGTTGTGAGTTTTGTATTTTGAAAGGGTTTTTTATCTTTCTCCAGTATGTTCGACCCTTCTTGTTTTCTATCTCTTTAAAAGCTTATAAGTAACTGCAATAGCTGTACTTGAGAATTAATTTATGAATATTTGTTCAGTTCGTTGAATTTTCTTTTCACAGATGGGTCTTCACAAATTTTATTCTCACGAACAATCTGTTTTTATGGCCTTATTAATCTTAAAATAAATATTTTTTTATAAATACAAAATATGCAAAATTGTGTAGGTACCTTGTTGAATGTTGTCAAGGTATGATTCCCTTATTCGCTAATACTGAATTTTAACCTAAAAAGTGTTAGGTAAAACTGACATCACTAGAGGAACAGAGGTTTGACAAAAAATGTATTTGCAATGCCAATAAATGTGTATTCCAAATGTGAGCGAAGTGAGAAAAATTCCTGAAGTTTGTTCTGAAGTTGTTTTCTCTCACCAATTTCTTGTAAAATTCTCATATTTCGGTACAGAACACGAAGTAAGAGATCTGAGAAAACTTATGTTCTGTACCGTAATATAAGAATATTCAGGGAAATTGCTGAAATAAACCAATTTCAAAACAAACTTCTGTGATTTTTCCCACTTCGCTCACATTTCGGAATATACTTTAATCCCTTGTGAGTTCTCAAAAGCACTACCTACAGGAAAGAAAATGGAAGATGCACCATGTTCCAGAAAATGGCAAGACAAAACCGAATCAGTGTATACACTACAGTTTTAGACATCTTAGGGAAATCTAAGAAGCATCAGTTAAATTATTATTATATATTGTATCTCTATGATGATCCCATGGCCAGATTCTTACAAAATTGCATTCAAAATCTTTCTGACTGCTTTCTAAGATTTTTGACATAACTCCAAACAATTAAATCTTAAACAAGTTTATTAATCACTCAAATGAACCAAATTTTCAATTTTTTTTTATCTGCAACATACTTAAACAGTGTGCACATTTATTTGCAGAAATAGAGGTAGCGTTACACAGATAGCAAACAGACTGGGCAACCCTGGACCAGGAACACATCCCTGGTTGATACTAACAGACAAGGACAAACTGCCTAAACCAGAACGGGTGGCTTTTCCGAAACCCCCAAAAGCGCCCGACGGTAGCTTGTTGTACGACAGAATCCCAAACAAACCAGAAGCGGAAAAGATACCCCTTAATAACGTGCCATCAGTTCTCAAGAAGAGAGGTTACGATGAGATGAATGGTGGACCAGATAGTGAGTCTTATTGTACCTAATTTTTAAGGGTATAGATTATGGTTTAAAACTAAGCTTAAAGAATTTCACATTTGGTTGATGGGCAACTTTGCTGGTTGGTTCTTGTTTGTTGGGTTGTGAAATTATCAATTAGTTGAAAATATTCACTTAATCTTACTGTTTATTGTGATCAGCAGGGAGTAGAATACAAAAAAAATTCACAAAATTATTGTTTATCCAGTTTCGAATACTGAATATTTACATAAAAATTTTTATCTTGGGATAAGAAGAGACAACTTTTGGGCTAACAAACTCCACTATAGCTTTGAACCGAATTGTCAAAATCATTTGAAGGAGAATTTGGTTTTTCTAAATTGATCATATTTTGTTATGACTTGTTCTAAGGGAACAGTACCTCAGTAGAGATGAATAGACTCATTCGTTTACATTTTTGATAATATGAATCGATTCTCACATAACTCGTTTATATTGAAGGACCCACTAATATACAGTGTAACCTCTTTAGCCCAGACATTTGATGGTAAGGTAGTTGTCCGGATTATAGAAAAACAGAATTATTCTTATAGTTTTATTAAATAAAATAAGTTATTAATGAAAGTAACAGAAAATTGTGAATTAATTTTAATTCTCAACTGAAAGAGAAATAGAACTTATCTATTCATTATTCTTATAATTTGTTTATTAAATGAAATATATTATTCAAAAAGGTAACAGAAAACATAAATTGAATTCAAATTTTCATAAACAAAAGATTCAAATTTATCTATTTATTTATTTTAAATTTTGAAGTAATCTGAAATTTTTGTCTGAACTTAGTCAGCTTCATTTTTCACTGCTATATTTTTTAATTCGAACGTTGTGTGCTTTCTATTTGGCATTTTTGGACAACAATCGTTGTGAACTGCACGTGAAACAACTAACAAGAAAGTAAACGTACGCGCTAAATTTCAGACGCGTTGGATTGTGTGCGTCCGGATTATTGGATGTCCGAATTAGAGAGGTTATACTGTAGATTGATTCATCTGTCGAATTTTTTTCAAATAAAATCACGTCTGTAGAATTTTTCCGTTTCTCAATTGACTTCAAGCTTTTAAATTTTTCAATATCTTAATTTTTTCACTGGCTTCTACTCTGATTTGGATTGGGACGATGGTAAGTAAGTTTGAATACTTTTAATATCAGTGTGGAAATTACTGCTTGAATACAGGATTGCTCATGAAGACTAGGTTCATACACCAATAGGTCTCTTGCATGTAACACGAAATACAATGTTTATCTTTATCTGAATCTACTTCAATACCAGATCATCATGTATGCCCTCATCCACTTTCATAATTTATAAAATTTGAATATTTCGATATTGAAAGTCCGAAAATCAAGGCGCAAGTTCATATGAGGTGAAACGCTTCTGACTGATAGAATGGTTGCTATAACTATAACGGCTGACGTAATCAAAATGTACCATTTGCATGTTCCAGCCAATGCCAACTACAAGGCCTATATAAAGGGCTGTCTTAAAGTGAAACGGACACGAGAAGAGAGTGAGAGTAGATATGAAGGGTTACTTCACGTATAGGCGCCAAGTTTCGATCGTTTGAATAGACATTATGTGCAACCAAATTTGAATGATCGTTTTCTCATTGAAAATTGAAATTTTTGACAGCGGTTGAACTTTTTCAGTATTCTTATGAATATAATAATCGATTCCAATAATAAAAAAATACATGCAGAGACCTATTGTAAATTCTGAAAATATTATTATGTACATTTAAGAGCCTAGAATTATACAAATGTCTAGAAAATATTCCTTCCGTAGACATGAAATCTAAAAGTAACTACTTCTTTCCGTTCGAAAGTTATCGTTGCAACGGACGGCCGGAGACCTCGAATTCTGCAGCAGTGAATCGAACCTAATCGTTTGAGACCATTTTCGCAAAAACAGAAGTTGCATTATGTCAGAAATGTCTAAATGGAAATTTGATGACCAACATAGAGCTTCTAAATGGATTTTCATCAATTCCAATGTCACATAGTTTTAAGGACCAAACATGAGCATGGGTGCACACCACGTCAGTTGTTCTTCAAATGTTTTCATTTTACATTGAAAGCATAATCTCGCGGCAATGGTATTGTGGTTCGCTTTCAATGAACAATTCACATAAACCATAATGAAAAATTTCGCGAAACCATCTTCATTTGTACAATTCTAGAAAACTTATTTTATCGGCAGTTTTGTGTTCAGGTACAACAATGAACATACTACCGCCTATGCAGAAGAGAATAACCAAGGAACCAATGCAAGTTCAACGACCCGAACAGTACCAGGGTTTGATGCAGCAACCTCAGCTGATGCCGGGGCACGTGCTGTCGCGCCATTTCGCACAAATCAACGGCAAACCGAAAATTGCTCACATGACCAGAACGGGCTCCGGCAGGAAACAAGTCATCAGCTGGATGGACGCACCAGACGACGTATATTTCAGGGCAACGGAAGGGAGCAAGTAAGAGCTATTCTTAAATTCATACATTCTAGGAACATTATACTGTGATAAAAAATATGGTGAATTTTAGTCTTGAATCAAGAATGAAACCATAATAGGCAATAAATTTTATCTATCTTGTTTGGTCGAATATAAATACAGTAGACCAGTTTACTCCAATCGTTGAAATATTTGGATATTTCAGCAATATCTTCACCAATATAGATCCGATCGAGTTCAAATCTAGAACTTAACTGTAAAAATATAAAGTTTCGAAGGCTCTCATTGAATTTGAACGATATCTGACGGATAGTTTCTGAGTTAAGAATTTTTTTAAATTTCGCAGACATACGATCCTGACAAAATTTCGCACGAGTCTTCGTGTCAGTGTTTTTCAACTAATGACCGTGATTTGATTCGATCAGATTAGTAGTTTTCGAGTTATTGGTAAAACAAAATTTCAAATAGCTATAATTCTGATACCACACGATGGATTTTGCTAATTAACGAACTTAGCCGGCGCATTCGGACTACAAAGCTGCCCTGAAAATTTCAACTCACTACCTCATTGCGTTCAAGCGTAATCGTGCTGACGGCCGGCCGGACAGTATCAAGTCTGACCTCGGATTCTTGATCAGAGAGTCGAAACTAATCGTTTAATGCCATTCTCGGCCAAATATTCGAAAATTACAGACATTTGGACGAATTGATAGGCACTTTGTTCATAGAACAGCGCGCCAAAAATTATTAATGTGTTTGGCAACTCCCGTACATGTCTAGCCATTGAGAAAATGGGATTGTCGATATTTGCAAGTGACATATTGCCATAGTCTGTGAAAGGTGGTGCATAGTGGACGGTCTCTTCCCCATCATATCCCACACATGTTCGATTGGATTTAAATCCGATATACCTGGTGGCACCGCAAAATATTTGCTCCTGTTTCTTGGAGAAAGTCCATAGTCGAAGAACAATATGGGGACGTGCGTTGTCTTGCTGAAAAAGTATGTGCGGACGGCCATCTAGATACGGCAGTTGAGTGTTTAATAGGACATCATCAACCTAACACGCAACTGTCATACTGCCTCAAATAACGAGAAGTATTGATAATACATTTTTCTGTTTATACACAAATTCACCCTATTTTTTTGTCACAGTAGTATGTCATATTCTCTCAAAGAAATAAAAATAACTCTTGCCAAATATCATTACCTACTTTATGAAATATTACGTTTTCTTTGTCCTTTCTCTCCATTTTTCTCAGATGCTTCCTGTTTTTCGACCATTAAATCAATATATGTATATTGATAATAAAGCACTTCAAATAATATCAAAATTGTATCTAAAATAATTTGAACATTTGTAGTGGGGTAGGTTAAATTATGTTCGAATTGCAAAAGTATACCTACATTATAAAATACAAAAATATACAGGGTGATTCTTTAAGCTGCGCCTTAATTCTAACCATAGATTACTCACATCAAATAAAACCCTTTTTTTTTTTTTCATTCAACATATTTCCAAATTCTCTTGGGTAAAAAAATGAAGACTGTTAACCTGTTAACAATTTTCCTTTTGCAGCTTTGACATGTTTATTCAGAATGAAATTAATTTGAGTGCGAAGTTTTCATTAACTATGCCACATAATCTCCAATTAACAGTTTTTTCCTACTTCGACCGATTTCTTAGTTATGGACTCGCGAATTCATAGATCTATGAGAAATTAGCGTAAATAAAGTCTATCTTAAGTGAGAATCTTCAATCTTTCAAGAAAAATAATTTATCCTTAATCATTTCTCCTAAAGAGAAACTCTTCATAGAATGTTATAACATCTGATGAAAATTACAGAAATTTAACTGCTTTTATGAATCCCGCCCTGAATTAGAATCACAGTGATGATCTTGCTAGAATCTCGAATAAAGCCATGAACTGATCTCAAAGCTAAGTCCATAGAAATTATTACGAAATTATTAACATTTGGAAATTTACTTATGTAGTTTTTGACTATTCCTATACAATGTGAACATTGTCAGTGAGGAAATAAAGGATTATTATTATTATTATAATAGATCACTTCTAGAAAGAGTTAAAGCTAGTAACCTCCTTATCTCACATATGATTTTTGTGTACTTGAATCTTGCTTTTTTCCAAATTGGTTATATCATCATCTTAAAACATGGTATAAGGTATAACTATACATTATATAATCTTGTATTCAAATTTTAATTTCTTGATAAACGATTAGTTTCAAATTTCACCTTGCTTATGATTTATGCACATTAACCTGCAATTCATACAACTTGAATTGTAGGTTATTTCTCTCTTGTGAAAAAGATGAACAGGCTTTCCATGATCTGTATTATTCTATCAATAAAACTTTTAAATTATCAGTTATCCATATATCAAAACAATTATTTTTGATTCTGCACAATCATTTTAAGGATATCTCTATTTCATCTATTAACACGTTCAATGAATAATTTTCTACAGATATATTTCACGTCATTTCTAATTCTTTTATTCCAACTGGTTGAATCATAAGTTAGTATGTGTGCAGAAAGTCCTTGTTATCCGCCATCAAAATTCAGTCTTTTCATCAAACTTCATAGTGAAATATCAATAATGAGTATCAATCCGCCTATTCAATCGCACTGGGATACAACCCAATTATTGTTGATGAGTAACTTCTTATAATTCCAATTTAGCTCAAATGTAACGAACTTCAGAACTACGTAAACTTAAACAAACGGACGCTACGATATAGAGATAAAAAGATAAATCAGAATATAACCTAATAGTTATTATATTTCTGTGTCTTCCTATGTTAAATAAAAGTAAATGAGAGGTTGTCAGATTGTTTTCCTCGACTGATTAATCAAACGACGGTTGGTTTCTCTTATCTAAGAACCTTTTTGAATGTTTTGAAATCATCGAAAAGCTTTGTGAAACCCAAATTCTGTTAATCGGCTTGTTAAATTTGACAGAGAAATTGGTTGATTGTAGATTAAATGTATCTTCGTGAAACCACCACAAATTATGTCATTATTATGGTAGGATAATATATTATGATATCTTTGTGCGTATTCATATAATGAGAATAAGAATATTTAAGGAATGTGAGAATAGGTGATGATTTTATATAATCTTATACTGGATATTGAATGAATATCAATTTGGAGTTCAGGGTTTTAACATTCAGAAACAGCATCCTCATGCTGCATTAGGATTATTAAAAATGGGTTCAAGCCCTGTGGACAGGAGCTTTCTGGCGCTCTAGTTCAAACAGACAAATTATATCTGGTATTGGTTTCTCAGAGTTGGGAATTATATCAATGTATTCATATGATATCACTGCATCATAAAGGAAATTTAATTCAAATAATAGTTTATTAGATAAGTAATAATAAATTACCTTGTAATCGATCAAAAATTTCCTGATCTACGTTCACCAAACTACAGAATTATGCTTTCAATATTTACGTAATATTTTCAAACATTTTCGGGTGAGGTCCCCGTTGCATCGCTAAAATACGAGTATTTCAACCCCAATATATTTGAAGTTACAATATTCCCTTCTGTCAAGTTGACATTATGAGAATTCATACATAGAATAATAATTATATCAATCTGTGAAATACGATTTACATTGAAATTTAAAAAAATCATATCTCCGAAAGTATTAGCTTGTTAGAGTTGAAAATGATATGAATGGATTCTTATGATAAAACTGCTCATTAAAAAAAATTTGATTTGGAATTTGTTTCGTAAAAAAAAATTTTTTTTTTGTTACTCCGAAACCATCTGTCCGATTTTGCCCAATAACGAACTTAGCCGAGATATTGATCCCCCAAACCTACTCTGAAAATTTCAACTCTCTAGCTCATTCCGTTCGAGAGTTATCGTGCTTACGGACGGCCGGCCGGCCGGACAGAATGAATTCCGAAAACGGATTCTTGATCAGTGAGTTGAACCAAATTGTTTAAGACCATTTTCATCGAAATATTCCAAAATTACAGACATTTGGGCAAATTGATAAGCACTCAGTTCCGAGGAACTAGAGCGCCAATAAGCACTCAGTTCCGAGGAACTAGAGCGCCAAAAACCATTTCATAAGACTTGAGTGAGTAAATAAGTTTTCAGCAGGTAAAGAAAGTGCAAAGGTTTATCAGCATATTGTAAAATCTTTAAACGCTTATAACTTTTTGCCTGTCCGAATCTGGAAAAATGGTAAATGAGAACAGTGTTTCATTTAATGAGAGCAATCTATGGTTAAAATTGATGTAGAACATAAAGACACACCCAGTATATTCATAGTCGTTCAATTTATTAGACATATATTAATGTATCATTAAAGGATACTGTGGGAGGTATACTCATTATTGAACGGTTTTTTTCTGGGTTTTCTCTCCCAAACTCTGAAAAATATCTATAAAATAAAAATTAATTATTTTGTGATTTGCTTCTGCGTAAGAAACCCAGGATATTTGTCAGAAGCAATCAATTGAACAAACAACAACGAAACAACATCAACGAAGAAACAACTATATCGTAACGTTTCGGACTCTATAGCAGACTCCTTCGTCAGACGCTCAATGAAAATCGTTAGAATTATTTTGTTGATAGTTATAGATATTTTTCAGAGTTTGGTAGAGAAAACCCAGAAAAAAACCGTTCAATATATATTAATGTCTTCCCAGGTGTAATTAACGTTATCTCTCTGAACTGCTTGCCCGAATATGTGTGGAATCAATGATCGCCTAGTCGGTGGGTGCAACATTATAAAAAAATGAACAGAGAGCTCCGTTATTTTTTTTTTTCTAAATTAATTGTGCAGTAGATATAGCTTAAATAATTTTAACATTTTTCATTACAAACACAGCAAGTATGTGTCTTTTCATAACTAAACCTTTGCCATAAGTTTTGACACTTTGTTGGCTTTGATGCTTGTCCATACAAAAATTTTGTTTTTAGGAGAATGAGGCGACAAGTGACTTTAACGGATTTAAGACGTGCCGCAAGAAAGCCCTGGAGGCAGCTCAAAGTGAAAATGGACGATTTGCAAGTGGTGGTTCTTGATTAAGTGTGTTTTCAGTAAGTGCTCAATGCGTGCTTCGCAAAAAACACTTCTCTGATGAGGTTGATGGTCCTTTTCAGAGATGGTCGTTCAACTCAAATTACCTGAGTGTTATTTCACAATAGGTTTGTTTTAGCATGAAATCCGAACAGTCCAGAACAGGACGACACATGCTCAGTCAAGTATTTATGATGAAAATCCTCGACTGAACCAGGATTCATGCCACGCTAAAACAAACTGCATTATTTCGATAAAATTTAGTAAAAAATTTCACTTGTATCTTCCCTTATTGTTCTGGTGACAAATTTTCTAGAATTATTTATGGTTTCAAATCATAAAATTTTAATATCATCCAATTTTAAAAATTGAATATACTTTTAATTTAGCAAAAATAGTCATATCACCTGGAGAAATCAAAATAGAAATTATATAACTAATACATCACAGAATTTTCATGGTTGCTCTAAGGTTCAAAATGAATATTTTTCTCCATGGCCTATTATACATTGTTTTAACTCTTCTCTATGTAGACTGTAGAATTTAATGTTCACCACAATGTTGTTACTTTGTACCTGACCAAATGAGTTATTGTTAATTAACAATTTATTTCGAAATAAACTACCTCAGGCATTTTCTGGACGACCATCTTAGAAAATACCAATTTTCTAGAGCAATAAACAATTGTTGACCGATTACTGTGGAACAGAGACTGAGAGTGTTAATCATACATGGTGATGATTTCTCTGCACAAATGTCCCGTTATTTGGGAGGTTCATTTTACTAGTTTTACATTTGTATAAATATTTATTAGTCTATTTGTTATTATTTATTATTGTACATAGTTCTTCTTGCATTCTTATTGATCCCTTCGAAACAGAAAATTGTATCAATGTAATTTTCTCATGTGTAAAATAAATACGTTTACCACATTACAAAATTGGATTTTAACAATGATTTTCAATATTTACCTTTATCACTCATCTTGCTAATTTCAGTGTCTTGGTGCATCTAACCTAACAACTCAATTATTATGAGTTGGGAAGCACACAAGGAAAAAAATTATTTTTCAAGGTTCCAACTTACATTAAAAATAAACATTTGGTAACTTTCTTAGTAAAAGGCGGCTTAAGTAAAAAAAAATACTTCGAATTTTACACAAGAGAAGGTTCTCTTGATTAATCAATTATACTTATAATTGATCATTATGTCAGTAAATGAGGAAAAATTAATATAAGGACGACCTTGAATAGGAAATTAATATAGAGACCTTGGATAGGTTATCGCTAGTTTCCAACAGATGGCGTTTACAGAACCCCTTGTGTGTAGATAATGCATCTACCCAGCGTTTCAAAAAAGGGTGTACCCTTGGTACGATAAGTATAACACTAAAAAAGGAGTGAGGGGTTTTCGAAACAACATCCACATTCAAGTTACATTCCAGGATATTAATCTAATGGCGATTTCCATTGACACGCTCGGATCACTCGGAGCTGTCACTCTGTCATATTTGACACATATTTTCGGTTCAATTGGACAGATGCATGACAGATGAGATCGATTTCGAGTGCTCCGAGCGGGTCAATGGAAATCGCCATAATTGATTGAACATGAAATCATGTTAAATGAACAGAGATACAAAATACTTTTTGATAAATATGATATCGCATAGCCATGCACTTAAAATCATGATATGCGACAATAATCTTCGATTAATTCTGATGCCCAAAAAAGTTTTATTTTACAAGCGCATTTTTTAAGCATTATAATTTATTTATATTGCTCAGACATCAAGCAATATGAAATACCAAAAGCACTGCTAAAGATGCTCACATCTAAAAAAACTCTGTGTATAGTATAAAAAGGATCATTTAAAAATAAATTGGTTCAAGCCCTGTGGACAGGAGCTTTGGCGCTCTTGTTCAAACTTTGACAAATCATATCTACGAAATTATTGGTCTCTGGAAATGATATAAATGGATTCTTTCGATAGAACTACATCATGAAAGAAATTAAATTCAAACAGACCGATTCTCCCCAATAACGAACTTATCCGAGATATTCATCCCCCAAATCTACTCTGAAAATTATATTATATCAATTAAAACTTAGACAATATTGCAGTTTTGTTTTTACTGGAGATATTCTGAACCCAATTTGATTATGTATCTAAACAAAGAATATATATCCATCATCATATGGATTATCCACGGGCATTATATTATCACCTCAAAAGTACGATAGCTGAGGTTATTTCATTGGTATTTTGCATTCAATCATACTTTGGGCGTGTTCCACTAGGCGATCGCAACGTTCGTAGAGTCTTCTGCGGTCGTGCGCGTGATCGTTGTGAGGCCTTAGTGGAACGCGCCCTTTGTTTTATAGTAGAGGAAGGGTATTTTATATCAAGAATAACGAACAAGAAATAATTTTGACATTTTTCTCTCAGGAAAATAAGATGACATGTAAGAACACAGATCATATAATAATTCATAGACAGAAAAATTAAGTACAGCATTCTGTGAAAACAGTCCTGTATATATCCACAAATTCAAGAATCGGATACTTGTTTTCCAACAGAAAATATTTTCAAACTACGGTTTGACAAATCTCTAATAGCTAGATAAGATGACATTTATGAACAGTGAACACAGACAGATTCTGTGAATACGTAGAACTACGATGTATTATTGAAATTTTGAAAAATCATATCTCCGAAAGTATTAGCTTGTTAAAGTTGAAAATTATATCAATGGATTTTTATGGTGAAACTGCATCTTAAAATATTGGTTCAAGCCCTGTGGACAGGAGCTTTTTAGCGCTCTTGTTCAAACAGACAAATTATATCTCCGAAAGTATTGGTTTCTCAGAGTTGGGAATTATATCAATGGATTCCTATGATAGAAATGCATCATGAAAGAAATTAAATTTAAAAAAAGTGTCGTTTAATATAAATGCTTCAAAAATTATCTTAAAAAAAAGGGCAATCTACAATGCTTCCATGCCTTAATGCTTCAAAAATTGTCATTAATAGTAATAATTTACGTAACAAGTCCGGAAAATAGGGTTTTTTTGGACGAATAGACAAAATTCTAGGACGAGCGTAAGCGAGTCCTAGAATTCTATGAGTCCAAAAAGACCTTTTTCGGGCGTGTTGCGTACAATATTTTTTCGGCAACCGTGCCGAACAACAAATCAATGAGACGACACATTTCTTTTTTATATATTTTGATTCTTATTCAAATTAAACAGAACAGAAAATACAACATGTTAACTAATTTTATATGAACTGTCAGCCGTTTTTTCAGTGCTATGGAAACTTCATCTATCAAAAATATACCTACCAAGATTTTCATATTTACAATGACCAAAATGACGTGATTCTTCCGGCCTAATCCGGGAAGTACGTACTTCCCGGACTAGGCCGGGAAATGCTTATTTCTCAAAGAAAAAGCGTCCGAGAAGTGGGCACTTCCCGGACGGTTGCCGAAAAATTTATTTATCAAGATTAAATGAGCAATCTGCAATGATTCAACCTCGTGGAATGGGTTGTTGCAACTTAGACTCGGTGCATAGTTTTCACAACTCGAAATACCTAAGGAAAGTAGCATCGATATGTCTAGAGCAAGGCTGGAGACAATCAGAGCATATTGTCCATTTATTCCTGATATTTGAGTAGGTAGTGGGTTACGAACAAATTATTTATATAGTTCAAAATATATTAATAAAATACTATCCTCTATTCATAATTTAAAATTTAATAGTCCATACCACTAACACATTCACTTCTGTATTATGGACCTTAACTCAAGAAAAAATTATTGATGCACAAATGTAGATCCATATTTCAGTATTTTTTTGCTAGCAAAATTATGAAAATACTGTATATAGGAACATGTCTCACTACTTTAGGAAGTAAAAGGTAATATTAACCTCAGTGGTCAACGAACAGAAATTTCTTTTGATGATTCCATTATGTTCTTCTTTCCTATTGCCTCCATAAACTACATCAAAACAGTCTTGTATATATTCACACATTCAAGAATCGAATACTTTCTTGCCAAGAGAAAATAACCACTATGAATTGGCAATCTCTAATAGCTAGAAAAGATGGACATTTATGAATAGTGATCACAGACATATTCTGTGAATACATAGAACTTACGATGTATTATTGAAAATTTTAAACATCATATCTCCGAAAGTATTAGCTTGTTAGAGTTGAAAATGATAACAATATAGATTCTTATGATGAAACAGTATCCTAAAAAAATTTGAATTTAAAAGTTGTAATGTAAAAAAAATTTTTTTTTCGTTACTCCGAAACTATTAGACTGATTTTGCCCATTAACGAACTTAACCGAGACATTTATCCCTCAAACCTACTCTGAGAATTTCAACTGTCTAGCTCATTCCGTTCGAGAGTTATCGTGTTAACGGCCGGACAGAATCGATTTATTCGACCACGGATTCTTGATCAGTGAGTCAAACCAAATCGTTCAAGGCCATTTTCAGCCAAAAAATTCGAAAATTACAGTCATTTGGGCAAAATGACACTCTGTTCCGAGGAACAACAAAAAATTGAATTTGAAATTTGTAATATAAAAAAAAAAAATTCTCTGAAACCATCAGTTCGATTTTCGCCCAATAACGAACTTAACCAAGATAATTATCTCCCAAACCTCTGAAAATTTCAACTGCCTAGATCATTCTGTTATTGTAGAAATAAAATTAAATTTTTTTTTTTTACATTTTACGACAACTTGATCAATACAAAACTTCGACATAACTCCGAAACCGCTTGATGGATTTTGCCCGTTAACGAACTCGTCCTAGATATTTACGCTCCAAACCAACCCTGCAAAATTCAATCCTCTAACTCCTTTCGTTAGAGTTTTCGTGTTAACGGCCGGCCGGACAGAATCAATTTCGATCACGGATACTTGATCAGTGAGTTGAACCAAACCGTTTAAAATCATTTTCAGCCAAAAATTCGAAAATTACATACATTTGGGCAAATTGATAAGCACTCTGTTCCGAGGAACAAGAGCGCCAAAAATGCCATTTTGACCTCAGTATGCCGTGAAGTAATAATCTTTACTTCCAAATTATTGCAGCATTGAATTGTATTACATTTCACGAGAATAACGATAAATAAAAAACAAGTTAAAGTTTTCGTATTTTTTATATGAAACGAATATTGGCACCTCGAAAACGGTAAATTAAAGAAAAACAATTTGTTATTTGAATTAAAAAGTATATGCATTTTGTAAACTATTATGCTCATATTTGAGTATTACTTCATATCAGCATCAGTTATCATTTTATAATGTTCAAATCAAAATATTCCTAAAACGGTACATAGTATCGAGTTATACCAAAACTACCTTTTAGGTGTAAAATTGAAATGTTTGAAACTACGCGTTCCGAACCATTAGAGAGGTATAGAACCAATTCATGGGATGTGCCAACTTCCAAAATATATTTATACAAAATTTCATTACAATGTGTATAATCATTTTGTTAACAAAACACTCTATTCTTTAAAACGGATGCCGTTCCGAAAATTTTTTATTTAGAAAATCCTACATATTTTTCAGTGTGCTAACTATCCTAGCAACGCGGCCACCTTATTTTGAAACACCCTGTATAACGCAGTACTATAAGCAAGCTTGAAATTGCTGCGAACTGTATAGGTATAGCCTTTTTGCGCGCATGTCCTAGGGAACAGCGTGCTATCATTTTGACCAAATTTATGGTCTCAAAGTACTAGTTTAGACTCACTGATGAAGAATTCAATTCTGTCCGGTCGTTCGTCCGTTGACGCAGAATCTGACGGATAGTTTCGGAAATATGTTTATTTTTTTTCTATTGATACGATCCGAAGGAAATTTTACAAAAATTAGCGCGTCGGCATTACACAACTAATTACAAAGTGTTAATTCGATCGGATCTGGATTTGTATTCTGTTATTGAGGAAATAACGACAAAATTTCAGATGGTATAGCTCCGAAATCGTTCGGCCCATTAACGAACGAACAGCCGCATTCGGCTGCGCAACCTACCCTGAAAAAATGATAGCACGCAGTTCCCTGGAACATGCGCGCAAAACTGTAGTTTCTACTCGCGGATAAAGAATCTGTGGTCAAACAATTCTGTCCGTCCGTCCGGAATAAGCACGATAAATGCAGGGTAGGTTTGGAGTCTAAATGCACTATATAAGTTCGTTATAGTAGCAAAATTGGCACAACGGATTCGGAGTTATTCTTCTCTGAATTTGCTCCCCCGAATATCTCCGAGATTATAAATTCTATTCAGTTCAAATTTGTTTTATTTGATAATGTTCTTAAGGTTTATACAAAATATTTTGAGGATTGTGTCACCAGAAGCACAAATAAATTGGTTCAAGCACTGACGTGAAGTCAGGAGCTTTTGCGCGTATATTCTATTATCTTATTTACCATGGTAAATTATGTTGTCCATTCTCCTGTATTGGACACTCTTAATTCGAATTTACCATGGTAAATTCGAATTAAGTGTCCAATACAGGAGAATGGACAACATAATTTACCATGGTAAATTCGATTAGGGGTGTCCAATACAGGAGAATGGGCAATAGAACATACGCGCAAAAGCTCCTGACTTCACGTCAGTGCTTGAACCAATTTTTTTTTTCGTAATTTTTTTGAAATTTTCTAGGGTTACGGTTCTTACAAAAATTTTTTTTCGTCATTTTTCCAAATTTTCTAGGGGTACGGTTCTTAAAAAATTTTGAACACGTCTTTACCTGAAAATTGCAAGTCCCTATCTCATTTTTTTCGAAAGTTATCGAGGCAACGGTCACCCATCTACTGAACTCACACAAGGCTGCTCGAATCTCCAACAATATTTGACCGATCGTGTTAAAACTTAAAACTTGGCAGTAGAGTTGGGTTCTAAAGCCTCTTGCAAAATTTCAGCAATTTCAGACGAATAGTTACTGATATATAGAATATTTTTTTTAATTTTCAATGATTTCTTAAAACTTTTCTACAAATACTATCCTCATGAAATTTTGCAAGAATTTTCGCGTTGACATTCTACAACTAATAACCATGTTTCAATTCAATCGGTTTAGTATTTTTCGAGTTAATGGGGAGAAAAAACAACCAAATTTCAGATGGCTATAACTCTAAAACCGTTAATGCTTATAAACAAACTGAAATGTCGCGTTCTGATGCACATCCTAACCTGAAAACTTCAAGCCGCTATCTCTTTCCGTTCTCAAGTTATCGTGACAACAAAAATATTTTTAATAATTTTCTAGCCATACCATTCGCACAAAATTTCACAAACGTGCTTAAGTTCATATTCTGCAACTACTCACCAAGTTTCAATTTGATCGGATTTATATTGGTTGAAAACAAAATTATTACTCGGAAACCATTGGGCCGATTATGACCATTAACAAACTTGTCCGTCGTATTGGGATGCGCCACCTACCCTGAAAATTTCAAGTCGCTAGCTCTTTTCATTCTCAAGTTATCGTGGCAACGGCCGGACAGAATCAAATTTGACCTCAAATTCTTCATTGGGGAGTCGAACTAAATCGTTTGAGACCATTTTCGTCAAAAAATTCGAAAGTCACAGACATTTGGGCAAAATGATAACGCGATGTTCCCCAGAACATACGCGCAAAAAATCATATCTCATAAGTTACCCGAAAAACAAGCGCGCCTAATGACTAATGAGACATTCCAATTTGTTTTTAACCGTTTACGGTTGTGAGTAAAATGAAGAAATTAATCTAATTTGCCGCTTGTTTGTTTCCCTAAAAATAATCAAAAGCAGCATATTTCTAACATTATATAAAATCTTTGATTTTTGGTGCTCTAGTTCCTCGGAACTGAGTGCTTATCAATTTGCCCAAATGTCTGTAATTTTCGAATTTTTCGATGAAAATGGTCTTAAACGATTTGCTTCGACTCACTGATCAAGAATCCGTGGTCGAAAATCATTCTGTCCGGCCGTCCGGCCGTAGGCACGATAACTCTCGATCGGAATGAGCTAGAAAGTTGAAATTTCCAGAGTAGGTTTGGGAGATAAATATCTCGGCTAAGTTCGTTATTGGGCAAAATCGGACAGATGGTTTCGGAGTAACAAAAAAAAAATTTTTTTTTTACAAAACAAATTCATAATTAATTTTTTTTCAATAAGCAGTTTTACCATAAGAATCCAATGATATCATTTTTAACTCTAACAAGCTAATACTTTCGGAGATATGATTTTTCAAAATTTCAATAATAAATCGTATTTCAACGTTGTCACACAATGATATAATTATTCTATGTATGAATTGTAATAATGTCAGTTTATTTTCCTGAGACATGTCATTATCTAATCAATCGAAGAATTGTGAGCGAAGTGAGAAAAATCTCAGTTGTTTGCTCCGAAATTAGTTTTTCTCAGAAAAGTCTTACATTTCGGAACGGAACATGAAGTAAGAGATCTGAGAGTAGTGAGACTGCTTTTCATCCATAGACATAGATATAACTCTCGAACGGAATGAGCTAGGTAGTTGAAATTTTCAGAGTAGGTTAGGGAGATGAATATCTCGGTTGAGTTCGTTTTAGGGCAAAATTGGCCAGATTAAATTTGATTTCTTCCATGGTGCAGTTCTCATTCTCATGATTGCTCATTTAATCTTGATAAATAAACTATCATTTGAATTGAACTTCCTTTATGATGCAGTTCTATCATATGAATACATTGATATAATTCCCAACTCTGAGAAACCAGTACTTTCGGAGATATAATTTGTCTGTTTGAACTAGTTCTCAGAAAAGTCTTACATTTCGGAACGGAACATGAAGTAAGAGATCTGAGAGTAGTGAGACTGCTTTTCATCCATAGACATATAATGCTCAGTTCTCTCAATTTATGACGGGACTGACGGAAGGAAATATTATAAATTTGGTGATCGTAGATCAGGAAATTTTTGATCGATTACAAGGTAATTTTTGCGCGCGTGTTCCGCAAGGAACAGCGTGCTATCATTTCGTCACAATGTCTGTATTTTTAGAATTTTTTTTCGAAAATGGTCTCAAACGATTAGGTTCGACTTCCTGATGAAGAATTCGAGGTCAAATTCAATTCTGTCCGTCCGGTCCGGCCGGCCGTTAGCACGATAACTCTCGAACGGAACGACTTAGAGCGTTGAAATTTGCAGGGTAGTTTTGTAGCATAAATATCTCGGACAAGTTCGTTAACGGGCGAAATCCACCGAGCGGTTTCGGAGTTAAGGCCTTTTTTAGTCAAAACGTTTTTAATGAATATTTCCGGAACCAATCACTCGATCTTTCTGAAATTTGGCAGCAAATTGTAGAATCATGACCTTTATATGCCTGCGAAGTTTTGTTTTGATCGGACGGCCCTAAAGTAGCAAAAAAAAATTTCAAAAATTTTAAAATTTTGTTTCCAGGATAACTCGAAAAATACTGATCTGATTAAATTGAAACTCAGTAGTTAGATGCAAAAGACCAATGCAAACACTTTTGCAAAATTTCGTGAAGATCACGTGACATGAAAAAAATAAAAAAATTACTACTATTTTGCGAAATACTTTGCTTAAAATGCCGAAACCTATTTTTTTGAGGTTCATGCTGCCCTTTCCGGACATTTTTCGTTGTGCGCATGCGCAGATGAGAAGTCATTTAACTGCTGTAGTTTTCGTCAGAGAGGATTGGGGTTTTGGGGTGGCGGATGCTATTCCTCTATAGAATCCAGATCCCTGATGAGGGTCTGCGCATGCGTAGATTAAAGATGCGATATCTTCCGAACCACTAGTGTTGGAGAATCGGAGTTTTTTGTAAGGTGTGTTATTTTGAAAGGACTTTTAGCCGCGAGTAGATTGCGCATGCGCAGAAGAGAAGTGACTGTTTTTGGGTTAGATGGGTTATGTTGGGAGTGCTGAGTCGATATTGTGAGGTTTTAAAAGAATATTCATAGCAATTCAGTGCTCGGACACTAGTCAGTTTGGGGGAAATACCGATGTTTCCGAGTTGAAGTGTGCATAGCGTGGCCCTGGGGCCAATTTTGAAATTGATGTTACCCCTTACGGGCATTTTTCGTTATGCGCATGAGCAGACCATCAGTGATTTAACTGCTGAAGTTTTCGTAAGAGAGGATTGGGGTTTTGGGGTGGCGGATGCTATTCCTCTACAGAATCCCCTGGTGAGGGTCTGCGCATGCGTGGATTCAAGAGGCGATATCTCCTGAACCACTAGTGTTGGAGAATCGGAGTTTTCTGTATGGTGTGTGATTTTGGGAGGACTTTCAGCCGCAAGTAGATTGCGCATGCGCAGAAGAGAAGTGACTGTTTTTGGGTTGTATGGGTTATGTTGGGAGTGCTGACCCGATATTGTGAGGTTTTAAAAGAATATTCATGGCAATTCAGTGCAAGGACAAGTCAGATTGGGAGATGTAGCGTTGTTTCCGAGTTAAAGTGTCCGTATCGTGGCCCTGGGGCTAATTTCGAAATTGATGTTACCCATTTTTCGTTATGCGCATGAGCAGACCATCAGTGATTTAACTGCTGGTGCTTTCGTCAGAGAGGATTGGGATTTTGGGGTGGCGGATGCTATTCCTCTATAGAATCCCCTGGTGAGGATCTGCGCATGCGTGAATTCAAGAAGCGATATCTTCTGAACCACTAGTGTTGGAGAATCGGAGTTTTTTGTGAGGTGTGTAATTTTGGAAGGACTTGCAGGCACGAGTATATTGCGCTTGCGCAGATGAGAAGTGAATGTTTTTGGGTTGTTTGGGTTATGTTGGAAGCAATGAGCCGATATTGTGAGGTTTTAAAAGAATATTCATGTCAATTCAGTGCACGGACACAAGTCAGTTTGGGGGAAATAGCGTTGTTTCCGAGTTGAAATTTCTGTATGGTGGCCCTGAGGCGAATTTATAAATAACTATATTCGGTAGATCTATATTAAAATACGTTCGGATTTGGAGAAGAGGCAATTGCGTTCCAAACGGAGGTCCCACAACCGCATTTTTTTTCGATCTACGGTAAAGCTAACAGCCAAACTGTATTGATAGCTATATTTGTTAAAGGAACTTGAAAAAAAAAAAAAGCACTGACGTGTAGTCAGTACTCTTTGGCGCGCGTGTTCACGGTGGCTAATTTGAATTGAATGATGAGTACTTCAAGCTCAGTAGATAGAGCGAGCCGAAGATCTACCCAAAGGATAGTGGACACCATTCACTGTTGGTTCAAAAATTAACAGTGCTGTATCTAAGCTGCCATCAGGATAGATTAACAAAGTTGGAAAAGAACACAAGTGACTCTCCTTAGTCGCACAAGCTCCTAGAAGATTTGGGAGGGTCAGTATAATCCTAATCATGTTAATCGCACGCGCGCAAAAGCAGATTGACTTAACAATGAAAGAAAAAGTGTAAAAAGTCAATCTGCTTTGGCGCGCGTGTGATTAACATGAGTAGGATTATACTGACCCTCCCAAATCTTCTAGGAGCTTGTGCGACTAAGGAGAGTCACGTGTGTTCTTTTCCAACTTTGTTAATCTATCCTGATGGCAGCTTAGATACAGCACTGTTAATTTTTGAACCAACAGTGAATGGTGTCCACTATCCTTTGGGTAGATCTTCGGCTCGCTCTATCTACTGAGCTTGAAGTACTCATCATTCAATTCAAATTAGCCACCGTGAACACGCGCGCCAAAGAGTACTGACTACACATCAGTGCTTTTTTTTTTTTCATTATTACTTCTCTTCTTTCATACCTACATGTTTTATGGAATATCTACTATTTGTAGGTACTTTAAACCTGTTTTCGGCAATTGTCATACGACACTTGTTTTTTTGGCGCTCTAGTTCCTCGGAACAGAGTGCTTATCAATCTGCCCAAGCGTCTGTAATTTTGGTATTTTTGGCTGAAAATGGTCTCAAAAGATTTGGTTCGACTCACTGATCAAGAGTCCGAGGTCGAAATCGATTCTGTCCGGCCGGCCGTAGGCACGATAACTCTCGAACGAAAGGAGTTAGCGGATTGAAATTTGCAAGGTGGGTTTGGAGCGTAAATATCTCGGACGAGCTCGTTAATATGCGAAATCCATCAAGCGGTTTCGGAGTTATGGCCGATTTTAGTAAAAATATTTTTTATGAATATTTCCGAAACCGATCACTCGATCTATCTGAAATTTAGCATCAAATTGTAGAATCATGACCTTTATACGCATGTGAAGTTTTGTATTGACCAGATTACCGCAAAGTGTCAAAACAAAATTTTGAAAATTTAAAAAAAGTTTTTCTACATTAACTCTCGAACGGAATGAGCTAGGTAGTTGAAATTTTCAGAGTAGGTTAGGGAGATGAACATCTCGGTTAAGTTCGTTATTGAGCAAGATTGGCCACATTTAATTTGATTTCTACCATGGTGCAGTTCTCATTCTCATGATTGCTCATTTAATCTTGATAAATAAACTATTATTTGAATTGAATTTCCTTTATGATGCAGTTCTATCATGTGAATACATAGATATAATACCCAACTCTGAGAAACCAATACTTTCGGAGATATAATTTGTCTGTTTGAAATAGAGCGCCAGAAAGCTCCTGTCCACAGGGCTTGAACCCATTTTTTTTGAGAACTACTGAGTCTTAAATTCTGGGAACCACCTGGCAAACTCAGTAGTCAGTTGTCAAGTGGGAGGTCAAGTAACTGTCATTGGTAACGATATCACACACTCCATTGGTAACAATATTTTCACTTTATGTGAAGAACAATAAAAACAAAGCATTACCGATGCAGTTAGTTGATTTATCACAGCCTACCACTTGATAACTGACTAGTTTTCAGGTGGTTCCCAGAATTTAAAACTCTGTAGTTCTCAAAATAAGGGAAATAAACCAACACATGCATATATATTTGAAATCAGGAGAGAAAGACCTAGCCAAATATAAAAAATATATACCGCCGTATTCACAAAGCATTCAATCTCCGTTAAGTCCTAACTGAGGTCCTCAGTTAAGGATATATTGGGGATAATAAGGGATAAAGGTGGTGAAACTGCGATTCAAATTTATCCTTAACTGAGGACCTCAGTTAGGACTTAACGGAGACTCAAACACTTAACAATGCTTTGTGAATACGGCGGATAGTGTTTCATTTGAAAAAATGAAGTCGCACCCATCAATATCTTGTCCACCCTGTATCTATTTCAATTCATAAAAACGTCCTGAAAAAATTGAGTTGATTTCGTACAACTTTTGAACAGAACATTTTATTGCATTTCCATTCGTAACAAATTTAAAGGGGGGGTCAGATTATAGTGGGAAACCGTACATTCCCTCAAATTTTTCACAGCCTGTGTAAGATATTTATCTCTGCAATGAAGTAAGATTGTGGGTAATTACCGAAAATCATGATATTGACAGTAAAAAATTGCAAGCACTGTGCGTAATTAGTGAAATCACTATCTAAAACTATTGGAGATATGGATACAAGATCCACTGGTGATATTTTGTTATACTTATATATGTTCATTAAACTTTGAATTTCATTTCATATTCATTTAGGTAAGAAGCTAAAAATTTTTCTCTGATTTTCTCGTTTTATCCTATCCCCTCCTATATTAAAATATTCTTGCGAATGTTTGGAACTTTTATTTCAGTCAATCAAAATCTTTGAGGTTTTTTACTAACTCAACCTCAAACTAATAAAAAAATGTCAAACAAAAATAGATAAGCTGCCGCATGAAGCTAAAATTAATTTCAGATGAAACTTTCTTTTAGACAATCGAGATGGAGGACAAAATAAGATTGATTTTTCATTTATTCATAATAGTATGTTTTACAATAGCTTCCGTATGGGCTTTACTAATATGTGATTTCGAAAATGTAACAGACAAAAGAGTATCGGACATGCAAACATATGGTGGCAGATACTTCACTACCTGGAATTTTGTGAGTGAAATTAGAGATCCTTCTAACAATTCGATGAAATTGAATTTTTTTCAGCTATTTCAACTGATATATTTTTCAATAGCCTTAATAGAGGATTTTCTTCTCATTTATACTCCATGTGAATCATGTCTGAGAAGTATATCCAAGTTAAAGGGATACATTTTCACTTCATTTGTCGTACCATGTTCCGTTTATATGTTTGTGGTTTTTTGGACGTTGTTTAATTATAACAGGGAGTTGGTATTTCCAGCAGCTACTGATGAAGTAGTTCCTGTATGGTTCAATCATCTGGTCCATACACAAACGTTCATCTTTATGGTTTTGGAATGTTATTTTACAGAAAAAAATGTTATACCCAACTGGCAAAGTATTTTGATTGGATTTTCTCTTATGACTGCAGCATACTTCTCCTCGTAAGTACATTAGCAGTAATTCTTCATTATCATAAGAAAGTGTGACAAATATTCATGTTTTTTTAATTTAAATGCATTATATATATTTCAATAAAATATAAATGGTTTTTCATATTGCAAACTTCTAAGCGAATTCAATATATAGAGGGGGTTTTCTCGTGAACTAATTTATACATGTACCTAGTAATTGCTCTAATATAAAAGTGAAATCAAAAGCGCACTGACACAAGAATCGGAATATGAATAATTTTTATATCGGTCACGGGTCAATCCAAACATGTTTATCGCAATGTTCTTCGAATATATGTAGATTATTGATGAGTAACTTTTCAAAACGCATTATGTCCAATTTGGGCGAAATTGAGTTTGAAGCGGATTCGGAAATGATTTCTATTGCTCTATTGCATTTTCTGTGTATATCTGATCAATGTTGATTCAAATGAGATTAGTTATTACCTTTTAAATATAAATTTCTAACAAACTCGAATTACTCAAACTATAAGCCAGGGGGGAAGAAAAAAATCGTTTTTCGTTGATTTCCAATAAAATTGTTTTTGGACTTAATGCTTTTTGAAAAGTTGCTCCTCAGTTCTAAGATGATAATTAATATTTTAAAAATGAGTTTATTTGCTAATAAGCAAAACGCATACAAATAAATCTAAAGGAGAGTATAAAAACATGAATCTAGACTCACTAATGAAATGGTTTGCTTCTTTGTTGAAATCAAATAAGAGTGGTATAAAAGAGAATTTTTGCCGGATAGTGCAGTTTATCCATTAGTAGCATCTCTGAAACGGTTTAATGTGAGACAATTATTGCAGTTATATCAATCACTTATTATTCTCAGTGTTGCTTATGGTCTGCAATGTCCATATTATTTATGTGCACGCTTAAACCACATTAATATACTTATTTTAGTGCGGCTCTGAATGCACTAATTGTATTCAACTATGAAAACACTGGGAAAAAATCTGCTCACGATGGAAAGAATTTTCGGATCGTCAGATGTCATTCTTGTGAACTTGAGGCTTTACTTGATATGCAGTTTCCCGATAACCTTCGTACATGAAAAGATTTCACAACAATGTTGAACTAAAATGATTCTATTCAAATTTGTAACCCCTTTATATTCATACTATATTTAATTTCAGATTATTCTACACTGAATCAAGAACTGGGAGATATTTTTATGGTATTTTTCACGAGTTAGCACCTTGGCAGATCATTTTGTTCATCCTTTCAACTTATTTTTGCAGTTTACTTGTTATAAAAGGAGGAATATATGTTCAACAACTAGTTCAGAGTAGTAAAAAGCCACAGAGTTTATACAAAGAAAAAAATTCTCCACCAAGTAGATCATTCGATATATCTGCATTGAAAAACGACAATTATTTATTCAAGATGAATTAATCTTAAAACATTATGTGATAAAAATATATGTAATGAAAATATCTAAATCTTATATATATACCTTAACCGAAGTATTTTTCACTGAGGATTCCCTTCAATCAAGATTGATAACAACAATTTTAATATTAGTTCACTTAAATAGGTACGAAAGATATGCTTAACTTACCATCAAGAAGTTTCTGAACAACATCTGGAATATTTCAAAAAAACAACCAGATAAAATTAGTATATAAACACAGAAAAAATACCTATATATAACCTCTTAATTAAGATTTTATTAGTCAGAAAAACATATCAATTCTGGTTTTCCAATTCCAGATAAGAATTAGAACATTGAAATATTGATATCTGAAACTGTCAATGGGAAAGGCTGCTAAAGTACATGAAAGTGTTTCATTTTCGTACCAATTTTAATTTCATGCCTACTAGATTAATAGAAGCTAGCATAAAACCCTCAGAATCATTATTAGTTTACTGAATTTCAGACCTAAAATTGATTATACAGGGTTGGGATAAAGTATGGATGGAACCAAGTAAATATCTTTTGAACGAAAAGAACGATATTTATCAAAATTTGCAGGTGAGTGCAATGGAACAAAATGCATCTGATGTACATTTTTATGTTAATAATATACTCCCGGTTTAACCGAAAATGCCATCACCTTTTTTAATTCAAATGGGACACCCTATATATTTTTACAGATTTTGAAAGAGCTTGTTATTTTGAATTCATTCATACTCCACCGTATTCACAAAGCATTCAAACTCCGTTAAGTCCTATATGAGGTCCTCAGTTGAGGATAAATAAGAATCGTAACACCGCGCTTTTTTCACGCCTGTTTCAGTCATTTCAGAGCTGCAAACATTGACATTGAAGAAATTGACATATTTACCTCAAGTTCTTGTTTTGTTTGTATATTTTTAAAACAAGAATGTCTGAAGAAACGTTTAATATGCTACTATATAGAGTGCAAATTCACATACAGAAAAAAGACACTGTAATTCCAGAAAGCATTTCTCCAAAAACGAAATTAATAATTACTTTGCGATACTAGGCTACTGGTGAAAACTTCATATCACTCGGGGATAGCCATCACAGATTATCTGGCCTTCGTAAGATTAGTTAGTTTACGTCCTCAGAGTTATAAACAGAAATTTATTATTGAATTTACGAAAGCTGCGATTCATAGCATAGAATAAACTAGGTTATGTTAAGACGTCAAGTCAGACAGATAAATATTGTGTTGGTAGACATGACATTTCGACAAAAAGGCTTGAAATCCCCACGATTCAGGGGGAACAAATAGAACCAATTCTATTTATTTTCAAGCCTGAAACAGTTTACAAAATAGTCCCGGGCGCATGCGTAGTTCCTCAAAATTTCAGGCGCAGTCAGTCAGGCTGACAATGTGACAAATACGCACGAAAAAGGCATCATAGATAACATAGGCATAGTGTAAAAACTAAAAAGGTATAATAACAGACCTCTTTCACGTTAACTGAGGTTGCGATTCTTATTTATCCTTAACTGAGGACCTCAGTTAGGACTTAACGGAGTTTGAATGCTTTGTGAATACGGCGGACTGAGTTTAGTGTCAAAAAAATTGTAAAAACGAGGAATAACTCACTGTTATAGTTGTACCGGGTTTCCCACTATAATTTGACCCCCCTTTTTTTAACTTTGTTACGAGTGGAGATGCAAAAAAATGTTATATACAACAGTTGTACGAAAACAACTGAATTTTTCAAGATGTTTTCACGAATTAAAATATATACAGGGTGAACAAGATATTGAGTCCGACTTAATTTTTTTTTTAATGAAACACTATATATTTCTTTATATTTGGATAGCTCTTTCTCACCTGATTTCGAATATATATGGAAATGGTTTTTCTCTCTTATTTTGAGTCTTGAATTCTGGAAACCACCTGGCAAACTCAGTAGTCAGGTGGGAGGCTGTGATTAATCAACTAAGTGCATTGGTAACGATATCACACACTCCATATTGGTAACAATATTTTCACTTTATGTGAAGAACAATATAAACAAAGCTTTATCACAGCATACCACTTGACAACTGACTACTGAGTTTCTAGCTTGTTCCCAGAATTTAAGACTCTGTAATTTTCAAAATAAGAGAGAAAGACCTAGCCAAATATAAAAAAATATATAGTGTTTCATTTAAAAAAATTAAGTCGCACTCAATATCTTGTCCACCCTGTATATATTTCAATTCGTAAAAGCGTCCTGTGAAAATTCAGTTTATTTCGTACAACTTTTGTACAGAAAATTTTATTGTCCATTCGTTACAAAGTTGAAGGGGGGGTCAAATTATAGTGGGAAACCCGGTACAATAGGTGTACATTTCATTATTTTAGAATAATGAGAAACAAAATTACTTCAAATGTTCAAAATGCTCGCCGTTTACTTGCTGACAATATGCCATCCTATTAACAAATTCTTGAGTCACTCTTTCCAAGACTTCTCCACGTATTACTTCACATTCATCAATAATTCTTTGTCTCAATTCCTGTCCAGAAAATCTCTAACCCGTCTATCATACTGGGGAGGTGCTCCATCTTGTTGAAACCAAACATTTTGTGGGAAATGCCCATTCTGTTGGAGTGCAGGAATAATTTCGTTGTTTAGTAGATCCAAATACTTGTCACCATTAAAGTTTCCGTCGATAAAAAATGGGCCTATAAGCCTATTTTCCACAATTCCCATCCAAACATTCAACTTCTGTGGATGCTGGGTATGTGCTTCATGAATCCAATGAGGATTCTCATTTGACCAATACCTTGAGTTATGGCGATCAACTGTTCCATTTGAACAAAAAGTTGCCTCATCGGAAAAAACTATGTTAGAAGCAAAATTTTCGTCGACATTACAGATGTCCATTAGCCGTTCGCAAAATTCCAGCCGTCAGTCAAAATCATCGTCTGACAATTCTTGAACCAACTGTACCTTATACGGATGATACTTTTCACTTTTTAATATCTTTCCTACAGAACGACAACTGATACCATGGTTTAGTGCCAAATTTGTGGTGGAAGTTTGAGGTGATTCTTCTAAATCAATTGCAATATTTTGTTTAACAGATTCGTTCGTTGCAGTCCGAGGTCTTCCAGGTTTTAGCAAATTTTTTTCCATCCCAGTTGTATTAAAACGTTGTAATGTTTTAGTTACTGTTGAGCATGATATAGGATTTCTCTCCGGATGCAAATTATTAAAAATATGACACACATCTTCATGAGTTCTAACATGATCACCATAACAGATCATCATTAAAATTTCAATACGCTCTTTTTCACTTGATTGAACCATTCTAAATTGTAACATTTATTTCCGTCAATTAGAATTTGACACTTGGAGAATAAAAGAAGTACTAAACAGTACTCGTTTATTTATTACTATGCATACATACAACATCAATTAGTTTATATAAATAGTGTTTTGCTCTGATGCAAAAAACTGAAAGGAGGATGATTAAAGTGCTATATTCCTCGTTTTTACAATTTTTTTTACACTCTCAGTATGTATGAATTCAAAATAACAAGCTCTTTCAAAATCTGTATAAAAATATAGGGTGTCGCATTTAAATTAACGAAGTTGTTGGCATTTCCGGTTAAACCGGAAGTATATTATTAACAAAAAAATGTACATCAGATGCATTTTGTTCCATTGCACTTACCTGCAAATTTTCTTAAATATCGTTCTTTTCGTTTGAAAGTTATTTACTTGGTTCCATGCTTTATCCCAACCCTGTATTGAGGCAGATTGTTCCAAAATGTATTCACGTTTATATTCTGGCGATTTTTGCAAGAGAGTAAAATGAAGAGTTCCTTGTCCTGCTAAAAATTAAGCCTCAGTTCTGAAAATATTCCATGTAACTATATATATTGATGGATTGCTAGTTCTTCAATACTCATAGATCTCATATTTCCACCTAATGAAATAGTTTGATCTGAACACAAAGATTGGAGAATCAATCCAAAAACACTCATTTCTTTGAGTATGTTGCATGAATTTCTATCCAGTATTTGAAAAACTCTGGTACACCAGATCGTTTTATTTTATTATTTTATTTATAATAATGGAAAATTATGAATACAAAATTAAGATCATTTCAACAGTTATTGCTGCTATCTTTGCAATATCAATATCGGCAATAGGGAAATGAAGTACCTGAACAAATTAGTATTTTTCTTCATTTATCTTTATTTGAAAAATTAACATTAATATTTAAAAATGGTGAACTTAAAACTGATCTTAAAATTCTATGCAAAAGTAAATGAGATTCATCAATACATGGCTTGGCATTCGACAATACAAAATAACGAGATTCTTATCATTTATAAAATGAATATTTCATAAAATTTGATGTTGTATACTTACCCAATTCATGTCACAATTTAGTTATACAAAAAAATAAATTATGGCACCGCATTGTTACAACCAAAGTGCAAATAAAGTAAACATATTCAAAAATATTCATATTATCTGATTGAAAAGAATCAGACTTTTATCAAGTTCATGAGCCTTACTTTCATTCAACTAACTGTTTGTTGGTGTTTGCTGTCATTTGCTGTAGTCTGACAGATACACCTTGTTGGTGGTGTCAAACAGACGCAAACAGTTAGCATGTGTTTGCAATCGAAAGTTTGCCTATGGACTCCTTTATAGTACTAAATATAATCAAACAAAATATATAAATAAATCTTCATCAATTTCCAGTAATACAAAAATTGCCAGAGAATGAAATATAAAAATTCTGAAAAAATAAATTATCTCTTGTAAAAACATACAAATCAACATATGGCATTTATATTCTTATCACAATTAATTTAAATATGTGTAAAAGTTTGGCGTTTTGAAGTATTTGGTAGCAAACAATTTACCATCAGGTGTAGGAGCACTCAAGGCCATCTCATTTTTTTCTATTATTCGATTTGGCAGAAAATGCTTGCGCAGTGTATCCATCAATTTAGTAGCTATACCCCTCTTCCGAAAATTAGAAGAAATCCAGAGTCTTGACACTCCACACACTATGGGGTATTCTTCTGAAGAGCATAGATCAACGTCAATATTAGCTGTCAATATCTTATTCGCTGCAGCTTTGCCCTCAGCCATCACACAGCCAATGATGGATTTGTTGAATATGTAGAGGAAAACCTGAGGAAAGAGTAATCTCAAATATAAAGATCTATTTAAAAACATGTGGGATCAACAAAAACCTTCTATGATGGAAGTGTGTGAAGACTAAAGGCGAAAATTCATGAGACGATTTTGTCGTTCAAAAGCATTGACGCTGTCGGTCAAAATTTCCACGATTTTGTCGTTCAAAAGCAACGACGCTGTCGTTTAAAATTTCCCTTCCTATGCTTTTCATGGAATGACGAAATCGGACGACAGCTTATTTTCAACTGATTTAAAAACATAACCTAATTGAATTTAAATATTACTGCAACTAAATATATAGGTACAAAATGAGTACCTAAAGTGCTACAGTTATCTCTAATAATTATATAAATGCATTAAATTGCAAAAGAGAAACAATCACAGCAGATCCAATTATGATTGCTAACAAAAAAAGAAAATATAATAAAAAGAAAATTTTGGGTTGCGTGTTAATAATATACTTGCGGGCTGAAATTCTAGATCGGATTCAATTGCTTGAAAAGTACCTGCATGCTTTACACATCCTACTTTCGGCGCGCATGTTCTAGAGGACACATCACATTATCATTTTGCTGAGCTGAGCGGAACGGGACGTATAATATGAATCGGCCTTAAGAGTGTCCAATAGAGATGAATGGACAATAGAACATGCGCGCAAAAGCTCCTGACTTCACGTCAGTACTTGAATCAATTTTAATTTTTGCGGCTGTCAGAGGTATGTTATCAGTGGTCGTTGGAATGCTAGATTAATCCAGCATTACAACGACGTCGTTCAAATGACTTAATAGTCATTTGGACGACGTCGTTCGTTTAGAAACGAACGACGAAAAACTTGTCGTTGCGATTTCATCGTCTCATGAATTTTCGCCTTAAGGAGAAAAGTTAAATCATGACATGTTTGACAATAAATTTACTTACCATAGATCTACTAAGGTCAACTTCTATGTCGTGGTAGCCCATTTCTCTGTTTATAAATTCAGCAACTCGTTTCACTTTGTCAACCCAATGTTTAGAATCACCGGGAAGTATCTGAATTATCCTTCCATCCATATTTTCTACAATTCTCTCATTTTTCCAGCCCTAAAATGAATCCAATTAATACCAGATAAAATTCAGTATGACAGGGTGCGAAAAACTATCAGCATTATACAGGGTAATTTTAAACTTGCTGCTTTTTCTCATCAAGAAGTAGAACTCATCAAACAAAAACTTCCACAAAAATTGCCTGTATGAAAGTTGCTAAATAAAGAAGTTCAAAAACTCACCGATAAAATGGCTCCTAACAAGTACACTACGCTTTATTAAATGGGAATTTCATATGTACCAACAAACATGGAATATATGAACATTATTCACTTGATTACTGGAAATGACATTTACGTGTCCAAAGATAAAATTATCAATGTCGGGGTCCCACAGGGTAGTATCTTGGGACCCCTTCTATTCGTTCTTTACATTAACGACCTACCTTCCGTTTTCTGCCGCTCGTATCAGTCTCCTCTGAAGTTTTTGTTATTCGCGGATGACGCGAATGCCCTAGTGCGAAGCAATGATATAAAATCGACTGTTGAACATGCACAGGCTGTTTTTCAGGATATGAGTGAATGGTGCGTTCAAAATCAACTACTTTTAAATGGTGATAAAACTGAATGTGTAATATTCAGAACCATTCGATCAAGGGAAAATTATCCTGATGAAATTAAATTAAATGAAAATATAGTAAATTTTACGTCATCTACTAAATTTTTGGGAGTTCAGATCGATTGTAATCTAAATTGGTGTTATCATGTTGATATGCTTTGTAAGAGACTTAATAGTGTGTTATATATGATACGTGTTATGTCTCGGCGAGTGGATACAGAACTTTTGAGAACGGTTTATTTCGCGAATTTTGAGTCCCTTTTGAGGTACGGTATTGTTGTTTGGGGAGGTAGCTCCGATTGCTCCAGATTGTTCGTGCTTCAGAAATATGCCCTGAGGGCGATGATTGGGCTAAAGTATCGTGAGTCGTGTAGGGGTCATTTCAGGGGAAACAATTTACTCACGTTTCCTGGATTGTATGTTTTGGAGTGCATACTCTTCTTGAAAAAATATCCTCACTATTTCGAAGAACATCTGAATAGAAATAACACGAGGCGTACTGTTCCTTTCCACTTTCCGAGACATAATATGACTTTAACTGAAAAAAACACGAAATACATGTGCATTACACTTTTCAATGTTCTACCTAAATCTGTTATTAGTTTGATTAAATATGGGAAATTCAAGTGTGAACTTATCAGGTTGATTCTTAATGTTGAACCTTACTCTATTAAGGAATTCTTAGAATTTCCGTTCCGTTTGTGATTTGTAGTTTCTTTTCTTATGACGTATTCCCCTTTCTTTTTATTTTTTTTGTAAAATGATTTTGGGAATAAAAGTATTGTTATTTGTTATTTGTTATTTGTTACTTGAGGGTAGGTCTGCAACCAAAATATATCTTGTAATATCTCGATGGTTCTGGAGGCGATTTAGAATACAAAAAAAAAAATTATTTTTGAGAGATGATCTTGGAGTCATAAAGCTTGTATCCTCTGATAATGGTCTGGTTTATTCCTGCCAAATTATCTCCCAGAATATGCTCATAGTTGCTTCCTACTAGAATATTTCCCATATTTCTGAAATTTTCACATTATCTTCTCGGTATTCCCCCAAAATTTTTGGCTAATTTCACTTCACAAATGCATTAACATTCCTCCACAGAAAAGTGATGAAAAAATGTAAACATAGAGATAAACTCCTCATTTGATTTTCGCATATCTTGGGATAAGTATCTTCATTGGTATGTCGACTCATGTAAAGTATGGACTGTATCATATGGTGTATATATGGACTGAATGTCTGATTTCATCTAGAAACGGAACTTCTGCAAATTTTGGTGGCAATATTTTTCTTATCTCGCAACTTTTATATAGGCAAATTTGGCGAAATGGTTCTACCTCCTGCTAAATCCTACTCTTTGAAAGCATCCTATATTCAAGATACACCTTTGATTACAAAATATTTCAACCACTGACTCTTTGTGTCAAGAGGCTTAACTGAAGAATAAATATTACTTTCAAAATAAAAATAATTGTTCTAGTATATGTCTGATTTTCTCTCTCTCATATGGAGTCTTGACAAATCTGGAACTAAATTGTGCTATGATGTTACAAAGAAACATACGAAGCATTTAAAACATAACAAAACAAAATCCTACAAAATTTAGCATATCTAAAATAAACAATCACAATATTGGGATTCACATATTCAACATAATGAGAAAATATTAAACAACAAATATTGATATTTTATTACTTAGGAATCATAGTTCTCTACGTCCAGAGCAATCAAAATCTTTGAAAAACCTGCTTGGGAAAAATTTCATGATGGAACTATAGAAAACTCGATATGCAATGATTCTAGAAAGATGATATATTTTCAGTAGTGTAAAACTGTGTCTGTTGTGTTCACTAACATCTGAAGGACCGATATTCAGTAAAAAAATAGTCCACTTCGGATGGGCCCTGGGGTTAAAATTTCCACCCTTAACACAAAAAACTCGGTTTTTCGTCGTTTTTTCCCAGAAGGAAAAGTTTTTTCATCAACAGATTTTGAGAACATCTTAACTATGACGATATCGATATTCAGTAAAAAAATGGTCCACTTCGGATGGGGCCCTGGGGTTGAAATTTCAACCCCAGTGGACCATTTTCTTACTGAATATCGGTATTCATGAAAAAACTTTTCCTTCTATGAAAAAAAAAACAGGAAAAACCGAGATTTTGTGTTAAGGGTTGAAATTTCAATCCCAGAGCCCCATCCGAAGTGGACCATTTTTTTACTGAATATCGGTATCGTCGTAGTCAAGATGTTCTCAAAATCTGTTGATGAAAAAACTTTTCCTTCTGAGAAAAAACGACGAAAACCCGAGTTTTTTGTGTGGAGGATGGAAATTTCAACCCCCGAGCCCCATACGAAGTGGACCATTTTTTTACTGAATATCGGTAGCGTCGTAGTCAAGATGTTCTCAAAATCTGTTGAAGAAAAAACTTTTCCTTCTATGAAAAAAACAGGAAAAACCGGGTTATTGTGTTAAGGGTTGAAATTTCAACCCCAGGGCCCCATCCGAAGTAGACCATTTTTTTACGTAATATCGGTATCGTCGTAGTCAAGATGTTCTCAAAATCTGTTGATGAAAAAACTTTTCCTTCTGAGAAAAAAATATGAAAAACCGAGATTTTTATGTTAAGGGTTGAAATTACAACCCCAGTGTCTCATCCAATGCAGATACTTTTTTCAGTAAAGCACCGAATCTCCATTATAATTATCTTGCCAAAATCTTCCCATGCCAAAATAACATTCATGCTCCAGCATTGATAAATCCATCAATATTCAACAAGAGCTTGATCGGATTCACAAAATAAGTTCCAAATTAATTTCATCTCTCGAAGAAACCATCAGTTCAAGTTGTTGTGTATTTATTTTATCGCAGAACTTCGATTTTCTTCAATTCATGCCAGAGCCAGAATATTGGTTCTAGATGATTATGACTGAATCGATCGGTGCGCCACTGGTTGCGCCGTTCGGGTCTTTCCGGAGATTTCATCCGCTATCTTTATCTGCTCATTTCACACCGGTTTCACAACAGATGTTAGAAATTCCGTGTAGGAATTCGAACTGAAATAATTTGTCCAGTTTGGGAGTTCAAAATTATAATTTTTTTTTTCAGGCTCCTAGTGGTGTGCTCTCAGTGAAATTTTGCACACCCCAAGAGGTCATCATTGCTCACCGAAGTACCAAAATTGAACTCAATCCGATATTTGGTTTCGGAATTTCAAGCAAAATATTCCGCTACTAGTAAAAATTTTTTTTAATTTTTTCTATTCATGCTATCCCCACGAACTTTACACAAGTGTTTCGTCGGTACTTTACATCTAACCACCGAGCTTCAATTCAATCGGGTCAGTATTTTTCGAGCTATAGTGAAAACAAAATTTCAATTTCATTTTCAAATATTTGACTTTTTTTTTAGTTTATAGCCATCCGATCAATTCAAAAGTTTGCAGGCATATATAAAGGTTATGATTCTACAATTTGATGCTAAATTTCAGATAGATCGGGTGATCGGTTTCGGAAATATTCTTGAAAAGCGTTGTAACTAAAAATGGTAACTCCAAAACGGCTTGATGGATTTTGCCCATTAACGAAGTTGTCCGAGATATTTACGCTCCAAACATGCCCTGCAAATTTCAACGCTTTAGCTCGTTCCGTTCGAGAGTTATCGTGCTGACGGCCGGCCGGACAGAATTGAATTTGACCTCGAATTCTTCATCAGGGAGTCCAACCCAATCGTTTGAGACCATTTTCGCAAAAAAATTCGAAAAATACAGACATTGTGAAGAAATGATAGCATGCTGTTCCTTGTGGAACACGCGCGCAAAAAGGGACTGCGATAGCCAGATTTTTTTTTTTGCGCGTATGTTCTGGGGAACATCGCGTTATAGTTTTGCCCAAATGTCTGTAACTTTCGAATTTTTTGACAAAACTGGTCTCAAACGATTAAGTTCGACTCCCCAATGAAGAATTCGAGGTCAAATTTGATTCTGTCCGGCCGGCCGTCCGGCCGTTGCCACGATAACTTGAGAACGAAAAGAGCTAGCGACTTGAAATTTTCAGAGTAGGTGGCGCATCCCAATACGACGGACAAGTTCGTTAATGGGCATAATCGGCCCAGTGGTTTCCGAGTAATGATTTTGTTTCCAACCAATATGAATCCGATCGAATTGAAACTTGGTGGGTAGTTGTAGAATATGAACCTAAGTACGTTTGTGAAATTTTATGCGAATCGTATGGCTAGAAAATTTTAAAAAAATTATTAAAAAATATTTTTGTTGTCACGATAACTTGAGAACGGAATGAGATAGCGGCTTGAAGTTTTCAGGTTAGGATGTGCACCAGAACGCGTCATTTCAGTTAGTTTATGAGCATAATCGGCCAAACGGTTTTAGAGTTATAGCCATCTGAAATTTTCTGAAATTTGGTGGTTTTTGTTCCTCATTAACTCAAAAAATACTGAACCGATTGGATTCAAACATGGTTATTAGTTGTAGAATGCCAACGCGAAAATGTTTGCAAAATTTGGTGAGGATAGCATTTGTAGAAAATTTTTAATAAATCATTGAAAATAAAAAAAAATTCTATATATCAGTAACTATTCGTTTGAAATTGCTGAAATTTTGCAAGAGCCTTCATAACCTAACTCTACTGCCAAGTTTCAAGTTTTAATACGATCGGTTAAATATTGTTGGAGATTTGAGCATTCTTGTGTGAGTTCAGTAGATGGGTGACCGTTGCCTCGATAACTTTCGAACGAAAGGAGATAGGGACTTGCAATTTTCCGGGTAGGTTGTGTGTCCGAAAGGGAGAGTTGAGTTCGTTTTTGGGCATAATCGGTCTAACGGTTTCCGAGTTATACCCACCTGGAATATTATTTCCTTAATAACTCAAAAAATAAATATTCGATCGAATTGGTGCTTGGTAACTAGTAGTAGAAAATCAACATAAAGACGTGTTTAAAATGTTTGAAAGAACCGTACCCCTTGAAAATTAGAAAAAAAATTACGAAAAAAAAAATTTTAAGAACCGTACCCCTAGAAAATTTCAAAAAAATCACGAAAAAAAAATTGAGAAGAATTTACCATGGTAAATTCGAATTAAGTATCCAATACAGGAGAATGGACAATAGAACATACGCGCAAAAGCTTCTAACTTCACGTCAGTGCTTGAACCAATTTTTAAAACATACAACATACATCTATTATCACTTCTGAATGCACAAACTACAGAAGAGAACAGAAAGTTCTAGTTCTGTACCCTGAAATGTTCCTAACCAAATGAAATCAGAGGACACACCAGGATTTTGAAAATCTTGATCAAGCTCATATTATAAATGTTTAGAAAAAAGAAATGTTGAAATCTCTCAAATGATATAAACAGATATAAGTTTCCTCAATACTCACATTGAACTGCAGAATGTTGATAGCGTTATGATGGTTCTCGTGCAGATATTCATCTTTTGGATCTCCAGCATTATATACAAAACAACATTCAGCACATTCCCGAAGTCCGAATTTTTTTTGACCAGCATCCAGCAACATTTGATCGGAAGATATTTTCAATTTTTTCTTTTTCAAGGAGCATTCTTTTTCAACTACCCTCTCGCTGGGCTTTTTTTGAGGATAAAAGAGAGGGTAGTATTTTGATGGGCTACTATCTGATGCAGTTTGACTGTTAACATCTGCCATATTCTGAAAAATGGTAGTCAAATTTCTAGCTTTCTTTGGTGAACCTAACTTTAACCCGGATGTCATGTTACTTAATACAGCTGTGGGAGATAGTATTCCCTCTTTATCCCTGGACATGTTTTCCTTATCCTCCCCAACAGACTCCCCCAAAACATTGAGAATTTTTTCAATTGGTAAATTAATTGAATCTTCCAAGTCATTTTCAAAAGAACTCTCACTAGCAGTTAGTTTTGAATTTGACTCATTTCTCTTGAATTTCTTTGATGATTTTTCCTCAGATGTATCGTGTGTTCTTTTCAAAGAAGGATTCACTTTGTTCCCGGAAGAATTTGATTGATCTCTTTCTGGCACATGTTGAATTTGTTTTATCTGTTTATTTTCATTGATTTCCTTCAAATCCTCTAAGTATTTGTCAAATTTGGATGTAACAGCTATATCACTCTTGTAAGTTTTAATTAATGAAATTGATGATTTAGAAATCTTATGAATCTTTCCAGTTTTCTTTCTTATTTTATGTCTTACACCAGCATTTATTTGACCAGGTAATTTTTTCTTTGGATTGTTTCTTCTTGTTTTTGGTCTGTCCAATTTTTTCCCTTTTGTTATAGAACTCGGTATTTTCCTACGAGTTGTGGTCAAGTTTGCTGACGGGTAAAACTGTTTAGTACTTAAAGAGATTTCAAAATCTTGAAACAGAGTAGTTCTAACTTTGGAGGATTTATTACAAGATGAATTGAGGTCCTCCTTGTCACATGCTCCACTAATACTTTTCCTTGATAATTTTGGGGCATTCTCTGTTTGAGTATTAGAGTCATTTGGAGTTTTGAGGATTTCAGTCTGGGATAAAGAAGAAATAGCGTCATTTCCGTATGAACAAAAATCTATATCAACAGAGTTCATAGATTTTCTCTCAGGAGTACCTAAAAGTTTTCTGATCAGTTCAGTACTAGGAATTTTTGAAATATTTTGACATTCAATATGATCGGAGTTCATGTTCAGAGGATTAACATCCATCTCCATCTCTGACGGTTCAGAATATGGAAAAAGTGCTCTACGTATATGTCCAATTTTATCGGAATAAACACGCTCACTGGGAGAGTTCGTTTTTGATACATCTAATGGTTTCATTTTCACTTCACATAAATTGAACAGTCCAAAAACACAAATTTATTATTTAAGATATTGGCACAGATTGAGATATACCTATAGTATTTTAGCGACCACAGCTCCTGAACTATACGATTCGAAAAACTAATATGGCACATATGTTTTCATACACCTTCTTACTTAACTTCATAACAAAGCTATGCTAAAAATCTAACCGTCAGGAAAAAGGCGCCAAAATTACACGAAAAAAATGAAAAAATAGGTAACAGCTGACAACCCAAACATTAAAATGGGTGTGTTCAGGTTCGCTGTGATCATGACCAAGACCAAGACATGGAATTCTGTGTTTTGAATCATAGATATTTATGCACCAAAAGAACCGTTGCAGTTGAGAAACAGAGAGATATATATATATATATATATATATATATATATATATATATATACATCTTTATTATATTTATATTTATTATATATATCTTTATTCAAAGTTTTTGGCACTCTAGTTCCTCGGAACTGAGTGCTTATCAATTTGCCCAAATGTCTGTAATTTTCGAATTTTTCGATGAAAATGGTCTTAAACGATTTGGTTCGGCTCACTGATCAAGAATCCGTGGTCGAAATTCATTCTGTCCGGCCGGCCGGCCGTAGGCACGATAACTCTCGAACAGAATGAGCTAGACAGTTGAAATTTTCAGAGTATGTTTGGGAGATTTTCCGCCGTATTCACAAAGCATTCAATCTCCGTTAAGTCCTAACTGAGGTCCTCAGTTAAGGGTAAATTGGGGATAATAATTAAGGGGCAATAAGGAATAAAGGTGGTAAAACAGGCCTGTCTCACCACCGTTAAATACGTTAACTGAGGTTGCGATTCCAATTTATACTTAACTGAGGACCTCAGTTAGGACTTAACGGAGATTCAAACACTTAACAATGCTTTGTGAATACGGCGGAATATCTCGGCTAAGTTCGTTATTGAGCAAAATCGGACAGATGGTTTCGGAGTAACAGAAAAAAATTTTTTTTTTACGTAACAAATTCCAAAATAAATTTTTTTCAATAAGCAGTTTTACCATAAGAATCCAATGATGCATTTTTAACTCTAACAAGCTAACACTTTCGGAGATAAGATTTTTCAAAATTTCAATAATAAATCGTATTGTACGTTTTCACAGAATTATATAATTATTCTATGTATGAATTGTCATGTCAACTTATTTTCCTGAGACATGACAGTTTTCTGGCCTGAAAGTTGACGAAAAGCGAATATAAGGGTAAAAAACAGTCAAATAAACCCCCATGTGGCGATCTTATGTCGAAAAGTGAAAATTAAGAATATATATCCCAGGTAAGTACCTATGGTTTATTCTAATACCGGAGATCGATAAGATCGTTCGAGGAGCCCGATAGGTGGTCGGTCTGACCCGTCGGGTTTCGGAACGAGAGAAGCGCTTCTCTCGTTCCGAAACCCGACGGGATTTGAGCCCGCCTAGGCGGGCTCAAATCCCGGAAAGGAAATTACACTTTTTGGCGCTCTAGTTCCTCGGATCTGAGTGCATATGATTCATATGAATATTTATTTAAGATGCAGTTTCACCATTAAATTCCATCGATATCATTTTCAACTCCAACAAGCTAATACTTTCGGAGATATGATTTTTCTAAATTTCAATAATGAATCGTGCGTACTTCTTAGTTTTCACAGAATGCTATAATTATTCTATCTAAGCTTTATTATATGATCTGTGTTCATACTCGTATATTTCATCCTGTTCTATATAAGAAAAAAGACTCAAATTCATTTCAGCTATTTTAATTTGATTTCTTCCATGGTGCAGTTCTCATTCTCAGATTGCTCATTTAATCTTGATAAATAAACTATTATTTGAATTTAATTTCCTTTATGATGCAGTTCTTTCATAAGAATACATTGATATAATTCCCAACTCTGAGAAACCTATACTTTCGGAGATATAATTTGTCTGTTTGAACTAGAGCGCCAGAAAGCTCCTGTCCACAGGGCATGAACCCATTTTTTTCTTTTAGTTGAAAATTTTCAAGTACATTTCAGCACTTTGCTCGATTACAGCGGTAATGTTAACAGTTCCCGCCTCGGCAGTTTCAAATAGCACAGATTAATCTGCACAAATAGATTCTACGACGTGCAACCGTCTATACAAGTCTAATAACTCACATCTTGACGAGATTCTTGCTTATTTTTACCTTAATTCACGTCTAAGCTGGCATAAGGATCGATAGATTAACAAAGTTAACAAAGAACACAACTGACTGTCCTTGGTCACACAAGCTCCTATAGGAGCTTCTGAGGGATCTCCATGGGGAAGACTTGGGAGGGTCAGTATAATCATAATCATGTTTATAGCACGCGCGCCAATTGCAGATCGACTTCACAATGAAAAAATTGGTTCAAGCCCTGTGGACAGGAGCATTCTGGCGCTCTAGTTCAAACAGAAAAATTATATCTCCGAAAGTATTGGTTTCTCAGAGTTGGGAATTATATCAATGTATTCTTATGATAGAACTGCATCATGAAGGAAATTCAATTCAAATAACAGTTTATTTATCAAGATTAAATGAGCAATCTGAGAATGAGAACTGCACCATCGAAGAAATCAAATTAAAATAGCTGAAATGAATTTGAGTCTTTCTTATAGAACAGGATGAAATTTACGAGTATGAACACAGATCATATAATAAAGCTTAGATAGAATAATTATAGCATTCTGTGAAAACTAAGAAGTACGTACGATTCATTATTGAAATTTAGAAAAATCATATCTCCGAAAGTATTAGCTTGTTGGAGTTGAAAATGATATCGATGGAATTTAATGGTGAAACTGCATCTTAAATAAAAATTCATATGCACTCAGATCCGAGGAACTAGAGCGCCAAAAAGTGTAATTCCATTTCCGGGATTTGAGACCGCCTTCGTTCCGAAACCCGACGAGTCAGACCGACCGGCTATCGGGCTCCTCGAACCTCGAACGTCGAACGAATAACGATCTCATCTATCTCCGGTATTGGAATAAAACGTCTGTACCATAGATAACATGGTCTGTACGGTACAGACGTTTTATTCCAATACCGGAGATCGATGAGATCGTGGTACAGACATAGAGAAATTGTCTCTGGGTAGTGGGCATAGACAAGAGATAGACAAGAGATGGTAGTGGGTACAGACTGTACCAGAGAAATAGAGGGAATCCCTCTATGTCTCTGGTCTGTACTTACCTGGGATAGAGAGAGAGAGAGAGAAATCCATGGAGAAATCAACTTTATTGATTATATGATTATGAATCAAATGGCTATCGACCGCAGTCTTCCAGCCAGTTACATGGATTTCTATTTTACAAAAAATTTATTTAGTTTTAAAAGATGTTATTCTAAGGACATCAAATATTCAAATACTGGTAGTGCTGGTAATTTCGCCTTCGTTTCTCCATGGTAGTGGTGTATAAGTGAATCCACAATTCTTCTGTTGTTCTGGTTTGAGATGAATTTTTTGCCCAGTATATTAATTCTCTCCAATATCGGTTCTATATCCGCAGTGTCATACAAAAGTTGATTAGAAGGGTTGTGTAATGGGTTGTTGGGATTTCTTAGTTTAATTATTTTTCTTAGGCAAGTTCGTTCTGCTACTTCAATGTTTTTCAGCGTTATTTTTGCGGTGTTTATGAATGTTGTAAATCCATAGTCTAATAAGGGCCTGCATATCATCTTATATATTGTGCTTGCTGTCTTGTAGCTGATTCCAAGGTTTTTATAAGTGAGAGATCTAAAGTGTCCAGCTCTAGAGATGGCTGCTTTTTTTTGTGTTTTTATGTGTGCTTTGAAGTTAAGTTTGTTATCTATTTGTATGCCCAGGTATCCTTACCTGGGATATATATTCTTAATTTTCACTTTTCGACATAAGATCGCCACATGAGTGTTTATTTGACTGTTATTTACCCTTATATTCGCTTTTCATCAACTTTCAGGCCAGAAAACTGTCATGTCTCAGGAAAATAAGTTGACATTATGACAATTCATACATAGAATAATTATATAATTCTGTGAAAACGTACAAATACGATTAATTATTGAAATTTTGAAAAATCATATCTCCGAAAGTGTTAGCTTGTTAGAGTTAAAAATGATATCATTGGATTCTTATGGTAAAACTCCTTATTGAAAAAAATTTAATTTGGAATTTGTTACGTAAAAAAATTTTTTTTTTCCGTTACTCCGAAACCATCTGTCCGATTTTGCCCAATAACGAACTTAGCCGAGATATTTATCTCCCAAACCTACTCTGAAAATTTCAACTCTCTAGCTCTTTCCGTTCGAGAGTTATCGTGCCTACGGCCGGCCGGACAGAATGAATTTCGACCACGGATTCTTGATCAGTGAGCTTCGAACCAAATCGTTTAAGACCATTTTCATCGAAAAATTCGAAAATTACAGACATTTGGGCAAATTGATAAGCACTCAGTTCCGAGGAACTAGAGCGCCAAAAAAGGCTAAAGGAGCCTTGACGTGGGGTCAATCTGGTTTGGCGCGCGTGCTATAAACATTATTATGATTATACTGACCCTCCCAAGTCTTCCCCATGCAGATCCCTCAGAAACTCCTAGCAGCTTGTGTGACCAAGGAGAGTCAGTTGTGTTCATTGTTAATCTATCCTTATGCCAGATTAGACACAGCACTGTTAATTTATTATCCGAAAGTGAATGGTGTCCACTACCCTCTGGGTAGATCTCCGGCTCGTTCTATCCGCCGAGTTTGAAACCCTCATCATTCAATTCAAATTAGCCAACGTGGTCACGCTCGCCAAAGAGTACTGACTTGACGTCAGTGCTTTTTTATGTTTTTAATTAGCCACCTAATGGAATATAACATTTTTCTCATGACGTCATTCATTTTTACCGAATTTTTTTTAATTACCGCCACTATTTTTTTTGCTGCTTTATTGGACTTACCTAAATTATGGTGTGAAATTTTTTTTTTCAGAAAACAACACAAAAATAGTTATTTGCGATAACAATTTTTTACCAACATATATCATTTAGGTAAGTGCACCGTGTAAAAAACCACCAAAAAACAAACAGCTAGTTTAAAAATTGGTTCAAGCCCTGTGGACAGGAGCTTTTTGGCGCTCTTGTTCAAACAGATAAATTATATCTCCGAAAGTATTGGTTTCTAAGAGTTGGGAATTATATCAATGGATTCTTATGATAGAACTGCATCATGAAAGAAATTAAATTTAAAAAATTGTGTAATTTGAAAAACTGCTCCAAAAAATATCAATTAAAAAAAAAGAGCAACATGCAATGTTTAATGCTTCAAAAACTGTCATTTAATTTATTTATCAAAATTAAATGAGCAATCTGCAATGATTCAAAATCGTGGAATGGGTTGTTGCAACTTGGACTCGGTGCATAGTTTTCACAACTCGATATACCTAAGGAAAATATCATCGAAATGTCTAGAACGAGGCTGGAGACAATCATAGCAGATTGTCCATTTATTTCTGATATTTGAGTAGGTAGAGGCTGACGAACAAATTATTTTAATAGCTCAAAATATATTAATAAAATACTATCCTCTTTTCATAATTTAAAGTTTAACAGTTCATACCACTTACACATTCTTTTCTGTATTAAGGACCTTAACTCAAGAAAAAATGTTTGATACACAAATGTAGATCCATATTTCAGCATTTTTTTGCCAGCAAAATTGTGAAAATACTGTATATAGGAACATGTCTCACAACTTAAGGAAGTGAAAGAAAATATTAACCTCAGTGGTCAACGAACAGTAATTTCTTTTGATGATTCCATTATGTTCTTCTTTCCTATTGCCCTCATGAACTACATCATTAAAATGATACAATTCTAAATCTTCTGAAACATCATCCCCAATAATTATACATAAATTATTCAATATGTAATCATGCAGTCAATAGTATTTTCGGTTTGAAAACAGTCTTCTTTATATTCACAAATTCAAGAATCAGGTACTTGTTTTCCAACAGAAAATATTTTCAAACTACGAATTGACAAGTCTCTAATAGCTAGATAAGATGACATTTATGAACAGTGAACACAGACAGATTATGTGTTCACAATCTGTGAATACATAGAACTACGATGTATTAATGAAATTTTGAAAAATTATATCTCCGAAAGTATTAGCTTGTTAGAGTTGAAAATGATAACAATGGATTCTTATGATGAAACTGCATCTTGAAAAAAATTTAATTTGAAATTTGTAAAAATTTTTTTTTTTCGTTACTCCGAAACCATCTTGCCGATTCTACCCAATAACGAACTCAACCGAGATATTTATCACCCAAACCTACTCTGAAAATTTCAACTGCCTAGCTTTATCTGTTCGAGAGTTATTGTAGAAACAAAATTAAAAATTTTTTTACCACTTTACGGCAACCCGATCAATACAAGAATTCGCATGCATATGAAGGTCATTATTATACAATTTAATGATAAATTTCAGATAGATCGAGTGATCGGTTTCGTAAATATTCATAAAAAACCGTTTTTACTAAAAACGGCCATAACTCTGAAACCGCTTGATATTTACGCTCCAAACCTACCATGCAAATGTCAATCCTATAACTCCTTTCGTTCGAGAGTTCTCGTGTTAACTGTACTGGACAGAATCGATTTCGACCACGGATTCTTGATCAGTGAGTCGAACCAAATCGATTAAGACCATTTTCAGCCAAAAATTCGAAAATTACAGACATTTGGGCAAATTGATAAGCAATCTGTTCCGAGGAACAAGAGCGCCAAAAATATTATATCGCTGGTCGCAACAAGGCCACGTTACAATAAAAATAAAATTAGTGTTGTCTTCACCCCTCAGAAAATCCCGTTTTACCCCTTTGGGGTTAATTACCCTCAGATTGGGAACCGCTGATCTAGACATTCTAAATACCAGCTTGTCATTATTTCATTACCGAAAAAATCAGACCCACAAGAAGTTTTGTTGGAATCATTCTTCAAGAATTTGCCAAATAAATTTCTTCTAATGCCCCTACCAATAAACGGAAAAATAAAACAAAAGCTATGAAAAAATGGCACATATTATATTATGTACGAATTATACATTACATATAGTTTGATAATCATTTAAATGTCGCCTAATAATATATTCTAACTTAATCTTTCTTTTTTCATCACGCAATATCTTATTAATAATTTTTCATTTACAACAAATTGCAGTAATTGGATATTTCTTAATTATCTTCAAACATCAGTCATTCACTAACTTTTTAACCAGATTATTACACTTGAAACCATTCAATGGAATCTATATTTTTGATATCTTGCGTTTAATTGTATACAAAGCTGAAATATCCAAGAAATCACTGCAATTAAAACATTTTTTACAATCAGAAATTGTATCCTGAATTGTTAAATCATCCATTCAAAGGATGAAAATTACCAAATTTTAAATCTATTAGAAAAATATACTGTATAAAATGCTGAAATAATTTACATATTTAATAGATTATTAATTTTGTAATTTTCATGATATATAGTATGTCGACAAGAATATTTGCACCAATACTGAAAATTTATTCTAAGAAATAAATTTTTGATAAAGCTAGTTACTGATGAATTTCAGTAAATTAAGGTTTTTCCAGTTTTTAAAGTGGACTCAGGCTTGGGTACAACAAGAAAGTTTCAACAATATATACAACTTCTCACTGTCAGAATCAAAATATCCCATGCGCTAGTTCATATAGAAAATCAGAAAAACCTTTATAAGACTGGAGTTGATGTATTGAACATACTATCTCAAAAAAATGTCAGACAAACACTGCTGCCAAATTTATCTAATAAATTAGTGATTATTTATTATGTATCAGCTGCTGCTAGGCTGCCTGTGGAATGATCCTAACAAATAAAAAAAATTTGGTGTTGCATTGTAGATTGCCAACATTTTTATTTTTTGTCAAATATCGGAATAAAATTCTTTTTCTTGCTACAACTGCTTTGAAGTGAATTCGGCAGTGGAGAAATAGCTAAGAAAATATACGTGTAACAATTAGAACAAATATAAATTAATTCAACATGCCGCTATAATTGGAAAATATATAAATGTATATATATATATATATCCATATAAAATTAATTCTACCTTAAACTCATAAAAAATATGATTAAACGTTAACTTAAAAATTAGAACGTTCATGAATAGAGTAAACCATGCAGTTATAAGAAACACTGAAATCTGAATGGAAAATTTCTGCACTTATAATTAACTGTGATATATGGTAAAAAATCTACTTCTAACAAGTTTTCCAACCAAACACTGACATGTACAATTCTTTCATGAGAAAAAAATTCACAGAGAAATAAAACCGGGTATATATCACACATAACAACTGATTCACAAATTACTTTTTCAAGATAAAATATTATGGTTTGAAACAAACAGTTTCTCAGATGAGTGAATCATAAAAAGTTTTTGGTAGTGACCTTAAACACATTGCATAAGTATCAGGATGTTTCATTTCGTAAATATCTTCAATTAAATTAAATTTTTGGGGTAGTTGAGAATATTTCTTGAATTACTTGCATTTCAAAGTATATTTGAATCTGAAAACCACTGAAGATATGAGAAAATATGTTATATTTTTAGGAGATAAACATTAAGATTTTTGATACAATTAAATCATTTAAAAAACGAATTGAGTAAATATGCTGCCTGAAAAACTGTTCATCTCCAAGCCGAAATTATCAAAGATAGAAGTTGTCAACTTATAATCAACTTCTTTCCTTGAAATATTAGTATTTACTAAATCTATATTGCATATATATGTATATATATACAGGAGTTAGCAAATAAAATATGACTATAAATTTCAGATAAATATTTTATAATCTCCAATTTGAAATCTAGTAATAACTCTTGACAAAATCAAGACAGTAACAAAAAAGGTGAAATGAACATAATTCTGTGATGATTCCTTGGAAATTAAATGTCCTAAATGGTAGGTAAAATCCGAGATAATAAATAAGAGCCTCACATTTTTGGTCATGGTCAAATCAAAGTGAAAATTGTCGATTTGGTTTTCCAAAATAGAAAGGAGGGATCATGACATTCAGATATCAGCAGCATCCAGACACACTGAAGTAAAAAAAAATGGCAAACAGCCTATTTCCATCTAACATCGACAAAAGTTCATAGATTTCAATTTTCAGAATACTGGCGCACTAAATGATTGATTTTGTGTGTTGTTCGAATGAAATACAAAAAATCAATTTCAAAAAGCTGCACATAGAAGATAGGCATTTAAAACTTCATATTTATCAGTCGATATGTAAAATTATCTCTGAAAAACGATTGAAATACGACTTTGAACTAAAAATGGCACATTTTAGCAAACTTCCGATATATTGGACAAAAATACTTTGTAGAGATCGAATATAAATGGCAAAAATACAATGATCCATGTATCAAAACAAATGTTAAAGTTAGTCTCATCGACGATTTTTATTTGGCACAATTGTCAATGAAGTCACTTCCATTCGAACCACACACCACTTTTTATATCTAATTTGTCATTTTTAACCTCTCAGAATGATGATTATAAATTAAAAAAATTAAGTCAATATAATAAGTAAAAAAAATAAAGAGCGAAAAACGTAAACATAGGTACTTTTTGTATCACTACAGAATATCCTTAAAAAAATATAATATTGTTCATGAATGATGCTTGATGAAGAAATGATGGCCGTTTGTACGAGTGGGTATGTACAGGTGGCAACCCTGCCATTGCTTAAGTTACTAGCAATGCTATTGAGGCTGTCCTGGATTATGAGGCAAGTTGGTAGGAGGACCCTAAAAAAAATTCACTATACAGATAAGCGGATATTCAAGAGGAAGGTAAGGATTATTCTGTGAAAAGACAACCTACCGTTATTGTGGAGTAATGGGGTGTTGCCAACATGTGATGTGGAGGTCCAGGACCCAGTTTAGGACCATCCTCGGCCTTTTCTTCTTCTCTTCGTTTTAAGCATGCTGCCTTAGGATTCAGATTTCGTTCTGCAATGAGAATAAATTTGTAACAATTAAAGCATAATTTGAGATACGAAGTTATACTAGAATTATCAAGCCACTGAAAAATTTTGTGCAGTTTTGGCGCAGAGTGTGCCATGAATATTTCATTAGTTGTTGATTGATATCATGGGATTTCTGTAAACTACACAATGAATCCGTACACATTTGGTGATAGAGTTGTGTTCGGCAAACATTTAACCTAACTATAATGAACCATTACTTGATTGGTTTATAACTTCAAGTACCACACACTCTCAAGGTCCTTGCAACCACATGAGATTATATTGTGTGGAGGGCAGCAATCCGGAATAGTCCATTTTGGAAAGGGGTCAAACTATCATTGCAAACTTGCACTGTGAACAGCTTCAGCAAGTATAAGAAGCACTCATGCACAAAACAGTCTTTTTGATTGATTTAAAAGAAAGTGCTATTCTCGCATCATGATGGCGCACTTAGCTTGGAAACGTTACCACACCATGCATATTTTCCAGACATTTCACTAATTGATTATTATCTTCCTGACATTGAAGGCGCTTTTAATGCATCGCTCACGACCTCGCTATGTGAAGCGGCTAGGACAGGGGAGCATCGGACCTCATTGTGAAATGGATAAGATCCATGTCGAATAACAGACTCATCTCCACCTCCCTGTGTGGGGATGTAGTGAAGTGAGATTCATGACCGGGAGCGACTGCCCACGGGGAGGAGTGCTCTCCCCTCTGCTATGGTATCTCCTGGTGGATGATCTACTGGCCATAATAGACTCGCTGGATATATATATGTCCAAGCGTCCGCCGAGAGTGTCTGATTCCTGCAGGCTGAAGTGGAGGCCAAAGAGACAATGAGCATGCGGTCTGACGTATCTATAACCAAAACCTACACAGAGTGCCCTACCGAGTCGTCTTTCCCAGAATATACGATTGGACCATCTCTGGGATCCCACTGCTTCAGGGTTCCTGTTGGTTCAAAGATGGCTCCACTACCACCTACGGGGTGGCAGCTGGGCTCAGCGAGTTGCAAAATTGCTTAGGGTGAATCCATCAGCCTGAGTAGTTTTGCGACTTCTTTCAAGCAGAAATTTTCGTCATTGATCACTGCGCGAAGCTCTTGAGAACGGATGGGTCTGCAGATCAAACAAGATCCTAGCATCTATCTTGGCTATCTAGCCAAGCCGCCCTAAAGGCCTTGACTTAATACAACTACAAGTCCCTGCTTGTGCAGAACTGTCGGAACATACTTGTGTAACTGGGAGAGCGTTGCAGGCTGCAGCTCATATGAGTTCCGGGCCACTCGGGCATACAGGGTAATGAGGTGGCGGATTCATTAGCAGCACGAGTGGCTTCCACGGGGCTCATTGGATCTGAACCAGCCTGTGGCATCACTCTCAAGGCAGCAGGGTGGGAGAACCAGATGGTTGAACCAGGTCCAGGTAATCTGGCGCAGAATACCTGGACACAGACATGATCGCTCAACAACTATTGGCCCATCAGCTGAAAGAGCCAGACAATGGCTGCCAGATTCTCTAGGGAAGACCTGAGAATTCTAACCGCTGTATACACGGGTAACTGTGGCCTCAGGAAACACCTTAGTACGCTGGGGTTGACTGAGGACTCTAGTGCAGATTATGCCTGGAGGACGACGAGTCTATCCAAAACATCATGTGTGACTGTTCCACTGGGGACAGAATCAGATTTGAGGAGCTAGGAGTCCACAAACTGAGACTGAGGGAACTAGACAAGTTCTCACCCGCCAGACTCATATCCCTTATAAATAAGCTTGAGCTTGTGGGTGAAGTATAGATTTAGGTGTCCCACAATAGAAAGATTGGTCATCGACTGTGATGGTAATTACTTTGATGAATAATAGAGTATACAATTTTTATTTAAATATGTATATATTTATCGCCTGATACATGGTGTAGCTAGCAAGGGAAGTGGTTATTCTCGAATTTATATGTTATAGATATAAAAGTGAACTTGTAGATAAGGCACATCATGTATTCGTTTGGATTGGTACTGTATTATTACTTGATATTGATATGAATTATGTTAATGATGATATGAGTAGTTGGCTTGAGATGCAGAAGGTGGAAGATTAATGGAAACTTAAAAATCATATTAGCTCCTCATCCCTGTGCAAATTTCAAGTTTAAATTGATTAGATGCTGTGGTAATATTCCCTTCTGTATGTTTTAATTCAATTCAGAAATCACTAATTAATGGAAAGTTTGGTGAATATTTTCGAATGGAAATTCTTTCACTCTCAAGAATAACCACCATCCACACCAACATGTTCGTACATTTTAGTTGTCAATCACAATGAACGTTTATTAGAAACACATTCATCATATTTCATCCAATTACCTAATAAAGCAAAATGTTGACTTACCTCTGACTTGCTGCTCTAGAGTCATTATGACTTCAACAGCCATATTAAGTATACCAAGCTTAGTTTGTGGCTTGTCCGTCTTCAGATGTGCCATACACATCCTACCCAATTCTTTTAAAGCTTCATTTATATCCCGAATACGTATTCTAAAATGAACACAGGAGAATTAAAACAATATTTTCAAGAATACAATTATGTTGATATTACATGTGAATGGATTGAGTTACAACACTGAATATAATTTTGTCAACAAAAATCCAAATGTGGAAGTGGAAGGACAACAATTCTTAATAGAAAAACTTGATTTCCATATACAGATAAGAGGACACTATAACATTTCAAATATTAAACCCATATCCACTAACATTCCAGACTTAAGGATAATAGTAAAATATTCCTATTTTATACATATTATTTCAATGAATTATTTATTTATATAGCTTCAGTACAGGGTTCTTTCTAATTTCATTAGAGTAGGGTAATCTACGAGCATGAAAAGCTATAGGTTGAATGGTGATAAATCAATTAATTACCAATGTACTTCTTTAATCGATAATGGAACAAAAATAACAGATTAAGTACTGATCTTTGGACCAGGTATGGGCGAATGTTTTATACTATCAAGTGAAATCTACATACTTTGAAATGTGAACTGAAAATTTCATGAGGTGGTTAAAAAAAATGTTGTTTTTTGTTAGATTATTGAGGTTCATTATTCGAAAATAATAAACCAAAAAGCAAGGTAATTAAAAAATGATTAACATATGTTGCTGTTTCATTCCTAATATCGACACTTTTAATACATTAAAAAACTCGGAAGAATAATTTTTTACGAATACATAAAATTTGTTGGGACCTTGTTTTTACAGAACCTACAATGGTACCTACAATACACTTTATGGCATTCCCTTTTATAGTTGCGGTGTTATTTTTCTCCCAGTCGACGACTTCAATTAAGGATTCAGTGATAACAACCAGCACTAAAAAGCTATTGTCTTTTGTATTGATAAATTTCAGTGGAGTATCTAAAGATCTATGAAAACCTCAAACTATTGTTTAAAATGCGTATATTGTTTGAGTTAATTTCATAATCTGAAAACATGAATGTGTAGGGACAATACAAATATTTCATATGAGACATCAATGTCCCTAAAGATTTTTAAGATTATATAGCGAGTGACAAGAGTTACATGCTATATAAGTAACTCTTGTCATATATGGCCCTAAACAACTTGGTGGGACTACAAGGAGACTGCTCTAGTGGCCTTTCTGGACATCGAGGGTGCTTTTAATGCACCGCTCACGAACACGCTCTGTGAAGCGGCGCGGGCCAGGGGAGTATAAGACCTCATTGTGGAATGGATAAGATCCATGTTGACTAACAGACTCATCTCCACGTCCCTGTGTGGGGACATAGTGAGATTTGTAGCCAGGAGAGGCTGTCCACAGGGAGGAGTACTCTCCCCCTGCTGTGGTCTCTGCTGGTGGACGATTTACTGGCCATAATAGGTACGCTGGATATACAGGGTGAGTCTTTGACCACTGCATTAATTTTAACCAATGATTCCTCTCATCAAATGAAACACTTTTTTCGTTTAACATTTTTCCAAATTCAGCTCAGGTAAAAAGATACAGGCTGTTGAAATTTTGAAAAAAAATTCAGTTTTTATTTTGTAGCTTTGACATCCTTTTTTCGAATAAAATGAATGTTGGCGTAAAGTTTCCTATAACTATGATACATATTTTCCAAATATTAGTTATTTTCTACTTCTACTGGTTTTCTAGTTATGGACTCGTGGATTCATAAAACTAAACGAAATTAGCATAAAAAACGCATATAAAGTTTTTTTTGAGTCATTTCAAGAATATTCCATCGTTTTAGAACATTAAATTATTCTTCATCATTTCTCCTTAAACGCACCGTTTTCGAGATATTCTTCATTGAATGTTTTAAAATGGATAACTCCAGAAATTTCACTACTTTTATGGATCCGTCCCTGAGCGTTGGAATCCCGAATCAAGCTGTAAACCACGTTACCATGCCTTATTCTCGTCCGTCAACAATGTCATAGATAATTTATATGCGGGAGTGTATTAGCACATTGTGAAATCTTTAAACGCTTGTAACTTTTTACCTGAGCCGAATCTGGAAAAATGGTAAATGAAAAAAGTGTTTCATTTGATGAGAGGAATCTTTGGTTAAAATTAATGCAGTGGTCAAAGACTCACCCTGTATATGTCCAAGCATAAGCCGACGACATAGTCATTATGGCCACGGGCCGGAATGACTCAGTCCTGGTCGAGAGCCTATCAGAGGCACTAACAGCAACACAAGGCTGATGTGAGGGGGAGCAGTTAAACGTGAACCCTCGAAAGACCTTGATTGTGTCATTCACTAGAAAGAGGAAGGGGAGCAGTTAAACGTGAACCTTCGAAAGACCTTGATTGTGTCATTCACTAGAAAGAGGAAGGGGAGCAGTTAAACGTGAAACCTCGAAAGACCTTGATTGTGTCATTCACTAGAAAGAGGAAACTTAATATAGATTTCATCACTATGAATGGAATTGACATCCTTTTTGCGGATGAGATGCGATCGGCTACGTGCCTAGTTCTCTGCAGGCTGAATTGGAGGCCAACGAGATAAAGGGCATGCGATCGGACGTATCTAAAACCAGAACCTACACAGAGTGGCCCTACCGAGTCGTTTTCCCCAGCAGAGACGACTGGGCCGTCTCTGAGACCCGACTGCTTGAGGGTCCCTGCTGGTTCACAGATGGTTCCGCTACCACCCAAGGGGTGGGAGCGGGAATCAGCGGTTGCAGAATTGCTAGGGGTGAATCCATCAGCCTGGGTAGTTTTGCGACTGTCTTTCAAGCAGAAATTCTCGCCATTGATCACTGTGCGAAGCTCATACATGAGAAAGGTTGGTCTCACGGATCAATCAACATCCTATCGGATAGCCAAGCTGCCTTGAAGGCCTTTACTTCATACAACTGCAAATCCTTGCTTGTGCAGGATTGCCGGACCACACTCGCTGAACTTGGAAGGCGCTGCAGGCTGCAGCTCTTGTGGGTCCCGGGCCACTCGGGCATAAAGGGTAATGAGATGGCGGACTCATTGGCGGCACGGGGGGCTTCCTCATTGGACCTGAACCGGCCTGCGGTATCTTTCTCAGAGTAGCGGCAAAGGAAAACAACAGATGGCTGGACCAAAAGGTTCAAGAAATCTGGAGCAGCATACCTGGACACAGACATGCTCGCTCAACAATTACTGGCCCATCAGCTGAAAGAGCCAGAAAATGGCTAAAATTCTAGGGTAGACCTGCGAATCCTTACAGCTGTATACACGGGCCATTGTGGCCTCAGGAAACACCTCAATACGCTGGGGTTCACTGAGGACGACGAGTCTATCGAACACATCATGTGCGACTGCCCCGCTGGGGACAGGATTAGATTGGAGGAACTAGGAGTCCACAAACTGACACTGATATCGTCATAGTATAGATTATATGCTACAGGTGTGCCACAATAGACCGATTGGTCGCAGTGGAGGGGCGGGTTTCGTCTGCCCAGCACAACCCATATAATAATAACCTACACGAGCGGCCAGTTTTATGGGACAAAAACATGCAAACTGACAAGGATAGAACTCTCCCTAAGAACGCTTGGGTGGAAGTTTGCAAGGAGTTGAACGAGGGGTTTGAACAGAGTGAAAGATGTGTTGGTAACGTTGAATTGAATTCTTAATTTTTTAAGTAGGGCATCGAATGTAGGGATTCTCATCCAGAAGTAATTAAAAAACTTCTACTCGTCTTCTGTTCGTTTCGTGCACAGTACGACAAATGCCCCAAACTCGTTTCTTTGCATATTTATTCGATGAACCCAATGAACTATTTATTTCGGGGGATATAAGTCAAATGCCATGTCATGTTTGGCGCTCTCTTTCCTCGGAGCAGAGTGCTTATCAATTTGCCGTAATGTCCGTAATTTTGGAATTTTTGGATGAAAATAATCTTAAACGATTTGGTTCGACTCACTGATCAAGAATTCGTGGTCAGAATCGATTCTGTCCGGCCGGCCGACCGTTAACACGATAAGTTTCGAACGGAATGTGCTAGGCAGTTGAAATGTTTAGAGTAGGTTTGGGACATAAATATCTCGGTTAAGTTCGTTATTGGGCAAAATCGGCCAGATGGTTTCGGTGTAAAGAAAAAAAAATATTTTTTTTTACATTACAAATTTCGAATTCAATTTTTTAAAGATGCAGTTATACCATAATAATCCATTGATATCATTTTCAACTCTAACAAGCTAATACTTTCGGAGATATGATTTTTCAAAATTTTTATATTAAATCGTAACTCTATGATTCCACAGAATGCTGTATCGAACATTAACGACCGTATCTATGAATGTCATCTGTATTCATACATTTCATCATTATCATCTCATCTACAGAAAAGAGCTATTAGTGTTCTGTGGATAAGAGACATGTCAAACAAAGTATGATTGAATGCAGAATGACCAACGGAATAACCTCAGCAGATCTTGTATAATATATATGATGATGAAGGAAATATATACTTTGGTAAATAAAAAAAATTGGGCCCAGAATATCTCCAGTTGAAACAAAACTAGAATATTGGCTAAGTTTCAATTGATATAATATAATTTTCAAAGTAGATTCGAGGAATGTATATCTCGGATAAGTTAGTTATTGGGTAGAATTGATCTGATGAATTTGGATTAATAATTTTTGGTAGTCTTGTTGAATTTAAATTCTTTTATGATATTTGATGATGAAGTTCTATGATATGAATCCATTGACATCATTCCCAACTCCGAGAAACCAATACTTTCGGATTTGTCAAAGTTTGAACAAGAGCGCCAAAGCTCCTGTCCACAGGGCTTTTCCACATTTTTGAGAGTGATGTACAATAATCTGTTATTTTTGCATCGAGCTGTTCAACAGAATGAACAGATTACCTGTCGCTTTTCATGGTACGCATAAGTATTGGGAAAATAAAAAAAAAATTGTTGAATGAAACACTTGAGTGACTATAGGCCAAATACACATGAATGAAAATAATCTAATAAAAGAATCGCACCTTTCTCTGGCGTTATTGGCTTGCCGCCTTTCTTTTTCCCTAAGAGCTTTTATATCTGGATCTAAGTCTCCCTCCTCAGTCTCATCAGCGCTGGAACAACTGATTGATTTCTCCGTAAGTTTCAATTGTACACAGACTTGGACGACCCCCAAAACGATACATGAGAAAGACGCGTAGGCCTTTACGTTAATTGAAAAAATAAAATGAGGCATATGTCTTCAGAGAGGAGGACTTGCTACTTGGAAAGTACAGGCCCATACTCAAGAGTGTTTCAATAAAAAGGGGTGCGGAAGTGGCGAATTTCGGAGGACAAACCCCCGGTCTTGAGTCACATAACTGATATTTCAAAGATGGATGTTTGACTTTTAAAACACAGGGTGTTTTCAAAAGTGATATATATTTTTTTACAATAGGTAGAACTAGTGAAATTGAATCCATTTTTCTCCTGCCAAGCTACATGTGTAAAGTAGTATTTCCATTTAAAATCTTCTGCAATTCCCCAGGCCCGTGTGGGGGTTCCCCCTCAAATGGTTCGAGGTATATCGAACAACTGACAACCCCAGCGAATCTGCTTCTTCTTAATAAATGGATAGAGAAACATTGCAGCAAGAGAAAGTAAATGCATATACTCCATTCACTTTTATAAAGTTTCCCGGTTGGCCATGATTTAGGTCTATCACGTTTTTGTAACAAACACACAGGCAGGTTGGCACTGCTGAAATATAGTCAAGGTCAAAACAATTCGCCGAGACGTTGCCAATTTCTACTCTCAACATAACATAATCTTCGAATAATAAAGAACCCTTCGCTTTGAAATTGAAAATGCGGAAAGTAGTTTTGAAGAAGTAGAAGTGCTATACAGAACCGAAATCTGCAATAGGAAAACTTAATTCTGACATGTTGAACTCTCGAATGAAATTACTTAGTTTCCTATCATTATATTTTATTGAGGTGAGAATGACTCGGGTTTCGTAGTACTACTACATTTTGAAACTGGTGTATTTCAAGTTGTGCAACAAGGTATTTAAACGCCTTCTTGAGAAAAGTCGGGAATTCCATAGGTACGTCTGTTCGTTTAGAAGTTGTCCTGCCGGGTTATTCAGGTACTTTTATTATTTTTTCATATGAACTATCACAAAGTAACGGACTACTCTATCCATTATTTTTCAAAAAAATTCCAACACTTGATTCTTGATTTCCATACAAGAAAATAGCATAATTGAATCTTCCAACCAGTTTATATACGTGAAATATTTCCAGTAACAGCAGAGGAAAAATGTTCTTCTACAGTCGCCAGGACTGTGGAATTATTGAATTCACATAATATCTTCTCAAATTCATTATTTTTCCTAATTAAATTCACATTATGAAAATACGTGGTTACTACGACTTCTTTGTAGAGAGGACAACGTTGCTAAGTTATCTGACAGGAAAATTACTATAACCTAACATTTTCAAAATATACATGGTGAAATGTGTCAAATTTTCATGGCCAACCGGGAGACTTTATAAATGTGAATGGAGTATACTTATCAACATGTTAAAAACGTTTAAAGTATTGATATATATATGGGTGCCCCCCCAGAGCTGTGCCGTGCACTGAATAAAAGTGCTTCAAGTCCTAAGCACTCAATAAAAATGCTCCCGAGCCTTGAGCACAAATCCCCGCGTTTTCACAAAATGCTTGCGATTACTAAGTACTTTATAAAAGTAATTCGATTTTTCGAGCACTAAGCACTTTTAGAAAATTGTTGGAAAGGAGGATATTTACTCCGAATTTTTATATAAAATTTTATTCAATTGAAGAAACCTGTAAACTACCAAACTTGCAATCCTCATATGCTTTGATTAGGGAAGAGAGGGGATACCAAAACTTTGACAGACTTTGACAGTTTGGAGGACACCAAACGATGTGGTGACGATCTGCAGAAATTGGATAGCATTATTTTCTATTATGATTGTAATCATAAGCAATTTAGCATTGTAGATCAGATGGAAATTTAAATATCGTCGGCGACACCGCAAAACCAAGTAACTGACAAAAATTAAAAAATGAGATTTCGGAGGTAATTATCTGATTGCATTTGTGGGTACGGGTGTGCAAATTCTTTTCAAAAAGTATACAGACACTGAGATAATCAATATCAAGTGGTTTGTAACTATTTTGGATTTAATCTATTTCACCAATCCAAAATTATGAAGTTTTTAGTGCCTCCTGAAAATGTTGGTTTCGGCAGTTACTTGGTATTGCGGCGTTGCCGACGCTATGATCCATATGCTTTGATACTGAATAATTTTCAGGAGTTTGTAATATTCACATATCCAGGTCCAATTACATGAATCAATAACCAACAACTGGTAATTGCAAGTTCCATTCATGACTCGATTGATCACCTTGGTACATATTAACTCCTCCGACCACAGCGCGTCAGCGTCTTTTCTTGTTACCAGATTTCAGAAAGGCTTAGTGCTTAGTAATCCTCGGAAGTGCTCAGAAACACTTAAGGGATAACTAAGTACTAAGCCTTTTCATGAAGTGCTTGAATTACTAAGCAGTAAGCAAACGTTTTAAAGGGAGCACAAAAAGGCTTCAAGTACATTCACAAGCAGTAAGCACAATACTTTGGCTCAGCTGTGGTGCCCCCCATGTTACCTCGAATAACTGGGATTCTACTGTATATTCATTCTGTTGACAAAAAATCAAGTTGAAGAAATTATTCCTTCTGGGTGTATCACAATATTATATTTACAGTAGTGCGCGAGATATGCAGAATAATCTATTTAATCTTTGAATAACAGTAATAGGACCGATTGTATCACTGACTTTCGAACTTCTCTACAGTAGATTTCTGGCAAAATAGATCATTTTGTCGAGTTCTACCTACTGTTAAACAAAAGAGCCACCTTTAAAAATCCCACATGCACAGTCCACCCTCAATTCGATGAGTCAATTCCTTAATCCGCCAGTGGGTACAGATAAATATTGGCAAAACAAGAACTACAACATGCTGGCCGAATTCTTCAAGCACAAATGTTAAAATTTCCGAAAACAGTAACATTTGTTTATCTGAATATGGGCCTTGGTGTGGGATTGTGAAAAGGAACGAAGCAAAATAAATTCACATGTTTCAACAAGTTTTGCAATGTATATGTTAGTAGCCAAACCCGATTTCAGGTCCAAACCGGTTTATCCGAGTCAGGATAAACTAATTTAGCCTAGGACAAACTAGTTTGACTTAATTAGGCTAAACTAGTTCGGTCTAGGCTGAACTGATTTTGAATTATTATTCAATTCAATTATGCTTGAAATTGGAAGGCACTAAATTAGAGGAGCAATATTTATTTGAAATGAAATAAATAAAAATAATATTCACCTAACCTAGCCGAACCTAGGCGGAACTTATTCTTGAAATTGAAAGGCAATAAATTAGATCAAAATCAGTTAGGCCTAGGTCGAACTAGTTAAGCCAAAGTAGTTTATCCTAGGCTAAACTAGTTTATACTGACACACTTAAGGGATATTTCCTTGAGCTTACCACACCTAACCATAGTTAACTACACAAATTTCTTCGCCGCGTGGTTAGACCTGACGTCAAAGTTGGCGCCGTTTTAGGTTATGATATTTTGAGGCTTATAAATTATAAAACAGTATATCTTGTTATCTAGGCATTAATCATGTATCCTATAATGATATTTCGATTCAACAAGTTATCGATGTTCTCCATATCCACAATTAGACCAAGTACGGTGTTTTGATTCATTTCGAATGCTACTAAGCGAGGTATCTTGTATAAATATTATAATTATAAATTGTTATAATCATGACATCAAATGTCAACAATAGCAATACCCTTAAACTGAAATATCATACGTCATATCACAATGTTACCATAACGTAATCAAGTTATCTAACTACACCGTTGTGGTTAGCTCAAGGAAATATCCCTTTGGTTAGACAGGTTTGGCCAGTTGCATATATGTATGTATATGATTAACAAAATCTACACTATATGCCTTCTTTGACTATTTCATAAATTTCAGTGTCAATCGTAGGAAAAATATTTTTCAACGCAGAATTCTATTTCAATATTTTCACTAAATTATCCCTAAAATATCCCTTTGGATAGACAGGTTTGGCCGGTAGCATATATATATATATATATATATGTATTTATATGATTAACAAAATCTACACTATATGCCTTCTTCGACTATTTCATAAATTTCAGTATCAATCGTAGGAAAAATTTCTTTCAACGCTGAATTCGATTTCATTATTTTCACTAAATTATCTTCAATTTCAGTGTTCTCGTTACACTGCGAAATCATATTAAAGATGATACGAATTTTTAATATTCGTTCACTCGATTGTCATCACAAATAACAATTTTTAATCACAAAATACAAGATAATCCGCCGTATTCACAAAGTATTCAATCTGCGTTAAGTCCTAACTGAGGTCTTCAGTTAAGGATAAATTTCACTGTTTCACGATAATTTTCACGTTAACTGAGGTTGCGATTCAAATTTATGCTTAACTGACCTCAGTTAGGACTTACCGGAGATTGAATGCTTTATAAATACGGCGGATCAAGTGATAACAAAACCAGAAGACTACTCTTACTCATTCAAACATATTTTCAAATTCAAACCTTATTCAAGCTTCATATAGTTGGTCAAAGGTTATTCTAATTATGTTTGTTATATAATCTGTTTCTTAATTTTTTTGCTTTAATGATTAGATATTGGTTGATAGAATTTGTATTATTCATTCGGTGACAATATAAAAAGATATTATTGTAAGGTTATTACAGAATTTTCTGATGAAAATAATCAGTTGAAAATATGTGGATGCAAGCAACAGAAGTTTTAAGGCTCTTCAATTGATTCGGTAACCATAAAGGAATTTGTCTAACGAACTTTATGACAACAGAAATGAGACAACACCGGTTTCCACTGAAACCAATGATGTATTTACCTTGAATGGGTTGCATATTATGTGCCTTACTCGGCAATATATACCTATGAAAATCAATAAACCTTAGACACACAATGTGACAACGCAGGACTCAAACCTGTTTTATTGTAGACAATATGACTACTTGCTACACCTGAACACAATTGTAATCACAAGCTCAATTATTAAATCGCACGTGAAAGTAATCACATGAATTTCGGAATATATTCAAATTTACTTATTTAAAATCTTTATTTTTCAATGGCAAAAACTTTAGAATTGCAAAAAATATTTTGAATTCCCTCTTGAAATTTTCAGTTCACGTTTTCAAAGTACATACATTCATTTCTGCTAAACTACCCAAGAAAATTTAAAAAACTTGATAAAAAAATCTCTTTTTATCGCCAGATCACATTCCAAGCTCTTCATATACGTCAGTTCACTCCAAGCGCCAAATGGGGAGCGGAAAATATGGTACATATTTCTGAACTAATCAATATGCCAAATAAAATTCGGAATAATTTAACATTTCTTATGCTGAAACCCGTTTTTTAGATAATAAGTATTGTATGTAATGAAGATACGTAAATATTGGGATGAAAAATCAAATATTTTAATTTGCTTACTAACATTTTTCTACAAACGTCAAATAAAAAACAAATTTAGCAAAATAATCGGGCGTTTATAGAATCAATTGTAGTGATTGCTGCTTATGTTGGACTAACAGACAGAAATTTGGGATCAAGATTAAGAGAGCATTCCCAACAGATAAAATAAATAGTCGATGGTTTTTAAAAATAATGAGACTGAAAAAGCATCATATACAGGGTCCGAGGCAGCCACACCGACACAGGCAACAAGGTAATAGGGCACCATTAGGATGTCACACTTGTTGTTGAACTGTCCTCTGGGTCTTCTGATGGAAGTAAGGGAGGGTTTAAGCCAGGGGTGAGTTTCCTTATTTTGCAAATATTTTAGAGACCACTTGAGATAGAGCATTTGACGGTTTGAGTAAGCGGCTTGAGTACTTTGAAACCCTCGTGAAATACGTTTTTGTAACCCCCACTAAAACGAATTGTACGGGTGGAGGTACTTTTCAAAATAAATGATTATTTTTCCACAGTAACGTAATAATAATAAATTAGATTCCAAAACAGCGAACACACAACATTTTCGGTAGAGTGGTAGAGCACTACATACAGATCGGCGTTTTCCAGCTCACCATTACCATATTGATTTTTTTTCTCTTACGAGTGTCGTTAGGGACCATAGTCTCCATATTTTCAAAAAAGGATAGTCATCTCACAACTTTTAAAAATTTTTTTCAAATGTGATACATTGTTATTTTTGAATTCTACGACAAATTATAACGCAAGTTTGTGAGGATAATTTTTTTTATTTAAGCAGCCGTTTTTGATTTATTCTTTAGGCAAATAGGCTTGTAAAAATAACAAAATATCATGGAGAAATCAAAAACGGCTGCTGAAATAAAAAAAGTTTTTGTAACCACTTGAACCCCAAGTGTCAACGATACACCGAATGAAAGCTAAAGGATCGCGGTTTTGGATAGTAATTTATTATTATTACGTTATCGTGGAAAAAAAATCATTTATTTTAAAAAGTACCCCCACTGTCAACCATTTGTTTTATTGGTAGTTACAAAAACTTATTTCACCAGGGTTTCAAAGTACTTGAGCTGCTTACTCAAACCGTCAAATTTCATTGCTGCTGTATCTCAACTGGTCTCTAAAATATTTGCAAAATACGGAAACTCACGCCTGGGTTAAACCATCAATAACTTCTATCAGAAGACCCGGAGGACAGTTTAACAACAGGAAGTCTGAAACCCTCATGGTAGCCTATCACCTACTTGCATAAACATCTTAAAAATTCTCCGTAAATACCACAAGGAAATTGCGGTAGTGCTTGAAAATAAACAAGGTCCATACATATCCAAATCTAATAACATTCAATAGTCAATTAGAATTTAATCACCCCGCTGACCACGACATTAGGTAATACGCCTGTATATTTCCCTTCTACTTGTAGTAATCTTGACACTTGACAGAGATTTTGAAATTGAAATAATTTAAAATTTTAAAAATAGGTATTTCATTCTTCATCCCAGTATTTAGTACCGGGTATTTTGTCTTTATCGATAAAAAATCAATAAAGAAGTTTTTATGAAGTCCTGTCAAATAATTATCAAAAGGAACAGAAAACACTTGTCTCAAGTTTCACAAGGTATTTGTGGTTGACATATTATCGTCAAAAAAACACCGGAGACACAAAATATGTATAATAAATCCAAATTTATTCTATTAGTAGAAGATCCGAACCTGAATCGACCTTCACCAAGCTGATAATAGAATGAAACATATTTTATAATAAATTTAGTATATTAGATAATATACTAAAAATGGGTTTGCTGAAAAAATCCTGGATAGTCTGTCCAGGATTTTTAATTATTTTTTAAAAAATTATTTTCAATTGAATTTTGCAACATCAAGATAATAAGAAAATTTTTATACTGACTTATAGTATAAAACGTATAGAATGTGCAGCCGTTGAGTTGCCTATTATTTACCTGGACGAACTACTGGGTTGCCAGGTACAAACAGGTATGTCGATGGCAGTTACTTCCACTTGAACGGATAATAGAAAACAATTAATATCATGATAAGCGCTGTTTTATTGCGAACACATCGATATAGGGTTGTCTGCAAAATTTTTGGTCCTTATAGGGGTTTGCGAATTTTAGATATTTAAATTTCAACGCGAGTGGAAATGTGTGACAGAGAGATCCGAGGTAAGTATACCATGTAATAATAAAGGACCCAACATTGCAGTCACACCTGATGGGACAATATATGTAAATTCTATGTGGCTTAATGCAACTGATTCTATATGTGCGAAGTTAAACCCTGAAAACTATGGTTGGCATTTGGATGATTCTTCAAAACCAACAGGTTTTATCGGAGATCAAACTCCTTTTAAAATCCAAGACATTGTCGAAATGGAAGAAAATGAGAACGAATGTAATGAATCACATGAATTCGAGAGTCTCAATTACACGTCTGATGAATCAGATATGGAATAGAAAATAATTATCAGAATATATTTTTCACATTATTTTTGTATTTATGCTGTTTTGAATTAAAATTTAAACGCAATATAAGATCTTTAGTCTATTTTTTTGGTTATTTTTTTATTTGAATTTTGGCCTATCCACTTTGTTTCTCCAGAAAGAGCATACAAAAAATTTTCAAAGAAAGTAATTAATATTTTTATTATTTATGTTATCATATTTTGGGGTACAAAAACGTTTCTACTATAGATATCTTATTATAGTTCTGTCAATATATATGCAGATTGATTTAATTGATGTTGTATTGTTTCATAATTTAGTATTATATTAGATTATTATGTATTTAATAAATTAACTCAAATGTCAGTTGCTCCAAAATAACGCTCACTGTTTACTACAGTATAAATACCGAGCATGCGCACTTTCTTATATTTAAGGTCCCATCAGGTGCGACTGCAATGTTGGGTCCTTTATTATTACAAGGTATACTTACCTCGGATCTCTCTGTCACACATTTCCACTCGCGTTGAAATTTAAATTTTTAAAATTCGCTAACCCCTATAAGGACCAAAAATTTTGCAGACAAACCCATATCGACTTGTTCGCAATAAAACAGCTCTTATACTGATATATATTTTTTTCTATTATACGATCAAGTGTAAGTAACTGCCATCGACATACCTGTTTGTACCTGGCAACCCAGTAGTTCGTTCAGGTAAATAATAGGCAACTTAACGGCTGCACATCCTCTACGTTCTATACTCTAAGTCAGTATAAAATTTTCTTATTATCTTGATGTTGCAATATTAAATTGAAAATCATTTTTTAAAAAATAATTAGAAACAGTCTGTCCAGGATTTTTTCAGCCAACCCATTCTTAGCATATTTTCTAATATACAAAATTTATTATAAAATATGTTTCATTCTATTACCAGCTCGGTGAAGGTCGATTTAGGTTCGGATCTTAGACTATATCACCTTCAAAGAACGCCCCTTCCAAAATCTATCTATCAACAGATAACCTAATCATCGATCAAAAGTTATTCAATCAACTAGCTTATTAATGATAGTGATTTATGATCGAGATGTTTGAACGTCTACATGTTTGAGGGCGGACTATAATTTTGCCTTAACGCCGACAGGTCGGTGCTACGAGAACTTTCGAATGGAAACCTATTTTTTTCTTTTAATTTTCACAGCCTGTATCTGAGTTGGTAAGGGAAAAATGTGTTTCATTTGATGAGAAGAATCTAAGGTGTACAACTTAAAGACTCTCCTGTATATTAATCTGTGTTGTGAAGAAAAATTGTCAAAAAATGTTTTTTTATACCGTTATTATTTTCCTTAATGTCTTCTTTCGAACGAGTGTCTTGAAGTTGTAACTTGAGTTTTAGAAAGGTAAAAAGGTCAGCCAAAGCCATATCAGGAGAATACGGTGGTGTGAGCGAATTTGTACGCGTTTTTGATAAAATGGATTTACTACAAGCCTTATGTAACATTTTGAGCAGCTTCGGCACACGAAATTCCATTTGCAATGCATAATTTAAGACAGATTCTTTATTCGATATTTATATCCATTGTAAACGTCGCAAAACACACTTGAGATGAACTGACAAAATGGAGTATTATAAAAAAACTAAATGGCAGATAACGCTTAAACTCCGCGTGGGTGTGAAGGCAGCTGTCAACTTAGCGACAAATAGAATTTTGTACAATTCCTTTGAGTCGGCTTTTTAAATGATCACTTTCCGGTACTTTCTTGACAGTATGTATGTATTAGATTCGAATGTTTTCTTTTCCTTTATGATTATTATTGAAAATGTATCACCAGAAATCAGTGTCAATCTTATTGAATGGTGGCTTGTGCCTTAATCTTCACAAACAATCAAATGACAACTAAATCTACCCTTTCTTGGAAGGTTCTAGCAGGAATAAGCGAAGAAATATTTTTATGATAGACTCCGCTTGATTTACAACCGGCAATCGCTCAAAATGTTTAGCACTCGTTAATTTTCAGCTTTGTTAGAAACGGGGAAAGGTTAGGGAATGGGGTATTTACGTACCGCTCACGGACATTGTTGGCCTGCCTACGCTCTTTTTCACGTACTGCCTTGTTGCTGGGGTCGTCAATTTCTTCTTCTTCAGTGTTACTACTTTGATAAGATTTTTCGTTATTTAAACTTCAAAAACAGTACATACAAAAGATGCAACCAATATAAACCAAAAATGGTTCATCCAGATTATTGTCAAAAATATTATTATACTTACTACCTCCTCGATCTTTTGGAAGTTTTGGATTGGGGGCCACTAGTTGAATTTGGTTGTACTACACTTTCTATGGAGCTTGATGGTTTAGTGTCGCTATCTGGAGGTTCCTTGCGTTTCTCTGAAAAAAAAAATTTCATTAACCAAAATACTCTTACGTAAAGCTAAAATAACTATAATACTGATGCTTAATAAGTAGATTTGCAATATTCCTCATCATTTTCTCGAAAAACCTATCCAAGAACTTTGCTAAATATTCCAGAAAAATCTTTGAAAATTAGTTTTTTCTACAGTGTATTATCGGTATTATTGTAAATATTCTCAAAAACCCTATTTTTTAAATTAATTTTATAAATTGATTTTGATAAATATTCATCGTATTCTAGAAAATTTATGTTAATTCAAACCTCGCAAATTCAGTATTTCTAGCGCTCTTGTTCCTCGGAACAGAGTGCTTATCAATTTGCCCAAATGTCTATAACTTTAGAATTTTTTGATAAAAATGGTCTTTAACGATTTGGTTGGACTCACTGATCAAGAATCCGTGGACAAAATCGATTCCCACCGGCCGGTCGTTAACACGATAACTCTCGAACGGAATGAGCTAGGCAGTTGAAATTTTCAGAGTAGGCTTGCGAGATGAATATCTTGGTTAAGTTCGTTATTCGGCAAAATCGGCCGGATGGATCAGAAGCAACGAAAAAAAATTTTTTTTAGACAACAAATTTCAAATTCAATTTTTTTTTAAGATTCAGTTTCATCATAAGAATCTATTGATATAATAATAATAATTTATTCAACACTCCTTAGTTCCACAGCTTTCACAAATTTGTCGCATTATTCCATAATATATAAACTTAAACCATACTTTAGGACCTATAGGGGGCTTAAGCCCGTGCATAGGATTGAATCTAACACTACAATCAATCAACAAAAAGAAAAAAAGTTATATCTCCATACCTCCCATACAATTAATATATTTTTCCAAATTATTAAATTGATACTGTACCCTATTATCACATACAATTATACTACATCATCTAAAGGTTTTTTCCCCAACAGTAAAAAATTTCCCCTAACTTCAGAATAAATTCCAACATCACAGCCCGTTTTACCACATTTAAATTACATCTAATAGAATGATTTGTTCTCTTATTATTTTTTTAATTGTTTTTTTACTCAAGTTCAACACCTTCGTTTCATCTGACAATTTATTAAAGTACTTTTTTGAATAATACACATAACTTCTTTGTCCTATCGTTAAGGGGTGTAAAGGTAGTTCCAGACTTTTGTTTCTTGTTATGCTTGCACTGTGTTCATATTCATTTTTTAAAGCATCATAATTTCGAACTATGGAGTTGACCACAAAAGACTGCCTGATGTTCAAAGGTCTATTCGGATCTTCATTGCTGATTCCAATGATTTTTAGTATTCTTCTTTGCAATCTTTTCAACGGTTCCAAGGCTGTATCATAAAGTCCTCCCCAACCAATAATTCCATATGTGACAACACTATGAAACAAACCCTAATATACCTGCAACAGCTGATGTTTTGTCATTACCTCCCTCAACTTATAAAAGACAAACACTAAGTACTTAGTTTTCTTTACAATACTGTGTACATGTATATTCCACCTCATATGTTGATCGTATGCAATCCCCAAATATCTACAAGATTCAACTCTCTTTAAATTGATATCGTTCACCTCTATTTCTATGGATTCAGGGATGGAATCACAATAGCTGCCAAAAGTTAAAAATGCAGACTTCTGGATGTTGATTACCAGTTTGTTCTTATGTAACCATGATAGTACTTCATTTAATTTGGTACTCAAATTTTCGGCCAATTCATCCCAACAGCTTCCAGCCACAGGTACAACAGTGTCATCTGCATACTTCACAAGTTCAGGATGTAAATTCAACAAATCATTGATATATAGAATGAACAACAGTGGGCCCAATATAGACCCCTGCGGCACGCCTACATTCGTTGTTACTGGGTCACTATTCACTCCATTTATCTTCACTGTTTGTGTTCTGTTCTGTATGTAACTTGAAAACAACTGTAGACCAATCCCTCTTACTCCCATTCTGCACAACTTCTCAAGCAGAATGTGATGATCCACCAGATCAAAAGCCTTGGAGTAATCTAGAAAAGCCAGTATAGTTGGCATACCGGCTGATAAGCTGCTATATATAAATTCACTTATCACTGCTATTGCATCATTTGTACTCTTCCTCTTCCTGAATCCAAATTGTTTCATATTAAGTATCTTACACTCATCCACAAAGCTGCTCAATCTATTGAATATTATTCTTTCAAATACCTTAGCTATATTCGAAATCAGGGCAATCGGTCTGTAATTCGTCATCAAGCCCCCATCTCCGGCTTTATATACAGGACATATTTCTGCTGATTTGAGTTGCTTAGGCCATTTAGCTGTTATAATGGATCTATTGAATAGGTTAGATAATATCCCTGATATATATGGTGAAACCAATTTCAGAATGAACGCGTGAACGGAATCACAGCCACCAGCTTTATTTTTTAATCTCTGAATTTCCTGCTTAACTTCTAATTCGTTAGTTGGGAGAATATAAAAAGTTCGTGAATTATGTGGAATTTCCGGTATGTCTGTTGCATTGAAAGGTTGAACTGATTCTTCTATAATCTTAGATGCAATAGTACTGTAGAATCCATTAAAATGATCGGCAATTTTTTTCTCATCAGTAATAATCTCATCATTAACCAAAATTTTCTCTATGTAAGATCTTTTTTGTTTCATATTCAATTTTTTATGCACATATTTCCACATTTTTTTTGCATCAGCTTCGCCCAATTGCCTTTGATCTTTATGTTTTTTAGCATCTCTAATAATTTTTTTGAGTATTTTTTCATATTGTATATATCTATCTTTGTATTGCAAATCATGTGGTCGCAATTTCCACTCTTTATATAGTTTATTCTTTCGATTTACTAAATTAACTATCGTTGGTGTAATCCAGTCCTTTCGTGGTTTTTGGTTTTTAGGTTTCTGTCTCAAGGAAAATAAATTAATTTTTTTTATTTTACTAATTAGCACATCCAGAGCGTCTTCCGTGTCGTCTATTAGTAAGATCTCATGCCAGGGCTCAATTTCACAGAGTGTTCTAAATTTACTTTTACTTATTTCAAATTCCTTTTCATCACCCATACTTTCCCTCTCACCTAACTCTAACAAATTAATACTATCGGAGATATGATTTTTTCAAAATTTCAATATTAAATTTGAACTCTATGATTCAACTGAATGCTGTAATCGAAAATTCACGTCTGTATCTATGAATTTCATGATCTGTGTTCATACATGTCATCATTGTGATCTCATCTACTGATAAGAGACACGTCAAACAAAGTATGATTGAATACAAAATGACCAACGAAATAACCTCAGCTATCCTAGGTAGCTCTTGGATAATCCATACGATGATGGAAATATTTACTTTGTCAAGTTAATCTAATAGGATTCAGAATATCTCCAGTAAAAACAAAAACAGGAATATTGGCTAAATTTCAATTGATATAATATAATTTTCATAGTAGATTTGAGGGATGAATATCTCAGATAAGTTCGTTATTGAGTAGAATCGGTCTGGTGGTTTCGGAATAATAATTTTTGGCACTCTTGTTGAATTTAATTTCTTTGATGATGCAGTTCTATCATAAGAATCCATTGATATCATTCCCAACTCTGAGAAACCGATACTTTCGGAGATATGATTTGTCAAAGTTTGATCAAGAGCGCCAAAGCTCCTGTCCACAGGGCTTTCCCATATTTTCACATGAGATATTTGCAACTTTTTGTATTCAGTTAATTGATTTCTAAAGGAAATGAAAATTTTTTAATTTTATTTTTGGTAGGAACTGAATTTTATTGCCTATAATAAAACAAAATTTCCGATTTTTTTCAGTGCTACAAAGTATTGGAAAAACAAAAATAAAACTCAAAGGGGTTACCTGCAGAAACTTATTGAATGAAGAAATAATTTAGGTTTTTTTATTTCGGACAATCCAGTGATGACCGCTATCAACCTTTTTTTTTGAGGCGCCTGCCGAGATTTGCTGTCAATGACTTTCTTGAAATTTATTGATGAAAATTTTACGAAATATTCTTTGAATGTTACTTCAACATTTGGCTATTATAGAAACAAATATACCTATATTAAGTGTGTCCGCAAAAAATATCGAAAATATGCTATTTTACAACAAATTAACCTTACATGTGCAAGTTAGAAGAATAAGCTGAACTGTGTATAGACTTTGTTACTGTGTCCTTACGACACCTTAGATACAGCACTGTACATTTTTAACCCAACAGTGAATAGTAGCCGCTAACGTCTGACTAGAAGATTCCTTCTCTAGCCTGGAATTAAACATTGGACCTTACGGTTCCTAGTCCAACGCTCTAACCAATTCAATCAAAACATATTCTTAAGAAAAAATATGTTTACTCACTTGTGTTGTACGTCGCCCTTTCAACTTTGATGGGTTCAGGTAAATGTGGTTCTGGTAGAGGTGGTACTGCATATCCTAGAGAGCTTAACTGATGTGGTTGCAAATTAGGTGGTAGCTGCCCCAGTCCCAACTGGGATTCTGCGTGGTTTCTGAGTACGTTAATAGCATCGTCCAACCTTTCTTCCATACGGGTTCCCTGAAAATTATACTGATCGATAATTTTGACTGTTCTAAATCGGAAGCGAAAAAGAATTAAGTAAAACACGAAAAAAATCCAAAGAAGTACTCACATTCACTTCGGCGTGATCCCTTAGGAATACAATAGCATCATCTAATCGTTGAGCTTCAGGGGCCGTGGGCTACACACAAAAACAAAAAAAAACATGCAAAACATACCAAAAACAAAATAAAAAACTAAATACTACATTTTAAAAGCGAGAAAGGCTTGCAAGTTTGCGGAGGATAGATTTAAAAGCAGTGATACAAAACAGTTTTGAAATTATATACATAGGTTGTTCCCCTCAAGACTAAGACTGTTACCTGCAAATCCCTTCTCAATAAATTCAAGAAATTATTTTTTATTATACATCAATCTGATGCTTCGCTAACTGATTATCTCAAATATAACAAACAACCTGTTAGGCTTGTTTCACATTCATACGGTTCCATTCGGTTCGTTTCGTTTTCGGTTTCAATTCGGTCGCTGGCGACAAGTGTGAAACGGTGCTGCGGTTTAGATTCGGTACCGAATAGAAACCGTACAGCACCGAATACTCCCTCGACACGAATAGGTTTCTATCAGGTTTGGATTCGTGTGTAGGGAATACAGATCAACCGGGGCGTTCACACAAATACGGTTTAGTTTCGGTTTTAACCATAAAGTAATAAATATTTACATATGTTTTCTGTCTTGTTCTGTGGTGTTAACCTCAAATCGAGCAGATATCTTTCAATATTTCCCGAATTGTTCAAATATAGAAATATAAACATACATATTTTTGGGTTTGTTGTTATCTCAGTATTCATGAGAAAATGATGGTTTACCAAATGTGGATCGACTGATTTCTGCTGTAAATCTAAACCAGTGCTGCGGGATAAAACTTCCAAAAAATATAAAGACCAATTAAAGACGTAGGATTCATTCAAAGATGTATGTGTTCAATTTTGAATGGCTTTGATGAATCTGACGTCGCGGAAAAATTGGAATTCTGAGCCCGTGTCGGAAGAAAACATAAAACCTAATTCGAACCGTATATGTGTGAAAGGCCTTCATTCGTTTTCGGTTGAAACCGAAAACGAACCGAACCGAATGGAACCGTATGCATGTGAAACAAGCCTTAATGTATCCATTATTAGGTTCCCAACATACTTTTCGGCCAAACTGCGGAAAAAACTTCCAAAGTTCCAAAGCATTCAAAAATTCTTGTTTTAATTTACCTATTATTTTGAACAACTTTTGGAAATATTTTATTATACTATAAAATTTATGAAAAAGAACATCTCAGGACTCAGGAGCAACATCCTATATAAAATTCAAATAGATCAAAATTTAACTTGAAACTTGGATCTTTCGGTGTAACCAACATCGAAGAGCCCTGCTTGTTCAACTGAGATTCAGGGTTTAAGAAATAATAGCCCAATCCTAACCAAAATTATTTAGAACAATCATTAAAAATTAGTTTTTTGTACAACGTATCTTCTATACACTGCACATGAGTGATATGAAAATTATTTTCATTGAATTATTCATATATGTGGCTTGGTCTATAACAAAAATGAATTACGCGAAAGTTTAATTTAATGGGTCTAACTCAGGGTACAAACACAGACGTGCAGTTGTTGGAACCCAAGGTCTTCGAAGTCGTTAGACTATCCGAAAGGACATTAATTGATCTGCCAACTCATCCTTTCTCAAATATGAGCTTCCTGCAGTGGTGAAAATTTCTTCCTGAAAAACAGTCGCAAATCTACCCAGGGTGATGGAATCTCCATTAGCAATTTTGCAACCACTGACTCTGCTCCCACCCCTTGAGTGGTAGCGAAACCATCTGTGAACCAACAGGGACCCTCAAGCAGTGGGGTGCCAGATATATTCCAATCGTCTCTCCTTTGAAAGACGATACATTAGGGGCACTCTGTCTACCTTTTAGTTACAGATATGTCAGGCCGCAAGCACATTATCTTGTTGGCCTCCAGTTCGGCCGGCAGAGAACCAGACATGAACCGTATAGTATCATGCTCATCACGAGCTATATGCAGAAATCTATTTGTCGCCATCCGAGCCACGCTCCTGCTCAATAGTTGAAGAGGGGCGACGTCTAGTAAGCGTTCCATGGCTGCGGTGGGGGTGGAGCGAAAAGCCCCAGTCACCATTATGCACGCAGATCTCCGCTTCAGTTGAGACTGCACTATTAAAGTGCAATCCCATCAAGCAATACTGCCCTGTGATTTGTGGTCTCACCACCATCACATACGTCCGGTGGAGATGTTTCGGAGCCAGTACCCACATCTTTCCACAAGTCCACTGGTAGGCCCAGAGGGAGTGCCTAGCCTTGTGAATCACCTGTTCCAGGTGCAAATTCCAGTAGAGCTTTGTATCTAGATTAACACCCTGATAACTAGCCTCATCCGCAAACGGGATGTGAACTCCATTCATAGTGAGGGAATACATATTTAGCTTCCTTTTCCTAGTGAATGGAACAATCAAGGTCTTATTCAGGTTCACATTTAACTGTACCCCCTTACACCAGCCTCATATTGCTGTTAGAGACTCTGAGAGGCTCGCGACCAAGACTGTGCCATCATGGCTTGTGGCCACAATGACTATGTCGTCGGCGTACGCTTAAACATATACGTCCAGCGTGCCTATTATGGCCACATGGCCAGTAGGTCGTCCACCAGGAGAGAACATAGCACTCCGTGTGGGCGGCACCTCTCGACCACGAATCTCACTACATCGCCACATATGGATGTTGTGATGAGTCTGTTATCGAACATGGATCTTGTATATTCCACAATGAGGTCTGGTACTGCCCTGGCAATATTAAGATAACTAAATATGATTTTTGAGATGCGATTAGGGCAGTTCACCAAGTCCTGGGTCCAAGTGTGCATTCATTTTATTATTACATCAATTTCAACTATGAACTGAATCTTCTCCTTTACATTGCATCTTTATATCTCTGTTAAAAAAAGACTCACCTTTGAAAACGCCCCTTATTCACGAAGATTTTCTTTTGAAACTGTATCTATAGAACCGACCTACAATTCTTAGCGCTGTCACTTTTAAATACTTAAACCTGTACATCATTCTGCATGCTGATCATGAGCGATTTCAAAAAGCAAATTGGAAATAAATGAACAATAATCACACAAATTAAAAATAACGTTCTCAACAAACGGTGACTGATTTACCTATTAGGTGCAATAATAAAAAGATAATTCTGCTCTTAACTTACCATATGGAGTCCTTGAGCAGTTGTACCATTGTTGACGTTGACAGTTTGTGAGTAATGTGGCGAATGTGGATTATTGTGATTAGCGAGCCAAGGTGCTGGAGCGAGTGGGGGCGGGGAACTAACTGGGGTCGAGGGTGCTGAACTGTAGCTGCTTGCACTGGCCTGCTCTGGTATCGGGTAAACCTGGAACGAGATTTGTCATATCAATATCAACCACATGTTTATTTAATTAAGTTCTATAGGGTGAGCCATGAATCTGGGAACAGGGACAGTGGCGTGACAGCGGAATGTTTAGGGGACACGCGAGGGCACTCAAGAAGGTGGAGGATGATGATGCATCTCTCCTCCGGAGGAGTGACCGTACGGGCTCCTTATTCTGCTTTAACGAACCCTATAGGGTGATTGTTCCTGATAGAGACCAATGGGATACAAGGAGTGATCTCCTTAAACCGGAGGGTCCCACATGGTTCACAGATGGCTCTGTAACGACTACAGGGACAGGTGCAGGCATTGTGGGACCTCGAGTGAGCATGTCCATCCCTCTCGGGAAGAATTGCTCTATAATACAGGCAGAACTATATGCTGTTCTTGTCTGCGCGCTGGAAAACATCCGATTAGGATACTCTGGCAAGTACATATATATATATATGTTGTGACAGTCAAGGAACGTTAAAATCCCTATCTGATGTGAAAATAAACTCCTACTTAGTAGGCGAATGCAGGAAGGCTCTGCGAAGGCTGGGCGCTGGTAACGTTGTAAAACTCATCTGGTGTCCGGCTCACTCGGAGATTTCAGGTAATGTTAAGGCAGATAAGCTGGCGAAGCAGGGGGCTCGGATACCATATATAGGTCCTGAGCCCTCGCTTCCAGTATGTCGTACCTCTGTTAAAACATTCTTCAAGAATCGTTTGGACAGGAATTTCTCCAGTGTATGGAACATGGGAGTAGGACTCAGACAGTCAAGGCTTCTCATTGAGAGACCATCGTCAAAGTCTGAAGTAAAGAAACTTCTTTCACTCGAAAGAAGAGAATTGAGCCTGGTGACTGGATTACTAACTGGTCACCAGTTCAACAAACATCTGAATAGGATGGGATTGGCCGATGGCGCTCTGTGTCGCTGGTGCAAGAGCATGGAAGAAACAGCTGAACATATTCTGTTCGACTGTAACAACCTTAAGGAATTGAGGGTCATACACCTAGGCAACCCAACACCTACGATTCCTACGGTGAGAGGGACTTCTCCTTTTAAGCTCGCGGCATTCCTGTCAGCGTGCTTTTTGGACTGAGTCTCACGATTTTATCAAGCGGGAGAACAATGGGCCTGAAGGCCTCAGTTCAGCCTGGGACGGCACCGCGGTAGAAGAAGAAGAAGAAGAGCCATGAAGGACAAAGATTCCTGAAAGGGTTCGGAGATGTAAAGTTCGGTTTGGAGGATTGCAGCCTCATCCATCAAGCCTGGTCATAGTTAGACTTCTGGAAAGGCTTTCGGGGGCGGTTTCTATGCCCAGGCATACGGTCATGAGTGGCAACTGTTAGAGGCAAGCATGAAGGCATACTGAGTAGCCGAATGCAAGCTGCCCACAGTATCACCGAAAAGTGGAGTGGGGAAGGAGGGCTTAACGTCAATACCTCTAAGTACGGTGGACCTAGTAAATCGATTGTACAAAGTCATCCATTGGTATACGGATGGATCAAAATTAGATAAGGGCGCAGGCATTGTGGTATTAGGGCCGACACTGAGGATCTCTGTGCCCCTTGGACATGAGCTCTCTATCTTACAGGCAGAAACACTAGCTGTCTATATCAAGAGTGTCTGAAAAGGAACCGCAAATCTATATTATAAGGGACAGCCAGGTCACCCATCCAGGACTCCCTACTATCCTGGGAATGCCGGAATACCATAAACCAACTGGCTAGAGGCAATAAGGTGAATCTATATGGTTGCCTGGGCACTGTGGTATTGAAAGTAATGGGAAGGCAGATGAACTTGCGAATTGGCCACCAAGGTAACACCTGCTGGACCAGAATCCTACTGTGTAAAAGACCGCTACAGGGCAGCGGTCCAGCAATGTGAGCTAAATAACAGAACAGCTCTTGGAGAAATACTGCAGGACTATCACAGGTATCACAGGCAAAAAGATTCGTAGATTTCTCATCGTCCTATACCAGAAAGCTGCTGCAGCTGACACAAGCTGAGGTTCAGATAATGGTGGGACTGCCAACAGAACATTGCCCGTACAAATACCACTTATATCACATGGGCAAGTCAGCAGACGAAACAGGCAGGCTCTGTGTATCGGAAAAGGAAATTTTACAGATGGGTGAGCTAGTTTTAAATCCTTACATGGTAGCCAAGCGTCCTGAGGACGTCATCTGATACGCAGAAACCATTTAAAATGTCCTTAGGATTGAATAAGTAGGGTAATAAAACAAAAGATCGTATCGGCTGCAGTTATGAAGGTCTAAACCAAGCCACACGACCACGACCCCATTTTAATAATAATAATAATCTATTAAAAGGTGCAAAAAGGAATATCAGGTTTTCACATACAATTAGCCAGCAATCCAAAGTGAATTTTCGTCAAAATTGTAACCTTGAAAGAAACCAGTATGCCCCACTGATACGACAAAATGAGCTGAGGCATTTCACATTCAAGGTAATCTGACAAATACAATGTTCTAAAGTTCCAGGCGTGAAAAAGCAGTTTCCCTTTCATATACCAAAACCACACTATTCTTATTTGATTAATTAAGATGAGTATATTGATAATTTGGTACTTAAACAAATATTTCGCAACAAAAGTGCTACTACCATTCGATCGATCAGAGTATAGAATAATAGATTAATTAATTTTCCCACAGACAGTCGTACAAGTGACATGAATGTCCCTAATGCATTGCTAATTAATGTTCATATTCATATTATTCCTTAATATATTCCCTTATCTTAAGGATTATTCATGATTGATCCAGCGAAAGTTTGAGGAATATTCTTTTGGTGGGAGGTCGTCAAACATGGCCATTCTTGCATCTCAAAGGCTCACAAAACCTAACATTGTATACAAAATATATTTCAACCCCTTTACTTATCATTCCGTACCAATTTAAACCATACACAAACAAAATAATGATCTTGTTCTGTTCTAGAGTTACGGCGATCATTTTAATCTGAACAAGCATCACCAACATACAATATTCCCGTGAATGTTTCCCAAAACAGTGAAATGTTTGATGACAACTTCCGAAATTGTATCATGACATGCACCAAGGTTATTATTTCTGGGGAAACTACAATGTTACACATTCCTAAAAGCAATTTTTTCCATTTTTGCCACGATGTCTGTATTTTTCGAATTTCCTGCCGAAAATGGTCTCAACGAGTTCCACTCACTGATGAATAATCCGGGGTCAAATTCAATTCTGTCCGTCCGGTCGTGAGCACGATAACACTCGAACGCAATGAGTTAGGGTGTTAAAATTTTCGGAGTAGTTTTGTAGCTTAAATATCTCTGTTCGTTAATGGGTGAAATCCACCGAGTGGTTTCGGAGTTACGGCCATTTTTAGTTAAAAGACATTTTATGAATATTTCCGGAACCGATCACTGAATCTATCTGAAATTGTAGAATTATGACCTTTATATACATGCGAAGTTTTGTATTGGTTGGATGGCTATCTATAATTTGGCAAAAAAAAATTCAAAATTTTTCAAGTTTTGTTTTCACAATTACTCGAAAAATACGAATCTCATTAAATTGAAACTGAGTGATTAGATGCCAAAAACTTTTGCAAAATTTCGTTAGGCTCAGATGACTTAAAATTCAATAAATTACTATTTTGCGGAATATTCTGATTGAAATTCCGAAACCTATATTTTTGATGTTTAAGAGGCTCCTGCCTGGCATTTTTCGTTATGCGCATGAACAGACGAGAAGTGATTTATCGGCTGGAGTTTTCGTCCGAGAGAATTGGGTTTTTGAGGTGCAGGATGCTATTCCTCCATAGATCCACTTGGAAAGGCCCGCGCATGCGTGGAAAGAGGCTGCGATATCTCCTGAACCAATGGTGTTGAAGAATCAGAGTTTTGTGTGATTTGGAGAGGACTTTCAGCCACGAGTAGATTGCGCATGCGCAGAGGAGAAGTGGCTCTTTTTGGGTTTTATAGCTTATGTGGGGTGTGGTTTACGTCTAGAGGTCATGTATTTGTTGCTGAGCCGGTATTGTGCGGTTTTAAAAGAAAATTCATGGCAATTCTGTGCACGGACAAGTCCGTTTCGACGAAATAGCGTTGTTTTCGAGTTGAAATATCTATACCGTGGCCCTGGGGACAATTCATAAATAACTATATTTGGAAGATCTATATTAAATAACATTCGGATTTGAAGAATAGGCGTAAGCAATTGCGTTCCTAATTTGAAATTCCTGTTACCCCTTTCGGGCATTTTTCGTTTGGCGCAAGAGTAGACATGAAGATATTTAACTGCTGAAGTTTTCGTCAGAGAGGATTGGGGTTTTGAGGTGCAGGATGCTATTCTTCCATAGAATTCCCTTGGGAAGGGTCCACGCTTGCGTATATTGAAGCTGCGATATCTCCTGAACCACTGGTGTTGAAGAATAAAATGTTGTGTGAGGTGGGTGATTTTGAGAGGATTTCAGCTGCGAGTAAATTGTGCATGCGCAGAGGAGAAGTGGCTCGTTTTGGGTTGTATGGCTTGTGTTGGGCGTGGTTTACGTCTAGTGGTCATGGATTTGGTGCTGATCCGATATTGTGAGATTTTAAGAGAAAACTCATGGCAATTCTGTGCCCGGACAAGTCAGTTTCGAGGATAAAGCGTAATTTCCGAGTTGAAATGTCTGTACCATGGCCCTGGGGCCAATTTATGAATAACTATATTTGGAAGATCTATAATAAATTACATTAGGATGTCAAGAATAGGAATATTCAATTGCGCTCCAAACGGGGGTCCTATAACCGCAATTTTTTTTTATTTCGACCTACGGCAATAGCCAGAGTGTCTTAATAGCCCAATTTGTCGAAGAAACTTGAAAAATATAAAAAAGAACTGACGTGAAGTCAGTACTGCTTGGCGCGTGTGTTCACGTTGGCTCATTTGAATTGAATGATGAGTGTTTCAAGCTCAGTGGATAGAGCGAGCCGGAGACCTACTCAGAGGGTAGTGGACATCATGACCACTGTCGGGTCAAAAATTAACAGTGATGTGTCGAAGCTGGCGTAAGGATAGAGTAACAAAGTTGACAAAGAACACAACTAACTCTCCTTAGTCGGACAAGCTCCTAGGAGCTTCTGAGGTATCTCATTGGGGAAGACTTAGGACGGTCAGTATAATCATAATCTTGTATATACCACGCGCGCAAATGCAGTTTGACTTCATTATGAAGGAAAAATCATTGAAGTGGGGTCAATATGCCTTGGCGCGCGTGCTATAGCCAAGATTATGATTATACTGACCCTCCTAAGTCTTCTCCAAGGAGAAGCTCCTACGAGCTTGTGCGACTAGGGAGTTTTGACCCGACAGTGAATGGTGTCCACTACCCTCTGAGGTTCCTGTTCCAGTCTTGGAGATACTAAGAGAGGTACCTTGTGGTACATTATTGCCATTCTCTTTACCGCTTGCTGGAATGCAAGCCGGGAAAGTTCATCAGACAAAAGAAAGGAAGAAAGGACAGAAAATAGATTCTTACCGCTCCCAACGTTTTGGCTACTGTGTCTGCGTGATTGTTTGGCACAAATCCTGCGTTATTGGGAGCCCCTCCCATCGCGGGCGCCTGCGTACCGTTCGGCCTCAATGACGACATTGGAGGCAGTCCCTGGGCAGATCCTTGACTGGAGCCGGTGGGATCTGGTTCGGGTATGAGGCCGTAGGCTTCGTAGGTCTGATATGGTGCATTGTAAGCGGCGCCCGTCCACTCCCCTACGCTGGCACCTGTAGCTCCCTCGGGGCCCAGGTAGTAGCCGGTGGCTGCAGCGCCCCCTGGCGAGGAATACCTAGGCGATGACTCGTGTGTGAATTCATCGGAACCATACTGCAAAAAAAAGGGTTGACATTAAATTGAGAAATATCTTAAAAATATCTATCGTTTTTACTGGTAAGTCTGTAAGGCAGACATGTGACAAGTATGTCTGTTATGGGAAATATGGTGTCATATAGGATTTACGATGCTGGATAAGATTTCTGTTGAGAACAATTGAATCTATTAAATCACAAAAATAACATGACTACTATCAGAAAACATAATGTAAAAATAATATGATACTAGTAGGTATACTGAAACTCCTAAGTTTTCCAAGGAGACCCCCATAAGCTATTGAGATCCGAGGGGTAAACCGCTAGGAATTCTGGTGTACAAGAAAGTAGAATTCCATGGAATTCCATTGAAATTCCTATTGAATTCCTGGAATTCCGAGAAATTCCTATTGAATTCCATGGAATTCCGCAGAATTTCTATTGAATTATAAAGAATTCCTATTGATGTTAGAGTGCGACACCTATCGGACAATCATGTATGCAGCTCCAAATATGTAGTTGGTTTTAACCGAGGGGTAAACCGCTAGGAATTCTGGTGTACAAGAATATGAAATTCCAATAGAATTTCAAAAGAATTCCTAATGAGAATTAATATTGAATTCCGGTTGAGTTGGAATTCTGGTTTACAAATTTTTGTCAGCGGTTTCCCCCTCGTTGAGATCTTAGTTATTTCGGAGGAGTAAGGGTATATGATGATGTTTACTAGAAATATTAGTTTTGTGACACTGAAACTATATTAATTTCTCGGTATATTTACGACCAGTAGTTTAAAACATTATCTCAGTTGGTTTTATATTGAAACTAATACACAGAAATGTTATCACATTCATGTATAGGTATTGCAAAAATCAAATTAGAAAAAAATAAAATCAACTGATTAGAGATATTTGGTACAATATCGAAAAATAAAATGTAATACAAAATGAAGCAAAGAAATTATGAATTTTAATGAAGTAGATGTTCAAAGTGTTCACCGCGAACGCCTTCGCAACGTCCTAAACTCAAATACAATTTTTTCCAACATTATTCAACATCTCGATTGACCTAATCGCAAGCGTTTATTCAAATCAAGGGTTTTAGTTTTGTACACAATACTCTTCACATATCCCCATAAAAAGAAATCTAATGGGTTATTTTAATTTAATTATTTTATTTAATGGCCAATCGGTCGTTTCTCGCCTTCCTATCCACCGATTTGGAAATATTGCGTCGAGGTACTGCCGGACATTGCTTTGGTAATGTGGTGGTGCTCCATCTTATTGGAACCATATCGTATTCCGTGAAACTTGAGGATTTCCTTCTTCAGGATATAAATTTGCCAAAGTTGTAACGAAATCATTTTGAAGTAGTGCTAAATATTTATCGTCATTCAAATTGCCCCCAATGATATGGTTTCGAACATTTACTGCCCAAATATTAACCTTTTGAGGTAATTGCGTGTGCTCCTCTCTGATCCAGTGAGAATTTTCGGTAGGCCAGTAGCAGCAATTTTGACGGTTAGCATAGCCGTTGGGAGAAAAACTGCGCTCGTCAGAAAACAAAACGTCAACTAATTGGACAATATTGTTATGCAACATGTATTGTATAGGGTATTGTATATTATTATACTGATCCTCCTAGGTCTTCCCGAAGGAGACCCCTCATAAGCTCTCGAAGAGCTTGAGCGAGTAAGGAGAACCAGTTGTGTTCTGTGTAGGCTTTGTTACTGTGTCCATACGCCATCCCAAACACAGCACTGTTAATTTTTGACCCAACAGTGAATGGTGGCGATTACCGTGACTAGAACATGTCTTTCCTAGCCTCGGAATGGAACTTGGGGCTTCCGCTCCCAAGTCAAATGCTCTCCCACTGAGCCAACCGCACTATGTCCATCATTCATTCATAAAAATAAGTTCTCCTATCAAAATCGTCTTCCAAGAGCTCCTTGGTTTTATAGGGATGCATTTTATTTTGTTTGAATATGTTTAAAATCGATGTATGGCTGACATTAATGTTGTGGAGGCATCTCTACACGATTTATGTGGATTTTCTTCAAAATCAAGCATCGCATCTAATTTCACATCCTCATACAGTGTATTTGCAGATGTTTTTTTAATCTGCCTTACATACCCATACTCGCGAAACTGCCTCTCTATTTTAGTTATTGGTGCTTGGGTTATAAGCGACAGGTTCGGAAATTTCTCATGAAACAAGCGACTTACTTCTTTTTGCGTGTTGTCATTTTGTACATTTCCGTTAATCGAACCATTATTCAAAATTGAAATTCGAACACAAATTAGACAATTTATAAATTACAACTTGTCAGAACAAAACAATTTGTAAAGGTGTTTTTTTTTTAAATTTTTTAGTGAATTCATTACTCAGTCATCATCAGCGAGGGGGGTATTCTAAAGAAACGAACATTGCCACATGAAGTGTTTTAAGTAGTTTTCATGGTACCATCTGGAAAACACAATGCTATGGTTTTTTTTTTTTTCATTTTCTTTCTATCACATCTTGAAGGCAAATAAGTTTAGTATTATTGTAATAATATTTGGGAATACGAGGGAATATTATAATGAATTTCGGCAATGACATGATTTTATTTTTTCTTATTTTGAGATTTCCAATAAACATGAAAGTGATAACATTTCTGAATCGAGAATGACGGGACCTTTCAAACGATGTATCACAATCCCATACTTCCTATTTGAAAAATTGGGGGTTGTAGTGGTTGTACCTGTCTTTCGAAGGGAGTTGAAGGTTGAAGGTAGGGTTCGCATTTTTACGAAGAAGAATGAATATTAAAAATTTGAATTTGACTTGTTTCGGTATTTTCCATAAATATGTACAGTAACCAAGATAATGAATTTATTCCATTTGGCTTTTCCACAATGTATACTGCAATATTAACAATGATACTATTGAGACGAAGTCTAGCTCACTACTCAACTCCTCTTATAACAATAAAACTTGGTTCAAGCACTGACGTGGAGTAAGGAGCTTTTGCGCGTATATTCTATTGTCCATTCTCCTGTATTGGACACTCTTAATCGAATTGACCATGGTGAATTCTATTGTCCGTTCTCCTGTATTGGACACTCTCTTAATCGAATTTACCATGGTAAATTCGACGAGTGTCCAATACAAGAGAATGGACAATAGAATATACGCGCGAAAGCTCCTGACTTCACGTCAGTGCTTGAGCCAAATTTTTTTCGTAATTTTTTTTTAAATTTTCTAGGGGTACTCACAAAATTTCACACAAGTCTTTATGTTGATATTCTACAACTAGTTAGCAAGCTTCAATTCGATCGGGTCTATATTTTTTGAGTCATCGATAAAATAATATTCCAGATGGGTATAACTCCGAAACTGTAGGGCCGATTATGGCCAACAGCGAACTTAACTCTCCCATTTAGATGCGCAACCTACCCTGAAAATTGCAAGTCCCTATCTCATTTCGTTCGGGAGTTATCGAGGCAACGGTCACCGATCCAGCTACTGAACTCACACAAGGCTGCTCAGATCTCCAACAATATAGATCCGATCGTGTTCAAACTTGGACCTTGGTAGAAGAGATAGGTTCTGAAGGCTCTCGCAAAATTTCAGCCATGTTGGATGAATAGTTTCTGATATATAGAATTTTTTCCAATGATTTAAAAAAAAATTTCTAGTCATACGATCCTCACAAAATTATGCAAGAATTTTCGCGTTGGCATTCTTCAACTAATAACCATACTTGAATTGGATCGGTTTTGTATTTTTCAAGTTATTGAGGAAATAACAACCAAATTTCAGATGGTCATAACTCAAAATATTTTTTAATAATTTTTTAAAAATTTTCTAGTGATACGATTCTCACAAAATTTCACGAACTTGCTAAGATTTATATTCTACAACTATTCACCAAGTTTCAAATCGATCGGATTTATATTGTTAAAAAACAAAATTATTACTCGGAAACCATTAGGCCGATTATACCCATTAAAGAACTTGTCCGTCGTATTGGGATGCGCCACCTACCCTGAAAATTTCAAGTAGCTAGCTCTTTCCGTTCTCAAGATATCGTGGCAACGAGCGAGTTTTCGAACGCATGAGTGTTGGAATTGCCTTCTGCAACGAGTATTAGACGATATTTTCTCTATTTCAGGCAAGTTTTGTAGATTACTGTTGAAATTTAATGAAAAATTCGGATTATACATCCTAGTGACTTTTGTATTGCATCTTGACAGTTGGTGTGACTGTTACGAAAGTTGACAGATTACGGAATTTGAATTTTAATCGTACGTAGGGCATGGAGATCAGATTTAAAACAGTTTCCTAATAGCATGAATGATTCAAAATTAGCAAGAAGGAAATCTCTAGTCCCTTATTTTTAAACGAAAATAGAAACTTTTCTTCTCAACAATTATTTCACTATATCCAGATTATATTATATTGACCCTAGAACGTGTGTGCAAAACGATGAAAAAATCAGATATTCATCTGCAAAAATTCAGTAAAAAAAATTACAGAAGAAAAAAGAAATATTATTATATTGAAAATAAATAACATTATGAGAAAATTGCAACGGTTTCTTGCTGTTTCCATACTTGTAATCAACAGTAAGAACATGGCATAAGTTTCTTGGTCTCCTATAGGTAGAAGTTCGACTCGAATTTGATCATGTCCATCGCATGAAACCGATGGAGAGGGGAAAACGCAATAAAGAATTTTATGATGAGACAGCAGCAAGAATATCTTTCTCGACTATAAAGTTGTTCGGGAAATTCTTTATATGAATGTACATGATATATTCCTGAAACATGCTGAGTCGTTGAATATAGGGGTTGGTTTGAAGGGGTTGGAAAAAACCAATAAATTCCTGTGGGCAAGTTTCGACTATACAGAGTTATGAATGTTCAAACGAACGACGTTTTGATATGGCAATCGATGTAGCCAAATGTGTATTGGGTTGTGACAGTTGCACAATTACTAATTTAAAATTCAATAAAAAAAAAGAACTGTCGTGAAGTCAGTAGCTTTTGCTTTTGCACGCTGTTCCCTAGAACATGCACTCAAAATTACTAATTTCTACCAGGGGTAGAGATACTTGGGAGACTTTCATAAAATCAATCAATTCCATTTTTTTTAAGATACAGTTCCATCATTAGAATCCATTGATATAATTTTCTACTCTAACAAGCTAATATTTTCGGAGATATGATTTTTCAAAATTTTAATATTAAATCGTAATTCTGTGATTTCACAGAATGCTGTAATCGAAAATTAACATCGGTATTTGTATCTATGAATATATACAGGGTGGTCCTAGTTATTCGCCTATCATCGCTACTACTACTACTACTGGCTATGAAGATGAAAGGCGAATAACAATTACCACCCTGTATATATGAATGATTTGTGTTCATACATGCCATCTTATCTATAGATAAGAGACATCTCCTATTTATTTCGAGTTCTATGCAAAATTCATTACTCATGATAAAAAATATTTCCAGTTCTAGAAAACAAAGTATGATTGAATTCAAAATGACCAATGAAATAACCTCAGCTATCGTAGAATTATGAGGATTATAGGATATTATAATTTTTGGGCTATAAGTGCCAAATGTCGAATTTTCGAATTTTTAGACGAAAACGTTTAGTTTCGTCTCACTGATGAAGAATTCGAGGTCAAATTATATTCGGTCCGTCCGTCAGCACGATTACTCTAGAACGCAATAAGTTAGATAGTTCCAATTTGCAGGCTAGGTTTGGAATCCAAATCATACGGTAATAAGCAAAATTAGCCGATCAGTTTCGGAGTTATAGCCATCTGAAATTTTGTTTTCCCAGTAATTCGAAAAATATTGATCTGATCGAATTGCCCGGTAGTTAGTTGAAAAATACCGGCATATAGACTTATGCAAAATTTCGTGAGGATAATATGACTAAAAACATTTTATATCTCAGAAAGTATTCTTTAGATTTCGTTGAAATTTTGTAAGACCCCTCAAAATCTTATTTTACAGTGAAGTTTCAGAATTGAACACGATCGGTTCTAAAGGGTCCGCCATCTAACGTTTTTTTTTCAACTAGTGCTTATTTCGTGAATGGTAACACTTAGCTCATGTCTGATTTGACAGATAATTAGTTTTATCCTTCCGCTGAACGAATATGGTTGTGTATACGCTTGAACAAAGCTGGCAAATATTGCGACATTACTTTGAAAATCATGGTAATGTTGCAGAATGTGTGCGAAAATTGCGTACGGATTTTGGAAGAAGAGAAGCACCGTCAGCTCCGTATGTTCGTTATCTTGTGAAAAAAGTGAAATAAACTGGCATCCTCATCGATAAACCAAAGCGTGAGAGGCCAAAAACAGTGTGTACTCCCGTGAATATTGCTGCTGTGGCAGAAAGTGTGCGTGAAGCGCCATCAACATCAATTCACCGTCGCTCTCAAGAATTAAATATTTCGGAGACACCATTGAGTCGAATTTTGCATAAAGACCTTGGTATGACGCCATACAAAGTCCAATTGGTTCAGGAGTTGAAGCCAACTGACCATCCAATGCGTTTTCGCTTCGCTAAGTGGGCCTGCGATCTACTTACAGAAGATGCCGATTTTGCCAAAAAATCATCTTTTCAGATGCAGCTCATTTTGATCTTGGCGGGTATGTAAACAAGCAGAATTGTCGCATTTGGGGCACAGAAAACCCGCACGCATACATTGAAAAGCCGCTACACCCAAAACGAGTCACTGTTTGGTGCGGATTTTGGTCCAGAGGCATAATTGGGCCATTTTTCTTTGGAAATGAGCAAGGAGTGGCCGTTACAGTCAATGGCGATCGTTATCGGGCCATGTTGAACGAATTTTTGTTCACAAAAATTGAAGAGGAGGATATTGGCAACATTTGGTTTCAACAGGACAGCGCTACGTGCGTACAGCCAAAGCTAGACTCGATGTTTTGAAGATCGCATTATCAGCCGCAGAGCTGACGGGGTGCCGTCAAAGATAAGTGTTACGCCGACAAGCCAAGAGACAATTGACGCTTTAAAGGACAATATTCGTGAATCCATTGGTGAAATACAGCTGCACACAATCGATTATGTGCTTAAAAATTGGACCGATCGTGTAGGCTACTGCATGGCCAGCCGAGACAGCCATTTGAATGAAATTATTTTCCATTATTAACCGGAAGGATTGTACTTTCAAATAAAAACAGAGTGAGAAAATGTTCAGTAGTTTTTTTTTATTGCATTTTCAAAAAGTTATTTGGCGGACCCTTTACGTTGTTGGGGATTTGTGGGAAATATAGAAACGTTATAAGGAATAACGGTTTTTCTCAGTTTATCAGCAAAATGCTTATAGAACAACAACGAACACAGATTTCCTTCAGCGACAATATCGTGTTCGACAGTTTCCGCTGACGTACTTTGACACTGTTGAGTGTTGACAGATGCCGAATGAGGAGAATTAATTTCAACTTTAAAACGAAAAGTTGAAAGAAGCAGAAGTTTTAAAGTTGTAGAATTTTTAGAAAACCAGGAACAAGTGTGAGTACTTTGTGGTGTGAAATTTTCCATAGTTTTCATAGAATGTATCCACAAAAGAATCGAATAGAATAAGGTTAATTCTACAATTGATATTAAGTACCCTGGTAGTTCAATAAAATGATTTTGCTTTTAATTAACAAACATATGCAGCCTTGGGTGAGTTGAGTACTTGGATGGGCGACCGCTCTGGCAATGAATTTGAAGAAGCGCGCCAAAGTAGAATGAATGGATATATTCATTTCGTCCAAATATTTGTTCGTCAATATCGTATCTTGTCGCATTCTATTCCGCTTTCTCTATAAGAGAGAATTTTAACAATGAAGATGAAAAATCACGGGAGGTATTCCTTATATATAAAGTTGAAGGACGTCCGCTTATTCTGTACGCGCAACGGTTTGTGAAACTGGGGATAATTGTTCGTTCCATCGATGCATTTTATTCGATTGTATCGATCGAATCGACAAGCAGGCAGATTAAAGTGATATCAATACCACGTTTATCAATGCCCTAAAACTAGTGTCTCTTAAATAGTCTAGTCAACATGTGCTTTTTGGCGCTCTTGTTCCTCGGAACAGAGTGCTTATCAATTTGCCCAAATGTCTGAAATTTTCTAAGTTTTGTCTGAAAATGGTCTTGAACGATTTGGTTCGACTCACTGATCAAGAATCCGTGGTCAAAATCGATTCTGTCCGGCCGTAAACACGATAACTCTCGAACGGAATGAGCTAGACAGTTGAAATTTTCAGAGTAGGTTTGAGGGATAAACATCTCGGTTGAGTTCGTTATTGGGCAAAATCGGTCTAATAGTTTCGGTGTAACGAAAAAAAAATATTTTTATTACATTACAACTTTTGAATTCAAATTATTTTAAGATGCAGTTTCATCATAAGGATCCATTGTTATCAAGTTCTATGTATACACAGAATGTGAACACAGAATCTGTCTGTGTTCACTGTTCATAAATGTCAACTTTTCTAGCTATCAGAGATTGTCAATTCGTACGTTGAAAATACTTTCTCTTGGAAAATAAGTATCCGATTCTTGAATTTGTGAATATATACAACACTGTCTTGAAACCGAAAATAATATTGACTGATTACATATTGAATAATTTATGTATACATTTTGGGGATGATGTTTCAGAAGATTTAGAATTGGATCATTTTAATGATGTAGTTTATGGAGGCAATAGGAAAGAAGAACATAATGAAATCATCAAAAGAAATTACTGTTCGTTGACCACTGAGGTTAATATTACCTTTTACTTCCTTAAGTAGTGAGACATGTTGCTATATACAGTATTCTATTAATGTTGCTAGCAAAAGAATACTGAAATATGGATCTACATTTGTGTATCAAACATTTTTGCTTGAGTTAAGGTTCATAATACAGAAATGAATGTGTTAGTGGTATGAACTATTAAATTTAAAGTTATGAAATGAAAAGGGTATAGTATTTTATTAATATATTTTGAACTATTAAGATAATTTGTTCGTAATCCACTAGCTACTCAAATATCAGGAATAAATGGACAATCTGCTATGATGTCTCCAGCCTTGCTCTAGACTTTTCGATGACACTTTCCTTAGGTATTTCGAGTTGTGAAAGCTATGCACCGAGTGTAAGTTGCAACAACCCATTCCACGAGGTTGAATCATTGCAGATTGCTCATTTAATCTTGATAAAAAGATTTAATGACAATTTTTGAAGCATTTTTTTTAACGACACTTTTTCTAGAATTTACTTTCTTTCATGATGCAGTTCTATCATAGAAATCCATTGATATAATTCCCAACTCTGAGAAACCAATACTTTCGGAGATATAATTTGTCTGTTTGAACAAGAGCGCCAAAAAGCTCCTGTCCACAGGGCTTGAACCAATTTTTAGGTCAAAATTTTTGCGTATTCTCCGAAAATTATGATTGAGGTGCCATTCGATTCGGAATTGCATGTAGATAGTTTTTGAGAAAATGCTAAGGCCGCTCACAAAAATTGCAATAGTTATAATCAATTAAGTGAAAAAAAAATTGGTTCAAGCCCTGTGGACAGGAGCTTTGGCGCTCTTGTTCAAACTATGACAAATTATATCTCCGAAAGTATTGATTTCTCAGAGTTGGGAATGATATTAATGGAATCTTGTCTTAGAACTGCATCATAAAATAAAATAAAGTAAATAATAATCCATTGATATCATTCCCAACTCGGACAAACCAATACTTTCGGAGTTATGATTTGTCTAAGTTTGAACAAGAGCGCCAAAGCACCTGTCCACAGGGCTTTCCCACTTTTTCAATTTGTATCTTTGCGTGAATTCTGAAGAATTTTCGTAATTAAATTCAAAACGTAAGTCTATGACTCATCTCATGTTGGATTTATATACATCAGGAAATTATGAGTATTCTATGAAATCATATAGAATTGAGAATAATTAATGAAATTTTGAAAAATCATATCTCCGAATGTATTAGTTTGTTAGAGTTGAGAATGACATTAATGGATTCATATGATGAAACCGCATCTTAAAAGAAATTTAATTTAAAATTTGTTATGTAAAAAACATTTTTTTTGTTACCCCGAAACCACCTGGCCGATTTTTCCCAATAACGAACTTATCCGAGATATTTATCTCCTAAACCTACTCTGAAAATTTCAACTGACTAGCTCATTCCGTTCGAGAGTTATCGTGTTAAAGGACGGCTGGCCGGACAGAATCATTTTGACAATGGATTCTTGATCGGTGATTCGAACCAAATCGTTTAAGACCATTTTAAGCCAAAAATTCCAAAATTACAGACATTTGGGCAAATTGATAAGCACTCTGTTCAGAGGAACGAGAGCCAAAAGTAAGGAGGTTCAGGTTTTCGCAAATATCTCAAAAACTATTTGTGATAATTCAATTTTGAAAAAATATTGAACTAGAGGAGGAAATTTCCTAAAATGTAGGAAAGCCCTGTGGAAAGGAGCTTTGGCGCCCTTGTTCAAACTTTTACAAATCATATCTCCAAAACTGGTTTCTCAGAATTGGGAATTATATCGATGGATTCTTATGATAGAACTGCATCATAATATAAAATAAATTAAATGGGAATCCATTGATATCATTCCCAGCTCTGAAACACCAATATTTCCTGAGTTATGATTTGTCAAAGTTTGAACAAGAGCGCCAAAGCTCCAGTCCACAGGGCTCTCCCACTTTTTCAATTTAGCTTCTGTTCGTCAGTTTTCAAGAATTTTCGTAATTAAATTCAAAACGTAGGTCTATGAATCATCTCATCTTGGATTTACATACATCAGCAAATCAAAATTAGAGTATTCTATGATATCATATAGAAATAGATTGAATGAGAATAATTAGTTTAGCATTAGTTTGTTAGAGTTGAGAATGATATCAATGTATTCTTATGATAAAACTGCATCTTAAAAAAAAAATTGGTTCAAGCCCTGTGGACAGGAGCTTTCTGGCGCTCTAGTTCAAACAGACAAATTATATCTCCGAAAGTATTGGTTTCTCAGAGTTGGGAATTATATCAATGTATTCTTATGATAGAACTGCATCATAAAGGAAATTCAATTCAAATAATAGTTTATTTATAAAGATTAAATGAGCAATCTGATAATGAGAACTGCACCATGGAAGAAATCAAATTAAAATAGCTGAAATGAATTTGACTCTCTCTTATAGAACAGGATGACATGTACGAGTATGAACGCAGATCATATAATAAAGCTTAGATAGAATAATTATAACATTCTGTGAGAACATAGAAGTAAGATTCATTATTGAAATTTCGAAAAATCATATCTCCGAAAGTATTAGCTTGTTGGAGTTGAAAATGATATCAATGGATTTTTATGGTGAAACTGCATCTTAAATAAAAATTGAATTTGAAATTTGTTACTTAAAAAAAACTTTTTTTTCCTTACTCCGAATCCGTCTGGCCTATTTTGCCCAATAACGAACTTAACCGAGATATTCTTCTCCCAAACCTACTCTGAAAATTTCAACTCCTAGCTCATTCCGTTCGAGAGTTATTGTAGAAATTTTTTTTTTTTTTCAAAAATTTTTTTTGACACTTTGCGGTAACCTTGTCAATACAAAACTTCACATGCGTATAAAGGTCATGATTCTACAATTTGATGCTAAATTTCAGATAGATCGAGTAATCGGTTTCGGAAATATTCATAAAAAATGTTTTCAATAAAATCGGCCGTAACTGCGAAACCGCTTTATGGATTTCGCCCATTAACGAACTTGTCCGAGATATTTACGCTTCAAACCCACCTTGCAAATTTCAATCCTCTAACTCCTTTCGTTCGAGAGTTATCGTGCCTACAACCGGCCGGCCGGACAGAATCGATTTCGACCTCGGATTCTGGATCAGTGAGTTGAACCAAATCATTTGAGACCATTTTCAGCCAAAAATTCGAAAATTACAGACATTTGGGCAAATGGATAAGCACTCTGTTCCGAGGAACTAGAACGCCAAAAAATTAACCTACTCTGAAAATTTCAACTGGCTAGTTCATTACGTTCGAGAGTTATCGTGTCGATTCTGACCACGAATTCTTGATCAGTGAGTCGAACCACATCGTTTAAGACCATTTTCATCCAAAAATTACAGACATTTGGGCAAGTTGATAAGCACTATGAGCCGAGTAACAAGAGCGCCAAAAAGGCATAGCGTAATAAGGATTTTACACACATTCGATAGCGCTATGGAGAAAGTGCGCAAAATACATATTCGAAATCGGAAATCGTTCTCTCAAATACCAACCTTGTATAATTGACAATCATAATAATTATCTCGCCCGATACAACCACAATGATAATTCCATAAAATCATCATCCCACGGTAATTCGCGATCCCGATGGCGCACCTGCGTAGTCGCGAAAAATGTGCCGGAATGGTTTATGGGATGTTAAGTGAGCCGTTGCGAAACATCCTGTGACCGGACGGGAGGAATGTCGCTCGGTACCCCCCTCGTCGTACTGAAAGACGTTCCACTTCGCGGATCGAACGATATTTGGAAAAATTCGAGTCCCCAGGAAGCTCTTCGTTAATCGGGATTATGAAATTCATCATCGTTCTAACGATATGATCCTCCGGTGGAAACTGGATTCTTTGCCGGATTCCTTCGCGGGTTTTGTCGTGTTGCGTGATGTCACTCAGCAATTGCAGGAACGCAATCTCGAGGCATTGTCCAACAGACGAGGAAGGCGTGAAGTTTTCAATTTATACAGGGTGTCCCGAAATATAATATGCAACAAAATTTAACAGAAGTTTCTTGAAGAAAATTTAGGGGACCATTATTTTTTATTTTTGTGAAATGGGACCCCGTTTTGGAGATACAGACCTCTGAATTTGGCCCCCCAGAATCGTTTTAGGTCAAATCTTAAGCCACTTTTCTTTGGGCCCCCTTGTCTTTGGCCCGAAAACCAAAATATGTTAGCATATTTTTGGCGCTCTAGTTCCTCGGAACTGAGTGCTTATCAATTTGCCCAAATGTCTGTAATTTTCGAATTTTTGGCTGAAAATGGCCTCAAACGATTTGGTTCGACTCACTGATGAAGAATCCGAGGTCGAAATAGATTCTGTCCGGCCGGCCGTAGGCACGATTACTCTCGATCGAAAGGAGTTAGAGGATTGAAATTTGCAAGGTGGGTTTGGAGCGTAAATATCTCGGTTAAGTTCGTTAATGGGCAAAATCCATCGAGCGGTTGAGGAGTTATGGCCGATTTCAGTAAAAACATTTTTTATGAATATTTCCGAAACCGATCACTCGATCTATCTGAAATTTAGCATCAAATTGTAGAATCATGACCTTCATACGTATGCGAAGTTTTGTATTGACCAGGTTACCGCAAAGTGTCAAAAAAAAATCGAACGGAATGGGCTAAGCAGTTGAAATTTTCAGAGTAGGTTGGGGAGATGAATATCTCGGTTAAGTTCGTTATTGGGCAAAATAGGCCAGATTGTTTCGGAGTACCGAAAGAAATTTTTTTTTTTTAAGTAACGAATTTCAAATTCAATTTTTATTTAAGATGCAGTTTCACCATAAAAATCCATTGATATCATTTTCAACTCCAACAAGCTAATACTTTCGGAGATATGATTTTTCGAAATTTCAATATTGAATCTTACTTCTATGTTTTCACAGAATGTTATCATTATTCTATCTAAGCTTTATTATATGATCTGTGTTCATACTCGTACCCTGTTCTATAAGATAGAGTCAAATTCATTTCAGCTATTTTAGTTTGATTTCTTCCATGGTGCAGTTCTCATTCTCAGATTGCTCATTTAATCTTGATAAATAAAGTATTATTTGAATTGAATTTCCTTTATGATGCAGTTCTATCATAATAATACATTGATATAAAGGCCCAACTCTGAGAAACCAATACTTTCGGAGATATAATTTGTCTGTTTGAACTAGAGCGCCAGAAAGCTCCTGTCCACAGGGCTTGAACCCATTTTTATTTCTCGAAATTTATTATTTCATAGAGAAGCCGGGTTGTTTGTAAATCATTTTGTCTCTAATCCAACACATAAATATTATGCAATATCAGGACATAATCACATATCACACGGTTGGATATTCGGCTCCTACGATTGAGTACAAATCCCGATATGCATGATGTTACATTATGCCGATTTACCGGAAAACGACTCAATTTACGAAAAAAATGCAAGAGACAAAAAATTTCACAAACAACCCGGGCTTTCCTATGAAATAATAAATTTGGAGAAATAAAAAATTAGTTCAAGCACTGACGTGTAGTCAGAAGCTTTTGCGCATATGTTCTCTTGTTCATTCTCCTTTATTGCACACTCTTAATCGAATTTACCATGGTGAATTCTATCGTCTGTTATCCTGTATTGGACACTCCGAATTTACCATGGTAAATTCGATTAAGAGTGTCCAATACAGGAGAACTGACAAGAAAATTCACCATGGTCAATTCGATTAAGAGTGTCCAATACACGAGAATGGGCAATAGAACATACGCGCAAAAGCTTCTGACTTCACGTCAGTGCTTGAATCAATTTTTTTTTCAATTATTTTTTAAAAATTTTCTAGTGCTACGATCCCCACGAAATTTTGCAAGGATTTTCGCGTTGGCATTCTACAACTAATTACCATATTTGAATTGGATCGTATTTGTGTTTTTCTGAGGAAATAACAACCAAATTTCAGATTGATATAGCTCCAAAACCATTTGGCCGATTATGCTGAAAATTTCCAGTCGCTATCTCTTTCCGTTCATAGGTTTTCGTGACGTAAACATTTTTCAATAATTTTTTCTAAATTTTCTAGCGATACGATTCTCACAAAATTTCAGAACCGTCATTAGGTTTATATTCTACAACTACTCACCAAGCTTCAATTCGATCGGATTAGTATTGGTTGTATACAAAATTATTACTCGGAAATCATTGGGCCTATTATGCCCATTAACGAACTTGTCCGTCCTATTGGGATGCGCCACCTACCCGCTATCTCTTTCCGTTCTCAAGATATCGTGGCAACGGCCGGCCGGGCAGAACAAATTTGATCAGGGAGTCGAACCCAATCGTTTGAGACCATTTTCGGCGAAAAATTCGAAAATTACAGACATTTGGGCAAAATGATAACGCGATGATACGCGCAAAAATACGGTAACAAAGTTTTCGGGCTCCAAAGATAAGGGGGCCCAAGGAAAAGTGTCTCAAGAGGGCACCATGCCAAAAAAGGTAACACTGTCAGATTTATCATATTTCAAAACCCCCGTGTATGAAATTTGGTATGTAATATTCCACAATGTTCTGAGAGATTGACATAAAACGATTCTGGGGGGCCAAATTCAGTGGTCTGTAACTCCGAAAAGGGGGCCTATTAAAAAAAAAAAAAATAGGGGTCCCCTAAATTTTCTTCAAGAATCTACTGTTGTATTTTGTTGCATATATTTCGGGACACCCTGTATAGATACATAGATATAATTCATTTTGTCGGATGATTACATTATCAGTAATATAGCAATAGTCAGAGACAATACAAATAAAAATTTGTACATGTACAGGGTGGGCCAAATTGGACACTTTTTCTGTACTAGATAGACGAAAACAGATATCGGTGTCTGAGGGCCAATTTTCATGAGAAACTCATAGGTGAGAAAATAGCATGTCGTTATCCATCACCGTTACATAGATAGAGGATATTTTTCGAAAATGTGCATTTTCGAAATATTGCTGTAACTTTTCCATTTCTGTAAAAACATTATTGTAGCTACTTTTTACGTAGAATGCAATGAGGTTGATTAAATATTCTGGAAACAGATATTTTATCTGATCTCGGCATGAACATATTTTTTTTCAGATGGACACCCCGTATATTTTTGAATATTTCGATAGAGTTTGAAAATCCATTTCAAAAATATATAACACTTCATATTTTTCTGAAGAAATCAAATTTAAACCTTTGGATATGTAGGCTTTGGAGGATGCCATGATTAATTAAATATGTAATGCAAATTATAGTCAAACGTTTTTTGAAACAGTAAAAGCTCTTTTTTTCAAACACAAGAGCTCTATTTACTTCGTAACTTCCGATCAACTTTCGAATATGCAATGAAATTTGGAAATTATGAAAAAAATCAAGTATGCTATATTTTTGAAATTTTAATTGCAAATACAAAAATATATGGGGTGTCCAATTGAGAAAAATATTTTCATGCGAGATCAGTTAAAATATCAGTTTACAGAAAATTTAATTAACCTCATTGAATTCTACGTAAAAAGTAGCTACAATAATGTTTTCACAGAAATGGAATATTTTCAACAGAAGAAAAATTAGCTATTATAGAAATAGGACTTTCCCTTCAAAAGTGTCCAATTTGGCAAACCCTGTACATACACAACAGGTGGTGTGGAAAACAAACAAGATGACTGAGAAAAGTACTCAGGCAAAAAGTAAAAGAGACGTTCTTCTATTTTAGCCTCTAGAATAATCATCATTATTCCCTTAATATATCGACTTTCTCAAGATTTTTACCACAAGAATTTTAATGACAATATAACGATTATAATATGCTTAAAATTTAGTTATTTTAATTCTATATTTTATAATGATTGTGATAGTTTTCAAAAATAAATAAAAATGGGTTCAAGCCCTGTGGACAGGTGCTTTCTGGCGCTCTAGTTCAAACAGACAAATTATATCTGGTATTGGTTTCTCAGAGTTGGGAATTATATCAATGTATTCATATGATATCACTGCATCATAAAGGAAATTCAATTCAAATAATAGTTTATTAGATAAGAAATAATAAATTACCTTGTAATCGATCAAAAATTTCCTGATCTACGTTCATCAAATTTTCTCCTCTCTCGAACTACAGAATTATGCTTTCAATATTTACGTAATATTTTCGGGTGAGGTCCCCGTTGCATCGCTAAAATACGAGTATTTCAACCCCAATATTCTTGAAGTTACAATATTCCCTTCTGTCAAGTTGACTTTATGACAATTCATACAAAGAATATACATAGAATAATTATATCAATCTGTGAAATACGATTTACATTGAAATTTTGAAAAATCATATCTCCGAAAGTATTAGCTTGTTAGAGTTAAAAATGATATCGTTGGATTCTTATGGTAAAACTGCTTATTGAAAAAAATTTAATTTGGAATTTGTTCTGTAAAAAAAATAATTTTTTTTTGTTACTCCGAAACCATCTGTCCGATTTTGCCCAGTAACGAACTTAGCCGAGATATTTATCTCCCAAACCTACTCTGAAAATTTCAACTGTCTAGCTCATTCCGTTCGAGAGTTACCGTGCCTACGGCCGGACCGGCCGGACGGCCGGACATAATGAATTTCGACCACGGATTCATGATCAGTGAGTCGAACCAAATCGTTCAAGACCATTTTCATCGAAATATTCGAAAATTACAGACATTTGGGCAAATTGATAAGCACTCAGTTCCGAGGAACTAGAGCGCCAAAAATGTGGGAAAGCCCTGGAAAAAAACCCAGACCTACTCTGAAAATTTCAACTGTCTAGCACTAGCTCATTCCGTTCGAGAGTTATCGTGACAACGGCCGGCCAGCTGGACAGAATCGATTTTGACCACGGATTCTTGATCGTGAGTCGAACCAAATCGTTTAAGACCATTTTCATCCAAAAATTCGAAAATTACAGACATTTAGGGAAATTGATAAGCAGTCTGTATCGAGGAATAAGAGCGACAAAAAGCACTGACGTGAAGTACTATAGTGCGGTTGTTCACCGGATTGAACCGGAGGTTCCTAGTTCAATTCAGTGGCTAAGACAGAAATGTTCTATTCAGACGCTAGTGATCCTTACTAGTACAAAAAAAATATATTTCAGGTGGGTATAACTCCGAAACCGTTGGACCGATTATGCCCAAAATCGAACGTAACCCTCCTATTCGGTTGAGCAGCCTACCCTGAAAATTGCAAGTCCATATCTCCTTTTCTACCTTTTTTCGTTCGAAAGTTATCGAGGCAACGGTTACCCATCCAGCAACCGAACCAATACAAGGCTGCTCGTATCTTCAAAAATATAAATCCAATCATGGTCAAACTTAGAACTTGCCAGTAGAGTTAGGCTTCCGCAAAATTTCAGTAATGTCGGGCGAAAGTTTTCCGATACATAGAATTTTTTTCAATAATTTTTTGAAATTTTCTATTGATACGATGCTCGCGAAATTTTGCAAGAATTTTCGAGCCGGCATTTTACTACACTTGTTACCAAGTTTGAAATGGATCGTTTCTGTATTTTTCGAGTTTTTGAGGAAATAAAAACCAAAATACAGAGGGTATAACTCCAAAACCTTTTAGCCGATTATGCCTATTAAAGAACACAAATGTCGCATTCAGATGAACAACCTACCCTAAAAATTTCAAGTCGCTATCTCTTTCCGTAAATAATATTTTTCAATAATTTTTTTTAAATTTTTTAGCGACACGATTCTCACAGGATTTCACAAACGTCTTTGTATTTGTATTCTACAACTTGCTACCAAGTTTCAATTGGATCGGATCTGCATTGGTTGATGACAAAATTATTAATCGGAAACCGTTGGGCGGATTATGCCCAACGATATATGACGAACTTGTCCGTCGTATTGGGACACGCCACCTACCCTGAACATTTAAAGTCACTATCTCTTTCCGTTCTCAAGTTATCGTGGCAACGGCCGGACGGACATAATAAAATTTTGTCCTCGGATTATTCATCAGTGAATTGACCATAGTCGTTTGAGACCATTCTCGAATTCGAAAATTACAGAAATTTGGGCAAAATGATAACGCGATGTTCCCCAGAACATACGCGCAAAAAAAAATGTTCTCTGCGGGGATTAATAAATGAGGAGCAACTTTTCAAAACGCATTTAGTCCAAAAACCATTTTATTGGAAATCAACGAAAAACGCTTTTTTCTTCCACCCTGGCTTATAATTTGAGTACGTCGAGTTTGTTTGATAGAAATTCACATCTAAAGGTAATAAATAATCTCATTTAAATCAATATTGATCAGATATACACAGAAAATGTAAAAAACGTTTGGACTTAATGCGTTTTGATTCACCCCATTGTATATAATGCGTTTTGTTGTGGTTGAAATTGAACATAATGCTGTTTGTTGCGATTTATTATAAATTTAGAGAGAACAGTCTGCACAGTAAATGTTGGTCTGTAACCTGATAAACATGAGTAAATCGATAAAAAAATGTTTTGGTTATATTTTATTCGTTTTAAAAATACAAACGTAAACATAATTCATTGTGATGCGGCCTACATACTTTGGATTTGAATCACACAGGGATAATGCCATTTGGAAGATTTTGTTTACATAGGGCTATAGAGCAATTTAAATCATTTCTGAATCCGCTTCAAATTCAATTTCGCCCGAATTGGACATAATACGTTTTGAAAAGTTACTCCTCAAATTATGAAGTATCAGAACAGATTCCCTTTCATTTGAATAATCATGATTCAATCAATGGGCACGTGAATATTCGAAACCAATTAAATACCCAAAAAAATATATCACGTTACGTCACTAAAGAAACCGTTAAATATGCAGCCGAACGAACAAATCGACCAATTCGCAATTAAATTCATTATAATCAAATAAAATGCGATAATTTATGCGCTAGAATTACCATTTATCCGGACACAAAGCAATTAGAATTCAAGTTGCATATCGCATAATTGTTATTATTTCCTTAAGCGGCAACTCTTTCGAAAACGAAAAGAGGTCAAAAGGGTTTATCGCGGAGAGCGCAACACAACAAGGTATTCTCTTCATTTTGTTCGACGAAACGCTAATATGCATGCGTTATTTGGTGGTAATTATGTCGATGCATTTTTATGGGTTAAAGTCGATTCTCTGAAGTCATCTCCAGTGGCGGCTTGACCTACGACGCAGTCCTCACCAACGAATTTGGAAAATAACACGTATCGATAGAATATTTTAGCATTTATCTAATATATAAAATTTCCATGTCACAATGTTAGTTACCGTACTCCTCCGAAACGGCTCTACCAATTTTTACCAAATTTTATATGCGTATTCAGTAGGTCTGAGAATCAGCTACTATCTATTTTTCATACCCCTGAGTGATAAGGGTTCTTCACCCTTAAAACATTTTTTTTAATTTTTGGACGAAATTTTTCATTTTTATAATGTGACATTACAAAATACCTACAACCCTGAATTTTCTCCCTTCTATCACCAACCCCTATTTTTTAATAGTCATTTTAGTAATTAATCATTTTTCATCCCGCTCGATAACTGATCAATTATCACTTGGTAAGTTATACCACAGAAAGAGCTAATTAAAACCAAGTCGCCGTATTTTTGGCGCTCTAGTTCCTCGGAACTGAGTGCTTATCAATTTGCCCAAATGTCTGTAATTTTCGAAATTTCCGATGAAAATGGTCTTAAACGATTTGGTTCGACTCACTGTTCAAGAATCCGTGGTCGTAATTCATTCTGTCCGGCCGGTCCGGTCGGCCGTAGGCACGATAACCCTCGAACGGAATGAGCTAGACAGTTAAAATTTTCAGAGTAGGTTTGGGGGATAAATATCTCGGCTAAGTTCGTTATTGGGCAAAATCGGACAGATGGTTTCGGAGTAACAAACAAAAATTTTTTTTTAACAAAACAAATTCCAAATTTAATTTTTTTCAATAAGCAGTTTTACCATAAGAATCCATTCTCAACTCTAACAAGCTAATACTTTCGGAGATATGATTTTTCAAAATTTCAATGTAAATCGTATTTCTACGTTTGCACACAATGATAGAATTATTCTGTGGGTATTCTATGAATTGTTATAATGTCAAACTATTTTCGTGAGACATGACGTTGTCTCATTGTCATTCATTCCAGCAATCCTATAAATATGATAATTTTAATTTAATATCATACTTTTTATTGGTTGATATTTTCATGCCGATGGTCAATCCATATGATGATGGGAATGGTAATGGTAAGTTAATAATATTGAGTTCAGAATATCTCCACTAAAAACAAAACTGGAATATTGGTGTATTGGAGTAGATTTGAGGAAAGATATTATATATTATCGTTCATCATAGAATTGAGGAATGAATATCTCGGATGAGTTCGTTGTTGGGTAGAATTCGTCTATTGGTTTTGGATTGATAATTTTTGGCACTCTTGTTGAATTTAAATTCTTCTATGATGTTTGAATTCAATTTCTGCTAAGATGAAGTTCTAAATTTCAATAATGAATCGTACTTCTATGTTTTCACAGAATGCTATAAATATTCTATCTAAGCTTTATTATATGATCTGTGTTCATACTCGTACATTTCATCCTGTTCTATAAGAGAGAGTCAAATTCATTTCAGCTATTTTAATTTGGTTTCTTCCATGGTGCAGTTCTCATTCTCAGATTGCTCATTTAATCTTGATAAATAAACTATTATTTGAATTGAATTTCCTTTATGATGCAGTTCTATCATAAGAATACATTGATATAATTCTCAACTCTGAGAAACCAATACTTTTGGAGATATAATTTGTCTGTTTGAACTAGAGCGCCAGAAAGCTCCTGTCCGCAGGGCTTGAACCCATTTTATGTTAATGTTTTTCACTCTATTTCGATTCAAATTTCCCTGAGCTTATGGCAAAGCAAAAATTTTTGTACAAAAAAATATTAATTTTTATTAAAGTATCAAGGCAGTTTATTCCTGCTATACTTAGTGCTAGATTTTTTAAAATGTCCGCGTCTTTCTGGATCAACACTCATTTGCCAGACTATACCGGTGTCACGTCCCAGTAAACAGCACGGAGTAGGGATGAGAACGAAGCCGATCTCTTGTCTTTCTCACCTTTTCTCACTTTTCTTAACCAGATACGTTTTAGTGGGTAGTTCGTATTCGTAATTGAACCCGGTAGGTGGCGCCACAATCGGATTCTAGGTATTTTTTAGAATTACGTGTTTGAGTGGGTCCCTGGATAACTTGGAAATTCAATTGTCCCGGTAGGAGGCGCTGCAATCGGGTTCTAGGTTTTTTTTTTTAATATTTTTCGCATTTGGAAATAAAATTGCAACCGCAATAACCGATTTGGCGCAGGTGAAGTTGCGTGGGTCAGCTAGTATCTATATATATAAAAAACAATTGCTGTTCGTTAGTCTCGCTAAAACTCGAGAACGGCTGGACCGATTTGGCTAATTTAGGTCTTGAATTATATAATAAATAATAATAATAGGTGAATAAATATAAAAATGTCTACAGGGTGTTTTTCTTTTAACGTCAATGGCAACTTGCTCCTTTTCACGCCATAGTCGTACAATTTCAGTCAATTGTGTAGAAAAATATACTTTCGAGGCATAAATCATTCAAAATAGACAATTACTATACAGAGTGTTCTTTTTCTCACGGCACAATTGTACGCGATTGAAGTAATTTGTGCCACAAACAAAGCATTAACTAAATAGATACCTTGGATGGATTCTCATAATGTATTTGTCTGAAATTTTCCTACAGGGTGTTTTTCTTTTAACGTCAATTGCAACTTACTGTTTTTCACGCCTATTGTACAATTTCATTCAATTGTGTTAACTTATACTTTCGAGGCATACATCATTGAAAATTAACCATTACTATACAGGGTGTTCTTTATATCACGGCACAATTGAAGTGATTAGTGCCAAATACAAAGCATTAACTAAATATGTAGATACATTGGATGGATTCTCATAATGTAACAATTTTGTTTTTCCTTTGACGTATGGACATGGCGCATAGACAATTATACATCGCGTGTTCGCGCGTCGGAAAACCGTATTTTTGGGCGCATGTTCTAGGGGAACATCGTCCTATCATTTCGTCCAAATGTCTGTAATTTTCGAATTTCGAGCTGAAAATTGGCCAATAGACTAATTCGGACTCCCTGATCACGAATCCGGTGTCAGATTTTAGGGTGCCGTCCGGCCGGCCGTAGGCACGATAACAGGAGCACCGAAGGTCCTATCGACTTCAAACTTTCAGGGTAGGTTTCTGATCAAAATGCGACGGTTAAGTTCGTTAACGGGCAAAATCGGCCGGAAGGTTTAGAAGTTATAGACATTTCAAATTTTGAGGTTATTTCCCTGATATTTCAGGAACTAAAGAAGATGTTGAATCGAAACTTGGTAGTCAGTTCGAGGATATAAACGCGCAACTTTTGGCAAAATTCTGTTATGATCGATGTGTTGGTAATTTTTAAAAAAATATTTCTTTTAATTTTTTCGAAAAAAAAATTTTTTTTTCGTGAACTATTCATCAGATTGCAACAAAAACTTGTACTAACGTCAATTGTAGTATTTTGCAACATTGTGCAAAATTTTGGCTCTATACGATTTCAATTTCTGGAGATATAAGACAAAATGTGTCAAATTTCCTGGGTCTCTCTCAGTATTTTCATCGATTATTCTATGAACTCTTTGAATTCCACCGAAAACAAATTCAAAGACATAAACATAAAGAATCAAGTCATAGTTTAGACGTCGAAAGAAGGACGATGTTGATCGACTTGAAAAGGTACCTATTTCAAGAAATGCAATAATGAAATGCTTAATATATGGATATAATATTATCTAAGTATTGTTGGGATCGGGCAGTTGGAAAATTTTTTAATAAAAAAATTTGTACCGACGTTAAATCAAGCATTCTACACGAGTGTGCAAAATTTCAGTTCGATACGATCTCAATTCCAGAAGATATTGCTTAAAATTCACATTCCAGCGTGTTTTGACGTTCTATGGTCACAGAAAATCGTCACAAAAATCTATTTACCTCATTTGACGGCTGTTTGTCAAATCAATTAATTCCAATAATTGATGTCAGATTTCCTACATACCAAGTTCAAACACATTTTATTATATGGAAAACACTTATTATGATCACGTTCTACAGGAATTGATACTAAATAGAAGCTAGATGAAGATTATTGTAATGGAAAATTTGTGTTCCAGAATAATATTAAGGTATTCAACATGATACTGCTTTTTTTCTTTACTGGTCAGTACAGGCCACAAGGAAGATGAACATGCGCCCAATAGCTCCTGTCCACAGGGCTTGAACCAATTTTTTTATTTACGCACCACAAAACAAAACAAAAAATATAGTTTATCCGAAAGCTTTAAAATTGATTAAGATACTGTATCATAACTGTGTGTGTCTGTCAATATCAAATTGGAACCTTATAAATAGCCAGTAACTAACGAAAACTCTGTTGTGTAAGTAAGCAGCATCATGTGCAATTAATCGAAAATAATAATAAAACTTCATTCATACCGAGATTTTTTTTTTTTTTAGTTAGGCGGTACGAAGTTCGCTGGGCCAGCTAGTTATTCCATATAATACTAATTGTATTTATTTCATGGCAACTGATTTTGAAGTGTTTAGAGAAAATCGGAGGAATTATCTCCCTCCAGTTACAGGAATTTAGTAGGCCTGGATTCGCGTAGGAACGTAGAAGAAGGTTGATTCTATCGAGGTACATAAATTTCGTTTCCCACTTCGGAACGTGAGTATTTAAAAAAAAATTAAGAAAAACGTTAATTTTTCCGGAGATTTCTCGATATTTTCGACCAATCAAAAAATTCCGACTACTGTCAGATAGGAACGAAATGGACGAAGTACAAAATTTTTTACGCTAAATATGTCGATTCGGTTTCGGTGGCTCTCTGGTTCAAAATAGCATCAGGAAGAGACACCCAATCGATTTATAGGAACTCAAAAACAGCTCAACCTTTTTCGATTAATTTTTGTGTCTGTGTAGGTCTCAGGTCCACAATATACGGTCAACAGGAACTGAGAAATGGCTGGACAAATTTTGATGAAACTTGGAGTTTTTGATTCGGCGTGTCTCTGATTCTCAATAACATACTGTAGGGGGCGCCCCGATCGATAAAGATTATTATGCGACTGACGATGTAGAGAGTTCATTAGACTAACTTTGTTCGAAAACTCAATAGGTATACTATTATAATAATATTAATTTCTTCTCTGATGTGCCTCAGCACCTTATATACTGTCACGAGCCGCCCCTGGTCATCTCGAATCAAAAAACTGCAGATAAGGAAGCAGATGAGGTCGAAACTAAGCTCCGAAAAATATGCGATTAACGTCTTGTTGCGAATAATAATTATTGATAGCCTCGATACATTCGATGGTCATATGAGGCTGTCGAATTTCGAAAACGCTGCAAATTTCATACAAAGATTCTTTATAGAAATTCTCCTATTATTTAGCTAATCTATTAATTTGTCCACATTTTATCCACCATTATGAATTCGAGAACCAATGAGCTTATATCATTCCGGCATCAATCTTTGGATTAAGGAAAACGATATTTATTCCGATTTCATAACAACATGTAAATTAGTTCTCAAGAATTTTTTATCACATTCCATCTTTCAGAGTTTCAATGACAATTTTGGCGATACTTGAATAAAATCGTGAATTATTACATTTTTTTCTACGGAAAAATCTGAGGAAATGTTTTTGAATCATTGTTACAGCATCAACGGTTTTGAAGATATCGAGTTCCGAAAAGAAAATTTCAATTTTAGCTTACAACTTAGAAATGAGAAGAGATATTCGAATTTTTTGCCGAAAATAGTTTCAAACAATTAGGTTCGACTCACTGGTGACGACTCAAATTTGATTCTGTCCGGTCGGCCGTTTCCGAGTACTATTTTTGACGCTCTTGTTCCTCGTAACAGAATGCTTATCCATTTGCCCAAATGTCTGTAATTTTCGAATTTATGTCTGAAAATGGTCTTAAACGGTTTGGTTCGACTCGCTGATCAAGAATCCGTGGTCGAAATCAATTCTGTCCGGCCGTCCGTTAACACGATAACTCTCGAACAGAAGGAGTTAGAGGATTGAAATTTGCAGGGTATTTTTTCAAGAAATTCAGATCCGATCGAATTGAAACTGCTTGGTAACTAGTTGTGGAATACCGACACAAAGACGAGTGTGAAATTTCGTGAGGTTCGTATCAATACAAAATTTACAAAAAATAAAAAAAATATTATGTATCTCACGATAACTTCAGAACGGAAAGAGGTAGCGACTTGAAATTTTCAGGGTAGGTATCGTACCCGAATGAGATATGTAAGTTCGTTAATAGGCATAATCGGCCGAACGGTTTTTGAGTTATACCCACCTGAAATTTTGTTGTTATTTTCTCAACAACTCAATAAATACGAATCCGATCCAATTCAAACAAGTTAATTAGATGTGGAATGCCGATGCGTGAATTTTTGCGGAATTTCGTGGGGATCGTATAACTAGAAAATATTAAAAACAATATTGAAAAAAATCTCAGAAACTATCCGTCCGATATCGCTGAAATTTTGCGAGAGCTCTCAGAACTTTATAGCCAAGTTCCAAATTTGAACATGATCAGATCTAAATTGTTGGACTTCTGAGCGGCCTGGGGTGAGTTCGGTAGCTGGATGGGTGACCTTTGCCACGATCACTTTCGAACGAAAAGAGATCGCTATTTGTAATTTTCAGGGTAGGTTTAGTTCGTTGTTGGGCATAATCGGCCAAACGGTTTCGGAGTTATACCCATCTTAAATTTTGTTTTTATCTCTGCAATAACTCAAAATATACAAATCCAATCGAATTAAAACTTGGTAATTATTTGTAGAATGGCGACGTACTAATTTTCGCAAAATTTCGTGAGTATTGTCACTGGAAAAAATATAAAAACAAATTTTTCTTAAAAAAATTTATATTTCAGAGACTATTCGTCAGAATTAGGGAATCCAATCCCGCAAATGCGGGATCCCGCTGAAATTCAACGGGATCAACATTGCGGGACTTTCCGTGCGGGATTTGCGGGACTCAATATTAAATTTCCGTATTCGACAATGAAAGCACAAACGTCCCAGAAAAAGAAAAAGTACTTTTTCGTCTGTTGTGGTCACTATGAATATGGCATGATACGGTCCAATACAAACATAAGTGCCTGTAAGAATAACTGTCAGTCGCTGTGGTCACTATGAATATGGCATGATACTGTTCATTACTAACATGAGTGTATATGAGAATAACTGTCATTTGCTATTGTGAAATTCCAAAATTCATAAAAGTATGTAGAGTTCGACGAAAAAATGAAATATGCACCTTGGCGAAAAACTGTCTATTGCCTCGCCTGCTTGCTATCCTCAGCTCCTCCTCGGATAGCAATTTGTAGACCCGACAATAAAAGGCAGTTTTTGTTCATTGGTACATAAAAAACCTCATATGTTGCTACTAAAGTATGTTTTTAATTGCATAAGACCTTTTTGCGCGTGAAGAATTCGATGTCAACTTTGATTCTGTCCGGCCGGCCTTGGCCACGATAACTTGAGAACGTAAAGAGCTAGCGAATTGTAATTTTCAGGGTAGGTGGCACATCCCAATGAGACGGACAAGTTCGTTAATGGGCACAATGGTTTCCCAGTAACAATTTTGTTTTCAACCAATACAAATCCGATCGAATTGAAACTTGGTGAATAGTTGTAGGATATAAACCTAAGCAGGTTTGTGAAATTTCGTGAGAATCGTATTAATAGAAAATTCAAAACAAATTATCAAGAAGTATTTTTTATGTCACGATAAACCGAGAATGGAAAGAGATCGGCCAAACGATTTTGGAGTTATAACCATCTGAAATTTGGTTATTATTTCCTCAATAACTCGAAAAATACAAAACTGATTGAATTCAAACATGGTTATAAGTTGTACAATGCCAACGCAAAAATTCTTGCAAAATTTCGTGAGGATCGTACTATTGAAAATTATTGAAAAAAATTCTAAATATCAGTAACAATTCCTCCGACATCGCTGACATTTTGCGAGAGCCTTCAGAACCTAACTCTACTGCCAAGTTTCAAGTTTGAACACGATGGGATACATATTGTTGGAGATTCGAGCAGCCTTGTGTGAGTTCAGTATATGGATGGATGACCGTTGCCTCGATAACTTTCGAACGAAACGAGATAGGGACTTGCAATTTTCAGGGTATGTTGCGTATCTGAATGAGAGAGTTGAGTTCGTTTACGGGCATAATCGGTCCAACTGTTTCGGAGTTATATCCACCTGGAATATTATTTCCTCGATAACTCAAAAAATATAGACACGATCGAATTGAAGCTTGGTTACAAGTTGTAGAATACCTACATTATACAGTTATTATACAATACAGGTTAATGGACAATAGAACATAAGCGCAAAAGCTCCTGACTTCACGTCAGTGCTTGAACCAATTTTTATTAGCATGTTTAATAGTTTGAGGACGAAGAGAATATATATTGTTAACAATCCCGCATTTTTGCGGATCCGCGGGATTGATAACTTTCATCCCGCGCTTTTGCGAGATTGAGATTTTGGTGCGGGATTGGATTCTCTAGTCAGAATCCGCTGAAAATCCGCACATACCTTCTAGCCACCATTTTACAATCGAGTACCGAATTTGAGCTCAATCCACTTCGTATGAGGCGTAGACAATGGAACATTCGCGCAAAAGCTCCTGATTCCACGTCAGCGCTTTTTAAGAATTTTTTGTAACTCAATAGTTTCGGATATCCTAGTGCTGACCATCGAATTTGCTTCACCCTATACATACAGAATTGTTTGAGATATTGAGTTCTTTAAAAAAAATGGATCAAGCACTGACGTGAAGTCAGGAGCTTTTGCGCGTATGTTCTATTGTCCATTCTCCTGTATTGGACAATAGAACATACGCGCAAACGCTCCTGACTTCACGTCAGTGAGTTCTCACAAAATTTTATACACGTCTTTATGTCGATATTCTACAAACTAGTTAGCAAGCTTCAATTCGGTCGGGTCTAAATTTCATCGAGGAAATAATATTCCAGATGGGAATAAATCCGAAACCGTTGGGCCAATTATGGCCAACGGCGAACTTAACTCTCCCATTTAGATGTGCAACCAACCCTGAAAATTGCAAGTCCCTATCTCCTTTCGTTCGGGAGTTATCGAGGTAACGGTCACCCATCCAGCTACTGAACTCACACAAGGCTGCTCAGATCTCCAACAATATAGATCCGATCATGTCGGATGAATAGTTTCTGATATATAGAATTTTTTCAATGATTTTTAATGCTTTTTACAAAAATTTCTAGAGATACGATCCTCATAAAATTTTGCAAGAATTTTCGCGTTGGCATTCTTCAACTAATAATCATATTTGAATTGGATTTGTATTATGCTTATAAACAAACTCAAATGTCGTGTTCAGATGCACAACTTAACCTGAAAATTTCAAGTCGCTATCTCTTTCCGATCGTAGGTCATCGTGACATAAACAATGTTTTTAAATAATTTTTTTAAATTTTCTAGTGATACTATTCTCACAAAATTTCACAAAAGTGCTTAGGTTTATTTTCTACAACTATTCACCAAATTTCAATTAGATCGGATTCATATTGGTTGAAAACAAAATTATTTCTAGGAAACCATTGGGCCGATTATGCCCATTAACGAACTTGTCCGTCGTATTGGGATGCGCCACCTACCCTGGAAATTTCAAGTCGATCTTTCCGTTCTCAAGTTATCGTGGCAACGGCCGGACGGACAGAATCAAATTCGACCTAGAATTCTTCATCAGGGAGTCAAACCCAATCCTTTTAGCCAAAAATTCGAAAATTACAGACATTTGGGCAAAATGATAACGCGATGCTAACCAGAACATACGGCAAAAATGTATCTCCAAGTTCCTTCTTTCGAAAGTTATCGTGTTCACGAACAGTCAGAATTGAATATAACTAATTTTTCATCAGTACGTCATATGGAATCAATTGAGACCATTTACGGATTAAAATTCGAAAATTACGCCCGGAAAAAACAATAATAAACCATACCATCGGTTTCACCGAGAACCTCAACTGCCGCCGTCCCTCCTCGTAATCCTTACTCAACGCAGTGTACCACATAGATCTTCACCGATAAGACACCATTAACACAACAGTTCAAAAAAATCAAATATACACTCTCGTTACACTCTCCGTCAATTCACACATTCCTATACATATACATATTTCCCGGTTACCGATTTCTCCGAAAACAGGGTCGATTGCAGTCCGATCGAGTTCTCGGTAATCGAAACAATAAACAAGACGGTATTTATCAATTCGTCCACTCGGAACAATTTTCATACAACGTTTGGCTATTCCGACAACTGAATAGATAATAATGGGATAATAGAGAAACAAACCCACGATACGCCGACGACACGAGGACAAGGAGGCCCCCACTTCTTCTGTACGCCTCAAGCGTTTACGGAAAGCCTAACAGATCGCTTGGCACCACTTTGCGTAGGAAACCTCGTCGTTACGAAACCAGAACGCTTTACGTCGAAACAAAAATGCACTTGATTTTTTTCGTCAACCTTCGTATGTTCCAAACGGGAACAATGGGAAAGTAACTGGGAGCGAAAACATCGACAGCTATAAACTTTGGAGCACCGATTGGAGAGGACGATCTTCTCGATACAGCTTCCGAGTGCTGGATTGGAATATTTGATTGAGGGCCGATTTCTGACGCATTTGAATGGAGTTTATCTTCAGTTTATCTACTGAATTGGACAGATAAACCACATGTTATATTCCTCAGGATCCAGCCCTGAATCGAACAAAAAAGCCAAGCGGACGTGAAATCCGCTTCAGTTTGAATTGAATGATGAGTATTTCAAGCTCAAGTGCATAGAGCGAGCCGGAGATCTACCCAGAGGGTAGTGGACACCATTCACTGTCGAATCAAAAATTAACAGTGCTGGCCCTAAGCAGGTATAAGGATAGAGTAAAAAATTGGTTCAAGCCCTGTGGACAGGAGCTTTCTGGCGCTCTTGTTCAAACAGACAAATTATATCTCCGAAAGTATTGCTTTCTCAGAGTTGGGAATTATATCAATGGATTCTTATGAAAGAACTTCATCTTAGCAGAAATTGAATTCAAACATCATAGAAGAATTTAAATTCAATAAGAGTGCCAAAAATTATCAATCCAAAACCAATAGACAAATTCTACCCAACAACGAACTCATCCGAGATATTCATTCCTCAATTCTATGATGAACGATAATTATAATATTCTCTTCTCAAATCCACTCCAATACTCCAATACACCAATATTCCAGTTTTGTTTTTACTGGAGATATTCTGAACACAATATTATTAACTTACCATTACCATTCCCATCATCATATGGTTTGACAATCGGCATGAAAATATCAACCAACAAAAAGTATGATATCATATTATAATTCTCATAATTCTACGATTGCTGAAATGAATTAGACAATATCATGTCTCAGGAAAATAAGTTGACATTATAACAATTCATACATAGAATAATTATATCATTCTGTGAAAACGTAGAAATACGATTTAAAGGGTTTTCCAATAAGAGGTGTTATTTTGACATTCAAAGAAAAATATGCCATTTTTCAATATAAATGATCGGATGTTTATTTCATTATAAAGAAGAAGCTATGCCGTTAATAGTGGAAAATAACATCAGGCAAATGACCACCACGACCACGCTTACAGGACCATATCCTTTTAATAAAATTTTCCATAACCAAATCGCAAAGTGACTGCCCTATGTCCTCGATAGCCTCACGAATTCCATCTTTGAGGTCTTGAATCGACGCTGGGCTATTGGCGTAGACCCTCTCTTTCACGTGGCCCCAAAGGAAGAAGTCGCAAGGTGTTGAATCACAAGAGTTCGGTGGTCAATTGTGATCACCTCTTCGAGAGATAACATGGTCCGGAAACTTTTCCCGCAAAAGATCAATGGTTTCGTTGCTTGTGTGGCACTTAGCGCCGTCTTGTTGAAAGTAAACGTTGTCCAGATCAATACCATCCAATTCCGGCCATAAAAAATCATTAATCATCTCTCGATAGCGCAATCCATTCACCGTAACTGTTGCTCCAGCCTCATTTTCGAAAAAGTAAGGTCCAATGACTCCGTCGGACCATAAACCGCACCAAACAGTCACACGTTGCATTTCAACGACCCAAGCAGCAAAGACACGACGTTGTTGATGATCGGCCGGCTTGAGTTCTTGTGTTAACTGAACTTTATTAGCCTTAAGACCAAAATCTTAATGCAAAATACGGTGTAATGACGTTTTTGGAATGCCTAATTCCAAAGAACGACGAGGAATGGACAAACCTGGGTTTTCTTCAACACTTTCGGCTACAGCAGCAATATTCTCGGCTGTTCTTGAGCGACGTGCACGGGTTTTATTCTTCACATAACTTACTTGTCCCAGCAGCTCGAATTTTTCCACCAATTTCTTTATTGCGGTCCGACAAGGTGCTTCACGACGACCCAAAAATGTTCGAGTTTTACGAACCGTCTATAGTGAATTTTAATAATTTCAATGCGTTCTTGAAGCGTGTATCGTTCCATTTTTATTAATGGCGTAGTTTCTTGTCAAATGTCAAAAAATGACAGCTTCAAAAGTGACATCTATCGAAAGGGCGGGCTATTCAAAATAACACCTCTTATTGGAAAACCCTTTATTATTGAAATTTTGAAAAATCATATCTCCGAAAGTATTAGCTTGTTAGAGTTAAAAATGATATTAATGGATTCTTATGGTAAAACTGCTTATTGGAAAAAATTTAATTTGGAATTTGTCATGTAAAAAAATTTATTTTTTTTTGTTACTCCGAAATCATCTGTCCGATTTTGCCCAATAACGAACTTAGCCGAGATATTTATCTCCCAAACCTACTCTGAAAATTTCAACTGTCTAGCTCATTCCGTTCAAGAGTTATCGTGCCTACGGCCGGCCGGACACAATGAATTTCGACCACGTATTCTTCATCAGTGAGTCGAACCAAAGACCATTTTCATCGAAAAATTCGAAAATTACAGACATTTGGGCAAATTGATAAGCACTCTGTTCCGAGGAACAAGAGCGCCAATAAAGTCCACAAAGAACACAACTGACTCTCCTTAGTTGCACAAGCTCCTTCTGAGGGATTTCCTTGGGGAAGATCTAGGAGGGTCAGTATAATTATAATCATGTCTATAGCAAGCGCGCTAAAGTGAATTGGCCCCACGTCAATACTTTTTTGGCCTTTTTCTTTAATAGTGAAGTAAATCTGTATTTGCGCGCGTGCTATATACATGATTATGATTGTACTGATCCTTCCTAAGTACTCCCCAAGGAAATCCCCTAGGAGATTGTGCGACTAAGGAGAGTTAGTTGTGTTCTTTGTCAATTTTGTTACTCTATCCTTATGCCAGCTTAGACACAGCACTGTTAATTTTTGACCCGATAGTAAATGGTGTCCAGCACCCTCTGAGTAGATCTCCGGTTCACTGTATCTCAGCTTAAAACAATCACCATTCAATTCAAATTAGCCAACGTCAAGACGCGCGAAATACAGTACTGACTTCACTTCAGTGCTTATTTTTTTCAAGTTTCTTCAACAATTCTGTCTATCAATACAGTCTGGCTATGATTTTTACAGTAGGTCAAAAAAAAAATATATTTCTGTTGTTAGGGGACACCCGTTAGGAACGCAATTGCTTACGCCTGTTCTTCAAATCCAAATGTAATTTTAATAAAGATCTTCCAAAAATAGTTATTCATAAATCAATTCAACTAGGAAACGACGCTTTCTCCTCGAAACTGACTCGTCCATGCACAGAATTGCCATCAATTTTCTATTAAAACCTCACAATATCGGTTCAGCACCAGATCCAGATACATGACCGATAGTCCTAAACCACTCCAAACATATCCCATACAATCCAAAAATAGTCACTTCTCCTTTGCGCGTGCGCACTCGTGGCTGAAAGTTTTCTTAAAATCACACTCCTCACACAAAACTCAGTGGTTCAGAAAATATCGCATCTTGAATCCACGCATGCGCCACACCTGAAAACCCCAATCCTCGCAGATGAAAACTCCAGCTGTTAAATCCCTTCTCACCTGCGCATGCGCATAGCCAAAAATGTCCGGAAGGGGCAGCATGAATTAATTGTTTCGCAATTTCAAGCAAAATATTTCCTAAAATAGTAGTATCAAATTTTTTGATTTTTTCAAGTCATGGGATCCTCACGAAATTCTGCAAAAGTGTTTGCTTCAATGCTTTCAATTTTTTTTTTCAGTTTATAGCCATCGGACCAATACAAAACTTCTCATGCATATAAAGATCATGATTCTACAACAGCCAACAGATGTTGGCTAGTATACTAGATAATTCAGAGACATGCTTCCGCCAATTTAGATTTTCATCTTGATGAATCCCTAAAAATGTTGCGATCCAGGAGCTCTACAGGTGTACCAAAGCCAGCATGCAATGTCTTAAATAATACAGCTCCTGTTTTCTCAGCATTTGAAGAGAGTCTATTTCCTTCGATCCATTCATGTGCCTCTTGAAACTCTGCATGCACTGCTGTTTCTTCATCAGGGAAAGTTTCTGTCCCAATGATTACATTGGTATCATCTACATATTTTACAACTTTCCTCCTTGCATACCTTTCTTAAGGATGTTTTTTGTCCTTCGTCTGACCTTTCTGTATTTTTGTTGCTACTAGGTATTTTGTTTCTGCCAAACTGAACAGTAGTGGCCCCAATAAGCTACCCTGAGAAATTCCAAGCCTTGTTGACTTCCTATCAGAGTAAACAACTTCTCCCTCGTTGTTTTATGGACACCACCGGAGTACGATTTGTCAGGTACGATATTATCAGCTTCAAATACTTGTTTCTTTTTCCATATTGCTCAAGTTTATCGTAGAGGTAGTTTGGATATATGCTGTCAAATGGCTTGGTCAGATCTAAAAATAGCCCAATAGCTACCTCTGAATTCTCTGTTGCGATAGAAACTCTTCCATATGTTGCCACTGAATGAAATATGTGATATGGGTTGCTTGTCTTTTAAGAGATCTTATTCAGTGTAGATATTAAATATATGGAATCTGCTAGCTTCTTATTCATCTCCTCGATATGTGGCTCCCAAGATAACACTCCGTACACATTAATTCCGAGCAATTTGATGGTATTCTTCTTATTACTTCTTATTTCTAATTTCTGAGTTCTGCTAGTTAGAGTGGAACAATTTGCCTGACGTTAGATGTATCAAACTCTCTAACAGTAGTTGCTCCATATCAGTAGCCTTCAATAAAATGGAAGTGCCGTCTGCGAAAAGAAGCGTTCTTAATCGGAGTATCATAATTTATGTCCAGATCATTCATGTAGACTATGAACAGTAGAGGTCCACGAATTGATCCTTGGGGAATCCTCGCTGCTATAATCAATAATTCCGAAAGAGCAGATCAATTACAATGTTGTCCCATCATGAGCCGTAGCATTGCACCTTATTTCTCAATATATCATGATTCACAGCATCAAAAGCTTTCGTTAAATCTTTGGTAAATAGTTGTGAGATTGATCCATAGCTTCGATGAACAAGTCCATCAACTCCAAGAGCACTGTTAACGTTGATCTGGAGTTCCTGAATCCGTGTTATTGATCAAAACACGAATGATGTCTTGTTTCAATAAGAACTTCAAGAATTTTGGATATGGCCGGTAAGATAGAGATAGGTAAATAGTTTGATAAATCACATTATTTTACCATTTTGTACATCGTTCGAATTTTTGTATTTTTCAGCTCATCCGGAAAAACACCCTCAGACATTGCTTGAAAAAATCATGAGTAGGGCTTCACACGAGACGAGAGTATAAAAAATCTCGTCTCTCTCTCTCACCGATTCCCAAAAAATGAAGTCTCGTTCTCGTCTCGCTTAATTCTGAATAACGATAATAAATATTATGATATATAAACGAAATGGTATACAATAATGAATAATTTTGTGAAGTTACATTTATTACACTCTTATACAAAAATATTTGTACATGTACATATTATTTTTAATTTCAAACACTGATAAATTCAACTTTTAAATTACTCGATGGCCAAGAACTCAAACATAATCACGCTTGCATCACATCATTTTTCAATGATGTACGTGTTTTTGTCATGATCATACCTGCTGTGGAAAATAATCTTTCAACAGGTACGGATGTAGCCATTAATAAATCATCGGCCATCTTGGAAAGTGTAGGAAGAACTTTTTCATCACTCCCCACCACTGTAAAATATTTTGATTCCTATTTGCTCTTTCTAACAGCAAATATTCTTCAAACTCAGCTTCCAATATTTCGAAAGTTTTGTTGATGTTTTAAATAGGCTATCGATACATTTTTTAATAGAATTGAACAATTTGGTATAGTTTTCAAAGAATACCTTCCCAGTGGGTAGATCATTGAGGGTGTTCTTGGCGTATTCCTCATAACACTTTTCGGGACCAGTTTTATTATACGTAGTTCCACAGATGTATACAATAATTGTTCACATCTTCACTACAAGGAGCACAATAAGCATAAGTGGAGAATAAATTTCTCCAGATGTTCAGATAGAGACGAAATTTTCAAGTTGGGATTTAGCGGCAATAAAAGTTGTCCGTTAAGTATTGAATTCATAAAGGCATCCGTTTTTATGGTTGTGAATTCTATTTTTTCCTTGAAAAATAATCTCAATTATCGCAAGGTCATAACGAATTAATAATCTTCTGAAAACTCGTGTATTTCTAGAACGATCAACGCATAATATAGCCAAAATATATTGGTAATTATAGTGGAAACTCTTCATATTCAAGTGTTTTCTGTGGCTGTTGAAAAAAGTCGAGTCGTATATAAAACTTCATACAAAAAATTTAACGAGACCAAAAACGAGACTCTCGTGTTGCGCTGTATGTAGTCTCGGTATCGCCTATAATATTTTTGAAAACGTCTCGTCTCGTCTCGCTTTTACGAGACGAGACGAGAAAAATTTCGCTCTCGCGTGAAGCCCTAATCGTGAGGGGCTGGGCAATCTCGTTGCATATCGCGTAAGGTTCAAATTCAAATCCAGTCAGGATAGGAAAGGGATATGCTAGCAGGTATCAGTTACCATTGGCTGTGGGGTCAAAACAAGGGGTTGTTACGGTAGACCTAGGAGAGGATCATCACGTATAGATAAGAAGAACGGCGAAATCGAGTTCGTAAATTTTTCCACTGAATGGCCCAAAGGTGTAAGTAAGTGTGGATTCATGCAGCCCAAATTAACGAGTATCAAGTAAAAATTAACAATTACAAATAGTGAGTAAAAGTTGAACTTCATATATCTCAGTGAGAGTGTTCATGCAGCCAAGTAACAATTATCAATTAACAAATAACAAGTAGAAGTTCGCCAACTTTTAACATTCTAATTGAACGAGATTTTGTACTTGTACGCAACTCGTGCGCAGCTGAACGCAGATTAGACAGTCCGATGATGTAAATATAACCTCACTTTGTAAAATATTTAATTTATTTGGTGTGTATTTATGTGGGTTTCGTGTTATCACATTGGAAAATTGAATTTCAAACAATTGTTTTCAAATATAGGAGGAACAGAGGTTATTTTGAAAAATTAATACCTCGGATCTCTGACTTATGGGTTTTTATTTCTTGATTGTTAATTTAGTGCATGAATGCTGTATTTTTGTACTTGGTAATTCATAGTTGTTATTTGATACTTTTTACTCGATAATTGTTATTTGATGCTGCATGAATCCACACTAAGACAGCGAGGCAGTTTGTAGGCAAGATCGTTCCGATATTTGGAATAACACATTGATAAAGGTTTTTGGACTAGCACATAGATGGCGCCCCAAATGCAGAATCAATTCTTCATCCTTTAGAAGATTATGTGTCAAAATTTTATGCCAATCGGACCACGCCTTCTCAAGTTTGTTTGTGCCAAGTAACATTGGTGTTTTAGTTGAAATATGAGTGAGACAGAATTTCGTGTGTGGATAAAGCATTGTTTTTTGATCGGCAAAGCGAAAGAGTGGATTTATAAGTATTATTCGGACACTCTTCCAGGGAAATCAACCGTATGCGAATGGTATGATGATTTTTAATGTGGTCGTAGTGACTTCAACGATCTCAATGCAGTTGTCGCTCAAATTCGAATATAACTATTAACGAATAAAAAAAATAAAAAAAATCTTAAAAAGCAGTGACGTGAAGTCAGGAGCTTTTGCGCGCATGTTCCATTGTTTATGTTTTTATGTATGAGTATACAAAGTCGATCGCCCTATAATTCGGTACTCGATTGTAAAATGGTGGCTCGAAGGTAACGTGCAGAATGAGCGGATAGTTTCTGAAATATAAAAATTTTCAAGAAAAATAAATTATTTTTCTAGTGATAAATATTCACGACATTCCGTACAAATTATTGCGTCGGCATTCTACAAGTAATTACAAAGTTTTAATAGGAACGGATTAGTATATTTTGAGTTATTAAGGAAATAACAACAAAACTTAAGATGTGTATAACTCCGAAATCGTTTGGCGGATTATGTCCATTAACGAACTCAACTGTCCCGGTTGGATGCGAACCTAACCTAACCTAACCTGAAAATTGCAAACTGATATATCTTTCAGTTCGAAAGTTATCTTGGCAACGGTCATCCATCCAGCCACTAAACTCACCCCAGACTGCTCAGATCTCCAACAATATATGTAGATCTGACCATGTTTAAATTTGGAACTTAGCTGTAAAGTTTTGAACGCTTCGCAAAACTTCAGCGATATCGGACGGAAAGTTTCTGAGATACAGAATTTTTTTAAATATTTTTTAAAACATTCATACGGATCGCATGACTGGAACGCAAAACCTCATTTGCGTCGGTAATATACTTCTACCTACCAACTTTCAATTCTATCGGATCTATATTTTTTGAGTTCTCGAGAAAACAAAATTCCAGATGGGTATAACTCTGAAACCGTTTGGCCCATTATACCCAACAATGAACATATCTCTCCCATTCGCAACATATCCTGAAAATTGTCGTTATCTCTTTCGGAAAGTAATCGTGGCAACGGTCGCCCATCCACCTACTGAACTCACTCAATAATGCTCAGATCTCCGGCAATATAGACCCGATCGTGTTCAAATTTGGAACTCGGTTTTGAAGGTTTCTGAGATACAGAAATTCTTTCAATCATTATTTTCAAAATTTTAAGTGATGTGCGCGTCGGCATCCTACATTTAATTACCATGTTTGAATTGGTTCGGATCTGTATTTTTTTAATTATTGAGGAAATAACAACAAAATTTCAAATGGGTATAACTCGAAAACCGGTTGGCCGATTTTGCCTATTAACAAACTTGAATGTCTCCCAACGCTGCTTGGTTTCCAGCAGTTTTTTCAATAAGTCCTACCCGTATAGCAAATAAATATCGTGTTCAAATTAGGAGCTTGGCTTTAGAATTACGATGTGAAGGCTCTCGCAAAATTTCAGCGATAATATATTTTTTGGCGCTCTAGTTCCTCGGAACTGAGTGCTTATCAATTTGCCCAAATGTCTGTAATTTTCGAATTTTTCGATGAAAATGGTCTTAAACGATTTGGTTCGACTCACTGATCAATTATCCGTGGTCGAAATTCATTCTGTCCGGCCGGCCGGCCGTAGGCACGATAACTCTCGAACAGAATGAGCTAGACAGTTGAAATTTTCAGAGTAGGTTTGGGAGATAAATACCTCGGTCAAGTTCGTTATTGGCAAAATCGACCTGGTGGTTTCGGAGTAACGAAAAAAAAAATTTGGTTCGACTCACTGAACAAGAATCCGAGGTCGAAATCAATTCTGTCCGGCCGGCCAGCCGGATAACGGCACGATAACTCTCGAACGAAAGAAGTTAGCGGATTGAAATTTGCAAGGTGGGTTTGGAGCGTAAATATCTCGGACGAGCTCGTTAATGGGCGAAATCCATCAAGCGGTTTCGGAGTTATGGCCGATTTTAGTAAAAATATTTTTTATGAATATTTCTGAAACCGATCACTCGATCTATCTGAAGTTTAGCATCAAATTGTAGAATCATGACCTTTATACGCATGTGAAGTTTTGTACTGACCAGATTACCGCAAAGTGTCAAAAAAAAAATGTTGAAAATTTAAAAAAAGTTTTTCTACAATAAATCTCGAACGGAATGAGCTAGGTAGTTGAAACTTTCAGAGTAGGTTAGGGAGATGAATATCTCGGTTAAGTTCGTTATTGGGCAAAATTGGCCAGATTTAATTTGATTTCTTCCATGGTGCAGTTCAAATTCTCAGATTGCTCATTTAATCTTGATAAATAAACTATTATGTGAATTGAATTTCCTTTATGATGCAGTTCTATCATAAGAATACATTGATATAATTCCCAACTCTGAGAAACCAATACTTTCGGAGATATAATTTGTCTGTTTGAACTAGAGCGCCAGAAAGCTCCTGTCCACAGGGCTTGAACCAATTTTTTTAATGTTCTAGTGATACGATCCTCACGACATTTTGCATAATATACTCCATTCACTTTTATAAAGTCTCCCGGTTGACCATGATTTAGGTCTATCACGTTTTTGTAACTAAAACAAAGGCAGGTTGGCACTTCTGAAATATCGTCAATGTCAAAACAATTCTCTGAGACGTTGCCAATTTCTACTCTCAACAATCAACATAATAGGGATATTCTTTCGAACTGATCCAACTGATTTAAGTTACATAAAATCTCTTCGTTCAGTACTAATTCAACAATTTAGAAGAAGCAGAGACAAAGTACACATCAGGAATGCTATATAGAACTGAACTCTGCAATAGGAAAACTTCATTCTGTCTTAGAACATGTTAAACTCTCGAATGAAATGACTTAGTTTCCTATCCTATTACTATGTTTTATGGAGGTTTAACATTGACTACTACATTTTTGATCTGGTGTATTTCAAGTTGTGCAACAAGGTATTTAAATGTCTTCTGTAGGCTTATTTCTTGAGAATTTAGAAAAGTGGGAATTCCATAGGTACGTCTGTTCGTTTAGATGTTCTGCCGGGATATTCAGGTACTATTATTCTTTTTTCAAATGAACAATCACAAAGTAAGGGACTACTGTGTCCATTATTTTTCATTAAAATTTCAACACTTGATTCTTGATTTCCGTGCAAGAGAATAGCATAACTGAATCTTCCAACCAGTTTATATACGTGAAATATTTTCCATAGTAACAGATGAAACATTTTCTAGAACAGTCGCCAGGTCTTTAGAATTGTTGAATTCACATAATATCTTCTCAAATTCATTATTTTTCCTAAGAAAATTCACATTGTGAAAAATACGTAATTACTACGACTTCAATGTAGAGAGGACAACGTTGCGTAGTTATCTGACAGGAAAATGAGCATAACCTAACATTTTGAAAATACACACGGTGAAATGTGTCAAAATTTCATGGCCAACCGGAAGACTTTATAAAAGTGAATGGAGTATAAGTATTTGTATCGGCATTCTTCAACTAATTACCAGGTTTCAATTCGATCGGATCTGCATTGTTTGAAAACAAAATTTCTACTAGGAAACCGTTTGAACGATTATGTCCATTAACGAACTTGTCCGTCACATTTGGATGCGCAACCTACCCTGAAACTTTCAAGTCGTTATCTCTTACCGTTCGAAGGATATCGTGGCAACGGCCCGCTGCCATCGAACTTAATTGTTTGAGCTCATTTTCGACAAAAATTTCGAAAATTATGATAGCACGCTGTCTCGAAATCTTGCATGAATCATAAAATTCTGGACATATGTAAATGGAGAAAATCGGTATATTCTGAACGGTAAACATGGAACCTTCGTGTAAAAATGGCGGCATTTCCTTCGTTGATACCCCAAAATGACGTCGGAATCCGATTAATTGAAATACTTAAAATTAGCCCTGTCTCGTGCATATTACGAGGCACCTTCGTTCTTGCACATTGTTTTCTATTTTCGGACATCGTAAAATACTCCTCCCCCATCCAGAAGGAATGGACGGCTGAGGCACGTTCACCAACATGGAAATAATTATGTATTTCAGGACCTCGTCGGGTACCCAGAATACGAGAACAACAAGAATGATGTTGATGGGCGAACAGGGGATGGATGCTTGGCTGTTTTTCGGAAATAAAATTAAAATTACGTCATAATTAAATAAGAACAGAATATAAATGTATTCATGATCCGTTATTCTGGTGTTGGGTAAGCTTATGAGGAAATGTGAATTAATTGGTAGATTTCAGCAGAATCTGACAGTTTCTGAAATATTAATTTTTTTGGCGCGCTGTTCAGGTGAACAGAGTGCCTATGGATTCGTCCAAATGTCTGTAATTTTTGGATGAAAATGGTCTTAAACGATTTGGTTGGACTCGCTGATCAAGAATCTGTGGTCAGAATTCTTATTTAATTTATTTTCATTTCATGATGCAGTTCTTGCATAAGACTCCATTGATATCATTCCCAACTTTGAGAAACCAATACTTTTGGAGATATAATTTGTCAAAGTTTGAATAAGAGCGCCAAAGCTTCTACTCTTGTCCACAGGGCTTTCCCTCATTTCTGGCGTTCTTGTTCCTCGGATCAGAGTGCTTATCAATTTGCCCCAATGCCTGTAATTTTCGAAATCGATTCTGTCCGGCCGGCCGGCCGTCCGTCCGTTAACTCTCCGACGAAAGAAGTTAGAGGATTGAAATTTTCAGGGTAGGTTTGGAGCGTGAATATCTCGGACGAGTTCGTTAACGGGCGAAATCCATCAAGCGGTTTCGGAGTTATGGCCGTTTTCAGTAAAAACATTTTTTATTAATATTTCCGAAACCGATCACTCGATCTATCTGAAATTTAGCATCAGACTGTAGAATAATGACCTTTATAAGCTTGTGAAGTTCTGTATTGATCGGGTTGCCGTAAAGTGTAAAAAAAATTTGAAAATTTTTAAAATTGTTTCTGCGATAACTCTCGAACGGAATGAGCTAGGCAGTTGAAATTTTCACAGTAGGTTAGGGAGATAAATATCTCGGTTAAGTTCGTTATTGGGCAGAATAGGCCAGATGCTTTCGGAGTAACGAAAAAAAAATAGTTTTAACATACAAATTTCAAATTCAATTTTTTTTTAAGATGCAGTTTCACCATAAAAATCCATTTAAATCATTTTCAACTCCAACAAGCTATTACTTTTGGAGATATGATTTTTCGAAATTTCAATAATGAATCGTACTTCTATGTTTTCACAGAATGCTATAATTATTCTATCTATGATATATTATATGATCTGTGTTCATACTCGTACATGTCATCCTGTTCTATAAGAGAGAGTCAAATTCGTTTCAGCTAACCAATACTTTCGGAGATATGATGTGTCAAAGTTTGAACAAGAGCGCCAAGGCTCCTGTCCACAGGGCTTATTATTTTAATATTTGATGCCCAAGGCATGTTATTACTTGTTAACGCTAAAAGGATAGCTTGAAGGTTCATTTTTGACACTCTTGGGCCTCGGAACAGAGTGCTTATCAATTTGTCCTAATGTCTGTAATTTTCGAATTACAGATAATGGTCTTAAACTATTTGGTTCGGCTCACTGATCAAGAATCCGTGGCCAAAATCGATTCTGTCCGGCCGGCCCGGCCGTCAACACGATAACTCTCGAACGGAATGAGCTAGGCAGTTGAAATTCTCAGAGTAGGTTTGGGAGATGAATATCTCGGTTAAGTTCGGTATTGGACAAAATCGGCCCGATAGTTTCGGAGTAACGGAGATAAATGAGACATGTCATATTTATTTCTGGTTCTATTCAAAATGAATACCTTCTGTTCTAGAGAATAAAGTATGATTGAATGCAAAATGACTAATCAAATGACCTTGACTATCGTATAATTATGAGGATTATAGGATATTATAATTTTTAGGTGATAATATTATGCTCGTGGATAATCAAATTGGGTTCAGAATATCTCCAGTAAAAACAAAACTGGAATATTGGAACTGGAACATTCAATTGATATAATATGATTTTCAGAGTAGATTTGAGGAATTAATATCTCGGATAAGTTCGTTATTGGGGAGAATCGTTCTGGTAGTTTTGGATTAAACAATTTTTGGAACTCTTGTTTTTTTTAATGACACTGTTCCATTCAATTTAATTCCTTTTATGATGCAGTTCTATCACAAGAATATATTGATAGCATTTCCAAATCTGAGAAACCAAAACTTTCCCGGAGACATGATTTGTCAAAGTTTGAACAAGAGCGCCAAAGTCCTTGTCCACTGGACTTTCCCACATTTTTTTCTATACGATCGTACAAAATGTCGAACGGAAAGAGAATGCGACTTGTGATTTTCAGGGTAGGTTACGCATCCGAATGCACTGGTTAAGAACGTTAATGGGTACAATCGGTCAAATGGTTTCGGAGTAATACTCTTGTTATTTCCTCAATAACTCAAAAAATAAAGATCCGAACGAATTGAAACGGTAATTAGTTGTAGAATGCTGACGGGTAATATTTTGCAAAACTTCGTGAGAACGGAATGACTAGAAACATATTTCAATAAATAATTCTTCAAATATTATACATTTCAGAAACTATTCGTCAGATTCTGCTGAAATTCTGCACAAACCTACAAGTCGCATTTTATTTTCCCAATATTTTTGAAAATAAAGATCAAAATATAGTACTCGATTGAAAAATTTGGATCAAGCCCTGACGTGAAGTCAGGAACTTTTGCGCGTATGTTCTATTGTCCATTCTCCTGTATTGGACACTCTCTCAATCGAATTTACCATGGTAAATTCGATTAAGAGTGTCCAATACAGGTGAATAGACAATAGAACATATATTCAAAAGCTCCTGACTTCACGTCAGAGTTTGAACCAATTTTTATTGTATTTTTTTTTTATTATCTAGGGGTACGGTTCTCACAAAATTTTACACTGGTTTTTAGGTCGATATTCTACAACTAGTTAGCAAGCTTCAATTCGATCAGGTCTATATCTTTTGAGTCATCGAGGAAATAATATTCCAGATGGGGATAACTCCGAAACCGTTGGTCCGATTATGGCAAACAGCGAAATTAACTCTCCCATTCAGATGCGCAACCTACCCTGAAAATTGCAAGTCCCTATCTCCTTTCGTTCGAGAGTTATCGAGGCAACGGTCACCCATTTAGCTACTGAACACACACAAGGCTGCTCAGGTCTCCAACAATATAGATCCGATCGTGTTCAAACTTGGAACTCGGATATCAGATGGATAGTTTCTGATTAATAAAAAAAATGTTCAATGATTTATGAAGAATTTTCTAGTGATACGATCCTCACAACATTTTGCAGGAATTTTCGAGTTGGCATTCTTCAACTAAAAACCATGTTTAAATTGGATCGGTTTTGTATTTTTCGAGTTATTGAGGAAATAACAACCAAATTTCAGATGGGCATAACTCCAAAACTGTTTGGCTGACTATGCTTATAAACAAACTCAAATGTCGTGTTCAGATGCACAACCTAACCTGAAAATTTCAAGTCGGTATCTCTTTCCGTTCTCAGGTTATCGTGACATAAAAAATATTTCTTAAAAATTTTTTTTTAATTTTCTAGTGATACGATTCTCACAAAATTTCACGAACGTGCTTAGGTTTCTAGTCTATAACTACTCACCCAGTTTCAATTCGATCTGATTTATATTGGTTGAAAACAAAATTAATACTCGGAAACCATTGGGCCTATTATATATTATATTGTCAAGTTATCGTGGCAACGACCGGACATAATCAAATTTGACTTCGAATTCTCAACAGGGGGTCGAACCCAATCGTTTGAGACCATTTTCGGCGAAAAATTCGAAAATTACGGACAAATTGATAACGCGATGTTCCCCAGAACATACGCGCAAAAAGACGGCTTGACGGTTCATACAATATTTCGCGAGGGTGTGTGAGGCGTAAATTAGTGTCCGACCGAAACTGGTTTTTCAGCCGAAACCGAAACCGAACTTTCGGCCAGGGTCTCAGTTTCGGCCGAAACCGAAACCGAAACTTTTTATTTCATACTGAACTCTACTGTATTTTTTACAATTTTATTTGCATATACATAAAAACAGTTAAGCAGTGTTAAATAAAATAAAAAGCCAACTTTTTTGATATCCTTATTCATTATTTTGGTATTACCAAGTTATAAAAATAATTAGTCAAAGTATACAGGGTAATTCCAAATCAGACACGTCAACCTTGGAGGAGGTGTTAGTATGGATAATTTGCTGTGGTTTGAGCCATTTTTATTGATGAGCAAAAATCAACAATTTCCGAGATATTTGAGTTCTGGTTCTGGTGAAAAAGAATTAGTATGATTAGAAAATGTATTCATAAATTATGTTCCACCATTCCATATAGGCAAGCACATTATTGAAAGGTTTTTTTCTGGGTTTTCTCTCCCAAATATCTATAAAATAAAAATTAATTATTTTGAGATTTGCTTCTGCGTAAGAAAGACAATATATTTGTCAGAAGCAATCAATTGAACAATGTTGCCTAACAAACAACAACGAAACAACATCAACGAAGAAACAACTATATCGTAACGTTTCGGAGTCTATATCAGACTCCTTCGTCAGAGTCTTAATGAAAATCTTTAGAATTTTCTTGTTGATAGTTATTGTGAAATTCTTGAATTATTGTGACAATTCTTGAATTTCACAATAACTATCAACAAAATAATTCTAAAGATTTTCATTAAGCGTCTGACGAAGGAGTCTGATATAGACTCCGAAACAACTATTTCTTCGTTGATGTTGTTTCGTTGTTGTTTGTTAGGCAACATTGTTCAATTGATTGCTTCTGACAAATATATTGTCTTTCTTACGCAGAAGCAAATCACAACAAATTAATTTTTATTTTATAGATATTTTTCAGAGTTTGGGAGAAAAAACCCAGAAAAAAACCTTTCAACAATGAGTATACCTCCCACAGTATCCTTTAATGATTACTTAAGGCAAGCACATGCCGTCTTTCTGATATCTTCAGTTGTTATTTTCCACCTGAAATTTACTCACGCTGTCTTTTGATACACATTCCCTATTTTATATGCCGGACATTCAAAAGGTTGGTTATAAAAAATCTGCTGAAACGAAACTAGTTATGCAATCTAACGAAATCTTTTATAGAATGAAGAAGGAATTTGGCAAGTTTTTAAAATAATTTTGGAATACAAAATTGTGAAATTCGAAAGTTGCAGACAAATTGATATTAGAAATTGATTTTTCATTTATTCATATACCACATTTCAAATCATACAAATTCTTTTTCAACCTCTTATACAGCATAGTTTGGTTTTTTCGTACATATCATATCCTTTTCTGATGAAAATAAACCAAAATTATCATCAAATTTGGTCAACGTAGAAAAAATTGACGAAATATGAACTAAGTTCAGAAATCTTTTAAAAATCACCCGAACTCCAAAAACTGTTGATTTTCGGTTATTAATAAATATGGATTAAACAACAGCTAATGAGACATACTCGCTTCTTCCCAAGTTTCACGTCTTAATTGGAATCACCCTATGTAATCTATATAATAATCAATAAAGTGAATTCTCATGAATTATCAGTCTTAACAAAGATAGATTATAATAACTTGTACGACAATTATGTATACCTACTTTTAACTCCTGGCCAAAGGACCAGGATAATTCACGAACAGTCAAGTTTCGGCCCGGCCGAAAGTTTCGGCCATTTTTGGCCGAAACCGAAACTAAGGCCGAAACTAGATTTCTTGGCCGAAACTGGCCGAAACCGAAACCGAACTTTCGGTCGGTCACTAGCGTAAATAGACGATAGAATATGCTCGCAATAGCTACTGAGTTCACGTCAATGCTTTTTAAGAAATTTTCCACTGAATATTTAAATTCTAAATGATTCAATCACATATAAGCTCTTTGTCTTCGCAGATTTCCTTAATGGGAAAAAATACTACACAAAGGAAAGAGTCAAACGTATCATTTCGCTATAATGCACGTGACTCAATCGGTAGTACTTAGCTATTGAACGTTACCGTATATGTTACATTCCAACAGATTACTCATTAAATCGATTTCCAGAATCCGCGATGGAAATTAAAATACCGAACCTGTGATCAAGAATAATCTCACGGCCCCCACGATAAATTTCGACCAGGCAAAAACAGCTGCGTCGGCCGAAAAAGATACATTTTCACACGCCCCCCGTACACCTGAACACAAAATCTAACCCCATACTCTCCTACACCTGTCACATCGTCCTAGCGCGGAATTCTATGAACACATAAACGAACAATTCAAGGTTAGATTGAAAATTAAATCTCACGAGCGTTATGATATCGCTCTAGGACAATGCGCGGTCGCGTTGAAAAAAATTCAAGGTCGGAAAATACCGCGGATCAGAACGAAGAAAAGTGCAGGCGATTCCCATTCTAGACGCGTGTCGGCGACTTTCGTTTTTCTATGTATGAAAAGAGGAGATCGGACGTGTCATGAATATCGTGGGGGGGGGGGGGGGGATTTAGTTACAAGAGTCAAATATCTGGATGGAATTCGCTCGTTAGCGTAATGACAATGAGTGATTTACGGGGCCTTGAACAACGCTTCGGAATAATTCCATCTTTGAGAATCTCCAGCAATTCGGTGTGTCATGGATGGTTATTTTCTACCAGGATAGTTCACGAATTGATATACCTAACATAGAAGCAAACACATGAGAAGAATGAATCCAACTTATTTTTCAACAGTTCCCTGCACTATATCGGTTGTTGAAGTGTTCCAAACTCTTTTGAAAAAAATTGGTTCAAGCCCTGTGTACAGGAGCTATCTGGCGCTCTTGTTCTAACAGACAAATTCTATCTGCGAAAGTATTGGTTTCTCAGAGTTGGGAATTATATCGATGGATTCTTATGAAAGAACTTCATCTTTGCAGAAATTGAATTCAAACATCATAGAAGAATTTAAATTCAACAAGAGTGCCAAAAATTATCAATCCAAAACCAATAGACAAATTCTACCCACCAACGAACTCATCCGAGATATTCATTCCTTAATTCTATGATGAACGATAATATATATTCTTTCCTCAAATCCACTCCAAAACACCAATATTCCAGTTTTGTTTTTACTGAAGATATTCATAACAAAATATTATTAACTTACCATTACCATTCCCATCATCATATATTATGGATTGACCATCGGCCCGAAAATATCAACCAACAAAAAGTATGATATCATATTATAATTCCCATTATTCTACGATTGCTGAAATGAATTAGACAATGTCATGTCTCAGGAAAATAAGTTGACATTATGACAATTCATACATATAATAATTATATAATTCTGTGAAAACGTAGAAATACGATTTATTATTGAAAATTTGAAGAATCATATCTCCGAAAGTATTAGCTTGTTAGAGTTCAAAATGATATTAATGGATTCTTATGATAAAACTGCTTATTGAAAAAAATTTTATTTGGAATTTTTCATGTAAACAATTTTTTTTTGTGCATCTGTCCGATTTTGCCCAATAACGAACTTAGCCGAGATATTTATCTCCCAAACCTACTCTAAAAATTTCACCTGTCTTGCTCAATCCGTTCGAGAGTTATCGTCCCTACGGCCGGCCGGACAGAACTCCCAAACCTAATCTGAAAATTTCAACTGTCTAGCTCATTCCTTTCGAGAGTTTTTCGACCACGGATTCTTGATCAGTGAGTCGAACCAAATCGTTTAAGACCATTTTCATCGAAAAATTCGGAAATTACAGCCATTTGGGCAAATTGATAAGCACTCTGTTCCGAGGAACAAGAACGACAAAAATTGATTGACAGGAGCTTTGGCGTTCTTGTTCAAACTTTGACAAATCATATATCCGAAATTATTGGTCTCTGGGAATAATATAAATGGATTCTTACGATAGAATTGCATCATGAAAAAAAATAAATTCAAACAGATTCTCCCGAATAACGAACTTATCCGAGATATTCATTCCTCTAATCTACTCTGAAAATTATATTATATCAATTAAAACTTAGACAACATTGCAGTTTTGTTTTACTGGAGATATTCTGAACCCAATTTGATTATGTACCTTACCGAAGAATATATTTCCATCATCATATGGATTATCCACGTGCATTATAATTATCACCTCAAAAGTACGATAGCTGAGGTTATTTCATTGGTCATTTGCATTGAATCATACTTTGTTTTATAGAACGGGAACGGTATTTTATATCAAGAAATAATTTTGACATTTATCTCTCATAGGAAAATAAGATGACATGTAAGAATACAGATCATATAATAATTCATAGATAGAAAAAGTAAATACAGCATCCTGTGAGAACATAGAAGTACGATTCATAAATGAAATTACGAAAAATCATATCTCCAAAAGTATTAGCTTGTTAGAGTTGAAAATTATATCAATGGATTTTTATGGTGAAACTGCAACTTGAAATAAATTGAGTTTGAAATTTTTAATGTAAAAAAAAATTTTTTTTTTCGTTACTCTGAAACCTTAACCATAACCGAGATATTTATCTCCCAAACCTACTCTGAAAATTTCTACTCCCTAGCTCATTTTGTTCGAGAGTTATTGTAGAAATAAAATTTTTTAATTTTTAAAATGTTTTTGACACTTTAAGGCAACCCGATCAATACAAAACTTCGCATGCATATAAAGGTCTACAATTTGATACAAAATTTCAGATAGATCGAGTGATCGGTTTCGGAAATATTCATAAAAAACGTTTTTACTAAAAACAGCCATAAAACCGAAACCACTTGATGGATTTTGCCCGTTAACGAACTCGTCCGAGATATTTACACTCCAAACCTACCCTGCAAATTTAAATCCTCTAACTCCTTTTGTTCGAGAGTTATCGTGTTAACGGCCGGACAGAATCGATTTCGACCACGGATTCTTGATCAGTGAGTCGAACCAAATCGTTTAAGGCCATTTTCAGCCAAAAATTCGATAATTACAGACATTTGGGCAAATTGATAAGCACTCTGGTCCGAGGAACAAGAGCGCCAAAAATCTTAAAAAGCACTGAAGTTGAGTCAGGAGATTTTGCAAGCATGTTCTCTTGTCCTTCACGCCTCTCAGGAAATACTGCATCAATCCTAAAGTCTTTTTTCAATCGAGTACTAGATTTTATTTTGATCAGATTTTTATTTTTTTAAATATTGTGAAAATAAAATTCGTCTTCGTTTTTGCGGAATTTCAGCGGAATCTGAAAAATAGCTTCTGAAATATAACATTTATGGCACTCTTGTTCCTCGGAACAGAATGCTTATCAATTCGCCCAAATGTCTGTACTTTCCAATTTTTGGCTGAAAATGGTCTTAAACGAACTTGGTAACTAGTTGTAGAATATTGACACAAAGACATTTGTGATAATCGTATCCCCCGAAAATTTCGCGAGAGCCTTCACAACCTAACTCTTCTGCCAAGTTTCAATACGATCGGATCTATATTGTTGGATATCCAGGAGGCCTTGTGTGAGTTCATTAGCTGGATGGGTGACCGTTGCCTCGATAACTTTCGATGAGATAGGGACGTGAGTAAAATTTTGGAAGACCATACCCCTAGAAAAAATTAAAAAAATTGCGAAAAAAAAACAAATTGGATCAAGCACTGACGTGAAGTCAGGAGCTTTTGCGCGCATGTTCTATTGTTCATTATCCTTTATTGGACACTATTCATCGAATTTACCATGATAAATTCACGTCAGCGCTTGAACCTATTTCTTTGGCGCGTATGTTCTGGGGAACATCGCGTAATCATTTTGCCCAAATGTCTGTAATTTCCATTTTTTTTCCGAAAATGGTCTCAAACGATTGAGTTCGACTACCTGATGAAGAATTCGAGGACAAATTTTATTCTGTCCGGCCGGCCGAATGTAAATTAGTCTCCTTCTTCAGAAACCAAGAATTATTATTTCGATAGCATTCTGAAATTCAAATTTCAGAATACTGTTATGTCAAAAAAATAATTATAACTGTCAAAAAACTAACTCTAACCGTACAATAGAAATACTCATCGCTCGTGTTTTAAGACAGAAAGCCTATTCTCGATTCGCGAAGGCCGAATATTTTGTCATACTATAAAGGGGGGGAGGGGGTGACTGATAATTTGCAAAACGCGGCCACACTATCGCTAAATCTCATGTGTTCAATTCCCACAGCCGACAAATATATTTAACGTTTGCATGTATAGATTTCGGCATTTTATTAGTCCGCTTCACCGACTTATACGATGCAATTACCGAATGAATTTCGCGTTTTAATCTGTTTTCGGAGAAAGTTAATGACGTACCGAGAACAAAATACGCCGTGGAAATCGACGGGGATGTTTTTATGGCGCGCCGCTTCAAAGCTAGGGCGAAGATATTCACGGCCGATCGCGGTAATAATAATTCTTAAATACAAAGCAGATGAATATTTTCTATTCCTCAAATCACCGTTTTTAGCCATCTGCCCGATTTTCCACGAGCGTTATGGAAAAATTCAAAGTCCATCGGGCTGAAATTCGGTTCTCGATTGCAAAATGTTGGCTCGAAGGTATTTGCGGAATTTCCACGGATTTTGGCGGATAGTTTCTGGAATATTTGAAAAAAAAAGTTTATTTGGCGCTCTAGTTCCTCGGAACTGAGTGCTTATCAATTTGCCCAAATGTCTGTAATTTTCGAATTTTTCGATGAAAATGGTCTTAAACGATTTGGTTCGACTCACTGATCAAGAATCCGTGGTCGAAATTCAATCTGTCCGACCGTCCGGCCGGCCGTAGGCACGATAACTCTCGAACGGAATGAGCTAGACAGTTGAAATTTTCAGAGTAGGTTTGGGAGATAAATATCTCGGCTAAGTTCGTTATTGGGCAAAATCAGACAGATGGTTTCGGAGTAACAAAAAAAAAATTTTTTTTACAAGGCAAATTCCAAATTAATTTTTTTTCAATAAGCAGTTTTACCATAAGAATCCAATGATATCATTTTTAACTCTAACAAGCTAATACTTTCGGAGATATGATTTTTCAAAATTTCAATAATAAATCGTATTTCAACGTTGTCACAGAATGATATTATTCTATGAATGAATTGTCATAATGTCAAATGATGTTCCTGAGACATGACATTATCTAATCAATCGAAGAATTGTGAGTGAAGTGAGAAAAATCTCAGTTGTTTGCTCCGAAATTAGGTTTTCTCAGAAAATTCTTACATTTCGGAACGGAACATGAAGTAAGAGATCTGAGAGTAGTGAGACTGCTTTTCATCCATAGACATAGATATAACTCTCGAACGGAATGAGGTAGGTAGTTGAAATTTTCAGAGTAGTTTAGGGAGATGAATATCTCGGTTAAGTTCGTTATTGGGCAAAATTGGCCAGATTTAATTTGATTTCTTCCATGGTGCAGTTCTCATTCTCATGATTGCTCATTTAATCTTGATAAATAAACTATTATTTGAATTGAATTTCCCTTATGATGCAGTTCTATCATATGAATATATTGATATAATTCCCAACTCTGAGAAACCAATACTTTCGGAGATATAATTTGTCTGTTTGAACTAGAGCGCCAGAAAGCTCCTGTCCACAGGGCTTGAACCCATTTTTTTTCTAGTGATACGATATTCTTGGCATTCTACAAGTAATTACCAAGTTTTAATTGGATCGGATGTGTATATTTTGAGTTATTGAGAGAATAACAACAGAATTCAAGATGGGTATAACTCCGAAACCGTTTTCAAATTTGGAACTTAGGTGTACAGATATAGGTTTTGAAGCAAAATTTCAGCGATATCGGATGGATACTTTCTGAAAAACAGAATTTGTGTCAACGATTTTTCTAAAATTTTCTAGTGATACGATCCTCACGAAATTCTGACAACATTTGCTTGTCGGCATGCTAGAACTAATTACCATATTTGAATTGGATCGGATTTGTATTTTGTAAGGTATTGGGACATAACAACAAAATTTCAAACGGGTATAATTCAAAACCGTTTGGCATTTCGGATTTATGCCCATTTAAAATATTGATCAAAAAATTGGATCAAGCCCTGTGGGCAGGAGAGCTTTGGCGCTCTTATTCAAACTTTGACAAATTATATCTCCGAAAGTATTGGTTTCTCAGAGTTGGGAATGATATCAATGGAGTCTTATGATAGAACTGCATCATCAAATAAATTAAATAAGAATCCATTGATATCATTCCCAACTCGGAGAAACCAATACTTTCGGAGTTATGATTTGTCAAAGTTTGAACAAGAGCGCCAAAGCTCCTGTCCACAGGGCTTTCCCACTTTTTCAATTTGGCTTTTGTGCGTGAATTCTCAAGAATTTTCGTAATTAAATTCAAAACGTAGGTCTATGACTCATCTCAAGTTGGATTTATCTACATCAGGAAATTATAATTAGATTTTGAAAAATCATATATCCGTAAGTATTAGTTTGTTAGAGTTGAGAATGACATCAATGGATTCTTATGAAGAAACTATTGAATTTAAAATTTGTAACGTAAAAACAAGTTTTTTGTTACTCCGAAACCACCTGGCCGATTTCGCCCAATAACGAACTGAACCGAGATATTTATCTCCTAAACCTACTCTGAAAATTTCAACTGTCTAGCTCATCCCGTTCGAGAGTTATCGTGTTAACGGCCGGACAGAATTAATTTTGACCATGGATTCGATCAGTGAGTCGAACCAAATCGATTAAAAGCAAAAATTCGAAAATTACCGACATTTGGGCAAGTTGATAAGCACTCTGTTCCGAAGAACAGGAGCGCCAAAAACAATGCTTTATCAACACACTAAAATCTTTCTTATCCAAAGTTGCTTGACACAAACAGAGCTATTATTATAACTTGAGAACGCGTGGTCCGATTGCCATGAATTTTTCACACGCCTTCTAAAGGATGGCGCTAGAGAATGCCGTAATTGATTTTGTGTTTATGGCGCCATCTATGTGCTAGTCCGGAAACTTTTGGATCAATGTAGTAAATATCGCTACAAGTGTGCTTTCCACTATCCAAATCAACATTTTATAAGTAATCATTATCCATTTGTATTAATTTCAAATCTCCTTACTGTTCGTTAAGCCGTATTTAGTCTAGTCAACAAGTGCCCTCGATTTTTTGAGAAATTTCAAGGGTCGCTCGCAAAAATGGCGAAAGTTATAAACAATTAAGTGAAAAAAATATGGGGTTAGGTTTTTTGCATATACTATTCGAGATCTTTCAAATTTGAAACGCGATTCAAAAAGAGTAGTAAATTCCCCAAAAAAAAGTCACAACTGCCGGAACTGTAGGACCAATATTTATAATTTTCCCAGAGGATTGAAACTACGCCCGAAAACGAGTACTCCAGCTTGCGCAAGCCACACCCACTTCGGACCTTTAATGAATAAATATTATTAAAACTCATTAAATATGAAATTTGAAAAAATTCAGGCGCCTACAGGATAGATCAATGAACAATAAAAACTCAATTAAACATCGAAAAAAAAAAAATTTTACATTATATTACTATTGATCCGTTTTCTCATAATCAGAAGCTACTTGAAAATGATTTTTGATAATATTTATCACTTATCGTTTAAAAAATTGTTATAAACAAATGCGTTGTTTATACATAATATTTGATGAAAACTGAGATTTAAAAAAAAACGTTCCTAAGTAAAAAACTTTATTGTTCAAAAATGGATTTGATAATCAACAATTTTTTTCTACCACATTTTATTTATAATATTACTATTGATCCGTTTTCTTATTATCAGAAGCTACTTAAAATGATTTTTGATAATTTTTATCACTTATTGTTTAAAAAATTGTTATATACAAATGCGTTGTTTATGCATAATTTTTGATGAAAATTCAGATTTAAAAATAAACGTTGTTAAGTAAAAAAACTTTATTGTTCAAAAATGGATTTGATAATTAACAATTTTTTTCTACCAATTTTAATTAATATTAAGGAATATTTTTTTTTATCATTAGGTAGTTATCTTGATCTTTAATATTAAAAACCAAAATTTATTATTATTTGAATTCTCATTGTTTATTTAATGGACAATTTGTTATAAGCAAATGAATTGTCTCTCTGTATTTTATTTCTATTTCTACTTCATGTTATATAAGTTTAAATAATATTAATTCATTAAAGGTCCGGAGTACTCGTTTTCGGGCGTATTTCCAACCCTCTGGAAAATTTTGAATATTGGGTCTATAGTTCCGGGAGTTGGGACCTTTTTTTTAGGACGTTTCCTCCTCTTTTTGAATCATGTGTCAAATTTGATAAATCTCGAATAGTTTTTGAGATATGTGCAATAAACCAAACCCCCTTTTTTTTCACTTAATTGTTTATAACTTTTACAACTTTTTCGAGCGGCCCTTGAATATTCTCAAAAAATATCTACATGCCATTTCGAATCGAATGACACCCCAATCATATTTTTTGGAGAACTCTAAAAAGTTTTGACCTAAAAGGCGCTTGTTGACTAGACTAATTAGGACATCGACTAGGCGAAGATATGGCAACATGATATGCGGTCATATCATCGGCTTAGCAGCTATCGTAATCTGCCCTCTGGGCAGCATGTTGACGTGATATTATATGCGCCATAGAAGGCCCATATGGTCTAGCTAGAGTTTCGAAGTCAGCAGAGATGAATGTATTTAAGTTGACAGGAACGAATTTGGCTGAACGTGCTGATTCGTATCTACATTTACATAGTCTACCCTAATGGAAGTATCGCAAGGGGGTTGTTATATGATTATTATCATGATGCGATTGATTAAATTCGCAAATGTTATACAATCAACTTTCATTGTTCAACTATTGGGGATACAATGATTATAATCACCTCTGGTAATAGTCTTGATATATACCTCATCAGAATCAATGCTTATAGTGTTGTTTATAGTTCTGTCAATAGTATCTCAGCGATGTTATCAATCAGAGTATTCAAATTCGACCGAATGAAATAACTAAGCGGGGGCAAGGAACGATTGACAGTTTATGAGGGACTCAACGTGACATAATAAACTGCTCCACAAGAGTTAAACATAATCGTTTCAACTAAAATAACTGACATTCTGAAACCTTTGTTTGGGCGGAAAACGTAATTTAATATAGTTTTAGGTTCAAAACTATAAATGCACGTAAGTTTTTTGGCCTGCATTATATACAGGGTGATTAACAGAATAGGGTCAAATTTAACGACTTTTATTTCCGGAAATTTTATTGTTTTTTTTGTCTTTTTATCCCTTCAATACAAGGTATGGCCACCACGGGCATCAATGATCGCCTGACATCTTCGTTGCATACTGTCAACGAGGGTGTTGAGCATATCTTGAGGAATTTCATTCCATAAACGAGGCAGTAGTGCTTTGAGGTCATTCAATGTTTCTGGTGGACGTTGGTGATCATCTAGTCTTCTTTGTAGCATCTCCCATGCATGTTCTATGCAGTTTAAGTCTGGCGAATGCGGAGGTATTGATAAATGTGGAATACCATGCTCGTCTTGGGCATTTTCTACTATTGCTGCACGATGTGGTCTTGCGTTATCGTCAAGAAATTGGAAAGCTTCACCAATGGCAGCATGAAAATTTGCACTACGTTGCCATTGACATGTTCCCTATAATGTAAAGCAGTCATATTGCCAGGACAAATGTGAAGGTCTGTGCGCCCGTTGTAACATATCCCAGCCCATACCATAACAGAGCCTCCTCCAAATGGATGAACCTCTTGCACATGACGGCGATTTCGAGGTATACGCCGCATAGTCCATACCCTTATTCTTCGAGAATCTGAAAATCGACCTTATCTGGATTCATCAGTAAAAAGTACACTACGCCATTGGACGTTCAGATTAACATGCTCCCTGGCCCATTCTAATCTTTTCGTTTATGCTCACGTGTTAACGGAACACCCCTCAATGGACGTCTAGAAGCCAGGTTAACCTCCCCCAAACGACGTCGGATGGTTTCAATGGAAATTTCAGGACCATTGGCATTTAAAAGTCGATTTCTCAGCATCCTACATGAAGAAAGAGGATATCTCCTCGCCGAAATGGTGACAAAACGGTCTTGTGCGGGTGTTGTTTTTCTTGGTCCACTAACCCTATGTCTTTCCTTCACCGAACCTGTCCCATTGAACATATTCCAGAGTCGCGATATTACACTTCGCGATACTTGAAATGTTTCTTCCACAGCGACTTGAGTGAGGCCTCCCTGTAGCATACTGATAGCCCTATTAGCCTCGGCGTTTGTCAATTTACGTCTTGGCACCTTAAGAAGCTCGTGAAATTTACTAAGTTCGATATCGCTAAGAGACTGACAATTAGCTGCATATTGAAATGCTAAATCTTACGAATAATGTGAAAAACTGCCAAACCCAAGAAAAAAGACGACCAGATGGTGAAAATATGCATTCAAATCGAATTAATAAGTTTTATTGGCATTTTTTTTATATTGTCTTCAAAATTTTACGCCCCTCAGAACAACTTAATATGATATCCTTAACTCTTGTGGAGCAGTTTAATAGATGCAGAGATATAGGTCTAAGCTGAAAGAAATAGATTGATTCAACTATGTAGTTGGAATAAAATATACTGACTGACAAAGAAACTACAATACCCAGAAGGAGATGTTTAAATTTAATTTTTTTTTGGTAAAACATAGAAAGTATAGCAAGGAGTAAATGATTGAAGGGTTTACAATTTTTTTCAATAAATTAGTTAATAATGTGTTTGTCCACCGCGATTATCTATACACTCCCCAACACGTCTTGGCATTGATGCAATAAGATGGTCTATTTCTTCTTGAGGGATACTATCCCAAGCTACCTGTAGTTGATGTATCAGAGCCGCCAAAGTCCGTGGGGGCTGGGGTAAATTTCCAAGCCTTCTACCCATGATGTCCCAAACATGCTCTATGGGCGCAAGGTCGGGGGATCTGGGCGGCCATTGCAAAAGACTCACATAGGTCGCTTCAAAAAAGTTTAAACTTACTCTGGCAACATGAGGTCGAGCATTATCTTGCTGAAATATTGGATTCTCGAGCCGGTTTAGGGACAACATATGGCTCCACTATTTCTTGAAGGTAACGCAACGCTGTCATGTTACCTCGAATAAACACTAAAGGTGACCTACTTGCATGTGCCATAGCACCCCATACCATAATGCCTACTGTCCGCTGTACATGACGCTCAATATCAAACTGAGGTTCACGTCTTTCTCCCTGACGTCGTCTAACCCTTTTTCGGCCATCATGTGCAACCAAGGGTAATCGAGATTCATCAGAGAAGACGACCTGATGCCATTCCACAATACAATGTTGACGTTCTCTGCACCATTGCAATCTTTGCCGGCGATGCTCAACCGTGAGAGGTAACACAAGATGGGGTTGATAATGCTGCAATCCAAAAGACCTTATCCGGCGGTAAACCGTTCGGACAGTTACAGGATGGCCTTGTTCTCCTAACCACCCATCAGCCAAGGATCGAGTTGTCGCAAATCGGTCTCCTATATCCATAAGTCTTAGACGTCGATCTTAAACTTCATTTGTGCCCCTTCGACGTCCGGTGCCTACTCTTCTTCGATTTTGGGCATTATCAAGCCACGCTTGACAAGATCTCATAAAAGTTGTTGGATTTCTGTTCGTACGGTTAGCGATTTCTCGAAATGACAACCCCGCCTCTTGTAGAACAATAATTCGACCTCTTTCAAATTCACTTAGCTGGCGATAAATTCCACGTACACGTGCTCTAGGCATTTTAACAACAACTAAACATCGACTTTGGATATCCTCGAACAGCTGGTTTGCTGTAAAATTTAAAAAAATTGCAAAAAACGACTACAATATGTATAACAAAAAATGTTTACATGAAAAAAACCTTCACGATTTTTTCTCCAAATTTTAATCATTTACTCCTTGCTATACTATCTATGTTGTACAAAAAAAAATTAAACAGCTCGTTCTGGGTGTTGCATTTTTTTGCCAGTTAATATAATTAGGAGTGACGTTAGTAATATCTTTAGAATATCATTAATTGAATGTCATACAAGATTATGTTCCATATATGGGAGAAATCCTTATAATGGTTGTGCAGAAGCATTAGGAAAATAAATGTGTCGATGATATTGATAACAGATAATTTAATATTTTTAAATTCACTATTGGGGATAAATAGAGCAAAATTCTTAGATTAATATAGATCATGGTAAGCATATTCATCTATTTCCCAAAAGATAACTACCCTGCAATTCAAGTTGTTTGAATAATGATTGCCTATGTCTATTGTCTATGCTTTATATTATGATAAATAACCTGTGTGTGAATTTGCACAATTCACAAACAAGCTGAAATTTTAAACATATCATTTATCAAGAAATTGAAATTGAATCATAAGATAATCTTAAGCTATACCTTATTATCCTATCACGTTTAAAGATGTTAATATAACCAATTAATTTGGAAACAAGGGAGCTTGAAATGCATAAAACTATTATGTGAGATAAGGAGGTTACTAGCTCTATCTCTTTCTAGAAGTGTCAACTTTGAGATCATTCATGGCGATTTTCATTGACACGCTCGGAGCACTCGAAATCGAACTCATCTGTCATGCATCTGTCCAATTGAACCGAAAATATCTGTCAAATATGACTCCGAGCGTGTCAATGGAAATCACCATTAGTCTATGCCTTTATTCGAGCACAGATTCTTGTTCAGGCCTGGATTGATAAAAGAACTGAAATGTCTGTACTTTCAATCAGATTTTATGACATTCAATGAAGAATATCTCGAAAACAGAGCGTTATAGGAGTAATGATGAGGTCAAAATTACGCGTCATCTGAGCTCATGCATAAATCCTGGGAGTGGTACATCTGGTCATCTGTGGTACCACAGAGCGTCAAGATAGGCGCTTCAGACAACTAGCTCTACTAAACATGCCTTTTGCTACTACGCGTCAAATCGCGGAACAATGGTTTGGAGAAGAAGGTAAACCTGTTGTATATATTGTATATTGTTGTAAGGGATAACGTTGGACTGCGACCTCAAGTCAGATTGTGCCCCCCCCCCCCCCCCCTCATAGTGAAATTCCGAAATTTTTTGATATTAATATTTTGATTACAGAATGCTAGAGGGAGCTTTGGGCTTTGCGGAAATTTGAAAAAATTATTCGGAATGTAATTCCAATGAAAGAGACATTATCACAATTCAAATAAAGTTTATATTAATTTAATGTTCCTCATAAATTATGATTTCTATAGTGAAAACCTCACAATCTTGGTGCAAACCGAATTATACTTGTGAAAATAAATGCGCAAAGAGCTAATATCGTGCTAATTATTCTTGAAACATCATAAGAAATTAAATTCTTTGATTTCACATCTGAAGTATAATTCTCCAATTCTCTGAAATCCCTTTTGAATTTAACTCAAATACCACTAAAAACTCAATACAGACCTCATCTCAAACAAAGTTACCTGTGAAAATAACATCGAGTTGACAGGCGCATTAAACAAATAAATAATTTGCAATTGTATTATTCTATGCCCCTGTCAAATCGATTTCATTTCATTATTTTCACAGGTATCTTTGTTTCAGATAAGGTCTGTATTGCGTTTTTAGTGGTATTTGATTAAATATATTCAAAAGCTATTTTAGAGGGTTGGAGAATTATTCTTCAGATGTGATATCGAAAAATTTAATTTCTTATGATGTTCCAAGAATAATTAGCGAGATATTAGCTCTTTGCGCATTTAATTTATCAAGTATAATTCGGTTTGCACCAAGATTGTGAGGTTTTCACTATAGAAATCATAATTTATGAGGAACATTAAATTAATATAAACTTTATTTGAATTGTGATAATGTCTCTTTCATTGAAACATTCCGAAAATTTTTTCAAATTTCCGCAAAGCCTACAGCTCCCTCCCTCTGGCCTGCTACCATCAAAATATTAATATCAAAAAATTTCGGAATTTCACTATGAAATTTGTCAGTTTGGTATACATTTGGGCAAATTGATAAGCACTCTGTTCCGAGGAGCAAGAGCGCCACAAAGACGTTAAGACATTCCCTCAAGCGACGTTTCGCAACTTTATTGTTGCTTCTTAAAGCTCTACAAAGAAAACATAGATAATATACAACAACAATGAGGATTGTAATATTATAATACCTCGAAAGCGGCAAACGTCCATCAATTTTCCATTCAAGATTAGCAGACTGAAAAGTCATTGAATAAAAGATTGCACAAGTCAGCTGGTTACTCTGTCATATGATAAAACAAATAAACTTTTACGGGCTTCGCTGGCGTACAGATTTATGAAAACTAGTTTCTTGATTGTCGCATGTACTGAAATGACTGGACCCTACCACCCCCACAAGTAAAAAATAGAACCATACCGCTGAGATACACAAATGAAACAAACAAAATAATAGAAATGCGCAATACACCCTAAAACAAATAATATAAATAAAATCAACTCAAATGACAAACATTAAATCCCGTCCCGGGAAAACAAATTCAGGATGTTATGGTAGATAGCACTTAAACCCAAACAGTCAGTTCTTAGATTGACATTATCGGTAAAGTGAATCTGTATCATTTCCCCCATATTTCGCTTGAACCAATTGGAGTCTCTATCCAAAATTGTTGTCTCCTCAAACTTGAAATCGTGACCAGTACTGAAGTGATGTAAAGCTAACGCTGTTTTGTTCGTCTTGGCCTGATTGTGATTTTTGCAATCGTTTTTGTGCTGTCCTATTCTCGTTTTCAAATACTGATTCGTATATCCTATATATGATTTTCCACACGGGATTTTATAGATGACGTTTGATAGGCTGTTTAACGGTGTTGTACACTATAGTATGCTAAATGGGTGTTGTGATTGAGAGCACCATTGGTTGCTTGTGAAAAACCCTGTACAAAAGGAAACCTGAAGTAGCGACCATCTGAAGTAGTTTTTTGAATACTTATACGACCATGGTTTATGAAAAATGAACGTATCCACTGGTTGACAAAATTTCTAGGATAGTTATTGTTGCTCAAGTTGTAATCATGATAGTTTGTATCATGATTTTCTAAATTTATTCCACTCTCACTAACATGTATACATATATTTAATAATAAGGAATATGAAATAGTCAAATTGAGTTAATAAATTATATCTACTAGCATTGTTCCAAATATTGTAAAATCGTTACCAAGTTTCAAAGAAGAAACCCCCAGATCTAGTTTCTTCCTTTTATATGCCTGAGAACGTCTTCCCTCGTTCTAATCGCGTTCGATATCAAACAGGTGTTCAAATAGCACAGGAATAAGTGTCATCGATCTAATCGTCATAACCAAACGGTAGAATCTACCTTGATGATGGCGCCTTCGCCTTAACGTTTTCTTGTTCCTCTGGATTGACCCCTGTTAACCTGCATAGTCAACCGACCCCTCATTTGCGTCATCCGCCTTTCGTTCTCAGTGGCGTAACGGGAAAGGAAATTGTAGAAGACTCTCTTTCGGGGAACGTAACCAATTATTCATATTTCAACGATGCGATGAATCACACCCTGAATATATATTTTGAGAACATCCACGAAATAAGCTAAAAAGTTTGTACGAAATTGAATCATGTCCCTTAAACAAATAACTTGGCTGCCAGTGAATACAAAGTAAGGGCTGATTTACATAATGTCAAGAAAGTACCGAGAATTGATCATTCAAAGAATTGTCGAAATTTTTTTTGCCGCTAAGTTGACACATTTTGTTTATTTATAGTGCTCCATATTATCAGTTCCTATGAAGTGTGTTTTGATATTTTTACAATGAATAAATACAGTGTGAGTCTTTAATTTGTACATTGATTTGAACCATAGATTACGCCCATCAAATTAAATACTTTTTCCCAACTTCTGCTCAGGTAAAAATATACATGCAGTTGAAATAAAAAAAATGGTTCAAGCCCTGTGGACAGGAGCTTTGGCGCTCTTGTTCAAACTTTGACAAATCATATCTTCGAAATCATTAGTCTCTGGGAATGATATAAGTGGTTTCTTACGATAGAACTGCATCATGAAAGAAATTAAATTCAAACAGACCTATTCTCCCCAATAACGAACTTATCCGAGATATTCATTCCTCAAATCTACTGTGAAAATTATATTATATCAATTTAAACTTAGACAAGATTGTAGTTTTATTTCATTGGAGATATTCTGAACACAATTTCATTATGTATCTTACCAAACAATTTATTTCCATCATCATATGGATTATCCACGGGCATTATATTATCAGCTTAAAAGTATAATATCATATCATCCTCATAATTCTACGATAGCTGAGGTTATTTCATTGGTCATTTTGCATCCAATCATACTTTTTTTCTAGAATAGGAGGTGTATTTTATATTAAGAATAACGAACCAGAAATAATTTTGGAATTTATCTCTCATAGGAAAATAAGATGACATGTAAGAATACAGAAGACCAATGAAATAACCTCAGCTATCGTAGAATTATGACGATGATATGATATTATACTTTTAAGATAATAATATAATGCCCGTGTATAATCCATATGATGATGGAAATATATTATTTGGTAAGATACATAATCAAATTGGGTTCAGAATATCTCCAGTAAAAACAAAACTGCAATATTGTCCAAGTTTCAATTGATATAATATAATTTTCAGAGTAGATTTGAGGAATGAATATCTCGGATAAGTTCGTTATTGGGGAGAATCGGTCTGTTTGAATTTATTTTCTTTCATGATTCAGTTCTATCATAAGAATCCATGTATATCATTCCCAGAGACCAATAATTTCGGAGATATGATTCGTCAAAATTTGAACAAGAGCGCCAAAGCTCCTGCCACAGGGTTTGCCCCCTTTTTTATGTACGACACTGATTCACCTTGAACAGCTTCAGACACGAGTCGCGTTAAGTCTTCGCGTAAACACCGCCCTTTATGCCGCCGTTCGCCCTCATCAATTCATCGTGTTACCTTTTTTCTTCGCCACTCTTACCTCGGAACCCCTATACATTCTCGTACACCTAACGGACGACGGAGGAACGTTGGAATGCATCGCAAAGCAATAAAAATGAATATCCGTTCGGTGTCACGTTACCGCACTCTGTAGTTCGACCCCCTTGAACCCCACAGGGACGGTTGCAGTTCATCGGGGTCCGGATCGGGATCGGCTCTCAGTTGAAGATGAATATACAGGGGGTTATCTACGCGATTAAGGGCCTTAATCCGGGTTTTCTTTCCTCAGTACGTGTCGAATTTCTTTTTGTTGCGCATTTTAGAATGAACCCTTGAAATCGTTGGGTGGGCACATACTCAGTATATTTTATGTTTCGCCATCTATACAGGGTGGGCCACGGTACCCTGGAGTTTTACGGAGAACGGGACATACGATTTTATTGAAAATTTGGTACCTTGGCTAGGAACCACTGCTCCATCGATCTAGCATATTTTAAGCGCTGCGGTGTTGCCGCTTATATCCGAAGGTACTGACAATTTTGATATTTCAAGTGGAACGCCTTATACAGGGTGAGTCTTTAAGTTGTGCATTAATTTTAACGAGATATTACTCTCATCAAATAAAACACTTTTTTCATTTACCATTTTTCCAGATTCGGCTCAGGTAAAAAGCTATAAGCGTTTAAAGACTGTACAATGGGCTGATACTCCCCTGAATTTTCTCCGTACGTGGAACACAGATTACTTTTAATGTAACTCGTATTGTATATTGACCAAATCTGTATCATCTGATGCTTGCAATTCACTGACTTTGTTTGAGGATACTTATTTTTTACTCACTCAATTAATATAATTTGGCCCTTCATGCGACATTTCCAGCAAAAATGTCTTCAATTCTTCAATATTAAAACAGTGAACTTTAACTTGATACCTATTCTATCCATTCGATACTTCATTACCCAATAATATACACAATTTCATGATCTTCTATTAAGAAAAATCCTTAAATATCCTACATATATTCAATGATACTTGAAAATTAATTCACTCATATTATTCCTATTACAGTTCCAACCTCAATATAAACCACAGCACAGAACACTAATAATCGATGATCGAACTTCATAGCAATGATCTAATAATAAGTAGAAGAAGAGCTTAGAGAGAGAGAGGCATTGACTCTAACATAAGAGTGAGATGCAATGATAGAAATCAGCTGATGTAGGGCAAAACATCGTGTTTTGCAATGCTAGTCTTACTAAATTATCATATTTTATTCGTTTTTTCCATGTTTATTGAATTGTTTTTGACTTATTTAAAGTTTTATAAAGATTAATAGATTATATCTAGATGGCCTATTAGGCGTCCGGTTGTACGAATATTATAAAATTAAAACATTAAATTTCAAAGGTGAGCTATCTGAATCTTAGGAAAAAATAATTTATACATATTCTAAAATATGACAGACGTTAGTGGGTATTTGAAATGGAATCAGGGATTACTAAAAGCTGATATAAATTCTGCAGAATCGATCATATTTCTATTTGTGTAGTTAGGTACATCCTGATTTGAATATAAATTTCACATACCTACATATAATTCTTAAGTAAAATATTTGATTGCTTTCAAGGATTGTTCAAAACAGTAAGTCTTTAGGCTTCGAATTATTTTTTTTGTCCGATAGAGAATCAAGAACTTGCGAACAAACGCAAGTTATTACATACATGTTTATTAATAGAACTCAATCCTTTGACACCCATTAAATGTTTTATGAAATTTTCAATCAAAATAATAATCTATGAACGATGGCATTGTGGCTTTCAGTTTTGATCAGACAAATGGAGGTATCATAGCTCTGCTTTTGATTGAGGGTTCCTTATCCAGGGGCGGATTGATAAATGTAGTGAAATTTCTGGATTTTTCATCAGACTTTATATCATTCAAGAAGAATATCTTAAGAACAGTACGTTTTAGGAGAAATGATGAAGAATACTTTATTATTTTTCTAAACTGATTGTAGATTCTTATAATAACTTAAGCTGAACTTAATCTCCTTTCTTTTGCTAATTTCTCATAGTTTTTTTAATTCGCGGGTCTATAACTAGGAAACGAGTGGAAATAGTCATACAAAACTTCCCCCCAAAATTCATTACATTCGGAATATCCATGTCAAAAATGGAAAAGAAAAACATTTTTTTTCGAAATTTTGTTTTGACGAGAGGAATCTTTGGTTAAAATTAATGCACAACTTAAAGACTCACCCTGTATATTATTGGTTTTTTCGATCCGCCGTAGACTTCTGATTAATACGGTATCAACTTCATAATTCCTATCTGCAGTGGTTTTCCAGTAATTAATTGCTTTACTTCCTTTTTGGCGCTCTTATTCTTCGGAACAGACACCTTATCAATTTGCCCAAATATCTGTAATGGTCCGGCCGTCCGTCCGTCCGTTAACACGATAACTCTCGAACGGAATGAGCTAGACAGTTGAAATTTTCAGAGTAGGTTTGGAACATATATATCTCGGTTGAGTTCGTTGTTAGGCAAAACCGGCCGGATGGTTTCGGAGCAACAAAAATAAGATTTATTTACATTACAAATTTCGAATTCAATTTTTTTTAAGATGCAGTTTCATCATAAGAATCCATTGATACTATTCTCAACTCTAACAAGGTAATACTTTCGGAGATATGATTTTTCAAAATAACAATAATACATCGTACTTCTGTTTTCATAGAATGTGAGTTTTATATGTCTCTGTTCTATCTGTCTGTTTCATAAATAAAACCGGCTATTTCATTCACTCAATTTTTCAGAATGACTCCTGATAGTTTTGAAACACTTGTAGCCATATTTGGACCGTGATATAAAGATAAGATGCAAAGGGATTTCAATTTATTTTTTTTTTGGAAGATCAAGGTCAACAATAGCAAATCCGCACACATCACCTTCACTCTGAAAATGAGCACTTGCCCCCGAGTCTGTTTCAACCAAGCCCCAATTCCTGTGAAAACAGAAGTCAAGTACCTTGGATTCCACCTGGATGATAAATTAACATGGAAAAGACATATTAAGACCAAAAGAAGACTACTAGACCTCAAAGTTAAAAAATTGTATTGGCTTCTGAAGAGAAAATCTCAACTATCCTTGGAAAACAAAATTTTAATTTACAAGTGTATATTGAGAGCAATATGGACATATGCGATCGAGCTCTGGGGATGCAGTAAGCCAACAAATACAAAAATCCTCCAAATATTTCAATCCAAGACCCTGAGAATGATGTCTGATGCCCCATGGTATGTGCCAAACAAAACTCTGCACAACGATCTAAACGTACCCTACGTAACAGAGGTAATAAAACATTTCTCTACAAAATACGAGACACGCACTAACGATCACGAAATCCCTCTCATCAATGAATTATTGCACACCAACTATCCAAGACGACTCAAGAGAACCTGGCCAGAAGATCTGAGTAGATGAAACGCAGTAATCCGTCGCTGGACGGTACCTGTCTCAAGTCTTTTACTTACATTAAATTTACTTATTACTTATTGAGTAGATTGTAAATTTGCATTGAATGAATAAATAAAAAAAAAATATTTCATGATGTAGTTCTATCATAATAATTCATTGATATCATTCCCAACAATGAGAGACCAATACTTTCGGAGATATGATTTGTCAAAGATTGAACAAGAGCGCCAAAGCTCCTGTCCACAAGGCTTTCCCACTTTTTTATGCAAAACAGCTTCAATACAACATTCATTACTTCGTTACTTGGAATCCTAGAAAGTGGAAATTTCGGGAATGGGTTAACAATGTCCAGTGTATCAATTACGTATAATGACATACGTCCCTAATCATACAGGGTTGTTCAAAATCCGAGGCATACTATGTTTTTGCTCGTATGTTCTGGGGAACATCGCATTATCATTTTGCCCAAATGTCTGTAACTTTCGATTTTTTTGGCGAAAATGGTCTCAAACGATTTGGTTCGCACCCTAATGAAGAATTCGAGGTCAAATTTGATTCTGTCCGGCCGTTGCCACGATAACTTGAGAACGGAAAAAGCGAGCGACTTGAAATTTTCAGGGTAGGTGGCGCATCCCAATACGACGGACAAGTTAATGGGCATAATCGGCCCAATGGTTTCCGAGTAATAATTTTGTTTTCAACCAATATAAATCCGATCGAATTGAAACTTGGTGAGTAGTTGTAGAATATGAACCTAATCACGTTTGTGAAATTTCGTGGGAATCGTATGGCTAGAAAATTATTAAAAAAATTTTTGTTGTCACGATAACTTGAGAACGGAAAGAGATAGCGGCTTGAAGTTTTCAGGTTAGGATGTGCATCTGAACACGACATTTGAGTTTGTTTATAAGCATAATCGGCCAAACGGTTTTAGAGTTATAGCCATCTGAAATTTGGTTGTTTTTTCTCCTCATTAACTCGAAAAATACTAAACCGATTGAATTGCAACATGGTTATTAGTTGTAGAATGCCACCGCGAAAATTCTTGCAAAATTTGGTGAAGATAGTATTTATGGAAAACTTTAAGAAATCATTAAAAATTAAAAAAAAAATTCTAATGACCATGTTTCAATTCAATCGGTTTAGTATTTTTCGAGTCAATGAGGAACAAAAAACAACCAAATTTCAGATGGCTATATTTCTAAAACCCTTTGGTCGATTATGCTTATAAACAAACCGCGTCACCCACCCTGAAAATTTCAAGTCGCTAGCTCTTTCCGTTCTCAAGTTATCGTGGCAACGGTCGGACAGAATCAAATTTGACCTCGAATTCTTCATTGGGGAGTCGAACTAAATCGTTTGAGATCATTTTCGTAAAAAAATTCGAAAGTTCCAGACATTTGGGCAAAATGATAACGAGATGTTCCCCAGAACATACGCGCAAAAATGTTTTTACTAAAAACGGCCATAACTACAAAACTGCTCGGTGGATTTCGCCCGTTAATGAACTCGTTCGAAAATTACGGACATTTGGGCAAATTGATAAGCACTCTGTTCCAAAGAACAAGAGCTCCAATAAATAGGTCGTTGCTGAAGTCTGTTTAATTTCATAAGAAGCAATAAAACAACACTTACCACCCATTGCTGGTCCAAAGTCTGTTGGGGCTCTTCCTTTGTCTGTCTGATGTGGCCTGTCTGACCCTTAACTCCTTTGGCTGGCGACAGCCTAGGTGCCGGCCTAGCGCTGAAAGGAAAATACGGGCTGTCCGCTGCGAAGGGCTCCCCCGCGGCCTGAGTGGGGCTAGTGCCCGGTCCCGCCGTGGCACCATATCCTGGAGCGGCAGGGCTCAATGCGTACGCCATGCCATTGTCTATGCTTCCGTATGGAGGTTGAAAACTTGTTTTTTCTGAAAATGGTAATTACTGTTAGTACCAATGATCGCATGAATTTTAGGTCAAGAATAAAAAAAAATGTGAGAAACTCCTGTGGACAGGAGCTTTGGCGCTCTTGTTCAAACTTTGACAATTCATCTCCGAAATTATTGGTTTCTCAGAGTTGGGAATGATATCAATGGATTCTTATAAGAGAACTGCATCATAAACGAAACTAAATTAAAGTTAAATAACGAACTTATCCGAGATATTCATTCCTCAAATCTACTCTGAAAATTATATTATATCAATTGAAACTTAGCCAATATTCCGGTTTCGTTTTCACTGAAGATATTTTGAATGTATTTTCATCATCATATAAATTAACCAAGGGCATATAGGGTAGGGGTAATTATCTATAATTGTTCATTTCGCATTCAATCAAACTTTGTTGGAACCATAGACATAGAATAACATGGACTGGCCCTCACGTAACTTTATCACACAGTTCGTTGCGGAATACATTAGAGAGAGAGATGTTATGAAGGATAGAATACTTAAAGGCAAATAATGGTATAAAAATAATGATGTTTTTTTATAAGTATCAGAATATTCAGAAACGAGTTTTAAATGAAAATGTTTTGCCTTTAAATATTCTGTCTACAAATCACCAAAACACATACACAATACACGAAACCAAACAATACAGTAACAAGAAAGGTCAGAGAATAAAGGAAACCAATGTTTTGTATTCTGTGGTTTTGCCAAACGCCAAATTATAAGAAAATATTCATATACCGTGGTTTGCCTTTAACTATTCTGTCTTTTTTCAATGCTGATTTCAATGGTCTCTTTCTCACAACCAGTCCATGTTATTTTATGTCTATGGTTGGAACAGAAATCCATATATTTGACATATCTGTCATAGGTAGATAAGATTATATGTACGAACAGTGAACACAGATAGGACACAGACACTTAGTATTCGCATTCTGTGATAACATAGAATTACGATGTATTATTGAAATTTTGTAAAATCATATCTCCGAAAGTATTAGCTTGTTAGAGTTGAAAATGATATCAATGGATTCTTATTATAAAACTGCATCTCAAAAAAATAGAATTTGAAATTTGTAATGTAAAAAAAAAATTTTTTTCGTTACTCCGAAACCATTTCTCCCAATAACGAACTTAGCGGAGATATGTATCTCCCAAACCTACTCTGAAATTTTCAACTGTCTAGCTAATTCCGTTCGAGAGTTATCGTGTTAACGGACGAACGGACATAATCGATTTCGACCACGGATTCTTGATCAGTGAGTCGAACCAAATCGTTTGAGACCATTTTCAGCCAAAAATTCGAAAATTACAGACATTTGGGCAAATTGATAAGCACTCTGTTACCAGGAACAAGAGCGCCAAAAAGGGAAGCCAGCAGATGCTACAGATGCTTCAAGTCTCGTCAACGCGGGGGCTATGTGATAATAATAATGAGGTTTCCACAACTCTGGAATTGCATCCCTGTGGTATGTGCGTATGTTCTATTGTCCATTCTCCTGTATTGGACACTAGAACATACGCGCAAAACCTCCTGACGTCAGTGCTTGAATCAATTTTTTTTTTATTATTTCAAAAATTTCTAGGAGTACGGTTCTCACAAAATTTTACACACGTCTTTATGTCAATATTCTACAACTAGTTACCAAGCTTCCATTCGATCGAGTATATATTTTTTGAGTTATCGAGGAAATAATATCCCAGGTGGGTATAACTCCGAAACGGATGGACCGATTATGCCCAAAACTTAATACTCCCATTCGTGTGTGCAACCCACCCTGAAAATTGCAAGTCCCTATCTCTTTTCGTTGTAAAGTTATCGAGGCAACGGTCACCCATCAAGCTACTGACCTCACCCAAGGCTGCTCGGATCTCGAACAATATAGATCTGATCGTGTTTCAAATTGGAACTTGGCAGAATAGTTAGGTTTTGATGGCTCTCGCAAAATTTCAGCGATGTCGGACGAATAGTTTCTGATATATAGAATTTTTTCCACCATTACAATGATTTTTTAAACATTTTATGCGCGTATGTTCTGGGGAACATCGCGTTATCATTTTGTCCAAATATCTGTAATTTTCGAATTTTTTGACGAGATTGGTCTCAAACGACAAGGAATTTGAGGTCAAATTTGATTTTGTCCGGTCGGCCGTTGCCTCGATATCTTGAGAACGAAAAGAGATAGCGACTTGAAATTTTCAGGGTAGGTGGCGCATCCGAATACGACGGACAAGTTCGTTAATGGGCATAATCGGCACAACGGTTTCCGAGTAATGATTTGGTCATCAACCAATACAGATCCGATCGAATTGAAACTTGGTAGAATACAAATACGAAGACGTTTGTGAAGTTTTGTGAGAATCGTGTCGCTAGAGAATTTTTAAAAAATTATTAAAAAATATTATTTATTATTTACGTCTCAATTAACCGAGAAAAGAAAGAGATAGCGACTTGCAATTTTTAGGGTAGAATGTGAATCTTAATGCGACATTTGTATTTATTAATTGGCATAATCGGCTAAACGGTTTCGGAGTAATACCCATCTGAAATTTGGTTTTTATTTCCTCAATAACTCGAAAAACACAAAACCGATCAAATTCAAACTTGGTAACTACATAGTTGTAAAATGCCGGCCCGAAAATCCTTGGCGAGAATCGTATCTTTAGATATATCTGAAACTATTCGCCCGACATCACTAAAGTTTTGCGAGGTCCTTCAAAACCTAACTCTACTACCAAATTCCAAGTTTGAACATGATCGGATGTATATTTTCTAAGATCCGAGCAGCCTTGGATAAGCTCAGGAGTTGGATGGGTGACCGTTCCCTCGATAACTTTCGAACGAAAAGAGGTAGGGAGTTGAAATTTTCAAGCTTGGTTGCGCATCCGAATGGGAGAATTGAGTTCGTTGTTGGCCATAATCGGCCCAACGGTTTCGGAGTTATAACAATCTGGAATATTATTTTCTCGATAACTCAAATAATATAGACCTGATCGAACTGAAACTCGACATAAAGACGTGTGTGTAATTATGTGAGGATTGTACCACTAGTAAATTTTAAAAAAATTACGAAAAATTATTATGTATCTCACGATAACTTGAGAACAGAAAGATCTGAGATTTGGTTGTTATTTCCTCAAAAACTCTAAAACTACAAAACCGATCCAATTGAAGCATGGTTAATAGTTGTAGGATGCCAACGCAAAAATTCTTGCAAATTTTCGTGAGGATCGTATCACTAGAATTTTTTAAAAAATCATTGAAAATCCTTGAAAAACAATCTATATATCAGAAACTATTCCTCTGACATCTCTGAAATTTTACGGGAGCCTTCAGATCCTAACTCTACTGCCAAGTTTCAAGTTTGAACAAGATCGGATCTATATTATTGGAGATCGGAGGAGCCTTGTGTGAGTTCAGTAGCTGGATGGGTCAACGTTGCCTCGATAACTTTCGAAAGAAAGGAAATAGGGACAATTTTCAGGGTAGGTTGCGCATCCGAATGGGAGGGTCAAGTTCGATTTTGGGCATAATCGGTCCATCGGTTTCGCACCACATTTGGTGCATGAAAGAAGCTCATTTGGCAGAAGAGCCTGTATTTTTCATGTGATAGGTGGTGAGTATAATAATGTGGCAGATCACATAAATAAGTAATCATTAAAGGATACTGTGGGAGGTATATTCATCATTGAATGGTTTCTTTCTGGGTTTTCTCTCCCAAACTCTGAAAAATATCTATAAAATAAAAAATTATTATTTTGTGATTTGCTTCTGCGTAAGAAACACAAGATATTTGTCAGAAGCAATCAATCGAACAATGTTGCCTAACAAATAACAACCAAACAACATCAACGAAGAAACGACTATATCGTAACGTTTCGGAGTCTATTTCAGACTCCTTCTTCAGACGCTTAACGAAAAAATTTTCAGAATTATTTTGTTGATTGTTATTCTGAGATTCGAGAATTGTGACAATTCTCGAATCTCAGAAGCTAGAAGGCTAAAGATTGGTATTAACAACCATGGAACCGGTACCTACGTATCTTTCCTGAATGACACTTTCCTCTTTGGGGTAGAATGAGCGAACATATAAGGCGTATTAAAAATAAATCCTTTATTTTCACAATAGATGGCTTTAGTAATATGTATCTCCCGTTGTATAGGTCCGATCGGGTTCCTCTAGATGGCGTTAGAAATATGAGATTTCGTACTACAAAAACTTTCTTAACAGTTTTATGATCAGTTGACTCGGTTTAGTTTGAGCGCGCGTCAAAGATGGACACTAGCCAAGAGAAAATACGCAATATTTTACAGTTTTTCTTCGATAAAGGCGAAAATGCAAGCCAGGCGGCTGAAAATGTAAAAACCGTTTATGGTCCTGATACTGTAACAGTCAATCACGCGCAATTTTGGTTTCGTCGATTCCGTTCCGGTAATTTCGATGTCAAAGATGCACCACTCACTGGAAGGCCAATTACACTATCGAATCCAACCGACATGAAAGCACTGTGTCGACTGCCCAAGAGCTAAAGATTGCAAAAAAAACGCTTGGAACCATTTTAAAGGCTGGAATCAAGAAGAAGCCTGGTGTATAGAGAAACTGCGTAAACACTAGTGGCGCCTCTTTCGGTAATTTCGTAAGTTCATACGTGATGTTGAACTGTCACTTAACGTAGAAATCCAAACATGTAAAATTATAATTGAGTGATAATGATTGGAAATAAAGTTAAAAACAAATCCAGATCTGGTAACACAAGTTGTTGTGTTGTATGATGTCATAATACTTATGGAAGACTGATACAAATATAACATTTTATTCAAAACCAACTTTGTTAGAACGTCAACAAAAGTGAATGAAAGCCGTACATCGTATCAAGTTAGTGTAAATGTGTTGAAATTATCTCTATTATCACATTAATTTTTTTATTTTTTTAGTGCCGATGGTACACCATGGCTATCTACAAACAACTCAAGAATATGCAGTAATCATTTCATTGGCGGAAACACCTGGTCATCCAGCAAATCATACGACAATTTTTCAAACTATGTAATTATAGATTTAAAGAGCTTTAAACATTCAATGTAGATAGTTTTAATCTTTGGAAAAAAAGAAAATTAGTATCTGAAGTGTCATGTGATGAAAGTGAAGAAATTAATAAATGATTAATCTGAAGGTGTTCAGATAGCTACAAGGATCAATGCAACAATCGATAAATCGATTCCAGTGGTGTCATTTGAACACATAAATGATGACTTTGTTTTTTCATGTGTCTTTGATCGTGAGTCAAACAGTGTTTTGTGGACCTAACATACCAATTTCATTATCTAGATTTCGAGGATGTACTTCTATAAAAAATGAGAAACATCTTTTGGCTATTACCGCTGTAAGGGGAAAAGTTTTTAAATTATTATTAGATCTGTAACCACTGATCAAAATCCAACAAAATATCTCTGGAAACAGATTATTAATTTTTATACTTAAATCAAGACAGGTCTATTTTTTTACTGTACTTAATTGTTTTATGTACCTATATCCAACATGTAGATGTAGATTCACGAGCACAGAAAACAAAAAATATATATTTTCTGGCCTAGTAAAAGTGAATATGTAAGAAACTGTGCCACTACCACTATCATTTACAGTATATTACATTGATCTTGTGCTGTACTTTACCGATATAATTATTCATAAATTCTGTGTACTGGTTAACTCACAAAAACCTATTTTTAAAATAGTTAAATAGAATTAAATGTATTTTGACAAGGTCATATTATCTTTATTTGTTATTTTAAATGATATTAATAAATAATAATAATCAAATGCTGTTTAATAGTAGTTTGTCTTCCATTCTTATACATTTTCCGCATGGTTACTTCTGAATACATTTTCATCGTTTTATAATTAAAACGTATGAAATTTTTCAAAATTCATAATTACCATAGACTAGATATAATTCTTATTAATAATAACTAATAATTACTTTGTATGGCAATGAGTACAAAATCTTATTTCTCTCACATAATAAAGGCTAGATTTCGCCACCATGAGCGCTAGTGTGGAATCTCAAGGTAACGCAGGTTCTCTATGGGTGCCACACGAGTTATCGCAAAAAAACCTTATTGACTGAATTTCCATCGAGCCATTTCTGAAGCGGTTGGTGACTGGTGATGGCAAGTGGATCACTTACGACAACGTCAAGCAAAAACGGTCGTGATCGAAACGCGGTTAACCGGCGGAAACTGTGCACAAGCTCTGAGTGATGGTCAGGAAGGTTATGCTGTGTGTTTGGTGGGATTGGCAAGGAATTATCTACTATAAGCTCCCCTAAGGCACAACTGTTAACTTGGAACTGTACTATCAACAATTGGACCGTCTGAAGGAAGCAATCGCCCAAAAGCGGCCTGCTTTGGCCAATAGGAGAGGAATTGTTTTCCATCAGGACAACGCCAGACCACATACATCGATAGTGACTCGCCAGAAGCTCTGGGAACTTGGTTGGGAGGTTCTTATACACCTTATAGTCCAGACCTGGCACCAGGTTATTACCATCTGTTCCTGTCTATGGCGAACAATTTTGCTGGTGAAAAATTCACTTCAATGGAGGCTTGTGAAAATCGACTGTCTTAATTTTTTGCCAATAGGGACGAGGGCTTCTATGAGAGAGGCATCATGATATTACCTCCAAAATAGCAACAAGTTATCGAACAAAACGTATTTGATCTAAATCGGATCATTTTAACTATGGTAATTAAGGCCTTCAATTTCATGCAAAAATGATGGATTTCTTTTTACTACACCTTATATACTTTGTCAGTGCAAATTACCATCACTAAAAACTTTTGCGTTTCATTAGTGATACGAGTATAGTATAATTAGAGAATACAATCCCGGGTTCTTTTTTCGATCCCGGGATTACGGGATTCTTTATGCACAATCCCGGGATCCCGGGACTATCCCGGGATTAGACTATGTGGTTTCTAAATGAGCTCAAATGGAAAAAAAACTTGTGTGATTTCTTTAAGAATGTTTATAATGTAAAAGAACAAATCACAATCAATAATAAGAATGACGAAAAATATACACTCAACAAAAAAATATAATTTGAAAAAAATAATGAAAAAACTACTTTGAATTTTTTAAATTTGATTTCATTTGGGCATTGCTGAGTTAAATCTGAATGCTTCTTTTTTTCAGTCAGTTTTTTTCTAGTTCGCTTTTTTATGTGATTTATATCACCATAAAAATTTTTCAAACTTCTTCTATTCAGTCAGTTTTTTTTCTCTATCTTTTTTTTAGTTGTTTGTATACCATCATTAAGTTTTTTTTTCTGATAATTTAAACGTAGAAGTTTTTTTCGATCCAGCTTATGTATAGCACAGTATTTGTTTATTTTCATTCAAGGACACAACACAAGCTTGCTTAGGTGTCCATGTTATAAGTTTTTTTTTGTATCTGTTTTTTTTTCTCTCAATAATTTTAATTGAATTGAATTGATGGCAGTCATACAAAGAAAACAAAAAAAGATATCCTTTTATCATGGGCCGTGGACACATAAAAATTGAAGCTAGGATTAAAATAAAAACACATGTGTTTTTTCTCGAGCTTCCGGTCAAGCGATCGATATTTCTTTCATTTTGCCTGATTTTTACAAGTTTGGGTATAAGAAACTATGAGAGAAACTTTACCTGACCACCCCCATAGTTTCTACTGCTCTCAAGCGTTTGATTTATTAACTGAAACATTTTTTTCCTATTCATTGGAATTTTGACTACTTAACTAATAATTCGAATCATATTATCATGAATTAATATCCCCCGAATGTTTCGCGTAGACTTTTATTCATATCACCTTCAATTATCCATTATTATTCCGCTACGAGATCGCGTTTATTAATGTTTGAGACAATCCCTAAAATCCCGGGATTATCCAAGTACAATCCCGGGATTTTCGGGGTCAGAAAACAACCGGGATCCCGGGATCCCGAGATTCGGGATCCCGAGATTGTATTCTCTAAGTATAATTAATCCTGAGCCGCAGAAAGACAGGGCCAACGCCGAGAATTATTTCCTACTCTGGTGTGCTCTGCCCCAACCGAGTCTTAACCGAACCAAATCTCTATCGAAGTTACGAGATAACATTGAATATTGTACAGGGTGATTCACTTATCTTGGTCACCCCAATTTTCTCCGAAACGGCCGAATATATTTTATTTTAGTTCTGTAAACGCCGTTTTGTACAAGTCAACGTTGACTTGGGATGCGTGTAGAAGTTGTCGTAAAAAATAAAGATGGCTGGCCTCATGGCGCCATTTTTTTCCCAGGGACATAACTTTTTGGCGATCTTGTTCCTCGGAACAGAGTGCTTATCAATTTGCCCAAATGTCTGTAATTTTCAAATTTTTGGCTACAAATGGTTTTGAATGATTTTGTTTGACTCACTGATCTACAATCCGTGGTCAAAATCGATTCTGTCCGGCCGGCCATCCGTCTGGCCGTTAACACGATAACTCTCGAACGGAATGAGCTAGACAGTTGAAATTTTCAGAGTATGTTTTAGGGATAAATATCTCGGTTAAGTTCGTTATTGGGCAAAATCGGTCTAACAGTTTCGGAGTAACGAAAAAAAAAATTTTTTTTTACATTACAACTTCTGAATTCAATTTTCTTTTAAGATGCAGATTCATCATAAGAATCCATTGTTATCATTTTCAACTCTAACAAGCTGATACTTTCGGAGATATGATTTTTAAAAGTTTCAAGAACCTGTACAGGGAACCAAACTTTTGATACACTAAACTACGACCTTGAAATACATTTCCATTGCACATTGACCGCCGCCCGTCCACTGCGACAAGCATATTTCTGCCACTAGACACCCTGTGCATCGACCAATGACAATAATAATATTCGTCGGAATCCTGAAAGCTCAAGAGGATATTCCTCATTCACCTCCCCAAGATCAGCGTAGAAGTGTTTCTCTCAAGTTGACGCGGGTCCTTCGTCCATTCCAATTTAATAATGCCGTTGACACATCGAGATAGTATTCAGGTCCAGAAGCTTGCGGGGGACTAAACGTCCCGACCGACCATGCGGGATGTTCCCGACGTGTTCAGTCGACCGTTCTTCCAACCGGGAATACATTATGTCCCGCCCTGACCGCCTTATCGCTCATTATCGGGAAAACTTGCTTGGTTGGGGGGTGGATCATAATTAACTGCATAAAGCCATTAACTTGCCGAGGAAACGTTAAGCTATGGATACATACAAGCGAATTTTCAGGTTTTTTTTAACCCAGGCGAATGCGACCGATTTCGGACATCAACACAGGGTATCCCAAGTTCGAGTGCCTATTAAGGTACCCCTACACGATCAATCGGATTGTCAGTCACAGCGAAGAATGACAATCGTATTGATGGTGTAGGGTCAAGACTGATGGAATGATGATTGGACTGACGGATTTCCAAATATTTTGAAATCCGAGCTTCAATCACGGTAAGTGGAGGGGAGACTATCAATCTGACTGATGGTCTAGGGATTCCGTCATTCTTTTCTTCAGTCTTGCTATCATGGAGAACGAGCGCTGTGAAACCGATGCTTTCGGCGAGTTACCAACAAGTGCCGGTGATCGCGATTGCCTGCAAAGATTCATTGAAGTTTATGAATCTTTCCCGGAACTATGGAACAAAGCACATCCGAGTTATTCCAATAAGTACAAGAAGAATATGGCATTGGAAAAACTTCTTGTTATATTCCAAGAAATGAAGCCAAATGCCACAGTGAAGGACGTCACTAAAAAATTGAACATACTACGTTCAAATTTTAGACGTGAGCTGAAAATAATAAAAAGCTCATCGAGAAGTGGAGCAGGAGCCGATGAAGTATACAAGCCCCCTTCATGTGGTGACAACATGGGTTCATCCATACGATAGTAGTTTTTATAATCGTCAGCACTGCTTGCTGATATCCTTTTCTTTGAGAGACATTCCGCTCTTGATGTTTTAATGTCAACTGAGCTAAAATTACTTCAATCAGACTGTCAGTATGACTGATACGTGTAGGGGCTTCAAGATTGAAGCTAGGATTGACAGTCTGATTGATCAGTCAGACTGTCATTCATGATTGACCGTGTAGGGGTACCTTTAGACGTTTCTGGAGAACTATACATATTTGAAATCTGAAAATTGGGATTATGATATTGCTAGAAATTCTCTACAGAGCTAAAATATTTTCGAAGCCCAAGCACTTCCGGTTATACAGGGAGTGAAAATAAATTTGATGAAAATTTTTTTCAAGTATTGTATTCCCGGTACGATCAAGTATTCAATTCTGAATACATTTCTGTTAAGACCATTGTATTCATTCGAATAGTTTTCAAAATATCGAAAAAACCGGAAAAAAATTCAAATATGTTTAGTCAGTATTATGTTCGTTATTCTTATTTTCAACATCCTGAGCGTGAACTGTTTTTACATCATCGAAGAGGAAGAATGTGGAAAGGTCAAGCATCTTTTGCATTCCAGAAATATCATAATCAAGTATTCAATTCTGAATACATTTCTGTTAAGACCATTGTATTCATTCGAATAGTTTTCAAAATATCGAAAAAACCGGAAAAAAATTCAAATATGTTTAGTCAGTATTATGTTCGTTATTCTTATTTTCAACATCCTGAGCGTGAACTGTTTTTACTAGGGCTCGGAATATTATTCGAATATTCGAATATTCGAATATTCGAATAGTCGAATTTTCTCTTGATAAAAAAATTCGACTAGTCGAATATTCATACATATTCGACTAGTCGACTATTCGACTAGTCGAATTTCATATTCGACTAGTCGACTATTCGACTAGTCGAATAATTTGCTATAAACTTACCTATAAGAATTTCAACGACAAAGTGTTTGTCGAAAATCTTTGTTCAGTTTGGTATTAAAAAATTTAATAAAGTATATCTATATAATATAAATTTATGCAATTGAAATATTCAACTTGTCGAATATTCAAATATGTAGTTGAATATTTAGAAGTAAAATATTTGACTATTCGAATAGTCGAACATATTCGACTAATCGAATAGTCGAACATATTCGACTATTCGAATAGTCGAACACCTTCGACTAGTCGACTAGTCGAATATATTCGACTATTCGACTAGTCGAATATATTCGACTAGTCGAATAAAATAATGAATGAATATTCGAATAGAGATAATTCAAAAATTCCGAGCCCTAGTTTTTACATCATCGAAGAGGAAGAATGTGGAAAGGTCAAGCATCTTTTGCATTCCAGAAATATCATCACAGGGTTTTTCAAATTTTGTGTCGAAAATTGTGATAAAAAAAAAATTTTAATAACCGTACCCCTAGAAAATTTCAAAAAAAATCACGAAAAAAAAAATTGGTTCAAGCACTGACGCGCAAAAGCTTCTGACTTCACGTCAGTGTTTATTTCATAAAATAGATCTAGGATTTCGTAATTAGAATAGCGGCTCATTTTGTTGGATCGACAAATGAATATAACGATTAACAATAATACCTGACACTTGTGAATTATTAATAGATAATTTATCTTCTATGGGTATAGAGTATTCCCATGGTTTCATAAGAATATTCATGGATTTTTTTTTAGATTCAATGAATTTGACTCTACATACACCATAAATCTAGAAAATCTCAAATAACTTAAGAAATTATTGAATTTAGGAGTATAATCATGTTAGAATACTTTCATTATTTTTCACCGCAGAATCCAACGCAAACATAAAAATATTGGGTTCTAATTTGAAAAACAGAAGTTATGGCCAATTTTTGATCACAATTTTCGACACAAATTTTGAAACACCCTGTGAAGATATTTATGAAATTCAAAAGATGTATGACCTTTCCACATTCTTCTTCTTCGATTTTGTAAAAAGGTTCCCACTCCGGATGTTTAAAATAAGAATAATGAACATAATACTGACTAAACATATTCGACTTTTTTCCGTTTTTTTTTTGTCGATATTTTGAAAACTATTCGAATGAATACAATAGTTTTAACAAAAATGTATTCAGCATTGAATACTTGATCAAATCAGGAAGGCAAAATTTGAAAAAAAAATGTTTTCATCCAATTAATTTTCACTCCCCTGTATAACCGGAAGTGCTTGGGCTTCGAAAATATTTTACCTCTGTAGAGAATTTCAAGCAATATCATAATCCCAATTTTCATATTTCAAATATGTCCAGTTCTCCAGAAACGTCTAATAGGCAATCAAACTTGGGACACCCTGTATATATAAAATTAGTTCGAGCCCTGTGGACAGGAGCTTTGGCACTCTTGTTCAAACTTTGACAAATCATATCTCCGAAATCATTGGTCTCTGGGAATGATATAAATGGATTCTTGCGATAGAACTGCATCATGAAAGAAATTTAATTCAAACAGACAGCTTCTCCCCAATAACGAACTTATCCGAGATATGAATTCCTCAAATCTACTCTGAAAATTATATTATTTCCATTAAAACTTAGGCCAATATTGCAGTTTTGTTTTACTGGAGGTATTCCGAACCCAATTTGATTATGTATCTTACCTTAGAATATATTTCCATCATCATATCAATTATCCACGGACATCATATTATCACCTTAAACGTATAAAAATCACATCATCCCCAAAATTCTACGAACCAGAAATAATGTTGACATTCAACTCTCATAGGAAAATAAGATGACATGTAAGAATACAGATAATATAATGATTCATCCTGTGAAAACATGGAAGTACGATTCATTATTGAAATTTCGAGAAATCATATCTCCGAAATTATTAGCTTGTTAAAGTTGAAAATGATATCAATGGATTTCTATGGTGAAACTGCATCTTGAAAAAAATCTAATTTGAAATTTGTGATGTAAAAAAGATGTTTTTTTCGTTGCTCCGAAACCATCATGTCGATTTCGCCCAATGACGAACTTTACCGAGATATTTATCTCCCAAAACTAATCTGAAAAATTTGTTGGCACTTTACGGCAACCCGATCAATACAAAACTTCGCACGCATATAAAGGTCATTATTCTACAATTTGATGCTAAATTTCAGACAGATCAAGTGATCGGTTTCGGAAAAATATTTTTACTAAAAACGGCCATAACTCCGAAACCGCTTGGTGGATTTCGCCCGTTAACGAACTCGTCCGAGATATTTACCCTCCAAACTTGTCCTGCAAATTTCAATCCTCTAACTCCTTTCGTTCGAGAGTTATCGTGTTAACTGCCGGCCGGCCGGACAGAATCGATTCCGACCACGGATTCTTGATCAGTGAGTCGAACCAAATTATTTGATACCATTTTCAGCCAAAAATTCGAAAATTACAGACAATTGGGCAAATTGATAAGCACTCTTTTCCGAGGAACAAGAGCGCCAAAAGGCGTTGAAGCTCCTGACGCCACGTCATTGATTTTATAATTTCCAAATATCCAACATTTACATCATCCCGCAAGATTTCAATCGAATTTCAACGTTTCAAATACGATACCCCCGTACATATTGAATCAGAACACTTTCGAAGTGTTCTACGTATCTACATACAAAGGGGAATGATAATACATCGTTATTTAACTCATAATATACGTACTACTGAATGAGAATTCCTCAAAAACATCTGCCGACGTCGACCAATCGTCCTCCACTTGACTGCTTTTCGTTTTCTCATTCCAGTTTTTTGTTCTTGCCATGTTACGCAGGTATCAATTTTGAATAATAACAATATTTCTCGGTCTGATCTTTCTTGAGATTACGATGAAAGTGATTCTGATTTGGATAATTTCTCTTTTGTTTCCAAGCGAACTTGATGTTTTGAATTTTTTCACATAAATTGTACAGGGTCTTTATAAATGATTGTAACATCGGAGTTGGTTCTGAAATCTGAAACCCTCTCATTTCGCCACTTCATATGCATGCTATTCTCGTTTGCAATTCCAGCCACAGAATTCATAATAAACGCATAACATCACTTTCCTGTTTTTTACATTGGCAATGTTAAATGATGAGTTCGAAAATCATTGTCACTGGGATATTACTTTTTCTACCGTCCCAGTTTGGACCAAAAATTTTTATTAAACGAAATAAATTGATTCGATTATTCGATAATTGATATAGTTCGCAATAAGTTTGTAGAAAGTGAAATCTTCAAATAAATGAATTTTTATTACACGTGAATTTGGGTACAGAGCATAATTGCTAAACCTCACTCCTTCTCTGGGTTTACAACATACCTTGTGATTTGTGATGACCAGAGTAGGCTAATTTGATTGAAAGAATGATAAATGATACTGGAATTATACTCCGTTTTAAGGAGTTTTCTTTCAGAAGATATCAAGACAGATATCGAGAGTGAATTATTCATTACTTGGGATTCTACTCTCCTAAGCCATTTTTCAGAGATATGATATTAGCTATACAGGGTCTTTCACGAGGAACCTCACCCATATTTATACGGGAAACTACTGAACGTATTTTCATGAAATTCAGCACTTATAAGTATTTCACGATGCTGATGAAATCTAAAATATTTTCAAGCCATGAGCACCTCCGGTTTTTCCGGAAATGACGTCAACTTCCGTTTTTCAAATTAGAACACCATTTTTTTATTGCAGAAATAGATTCCTTAGAAAATTTCAAGTTATTTTGATGTAACATTTTTCAGTTTTGGTTGGAAAATTCTCTCTGAGCGGGAAAATTCGAAAAAAAAAATCGAAAATAGAGCTCCGCTGAAACAAGAATAACTTCGAGGTTTTTGGATGGAAAATTTTCATTTTTGGGATTTTTCAAGATGTAAGATTGATGTATCAACTTTAAAATCGAAATCGCGATTCATGATACAGGGGGTGAAAAATCGCTTTCAAAGTTAGGGATGTCAAAATCGTGAAAAATCAATTTTTTCAAATTAGAACCCCATTTTTGCGCGCGTGTTCCGCAAGGAACAGCGTGCTATCATTTCGTCACAATGTCTGTATTTTTCGAATTTTTTTTCGAAAATGGTCTCAAACGATTAGGTTCGACTTCCTGATGAAGAATTCGAGGTCAAATTCAATTCTGTCCGTCCGGTCCGGCCGGCCGTAAGCACGATAACTCTCGAACGGAACGACTTAGAGCGTTGAAATTTGCAGGTTAGCTTTGTAGCGTAAATATCTCGGACAAGTTCGTTAACGGGCGAAATCCACCGAGCGGTTTCGGAGTTAAGGCCGTTTTTAGTCAAAACGTTTTTAATGAATATTTCCGGAACCAATCACTCGATCTTTCTGAAATTTGGCAGCAAATTGTAGAAGCATGACCTTTATATGCCTGCGAAGTTTTGTTTTGATCGGACGGCCCTAAAGTGGCAAAAAAAAATTTCAAAAATTTTAATATTTTGTTTTCAGGATAACTCGAAAAATACTGATCTGATTAAATTGAAACTCAGTAGTTAGATGCAAAAGACCAATGCAAACACTTTTGCGAAATTTCGTGAAGATCACGTGACATGAAAAAAATAAAAAAATTACTACTATTTTGCGAAATACTTTGCTTAAAATGCCGAAACCTATTTTTTTGAGGTTCATGCTGCCCTTTCCGGACATTTTTCGTTGTGCGCATGCGCAGATGAGAAGTCATTTAACTGCTGTAGTTTTCGTCAGAGAGGATTGGGGTTTTGGGGTGGCGGATGCTATTCCTCCATAGAATTCAGATCCCTGATGAGGGTCTGCGCATGCGTAGATTAAAGATGCGATATCTTCCGAACCACTAGTGTTGGAGAATCGGAGTTTTTTGTAAGGTGTGTTATTTTGAAAGGACTTTTAGCCGCGAGTAGATTGCGCATGCGCAGAAGAGAAGTGACTGTTTTTGGGTTGGATGGGTTATGTTGGGAGTGCTGAGTCGATATTGTGAGGTTTTAAAAGAATATTCATAGCAATTCAGTGCTCGGACACTAGTCAGTTTGGGGGAAATACCATTGTTTCCGAGTTGAAGTGTGCATACCGTGGCCCTGGGGCCAATTTTGAAATTGATGTTACCCCTTACGGGCATTTTTCGTTATGCGCATGAGCAGACCATCAGTGATTTAACTGCTGAAGTTTTCGTCAGAGAGGACTGGGGTTTTGGGGTGGCGGATGCTATTCCTCTACAGAATCCCCTGGTGAGGGTCTGCGCATGCGTGGATTCAAGAGGCGATATCTCCTGAACCACTAGTGTTGGAGAATCGGAGTTTTATGTAAGGTGTGTGATTTTGGGAGGACTTTCAGCCGCAAGTAGATTGCGCATGCGCAGAAGAGAAGTGACTGTTTTTGGGTTGTATGGGTTATGTTGGGAGTGCTGACCCGATATTGTGAGGTTTTAAAAGAATATTCATGGCAATTCAGTGCAAGGACAAGTCAGATTGGGGGATGTAGCGTTGTTTCCGAGTTAAAGTGTCCATATCGTGGCCCTGGGGCTAATTTCGAAATTGATGTTACCCCTTACGGGCATTTTTCGTTATGCGCATGAGCAGACCATCAGTGATTTAACTGCTGGTGTTTTCGTCAGAGAGGATTGGGATTTTGGGGTGGCGGATGCTATTCCTCTATAGAATCCCCTGGTGAGGGTCTGCGCATGCGTGGATTAAAGAAGCGATATCTCCTGAACCACTAGTGTTGGAGAATCGGAGTTTTTTGTGAGTTGTGTAATTTTGGGAGGACTTGCAGCCACGAGTATATTGCGCTTGCGCAGATGAGAAGTGAATGGTTTTGGGTTGTTTGGGTTATGTTGGAAGCAATGAGCCGATATTGTGAGGTTTTAAAAGAATATTCATGTCAATTCAGTGCACGGACACAAGTCAGTTTGGGGCAAATATCGTTGTTTCCGAGTTGAAATGTCTGTATGGTGGCCCTGAGGCGAATTTATAAATAACTATATTCGGTAGATCTATATTAAAATACGTTAGGATTTGGAGAAGAGGCAATTGCGTTCCAAACAGAGGTCCCACAACCGCATTTTTTTTTCGATCTACGGTGAAGCTAACAGCCAAACTGTATTGATAGCTATATTTGTTAAAGGAACTTGAAAAAAAAAAAAAAGCACTGACGTGTAGTCAGTACTCTTTGGCGCGCGTGTTCACGGTGGCTAATTTGAATTGAATGATGAGTACTTCAAGCTCAGTAGATAGAGCGAGCCGAAGATCTACCCAAAGGATAGTGGACACCATTCACTGTCGGTTCAAAAATTAACAGTGCTGTATCTAAGCTGCCATCAGGATAGATTAACAAAGTTGGAAAAGAACACAAGTGACTCTCCTTAGTCGCACAAGCTCCTAGAAGATTTGGGAGGGTCAGTATTATACTAATCATGTTAATCGCACGCGCGCAAAAGCAGATTGACTTAACAATGAAAGAAAAAGTCTAAAAAGTCAATCTGCTTTGGCGCGCGTGCGATTAACATGATTAGGATTATACTGACCCTCCCAAATCTTCTAGGAGCTTGTGCGACTAAGTAGAGTCACTTGTGTTCTTTTCCAACTTTGTTAATCTTTCCTGATGGCAGCTTAGATACAGCACTGTTAATTTTTGAACCGACAGTGAATGGTGTCCACTATCCTTTGGGTAGATCTTCGGCTCGCTCTATCTACTGAGCTTGAAGTACTCATCATTCAATTCAAATTAGCCACCGTGAACACGCGCGCCAAAGAGTACTGACTACACGTCAGTGCTTTTTTTTTATGGCAGATATTGAATCTACGTTAAAAAATAATGTGAGTGTATGCATCACACCCTTGCCCTAAAGTGGATATTTTCTGAGTTATTCACAAAAAACTGTTTTTCGTCTTGAATTTTCAGCTATTTCTTTTCCCTTCACGCCAAAAAGATGAAATTTTCAGGAACTGTTACTTAAACCATGTTTTAGATTTTACTACCCTAATATGCAAGAGAAAAAAGTTACAGGTTGTTCCTAAATAGATGGCGAATTTTGATTCGAATTTGTATCGGAAACCTCTTTATTTCAACTAATCGGCCATCGGTTTTCTCTCCAGTGATAAATAAATAATTCCTTATGAACCATATGCAAAAACTTACCATGTTTTACATTCTTTTTTTTTAATGATAGATATCATTAATTACATCTGCCAAATTCCTCTTTATTCAGTAGCATTTTGTGTTTACTATTAATTTGGTGATAATTCGTATTAAGTTATAAAATCGATCACTATGCCTAATTTTACCAATGAAGATTATTTAAATCTCATTCTACTTCATGGAGAATGTAATAAAGTTGTAGATAGAACGATTCGACTGTTCATTGAGAGGTTTCCTGACCGACCCAGACCAACGAGAGATACAAACATGACAAACTTGAGAAATGTCGGATCTTTCGTTAAGAAAACTATACACAGAGAAAAAAGTGTAGTAGAAGATGAGAACAACGAAATTACAGTTCTTGCATATTTTCGTGTGAATCCTCAAAATTCTCTCAAAGATGCCGAGATTGATCTGGGATTATCTCAATCGAGTGTTTGGAGAATATTAAAAAAACATAAAATGCACCCATATAAATTCAATAGGGTACAGCATTTGAAGGAAACTGATTTCGTCAGGAGAACAGTGTTTTGCGAAGCTATGATGATTCGATTTCAAGAGAATGAAAACTTTTTGGACTGTATAATTTGGACAGATGTTTCTAAATTCACAAAGAATGGTTCTTTCAATAGGCATAACAGTCATTATTGGGATGAAGAGAACAACCACCACTCCAGACAATGGAACTTTCAAGAGACCTGGAGTTTCAATGTTTTTTGCGCCATCAAAAATAATGCAATTCTCGATGTTCACATTTATGATGGGACTTTAACTGGTAAGATAGAACACTACACATGTTTGCATTATTTAAAGAATGTTCTCCCTTAGGAGATAGATATTCTGACATATTGACTCAAATAATTGAGCCGCTAGTACAGAACCATAATGACTTATGGTATCAACAAGATGGCGCGCCTCCACACAATTCACTCAATGTGTCAAATATCCTCTACAGGCTATTTGAAGATCGATGGTTGGCGAACAATGGTCCACATCTTTGGCCACCACGTTCTCCCGATTTAACTCCTTTAGACTATTATGTTTGGGGTAGGATAAAAAATATTGTCTACTCAACTCCCCTGACTGATAAAGAGGACTGCATAGAACGAGTCAGAAATGCGTTCAGGTTTGTTTAGATTTTTAGATTCATAGTTTTGAAACACAATTTGGTTTTTAAACACTTTTGCAGATCTCTTCCTCCCGATGAAATAAGAAGAGCAACGCACGAAGCATTTCTGACGTATAAATAAATGTCTAGAAATTAACGGTCAAAACTTTGAGCATCTTCTCTAGTTATAACTGCGAGAGTTTGCCATGGTTCTCCTAATAGTAACTTGAAGTCGGTTTCAAGAAGGGGTGAAAAATCTACAGTATGGTTCAAAAAACAGTTCCTGAAAATTTCATCTTTTTGGCGTGAAGGGAAAAGAAATAGCTGAAAATTCAAGACGAAAAACAGTTTTTTGTGAATAACTCAGAAAATTTCCATTTTAGGGCAAGGGTGTGATGCATACACTCACATTATTTTTTAACGTAGATTCAATATCTGCCATAAAAAAATGGGGTTCTGATTTGAAAAAATTGATTTTTCACGATTTTGTCATCCCTAACTTTGAAAGCGATTTTTTCACCCCCTGTATCATGAATCGCGATTTCGATTTTTAAAGTGGATACATCAATCTTACATCTTGAAAAATCGCAAAAATGAAAATTTTCCATCCAAAAACCTTGAAGTTATTCTTGTTTCAGCGGAGCTCTATTTTCGATTTTGTTTTCGAATTTTCCCGCTCAGAGAGAATTTTCCAACCAAAACTGAGAAATGTTACATCAAAATAACTTGAAATTTTCTAAGGAATCTATTTCTGCAATGAAAAAATGTGTTCTAATTTGAAAAATTGGTTCAAGCCCTGTGGACAGGAGCTATTGGGCGCATGTTCATCTTCCTTGTGGCCCGTACTGACCAGTAAAGAAAAACAGCAGTATCATGTTGAATACCTTAATATTATTCTGGAACACAAATTTTCCATTACAATAATCTTCATCTAGCTTCTATTTAGTATCAATTCCTGTAGAACATGATCATAATAAGTGTTTTCCATATAATAAAATGTGTTTGAACTTGGTATGTAGGAAATCTGACATCAATTATTGGAATTAATTGATTTGACAAACAGCCGTCAAATGAGGTAAATAGATTTTTGTGACGATTTTCTGTGACCATAGAACGTCAAAACACGCTGGAATGTGAATTTTAAGCAATATCTTCTGGAATTGAGATCGTATCGAACTGAAATTTTGCACACTCGTGTAGAATGCTTCATTTAACGTCGGTACAAATTTTTTTATTAAAAAATTTTCCAACTGCCCGATCCCAACAATACTTAGATAATATTATATCCATAAATTAAGCATTTCATTATTGCATTTCTTGAAATAGGTACCTTTTCAAGTCGATCAACATCGTCCTTCTTTCGACGTCTAAACTATGACTTGATTCTTTATGTTTATGTCTTTGAATTTGTTTTCGGTGGAATTCAAAGAGTTCATAGAATAATCGATGAAAATACTGAGAGAGACCCAGGAAATTTGACACATTTTGTCTTATATCTCCAGAAATTGAAATCGTATAGAGCCAAAATTTTTCACAATGTTGCAAAATACTACAATTGACGTTAGTACAAGTTCTTGTTGCAATCTGATGAATAGTTCACGAAAAAAAATTTTTTTTTTCGAAAAAATTAAAATAAATATTTTTTTAAAAATTACCAACATTTCGATCATAACAGAATTTTGCCAAAAGTTTATATCCTCGAACTGACTACCAAGTTTCGATTCAACATCTTCTTTAGTTCCTGAAATATCAGGGAAATAACCTCAAAATTTTAAATGTCTATAACTCCTAAACCGTCTGGCCGATTTTGCCCGTTAACGAACTCAACCGTCGCATTTTGATCAGAAACCTACCCTGAAAGTTTGAAGTTGATAGGACCTTCGGTGCTCCTGTTATCGTGCCTACGGCCGGAAGTACGGCCGGCCGGCCGGCCGGCCATACGGCACCCAAAAATCTGACACCGGATTCGTGATCAGGGAGTCCGAATTAGTCTATTAGCCAATTTTCAGCTCGAAATTCGAAAATTACAGACATTTGGACGAAATGATAGGACGATGTTCCCCTAGAACATGCGCCCAAAAACGGAAGTTAACGTCATTTCCGGAAAAACCGGAGGTGCTCATGCCTTGAAAATATTTTATATTTCATCAGCATCGTGAAGTACTTATAAGTGCTGAATTTCATGAAAATACGTTCAGTAGTTTCCCGTATAAATATGGGTGAGGTTCCTCGTGAAAGACCCTGTATACAGATATGAATAATCTGTTCCCTTGTGTTTGAATGGAAGAATTTTTAAAATCATATTTAGAATGTTTGAGAAATAAGCGCTGATAACTGAATGCTTACTAATTTTCCAATGCAGGTAATAAATCAATACAAATGGACAGAATACATTGAATAACTGTAAGATAACTCCAAGTTTGGGAGTTTGATCATTTGTGGGAATTCTAACAATGATTTCACATCAAATATTCGAAATGTGCTCAATTATTCTCAGTTATTAATTCTTTTTAGTTTGTTGTCAACTATATTTTTCAACATTTGTGGACCAATATTTTGGCAGCATATTGTTATCGATGATTGGAGGTCCTAGATTATCGCATTGTCTCTTGAAAACCTCATATTTCAAATATGCAAAGATGCTGAAGTCCATAGGATTCAAAACTGGAGAGCGTGTTGGAAAGGAAGGCTGGAGTCCTCGAGTTATTATACGGTTGTCTTAAAACTCCTGCAGATAGCTGAGATTTGCAAAAGTAGTGTAGGCAGTTGCCCCATCTTGTTGAAAATATCCCAACTGTATTACTTCGTCATCTAATTGGTTTATGAATGACTCCAGCATTATTCTTTTGTACCTTTCACCATTAATTGTATCAGGAGAGCAAACTGGGCCATCTATACGACGAGAAACTGCTAACCACAAACCATTTTTTTGCGAATGTAATGGAGTCTCAATAAAACTGTGGGGATTCTCAGAACTCCAAAAAATATAAGTCTAATAATTTGAAGACGTTAATATTATTTTAAAACCAATAGCAGTACTCCTAGCAACTTGCAATATCTATTGGTAGGAGTTGCTGTACCATCGTTATTTTGAAAGGGCACAAATTCGCAATAGGTCGGACAAGTTCGTTAATGGGCATAATCGACCCAATGGTTTCCGAGTAATAATTTTGTCTACAACCAATACTAATCCGATCGAATTGAAACTTGGTGAGTAGTTGTATCATATGAACCTAAGAACGTTTGTGAAATTTTGTGGATATCGTATTGCTAGAAAATTTTAAAAAAATTATTAAAAAATATTATTTACGTCACGATAACCTAAGAACGGGAAGAGATAGCGACTTGAAATTTTCAGGTTGAGAATCTGAATGCGTCATTTGAGTTTGTTTATAGGCATAATCGGCAAAACGGTTTTGGAGTTATACCCATCTGAAATTTGGTTGTTATTTCCTCAATAACTCGAAAAATACAAAATCGATCCAATTCAAACATGGTTATTAGTTGTAGAATGACAACGCGAAAATTCTTGCAAAATTTTGTGAGGATCGTATAACTACAAAATTTTTAAAAAATTTTAGAAAATTATTGAAAAAAATTCTATATATCAGAAACTATTCGTCCGATATCGCTGAAATTTTGCGAGAGCCATCAGAACCTAACTCTACTACCAAGTTCCAAGTTTGAACATGATCGGATCTATATTGTTGGAGATCCTAGCAGTCTTGTGTGAGTTCAGTAGCTGGATGGGAGATCGTTGCCTTGACAGCTATCGAACGAAAGGAGATAGTGACTTGCAATTTTCAGGATAGGTTGCACATCTGAATGGGAGACTTTAGTTCGCTGATGGCCATAATCGGCCCAACGGTTTCGGAGTTATACCAATATGGAATATTATTTCCTCGATAACTCAGAAAATATAAGCTCGATCGAATTGAAGCTTGGTAACTAGTTATAGAATATCAACATTAAGACGTGTGTAAAATTTTGTGAGGACCGTACCACTAGAAAATTTTTAAAAAATAAAAAAAAGCACTGACGCGAAGTCCGTTCTCTTGTGCGCGCGTGTTCACGGTGGCTAATTTGAATTGAGTGATGAGTACTTCAAGCTCAGTGGATTGAGCAAGTCGGAGATCTACCCCTGTCGGTTAAAACATTAACAATGATGTATCTTTGCTGCCATAGAAGATTCTGAAGAATCTCCTTGGGAAATACTTGTCAGGTTCAGTATAAACATAATCATGTTTATAGCACGCGCGCCAAAGCAGATTGACCCCAAGTCAATGCTTTTTCACACTTTTTCTTTCATTGTTAAGTCAATCTGATTTATCATTTATCATCTGCATTAGGAACGCAATTGCCCCTTCTCCAAATCCGAACGTAATTTAATATAGATCTACCGAATATAGTTATGTATAAATGCGCCCCAGGGCCACGATACATACATTTCAACCCGGAAACAACACTATTTCCCCCAAACTGACTTGTGTCCGTGCACTGAATTGACATAAATCTTCTTTTAAAACCTCACAATATCTTAATCGAATTTACCAAGATGAATTCTATTGTCCATTCTGGACAATAGAATTCATCATGGCAAATTCGATTAAGAAGAGTCTCGAATACAGGAGAATGGACAATAGAATTCATCATGGTGAATTCGATTAAGAAGAGAGTGTCCAATAAAGGAGAATAGACAATAGAATTCATCATGGTAAATTCGATTAAGAAGAGTGTCCAATACAGGAGAATGGACAATAGAACATACGCGCAAAAGCTTCTGACTTCACGTCAGTGCTTGAACCAATTTTTTAAGATAATTTTTGAAGCATTTTTTTAAACGACACTTTTTAAATTTAATTTCTTTCATGATTGATTCTATCATAGGAATCCATTGATATAATTCCCAACTCTGAGAAACCAATACTTTCGGAGATATAATTTGTCTGTTTGGACAAGAGCGTCAAAAAGCTCCTGTCCACAGGGCTTGAACCAATTTTTTAACAAGATGTAGGGTTGATAGAATTATGGCTTGTAGAGAAAGACCTTGTACAGGGGCTTGCCCCTTCGTGAGATCTGTTCATTTTAACTGTGAAGCATTCTTGCGAGTCTTGGCAACAAATTTTACATGAAATGCTTTTGGTGGGATTATAACCAATTATGTAATTTAAATAGAAAACGTCTATCGATAGCGTTACAGCTATTATTTCGACGTTGGCGACGCGCTCCATTTTTAACGGCCGCTATTCTCATATATATCTTATATAGCCTAAAGAAAAATAATACTTCGGATCTGTCATACGTTACCTGTGAGCGCCGGAGAACCGCTACATAAACTCTTCGTTTGAACTAGTTCCTCAATAAAACTCGATTCTTGTCGGGCAACAGATGGTCCGACCTGTACTTAAAAAATTACTCCGTGATCTTCCATTTATTTCGGTACGTCATCGTTAGCGAAGAGACCCGTGCCGCCGACAGAAGGGAGAGGATCTCATCCCAACCCCAAGATCTTGGCGCCTTATTGTAATAATTGAGTTCATTCCTATTCTGCATATCCCACACAAAGATTCATCATTTCATACTAAATGCCCTCCCATTTTGATTTGTTATTTTCTCGTACAGTTAATTTGTATTTCTCTAGAAACTATTGAATGCATTAGGTATATTCTTTCGAACGATCCAACTGATTAATAATACTAAAATAATACTTGAGATAAGGACCGACCACCGAAGGAAATCAAAGAAACTTTTTTCGAAAAAGGCTATTTTTGCGCGTATGTTCTGGGGAACATCGCGATATCATTTTGCCAAATGTCTGTAATTTTCAATTTTTTTTACGAAAATGGTCTCAAACGATTCGGTTCGATCCTCAATGAAGAATTCGAGATCAAATTTGATTCTGTCCGGCGGTTGCCACGATAACTTGAGAACGGAAAGTGCTAGCGACTTGAAATTTTCAGGGTAGGTGGCGCATCTCAATACGACGGACAAGTTCGTTAATGGGCATAATCGACCCAATGGTTTCCGAGTAATAATTTTGTTTTCAACCAATGTATATCCGATCGAATTGAAACTTGGTGAATAGTTGTAGAATATAAACCTTAGCACGCTTGTGAAATTTTGTGAGAATCGTATCGCTTGAAAATTATTAAAAAATATTTTTGTTATCACGATAACCTGAGAACGGAAAGAGATAGCGACTTGAAGATTTCAGGTTAGGTTGTGCATCCGAATGCGACATTTGAGTTTGTTTATAAGCATAATCGGCCAAACGGTTTTAGAGTTATAGCCATCTGAAGCTTGGTTGTTTTTTGTTCCTCATTAACTCGAAAAATACAAAACCGATTTAATTCAAACATGGTTATTAGTTGTAGAATGCCAACGCGAAAATTCCTGCGAAATTTCGTGAGGACAGTATTTGCAGAAAAATTTAAAAAAATCATTGAAAATTGAAAAAAAAATTCTATATATCAGTAGATATTCGTCTGAAATTGCTGAAATTGTGCAAGAGCCTTTAGAACATAACTCTACTGCCAAGTTTCAAGTTTTAACACGATCGGTTAAATATTGTTGGAGATTCGAGCAGCCTTGTGTGAGTTCAGTAGATGGGTGACCGTTGCCTCGATAACTTTCGAACGAAAGGAGATAGGGACTTGCAATTTTCAGGGTAGGTTGCGTATACGAATGGGAGAATTAAGTTCATTTTTGGGCATAATCTGTTTCCGAGTTATACCCACCTGGAATATTACTTCCTTGATAACTCAAAAAATAAAGATTCGATCGAATTGAAGCTTGGTAACTAGTAGTAGACAATCAACATAAAGAAGCGTTCAAAATTTTGTAAGAACCGTACCCCTAGAAAATTTGCAAAAAATGACGAAAAAAAATTGTATGTAATTTTTTGTAATTTACCATGGTAAATTCGAATTAATAGTGATTTTTCCCGTTTACATTCGTGAAAATGGGACGAGAACGGACGTGCCGTCGGAGAGAATGGGCAGTTCTATGCGGGACTTTCTTCCGTCTCGGCCGAAAAACCCGAGTCTATTTGAAAAAAATTGGTTCAAGCCCTGTGGACAGGAGCTTTTTGGCGCTCTTGTTCAAACAGACAAATTATATCTCCGAAAGTATTGCTTTCTCAGAGTTGGGAATTATATCAATGGATTCTTATGATAGAACTGCATCATGAAAGAAATTAAATTTAAAAAAAGTGTCGTTTTAAAAAATGCTTCATAAATTATCGTTTAAAAAAAAGAGCAATCTACAATGCTTTAATGCTTCAAAAATTGTCATTAAATTCATTAATCAAGATTAAATGAGTTGTTGCAACTTACACTCGGTGCATAGTTTTCACAACTCGAAATACCTAAGGAAAGTATCATCGAAATGCCTAGAGCAAGGCTGGAGACAATCATAGCGGATTGTCCATTTATTCCTGATATTTGAGTAGGTAGTGGATTACGAACAAATTATTTTAATAGTTCAAAATACATATATTAATAAAATACTATCCTCTTTTCATAATTCAAAATTTAATAGTTCATATCACTAACACATTCTTTTCTGTATTATGAACCTTAACTCAAGAAAAAATGTTTGATACACAAATGAAGATCCATATTTCAGTATTTTTTTGCTAGCAACATTATGAAAATACTGTTTATAGGAACATGTCTCACTACTTAAGGAAGTATAAGGTAATATTAACCTCAGTGGTCAACGAACAGTAATTTCTTTCGATGATTCCATTATGTTCCTCTTTCCTATTGCATCCATAAACTACATCAAAACAGTCTTGTATATATTCACAAATTCAAGAATCGAATACTTGCTTTCGAAGAGAAAATATTTCTAAACTACGAATTGACATATAACTTACGATGTATTATTGAAACTTTGAAACATCATATCTCCGAAAGTATTAGCATGTTAGAGTTGAAAATGATAACAATGGATTCTTTTGATGAAACTGCATCTTGAAATAATTGGAATTTAAAAGTTGTAATGTAAAAAAATATTTATTTTTTTTCGGTACTCCAACCGATTTTGCCCAATAACGAACTTAACCGAGATATTTATCCCTCAAACCTACTCTGAAAATTTCAACTGTCTAGCTCATTCCGTTCGAGAGTTATCGTGTTAACGGCCGGCCGGACAGAATAGTTTTCGACCACGGATTCTTGATCAGTGAGTCAAACCAAATAATTCAAGACCATTTTCAGCCAAAAATTCGAAAATAACAGACATTTGGGCAAATTGATCACTCTGTTTCGAGGAACAAGAGCGCCAAAAAATCGTAAAGTCGGGCAAAAACGTTGTTTTTTGCAAAAGGTGAAAAAACGAGTCCTTATGCGTGGCCTGGTCGGCAAAGGTCGGGAGGATATTTGAGTAGGAACGGAAACCAAAGAATAAAGGAATTCAGTACGACTCACTTTTTTCGAAAAAAAATTCTAGTTTCTTGGAATTAAGATCGCAAAAAGTGGCTTTTCTCTCGAAATTTCAACCACACAGAATTTTGGCTGACTTTTCCGTTGCTCACCGAAGTCAAATTTAACAAATCGAGAAGCTTTGAAGACAATGTCAAAAATCGTTTTAAAGGAATAATTTGTTCGAATATGAATATATTAGAATAACAAGAAGATTCGCTTGGAGATTGTTAAAACATGGATATTAGATGATATTTTGCCAGTTATTCAGACCAATTGCATTCCCGAAGGAATTCCAAACGAAGGAAGAGATCTCTGAAAGTAAAGTACCGAATAAGATATAAAGATCACGCGGTAGGTAATAATCATGCGAAAATATATATTACTTTCCAGAAAGAAACCCAGAATATTTTGACCCCATATTACTTCGCAGGTTATGTGTAAGAACATTAAGTAGTAGATGGCAGTTGAGAAAAATATTCTATTATTATTCAGGAAGAAAGACGTCTTTATAAAGAGAATGCGATCCAAAACCCAAGCATAGGTTTAGCTAAAAAATCTGAAGTATTTATGCCGAAAAACACCATATTTCTCCAAAAACATTAAAGGCTATCATATTCTACGTACCCATTTACTCTCTGATAGTTTTTGCTTTTCCAAATTAATCGATGCAATAATGGAATTCTTGAGGATTATCATACTTTGCATTGAATTGTTTCATTTGAAATTGTACATTTTTGCACAAGCTGGATAGTTTTCTATAGACAGAATTCTTGAAGAAATGTTTACTGTTTCACGATTTTCATAGCAGAATTGTGATCATAATTTAACGAATTCAATCTCGATGTATAAAACCAGTATGTTGCGTTGTTGAAAAATCTGTGGATTTTGCCTGGTGAATAGATTCCCATAAGTTTCTAGAAATGTCCAACAATTCTTACAATTGGATTACTGCTCAATGCTCACTCAGTTGAAATTGCGGTATAATATCCAAATATTTTTAATGCAAGAAGAGTTGATAATAACTGAATTAACGATTTCAGTGTTGATATTGAACATTGAAAATAAAATTGGTAATTTGATTGGTCATTTTTGGATGACCTGGCTAGGTATATTCCTCATCGGATGGGTAGATCTAAGGGCTATATAAATTTATCTGCTATTCGGATCCACTGGTTACGTAGATCTGTTAGCAATGTGGATTCCCTGTTACGTGGATCTGCTGGCTATGTAGATCAGGTGACTATGTAGATCTACCAGCTAAATAGATCAGCTGGCTATGTAGATCTACCGGTTAATTGATCTGTTGGCTAGGTGGATCTATGGCTAGGTAGATCTGCTGGCTCACAAGTTTATGTAACTAAAATCAGTTGGATCAGTTCGAAAGAATATCCCTATTATACCAGTGATTCCCAAAGTGGGCGCTGTGGAGTTCTGGGGGGGGGGGAGGCCATGGGTGCATTTGGGGGGCGATGAACTGTAAGATCTCGTATTCAAATTTTAGCTATTTGCTCATGAAAGTCAAGAAAACACGAATTTATATGGGTTACCCCAGTTGGCGTCTAACGTGTAAAATGGAAGTGATAGAGATAGATCATGCATCATGCATCATACTCGCCCCTAATTCGTCGGACGCCGACAAATTTTGTGCATGTGGTGACACAGAATTGCCGATACTAACTATATTATGCTGAATGCTGATATTTTTTCTACGCTTCCAAAACACGTGAGCACTACACAAGCTTTGCGATTGCTCAGGACAAGCATCTTGCTAATGTCTGGAACGGCAAAAGATTTAAGAGCACTCTACAAACCAATTGTTCTCACGGAATTACGCAAAATTACGGAATAAAATAAATATACAAACATAAATAAGACATACATTTTTGGCGCTCTAGTTCCTCGGAACTGAGTGCTTATCAATTTGCCCAAATGTCTGTAATTTTCGAATTTTTCGATGAAAATGAACGATTTGGTTCGACTCACTGATCAAGAATCCGTGTCCGGCCGGCCGTAGGCACTATAACTCTCGAACGGAATGAGCTAGCTAGACAGTTGAAATTTTCAGAGTAGGTTTGGGAGATAAATATCTCGGCTAAGTTCGTTATTGAGCAAAATCGGACAGATGGTTTCGGAGTAACAAAAATAAAATTTTTTTTACACAACAAATTCCAAATTAATTTTTTTTTCAATAAGCAGATTTACCATAAGAATCCAATGATATCATTTTTAACTCTAAAAAGCTAATACTTTCGGAGATATGAGTTTTCAAAATTTCAATAATAAATCGTATTTCTACGTTTTCACAGAATGATATAATTATTCTATGTATGAATTGTCATAATGTCAACTTACTTTCCTGAGACATGACATTATCTAATCAATCGAAGAATTATGAGAATAAAGTGTATTCCGAAATGTGAGCGAAGTGAGATAGCTTTTCATCCATAGACATAGAATGCTCAGTTCTCTCACTTAATGACGGGACTGACGGAAGGGAATACTATAACTTCAAAAATATTATGTTGGTGTTGAAATACTCGTATTTTGGCGATACAACGGGGACCTCACCCAAAAACGTTTGAAAATATTACGTAAATATTGAAAGCATAATTCTGTAGTTCGAGAGAGGAGAATATTTGGTGAACGTAGATCAGGAAATTTTTGATCGATTACAAGGTAATTTTTCATTATTACTTCTCGTCTTTCATACATGTTTTATGGAATATCTACTATTTGTAGGTACTTTAAACCTGTTTTGGGCAATTGTCATACGAAACTTGTTTTTTTGGCGCTCTAGTTCCTCGGAACAGAGTGCTTATCAATTTGCTCAAATGTCTGTAATATTCGAATTTTTGGCTGAAAATGGTCTCAAATGATTTGGTTTGATTCACTGATCAAGAATCCGAGGTCGAAATCGATTATGTCCGGCCGGCCCGGCCGTAGGCACGATAACTCTCGAACGAATTCGTTAATGGGCGAAACCCATCAAGCGGTTTCGGAGTTATGGCCGATTTTAGTAAAAACATTTTTTATGAAGAATTCCGAAACCGATCTATCTGAAATTTAGCATCAAATTGAAGAATCATGACCTTTATACGCATGTGAAGTTTTGTATTGATCAGATTACCGCAAAGTGTCAAAAAAAAAATTGAAAATATAAAAAAAGTTTTTCTACAATAACTCTCGAACGGAATGAGCTAGGTAGTTGAAATTTTCAGAGTAGGTTAGGGAGATGAATATCTCGGTTGAGTTCGTTATTGGGCAAAATTGGCCAGATTTAATTTGATTTCTTCCATGGTGCAGTTCTCATTCTCAGATTGCTCATTTAATCTTGATAAATAAACTATTATTTTAATTGAATTTCCTCTATGATGCAGTTCTATCATATGAATACATTGATATAATTCCCAACTCTGAGAAACCAATACTTTCGGAGATATAATTTGTCTGTTTGAACTAGAGCGCCAGAAAGCTCCTGTCCACAGGGCTTGAACCCATTTTATTGTTAGCACTTGGGTGCTCTTCATTCAGATTTTATGCAACGATTGGATGATATTTGGAAATGGACATACCTGAATTTTGGATGCAAACGCAGAAGAATCTCCAAAGATACAAGAAGAACTTACGGAAGTTATAATCAATGATGAATTGAAATTTAAATTCAAAAGCGGCTACCGACAAATCTGTCTGCAAAAGGAGATCCATAGATCCGGAAATATGGGCGGTAATTCAAAAATTCCTTTTTGCATTTCCGCCATCCTATTTAGTGGATCGAGGATTCAATGCGGTCAACAATTTATTAACAAAAAATTGGTTCAAGTCCTGTGGACAGGAGCTTTTTGGCGCTCTTGTTCACACAGACAAATTATATCTCCGAAAGTATTGGTTTCTCAGAGTTGGGAATTATATCAATGGATTCCTATGATAGAACTGAATCATGAAAGAAATTCAATTTAAAAAAGTGTCGTTTATAAAGAAATGTTTCAAAAATTATCATTTAAACAAGAGCGCCAAAAAAAAGAGCAATCTACAATGCTTCAAAAATTGTCATTAAATTTATTTATCAAGATTAAATGAGCAATCTGCAATGATTCAACCTCTTGGAATAGGTTGTTGCAACTCACACTTGGTGCATAGTTTTCACAACACGAAATACATAAAGAAAGTATCATCGAAATGTCTAGAGCAAGGCTGGATACAATCATAGCAGATTGAACATTTATTCCTGATATTTGAGTAGGCACTGGATTACGAACAAATTAATTTATTAGTTCAAAATATATTAACTAACAACATTATGATCATATTGTATATAGGAACATGTCTTACTACTTAAGGAAGTAAAATGTAATATTAACCTCAGTGGTCAACGAACAGTAATTTGTTTTGATGATTCCATTATGTTCTTCTTCCCTATTGCCTTCATAAACTACATCATTGAACTCATCCAATTCTAAATCTTCTCAAACATCATCCCGAATTTATACGTAAATTATTCAATATGGAACTAGTCACTATTATTTTCGGTTTCAAAACAGTCTTGTATATATTCACAAATTCAAGAATCGGATACTTGTGTTCTAACTACGAATTGACATGACTGTAATAGCCAGAAAAGATGACATTTATGAACAGTGAACACAGACAGTGAATACATAGAACTACGATGTATTATTGAAATTTTGAAAAATCATATCTCCGAAAGTATTAGTTTGTTAGAGTAGAGGATGACATTGGATTCTTATGATTCTTATGATGAAACTGCATCTTAAAAACAAATTGAATTTAAAATTTGTAATGTAAAATTTTTTTATTTTTATTACTCCGTAATCACCTGGCCGATTTTGCCCAATAACGAACGTAACCGAGATAATTATCTCCTAAACCTACTCTGAAAATTTCAACTGTCTAGCTCATTCCGTTCGAGAGTTATCGTGTTTGCGGCCGGCCGGACAGAATCGACAATGGATTCTTGATCAGTGAGTCGAACCAAATCGTTTAAGAAGTTTCAGCCAAAAATTCCAAACTTACAGACATTTGGGCAAATTGATAAGCACTCTGTTCCGAGGAACAGCAGCGCCAAAAAAGAAAGGAGAATCATTTTCCATTGAGGTTGCTCTAAGAGCGGTTTTTGACAGATCTCAGTCGGAGTCTGTAAACTCTCTTCGAGTGCTCCGAGCGTGTCAATGGAAATCGCTATAAGGCAGGTTGGCACTCCGGATATATCGTCAATGTCAAAACAACTTTCTGAGACGTTGCCAATTTCTACTCTGAACAATCAACATAATGTTCCATCTTAGACAAGATATTATCACAGATCATTATCTTCGAATAATAACGAACTCTTAGCTCTGAAATTGGAAATTTCAAAAGCAGTTTTGACAAAGTATCAGGAAGTGTTATACATAACTGAAATCTGCAATAGGAAAACTTCATTCTTGTTGAACTATCGAATGAAATTACTTTGTTTCCTATCCTATCACTATATTTTATTAAGGTTTAACAGTGACTCGGGTTTCGCAGTATTACTACATTTTGAAAATGGTGTATTTCAAGTTGAGCAACAAGGTATGTAAATGTCTTCTGTATGATTATTTCTTGAGAATTTCGAAAAGTGGGGAATTCCATTACGTCTGTTAGTTTAAAAGATTTCCTGCCGGGTTATTCAGGTACTTTTATTCTTTTTTCAAATAAACTACCACAAAGTAACGGACTACTGTATCCATTATTTTTCATTAAAATTTCAACACTTGATTCTTGATTTCCGTACAAGAAAATAGTGTAACTGAATCTTCCAACCAGTTTATATACGTGAAATATTTCCATAGTAACAACAGATGAAAAATTTTCTTCGACAGTCACCAGGTCTTTGGAATTCACATATCTTCTCAAATTCATTATTTTTCCCAAGAAAATTCACAATGTGAAAAATACGTAATTACTACGACTTCTATGTAGAGAGGACAACGTTGCGTAGTTATCTGACAGGAAAATGAGCATAGCCTAACATTTTCAAAAAATGTGGTGAAATGTGTCAAAATTTCATGGCCAACCGGGAGACTTAATAAAAGTGAATGGAGTATAGATATACATACCATCAAAGAATTATGTAGTTTACGCCTTATTCTCTGGTATGATGAAATAAAAGATTAAGCTCATTTTTCGGATTTCTCAATTTATTGTTGTCCTTTCGGACGCTTCTGGTGATGCCATTCCCATGGAATTCAGCACGAACCTTGAAGTCATTATTTTACGATTCAATACCAAATTTCAATTCGATCGGTAGTTTTGGAAATAATGGGATGATGAATGTTTAAATGGGTATATCTTCGAAACCATTGGGCGAATTTTTCCCATTCAAAACTGGACCGCCGTATTCAGATCTCTAATCTACCCTGCATGTTCAAAGTCTCTGAATTCTTTCCTCCGAAAGTCGAACGGACGGACAGAATTGAATTTGACTATACGGATTCTTCATCAGTAAGTCAAATGGAATCCTTTGAAACAATTTTCTGCTTAAAATCCATACATTTCAGACATTTCGGTAAAATGAATGCGCCCTGGTAGGAGCACGCAAAAAGAGACTGAATTGCCATATCTAAAAAAAAAATTTTTTTCATCACACATGAAACCCCTGAACCTTAATTATTAAAGTTTTCCAGCAATTTCGTCCCTAGAAACGAGATACTCACTCCACCTGCCGGTAGGTGCCCAAGACAAATCTTCAAGCTGATTTCATTTTGACTCTAGACATATTTGACCAGATAATTTTTTCCTTGAAGTAGTAATACATCAACTCTATTCTGATTTTTCCGCTATTTGTTTTTATAATTTAAAAAATCAGACTGCAACATTCGAACATAGTTCAAGTGCTTGATGATTAATTATCGAAGGCAACTGGAGATATTATGACGAAACAAATTTAAATTTTATGGGATCCCTATTCAATTCGGCAATTTACGACAGATTTACGAAATCGTGCGTATTTCTAGCATCCGAATAAATATGCCCTACAGTTTTAGAGATTTACCCATTTGAAATTTCAATTTTTTTTTATAATTCTTCCAAATCGTCACATCCGATCGAATTGAAATTTGGGAATGAAATAGCGACGTCCAAGGATTTCATCAGAATATCTCGAAAAGTTATCGCCAGAATTCGCTGAATTTTTTTATGTAGCCAAAGGGCAACGGTGAAAAAATCCGAAACATCAGCTTTAAAGCTTCTTTCATCATAACAGGCAATAAGGAAATTCTGTAAACCTAAGTATGAGATTTAGTCGTTGCAATGAATTTGATTTACTATTAATATTATTTTTGTTTGTATCAAAGTCTTCAGATTTGCATAGGAAAGTGACATTCTTTGAATGTTCAATGGATTTGTCTATGTTTATTCAAATTCATATTTCAAACAGTTCCAGTACGATATGCCCATTTGAGATTTTCTTGATGTATCGAATCTTTAATATCCAATAATTTCAATAGTATTGGTATGCCAAATCAGTGAGATATATTGATCGTTAAATGAACGGGCGCGATGAAGCTCTCGAGTCCCGTGAGCGCTTATTACAATTAAAATTCAATTTTTTTTCAGGCGAAGCATTACAACATAAATACACGTTCTACTCATCAAATGCTCGAAATTCAGTGAAATTGTTTGAGAAAACTTATCTACTCACTCAAGGCTTATTATAATTATTGATATGTTTCTTGATGCAGCATTTGTAAGAAAAATATAAAAAGGCACTGACTTGAATTGAATTTGAAATTTGTGATGTATAAAAACATGTTTTTCGTTACTCCGAAACCATCGATTTTACTTAATAACAAACATAACCAAGATATTTATCTCCCAAACCTACTCTGAAATATCAACTGCCTCGCTCATTCTGTTCGAGAGTTATTGTAGAAACAAAATTTTAAAAAATTTGTACACTTTACGACCAACCGATCAATACAAAACTTCGCATGCATATAAAGGTCATAATTCTACAATTTGATGCTAAATTTCAGATAGATCGAGTGATCGATTTTTTTTTTTTAAACGGCCACAACCACGTATTTATTCCAATTTAACCGAGGCAGACACAGAAATGTAATAATTATTAGGTTATATTCAAGTATTCTATGTCGAATTGTCATTTTCAGAAATCGACTTCCGGAATATCTTTTATGTCTTCTATCGACTGAAAACGAAATGGTAATTTTAGCTTAGGAAGAGAAAAAAATCGGCCGCAGCCATCAGAGGGGATTGTTCATAATTTGAGACAGATTCGATATTTTTATCCATTGTAAAAATCACAAAAAAACAATTGAGACTAAGACGGAAGTTACACGGTCAGTCTGGTATCAGTCTCGCATTACATCAATCATGGATTGGTGGGAGATTGACGGAAATTGGTTCTATATTCGTTTATTGATGGACTGATTATCCGGACTGATGGTAATACTGATGCGAGACTGATACCAGACTGACCGTGTAATCTCCGTCTTACTGATAAAATTGAGTACTGTAAACAAACAAAATGACAGATGACGCTCAAACACCGCCGAGTATATAGAACCGTTGACAAACGAAATTTTGACAATCTATTTGAGCGAGCTTTTCAAATGGTCCATTCCCGGTACCTCCTAGTTACTTTCTTGAAAGTACATAGGTGTACCATAAATTTTCGTTTACCATACAGGAATACCTACATATTCTACGTTTTACCACTCAATATGAATTTATAGGAACTTAATTTTTTAAATGTGTCATTTCTATTGAGAAAAGCTCTTCAAAACATGGACAGATTTCTACATTCGATATGACATCCCTTATCTCGAAACATAAGTAGGAACATTTTAAGGAGACTTACATTGGGTTTCACGAAGCTTTGATTAGCTTAATTGTGGATTTAATTCGATGGTTGTATCAAAAATGAACTGAAAATGGACATAGAATCGCACTAATTCGGCAATTAAGAGCTGTCAAAGCTTCGTGAAACCCACCGTAGGATGATAAAACTGATTAAGTGAGTAATAATAAACTAAGCAAAAGTATTGAAGAAGTTTCGAATGCCGAATTCATCAAATAATATGAATACAACATAACGATCAATTTACGAGTAAATACGTGACCAAGGCGATTTTTTGAAGATCGTAACAGACCCAGAGGTTGTCAAAGTGTCAAAAAGGTATTTACCTGTACATAACCATGATAATAAACAAAATTTTGGTTGAATGTACCTAATATCTTCTAACAATTTATTACAGCAATACGGCCGTCACCACCCCTTCTCATTATTGCGAACAAAACCTTGGAAAAGCCAGAATAAATATCATAAATATTTAGAGACGAACACAAAATATCATTTGAAGTAATTCAATTATTCAAACAATTTGGGAAAGCAAACTAAGTAATTCAAGTATAAACAGAATTGGTAATATTCGAAGAAAATTGATATATTATGTAGTTACCTATGGGAGATCTGCCCAAGACGAGTAAAGAAAAAATGTTTATTGTTATTTCCATCTCATCCTACCTTAAATTATCAGTTTATTTCATGAATCTACGAAGAACTTTGTGGAAGAATTGCATTAGAACGACACTGCAAAATGAGCTCTACCAAATTCAATCAATTATAAGAACTTTCTTTCAACCCAATTTCTTAAAAAAGGAACCCAAAGAACATAATATCAACATGTCCTATCAAAACACAAAGTGCCAAAAGATTTAAATACGACCGATGTTTGGAATGAGAATTGGGAACCTATATTATCAGAACAAATTGGATATGTAATAGATAATGAGGGTGCAATGTAAATAAACAAACATTAACTGAAATTGTAGGGCAACAGAATCCTTTGACAAAAGACAAGTGAAGTGACAAAACACTGGTTGAAATGACTTGTTAAAAACAACTTTTCTAAATGAATAAACCGTTATAAAATACACGAAACATAAATTCCGAAGGGGATGACTTCTTCAAGGCAATACCTAAGATTTATCTCGTAAAGTTCTTGAAGAATCTAATGAAAGCTGATATGTTTTGAGTTGCACGCTAAAATCCTGTTAGGATTCGAGGCTGATTGGGATGAAAAGTGGCATTTTACCGGACGGGCGGTTGCAAAAACTGATAGATATAAGTTAAAAAAAGACTCACCTGGTGCTTTATTTGCTATTTTATTGAAACAAGTTGTAAAAACTTCATATAAATGGTGCATAGGCTCATCGTCGCTAGCAGCCATTTTAAGTCACACACTGAAACTACACTAGCGCCATTAACCAGCGAACGGCTACAACCGCAGTTTACTCCGTTGTCTCTTGAAGTTTTTGTTATTGACCGGCGCGAAATTCAAAACCACTAATAACTCATGCTGAAAATTATCAGATATGTATATCCTTCAATAAAACTGAACTTCAAACTAGGTGGTTAATAAGTGATCTCCAAACTTTGGATAAAAATCTCACATTCCTCAATTATTGCTCAAACAACTGTATTCAGCAACCTGTACAAGTTGGATACCTGGCATCCAATGTAGGTTTCTCGAAATGTACATACCAGATAGACCGCCGTATTCACAAAGCATTCAATCTCCGTTAAGTCCTAACTGAGGTCCTCAGTTAAGGATAAATTGGGGATAATAAGCAACAATAAGGGATAGGGGTAGTAAAACAGGCCAGTTTCACCACCGTTAAATATGTAAACTAAGGTTGCGATTCTTATTTATTCTTAACTGAGGACCTCAGTTAGGACTTAACGGAGATTCAAACACTTAACAATGCTTTGTGAATACGGCGGAGAGGTTCGCCCAAGGGAACATCTCTTGTTCAATTCAACGTAAATTTTCTGACGAAAAAGCTTACCGGGTTCCCCGAATTCCAGTTAGGTATAAGAATGATAATTATGCATTCATAATAGGATAATTTTAGACTTTTAGGATGATATAATGTGCTAATTCCATTATGTTCATTATTCTTGTTTTAAACATCCTGAGCGTGAACCGTTTTTAGAACATCGAAGAGGAAGAATGTCGAAAGGTCATGCATCTTCTGAATTTCAGAAATATCTTCACAGGGTGTTTCAAATTTTGTGTCGAAAATTGTGATAAAAAATTGGCCATAAGTTCTGTTTTTCAAATTAGACCCCTATTTTTTTGGCGCTCTAGTTCCTCGGAACTGAGTGCTTATCAATTTGCCCAAATGTCTGTAATTTTCGAATTTTTCGATGAAAATGGACTTAAACGATTTGGTTCGACTCACTGATCAAGAATCCGTGGTCGAAATTCATTCTGTCCGGCCGTAGGCACAATAACTCTCGAACGGAATGAGCTAGACAGTTGAAATTTTCAGAGTAGGTTTGGGAGACAAATATCTCGGCTGAGTTCGTTATTGGGCAAAATCGGACAGATGGTTTCGGAGTAAAACAAAAAATTTTTTTTTTACAAAACAAATTCCAAATTAAATTTTTTTCAATAAGCAGTTTTATCATAAGCTTCCAATGATATCATTTTTAACTCTAACAAGCTAATACTTTCGGAGATATGATTTTTCAAAATTTCAATAAAAAATCGTATTTTTACGTTTTCACAGAATTATATAATTATTCTATGTATGAACTGTCATAATGTCAACTTATTTTCCTGAGACATGACATTGTCTAATTCCTTGCTAATAGTTGGTTCGAGAAACGTCAAAATCGACTTAGAGAGACAAGGGTAAAAAACCGTCAAATAAACCCCCATGTGGCGATTTTATGTCGAAAAGTGAAAATTAAAAATATATATCCCAGGTAAGTACCGACGTTTTATTCTAATACCGGAGATCGACAAGGTCGTACGAGGAGCCCGATAGCCGATGTGTCTACGCAGTCGGGTTTTCGGTTTCGGAACGAGAGAATGGCGGGCTCAAATCCCGGAAAGGGAATTACACTTTTTGGCGCTCTAGTTCCTCGGAACTGAGTGCTTACCAATTTGCCCAAATGTCTGTAATTTTTATTTAAGATGCAGTTTCACCATTAAAATCCATCGATATCATTTTCAACTCCAACAAGCTTATACTTTCGGAAATATGATTTTTCTAAATTTCAATAATGAATCGTACGTACTTCTATGTTTTCACAGAATGCTATAATTATTCTATCTAAGCTTTATTATATGATCTGTGTTCATACTCGTACATTTCATCCTGTTCTATAAGAAAGAGTCAAATTCATTTCAGCTATTTTAATTTGATTTCTTCCATGGTGTAGTTCTCATTCTCAGATTGCTCAATTAATCTTGTTAAATAAACTATTATTTGAATTTTATTTTTTATGATTGCGTTGGATTCTGCGGTGAAAAATAATGATAGTTTTCTAACATGATTATGCTCCTGAATTAAATAATTTCTGAGTTTTTTTTTTAATTTAGGAGCATAATCATGTTAAAAAAACTATCATTATTTTTCACCGCAGAATCCAACGCAATCATAATAAAATAGGGTTCTAATTTGAAAAACAGAAGTTATGGCCAATTTTTGATCACAATTTTCGACAATAGTAATTTACGTAACAAGTCCGGAAAATAGGGTTTTTTTGGACGAATAGACAAAATTCTAGGACGAGCGTAAGCAAGTCCTGGAAGTCTATGAGTCCAAAAAAACCTTTTTCGGGCGTGTTGCGTACAATATTTTTTCGGCAACCGTGTAGAATAACAAATCAATGAGACGACACATTTCTTTTTATATATTTTGAATCTTATTCAAATTAAACAGAACAGAAAATATCACATGTTGACAACTAATTTTATATGAACTGTCAGCCGTTTTCTCAGTGCTATGGTAACTTCATTTATCAAAAATATACCTACCAAGATTTTCATATTTACAATGACCAAAACGGCGTGATTGTTCCGGCCTAGTCCGGGAAGTACGTACTTCCCGGACTAGGCCGGGAAATGCTTCTTTCTCAAAGAAAAAGCGTCCGGGAAGTGGGCACTTCCCGGACGGTTGCCGAAAAAAAAATTTGAAATACCCTGTGATGATATTTCTGAAATTCAAAAGATACATGACCTTTCCACATTCTTCCTCTTCGATGTTCTAAAAACGGTTCACGCTCAGGATGTTTAAAACAAGAATAATGAACATAATACTGACTAGACATATTTGACTTTTTTTCCGGTTTTTTTTCGATATTTTGAAAACTATTCGAATTAATACAATGGTTTTAACAGAAATTAATACTTGATCATACCAGGAATGCAAAACTTGGAAAAAAAAATTTCATCAAATTTATTTTCCCTCCCTGTATAAACGGAAGTGATTGAGTGATTATTTTAGCTCTGTAGAGAATTTCAAGCAATATCATAATCCCAATTTTCAGATTTCAAATATGTCCAGTTCTCCAGAAACGTCTAATAGGCACTAGAACTTGGGACACCCTGTATATTTAGACTCGCGAATTCAAAAAACTTTATTAAATTAACATATTTTTGAAAAAGTACTGTGGCCAGGAGCGTTGGCGCGCTTGTTCAAATTTATAGCAAAAGTGGTCACCCATCCAGGTACTGGACTCGAACAAGTCTGCTTAGCTCCAGAAAAAAAATAATATTTCCAAGATGAGTATAACACCGACTACAAAAACAGCCGTCCAAATAAACTGGTCCACTTTTGTTTGTGATTTTTCTGTATTTTCCTAATATCTCCTACATCTACATATACATATACATTGTAAGTATATAAAAATGGGTTCAAGCCCTGTGGGCAGGAGCTTTCTGGCGCTCTAGTTCAAACAGACAAATTATATCTCCGAAAGTATTGGTTTCTCAGAGTTGGGAATTATATCAAATTATTCATATGATAGAACTACATCATAAAGGAAGTTCAATTCAAATGATAGTTTATTTATCAAGATTAAATGAGCAATCATGAGAATGAGAACTGCAGCATGGAAGAAATCAAATTAAATCTGGCCAATTTTGCCCTATAACGAACATAACCGAGATATTCATCTCCCTAACCTACTCTGAAAATTTCAACTACCTAGCTCATTCCGTTCGAGAGTTATATCTATGTCTATGGATGAAAAGCAGTCTCACTACTCTCAGATCTCTTACTTCATGTTCCGTTCCGAAATGTAAGACTTTTCTGAGAAAAACTAATTTCGGAGCAAACAACTGAGATTTTTCTCTCTTCGCTCACAATTCTTCGATTGATTAGATAATGACATGTCTCAGGAAAATAAACTGACATTATGACAATTCATACATAGAATAATTATATCATTGTGTGACAACGTTGAAATACGATTTATTATTGAAATTTTGAAAAATCATATCTCCGAAAGTATTAGCTTGTTAGAGTTGAAAATGATATCATTGGATTCTTATGGCAAAACTGCTTATTGAAAAAAATTTAATTTTGAATTTGTTTTGTGAAAAAAAAATTTTTTTTTTGTTACTCCAAAACCATCTGCCCGATTTTGCCCAATAACGAACTTAGCCGAGATATTTATCTCCCAAACCTACTCTGAAAATTTCAACTGTCTAGCTCATTCCGTTCGAGAGTTATCGTGCCTACGGCCGGACGGCCGGACCGGCCGGACAGAATGATTTTCGACCACGGATTCTTGATCAGTGAGTCGAACCAAATCGTTTAAGACCATTTTCATCGAAAAATTCGAAAATTACAGACATTTGGGCAAATCGATAAGCACTCATCAGTTCCGAGGAACTAGAGCGCCAAAAATGAATCCCTATATCCCTTGGTCACCCCATCACGCGTGAACGGCTCGACCGATTTCTCTATTTTTTTTTATTGTTTGTTATTGTCATGTCAGGAGAAGGTTCTTATGACAGAAAAAAATTAAAAAATTGCGCATACAGGGTGTTTTTCTTATAACGTCAATTTTATCTTGCTGTTTTTCACGCCAATCGTACAGTTTCATTCAATTGAGTTAAAAAATATACTTTCGAGGCATACATCATTGAAAATACACCATTACTATACAGGGTGTTCTTCATATAACTGCACAATTTACGTGATTGAAGTGATTTGTACCACAAACAAAGCATTAACTGAATATAGGTACCTTGGATGGATTCTCATAATGTATTTGTCCGAAATTTTCATAAAGGATGTTTTTCTTTTAACGTCAATTGCAACTTGCTGTATTTCACGCCAGTCGTACAATTTCATTAAATTGAGTTGAAAAATATACTTTCGAGGCATACATCATTGAAAATAAACCATTACTATAGAGATGTTCTGTTTCTCACGGCACATTTGTACGCGATTGAAGTGGTTTAGGTCACAAACAAAGCATTAACTAAATAGGCACCTTGGATGGATTCTCATAATGTATTTGTCTGAAATTGTCATACAGGGTGTTTTTCCTTTAACGTCAATTGAATCACGTATTTCAGAAACCCCACATGTCCATGTATTATAGTTAGGAGATAAACGTAAAAAACTGATTTCTGTAAAATCTGATCTTCAAACAGGAAAAATACTTTTATTGTGTATGAGGGTATAGTGAATGGATTAGAAATTTCACACAATTATAAATATGCAGCTTTTGCTGTTCCATTTAAAACATGAAATAGCGACTGGACATGTGGGGTTTCTGAAATACCCGTTTATTTAACTCAAACAATTTGTTATAAATCATTTTTATTCAATCCAAAACCTATTCTAATGGTGCATGATTAAGTTGATATTCAATAATCAATAACGTCTTCATCTTCTCCACCCACTCTTGGCCAGGAAAATATTTGTTGATAAAAATTTTTAATTGGTTCGTCTTGGTCGCGAGTAAATCGTTCAAATTTCTTGATCGATATCATTTTTGATCGATATCATTTTTTTGACACTAATTGACACCTTTACATCTGGGTAGGCAGCTTCGTCGGGAAAATATGTTATTTGCGTAGATGTATTAAGTTTAAATTCATGTTCCATAAGACCATCGATGTAGTTGCGGGCAAGAACATAACCCTTTTTTTCTCCTGTGTGAGTGAACTGCATGAAACTAGAAATATTGAATGAAACTTTCTCATTTTTTGGTACCCCTCTGCCTAAGGAAGCTGTAGATAAGCAATTTTTCTTATAAAACTGGGGCCACCATTTTTTGAAATCTTTTATCACGCTATTGTCTTCATCCATCAAATAAACAGAATGATTTCTTTTGGAGCTTGAAGTGATGATCAGTTCGGTATACTCTTTCAGTAAAAAAATTCTGTCGTTTTTCTTAATATTTTTCTTAACTACTGCGAAGTTCCTATCACAAGGCATGAAGGAGTGGCCTCTTATTGGAAAATACTGGTTAACAGTAACAAAACGTCCAAGATCCGCCAGCGCCCTACACATCCTTATCACACAGCGTTTTTTATTTTGTCCTCCACATCCGTCAGAAAAAATATGAAAATGTCTAGTAGTTTCAGGAATTTCTCGCCTAATGTAGTCCATTATGAAAGAACAAACCTCGTTGGGCCCTTTCTTGCCCAAACCTTCATGGTAGATGTAAAAGAACGACTTTCCTGTTTTCAAATTATGGATATTGAAGACGTTCACTGTGAGCTGATGCAGGTAAAAAGTATCCTGGACAGGAATCGAAGGAAGTGAGAGATTTTGCATGTAGTCAATACATATTCCTCCTACCGATGGGTCATTTCGGCATAACTCTTGAATTTACTCCATTTTCGTGAAAAACTTCTTCGCTCTTCTTTGATGGACTAATTTTACAGCAACAGCAACACGTTTTGCATTATCGTTCAGAGACTTCGATTCAATTCTGTTGGTTAATTCTTCGCACGTACAGCATGTATCCACTTGGGGCCTTCCGAAAGATAAACTGAATTTTTCCCGAAAAATTTGTCTATAAAAACTGTAAGTTACAGAACATTCTGGGTATTTCTCAAGCAGAAGTTGATGCATTTTCTTGATATCCAGTTTTTCTCTCAAATATTGATAGTCCCTTGTACTGTAATGAGCGTTTTCTTACCACTGGATTACATTCTATCAAAGCTTGGAGATAAGCATCCTGTTCATTTTTTGTAGTGAAATCATAAAACTTTTTGAATATTTCCGCACGATCACCTTCAGGTATTTTTGAAAAACAGTTCGCTTTACACCTAGAAATAAAGCAACAAATTAATAGGAAAGTTCGTGTGGAAAGTTACTTTTTTCCTGAAAAACGAATCGCTAAGAAAGAAAGAAACATGATATTCAACAGATTGAAGTTATCTGAGAAAAAAGTATGGTTAAGAATTCACATAACTTACCCACATTTTCCTCCTTGGACTCGAGCATCAACTGCATTTCCTTTGTAGTTTGTATATGCTTCCCCTTTCACCCTTGCTTTTTTTATAACTTCCCTCTTATGAACAACACTTTTCACACCCTTTTTTCGTTTTTTTGGGACATTGTCGTTATCTACATGTTCCTCAGACGACGACATTCTAATAATAATTGAATTCAGGCGCTGCTTTTACCGCCATTCGCTTCCTTTAGGAATATTATCTATTTCAGAAACCCCACATGTCCAGGACATGTGGGGTTTCTGAAATACATGGTGATTTCAATAATGAACTGCAAGCAAAGTAACAAGCGGACTTGTGTGATTTCTCTCAAAACGGCGTATCTATATTAGAGGAGATGATTTTTCGTAAAAACCCCACATCACCCAAATGTGGACATGTGGGGTTTCTGAAATACGTGATTCAATTGCAATAACTTGCTGTTTTTCACGCCAATCGTACAATTTCCTTCAATTGTGTTAAAAATTATACTTTCGAGGCATACATCATTGAAAATAAACCATTACAATACAGGGTGTTATTTTTCTCACGGCACAATTGTACGCAATTGAATTGATTTGTGCCACAAACAAAGCATTAACTAAATAGGTACCTTAGATGGATTCTCATAATGTAACAATTTTGTTTTTCCTTTGATGTATGGACATATCGCATGGACAATTATACGTCGCGTGTTCGCGCGTAGGAAAACCGTCATCTTTGTTTATTTACGCACCACAAAACAAAACAAAAAATATAGTTTTTCAGAAAGCTTTGAATTGATTATAAGATACTGTATCATAACTGTGTGTGTCTGTCAAAAACAAATTTAAACCTTATAAATAGCCAGAATTTCAGGAAAACTCTGTTTTGTACGTAAGCAACATAATGTGCAATTAATTGAAAATAATAATAAAACTTCATTCATTCCGAGCATTTTTGCGCGCGTGTTCCGCAAGGAACACCGTGCTATTTTTGGCGCTCTAGTTCCTCGGAACTGAGTGCTTATCAATTTGCCCAAATGTCTGTAATTTTCGAATTTTTCGATGAAAATGGTCTTAAACGATTTGGTTCGACTCACTGATCAAGAATCCGTGGTCGAAATTCATTCTGTCCGGCCGGTCCGGCTGGTCCGGCCGTCCGGCCGTAGGCACGATAACTCTCGAACGGAATGAGCTAGACAGTTGAAATTTTCAGAGTAGGTTTGGGGGATAAATATCTCGGCTAAGTTCGTTATTGGGCAAAATCGGACAGATGGTTTCGGAGTAACAAAAAAAAATTTTTTTTTTACTGAACAAATTCCAAATTAAATTTTTTTTCAATAAGGAGTTTTACCATAAGAATCCATTCATATCATTTTTAACTCTAACAAACTAATACTTTCGGAGATATGATTTTTCAAAATTTCAATGATAGAATTATTCTGTGGCTATTCTATGAATTGTTATAACGTCAACTTTGACGTTGTCTCATTGTCATTCATTCCAGTAATGGTATCAATATGAAAATTATAATATTATCATACTTTTTGTTGGTTGATATTTTCATGCCGATGGTCAATCCATATGATGATGGGAATGGTAATGGTAAGTTAATAACATTGTCATTCATTCCAGCAATCGTATAAATATGAGAATTATAATATAATATCATAGTTTTTGTTGGTTGATATTTTCATGCCGATGGTCAATCCATATGATGATGGGAATGGTAATGGTAAGTTAATATTATTGAGTTCAGAATATCTCCACTAAAAACAAAACTGGAATTGAGGAATGAATATCTCGGATGAGTTCGTTAATTGTTGGGTAGAATTCGTCTATTGGTTTTGGATTGATAATTTTTGGCACTCTTGTTGAATTTAAATTCTTCTATGATGTTTGAATTCAATTTCTGCTAAGATGAAGTTCTAAATTTCAATAATGAATCGTACTTCTATGTTTTCACAGAATGCTATAATTATTCTATCTAAGCTTTATTATATGATCTGTGTTCATACTCGTTCATTTCATCCTGTTTTATAAGAGAGAGTCAAATTCATTTCAGCTATTTTAATTTGGTTTCTTCCATGGTGCAGTTCTCATACTCAAATTGCTCATTTAATCTTGATAAATAAACTATTATTTGAATTGAATTTCCTGTATGATGCAGTTCTATCATAAGAATACATTGATATAATTCTCAACTCTGAGAAACCAATACTTTCCGAGATATAATTTGTCTGTTTGAACTAGAGCGCCAGAAAGCTCCTGTCCACAGGGCTTGAACCCATTTTTTTATTAACTTTAGGCGGTACGAAGTTCGCCGGGTCAGCTAGTATATTATTAAATCCGATCAAGTTCAAATGTAGAACTTTAACGTAAAATAAGGTTTTGATGGTTCTCGCAAATTTTCTAGTCATTCTACCCTCACAAAATTTCGCGAAAGTTCGTGTCTGTATTTTTGGCGCTATTGTTTCTCGGGACAAAGTGCTTATCAATTTAACCAAATGTCTGTAATTTTCGAATATTTGGCTGAAAAATGGACTTGAACGTTTTATTGGTTTAACTCACCGATCAAGAATCCGTGGACAAAATCGATTCTGTCTGGCCGTTAACACGATAACTCTCGAACGAAATGAGATAGAGCTAGACAGTTGAAATTTTCAGAGTAAGTTTTTAATTATTGGGCAAAGTGGTTTCAGGGCCGATTTCTCAATCAATTGCGAGTTAACTCAAGGTTCCAAGTTACGCAAGTATTTGGCGTAACACTCGGGTTACTCGCAACCTCGAGTTAACTCGCAATTGAGAAGCCGGCTCTCAGAGTAATAACTAAAAAAAATTAAATTTTTTTTAAGATGCAGTTTCATCATAAGAATCCATGGATATCATTCTCAACTTCATAAAAGATATTAAATTAAAAAAAGTGTCATTAAAAAAAAACATCTGTTTTGATGCAGTTTTTGAAAATTCCAATAATTAATCGTTATTTTATATAATATGATTTCATAGAATGCTTTATGATCGGGGTCTCGGTCAATCTGACATAAATCATGGATTGGCACAATTGATACGAGACAACACCTCTTAAAAGGAGGTATAGTTGTACCAGATTGACCTTCTAACATCCGCGTAATATGTATAATTTGCTTACGTATGTAAATCCAACATATGTAGGTAAATCCAACCTACGTGTTGAATTCAATTTTTTATGATACACTTCTATCATAAGAATCCATATAGATATAATTCCCAATACTTTCGGAGATATGATTTTTGAATAATTATACTCGCTATACTTAGTATAGTTTGACAAGAACGCCAAAAGTCCCTGTCCACAGAGCTTTCCCACTTTTCAACTAACTACACCGTGCCTTAATTCGAACAGATCAGTACTGATCTGATCGAATATGTATATAGCCACGTTTACGTACTTCTTTCTCGTTCACCATCAAGTCATAGATAATTTACATGTTATGAGGAGTGTATTAGGAAATCTGGAAAAATGGTGAATGAAAAAAAAACTGACGTGAAGTCAGAAGCATATGCGCGAATGTTCTATTGTTCCTTCCAGCCCCGGACACCCTCATGGAATACTATTGTATGAATCTTTTCAAGTCGTCTTTTTACCGTTAATATGTGAAATAATACATTGGGCATCTACTGCATGAATTCTAATTTTATAATAAATAAAATAGTGTGTTTACTCAAGGCACGGCAGGCCAGCACGCTAACATATCGGCTATGGAGGTGTTGTTACAATTCTGAGATTTTTTTATATGAAATTTTAAAAGAAATAGAGTCGAAATCTTATATGCACAATATAATTGGTGAAAATGGGTTCAAGCCATGTGGACAGGAGCTTTCTGGCGCTCTAGTTCAAACAGACAAATTATATCTCCGAAAGTATTGGTTTCTCAGAGTTGGGAATTATATCAATGTATTCTTATGATAGAACTGCATCATAAAGGAAATTCAATTCAAATAATAGTTTATTTATCAAGATTAAATGAGCAATATGAGAATGAGAACTGCACCATATGGAAGAAATCAAATTAAAATAGCTGAAATGAATTTGACTCTCTCTTATAGAACAGGATGACATGTACACCGAGTATGAACACAGATCATATAATAAAGCTTAGATAGAATAATTATAACATTCTGTGAAAACATAGAAGTACAATTCATTATTGAAATTTCGAAAAATCATATCTCCGAAAGTATTAGCTTGTTGGAGTTGAAAATGATATCAATGGATTTTTATGGTGAAACTGCATCTTAAATAAAAATTGAATTTGAAATTTGTTACTTAAAAAAAAATTTTTTTTTCGTTACTCCGAAACCATCTGGCCTATTTTGCCCAATAACGAACTTAACTGAGATATTCATCTCCCCAACCTTCTCTGAAAATTTCAACTGCCCAGCTCATTCCGTTCGAGAGTTATTGTACAACAAAATTTTTAAAATTTTCAATTTTTTTTTTGACACTGCGGTAACCTGTTCAATAGGAAATTTCACATGCGTATAAAGGTCATGATTCTACAATTTGATGCTAAATTTCAGATAGATCGAGTGATTGGTTTCGGAAATATTCATAAAAAATGCTTTTACTGAAATTGGCCATAACTCCGAAACCGCTTTATGGATTTCGCCCATTAACGAACTTGTCCGAGATATTTATACTCCAAACCCACCTTGCAAATTTCAATCCTCTAACTCCTTTCGTTCGAGAGTTATCGTGCCTACGGCCGGCCGGCCGGACCGGATCGACCTCGACCTCGGATTCTTGATCAGTGAGTCGAACCAAATCGTTTGAGACCATTTTCAGCAAAAAATTCGAAAATTACAGACATGTGGGCAAATTGATAAGCACTCAGTTCCGAGGAACTAGAGCGCCAAAAATACAAAGCCGATCGAGCTGAAATCTAGTGTACTTATTGATTGTAAAATACGACAGCTTTTGATGGAATGGTTGATGCGTTATTTCAACAGAATCTGATAGATAGTTTCTGGAATCTCAATTTTATATTTATAGTGATACACGATCCTCATGAAATTCTCCAAAAATTTGCGCGTAGGCATTCTACATAACTAATTACCTAGTTTCAATTCGATCGTCGTAATTCGATATTTCAGATGATTATAACTCTGAAACCGGAATGGCCAATTAGGCCCATTAACGAAACTAACCGACGTATTAATTAATACGTCAGTTATTGAGTTCTGAATTCCGGTGCGCAACCTACCCTGAAAATTTCAAGTCGTGTTAATGTCTCTTTCCGTCCGAAAGTTATCGTAGCAAGGGACGGCAGCTGCCGAACAGAATCGATTTTGACCTCTACATCAAGTATTCATCACCGAGTCGAACCTAATCGTTCGAGTCCATTTTCGACAAAAAATTCGAAAATTACAAAAATTTTGGTCAAAATGATAGCAAGCTATAACTCTTTCCTAGAAACGTAGATACACTTGTTTTATTTGATGACCCGAATCTATATGGTAAAATAAAAATTAAAGTACAACTTAAAGACTACACCCTGTATATATAATTCCGAGTACACATGCAGATTCTACCTACGTGATTATCTTTCTTACTTCAGTCTTACCTTTTATATACGTACCTCCTTGATCAATTGATCGCACAACAATTAGGGTCCAAATCCAATTTTATATATTACATTTTTTCAAAGTAGATAAATATCCATAACCATAAATATCATTTTATTTATAGTTAAACAATTGAATAGAGAAAATAAATATATGAACTCTACAGGGTGTCCCAAGTTCGAGTGCCTATTAGACGTTTCTGGAGAACTGTACATATTTGAAATCTGAAAACTGGGATTATGATATTGCTCGAATATCTCTACAGAGCTAAAATATTTTCGAAGCCCAAGCACTTCCGGTTATACAGGAAGTGAAAATAAATTTGATGAAATTTTTTTTTTTCAAGTTTTGCATTATTCCTGGTATGATCAAGTATTCAATGCTGAATACATTTCTGTCAAGACCATTGTATTCATCCGAATAGTTTTCAAAATATCGAAAAAAAACAGGAGAAAAAGTCAAATATGTTTAGTCAGTATTATGTTCATTATTCTTATTTTAAACATCCTGAACGTAAACAGTTTTTACAACATCGAAGAGGAAGAATGTGGAAAGGTCATGCATCTTTTGAATTCCAGAAACATCATCACAGGGTGTTTCAAATGTTGTGTCGAAAATTGTGATCAAAAATGGGTTCAAGCCCTGTGGACAGGAGCTTTCTGGTGCTCTAGTTCAAACAGACAAATTATATCTCCGAAAAGTATTGGTTTCTCAGAGTTGGGAATTATATCAATGTATTCTTATGAAAGAAACTGCATCATAAAGGAAATTCAATTCAAATAATAGTTTATTTATCAAGATTAAATGAGCAATCTGAGAATGAGAACTGCACCATGGAAGAAATCAAATTAAAATAGCTGAAATGAATTTGACTCTTTCTTATAGAACAGGATATGAAATGTACGAGTATGAACACAGATCATATAATAAAAGCTTAGATAGAATAATTATAGCATTCTGTGAAAACATAGAAGTACGTACGATTCATTATTGAAATTTAGAAAAATCATATCTCCGAAAGTATTAGCTTGTTGGAGTTGAAAATGATATCGGTGGATTTTAATGGTGAAACTGCATCTTAAATAAAAATTACAGACATTTGGGCAAATTGATAAGCACTCAGTTCCGAGGAACTAGAGTGCCAAAAAGTGTACATCCCTTTCCGGGATTTGAGCCCGCCTTCTCTCGTTCCGAAACCGAAAACCCGACTGCGTAGATACACCGGCTATCGGGCTCCTCGTACGACCTTGTCGATCTCCGGTATTAGAATAAAACGTCGGTACTTACCTGGGATATATATTCTTAATTTTCACTTTTTGACATAAAATCGCCACATGGGGGTTTATTTGACAGTTTTTTACCCTTGTCTCTCTAAGTCGATTTTGACGTTTCTCGAACCAACTATTAGCAAGGAATTAGACAATGTCATGTCTCAGAAAAATAAGTTGACATTATGACAATTCATACATAAAATAATTGTATAATTCTGTGAAAACGTAAAAATACGATTTTTTATTGAAATTTTGAAAAATCATATCCCCGAAAGTATTAGCTTGTTAGAGTTAAAAATGATATCATTGGATTCTTATGATAAAACTGCTTATTGAAAAAAATCTAATTTGGAATTTGTTTTGTAAAAAAAAAATTTTTTTTTGTTACTCCGAAACCATCTGTCCGATTTTGCCCAATAACGAACTTAGCCGAGATATTTATCCCCCAAACCTACTCTGAAAATTTCAACTGTCTAGCTCATTCCGTTCGAGAGTTATCGTGACTACGGCCGGCCGGACAGAATGAATTTCGACCACGGATTCTTGATCAGTGACTCGAACCAAATCGTTTAAGACCATTTTCATCGAAAAATTCGAAAATTACAGACATTTGGGCAAATTGATAAGCACTCAGTTCCAAAGAACTAGAGCGCCAAAAAGCACTCAGTTCCGAGGAACTATAGAGCGCCAAAAATAGGGTTCCAATTTGAAAAACAGAAGTTTAGGCCAATTTTTGATCACAATTTTCGACACAAAATTTGATAAACACCCGGTGTTGATATTACTGGAATTCAATAGATGCATGACCTTTCCACATTCTTCCTCTTCGATGTTGTAAAAACGGTTTACGTTCAGGATGCTTAAAATAAGGATAATGAACATAATATACTGACTAAACATATTTGACTTTTTTTCCTGTTTTTTTCGATATTTTGTAAACTATTCGAATGAATACAATGGTTTCAACAGAAATGTATTCAGCATTGAATACTTGATCATACCAGGAATGCAAAACTCGAATAAAAAACTTTTTCATCAATTTTATTTTCACTCCCTGCATAACCGGCTTGGGCTTCGAAAATATTTTAGCTCTGTAGAGAATTTCAAGCAATATCATAATCCCAATTTTCAGATTTCAAATATGTCCAGTTCTCCCAGAAACGTCTGATAGGCACTCGAACTTGGGACACCCTGTATATACATAGCTACTCATCGAAAATCATAACTTGATGGAAATCAGATTCAGGTGCACCTATAATTATAATAGTTTTGAACTTATGTACTTGTACCAGGCTTAATGAATTCATTTCCAATGATTTGGTATAGAAATAATGTAAACAGAACACAGTCGTTTTTCATTCGATTTACTGATTCTCACGTAAATTGTGATGGTTTCCAGACAGTCGCTGCAATGTCGGCGCTCGTATATCAGGGCCCAAATGACTGTAATTTTCGAATTTTTTTATTAGGCAGTTTTGAGGTATGCTATGATTATTTGGGGTAGTCTGTTTGAAAATGCAGTTGAAGGTTTGCTTATATGTAATACAAAAATATTATTCACTATATCTTAAAAATTTATTAGGCAGTTTTGAGGTATGCTATGATTATTTGGGGTAGTCTGTTTGAAAATGCAGTTGAAGGTTTGCATATATATGTAATACAAAAATATTATTCACTATATCTTAAAAATTTATTAGGCAGTTTTGAGGTATGCTATGATTATTTGGGGTAGTCTGTTTGAAAATGCAGTTGAAGGTTTGCATATATGTAATACAAAAATAAATATAGAAAATCATACTAAGAGTGCAAAAAACACATAGTTCAGAAAGCTTATTTGCAGAGTGTGACAGGATGAACATAAGGCAGCTTTATATCTTTGAATGTTTAATACATCAAATCAAAAACAATAAAAACTGTTTCCCATAAATATTGTACAAGGCATCGGTGCTTAGGATCATTACAGGTACCTCTTCTATATAAAACACACTTGCAACGTAATGTTTACTTTTTTGGTCCCAAATTTTTCAATGTTTTACCACCTACGCTGAAGAGAATGAGTACAAATAGTAGAAACGGTAGAATTGGATTAATGAAATTTATTAAGAAAAATCATGATAGATTTGTCAGCATCATTGACTTCGGTCGTTAGCCAATTGATCTTGTATCAATAAAGTTTATTATTATTTATTATGCAATTCTTTCGTACTGAACAAAGTGATTTATATAACTAAAATCAGTTGGATCAGTTCGAAAGAATATCCCTTAAACACCATAACCCCCCTCCTCCCTCGCAGAAAAATTCATCTAATTTTGCCATTGTCACCAACAATTGTTTATTTTAACTACCTGAAAAAATATGAGCGTTTTTCATTCTTCTTTCCCACTTTAGCATGTACAAGTTAAAACTGATTCTCTACACACCCTGATAATAGATTATTTGACACAAATTTGTTAAATGAACCAATTTTCTTGAGAGAAACGATAACTGTTATTTCTCCTTGAAAACAAATTAAATAAATCAGGCAATTTACCAGGGAACTAGAACAAGTATTCAAAATTTTAAAAGGTGTAATAACAATATTCATTCACAATAAAGTTGTATTCAAATATTGTACAAATAAGGCTGAAATTTCTTGGGAGCTTGGTGGGTTCAGTTTGGAGTATGAAATATATTGTCTCCTTAATCTAGAGAGTTCTGGTATTGACACTCTGCTGACATCTATGTATAGATTTTCGAACTCAGGAATTCTCACTTTACCCACTGAATTCTCCTTCTTGACCTTAATTATAGAAGTAACAATTTTTTTAGTTGTCTGATCCAGATCATACAAGAAATTTGTCGAACTCAAGGGGGCCTAAAATTCATAAAATCATGGTGGAACAATTTAATGGAATCGCGCAGACAATACTCACATTCTGCGTGGATTTATTGGGTTTGGGTGCTACTTTATCAAATAGAGTTGAATAAATTTTTTCTTTATCCAATTCTTGATCAGGAAAAATTATAAATAAGGGTGCATCCCACCTGTTGCTGCCATCAGGTTCTTCATATCTCATAACAAGTGCATCATACACTTCCCGGGTATATTTTTCTATTGGATTATCCCTATTTTCATTGAATTTCCAAGACTCTTCCCGGTTTATTTCTGCATGAACAGTACACTGAGTTGCTTTATTTGATTTTGTACCACAGTATAATTCATACCTAAAACCTGAATTACAAAGTTGCAATATCAAAATTGTGATGTTCAACAGACCCTACCTTTAATGTAATTCATTCCATCTAATATAACTACATTTGTAGATGTGACATGTCTCAAAACTTCAGATTTAAGTGACCCACGAATGTGCTTTTCACTATTGGAGTCTGCAAATATAAAAAAAGTTAGAAATGTAGCATAACATATTCAGGTTAACATATTAACTCAACCCAAATATACAGTATTCTTGTCAAATCCTGATCTTCCGAGATGTTCAGCTTCACTGATGATTATTACTTCCTTATTTTTGTCTTGAAAAAACTGTCCCAGCTCTTTGGATCTAGTAGTTTTTCCACTGCATGGAATTCCCGTTAAAACGATTAGGGGCATTTTGTTTGAATCGAAGAATACAAATATAATTGTAATGGTTGTTGTTGTGGTTTTAATTATCTTTTCTCTAATTTCTCTTGATTAACATCTTTTCATTATTTTCCTCGATCTATCCTAGCTTTCTATTTCACACATTGTATATACAATGTTTCACAGATAACCACAGAACACTTCGAACCATAGACACAGCTTCGAACGTTCGAACCATTAGGCCAAGATGCATCATTAGGCAATCCAAACCACGTGACCCAATGTGGCGGTTGTTGGCACACAAACAATTAACTTGTTATGGTCGTTGACTATTTATTGACTTTTTCCGGAGCTTTTCTGATGTGTAAACTATACTGAAATGAAGAATGAATATTTGAAAAGACTATTGTTGAAAAACAGAGACTTTGCTGAACGGTAGGTTCGAAAAAAAGCACCTTCATCATGTGTTTACATTTCATTTTATTACAGGTATTATTATTATTATTATTATTATACTGATCCTCCTGGGTCTTCCACAAGGAGACCCCTCATAAGCTCTAAGAGCTTGCCCTGAGTTAGGAGAACCAGTTGTGTTCTGTGTAGGCTTTGTTACTGTGTCCTTACGCCACCTTAGGCACAGCACTGTTAATTTTTGACCCAACAGCAAATGGTGGCGATTACCGTGACTAGAAAATTTCTTTCCTAGCCTCGGAATTGAACTTGGGGCTTCCGCTCCCAAGTCAATTACTCTACCACTGAGCCAATCGCACTGCATAATAAAGATGGGATTAATTAACGGCTTAGATCCTTTCACATTGAATGTTTCGGATCTGGGTAGTGGATAATTCCATTGATGGTGTTCCTCCAATCTTATATATGGATATTGCAACGTATTTGGATTATTATATACCACAACGTACAAGACATACATGAATATTTGCGAATGAACAGTTCTTGTCTAATAGCACAAGCTGGAATGATTACTTTTAAAAAACACACAGTTGTTACTACCAAATACAAGTGCAACTATTCATCTCACAGTCGCTTTTTTGTGATTTCGTTATATGGTCTCCAAATATTTGTTTAGTACGAATGATCTGGAAATATGGGAAAAGAACTTAGAAACTGCTAAGAAATTTAATTCAGAAGTTATTATGCCAGGACTGATAGCAAAATATTCCACATCTGAAGAGGAAACAGCTGAATTTATTCACTATTGCATTTGCAACGGTGGATGATGGACGTGCGATGATAAAATGAGATGGGAATGACTGTCAAATAGAAGATTTCATTTTGATTGTGTATGACCAGTTGACACTCCTAATGGTACCTGGTATTGTAATAAATGTGATGAAAAGGCCTGGATTTTTATAAAAATGGAATAGATTACATAAAAAATTCTTGATTTTTATTTCATGTCCGCACATTAATAGCATGGCATGACACACAAATAATATAAAAACAGGTGAAAGCCCTTGGATTTTTCTTCTTATTTATTGATGAATACACAGTAGAATCTGGATATAACAACCCTCGAGGGATCCACGACACTTCATCGTACTGATCGCAGCAGACTGCTGCAAACTCTCTGATACTTGAGCTTTGAATCTTTTCTCTTGATTTCAGCTAGCCATAGGGCTCTTCGCTTTCTGAATAACTCATTTTTACTAGTCAAAAACTACTGTGTAGTACTAGGAAACATACTATATCCTTGTCGTGCTGAGATCCACAGCCAACCACAATGCATGTAAGAGGCATTTTTTTTCTTGTTTTATTATTCAAAATTAAAAATACAACCCAAATACGCACAGGAAATCAAAAAACGAACAATATACCACTATAATTATGGTCATATATCATAAAATTCAAAGTAAACAATACAATGTGTGCCAACAGGTATTTTTCCGTTCCGTAAATATGATACTCTCGGTTGGTTCCTCAAAAAGAGGTTATTTACGGAACTCGGTTCCTCAAAAAGCGGTTAATAATTTGGAACCAGAACAACCGAGGAATTTCTTTGGTTGCTTTGGTTTGTTACATAGAAATAGAAAATAAAACTTGTGAATTTCTTTGATTTTTATTTTGGGATTTAGGTTAATTAAAGGACATTTCATATTTCATGATTTCACAATTGTAAGGTTATTTCTGGTCATTTTTATTCGTTTTGATTATATTGAACAAACTGTAAACTGTGATGGATTCATTCAACGAGGTAATAAAGCTGCGTTTTGATCTGTCATATTAAAAATATTGTTTTTAAAAAAGATTGAAATAATACCAGCAGCCGGTAATTCAAGTGAAAGTTTGTTATTATTATTGTTATTCTATTCGAAAGTTGAACCACAGATAACGGAAGATGAACCTAAAATTTCATTGCTGGTCTATGCACTCAGTAACCGAATTCCGTTCCGTAAATAAATTTCAACCGAAACAACCAGAAGATAACCGCTGCCAAACCAGGGGCTCTATTCTGAACTTCACTCGTTTTCGACCACTCGTAACGAAAACGAACGGTGGTAATTGCGAACGATAGTTTATATTGCTATTCTTAGTTATCTGTGTGCTATTCTCATGTGCCCTTCGTAATGACCGATGAGTTAAACGAATTCGTGTCGTCTGAAGACTTGGCAACATAGTAACATTTGAAATTTGAATGTGTTTATGTATATGTTATTGGCGCGCTTCTTCATAAATCAAAACGACAATTTATTGTTTGTTGAACTTGAGTGATTTATTTGGTTTTTTCTGTTTGCTTCGATAAGAAAAAAGTAATTATAAATTTACTAAAATGTAAGTCTCAGTTATTAAGCGGGAATTTTACTACAGAATTTTCTTCAGAATGCCTATGAAAGAGGAACTGAGTACAATGTTAAATAGTATTCCTGGACCAAAAAAATAATGGAAAACTTGGAGAAAGTTTTGCAATATAATATTGAAAGATTTTACAACGATTAAGGGTTATTTCACCTCTTCAGACAGGTCTTGGGTCAAGCACAAAATCTAGAGAGATTGTATCGAATACTTTTTTTTCTGTTTTATTCCACTGAAATTGTCTAATTATTTTCTGTTTATTGTTGTGATATATTTTTTTAGAATGAAATAATTTTTTTTCAAATAGAAATCAATATCTATTCCAGTGTATTAACTGATTAGTTAAATAATGAAAATATTGGATTTATTTTACCAATTTTTGGGGGAAAAATTACAATGTATGTGTCCTTAGAGTGTATAAGTGATACGGTCACAAACATTTATGGATGTTTTGCAACACTTGCCAAATAAACAATTGTAATTAATAATAGAAATATGGATCATGCGGAGTAATATATATATAAGTTAAACCTTTCCACTTATGTAATTAATAATGATTAATTATTTCACTGAAGCTACAGCTGTTTTTCGTTAATTTTTCTATTCCAAACTGGATTTTTGTTATATAGACATTATTTTTTGTTTACTGTGATATTTTCTCTAGTATTGGTTATTGAATACTTTTATTTCTGATCCTTTTATTCTACGTTAACAGTGAAATATTTTTTTTGTTGTTCGATGTTGTGAGATTATTTAGAACTTCATATTGAATACTTTTGTTTTAAATTGTATTGTACTGAGGCATTGTTGAATAATGTTTTGTTTATGGTTGTGATTTATTTTTTACAATTAAATACATTTTTTTGGAAGAGAAATCTATATCTATTTATTCATAGTGTATCTTTTACAATTCAACGAAAAGCTAAACGTATAATTGTATTCCTCTGAATTCTTTCTGAAATCAGCTCTGGAAGTTGTTGCCTCCCAGCCACTTCTTGATCAATTCCTCTACCTTCCGGTTACATTTCTGGAATGAACTAATTGATTAATTAAATAACGAAAATGTTGGATGATTTTACCCATTTCCACTTCGTTATGAGCATTATTGTATCGCCTCTTTGGTGTTCCATATGTTCTGGGGTTGTTATAGGAGTTAACAACCATTCCCGTAATTGATAACCTGAGTCTCCTGTTGAAATATGCATATATTTATATGAATATTCATTCCATCTGACAAACTGACTATTTACCTAACAAGAAATAATCTTCATTACCTGCAGTATGCAAGTTTCTTAATAGCTGTTGCACTTCCGAGTTATTCCAGATGAAAGAATCAAGGGTTATTCCTGGTTATCTGGCACATACATTTAAAATTTTCATTTTGCTATCACATATCTGAAAAAGGTTCTGTTTATCTATAATTAATATTTTCAGCAACCTACCAGTTGAACATTAATCAAATGGTATCCTTTTCGATTAACATAAATGTGTTTTGGCTAATTTGAATCTTCAATTTTAGGTGGAAATATTGCATTGTGTGCAATCTATGCAACCTATTACACCAGGGAAGCCGAATTAACATCGAATCTAAAAATATTAATAAACTTTAATATATTTGCAATAATTGCAATATTCTAAAATATCAATACCTACCTTTGCCTTTACCTACTATTCAATTCCGCCAATGTTTGTGGGAATCTAACAAATCTATTCGATATTTCTGGTTTATTTAAAACATCGACAATTTGCAATATGATAATAATTCTGACAATTTAATTATTTTTACTGGACAGATTTGTTAATTACACCGTAAAAATAACAACTTATTTACCAACAACAGATTTGAGGTTACAAAATGTGTAGAGGCTTGCATAATAATCCACTGATAACTGAATGCGAGTGGAATTTCTTCCGAAAACGAGTGCTATATACCACTCGTTTAGAATTTCGAGCGCTCGTCTCACCAAATCATATCATCTGTCAGTTGAGAATAGTGTTGTGAGTGTGGAAAATGTCTTAAATACTCCTCTGATAAATACTGAAAAATGTCCGAAAATTATCATTACTTCTAAAAACAGTCGACATTTAGAGTTTTTTAGTATTTAACGAAATTATCGAAAATGTCTGGATAAATATCATAAATTTCTTTTCTACTTAAACATTTTTTGAAAATTTTCATTTTGTCCGATATTTTTTCTTCTTTTCTACTTGGATCGAAGATGCTTAACGATCTGAGATGCCAATTTTACAAAGATTTTTAAAGAAGTTTATTTTTTTCTACTTGGATCGACGATGCTTCACGATTTGTGATGCCATTATACAGAGTTTTTTCTTAAGCAGTTTATTCTTTTCTACTTGGATCGAAGGTTCTTAACGATCCGTGAACAATTGGAAAATTATACAAAGTTTTTTTTAAACAAGTTTATTTTTATTATTTAACAGTCAAATTAAATCGATTTTTCGAATACTAATTCTTAATTCAGAACCTGGCTTCGGTCCTTTATCACTGATACTCAATAAAATAACACGATAATAACTCATTCAATGATAAGTTATTTGTTATTTCCAATTGACCATGAAAAATTCCATGAAAAATATCTTAAAATGCCTCAAATTGTCCTGATATTTAAATTAACATGTGACGATTGTCATATTTTTCCCGATTTTTCCGCAATGTCCGTAAATACTTAAATACTCAAAATGCTCGACCTTGGGGGAAAGTTTCGGACATTTTTCCAGGACATATATCCTTAACTTAAAAACTCGAGTATTTCACATCACTAGTTGAGAATAGCAAAACGAGTGAACGTTCGTGATGATTACGAAAACGAATGATAATCGTTCGCAATGTCGACCTCAGAATAGGGCCCCAGTCTTGGTTGGTTTGGTTGATTTACGGAATATAGCCAATGTTCGAACCATTGTATATAGACATAGAATAACATGGACTGGCCCACAGACAGTCTCATAGACCACATTAGTTAGGTTAGGCGGGAAATTTGAATTCATCTGTGGATCCGAGCACTGAATTCCCCATGCATTTCTTATGGACCTAAAATTTACGCGAATTTCTCGCCTGTTTTTAGATACTTGGGCTAATTTCTTAAGGTTTATTTCGGTTGAAATAGATTCTGTGAACCTTTCTCAACCATCTAGAATCAAGTTTTCATTACAAAATTGTATATTTCCAAAATAATTAATAAATATAAAAGCTGTGTTAATATTCTGTTTATATGTTCGGGAACACTCAGAAATACTTAAAATTGAAAATTAATAATAACATAACATAATCACAGAATATATTCTGTGGTTGTATTCTTGTAATTGTGGTTATGTTTATTTGATTTTGTGATATCTGATCTGACTTTAAATCAATGATTAATTTTACTAAAAGAAATTTCAGTGGATGAATGAAATGTCTCTTCCACAGCAAACCTTCAGGTCGTTTAGATACATGATTGCAGGAAAACGACTCTTCCATACTTCTCCTACATTATGTGAATTTTGGGTAAGGGATGAGAAAGGAGGTTATAAAGGGAGCCAAGAAGAACTTCCTCCACTCTCCAAAAGAGTACCTGATGGATTGAAAGAATTGAAAAAAGAATTTGCACTATTTAAAAAAGAATTATACGAGGATTTTTTTTGGCTGAATACACCTTTATTTATTCGACCAGGAGAAATAGATATTATATGGAAATTTGGAAAAGAGTGTAGTTTAGAAGACTGGGTGACAAGTTCTGATAGTGATCACAACGAAGGTTTCAGTAAATGTGAATTAACGCTCACAAAGGATGGTAATGGATTGTTCTCTGGCGAATTATGCAAAATTGTCCCTAAAGATGGGAAGATTTCTAGGGCAGGTTATTGTAATATGAAAACTAAAACATTCAGAGTGAGTTAAGACTGAAGTTGCTACAACATAAACTAAACCTTGATTGTATTTTTAGAAGTCTTTCAAAAGAGAAAAATACTTAGATTGGACTTATTATAATGTCTTGAATTTGAAAGTTAGGGGCGATGGTAGATCATATTTTGTAAATATAGGAAACAAGGGATACTTTGACCTTACTTGGAATGATATGTACCATTATGTACTATACACAAGAGGGGGGCCTTATTGGCAAACAATTAGGGTAAGCTACTGAAAAATTATATTTATATTTTTTGTTTCACTTCAACAAATATCATACATGTCTTTATTTCAGATACCGTTTTCGAAGTTCTTTCTCTCCTCTAGAGGACGTATTCAAGATAAACAAGGTGCAATTTCGTTGAACAAAATATCAAGTTTTTCAATCACATTGGCTGATAAAGTTAATGGACCATTCGCACTTGAAATAGAATACATAGGTTTAGAATATGATCCTTACCACAGAGAAACTTTCGCGTATGAAATGTATCAGTTAGATGGTAACATAGCAGCTTCATAAAATTACTGTTGTTTGTTTTTGCTTAGAAACTTAGTCTTGGAAGCAGCAGCCTGATTACCTCAATTTCAAAGGAAATTTCATGACTATATTGACAGATACTTTTCCAAAAGGTTTCTCTATAAATATTTAATGAGTGATGTATCCGAGCTGTTATACAGCAATAAGCAAACACTGTTTGGTTAACAAAAAAAGACTTCACACACTAATCGTTGTAGTTGTTATTAAAAATTCATTACAGAAATGGAAACATTTTTCAGATAATTAGTGAGCTTCATAATGCATTCAATTGAAGTGAAGTGCCTTCTCGTGAAGCAACTGTTTATTTAATCCTCAGATTTTAACTTCATGGTGAAGTTGTTTCTGGAAGTCCTACGTTTCAAATTTTCTGTGACCGTGGAAATGTATAGAAAATGAATATTAAATGACTTGATTTAGAGGTGTGAAAGTTGGAAGTAGTATCATCAGACAGTATGAAGAAATGGCTTCTTACTGTAATGCTGTGGATGATGTTGGCAGAAATGTTTCAATTTAAAATACAGAATAAAGCTGAATCACATTATTGGTCTCTTATACTGAAATTAAAATCGGCGAATCCAAAGTTTTTCATCAAGCAACATATTTATACATTTCTGGCAGATGGAGGTCTTGGGTGCTGAATATCTATGCGATGAAATGAAATGTCATAGAGAGAGCCTTAAGTTAAATAGAGGACAATGATTTCCCTACCAAAGCGAGATTGTGAGTTAGACCAACCTCTAATGAAAAGTAGCGGTTAGAGGGGGTTTGCTACAGTAGTGCAGTCTCTTTCTATTGCAATAATATGTGGAACCTCAAGACCTTGGTTAGAAGAAGAGTTTTTCAGGTGCATATCACAGAATACTAATAGCATGTGCATATGCAGGGCTTCAGAACCATTCTCTCATTTTCCACGTACTGTCATTTTGGTCTAAATAAGTTCAAGTGAATAAAGAAATAAATGTTATTATATATATTCAACAGAAAAATCACAATCTTAATAATGTGCCATTAAAATGTAACTCTACAACAAAAAATGATATAAATCACCCAATAGATAAAATGCATTATTTAATATTCAACTTATTAAGTATACATATTTGATAAAATTCTCAGGCATATTCCATATACCAGCTTTTCCAGATAAACATTAAGCAGTCAGTTACATTTGCTGAGTAGAATTACCATTCCATGTATTGTTCTCATCATCGGTATCTGGTCTATCTTTCAGACGGTGGATGTTACCCTGTTTCTTGATTTCTGTGCTATTTGTTGCCTGTTTTTTTGGTTGGTTCCTGAAGTAAGTTATAAGTTAGTATGTTTACATACTGCCGATGATTGAAATGTTAGTTACACAATATTTTTTCTATTCACAAACAATTTAAATGAAATCATCTAAGAGTGTCATGCATATGTTTTCGATCAAAGGTTTACGAAAATAATATATGTATATTTCATTATATTAGATATTCACTACTGTGTCCTACTGTCACCCTTGGTACTGTTAGGCTTGTTTCTGATGCATACGGTTCCATTCAGTTCGTTTTTGGTTGAAACCAAAAACGAATAAAACCCTTTCACATGTACACATATTAGGTTTTATATTTTCTTGCGATCGCAATTCCATATTTTTCGCTACGTCAATTTCATCAAAACATAAACATTCAAGCACCGCTTCCATCGTCTTCAATTTCCTTTATATCAGAAGTTTTGTCCCACAGCACTGGTTAAGATGTACTGAAGAAATCAGTCGATCCACGTTAACATTTGGTAAACCGCTCATTTTCTCACAAATACAGAGATCGCAAACAATTCCCGAAAATATGACATGAGATATAAGGCCGCTCGTACACCGGCACGACGCGACCGCAACGCTACCGCGACGATACTTTTTAACGAGGAAAATGCGTCGCGTCGCCGTATCCTTGGTGTGGGTGCTTCTATGAATTACCACGTACCGCGACTGCGAAGCGACACGAAGTCGCGGTCGCGTCGTGCTGGTGTACGAGCGGCCTTAGAGAGGAGGGTCGGCAGTAATAAAGTTTCCTTTATTTTGACATGTACGCAAGCGCACTTGCCACTGAAAATAAAGGATCTTTTAATAAAATACTGGCCGAGTTTATTTATTCCGACGTAAAGGATCCTTTATTTCTACCTTATTTGACTTTCGTGTATCATCGTTGATATTCGCAAACTTAGCGGATTGTGTGCAAATGGCAAATTCTATGATTATTCCGTTTTTTTCAATTTCAAAATCATTTTCTCCTCCTATATTAGCAGCTTCTAGCATTTTTTCCATTACTGAATTAATAATTTGGATGTAAACAAGAAATAAAAACCTATATTTTTCGTTCGAACACTCTCCAAATTCTCGTGTGAGTGTAATCACAATTATAGTGTATTATAAATGACAAATTCGACTTTCTAAATGGCATAATGGATCTCCGCAAGCTTCAAATTATTTGTTTTTGTTAACCAAAAATAGGGTTATCTTACATACAACTGTCACTGTCATAGTTTGTTGTCCAATAACTCTCTTAAGCGAACCATTTAAAGGAAACTTTAAGTTGCTTTTAATAGTGTCAACTCCTAATAAAGGAAGTTTCCAATATCTCTCTAATATATTTATAATTAAAAATATCTAAACAATTTGGGAAAGATTGAAGAAGTCTACACGTTTTGACTGTTTTGAGGTTAATATACCTTATCTAGGGTATATTCTGTGGTTAAAACCGCAGAACACAGAAATAATTATTTACTTTATGCTTAAAACCGAAACTAAACCGTGTTTGTGGGAACTCCCCAGTTGATCCGTATTCCCTACACACGAATCCAAACCTAATTGAAACCTTTCTATTCGGTACCGAAGCACCGTTTCACACTTGTGTGTTCTGTGCTTGTCGCCAGCGATCGAAAAGGAACAGAAAACGAACCGTATGAATGTGAAACAAGCCTTAATCCTTGAAAAAAACAGTAAATGATCAATACAAAACTTCGCATTTATATGAAGGTCATTATTCTACAATTTGATGCTAAATTTCAGATAGATCGAGTGATCGGTTTTGGAAATATTCATAAAAAATGTTTCCACTAAAAAAGGCCATAACTCCGGAACCGCTAGGTGAATTTCGCCCGTTAACGCAATCGTCCGAGATATTTAGGCTCCAAACCTACCCTGAAAATTTCAATCCTCTAACTCCTTTCGCTCGAGAGTTATCGTGTTAACGGCCGGCCGGACAGAATCGATTTCGCCCACGGATTCTTGATCAGTGTGTCGTTCCAAATCGTTTAAGACCATTTTCAGCCAAAAATTCGAAAATTACACGGATGAAGGCCACAAAGTATGAAACACGTATGTTCTTGCTCTCGGCCAATCAATGAAATCTCCTGTTTGTTAATTCGAGATGTGAAATCTATTCACATCTACTTTTATAGATTTTACGAACCCATTCCACAAGACCCTATTTCAGACTTGTTGATTCATAACAATTCACTTCTTATTTATTTCTAATTCATTCAATATCGCTTTTTTTAATACCTACCCCATCATTTTTGCACGCTTGCTCTACTATCTCACTTTATTATAATGTTGCAATTGACTGCAATATAATGATATTAACATTTAATGACATCTCTACATTTACTTCAAACTCTGAGAGCAGAATAAGTGAATATTCAGAAGTAAATAATAATCTTTTGTGTAAAATTCCAGTTTTTGCGCGTATGTTCTGGGGAACATCGCGTTATAGTTTTGCCCAAATGTCTGTAACTTTCGACTCCCCAATGAAGAATTCGAGGTCAAATTTGATTCTGTCCAGCCGTTGCCACGATAACTTGAGAACGAAAAGAGCTAGCGACTTGAAATTTTCAGGGTGGGTGGCGCGTCTCAATACGACGGACAAGTTCGTTAATGGGCATAATCGGCCCAGTGGTTTCCGAGTAATAATTTTGTTTTCAACCAATATAAATCCAATCGAACTGAAACTTGGTGAGTAGTTGTTGAATATGAACCTAAGCACGTTTGTGAAATTTTGTGCGAATCGTATGGCTAGAAAATTAAAAAAAAATTATTAAAAAATATTTTTGTTGTCACGATAACTTGAGAACGGAAAGAGATAGCGGCTTGAAGTTTTCAGGTTAGGATGTGCATCAGAACGCGACATTTCAGTTTGTTTATGAGTATAATCGGCCAAACGGTTTTAGAGTTATAGCCATCTGAAATTTGGTTGTTTTTTGTTCCTCATTAACTGGAAAAATACTAAACCGATTGAATTCAAACATGGTAGTTAGTTGTAGAATGCCAACGCGAAAATTCTTGCAAAATTTCGTGAGGATATTTGTAAAAAATGTTTGAAAAATCATTGAAAATTGATTCTACCAATGAAAATGAAAATAAAAATGAAGAAACGGATTGGAAGGTTGTTTCTCGTAAAAAAACAACTCGTAAAAGAAATCGCACGTTGGTTGTTGGCAGTTCCGGCAGTACAACAGTTGTTGGTGTTGAAAAATCCAGGGCATTACATGTGTCCAACCTTAAACCTGAGACTACAGCTGAAGATCTGCAGAATTTTCTTAATGGTAACTTTCCCACAGTGAAATGTGAAAAACTTATTTCGAGGTTCCCTGAAAATTATTCATCATTAAAGGTTCTAATTCCTACTTCAGATTATGAGAAGGCACTCGATGGAACGAACTGGCCAAATAAAGCTAGTGTCCACCGTTTTTTTCGGCCGAGAACAGTGAACCAACCTGCGAAGTGATTAAGGCTTCCACTGGCACTAGTAGTATTGAAGAAATTAAAATTCTACAGTTGAACGTCCAGTGTATCACGAAGAAGCTGGATATTCTCGAAATACTTTTGTCAGAAAAGAAACCGGAGATTGTGAGCATCGTTGAACATTGGTGTAGTTCGGAAAATGTGAAAACCATGACCTTCTCTGATTATATACAGGCTGACTACTACTGTCGCCCAAATAGAGCTCACGGAGGATCAATGATATATGTTAGAGCTGGCTTACAGCTGAAAAGTTTGAGTGTGACGCGATTTTCTGAAGAAATGGTTTGCGAAATAAGTGGAATTATAGTGAAAGCTCATAACACCCGATTGGGCATCTTGAGTGTATACCGTCCTGGCTCTGGTAATCTTGAAATTTTCTTTGATAGAATTTCGGCTGCTCTGAATTATTGTTGCAGCGTGGCCGATATAATATTTCTTTGTGGTGACCTGAACATTGATTTCTTGAAAATTGAATGTAAAGATCGTAAATTACTTATAGATTTACTAGAATGTTACAATCTTCATGTGTCATCGAATGAACCTACTAGGATATTCAGATATCACAGGTCATACGTCCATTTCAAAAGTAGATTACATTATCACAAACTCTAAGCTACAAGATGGTAATGCTAAGGTTTTTGAAGCTCATATTAGTGATCACCGTGTTCTGTCACTTCAATTACCTATTAACTTTAGCCAAGTTAAAAGAAATGTACCGGGTCTAGTCAGAAATTTGAGTAATCAAAATCTTGACGATTTTATTTATCGTATCTCAAATTATAGTTTTCAGGATGTTTACAAGTCGGTTCACATTGATGAGTGTTTTGAAGAATTCATTAATACTATTCGTGATATTTTTGAGGATTGTTGTCCATTAATAAGGTATAATTTTAGTAGTCAACATGAAAGAAAGTGGGTTACTCAAGATATTGTTTCGGCTAAACAGAACTTGAATAATCTGTATTGGTTACATCGTAATCTCAAAAGTAAATCCACTTATGATTTATACAAGCAAGCTAAAAGTTCCTATCATTCTCTAATAAGAAGAACGAAATTCCAGTTCCATAGTGGTATTATTGAGAAATCTGACAACAAAAACAAGACAGTATGGGACATGGTAAATACTATGACAGGACGCATTAATAGAGGTCAAACATCTATTGCGCTTGACATTGAGGGAGTTACGCATGACGATCCTAAAGTCTTGGCAGATATATTTGTGAAACACTTCACCTCGGTTGCAGAGAACTCCCTGAACCGTTTTTACAAGTGTTCATTATCCATTTCATGTACCACCTCTTCTATGTTAGGTAACACTTTTTTCTTTCATCCAGTTCTGCAGCATGAAGTGTTCGATGTTATAAGATCTCTTAAAAATAAAAAGAGTTCAGGAGTTGATTTCATCTCTGCGAAGATTTTGAAATCAATAAATGGGGAAATAAGTGGTCATTTTGCGCATGTCATTAATCTGTCGATTAGCACGGGTGTGTTTCCTCAAATTCTCAAAAAGGCGGTAGTTATTCCGGTCCACAAAAAAAATAGTTTGAGTGATATTTCGAATTACCGACCAATTTCCATCCTAAGTGTCTTTTCTAAAGTTTTCGAGAAAATAGTGCAGAGTAGAATGATGGAATACCTCGACAAATTTCAAATTCTTGATACCGCACAACACGGTTTCAGATCCGGCCGCTCAACTCAAACCGGGGCTATACATTTTGTTGAGTTTATCTATGAAAGTCTAGACAATGGCTCACATGTTGCGGGATTATTCTTTGACTTATCAAGAGCATTCGATAGTCTTGCGCATCAATTCATAATAGACAAGCTGTGTAATTTGGGATTCAGGGGAGTATTCTTGAACTGGATCTGGAGTTATCTCGAAGGTAGGGTCGCGACTGTTAAAGTTAACGGTTCATTTTCCAGTGAACAAGACCTCAAGTTAGGTGTGCCCCAGGGCTCTGTTTTGGGGCCACTTCTTTTTTTGTTATTCATTAACGACCTTCCCACCAATCTGAGAAAATTATTCGTTAAAATGTCAAATTATAACAACCTATTGGCCAAGTTACTCAGATTTGTCTTGTTTGCTGATGACGCCTCTATAGGAATCGCTGCAGAGACCTTGGAGGAGTTACAGAGGTTGTGTGAATTGCTTGTGCGAAGCTTTAAAGAATGGTGCAAATTAAATAGAATTATAGTTAACATCGAGAAAACGGTGTGCGTTCACTTTTCTTTGTCAGACGATGAAAATAATACATTGACTATTCGGCATTTGGATACATTTATTCCATGTGAACCCACTACGAAGTTCCTAGGTATCTATATTGATCGACGACTTAAGTGGGATTCACACATTGACTATGTCTGTAAAAAACTCAATAGCTCCTACTATGCTTTGAGTAGGATTAAAAATTCACTGCCATTAATATCACTTATTAATGTGTATTATAGTTTGGTATTCAGTCACTTGGCGTACAACATCCCACTATGGGGTAATTCCTCTGACATACACAGAGTTTTCATAATTCAGAAGCGAATAATCCGCTTGTTGTTCGACTGCGCCCCACGATCCTCTTGCAGACCTGTTTTTATGGAAAATAGGATTCTTACTGTTGCCTCTATTTTCATATTGAGATGCCTTGAGTATGTGAAGGAGAATGAGGGCCTTTTTGTAAAACTGTCTAGCTTTCATTCCCACCACACTAGAAATAAACTAACCTTGTATTTTCCTGTACATAGGACATCAAAGTATGAATCGTCTCCATTATATCAGGGCATCAAACTTTTTAATCATTTACCGCAGTGCATACAATCAATGAATGTAATTAGATTTAAGAAAGTAGTTAAGGAAATATTGTTAAAAAAATGTTTCTATACAGTTAGTGAGTATTTCAGCGACAAGCTCGTAAATTACTGATTTCTTCCATTTTGACCTGTCCTATACATAACCTATTGTGTCTTAAAGGATTAATAAATTATTATTATTATTATTATTATTATCTATTGTTTGAAATTGCTGAAATTCTGCAAGAGCCTTCATAACCTAACTCTACTGCCAAGATTCAAGTTTTAACACGATCGGTTGAATATTGTTGGAGATTCGAGCATTCTTGTGTGAGTTCAGTAGATGGGTGACCGTTGCCTCGATAACTTTCGAACGAAAGGAGATAGGGACTTGCAATTTTCAGGGTAGGTTGCGTATCCGAAAGGGAGAGTTGAGTTCGTTTTTGGGCATAATCGGTCGAATGGTTTCCGAGTTATACCCACCTGGAATATTATTTCCTTGATAACTCAAAAAATAAATATTCGATCAAATTGAAGCTTGGTAACTAGTAGTAGAAAATCATCATAAAGACGTGTTCAAAATTTTTTAAGAACCGTACCCCGTAATTTGAAAAAAATGACGAAAAAAAAAATTTTAAGAACCGCACCCCTAGAAAATTTCAAAAAAATGAGGAAAAAAAACATTTTTTTCATGCAGAATCTGTATACAACATATTGCCCATTATATTCGCACCCTATGTATCAATTATTTTATGAGGTACAGAACCCTAAAAGTATGCAGAGAAATTTTCTTTTACCTGTTTGATCCCTCCACCTCTGACGCTGATCTCTTAGTGCTAGTAGAAGGCTCGCTCCTTCTGATCGATGGTGCACCAAAAATAAATCCAACCAAGAAGTCATATATGCTCAGAATCGGGCTCATCAGCAACCAGAACATGTTCCCTATTATCCCGCTAGGACTGGAAGTTGCCACACCCTGCACCTGAGGCAAGATCAGAATAACAGCGTTGGGAACCAACTGTAAGTCGAGTAAAGATTGGCTGTTGTCACTTTCGTTGAATTCCCTTCGTGGAAAGGTGGTTGAGATTGTGTAATTCGCAAAAGGTAGGGTTATCTCGTTCAAGATGTACTGATGAACCCTTTGTAGAGTGTCGCTGATCTGAAAATGATCATTTTGTTAAGGATTGCGTAAAATATCGTCAAAGTTCGTCTTTTTGGCGCTCTAGTTCCTCGGAACTGAGTGCTTATCAATTTGCCCAAATGTCTGTAATTTTGGAATATTTCGATGAAAATGGTCTAAAACGATTTGGTTCGACTCACTGATCAAGAATCCGTGGTCGGAATTCATTCTGTCCGGCCGGTCCGGCCGGCCGGCCGTAAGCACGATAACTCTCGAACGGAATGAGCTAGAGAGTTGAAATTTTCAGAGTAGGTTTGGGGGATGAATATCTCGGCTAAGTTCGTTACTGGGCAAAATCGGACAGATGGTTTCGGAGTAACAAAAAAAAATATTTTTTTTTACGAAACAAATTCCACCTCAAATTTTTTTTAATAAGCAGTTTTATCATAAGAATCCATTCATATCATTTTCAACTCTAACAAGCTAATACTTTCGGAGATATGATTTTTCAAAATTTCAATAATAAATCGTATTTCAACGTTGTCACAGAATGATATTATTCTATGTATGAATATGAATTGTCATAATGTCAAATGATGTTCCTGAGACAGTCGAAGAATTGTGAGCGAAGTGAGAAAAATCTCAGTTGTTTGCTCCCAAATTAGTTTTTCTCAGAAAATTCTTACATTTCGGAACTGAACATGAAGTAAGAGATCTGAGAGTAGTGAGACTGCTTTTCATCCATAGACATAGATATAACTCTCGAACGGAATGAGGTAGGTAGTTGAAATTTTCAGAGTAGTTTAGGGAGATGAATATCTCGGTTAAGTTCGTTATTGGACAAAATTGGCCAGATTTAATTTGATTTCTTCCATGGTGCTTTTCTCATTCTCATGATTGCTCATTTAATCTTGATAAATAAACTATTATTTGAATTGAATTTCCTTTAGGATGCAGTTCTATTATATGAATACTTTGATATAATTCCCCACTCTGAGAAACCAATACTTTCGGAGATATAATTTGTCTGTTTGAACTAGAGCGCCAGAAAGCTCCTGTCCACAGGGCTTGAACCCATTTTTTCATCGATCAGAACTTCATCAAATAAACCTTTTCACAGAAAAACCCCTCAAATGAAATTTCTAAAGTAAGGAAAATATAATCAAACAAATTAACTGCATACATGGAATTTTTTCGCATGTTGTACCAGGGCGCTATCATGCTGTCCAAATACCTGTTATTGCGCACATGTTTTGCGGAACAGCGTGTAATCATTTTGCCCAAATGTCTGTAATTTTCGAATTTTTACCGAAAATGATCTCAAATGATTAGACTCCACTGATGGTGGAGTCGAGATCAAATTCTGTACGGCTTGCGCCCGTTACCAAGATAACTTTCGAACGGAAAGAGATAACGACTTGAAAGTTTCAGGGTAGGAGGCGCATCCGGATGCGACGGTTAAGTTTGTTAATGCGCATAATCGGCCCAACGGTTTACGAGTACTAATTTTGTTTTCTAACAATACAGATCCGATCGAATTAAACTTGGTTACTAGTTGTATAATACCGACGCAAAGATGTATGCGAAATTTCGTGAGGATCATACCAACAGAAAATTTTAAAAAAATTATCAAAAAATTGGTTCAAGCACTGACGTGAAGTCAGAAGCTTGCGCGTATGTTCTATTGTCCATTCTTCTGTATCACCCTTAATCGAATTTACCATGGTAAATTATGTTGTCCATTCTCCTGTATTGGACACTCTTATTTCGAATTTACCATGGTAAATTAGAATTAAGTGACAGGAGAATGGACAACATAATTTACCATGGTAAATTCGATTAAGGGTGATACAGAAGAATGATACATACGCGCAAAAGCTTCTGACTTCAACCAATTTTTTTTTTCCTTATTTTTTTTGAAATTTTCTAGGGGTGCGGTTCTTAAAATTTTTCTTTTCGTCATTATTTTCAAATTTTCTAGGGGTACGGTTCTGACAAAATTTTAAACACGTCTTTATGTTGATTTTCTACTACTAGTTACCAAGCTTCAATTCGATCGAATATTTATTTTTTGAGTTATCAAGGAAACAATATTCCAGGTGGGTATAACGCGGAAACCGTTAGACCGATTATGCCCAAAAACGAACTCAACTCTCCCATTCGGATACGCAACCTACTCTGAAAATTGCAAGTCCTATCTCCTTTCGTTCGAAAGTTATCGAGGCAACGGTCACCCATCTACTGAACTCACACAAGGCTGCTCGAATCTCCAACAATATTTAACCGATCGTGTTAAAACTTGAAACTTGGCAGTAGAGTTAGGTTCTAAAGGCTCTTGCAAAATTTCAACCATTTCAGACGAATAGTTACTGATATTATAGTAGAGCAGAGAGTGGCTATCACAATCTGAACTCCACCCTGTGATTTATTTTTTTGCGCGTATGTTCTGGGGAACATCGCGTTATAGTTTTGCCCAAATGTCTGTAACTTTCGAATTTTTTGACGAAAATGGTCTCAAACGATTCAGTTCGACTCCCCAATGAAGAATTCGAGGTCAAATTTGATTCTGTCCGGCCGGCCGTCCGTCCGTCCGGCCGTTGCCACGTAAACTTGAGAACGAAAAGAGCTAGCGACTTGAAATTTTCAGGGTGGGTGGCGCATCCCAATACGACGGACAAGTTCTTTAATGGGCATAATCGGCCCAGTGGTTTCCTAGTAATAATTTTGTTTTCAACCAATATGAATCCGATCGAATTGAAACTTGGTGAGTAGTTGTAGAATATGAACCTAAGCACGTTTGTGAAATTTTATGCGAATCGTATGGCTAGAAAATTAAAAAAAAATTATTAAAAAATATTTTTGTTGTCACGATAAATTGAGAACGGAAAGAGATAGCTGCTTGAAGTTTTCAGGTTAGGATGTGCACCAGAACGCGACATTTCAGTTTGTTTATGAGCATAATCGGCCAGACGGTTTTAGAGTTATAGCCATCTGAAATTTTCTGAAATTTGGTGGTTTTTTGTTCCTCATTAACTCGAAAAATACTGAACCGATTGAATTCAAACATGGTTATTAGTTGTAGAATGCCAACGTGAAAATGCTTGCAAAATTTGGTGAGGATATCATTTGTAGAAAATTTTTAATAAATCATTGGAAATAAAAAAAAATTCTATATATCAGTAACTATTCGTTTGAAATTGCTGAAATTTTGCAAGAGCCTTCATAACCTAACTCTTACTGCCAAGTTTCAAGTTTTAATACGATCGGTTAAATATTGTTGGAGATTCGAGCATTCTTGTGTGAGTTCAGTAGATGGGTGACCGTTGCCTCGATAACTTTCGAACGAAAGCAGATAGGGACTTGCAATTTTCAGGGTAGGTTGCGTATCCGAAAGGGAGAGTTGAGTTCGTTTTTGGGCATAATCGGTCTAACGGTTTCCGAGTTATACCCACCTGGAATATTATTTCCTTGATAACTCAAAAAATAAATATTCGATCGAATTGAAGCTTGGTAACTAGTTGTAGAAAATCAACATAAAGACGTGTTTAAAATTTTGTAAGAACCGTACCCCTAGAAAATTTTTAAAATATCACGAAAAAAAAATTGGTTCAAGCACTGACGTGAAGTCAGAAGCTTTTGCGCGTATGTTCTATTGTCCATTCTTCTGTATTGGACACCCTTAAAAATCGAATTTACCATGGTAAATTATGTTGTCCATTCTCCTGTATTGGACACTCTTAATTCGAATTTAGATTTTCGATTAAGGGTGTCCAATACAGAAGAATGGACAATAGAACATACGCGCAAAAGCTTCTGACTTCACGTCAGTGCTTGAACCAATTTTTTTCTCTTTGTCTTGTAATATCTTCTGTATTGCTTAATTTAGTTGGAATAAAGTCATTAATATTATTATTATATAGAATTTCTTTTTTCAATTTTCAATGATTTTTTAAAAATTTTCTACAAATACTATCTTCACGAAATTTTGCGAGAATTTTCGCGTTGGCATTCTACAACTAATAACCATGTTTGAATTCAATCGGTTTAGTATTTTTCGAATTAATGAGGAAAAAAAAACAACCAAATTTCAGATGGCTATACCCCTAAAACCGTTTAGCCGATTATGCTCATAAACAAACTCAAATGTCGCATTCAGATGCACAACCTAACTTGTAATCTTCAAGCCGCTATATCTTTCCGTTCTCAGGTTATCGTGACAACAAAAATATTTTTTAATATTTTTTTAATAATTTTCTAGCGATACGATTCTCACAAAATTTCACAAACGTGCGGAGGTTTATATTCTACAACTATTCACTACAACTGACACGTGAATCACGTGATAAATATCGTAAGAGAGATCTCTATCAACATTTCGTGAATAGGGCCCCCGTTCTCAAGTTATCATGAGATACATAATATTTTTGCGCGTATGTTCTGGGGAACATCGCGTTATCAAATTTTTTGCCCAAATGTCTGTAACTTTCTAATTTTTTTACGAAAATGGTCTCAAACGATTTGGTTCGACTGCCCAATGAAGAATTCGAGGTCAAATTTGATTCTGTCCGGCCGTCCGTTCGTTGTCACGATAACTTGAGAACGGAAAGAGCTAGCGACTTGAAATTTTCAGGGTAGGTGGCGCATCTCAATACGACGGACAAGTTCGTTAATGGGCATAATCGGCCCAATGGTTTCCGAGTCATAATTTTGTTTTCAACCAACATAGATCCGATTGAATTGAAACTTGGTGTGTAGATGTAGAATATAAACCTAAGGACATTTTGTGATAATCGTATCGCTAGAAAATTTTTAAAAAATTATTAAAAAATATTATTTATGTCACGATAACCTCAGAACGGAAAGAGATAGCGACTTAAAATTTTCAGGTTAGGTTGAGAATCTGACTGCGCCATTTGAATTTGTTTATAGGCATAATCGGCAAAACCGTTCTGGAGAATCTGAAATTTGGTTGTTATTTCCAGGGCCGTCGAGAGCTTCGGCGGGCCCTGGTACATACCAAATATACGCCCCCCCCCCCCCACCCGATGGTGTTACTTCACCGTATCAATGAAAAAAATCTTGTTCCCGGGCCCCCCATGAGCCCTGGCCCCGGTAATTTGTACCGGCTGAACCCCCCTCTCGACGGCCCTGGTTATTTCCTCAATAACTCGAAAAATACAAAACCGATCCAATTCAAACATGGTTATTAGTGGTAGAGTGGCAACGCGAAAATTTTCGCAAAATTTCGTGAGGATCGTATCCCTAGAAAATTTTTAAAAAATCATAGAAAATTATTGAAAAAAATTCTATATATCAGAAACTATTCGTCCGACATCGCTGAAATTTTGCGAGAGCCTTCAGAAACTATCTCTACTACCAAGTTCCAAGTTTGAACACGATCTGATATATATTGTTGGATATCCGAGCAGCCTTGTGTGAGTTCAGTAGCTGGATGGGTGACCGTTGCATCGATAACTCTCGAACGAAAGGAGATAGGGACTTGCAATTTTCAGGATAGGTTGCACATCTGAATGGGAGAATAAGTTCGCTGTTGGCCATAATCGGCCCAAGGGTTTCGCAGTTATACCCATCTGGAATATTATTTCTTATAACTCAAAAAATATAGACTCGATCGAATTGAAGCTTGCTAACTAGTTGTAGAATATCGACATGAAGACGTGTGTAAAATTTTGTGAGGACCGTACCACTAAAATTTTTTTAAGAAATTACGAACAAATATTATGTATCTCAAGATTTCTTGAGAACTGAAAGAAATAGCGACTTGCAGTTTTCAGGGTAGATTGCGCATCTGAAGGCGACATTTAAGTTCGTTAATTAGCATAATCGGTCGAACGAGTTATACCCATCCGAATTTCGGTTGTTATTTCCTCAATAACTCAAAAAATACGAAACCGATCCAATTCAAACATGGTCATTAATTGTAGAATGCCAACGGGAATTTTTTTTAATGCGAATACTGGAAGTGTAAGACTGAGGAACTCATTTTGTTATTAGAATTGTATTATTCTTTTAATATTTTGTTACTGTGAAATCTAGAAGTGTAAGACTGAGAAAATCGTTTTGTTATTTTGATTTTATTGGTTCATTCTTACATTAGAAATAAAGTTTATTTTGTTTATATGTTTTTGCGCGTATGTTCTGGGGGACATCGCGTTATCATTTTGCCCAAATGTCTGTAATTTTCGAATGTTTTGCCGAAAATGGTCTCAAAAGATTGGATTCGACTCCCTGATGAAGAATTCGAGGTCAAATTTGAGTCTGTCCGGACGGCCGGCCGTTGTCACGATAACTTGAAAACGGAAAGAGATACCGATTTGAAATTTTCAAGGTAGGTGGCGCATCCCAACATGACGGACAAGTTCGTTAGTGGGCATAATCGGCCCAATGGTTTCCGAGTAATAATTTTGTTTTCAACCAATACAAGTCCGATCGAATTGAAACTTGGTGAGTAGTTGTAGAATACAAACCTACGGACGATTATGAAGTTTTATGAGAATCGTATCACTAGAAAATTTTCAAAAAATTAGAAAAAAATATTATTTATGTAATGATAACCTGAGATAGTGACTTGAAATTTTCAGGTTAAGTTGTGCATTTGAATGTGACATTTAAGTTTATTTATAGGCATAATCGGCCGAACGGTTTTGGAGTTGTACGCATCTGAAATGTTTGTTGTTGTTTCCTCAATAACTCGAAAAATATAAAACCGATCCAATTAAAACGTGGTTATTAGTTGTAGAATACCAACACGAAATTTTTTAAGGATCGTATCACTAGAAAATTTTTAAAAAATCTTCGAAATAAATCCTATTAATCAGAAACGTTTTGTCCGACATCGCTGAAATTTTGCGAGAGCTTTCAGAATCTAACTGTACTGCCTAGTTCCAAGTTTGAACACGATCGGATCTATATTTCAGGGTAGGTTGCGCATCCGAATGTGTGTAAAATTTTGTGAGGACCGTACGAAAATTTTAATACAATTACGAAATCGATTCAAGCACTGACTGTCCAATACAGGAGAATGGACAATAGAACATGCGCGCAAAACCTCTAGGCTTCACGTCAGTTCTTGAACCAATTTTTACCTTACGACATAAAACCACATTGGATTTCCTCACTTGTTCATTCTGGACAGAAAAGAGAAGATTGATCTGATCAATCCGGCCGGATTTAAAATCACGCCGGATTGCAATCCCTAGATCCAATTCAAACATGCTAATTAGTTGTAGAATGCCGACAAGCAAATTTTTGCGGAATAAACCTGAGAATTGGATCACTAGAAAATTTTAATAAAATCATTGAAAAAAAATTCTGTATCTTAGAAACTATCCGTCCGATATCGCTGAAATTTTGCGACAGCCTTCAAAATCTAACATTGAGGTGCGTATTCACTTGCAACAGAACACTCCGAACGAAACAAACGCGCCCCGCTCGCTCTGTAACGAATTTGTCTAGTCAATACGTTGCGCCCCGAACTTTTTCGCACAATATTTGTTGCAATGGCTTCAGTGCGTTCGGCGTGTTTGGTTCGTTCGGAGTGTTCTGTTGCAAGTGAATACGCACCTTTACAGCTAAGTTTCAAATTTGCACACGATCGGATATATATTGTTGAAGATCCGAGCAGGCTTGTGTGAGTTCAGTAGCTGGATGGGTTCCGTTGCCACGATAACTTTCGAAATAAAAAAGATAGTGTTTGATTGTTTCGGTCTTTACTTGACGGAAATCCATTATGAACGATTAATGTAAACACTTTATTTCCGCTTGGCCCTAGGGGTATAAGCATAGTGATTTTGCCCCTGAAAGATATCGGCACAATACTGGGAGGAGTTTTAGGTACTTATGAGATAATAAGATCCTGAAAGTTTCAGATCTTCAAATCAAGTAGCCTTTGAGAAAAAGCAAAATATGTACTATTCAGAAAAAACGACTTTTCTCAGAAACGCGTGAACCGATTTATCTGAATTTTGGATATGTTTTAGGGGCTAGTAGTACCTTTCAGAAAAAACATTGAGAGTTCAATCGGTTAATAAGAACCCTACAAAATATGGGATTTTTATCTTTATCTTAATATTTTCTATAAACGGAGCTTGGTACAATTACGAAACATTCTTTTTTGGATTCCTCATTCATTTTTCTATAGACTCATGAACTTCTAGGATCTTAAAAATTTGTACGCCATATTGCAAAAAAATAAAAACCACTGTGTATGCAAATATTCACTTCATTTTTGTGCTCTAAGCTTATGTCTTGATTTTGTAATTTCCAATAGTCGTTTCTTAATTCAGTAGTACATATTTGAGAATCGATGAGTATTAGCTAAAATATAATGAACAAGTATATAAAAATAGACTTAGATTTTATTCCGTCTCTTATAAATAAATAACATAAAATAATTAAGAAATCAATGTTTTCAGAAAGTTAACAATTACAGTCAGTCTTCATCACTATTATCATCAATTACAGGTGAAACGTTGTCGTTTTCAAATAATTTACTAAGTATTTCAGCAGGCCTAAGAATTTCAGCAGGTCTAAGAATATCTTCCGTGCGACAGATAATAAACAATAGCAGCAATGTGAGAGCAGCATCCAATTGTTCTCAGACCGTTTGCACACTCACAACTATGTCTCAGTATGCTTTTGGGACCAATAGCATTTTTTTTATATTCAATGAAACATCTGTAAACTTTCTTATTTATATGACGGGATCGAACTTGGGTTTTCAGTATGTTTGACTGGTCTCTGACGTACTGAATAGTTATAGTATTAGTATCATCAATCATTGCTGCCAAATAGGATACAGCCTGCTTCAATTGGTAAGAACCAGTGAAAAAAATTCGCAGATCTTTTTCGGTCATTTCCGGAAGATCTTCAAGAACTTCCGAAGAAATTGTTCGAAACGGCAGTTTTTTACGTTGCCAGCCATTTCGTTGAACTTCGTCCGCCAATGTATTTTCTACATTTTCTAGTGATTTCATTGTTTCAACAACTTCATCCAAACACTCCGAGTCAGAAGTAAGACGTTTACTGTACATATTATGTAGAAAAGAAGCAATTTTGAAAAAACTTCGAATTCCAGGAAGCATTTTGTTGTCAATTCTTTGATCTAGTAAATGATACTTTCGTTTCAACATCCCATGAGTAGCCTCTACTGGCCAACGAATTTTAGTGACACATCTTGAAGCATTAGACTCAGCTGTTGTTAATTGATTTCGTTTCCCCTTAAGTGCTGGCATCAATACTCTGTAACTTTTACTTTCCAAATATTCCTTAACATCACGGAATCCACGATCAACCACAAATGCATCACCAGGTTCTAATAAATGACTTATACCATCAGGATTGTCTACAATATTCCGCATTATAGTTGCATCATTCTGGTTAGCATAATACGGTCCCAACATATCAACTATGTATCCATCAGTTGTGCAAATCGTAAATGGCTTACACAGTGGTACTTTTTTTTTGACCAGAATACGACTTTCTCTGATACTCATTGTTAGAACTTTTCTCATGGCGAGCATAGGTCCCGTCACAAATTAAAATAAGTTTATCATTAAGATTATCATGGAGTTTTTTAGCAACCGCCGATGTATGATTTTGAATAAGGTAATTCCTGGATACTGCATTCAAACCAAAGCGCGAAGGTAAAATGTCTTTTTCAAAAGAATGGATAACTTGCTCACAATATTTGGATACTAACTGTTCTTCGTCAATTTCTAGAATCGTGGATATCAACTTATTGGAATTACCTGTACGAAGTTAGACTAAAAACACTATTAGTGCTTGAGTGATACTTCGAGTGTCAGTATTTCTCATTGACACTAACCATTCCCGTAACTGAATCACATTTTCCCATTCTAGACCAGTTAAAACACGAAGTTTCTCATTCGACACACGATAATTATCCATTTTATCAAGTAATGTTGAATCACATTCAACACCACAATTCTCCATCATATCACTTAATTCTACTGATGAGATTCTGGTCCAGTTAGAATAAACTCTTATGAGATCAAGAGCTTCACCATAGAACTGTTTATTTATCAAATGGTTCTGGCAGCATCGATTCCCGTCTGGTATAAAGACTCGTCGTTTGATAAATGACTGTATCCGGGCTTTTTGGGGAATAAGAGTTATATTAATAGTATTGTTACAAAGACAACAGTATCTATGGGTAGAAATGGTTCTTTTAATTGGAACCTCAATATACTCTGTAATGTTATCAGTTGAAGTGATGTCAGCTCTGGAAGAAGGATCATCTGTACTTGACTGAGACAGCGTCACATTTGACAAACTAGACTCCGTTCGCTCTATCATTTGACTAACAATTGATTCAGATTCATCTCCAGAGCTACTTGGAACTGGCTCAATTTTTCTTTTCTTATACAACTCTATACGACATCTGCCACACACAATATCACCAGTGAAGAAATCGATATCAAATACTCTAGAAAACTCGTCCACGTCTTGTTCTGTTGATAAGGTTTTAGAAGCACCAGCAACTTGTTTTACTCGTTTTGAGCAAATGCAACATTTCTCATTAATTGTTTTATTCGAAGACATTTTATTTATTCAATAAATGACACACTCTGAGACCATAAACTTCTGTGTCACCCGTTGCGTGTACGGCCAAATTGACAAGTGAGCGCGTCAGTCGCGTGGCTCTTCCTTGAAGTAAGAGGACTGAGTCAGTAATGTTATAACAGATACGCAGCAATTTATTCGAATTCTCGAAAAAGTATCGCAAAATAAATAATGATTGATCATGATAATGAATAAAGATTACGTTACGAGGTGTATTGATATATTTTTGATAAAATTCGTGAAGATGCATTGGTATTAAAATACTAAAATATCGACTAACGCATAGAAAATAATGTTTTTTCTAAGCATAGAAATGATTATTTCAAATGAGATAAGAAAGCATACATAAGCAGTAAAATCAAGACATAAGCTTAGAGCACAAAAATGAAGTGAATATTTGCATACACAGTGGTTTTTATTTTTTTGCGATATGGCGTACAAATTTTTAAGATCCTAGAAGTTCATGAGTCTATAGAAAAATGAATGGGGAATCCAAAAAAAAATGTTTCGTAATTGTACCAAGCTCCGTTTATAGTTAAATATTAAGATAAAGATAAAAATCCCATATTTTGTAGGGTTCTTATTAACCGATTGAGCTCTCAATTTTTTTTCTGAAAGGTACTACTAGCCCCTAAAACATATCCAAAATTCAGATAAATCGGTTCACGCGTTTCTGAGAAAAGTCGTTTTTTCTGAATAGTACATATTTTGCTTTTTCTCAAAGGCTACTTGATTTGAAGATCTGAAACTTTCAGGATCTTATTATCTCATAAGTACCTAAAACTCCTCCCAGTATTGTGCCGATATCTTTCAGGGGCAAAATCACTATGCTTATACCCCTATAGGGCCTTGTTTATTTTCACTACAATATTTTCGTCAATTACATTTCGACTTCTTCAGGTGAGTATGGTAACTAACTAATTCTACAACATCGTTTTCCTTAAATACAAAATTACATGAAAAAGGTTCGTGAGATTTGGACCATTTTTGTGGGAATTCCAGATTTTTATTGAAAAGGGTTGAGTAAGGGAGATCGGTTCAGGTCTGTTTGGTCATTTAGCAAAATGTGTTTTTTATAGTGCCTATTTATTTCAAGGGCTTCTAGGAGGTTCAATTTATTGGATTTCTCCTCGGTACGGAGAACTCCGAAATTATGGTCGAATTCATGTCCTGTTTCCAACAGATGATTGGCATAGGTAAAGTTCTGCTTGTTCTTGACAAATGAATTCTGGTCTCCCGAACCATTTTCATGTAATTTTGTATTTAAGGAAAACTATGTTGTAGAATTAGTTAGTTACCATACTCACCTGAAGAAGTCGAAATGTAATTGACGAAACAATTCTAGTGAAAATAAACAAATTTAAGGGGAAATAAAGTGTTTACTTTAATCGTTAAAAAAGATAGCAATTTGCAATTTTCGGAATGGGTTATACCCATGACGTAGCCTCCTTGAAGTCGTCCCAGATGCTGGAGTTCATCAGAACTCTGGAATTAGAATGTGGGCTGTAGATGGTGTTGACATCGACAGCTTTGATGGGGGGCACAATAGACTTTAAGGTCGCAGTGCAAAGTTACCCCCTACAACAATATACAATATACTAGCTGGCCCGGCAGACTTCGTACTGCCCTTCAACTCCAACTCCAACTCCAACTCCAACGTGAACTCCAACTCCAACTCCAACTCCAACTCCAACGTGAACTCCAACTCCAACTCCAACTCCAACTCCAACGTGAACTCCAACTCCAACTCCAACTCCAACGTGAACTCCAACTCCAACTCCAACTCCAACTCCAACGTGAACTCCAACTCCAACTCCAACTCCAACTCCAACTCCAACGTGAACTCCAACTCCAACTCCAACTCCAACTCCAACTCCAACTCCAACGTGAACTCCAACTCCAACTCCAACTCCAACGTGAACTCCAACTCCAACTCCAACTCCAACTCCAACTCCAACTCCAACTCCAACTCAAACTCCAACGTGAACTCCAACTCCAACTCCAACTCCAACTCCAACGTGAACTCCAACTCCAACGTCAATGCAAACCTCAACGCCAACGACAACTCCAACCCTAACGCCAACTCCAATTCAAATTGATCGTAGCACTATCTGTCGGGACAAACTAAAATTAAAATAGAATAATATTGAATGCGATGATAGCGCCATCCGTCGAATCTGATGTAAAACATTCTAAAATCAAAAACTCCTTACAAAAAAAAATCATCTGAATTCACAAAATTATTTATACACACTTCAAAACTCTTTAAAAAATAATTACATTTAATATTTTAATCAGCACATGAATTGAATAACAAATTAATCGTAGCACCATCTGTCGGGACAAACTAAATTTGAATGCGATGATAGCGCCGTCCGCCGGATCTAATGTAAAACATTCCAAAATCAACAACTCCTTATAAATAAGAAATTAATTGAAAAAACATTTTCCAGTAGACCAAATTGTAAATCTAAACCATTCTCGAATCTCCACGAACACACACAAAAAATTTCATCAAAATCGGTCTAGTCGAAGTTACACATCGCGTTGCAAATTGGCGGAGGTGCCAGGTATACCATCAAAGAAAGGATAATTATGATGAGCAATGAAAACTTTGGTTTTTTAGTAAATCTAAACCATTCTCGAATCTCCACGAACACACACAAAAAATTTCATCAAAATCGGTCCAGTCGTTTAGGAGGAGTTCAGTCACATACACACTTTCTGAAAGGTACTACTAGCCCCTAAAACATATCCAAAATTCAGATAAATCGGTTCACGCGTTTCTGAGAAAAGTCGTTTTTTCTGAATAGTACATATTTTGCTTTTTCTCAAAGGCTACTTGATTTGAAGATCTGAAACTTTCAGGATCTTATTATCTCATAAGTACCTAAAACTCCTCCCAGTATTGTGCCGATATCTTTCAGGGGCAAAATCACTATGCTTATACCCCTATAGGGCCTTGTTTATTTTCACTACAATATTTTCGTCAATTACATTTCGACTTCTTCAGGTGAGTATGGTAACTAACTAATTCTACAACATCGTTTTCCTTAAATACAAAATTACATGAAAAAGGTTCGTGAGATTTGGACCATTTTTGTGGGAATTCCAGATTTTTATTGAAAAGGGTTGAGTAAGGGAGATCGGTTCAGGTCTGTTTGGTCATTTAGCAAAATGTGTTTTTTATAGTGCCTATTTATTTCAAGGGCTTCTAGGAGGTTCAATTTATTGGATTTCTCCTCGGTACGGAGAACTCCGAAATTATGGTCGAATTCATGTCCTGTTTCCAACAGATGATTGGCATAGGTAAAGTTCTGCTTGTTCTTGACAAATGAATTCTGGTCTCCCGAACCATTTTCATGTAATTTTGTATTTAAGGAAAACTATGTTGTAGAATTAGTTAGTTACCATACTCACCTGAAGAAGTCGAAATGTAATTGACGAAACAATTCTAGTGAAAATAAACAAATTTAAGGGGAAATAAAGTGTTTACTTTAATCGTTAAAAAAGATAGCAATTTGCAATTTTCGGAATGGGTTATACCCATGACGTAGCCTCCTTGAAGTCGTCCCAGATGCTGGAGTTCATCAGAACTCTGGAATTAGAATGTGGGCTGTAGATGGTGTTGACATCGACAGCTTTGATGGGGGGCACAATAGACTTTAAGGTCGCAGTGCAAAGTTACCCCCTACAACAATATACAATATACTAGCTGGCCCGGCAGACTTCGTACTGCCCTTCAACTCCAACTCCAACTCCAACTCCAACGTGAACTCCAACTCCAACTCCAACTCCAACTCCAACGTGAACTCCAACTCCAACTCCAACTCCAACTCCAACGTGAACTCCAACTCCAACTCCAACTCCAACGTGAACTCCAACTCCAACTCCAACTCCAACTCCAACGTGAACTCCAACTCCAACTCCAACTCCAACTCCAACTCCAACGTGAACTCCAACTCCAACTCCAACTCCAACTCCAACTCCAACTCCAACGTGAACTCCAACTCCAACTCCAACTCCAACGTGAACTCCAACGTGAACTCCAACTCCAACTCCAACTCCAACTCCAACTCCAACTCAAACTCCAACGTGAACTCCAACTCCAACTCCAACTCCAACTCCAACGTGAACTCCAACTCCAACGTCAATGCAAACCTCAACGCCAACGACAACTCCAACCCTAACGCCAACTCCAATTCAAATTGATCGTAGCACTATCTGTCGGGACAAACTAAAATTAAAATAGAATAATATTGAATGCGATGATAGCGCCATCCGTCGAATCTGATGTAAAACATTCTAAAATCAAAAACTCCTTACAAAAAAAAATCATCTGAATTCACAAAATTATTTATACACACTTCAAAACTCTTTAAAAAATAATTACATTTAATATTTTAATCAGCACATGAATTGAATAACAAATTAATCGTAGCACCATCTGTCGGGACAAACTAAATTTGAATGCGATGATAGCGCCGTCCGCCGGATCTAATGTAAAACATTCCAAAATCAACAACTCCTTATAAATAAGAAATTAATTGAAAAAACATTTTCCAGTAGACCAAATTGTAAATCTAAACCATTCTCGAATCTCCACGAACACACACAAAAAATTTCATCAAAATCGGTCTAGTCGAAGTTACACATCGCGTTGCAAATTGGCGGAGGTGCCAGGTATACCATCAAAGAAAGGATAATTATGATGAGCAATGAAAACTTTGGTTTTTTAGTAAATCTAAACCATTCTCGAATCTCCACGAACACACACAAAAAATTTCATCAAAATCGGTCCAGTCGTTTAGGAGGAGTTCAGTCACATACACACGCACCAAGAAATATATATATTAAGATAACCATCTTAAATTTTGTTATTTCCTCAATAACTGAAAAAATACAAATCCGATCCAATTAAAACTTGTTTATTACCTGTAGAAGGTCGACTCGCTGATTTTCGTGAATATCGTATCACTATTACAAAAATAAATATTTTTTTTTTCAAAAATTTAATATTTCAACTTGATCGACTTCGTATGACACGTGTATAGACAATGGAACAAGCGCGCAAAAGCTCCTAACTTCACGTCAGTGCTTTTTAAGAATTTTTTTTCCAAGTTCGATTCTCTGCAACAGCTTGTAGAAAAGATTTTATGTCAGAATGCCCTGGTAGAGTTCATGAATGGGCAAAATCCACCCAATGGACACTTCTTAAAAAGCACTGACGTGAAGTCAGGAGCTTTTGCGTATATGCTCTATTATCTATTCACACCCTCACGAAATGCTGCGTAAACCTTAACTTAAAGCCGTGTTTTTTCTAAAATATAAAATTATTAAAGAAAAATGTAATTTTTTTTTTTTATTTAAATTTTTTCGCTTTATTTATCAGATTCTCATCAAATTTTGGGGTCAGCAGTCTACAACTAATTACCAAGTATCAATTTGATCGGATGTAAATTTGCTTCTATTGAGGAAATAACAAAACTATAGATGGGTATAACTCCAAAACCGTTTGGCCGAAAGTTAACCGTTTACATTCCAATACTAATTTAAAAACCTCCTCCTTGATTACTCGTGATCGCACAACATTTTGGATTGTTTCATTTGTTATATCAATATTCTCCAAGAATAAAATGAGTTAATTTAAATATGGATTACATACCATATTCCATAGAAATTATTTCAACAAAATCTATTACCTGGAACTCCTGAGTGTGCACTGACCCTTCTGGCAACCTAAACTGAAGTCTTGTAGTATTACCCTTAGGGACCACCTGGCTTGATTGAACAGTTGCTTGAGGTATGGATGGAGCACTTGCAGACCCTTGATTTGAAAACTTAGCAGCTCTCTCAGCCTTGTCCTGAGCTATCTGCGCTAAAACTCTATCCCTAGCAGCTTGATTCTCTCTCTTTTCCCTATTTCTTTCTTCCAACATCTGCTTTAACTCCTCATCCTGTTGCCATTTCTTCATCTGTTGGACATTCTGTCCCATCTTACGGCGTTCTAGTTCTCTCAGTCTTTCGTTCTGATGGAAATATGCAAAAAATTGTTCTACATTTATAGATTTTGTGAGAATTCATCTTTCGATTTTGAATATTATCAACAACCCAGACAGATTTCATTCAAGTTCTGAAATTTATTTAAACTTCATAGTTTTTAAATCAAACTATAATAAATTGGATGCTGATAATTAAAAGGTACCAAGCGTGAAATTGCTATAAAGATTCCAAACGACAGCTGGATATTCATTCTTTATTTTGCAAAGACTATCAGGCGCACTGGAATTTTAGCAGCATCTGTTTTAATGGAATTGAATGTTTACTTTATGATCAGTGGAATAATTACCTCTTCTTCTTGCTTTTTCTTTGCTTCTTTTCTCTGTTCAATCAGTTCCTTAGCATGCTGCACTTTTTCCTCTGGACACAACTCTGTGGATGATGTTGATAATGAAGGCTCAGAGTCTTCCTTCACTGCTGTGGTACCAGTATTTGGAAAACTTGAGCTTGCCCTACTAACTTCTGATTTCTTTTCTTTATCGAGAACAGTTGCAGTTACATCTTAAAAGTTACAAGAGAATGATTATTGAAACCATAAATTGGGATCAAAACTATACCTGCTTTTGAAGAAAACCCACTCCTTTCTAATACTTCATTTATAGTGCTCCTGAACTCTTCTAGAGTAATATTTTTTGTTACAACTTCTAAGGGTTTCCCATTTTTACCAATGAAAAACACGCAAGGTGTGGAACTATGAGGATCTAGTGGGATAATGTTCAGGAAATATCATTATGACTTATTTTGTGTGCTGACTTAAAATTGTCTTCTGACTTCTGAAAATCGAACTGCAAATTTTAAATACAAGGATTTTGATTATGGTTGGTTTATTTTTTAAAATGGTAGGAAATTCTATATTTAATTTCTGGATTGTATGTAGTTTAAAATATAGCATCAATCTAACAAGTAATGCTTGAAAACATAAAAATCTATGAATGCTTTAAACATTGGCCAATTAGGAACAATATTTGAAAGGATACATAATAGAACAAACTGTTGGTGTGTTTCTGAATTCTGTTCCACTTTAATGGCTACAAACTGATTAGTTTTTAATTTTTGTAACACATCCTCATCGCTAAAAAACTGTCCATAATGAGCAGATAATTCATTTTTACCTAGAATTATTCATGTTATTGAATCTGAAATTACATATATTCTCCTCTGACCTTCTATAAAAACGATAAAAACTGCTCCTAATTGCTTAGCTTTTCTAACAGCCCCTGCTATGTCTCCATCATCCCACAGACTACCCATTTTCAGTGAATTTAAAAAAATTGAATATATTTTTTAATATAGCCCTAAAATAGAGATTAGAGATGAATGACGTGAACTCGATGATAGAACGAAAATTTTCTGATATTTTGACAAATCTTAGTTGTCAATTTTGTCATGTGTCATAGATAGTGATGTGCATAGACAAGGGATGTGAAATACTCGAGTTTTTAAGTAAGGGACAAATATCCGGGAAAAATGTCCGAAACTTTCCCCCACGGTCGAGCATTTTGAGTATTTAAGTATAGTCCGTTTAAGATATATTGACATCAAGGGTGGCTTTGGAAAATCGAAATTCAGTTGGCAACGGTCGGTCTAGTTATATTTCAAGTCACATAATTTAGGTTGTTCGCATTGAAAATTACCAGGATCTGATGAACTGTCATTTATTATTTATATTTATTTCTTGATAATCTTCTGGATATAACCAAAATAGAACCATTTGGGATAGTTTTTAAATGTGTGTTTTTAATTAATCGTACCGAGTTTGAGTATTTCCGCATCATTGTGCTATTAAAAATGTCTGGAATTGATTACGATACCTCTCGCCTAACAAAAAGGGAACGCGAAGCAGTTTATAGATGTTACTGTGAATTCTTCAGGGACTCTGCAGATATTACCGCCAGCATCAACCGCGTTGCTCTAGTGTTCCAGGTAAACTGTTATTCAACCACTTAAAGTGTATTCTGATTATTATATTGGCCTTAATATTTCAGATTTCTTCAAGTACTGTTCGAAGAATTCTTAGGTAAAAGAAAGAAGGCACATCATTAAAACCTGGCAGCAGTTGTGGAAGAACTGCTGTGATATACGACTATACATTTAAAGAGACATTAAATGATTTAACTTTCAGTAAAATCAAAAGCAATGAGTACATCAGTTTGGATGTTATTTTTGAATTAGCCAAAAAGTACCTGGATTTCGAGCAATCAAAGTCATCATTATATAATATTATAAAGAAAGTTGGTTACAAATTCAAGAAAGTTGATCGAAGACAAATTCTGATTGATAAGCAGAAAAATATAAAAGAAAGAATACGATTTTGTGGGAAATACCTAGAATACTCGAAAGAAGATGTAAAATTCATTTATCTTGATCAAACATGGATATTTGAAAATGGCAGCCAAATTCGTCAGTGGACCCTTGAAAGTGATCCAAAAGGTGTGCCAAATATCTTCAAGGGTGAAGGTAGAAGATACACTATTTTAAATGCAGGAACAATTGATGGCTTTTTACCTGGATGTGACCTGATTCTTGATAGTGGTATCAATGATAAAGATTACCAAAAAACTATGAATGGTGAAATATTTCACAAATGGGTTATTGATAAATTAATACCTTCTCTGGAATTGATTGATAGAAAGTGTGTCATTATCATGGATAATGCACCATATCATTCCATAAAAGTGGATAAATTACCAACAACTGCTTCTCGTAAGGAGGTAATTCAACAATGGCTAGAGGAACATAACATTCCATTCGAAGAAAGCTTCACTAAAACGAAACTTCTGAGTATTATAAAACCACTTTCTGACAATCCGAATTTCAAGAAGTACCGCATTGATGAAATTTTACAGAATGCTGGGCATGAAGTCCTTAGATTGCCACCATACAATTGTCAGTACAACCCTATTGAATTGGCTTGGGGTTTCTGTAAGATGTATTACAATCGAAGGATTCAGGGAATGTTAGGAGATCGAGAGCAAGTCAAACGTCTTTGGAAGGAAGCACTGCATGAGTGTACAGCTGATAGATGGAAAGCTTACATAGAACACATTGAAAAAGAAATAGGAGATGATTGGACTAAATATATGGGACATCATGATATGGCTGACATACCGCCTTTCATCATTAATACAAGTGCTGATGATTCTGATGATGACCTCGAAGAGTTCAGCTCAGATGAGGAAATAATAACAGTTATGGTTGTTGACTCTGAATAATCAACATCCCCCCCTTAAGATAGGACTTATTTGTATAGTTTCAAGTTATCCCCGTCTTTCCTCTGATGACTGAACTTTTCAATTTTTATGAATACTCTGTTGTTATTTAAATAAGTTGATTTATATTCCTTCTTAAAGTGGCTTGCAAATGTATAATCAAGTTTTTGTAAATTTGATATGGTTCTGATTTTTTTATGGAAAAATAAACACTTGAACTATTATCATTGCATAAAGATTATGATCTTTCACAATGCTATTACTTTCAAAGTTATATTAAGACAGAAATAATAAGTCTGCTTGAACACTGATAAATTAACTCTTCTTCCAAAATACTGTTTCATTATTCAACCCACCTCTCAGTAATTTATACGAAGTAATAATAATAACATTATATTAAAGAAATTATTTAATAACGAATATGGATTCAATAAATGAAAAGTGAGTTTCTTATGGGCTTCTACAACTTGATTGATTCTCCAATGGCTTTGGATAAGGAACCTAAGTTCTAAGATATACATATTGAGATGCACATGATTTTTATGTCAAAAGGTTCTTCAACCTGCATTAAAAAAAACTATCCAATTTTTGTTCTTTTCTATTATAAATAATGCTTTTTCTAATTCGTTCAAATGGTTTGTGGGTTTCAACCTCATATTCATGTTTGTTTCATCAGTCTAATGCAGTTGGACTTGGAAAATTATCCTTCCAAAATTTCAGGATAAAATACATTGGGGATTTGAATTTCCAAAATAAATCAAGATTCAATAATGCATTTATAACGGTCTTCAATTAATTACAAGGAGATAGCATTGAAAACATGCAAGGATTCAAGGTTATATTAATAATAATTCTTTTCTCTGGTTGAAGAACAGTAACTTTTTTGTCACCAGAAATAAAGCACCGACTACACGTTCAAGGCCTACTTCGATGTCAATATATCTTAAACGGACTATATTTACGGACATTGCGGAAAAATATGACAATCGTCACATGTTAAGTTAAAATATCAGGACAATTTGAGGCATTTAAAGAAATTTTTCATGGTCAATTGGAAATAACAAATAACTTATTATTGAATGAGTTATTATCGTGTTATTTTATTGAGTATCAGAGATAAAGGACAGGAGCCAGGTTCTGAATTGAGAATTAATAATATTAGAAAAATCGATTTAATTGGACTGTTAAATAATAAAAATAAACTTGTTCAAAAAAACAGCTTGGTTAGAAAACACTGACCAACAAACGTCATTTTTTATTGCGAACAAATTTAGGTTAGTTGCTCAGTGAAATAATAGTGATATTCTTTTTACCAACTTCAGCTGAGATTAACTGAGATTCTCAGTTCTGACTCAGTTGATCTCAGTAGCATATCTTGTCTATGCTCAGTAGTTAGAATGCAAGATGCAAGATTTAATGCATCTATTGAGAATGCAACAAGGTAAAAAGAATACCACAAATAATGGATTTTATTACAGTTTGGATTCTGATGGAACAATATCATATAGAATTCTACTGTTTTATTTATGCGAATGATCCTAAAAATCAAGTAGCAGTTGAGATATACCGCCGCATTCACAAAGCAAAAATTTTGAAAATTTAAAAAATTTTTTTTACAATAACTCTCGAACGGAATGAGCTAGGCAGTTGAAATTTTCAGAGTAGGTTGGAGAGATGAATATCTCAGTTAAGCTCATTATTGGGCAAAATAAGCCAGATGGTTTTGGAGTAACGAAGAAAAAAAATTTTTTTTAAGTAACAAATTTCAAATTCAATTTTTATTTAAGATGCAGTTTCACCATAAAAATCCATTGACATCATTTTCAACTATAACAAGCTAATACTTTCGGAGATATGATTTTTCGAAATATCAATAATGAATCGTACTTCTATGTTTTCACAGAATGTTATCATTATTCTGTCTAATCTTTATTATATGATCTGTGTTCATACTCGTACATGTCATCCTGTTCTATAAGAGAGAGTCAAATTCATTTCAGCTATTTTAATTTGATTTCTTCCATGGTGCAGTTCTCATTCTCAGATTGATCATTTAATCTTGATAAATAAACTATTACTTGAATTGAATTTCCTTTATGATGCAGTTCTATCATAAGAATACATTGATATAATTCCCAACTCTGAGAAACCAATACTTTCGGACATATAATTTGTCTGTTTGAACTAGAGCGCCAGAAAGCTCCTGTCCACAGGGCTTGAACCCATTATTTGAATATACTCTAAACTACTATGAAATAGATTACTTCGTCATTACACACCGCCAAGCGGCGAATGTTTATTGAACGGTAATAGAATGAAGGCAATCTGGCTTGGATATAGACCACAAAAAGACTAGTAGACTACGTTCTTGTTGTACTGGTTAGTGCCCAACTTTTTACATTTTCTTAATTTAGGTGGTGAGAATCATTTTCTATACATCAAACAAATTTAATTATGGAGGGTTTCTTTTTTCATTCAAAACAATTAAAAAAATACAATTTCAGTATATATTTCAACCCAGATATCCCCTAGGTCTAGCCTGAAGTGCATTATCCATAATTTGAACAGTGCTATCATCACTGGGAGAAATGGCAATAAGACACAATAATTCTCGTTATTTAATAGCATTTCGTCAAATAAATTCAACATTTGCATGTAATTCATGTATAGCAAACGTTAGAATAAGTAACGTTTGCATAATAAAAAGTAAATGAAAGTCGAATTTAAGTGAATAACCAAAGCAGAGCGGTTAAAACCAATCCCTTTCGGTCTTAACCAATTCATTTAAGCGAAAACGGTTATTCCATCGGTTCAGGGGGTCAATTCTCGAGATCGATCGCTCGTTGAACGTATACGTTCATGAGCGAGTGAAATCGAACGTGTAGTTCGGGTCAATTCAATTCTCGAGCATATCTTCAACTACTCGTTCCAAGGAAAGCATAGACGTTCATTTCCAACGAAGAATAAACTTGGCATCGTGGAAGAATTTATTGAAGAGCGTGTGTTCTTATCGCCTAGATCTCATATAATACCTTGTTTTTGGTGTTGATATTGGCGTGGCGCTTCATCGTTGAATTTAAATTTTGAAATAGAATAAGTAAATCACGCGTTAATTTAGAATTTTAGATATGTCAAATGTTGTTTCTTTATTATTTGGAAACACAGACATAATGAATGAGGCACCACCGAAAGTGTTCAGAGATATGCACCAGTTGCAATTCTCGGGGAACGAAAACACGAGCTAATCGTTCCAAATCATCGCTCAAATGTTCGTTCGACAACGAGTGCTCTATATCACACGCTCGTCGAGATGAACGCTTGTTTTGACGGTTTCATTCATAGATTTAATAATATTAATAAACTAAAGGGGTTTATGGTTTTGATTGCTGCAAATATTCTTCAAATAAACTCTTCTCGAGAACTTATTCTTTTTTGGCGCTCTTGTTCCTCGGAACATACAGTGACTATATTCTCAGAATATAGTCACTGTATCGGAACAGAGAGTGCTTATCAATTTGCCCAAATGTCTGTAATTTTCAGATTTTTGGCTGAAAATCGTTTCAAACGTGGTTCGACTCACTGATCAAGAATCCGTGGTCAAAATTGATTATGTCCGGCCGGCCGTTGACATCATAACTCTCGAACAGAATGAGCTATAATATAGGACGTACAGTTGAAATTTTTTTACTTTCAGAGATATGATTTCTCAAAGTTTGAATACTCGCTGCGGTAGTTTGACAAGAGCGCCAAAGCCCCTGTCCGCAGAGCTTTCCCACGTTTTTGTACAACTCACTGATGAATAATAATAATTCAAGGTCAAACCAATTCTGTCCTGCCGTAAGCACGATGACCCTCGAACGAAATGAGTTTGAGAGTTTGAATTTGCAGGGTAGGTTTGGGGCACAAATATTTCGGTTGAGTTTGTTAATCTGAGATCTGAATCCACCCAGTAGTTTTGGTCAAGTGTTGGCCATTTTTAGTTGAAGCATTATTTCCGTTTATATATGTATTTCCGAAACCACTCACTCAATCTATCTGAAATTTAGCATCAAATTTTAGAATGACAACCTTTATAAGCACGCGAAGTTTTGGATGGATCGAATGACTACGTACACTAAAAAAAAATCTTACATTTGCAAGTTTTGTCTTCCCAATAACTCGAAAAATACTGATCTGATCGTATCGAAACTAGGTAGTTAGTTGCAGACTACGGAAACGAAGACTTATGCCAAATTTCATGATGATCACATTAATAGAACAAAAATATTCAACTATTGTAATAGATAGAGTGAGCCGGAGATCTTATATAGTCAGACGGTATATTAGCTTAATGGGTCAAAAAATTAACAGTGATGTGCGTAAGGATACAGTAACAAAGCCACACAGAACAAACACAACTAGTCTCCTATCTCGCAAAAGAACCTAGGAGCATCTGAGGGATCTCCTTGCGGAAGACCTAGGAGGGTCAGTATAATCATGTCATTAGTAAGCACGCCGATGCTGATTAACTTCAATTTGAAAGAAGTAAAAAACCACTGACGCGGGTTCTATCTGCTTTGGCGCTCTTGCTAATGACATGATTACACTGCCCCCCCTAGGCCCCCCAAGGAAATCCCTCAGAAGCTCCTATAGGAGCTTGTGCGAGTTACGATAGGCAGTTGTGTTTGTTTCTGTGTAGGCTTTGTTTCTGTATCTCTAGGCCAGCTTGAGCACAGCACTGTTAATTTTTGACCCAACAGTGAACCATAATCTAACTAGATCTCCGGCTCGCACTATCCACTGAGCATGAAATACTCATCATTCAATTCACATTGGTCAATGTGAATCATCCGCGCTAAAGAGAACTGACTTCACGACAGTGCTTTTTTATATTTCAATTATAAACGCTATTGAACATTATTGTTAAATAACATATTCCTGTTATTTGCCAGAATATGTTTCACGTAAAAGGACTGTCAGACATTCTTGAGTGAAAATATCGAAAACGTGAAACAATTTACATACTACTTTTATTTTCTTGTCATCTAATATTGAGATTACTAGAAATTATTCAGTTAATATTATAGTATGGTCTAAAAAATAAAGGTAATTCCTAGACAATACATCTTTTTTCTTCATCAAAATTTATTATTTGACAAATTAAACAGTTAACATCGGTTAAATATTATCTTAGTATAGGTATACATAGAAGCACTGCACACTACATTTATACATATTTTTGATTGAAAGATTTCAAGTGAGGGTTGAGATTCTCTATAGACAATAAACAATGGTCATGAGCACTTTGTCAATTCAAATATTTTTTTGTACCTTTCCTCTCCATTTTTAAAATATTTTTTTTCCAATGCATTAATCTAATTGATGTTCTGATTCTGAACATGCATAATATTATTTCATAAGAAAATTAAGCAGCAATATCGTGATAATTTTATTTATTGCAATCTGCAAGATTATTGAGTATAAGTATGTTTCCTATGGGAAAAAAAAAGATTGTGGATTAAAAGTCCATTTTAGCCTTATGGGCCAACTCAACTAACACATTACTTGGATGAAGTAAGTTCGCCTGAGATAGGCATTCAATCCAATCTGCAATCAGAAGGCCTAAATGCAATGTTGGATATTCCTGCTTAAATCGAGGCAATATATCCAGCTATTGCTGGATTGGTGTGGAAAAGAAGGATTCATGGGCGCCTAATATGAATTGGGCAGGAACATCAAAATTCATTGACGTATAGTCAGATGGTAATCATTTATCTTATGGTCAATTTTTGAATCATCTTTAGATGGCTAAAATTTTCATAATAAAGGCATGCACCCTCGTTGTTTGATTCAGAGGTGTAATGGGGTCCTGAAGATGCTCTTCAGGTGCTGTATTACACACAGTAATATTCCTGGAACCTGGAACTGACCCAGATATAGGTTATGAACTTATTGATTATGGAATATATGCTGTTGGAAATAAAAATGAAGTGATTGGAGCCATGGTCTGAATATCATGCGTACCCTGGAAAAAATTACATTATTGGTAACTATACAAAATATAAAGCAAGGATCTCTTTTATATACCTCCACTCATTGTTTGCACACGGGGTTACATTTAATTATTCGTTATATCCTTCCATATTGAGTCCTGTCTGGTGAAATTAATTAGATGAGGAAGAGAGACTTATTTCTCTGTCCATGTTTGACCACAAGAAACAATTGATATTCAAAAGAAAAATAGAATGTTATTCACAGCAAATGCAAATCTGATTTTACGAATCTTTCAAATTGCTCCCTAATCAAAACATATTACCCTAACCTTAGATAAGTTGATCAAGGTGCAAGCACAGAACACTAATATATAAGAAGTGAAAGCTTAGTACTAATCCGAGGCAACAAAGATGGCGTCAAAGCCGCCGCCATTATGGGTTGCAGGATAATTCAAACGGCGGGAATTTTGAATATATGCATGTCCTCAAGATACCTTATACCATACAATTGCATTTTCTGGGGCATTGTATTTATTCATCTTCAATGTAAATTCAGACCTCTGTTTTATAAAATCTGATCAACTCAGTATATCCATGAATAATTGTAAGAAAATTACATTGATGATACATAAACTGAATAGTTGAATTAGATGTGCAAAAATGAAATAATAAATTTCAAGAATGTATTTATTAATTTTCTAATTCAATAATAATAATCATTATCATTCATATATAGAGTATATATACATACAACAATAAATAATATCACAGTGTTTGTTGCAATCAGGCATTGTCCAGTCCTAGTCTCATCCAAAGAGTTCTTGAAAAAAAAAGCAGTGTCAGAATTCATAAAAAGCAAAACATTAGAATGTGTTAACAATTCTATATTAGGAATGGTATAATTCATCTCGGTCATATCATCTCCATCATCAATGATATCAGGGAAACAAGTGAAATCTTCAGCTACGATGTTGTCATTAGTTATTGCAAATTTTTGAATAAAATACCCAAAATTACCTATATCTTGATAGAAATGGTTTGCACATTATTATTTTAAAATAGGAGAGGTGAAATTATTTAAAACAATAACTTTTAGAGCTGTTTGTTGAACTGATAGAGCAAACTCGCTTCCAAGCAGCTGATCGGGAAGTATCCACTGGAAATCGAAAAGATTTCTTCTGAAACCTACAGAAACATCGGAATGATTATGCATTTTCTCATAGGGAAGACCTGCCAGAATAGGCGACAATCCTAGAACATGGAGATACCACTGTATCTTTTGACATTTTATATGTAAAATAGAAGGAATAGGAAAAAACAATGAGCAATATCGGTTGTACTCACCCAATTACACGAAACAACAGAAATATGATAGCTTCTCCTTATCTAGTGGATTCTCTAGGCACCTGAAAATCATTTTTCTAATTGAAAATAATTTATCACTAATTAAAAAGAAGTATTTAAAAAATGGCAGCGCATAACAGAAGAATGAAATGAATAGAATATACAACTTATATCAACAAACCCACCTTTAGATTTTCAATAATTCCAGATATCTTTCTCGAAATCTCCCAAAAATATTCTATTTGCAAAATGGCTGAACCGCTGAATGTTAATTGTTTACCATTGTTTACCTTCATAACATAACAGTTGAATCGGATATCTTCGGTTTATGCCGAAGGAAGCCGCCATCTTGGGTTGCAAAGGACCACAGAAGGCGAAGTTTCACCCCCCTGGGTGCAAGATCATAAACATTAGATTTCTATGATTAGCACATTCTTCGATGAATTTTGCCACGATGCCAAGTTTATATTCTTCGTTCGAAATGAGCGTACACTTTCGATGGAGCGAGTAGTTGAAGATTTGCTCGAGAATTGACTCAAAACGAACTATACGTTCGATTGCACTCGTTTATGAGCGTATTCGCTCAACGAACGATCGATCATCATCGATCCATAGAATATATATATATATTTAAATATGAATTGGGCAAGAAGGAGGAATATAAAAATTCTTTAAATTGTTATGCTACAGCTTTTATAATGTGGAATAATAAAACATTGGGAAACAATTCCCAATGAAGGATGGAAATACATTGCTTATCCAACATATTGAATATTCAGCATTGAATTAAGGCATACCAAAAAGGATGTTAAGTAGGTACAAAACCTGCAGGTTGAATTTAATGCCTTACTACCTCAAGTATTATTTGAGTTGGCCAGAGCTTGAAATGGAGTTTTAATAAGGAAACATTATTATGTAATAAAGTTGCAGAGACCGCGTTCGTTAAACAAAATCATCCAGATATTGCTGGTAAATTTCCTTATGAAATATTATGTATGTGCAGAACGAGAACATATATTCGATTAAAGCGTTTAACATGAAATAATTCAGACAGAAGTGATTTCAGAAAATATGTAGGTACCTATTAATGAAGTGTGTCCTTATATTATTATGTTATATTTAACCGATATTAGCTGTTTGTTATAATTAATTTGAAATAAATTTTAATGAAAAATAAAGATGTATTGACTTATATAGTATTTTATGTATATTATTTCTTTATCAATATGTTTCTATTATGGAACCATATAACGATCTTGTTACTATTATTTGATGAATTTGTTTCTGAGAAAATATTTCTTTTTTCAATTATTTACTTGTTGTATTCAATGAGTAAGGGCCGATATATTCACTGTAAACTTTCAAGTAGCCTTACCGAAAGGAAAGTATTCTATAATTGTTTATTCATCTCTCTGTTATACGAAGTGATCTGCAAATCTATGGAACATCTGTGAAATATGAATAGATTTTATTACTTTAAAGGGTGTCGGTTAATTTAACGAGCACATAGTTAACAAATACTTTACGGAGAGGTTGAATAAATCGGCCCTAAAGAATGTGGGATGTCATCGTTTTGAAATCATTATACAATGGAAAAAATACTAAAACAAAGTGCAGATATATTTATTTCATTACTTCATGTATTCTTAGAATAATTCATCACTATATTTCTTTCCTCTACTAATTCAGGATTCATGCCATTCATGCCATAGCTCCTCCCACGTTGTTTTCATTGCCAATAGCATTTATTCCATAATCTAGAAGATCATCACCTATGTCTGGGTCAGGCATAAAATGTTCGATACATATGTTGTGAAGCATAACGCATGCACTTATTAATTTTACTGCCTTTTCTGGTGTGTAATGTAAGCACCTGAAGGGCATCTCAGTAGACCATTACACCTATCAATCAAAGGAGTGTGCTTTAGGTGTTGATTGAATTCGAATTGATGTGTACCTGGTTCTGGTTTACCATCAGAATGAAAATCCAGCTTCTCAGTGGATATCCAGAGTCACCTGAAATACAATTCTGAATAAAGTAACCAAAAAAAACACTTCGCACTGAAGATTTTCATAAATGGAGGGTTTATATCAGGTGGAACAGATACTTTCCACTCGATGCTGTTTAGCAAAACACGTGTTGTGGTTCTATAGACCCTCCTTTCCTGATATTCTTCAGTGCAAGTGTTTTTTCTTTACTCTAGTAATGGACTTTCATTGATTATAAGCTGCTTCTTTAATATATAATTTATATATACAGTTTACCCAGTAAGTAGAAAGATCTTCTTGTTCTCAAATAAAGATTACAAAGGGCATCTTGGCATCTAGATTGATTCCAAATGAATGAATCATGAGTTGCTCCTGGAAAACATGCATTCACGTCCATTATCCTGAAATTACTGCTGCATATCCTAAAAAAGTAAATACATATATATATAAAATGAACAATATCACATAGGATAGAAATTATTACCAGTTGTACACTCAATGAGTGGTATTTTTTTCTGTTAACATACAGATATTCTCCACTATCTCCAGAAGGGGGTAAAATGCCTACATTACGACAATCGATTACAGCAGGAAACCCAAATTTCCGAGTGAAACTGTAAAATATAAAAATGATCTTATGATGAAGAAGTTGAGCCTATGAAAATAGTATAGTGCCATTATACGAGACTTTCAATTAAAAATTTCAGTAAAAGTTCACTTCGCCTATCATTTTGTCTTGGAAAGGGATGTAGTGAATGACTTATATTTAGAGGTACTCAAAGGACTTATCAAATGATTCAGTTCCTATGTTAATGATAAAAAATAATATAAACACCTAATATCACTTCTGAGAAAAACAGTCTCACCTTTGTTTCCTTATATCCAAATCATGAAGTCTTCTAGGAGGAATGATAAACGGATTCATCTTTTCTATCAAATCACGAACCAATTCATTGTTTAAACGTTTAAATAACGAAATAAACGCATAAACATATCATCTGATAAATGGGTTTGACTAAATTGCTCATTACAATGCCTCTCGCTAAGTTCTTGTACAAACATTTTCAGCCACAATATTAATTATATTATTCATATTATCCCACAAAAGAACCTCCTAAGTTCATTTTAAACAATTCATAATATCTTAAATCTGAATGTTGTCTATGATCTGAATGGAATAACATTTGACAGTTGAGCAGCGATGTTTTCGAACGAACGAGTAGCTCATGTATTCGCTCTATTCGTTCCCCGAGAATAGCAATTTCCAGAAATCTACGCTCATGACGTCACGAACGTATTGGCGATTCAAGTCGATCTCCGAGCCACCTGGTGGCGAATTTTGAAGCGTCGTGTATGGGTAATGGAGTTTGTTTTGGTTTGAGATGGTATATTTCTTAACGCATTAACTGTTGTTTGTGAGGATTGAATGCTTAAAATGTATTTTTCTGCACTTCTTTCATATATTAGACTATTGAGGTTAATGATAAATTACTTCAAATGTCCAAATCAAAAGTGTTTTGTTGTGTTTATGGATGTAATAGTTTGGCCAACAGGGATAAAGTGTTCTGACATGGAATCTGGTTCCCAAAGTAGAGGAATGACAATTATGTTGTGCTGTGGTGAACCTATCAAACCCTATTTTTTTCCGAAGATCGTTTCTGAACGTAGTTTTTTTATTTTTGAGGCCTAATGTACTTTTCTTTCTATTTATTATTTTGTATAGCTCCATAATACGTCAATATTGCCCAAATGTATTTATTGCTCATTTGGTATAAATTTCACATTATATAATCTGAATCGCATTGTAGTGCTTTGAAAAACCTCACCCTTACCACCTTGTACCTACATAATTTTATTAAGGTATTATTTAAGACCTTCAGGATAAGTTAATGAAAGTTTCATGGAACGTCACACATATTATTATTATTATTATTATTATTTAATTTATACATTAATATATACATAAATAAAGAAACGAAACAGAGTATAAGACATTCAATGTCAAAGTACTTATGAGCCAATCAGAGGAAAACTGGTATAACTCACAAATTTCGAATTGTTGAGTTGATACTCATATTTTGGTATGTATTTCATTCCCTGAATGAATGGTATAAGTCGAAACAATTTTGTGACCGAGTTAGAGCCTGTTGATGTTTTACCTCTCAACGAAATGCCTTGATTTTTTGAATCCATTGAAAGGTAAAACCTTAAATTCCCAACAAATAACAAATGGAGTTATACCACTTTTCCTCTGAGCGGCTCTTATATCTCCAGTGATGTAAGTATGTGAGTAAGTACCTATGTAAACACTCGCATGTTGTATCATTAGCTGATACAATCCTATTTGACTGTATTCATTCAAATTGATATTATATATTCTTCTGAATCAAGATCAATTTGTTTAACAATAAAGCATATGTATGACAGTAAAAGAAGTGTTCTCAGGGGGGAAACGGCTTTATATTTGGTGCTCTTCTCATTTTTTTTATTTTTCCACAAGCGCTTGAGGAGGTCAGTCCTGAAACAAAAAACGCAAGGAAAAGCAAAATATCTAAAAATTATATTGTGTATATATTATTCTCAAATTGCAAGTCCTGATTCAGACATCAAATAAATTAAAATTATACAACCTTGTGCAATGTAGAAGTAGAGCTGATATATGTTTACATCTGCCTCCTAAACCAGCCTTACAAGAACAGCTAAAAGCTGATATTCTTGCAGACCTTTCATCCGATATAATTTTTCCTCTTATTTCGTGAGGATCTGTTGAGAGGGCTGAGGTTTGCAAACACAAACCGAACACTTCTAAGCATCGCTGACTTTTGCCCAAACTTCCACACATAATAATGTGACCGGCATTCAAGACCGCTTCTCCTAAAATATTTGATCTTTGGATAATGCATGATTACTTATAAATTTCAATGAACTCACCTTCTATCACGTTCCTACTATTTGGCGTTGCTTCCAAATATCGGAAATACTCACTAATGCTAATAAACACACTCTTTTCTCTTTCCATCTTAATTTTTCCTCGCAAATAACCTTATGTCAGACCTAATGTTTACAAATCTTACCCATACAGGCAAACACGTGGTGTAGAGGGCGCAGCCTACCCTTGAATCGCGAATACGTTCGACGAGCGAATGGTCTCGAGAATTGACCCCCAGGTCCGCAGACGTCATTAATCAGTTGTGAACAGATCACGAGCATAACCAAAATTTTGCGGTTTTAACCCAGCTTTGGAGTAGTTTTACGAACGGTTTCTCAATGTGGTGGAACATTTATTACTAGCGTGATTAGTTGCCAAAATTCGCCACCCTGTCGCTGGAATCGTCTTGGAAGTTCCCAATTTAGATCTCCGTTTAGGTTGAACCGAGTTTGTTAGATCTGAGATTAATGATTTCTAGATGAAATTGGGCCTTACTTGTGGAAAATGCAATTCAAACATCAATTTCATTAAACTGGCCAATAGTTCCATCATTGTTTAAACAATGGTTCCATTGAACACAGGCTACAATGCGGTACTATATTCTATGATAGTAGATCCAAATTCATATTAGGTTATGCCTCAGCATCTATTCGTTGAATCTCCCGCTTAAATTTCCCTCGAAATTTACAAACTTGTCCAATTAGAAACTAGAGTGCCATAATAACATTTCAGAAGTAAACGATCTTCATACTAGACCCATTTTAAATAGTGGAGCAATTTTAATTATTTTGTTATTTATATTGAATTAAACTACAAATATTCAAAATGTTCGAAGCAAGATTAGTGAGCTGTTCTGTATTCAAGAAGGTAATGGAAGCTATAAAAGAACTTCTCAATGAAGCATCGTTTGATTGTTCGGAATCAGGAATCCAACTACAGGCCATGGATACTTCCCATGTATCCCTGGTTTCCTTAATGTTGAAATCGGACGGTTTTGATAAATATAGATGCGATAGAAATATCACAATGGGAATGAATTTAGCCAGGTGAGTTATTTGGAGAATATCTACATTTAGTGTATGTCTTAGTTGATTGCTCTGGGTGCACTTATTTACTCAAATTAATGGGATTTATAGTTACTTTCTTTCTTATAGCTTGTCAAAGATTTTTAAATGTTCCAACAACGACGACACAGTTACCATCAAGGCCCAAGATGATGCAGACACAGTTACCTTCATGTTTGAATCGAAGAAACAAGAAAAAATTTCCGACTATGAAATGAAACTCATGAATCTAGATCAGGAACATTTGGGTATTCCCGAGACGGACTTTTCCTGCGTAATCAAGATGCCTTCTGTTGAGTTTGCCAGAATCTGCAGGGATCTCTCGCAGTTCGGTGAATCATTGGTAATTTCTTGCACAAAAGAGGGGGTAAGGTTCTCTACAAATGGTGATATTGGAAGCGCGAATATCAAAATTGCACAAACTAACAATTTTGAAAAGGAGGAAGAATCTGTTACCATCGATCTGCAAAATCCAGTCACTCTTACTTTCGCCTGCCAGTATTTAAATCATTTCACAAAGGCGACTCCTCTGTCCAACCAAGTTGTACTTTCCATGTCTGATAATGTTCCCCTAGTTGTAGAATATGTAATTCCTGATTTGGGGCACATTAGGTATTATCTAGCACCAAAAATTGAGGAGGATGATAATTAATTTAATGTCTTTGGACTATGAGGATTCTTTGTGTCTAAATTTTAGCGTTAAAAAGTATTTTTAAGTTATACTTCACAAATATTGAAGTGACAGACTCCTTTTATTTTTACACCTGTTATAATATGTTCAAATAAATACTACTTCCACAAAATATGTTTAATTCGGTACTTGCAAGTCTAATCTTCGAGTAGGAACGACCGAACGACCTCTCATTAGCTATTACCTGTCTCTCCAATCCTGGATGAAGATATCTTTTTTTCCCTGTCTGTCTTATGTAGAATTGATTAAATGGGTTCCAAAGTTATTTATTTCAATGCTATTTACCGCAGAAAGGATGCTCCGAAAAACAATGCTTTAGAACAAAAATTCAGCGAATAATAATCACTTGTGAATTATTGGTCTTGGCTCACTACAATACAGAAGTTTGGGTTCAGCAAGTCAACGCCCAAATAAAGTTTTATCCCTCTAAGAATATAATGAGTTCTTTAATTCATTATTTTTCTTGAGTGAGGCAGGTAACAGAAGGCAATCCATGAAAAGTCACCCTTTTTCGCATAAAATAATATACCATTATTTGCTGTATCAAAACTGATTCCTATTACAGCATTCATGTCATAATTATTATATCATGTGTCTTTTAAATTTTCATAACTCATCAATATAATACATTACTACAACCAATAATAATCCTCTTTATTGAATAAAGGTGGGCTTCTTGGCCCGAACTACTTTGGCGAAATTCTTGAAACTTGATTTGAAAGTCGAGTATCACTCTGGGACTAACCCGATTTTAAATGGTCAAAATTAAAAATTGACATTTGAATAAAATAATTCTCCAAAACTTATCCACGGATTCTTATGAAAATCGGAATCTGAGTTAATAATATTCTACTGCTCAATCTAAAAAGATATCGAAACATTCCGCATTTCTCGAGTTAGAACAATTCCTCTGAAACGAATTTATCCCAAAAACTTATAGGCCCATGTATCCAAAGATCAAACAATAGCTCACATTGTATAAATATTTAATCAGAACTCTAGAATTTATATACATCTACTACCTATTGACTGAATTAATATTTCTTGTTCCATTCTTCTACTTCTTCCCATTCTTTGCGGATTTGCTTTACAATTGGAGTAAGATACAACTTATCATCTTCATACTTAGTCCATTGGTCTTTGGGAAGAATAGTTTTCTGGAGGGACAATTGGGCGGCTCTGATTATACGGTAGTTTCTCTCATCGACGGTTTTGTCGTCCAACCTTTTAACAGCTTCCTTCACATCATCCCTCAATTCGTCCAAAAGATCATCTCTCATCAAACCGTATTTATTGAAGCCGGACAGATTGTACACGAATTTTTGTACAGCACTGCTCACAAAACGTCTTGGTATGTACGTAATCGACATTTTTGTTGAATTGCAACTCTTTACGTAATGGAAATTTATCGAATTTTCGACTTTCTATTAATGTCAATGTCACAATATCGAAATTAGACAGATGACATTGGTACACAGATTACAGAATTTTGGTTATGCTCGTGATCTGTTCACAACTGATTCATGACGTTTCGCTTAAATGAACTGGTTGAGACCGAAACGGATTGATATGCGAATAACCAAAGCAGAGCGGTTAAAAGTGTTAAAACCAATCCCTTTCGGTCTTAACCAATTAATTTAAGCAAAAACGGTTATTCGATCGCTTTAGGTCCGCAGACGTCATGATTCACTGATTCAGTTGTGAAAAGATCACGAGCATAACCAAAGTTTTGTGGTTTTAACGGTTTCAATTCGGTCGCTGGCGACAAGTGTGAAACGGTGCTCCGGTTTAGATTCAGTAGCGAATAGAAACCGTACAGCACGTAATACTCCCTCGAGTCCCTCGGCACGAATAGGTTTCTATCAGGTTTGGATTCGTGTGTAGGGAATACAGATCAACCGGGGCTTTCGCACAAATACGGTTTAGTTTCGGTTTTAACCATAAAGTAATAAATATTTACATAAGTTTTCTCTCTCGTTCTGTGGTTTTAACCTCAAACCGAGCAGATATCTTTCCCAAATATAGAAATATAAACAAAACACATGGAGGTAGGAGGAAGTGGAGGGAGCATGTGCTATATACTATATATTATATGTTCTGTAATATACACTCTTAATTCGAATTTACCATGGTAAATTCGAATTAAGTGTCCAATACAGGAGAATGGACAACATAATTTACCATGGTAAATTCGATTAAGGGTGCCCAATCCAGAAGAATGGACAATAGAACATACGCGCAAAAGCTTCTGACTTCACGTCAGTGCTTGAACCAATTTTTTTTTTCATGATTTTTTTAAAATTTCCTAGGGGTACGGTTGTTAAAATTTTTTTTTCGTCATTTTTTTCAAATTTTCTAGGGTTACGGTTCTTACAAAATTTTAAACACGTCTTTATGTTGATTTTCTACTACTAGTTACCAAGCACCAATTCGATCGAATATTTATTTTTTGAGTTATTAAGGAAATAATATTCCAGGTGGGTATAACTCGGAAACCGTTTGACCGATTATGCCCAAAAACTAACTCAACTCTCCCTTTCGGATACGCAACCTACCCTGAAAATTGCAAGTCCCTATCTCCTTTCGTAGTTAGGTTATGAAGGCTCTTGCAAAATTTCAGCAATTTCAAACGAATAGTTACTGATATATAGAATTTTTTTTTTTATTTTTAATAATTAATTAAGAATTTTCTACAAATGCTATCCTCACCAAATTTTGCAAACATTTTCGCGTTGGCATTCTACAACTAATAACCATGTTTGAATTCAATCGCTTCAGTATTTTTTGAGTAAATGAGGAACAAAAAACCCCCAAATTTCAGATGGCTATAACTCTCTAACCGTTTGGCCGATTATGCTCTTAATCAAACTGAAATGTCGCGTTCTGGTGCACATCCTAACCTGAAAACTTCAAGCCGCTGTCTCATTCCTTTCTCAAGTTATCGTGACAACAAAAATATCTTTCAATAATTTTTTTAAAATTTTCTAGCCATACGATTCGCACAAAATTTCACAAACGTGCTTATGTTAATATTCTACAACTACTCACCGAGTTTCAATTCGATCGGATTCATATTGGTTGAAAGCAAAATTATTACTCAGAAACCGCTGGGTCGATTATGCCCATTAACGAACTTGTCCGTCGTATTAGGATGCGCAACCTACCCTGAAAATTTCAAGTCGCTAGCTCTTTTCGTTCTCAAGTTATCGTGGCAACGGCCGGACGGACAGAATCAAATTTGACGTCGAATTCTTGGGGAGTCGAACCAAATCGTTTGAGACCATTTTCGTCAAAAAATTCGAAAGTTACAGACATTTGGGCAAAACTATAACGCGATGTTCCCCAGAACATACGCGCAAAAACGCACCCACACCTATTTTCACGAGCGACTAAATCCCAGGCTGCGTTCCACGATTTGATTGGTCCCATCTATGCGCAGATTTTATTGGATGGAAGTGTGGCGGTATTTTCAAAGACCGCGGTTTTACTCGCCTTTTAATCCTAGACAAGGAATATATGCTGTCGATCAGGGAAATTACTCGTACGTGTTTGTTGATTTAGTGATTAAAAAAACACAGTATATGGACATGCACTTGACTTACAACATTTAAGGCTTCCACAAATGGATAAATCAATAGTAGCATCTAAACTCACATTGAGAGTCCCACCATCAAGTGGGAGTGGTAGGACTGAAAACCATGTAGCCATTGAAACCTTAATCGAATATCGAAATGCAGCTAAAAGATTCCGATTTTAATTTTTTTTCTTCATTTTCAGGATTCTAGATTCATATCGTGATAAAATTAATGAGGAAAATTCAAATCGAGAAGATATAATATCAAGAAAAGATATTCAGAATATCAAAACATCATATCATATTAACATAGCAGAGGGAGTACTAGATAGAAGGTCCCCTTAAGCGCACGTTCGTTTTATGATAAAAAATATATTACATGGATATGTAAACTCAAAGATAGTAGTACATCCAATTTTATAATTCCAACAAATTTAATAAGCAAACAAGAAGGATCAATATACAAAAATCGATTGAATTGTAAACTATCTAAAAAAAGTCATAAATTTAGAAATCAAAACTGATCTACATTTGAAGTGAGCTGAGCATCATGAAACTGATCTCCAGTATATCTTGTCTCATTCAAGATTACAAACAGATAACGGGCTCACAATTTATGTTAAATTCTCCATCGCCTCAAAATATGGACATTTGGAATAATTGATAACACCATGCTTACGCGCAAAAATATAAAATGAATAAAATAACTACATTTAAATGATTCTTTATTTACAATAATTATTTAAAAGATCCCATATTAATCTTAACCCCCAAAATTTCCTCAAGAGATATTCATGCAATTGATTCAAATGATAAATGCAGCACGCTGAAGTTGTCTTATTTAATTGCTGATTTTACAGCATGATTTCAACCATTCATTCTTGTACTAACAAATATGGGAGTTTCCAAACAGTGCTTGTGTTTATAACAAAGTACCCCCTTTCTTTAAATAGAAAATGTCTTTTATGCCATTTTATAATATAATATTTCAAACTATAACAATGTCAAAAATTGGTATACTTCAAATGAATTCACTCGTCGTCAAATTTTCAGGAATTTATTCTACTTCAATAAGAGTATAAAGTTCATTGAAGCCTATCAAATAGCATAAAATAAAATGATAGGTTTTCCTTACTCTTTCTCGAAACAAAATGCAATATGAAGGAATAATTTACTTCTTGAATAATCTTACAACCAACTCCCTAAAATTTAACCATTTAAAAATCTACGGTATGCTTTTTGCATCCTCTGTATCACAACCAGTATTTTTTTCATCATCATGATTCAAATTCTTCAAACTGCTCTTTAACTGCTTCGTTTCACTGTCCATTTCTTTTTTGGAATAATCTAAATCTATGTTCTCAAAAATTTGATTCTCTCCAAAACTAACCCTTTTCGTATGTGTCTTTGCTTTAGGTTTAGTCTCAATATTTTCAGAGACACCAGAAGAGTTTTCTGCAAAGCAGTTATTAGTTTCAGTAATCTTTAAAAACGGATCATTATGACTGAAATTAGTACCAGATACTGATGTTGGCTCTGGCTTTTTGTTAGATTTATTCAACAGAAGATAGTTGAGTGGGACCAATCCGCTCTTGCCATTACTCAAAGCATAGGCCCAACCTGTATTTCTGAGCTTCATAGAATCTTGGATGTACATGGGTGCTATGACAACGTCATCGTTAGTAGCAACTGATATCTCTGCCGAGTTGGTTCCTGTAAAATCAAAGGCTGCTTTTGCTGAGACTCCTGGGGTTTTCCAACATGACATATCTGATTTATCTGGAACACAACACCGGCATTTGATTTGAAATCTAAAAATGTATAATTGAATGTGCTTCTAACGGAGCTGTTATCTAGTCTTTGTTGAATTTTTCCATCAATTTATCGAGTAAAAAATTCGATCACTGAATCAAAAAAGAATATTGTTAGCCATAATAAATCATTAGTGAGCAGTGTAAATACTAGTTAACTAGTTAATAACTTCGCAACTCTGCATATTTGCCATCTTTAATTGATCTAATGATTTGTATACATGGTTGCGACATCAGCTTATATCACATGAAATATATGACGATAATTGAATACATTTTTATAATATTAAAAATTGCTGCAATATTCTCTGACAGAATGAGACTAACTTTGCTTTACCCGAAATTGACCCCACATACTTTTATCATTATCTTGGAATATTTCCATATCCATTTTAAACCTGAAGAACTGGATAAGCCAAAAGTTAAAATGTCCTCATATGATCTTGTTTGTGGTGTTACTATTTTACAATCATCAAACTAATGATCTGTGCTCAAAAAAAAAACAATTAAAATAAATTTAGCAATTCCTAAACTTATACAAATAATCAACTAGTTATAATGGGGAGATGACAGATCTGTGGTGGATAAGCCAGGAAGGGCATCCCCTAAAAGTTTTAACAATTTCACAAGAGCATGAAAGGTCTGTCATAATCATTATGAAAAAAATTAATTCTATTCAGCCACTCACCTTCATATTTAGGTAAAAACTTGCTAATTATGTAAGGAGCAGATGCCAAAACACCCAAAAAGGCTATAGTGGGCCAACTTGATTGTGAGGAAGGCTCAGGACCATTAGGTATTCCACTAGATATACCTTGAGCTGCTTGATTCCATGCAGCCGAAGCTGAACTTCTGGGTTTTTGTCCCAGAATCTCCATAAGTTTTCTATAGACCCAGCTCAGGAATCTGAATACGCTCACTGAATACCAGATCTGGCTAAAAGTAGTCCTCAGTCTCCCAAAATTTTCAGCTACACTAAGAACTGCTCTAAATGAACTTGTCATGGCAAAAAAAGTGTTATCCAACATAGTCGCTATACTACCAAAGGCCCTAAAATCGAGAATGTGTCAAACTTCTATATACTGCTAGTTTTAATTTTTTTTCATAGTTGGAACTTCTCCACCACTGAATTTTTTTCACATTGCATCTCTTATAAGCACACACTATGTCCAATGGCATTTAAAGTTTGTGGAAATTATTTTTCGCAAAAATTATGGAATTACTGTCAACAAGTAATTGTACTCGAAAATAGAAGTTTTATTTTTATTTATTATCATATGGAAACAAAATAATTCATCAATGAATTGAGTACATAAGATGGTTATAGGAAGAACAACACTGTAGAAGAATTTAGAAAATCTGTATTGAGATCATTTGATTACAGACTCACTGATGTATTGAAATGAAAGGAAAAGAAATTGGTTCCAATTTTTTTTTTCGTGTTTTTTAAAATTTTCTAGTTTTTCTACTACTAGTTACCAAGCACCAATTCGATCGAATATTTATTTTTTGAGTTATTAAGGAAATAATATTCCAGGTGGGTATAACTCGGAAACCGTTAGACCGATTATGCCCAAAAACGAACTCAACTCTCCCTTTCAGATACGCAACCTACCCTGAAAATTGCAAGTCCCTATCTCATTTCGTTCGAGAGTTATCGAGGCAACGGTCACCCATCTACTGAACCCACACAAGAATGCTCGAATCTCCAACAATATTTAACCGATCGTATTAAAACTTGACACTTGGCAGTAGAATTAGGTTATGAAGGCTCTTGCAAAATTTCAGCAATTTCAAAGGAATAGTTACTGATATATAGGATTTTTTTTTTATTTTCAATGATTTATTAAAAATTTTCTACAAATGCTATCCTCACCAAATTTTGCAAACGTTTTCGCGTTGGCATTCTACAACTAAAAACCATGTCTGAATTCAATCGGTTCATTATTTTTCGAGTTAATGAGGAACAAAAAACCACCAAATTTCAGTAAATTTCAGATGGCTATAACTCTAAAACCGTTTGGCAGATTATGCTCATAAACAAACTGAAATGTCGCGTTCTGGTGCACATCCTAACCTGAAAACTTCAAGCCGCTATCTCATTCCGTTCTCAAGTTATCGTGACAACAAAAATATTTTTTAATTATTTTTTTTAAATTTTCTAGCCATACGATTCGCACAAAATTTCACAAACGTGCTTAGTTTCATATTCTACAACTACCCACCAAGTTTCAATTTGATCGGATTTATATTGGTTGAAAACAAAATTATTACTCGGAAACCACTGGGCCGATTATGCCCATTAACGAACTTATCCGTCGTATTGGGATGCGCCACCTACCCTGAAAATTTCAAGTCGCTAGCTCTTTTCGTTCTCAAGTTATCGTGGCAACGGCCGGACAGAATCAAATTTGACCTCGAATTCTTCATTGGGGAGTCGAACTTAATCGTTTGAGACCATTTTCGTCAAAAAATTCGAAAGTTACAGACATTTGGGCAAAACTATAACGCGATGTTCCCCAGAACATACGCGCAAATACGAATTCATCTAGTCTAGGTTTCTAAATCATTTTAGAATATCTAATTAACTGTTTCCAGTCAGAACCGAAAATAAAATTTGATCTTAATTTCTTTCTTCATATCCATTACTGCATTTCAGTACTGTTTACAGAACTCATGGGAAATCAACTGTTATGAATAAATCATACTCATTTAAATGTCTGTACTTGATGAAAATCCATTATAATCATAAATAATTATGGTACTTAAATTTATGATAATCATCTATCAAATGAAATATATTTCAATCACCTTACTATGCTTTCTACATTAGAAAATGTTTTTCTGGAACTCTCCTCAGCATACTGAATGAAACGTCTTTCTGCGTCATCATTGATGCCCCCATATACACCAGGCACCCCATACATGCCCAAACCATTATAACCCCCATAAGAATTGTACATTGAATGCATACCATATGATCCATATGAACTAGGCCCACCGTAACTACTTAAACTTCCATAACCTCCTAAGCCCCCATAGCTTCCATAGGTAGACCCACCATATCCTTAAATGAAACAATTCAACTTCACAATGTTTCTGACAAAAATTCATAATTCTGTAAGTTTTATATTTTGAGAAAATCAAAATGGTTTATTTACAACCAGCACTGTACTCAATTTTGGGAGTATTGGAATTTCCAAGCAGATACCAGCTAGCTAGAGAACTTTTGATATTTTTCAATGAAACTTGACCTTTAGAATCACTTACCTGAGTAAGGCATTAAGCCAGATGGTCTATAATTATTGTCCGGCCGCGGAGGCAGTTGAGGAAGCGACCTACCATTTGTGAAAGAACGGACATTTTGGCCACTTTGCCTCAGTGTCGAAGCATTTTGTAAAACATTATTTTCCCAGGCTCTGTTAGACGTCATATTACTAACATTTCGGTTGAATCAACTATGAAAATCCCATAAAAATAAATGTAAAGTAATAGCATACAATTAATAAGTTTTCGTTGAATTGAAGTATTTTTACATTTTAATGAATTAAACTCAAAATAATGAATTTGCTTATTACAAAATTTCAATCTACTAATGATAATGGCATCTTGATTCTTGACAGATGAATATAAAATATAAACACTTCAAAACGTCATTCCTATAACCGTTATAATTTCACAACTTGTCATCGATAACAGCTATTTAATTGTGTAACCCTAACCTCAAACAAATGTTCATAAAATTTAAAATTAATCAATTTTAGCTTTCTGTGAATGGTATCATTAAACAACAGATAAATAATTCTACTAATCAAATGAATATTCGCTCGTTCATTACTTTCAGAACTGTACTGTATTATATATTTGAGAGAATTGAGAAAAATATAAAGCAAACGAGTTGTAGAATATGATCTAATATCTCGCATGAACATAATGTTTTTATTATTTATCTGGGTCTGGGACTCAAAGTACTGACAAGGTTGGCAACCAAGGAAAACATAAAAAATAATAATCACAAATAGTTTTTGTTTCAATATATTCAGCAAGGCCTCTGAACCTGAATGTGAAATTTACAAGATGGCATTGTCTGTATTTCAGCAGTTACTATACTATCAATTCCTAAATTTGCCAAGCATCCCCTCAACACCCCACATGTAAAGGTTACATATCTTGGTGCTAAATCTAAATACTGTTTTCCACTTGATAATTTAGTCAAAAATCGAAAAGCATTATCCTGCAGAACATACACGCCTAAATGATTAGTTCTCAGATTATCAATTTGTTTCTTGTAAATAGCAGACCATAGGTCAGTGCAAATAAACTTCATGGTATCCAACTCATCCTTAAATCGGGGCATTTCTCTTGTGAGTCTGAAATCACGATGAAATTGATACAAATGTAAATGTATAAATACTGCATTGTACCTTTCTATTATTCGAAAACCAGTAAAGAATCCAATATATTCTAAATTGGATAAATCCTCGTCCTGAAAGGGAAAATGTAGTGAAATTCAATTAGCTAAATGTCCTAAGTACCTTTGCATCCGTTTTTCCTGAATTCTCAGATGATTTATCATTAGTCTGAACGACATAATCTACTATTGTGGAATGTAGTAATTCAAAAATTGTCTCCTCAGACATCAAACCGGAATTACAAAGAAATTCTGTATTTATAATTTATATTATTATTATTAAAGAGCTGATTAGTTCTGTCAGTTTGCTCACAGAAGTAGATCACAGAAACTCACCAAGCATAGCATAGAATAATATAGAATCGCGGGTAGAGTCTACTTGAATTTAAGCGAACTTGCTGTTTCAAGCAAATTTCTCTCTTGCATAAACGCTTCTTGCTTCTTTGTGATGTAACATATAGTTTTCCAATCAATAAATTCATCGAGATATTAATTGATAGCTCGAAAATAAATTAATTCTATGATTATATACACCTAACAAATATCACTAGCAACGTCACCATAACGTCACATAAATCACCGTTCCACGTGGAGCATAACTGGCTAATTTTGACGTAGTCGAAGTCGATGTTGATGAACTGCAAGGTAGCAAGGTAATTGCAGGCGAGTTGGTAGCGTAGAGAAAGTACACTAGTCCTTAGTTTCAAAGAATCTTATCTTTTATTATACGTGTCGACTTTAATAAATAACAAGCGCCAAAAAATGCACAAGTTTTTAGAATTCGCTATTTTCCTCGCTTGTTTTACCCTAGCCTTCAGTGAAACATGTAAAAATCCCGTAATTACATCAAGTTCATTCACAACACAAGATTCTACATATTTAACTAATATAGCATTCATCGGAGTTTTTGATGTGAAATGTGAGTCTGATGGGATTTTGAAGAACCTGTACGCAGAAGTTAATGGAAATATTTCCCCAGTATCAGCTGTGGACAAGAACAAATTCCAGGTAAATTACATATAGGATATAGGGCTTCAGAAATTTTTTAATTAGGTACCTCTGATGTTTTAAGCATACACATTTTTTATTCAGGATATTAAGTGAAAGTGTTACCAATTCCAATATAATTGATAATTTACCGTTTTGCATAAGTTTTCTCATTTCTGATCTATTTTTAAATGTTGCATTTTATTGATTCCTTCAGTAAAATACTTTGTGTTGATATTGGCTCAAATATGTATATCTTCTTTACAGGTCAGCTGGACTGAAGATACCAAAAAAGCTTCTTCTGGTGATAAGCTGGTTAGGATTTACCAAGAAGATGATGTTGCTACTTTGAGAAAAGCTCAAAGGGCTGGAGAGGACATCACCACAGTGCATTCTTTAGGTTCGATTGTAGTCAACCATCCTGGTGCTTATAGTGGACCTTTTGTTAATGGAGAATTCTTAGCTGTTGTGGTGGCTTCAGTCACTGCCTATTATGCAATTATTTCTAGATTGCAGATAACATCTTAGAGTGAAATATTTATTTTTGCGATTTTGTGGAAAGTAATATTTATATATGAAATATTTGTTGAATACATTTTTTTTCTAACTTGATGGTTTCTTCTTTGTTAGTTCAAACATTCCTTAAAGGTCTCATACAACTTGAATATCTAGTATATAAGAAAAACCACTACATACAGTAGATATATGTTATTGATGTGAACAGGTGTTCCACGATATATCATTGAAGTCTTAACTTTTACAAATTGTGTGCTATTATACTGATCAAAGAGATTGAAAATAAATATTAATAAGTTCAAAGTTGATATTAATTCAACAAAAACATGAGAAAGGACCTGGACTCACTTGGTATACTAGATTGATCCTATGGCATCTCTGAATAGTCATCATGTCCACAATTTTGTAATATTTTTCTGTAGATCGCAAGTTACCCAAAAAATTTAAGTTTTACACAATTTACTTTGGTTACAAACCAAGCCAAATATTCAGGTAATTCACTGAAAAATGTTCATACTATCATGTTAATTTAAAGGAAGATGCTCACATCGTAGCAAAGATTTTTATTGAATATTTTGGTTTGACTCATTTTTTCTTCAACTTCAAATTTTATGAAATTTTTACATTTTACTTCTGAAAAATTTGCCTGAATTACTTCAATCTTCCTCATCTTAAAAGGTATGTTCACAGCCAAAATCTAAGAAGGAAACTAAGAGGAAGTTTGAGTGACATTCTTCTAAACTGTTATCAAGCAATGGTATATTTTAATAAGTTTTATATCCATTAGAAACACGATTCAGCTTTAAACACACATATTATAAAGAAAAGTATTAATAAAAAGGTTTAGATATTATATGCAAGAGTTGTTCTAAGTTTTTAATGAGAGTAACTACATATGGAAACTTTTCTGTCCAATAACAACCTCCCGAAAAGATTTCGATTCGATGACTCATTTTTTCTACAGTTTTGGTATTTCAGAACCTTCCACATATATTTCAAACACCTAACGTTCCGGCCCATATTCATCAATTTAATGTCGACTTAGTTGCTTTATAATATAATGAATATATCTGGAAGAAAAATATAAATAATACTATTTTCAACACCCTCATCAATCTATACCAATATTTTATATGTACATATTTTACTTCTAAATATATTCATACAAGTGAAAATTCCTTCGAATGGTAAGGCGATGTTCTGTATTCCTTTTAAAATCTGCTGATTTCGTTAGTTTCAAACCATTATTAGAATTCAACGATTCATTACATATTTTTTCTCTAATGGTATTAAAAAAATAGCTACAACTACAATGAAATGAATAATTCAGGTGCATTCAAATATAGAGGCAGAAATGCACGTGACAGTGTTTCAGTGTAGGATATGTTAAATTAACAATAAATTTTGCGCTTGCCTGATACCTAATGACATATTTTTCGAACTTATTTTATTAATATCGAAAAACTAAAGGGCGGAATATTTATTTCCTAATCTAGAATATGCATGTCACTAACAAATTTATCTTCCTTTAGATCAAGGTAATTTGTTACCTCGCAACTTGTTCATGAAACCAGAAAATGGATGTTATTTAAGGAATGACCCAATAAAAGATAAGATATTATAAATACTTCAACTGTTTATTTGACGGGGGTTACTTCAATATCTTCAATGATTTCATTTGATACTCAACTTTCAAAAAACAGGATTGAAAAAAGTATATATCTGGATGTTGAAATAAAAATTAATTAAATTACGGTCTAAGAAGGCTATTTAATGAAGAAACACCATTTATACAGGTGCCTTGTGAACAAGGTTGTACCAATGTCCACATTCACATCTCTTGGGTTGACCTTTATATAACCACATCCAGTTAACGAATGAAGCTTCTTCCTCACATATGCATCCAACGATCCTTGCATCAAAGGCAGAAGGTATCTCAGTTGGACGCTCTCTTGTGCCTGGACCTTGTTTAATGACCCTAATATCAAATGGATTCGAGTTTCCAGCAGCTTTAGCCAATAATTCTCGTTTTTCTAACCCAGTGGCATGCTCAAGGGGGTCACCAAAGCCAACTAAATATGGAAAATAAATTGCGATGAATTTTTTTATAATTTGAATTCTCAAAAGGAATTTTTGAAAATTACGTAATTTTTGGAAGGTTAACTGGACTTGGCTCACCTTTATTAGAGGCGTAGGCTCTGAAAATGTTATTTGTAACATTGCGCCTGGCGGCGATAACTGCAAGTCTACTACACAACGAGGCCATTCTTAATAATTATTGAAGTTTTCCAGATAAAATTGAAGGAATAAAACTCACAAAACGCGTTCAATTATTTTTCATCGACTTCTTAGTTCAGTTTTTTCCCGTATGTCATATCATATAGTTTCCATCCATAGACCTGAAATATACCTACCACAGAATAATATAAATAAACTAATAATACTTTTATTAAGCGGCCCATACACGCTCAATATTATCTTTGATATTATCACATATTATTGTGCAATGTGAATTGCACAATATATTGACGGTGGCCCCAATATGTTGGTTGGTGCAAAAGATTGTATCATATGGAGGCGATATTGGTGTTGTGCAATATAATGCGCAACCTTGCAATATCGCCCACACAGGATCAATTATATTGCACAAGCAAAATATTGTACAATATTATTCAGCGTATGTATGGCACGAGGCACGAGCATGGGCTGCATTAGATTAGATGCATACTAAAGAAGGGAGAGGACGTGCTATGGGCCTTTATGAAACAATTTCTGACACATACAATGACGGCCAGTCTTAAGGCCGGTCCATACGCTACGTTTTGCACAACCTTTTGTCTGCGCAGTCTCAAGACGGAATGAAAACGTAGCAATTTTTAGTGCGTCCACACGATGCAGAGATTTTTTTTTTTCACTCACACTATATTGGGTTCGACCTCTTTGGTCATGCACCCAGTCACTTCGTAGAAATTTTTATATTACTTTAATACCACAATACCACATTCATACCAGACAATCACACCTCCACCACATCCATGCCCTGAGCGGGATTCGAACCCGTGACCCCGGCACCACAGTAGGTCCTTATCCCCACTGCACCACCTGGGCCGGCGATGCAGAGATATCTGTATATTTCGCACAGTTTTGGCGATATCGTCATGGTGGACGTACTACTCTTGTCAATTTTGGCATGCTGTTATCACAGTTACCGTCTATATGCAGCGACAAATCCGTGCAGATCTCGGATATCTATGCTGTCTAGCTCAGTTTTCGCTGGAACTGCAACGTCTCCGCGACGTTTTCAAAACTGCGCAATTTTGCTGTCTACACGCAATGTTTTACCTGCAACGTGTTGAACTGCGCAGGTAAAAGGTTCTGCAAAACGTAGCGTAGGCTTGACTCTAAGAACGAGCTCTCCTATTGGTTGTGCCGATAGGTATAGCCAATAGGAGAGCTCGTTCCACTCGTTCTTAGGTTGGAGTCAAGTTACAAGAGCTAAGTGCTAAGAGCTAAATTCTCTCTGCATAACCCCAGCATAAGAACGAGCTCTCCTATTGGCTATACTGATCGGTACAACCAATAGGAGAGCTCTTTATTAGAGTCAAGTTACAAGAGCTAAGTGCTAAGAGCTAATTTCTCTCTGCATAAACCCGGCATAATAACCATAGATTGGTGACTTGAATTAGAACCCAATCATATTGAAAAATGTACAAATCGCATATAACATAAGGACGTCATCACTCAAAAATAGAATCATAACGAAGGAATTTGTCTCTGGGTACATTTAACCAATCACCTATTGTAAACGTTAAAAATTCGTGGTCAAGTAGGCTATGGAATGATGAACTTCTGCGTCTGAATCAGACGCAGAATATAGAAGTTCATAATTCCATAGCCTACTTGACCACGAATTTTTTTGAACGCACGTTACTTAAATATACTCAAAATGCTCGACCTTGTGGGAAAGTTTCGGACATTTTTCCAGGATATTTGTCCTTTACTTAAAAACTCGAGAATTTCACATCACTAGCTTTAAGTATTGCTTTGAGCACATGAGTTTGCTGCCTACATTACAATGTAGCAAATATTTGCTATAAAATCTGTTTGCTAAACACTGAAAAATTAGAAGCAAAGCATCTTTGCTCATTTTATAGTAAATATATTTACTGTTTCATTACACGTGGTGAATATTTGGCGCAAAAATTTTTAGGGCAAATAATATCAAAGTAACATTATCTTTGCTGCCAGTCAGAAGTCATTTGATGATGAAAGTAGGAACGAACGTTTTGTGTATTTTTATAGTGTCGGCGACAATACTCGTAAATAATTAGTTTTTGTTGACTATGTCTGATTCAGAGAAAGAAAATACATTGATGATTTGTCTTTTTGGTGCCGCTCAATGCTTTATCGAAAATGGCGAGAATGAAACGCATCGTCGCGTGCGTAATATTTGGGTGCGGGAATGGGTTAAAAGTCGTAATAAGCTGGGTTGTTGTACTCAACTACTACGAGAGCTAGAATATGAGGTGCCACAACTGTACAAAAACTTTCTTCGCATGAATAGGCCTTTAATCCACCAACCTTTTTCCATTTTAATAATATTAGGTTATGTTGACACGAGATTTTGAACCTTATTGCAGCACAAGCTCTAAATACATTTAATTTATGAATGGTAATACAAAATAAAACTAACTAATTAGAATTAAATTCAAAGAATACACTACTTGAAAAACTGAACAATTTTTAACTGAAAAAAATCCTCCAATCGCAAATACAAACAGCTACGTTGGACTTCGTCGACTTTCTCAACACTAATGATGATCACGTGACCACGTCTAATATTTACGTATTTGGTATGAGCAAAGAAAATTATCCATCAAATCTTGCTCCGTGTCGTATTGCATTGCATGAATATGATAATTCCTGCATACAGTATATAATAATTGAAATTTGTTCCGATCTCATTATGGCAAGTTTGTCGACGCAATATAAAAGCTGTGATAGAAGTATAAATGCAAAAGTGCTTTTAGTTTACTTTAAGTTGATCGTACAAGTCCTTGAAAATAGTATTGCACTTAAATTGCAGTATGGAATAATCATATTCATGCAATGCAATGCGTTGCATCAATATTGCCTAGTGTAAAAGCCGCTTTACACTAGGCATTATTTGATTCTCAACCAAAAAGAAGAATGTGAAAAAATAAGAACTCTTCACCTAATATTCAAAGCGGACGACGAAATAGTCCAATATACGTGCTTAAATATTCAAAGAAAATAATTTCTGATCATAATAAATTACTTTTTGATATATTGACTTTTTAGCCGAGTCCAAAAAAAATGGTATAATAATTTTCATAGAAGTTTAGTCTATCGAAAAGCATGGATTCTAAAGGCATTTAACCTCAATTCAATATATTATATGTTCTGTGCTCAATTCTGTCTTTTTTAATCTGTGGCCTTCCTTTGATGCATAGTCAAGGTAAGAAAAGTGAAAAATTAGAAATTAGTGCATGAATTAAATGAATTGATAGAAAATATTTGAGGTAATGGCAATGCAAATGTATGGTTTCGTTATTCTCCAGATAATCTATTTCTGATGATTGCAAGATTTGTTGAATTAAGAAGATTGATATTGTTGTTCTATCGTAGAGGTTATGTTCTGTTTTTTCGTATGTTGGTGATTTGGTTTTAATAATTCATTTCCATTTCAGATGGCTAGTAAAATAATCAAAGCCGGCGGGGCTGAACCTGATCAATTTGAGTCCCAAGTATCCCAAGCTTTGTTGGAATTGGAGCAGAGCTCTGACTTGAAAGCTCAACTCAGGGAGCTCCATATAACCAAAGCTAAAGAAATCGACTGCAATAACAAAAAGGTAAGTTCATGATAATGTTTTTGGTATACCCATTATTTTATCAGATTTGCCATTTCAACATGATGCTTTTACTTAGGACACCCATGAAGTTCCATGACTTGAATTTATACTCTGATTATTCTATTATGTACTCAGTATAGATTATCTGTTGTAATCTTGCATTAATTATATACTTCATTTCAGTCGATCATCATCTATGTGCCCATGCCTAAGCTAAGACAATTCCAAAAATTGCAGTCAGACTTAGTCAGGGAACTTGAAAAAAAGTTCAGTGGTAAACATGTTGTATTTGTTGGTGAACGTAAGATATTACCTAAGCCTACGCGCAAAACTAGGACAAAGAGCAAGCAAAAGCGTCCGAGATCCCGTACTCTGACTGCTGTGTATGATGCTATTTTGGAAGACTTGGTGTATCCTGCAGAAATTGTTGGCAAGAGAATGAGGGTTAAGTTAGATGGTTCACAACTCATCAAAGTTCATTTGGATAAGAACCAACAGACTAATATTGAACACAAAGTAAGTAGGATTGAATTTAAATTATTATTGATAGGCCCACCTCCAAGTTTAATCTTTGTTTTATGTAATTAATTCTCAAATTGTTTTGCAGGTTGACACATTTTCCTCAATCTACAAGAAATTGACTGGTAGGGAGGTGATGTTTCAATTCCCTGAATCATATTTGTAGTTTGATTTATAAAATATAATAAACATTAAAAAAAAGTGAATTTTCTGGTTTTCATCCTTTCGTAGTTGAATTTATCGAGTAACAAAAACAGAGTGGTTAAGACCAATCCCTTTCTATCATGACCAATTGGTTATGATTGAAAAGGATTAGGATTAACCACTCCCTTTTGTTTACTCGCCAAATTAGACTTGTGTACATTTGTGAATTACAGTATATATTCTTTACTGAAACCTATCATTGTTGGTTTTCGTAATCCATTTATTTTATGTTTTGCTGGCCATCTTGGAATTATATATATCGGTTGTGAAAAATATAAATTGCTAGGTAAATGGGAATTTTTCACATCATATCATAGCTTTGCTTGGTGTTCTATTCCTTGATAAACCTGTTTCGAGCAACAGATAAAGAGTAGACTGTTTTGAACAGTTCCTTTTGCGTTAAAATGTGCTGTTAGCTTATGAACACATTAAATTAAAAAAATAAGGATTCAAGTTTTTAATCTTCACAAATTTATTTATCGAAAAAGACAACTGTTTCTTCACACTGGCTTCTTCAGGTTCTACATTTAAACTGATTCCATATTAGGATTGAGAAACACTGAAAAAATTTTAAAAGTAGGTACTCTAGAGACTAAAAAGATAATTATGTGGAAGTAATAAACATAAATTGGGGATTTCTGCTGCCACTTCTTAACTATTTGAAGATATTCATCAGTAATGGTTATCGGTCAACATCAACATCCGTTATTTAATTTAAAAGATCCTTCTGTAAGTCTTAGAACTAGGTAATTGATCTAAACATGGATTATTTCATAGTTGTGATTGAAATGATGTCCTGATTCTTTTAAATGGTTTTGCATATACATACTGTTGAATGTGAGATATTAGATAAAAGGATATATAACTATGTTCATATGTAATCCTATTCACGAACGATCTACCGATTTGTCCTACATATAAACCAACTCAAAAAATATAGATCCAATCGACTTGAAACTTGGTAATTAGTGGCAGAATGCCGACGCGCAATTTTTTGCGGTGGTTCGCGGGGGTCTGCCAGATTTTCCGCAAAAGAAAAGTCCAAGCCGCCATTTTGCAATCGAGCAACAGATTCCAGCTCGATCGGATTTGTATTTTAGCAATAATATATTGTTTCTGAATCATGTTACTCATCAGGAGGGTGTGTGAGGATTGAATAGAAATTGCGCGCAAAAACTCCAGATTTGAAGTCCGTGCTTTTCTCGAATTTTTGAAAATTAAGCTTTGTAATCAGTGGTCCCGACCGAAAGTTCGGTTTCGGCCAAGAAATCTAGTTTCGGCTAAAAAATGATAGTCAAAGTTTCGGCCGTAAAAGGCGAAAATTCATGAGAAGATGACAGTGGCGGCTGGTGATAATTTTGTTCAGGGGGCTGCTGATTCAAGAATACCAAAAAAGTATATATACTCGAATAGATACATACAAAAGCCTACTCCTTAAAATAAAACTCCATCAGAGACATGTCTCTGACTCCATCCTTCTGTTTTTGTCGCAGATGAACTTCTCGATCACCTTTTCGTTGAAGTCAGAAATGTCTTCAACTACATTTTCTTCGGTGGACAACATTGCGAGCGCCGTCAGTCTTTCTTCCGACATTGTATTCCTTAGAAACGTCTTGATCAATTTTAAATTAGAGAAACATCTTCCAGTTTCTGCGGTTGTAATTGGCATCGTTATTAAAATAACCAAAATTGTACATGTTTCACAAAACGTTGAATCCAAACCATATGACACTATTAAATTTAAGGGCTTTTCGGAAAGTGTGATCGGGTTAACTCGATCATTCCGTTCACCAATCAGCGCGTTCCATTCTAATCTATGGAACGCGTTGATTGGTGGACGGACTGATCGAGTTAACTCGATCACACTTTCCGAAAAGCCCTTTAGTGTAACCGGTCAAGTTCTCGTTTCTTTTGTTATTTCTAACCGCGTGTAAAATATTGACAATTCCAATTTCAGGGCTTATTTGTCAATTTTCTCTTCGAAACAAATTTGCACCATAGAGATGATTTTTGGCGCTCTAGTTCCTCGGAACTGAGTGCTTATCAATTTGCCCAAATGTCTGTAATTTTCGAATTTTTCGATGAAAATGGTCTTAAACGATTTGGTTCGACTCACTGATCAAGAATCCGTGGTCGAAATTCATTTTGTCCGGCCGGCCGTAGGCACGATAAATCTCGAACGGAATGAGCTAGACAGTTGAAATTTTCAGAGTAGGTTTGGGAGATAAATAACCCGGCTAAGTTAGTTATTGGTCAAAATCGGACAGATGGTTTCGGAGTAACAAAAACAAAATTTTTTTTTACATAACAAATTCCAAATTACATTTTTTTCAATAAGCAGTTTTACCATAAGAATCCAATTAAATCATTTTTAACTCTAACAAGCTAATACTTTCGGAGATTTGATTTTTCAATAATAAATCGTATTTCTACGTTTTCACAGAATGATTATTATTATTCTATGTATGAATTGTCATAATGTCAACTCAGTTTCCTGAGCAATCAAAGAATTATGAGAATAAAGTGTATTCCGAAATGTGAGCGAAGTGACAAAAATCTCAGTTGTTTGTTCCGAAATTAGTTGTTCTCAGAAAAGTCTTACATTTCGGAACGGAACATGAAGTAAAAGAGATCTGAGAGATTTTCATCATGCTCAGTTCTCTCACTTAATGACGGGACTGACGGAAGGGAATATTATAACTTCAAAAATATAAAATATTATATTGCTGTTGAAATACTCGTATTTTGGCGATGCAACGGGGACCTCACCCAAAAATGTTTGAAAATATTATATTACTTCTCTTCTTTCATACATGATTTATAGAATATCTACTAATTCTAGGTACTTTAAACCTGTTTTGTGCAATTGTCATACGAAACTTGTTTTTTTGGCGCTCTATATAGTTCCTCGGAACAGAGGGCTTATCAATTTGCCCAAATGTCTGTAATTTTCGAAGTTTTGGTTGAAAATGGTCTCGAAAGAAATTGTAGAATCATGACCTTTATACGCATGTGAAATTTGTATTGACCAGGTTACCGCAAAGTGTAAAAAAAAAAATTGAAAATTTTAAAAAAGTTTTTCTACAATAACTCTCGAACGGAATGTCGAGCTGGGTAGTTGAAATTTTCAGAGTAGGTTAGGGAGATGAATATCTCGGTTAAGTTCGTTATTGGGCAAAATAGGCCAGATGGTTTCGGAGTAACGAAAAAAAATTGGTTCAAGCACTGACGTGAAGTCAGAAGCTTTTGCGCGTATGTTCTATTTTGTCCATTATTCTGTATTGGACACCCTTAATCGAATTTACCATGGTAAATTATGTTGTCCATTCTCCTGTATTGGACACTCTTAATTAAAATTTACCATGGTAAATTCGAATTAAGTGTCCAATACAGGACAATGGACGACATAATCGCAACCATGGTAAATTCGATTAAGGGTGTCCAACAGAAGAATGGACAATAGAACATACGCGCAAAAGCTTCTGACTTCACGTCAGTGCTTGAACCAATTTTTTTTCGTGATTTTTTTTAAATTTTCTGGAGGCGCGGTTCTTAAAATTTTTTTTTTCGTCATTTTTTTCAAATTTTCTAGGAGTACGGTTCTTACAGAATTTTAAACACGTCTTTGTGTTGATTTTCTACTACTAGTTACCAAGCTTCAATTCAATCGAATATTTATTTTTTGAGTTATCAAGGAAACAATATTCCAGGTGGATATAACTCGAAAACCGTTAAACCGATTATGCCCAAAAACGAACTCAACTCTCCCTTTCGGATACGCAACCTACCCTGAAAATTGCAAGTCCCTATCTCCTTTGGTTCGAAAGTTATCGAGGCAACGGTCACCCATCTACTGAACTCATCACAAGAATGCTCGAATCTCCAACAATATTCAACCGATCGTGTTAAAACTTGAAACTTGGCAGTAGAGTTAGGTAATGAACGCTCTTGCAAAATTTCAGCAATTTCAAACGTATAGTTTCTGATATATAGAATTTTTTTTTTTATTTTCAATGATTTATTAAAAATTTTCTACAAATGCTATCCTCACCAAATTTCGCAAACATTTTTGCGTTGGCATTCTTCAACTAATAGCCATGTTTGAATTCAATCGGTTCATTATTTTTCGAGTTAATGAGGAACAAAAAACCACCAAATTTCAGATGGCTATATCTCTGAAACCGTTTGGTCGATTATGCTCATAAACAAACTCAAATGTGGCATTCATATGCACAACATAACCTGAAATTTTCAAGCCGCTATCTCTTTCCGTTCTCAGGTTATCGTGACAAAAAAAATATTTTTTAATAATTTTTTTTAAATTTTCTAGCCATACGATTCACCCAAAATTTCACAAACGTGCTAAGGTTCATATTCTACAACTACTCACCAAGTTTCAATTTGATCGGATTTATATTGGTTGAAAACAAAATTATTACTCGGAAACCACTTGGCCGATTATGCCCATTAACGAACTTGTCCGTCGTATTGCGATGCGCCACCCACCCTGAAAATTTCAAGTCGCTAGCTCTTTTCGTTCTCAAATTATCGTGGCAACGGACGGCCGTACGGCCGGACGGCCATACGGCGGGACGGACAGAATCAAATTTGACCTCGAATTCTTCATCGGGGAGTCCAACTAAATCGTTTGAGACCAATTTCGTCAAAAAATTCGAAAGTTACAGACATTTGGGCAAAACTATAACGCGATGTTCCCCAGAACATACGCGCAAAAATATTTTTTTTCGAGGAACAAATTTCAAATTAAATTTCTATTTTAGATGCAGTTTCACCATAAAAATCCATTGATATCATTTTTAACTCCAACAAGCTAATACTTTCGGAGATATATGATTCTTCTAAATTTCAATAATGAATCGTACGTACTTCTATGTTTTCACAGAATGCTATAATTATTCTATCCAAGCTTTATTATATGATCTGTGTTCATACTCGTACATTTCATCCTGTTCTATAAGAAAGAGTCAAATTCATTTCAGCTATTTTAATTTGATTTCTTCCATGGTGCAGTTCTCATTCTCAGATTGGTCATTTAATCTTGATAAATAAACTATTATTTGAATTTAATTTCCTTTATGATGCAGTTCTTTCATAAGAATACATTGATATAATTCCCAACTCTGAGAAACCAATACTTCCGGAGATATAAAATTTGTCTGTTTGAACTAGAGCGCCAGAAAGCTCCTGTCCGCAGGGTTAACGGAATATCTATATTTGTATTTCATAATACTCGAAGGGATCATTCGATAGTATTCTTGTTGACACCAAGGATTTAAGTGTAATATTGTATATTTACTCTTTACGATAGGTTTGTTCCAAATCAAGAGATTATCGTACAATGCAGCGTCATATGATTCGGAGCAGTAGGTAGAAAAGTCACATTTTTTATACTGCTCCGAATCCTGACGATGCATTCTCCGATAATTTCTTGATTTGGTACAAACCTAATGAAACACCTGAAGATTGAAGTAGAATCAAGAATGTTTTTGTTCCAGTGAAAAATCGGTCTGTAACATATCCTTGGTATATTGCAATGAGACCAAATTAACGTTAAAAGTAACGTAGATAATATCTACGTTACATTTCATTCATAGGGGTAGAGATGTTTCAGAAACATCTACGAGATCGCTAATGTCCAAGGACATTTTATGCTTCAGTGGAAACATATCTCAGAAAACGTCTCAGTAACATATCAGCATAAAGTCCTTGGACATTAGCGATCTCGTAGATGTTTCTGAAACATCTCTACCCCTATGAATGAAATGTTTCATGTTACACGTGAAATGTTTCAGCTATATTACTGAGATGCATCAATGTTTACTGGGTTGTGATGCAACGTAAACAAAAACTATATTCCTGTATTCAAAAGTTTTTTTTTTTATTTTTATTCCTGTAATTATCAATCGTTGCACACTACCTTGGGCGTACAAACACAGCCCACTATAGAGATAGCCTGGAACACAGTCTGACAACGCCGCAATTAATCGTCTCTTAGAGGCATACTCCTTCAATGCGGTAGCGCTGGATTTTGATGAAATTTCGACTATTTAATCATTTTTCAAATGATTTACTGTCGAAAAATGATAAAGACTACATACAATAAGATCTTATTTATGATGAATATTTAAAACAATGTAATTACGAGATGAAGTGTTGAGATTTTGGACACTTTGGGATTAAAAAAAAAAACTAGAAGAGAGCACGGATATTCAACTTCAGATTCGTTATCTACAACCCGAAATTAGCAAGTGAGTAAATTTTCAGGACGATAAGACAGTTATGGGATGTTCTAGACAATTACCAAAAAATTATAAACTTGAATGAAATTCTCAAAATAAAAATATATTCACAAACATAACTATTATATTATAAGACTATAATAAGGTAGGCTAATGAAAATTGTGATAATCAACTTAGAGATTGTCTTGTTTTGGTTCTTACTATAAATGGTAAGTTTCTGCTATCTACAAATGTTTCTGTTTATTCTCCATTCGGTGGACAATAACATTGTAATTCGTATTTTCTACAAAAATTTTCAAAAGTTAATTTGCGAAAACAGAACAAGGTGAATTTAGAATGTGTAAACCACAACTACAAGTCTATGTGAATTCAGAATATCAATTCAATGCTACACAAAGTAAAAAATTCACATAATAGTAATTTACGTAACAAGTCCGGAAAATAGGGTTTTTTTGGACGAATAGACAAAATTCTAGGACGAGCGTAAGCGAGTCCTGGAAGTCTATGAGTCCAAAAAAACCTTTTTCGGGCGTGTTGCGTACAATATTTTTTCGGCAACCGTGTAGAATAACAAATCAATGAGACGACACATTTCTTTTTTATATATTTTGAATCTTATTCAAATTAAACAGAACAGAAAATATCACATGTTGACAACTAATTTTATATGAACTGTCAGCCGTAATAGTAATTTACGTAACAAGTCCGGAAAATAGGGTTTTTTTGGACGAATAGACAAAATTCTAGGACGAGCGTAAGCGAGTCCTGGAAGTCTATGAGTCCAAAAAAACCTTTTTCGGGCGTGTTGCGTACAATATGTTTTCGGCAACCGTGTAGAATAACAAATCAATGAGACGACACATTTCTTTTTTATATATTTTGAATCTTATTCAAATTAAACGCAACAGAAAATATAACATGTTAACTAATTTTATATGAACTGTCAGCCGTTTTCTCAGTGCTATGGTAACTTCATTTATCAAAAATATACCTACCAAGATTTTCATATTTACAATGACCAAAACGGCGTGATTGTTCCGGCCTAGTCCGGGAAGTACGTACTTCCCGGACTAGGCCGGGAAATGCTTCTTTCTCAAAGAAAAAGCGTCCGGGAAGTGGGCACTTCCCGGACGGTTGCCGAAAAAAATAATTTTTGATCTGAACTGTGTAAAAATGTTGATAAAACAAATTGATAGATTCCGAATTTGAATCCCCATTAATTATATTTCTGTAGCGGGAAATGTTTACTTATTGATCTGAGGTTGAGACCATCTGCTCGGGTAAAGGTAAGATCGAAAGGAAAAATCCATTTCAAATCACTGCAGAAAATCTGAACATGTTTAATGAATAATTTTAAGATCAATAATAAGGTCCTTATTAATTTCAACTGAAGCATCTACAGATGCAGACTTTTGGAAATTGAATGCATATATATAAAAATAAATAGATTCTTTGAGCTTCTTGATCTCCTATTCAGATGTATCAATTTTTGTTGAAAAATTATTAGAAAGGTCATCAAAATGTTTTATAAAATCGGAAGAAATGAAAGTTCTATTTCACTCATATTTCTAGTCCATCTTGGTGTCTATAGTCTCAACTGAAATGTACTCATCTCCAATAAGTAGAAATAATCCAAAGGAAATTTCACTATTTACACTGCAGTTTAATCACAGAACATAAATATCCGACTATATTTTATCACTGCATTGCATTAATTCACATTTGACACCGTTATACACAAAAAATACCACGAAATGCCCTCGAAAAACAATAATGGTTAACTCCAGAATCAGAAGTAATCGTCCATTTTTACAATAACAAACGTTCGACTGACGTACGTCTCTGAGCGGTGTTGCCATATTATCATCTTCCAGGCTAGTAGATATAGTGGGTTGTGGTACTACTCAGTTCGAGTTCGAGGGCAAGCCGAAACCTAAGGTATGAAGAATCGGCGAAAAGGCAGTGAGTTCTAATCAAGGAGAAGACGAAGACGGTAGAATTAAGACGGTTAGCAAATACGAGTTTTTATCTCTGACTCTTAGACGATTTTATTGAACATTGAATTCTGAATTTAGAGTATATTGCGGTAGAGGCGAACTTCAGAAATTGTAAAAGTAAATACTGCCAAAGTTGTAAATATTTATCCGAGTTGTATTAATTGTAAATAAAGTGTGTACATATTAGAACAAGTGTTTTTGAAAACCAAGGACGTGAAAGACGAAATGCTAGGGGCGAAATTCAATCAACCTTCTGGCGATTGATATAAAAATCCTACGAATGTAGATCATGTTGTGTGCACGTGACTATCCTTGGTGATCGGTTCGTCCGAGAATCTCGCAGTTCCCACTGTCACCAAGGGTGATACACTCGAGACTTTTTTGAGTTGGAGATTTTTTTTTTATTCCACAGCGGCAGTGTGCCGGGGCCTGCTTGCAGCCTGTTGTGGAGAATAAGGGATTGAACAATGAACATCAACATAAACTAAAGAGACTAAAATATTTATTTTTACCATATACATGTAAATAATTTCGAATAAGAATATTTATAACATTATTTGGTATTTCAAAGATTTCTTTACCCTTGTTATCAGAAGCCTTCCATCATGGCTCAACGAAGCAAATATCCAGGGCTCTGCTAGTGACCACTCCGCGCAGTAAACACTATCTTCATGTTCGCACCATTGCAACGGGCCATCAGAGAGTCTGAAATTGTGTCCTTATTAATCAAATCTTCAAAATGGTATCATTTTTATTACATCTGCTTAGCTTCTAATTCGTTACAATCCTCTGTAAGACAACTTTCAATGACGTTTTCAGAGCTGACACTTGCAGCACTTGACAGGAGGACACGCCCATCTGTACTTGCTGTCAAAATAAGTTGATCATGGAATGGATTGAAGCGTACTGACCATATCCTACAATGATTAACAGAATATTATAATGCAGCGATCATGTAATGATAGCCAGTATGTGGTAAGATACGAAACAACCAGTAGGCGAGTTTCGTATATCACATACGAGTGTTTTAATGTCCATTATATGTGTAGGATTACAATTATGATCGGAATTCTACTTGTATATAGTTAGAATTAGGATTATATTTTAAGGGTACAAGCAAAGTGTTATCGACATCAGACGTTCTCTGAAACCTCTGTCGCCTGTAATCCATTAGCATACCGTTAGAGATACTATACAGATTCTGAAAACGATGTACCACTGGTAGGAGATAAATAATTCAAGACCAAACCCCGAGTCTATTGCGTCTCCAAGTAGATCTGGGTTAACGGGGTATCTATATCTGGATTGTATAATTCCAGAAGAGCGCTTGAAGTGCAACATCAACAACGACGAGATTCCAGGAATTGCCTTAAGACCGTGGGATCGTTCCCATGGAATCCTATTGGTCGAGGGCGGGGTAGTTTCAGCCAGGGAATTACCAATCGTTGCACACCGAAGTGCGTGGGGGTGAACAGAGTAGGTATCTACTATAGGAAGAATCGCGGAAACCACCCGCTGTGTTCTGGAGAGTGTGTCCTGATCGCTAACACGGTAGAATTAGACGGTTCGCAAGTACGAGTTTTTATCCCTAAGACTTAAGACGGTTTTATTGAATTCTGACTTAGGCGAATTTAGAGTATATTGCGATAATTGACGAACTTCAGTAACTGTGGAAGTAAATACTGTCAGAGTTGTAATTATTTCTTCGAGTTGAATTGTAAATAAAGTGTGTAAATAGCAGAACAAGTGTTTTTTGAAAACCAAAGACGTTAACGACAAATGTTAGGAAAGTAACTCAATCAACCCCTAGGCGATTGATCCTGCAAAAGCGTGCTACCATTTTGTCCAATTCTCTGTATTTTCGAAATTTATGCTGAAAATATTTTCAAACGGTAGACTCACTGATGAAGAATTCGAGGTCATATTCTGTCCGGCCGGCCGCACGTCCGTTGCCATGATAACTTTCGAACAGACAGAGATAGCGACACAGAATTTTCAGGGTAGGTTGCGCATCCCAATGAGCATAATCCGCCAAGTGGTTTCGGAGTTATACCCATCTGAAATTTGTTTCCTCATTAATTAAAAAAAAATACAGATCCGATCGAATTGAAACTTGGTAATCAGTTGTAGAATGCCGATGTGCAAATTTTTGCACACGGTCCGCGAGAACCATCACAAAAAAAATTTTCGAAAACAACAAATCAGATTCCGCAGAAATTCTGCACAAACATACAAGCGGCCATTTTATAATCGAATACTGGATTTCAGATCAATCGGATTTATAGGTATTTTAGGAATTATTGTGAAAATTTCGAATTGGTATCTCTACTTCTTCTGAAATTTAAAACCATGTAAATCTCGGAATTGAAACAACACATCGATGGCCGAGATACTAGCGTGCGCGGCTGCCGTTTCTCGATTTTTTGCGCGTATGTTTTGGGGAACATCGCGTTATAGTTTTGCCCAAATGTCTGTAACTTTCGAATTTTTTGAAAAAAATGGTCTCAAACGATTAAGTTCGACTCCCCAATGAAGAATTCGAGGTCAAATTTGATTCTGTCCGGCCGGCCGTCCGGCCGTTGCCACGATAACTTGAGAACGAAAAGAGCTAGCGACTTGAAATTTTCAGGGTAGGTGGCGCATCCCAATACGACGGACAAGTTCGTTAATGGGCATAATCGGCCCAGCGGTTTCCGAGTAATAATTTTGTTTTAAACCAATATAAATCCGATCGAATTGAAACTTGGTGAGTAGTTGTAGAATATGAACCTAAGCACGTTTGATAAATTTTGTGCGAATCATATGGCTAGAAAATTTTAAAAAAATTATTAAAAAATATTTTTGTTGTCACGATAACTTGAGAACGTAATGAGATAGCGGCTTGAAATTTTCAGGTTAGGATGAGCACCAGAACGCGACATTCCAGTTTGTTTAAGAGCATAATCGGCCAAACGGTTTTAGAGTTATAGCCATCTGAAATTTTCTGAAATTTCGTGGTTTTTGTTCCTCATTAACTCGAAAAGTACTGAACCGATTGAATTCAAACATGGTAATTAGTTGTAGAATGCCAACGCGGAAATGTTTGCAGAATTTGGTGAGGATAGCATTTGTAGAAAATTTTTAATAAATCATTGAAAATAAAAAAAAAAATTCTATATATCAGTAACTAATCGTTAGAAATTGATGAAATTTTGCAAGAGCCTTCATAACCTAACTCTACCGCTAAGTTTCAAGTTTTAATACGATCGGTTTAATATTGTTGGAGATTGGAGCATTCTTGTGTGAATTCAGTAGATGGGTGACCGTTGCCTCGATAACTTTCGAACGAAAGGAGATAGGGACTTGCAATTTTCAGGGTAGGTTGCGTATCCGAAAGGGAGAGTTGAGTTCGTTTTTGGGCATAATCGGTCTAACGGTTTCCGAGTTATACCCACCTGGAATATTATTTTCTTGATAACTGAAAAAATAAATATTCGATCGAATTGAAGCTTGGTAACTAGTAGTAGAAAATCAACATAAAGACGTGTTCAAAATTTTGTAAGAACCGTACCACTAGAAAATACGAAAAAAATGACGAAAAAAAAAATTTTAATAACCGTACCCCTAGAAAATTTAAAAAAAAATCACGAAAAAAAAAATTGGTTCAAGCACTGACGTGAAGTCAGAAGCTTTTGCGCGTATGTTCTATTGTCCATTCTTCTGTATTGGACACCCTTAATCGAATTTACCATGGTAAATTATGTTGTCCATTCTCCCGTATTGGACACTTAATTCGAATTTACCATGGTAAATTCGAATTAAGAGTGTCTAATACAGGAGAATGGACAACATAATTCGAATTAAGAGTGTCCAATACAGGAGAATGGACAACATAATTTACCATGGTAAATTCGATTAAGGGTGTCCAATACAGAAGAATGGACAATAGAACATACGCGCAAAAGCTTCTGACTTCACGTCAGTGCTTGAACCAATTTTTGTATATAAGGTAGGTAAAATATTATCATAAATACAATGGAACTTTCTAGATACATAAATATTATATACCTACAGTGCTTCCAAGCAACTACGCACCATGAGGAACATTTCTCTTCTATTGATAATTCTGAATTTTACTTCTTACAAAGAGTTGGTGCATCAAAAATGAGATAATACTCGGTCAACTATGACTTCCAGTTTAAGCGGAAATCACCAGTTTTAAACAAAAATGAAGATTATCTCGAAAAATTCCGAACTTCTTGTATGAAATGCTCTAAGTAAACTTGTTCAGAATTAGATTCTCGATTATAGTGCAAGAATTCGGGTCGGAAAACCATGATTTTTTTCTTTTTGCGCGCATGTTCTGGGTAGCAGCGTGCTATCATTTTGCCCAAATAAGTCAAGGTCAAATTTGATTCTGTCCGGCCGGCCGTTACAGCAATAATTTGAGAACGGAAAGAGATAGCGACTTGATATTTTCAGGGTAGGTGGCGCATCCAAATACAACGGACAAGTTTGTTAATGGGCATAATCGGCCCAACGGTTTCCGAGTAATAATTTTGTCAACTACCAATACAGATCCGATCGAATTGAAACTTGACAGCTAGTTATGGAATACTGACACAAAAACGTTTGTGAATTTCAGGGTACGTGGCGCATCCGAATGCGACGGTTAAGTTCGCTAATTGGCATAATCAGCACAACGGTTTCCTAGTACTGATATTGTTTTTAAACAATAGAAATACAATCGAACTTAAACTTGGTAACTGGTTGTAGGTAGGTCGAAGGCTGGTAAAGGATCTCGAGGACCTATTCATTGCCGAAGTGAATAGGTTCATAAAACCCGAGAAATGTCCACTGAACCTATAAGCTCTGCCAGCAAGTCCTTTTTCCCACGTCCTCGAAGGTTCATGAGAACCGCGTGACCACTGGAAATGTATGGCAGTCAGTGGGTGACTGTTATACAGCAAAGAGGAATAAGGCGATGCAGAATTTTCGGCGCCACAAAACTGGAACTTTTCGGCTAAGGCTGGGCGTCCCTACAGAACAGCCTCTGGTCCTCCAGGTTGGGGGTTGAGGCAATAGGCCAGCGACCTATTACTCGGAAAACTATTCAACTGCTCAAAGTACCTAAAACACGCCTCGGAAACAGAACAGGATTACTTTACGACGAACATTGGCAACGAAAAGGACTACGAGAATAGGTACATGGAATTTTAACAGCTTTGTGAATAAGACATCTGAAGTTATCACAGAGATAACCAGGATGAATATGGACATTGTGGTGCTCACTGAAACCAAGAAAAAAGGTATAGGAGTACCTCGACAACTTTCTTCACATCTGGTCAGGAATAGAGAAGTCGAAACCGGCTCAAGCAGGAGTCTCTTTACTAATAAACAAAATACTATCCAATTTCTTCAAAAACTATGTTGCTGTATCAGAGAGGATTGTAATCGTAACCTTGAATATATTTGGCCTTGAAACACTCAATGTACGCACTTACGCACCAACAGACGATTCTAGTCATGCTCTAAAAGATACTTATTTTACCGCTCTATCAAAAGTTCTGCGGAATGCGAAGGCCAATCAAGAAATACTATTAATTGGGGACCTCAATGCAAGAGTAAGCAGCAGAGAAGATAGTAAGGTGGTGGAAAGATTTGGAGAGGATGTATTGAACGATTCTGCGAGAGGCTGATTTGTGAGTTGAATGGTTTGCAGATTGTCAATGGTGTTTTCCAGCACAAACTAATTCATCGGTACACCAGAGAGAGACCGTCTCTACAGCAAAAATCAATTATTGATTATGTCATTAAAAGACAAATTTCTAAAATCAAGGTTAAAGACTGCAGAGTTGAGAGAGGTGCAAATTGTGGTTCCGATCATCGGTTGGTTGTCACTGAACTGGTAGTTCCATTTCATAAAAGATCTAAAAACACACAACAAACACAGCCACCTGAATTGGAAAATAAAAAGGAAGATTGTATAAGATCCAAACTCAGCAATCTACATGATAAGAGTACTGAATGGCTGTATAAGAGGAGACTGGACGCAGCACTGGTAGAAGTGAATATATCCAATAATATCGAAGAATAATATGAGAACATAAAATCATTAGTGAAGAGAGTAGCGGCTGAAGTTTTGGGAGAAGAACAGAGGAGGAATAGAAGAGACAATCCAGTGTGGCTGACAGATAACATAAAGGGGTTTATAACTGAAAAACAGAAACTCTACCAGAAATGGCTAACAGATTATACACTTACAAACTGGGACCAATATAAACAAAAAAACAAAGAAGTCAGATCGGTAATTAAGAAGGAGAAAACAGAGATGTGGGAGAGAACGACCAACGGATTGAAAGTTTGATAGGAGGTGCACAGAGTGCAGAAGTCTGCAGAACAATCAAACAACTAAAAACCAATCAAACTGACAGGATATCTAATAGAATGGGCATAGAAAAATGGAGAAAACACTACGCAGATCTATTGGTGGAGGACAGACAGTTCATGACTGAGGAAGAGGATGACGATTGTGTTGATACTATATCTATAAATGAAATAGACGTGGAACAAGGGCTAAAGAAAATGAAGAATGGTCGATCTCCTCGTCCAGGCAACATCCCTGCTGAACTTTTGAAGTGTGGCAGCCAGAACCTGATGCGTCGATTGACCTATTTGTTCAATCAATGTTGCCAGCAAAATAAATTAGGGTCAACTGGGGTAATTGTGAACAATATTTGCAACTTCAATGTTGCTTCCCAAAAACAGCATTTCTTTCTATGTAAGTTTTGCTGAATTTGGCAAGCCTTATTGCCTATGCGTTGTCTGTTTATTTCCGAACAAATTTTTATGTAGCGCAAAGGGCTTTTAATTAATTACATGTTTACTTTTACCCCCTATCGTTTACATTTACCCCCACTTGTTGGGGGAAATTTAAACGAAGAGACAACAAGGTAGTAGAATTATAGTTGGTCTGGCAGGGGTAAATGAGAATAAATACACAACGTGAAATTTCTTGAAAATTTTAATCAAAATAATCATTTGTTTACATATACCCCAAAGAGCGACAAATAAATAAAATTCAAGTCTTTACTTTTCAAAAACCGCGACTGAGCCCGGGAATACATACAATAACTTTCGATTCTTGTGCATAATGGTAGGTTTCGGCAATATTGCTTCAATATTCTCAAATTCGATAGTGCTTAGGTCATTAGATTTCTCTACAAATTCGGTTGCAATGTTGTTAGCACGTTCGTATCCCTGCACCACTATTTCTCCATCACTGTCATCTATCACTTGCACACGCCATACATATTTGTAATGAACCTTGTTTCTTCGCCCTCCCAAGAAGTTGACCAAAACAAAAATCCCTGCTTTCAACTCATCCCACCTTGGTAGATGATAGACGACTTCAGGTGTTGCTTCGGCAATGACAGTTTCATGACAGTTATCATCATCCGATGAATCTTGGCATAAAGCGGCTTCGTCTATTTCACCTTCACTGGGGGGGCTCTTATTTTGCTTGGTACTGCAAGAAGCCTTTTTTTTATTCTTTGTCTTGCTCTTGCTTTCAGGACAGGAGGCCTTCCTTTTTGTTGTCTTCTCATTTCTTGCGTTTTGTGCAGTTTCAAGTACCTCCAAGACCTCCTGAGTTGTTAAAATTTCCCCATATTTCAACAATTTATGAATTTTTTTTATGCAAACTAAATATTTTTCAATACTTTTACATAAAATGAACTGTTCACGTTTACCCCGAGTTGTCATTTACATCAATTACCCCAGTATTGATTTTGTTCCGGGGTAAACGTGAATACGAATTTTGAAGATAATTTACAATGAACGTGGAGTTTTTGAGGGATCACAGTTAAACACCATCATCTTACAACCTACCATTCAAACAATTTTAAGTGAAACTTACCTGGTTTTGCTTCTACACACTTTTGATCAGAACGCGGCGAAACTGTATTCAACAAAATGCGAAGTGTTCTTGTTAATCTGACAATGTCTTGTCAAAAAAAAAATCACGAAAAAAAAAATTGGTTCAAGCACTGACGTGAAGTCAGAAGCTTTTGCGCGTATGTTCTATTGTCTGTATTGGACACCCTTAATCGAATTTACCATGGTAAATTATGTTGTCCATTCTCCTATATTGGACACTCTCAATTCGAATTTACCATGGTAAATTCGAATTAAGTGTCCAACACAGGAGAATGGACAACATAATTTACCATGGTAAATTCGATTAAGGGTGTCCAATACAGAAGAATGGACAATAGAACATACGCGCAAAAGCTTCTGACTTCACGTCAGTGCTTGAACCAATTTTTTTTTCGTGATTTTTTTAAATTTTCTAATAGTACGGCTCTTAAAATTTTTTTTTTCGTAATTTTTTTCAAATTTTCTAGGGGTATGGTTCCTACAAAATTTTAAACACGTCTTTATGTTGATTTTCTACTACTAGTTACCAAGCTTGAATTCGATCGAATATTTATTTTTTGAGTTATCAAGGAAATAATAATCCAGGTGGGTATAACTCGGAAACCGTTAGACCGATTATGCCCAAAAACGAACTTAACTGTCCCTTTCGGATACGCAACCTACCCTGAAAACTGCAAGTCCATATCTGCTTTCGTTCGAAAGTTATCGAGGCAACGGTCACCCATCTACTGAACTCACACAAGAATGCTCGAATCTTCAACAATATTTAACCGATCGTATTAAAACTAGAAACTTGGCAGTAGAGTTAGGTTATGAAGGCTCTTACAAAATTTCAGCAATTTCAAACGAATAGTTACTGATATATAGAATTTTTTTTTTTATTTTCAATGATTTATTAAAAATTTTCTACAAATGCTATCCTCACCAAATTTTGCAAACATTTCCGCGTTGGCTGTCTACAACTAATAACCATGTTTGAATTCAATCGGTTCAGTATTTTTCGAGTTAATGAGGAACAAAAAACTACCAAATTTCAGATGGCTATAACTCTAAAACCGTTTGGCCGATTATGCTCATAAACAAACTGAAATGTCGCGTTCTGGTGCACATCCTAACCTGAAAACTTCAAGCCGCTATCTCTTTCCGTTCTCAAGTTATCGTGACAACAAAAATATTTTTTAATAATTTTTTTTTAATTTCCTAGCCATATGATTCGCATAAAATTTCACGAACGTGCTTAGGTTCATATTCTACAACTACTCACCAAGTTTCAATTCGATCGGATTTATATTGGTTGAAAACAAAATTATTACTCGGAAACCACTGGGCCGATTATGCCCATTAACGAACTTGTCCGTCGTATTGGGATGCGCCACCCACCCTGAAAATTTCAAGTCGCTAGCTCTTTTCTTTCTCAAGTTATCGTGGCAACGGCCGGCCGGACAGAATCAAATTTGACCTCGAATTCTTCATTGGGGAGTCGAACTAAATCGTTTGAGACCATTTTCGTCAAAATATTCGAAAGTTACAGACATTTGGGCAAAACTATAACGCGATGTTCCCCAGAACATACGCGCAAAAAATGCCGCCGCAAGCACAAGAAATATACCTAGGCAACACAAAAGTACGGGAACTATACCAGTGTTGTCGGATTTTGCCTAAATTCTGGTGTTATTGAAGAATCATGGTCATTTCCATTTACCCCTATTTACATTTACCCCAGTTGACCCTACCAGGAGAGTGGAAGTTGTCTCACATAGTCTCCATCTTCAAAAAATGCAACCGCGATGATCCCGGATGTTATAGGGGCTTGAGTATAAACAGTTCGATGTCGCGTCTGTTTGGAAAAATTCTCCAAAAAAAGTAGAGAGATAGCATCGGCCATAAAATATCGGAAAATCAAAGCGGTTTCACACTAGGAAAATCCTGTTCAGACAACCTCTTCATTATCGAACAATTGATGGAAAAAAGATCCTGGTAGACCAAGAAATTCATCTGGCATTTATAGATCTGGAGAAGGCGTACGACACCATACCTCGTAAAAAAATATGGGAAGCTCTCGAAACTATGGAAGTCGACACGGGATTGTTAAAGCTCATCAAGCAAGTGTACAGGGAAAATCAATCTTATGTGAAAATCGGACATAGACTCTAGGACCCTATTAAAACCACAAAGGGTTTAAGGCAGGGATGTAGCTTGTCTCCCCTACTTTTCAATGCCTACGTCGAAGATTATGTTATGATTATGTTGAGAGTAGAAATTGGCAACGTCTCGGCGAATTGTTTTGACCTTCACGATATTTCAGCAGTGCCAACCTGCCTGTGTTTTAGTGACAAAAACGTGATAGACCCAAATCATGACCAGCCGGGAGACTTTATAAAAATGAATGGAGTACAGTATGTGAATTATTTCTACAGTGTTGTTTGGTGAATATAAAAAAGTGGGAAAGCCCTGTGAACAGAAGCTTTGGCGTTTTTGTTCGAACTCTGACAAATCATATCTCCGAAAGTATTGGGTTCTCAGAGATGGGGATGATATCAATGGATTCTTATGATAGAACTTCATCATAAAAGAAATTGAAATCAAACATGATGAAATAATTTAAATTCAAAAAGAGTGCCAAAAATTATTAATCCAAAACCAACAGACCAATTCAAACCAATAACGAACTTATCCCAGATATACTAGTTTTGTTTTTACTGGAGATATTCTGAACCCAATTTGTTCAACTTACCAAAGTATGTATTTCTATCATCATTATATGGATTATACAAGAGCTATCTACGATAGCTGAGGTTATTCCGTTCGTCATTCTGCATTCAATCATATTTTAGTCGAATTTAAGCGAGTAACTGAAACAGAGCGGTTAGGACCAATCCCTTATTGCTACTATAACCGATCGATTGTGTTTAGCAAGAGACTAGCCAGTAGATCTACATTTTTCTGGTAGATCTACATTTTTTCGGTAGATCTACCTAGCCAGTAGATATACATTTTTTCGGTAGATCTACATTTTTCCGGTAGATCTACATTTTCCGGTAGATCTACATTTTTCCGGTAGATCAATATTATCGGTAGATCAATTGAACCGGTAGTTCACTCACACGAAAGTCTCATCGAAATATGTTGAGGCGTTTTTGAGTTCCTATAAATCGAATAAAGCGCCACCTATCTGGTATATTTTTGTAGGCTTTGATTAGCCAGTAGTTAAAAAAAAATTAAAAATAAAAAAATTTGGAGAAAAAAAATTTTTGAAGAAAAAAAAATGATTAAAAAAAAAATTTTGGAGAAAAAAAATTTTTGAGGATAAAAAAATTATTAAAATGTTTTTTTTTTTGAATTGAAAAAAAAAAAAATTTTTGAAAATTTCAAAATTGAAAAAAAAAAAATTATTAGAAAAATTTATAAATAAAATGGAATTATAAAAAAAACACCCTGTATACAGATCAATCGCATAATATTCTGCCGATAGAAAAAGAACACCCTGTATAGTAATGGTTTGTTTTCAACGATGTAGGTCCCGAAAGTATATCTTTTAACACAATGATTACAATCGCACGATTTGTCGTGAAAAGCAGCTAGTTGCGATTGACGTTAAAACAGAAACACCCTGTATAGAGATTTTTAAAAAATACATTATAAGAATCCATCCAAGATTCCTATTTAGATAACGGTTTGTTTGTGTCAAAAATCAAATTAATCGCGTAATATTGTGCCAATAGAAAAAGAACACCCTGTATAGTAATGGTTTATTTTCAACGATGTATGTCCGAAAGTATATCTTTTATCACAATTGAATACAATAGTACGATTTTTCGTGAAAAGCAGCAAGTTGCGATGGACGTTAAAAGAAGAACACCCTGTATAGAGATTTCTAAAAAATACATTATAAGAATCCATCCAAGATTCCTATTTAGATAACGGTTTGTTTGTGTCAAAAATCAAATCAATCGCGTAATATTGTGCCGATAGAAAAAGAACACCCTGTATAGTAATGGTTTATTTTTAACGATAAGAGCTTCGGAAAAGAAAAAGAAAAACACCCTTACTTAAAGTCGACAGATATAGCGTAATTCGAAGTTAATATTCCGAAAGAAACTGAAAAACAAACACGAAAAATTATAATTCACTTTCCGGGATTCGAGCCCGCCTTTCAGGTCCGAAATCGAAACCCCCGACACTCTAGAGCCCCTAGCTATCGGACTGCCCATACAATATCGTCGATCTCCGCTAATAGAATATAACGTCGGTAATTACCAGAGAAATTATATTCTTAATTTTCACTTTTCGACATAAAATCGCCACATGGGGGTTTATTGGACGGTTTTTCACCCTTATCCTCGCTTCTCGTCAACTTTCAGGTCCGAAAATGAGCTAGAACGACCGTTTAAGTCCAAAAAATTTCAGAGTCCGTCTCTCATGCCAATTTTGACGTTTCTCGGAATGACTTCTAGCAAGGAAAATTCCCGAGGTCGGAACTTCCAGAACTTGTATCGATTTAGTATATTTAGACTTATCGTAGGTAAAAGTTGAGCTGGTTCCTGACACACCGATACTTCTTCTTCATCTCGACGAAAAATTCGGAGCCAGAGCAGTTGTATTTTCGAAGCCTTATGCGAAATAAAGTCGGTCTCGCTTTTTCGAGATGGATGGATGGGCGAAGGATAAAAAATACATTTTCGTTCGTTACGGGAAAACCGCGATATATATCGACTTAGAGTTTTCGGATCGACCCTTTCCCCCTCCCTAAGATTCGATATCCACCCCCTTCGAACCTCGATCCGTCCTCTAGATTTTTAAAACAATTACCAAAATTCCCGATTTACTTAGGAAAATTTCGTCGATTTCTCGAATTTTTTTAACGCATAAGGACCCCTCCGAAAAATCTTCTCGATAGCTTAAGGAATGTAGAAATCTTTCCCCTTTCCCCTCCCGTCGTAATATAGCGGTTATATACAAGGGTTTATCCAGCCAGATACCGCCCGTGTTTACACATCTTTCCCTCAATTTCAATTAGTATATAATAAAAATATGGAATTGGTCTCAACCGCTCTGCTCCGGTTACTCGCTTATGAATTCGACTCTAGTCTCTTATTCACAGAACACTAATAGCTCTTATCTCTAGATGAGATGACAATGATGAAATGTAAGAACGCAGACGACATTCAAGATACGGACCATTTTCGATACAGAATTCTGAGAAATTTTCATCCAAAAATTCGAAAATCACAGACATTTGGGCAAATTGATAAGTATTCTGTTATGAGGAACAAGAGCGCCAAAAATCGCAATTTTTGTTACATGCTATTTCATAGCTTTACAGGTTATAAAATTAATTTCATATACAATTCCAAATATTTATTATATGAGAAAATGCCTAAATATCCAAATTTTTCTTTTTTTGGCGCGCTGTTCTGTGAACAGAATGCTTATCAATTTGCCCAAATGTCAAATGCGAAAAAAGGCATCCGTTCTGCCGTAAGCACGATTACGCTCGAACGCAATAAGCTAGAGAGTTGAAATTTTCAGAGTAGGTTTGGAGTTCAAATGCGCAGGCTAAGTTCGTTAATGAGTAACATTCACCGTGTGGTTTCAGAGTTATAGCCATCTGAAATTTTGTTTTGCCAATTACTCGAAGAATACAGATCTGATCGAATTAAAATGCGGCAGTTAGGTGAAAAATACTGACACTAAAACATAATATATGCAAAATTATGTGAGGATCACGTTACTGGAAAATTAAAAAAAATATATTAAAAAATTGGTTCAAGCACTGACGTGAAGTCAGAAGCTTTTGACTTCACGTCAGTGCTTGAACCAATTTTTTTCAAATCAAATCCAAAAGCTCTCAAAAAATCATCCGTTATTACATAAAGATATATTCTCATTAGTGATAGAAAAACTGGCCTAGAATTCCTTTCTACCCATCACGAGATTTAATATCCACAAATGAGCCTCTCACCTTACAAGATCAGAAGCCTTCTGCAAAATTCAAAGGTCCCCTCTCGCAAATATACTCCTCTGAAGGCACATGGATCTCTTGAAAAAGAATCGCCTCTCTATTCCTCAAAGATATTCACTCTTGTTCATAGAAATCCCTTCAATATTTAGTTGCCTCCTCCTAAGGAGGATCTCTTTCAAAACCAGGTCTGACCACTAATGTAGGGCTATCATCTAATCTCCTATAGATTTGTGATGAAATAACACGATTTTACCATGAATATATATGTATAATAATATGTCATCATGACATTCATATTTTATTTTTGGAGGTTCTCGCAAAAATACGACCATAGACAACATATCATACGACGATTCGCATCCACCTACCGAACTCACAAAAGGCTGCTCGGTTCTCCAACAATATAGATCCGATCGTGTTCAAACTTGGAATTCTGCAGTAGAGTTAGGTTCTGCAGGCTCTCCCAAAATTTCAGCCATGCCGGACGAATAGTTTATGATATATAGAATTTTTTTCAATTATTTTTAATTATTTTTTTTTGAATTTTCTAGTTATACCATCCTCACGAAATTCTGCAAAAATTTTCGCGTTGGCATTCTACAACTAATAACCATGTTTGAATCCAATCGGTTTTGTATTCTTCGAGTTAATGAGGAACAAAAAACATCCAAATTTCAGAAAATTTCAGATGGCTATAACTCTAAAACCGTTTGGACGATTATGCTCATAAGCAAACTCAAATGTCGCATTCAGATGCACAACCTAACCTGAAATTTTCAAGCCGCTATCTCTTTCCGTTCTCAGCTTATCGTGACAACAAAAATATTTTTTAATAATTTCTTAATAATTTTCTAGCGATTCGATGCTCACAAAATTTCATAAACGTGCTTAGGTCTATATTCTACAACTATTCACCATGTTTGAATCCAATCGGTTTTGTATTCTTCGAGTTAATGAGGAACAAAAAACATCCAAATTTCAGAAAATTTCAGATGGCTATAACTCTAAAACCGTTTGGACGATTATGCTCATAAACAAACTCAAATGTCGCATTCAGATGCACAACCTAACCTGAAATTTTCAAGCCGCTATCTCTTTCCGTTCTCAGGTTATCGTGACAACAAAAATATTTTTTAATAATTTTTTAATAATTTTCTAGCGATACGATTCTCACAAAATTTCATAAACGTGCTTAGGTCTATATTCTACAACTATTCGCACCAAGTTTAAAATTCGATCGGATTTATTTTGGTTGAAAACAAAATTATTACTCGGAAACCATTGGGCCGATTATACCCATTAACGAACTTGTCCGTCGTATTGGGATGCGCCACCTACCCTGAAAATTTCAAGTCGCTAGCTCTTTCCGTTCTCAAGTTATCGTGGCAACGGACGGCCGGCCGGACGGCACCACAGAATTAAATTTCACATTTGGGCAAAACTATAACGCGTATGTTCCCCAGAACATAGATGCATAGAATACATGGTGAAGACACTCTTTGACATATTTTCGGCCGATTTGCGGTCCAAATACTGTCAAAAGTGTCAAAATACAAGGATTTTGTTTTACTTCAATTTTCGCCGATAGATGCCGGCAGTAGATATTTTATGGACAAAATTACCGACATGTCAAATTAAATTTGAATCTTTGCTTATTCCAGTTTCTTGTGGAAAGTCGTTTGCCGCGCCGAAAGTAAGTCAAATGTTTGCTGTGTGAACTCCGAACGAGTATCCAGAACCATTTTAATCAAATACTATTTTCATTTCGAAAATACTTCGTTTTTATGCGAATATATTTTTTTAACAATTGTATATTCTTACCGGATCAGGAGCAGATTTCTAGTATCAAGATAGTTATTAATTTTAATATTAATAATATTGAAAGATCGCTGATACCGTTAATTGTTAATAAATCAAGAGAACGTAAGACTTGTTGATTTACTATAATCTTGCCGGTTGATGAACATAAACTGTTTTAACAATTGAAATTAAGATATAACTCTATTGATTAATAATTATATTCATTATACAATTCAGTTATATATTGAGAAGGAATGAAATGCCATGTTATGAAAACTAACAATATTATTTGTGAACGATGAAAGGACTAGCAGAGAACAAAGTTCAGAGCAACCACACAGTGTGATTTCATCAATTTGAATAGCTTTCCTAAGGCGTCATTCTTTTTGGCGCTCTTATACTATAATATTATTTGTTTCAAGGATATTGTTAAACGACAAGAATGGCAACTGGCTTGTGCTAGAGGTAGGGTATCGAAAATTAGAACATTTGTTTGTTCAAAATATTTTTCTAGCGAATATATGTATATTGAATAAAAGATTGAAACGTAGTACACTACCCTCTATTTGGTTAGTTTATCAATTTAATGAATCATTTTTCGATATTTCATCAGTATATACTTAGTTCTGAATAATAGCTATCGAATTAAATATCTATATTCAGCAATCTAATTGCTGAGAACATGAAAAGTTGTCAAGGGGTATTGGGTGACTGAAAAAATGCTGTATACATGAGAATGTTTTGATGAAATTTCAAATTATACATATAATATAATAAGCAAAATGCTCAATTTAAAAGAGCCTTACATGATAAAGGAATTACTACATTTGAATAATAATATGATATCGAAAGATATTGTATGTAGAGGTATTACAGAAAATTCTGTATCATTCAATGTATTTCAAAATACATAAATTAAATGCTTGTACTCTAATGACGTTGGATGTGATCTTTCGTAATGGAAAAATAATGATTTCACAGATTTCTTCATTTACAGTTCCATTCAAAATGTTCCAAAGAAACTCCTTTACTGATAAATCCCTTATTTGACCTCATTATGTCTTGGCAAGATGAAATTTCTGTTCCAAACCAATGTGGTTTACATATTATCTCCGAACAGATATCTGATTAATCAAAAAATGGATTGATTTTTCAATAAACTGCTTCATTATATTCTTTTAATTTGAATTTACGAACTAGCAACGGTGAAAAGTGAACTTTGTCGCTTGTCAGTTTTCATTTATTCGCTTGTCAGAATCTTCGAAATCGACCCTAGCGGCACCATCGTTAATAAAGTGAAGTAGTACATAAAGTACGTGATTTGACAGTTCTTGGTCCGTTTTTCGGCCGAAAATTTTAGCAGGAATTAGTAGGGAGTGTCCACACCTTGTTATTCTATGCATCTTGCCCAGAACATACGCGCAAAAAAATTCTGGATCTCAGGAACTATCAGTCAGATATCGTTGAAATTCTGCGAGAGCCTTCGAAACCTTATTTCTCATTAAAGTTCTGAATTTGAATTCGATCGGATCTATATTGGTGAAGATATCACGGAAATATCGAAATATTCCTACGATCTCAGTGTATTGGTCCACTGTTTTTATATTCGACCAAACAAATAATCAACAGTTTGTTTGATTTTTGACAAACGTCAAAAAAGGATACAAGCTATAGAAGGATGTAATCATAACGTGTTTGCATAGATCTTTATTATTACTGTTCTGTGATCGTATGTCTATATTCTATATGTTCAAGTTAATGTCATCATGTCTGACCATGTCTGACATGTGCCATGATAAACAAATCAGTTTTGTAGATTTTTTGTAGATTATGAAATATAACATAACTTGGTATGAAATAAATATCGATTTCAAGATTCAAATATTCCTATATAACCTAACATGGCTGGATACACGGGGCCGACCCCCAGATTTCGATTTATAGGGACAATATGCTGCCACGGAATGGAAAATTTTGAAAACATCCTTCACACTTCATAGATTATTATTTAATAGCGATCGAACAGCACGAAGTTCAGGATCCAATAAAGTTGTCCATACTCAGAAACATTATTGGTACAGAAGCTGCAAGAATTATGTCCACATTCGTGATCCCAGAGATAGAACTGAACAAAGATGAATATACTATGAAGTCTATTGAGAAATATGTCAACCCAAGAGTTAATGAGTGCTTTGAAAGGTATAATTACTTGAAAAAGGTGCAAAAAGAAAATGAACAATGTGAACATTTCCTTACTGAATGCAAGTATCTAGTACGAACATGTAATTATAATGAAACTGACTCAAATCAAACTGCAGAAGATAAAGCACTGAAAGACAAAATAGTTATAATAAGATCATCCTGTAACCAGAGAGGCATTACTGAGAGTTCCAAAATTGACAGTGGAGAAAGCAATTGATTTTGCAGAACAAGCGAGCAGAGCAAGCAACGGAACTTGCAGTTCCAGAGCGAATTGAGGACATTAAAGCTGCAGGGAAGTATAATAAACAAACGAAAAATTTCAAGTGTAGACAAGAAGGTCAGAAGAAGGAAAATTCAAATGAAGGCGATCTCAGTCGACACATGATGCACGTGAATGCCCCGCACTTCCTAAAAAGTGTAGGAAGTGCGGTATGTTAAATCATTTTACTATATCTTGTAATGTTGAAAATGTTAAGAATTTCGAGAAAGATGAAGGTAGTTCTGATGAACCAGATATTATTATATATATTATTAGGCGTAGGAAAGCATGGGATGAACTTATTCAATGATGAACGTAATAATTTCAATGTTGAATTAGATGCAGGTGTGAACATTAGCATAATTCCTAGAGGAAAATATAATGAAATATAAACACAGATTTTAGTTCGTAAATCTAACTCATCTAAGGATTTGAAGTTACACAGGTCATCTTTCATCTTACAAATTCTTCTGTGTGACACCATTTGGTATTTATAGATATTTGGTATTACCTTATGGTTTATCACAATCCCAGGACTTATTGAGGGAAATTTAGATTTTAGAGACCTTGTAATGAATTACAATAACATGGCTCTGATTAGTAGAATCACTAGTACAAATCTTACAAAGTATACACTTCGGAGATCTTTCACCAATAATAAGCTACAACCTCAAATTCAAAAAAATATTTAGTTTAAGAAAGAGGATCAAGTTGTAATAAAAACATCAAGTGATACACTCTGGGAAAAGGTTATTGTCTTGGGAAAGGCAAAAGAACCTAGTTCTTATCGGGTGAAAAAGCAAGTAAATGGTCAATTATTATGACGTAATACCATTGAGTATATAAATAGATAGAGGTGTAACCCGGTTCAAGATCCCGAAGCCAGTTTTCGGACTCGGAATTTTACATGGAATATAGATGGCGTATATATATGCCAGCACTTTTGGTTCATTCTCCGAAAAATACTTCAGACATCTAGCGGTGAATAGCATAACTTTTGAGTTTGTCAATATTATGGAATTATTGGGAACTGTGAAGCATGGAACGTATTCAGAATAATTCAGTTGAATCATTTCTCTACAAATAGAATGGAACTCCCAGATTCCTATCAACAAGTTCTCGAAGATTGCAATTTTTATTACCTACCCTTCTGGCATACATTTGGACTAGAGCAAAGCGTTTGTTGTTAGGGTAGTCATAAAACATTTGTTCGAGTCAAGTTCTTGGTCACATTCTTGCATTATTGTATCTTTGGGTGGAGTAGGTACAAAAGGAGGTACTAATATGTATTTAAGAACCCTACGCATTTTTTTATTTTCAAAAACTTTGTCCTTGGTATGTTTTTATTTGAATTAATTCCTTTTTCCAAACCTTCGGTTTGGCGCCCCTTTGTCGATGCGCCCGCGTGCGTCGCACGCGTTGCACCCCCGGTCACGGGGGCCCTGGTGATATATTATATAATATCATTGAGTATATATGAATGTATACTCAATGATAATTTCTAAACTTACAGTTAAAATTGTATTTGTTTGATGACGAGATTCTCAAATACATAGAACGACTTCAATTCAATACTCAATTGCAGCTTCTTCAACTGTACGTCGGAATATTTTGAAATAACTAGGAAAAATCATGATAAGGAATTCAAAGAAAAATTTACAATTCAGGTTATTTCTTTTATTCTAGTAAATAGTTATCATTATTCATTATAAAGTGCTGCGCAAATATAATTTCTCTATGAGGAAATTGAAAAACAAATCAAAATTTCACATTCTTCAATAATTAACAACCGTTTTCATAAAACGTCGAGAAAATTGTCAGGTTGTTTAAAGTTTTCAATATAATAAAAACTTTGAAAAGAATTAGGAATGCTGGAAAACTTTCAATTTCTTTCGTTTTGAAGTGACATTTTTCTTTTGTGCCTTTCTACTTTTTGCTATCTTAAAAAGTTTAACCCGCGCTAATTGTTGTAGAATATAGGTACGATGTTCCACACAATCTGAATTGACGCCAATGACCCAATTTTTTATTTCATCTGATTTTGAAATGTTTTCCAAAATTTTCTTCTTGATTCCCGTTTCATGGGATCCACTTTTCAAAGTCAATTCAATCGACAACAATGATAGTCGTATTATATGAATTAAATTATCACTTGGAATTTTCAAATATGATATGTTTTCGTCCGGCCCATAATCTTTGTATGAAATAAACACCGTTGTGTCACCTAAAGTATCCGCATCATTCAAAAAGGCTTTCTGGCAATTTTCGCATTTGTATTTCCGACTGAATTTCTTCACTAAATATCCTGCGAAATATGTGATGGAATTACTTTCTAAAGAGTTCGCTTCAGAATGTTCATTTGATACTTTCTGATCAGGCGACTCAATATTGCTTGACGGATTAGGAGGTGTTGTATTATCATTTTCTTTCCTATTCTCATTCGGGTTTCCAGGTGCTGTTGAATCAATGGAGCATAAGCTATCATCAAAATCTTCTTGGCAATTTGAATTGTCTGAATATTTTTCCAAATATCCAGTCATAACTGATTGCAATCCATATCTGAAGTGATGTGCTGATGGATTAGGATCGTAACCTCTGCGTTGTCTGATTTTTGAAAATAGATTTTCGATTGGATCCTGATTGAGTCTACCAGTAATTAAATAAGGTTTCCAATCCTTTTTGTCTTGCCATAATTGCAAAGTTCCATTAATTGTCTGAATTAGACCCTCGAAACAATATGGTGAATTTTTCTCCACCGACCAAGACTCGATGAATGGAATTGCTTCGTTGAGAGTTTTCAGGATTAGCTGATTCTTGTCAGACAACGGCCTCTTTAAATAATTACTATCAAAATTTCCTTGAGAATTCAGGCAGTCGAAAATATCATTCAACCTCAATATGAATTGTGCGGTTGATTTAGCTGTTGGAGATTTTAGTTCGCCCGTTTTTATAACAGTCATCATCGCTGAGTAGAATGTCTTGCTGAATACTTGCGTTGCCAACTTCACCTTCATTTTCTCGAATGCATTCGGATTTATATGACTCTCGGTTATCTTCAGCAAGGTGTTAGAAAGGGTATTATTTGAGTCGATATCAAAAGTTGCCCTTATATCTCTCCAGGTAACTAACTCATCCCCAGTTTTAATATCTCTCCTCAACAAATTGTTTCTCACGTTTTTTATTAGATGCGGAGTATCATAGAGGGCAATAATTTTGTTATCGTTGAAAAAGAAATAAGGTTCACTTTTTGTTACGCCAAACATTTTGTAAACAGATCTGTTATTAGATCCTTGATCGCAGATAATCGCAGTATTTCTTAAACCTAACCTCTCTACTTCAAGCATACATTTCTCCAAGCATAGTTTCAAACGCTTCGCCGTTATGGGTCCGGCTGAGACATAGTATGCTAATGGTACCGACCAATTAGAATATAACCCTCTGGCCATAAATGCAATAGCATGCGAGGCTATTTTAGCGGATCTCCCGCCTTCACTTGCGAAGTCCTCGAAGCCTTCCAAAATATCATCTTTTTCATTATAATCTAAATGTTTTTTTATAGACATTTCATCCATTAATATGGTGCATTCTTTTTCTTCCATCTCCAGCAATTCTATTTTCTGTCTCAATTTTTTCAAAAATATGGTATCGAATCCAGGCCTCAAATCAATTATTCGGATCCATCTCCTTATTGTGGATACGGATGGTAAATTAAACTTCAATTTCTGGGAGATATAGCTATAAAGAGAAGGGGACTTATAGTATAAAGACAGGGAAATTTTTCTTTCCGCAGTAGACCATTTACTTAGAGGTTTATGTCTCAATTGCATGTAAATAATTGTTTTAACACTAGGAGGTAATTTCGTCAGTTTTGCTTGTAAATCTATGACCTCACCGAAATTTATAAGTTTTGACTGTAGTCTACGATTCTTTTGATGCATTATTTTCAATTGCCTCTTTTTATGCTTGATTATTTTCTTTAATTTTCTATTTTCTTCAACTAATTCCATAATTTTCTTGTTCCTTACTTTTGGAACAATTCTTTTCTTCCTTTCCTTCATAATGGGAGCGTTGGTCATTTTGACTTCTAGCGGAGAAATCAACGATTCTTCACTTGAAGAAGAAAATGTTTCAATTAGACTTATTTCCATTAGTTTGTCCTTGGCAGGAGGATAAGTTCTTATTTGAGCAGAATGCAAAACCTAGAATAAGAGGAATGCTCTATAACCTAATTTCATATTTCTTCGGAATCGCATATCGATAATTCTTGAAAAAAACTAGATTGAAAAGCACTGACATGAGGTCAGGGGATTTTGGGTGCAGGTTCAACATAGGTGATATATTCACGGATTGTCTATGTCCATGAATTTGTTGTCCCTAGTGTACCCTAAGATCATATAAGAAAGAACTATAATGAGAAAAAGCACGAAATTTAGACAATACCACTGTAGAATATAAAATTTAACGTAAAAACAATGATTTGTTCCTATCCAATTTTTTTCCAAAAGAATGAAAAAAATTTTTTTTAATTAACAACAGTATGATTCCAAATATATTCTGCCACTGAGTATATAAATCTATTTATATACTCAATGATTCTGCTTAAAGTTGCGCGTTCCTATGCTTGTGCTTACTGCCAAGTTTCAATTACAGACATTTTGACCAAATAATAGGGACTATTTTCCCCAGAACGTGCACCCAAAAATATAACTGACGTAATATTTTATCTATATCTTCAAAACCATAATGTAGATCCGCCATCGAAATTTTTTATGGTTTATGCACAAATTTAATTGTACCATTGAGTTTATAAATAGATATTTATAAACTCAATTATTGTGCCTATACCATTGAGTTTATAAATATCTATTTATAAACTCAAAGCCTATAAATAAAATTCCGAAATGAATTTCACATCAATGATTGAGAAACAAAATTCAGTTGTTTATATTATGATAATGCGACAATAACCGTAGGAAACTTACCGAAAAAGACTCTTCAAAATGTATCGGGACTGCATTTTTTTTTAATCTATTCCCTGTCGTATTAATGAACGCTGTTTCTTCAAAATGGTCTTGACAAATTCTTCTATTTTCCAATTGCTTCTTGTCTAAATCTGAAAATTATTAAAAACTGTAACAATTTTTCACTAATTGCCAATTCTTTTGAACAGCAGTATGTAAAATAGAATGAATTAATATTATAATATATTTACCTAGAAGTTTGGTATTTCCTGAATGTAATATCCATATTTGACACCGCCTGTCATCTTTCACTGGAAATCTGAAGAACTTTGTAGATGTTTCGTTCGATATTCTTCTGGAACATCCATTATAAACGCAGCTAACTGTAGACATATTCGAAGGATTTCACTTTTCACAGTATTATCACTTAGTAAGTTGCTTGACCGATGGAAGTACCTCAATCTTAATGATTGGAATGAATTTCGGTTTCTGCTTTAAATATCGGAACCAAGCTCTATTTCTAATTATTTCTAAGAATAATTTAAATTAATAGGTAGTAGAAATTCATTTTTACAATTACACTCTTTTCTGTAATGGAACATTTATTTACGATGACCTCTTATTTTGAGAAAGGGATTTGTATTAATACCAGGTAAACACAACTTATTGATGACTATTTCGAAGACCCATCAATTAAATCATTTGTCGGTGTTAAATCTTCCGAAATTACCATTAAATAGAGTTTAAAATACAGTTTTAGGGGGCTGAGATTTCTTATCGTTTAATATTTCCTTCAATTTATTTTTATTTTCAAGGGTGTCTAAATTCTTGAAAATCTGAATAATTAGCTTAAGATTTATTTACATTTACAATCGTTATAGTTGCGAGAACAATGAAAATAGAATTATTCGATGATCCTGCCAGTCGAAATATGACGTTATTGTTAAACGTTTGAAATTAAAGTATTTCCACTGACACAATCATTGAAAATTTCTATTTCTCAGCCGCTGCAGGAAAAGTAGTTACTATGCCAACGATGACTTACTATTCCGTCCGCGGGAAGGAGAAGTACGAGCGCTCTGTCATTTCATCACGATGTCAGCATTTTTGGGAGTTTGAACCGTGTTCCAGATTTGAACTCGATAAAATTCATATTTTTGCAAATATTGGGTAACTAAATATCATTCTTTTTCCTGGCAATCAACAAATGAACTCAGTTAACTTCCTTGTGAGTGGGCGAGTGACCTAAAGCACCTGACTCCACATCCGTTCTTTTAAAGACTAGTTGCCATTGAGTTAAAATATGCCAGAAGCACAGTCTTCTAGAAAACGGTTTCTCACCAGCTAGCAATAATTAATGATATCAATCAATTAATTCCCTTCATCTCTGCATAACAATCGACAACCGCAAAAAATACTAATTTCTTCAATACAATCTTGACATCATCTGTTAGTGAATATGAAAAGTCTTAAATAAATGAAGTATTATACCCACTACATAATACCATTGAGTATAAAGATTTATTTATGTAAAAAATGATATTACACAAAAATAAGTTCTTTCTGTCATTTATATTTATAAACTCAATGATTCAGTAACGAGTTCTATTTTGTATATTCTGTAATTATTTTTCAGTCCGGCTCTGAGCTCCAGAAACTCTTTCAAAATGCATTTCTTGACGAAATGAGTCGCCTTATACAGATGCCTGTTAAAGTTTGGCAAGTTTCGGGTGGTTGATTCACCCGATGTTCAGTGGTGCGCCACGTGTCGGACAAACAAACTGGCTTCGGGATCTTGAACCGGGTTATACCTCTATCTATTTATATACTCAATGGTAATACTCAACAGATCAGTAATGAATATACATTAGAAACTGAATTAGACCCAAACCAATTATCACCAAATGATTGTAAGGAAAACAAGAGTAGAAATAGTTTGAACAAGACAAATTTTAGTAATGTTCTAAGTGAACCCGAGATAATGACTAGAAATAAAACAGCAATATAATCCGTTGTGGAACAATTTTAAAACTCCTGGGCGTTTAAACCTTTGAGGGGAAGGTGTCCAACATAATAATATAATAATAATTCTATGGTCTAACCTCAATGGACATATACCTATTGTACCTATATCGCATAGCATTGTTGTATCAGATTATTACGGTATGTAAGAATGACAGAGACATTTAATAAACATAAATTAAGTTTATGTCTTTAAATATTAATCACCAAGTATCAAACAATGAACATATTGATTCTGGAACCAGTCTCGCAATTTACAAACAATGAGTGGAAAATAGTTAGCTATGCAAAAAAGTCTTTCTCATGAGAAATACTATCACTTTCTCATTTTGTTAAATTCTCAAACAAAGTATTCTGCATTTTTTCTGGAGCTAATCAGCTTTAGGCGAGTTCGGTATCTGGATGGGTGACAGCTCTGGGTATAAATTTGGACAGCGCGCCAAAGCTCCTGTCCACAGGGCTTGAACCCATTTTTTTATGTATTTTTAGGTCAATGAGATACACTTTAGGAGTGATTGATGTTTTTGAAGTGTTATGAAAACTTGCCTTTTTCATAGGGTAGTAATCGATGAAGTATCTAAAATAAAAATCGCAATTGCATCCCTATAATAATAAAAGGGTTAATAAAATACTCCATCATCGTCAGGAACAAAAGGGCTATCCATTTCTGGCACAAAAAGTTAGGGTTGCCAATTAAAAAACTCAACTACCCTCCACTCCTCATAGAGGGTACATGACAAACTACTCAATTATACATGAAACGTAATTCAAAATATAAATTGACCTCTATAAAAGTAACTACACTCTTGTCCACTACAGTTTTTTTGTCGTCTGATATATGTTTCGGAAACAAAGTTTCCATCTTCTAAGACGAAGCGTTACTAAAGCATGCAATCAATTTCTACATTCCAGTACAGGTAAACATTATACCCTTAGTCATAAACCAATTAGTGAGTCTGATTCGGTAGCTCCCTGGTCACATAAAACAGCCAGTAATAATGAAAAATGCCGATACCGTTGTTAATAAATCAACAAGTCCAGAGCGTTCCTGCCAATAGGGTCCTTTAATTATATATTAAATGTATATCAATTATACGAAGCCATTTATGAAGGACCCTATTGGCAGGAACGCTCTGGACTTGTTGATTTAAAACAGCCAGCTTACATTTCCTCGTTAACCGGTTATTTAATATTCCGCAAAGCAATGTAAATTTCAAAGAAGAAAGAAAAATGATATTCGAAATTGCCGAAAGAAACGGGTACAGTCATCAATTAGTTCAGAAAATTATCAACAAACATGAACATAAAAATCTCTTCAGTTACATAACCCCTACGAAAGAAATAAAAACGGTAAAAGGTTTCCACGCGTTCACGTTCCATCCGAAAACAAACAACAAACTACAGAATATTTTCAAAAAGGTTAATATAAAACTGGCTTTCAAAACTTCCACGAAAATTAAACAACTTCTAGGAAATACATTCGATAAAACGCCGTACATGTTAAAATCGGGTATATATGAAATTAAATGTTTAGATTGCAAAAAGTGTCACGTCGGGCAAACAAACAGAAACATTCTCACACGGTATAAAGAGCATACGGGACACATTCGGAACAACAACGTCGATAAATCTGCGGTTGCAAATCACGTTTTAATAACTGACCACTCAATTTCAGAAATTCCGTCAAATTGTTGAAAAATTCCAATAACGCGTACCTAGGAACACTTGAGGGTATCGAAATGTATAAAAGAAAGGATATTTTTTACTCAATAATGACCTAACCCCTATTAACAACCCATTATTCTCACTAATTGGTTTATGACTAAGGATATAATGTTAACCCGTACTGGAATGTAGAAATTGATTGCATACTTTAGTAACGCTTCGTCTTTGAAGATGGAAACTTTGTTTCCGAAACAAATGTCAGACGACAAAAAACTGTAGTGGACAAGAGTGTAGTTACTTTTATAGTGTTCATAATAAGTCCACAGTGAACTCAAAATAGAATATAAATTGACCTGTTCGAGCATTTTTCTACAAAATAGTTAATATAAAAAATTTAAAAAGGCACTGACGTGAGGTCAGTACTCTTTGGCGCGCGTGTTCTCGTTGGCTAATTTGAATTAAATTATGAGTGTTTCAAGCTCAGTGGATAGAACGAGCCGGAGATCTACCCAGATGGTAGTGGACACCATTCACTGTCGGGTCAAAAATTAAGAGTGCTTTGTCTAAGCTGGCATAAGGATAGAGTAACAAAGTTGACAAAGAGCACAACTGACTTTCCTTAGTCGCACAAGCTTCTAGGAGCTTCTGAGTTGTGTTCTTTGTCAACTTTGTTACTCTATCCTTATGCCAGCTTAGACAAAGCACTCTTAATTTTTGACCCGCCAGTTAATGATGTCCACTACCATCTGGGTAGATCTCCGACTCGATCTATCCACTGATCTTGAAACACTCATAATTTAATTCAAATAAGCCAAAGAGAACACGCGCGCCAAAGAGTACTGACCTCACGTCAGTGCTTTTTTATATTTTTCTCTAGTCCCCTTAACAAATCTGGCTACCGATACAGTCAGTCTGGCTATTAGTTTTACCGTAGATCGAAATAATAAAAAATGTGGTTATGGGACCCCCGTTGGGAATGCAATTGCTTACGCCTATTCTCCAAATCCGAACGTAATTTAATATAGATCTTCCAAATATAGTTATTTATAAATTGGCCCCAGGGCTACGATACAGACAATTCGACTCGAAAATAACGCTGTTTCCTCGAAACTGACTTGTTGGTGCACAGAATTTCTCTTAAAACCTCACAATATCGGCTCAGCACCAAATCCATGATCGCTAGACACAAATCACTCCCAACATAAGCCATACAACCCAAAAAGAACCACTTCACCTCTGCACATGCGCAATCTACTCGTGGCTGAAAGGCGTCTCAAAATCACACACCTCACACTAAACTTTGATTCTTCAACACCATTGGTTCAGGAGATATCGCAGCTTCAATCCGCGCATGCGCGGACACTACCATGCGGATTCTATGGAGGAATAGCATCCTGCACCTCCAAACCCCAATCCTCTCGGACGAAAATTCCAGCAGGTGAATCACTTCCTGTTGCTCATGCGCATAACGTAAATGCCCGTAACGGGTAACATTAATTTCAAAATTGGCCCCAGGGCCATGGTACGCACACTCCAACTCGCAAACCTTCAATTTCTCCCTAACTGACTTGTCCGTGCACAGAATTGCCATGAATATTCTTTTAAAACCTCACAATATCGCCAGTAAGTACCAGACCCATGATCGATAGTCCTATACCCCTCCAAACATAACCCATACAACCAAACAGTCACTTTTCCCATGCGCATGCGCAATCTATTCGCGGCTGAAAGTCCTCCCAAAATCACACATCCCACAAAAACTCCGATCCTCCAACACTAGTGGTTCAAGATATCGCATCTTGAATCCACGCATGCGCATATCCTCACCAGGGGACCATGCGCATAAGGAAAAATGCCCAAAAAGGGTAATATGAATTTCAAAATTAGCCCCAGGGCCACGGTACGGACACTTCAACTCGGAAAAAAACGTAATTTCCCCCAAACTGACTTATCCGTGTACAGAATTGTCATGAATTTTCTTTTACAACCTCACAATATCGGCTCAGCACTAGACCCATCACAAATATTCCTAAACCACTCTCAACATGACGTATACATTATAACCTCTACGACTGTTCCCAAGTCACAGCAGTTAAACTCGGAGCTACTAGGACTCGGGGATCCGCGGTCTAGCTTCAGTGGAGATGGGAGTGGATTCCAAAAGGGGACCTAGTAAATGGACGCCAGGCAAATTTAATTCTCCCAGATACCCCAGCGTAAAGTAATAATACCTAAATTTACCAAAAGAATATTCACGCTAAAAACAAACAATTTATTCCAGTAGCTTACAACCCAGATCTTTAGATTCAACAAAAATAAACTACTGTGAAACCCTTGTAGTGGCCCAATTGGCCCTATAGCATATCATATTACTCATGCCATTGAGTTAATCAATCCACAAGGATTGTTTGTATAATTGTTTATATAAATCACATGTATCTTTCGATTGTTGATCAAGAAGTTTATAAACGCTACCTTGAATGGTAAATATAAACACCGTCTCCAAATGGGAGCGGTCAGTCATTCCAGTCATTCTAGTTAGTCTAGTCTAGCCTAGAGTCTACAGTACTCAGACAATGTGTGATTAAACCTATCATCTCCGAGAGTAAGTGTTTTACTTGTACCCCTTCGGCATGCTAGATTAAGGCGAACCACCCGAGTACATCACATGGCGATCCTGCCAGTTGTATGCCGATACATGGGTTCTTCATCAACGAGATAAGAAGTGCATCACCATCACATGGCTGAAGTCAGCCAACAATACAATTTGAATTATCGAGTTCCACGCCAAGATGCTACGACTCCATAGCAATGCAAAAATGATGGCCAGACCCGGACCATCACAGAGGCAAACATCTGCAGACACCCAACCAGTGGACAAGGAACACAAATGGAGGATAGAAGAAAAAGGAAAACCTGCAGTGTAAGATAAATTTTAAAACTATGGAAAGTGTAGAATATAATCAAATTTTAAAAAATTATCAAGACGTGGTTAGTGGAAATTGTTGTTCTATTGATTTTTTTTATATAATGATTTTCTATAGGATAATTCAAATATCAATGTGGGAACTAAGCATGTTGAATTAACCTAAAATATGATATAGCAATAATCTTATAAATAACGAGATTGACGAGTTCGTGAAAGATATGGAAAATTAATAAATTAATTTAGCAAATTTCACTTGGTTTCAAGGAAAGAAATATATCATGAATTTCAAGTAAAATTATGGGAATTATGAAAAAATGTCTCATTTGAAAGGATATTATACGAGTAGAGGTCAAGTTCAAGTAGGAAATATCAAAAAAAGGGTCATCGAAACGGCACCAGATGGAAGGTCATTATCGTTTTACCGATGGCTCATAAACAATAACAATTAGGTACTTGTACCGTATACATACTCACGTCGCGTCGAAAATTTGATGATGATACGACAGAAAAAAAGTTTATCAACAACCGCGAATTAGTTTAGTAGCGTCGGATAATTATTTATCGAGCCAGTTTGTATTGTAAACTATCACGTGTTGTTCCTCTTAATCGCAATACCTCCTAGATCGAGATGCCAAGTTATTCAATATTGTTGTACTGAAAAATTAGATGAAAGTGTGATTTTGATACTAATTTCAATATGAGAAGTTCAGTAAGCAATTAACGAAATTCAGACTAATTTTAAAAGAGTATGATTTTTACTTGTATTATATAAAAGAAGAAGAATTTTACTGCATACGCACTTTCAAGGAAAAAGTATTAGACTCAAGTGTAGATTCCGAAAGAATTGATCACCCTTTTCTAGTCGAAGTGTTAAAGCGTCCATAGCTATAAAGTTACGTTACTGCCAATATAAGATGACTAACTTTCCAAAATTGATAAAAAGCAACTAATAATTTGAATTATAATATAAAGTGCAATAAAGATAATATTGATGAAGTCAATAAAGAAATTATCTATTTTAACCAGAATTTCCGATCAACGTCTGACTTAGGTACGTCGTTGAGGAATCTGGAACAATTGTGCACAAATAATAATATTGAGGAATTATGTATAATGAGAAGCGCTCTAAATACTCAATCTATTTGAACCAGAATTTCCGATCAGCGTATGACTTAGGTACATCGTTGAGGAATCTGGAACAATTTTGTATAAATAAGAATATTGAGGAATTATATATAATTAGATGCGCTATAAATAAGTACTCAATTTTTGAAATGTTGCTGAAATGTAAAAATAAAATGATTGGAAAGTTATAATATAAGCTAAATATTATAAGAGACGTGCAACGAGTCGAAGATGAGAAAATTACGGATATTATTCTGAACAATTAACGAGACGAAGATGAGAAAAATAGGCATATTATTCTGAACAATTTCCATATCATTCATATAATAACACTGTGAACTCGTCAACACTCTACATATTCAATTGGTTAAAAAACCTATTAGGATTTATAAATTCAGATACTTTTAAGATAATAGAATCAAAATATTGTAAATATAGTTTAGGAAAACATGTATATATAGGATTAAGAACTGATAGTGTTAAGGAAGATGAAATTTTTTTTTACTTTTTAAATAACCAAAAAAAAAATTTTTTTTTAAGGGGAGAGGTGTAGTGGCCCAATTGGCCCTATAGCATATCATATTACTCATGCCATTGAGTTAATCAATCCACAAGGATTGTTTGTATAATTGTTTATATAAATCACATGTATCTTTCGATTGTTGATCAAGAAGTTTATAAACGCTACCTTGAATGGTAAATATAAACACCGTCTCCAAATGGGAGCGGTCAGTCATTCCAGTCATTCTAGTTAGTCTAGTCTAGCCTAGAGTCTACAGTACTCAGACAATGTGTGATTAAACCTATCATCTCCGAGAGTAAGTGTTTTACTTGTACCCCTTCGGCATGCTAGATTAAGGCGAACCACCCGAGAACATCACACCCTGAATAGGGTGCGGCGGAAATTGTACGTAGATATTCTTCCTTGATTCGAATACGCGTCGCTTGAGCTCAGGCGCATCCACGTTTCTTATCTATGATCATATATGATTAACACAAATCTTTCCCCAATTTCCGCTTTACAACAATAATAATTTGATGATAATATGTTCAGGTCGTATATAGAAGGTATAAGATATATTTCGAGATTTATTTCCAATAACTTGCGTGGTGTCTATTCCTATTCCTGAACGTAGTATTACGTCGATGGTCTCGCAATACTGTCCTCTTCCCTCGGTGCTCGTAATCTGCAACCCTGAATTGGATGTCCCACAGCGTTGTTTACTGACCACCTTGTATATACTCGGGATCTGCAACCCTGCGTTGGCTGTCTCACAGCGTTACTTATTGACCACCTTGTATATACTCGAATGCCTCAGTTCTACTCTTCCTAACATTAAAACCCTGATGACAGAAAAGAAACCATCAGTGACTCCTCTCAGATAAGAAATAAATTAATCTCCCCAATGGATAATAATTTCGGTTATCAGAATACCAAACAGACAAGTTATTTGTTGTTATTTAATATTTATATACTTTGCACATACCCTGATAGTCGGGGTTGTCCTGTATAAGTTCGCTTCAAAACTAAATCTGGCAGAGCCGCCACCAAATAATTATTCAAGCACACATCAATGTTCTGGATGCAGAAAGATAATTACAACATGAATTGTTTCTACTAGAAATGACATTTAACACATACCTGTCAAGGTCGCCAAGATCATTCACGTGGTCAACTTGGATTTGCAAAAGGTCTTTAAATCCTCTTTCGAGATAAGTGAAGGTTACCTGTTATCTTTCCAAATCAAACCTCACTCTTAATTCGATTTTCGAAACTATATCCAACTAAGAAGATTCCAATAATTCTTATAAAGTTTAGAAAATGCGTATAAACAAATTGCTTCCTTCGTTGAACTTCCACAAAATGGACGATCTTATCTGACCGACGCCGACTCTGACAAAATTTCAGAACGTCGAAACGAAACAATATTGCCAACCCATCCGGTTCTCTGGACACAATTCCTTATGCGTCAATTGGTACTATTGAGACCCAACCTCGAATTCGAATTCCTGTCAAAATCACAAACCTCACACAAAATTCCGTTCCGATTCACCAGTAGTTCAGGGGATATCGCCTCTTCAATCCACGCATGCGCGGACCCTCACAAGTAGATTTTATGGAGGTATAGCATCCTCCACCTCAGTCCTCAAAACCTCAATCCTCTCAGACGAAAACTCCAGCATTTAAATCATTTCTTGTCTGCTCATGCGAATAACGAAAAATGCAAATTACACCCCCAGTTGTTCACCGTTCAAAAAAATTTTGAAAACCAATGATAAATTCCACATATCGCTCACGCATTACTTCAATTGGCGCAGTATATCCTCGTCCATATTTTAATCAGTTGCCCTCGTAACCTGATTCAGATAAACGCGTAAAAACCCGTCAAAATATGTTCACACCAGATGTTAGATATTCCGTGTTGAAATTCGAACTGAAATAATTTGTCTAGTTTGGAAGTTGAAAATTATAAATTTTTTTTTTAGGCTCCTAGGGGTCTGTTCTCCGTGAAATTTTGCACACCCCAAGAGGTCATCATTGCTCACCGAAGTACCAAAATTGAACTCAATCCGATATTTGGTTTCGGAATTTCAAGCAAAATATTCCACTAATAGTAAAAAAAATTTTTAATTTTTTCTACTCATGCTATCCCCACGAAATTTTGCACAAGTGTCTTCGTCGGTACTTTACATCTAACTACCGAGCTTCAATTCATTTGGATCAGTATTTATCGAGTTATAGCGAAAACAAAATTTCAATTTCATTTTCAAATATTTGACTTTTTTTTTCTAGTTTATAGCCATCCGATCAATACAAACTTCGCAGGCATATAGAGGTCATGATTCTACAATTTGATGCTAAATTTCAGATAGATCGGGGCATTTTAGACTTATTAATTCTACTCTTTCATTTATCTGATATTGAATTAACAAGTGATTCGATTCAATGGATATAAGATTCATAAACGGTACCCTGGGTTGTGTTCGAATATTAAGTCCGTAGATATTTACTCCATCGCGTTCGAATACTGAAAGGTTGAGTAAATTTTACTCTGTGACTGTCGTCCGAAAAGTCGGAGTATTCGACTAGGAGTTCATTTTACTCCTGTCAAAATTGACATAACTCATGGGACGGAAATTCTAGTATCTTTGTCTCACTGTTTTATGAATGTTTTGTGAGGTAATTCAATAGTTTTAATACTGCTCACAATATATATTTATGATTACAGTTACATATATGTGAAGAAAACAATAATAATAGGATCTTTCTTAAACCAACATAACCTATTTTCCGATATTGGCACTTTCTGTCTTCTTCTTCTACCGCGGTGCCGTCTCAGGCTGAACTGAGGCCTTCTGGCCCATTGTTCTCCCGCTTGACAAACTCGTGAGACTCATTCCAAAAAACACGCTGACAGGAATGCCGCGAGTTTAAAAGGAGAAGTCCCTCTCACCATAGGAATCGTAGGTGTTGGGTTGCCTAGGTGTATGACCCTCAATTCTTTAAGGTTGTTACAGTCGAACAGAATATGTTCAGCTGTTTCTTCCATGCTCTTGCACCAGCGACACAGAGCGCTATCGGCCAATCCCATCCTATTCAGATGTTTGTTGAACTGGTGACAAGTTAGTAATCCAGTCACCAGGCTCTTCTTTCGAGTGAAAGAAGTTTCTTTACTTCAGACTTTGACGATGGTTTCTTAATGAGAAGCCTTGACTGCCTGAGTCCTACTCCCATGTTCCATACACTGGAGAAATTCTTGTCCAAACGATTCTTGAAGAATGTTTTAACAGAGGTACGACATACTGGAAGTGAAGGCTCAGGACCTATATATGGTATCCGAGCCCCCTGCTTCGCCAGCTTATCTGCCTTAACATTACCTGAAATCTCCGAGTGAGCCGGACACCAGATGAGTTTTACAACGTTACCAGCGCCCAGCCTTCGCAGAGCCTTCCTGCATTCGTCTACTAAGTAGGAGTTTATCTTCACATCAGATAGGGATTTTAACGTTCCTTGACTGTCACAACATATATATATGTACTTGCCAGAGTATCCTAGTCGGATGTTTTCCAGCGCGCAGACAAGAACAGCGTATAGTTCTGCCTGTATTATCGAGCAGTTCTTCCCGAGAGGGATGGACATGCTCACTCGAGGTCCCACAATGCCTGCACCTGTCCCTGTAGTCGTTACAGAGCCATCTGTGAACCATGTGGGCCCCTCTGGTTTAAGGAGATCACTCCTTGTATCCCATTGGTCTCTATCAGGAACAATCACCCTATAGGGTTCGTTAAAGCAGAATAAGGAGCCCGCACGGTCACTCCTCCGGAGGAGAGATGCTTCATCATCCTCCACCTTCTTGAGTGCCCTCGCGTGTCCCCTAAACATTCCGCTGTCACGCCACTGTCCCTGTTCCCAGATTCTTAAAGCTGTCTTCATAGCCCCCTCCTCAACTACAAGATGCAGGGGAGGTAGCCCCAGCAGGCACTCCATAGCTGTTGTTGGAGTAGATCTCAGAGCACCTGTGATGCTTAAACAAGCTTTTCTCTGAGTTCTTATCAATTTGTTGCGGATATATGACTTCTTCAAAGAAGTCCACCACACCAATGATGCGTAGGTTAGGATAGGCCTCACCACCACAGTATACAACCAGTGAATAATGTGTGGTTTGAAGCCCCATCCATTTCCCACTACTCTCCGAGTAGACCAAAAGATCATCTCGGCCTTTTTTGTTTGTTTCTCAATGTGTTTGTTCAACAGTAGTTTGTGGTCCAGTATCACACCCAGATATCGAACTTACTCTGTTAGATTGAGCCCTACTCCAAACAGACTTGGTAGTCTTATGTTACAGGGCCCCCTCTTCCTGTCGAAGAGAACCATCTCTGTTTTTTCAGGATTAACCGTAAGATCGTTATTCAAACACCATCGCTCAATCCTACACAGAGCATCCTGCATAAGATCAGCGACGACATTTGGATGTTTACCTCTGATTAGTATCACGAGATCATCTGCATAGGCTACAACCTTTAGGCCAGCCCCCGCCAGCTCAACCAGGAGCCCATCCAGGACCAGATTCCACAGAAGAGGTGAGAGAACACCACCCTGTGGGCATCCCCTGCCTGGTGTTCCCCTAATGGTTGAGCTGCCTAGACGAGCCCCACTATGCTGCGGTCCCTTAAAAGGAATCCTGCCCATCGACAGACTGCAAAAGGAACCCCATGTTTGGTTAGTGCATTATGCATAGCTCCAAATGCAGTATTATTGAATGCACCCTCTATGTCCAGAAACACAGCAAGAGTGCACTCTCGATAATGTAGTCCGCTCTCGATGCAGCTGACCACTGAATGAAGAGCAGAATCTACTGATTTGCCCATCTGATAGGCATGCTGAGTTGGATGTAGTGGGCTAGCCACTAAGGTTCCATCTCTGATATATCGTTCAACCAATCTCTCCAGCGTTTTGACTAAAAAGGAGGAGAGGCTTATTGGTCGGAAGTTTTTCGTCTGAGTATATGACGACTTTCCAGGCTTGGGTATGAACACAACTCTCACCTTTCTCCAGGACTTTGGTATGTGTCCTAGGGCTAGACTCGCTCGGAGTATATGAAGCAGTGGGGGTGTCAGCAGCTCCAAGCCCTTAATCAAAAGTGCCGGAAATATGCTATCTTCCCCCGCTGCTTTATAAGGCTCGAATTCTCTGACAGCCCAGCGAATTCGAGAGTGTGTTACCACAAGTGAAGCCAACTTCCAATCCTCACTTGAAGCTCGTCTATGGTCTTCACCCTGTGTGTTGTCATTCTCTCTAAATCCCGGAAAATGTGCCTTCAGGAGTAGTCTCAGACTATCTTCCTCTGAGGAGGTCTTCTCCCCACTAGGAAGAGTCAAGTAGTCAATCCTTGGAGGGCCTCCCACAGAGAGGACCTTCCTAAGCCTATTGGCCTCTGGTGGGCACTTTCTGTCACTGTCAGTGTCAGTGTCAGAGTTAACTCCAAAGTAAATCTGTCAAACCTTCAAAAACTCTACTCTACTCCGTGGAGTTAATTTTTGAACACAACCCTGATGTACAAAATTGCTCACCAATGTGTATGATCACTTCTTGAGAATATTGGATGTGAAGTCTGTCTATAATCCCAAATTTTCACAAAACTATCATCACCACATGTGGCTATGTGATACTGTTTGTTCAGGTTATAATCTATATCTCTCAAAAAAATTCTGTGACAGCAATCTATACTCCAAGCTATGTCACCAGTTCGCACATCATATGTTTTTAGGTGTGTTTCTGTCAATGCTGAAAACTAAGGAACAGCACATAATCCCAATTCATTCAAAAATTCAATAAATGCTGTGTGATAACCTTAGACTATAGAAAGAGACTTCTATAGTCTAAGGCTTAAGGTGATAACACACTACCCACAGTTAAGACTATATTGCATTGAGAGAAAAAATATATATTAAAAAAAACTATTATGATAAAGCACAATATAATTGAAATTTATCATCACTTACTTGGTTGCCATTTTGATGTGGGTTCCATTTACCCAGGGAATATTTTAGATTATTTTTTGTTTCCAGCTGAATCTCTGCAACAGCTTTTGCATTGAAGTCTGACATATCCCAAATGTAAATTTTACTCTCTGTAACAGAGGCCATTCTGTTTTCATTTGTAGGATGGAATTCAGTAGTTTTAACATCATTGCTGGGTATGTCCAGTTTATTTGCTATTTCCAAGTTTTCGATTATATTGGAGTCATAATTTTCCGGCAATTTCAATACATGGCTCTTCAATGCGCAAGTACTTTCATCTATTATAGAATTGTAGCAAACAGCAATTTTAGAACCATCTACAGGACTAGATGTTATCCTCCATATTTCACCTTCTGTATGATGAAATAACTAAAAATGAAATAAAGTCTGCTATTTTCCTAATCTTTATTTTGTTCCAAGTTGGTGGAAAATACCTGAGGTTTTAGTACAGAATCCTCTTCATTGAACTCTACCAGATGAAGCTGATTATTTGATTGTTTCAACGATTGCGTTCCTATGATGAATTTCAATTTTTCTGTTTCAGCTAATATTGGAGCTAAAGCTCTGGCCTGAAATTTCACGATAAGCTAAATACTTGAAACGATTTTTATCTACCTGAAATTCCAAGCCATAAATCAGCGAGTTCTCATTATCCATGCTTAAATCCTAATGATTCCAGATTTAATTCGGAATATTCGGATTCGGAATTCCTATTCCTATATTTCCTATATTGATGTTTTTGTTTTGCCTTTTCTATTTTTTTTTTGACATTTAAATAGGTTGTGAGTTGTGACCATAGACCAAATATCTTGTTCTTCTTCCTGCTCTACGATGTGCTTGGTAAATGGTCCACAGAACAATTAGAACATATATATATATATATATTTATACAAGGAGTATTGCCGTATTTTCCAAGTTACTGAATTATTGGGTACTCGGCAGATAGGGCTATTTAAATCAATTCAAACAACCGGCGTCTTTTCAAATTTTAACGGTTTAAAGTAAAATTCAGTTTTTTGGCTTAATCATTGATTTATTTCCATGTTAAAGTAATATTGTACATGTTTTCTAACAGTGCTATTGTTTGTTTGTATTTAAATATGATAGTAACAGCTTTTTGCCTTTCTACACACAACTAGTCAGATCATCCTGATGAAGGACCTAAGCTAGGACCGAAATATAGATGTACATGACAAATGGTTGTTTGAATTGATTTAAATAGCCCTATCTGCCGAGTACCCAATAATTCAGTAACTTATATATATATATATATACAGATCGATCGGCGATTTCACGACTTGAGAACTTTTTTCGAAATAATCGCGGCGTTCGCGGTTCAGGGGGTCTATTCTCGACCTTTCGCAATTTTAACGATTGGTCACATATGCTATATATTATATATTGCTATTGGGAACTTCCAAAACTCTGGTGGCGGGATTCGGCAACTAACCACGCTAGTAATAAATGTAAACAATCTCGTGTTGGACAGGGTTATATTCCGTAAATCAACCAAACCAACCAAAGCAACCAAGACTGGTTTGGCGGCGGTTATCTTCTGGTTGTTTCGGTTGAAATTTATTTACGGAACGGAGTTCGGTTACTGAGTGCATAGACCAGCAATGATATTATAGGTTCATCTTCCGTTATCTGTGGTTCAACTTTCGAATAGAATAACAATAATAATAACAAACTTTCACTTGAATTACCGGCTGCTGGTATTATTTCAATCTTTTTATTCTTTTTTAAAAACAATATTTTTAATATGACAGATCAAAACGCAGCTTTATTCTTCTTCAGTGAACTTCTGAATTCTGATAGCAGTTCAAGTAGTGAAGATGAACTTCAAGCTAGTGTACCGTTGGGTAAGTGATTGTACAAATTGATATATTCCGTTGGTTTGTGCCTCGTTACTGTTAAACATCCTCAATTCACTATCAAATTCATGTTATTTTACAGTTCCCCGCCCCAGAGTACAGTGCTATATTGAAGAAGTGGTAGACAAGTATTCTGATGAAGAATTCAGGGAAAACTTTAGGATGAATAGGGCTACATTCAATCATGTTCTCTTATTGATTGGAGAACAAATTTCATCAGATACTCTTGATAGTGGAAGGCATACGATATCTGCAAAAGCAAAATTATTGATTGCTCTTTGATATTTTGGAACTCCGGACTCTTACAGGTATATATGAACATAAAAATAATGTATGTGATTCAAGTTCATCTGCTTCCAGATCAATATTGGTAGAGCTACAGCCATGAGAACCGTAAGAAGAGTTGCTGAAGCAATATTTTGTTTAAGCAGACATATTTGTAAATAGCCCACTGGAGAATACTTAGAAGAAGTGGTTAACGGTTTTGCAGAAATGGGATTTCCTAACACCATAGGATGTATAGATGGGATGCATGTGAGAATCCCAAAACCTAAGGACCACGGATCATCATATATAAATAGGAAGGGATTTCCCAGTATCATTTTGCAGGTACGTTCTTTGAGAACTTTTGTATATTTTCATTGTGATTGAAGAGTTTTTATACAGCGTAATTCAAAACTTGAGGCGAAAAAGTAAGGGACGTATACAGACTATTCTTGATGAAATGTAATACAAGTGAAACGGTGGCTAAGTATGGCGCACATAGCACATTTTCCCTGAGAGTGGGGGAGGGCTTGGGGTAATAGTTTTTTGGGTGGCAACAACAATATAAGTGGAAAACCGCATCGAAAATTGATACTTTATGTTTGTATGGAAAAAAGGGTCGTATCAAAAAACCAATTCCTGACGAATCGATCTTAGGTTATTGGGGGTTTAGACCAAAACCCCAGCTTGCTGCATGCCTCCAGCGTACGCCCAACATTTTGAGACCCCAACCGACCCTCTGGGGTCAAACCCCTGAGACTAGATAGTGTCACAGGCAGACGCACAAACAGACAGATATAACAGAGACCATACCGCACATTCTTTCGGAAAAATGCCCTAAAGTACATAATTTGCACCCAGGACATCACATGCACAGACACATCTTTTGTCGATGGCTACTTTAGCAGCATAAACAAAATAAAAAGTGCTTTAGGGAGATGCTTTGGTCGGACGAAGCTACAATAACTCAAGATGGTATAAATAACTCCTATAATGGCATGTATGGTCTGTAGAATGCTTTTAAAAGCAGGGATTTTCAATAAAGATTCTCAATGTTAACTGTGAGAATATGGAACATTCAATTTGATTATTTCTGTATTGTTATCACCTATTAAAGTTTAAAGTCTATGGCATGGGGAAATTTTGAAGTCTAATATCTAGGAAACAAAGCAATATTCAAAATGTTCTTTTTACCTTTTTTATCAAGAATAGCAGCCTATATATGTTCCTTAATTGTTCGCCTAGAGTTCTAAATCACCCTGTATATGTGCATATAGAATATACTGAGTATAAATAAATGAATAGAATAAATCAAAGAGATTTTATTTTCAGGGTGTATGTGATAATCTGATGAAATTCACACACTGCTATGTTGGAGAAGTAGGATCACATCATGATGCCACAGTCCTCAGACATAGTGAAATATTCGCATACATGAATACGAATGATGGAAAATTTCCTGATGGCACACATCTCATAGGAGACAAAGCCTATCCATGTCTCCCACAATTGATGACTCCATATAAAGACAATGGCCACTTAACTCAAGCCCAAAAAAATTTCAATTTCTTATTATCGAAGACAAGATCAACTGTTGAAAGAGCTTTTGGCCTCCTTCAAAAAAGATTCAGATGTCTGAAAGACTTACTAGATATGCGATGTTTGCAATGGGCACCAAAATATATAATTGCTTGTTGCGTGCTACACAATATATGTATCATTCAAAATGATATTATTGATTTAGAAGTTAGTCCTTCCGAAGATGAAAATGATAGACAACAGAAGAAAGAAGAAGAAATTATTTGGGTAGCCAAAAAAGAGATGAGCTGTGTCAACAGTTATTTGGTTCAAATTGATTATTACAACATATTCAAAATAAAGAGTCTCAATCAAATTTATGTTCTCATTTCCCAGATATTGTTCCCACTGAACCAATTAAAAAAATGTTGAAAAGAACTTATATGAGTTCAGGAGTTTTTACGTGCCTGTTCTCTAAGTGATACGATTCTAACATGGATTTGTACGAACATTGAAGACGTTATATCATAACCAAGTACCAAAATACAGGATATCAAGTTCAAGAATTTTTTTCAATTTGAAAATGGAGAAAAGATTAGGTAACTGCAAATGATTTTTTTGTAATGAGAAAAAATGCATAAATAAAGTATTTATTTTAGTAGCATACAAAAAAGTAAAATAAATCTGACAAAATGATAAAACTCTTGAATTTATGAAACAAAACATTCAACAAATAAATCTAATAGGAACAAAATAAAAAAATATTAAGTCTATTTCAGGTACAGGTTGATAAAATATAGAATAATATATAGGTAAATATAACATAAAAAAATATTCAGTCTACTTCAGGTACAGGTTGATCAAATCAACAAAACTAAAAGTAAATAAAACAAATATAAACCTCCACATTCTACTGTTTTTTGTTAAAATTGGCTTTATACCATTCGAACATTTCTCGTTTTAATTTCATTTTTTCTTCATGTCTCATTTCCCTCCTTAATTCTATATCACTTGTTCTAAACAATCTTTTGTTAATTTTCTCTGGAGATAAGTTTTTTAATTAACCTAAATCCCAAAATAAAAATCACAGAAATTCACAAGTTTTATTTTCTATTTCTATGTAACAAACCAAAGCAACCAAAGAAATTCCTTGGTTGTTCTGGTTCCAAATTATTAACCGCTTTTTGAGGAACCAAGTTCCGTAAATAACCTCTTTTTGAGGAACCAACCGAGAATATCATATTTACGGAACGGAAAAATACCAACCAAACCAACCAAGGTGATTTACGGAATATAACCCAGGTCAGTCGAGGAAGTTTGACCGAAATTTTCATGGAAAATTTAAATTATGATTGACTTGAGATCATTGTTGGATTACTTTGTGATATAGATTATAATATTGATCATTATATAACTAATTTTATGGCACTTGATTGATATAAAGACTACAACCAGTAAGTATATTCATATATGTTTGTCAAACTTACATTATATTTAAAAGTTCTTTCAGTTACTATTTGCGAATGATTAAGAAGGGACTCAGTTGATTAGAATTTCTGGAGTACATAGGAGCTTCAACTTCTAATTCTAGAGTCCTTGTAGAAGAAGAAGAGGTTCTAAATGTAGATCATGTAATCGTGTGTAACAAGACAAATTGTGGTCCCAGTTTTATAGATATTTGTTCTTTATGTTTACAAAGTAGTGCCCTTAATTCAGTACCACGTAAAATTGATGGCCCATTAATGTGGAGAATGGTAAACTTAAAATAGAAGGTATGGTATATTCTTGTAAAGTCGGAGCACGGAGGAGGTGTAAACATATTACTGATGTATTAATTAAAGTTCAGGTGCATGATGTTCTAGTTTATTTATGAGAATATAGTGTCAAATTGAACCAGATAAAGCTTTTGTGAAACAGTTACCAATAATTGGAATGATTTTTTCAAAATATGATACATATATTATGTGAAAATAATTATTAACAATAAGTGTAATGTTTGAGGTATAATAAAGATTATCTTGATGTAGGTCCAGGTTAAGTACTCTTCGGTCTATTAGTTATCCTTCTAACGCATTTCCAACATTTATATTTGGTTTTCCAGAGGTAAGAAGTGAAAACTCAAACCTATACATTTTGGCATTTTTTTCGCCCATGAATTGCATTGAGGCACACAACAATAGTCGTTTCTGGTCGAAGACATATTAGGCAGGATAATATTCATTATTTCAACTTGAATTTTTCTTTTAAACAAAAGTTTATTGACGAATACTGAACAATTAAACTCGAACACGTGGCTCATTACTAGCTTGGTTAGTTGCCGAATCCCGCCGCCAGAGTTTTGGAAGTTCCCAATAGAGATGCGCACGATCGTGCAAATTGCCCGTATACTCGACTTTCGATCTCAACGAGAATCGCCTTCGGTGATATCAGCCACAGACTACATATGTAGTCTGTGATATCAGCGATATTCGCCGTTTACGCGGCTATCGTCACGTCACGTCATTCGTCATCGCCACTCGCAAACATTTCTTCGAGTTTGTGCGTTTAGTAATAGCTATATGGAATTATTTTTAAAATCCTTTATATAAGCTAGTCAACACAGGGCAATCTACACAGGGGCCCTATTCTGAGGTCGACATTGCGAACGATTATCATTCGTTTTCGTAATCATCACGAACGTTCACTCGTTTTGCTATTCTCAACTGACAGATGATATGATTTGGTGAGACGAGTGCTATATAGCACTCGTTTTCGGAAGAAATTCCACTCGCATTCAGTTATCAGTTGATTTGTTGATTATTATGCAAGCCTCTACACATTTTGTAACCTCAAATCTGTTGTTGGTAAATAAGTTGGTATCATAGACAAGTATTTTTACGGTGTAATTAACGAATCTGTTCAGTAAAAATAATTAAATTGTCAGAATTATTATCATATTGCAAATTGTCGATGTTTTAAATAAACCAGAAATATCGAATAGATTTGTTAGATTCCCACAAACATTGGCGGAATTGAATAGTAGGTAAAGGCAAAGGTAGGTATTGATATTTTAGAATATTGCAAAATTATTTAAGTTTATTAATATTTTTATATTCAATGAAAATTCGACTTCCCTGGTGTAATAGGTTGCATAGGTTGCACACAATGCAATATTTCCACCTAAAATTGAAGATTCAAATTACCCAAAACACACTATGTTAATCGAAAAGGATATACCTGGTAGGTTGCTGTAGTTATGCATTGAACGAAACGATGGCGAAATAGATGACAATGAAAACGAAGTGGACATGGGTAAAATCATCCAACATTTTCGTTATTTAATTAATCAATTAGTTCATTCCAGAAATGTAACCGGAAGGAATTGATGAAGAAGTGGCTGGGGGGCAACAAAATCCAGAGCTGATTTCAGAAAGAATTCAGAGGAATACAATTATACGTTTAGTTTTTCGTTGAATTGTAAAAGATACACTATGAATAAATAGATATAGATTTCTCTTCCAAAAAAATGTATTTAATTCTAAAAAATAAATCACAACCATAAACAAAACATCATTCAACAATGCCTTAGTAGAATACAACTTGAAAAAAAAAAAGTATTCAATATGAAGTTCTGAATAATCTCACAACATCTAACAACAAAAAAAATATTTCACTGTGTCTACGTAGAATAAAGGGATCAGAAATAAAAGTATTCAATAACCAATACTAGAGAATATATCACAGTAAACAAAAAATAATGTCTATATAACAAATATCCAGTTTGGAATAGAAAAATTAACGAAAAACAGCTGTAGCTTCAGTGAAATTAGTAATCATTATTAATTACAATTGTTTATTTGGCAAGTGTTGAGAACATCCATAAATTTTTGTGACCGTATCACTTATACACTCTAAGGACGCATACATTGTAATTTTTCCCCCAAAAATTGGTAAAATAAATCCAATATTTTCATTATTTAACTAATCAGTTAATTCACTGGAATGTGAAGGAATTGATCAGGAAGTGGCTAGTAGGCAACAAAAACCAGAGCTGATTTCATGAAGAATTTAGAGGAATATAATTATATGTTTAGCTTTTCGTATAATTGTAAAAGACACGCTATAAATAAATAGATATTGATTTCTATTTGAAAAAAATGTATTTCATTCTAAAAAAATATATCACAACAATAAACCGAAAATGATTCGACAATTTGAGTGGAATAAAACTTTCAGAAAAAAAAAGTATTCGATATACAATCTCTCTAGATTTTGTTCTTGACCCAAGACCTGTCTGAAAGAGGTGTAATAACCCCTAATCCTTGTAAAATCTTTCAATATTATATTGCAAAACTTTCTCCAAGTTTTCCATTCTTTTTTTGGTCCAGGAATACTATTTAACATTGTACTCAGTTCCTCTTTCATAGGTATTCCGAAGAAAATTCTGTAGTAAATTTCCCGCTTAATAACTGAGACTTACATTTTAGGAAATTTATAATTACTTTTTTCTTATCGAAGCAAACAGAAAAAACCAAATAAATCACTCAAGTTCAACAAACAATAAAATATCGTTTTGATTTATGAAGAAGCGCGCCAATAACATATACATAACACATTCAAATCTCAAATGTTACTATGTTGCCAAGTCTTCAGACGACACGAATTCGTTTCAGTCATCGGTCATTGCGAAGGGCACATGAGAATAGCAATATAAACTATCGTTCGCAATTACCACCGTTCGTTTTCGTCACGAGTGGTCGAAAACGAGTGAAGTTCAGAATAGGGCCCCAGATCTCACATTTTTTTTCGCAAACTTTTTATTCGCGATTCAAGGGTAGGTTGCGCCCTCTATAAACATTAAGTTTCAGGAAGCTTCCTGTGTGGGTATAATAAAATAAGTGTAAATCATAGACATAGATGCATAGAATACATGGTGAAGACACTCTTTGACATATTTTTGGCCGATTTGCGGTCCAAATACTGTCAAAATACAAGGATTTTGTTTTACTTCAATTTTCGCCGATAGATGCCGGCAGTAGAAATTTTATGGACAAAATTACCGACATGTCAAATTAAATTTGAATCTTTGCTTATTCCAGTTTCTTGTGGAAAGTCGTTTGCCGCGCCGAAAGTAAGTCAAATGTTTGCTGTGTGAACTCTGAACGAGTATCCAGAACCATTTTAATCAAATACTATTTTCATTTCGAAAATACTTCGTTTTTATGCGAATATATTTGTTTAACAATTGTATATTCTTACCGGATCAGGGGCAGATTTCTAGTATCAAGATAGTTATTAATTTTAATATTAATAATATTGAAAGATCGCTGATACCGTTAATTGATAATAAATCAACATAAGAGAACGTAAGACTTGTTGATTTACTATAATCTTGCCGGTTGATGAACATAAACTGTTTTAACAGTTGAAATTAAGATATAACTCTATTGATTAATAATTATATTCATTATACAATTCAGTTATATATATTGAGAAGGAATGAAATGCCATGTTATGAAAACTAACAATATTATTTGTGAACGATGAAAGGACTAGCAGAGAACAAAGTTCAGAGCAACCACACAGTGTGATTTCATCAATTTGAATAGCTTTCCTAAGGCGTCATTCTTTTTGGCGCTCTTATACTATGATATTATTTGTTTCAAGGATATTAACAAGTTAAGAGCGTTCCTGCTAATCGGGTCCTTCATGAATGGCTTCGTATAATAAATATACTTGTGCATATATTTCACAAATCAAATAGACCCCAGAGGGTTCATTGATCTGCCGAGAAAGCAAGAGCAGACGCGTTTCTGGCTTCTTGGCCTTCATCAGTACCCTGTAGCTTTCCCGACAAATTCAACTAAACTGACCCGGGTTAAGCCTTTCAGAGACGGCTCGGTCGATCATTATAATCGCCCACGCCACCTATGAAACAAAACACGGAAATCAGCCTCTCCCCACCAGTGAATATTTGAAGCGTGAAATCATATGCCACCATTCACTCGATATTAAATCAAGAACGAGTCCCACAGAGCTCAGACAGTATCTTCTCAATGCCATGAACGCTGTTTAGAGTGTTTAGCGTTTTCAAAAATAATAATGAAAAATGGCGATACCGTTGTTAAAAATCAACAAGTTAAGAGCGTTCCTGCTAATCGGGTCCTTCATGAATGGCTTCGTATAATAAATATACTTGTGCATATATTTCACAAATCAAATAGACCCCAGAGGGTTCATTGATCTGCCGAGAAAGCAAGAGCAGACGCGTTTCTGGCTTCTTGGCCTTCATCAGTACCCTGTAGCTTTCCCGACAAATTCAACTAAACTGACCCGGGTTAAGCCTTTCAGAGACGGCTCGGTCGATCATTATAATCGCCCACGCCACCTATGAAACAAAACACGGAAATCAGCCTCTCCCCACCAGTGAATATTTGAAGCGTGAAATCATATGCCACCATTCACTCGATATTAAATCAAGAACGAGTCCCACAGAGCTCAGACAGTATCTTCTCAATGCCATGAACGCTGTTTAGCGTTTTCAAAAATAATAATGAAAAATGGCGATACCGTTGTTAAAAATCAACAAGTTAAGAGCGTTCCTGCTAATCGGGTCCTTCATGAATGGCTTCGTATAATAAATATACTTGTGCATATATTTCACAAATCAAATAGACCCCAGAGGGTTCATTGATCTGCCGAGAAAGCAAGAGCAGACGCGTTTCTGGCTTCTTGGCCTTCATCAGTACCCTGTAGCTTTCCCGACAAATTCAACTAAACTGACCCGGGTTAAGCCTTTCAGAGACGGCTCGGTCGATCATTATAATCGCCCACGCCACCTATGAAACAAAACACGGAAATCAGCCTCTCCCCACCAGTGAATATTTGAAGCGTGAAATCATATGCCACCATTCACTCGATATTAAATCAAGAACGAGTCCCACAGAGCTCAGACAGTATCTTCTCAATGCCATGAACGCTGTTTAGCGTTTTCAAAAATAATAATGAAAAATGGCGATACCGTTGTTAAAAATCAACAAGTTAAGAGCGTTCCTGCTAATCGGGTCCTTCATGAATGGCTTCGTATAATAAATATACTTGTGCATATATTTCACAAATCAAATAGACCCCAGAGGGTTCATTGATCTGCCGAGAAAGCAAGAGCAGACGCGTTTCTGGCTTCTTGGCCTTCATCAGTACCCTGTAGCTTTCCCGACGCTTCAAATATTCACTGGTGGGGAGAGGCTGATTTCCGTGTTTTGTTTCATAGGTGGCGTGGGCGATTATAATGATCGACCGAGCCGTCTCTGAAAGGCTTAACCCGGGTCAGTTTAGTTGAATTTGTCGGGAAAGCTACAGGGTACTGATGAAGGCCAAGAAGCCAGAAACGCGTCTGCTCTTGCTTTCTCGGCAGATCAATGAACCCTCTGGGGTCTATTTGATTTGTGAAATATATGCACAAGTATATTTATTATACGAAGCCATTCATGAAGGACCCGATTAGCAGGAACGCTCTTAACTTGTTGATTTTTAACAACGGTATCGCCATTTTTCATTATTATTTTTGAAAACGCTAAACACTCTAAACAGCGTTCATGGCATTGAGAAGATACTGTCTGAGCTCTGTGGGACTCGTTCTTGATTTAATATCGAGTGAATGGTGGCATATGATTTCACGCTTCAAATATTCACTGGTGGGGAGAGGCTGATTTCCGTGTTTTGTTTCATAGGTGGCGTGGGCGATTATAATGATCGACCGAGCCGTCTCTGAAAGGCTTAACCCGGGTCAGTTTAGTTGAATTTGTCGGGAAAGCTACAGGGTACTGATGAAGGCCAAGAAGCCAGAAACGCGTCTGCTCTTGCTTTCTCGGCAGATCAATGAACCCTCTGGGGTCTATTTGATTTGTGAAATATATGCACAAGTATATTTATTATACGAAGCCATTCATGAAGGACCCGATTAGCAGGAACGCTCTTAACTTGTTGATTTTTAACAACGGTATCGCCATTTTTCATTATTATTCAAGGATATTGTTAAACGACAAGAATGGCAACTGGCTTGTGCTAGAGGTAGGGTATAGAAAATTAGAACATTTGTTTGTTCAAAATATTTTTCTAGCGAATATATGTATATTGAATAAAAGATTGAAACGTAGTACACTACCCTCTATTTGGTTAGTTTATCAATTTAATGAATCATTTTTCGATATTTCATCAGTATATACTTAGTTCTGAATAATAGCTATCGAATTAAATATCTATATTCAGCAATCTAATTGCTGAGAACATGAAAAGTTGTCACGGGGTATTGGGTGACTGAAAAAATGCTGTATACATGAGAATGTTTTGATGAAATTTCAAATTATATATAATATAATAAGTAAAATGCTCAATTTAAAAGAGCCTTACATGATAAAGGAATTACTACATTTGAATAATAATATGATATCGAAAGATATTGTATGTAGAGGTATTACAGAAAATTCTGTATCATTCAATGTATTTCAAAATACATAAATTAAATCCTTGTACTCTAATGACGTTGGATGTGATCTTTCGTAATGGAAAAATAATGATTTCACAGATTTCTTCATTTACAGTTCCATTCAAAATGTTCCAAAGAAACTCCTTTACTGATAAATCCCTTATTTGACCTCATTATGTCTTGGCAAGATGAAATTTCTGTTCCAAACCAATGTGGTTTACATATTATCTCCGAACAGATATCTGATTAATCAAAAAATGGATTGATTTTTCAATAAACTGCTTCATTATATACTTTTAATTTGAATTTACGAACTAGCAACGGAGAAAAGTGAACTTTGTCGCTTGTCAGTTTTCATTTATTCGCTTGTCAGAATCTTCGAAATCGACCCTAGCGGCACCATCGTTAATAAAGTGAAGTAGTACATAAAGTACGTGATTTGACAGTTCTTGGTCCGTTTTTCGGCCGAAAATTTTAGCAGGAATTAGTAGGGAGTGTCCACACCTTGTTATTCTATGCATCTTGTCATAGACCTAATAAACCCTCTGGACACGGCGTACGAATTCATTTCCAAAGAGTCGAATGCGGAATACACCCGAGAGAGAGGTCCGAGAGAGAGATGGAGCTAATTGTGGCTAGATACAAATACAGTGACTAAGAATATAGTCACTGTAGATACAAAGAGAGCGTAATTCGAAAGCACGTTCGAATACAATAAATTTCATAATTTATGCTAGGATATTTAGAATAAAATAAAAAAGTCATGCGTTATGAAACATGGTTTCAGTTTTAATAGCATGATTTTATATTCATATAGCAAATTTGGAATTAAACCGGCATAACTCAAATATATTCCTTTTTAAATGGGACTGTCTGGAAACTAGTGATTTTGATTTGGGGCGGGTTTTATTCCAAGTAAACATATCATTTCACATCGCTATTTCAGAAGAAAACCGTCGAAACTCAAAGAATAAAAATAATATAGAAAACAAGATATAGTTTGGCGCAGTATTCTTAAATGGGAAGGTTTAACGGGTATTTCCGCAAAAGGAGCCGCTAAACTTTCCCATTTAAATAAAAGTAATGTTTGAATGGCATTTTTTTTAAACTAGTGATATTACAGGGAGAGGTTTAAATAAATTGGAAAAGCACTGACGTGACGTCAGCATGCTTTGGCGCGCTTGTTCAAATTCATACCAAGAGCGGTCACGCATCCTATAAAACTTCTTATGTGCTCGGTACCTTTGCCAAAAGAATATATCTCACTTGATGAACTTTCAAATATAACAATACTAGAAATCGCGGTGAAGAGTATATATTTAAAGAAATCAGGATAATGTTTTTGATGATCTGAATATCATTGTTGAATGACAAAGCCTGGGGAGAGTCCCAAGCAATTGTATGATCAAATTTTGTTTTTCAATTACCAGATGTAGGACATAGTTGAGAGGGGATTATCGAAATAATAAGCATATTATATTTAAGCATTTATTTTGATAGGATATACATATATATATATATATATTATATACCTGCAGTATCAGCTGATAATAAATTAAAATTACATAATTTTAATAAGGATTAAGTATTCTGAAATCTATATATCTATACCTTGTGTAAAATTTCGCAGCAGTATACCCTCCGGGTAGATTTTTTAGGGAGCAAATGTGCTGGAAAATTGAAAACTGAAGGTACAGAATCATTTTTCAAAACCAAATTTCCTTGAACATTCCGTTCATAGTCACTTTGGAGGAAATGATCTCCACATAATTTTGTCCATTCACCTGGTGTAAAGTCCTTTCTTTTCATAGATATTATCCAATTTTTCCGTAAAACTTCATTTTTTGGAAATCTAAGTAAATAAGTCAAATTATTTTCTCCAGAATAGGCAGAAGACAGAAAAAAAATCGAACAAAAGTGGGATTTATTCAAAGTGTAATTAGGTAGTATAGGTAGGTACTCACCTATGGAATTTTACATTTTCTCCTTTTTTATATCTCCTCGTACAATTTATGGCACAACATGAATGCACCATTATCAAATACCAGTCTTAATACTCTAATTCAAAAAAAAAATAACTCAAATTCTACTTATAAAGCTTTAGAAAACACAACTTCTGAAAAGAAAGCAATTAACTGATGTTTTGCCACAAAGCATTCCATCCTTGTCATAAGTCCCGGCCTAGATTCCTCTCTCTCCGTGTCCAGAGGGTTTATTAGGTCTATACAAGATGCATAGAATAACTATGTATTCTATGCATCTATGGTCTATACAAGGATATTTGTTTAGTTTTCACATTTTATTTAGGGAAAAATGATGGGCAAAGATGAAAATAGTGTTTTCCTCAGTCTGAGCGAATATTTTAGAGATTTAGATTCCATTCCCAATAGTAGAAATATATTGGAAGGTGAGTTCATAAAAATTATTGAATATTTTCATTGACTAAACATTTTAGGAGAAGCAGTTTTAAATGCTGGCCACTTAATACTATGTGGATATTTGGGAAAAAACATGGTATACCAAAAACATTTGCAGAGTTTTAGAAGTTTTTGGTTTGTGTTTACAAACATCGGCCCTCTCAGCACATCCACATGAAATTAGAGGAAAAATTCTCGTAGATGAAGGAGCAGCCATAATATCTGCATTCAACTCTTGGTGCAAGGCTGGTTTAGGAAGAAGATGTAAACACATCTCAGCTCTTTTTTTTATATTGCATCAGGTTGTATAAATTCGATGCATTTTATGTCTGAATCAGGACTTGCAATTTGAGAATAATATATACACAATATAATTTTTAGATATTTTGCTTTTCCTTGTGTTTTTTGTTTCAGGACTGACCACCTCAAGCGCTTGTGGAAAAATAAAAAAAATGAGACGAGCACCAAATATAAAGCCGTTCCCCCCCTGAGAACACTTCTTTTACTGTCATACATATGCTTTATTGTTAAACGAATTGATCTTGATTCAAAAGAATATATAATATCAATTTGAATGAATACAGTCAAATAGGATTGTATCAGGTAATGATACAACATGCGAGTGTTTACATAGGTACTTACTCACATACTTACATTACTGGAGATATAAGAGCCGCTCAGAGGAAAAGTGGTATAACTCCATTTGTGATTTGTTGGGAATTTAAGGATTTACCTTTCAATGGATTAAAAAAAACAAGGCTTTTCGTTGAGAGGTAAAACATCAACAGGCTCTAACTCGGTCACAAAATGTTTCAACTTATACCATTCATTCAGGGAATGAAATACAATCGTAGGTACCAAAATATGAGTATCAACTCAACAATTCGAAATTTGTGAGTTATACCAGTTTTCCTCTGATTGGCTCATAAGTACTTTGACATTGAATGTCTTATACTCTGTTTCGTTTCTTTATTAATGTATAAATTAAATATGTGTGACGTTCCATGAAACTTTCATTAACTTATCCTGAAGGTCTTAAATAATACCTTGATAAAATTATGTAGGTACAAGGTGGTAAGGGTAAGGTTTTTCAAAGCACTACAATGCGATTCAGATAATATAATGTGAAATTTCAAATGAGCAATAAATACATTTGGGCAATTATGGAGCAATACAAAATAATAAATAGAAATAAAAGTACATTAGGCCTCAAAAATAAAAAACTAAGTTCAGAAACAAATAGGGTTTGATAAGTTCACCACAGCACAACATAATTGTCATTATTTCCTCTACTTTGGGAACCAGATTCCATGTCAGAACACTTTATCCCTGTTGGCCAAACAATTATTACATCCATAAACACTTTTGATTTGGACATTTGAATTAATTTATCATTAACCTCAATTGGGAACTTCCAAAACTCTGGTGGCGAGATTCGGCAACTAACCAAGCTAGTAATGAGCCACGTGCTCGAGTTTAATTGTTCAGTATTCGTCAATAAACTTTAGTTTGAAAGAAAAATTCAAGTTGAAATAGTGAATATCCTGCCTAATATGTCTTCGACCAGAAACGACTATTGTTGTGTGCCTCAATGCAATTCATGGGCGAAAAAAATGCCAAAATGAATAGGTTTGAGTTTTCACTTCTTACCTCCGGAAAACCAAATATAAATATTGAAAATGCGTTAGAAGGATAACTAATAGACCGAAGAGTACTTAACCTGGAACTACATCCAGATAATCTTTATTATACCTCAAACATTACACTTATTGTTAATAATTCTTTTGACATAATATATGTATCATATTTTGAAAAAATCATTTCAATTATTGGTAACTGTTTTACAAAAGCTTTATCTGGTTCAATTTGACACTATATTCTCATAAATAAACTAGAACATCATGCACCTGAACTTTAATTAATACATCAGTAATATGTTTACACCTCCTCCGTGCTCCGACTTTACAAGAATATAACATACCTTCTATTTTAAGTTTACCATTCTCCACATTAATGGGCCATCAATTTTATGTGGTACTGAATTAAGGGCACTACTTTGTAAACATAAAGAACAAATGTCTATAAAACTGGGACCACAATTTGTTTTGTCACACACGATTACATGATCTACATTTAGAACCTCTTCTCCTTCTACAAGGACTCTAGAATTAGAAGTTGAAGCTCCTATGTACTCCAGAAATTCTAATCAACTGAGTCCCTTCTTAATCATTCGCAAATAGTAACTGAAAGAACTTTTAAATATAATGTAAGTTTGACAAACATATATGAATATACTTACTGGTTGTAGTCTTTATATCAATCAAGTGCCATAAAATTAGTTATATAATGATCAATATTTGAATCTATATCACATAGTAATCCAACAATGATCTCAAGTCAATTATAATTTGAATTTTCCATGAAAATTTCGGTCAAACTTCGTCGACTGACCTGTCCAACACGAGATTGTTTACATTTATTACTAGCGTGGTTAGTTGGCGAATCCCGCCACCAGAGTTTTGGAAGTTCCCAATAGTCTAATATATAAAAGAAATGCAGAAAAATTAATTTTAAGCATTCAATCCTCACAAACAACAGTTAATGCGTTAAGAAATATACCAATACCATCTCAAAGCAAAACAAACTCCATTACCCATACACGACGCTTCAAAATTCGCCACCAGGTGGCTCGGAGATCGACTTGAATCGCCAATCCGAGGTAAAAAATACAAAGAAAACATGTTTCTTCATTGTATTATATTCTATGATACTAACAACAGTAATAACCACAGAAAATATAATAACCCCTAAAGCTGATTTTAAAAAAAATATTTATAAAAAAAGTTCAACTTTGAATTGTGTGGATCAACAAGTCCATAATGCCTATTGATCATAAGAGAATAAATGGACCAGAGGATGCAGTACCATACAAATTATTTACTAAACTAAATACAAAAAGTTTGAAAGAACAATATAAATCGTGCATTTCTGAGAATGGAATCAGAAAGGATGATAGAACTGTTCTCGAGCATAGGAAGTTATGTAAGTTAAAGTTTATTTAATTATTAATTGAACAGTCTAGATTTTTTTTTCAGTTTTGAAAACAGGAGTTGTAGCTCATGCTAAAGGTTCTGCATACCTCGAACAAGGTAAAACAATTGTTCAAACTTCTGTATTTGATCCTCGAGAAATACCAAACCGAACAGATTATTGTCCTAAGGGAGAAATATATTGCGAATTCAAGTTTGCCCCATTCAGTTGTTCGAAGAGAAGATTACACCAACAGGATTCCCAAGAGAAAGAATACAGCTCTGTTATGAAGAAAGCTCTAGAATCTGTAGTTTGTAGACATGAATTTCCAAATTTTCAAGTTGACATTCATACATTAGTGCTACATAATGATGGATCAGCTCTCAGTGCTGCTATAACAGCAGCAGGTGCTGCACTTGTTTCTGCCGGAATACCTATGTTTGATGTTGTGACTTCTGCAACTCTATCAATACAAGGAGAAACCCAAATACTTGATCCAGTTATGGCAGAGGAATCTTTATCAAATGTAGAGATTGAAAAGGAGCATGGAACTATTGTTATATGCTATCTTTCTTCTCATCAGCAAATAACAAATTTCTATCAAGTTGGTCATTTATCTCTGGATACTATAACAAGTTGTATGGATAAATTAATTGAAGCTTGTAACAAGATTTTGCCTTCTATTCAAAAATGTTTTGTTAGGAATGTATTGGAGGTAAAAAAAAAAGAATAGAATGTTTCATACCAATAGCAATATTTTTTGTCAAAAAATAAGCATCCAGATTTATATATATATATTTTTTTAATAGTAATAATTACAAGCAATCAGAATAAGCACATCCTATAAGCTTATTTGCTTAATTATATGAGAGATAAAACTAATCTGAATTTTCATTTCGCTGAAGGCTTGAAGAATTCATTCCATATTATATTATATTTTTAGTATTAATTTAAAATTATTGAATATTATTACGCCTTATCAAAGAAATCTATGTTTGAATGATATCTAAAAGTAAGCACAATGCTGTTGTTGGCAATACTGCGGAAAATTTTGGATATTTTAGGATCGAATCATTTACATTCCTGAACCATTTTATTAATAGTAGGGGAGCCAAGCGGGGATTTTGGGATTTACTACAGCGCGGCAGATTAACATATAGGGGGATACCTTGTACCTGGTTAAGTTTTTTCACCAAACATGAGCCATATATATATGGCCGCCCGTCAAGGATAAAGCATCAGATTAGTAAAAAAAAGTAGATCATCTGAAATTCTGAGCGCGTCAGATTAAGGTAGGGTGAGTTAGTTACATGCTAAAAAGTCTATATACCATTAATCTGACAATTTGAGAGTGACGTAAAGAAGGGGGAGGGTTACAAAGTTGTAAAAAAAAAACGACATCTTGACATTCTCGAGCGTGGTAAATTTTTTTTTTATTTTGAAGGTAATAATGCAAGAATTACGAAAAATGTATAATCTGACGATTTTGACAAGCCGAAGTAATAAAAATTAATTGATAATGATAAAGTTGAATGCGTGTAGCTATGCCATGCCTATATTCCCCTCTACGTGTTTCTATTCTCCTCTCACTCTTTCTCTATCTATTGCTCTCTCACTCCGGTTTCTGTTGCCATGACTTCATAACAGCTGGTCACGCATACTCGTTCGCGGTATGATCTTGTCTCTTGTCGATGATCTTGTTTACAACGTATTTCCAACGAATTAGGTTATTTTGCGATTTTAATAAAAGTTATGTGAATTAAAGTTAATAAATACCTAATTACTATGAGTGATTGAGTGATATTAATGTGAATTGTGTATTTTGTGTTGAAAGTACTTTACAAAAAACAATCAAATATTCATTAGAAACTTTACAAAAATGTATCATTACTTTAGAATATCGTCGGAGCAAACCGATTCTTCGAAAATCACGAAAAAATTAAGAATTAAATTTTGTATGAATATTATCTTCAAACAACACAAGCTTTTTCATTTGCACGCTATTTCCTGAGCTTTTCGATTATTTGAGTTCAATGATTTAAAAAAATTAAAAAAAAAAAATTATTGTCAGATTTAGCGAATCCCTCCAGACAATCGTCAGATTAGGAGACAGCACGTCTAGGCCATATTGATGAACCACATATATCTTAATCTGACGCGCTTGAGTATTTCTAAATGGCGATTTTTTTTGCATATTCTAATAATGACCACGAGTTTGCGTTACATCCCAATCGTCAGATTTTTATACAAGAGCATCTTTTAAGGTTCACTCAACACCCCCTTAGAAAATCTGACGAGCTCGATAAAAATTTTTTTTTTTTTTCATTTTCAACCCTTACGTATGATCACCTCCATCACCGAAACGATCAGATTAACATCTGTACATTGTTTAAAAAACGTAGGACACAGATGCCATCAATATCTGACGCACTCGAGTATGTCCACGTAACGGTTTTTTTTTACATTTTTGAAAATTTATATCTGCTCACCCCACCGATGAACAGGTATATATTATATAACATTTTTTTCTTCTTATCATCTAAGCTTGACAACCCAATAGCTCGAGTAAATCCCGAATTACAGTGACTATATTCTTATATATCTCTGAGAATATAGTCACTGTATCCCGAATTAGCTACGTGGGCTCCCCTACTATAATCTCTCCAATTATATTTATCATAGATCTATGATATTTATTTTCTTTTCATGATAGTCGTCTGTCGTCTTTGAATGACAATTTCTCAATGTATCTCAATTCAATGTTGCCACTAATAGTTTCGGGTCCAAAAAACATTTTGTAGGCCCTTATCCCTTTATTGATATGATTCAAAGTCAAAACTGACCTAATTTTAAGGATTTCTGTGTGTTCCCGAACCGAACATATAAAACAGAATATTAATGTTGATATGAAACAAATATAATATACTAGGGGATTTGACTTTCGTACGTTTGACAAACCTAAGAAATCAGCAATTTTATTGTCATATGTCATATATTTTCAGCAAGTTTTGTTCAATCATTTTATGCAAGAATTTTTTTTGTTGATTTGCTCACTCTGATAATCCAAAGAAACAACGTGTTTTGTGCATGAAACGTACCGAAATATAAAAAAAAATGACAGGTTCTGTTCGACAAACGTACAAAAGTCAAATCCCCTAGCATTGTATATTTTCATATCAACGTTAATATTCTGTTTTATATGTTCGGGAACATTCAGAAATCCTTATCAACGCTATAATATTGAACGCGCAAGCTCGGAACCATCGAAGGTAGATTTTGAGAACTTTCTAAAATGGTAATTGTAAATAATCTCCGTTTGGTCCATATATAATAATGGTTTTGACTTTGAATCATATCAATAAAGGCTGGTTTATGCTGGCTGGTAACTTTAACTTAATCATATTATATATAATATATATATAGACATTTATTTTTAGTGTTACGCTTTATAATCAGACTCAATAATCCGTTAACTTATTAATTATTATTATTAATAATAAGAAAACGGATTATCCCGTCTCAGCATCAACCATAGCGTTAGAAATCTATGTTTCAATTTTTAAGTTAGGGAATAAGTTAAAGTTACCAGCCAGCATAAACCAGCCTTAAAGAGGCGTATTTTGGCGCTGTAACCACAGGTAACTACAGGCGAACGATTATCATTCGTTTTCGTAATCATCACGAACGTTCACTCGTTTTACAATTCTCAACTGACAGATGATATGATTTGGTGAGACGAGCGCTCGAAATTCTAAACGAGTGGTATATAGCACTCGTTTTCGGAAGAAATTCCACTCGCATTCAGTTATCAGTTGATTTGTTGATTATTATGCAAGCCTCTACACATTTTGTAGCCTCAAATCTGTTGTTGGTAAATAAGTTGGTATTTTTACGGTGTAATTAACGAATCTGTTCAGTAAAAATAATTAAATTGTCAGAATTATTATCATATTGCAAATTGTCGATGTTTTAAATAAACCAGAAATATCAAATAGATTTGTTAGATTCCCACAAACATTGGCGGAATTGAATAGTAGGTAAAGGCAAAGGTAGGTATTGATATTTTAGAATATTGCAAAATTATTTAAGTTTATTAATATTTTTATATTCAATGAAAATTCGACTTCCCTGGTCCCTGGCACACAATGCAATATTTCCACCTAAAATTGAAGATTCAAATTACCCAAAACACACTATGTTAATCGAAAAGGATATACCTGGTAGGTTGCTGTAGTTATGCATTGAACGAAACGATGGCGAAATAGATGACAATGAAAACGAAGTGGACATGGGTAAAATCATCCAACATTTTCGTTATTTAATTAATCAATTAGTTCATTCCAGAAATGTAACCGGAAGGTAGAGGAATTGATGAAGAAGTGGCTGGGGGGCAACAAAATCCAGAGCTGATTTCAGAAAGAATTCAGAGGAATACAATTATACGTTTAGCTTTTCGTTGAATTGTAAAAGATACACTATGAATACATAGATATAGATTTCTCTTCCAAAAAAATGTATTTAATTCTAAAATTGCCTTAGTAGAATACAACTTAAAAAAAAAAAAGTATTCAATATGAAGTTCTGAATAATCTCACAACATCTAACAACAAAAAAAATATTTCACTGTGTCTACGTAGAATAAAGGGATCAGAAATAAAAGTATTCAATAACCAATACTAGAGAATATATCACAGTAAACAAAAAATAATGTCTATATAACAAATATCCAGTTTGGAATAGAAAAATTAACGAAAAACAGCTGTAGCTTCAGTGAAATAATTAATCATTATTAATTACAATTGTTTATTTGGCAAGTGTTGCAGAACATCCATAAATTTTTGTGACCGTATCACTTATACACTCTAAGGACGCATTCATTGTAATTTTTCCACCAAAAATTGGTAAAATAAATCCAATATTTTCATTATTTAACTAATCAGTTAATTCACTGGAATGTGAAGGAATTGATCAGGAAGTGGCTAGTAGGCAACAAAAACCAGAGCTGATTTCATGAAGAATTCAGAGGAATATAATTATATGTTTAGCTTTTCGTATAATTGTAAAAGACACGCTATAAATAAATAGATATTGATTTCTATTTGAAAAAAATTTATTTCATTCTAAAAAAATATATCACAACAATAAACCGAAAATGATTCGACAATTTGAGTGGAATAAAACTTTCAGAAAAAAAAAGTATTCGATATACAATCTCTCTAGATTTTGTTCTTGACCCAAGACCTGTCTGAATAGGTGAAATAACCCTTAATCCTTGTAAAATCTTTCAATATTATATTGCAAAACTTTCTCCAAGTTTTCCATTCTTTTTTTGGTCCAGGAATACTATTTAACATTGTACTCAGTTCCTCTTTCATAGGCATTCCGAAGAAAATTCTGTAGTGAATTTCCCGCTTAATAACTGAGACTTACATTTTAGGAAATTTATTATTACTTTTTTCTTATCGAAGCAAACAGAAAAAACCAAATAAATCACTCAAGTTCAACAAACAATAAAATATCGTTTTGATTTATGAAGAAGCGCGCCAATAACATATACATAACACGTTCAAATCTCAAATGTTACTATGTTGCCAAGTCTTCAGACGACACGAATTCGTTTCAGTCATCGGTCATTGCGAAGGGCACATGAGAATAGCAATATAAACTATCGTTCGCAATTACCACCGTTCGTTTTCGTCACGAGTGGTCGAAAACGAGTGAAGTTCAGAATAGAGCCCCAGCTCGTAGTTACATGGTTACTACGTTTTTGCGGAGTTAACCATGTAACTATGACGTATCAATGACGTCAAGCATACCATACCACGTTACCTTCCTCAGGAGCAAGGTTACTCGCGTGGTATGTATATCTATCTCATTTCGAATGAGTGAAATGGAATGAATTTAGGATCATAGAACGTGTTAACGGTTTTCACCAAAACAATAAATGAGAGCACATATAACAGAAAACTCTCATAAAGGAGTAGAAGGTCTTCTTCTCCAATTGAAACAGTAGGAAGAAGTCATACTCAAGATATTTTGATATATAACTCACATTTATGATGGACGTAATCTATTAATGAACTCGTCCATTTCAATTCATTGGAAGATTTGTTTTTGTTTTGATTCGATCAGCTGTTTCGTGTCATCAGTAACTATAAGTAACTATGACGTCATAGTTACATGTAACTATGGTAAGCTGAGGTTACAGCGCCAAAATTCGCCTAAGGTCTACAAAATGTTAAACGTTTTGGACCCAATTGACCCGAAACTAGTGTTGGCAACATTGAATTGAGGTATTGGATCCGGCCGAAGGTATGATAAACAAATTATTTTTGAAAATCTTAAAAACTTCAATATTTCTTTCAGATCTCTCTGGTGCATAAAACCACCGGAAAATACAAAATATAGTTAGGCAATATATTTGAAAATTAAATCCTAAAAAATTTACTGATGTTAATACATACAAGAAAAATATGCGTGTATATTGAGCAAGAGAAATTTAAAATTCTTCCTTATTGCAAATGCGCAACTGAATTGAAGACTTGCGCGAGAGTCCTGAGAGTCCTGTCTCTGACCCGTATAGGGCGCGTTCCACTAAGGTCTCACAACGATCACGCGCACGTTCGCAGAACTGCGCAGACGACTCTACGAACGTTGCGATCGCCTAGTGGAACTTGGCCATACTCGACTTTCGTAGTAAGTTTCGGAGTAAGTTCTATCCCTTCTCCTGCTTAATTATTATTGGGAACTTCCAAAACTCTGGTGGCGGGATTCGGCAACTAACCACGCTAGTAATAAATGTAAACAATCTCGTGTTGGACAGGTCAGTCGACGAAGTTTGACCGAAATTTTCATGGAAAATTTAAATTATAATTGACTTGAGATCATTGTTGGATTACTTTGCGATATATATTCAAATATTGATCATTATATAACTAAGGTAATTGTTTAGAACTAAAAGAACCGTACTGGAGAAGTGAAAAAAATTGTACTTACCAAGTTTGGGCCCCAGATTACGAAAATGATAGCGAGAAGTCTGCAATTCCTTTAGTTTTTTCAAAAAAAAATTCCAAAGTTTCATTCAGGTAGGTGAGGTTATTCATAATTCTAGCCAGTTTTCCTCTATTTTCTCAATCAATAATCGTTGGAAATGATTTTATTATCAATTTCTGAGCGTTTCCTGCAAAATAAAGCCTTCATTTCGTCGAAATCGACGATTTTATACATTGTTTATTTTCCTTACGGCAGCCATTTTAATTCAACTTACGGCAGGCAACCGTCGCGACTGGTGCAACGTTGCCAATGTCTCAAATCGAATGGCCAGTAACTTACAAATAGTTGGTGGATGGAATTGGGAGAACCCATTTTCGTTTACTTTTCCAATATTAGCGTAAATGAATTATAGAGTGATAGAAGAAATATCAGCAAGAAGGTATAAGTTAAGCAAAATATTTCGGAATTGGTGAAACTGCATATTATATAAAAACATGTTAATTTTTAAATGTCAAATAATTACATACTGGAAGAGTAATCCAGCAAAGACCACGGGGAGGTATGGGTTGACTTTGCCAGGAAGTTTCTCAAAAAAAGGGGCGCGAAATGATGATACCCTTAATACGTCATTATCTCGAAACAATATTCGAACAAATCAACGTAAATTTAACTACAAGTATGAGAGATTGGCAACGTTGCACCAGTCGCGACGGTTGACAGCCGAAAGCCGAATTAAAATGGCTGCCGTAACGAAAATAAACAATGTATAAAATCGTCGATTTCGACGAAATGAAGGCTTTATTTTGCAGGAAACGCTCAGAAATTGATAATAAAATCATTTCCAACGATTATTGATTGATAAAATAGAGGAAAACTGGCTAGAATTATGAATAACCTCACCTACCTGAATGAAACTTTGGAATTTTTTTTTTAAAAAACTAAAGGAATTGCAGACTTCTCGCTATCATTTTCGTAATCTGGGGCCCAAACTTGGTAAGTACAATTTTTTTCACTTCTCCAGTACGGTTCTTTTAGTTCTAAACAATTACTACCATAACTAATTTTATGGCACTTGATTGATATATAGACTACAACCAGTAAGTATATTCATATATGTTTGTCAAACTTACATTATATTTAAAAGTTCTTTCAGTTACTATTTGCGAATGATTAAGAAGGGACTCAGTTGATTAGAATTTCTGGAGTACATAGGAGCTTCAACTTCTAATTCTAGAGTCCTTGTAGAAGGAGAAGAGGTTCTAAATGTAGATCATGTAATCGTGTGTGACAAAACAAATTGTGGTCCCAGTTTTATAGACATTTGTTCTTTATGTTTACAAAGTAGTGCCCTTAATTCAGTACCACATAAAATTGATGGCCCATTAATGTGGAGAATGGTAAACTTAAAATAGAAGGTATGGTATATTCTTGTAAAGTCGGAGCACGGAGGAGGTGTAAACATATTACTGATGTATTTATTAAAGTTCAGGTGCATGATGTTCTAGTTTATTTATGAGAATATAGTGTCAAATTGAACCAGATAAAGCTTTTGTAAAACAGTTACCAATAATTGAAATGATTTTTTCAAAATATGATACATATATTATGTGAAAAGAATTATTAACAATAAGTGTAATGTTTGAGGTATAATAAAGATTTTCTGGATGTAGTTCCAGGTTAAGTACTCTTCGGTCTATTAGTTATCCTTCTAACGCATTTCCAATATTTATATTTGGTTTTCCGGAGGTAAGAAGTGAAAACTCAAACCTTTACATTTTGGCGTTTTTTTCGCCCATGAATTGCATTGAGGCACACAACAATAGTCGTTTCTGGTCGAAGACATATTAGGCAGGATAATATTCACTATTTCAACTTGGATTTTTCTTTCAAACAAAAGTTTATTGACGAATACTGAACAATTAAACTCGAACACGTGGCTCATTACTAGTTTGGTTAGTTGCCGAATCCCGCCACCAGAGTTTTGGAAGTTCCCAATCGATTTGTTCATCCGAAACCGAATGACAATGACGAGTCACAGAATATACCCTAGAAGAAGTGATAACTATGACCAAAATCTGGAAGCAATCTAGTAGTTCTGCACCCGAACACCAGAGGCGCGACTGTGACAGCAAGTAGATGCAAATATAATCCTTATTAGAGGGACAATAAGGTGATAAATAGTGTGAAAGATTTGCTCTTGTGGTTTCGTTTGACAGGATACTGCCAGTGTTCCCAACTTAGGGGTTTTCCCCCCAGATTTGGGGGGTAAATAAGTGAGATGGGATTTTTTTGGGGGTCTAAAATTTTTAGGGGTATTTTTAGGGATTTTTTGACTCTTCATATGAAATAGCCCACAGAGACATTAATATTTATTTCTTGACCTACCGACCTATAACGACATCTAGTTCGTAATTCTAAAATCACTCCGTGGTGACTGGTGGTAATACTGGCGCCACTGGCGGTTATTTTATAGCCTGTGCCAATGAACTTATTATAGAGTTTATTCTTTATTGGTCTGTGCATATGGCGGGCGGCGGCCAGAGAAATATCTATTTCTCTGGCGGCGGCGTATATGTTATATGTCTGACTTTGACAATTGACGTACATTAGCATAGTTTAAATTCAAAATTGAACGTTCTTTTTAACGTCTTCGACAGACAGTTTATAGTTTATTGCTTTTTCTATTTCTAAATTAATTTTCTCTGATAGTTTCGATTGTGATTTGTATTGTGTGTCGACAAGAAAATTGTTAGTGATGCCGAAGCCGAAGGAAAATAAAAAAACGTACTGCCAAAAGTACACGAAGATTTGGGAAACAGATCCAAACCTAAAAGGTAAATAGATTTCATTGCATTTTTATATTTTATAAAAATGATCAAGACAAATAATTCAATTCAATATTTATGATTTTTTACTAGAGTACCATAGACGTCATGTAACTACTGATGGGCTGTACGGCAGTACTCATTCTTCAATAAAATTAAAAAAGGGTATTTTTTTTATTCAGTTAGGTATGTATGTAGTTGTTGGAGTTGATGAGCCGGTCAGGGGTAGTAGTATTGGTCAGTGATTGTTATGACTTTTTGGCGCTATTGTTCTCCTGAACAGGGAGTGCTTATCAATTTGCCCAAATGTCTGTAACTTTAGAATTTTGGCCCGAAAATGGTCTCAAACGACTTGGTTGAACTCACTGATGAAGAATCCGAGGTAGAAATAGAAGTTGGCCGTCCGTCCGGCCGTGAGCACGACTACGCACACACGGAATGAGCTAGAAAGTTGAAATTTTCAGGGTAGGTTTGAAAGTTAAAATGTCGGCTAAGTTCGTTATCGGGCGAAATCGGTCTAGTAGTTTCGGAGTTAAAAAATTAATTTTTTTCATTTACCGCAAGAAATTCTAGTTACATTTTTTTATGATGCAATTTTATCAAAGGACTCCACTGATGTTGGTTATTTTTCAGATTGGCTTGCACCAGATTTACATAGTGATACATCGGCAACCTGCAAATATTGCCGTGTTGTATTAAAAGCCCATAAAAAAGACTTGGTTAGTCATGCCAACACGGAAAAACATAAAAAGTACGCAGCCAGGGAAAAATCAGCAAAAGAATGTAAATCTATTTCTGAAATATATAAACCAGTCTTGCCAGAAAGCACGAAAATTGCCGAGTTGAAAATCGCTGCCTTTATCGCCGAGCACTGTTCTTTGTTGACTGCAGATCATATGATTAGTATCCTCCCTCAATTAGATCCTTCATCAGATGCTCTAAAAAACTTAAGAATTCATCGAACTAAATGTTCAATGCTAATAAAAAATGTACTTGGTCCATCAATGCTTGAAGATTTAGTTGAAGAAATAGGAGATTTTCCGTACTCCATTATAATAGATGAAAGCACTGATCTTTCTACACAGAAAGTGTTATGTATTATGATTCGCTATATTTCACACAAGACAAAGCAAGTTGTTACAACTTTTTATCGGATAATTCAGATAATAGAATGTGATGCAAAAAGTGTTCATGAAGCGATTGTCAATCAATTAAAACAGGATGGCATAAAAATTGAAAATATGATTGGAATTGGCGTTGATGGAGCAAACGTTATGGTTGGTAAACATAACTCGGTGACTGCTATCTTTAAAAGAGAACTGCCTGATTTAATTGTTGTCAGATGTGTTTGCCACTCTTTGCATTTATGCGGGGAGAAGGCGGCTGAATCATTACCACGCCAATTAGAATTTCTTGTCAGAGAAACCCATAACTGGTTTTCATACAGCCCTAAACGTGTGGAGTATTATAGAAAACTATATGAAACCATCAATAACAATACTGACCCGAAAAAAATTCAAAGACATAGTGGAACTCGCTGGCTCGCCCGTTACCAAGCTATAAACACTATATTGGAGCAGTGGGATGAATTAAAGCTGCTCTTTTCCATTGCAAAATCCGAAGACAAATGTTACATGGCGGAACAGCTTTATGAGATCATGCGGAGGCTTCCTTTCAAAGCTTTACTATTTTTTTTAAAAAACGAATTAAAACATGTGACGCAATTAAACTTACTTTTTCAAAGTAACCATGCTGAACCTGTGAAATTGTTTGAAGATTTGTTTTTGTTATACAAAAATTTGTTAAAACGACTTGTTGTACCTTCACAGTTGGAATAATTGTTGGATTCTGAACTGATAGAATTTAATTTCCAAGAACATCTAATGCATACAGCATCAATGTATTTTGGTTTTGACTTTCATACTATATCCCAAGAACTAGAGGAAAAGGATCTGTTGGATGTCAGGGAACGATGCAAGACCTTTTTATGTTCTCTGGCCGAGCAAATTCAGAAAAGACTTCCGGATAATTTATCCTTGTTGAAAACTCTTGCTGATTTGCACCCAAGAGTTGCTACATCCCAAGTCAAACCCGATATAAAACCAATGTTTAATTACATTCAGCGAACTCATATATATGGCCAAAAAAATGACATTGAAAATGAGTGGCACCAATTAAGCCATAAAGAATGGACGAATACCTCTTCTTCAGCTGATTTTTATTTTGAAGTCTATAATGATTGTGACGCAGCTGGCTGTAAACGTTTTGAAAATATTTCAAAATTCGGATTAGCATTTGCCACTGTTCCGATTTCAAACGCGAGTGTCGAACGTGCATTCTCCGTCTATAGTGTAATAAAAAGTAAGTTGCGGAATAGACTATCTATTAAAATGTTGCAAAGCATCCTGATGGTTCGATTTACATTGAATCGAAATGGTGGATCGTGTACAACATTCAATCCATCGAATAAAATGTTAAAATTATTCAATACCAATATGTATGATTTCAAAAATAGTAAATCTTCAGATGAAGAAGAAATACTTCATGTATTGAATAATTTATAATAAAAAGACTTTTGAAAAATATTACAACCTATTATTTCTAAATCATTATGAATTTAGAATTACAGTAGACGCTCTATAAAGTTACGTTTTCAAAAGTTTCCGTCCCCTCAAATGAGTTCCCCACTCTATTTTTTATACTCAAATGAATTCAGGGGAAACGCAGATTATCACTCAACTCGCTATGTATCTCCTAACCTGGTTAAGGTTAACTAAATGCCCGTTTTTTAAAGTTACGCTACCCCCGAAAGTGTAACTTTATAGAGCGTCTACAGTTAATATTTTTTAGGGGGAAAACTCAAAAATTAAGGCGATTTTAGGGGTTTTTGACACAAACTTTAGGGGTAAATATTTTTGAGAGTTGGTAACACTGGATACTGGATAATTGACAATTTTCATTTGTCAATTCGACCGCCAGCTATATTTATCGATTTCCGAATTATTTATTGATGTAAGTATAAATTTGCACTAAAAATGCCGATTCATACATTTATTTTAAGCTACAAAGACAAACCATCATGAATCTTCACAGCTGTTTAGAAATCGTGGCCAGGCCAGGGAAGCCGAGAAATGGAGGCGACACTTCAAGTGCTCGGTGCATTCACTGATTTTTGAAGAAAAGTATTCATGTAAGTATAAATTTGCACTGAAATTGTCCGCACATTCATTTTAAACATCATACATCTTTACAGAAATTGTTGCCAGCGAAGAGAGGAATCGAAGCAACAAATAACATAGATGTTGGGGTAGCAGCATTCTAGTTGAACAGCTAAGCTTTTTTCATAATCATCTTTAATTATTGAAATTAATATGTCGACTCCGAGACAGGTTTATTCTTGTAAGTATCCAGATTGCTAGAATGGATATTTTGTAGGATGAGGAAAACAGTTTTTCAAATTGCTGCAGGAAGAAATTTAGCTTTCTAAAAGGAGGAACATTTGTTAGATTAAACATTCCATCATTTGCTCAAATTTCATTATTTATGTGAGGATCATTTCAATGATACTGATTTTGTTAATAGCAGAACAAGTAAACTCGTTAAGCATGCATCACCTCATACATTTTTTACTTCAGTTAGCAATAAATCATTCTCGGAGCCACGATGTAGCTCCTTGAATGTTCAAAAACTCTCTTAAGAACTCTCAATCAAAATCAATTCACATTCAACTTCAATTATTAAAGAATACAATTATTTCTTACCACATTATTCAATAACCAATGAATTCTTGGTTGCTTATCTTTTATTTCATAATAAAACATACAGTTTGTGTCTGTAATCATTTTTGAATTGGTTATATGTATTATTCATTTCGAAACTTGATAGCGATGAACATTTATAATTTGTGTATTTCTTGATATGTGGTTTTCGTTTATAAAGTACCTATTATACATTAGGGAAAATCTATTTAAATTTATAATTTGTTAGAGCATTGTTATTTAAATATTTAAGTAATACACTATTAATTTGTAAAAGAATATGTAAATTATTTTGTTTATTTATGTTCAATTTTGCAATAAAGCATAATTAGAATTTGTGTTTGTATTCATTTTTTTTCAATCAATGGTCTTAATGAAAGTTATCAATTGAATTTTACCATTCAAAATAATGAGCTTTGAATGGTAAAATTTAAATTGATACGAATTATTCAAATTCATAAAGAATAATCTAGAAACATGGAAGAGTGGTTCAAATTTCCCGCCTATTTTAGTGTTCAAATTTCGCGCCAAACAAATAATACAGCACCCGGACACCAGGGTGCGCTATTTTTTGTTGCCATACAATTTGTTTGGAGCTTGCACTTCTTCTAAGGTATATTCTGTCATCTGTGTGACGAGTGACGAGTCCGACCGAAGCACAAATCAGTCAGCCTAGGTTTTATTAGTTACTTCGAATAATTTACAATTTTATAGGAAAATTATATTTTTTTAATTACACTGAAAAAATGATGTCCCAAATCGGAAATATGATTCCAAAAACTAGTCCAGTCATAAATTCTTTAATTTCTGGTAAGCTATTAATCTATACATTTGAGATCCTATATAGGAAGTGAAAATCCAAAGTCCAATCTTATATATGGGAAAATGTAAACAATTTTCTTGAAATTTCAGGAAGTTTAAGAGCATTGTCGACCAGTCCTCAAATAAATGCGAAAAAAACGTTGCAAGACAAAACAGGAAAAAATATTGTTCTTGTAGATGGAATTCGAACACCTTTCTTAGTATCTGGAACTGATTATTCGAAACTGATGGCCTATGATTTGGCTAAGCATTCATTGAAGTGAGATATTAATGAAATTCTTTAAAATTAATTCTCTACTGAAACTAGATTATTTGTTGAATGGTGATGTTGAATTGAAATTTGGACTATGCCTTCAACTGTTGCACTGATGACCTCTAGGCCATCCAGGTTTGGTCAGTAACTTGTACAAGTCTTCAATGATTGTTCTGGTAGTCTCGAGGAACAATAATGGATTAGTAGAAATCATACTTGATACATTACTCACAATTTATAAATGAAATTATTTATTTTTCTTAAAGTCATAGAATTAATGGAAGTAAACTTCCATTAATTCTGTTGCACTGATGACCTCTAGGCCATCTGGGTTTGGTCAGTAACTCGTAAAAGTCCTCAATGATTGTTCTGGTATTCTCAAGGAACAATAATGGATTAGTAGAAATCATGCTTTCTCCATTATTTACAATTTATAAATGAAATTATATATTTTTCTTAAATTAATAGAATTAATGGAAGTTTATGTTCATGTGCAGTAGTTTTATGTGTACCCAAATGATCATTTCAATAATTGAGAATAGGGGGATTTGGATGAGGTCCTTTCTCAGAAACTAAATGGATGTACATACGTATGTCGATTTAGTTTCTAGGAAAGGGCCTATGCAACCATTGAATGAATCATTGAAGTAAGGGAAAATAATTTGAGCTTTACAATACTAATATTAGTTCACCCCTTTGGTATTCACAATCTGTTAAAGTTTTAAATTATGGTCATACTTTTAGGGGTATTTTAGAAAAAACAGGATTGCCTAAGGAAATGGTTGATTATGTAATATATGGTACAGTAATTCAAGAAGTAGAAACATCAAATATTGCTAGAGAGGCTATGCTTTGTGCAGGATATAGCGATAGAACTCCAGCTCATACTGTGACCATGGCCTGTATTTCCTCCAATGTTGCAATTACAACTGGTAATTAATATAATTCTCAATCCAGGCTATTAATAGAATAATGATATGTGTTCATATTTCTCAGCTATTGGACTTATTGCCAGTGGAACTTATGACACGATAGTTGCTGGTGGTGTTGAGTTTATGTCAGATATTCCAATCAGGTTCAGTAGAAAACTCAGAAGTTTAATGCTCAAAGCCAATAAAGCTAAGACTGTTGGCCAGAAGTTATCCTTATTGGGACAAGTCAGACCCGCTGATATCTTACCACAGGTTAATATGTTTCTTGCTCATTCAATATGCAATTATATCAAAACTTGGATAAGCTGTAATTGAATACAGTGATTTTTACATTCAGCTACCTGCTGTGGCTGAATTCTCATCCCAAGAAACCATGGGTCATTCTGCTGATCGTTTAGCAGCTGCTTTTGAAGCGTCTCGTAAAGAACAAGATGAATTTGCCATTCGTTCACATACCCTTGCTAAGGAAGCTTATGAGAAGGGATATTTGACTGATATGATCCCAATAAAGGTTCGTCATCTCAATTATTCTTAGGATTGGTGCTCATTTGTTTAACCTTTAGGTACCCGGAGTTGGTAAATCTATTGAAAAGGATAATGGAGTGAGAGTTTCAACAATGGAGCAGTTGTCGAAACTTAAACCAGCTTTTGTGAAGCCATATGGCACTGTTACTGCTGCCAACTCCTCATTTTTGGTAGGTAAATGTTTTTTGGCAATTGTATCAGATAATATCTCAAAAAAAATAGAACCACCGATAATTTTAACTTCAACCTTAGGTCTTATGTCATTAATACTTGTTTATAACAAATATATAATTTGAATAGTAATTAGTTAATTAGTGATGATTTGTAGGGATGACAGATTCGTCATATAAGCTTCGAAACTAGTAAGTGATGAATTTTTAAGCAAAATTTGAGCTGTTCAACTCAATCAGCATAATTACCTAAAATTATATGACTATTATATTGACAGTACAGAGAAGGAGAAGAATCTTCAATGCATTTTGGCCGAAAATAATTACCGGAAAAAGTTTGAAATTGGACAGGAGGCTGGTAGCTCATAATGATTAAACCATGTAAACATAACCTGTAATAAATGCTGTGAGAAAACGTCGCGATTAAATTTTTGTGACTTTAAATAATACATTTAGAGATTTTTCAGGGACTATTGTAGGAAACTGCCCAAACCATAACTGTTATGAAACCGATGGTAGGGTCTTATACTATCGAGTACGTATGTAGGTAGGTAACCATCATACCATCGTGCTTTAGATACAGATACACTTTTTATCGATTTTGAAGTACTCATTCTACTAAATGCTCTTATCTATATCCCTGGATTGAAAGGAAAGTCAGCATTTTTGGCGCCCTAAAATTTAATTTTGTTCCACCATCTCTGAAAAATCCTTCGAGCAGCAAAAAAAAAACTATGTCCTGCATTCTTATTTTAATATATTAGTTTCCCAAATAATTACCCGCTGAACTATAAACTTTCCATATTCACAAATTAACATAGAACTATGTTTTAGTACTGATGAGCCACCAGCGCCAACTGTCTAATTTCGAGCATTTACCACTTTTAATAAGCCTATTGTTCTGTTTCTCTCAACCCTCCATAGGCTATTTTTCAAAACTTTTTTTGATAGAATTTTTGTTTGGTTGATAATTGTAAGCCAAGCAATGCTTTATTCCCACCACTTTTCCATAATCACAAAATGAATACAATATGATATTATCTGTATTAATTAAAGACGTCATGTATAGAGGTTTTGTATCAATGTTACAAAGCTGGAATCTGAATGTTAGTACATTAAGAAATCCAGAGGAATCAATTTTGATCATTTACAATTTTTATATAGACTGATGGTGCTTCAGCTGCTTTAATCATGCCAGAAGCAAAAGCCAAAGCATTGGGTTTGAAACCCAAAGCTTACCTCAGAGAATTCACTTATGTAGCTCAGGACCCCATCGATCAACTCTTACTGGGACCAGCATATGGTACTCCAGTTCTCCTGCAGAAGGCTGGTTTGAGTGTCAATGATATCGATACTTGGGAATTCCATGAAGCCTTTGCCGTAAGTGGAATAATTCTTAGGTTTCACAATATTGCTGTCCACCAGTTTGAATGAATACTGCCTGCTTTCCCATAAAGCCGTATTCCCATTTTCTAGTTCCACTATCCGCGCTCTTGCGTATTACCTGAGCGTTTTCGCTCCTCCCGGTGAACAGCGTGAGACTCCAAACGGAGTACTTGCGAAATACCGTAGTGGGGAAATAAATATACGTAGGGATCTATAGATGCGCAGGACCGCAGTCAAGGAGTTTGATTGGTTGAACGACAGGTGTCACTTCTCTTTACTCAGTACTGAGAAGTGGTTGCTGGATTCTAATAAAGGCCCTCTTCCTCGTCGTGTTGTTCTTGATCATCATTGAGTTATGTGTAACACTAATGAGTCTAAAGAAGGACGAAACCGGTCTGCTGCTGGCATACTCTGTAGTTTACTCTTCTTTACATTGATCTCTGCTAGTCCGTTCATTTTAAATGAATTCATCTGCTAACACTTTTAAACCTCTCAATTCAAAACAATTTTGTTAATTTGAAAGAATACTATCGATATCGGCAATTATCTTTGTGTAAATGGTTAGGGTAGGTAGAGGTCTGAAAACTTGATCTTTAGCGTACAGGGTGGGCCAAATTGGACAATTTTGAAGGTGTTAAAGGTATTTCTGTACTAGATAGACTAAAACTGATATCGATCAAAAATACTCCCAATGATTGCTAATGCACCTTGGTATGTGTCAAAACACATAACAGGGTACCAAATGCTACATGAAGATCTAATGATACCATATGTCAAGGATGTCATCAGAGAAAGCAGCAAACTTCACAAGAAACTTGAGAAGCACACAAATATCCTGCTTCGACCATTGATTGAACCACAAAGTAGTATATAGGCTATCATTTAAAATTATTCCTGAGTTTGGCTCTGAGCGCTTTTAAAATATCTATTGGGGTCAAGTCATGACACTATAAACGTTAGTAAAGCACAAAATGTCCAATTTATTAAATCATTCAAAAAAGTTGTAATACGAATGTATGGAATGTTTTATTATTTATGATTAATATTATAACATACAATAATAATATACAATTATTGCTAATAGAAGTTTTTACAGTTTCAACTTCTTCGAATTATTGGTTAAAAATAAATTGTTGTATATTTTGGTCTTTATTAATTTTCTAACTGTTCTGACTTCCCCAATGGATATTTATAACACGTTCGGAGCCGTACTCTGGAATAATTTTAAATGATACCTAAAATAAATTCTATTCAAGCGATTACAAGAGTGATATCAATTAACTCAGAATTGAAACGACTTTGCAATTTATCATTAAAATATCAGAGTCCTATTAAAACAATTACCTGATGAAGACAGAAGCATGAAACGTCAGATTACAAAAATTTTGACGCCATTGGATTGATCTAAAGAAGTCGCTATTCAAATGTGCAATTAATTTCAGAATTTGTTTTCAAACGAAGCCAAGAAAATAATAAAACGATTTCAAAAAATTTCAAGGATTTTGGGATATCTCTGGAACTGCACAGAAATTTTAAATAGCATATTTTTTGGCATAAAAAACAACTTATCTGTAATTAAACTATAACCCTGTATCTGTTAAAGTTTCCTAGATCCTAATATAATCCCATCCTTATCTTGGACACACAAAACAAACATTTTTGATAAGCTATAAATAATATACCAGGTATCAATTGGAAAACTTACCAGGCCAATTATGTCACGACAGGGATGATTTGAGAGAAAATGCCGGAACAGGTCTGTTTTCATTCGGAGGGGGACATACAAACATTAGAGAACAGACTGTATTATTGTTTGGCTAGTAATGGAAATCATTTTGAGCATCCCATTTGATTAGTACACTAAGTATGAACACCCTGTAATTGCTTCAAGGAGTCAATAAAAATTTGCAAACTGTCGTATTGATTTAGAGGAACAAGTTGTCTTTCAATTAAGGTATAGCTCGCCCTCTATTCCCTAATAAGAATTTAGGGGTGACAACTCCTACACCTAGGCCTATGTCCCCCCTCCAAATTAAAATTGACCTGTTCTGGCATTTTCTCTCAAAACATCCCCGTCGTGATATAATTGGCCTGGCAAGTTTTCAAATTGACACCTGTATAAATTTGAATGAATTGAGGTTGCATGCACAATTCTCAACATTTACTTTGTATCAGGGACAAATTGTAGCCAATCTCAAGGCGATGGATAGCGACTGGTTCGCCCAAAAGTACATGAACAGATCTTCCAAAGTAGGTGCACCTGATATGGCCAAATTCAATAAATGGGGTGGCTCCCTCTCGATTGGGCATCCTTTCGCAGCAACAGGTATCAGACTTGCGATGCACACCGCCAACAGGCTCGTCAGGGAAGATGGACAGATTGGATTCATTGCTGCTTGTGCAGCAGGAGGACAAGTAAGAAATTAATGTTAAAAGTAAATAATTGTATATACAGGGTGAGTTTTTGAGTTCTACATTAATTTTAACCATAGATTCCTCTCATAATAGTTTTCCATAACTACGATACATATTCTCTAATATAGAGTTTAACCCTTTCAGGACGAACTTTCCAATTTTACAATTTTTTTTATTTTTGCGTAATTTCGAATGAGAAACAGTTGTAAATGACAAAAGTGAAGAAATAACAAAATTCTTTTATTTCAAAGTACTAAAAAAATGGCGTTCACCTCTGGAACCACTAGGCAGGTATGTTTTATCCGATAAACACAACCCAACTTCACAACTACTACAGTGCCACCTTGTACGTTTTGGATTCGCTTTTGTGCTGCAGTTTGCGCAACTGACTTTAGCCGCATCAAACAGTATGAACGAAATTTGTAGGACAAAGTAATTCTTTAGGAATAAACTAACAGTATCACTTATTCAAAGTATGCACAAGGAATATATATTTTGCACGAAATCTAAGGAGAACATGCTCCTCTAAGAAAACAGGTTAGGACACAATTACTTCAACTCTTAGCACGAATGAGACAAACTTAAAGACTCACCCCTGTATAAGGCTCAGCTAGATAATATAGATGATATCTTGAAAAAGTTCTTGTTGTTTTCTAATGAGTGGCGTTAACATCAACTGTAAGCAAGGTGGATATATTTAGTATATGTTGGGTTTCGTACCAAAAAAACTATAAACTTACTAATAATATAGCGCCAGGATCTTCAGGGCGCTCGTCCTTAGAATAATAAATGGTTTCAAACTTTCACATTGGACTGCAATAATTATTATGTATTTTTACAGGGTGTTGCCATGCTACTAGAAAGACATCCTGATGCCACACCAAATTAAAAATTTGTCTGCATTTCACCATGAGGGGCCTTCAGATGAAATATTATTTTTCTAAGATGATAAAGTTTAACTCTCAGAATGTAAATATATTTTCTCTTAAGTTATTATACCTTCAATATTTCAAAAAAATATTCGATATACACAAAATAAACTTTATTTAGAAAAATGTGGTTTTTACTCAAAAATTCTTTTACGTCGTCAAAACCCAGCCTGTAGAACTTCCAGTGTCTCTAACATTAGTTCTTACGGCTTCATCAAGAATATTTTTGATATCTTTGCATCCTTGCAGGGCCTTATTCATTACTTTTTGTAGATCATCGACATGAAATCTTTTTGACATTTCAAGTAATACAATTTTTCCAGACATTGGTAAGGCTGCTAGCGTTAGAGTTGGTCCCCCCATCATTTCTTCTTGGTGTGATATATCTATCATAGTAGTATCCTTGTTCGCTAAGGATGCTGTGCAAGAAACTACATATTCCTTTAAAGGAATGCCTGCATCAACTAGAGCCAAGGTTGCAGCATTAACACAAGCAGGATATATTCCTAAAATAGGTGAACATATTGCTACAAAGGTTAATTAATAACAAGAGAAATTTACCCCCATCTGCATGTAACACTTCCACATAGACATCAATCTGCGACCACGGATATAATTCAACTTTAATAGCAGCAATTAATGCTTGCCGTAAATGAATGGACATTTCAGTTGATTTTCGATCCCCTCTAGGTCTTCTTTTCCTCTCTCCAGTAGAAAAGACAGCCATACTAAACTGGCAGTTGATAATTGCACTGTCATGTTGGGCCTTTGATCTACCACCACGAACCTGGTGGGGACCATAAACAGAAGCTAAAACCTTGGTTAATCCTTGTTCAATGTACGCACTACCATCTGGTTCAGGAAACACTCCTAGTTTACAACGTATTCTTCTCAATTCATTTGGTCGTCTGCCATCTAATCGGAGACCAATATTTGATACAAGTTCCCTGTTACGACTCATCATTAACAATAAATTGGTCAATAATTGGTATAAAAGTTGAGTCACTTGAATTCCACAATAAATCTAAACTGTAATATAAAACACATAACACAAATATATAATATAAACTGCTATCCAAACATTTTGAATTATCAATCTAACCTAATTTCAGCATTTAATCAGTGTTGCGTGTTGCGTTGCCAGATCTTATGACCACAGAATACAAATATATGCTTATGACAAGAGTTGCAATCACAGAACACAAATGGCGAATTCCATTGGCAAAACCAGTGGTGCACTGTACAGTGACTATATTCTCATATAATATAGTCACTGTAGTGCACTGGTGCTGCACTGAGTGCTATAAATGTTGCACTGGACGTCAAATAGTGTCAAAATACCACATTAGTTAGGTTAGGCGGGAAATTTGAATTACGATCCATCCGTGGATCCGAGCACTGAATTCCCCATGCATTTCTTATGGACCTAAAATTTACGCGAATTTCTCGCCTGTTTTTAGATACTTTGGCTAATTTCTTAAGGTTTATTTCGGTTGAAATAGATTCTGTGAACCTTTCTCAACCATCTAGAATCAAGTTTTCATAACAAAATTGTATATTTCCAAAATAATTAATAAATATAAAAGTGTTCACCAAATTCGATTGACGTATGTCTTAGCTCACTCGAAATCTGTCAAAAATAATAACATAACCCTAAATCGGCCTTGTAATGACGCACAACAGAAGTCATCTACGACATACGGAAATCTTTCGAATTAGAATGGTTTCAATTTTGTTTTAAGAATAAATAGAAGTAGATTTTAATGTGGAAATAACAGGAAAACATGCACTAATGATAAAGGTACCCAATACTTGTTGTCTCTGTACTAACAGTCTCTTTTAAATAGGGTGGTTTCATCTCAAAGTTGAAATTCCTTGTTAAAAAATTTGAATATGGATCTCCCGCCAAGGGAATGATTCTAACCTAACTAATGTGGTCTATACGATTCATGCACTCAGTGTGCACGAGTGCTACCAATAGAATTCGCTAAAATACCAATAGTTGCATTTCAATCGAACGAGAATTGGTAGAACTCGTGCGCACTGAGTGCATGAATCGATGAATCGTATTCCATTGGAGAATTTCGTAGAGCATTTTCACGTCCGTCGGTGCAACCAGTGCAACATTTATTGCACTACGTGCACCACTGGTTTTGCCAATGGAATTCGCTATTAATCTCTTTAATCATAGAGAAATAGAAGTCTATTGTCTCTGTCTTTAATAAATATCACAAGCACCAGTGCACCACTGCACCACTGTCCACTGGTGCTGCCAGTAGTATATGTATATCTTGTCTATGGGTGCTGCCAATGGAATACGCCATAAGTGAATTCAAGTAACAAATTAATTATTTAGTTTAATTAGTGGATTAATTAGGTATCAAAGTGGAAACGATATCCTTCGATCAGAATAAATATCCTCACTTGAGTTAGGATTTCATTGGAAAGAAGTAGAAAATCTCATTTGTGATCATGTGATGTTGGAATAAAAATTGTGACAGACCATTGTGATGTGTGTGACGTCTATAATTTAATTTTACTTTTATTCCATGATTGAAATTTTTAATATTGGTACAAATAGATAAGGGACTTGCTGTAATCATCTCAATCCACAATGGAACTTGAGTTAAGCGAATATGGAGAGATTTCCACTTAAAAGATCAGGATCACCTTTGGGACAGACATCTCCCACATATCAATCTGTTAATAATAAGTACACAAACTCAAGAAATAATACTAGTAATAATATAAATGACGATATGAGTGATATCATAACTACAGGAGGAGGTGAGGTTCCGGCTAGAACAGTAGATGATGAAGAAGCAATGCAGTATGCCATTTCATATGGAGGAATGCAAGATTCAACTGAGATACCAGGTATTAGTCAATATGACGACTTCCATACAATCGACTGGCAAAGGGACATCGCTCATGATCGTATGAGACACAGATATTTAGTCAAGAAGAAGCAAGATTCAATATGGAATCTAATACAAGGATTTCATGATGCCTGGTCTGGATGGTTGTGCGTTCTTTTGGTTGGTCTCTGCACAGGGGTAGTGGCAGGTGTGATAGATATAGGAGCAAGTTGGATGACAGACCTCAAGTTTGGAATCTGCTTGCAAGCATTTTGGCTCAATCAAGAGCAGTGTTGTTGGTCATCAAATGAAACAGCTTTTGATAGTGGAAATTGTTCACATTGGTACACCTGGGCCGAAGTATTAGGATCAACTAATGAAGGAGCGGGTTCTTACATGATATCTTATTTATTTTATATTATACAAGCACTTCTATTTGCTGCATTGTCAGCTTCTTTAGTACGTATGTTTGCACCATATGCATGTGGTTCTGGTATACCAGAGATTAAAACAATACTCAGCGGATTTATAATTAGAGGATACTTGGGTAAATGGACACTCATTATCAAAAGTGTAGGGCTTATACTATCCGTGTCCTCTGGTCTTAGTCTTGGAAAGGAAGGTCCTATGGTACATATTGCATGTTGTATCGGGAATATCTTATCTTATTTATTCCCTAAATATGGACGAAATGAGGCAAAGAAGAGAGAAATTTTATCAGCTTCAGCTGCGGCAGGGGTATCTGTAGCTTTTGGTGCCCCTATAGGAGGTGTTTTATTTAGTTTAGAGGAAGTAAGTTATTATTTTCCTCTGAAAACATTGTGGAGATCATTTTTCTGTGCATTAATAGCAGCTTTCATATTGAGATCAATCAATCCTTTTGGTAACGAACATTCTGTTTTATTTTATGTAGAATATAATAAGCCATGGATCTTCTCTGAACTGATCTCTTTTATTGGATTGGGCATCGTTGGAGGTATTATCGGAACTATGTTTATAAAGGCTAATATTTACTGGTGCAGGTACAGAAAATTATCTAAATTGGGCCAGTATCCTGTAACTGAAGTACTAGTCGTTACAGTTATTACAGCTATTATTTCATACCCAAACAAATACACACGTATGAGCACGTCCCAATTGATATATCTACTCTTTAGTCAATGTGGTATCTCAAATACTGATGATTTATGTGATTACAATAGGAATTTTACGGATGTGAACATGGCAATTGAGATTGCAGAAGCGGGACCTAGAGTTCATCGTGCTATCTACCTCTTAATCATGGCTCTGTTGCTGAAACTTGGAACAACCATTTTCACATTTGGTATCAAAGTGCCCTGTGGTTTATTCATTCCAAGTTTATGCCTAGGAGCTATTGTTGGTCGGATATGGGGTATAGCTATCGAACAAATGGCGTTCTACTACCCGAAAAGTTGGATGTTCACTGGAGAGTGTTCAACGGGTGAGGACTGCATAACCCCAGGATTATATGCGATGGTTGGAGCAGCTGCAGTTCTTGGTGGTGTCACCAGAATGACTATTTCCTTGGTGGTGATCATGTTCGAGCTAACTGGGGGGGTGAGGTACATAGTACCCCTCATGGCAGCTGCAATGGCAAGTAAATGGGTTGGGGACGCCTTAGGAAAAGAAGGTATCTACGATGCTCACATTGCTTTAAATGGATACCCATTCCTAGATTCAAAAGATGAATTCCAGCATACTTCCCTGGCTGCTGATGTAATGCAGCCAAAACGCAACGACATGCTCAGTGTTATTACCCAAGATTCTATGACAGTAGATGACATTGAAACATTGTTAAAAGAAACTGAACACAATGGATACCCAGTTGTGGTGTCCCGAGAAAGTCAGTATTTAGTAGGATTTGTCTTGAGAAGAGATTTAAATCTGTCCATATCCAACGCTAAAAGGATGATCGAAGGTGTATGTGGACAATCTTTGGTACTTTTTACCAGTGGTAACACCCCACAAACCCTGGGACCACCCCCCTTGAAGCTAAAGAAAATCTTGGATATGGCACCTATAACCATAACTGATCAAACTCCAATGGAAACAGTTGTTGATATGTTCAGGAAATTGGGACTGAGACAAACCCTAGTCACACATAACGGTCGGTTACTGGGGGTGATAACAAAGAAGGATGTCCTTCGACACATCAAGCAAATGGATAACGAAGATCCTAGTTCTATCCTTTTCAACTGATGTATAATGAGATTAATACAGACGAAAAATTGAGATTAAACGAGATTGGTAGGAAATTGAACAGTGAATCCTGTTTATCATAATCCAGAGTGTACTTCAATATGTTTTACTTTATAATTGTATTTACAGATCTGTCCCCAATTTTAGTGTTTATATGTCTTCCTCATCAGCCACACTAGATATTATGTGTATAATGTCAAGTAAAATTTGTATTATTTATGAAACCGCTCGAAATTCAAGTATGAAAATATTTTAAGTACATATTGTTGAATTGCTCAATTTTTGTTAGGGTTAACTATGCTATTATATATTTATGTAATATATATTTATATACGTTCTCCGTGCTTTTTTCAATCCTAAAAATAATATTAACCATAGTTATTTGCTTGTCAAATGTGAAAAGTTGCAGGTTGAAAAAGACTGGGAAAATACCGCTATAAATTTTAGTGTGAATCAGAGTCTACGAGTAGAGGATTAACTGAAGTTTCTTATGTCAGATACATCTGTAGATTTCTGATCAATCAACAGATAGCAAACTTATCCAATATACATCAGGGTGTTTCAGAATTAGATGCTGATGCTCAAGGTTGTGAATCCCCAGGGGATTTTAAGAAGAAAAGTTCTAATAAAGCTATGTCCTAAACCTCTTATCTTTGGAGCTGTCGCGTTTCAAGAAAAAAAAATCATAAGTTTAATGAAAGATATTTTTTGGACACGTCATATAATTGCTTCAAGGGCCATTTTTTGATGAGGATTTTTTAATTTTTCATCCTGTGACATCCGTACAGGATGGACGAACTAGATCTTTTTTTGCAAAAATTTCCACGCCACTGCTTTTCTTAAAATTAAAATCATTTATAATTCTCATTCATCATTAAGTGTGAATTTTATATTCCGACGAACGGTGTCCCATAAAGAAATAAAAAGCACTAAATTTAATTAATTTCACCAACATTAACATGAAAGATATTGAACAACAATGAAAATTATATTTAGATTGGCTGTTGAAAGAGACTACTACCTGCAAGTACGCATGCTTCAGGCCTCTTATTCTCCTCATTGAGTCCCGTACTCAAGGCCGTCTTAAACTATGCTGGGCCCTTGGGCACACAATAATTTGGGGCCCTTTTGGAAAGTAGAGAAAGCGAATTATAAATTTTTCTACCATGATAACTCTTGGACGGAATGAGCTAGACAGTTGAAATTTTCAGATGAGTTGGTTTTGGATATAAATATCTCGGTTAAGTTTGTTATTGGGCAAAACCGGTAGTTTCGGAGTAACAAAAAAAAAACATTTTTAAATTTCAAATTCAATTTTTTTTAAGATGCAGCTTCATGATAATAATTATTAATAATCCACTGATATAATTCTCATCTCTAACAAACTAATACTTTCCGAGATTTTTCAATATTTATGATGCAGTCAAAGTGTGAATAATACTCGCTAGTACTTTGACAAGAGCGCCAAAGCCGTCCGACCGTTACCACGATAACTTGAGAACGGAAAGAGCTATAGCGACTTGAAATTTTCAGGGTAGGTGACGTATCCTAATACGACGGACAAGTTCGTTAATGAGTATAATCGGCCCAATGGTTTCCGAGTAAAAATTATTTTCAAACAATACAAATCCGATCGAATTGAAACTTGGTGAGTGGTTGTAGAATACAAACCTGAGGACACGTTTGTGAAATTTTGTGAGAAACGTATCACTAAAAAATTCTAAAAAAATAATAAAAAATTTAGTTCAAGCCCTGTGGACAGGAGCTAATTTCTGGCGCTCTTGTTCAAACAGACAAATTATATCTCCGAAAGTATTGATGGTTTCTCAGAGTTGGGAATTATATCAATGTATTCTTATGATAGAACTCTCTGCATCATAAAGGAAATTCAATTCAAATATTAGTTTATTTATAAAGATTAAATTAGCAATCTGGGAATGAGAACTGCACCGCATGGAAGAAAGCAAATTAAAATAGCTGAAATTACACATCTTTCCCTAAGTAATCGGTTGCCATGACTCAATTTCAATTAGTATATATGGAAAATAATGAATTTGACTCTCTCTTATAGAACAGGATGACATGTACGAGTATGAATAAGTGAACACAGATCATATATTAATAAATCATTGATAGAATAATTATAGCATTCTGTGAAAATATAGAATAAGTACGATTCATTTTTGAAATTTCGAAAAATCATATCTCCGAAAGTATTAGCTTGTTGGAGTTGAAAATGATATCAATGGATTTTTATGGTGAAACTGCATCTTAAAAAAAAATTGAATTTGAAATTTGTAAATTAAAAAAAAGGTTTCTTCTTCGTTACTCCGAAACCATCTGGCCTATTTTGCCCAATAAAACAAACTTAACTGAGATATTCATCTCCCTAACCTACTCTGAAAATTTCAACTGCCTAGCTCATTCCGTTCGAGAGTTATTGTAGAAACAAATTTTTTTTGCTACTTTACGGTAACCCGATCCATGCAAAACTGCACATGCGTCTAAAAGTCATGATTCTACAATTTGATGCTTTCAGATAGATCGAGTAATCGGTTTCGGAAATATTCTTAAAAAATGTTTTTAATAAAAATGGCCATAACTCCGAAACCGCCTGATGGATTTCGCCCGTTAACGAACTCGTCCGAGATATTTACGCTCCAAACCTACCCTGCAAATTTCAATCCTCTAACTCCTTTCGTTCGAAAGTTATCGTGTTAACGGACGGACGGCCAGCCGGCCGGACAGAATCGATTTCGACCTCGGATTCTGGATCAGTGAGTCGAACCAAAACGTTTGAGACCATTTTCAGCCAAAAAAACCTCGGATGGATTCTCATAATTCATTTGTCCGAAATTGTCATACTTGTGTTTTACGTCAATTGCCAATTGCTGTTTTTCACGCCAATCGTACAATTTCATTCAATTGTGTTAAAAATTATACATCATACATCATTGAAAATAAACCATTACTATACAGGGTATTCTTTATATCACGGCATACGATTGTACGCGATTGAATTGATTTGTGCCTCAAACAAAGCATTAACTAAATAGGTACCATGGATGGATTCTCATAATGTATTTGTCCGAAATTTTCATACAGAGTGTTTTTCTTTTAAAGTCACTTACAACTTGCTGTTTTTCACGCCAATCGTACAATTTTATTCAATTGTGTTAAAAAATATACTTTGGAGGCATACATCATTGAAAATAAACCATTGTACTATACACAGGGTGTTTTCTTTTTATATCACGGCACAATTGTAATTGAAGTGATTTTGTGCCACAAACAAAGCATTAACTAAATAGGTATATACCTTTTGGATGGATTCTCATAATGTAACAATTTTGTTTTTCTTTTTGATGTATGGACATGGCGCATGGACAATATTATACGCCGCGTGTTCGCGCGTCGGAAAACCGTCATATCTTTGTTTATTTACGCACCACAAAACAAAACGAAAAATATAGAAAGCTTTAAATTGATTAAGATACTCTGTATCATATTCATAACTGTATGTCTGTCAAAAACAAATTGAATCCTTATAAATAGCCAGTATTTCAGGAAAACTCTTTTTGTAAGTAAGCAACATAATGTGCAATTAATCGAAAATAATAATAAAACTTCATTCATACCGAGCATTTTTGGCGCTCTAGTTCCTCAGAACTGAGTGCTTATCTATTTGCCCAAATGTCTGTAATTTTCGAATTCTTGGCTGAAAATGCTCTCAAACGATTTGGTTCGTCTCACTGATCAAGAATCCGAGGTCGAAATCGATTCTGTTCGGTCAGTCCGGCCGTAGGCACGATAACTCTCGAACGAAAGGAGTTAGAGGATTGAAATTTGCAAGGTGGGTTTGGAGCATATCTAGGACAAGTTCGTTAATGGGCGAAATCCATCAAGCGGTTTCGGAGTTATGGCCGATTTTAGTAAAACACATTTTTTATGAATATTTCCGAGACCGATCACTCGATCTAACTGAAATTTAGCATCAAATTGTAGAATCATGACCTTTATACTCATGCGAAGTTGCCAGATGGTTTCGGAGTAACGAAAAAAAAAATTTTTTTTTAAGCAACAAATTTCAAATTCAATTTTTATTTAAGATGCAGTTTCACCATTAAAATCCATCGATATCATTTTCAACTCCAACAAGCTAATACTTTCGGAGATATGATTTTTCGAAATTTCAATATAATGAATCGTACTTCTATGTTTTCTCAGAATGCTATAATTATTCTATCTAAGCTTTATTATATGATCTGTGTTCATACTCGTACATTTCATCCTGTTCTATATAAGAAAGAGACAAATTCATTTCAGCTATTTTAATTTGATTTCTTCCATGGTGCAGCTCTCATTCTCAGATTGCTCATTTAATCTTGATAAATAAACTATTATTTGAATTGAATTTCCTTTATGATGCAGTTCTATCATAAGAATACATTGATATAATTCTCAACTCTGAGAAACCAATACTTTCGGAGATATAAATTTTTCTGTTTGAACAAGAGCCCCAGAAAGCTCCTGTCCACAGGGCTTGAACCAATTTTTTTATTTTGATTTTTGGCGCTCTTGTTTATAAACAATTAACTGTTGGTTTTTTCCCGAAAAAAAAAACTTCTTAATAAGTCCGACACAGCAATGGAGGAGCTTCGGTTGGAAGTGGATCAACACAAACAGCCATTATATTACTTTCAAAATTTTTAATTTTTTTTCTACGATTTCTGTCACATCAAATCGAAACCTTATTTAACGAAGCTATGTGTTTACTCTTATAAAATAAAATAATTTACTGGCAAAAAAAATAATTTAAAATTTTCATTTTTTCATGTCTCTGACTACATGTTTCTTCTTAAAATCACGTACGGATTCACACCCTGAACGAAGAGTATCTTATTCTGAAACTTCCTGTATAATTTAATTTGAAATCTATTTATCATTTAAGCTGAAAATGTAAAATTATTCATGCGCAGAAATTCAACATCGCTGTCACAGAACATCATATATTCATAACTATGGTAAAGGGTAGGGTTTGGCAAAAATATCGATATATCAAAGTATCGATATCTTTTCAGGAAATATTCCATTTATATCGTCGATATTTTCAATCACGATATATCGATTATCGAAATTCATTTCAGTATATCGAACTCGATATGTGCTTACAAACACCAAAATGACTACAATCTATGCCTGCACATGACAGTTTCTTATTTGTGTGTAACAGATTCTCTCTTGAGTCTCTACACACAAAGTTTCACCACTGTAAAATCTATCTATGGCGGGGAGTCGCGTGTAGCTCATAACATAAATATATAATATATATTAGTGTTCTGTGCTCATAACCATTGGCTGTTTTTCTGTTCGTAGAGCTTTTCGGAAAGTATGATCGGTACTGAGAAACCGGCTAGTTAGCCGGTTTCTCAATTGCGAGTTAACTCGAGGTTGCGAGTTGACGCATGTATTTAGCGATATTCATGAATGCGCAACACTCGGGTTAACTCACTATTGAGAAACCGGCCGGTTTTCACCAATCACACGTGCGTTCCACTCATATCTATGGAACGCGCAGATTGGTGAACGAGTTAACTCGATCCTCGATCACACTTTCCGAAAAGCCCTTGTTGTAACTCGTTCAAGGGCTCACACTGCTCACTTGACATTTGACAAGATCCAACATCTCAGAACGAAATTTTCAGTAGATACGTTCTTTTGAATATACGGGTACTGGAGAAAAATATCGATATTTTTACGCGATATATTTCGATACTGTTTAAAACTATCGATATGATATATTTTTTTCATTTGCCCATCCCTTGTAAAGTTTCTTAGATTTTCGAGGTTACATACTTAGTTATCTGTGATCTACATACAAAATAAAGAATAATACAAATTGATAAAAAAAACTTGATTCATTAGAGATACTGTACCTTTTTCTATATTATTCAAATATTTGATTTTATACGTAAGTATATCCTCTCTGGAGGACGATTTTCATAATTGTGCAGTACTGCACAATTATTTTACTATTACATAATCATAAAGTTGCTTCTCATCTTTAAATTCCACTTCTTTTGAAAAAACGAGATGTAATAAGTTTTTATTTAGAACAATGGGAGGTCATGAGCATGGTCATCATCATGGTCCCCCCTACACTATCCCAGACTACAAAATATACAAAGTTAAAGATGCCCCTTTGCTAGTTCAGACTGAGCAAGCTTTAGCTGCAAAAGGGTTGAAGGATCCTTGGCTGAGAAACGAAGTGTGGAGGTATGATGCGAAGGAATGGGGTACAATACGTTCGAGAATGGCTAGAACAGTAACTCGTGGTTTCAAGTATGGTTTCACAGCATTTGTTATCACTATGGTTGGAACAGAAATATATGATCGAACCATTGGTGGTGGTCATGGAGACCATGGGGAACACCATTGAACAGGTTTAATTCATTTTTAGTCAGTCAAACAGTGGAAAGTTGCAGTGTACCTCTTGAATAAAGGAAAATTAAAGAATTTTAACTGATGTCTATACCTGCGTCTGGACAACTTATATAATTCCCTGCAGAAATGTATAAAACATATGTATTATGTTATTCTACATTGAATTAAATGTTATGTAAGATTATATATTTAAATATAACTGGTATGAAGCAGACAAGTAAAAATTGGTAAGATAAATATTCCGATTTGAATTTTCTCTGGGCTGGTCTTAAACTCGCTACTTAAATATGAGCTTACGTAACCCTTGAAGTTATCGAAATGTTTATGATGAAGAATTTTTTACTCAATAATGACCTAACCCCTACTAACAACTCCTTGTTCTCACTTATGGGTTTATGACTAGGGGTAATGTCGGCCCATATTTAAGTAGAGGTACAAATAGCATGTTCTAGAAACATTTCATCTCGGAAGATGGGAACATTGTTCTTGAAACAAGACAAAATTTGCAGTGGACAAGAGTGTAGTTACTCCTACTCGTGTAGTGTTGGTAACTTAAATCATATGTACATACATCATGTGCATCTTGATTCAAAATTAATTATGAATCAAGATTTTTCAGGATCCTGTAAGAAAAAATATGCTTTAAATTTCACTCAAAGGGTTTAATATTTTCTATTCAAAATGTAGTGTTTCTCTATAACAGTTGTACAGATGTTTTCGCACTTTAATCGTAATTTCTCTAATGTTATTGTACAAAATTTCGTTTAATAATTTTAGATTGGGCATTACAATAATAGTGACATACTTTCATTTGAACCTGTTTTGTTCAGCCCTGAGAATGAAACCACTGGGCTCAAATGCTGGGACAATCAATTTTCCGCTTGTTAATGTATTGATCAATATACAGTGCACGTCAAAATTATGGAACAAATTCATTTTCTCAGAAGAAAAATATTTGGCAACAAAATCCTGAAACAGGTTAATTTTTGTTTCACTTTTACCAAATTTTTATGCACTTTTGAAGGATTTTTATTGCACCCTGTGCCATCCCCATCAACCCTCTAAATTTTTTAAATAGTGAAAGTGGGTCCTGTGGTACTTTTTTGGCAAGGTCTCTGTATCTTCTTTACAGGCGTGCAGAAATTTTCAAGAAAACATTTTTCTTTTTGGCGCTCTAGTTCCTCGGAACTGAGTGCTTATCAATTTGCCCAAATGTCTGTAATTTTCGAATTTTTCGACGAAAATGGTCTTAAACGATTTGGTTCGACTCACTGATCAAGAATCCGTGGTCGAAATTCATTCTGTCCGGCCGGCCGTAGGCACGATAACTCTCGAACGGAATGAGCTAGACAGTTGAAATTTCCAGAGTAGGTTTGGGAGATAAATATCTCGGCTAAGTTCGTTACTGGGCAAAATCGGACAGATGGTTTCGGAGTAACAAAAAAAATTTTTTTTTTACAGAACAAATTCCAAATTAAATTTTTTTCAATAAGCAGTTTTACCATAACAATCCAATGATATCATTTTTAACTCTAACAAGCTAATACTTTCGGAGATATGATTTTTCAAATTTTCAATAATAAATCGTATTTCACAGAATGATATAATTATTCTATGTATGAAATGTCAATTTATTTGGTTGAGACATGACATTATCTAATCAATCGAAGAATTATGAGAATAAAGTGTATTCCGAAATGTGAGCGAAGTGAGAAAAATCTCAGTTGTTTGCTCCGAAATTAGTTTTTCTCAGGAAAGTCTTACATTTCGGAACGGAACATGAAGTAAGAGATCTGAGAGTAGTGAGACTGCTTTTCATCCATAGATATAGAATGTAAATATTGAAAGCATAATTCTGTAGTTCGAGAGAGGAGAAAATTTGGTGAACGTAGATCAGGAAATTTTTGATCGATTACAAGGTAATTTTTCATTATTACTCTTCTTTGATACATGTTTTATGAAAAATCTACTATTTGTAGGTACTTTAAACCTGTTTTGGGCAATTGTCATACGTAACTTGTTGGCGCTCTAGTTCCTCGGAACTGAGTGCTTATCAATTTGCCCAAATGTCTGTAATTTTCGAATTTTTCGATGAAAATGGTCTTAAACGATTTGGTTCGACTCACTGATCAAGAATCCGAGGTCGAAATCGATTCTGTCCGGCCGCAGGCACGATAACTCTCGAACGAAAGGAGTTAGCGGATTGAAATTTGCAAGGTGGGTTTGGAGCGTAAATATCTCGGACGAGCTCATTAATGGGCGAAAACCATCAAGCGGTTTCGGAGTTATGGCCGATTTTAGTAAAAATATTTTTTATGAATATTTCCGAAACCGATCACTCGATCTATCTAAAATTTAGCATCAAATTGTAGAATCATGACCTTTATACGCATGTGAAGTTTTGTATTGACCAGATTACCGTAAAGTGTCAAAAAAATTTTTTGAAAATTTAAAAAAAGTTTTTCTACAATAACTCTCGAACGGAATGAGCTAGGTAGTTGAAATTTTCAGAGTAGGTTAGGGAAATGAATATCTCGGTTAAGTTCGTTATAGGGCAAAATTGGCCAGATTTAATTCGATTTCTTCCATGGTGCAGTTCTCATTCACAGATTGCTCATTTAATCTTGATAAATAAACTATTATTTGAATTGAATTTCCTTAATGATGCAGTTCTATCATAAGAATACATTGATATAATTCCCAACTCTGAGAAACCAATACTTTCGGAGATTTAATTTGTCTGTTTGAACTAGAGCGCCAGAGAAAGCTCCTGTCCACAGGGCCTGAACCCATTTTTTGAAAAATAGTTAGTTCAAAGAGGTTTTCAGTATTTTCACTTTGTCGTGGCTTATTTACTTTGAGACGATGGTACCTGATGAAATTTGTCACCGAATGAAAGTCGACCATTACAGTTTTGTTCATGCACAACTTTCAACCCCCTCACGCCCCCTCCCCATTTTTTTCTCCATTAAAGGGTTCGTAGGGGTTGAAAGTTGTGCATGAACAAAACTGTATTGGTCGTCTTTCATTCGGCGACAAATTTCATCAGGTACCATCGTCTCAAAGTAAATGAGACATGACAAAGTGCACATACTGAAAACCTCTTTGAACTAACTATTTTTCAAAAAAAAAAAAATGTTTTCTTGAACACTTCTGCACGCCTGTATAGAAGATCAAAGACCTTGCCAAAAAAGTACAACAGGACCCACTTTCCCTATTTAAAAAATTTAGAGGGTTGATGGGGATGGCACAGGGTGCAACAAAAATCCTTCAAAAATGCATAAAAATTTGGTAAAAGTGAAACAAAAATTGACCTGTTTCAGGATTTTGTTCCATAATTTTGATGCACACTGTATTTTATTTGTAACAACGTCCCCTACTGAAATTTATGTTTACAAGAGAAGTAATATAAAAAAAGATTTTCAAAGGTTTCTCATATATTTTGTATTAATCATAGACAAGATACTAAGTTCATAAAGATAGAGAAGACTAATGTCAAATTTTGTTTTCAATTTGGGATCAGACAATTTTTGAATCAATGCATCAACATGAGCCCACCGCATCTACTTGTACACTCAGCAAGACCCTCATCCAGATCTGAGAGAAACACGGACATATCGCCAGATGTCGGCCTGTGTAGCGAGTACAATATAATTTCTTTATTTATTATCCTTATTGCTGATACCTTGATAGAGTAGTCTCAATTGTTTTTTATTACTGGGAGTAGATGTCCTGCCTAATGAATGAAGGCACTGATGATGCATTGAAGTTTTCTTTAAGAATTTTTTTCCGCTTCTGTGCTACTGTTATAAACCTCAAAATTGTTACCCTACATGTTGAACACCAATTTTCAATTTGATCCAATGTATAGTTTTGGAAATATTGAGAAAATAAATATTCATATGGATATATCTCCTAAACCAATATAATAGGCATGTTTAATAGTATAGAAAACAAAGTTTACACTTTGGCCCAATATCATACACTGAATTCCAACCTTGCATATAGGTGTGAGAACTAATAATACAAACACAAACTCATTGCATTATTCAGTTTACTTTGTTCCTAAATAATGTATAATTTCCAAGAGAAACTAGTTGAATGGTGGCCATTATAGTTATATTCCAACCAAATTCGAAAGTGTCTTTTATTGAGCCAACAAAACATTGGAGATTATGAAATCAAAATTATTGGGAACCCCTCGGTTTCAGCTCTTCATAACACGGTCGTAAAAATATCTGACTCTTGAAAGCAGGGTTATAAAACTCGTGACCTCTGCTCCAATCATAACTGACGGCATAAGCGAATATTTGCCCGTTGTGATTGAAAGCACAACGCACGATTGGCTGCTGCATAGCACCCTCTGAAGACTTCAGCTTTGTTCTTGCATCCTTATCCCAATAGCTGAATGTACCATCGGAGCCCACAGTTACCAAAGTTCCATGTACTGGATGGAATGCAATATCGTTAACGGCATAAATATCCTGGTAGCCATTGGGTGTTCCATTTGACCGATGGCACTTAAAGGTAAAATTGTCTTTTGGATTGGTGGGGCTAACATATTGGATGGCAACTCTACCTTCTACAGATCCTAATGCATAGCCAGTAGGAGCTTTCTTCTTATCTCTGAAAGTAAGAAAGTTGATTCATTTATCTGCAGTTTATAATGTGTTACCGTACTTGTAAATAACATATATTATTGAACTGAACCGAACTTAGGAGAAATTTGAAGTAAAAAATAAAAATTGAATACGGCAATAATGAACCTAGATAATAGATCTCGAGGAAATATTTTTTCAAGAAAAAAAAATTCCTAGTTACTCACTTGAATATGGCCAAACATCTATGTTGATATTTCAGAGGGCTTTCCACCCTCTTATACTCCGATGGTTTTCCTTCCAACTGATAAACAATCAAGTGTCTATTAGCAGTCCCCACCACAGCCATTGGATAATCGACATCAGCACAATAGCATCGTTCAGGCAATGCTATGTTCATTATCGGGGTTGGAGACCTTGTATCCCAAAATTTCAATGTCTTGTCCCATGACCCTGTCATGAGACATGTATAATTAGGGGCTTTCACCCAATGACATGTTTTCACAGGGGCATCATGTTGTGCTACCTGCATTGTTTGATTACTTGCCAAATCCCACACCTTAACAGTTTTATCGCAAGAGGCAATGAATACCTAGAACAAATATTTGAATTAGTTCAAACAATCCTGGTAACTATGTGGAAAGAGTGTTGGACTAGGAACCGAAAGCCCCCATGTTCAAATCCATCAGGTTAGGAAAGTCATTTTCTAGTCAGATCAAATACCATGTAATGTGAGAGTTTAGTTTGGAAGGGACATGGTAGAAATACTATTACCTACTTCTTTTAACTAAAGTGTATGATCAAAAAACTTTTAGAATTCAGTAAATACATACTTTGCTGCCATCATCAATCCAACACACATCAAGAACTGGGGCCGTACCAGATTGCATCGATTTTGGTACACTTTTTCCTGTTTGCTCTATTTCCCAACATCTCACACTATTATCCCAACTACCAGCGATAAGAAAATTCTGCTGTAATGTTGAAGGAGAGAATGCCAGGGAACTTATTGAGTCGTCTGGTGGTTGAGTCACCTCAAAATCTTTCATCGGATTCGATGTATTGGTTGTAGTTGTATTTTGTCCGATAATTGAATTTCCAAATGAGCTTTGGTTAAACATTTTATCAGTAATATGTTTATATTTTCTACAACAGAAGGACTTTCTTGTTTAAAATTACGGTATCACCGAAGATAATTCACCAGTTTATGAGAGTATTGCCAATATTTACAATAAGATTTTGTTTCATGAATTAAAAGTAATAGAACGTTTGTTATTTTATGCTTATCTGTTATCTAGATAACTTGTCCGACTTTTTCAAATGGAGTTTGGCCGGTTTGGCGATAAATATAATAATAATCACAGAACACTGATAATAATATTAATGTTCTGTGTTAGCGATTCGTTTTTGCCATAGAGAAATAGAATCTATTTTTCTCTGGTTTTTGCGATTGTGACAGATCATAGACATAAGCATAGAAATAATTAAAAATAAAACAAAATTAAACACATTTTTTTCATATGTTTTGGGTTTTGTATAATCTATATAATTATATTGACTCTATCTAATTCCAATCTAATTATACAATATACATATCTAATATAATTATATTTGTTTATAATAGTTAGGTACATACTTGTAAAGAAAACTAAACTATAGAATATCATTTATGAGTTGACTTTATTCTTCTTCTTTTTTGGTATTTCTGCAGTGCAAATGTCAAAATCTACAACCATCATAGATCATAAATATTTGATCGATTAATCAGTTCTTGAAACCGTAACAATTGGAATATTGGAAATTAACTGATCCTAAGCCATGGTGAATATTTCCAAGCGACTCAGATTTCGAGTAATCATTTAATTTTGTTTTACAGGCCAATGAAGTGGAAGATACCTTAAAAAGAATACAATCACATAAGGGGGTTGTTGGGATAATTGTTGTGAATTCAGAAGGTACTCACTCCTATGGTTTGAAAGATTTATTTTGTGTACTCAATCAAATTCAATCGGAATAGCAGTTCGCTCTCGACATCAATATTTTGTGTTATTGGCTATGTTAAATGACACAATTATAACATAAATCGATTCAAAGTATAAACAATGAGTGTTATAGCAGGATTCCCTGTAAAATCACCCAAGATCTTTCTCACACAATTTCAATTTAATGCAGCGTTATCATATGAGCTTTGATAATATGTTTTGTGTTTTTCGGACGAACACAGCCTCCCTGCCACGACCACTCAGTCTATTGTGGCACGCTAAAATCTATAGATCACCCACAAGCTCAACCTTTTGATGAGGAAGAGAGGATGAGAACCTGTCTGGTTGGTTCCATCAGTCTCAGCTTGTGGACTCCTTTTTGGAAGTGAGAAACATACTATTGTGTTGTAGCAGATGGGTATGCATAGTATTGTGGTGTGGTGTTTTAGGGGTATTATTTCTGAGCAGTTCTAATGAAATCTTTGTTCTCTAGCCAGGTATAGCAGCATAGTCTTATCGATGTAAGGACTCAAGTATAAGCTATATTGGAGTATCCTTTTCACATCGCAGTATGACGAAGCCCTAATCTGTAATTTCTGCAGTCCTACCTGCCCCCAATTCACATTAAACAGAAACATAATCAGAGTGGGGTTGGATTATACTGTTTTATACAATGATTTTTGACTGGGTTGACAACTGAAATGAAATCCCATTAAAAAAGAACTGTTTTTATACATTTTTCACTTTATCTACTCGAAATGCTGCCTAAAGCTTGAGTTATTGTCAAAAAAAAATATCCCAAATACTTAAATTCAGTTACAAATTTAATTGCACTATTATCAATTGACAGGAACAAAGCATAACATCATCCACTTGATCATTGTTGTATGAAGTTGATATTATAATCGCCTTTGTTTTTTCAGCGTTTAATTTCAATTTATTCGGTGCAAAATAGTTATTAATTTGTACTAATTAACAATTCATCGTAATAATTGCTACATGCACATTCTTCTGGGAAACATATATCAGAGAGTTGTTCCAATGAAGTTCATGATGCCCGATTCATTCACAAGTTATGTCGTTTATCTAATCATTAGCATGTAGAGCTGATTCATAAAAATAATGCTGTCTAAGTCCTGACTGGTTTATTACTTTCAAAAAATTCAATTATATATTTGTTTATACACAGTTAATTGCAGCAATTTTTTAATTGCCGGAAGTATATTCATTGGAGGAAAGTTACCAGCCCTGTTGGAGTCCTTTAGTTTTAGAACAGGTGTTTTTTTGGTAATCGACTGTATGTAAGCTAAGATAATCAGGAACGTTTTGTAAATTCACAATATCCAAAAGAAAGAAACTCTAAGTTGGTACATCCTGAGAGGTTTATTGAGTTTCTTCTAATTCAGTTTTCATTTTAGGTATTCCAATCAAAACGACCCTTGACAACACAACCACTGTTCAGTATGCGGGTCTCATAAGTTCTTTATCAGACAAGGCCAGGAGTGTTGTAAGAGACTTAGATCCTTCTAACGATTTAACTTTTCTACGCATCAGGTCTAAGAAGCATGAAATAATGGTAGCACCAGACAAAGAGTTTATTTTAATGGTCATACAGAATCCAACCGATTGATAATATATTAAATTATAATTGAGAAATTGTGCACATATGATAATATGAAATATCACTTTTTTGTTATAATTTATTCCAAATAGATTGAGAATTTTTACTAGAGCATTTTTAACTATTCCGAAAGGAATAATAATGCTAAAATTTCTATTGGTGATGAAAGCAACTAGTACCAGGAGATGATATAAAATTAAGTTATATTTTAGTGATACAACAACAATGCTTGATCATCAAGTGTTATTGTCAACAAATATTTGTTATAATATACAAATCTGCAAAATGATTCAAGGTACATGAGATTTACAATGCATTTAGAGGACGCTGGTCCTCTAGCACAAAATAAAACACATGTGATGGATAATAATGTGTTCAACACTCTACATTTAATTTGCACCCCAAGCTAGAGCGTCAACGAATATTTTGCTGCAGGCCTAGTTGAGTACCGGATTATCTTTCGTGTACATCGGTTCAATTTTAGGCTAGCCGACCTGATAATCCTTCAAACGCATTATAAATCCCATATACCGCAAATGATTTTCCAGATCTGTATATACAGGGTGTTTCGGTGGGAAACGGAAAAACTCAAACACCCTGTAGTAGAGATATGTATAAATGGGAATATATTAAAATCGTACTATGTCGAACTGCATATGCTCTTATATTAAACTTGCAAGAAAAGTACGTCCAGTTAAATTTTCTATTCACTTCCGGATCCGAAATGGAGCATCCAGTCCACAGTTTACATAAGTTAAAGTTATACAATGAAATGTGATTAGTTATCGGAAGATGCGCGGAGCAGATGAGTATTAATTGATGCCTGTTGGCATCAAAAATGGTTTTTTGCTCGCATGTTCTACGGAACAGCGTGCTATTATTTTGCCCAAATGTCTGTAATTTTCTAATTTTTTTTCGAAAATGGTCTCAAACGATTAAGTTCGACTCACTGATAACCAATTTTTTAAAAATTTTCTAGCGGTACGGTTCTCACAAAATTGTACACTAGTCTTTATGTCGATATTTTACAATTAGTTACCAAGCTTCAATTCGATCAAGTCTATTAATTGTGAGTTATCAAGGAAATAATATTCCAGGTGGGTATAACTCCGAAACCGTTAGATTATGCTCAAAACGAAGTTAAACCTCCCATTCGGATGCGCAACCTACCCTGAAAACTGCAAGTCCCTATATCTCCTTTCGTTCGAAAGTTATCGAGGCAACGGTCGCACATCTAACTACTGAACTCACACAAGCTAGGCTGCTCGGATCTCCAACATTATAGATCCGATCGTGTTCGAACTTGGTAGTAGTTAGGTTCTGAAAGCTCTCAAAATTTCAGCGATGTCGGACGAATATAGTTTCTGATATATTTAATTTTTTCAATGACTTTTTAAAAATTTTCTAGTGATACGATCCTCACGAAATTTTGCAATAATTTTCCGTTGGCATTCTATAACTAATAGCCATATGTTTGAATTGGATTGGAAAACAACCAATTTCAGATGGGATTAATTCCAAAACCGTTTGGTCGATTATGCCTGTGAAGAAAATCAAATGTCGCATTCAGATGCACAACCCAACCTCAAAATTTCAAGTCGCTATGTCTTTCCGTTCTCAGGTTATCGTGGCATAAAATATTTTTTTGAATTTTCTAGAGATACGATTCTCACAAAATTTCACAAACGTCCTTAGGTTTGTATTCTACAGCAACTCACAATAAAATGCAATTCTGATCGGATTTGTATTGGTTGAAAACAAAATTATTACTCAGAAACCATTTGGCCGATTATACCCATCAACGAACTTGTCCGTTGTATTGCGATGTTCCCCAGAAACACATGCGCTAAAAATATATTTCAGGAAATATGTCAGATTCCTCACAAACCATATCAACATTTTACGATCGATTACCGAATTTCGGCTCCGTATTTTAGCTATTAGTTAACTATGAGTTAGTTCACTATTTAATTTATTTGAATTCAGTTTATGCAGTATTTTGAGGGTGTGCGAGGCGTGCATAGAACATGCGCTCTAAAGTTCATGACTTCACGTCAGTGCTTATTCGAATTTCATTGAAAAATGCGGCGCATGTATATTTGAAATACCAAAAAAATGTGAAATAACTAAAATTTCGGAAATAGTCTAGGGAAGCCATGTCTGTCACTAGTGGGCCAAAAGTATGGAGACCTTATACTAGGTGGGCCACAAAAACTAATCTGAAAGACTTCTGAAAAGAAGTACTACCTTTATAGAATTTTCAATAAATAGGACAAAAAATTACAAACATTAACTTCTATTGCCGTTATTAAAATTTGCATAGTGGGCTGCATGTTTGGTCAAATTTTCAGTAATCATGTAATCAACGTTCTCCAAAAATAATAAATTACTTTTAAGACGACGATGTCGCCATATAATCCCGATTATAACTTTCATATATCTACCGCTGCTTTCAAAACTTTAGTGTACTCTACTAGGTATTCCAACTTTTAAAAATGTTCAAACCATGCCTTCATAATTATCTTTGTCACATCACCAATTGGATGCTAAAATATGAAACATTCAGATATTGAACATAATCAAAAACTGTTTGAGAATATCTTGTCCGTGACTAAAAAGAAATGTTCAATTACATGCTTTCTTACTTGAAAAAATTTAAAAAGAAGCAAAAAATTATATATAAGCTTAGAAAAACTTGTGTGATAATAGGATCAATTCAAACATCTGACTAATTACTAAAAAGGTTTATTTATTCCTCTGGTATTTCCAAACTTTCATCCCTGATTTCTTCAATAAGGTCATGTGGTGGTTTTCCATCTACTGTGCATCCGACAGATTGGCAGGTTCCTAAAATTTCTTTTACAGTACCAGGTAAGCTCTTTGCTATGGATCTAGGCCTCATTTGTCTGGCAATCTCAAGGATATCGTCCAATGAAAGATTTCCTGAATGTTTTACTGAAATAGAAAGCAAATTTTGAACCTCAACATACTTTTCCACAACAATGTAGAATAAACAGCATTATTTGGAGGTATGAACATACAGTGTGTTGTGGTGCGACGAGTCATGGGTACGTGTTGTGCCAGAACCCCCACCACTTTTCTGGCACGTCATAACATTAAACAGTAGTATGCTTCTAGCGTGTGTTGGTATGCAAACATTTATACCTGGCTAAAGAACTAAGATTCAATTGAAACTGTTGAGAAATAATGTAATTGGGCGCCTCAAAACACCAAACCACAATAGTATGTTTCTACCTTTATGTTCACATAATATTATAACTGAAAAAATGATAATTTTATATACTTTTCAAGTTCAAACATACCAAAGATACTTTTATAACAGAAACAGCTTGAACTATGAAACAATTATTGAAAGCAATGTACTGTGAACATTATCAGAAACACACTTGTATATATAAACTGCTGCCAAATTAAGATACAGTACTCAACAATTTTTCTATACCTAGAAGCATGTTAGGAATGAGAAATTGATACTGTACAAGTAATTCTAAGTATATAATAAAAACACTAATAAAGGGTCAAATGAAAACTTGAATATAACTTGTATTTTGGTTAGTGTTATAACTATTTTAATGAATGAAAAATAATGAGAATGTTGTTTAAGAATGTTTGCTAAGCATTGTCAAAATAACTACAATGCAAACTTAAATCTTACCATTCTTTTGCTTCTTCCTGTCTCTTGGGGGCTCTTTCAAAGCCTTAATGATAAGGGAAGCAGCTGAGGGAACTACTGATATTGTGGCTTGCCGATTTTGGATTTTCAAGCATACAGTGATTTTAAGACCTTTCCAGTCAGCAGTGCTCTTGGCAATGTCATCACCAATTTTTTTAGGGGACTGTAATGAAAAGACATGTAGAATTGGCGAATGGAACCAATTAAAAATAACAACTCACCAAACCTAGAGGACCGATTTTGGGGGCCAAAGAAGAGGTAGCTCCTACTTCACCTCCAACACATCTCAAGTAGACTACAAAAATAACGAATAATTAATCAACATAACCTGCATGGGTGAAATATAGCAAGTTGTACTTACCGTATTTAACTTCGGTGGGGTCGAATTTTGGTGGCATCTTGGGAATTGATTCCTATACTTAACAACCTAAAAGAATCAAAGTATGCAAGGATGATTACAGATTTAAAATTTTCTACACTTACCAACACTAAACGGCCGTGTTTCTGAAAGGCTGTCAAAAGGAAATTTTTCTCTGGTTTCAAGTTTTGACATAATATGGTATATTAAAATTATCAATTCTATGACCATAAATTATCACTGATTTTTGTAGAGTGAGTAATCTAAAGATTAAAATATACAATTCAAGTACGAAATATCTGCTGGAAACATTATTCAGCCTTCATCAAGAATATAGACTCTTTATTTTCATAACTAACTAATGATTGGGAACTTCCAAAACTCTGGTGGCGGGATTCGGCAACTAACCACGCTAGTAATAAATGTAAACAATCTCGTGTTGGACAGGTCAGTCGACGAAGTTTGACCGAAATTTTCATGGAAAATTTAAATTATAATTGACTTGAGATCATTGTTGGATTACTTTGTGATATAGATTCAAATATTGATCATTATATAACTAATTTTATGGCACTTGATTGATATAAAGACTACAACCAGTAAGTATATTCATATATGTTTGTCAAACTTACATTATATTTAAAAGTTCTTTCAGTTACTATTTGCGAATGATTAAGAAGGGACTCTGTTGATTAGAATTTCTGGAGTACATAGGAGCTTCAACTTCTAATTCTAGATTCCTTGTAGAAGGAGAAGAGGTTCTAAATGTAGATCATGTAATCGTGTGTGACAAAACAAATTGTGGTCCCAGTTTTATAGACATTTGTTCTTTATGTTTACAAAGTAGTGCCCTTAATTCAGTACCACATAAAATTGATGGCCCATTAATGTGGAGAATGGTAAACTTAAAATAGAAGGTATGGTATATTCTTGTAAAGTCGGAGCACGGAGGAGGTGTAAACATATTACTGATGTATTAATTAAAGTTCAGGTGCATGATGTTCTAGTTTATTTATGAGAATATAGTGTCAAATTGAACCAGATAAAGCTTTTGTAGAACAGTTACCAATAATTGAAATGATAATATGATACATATATTATGTGAAAAGAATTATTAACAATAAGTGTAATGTTTGAGGTATAATAAAGATTATCTGGATGTAGGTCCAGGTTAAGTACTCTTCGGTCTATTAGTTATCCTTCTAACGCATTTCCAATATTTATATTTGGTTTTCCGGAGGTAAGAAGTGAAAACTCAGACCTATACATTTTGGCATTTTTTTCGCCCATGAATTGCATTGAGGCACACAACAATAGTCGTTTCTGGTCGAAGACATATTAGGCAGGATAATATTCACTATTTCAACTTGAATTTTTCTTTTAAACAAAAGTTTATTGACGAATACTGAACAATTAAACTCGAACACGTGGCTCATTACTAGCTTGGTTAGTTGCCGAATCCCGCCGCCAGAGTTTTGGAAGTTCCCAATTGAATTTCAGGCAAAATATGAGTTTGCTGGACCCTAGTACCACAGACAATGATGATCCATTGTTCTGTGGACAACAAGTGATTCGAACCTCACTTATTTTCATATTTTCCCGCGCAAGTCAACTCCAATATTTTCATCTCTGATTTTCTACTTAGGAAATTCAAATGTGGAATTCTTCAGTATATGGTCAGTATTTTCACATATATTGTTGACAATTAAATATTTCTGATGTATATGAATTTGTTGATAACTAGTTTCTTCAATTTCAGGGGATAAAAGTGCCAGTGGTGGCTTCTTCAACAATACAAATGATTCCGATGCTACTCCTGGTAAAGGGCAGGTATGAGATACATATATCATTTATTATTATCAAATCATTCAAACTAGTGTCCTCCTTGATAAATCATATTCAATGAAATATTCTGCGAAACGTTGCTGAATATATACACCATATAAATCCAGTTTGTGATTATTTTGTCCTAAATCCCATCATTTACAATTGAATTTGATTTATTATTATTTTATTGGAATGTACTGATTAACAAATTCTTGACAGAAAGCACGACGATTACAAAATGTGGTTCCAGTTGTTGTTCGACAAATTATAGACTGTCCGGAAGAGGACTTTACACTCTTTGGAATGCAAACACAAATAGTAAGTACTGCATCGTTGCTTCTATTGACAGCAGGAAGTATTTATTCTTATACTGATTCTCATTTTAGTTGTGTGTTGTTGGTATAGTATTAGACTACGAAGTCCAGTCAACCAAAGCTATGTATAATATTCAAGATCACACAGGAACAATCAAGGCAATTTGGTGGTTAGAAACAGATAAGGTATAATTAAAACAATTTGTTAAAACCAAATCAACCAGATTGGATTATCCCTTTATTAAAAATTCATTTTAAACTTTAATTTCTGTTGTAGGATAATGCACCAAAATTACCAAGTATTAAAGAGAGCTCGTATGTTCAAATATTTGGATCCTTGAGATTTCAAGATAATGAAAAAATGATGATGGTATTGAGAATGTTCCCAGTATCAGATGCTAACATTGTTACCAACCACTTATTGCAAGTGATTCATACCAGATTAGAGGCTGAATACATGGCTAGTAACCCTACAGTGAGTACAGATGTTGACTGTGTTTGGTTCATTATTTCATTGAATAATACAAGTTAGGGATAAAAAAAAATATGGAGAGTACAAGGGAAAAACCGGGTAACTCGGAATTTTCATGTTTCGAGTTAAATATATTTTTGTGCTCAAAACCCAATTCATACCACTGAGGTACTTCAAAAATTTTGAAAAATATCTAGGATTGATCTTGCATTATGGATGAATGTGAACAAATCATTAAACTTGGCAAAAAATATTTTTATTGAGTATTTTTTTCAATCTGAAATAACAAACTCCTAAAAACCAAGGGAAAAACCAGGTAACTTCACGTCTTCCATAGGTTCCAACAGGAGAAAGGTGCTGTAATTAATTCTTCTTTGGGAGATTCTTATTAAAGGTCTGGGCATTGAACGGGGTAGTAAGTAAGGCGGGTTAAGTGGGAGAGCGAGGAGCGAATGTGTTGAAATATTATCAAAAATTATATTTAAGATGGCCAACATGGCCTTAGTAATATAATTTTTGATAATATTTCAACACCCCCACTTATCAAAAATGTTTCAAACCTAAGCCTAGAAGAAATTGGGTGTGTTTAACATTTCCTAAACTTTTTGTTAGAATATCAGCCATCATGTCATCAGTATTTAAATAATCAATTTTTATAATGTTGTTTTCAACACTCTCTCTGATAAAATGATGCCTTATATCTATGTGCTTTGTACGTTCATGGAGAAGTGTTAAACAAAAAACTGTTAGAATAGAATAGAACTTTATTTAGCATTGATAGCTATTATATAACAATACATTCATCTTACATTTGACATAAACAATATAACCTATACATTAAAATACATTTTTCTTAATCTTTTTTTAAAAATATTGACATTTTCTGACTTCTTGACTAACAGGGGTAGATCATTATATGTTCTCAATCCTTCAAGTACCGAGGCTGAATACATGGCAATAAGTGACGCTTCTAAGGAGGCAATTTATTTACGAAACCTGTTAAATGAAATTCGTGGAGGATTAGATTGTATCTTCAGTGATAATCAAGGGGCTATCAAATTGTGCCATAATCCAGTTTTCCATGAACGTACAAAGCACATACATATAAGGCATCATTTTATCAGAGAGAGTGTTGAAAACAACATTATAAAAATTGATTATTTAAATACTGATGACATGATGGCTGATATTCTAACAAAAAGTTTAGGAAATGTTAAACACACCCAATTTCTTCCAGGCTTAGGTTTGAAACATTTTTGATAAGTGGGGGTGTTGAAATATTATCAAAAATTATATTACTAAGGCCATGTTGGCCATCTTAAATATACTATTCATTTAGTTCTCTCTTGTACATATTCAATGTTCTATGGTTCAAGCGGATGTAACGCTAAGTGCAAATAAAGGCAATGTTAGTCGTTAGCTCAACACAAAGAGTCCACGTATTCCTCATTTTTCAACAGAATATTACCTGGTTCTTTCCTGGCAGCGCTCTCAGTACCTGATTTTTGCCCTGAAAACCAAATCTTCACTCGATGTTTTGAGACATTAGGACTAGTGTTTTCCATGCTCTAGCTATCTCACTAGATCTAGCACCCTTCAATACACCCTGTACTCTTCTTATAATTTAAATTTAACCCAACCTCCTCTTAATATTTCGCAGTTTATGTTTCGAAGATATGAAGTTTTGTGTTCTTTCACTCAAGTATTCCTTCCAGTTTGGCTTTGAAATGATTCAATGGAACCTAATTTAATTTTCAGGGACCTACTTCAGCCATTAAAAAAAATAATCCTGGTGCAGATCTTGCAAATTCAATGCACTTTTTGGAAAATACAGCCCAAGATACAGGTTTGACAGGTATGCAGGCACAAATACATGAGATCCTAAAAAGGACTCCTTCCATGTCGGGTACCTCCAAGTCTGAATTACTTCGCCAGTTTCCACAGCAAAAATCTGTTGAAGTTCTGTGAGTATTCTGTTTTTTTTTTTGAGAATTATTTATTTTTTCCTTGTAAATGAATATTTTTCACAATGAGCAATATTCGGAATTGTGATAAAATAAAATTTGATGATATATTATGTAACACCTTCACACCAATAACATTGAGAAAAAAGCTATCAATAGAGGTAAACATTTCAAAAAATGTCTTAACATATAAGGACCAAGGTATTGATATGAAAACGGCAACTACAATCTACAAAACCATATGCAGACTAATAATTGAGTGTAAGCATCCCCTATATGCAAATTGTAAAGATATTGGGATAGGCTGAAACCGCATCGTTTAGGATAATTACGAAGTTGAGCAACCCAAGAAACCCCCTACATAATACCTCCAATAATGGAAAAGTATAACGGGTAATTCCGCAAAAGGAGCAGATAATTAATTCTGCTGGTACCTGCCGACACGTGTTTCTGCAAGTTGGCTTCTTCAGGACAGGGCAACCAAGGAAGAAAGTAGAAGGATAACTGACAACAGCTGGCACCACAACAGGAGTCAACAACCAATTTGTGCCTTCAGCACTAGGACCTCCAATTCGGAGGTGTACTATGGCATCGGCACGAAGGAAGCATAAGCTACCTGTGCGATGCGACCTCAACTCGAGGATATGTACTTAAGAAAGTAGGATAACGCGGATAAGTATATTTGAATGGAAAAGTATAACGGGTAATTCCGCAAAAGGAGCAGAACGGGTAATTCCGCTGAAGAAGCCAACTAGCAGAAACACGTGTCGGCAGGTACCAGCAGAATTAATTATCTACTCCTTTTGCGGAATTACCCGTTATACTTTTCCATTCAAATATACTTACCCGCGTAATCCTACTTTCTTAAACCTCCAATAATCTCCCGGACATGTTGACAAAAGTGGAACCAATCAGTGAACGTGTCTGGAAGCTAAATGAAAGATTCAGCAAGAGACTAGAAGATTCAGAAGATGTTCTCCGCAATTCCATTGTGACCCAATAAATCATCCACATTTCCAACATGTATTCCATCAGAAAAACTCTGAAGCTTTCAAGATTAGTGTTATTCATGGGTGCGTTTTTATTTTAATCGAAATGTGTGATCGATTAATCGTAAATGAATCGGTGTGTTTTTATTTTCATCAAGTGAATAACGATGAATTTCAACCAGGCGTTTTTATTTTCAACAGAATTTAATCGATGGATTTACGATTACTACTCGGACGTCGATGAGATTAGATGGAAGGATTTTGGCGGGTATTTCTAATCACATTTCTGTTAGTTGGAGAAGATTGCCTTTTTGGCGCTCTTGTTCCTTGGAACAGAGTGCTTATCAATTTGCCTAAATGTCTGTAATTTTCGAATTTTTGGCCGAAAATGGTCTTAAACGATTTGGTTCGACTCACTGATCAAGAATCCGTGGTCGGAATCGATTCTGTCCGGCCGGCGCACCGTTAACACGATAATTCTCGAACGAAAGGAGTTACAGGATTGAAATTTTAGTAAAAACGGTTTTTCATTAATATTTCCGAAACCGATCTCTCGATCTATCTGAAATTTAGCATTAAATTGTAGAATATTCACTTTTATATACATGCGAAGTCTTGTATTAATCGGGTTACCGTAAAATGTAAAAAAAAATTTGAAAATTTTTAAATTTTGTTTCTCAGTAACTCTCGAACAGATACAGCTAGGCAGTTGAAATTTTCAGAGTAGGTTTGAGTGATAAAATATCTCAGTTAAGTTTCTTATTGGGTAGAATCGGCATGATGGTTTCGGTGGAACGAAAAAAAAAAATTTTTTTTTACATTACAAATTTCAAATTCAATTTTTTTTTACATGCAGTTTCATCATAAGAATCCATTGTTATCATTTTCAACTCTAAAAAGCTAATACTTTCGGAGATATGAATTTTCAAAATTTCAATAATACATCGTAGTTCTATGTATTCACAGAATGTGAACACAGAATCTGTCTGTGTTCACTGTTCATGAATGTCATCTTATCTAGCTATTACAGACTTGTCAATTCGTAGTTTGAAAATATTTTCTGCTGGAAAACAAGTATCCGATTCTTGAATTTGTGAAAATATACAAGACTGTTTTGAAACTGAAAAAAATGTTGACTGATTACATATTGAATAATTTATGTATGAATATTGGGGATGATGTTTTAGAACATTTAGAATTGGATCATTTAAATGATGTAGTTTATGAAGGCAATAGGAAAGAAGAACATAATGGAATCATCAAAAGAAATTCCTGTTCGTTGCCCACTGAGGTTAATATTACCTTTTACTTCCTTAAGTTGTGAGAGACATGTTCCTATATACAGTATTTTCATAATGTTACTGGCAAAAAAATGCTGAAATATGGATCTACATTTGTGTATCAAACATTTTTTCTTGAGTTAAGGTCCATAATACAGAAAAGAAAGTGTAAGTGGTATGAACTATTAAATTTTAAATTATGAAAAGAGGATAGTATTTTATTAATATATTTTGAACTATTAAAATAATTTGTTCGTCAGCCTCTACCTACTCAAATATCAGAAATAAATGGACAATCTGCTATGATTGTCTCCAGCCTCGTTCTAGACATTTCGATGATATTTCCCTTAGGTATGTCGAGTTGTGAAAACTATGCAACGTGTGAGTTGCAACAACCCATTCCACGAGGTTGAAGCATTGCAGATTGCTCATTCAATCTTGATAAATAAATTTAATGACAAATTTTCAAGCATTGCAAATTGCTCTTTTTTTTTAAAATGATAATTTTTGATGCATTTTTTTTAAACGACACTTTTTTTTTAAATTTAATTTCTTTCATGATGCAGTTCTATCATACGAATCCATTGATATAATTCCCAACTCTGAGAAACCAATACTTTCGGATATATAAATTGTCTGTTTGAACAAGAGCGCCAAAAAGCTCCTGTCCACAGGGCTTGAACCAATTTTTTAATGAAATAATAGGAGATTTTCTATTTTTCTTTCTTTCCGCATAGGTACTCAAATAATTATTCTTTTTACAACAGGCATCTTGCTATTATAGGTATTATTGAATCTATTTCCTATGTTCTTGAAATATAAAAGCCATTTTACAGTTTGCAATATTGGTGCCATGCAAGACGCAAGAGCAATGCACCAATATTGCATTGTTTACAGCGTCTTTAGAAATATATAAATGATATTTTCCAATTTCTAAAAGGTGTGTTATTGAAGGAAAGGAAAACATCAATGAAACAAAATTAAAATACTAGATTAGTGATCAGAACATAACAACCTAACTTATAATCATCAACATTTCTCAGCTTTCTGTTCTTATATTCATCGGATTGATTAGTGAATTTCCGTTGCATTTTGATGACGTCACGTCAATCGTTTTCTCATCTCTGATTTGAATCCATCGCAAAAGCTAATTAAAATAAAACGCACCCCACTATAAATAAATTTTTTGTTTTTATTTTTGTAACCTAACTCAAACTTACTGGGCTGAAGGACTTAGGTCAATTGCCTTAGATACGGTAATTTATTTATTTCTTTTATTATGTATCATATATAATTGCAGTTCAATTATAGTTTGGAAAATGAATTATTAATTTTTTTGCAGGGAAGCTTTGGACTTTTTGATAAACGAAGGTCATGCCTATTCAACCATCGATACGGAACATTTCAAAGCAACGGATCCCTTGTAGATTTAAGTATACAAATAGAATTTATATATTTTTTGAAGTCATGTTAATGATGAATGAAATTAAGTTAAACCTGAATTTTGATAATAAATGAATTTCGTTAAATTATTTTAACCCCCAAAATGAATCTTTTTTGAGTTATCGAGGAAATAATATTTCAGGTGGGTATATAACTTCGAAACCGTTGGACCGATTATGACCAAAAACGAACGTAGCTCTCTTATTCGGCAGCCTACCCTGAAACGGCAACGTTACCACCTCATGTCAATACAGTTTCGAGGATATAGCGTTGTTTTCGAGGTGGAGTGTCCATAACGTGATCCTTGGACCAATTTTGAAATTCACGCTGTCCCTTTCAGGCATTTTTCGTTATGCGCATGAGCGAACGAAAAGTGATTTAACTGATGGGGTTTTCGTCTGAGAGGAATGAGATTTTGAGGTGGAGGCTGCTATTCCTCCATAGAATTATTCCGTCAATTCGCGCATGCGTTGATTCAAGCTGCGATATCTCCTGAGCCCCTATTGTTGGAGAAACTGAGTTTTGTGTGATTTGCGCGGAGGAAAAGTGGCTGCTTTCAGTTTTTATTGGTTAGATTGGGAGTGCCTTACGTCTACGGTCATGGGTCTGGTGCTGAGCGGATGTTGTTTAGTTTTAAAAGAAAATTAATGGCTATTCTGTGCGCGTGCAAGTCAAATTCGGGGAAATAGCGTTGTTGCCGAGTTGGGGTGTCCATTCCGTGGCTCTAGGGCCAATTTTGAAATTCACGGTCATTTTTCGTTATGTGCATGAGCAGACGCTTTGTTCGTGCAGGCAGCATTATAGAGAATTTTCAGTACCGAGTTAACTGCGCATGCGCATAAGTAAGCTGGCTGTTTTTGGTGTTGCTTGTGCTAGGATGCAAGTTAATTCCGTTGAGTGGCCATGAGCGTTTGAATCTGAGTCAACATATGAGTCTTTTGTCCTTTTTTTTTGGGGCGAATTTACACCTGCAGATTGACTTCACTATGACAGTGACGTGAGGTCCATTTGCTTTGGTGCGCTTGCTATAATAATGACATGATTATACTGACCCTCCTATGTCTTCTCCAAGGAGACCGCTCGTAGGAGCTTGTGCGAGTTAGGAGAGTCAGTTGTGTTCTATGTAGACTTTGTTACTGTATCCTTGCGCCAGCTTAGGCACAGTACTGTTTGATCCAACTGTGATGAATTGTGGCCACTACCGACTGGACTAGATCTCCGGTTAGCCCTATCCACTGAGCTTGAAGCACTCATCAATCAATTCAAATTAGCCAATGTGAATAAGCACGTCAAAGAGTACTAAGCTTTTTTATATTTTGATAGATGTGATGTGTTTAATTCAAGATACGAAATAGTCATTTTCCTAACAAGTGCGCAAAGTGATACTTTATCGAAAGCATTAACAGTTAGACGAACGATGCGATGCGGAGTTCGGATAAGTTTTTGCGTGCGGAAGTCACTTTGCGCACGTGCTAGGAACAATGTTTATTCTTCGAGCTTGTTATTATTAACAAGAAAAACCCAAATTGAAATATAAGGTGTAGTAGAAAGAAATCCATTATTTTTGCATGAAATTGAAGGCCTTAATTACCATAGTTAGAATGAACCAGTTTAGATCAAATATGCGCCGTTTTGTTCTAAAACTTGTTGCCCTCGTCCCTATTGGCAAAAAATCAACACAGTTGATTTTCACAAGCCTCTGTTGAAGCGAATTTTCCACCAGCAAAATTGTTCACGATGGACAGGAACAGATGGTAATCACTTGGTGCCAGGTCTGGAATACAAGGTGGATGCATAAGAACCACCCAACCAAGCTCCCAGAGCTTCTGGCCAGTCACTTTTGATGTATGTGGCATGGAGTTGTCCTGATGGAACACAAGTCCTCTCCTATAGGCCAAAGCATACTGCTTCTGGGCGATTGCTTCCTTCAGACGATCTAATTGTTGACAGTACTGTTCCGACTTACCTTGCGTTCCGAAATTGCTGGCATTACTGGTCGCAGTAAGTAATTTCGGAACGCTCTTAAGTAACAGTAAGCATCGCCAGTGAATTTCAGTAATATCTGACGTTTCAATTTACTGCTCAGTACTGTTCAGGAAACGTCAGATATTACTGAAATTCACTGGCGATGCTTACTGTTCCTTAAGAGCGTTCCGAAATTACTTACTGCGGCCAGCATGGCTGTCACTCCTAGCTTGGGCACCGTTTCACCGCGTTTCTACCACGACCGTGTTTACTTGACCTTGTCGTAAGTGATTCACTTTTCATCACTAGTCACCAACCGCATCAGAAATGGGTCAATTTTGTTGCGATTCAGCAGCGTTTCGGAGATGAAAATTCAGTCATTGAGGTTTTTTTGCGATTACTCGTGTGGCACCCACGCTTCGTCTTGAGTCCAGCCTTATTCAAATGATTCCAAACGGTTTTTTGTGCAATATTTAGCTCTTGAGCAATCGAAACAGTGCTAACATGACGGTCGGACTCGACAATGTCCATGATTTTATCGACATTTTCGACAATTGGCCTTCCAGTGCGTGGTGCATCTTTGACATCGAAATTACCGGAACGGAATCGAAGAAACAAAAATTGAGCATGATTGGCTGTTACAGTATCAGGACCATAAACACTATTTACATTTTCAGCCGCCTCTCTTGCATTTTCGCCTTTATCGAAGAAAAACTGTAAAATTTTGCGTATTTCATCTTTGTTAGTGTCCATCTTTGACGCACGCTCAAACTAAACTGAGTCAACTGATCATAAAACTGTCAGAAAAGTTTTTGTAGAACAAAATCTCATCTTTCTAACGCCATCAATTGGAACCCGATCGGACTTATACAACGCGAGATACATATAATACATACTAAAGCCATCTATTGTAAAAATAATGGATTTCTTCTACTAATATAATAATTTATTCTGAAACTTTTAATTAATTCGGAATAAAACAACCAACTAATCAGAAATAAACAATAACTGGAAAAAAATAAGAAATATCAAAATATTTTTTCGTAATATTTATGACAAAAGAACAATTATTTACATACTGTAAATTGATTGCTGATCCTGTCAGTTCATTCACTGGGTGTCTCGATGAACACTTTCTGTGATGAACACTGATTCGGCGCAAAAACGCAAGTATAATATTCTCTGTAGAGCGTAGGGCAGCTGTATGGATGGCTCGGAAAAGTACTACTTTGCGGAGCGCTCGTAGCAAATACTACAAATCGTGTATTTGTGAAATGATATACAGGGTGTCCCAAGTTCGAGTGCCTATTAGACGTTTCTGGATAACTGGACATATTTGAAATCTGAAAATTGGGATTATTATATATTGCTTGAAACTCTCTACAGAGCTAATTAAACTATTTTCGAAGCCCGATCACTTCCGGTTATATACAGGTAGTGAATATAAATTTGATGAAAAAATGTTGTTTTCAAGTTTTGCATTCCTGGTTTTATCAAGTATTCAATGCTGAATACATTTCTGTTAAGACCATTGTATTCATTCGAATAGTTTTCAAAATAACGAAAAAAAAAACCGGAAAAAAAGTCAAATATATTTAGTCAGTATTATGTTAATTATTCTTGTTTTGAACATCCTGAGCGTGAACTGGTTTTAGAACATCGAAGAGAAGAGGAAGAATGTGGAAAGGTCATGCATCTTTCGAATTTCAGAAATATGACAGGGTGTTCCAAATTTTGTGTCGAAAATTGTGATAAAAAATTGGCCATAACTTCTCTTTTTCAAATTAGAACCCTATTTTTTATGATTGCGTTGTATTCTGCGGTGAAAAATAATATTTTTCTTACATGATTATGCTCCTAAATTAAATAATTTCTGAGTTTGTTTTTTTTAATTTAGGAGCATAATCATGTTAGAAAACTATCATTATTTTTCACCGCAGAATCCAACGCTATAGGGGTTCTAATTTGAAAAACAGAAGTTATGGCCAATTTTTGATCACAATTTTCGACACAAAATTTGAAACACCCTGTGATGATATTTCTGAAATTCAACAGATGCATGACCTGTCCACATTCTTCCTCTTTGATGTTCTAAAAACGGTTCACACTCAGGATGTTTAAAACAAGAATAATGAACATAATACTGACTATATAAACATATTTGACTTTTTTTTCGATATTTTGAAAACTATTCAAATGGTTTTATGAGAAATGTATTCAGCATTGACTACTTGATCATACCAGGAATCCAAAACTTGAAAAAAAAATTTTTTTCATCAATTTTATTTTCACTCCCTGTAGGTTAGGCGGGAAATTTGAATTACGATCCATCCGTGGATCCGAGCACTGAATTCCCCATGCATTTCTTATGGACCTAAAATTTACGCGACTTTCTCGCCTGCTTTTAGATACTTTGGCAAATTTCTTAAGGTTTATTTTGGTTGAAATAGATTCTGTGAACCTTTCTCAACCATCTAGAATCAAGTTTTCATAACAAAATTGTATATTTCCAAAATAATTAATAAATATAAAAGTGTTCACCAAATTCGATTGACGTAATGTCTTAGCTCACTCGAAATCAGTCAAAAATAATAACTTAACCCTAAATCGGCCTTGTAATGACGCACAACAGAAGTCATCTACGAAACACGGAAATCTTTCGAACTAGAATGGTTTCAATTTTGATTTAAGAATAAATAGAAGTAGATTTTAATGTGGAAATAACATGAAAACATGCACTAATGATGAAGGTACCCAATACTTGTTGTCTCTGTACTAACATTCTCTTTTAAATAGGGTGGTTTCATCTCAAAGTTGAAATTCCTTGTTAAAAAATTTGAATATGGATCTACCGCCAAGCGAATGATTCTAACCTAACTAATGTGGTCTATAATCAGAAGTGATTGGGCTTCGAAAATATTTTAGCTCTGCAGAGAATTTCAAGCAATATCATAATAATTTTCAGATTTCAAATATGTCCAGTTATCCAGAAACGTCTAATAGGCACTCGAACTTGGGACACTCTGTATATAATAATAATAGTGCAATTTTCATATAGATTTATAAATTCTCCCCTTCTTCAAAATTTGTTGTTTCAATCAGCACTTCTACTTCTTTTGAAAAAATAATTTATTTTATTATAAAATACTTTTTGGTTAAATATTACTTTGGTTCCAAATTGGAGTGCTCTCTCACACAAATTCGAATATGGAATACATTCAAGTATTATAAATAAAATTTTAAGAAATTTATTTTTCATTCTTCATATGAATAAATATTAGTAATTAATAGTTCTAATGATTAAGAGATAAAATTTAATTCAGCAATACTTTCAGGTTTTATCACTTTGAATGCTTAGCACCATAATATTTGACCCCATCATGAGTAGATGCTCTAGCAAACTTTGCTAGTAGAGCATTAGCATCTAATTTTTCCGTTGTCACTTTCCTGTAGTAAAAATTTCAATAATTAAAGGAACGCACATTTTAAAAATATAAACTCACTTTATATAAGGAGTAATTTCTGGAACCGTCCATTTTTCCTTTGTCTCAAACAAAATTTTAAAACGTTCGTTGATATTTTCAGGTAGAGTATTCTCAGGAAATGCCCAAACACAGTTTGGTACTGTCTTTCTATCAATTATGGCAATTCCATATAACATTTCTTCATCTGGATACATCCCTTCAGGTAAAGATTCCCTCCAAGCTTGAAAGAATTCTTCTAAATTGAATTTCTCAGCTTGACACAATAAGACTTTTGCAAATAGAATGCATATATCTCTTTCCTTATATGAATAGTACACTTCACCATCTTCTATTTTTGATTCTTCTGTATACTTGTCAAAAACACATTTCAAAACATCTTCTGGTATTATTTCTTTTAGAGAATTGATTGTTACTTCATAATTTATTTCATCTAATTCCCATGAGTTTTCATCTATTAATTTCAACATATAAGATAATACTCTAAAATGATACTCAAAATCTAAGAGCCTTATTTTATTATTTATTACAACAATGTCCATTTCATTTAGAGCATTCTCTAATTCTTTTGTAGAACATTGTATAATATTATCTAATTCTTCAAATGTTAACAGTTTACTTTGGTCTATTTCATACTCATGTTCTGGACCTTTATATTCAGATATATTCAGTAGTTGCTCTATTTTGCCTAAATAAGGTTTTCCTGGCACTGCTTCCAAATAATCATAAAATATCCCATGCACTTTTGCTTTGAAAATCGATCTTTCGTTGCAATTCTTACATGTATCACTGAATTTCATACCATTCAATAGAAGTAAACTGTTCGATGTCTCAGTTTCACATATGTCATAAGTCTTAGTTTTTGAACAGAGTACTACATTTTCATGTTTATCCCCTTTGAATACTAACGTCTCTCCTTCTTCAATTTCCTTCAATAGATAGGCATCCAGCTGAATAAGTTTCAAATTATCACACTGGAGATTGTGATCATTGAAATATATGGTTTGAACTGCAGGCATGAGATCGTCTTGTTTAAGTTTGGCTAAATTTACCACTTCATCAATTTGATCAAGCGTTCGTCTGAAACCAACAAAAAATATAACGATTTGAAGTAAATTCGTTCACAGCATGAAGAACTCTAAATGTACACTAAAATAGATCTTTTGGTATATACAAAAATATGTTCTCACTCTTCACTCTGATCCTTAATATTGTTCGAAATCATTTTAAATGGGTTATTTTACTGATATACTAATACAACTGAATAAATCAAAATTCGTTGGAACTATTTTCATTAATTTGAAAAGCCATCAGTTCTGTTTTCTGTTAGGTTAGAATATTAGCGGGAGATCCATATTCAAATTTCAAAGTTATGAATGTAATCACAGAAAACTAATGTACATAGAATTACTACGTGTAGTTGGTGCTTTATTTCTAGTTACAAAAAATTACCGTTCTGTAACCAGAGAAAATAAATATTAACATAACCTTGAATATTTTCAATGCTATCTCCTATTTGTAATTAATCAAAGACCCTTATAAATGCATTCTTGATGTACTTTGGAAATTCAAATCGCGAATGTATTTTATCGTGAGATTTTGGAAGGATAATTTTCCAAGTTCAACTGCAGTAGACCTATGAAACAAACATAAATATGAGGTTGATGCCCAGAAACCATTTCAAGGAATTGGAAACATAATTATTTATAATAGAGAAGAACAAAAATTGGATAGTTTTTTAATGCATGACATAATATTCATGTGCATCAATGTATCTTAGAAATCAGGTTCCTTATCCAAAGCCATTGGAGAATCAATCAAGGTGTAAAAGCTCATAAGTAACTCACTTTTCATTTATTAAATCCATATTGGTTATTGAATAATTTCATTAATATAATGTTAATAAATATTCCGCCGTATTCACAAAGCTTTCAATCTCCGTTAAGTCCTAACTGAGGTCCTCAGTTAAGCATAAATAAGATTCGCAACCTCAGTTAACGTGGAAATTAACGTGAAACAAGCCTGTTTCATCACCGTTACATACTTTAGTTGAGGTTGCGATTCTTATTTATCCTTAACTGAGAACCTCAGTTAGGACTTAACGGAGATTGAAACACTTAACAATGCTTTGTGAATACGGCGGATTATGTTATTATTATTACTTCATCAGTATGAATTAATGAAAGGTGGGATAATGGAGCATTATTTTGGAAGAAGAGTTAATTTATCAGTGTTTAAGCAGACTTATTATCTCTGTCCTAATTTAACTTTGAAAGTAATAGCTTGTAAAATATTATAATCTTTATGCAATGGTATCTAATAGTCCAAGTGTTTATTTTTCCACAAAAAAAAATCAGAACCAAAACTTTAATATGTACATTTTCGTTATATCGAAATTGTAAGAAATGACAGTTCATCAGCTCATGGTTATTTTCAATGCGAACAACCTAAATTATGTGACTTGAAATATAACTAGACGGACCGTTGCCAACTGAATTTCGATTTTCCAAAGCCACCCTTGATGTCAATATATCTTAAACGGACTATACGTTTACATGCATCTTCTCGATCCGTTTTGAACCAATGCGCATGTTTTGATGCGAATTAGATGAAATATGGTTTGAGAGTTTACATGCCTTATCTGAAACTAGTTTTCTGTAATTCGGCTTTATTCTAAGCTCGCGTAGCCAACATGGGAAGATTGAAAAAAATTAAAAATGGAAATTGAGAAAAGAAAATCATTCTAAATATCTTACAAAATTATGAAGAACACCATAATTTTGCAAGGAATTAACCTCTTCTGTGTGGTTACAACGATTGAAAGAGCAAATCGTGAAAAATTAATCCAGAAAATTGGATGAAAATGATTAAAGATAATAGAAAAAGTTACCTCGAACTATATATATGATTTCATTTTATCTCAAGAGATTTTTTCGATCTTCCAGCTTAGGAATTACGATTAACGTAACCCCAAAGCAGGTTGGTTAGATTATCAGATTTGTCAAATTAATAAATTTGGTGTTGGTAATTCTGAAATTTGTTTCTTTTAAAACTACTCTCAATGCGTATTTGGTGTATACATGCACATTAAATCGGTTTGTAAAACTTAATCCACCTTTTCAAATCGCATTTGAGTATTCAATTCGAATTGAAAAAATGTTTACATGCGTTTTCAATGCGCATTACGGAATACGCATTGGCTTAAAACGGTTCGAGAGGATGCATGTAAACGTAGTAATTGATGCAACGCAATTGCAATGCATTGCCACAGATTACGCATTGCATTGCATGAATAAATTTAAGTGCAATACTATTTTCAAGGACTTGTACGATCAACTTAAAGAAAACTAAAGGCACTTTTGCATTTATACTTTTATCACAGCTTTTATATTGCGACAACATTAACTTGCATTATGAGATCAGAGGAAATTTCAATTATTTTAATTGCGTAGTGTAAAGCGGCTTTTATGTAAGAAGAAAATATGTCAACATTGTCAACAAATAAAAGGTAGGCTGAGGTGGGTCATTCGATTAATAGAAGTTATGGATAACTGGGCATTCCGCGAGCTTTTATTGAATAGGATTATCTAAAAAGTTATTAAAGTTTTGGGCAATATCAGTCAGTGCTCTCGAACGTGCTATTTTATTATGATAATCATCAGACTTGATGGAATATAAGCGAGCATGCTTTCATACAATAGTATTAAACTTGTTCTGTTTCTATAGACTAAACATACTTGAGAACCCATACCTTCATGTTTAATTCATCGAAAGATAAAAAGAGCTGAAAAAAAATTTCGAATGATAGGTTAAGTCCATATACGTATTAGATATATACCGCGTATGTCGAATAAAAGTTGAAGCTTCCTCAGATAGCCATGAAATTCCGAAATCATGTCCCTAAACTACTTCTGCGCATGCGCGAAAGTCGTTGCCCGAAATTTATAGGTTAACGTTAATTGTTGTCATATTTGAATCCCATTATTTGATTGATTCATTGATGTCTTCCTGTTTTGTTTAGTTTTGTGAATTTTTAATGTGGTTTGTGAAGTTTGCTGGTAGTTTGGACCATATAATGAGAGAAAGAAGATGTTTCGCTTCTGGAAAGGGCTCAAAGGATGTATTGTTACAGAAGCGAATAAATATTTCGTGAAGAAACATACTGTAACAGCCTTTATGATGAATTTGCAGTACAGCAAGAGCAGTTTGATATGAACATGGATGTTTTTAATATGAAAAGTTTTTCAATTTAGATCTTCATTAAATTTACGAAGCGACATCGATCGATTGTTGAGCAATTTTAGGAACGAAATAGTCTCGGGTTGTGTTTTGAATTTACATATTTGGAGAGGACAATTGTAGGAGTTGTTATTTGTGGAGGAGGACTATAATAATAATATAGGCTTATTTAGCACTTGGCTATTCACATAATCTTTATAATTCACGTACAATTTCACTTTGAACTACGGAAATAATTGTTTAGTCTCCTAATCGCTTGAAACAGGATACTATTCCAGTGATTACCGAATAATAGTTTTTTTAACATGAATTATACAATTCATATTTGTTTATTTGTGAAATTATAATAATATTATATATGAAAATGGCATTTAAGAGAAGATAAGTAAATTCTCCTGAATTGATGACGATGACAGTGTAGAAAAGGCACAATAGAATGGTAAAGTTCATTTCAATATATTTTAAATACTATTTTAATATTGAAACAATATTTTGTTTTTGTACCAATTCCCTAAAAAATTAAACCAAAATAGCTACTTGCAATTTTACTGTTGAAGCATCAACTTCATATTCTAATTTGGTTGAGTTGAAATAGTTGTGAAGCTAAATCAAATGCTTTTTAGCTTTATTGAAGACAAATTTGTTTCAAGCCAATTATCATTATTAGGAGCTTTGCGATTCACCTATTTATTGATAGTTTTTTCAATTAACTTGTGGAAGAAGCAACTTCATCCTCTAATTTTAGTAAGTTAAAAAAGTTTCATTATGGAGAAGATACAAATGTAGTAATTAAATCAATTAGCTCTATTGTAGACAAATTTGTTTTGAAAAAAATATATATTTAAATTTTATTGACTGATAGATGTTCTATCTTTCTTTACTATTTTATTTTTAGACTATAAAGGTATTTTGAAATTAATTTTTTGTGTGTTAGTATCTTGTTGTTCATTAAAACTGAAATTAATCTATTAAATGGTTTCTTTCTGGGTTTTCTCTCCTGAACTCTGAAAAATATCTATAAAATAAAAAAATTATGATTTTGTGAATTGCTCCAATGATGAAACAACTATTTCATAACGTATCAGAGTCTATATCAGACTCTTTCGTCAGACAATTCTCGAATTTCAGAATAGCTATCAACAAAAAATAATTCTGAAGATTTTTGTTAAGTGTCTGATATAAACTCTGAAACGTTACAAAATAGTTGTTTCATCTTTAATGTCATTTCGTTATTGTTTGTTAGGCAACATTGTTCGATAGATTCAGATTGCTTCTGACAATTATCTTGTGTTTCTTACGCAGAAGAAATTCACAAAATTGGTATTATAGGTACTCGTACTGAAGCGACTTCTTTCTTCTTCTTTTATTCAAAACTGAACCTCAATCCAAAGAAACCAAATATTATATATATTTATATGTAGATAATTAACTCGCTCATGCTCTTCGAGAGCTTATAAGGGGTCTCCTTGGGAAAGACCTAGGAGGATCAGTTTAATAATCATAATAATAATTATGGGCTTCTGACAAAGTAGTATCAGTTATATCTTTTGTAACTGATATTGTTTTGTCAGCAATTAACTACATGAATAATCATTGGAGTAACCTCTTCGTTTTTTGTCAAATCCATATTGAAGCAAGAAATGCCCATCAATATTTTAAATTTCAGCTAATTTTGTAAACAAATTCAATATTTACAAATCACAACACTCATGGGGTGACAGGGTTTTTTTGCTGAGGTTTTTCCCTAAGCTCTTGTATCATGCGTTGATTTGTATGGTTTCCCGTTACACGAACCTCTGCACACACTTATAAAGCTCTCAATCAAAAGAATATTATACTGGAATAAATAAAGAACCAAAAATAATATATTTCAATGTATATTAATGTATGATTATTAACATAATACATAATTATATACAAATTGAAATCAATAAATGGTATTCTAAAAAATGGAGTTTTACATTTCATATTATTAAAGCCTAGAGAATCTTCTACTGGCAGATCACTGGAAGTATAAATTTGTATGAATAACTATATTTTTTATTTCTTCGGGATTGTGTCCCTATCCAAGACCTTATAAAAAAATAAAGAACAAATCTTCAAAGAAGGAGAAGCAATTTTCAGAAGAAATGGTAAAATTTCCGTTGACCCTCCAATTTTATTCCTCTAAAGTCTAAAGCATACAACTATCTATGAAGAACATGGAAAAATGGTCTCATCCATTGATGTTACGCTCATGGTATAATGTAGTCTCTGGAAAGCTAGGTTTTAATGGCAGTTGGAAACTTCCCTTGAGTTATTTTCTAATAAAAAGTCTTGGTGCTAATCAATGGGCAAAGTTGTTGTTGAAATGTTTCAACTACATTATGAAACGAAAGCTCACATCAACTTCGTCACATTTGAAGCAGCTGAATCGAATTTGGCAATGTGTTCACGCCCTGTTGGCAATTTTGATTCATTTTCATACAATTTTGAACCACATATAATCAGCCCATTTTCCAAAGAAAAAATTCTATATTTTTATATGCTTGCCACATGGTCGAATTGATAAGGAATATTCTAGGGGCCTGTAAAATTCTGTCCCAAAATAATAGAATCATCAATTGGGCTTATTTTGGTCGCTTGGTAAGCATCCAGAAGAGGGAAGGTTTGCATGTTGCAAATAAAATTGGGATGAAGAATATCAATTTCACTCAGGATAAGATGTCAGTGGAATTAGCAGCTCAGATATTGAGCAACAGCGTTGCAAATGCATTCTAATTTTGTTTGCAAAAGTATGAAGGAAGTGAGGCAGCTATAGAATTTTGCATGATGCAGTCGATATTTTGAATGTAAAAAATAAATTTACAAGAAACCAGTATCGTCTGCCCCTACAATGTAGAATGAAGTCAGGGATACATGAAGTCTATATGGAAAACTGGCCCATTGGGTATAATTATAGATCTGCAAAATATGATATTATTTGAAATTTTACAACAAAAAAAGTTGATAATCTACTGACATTCAAACTAGCTCAAGATTCCATAGAAAGAGAGATCTCAAGATTCCTTGAAATTTTGCAAGCTTCTTTACGATGGATAAAAAGTCACGAATCTATTGAGGATGAGGAAGATATACTTGTTAGTGAATTTCAGCACGATTATTTGAGGACTATGTGGTCATTAGCAGCTTTTGTTGAAAATCATCAAAAAGAACTGCTTTCATACCATCTGATGGAAGGTTGTCCAGGTGGTCGAGGTGTGTTTGGTCATCTCTTAATCCTGTCAAATCCAAGGCTGTATCATTGGTTCTAGGAGCACTTTGTTTTTTACCCAAGCAGGTCGCTGGCCTCACTTGGAACCTTCCTCTTTTATCAAGGCTTGGGACCGGCTATGAAGTCACTGAGCTACTCGATCCACCAGCTCCTAACATAGGCAGAGTTGAAAATATTGTGCATAATATTGTAGGCTTCCTCGTGGATAATTTAATTAAGACATGTTACATGTCAGACTTGCATTGATAATTTAATACCAATAAATATTGCAAACCATACAAAATCCTGTATTGAAAAATAGAGGGCCATATTTGTTTCCACCTTCAGACGGGATACATATATGCCAAATAACAGAGAGTTATTCGATCAAATAAAGGAATCTAATAAACCAAATCAAATATAGTCAATTCTTTAATTAATCCTGTATTCAGAGCTGTTAACTTAAAGTTCTTTCCAATTCAACCATATAACTAATCAAGATATTTTTGAAATCCATAGAATGAATTTGGATAAACAAGTCTTGAGAAAACCCATGAAAAAGCTGTCTTTGGGGAATGAATAAACCTCCTAAAAGATTGTTCAATCAATAATTGATACTGATACTATGAATAATATAACTCTTACTGAACTTGGAACTGTAAATGGCCACGGACAGACCATATTTCTACTCATTTTGCTAAGAATGTAGTGAAATGGAATTTTATTTACCCGTTGTTGTTATGTTGATTCAACATGTGGTAATGCTATCTTGTTTATTCTCATTGGTATTTCTATTACTAGAGTACCGCATGTATATAGTGCGTTTCACTGACTAGACACCAAATGTCAGACGAAAATATTCATATATCCAAAGCCATAACTAGTGCATCAAAATTCAGAATGTTTTTAATTACTAACCACATATAAGTACATATATCTTCCTCATGCAAAAAATTCTATCCGCCTGTTGGCACAACGGATTGGAAGATTCGTTTGAGTATAAATTCTACATCATTCTCCCATTATTTTCTACAAAACATTGCTGAGCAAGAAAAAAAATGGAGAACTTTCTTCAATGCTGACCTGTTTTTTGCGCAAACTGCTGAATGGTCACTTGCATTGTGGGAACTTGTTGAGCATTATTTTCTTTAACGTACCAAGTCGATTCACCAGACACTTAACCACTTTTCGTACATAGTTACATAGAATTAACTATGGCTCTAATTTTATTCTACACGTTCCCTTACTATGACCAACAATTTGAATCATTCTATGGATATCTTTTCACAAACAATGGACACCTTCAGAAAAGCCATCTTCTCTTGTATCTCTGGAAATTTAACTGTCATAATTTTTTTTTGCTTAGTTATAAGTTATAATATATATATATATATATATATATATATATATATATATATATAAGTAATAAAGAGGGTCTCCCGTGTAGCATACGCTGTATGTATCTGAAAAAATAAATAAACTAACTTCAAGTCCATGTCATATTATTCAGAATGATTTATTACGTAGTTGTATCGGTCTACATTCAACATGAACAAGCTTTCCAAAGCAAAAAGACTTCACGTCAGTGCTTTTAAGGACACCGGTCTTTTATATAGTTTTTAATATTCTAAAAATCTTTCTTCTTCTGCTTCAAACAATAAGAATAAACTCATAAAAATAATATTAAGTATTTCCATTTCCTAGATTAAAGTACTGACCAGCCCTTATATATGTTAACTTTTCGATATAGAATCTTCATTAGAATTTTCCCAAGTGGCATAGGAGAGTAATTATCCAGGCTTATAGTTTTTAATCTACAAGTAAAAAAAGCTTGAGTATTCAGTAAAACACTCATGTTGCTTGAAACATGCTAATTATATCCAAAACAAGTAGTTCAAAATGAATGCAAATCATAATGTATTGGCAAAAAGGAATAATGAATGATTTAGTGCCACACGAAAGTGTTCACAATACGTACCAAAAGTTTTATATGTTCAATAGCAAGAAAGTATGTTTACATAAAATTTTCCAGACTTCTCGGATATTTTGAATTTCTATCCAATTGTTTGATGCATAGTTAGATAAAAAACTCATTTATATACATATAAGCCTTATGTGAAAATTCCTTCTCGAGTTTCAGAGAGCCAAAGTCAAGGTAATGTAGAATCCATTCGGACTACTACCGATAAACAGGTTTGCACTTCCAAATTGACTGTCAGGAAGATTTTTATTCGATCTAGGTCACTATTTTGTGAAATTAGCGAGAGAACACAATTTTGGAACCAGATTTCTCACATTTCGGAAAACACATTACATATCTCGTTTTGACGTTTTCAAATATTCGAATAAGATTTGTTGGTTATGTTTTCAAATCATTTTGACATACTGTGCGCATGCGCAGTAGCGTTGTAGGGACATGACCTTGAATTGCTCGAGCTTCAATTTTAAGGACGGAATGTTCTGACATAGATGCATAGAATACATGGTGAAGACACTCTTTGACATATTTTCGGCCGATTTGCGGTCCAAATACTGTCAAAATACAAGGATTATGTTTTACTTCAATTTTCGCCGATAGATGCCGGCAGTAGAAATTTTATGGACAAAATTACCGACATGTCAAATTAAATTTGAATCTTTGCTTATTCCAGTTTCTTGTGGAAAGTCGTTTGCCGCGCCGAAAGTAAGTCAAATGTTTGCTGTGTGAACTCTGAACGAGTATCCAGAACCATTTTAATCAAATACTATTTTCATTTCGAAAATACTTCGTTTTTATGCGAATATATTTTTTTAACAATTGTATATTCTTACCGGATCAGGAGCAGATTTCTAGTATCAAGATAGTTATTAATTTTAATATTAATAATATTGAAAGATCGCTGATACCGTTAATTGTTAATAAATCAACATAGGAGAACGTAAGACTTGTTGATTTACTATAATCTTGCCGGTTGATGAACATAAACTGTTTTAACAGTTGAAATTAAGATATAACTCTATTGATTAATAATTATATTCATTATACAATTCAGTTATATATTGAGAAGGAATGAAATGCCATGTTATGAAAACTAACAATATTATTTGTGAACGATGAAAGGACTAGCAGAGAACAAAGTTCAGAGCAACCACACAGTGTGATTTCATCAATTTGAATAGCTTTCCTAAGGCGTCATTCTTTTTGGCGCTCTTATACTATAATATTATTTGTTTCAAGGATATTGTTAAACGACAAGAATGGCAACTGGCTTGTGCTAGAGGTAGGGTATCGAAAATTAGAACATTTGTTTGTTCAAAATATTTTTCTAGCGAATATATGTATATTGAATAAAAGATTGAAACGTAGTACACTACCCTCTATTTGGTTAGTTTATCAATTTAATGAATCATTTTTCGATATTTCATCAGTATATACTTAGTTCTGAATAATAGCTATCGAATTAAATATCTATATTCAGCAATCTAATTGCTGAGAACATGAAAAGTTGTCAAGGGGTATTGGGTGACTGAAAAAATGCTGTATACATGAGAATGTTTTGATGAAATTTCAAATTATACATATAATATAATAATAAGTAAAATGCTCAATTTGAAAGAGCCTTACATGATAAAGGAATTACTACATTTGAATAATAATATGATATCGAAAGATATTGTATGTAGAGGTATTACAGAAAATTCTGTATCATTCAATGTATTTCAAAATACATAAATTAAATGCTTGTACTCTAATGACGTTGGATGTGATCTTTCGTAATGGAAAAATAATGATTTCACAGATTTCTTCATTTACAGTTCCATTCAAAATGTTCCAAAGAAACTCCTTTACTGATAAATCCCTTATTTGACCTCATTATGTCTTGGCAAGATGAAATTTCTGTTCCAAACCAATGTGGTTTACATATTATCTCCGAACAGATATCTGATTAATCAAAAAATGGATTGATTTTTCAATAAACTGCTTCATTATATTCTTTTAATTTGAATTTACGAACTAGCAACGGTGAAAAGTGAACTTTGTCGCTTGTCAGTTTTCATTTATTCGCTTGTCAGAATCTTCGAAATCGACCCTAGCGGCACCATCGTTAATAAAGTGAAGTAGTACATAAAGTACGTGATTTGACAGTTCTTGGTCCGTTTTTCGGCCGAAAATTTTAGCAGGAATTAGTAGGGAGTGTCCACACCTTGTTATTCTATGCATCTTGGTTCTGACGTACGCAGTATATGTCTATTAGGTATATGGTTAAGTCAAACACCTAGTGACTTTTATCATATCATATTCATGTTGGCTTCCATTAAAGTCACTAAAAAACAAACCAGAATTGCCAAATAATTGCATGAAAAATAGCCCCTGCTCTAAAAGTTGCATCAGCTGATCAGAAAATTGTCGTCACGCATGCGCTGTTGGATCATTTCACATTGCATTGCTATTGCATTGCACCAATATTGCATAGTGTAAAGCGGCTTTTACTCATTTCCATTTGCTCTTTGTAGTTCCTCTGTGGTTGTAGTTCCTGTGTTCTGTGTTATATATTCACTGGTTTACTGGTTATATATATTCTATGGCATTCGCATAATAGTGGTAGTTGGTAGTGGTCACAGAATATATTCTGTGGTAGTGGTATTCTTTTTACCTTGTTGCATCTCAATAGATGCATAGAATCTTGCCTTTTGCCTTCTAGCTACTGAGTCAGCAGAACTGAGAATCTCAGTTAATCTCAGCTGAAATTGGTAAAAAGAATACGGCTAATATATATATACATATACTTATATATCGCGGGTCGCGGGTTCAAGTGAGTGTGAGTGAAAAAAAAAATATTTACATATATATATATATATATATTTTATGTTCTGTGACTTCTGTGATATATACATATAATATATTTGTATTCTTCTTTCTTCTGTGATATATACCTTCTTAATCGAATATAAATAATGCCAGTTTCAACAGAAAATTATGACGATGAAATATCTGATGGCAAAAATATTAGAACGGTAAAATGTTCTTATTGTCAATCTGTAATTTTATTACCGGTTTCTGGATCGTTTATTAAAACACAGGTGTGATATGCTTGAAGCATACAAATTTGCACCAGAGTAATGATTGCCTGAATTATTTACAGTTTCAATTGCCGATGATGAAACAGAACAAAACTAACGATTTAGACCCCAAAAGCGAGCTTATTTCCTCCTTTTGGTGTGTTCCAGATATGTACACTTTCCAAAATGTAGGCTTTTCGAATACTGTTGGGACAACTAAGTTCTTGGCATGTGCTGATTGTGAAGCAGGGCCAATAGGTTACCACGACTTGGAGAATGGGAAAAGCTTTATTGCTTTGCCTAGAGTGAGACATTGTTGATTTATTTTTAATTTTTATAGCTAATAGTCATTATTATATATATTATATATTTCTCGATTTGTGATAAATTATTTGGGTGTTGTTCAAATGTATTATTTGAAATTGTAATAAATGAGGATACCATATAATATAACTTGAGTATATAGTAACATAGACTTATTTCAATTAATATTCAGTCAATGATCTACTTATCAAAATAATGTTATTTTACTGTTATCCATTCTAGCAGGTTTTGGAAGTTGAATGGAATCTGAATGCAGAGTTAGCATACCTATAGTAAGCATATTTCTATAATAGCATAATCATAAAAAGGCAGATTCCCTCAGGAATTAAGCTTTTTTTTTTAGAAATACAAAAACATGGGTTGTCATAATTTCTATCCTGGTTTGAAGTTGTGAGGAGTACAAATGTAGAACCTGTTTTAAAATTATTTATTAAAAATATTCAATATTTACATGATTTTAGGTACAATTTTCAGGATATTCTCTCAAATGGAACTTGAAATATCATTCATTTTTTCAATGAAGGAGAAATATAAAAAAATAACTTAAATTGGAAATTATAAATAATTGGCAAAATTGAAAGAGAGTCCTCTCATTTCTTCACAGATAGGCGTTGGTTTTTCAACCACAAATATGCACTCAATACGAAACTTGCTGTTAGTAAAGATACTAAGATAGCTGTAGAAACAACAAAGCTCTGAGTTGACAAGCAAACATTATGGTTCTCGTTCAGATTTATGATGGCTTCACCAGTTGAAAGGTCTTCTGGTAATATGATACTCAATCTTTTTCCTATGGTTACAGGATCTGCTAAAGTTTCGTTCCTGTATAAATCTCTGCGTCTTCTTCTACGTCCTGGCTCTAGGGGTTGATTTGGATTGGGGCACACTTCACAGTCTGATTTGCACAATTCAATATTGCATTCCAAGACTAGGTCCATGATGTCAGGGAATTTGAAAGCATTGAAGAATGCATAAGCGATTATATTGGCTCCGGTGTTTCCTGTTTCCCTAGTTTTTTGGAAAGCTCCGAATAATTTTGGTTTCAATACACATCCATTATCGTCTGTTAGGAGTATGCTGTTCTCTCCTGTAGTATCCTTGGCTCTGCATTCCTTAACTTGTATATCGAACCCAGCATCTCCAGTGACGGAAACCACCAATGTCATCATTTCTCCAATTTTGACCAAGCCATTGGCTGCAGGTGCAAAAGGACCTCTTCCTAACTGGATATCTAGCCTTGCCATTGCAGTGTCCCCACTGAATGTCACTATTTCTTGAGCCAACATTCCAACATTGAAATTAACCGACAAAGTTTCTCTGAGATTACCTTCCCACAAACATCTGACAGCTCGGATAGTATCCCATACTTCTTGAACACCTGGCTCGTTTTGTATTACTAGGACGTTCTCTAAGTATGATTGTCCAAGCGTGTCGAATGCACTGATGAACTCTGTTCCACAGGAGTTGAGACTAACAGTGAAGGTGTACTTGAATTGTCCACTGTTTTCTATTACGTACCTACATTCAGGATTGCTGTAGAAACCTTTAGAATAAATGATACCGTCGAATTGTCTGTTGAATTCTATCGTGATCTGCATCATGTCTTTTGCACATTGCACTTGAATGTCATGGATATGTGGGGGATGACGTAGATCTTCATCTGAAATGGTTGGTGTAATTGTTCCTTCAACTTCAGTTCCAGTTCCTGTGGTATCACCTGGTCTAGGAGAGGGACGCGTTGGAATCACACTGTTGTCATCTGGATTTGGTGTGGTGGTTGGCTTTTCTGTTGGTATATAAGTTGGTCCTGTGGGCCTGTATGTTGGTCGGTAGGTTGGTCCTTCTGTAGGCCTGTAGGATGGTCCATCTGTGGGTCTATAAGTTGGGCCTGTTGGTCTGTAGGAAGGTCCTTCTGTAGGTCTGTAGGATGGTCCATCTGTGGGTCTATAAGTTGGCCCTGTTGGTCTGTAGGAAGGTCCTTCTGTAGGTCTGTAGGATGGTCCATCTGTGGGTCTATAAGTTGGTCCTGTTGGTCTGTAAGAGGGTCCTTCTGTAGGTCTGTAGGATGGTCCATCTGTGGGTATATAAGTTGGTCCTGTAGGTCTGTAGGATGGTCCCTCAGTTGGTCTATAAGTTGGACCTGTAGGCCTGTAGTTTGGGCCTTCTGTTGGTCTGTAGCTTGGACCCTCTGTTGGTTCCTCTGTAGGTCTGTAAGTTGGACCAGTAGGCCTATAAGTTGGTCTGTATGTTGGGGCTATAGAGGTAGGTCCATAAGTCGGAGCTGGACTGCTTGGTCTGTAGGTTGGTCTGCCACTGGTTGGTATGTAAGTGGGTCCAGGTGTAGGATATCTTGTTGGCTGCCTAGTAGGATAACCAGGAGTTTCCTGTGTTGAAGGCCTGTATCCTGGGGGTGCCCCTGTCGGGAATCCTGGTTTTTCCGTGGGTTCTGTTTGTTCAGGGTTGGGGTATGTTACAGTTCCTGAAATCAAGTCATATTATTGCAGAATTCGAGGAGTGTTCTGAAGCCCCTTTCAATAGCGACTCAGGATAAGTCGTCTGTAGTCAGGGGTAATATGAAAGCCAAACTCAAATGAACAATTCTTCAGAAGCGATTCCACTTAGAGGTTTATGCATAAAGATTAATTTTTTTCTTGCATTGCTGATATTCTGACTCACCTGCCGGTGGGTATCCGGTAGGCCTTGTAGGGTAGCCAGTGGGCGAGGTTGGATATCCTCCAGTTGGACCTGTTGGATAACCTCCAGTTGGTCTTGTAGGATATCCTGTAGGTCTTGGTCTGGTCGGATAACTAGTTGGGCGAGTTGGGTAGGCTGTGGTATAGACTGTTGAGGGTCTTGTGGAGTATCCTAAAAAAAAGTCGAAAATTTTCAAGGCGGTATTATTTTCGAAATCTGTGAAATATCCTCACTGTTTAAGTTCATAGATTATTATATAGCAATTCATTGCTTACCTGGTGTAGGTCTTGTGGGATATCCAGTAGGACGAGGTCTGGTTGGATATCTAGTGGGTTCCGTAGGAGCTGGAGATGAAGGACCCGGTTTCGAGGGAGTGTAACCGCCTTCTCCAGTGACAGCGCCAGTAGCTGGATTGGTATATATAGGAAAAGGGGGTTGAGGTGTTATAGATCCTGATGGAGGATATGGAGGTTGCCTTGGAGGTAGATATTGTCCTTGTTCTGACGGCTCAAATGGCCTTGGCTTTTGGGTGTTGCTTGGCGGCAGGTATTCCCGAAAAGACCCTTGGCGAACTGTTAATGGAAAAAAGGGAGCAACATTTCATTAATATTATCAGATATATTTCAAAGCCATATTTCAATTGAATCTCGAAGAATAATATTCTGAGAACATCGATAATATTCTGCAGCTAGAACTCACCTTTTCTGCTATTTTGTGTGTAAACTCCTTGTAACCATTGCAAAATATTTTGTACCATCACGTCGGCATTTGTATTCTCCGCTTGGCCTGTATCTCTTTTTCCTGAAATATGTCAAAAAGTACTATCAACTTTGAAATTTCAAATGGAACACCCTATATATTATTGCATTTTCCGATTTGACGTAGCCTCCTGATTAATTCTGTATCAACCTCCTCATCCCTATCTCTAGCTGTTTTCGAGTAATTCATTGATTTACTCCCTTTTTTTGTGCAAAACATAGCTTCAATTCAACATTCACTTCGTTACTTGGAATCCTATAAAGCCGAAATTTCGGGTATGGATTACCAATATCCCTTGTATCAATTACGTATAATGACATACGCCCCTAATCCTACAGGTTTTTCAAAATCCGAGGCGTTTCCGAGGCATACTTTAACGATAAAAAGTGCTGTTTTTTAAATGGAATGAGCTGTAAGATGTATTGAAAGAGAATTACATTTCCGCTCAAACGATATAACATATTATATATACAGGGTGCACCTTAAAGTTGTAAATTAATTTTAACCATAGATTCCTCTCATCAATTGAAACACTTTTTTCATTTACCATTTATTCAAATTCGCCTCAGGTAAGAAGTTATAAACGTTTAAAGATTTCACAATGTGCTAATACACTCCTACATATAAATTATCTATGACATTAATGGTCTACGAGAAGAAGGTACGGTAACGTGGTTTACAGCTTGATGCGGGATTCCAACGCTCAGGGGCGGATCCATAAAAGTAGTGAAATTTCTGTAGTTTCCCATTTTATAACATTCAATGAAAAATATCTCAAAAACGGTGCGTTTAGGGAGAAATGATGAAGAATAATTTAATGTTTTAAAACGATTGAATATTCTTTGAATGACCCAAAAAATCTTCATCTGCTTTCTTTATGCTAATTTCGTTTGGTTTTATGAATCCACGAGTCTATAACTACAAAACCAGTAGAAGTAGGAAAAAACTTATATTTGGTAATATGTTTCATAGTTTTAGAAATCTTCACACCAACATTCTATTTACTCGAAAAAAGGATGTCAAAGCTACAAAATAAAAACTGATTTTTTTTCGAAATTTCAACAGCCTGTATCTTTTCACCTGAGCAGAATTTGGAAAAATGGTAAATGAAAACAGTGTTTTATTTTATGAGAGGAATCTATTGTTAGGTTAGGTTAGGTTAGGTTAGCTACATCTAAAGCTTTTATAATAGTAGCAGTATAGAATGTATATGGGATGAGGCCAGGATGCACAGGAAACCCCTCCCGAAATGTTTCAGAGTGATTTTTTTGATGCAGAAGAAATCTCTCACACTATTTTGCAGGGTAGATGTGGGGCATACATATCTCGGTTAAATTCGTTAATGGGCGAATCCGACGAGTGGTTTCGGAGTTAGGACTATGCTTAGTTGAAGCTTTTTTTCTGAATATTTCGGAAACTACCTACTCGATCTTTATAAATTTATTACCGAATTGCAGAATTAATACCTTTCTATGTATGCAAATTTGTATATTGATCGATCTGAAATAAAAAATTCTTAAAATTTAGTTTTTCCAATAACTCGAAAAATACTGATCTGATCGAATTGAAACTCGCTAGTTAGTTGAAAAAGACCGACGCAAAATCTCCTGACTTCAGTCAGTGCTTGAACCAATTTTTACTCATAATTGTGAACTTTCAAGGTTGATTGAATGCAAAAACCAAATCTACCGAAGTTGACCATAGAGCTAGTATAATATCAAAGTCAATCGGATAGGCTAGCGGACATTAAATAGTATATTCTAAAACAAGTTGCAGAATGGGCTCCTATTCAAACACGAATGCGCTCCTTCGTCGCTCGTTTTCGAATGCATGATTGTTGGAATTGTCTTCTGCAACGAGTATTAGACGATATTTTCTCTATTTCAGTCAAGTTTTGTAAAATACTGTTGATATTTAATGAATAATTCGCATTATACATCCTACTGACTTCTGTATTGTATCTTGACAGTTGGTGTGACTGTTGCGAAAGTTGACAGATTACGGAATTTGAATTTGAAGCGTACTTAGGGCATGGAGATCAGATTTAAAACAGTTTCCACTCAACAATTATTTCACTATATCCAGATTATATTATATTGACAATTCACGTGTGTTGAAATTTGATAGAATCGAATGTCAGTGCTGATCACCACAAAACTAAAGATATAACTAGAAACAAGGTGGTAATGAGTTCATTACAGTACTGTTAATTTGATAGGATCGAATGTCAGTGCTGACTACCACAAAACTAAAAATATAACTGGAAACAATGTGAGAGAATGAGTTCATTACAGCACTGTTTTTAGTGCTGTAATGAACTCATAATACGATACTGAAATAGAGAAAACAATTTTCCAGCATTAAATGTGTATTCCGAAATGTGAGCGAAGTGAGAAAAATCTCAGAAGCTTATTCCGAAATTGTTTTCTCCGGCCAATTTCTCTGAAGATTCTTATATTTCGGTACATAACACGAAGTAAGAGATTTGAGAGAAGTGAGACTGCTTTGCATCAGGCTTAGTTGTCTCACTCAATGGCTACAGTGAAAATTATAACCTACAAAATTTAAAATCAAAGCTGCATTTTGGCGTGCTCACTTTGATCATTCAAAAACATATTTCATAGGTATTGAAAAAGTCGTATTTTGGCGAAGCAACGGTGACGTCACACACAGAAATGTTTAAACTATTTCGTAAATATTGAAAGCAGAGTTCGGCATAGTTCGAACATCAAAAAAAAATGGGTTCAAGCCCTGTGGACAGGAGCTTTTGGGCGCATGTTCCTTGTGGCCCGTACTGACCAGTAAAGAAAAAAAGCAGTATCATGTTGAATACCTTAATATTATTCTGGAACACAAATTTTCCATTACAATAATCTTCATCTAGCTTCTATTTAGTATCAATTCCTGTAGAACGTGATCATAATAAGTGTTTTCCATATAATAAAATGTGTTTGAACTTGGTATGTAGGAAATCTGACATCAATCATTGGAATTAATTGATTTGACAAACAGCCGTCAAATGAGGTAAATAGATTTTTGTGACGATTTTCTGTGACCATAAAAAAAATTAAGCATTTCATTATTGCATTTCTTGAAATAGGTACCTTTTCAAGTCGATCAACATCGTCCTTTTTCGACGTCTAAACTATGATTTGATTCTTTATGTTTATGTCTTTGAATTTGTTTTCGGTGGAATTCAAAGAGTTCATAGAATAATCGATGAAAATACTGAGAGAGACCCAGGAAATTTGACACATTTTGTCTTATATCTCCAGAAATTGAAATCGTATAGAGCCAAAATTTTGCACAATGTTGCAAAATACTACAATTGACGTTAGTACAAGTTTTTGTTGCAATCTGATGAATAGTTCACGAAAAAAAAATTTTTTTTTCGAAAAAATTAAAAGAAATATTTTTTTAAAAATTACCAACATTTCGATCATAACAGAATTTTGCCAAAAGTTGCGCGTTTATATCCTCGAACTGACTACAAAGTTTCGATTCAACATCTTCTTTAGTTCCTGAAATATCAGGGAAATAACCTCAAAATTTTAAATGTCTATAACTCCTAAACCGTCCGGCCGATTTTGCCCGTTAACGAACTTAACCGTCGCATTTTGATCAGAAACCTACCCTGAAAGTTTGAAGTCGATAGGACCTTCGGTGCTCCTGTAATCGTGCACACGGCCGGACAACCGGCCGGCCTGCCGGCCGGCCGGCCGGACGGCACCCTAAGATCTGACACCGGATTCGTGATCAGGGAGTCCGAATTAGTCTATTAGCCAATTTTCAGCTCGAAATTCGAAAATTACAGACATTTGGACGAAATGATAGGACGATGTTCCCCTAGAACATACGCCCAAAAACAGTCCAAATTCATCTGGCAAGAGGTTTTTCTTGTTGTAATGTTAATATAAACCATTTTACGCGCCTATTATTATCTGCTTGTTAAAAGAATTTCTTGAAATATATTTTATTATGCCGTTGCTTGATCCATCACCGAGCAAATACTTTTGACAAAACAATAGCATGCAACCCCAAAATGTAGTGAGCAGAATGTAAGATGAACGTTTTCTTTTTTATGAAGTTAGCGATGAACTGAGTAGTAGGTACACAATTCCTCACTTCGTGAGGTTAATCATATTTCAGAATACACAATCAATCAGTACATTGTCATTCCTTCTGCAATTATCATCAATTTTTCATGAATGAAACGTATTAACTTAGTATTCATTCTCACCTTAAATTTTCAAGAAAATTCTATTTCTAAAATTGAAAATCATGTATGGGAAGAAACTAATTCAAAATTAATATGAATCTGTCGTCATTTTTGAATAAGGTAAGTTTATACAGCAAATAAAACAAATTAAAATATAATAAGGAAGTTAAAGATGCAGATTTCCTTGAGGACCAATCTTATTTGTCCTTATGCCGGGTTTATACAGAGAGAATTTAGCTCTTGAAACTTGACTCTAAAAACGAGCACTCCTATTGGTTGTACCGATCGGGACAACCAATAGGAGAGCTCGTTCTTAGAGTCAAGTTCCAAGAGCTAAGTGCAAGAACACTACATAAACCCGGCATTATTGTTATTTTATTTTAATTTGTTTTATTTGCTGTTCTTACTCACCTTAATGCCGCCTATGAATAAATGAAGTTTTAGCGTTTTAGCGATGTTGCTCGAAAAGTTCCAAGCAAAACCAACTCATTAAACACACCAGCGTTTCAGAAATCATAATTGTAGGTCATCGAAAAAATAAACATTGGATTGGACATTTTGAAACTTTTCCACAGGATAGATCGCCCCAAATAGTTCTTAGGTTAAACGAAGCATTTTAAATATCATAATGTCTGCCAAACAAGGTGAACATTTGGGATGACCCGAAAATCAAGAGAAAATTAATAGTTCAGTTAAAAGTAATGAAACTCAACATTGTTAACTACGTCTTTGAAACTATAAAGTTATTAAAAAATTAAAATTAAATTAAAAAAGTTCCATTCGCAAGATTTACCTCTTTCTTTTTTACCATCCTTATGGTTTTCCTGTGCCCATATTCCATCGAGTAATACTAATGCCAGTATAACGAGTTTGATATATTTTTTCATTCTGAAATAAAATAAGACAGATCAGAACATATTGCAATTTGAAATTTAAAGACTAAAGGTGGCATTATACACCAAATAAAACGATTAAAAGATTAAAATGAAATTAGAAACAATTCAAAATAAACTAAGAATTACGGACAAAATAGATTCGTTCATACAGATAATTTAAAACAGAATAATAATTAAGAATAAATCAAACAGATCGCGGCTTTCAGACAATGTCTTCTGGGTTTTGTGTAAGTTGTGAATTTCACTCTTACAACTACTCTTCAACTTCGAATACTGGAATATTTTCCTGCACGAAATGCAGGAGAGAAAATATTCGATAATTTGGTAAGCACGAGGGGTGTATGAAGGACTATTTCCCGAAAAAAAATTAACTCAATTTCAATTGTAGGTCAGAAATATTCACTTATCAATACGCCGTAACTATGGGAAATTCATGGATTTCATTAGTTTAGTAATACATGAGTTATATAATCATTCTTATTTGATCAACAGGAATATAGAATTGCAAAATAGTATATTGTATAATTAGTGGGAAAAGCATAATATTCCCAAACGACTGTGATAATTACCAGACGAGGAGCGTAGCGACATTTAAGAAATTAATTAAAAAATATTTCATTCAAGATGTAATCAAGTAAGTTTGAATAGGTTTCCCTATGTTCATATTGAACTATAGAAGTGGTAACCATGGAAATTACTTTGTCATGACAAAAGTAAAATAATTTTCAAGCTGGATTTGTTTGATTCATTATATATTATAAGGAATTAAAAAAGAATTAATAAATATGAACACTGATAGTGATTAATTGTTAACTTGCACGCCTCCTGAGCTAGTAGAAGCCGTGAACGCGGCTTCACTTAATTGACTTCCTGCGAAATCCAGAGAGAAGTATGAACTTGCGTACCAACGCTTCATGGATTTTCGCAGAAAAAACAACAGTGTATCCTTTCCTGAGAATGTACTGATAGCTGAATTGCTGAATTGGCTAAAACAATGAAATTTTCGACGTTGTGGGCACATTATTCCATGCTTCTATCAACTTTGTCTGTTAAAAATAATATTAATATTGCTCAGTATCAAAAACTGAGAGCATTTTTTAAACGTCAAGCTATAGGATACAAACCGAAAAAATCCAAAATTTTAACCCAGGAGCAAGTTCAGAAATTCATTTTAGAGGCCCCAGATGATATCTTTCTATCGACGAAAGTAAGTATAGATATAGATAAAATAGTATTACTTAAAATGCATAAAATACGAAATATACAATTTTTGATTAAAATAGTATAAAAATCAAAACCATACTTTGTTTCATTTTATTGTAATAATCCATTTGTAACATTACCGCACGCTACAGCAGTGCGGTATAGTATATTCTAAAACAAGTTGCAGAATGGGCTCCTATTAAAACACGAATGCGAAATTCGAAAACGAGCGACGAAGGAGCGAGTTTTCGAACTCATGAGTGTTGGAATTGCCTTCTGCAACGAGTATTAGACGATATTTTCTCTATTTCAGGCAAGTTTTGTAAAATACTGTTGAAATTTAATGAAAAATTCGGATTATACATCCTAGTGACTAAAGCTTTTCCTCAACAATTATTCCACAATATCCTGATTATATTGTATTGTCAATTGACGTGTGTTGAAATTTGATAGGATCGAATGTCAGTGCTGACTACCACAAAACGAAAAATATAACTAGAAACAATGCGGGAATTAGTTCATTCCAGCACTGTTTTCAGTGCTGGAATGGGCTCATTACGATACTGAAATAGAGAAAGAATATTACCGCACTGTTATTTTCTAATTGCTTAGCGACTGTCCACTATTCTGGAATGTTGAGCTTTGCGCATAGAAAACAGGTCAAAATAGTGTCACTTTTCCCACGATCGAAGAAAAACTCTCTTTTGAACGGGTTCACGTTTGGGATTAATGATATTAACCCGAGATGCGTTACATTTTCAGCGAAGAATGGACAGACTTATAGTGGAAGGTCGGAAAAGTAATATAGGTACCTAATAAGATTAATGTAATTGAAGATAATTATATTACTGAAATTTATATTAATGTCAACAGAGGAGGTATCCCTTTGCCTTTACATTGTTTTAATTTCATTTCCCTTGGAAATTATGATATTTTCAGTTTGTATACAGTGTCTTTCTAAGTTGAGGCATAAGATTTTAGGAGGTGTGATGAGCCAACATTTTTCAAATTAAAAAAATTATTCAATAAGAAACATTCAATATGCAACTTTTTTGTATCATGACTTTTCCACCAACCTAGAAAGTTTGGATTAAAAAAAAAATAAAGTATTGCTCGGACTGTTCACATAAATTCAGACGTTATAATTTGTTGGAAAAATTTGTAGTGGCTTTGTAGTGGACAAGAGCTAATAGTGAACTGCTGTTAAATGTATATTCATATTAATTAATATCAAGAAGGCTGGTGTCAATAAAGACAAATGTTCAAATTTCTATAATCCATACTTGGTTTTATTGTTTCCTATTAATAATTAATAATATATTCCTTGGTGGCTTGGAGGACAGGGAATTAAAAATCCGTTATAAAACGCCCCGACCAGAAATAAAGGTCGAAACGTCGGCGTTTTATAACGGATTTTTAATTCCCTGTCCTCCAAGCCACTAAGGAAAATATTATTAATTTATATAATGTCCAGGGGGTTTCCCAAATTTTAAGGAGTGGAGGGAAAGGGGCTTATAACAAAAATTATATTTTCATCGAAATTTCACCTCCTAAAAACTTTTGCATCAGTTTAGAACAGGGCCGTAGCTAAGAGCTATTCCGAGGGGGGGGAGAAACGTCTTTTGGCGCCCCTAATTTGAAAAAATAGGCAAAAATCGAAAAACACACATATGGATAAAGTGTACATATTTTGATAAATACAACATAGTTTCTTAATAAAGAATGAATTATAAATTAATATAACTATGAATGAAAATTCTTTTACAAAGAATACCGCGTTCTGAATTTGTGTTTTTGAGTGAAAAAAATTGTTTGCATCTTTCAAAAGATCCAGGGCCAAAAAAGAATTGTATTTGACAAAAATAAATATAAATATCAAGCTTTCTATTGATGAGAATAATCTGAAGATTTTATAAATATTAAAAAGACAACTTTCGAAAAATGATATAACAATTATTTCATGTTGCCCTGCAATCTAGAGTGGAATGTTCCAACAATTCTTCGAAAATATCTGCTATTTGGAATATTGAATGAGTTTTTGTAATTCCTGAATTCAAGCAATATTTTTGTACTCATCACCCTGAAAATGTTTTTAGTGTGCATATAGAAAATTAAATCTTCGATGTCACTCAATCGAATATTATAACGAAATATCACGAAAAAAAATGTTATGTTTTATAGACACTGAAAATCAACCTGTCAGTGCAGTTTTTGAATGAGGATTCACAAGGTGCTACTTCCCTTAAAAACTATGTGTCAGCAATGTCCAAAACTTACTCTTTTCGCTTTATTCGAAAATACAGTCCTCTTTTTAGCGCGCATATTCTGGGTAACATCACACGTTATCATTTTGCCCAAATGTCTGTAATTTTCGAATTTTTTGCCGAAGATTGACGCAAACCATTTGGTTCAACTCTCTAATGAAGAATTCGAGGTCAAATTTGATTTTGTCCGAACGGCCTGCCGTTGCCACGATAAATGAGAACGGAAAGAGATAGCGCCTTGAAAGTTTCAGGGTAGGTTGTGCATCTTAATGCCAGTTTGTTCATAGGTATACCCATCTGAAATTTGGTTGTTATTTCCTCAATAACTCGAAAAATACAAAACCGATCCAATTCAAACGTGGTTATTAGTTGTAGAATGCCAACGCGAAATCTTGCGAAATTTCGTGAGGATCGTATCACTAGAAATTTTTCAAAAAATCATTGAAAAAAATTCTATATGTCCTAAACTATTCGTTCGATATCGCTGAAATTTTGCGAGAGCCTTCAGAACTTAACTCTACTGCCAAGTTCCAAGTTTGAACACGATCAGATAGATATTGTTGGATATTCGAGCAGCCTTGTGTGGGTTCAGTAGATGGATGGCTGACTGTTGCCTCGATAACTTTGGTACGAAAGGAGATAGGCACTTGCAATTTTCAGGGTAGGTTGCGCATCCGAATGGAGAGTTGAGTTCGTTTTTGGACATAATCAGCCCAACGGTTTCGGAGTTATAACCACCTGGAATATTATTTCCACGATAACTCAAAAAATATAGACCTGATCGAATTGAAGCTTGGACTAGTTGCGGAATATCGACATAAAGACTTGTGTAGAATTTAGTGAGAACCGTAGAATTAAAAAAAAAATTGGTTCTTAATGGGTGAATTCGATTACGAAAAATGGACAATAGAACATGCGCCAAAAGCTCCTGACTTCGCGTCAGTGCTTGATCAACTCGCCGTTAGCCATGTATTCATGACATTTGCGCCTTTTTCCGTTTCAATTTTTCTTTTCTGGGCTGTTCTTCTGAATTCTGCTCCAGATGGTTTGTTATTTTGGCAAGGATCCATACCCATATTCGGTTTTCGATTTTAAATTTCAATCAATATTCATATTCACTATTCACGAATAATTTATATAAGAAGAAGAAGGTTATGTTTCTTTCTATTGAATGATTTTTATGTATAGCCGGGGAAGGCTGGGAATTCCCCACTCCTGCCATCTAGTCTCTAGCAGCAACAAAGCTTTCTACAATGCTGTCGGTCTAGTACAAATAAATTGAGTAGATGGTAGGGTAGGCAATCATTCTCGATACAGTCACTGTACTTAAGGGCCGGTTTCTGAGGAATATAACATCTGGTTTATCTTCCGTTTATCTGTCCAATTCAAAAGAATTCGGTAGATAAACTGAAGATAAACTCCATTCAAATGTGTCAGAAACCGGCCCTAAGTATAATAATAATCATCTTATGCAAGTAGTAGTTCAAAAAAATAATTTTTCAAATATCCGCGGTCAATTTGGCGCCCTCTGAGATATGATCCGGGGGGGGAGGCTCCCCTCCCTCCCCCCCCGGTAGCGACGGCCCTGGTTTAGAAACATCCAGTATATCATGAAACTTAAACATCATTCTAAATTCGTTGAAGGAGCATCGGCACTTCTATGGTTCTATTATCGACGCTCTTGACCTAGATTGATGGTCAATTTCTATCGATGATCCTGACGACACGGATTCACGCTATGTTCCGTTAATTCAAACTTCCTAAATCCGCACTTCCTGTATAGATAAATTACGCTCAATTTTTGAAGCGTTGGTACGAGGTATGTTCATAATTATCCATTCATCGGCTACAGAAGCAGTGGCGGATAGACGATTTCTGGGGCCCTACGCTTGAAAACGTTTGCCCCCCCCCTCACCACTTTTTCAATGTCTTTCAAAACAATTTTTCAATCAGAATACCTACGGTTTTTTCATAACAAACATAAATTTAAATGAAAATATATAAGGTACATTAATTCAAATATATCAAATGAATTGAAATCAACAATCAACACAAATGTAAACAACTTAACAAGAGTGTATCAGGTACAAAAACAAAACAATATTTCTTTCTACAAAAAAAACAAATAAACATGAACATGAAAAATTATTGAAAAATAAAAATAAAATAAAATAAGAAATTCAGCCAGACTCAGACATACTGTCGCACAAATGTTACTGCAACAGGGAAGATACAGAAATAATTAATTTAGATTTGAATTTTAAGACCAAAGTAAATTTTATTTTCGACTCGGGTGCTTACTTTTACTGTGCCCGACAAAAATGTTTTTAGAATAAATGTTAGAGAAATTTTCTGTCTTTCGGGGCCCCCCTAAGGATGGGGGCCCTGGGCACGTGCCCCGTGTGCCCTTATGGTAAAGACGGTATTGCCTAATGATGATGTATGAGGTGTTTGCCTATATGAATAAAAAATAAAGCTGTAGTGCAAAACGATACCTACAAAAGTAACTACACTCTTGTCCACTACAAATTCTGACGTCTGATATATGTTTTGGAAACGATGTTTCTATCTTCAAAGACGAAGCGTTATTAAAGCATGTTATCTATTTCTACACTCAAGTATGGGTTAACATTATATCATTAGTCATACACTGATTAGTGACAATAATGAGTTGTTAATAGGATTTAGATTATTATTGAGTAAAATATCTTTTCTCTTATACATTTCGATCCCTTCAAGTATTCCTAAGTACAATTTATTGGAAGTTTTCAACAATTTGACTTAATTTTCTGAAATTGAGTGTCCAGTGATTATCTATGTTGTTGTTACGAATGTGTCCCGTTTGCTCTTTATACTGTGTGAGAATGTTTCTGGTTGTTTGCCCAACACTTGTTGCAATCTAAATTTTTAATTTCATATATTTATACCCGATTTTAACATTTTATATTTCAAAAACCAAAAACTATCGTAGAATCGATAAGTCCGCACATACCTTCGAGCCACCATTTTACAATCGAGTACTGAATTTCAGCTCTATTGACTTCGTATGAGGCGTGAATAGACAATGGAACATGCGCGCTAAAGCTCCTAGCTTCACGTCAGTGCTTGTTGGCGCTCTTGTTCCTCGGAACAGAGTGCGTATCAATTTGCCCAAATGTCATCAATTTTCGATTTTTTGGATGGAAATGGTCTTAAACGTCTTGATTCGACTCACTGATCACGAATCCGTGGTCAAAACCGTTAACACGATAACTCTCGAACAGAATGTGCTAGGCAAATGAAATTTTAAGAATAGGTTTGGGAGATAAATATCTCGGTTAAGTCCTGTATTGGGTAAAATCGCCTGATGATTTCGTAGTAACGAAAAAAAAATTACATCACAAATTTCATATTCAATTTTTTTGAGATGCAGTTTCATCATAATAATCCATTTGATATCATTTTTAACTCTAACAAGCTAATCCTTTCGGCGATATGCTTTTGCAAAATTTCAATATTAAATCGTAATTCTATGATTTCACAGAATGCTGTAATCGAAAATTAACGTATTAACGTATTTGTATCTACGAGTTTTATGATCTGTGTTCATACATGTCATCTTGAAGAGACATGTCATATTTATTTCTAGTTGTTCTAGGAAACAGAGTATTATTGAATGCAAAATGACTCAATGAAATAACCTCAGCTAGCGTAGAAGTATGAGGATTATCGGATACTTTAATTTTTGGATGATAATATAATGCCGTTGGATAATCCATATGATAATGGAAATATACAGGGTGAGTCTTTGACCACTACATTAATTTTAACCAAAGATTCCTCCTTAAACGCACCGTTTTCGAGATATTCTTCATTGAATGTTTTAAAATGGAAAACTCCAGAAATTTCACTACTTTTATGGATCCGTCCCTGAGCGTTGGAATCCCGAATCAAGCTGTAAACCACTTTACCATGCCTTATTCTCGTCCGCCAACAATGTCATAGATAATTTATATGCGGGAGTGTATTAGCACATTGTGAAATCTTTAAACGCTTGTAACTTTTTACCTGAGCCGAATCTGGAAAAATGGTAAATGAAAAAAGTGTTTCATTTGATGAGAGAAATCTTTGGTTGAAATTAATGCAGTGTTCAAAGACTCACCCTGTATACTTTGGTAAGTTAATCAAATTGAGTTCACAATATCCATTAAAAATAAACTGGAATATTGGCTAAGTTTCAATTGATATGATATAATTTTCAGAGTAGATTTGAGGAATGAATATCTCGGAAATGTTCGTTATTAGGTAGAATCGGTCTGGTGGTTTCGGATTAATAATTTTTGGCTCTCTTGTCTCTATTTTAATGACACTTTGAACTTGAATGTAATTTCTTTTATGATGCAGTTCTATCATGAGAATCCATTGATATCATTCCCAACTCTGAGAAACCAATACTTTCGGATATATGATTTGTCAAAGTTTGAATAAGAGCGCCAAAGCTCTTATCCACAGGGCTTTCCCATATTTTTAAGATTGTTTTTAAATCTAGAGGCCAGTGGTTAGACTAGAACTATAGTCTCTAATCTAAGGATCAGCGAGACAAACGTCATAGAATAGAACTGTCTTCTATGTCTAATGTCTAAAATAGGCATACCTATATATTTCATATTTCATATTATGGACTATATAGACACATCATATAATATGTGTGTGCCAAAGGTCGGATTTTCTGGTCACTGATTTTCGCATTGTCCTACTAGCCTACTCTTGCTTTGTTAATTCATTAATTATTGACTATATATATTTGATTTTCCTCGAGATAACTTATGTGAAACCGAAGGCGACAAATGCGACCTTGATATTTTCTTGTCCTTGGTCAGCATTCATCCTAATCGAGACACAACGAGTAATGAAGAATTCTTTCTGGAAATGAGAGGTGAACATTTTCTCACAATGAGGAAATTAGGATTTCATAGCTATCTCATTAAAATAAGGTTATCAACATAAAAGCTTCACACATATCTGAACAATACATCCTTCGTGTAAATCACACCAAAATTTCAATGGAGACTTACGAAACGTAATGTGACATAATTCCATTCACATAATGAATATTCTCGGTTTTATTCTTATCCAAGAGGAATTCTCTTTCGTTGTTCAGATAAGCCCGACATGTAAAGTAATCACTAATTCTGATGCAAAATTTCGTGAAGATTATACAGTGCGCGTCAAAATTATGGAACCAATTCATTTTCTTAGAAGAAAAATATTTGGCAACAAAATCCTGAAACAGGTCAATTTTTGTTTCACTTTTATCAAATTTTTATGCATTATTGAAGGATTTTTGTTGCACCCTGTGCCATCCCCATCAACCCTCTAAATTTTTTGAATGGGGAAAGTGGGTCATGTGGTACTTTTTTGGCAAGGTCATTGTATCTTATTTACAGGCGTGCAGAAATTTTTCGTTTTTGAAGAATAGTTAGTTCAAAGAGGTTTTCAGTATGTGCACTTTGTCATGGCACCTGATGAAATTTGTCACCGAATGAAAGTCGACCATTACAGTTTTCTCATGCACACCTTTCAACCCCTACGAACCCTTTAATGGAGAAAAACACCAAATGTCCACCACATGACCATAGAACCTGGCTCATTTTTTCTGCTGTGGCATTTACATCCTATCATTATGAGTAACACAGTTTTATAACAAAACCGTAAACGCTCATATAAACACAAGAAACACGCGTCCGCCACATCTTTTGGTGTCCACCAAACTGTCAAAGTCAGTCAAAATTTTGGTTTCAGATCAATATCGTTGCGTAGCATTTGGGGGATACCGCATGCCGTACTACGCAACGCTATCGATCTGAAACTAAAACTTTGACAGTTTGGTGGACACCAAACGACGTTTTTTGTATTTATCCGAGCGTTTACGGACTGTTTTGTTGATAAAACCGTGTTACACCTAATGGTAGGATGTGCAGCTTACGGATGTAAAAGTCACAGAAGGAAAAAGAGCCTGGTTCTGTGGTCATGTGGTGGACATTTGGTTTCAATGTCAGGGAATATGTTATCCGTCCTCTTTCTTATATAGTCTAAGATCATATCTCAGAAACAAAGCAGGGTCTCGTATTTCAGAATAACTATCAACAAAATAATTTTGAAGATTTTCGTTAAGTGTCTGATGAAGGAGTCTGATATAGACTCCGAAACTTTACGATATAGTTGTTCCTTCGTTGATGTTATTTCGTTGTTGTTTGTTAGGCAACATTGTTCGATTGATTGCTTCTGACAAATATCTTATGTTTCTTACGCAGAAGCAAATCACAAAATAATAATTTTTTTATTCTATAGATTTGTTTTTCAGAGTTTGGGACAGAAAACACTTTAATAATGAGTATACCTCCCATAGTATCCTTTAATGATTACTTAGGGTCTTTTAAGTTTGTATTTCCAAATTCCAGTTGTGGAAGATAAAGCAATCGTAGATCGTAGATGTAGTTTTGCAATTACCGAAACCTACTTTTTCCAAAGGCATATCTCAAAGATTGTGGCTTTATTAATTTTCGGTAGATTTAACTGGGATATAATGTTCAATAAATAGTTTTTCAAGATAAGAGAAACTTCGTTTTTTTATATGATTATTTTTGTTAAATATTTGAAAGATTATAAAAGTTTGTGATATTTCTGATTAGAGGTATTTTGATGGTAGGTTCTATCATGTTATATTAAGTATATTTTCTTTATTTCAGTATCGTAATGAGTTCAATACAGCACTAAAAACAGTGATGTAATGAACTCATTCCCGCATTGTTTCTAGTTATATTTTTCGACAGCACTGACATTCGATCCTATCAAATTTAAACACACGTCAATTGTCAATTTAATATATTCTGGATATAGTGAAATAATTGTTTAGAGGAAAAGTTTTATTTTCACTAAAAAATAAGGAACTAAAGATTTCCATGCCCTACGTCGATTCAAACAATTTCAACAGTGACACCAACTGCCAAAATACAATACAAAAGTCACTAGAATGTATAATATAATTTTTCATTGAATTTCAACAGTATTTTACGAAAACTTGCCTGAAATAGAGAAAATATCGTCTAATACTCGTAGCAGAAGGCAGTTCCAACACTCATGCGTTGCATTCTGCAACTTGTTTTAGAATATACTATTAATTAACCAGTTTCAATTTAAAAGACCGATTACTCAGTTAGTATATGAGATAGTTAAGAAGTAACAAACTCTAGTTCTATGATGATAATATTTTTTTCTTGTTTATTTTCTTTAAGAAACTTGAAAGACTGACTGTATGTAATGTTTACACGGTTTAAGAAGGTATATTTAAGCAATAAAACATATTATCTAATGCACACGTCTAAATGAATATTCAAATATGCTGCTCTTCCTCAATTAAAAAAGAAGTTGAATTTTTGTGCATCAATGTGCCCCACTTCCCCCTAAAAATATAAAATCGTTTCAGATAGTTTTATTTTTGGTTATTTTGCCAAAAATAAATTGTGCCATATTTATTAACTGTTGATGTTCCTTTCCTGGGCTACTTCTAAATAAACAATTGGTTAATATAAGTCGAATGTCAGCTTCAAAATGACGTGGAAAATTATGTACCATATACTACAATGTTACAATGGGGTCGAGTAAGGATGAGACCTGGTGGTTTACCTAGAAAGTTTGCTTGGTCTGAAATATACGAAATAGGAGCGTAAATATACTACTGAAACTTTGTACATAACCTATTAACCTTCTAATCACCGAAACACAAAAACCCTTGTTTCTAGAAAACACACTTGCCCACATCAAAGAATCGAGCTTTGGTAAGTTAAAACTACTTCCTTTGATGAATCGGGTCTCCTTTGTGATACAAATTGTAAAATATTATGGTTGTTTGAACAAATCATCGAGAGAAATAACTCGCCGGCAATACGTTTAGCTTGGTTATGACAGTAAAGGCCGATTCATATTATACGTCTCGCTCAGCTCAGTTCAGGCACGCTCAGTCATATTTCAATGGGTTTTTAGATAAGTTCGTAGACGGATGATGTGAATTAGTACATTTGAATCCGTATAATACGATTCGGCCTATGTGGTGGCCTACTCCCGGTTAGTGACGTCAACATTTTCGTTTCTTCGGTTAACTAGTGGAGGGTGTGTCATCACTGTATTCAGTGATATTTATCTATCAACCTATGAATGCTTAAGCCCATGACACCTCATCTGTCCTTCAATAATTTATTTAACGCATCTACTACTTTCACCGCAATCCAGAGACTCTCAGATTCATTCACGAACAATTTATGTTTACTTCAATCTTGATCGTAGACTTATTGCAAGTGTGGGCACCACCTAATTCCGTCGATTCTCAACTGGGGCTTTCTTCCGAACCTTGAAATTTCGCATACATTAATGGTTTGGATATCGGCGCTAAGCTAATCTGATAGAGAGCATCTGAATCATGAACTTGTCTCATTATGCAAATACAGCATTATTCTCGTATAAATCCGTTGTAATCTCTTGAAAGTGATCTATGCTTAGACTATATGTATATGGATCTATGTAATAACATTTCACTTATTGTATAATGCGAATAATTGTTATCTCTTGGATCATCTTCAAATGATGTACAGTGGAGTTTTTTGCGAATTGGTGGATATTACACCTCATTCTTGAAGACATTCATGCGCTTGAATCATCAAATCAACCGTTTAATAATGAAAGGCAACATGGTCAGATTTTTCTAATCGGTAGGTTTCACAAAGTTTTGACAGCCCTCTGAATTAGCAAATCAGTGTGATTCTATGTCAATTCCCAGTTCTTTGTTGAGGCAACCATCGAATTAAATAAAGCTAATGGAAGATTCGTGAAACCCACCATAATTATGTCGCTGATAGATTCGTTTTTCAGCCTCAAAATGCAAACTTACAATATTGCAATGAACTATTTGACAGTGTGAAGAATGCTTAGTCATAATTATTGAAGTTCTCATAGATTATTAATAATCTGGCAAAACTTTTGGAATATACACAAAAGTATATACAAAAACTCGGTCCTTAGCCTTATGATAGAAACCGCTCTAGATTGGGGAATCTGTTATGACGTCACATCCCAGTAAATACAGGGTGCGGCAAAGGCAAAACAAATAGTGCAGTAGCGATGGGTGACTATATCCGCAGTGGTGGGGATGGGAAACCGCACCTTTTTTGAAAAGGGTCGTTCATTCATCATCACTCAGCGGATCTTCCGACGGCACTTTATAACATTCCACGTCGCGATACAGGGGATATCTGGTTCCAACAAGAAGGGGCTACGGTCCACACAGCGCAGATTTCAATGACAAAACTGTGGCAGATGTTCCCCGCGTGCCTCATCTCTCTGAGAGATGACCTCGGGTGGCCGGCGAGATCGCCGGATTTGGCCATTTGCGATTTTTTCCTGTGGGGCTTCCTCAAGGAAAAGGTTTTTAGGCATCGTCAAGCAATTTAGAAGAACTGAAGATCCGCATTAGAAAGGAAATCACCGCCATTCCGAATTCCGATCGATATGTGCCTGAGAGCAGTTGAAACCTTCAGAAATCGCCCACATCAGCGCAACGCTTCTGGAGGACATAATCTTGCTGATGTGATTTTTAAAACTCAAGTGAACAAATGGGGTGTAGTACTGAATCAAGCAGAATAAACAATTTTTTCGTATGTTGTGCCAATTTTTTTTTATAGCCATTCATAACTGTACTTTTTGTTTTACCGCACCCTGTATGACTGTTATTAATTGCCCCCTTGGTGCCTTGAGATTTTTATTATGTAGTAAAACATCAAGTGATATTGTGATATATCACGTCACGATGTATCAAGAAAATGACGAATCTTGCACTTGATGCTGAATGATAATATTATATTTACTTTTCTGGGAGATTCTAGTTCTAGTTATTGGGCCAAATCGGCAAGCTGGTTTCGGAATAACGAAAACAAAATTTTTTTTTACATTACAAATTTCAAATCAATTTTTTTTTAAATGCAGTTTCATCATAAGAATCCATCGATATAATTTTCAACTCTAGCAAGCTAATACGTCCGGAGATATAATATTTCAATATTTCAATGATATATCGTACTTCTATGTTTTCACAGAATGCGACTTCTATCTGTCTGTGTTCTATCTGTGTCAACTGTTCATACATATTGTCATCTTATCTACCTATAACAGACATGTCAAATGTATTTCTGTTCTAACAACCAAAGTATGAATGAATGCAAAATGACCAATTATAGGATATTATAATTACCCCTACCCTATATGCCCTTGGATAATCCATATGGTGATGGAAATATATAATTTGGTAAGTTTATCAAATTGGATTCAGAATATCTTCAGTGAAAACAAAACTGGAATATTGGCTAAGTTTCAGTTGATATAAGATAATTTTCAGAGTAGATTTGAGGAATGAATATCTCGGAAAAATTCATTATTTAATTTTAATTTAGTTTCTTTTATGATGCAGTTCTATTATAATAATCCATTGATATCATTCTCAATGGAGAAATTATTGATTTCTCAGAGGAGAAATCAATAATTTCGTAGATGAATTCTCAAAGTTTGAACAAGAGCGCCAAAGCTCCTGTCCACAGGGCTCTCACTTTTTGCGCGTATGTTCTGGGGAACATCGCGTTATCATTTTGCCCAAATGTCTGTAATTTTCCAATTTTTTGCGAGAAAATGGTCTCAAACGATTGGGGTCAACTCCCTGATGAAGAATTCGAGGTCAAATTTGATTCTGACCGCCCGGTCTTTGCCACGATCACTTGAGAACTGAAAGAGATAGCGGCTTTTCAGGGTAGGTGGCGCATCCCAATGCGACGGACAAGTTCGTTAATGGGCATAATCGGCCCAACGGTTTCCGAGTTATAATTTTGTTTTCAACCAATACAAATCCGATGGAATTGAAACTTGGTGAATAGTTGTAGAATATAAACCTTAACACGTTTGTGAAATTTTGTGAGAATTGTATCACTAGAAAATTAAAAAAAAATTATTAGGACATATTATTTATGTCACGATAACCTCAGAACGGAAAAAGATAGCGACTTGAAATTATCAGGTTAGGTTGTGCATCTGAATGCGAAATTCGAGTTTGTCTTTGGGCATAAACGGCCAAACGGTTTTGGAGTTATACCCATCTGAAATTTGGTTGTTATTTCCTCAATAACTCGAAAAATACAAAAACCGATCTAATTCAAACATGGTTATTAGTTGTAGAATGCCAACGCAAAAATTCTTGCGAAATTTCGTGAGGTCGGATCACTAGAAAATTATAAAAAAATTATTGAATAAAAATCTATATATCAGGAAATGTTCGTCCGAAATCGCCGAAATGTTGCAAGAGCCTTCATAACCTAATTCTACTGCCAAGTTCCAAATTTGAACACGGTCGGATCCATATTATTGGAGATCCGAGTGGCCTTGGGTGACCGTTGCCTCGATAACTTTCGAACGAAAGGAGATAGGGACTTGCAATTTTCAAGGTAGGTTGCGCATCCGAATGGAAGAGTTATCGGTCCAACGGAGTTATACCCACCTGTTATATTATTTCCTCGGTAAAATTTTGTGAGAACCTTACCCCTAGAAAATTGCAAAAAAATTACGAAAAAAAAAAAATTGGTTCAAGCACTGACGTCTAGTCAGGAGCTTTTGCGCGTATGTTCTATTGTCCATTCTCCTGTATTCCTAAATTCGATGAAGAGTGTCCAATACAGGAGAATGGACAATAGAACATAAGCGCAAAAGCTCCTGACTTCACGTCAATGCTTGAAGCAATTTTTTAATACAAGTTCCCTACTTTAATTATCATTAGACCCGATGCTACTTTCGATTCCAATATTTTACAAAATGATGAATTTTCCCGATCATGACATTCAATTAATCTTTTTACCGCAATTTCACTTTCGAATGCGGAGTTGCAATCGACACCAACAAAGCACCAAACAATAATAAGAATCAATTTAAATTCATGACAAGGAATTATTTGTAGCTTCAATTCGACAATGATTTGTATTGTAACGATCGATAATCGAGAAGTATTGCAATAGAATTCCTTCAAATGCGGGAATGGGATTTGCAAATTCAGCATTCACGAAAGGTCAGACTGTGGGAAAATACGCTATAAAAGCGTTTTTGCGCGTAGGTTCTGGGGAACATCGTGTTATCATTTTGCCCAAATATGAAATTTAATTCAGTGGTGCCGTCCGGCCGTTGCCACGATAACTGGAGAACGGAAAGAGCTAGCGACTTGAAATTTTCAGGGTAGGTGGCGCATCCCAATACGACGGACAAGTTCGTTAATGGGTATAATCGGCCCAATAGTTTCCGAGTAATAATTTTGTTTTCAACCAAAATAAATCCGATCGAATTTAAACTTGGTGAATAGTTATAGAATATAAACCTAAGCACGTTTGCGAAATTTTGTGAGAATCGTGTCACTAGAAAATTTTAAAAAAATTATTAAAAAATACTATATATGACAAGATAACCTGAGAACGGAAGGAGATAGCGGCTTGAAATTTTCAGGTTAGGTTGTGCATCTGAATGCGACATTTGAGTTCGTTTATAAGCATAATCGGCCAAACGGTTTTAGAGTTATAGCCATCTGAAATTTGGTTGTTATTTGTTCCTCATTAACTCGAAAAATACAAAACCGATTGAATTCAAACATAGTTATTAGTTTTAGAATGCCAACGCCAAAATTCTTGCAGAATTTCGTGAGGATGGTATAACTGGAAAATTTCAAAAAAAATTATTGAAAATAATTGAAAAAAATTCTATATATTATAAACTATTCGTCCGGCATGGCTGAAATTTTGGAAGAGCCTTCAGAACCTAACTCTACTGCAGAGTTTCAAGTTTGAACACGATCGGATCCATATTGTTGGAGAACCGAGCAGCCTTTTGTGAGTTCGGTAGCTGGATGCGAATCGTCGTATGATATGTTGTCTATGGTCGTATATTTGCGAGAACCTTCAAAAATATGAATGTCATGATGACATATTTTTGCGCGTATGTTCTTGGGAAAATCGTGATATTTCATCACAAATCTATGGGAGATGATAGCCCTACATTAGCGGTCAGACCTGGTTTTGAAAGAGATCTTCCTTAGGAGGAGGCAACTAAATATTGAAGGGATTTCTATGAACAAGAGTGAATATCTTTGAGAAATAGAGAAGGCGATTCTTCTTCAAGAGATCCATGTGCCTTCAGAGGAGTATATTTGTGAGAGAGGACTTTTGAAAGGTTATGTATTATTTTTAATATGATATCGCTGAAATTTTGCCGAAGGCTTCAAAACTTAACTTTAAATTAACCACACTTTCTGATCTTGTAAGGTGAGAGGCTCATTTGTGGATATTAAATCTCGTGATGGGTAGAGAGGAATTTTAGGCCAGTTTTTCTATCACTAATGAGAATATATCTTTATGTTTCACCTCATCACCTTTAGATCTATCAATGGACATTTATTGGTTAAGAATAAGTAATTGAATATTACTGGAATTCAATTGAATTTCATTCAATATGTTAGTAACTAAACTTATAATTTTCTTTTCTTTGATTATTTAAATATGACATTAATTCCAGTAATATTTTTCAAGAATAATTATGTATTCTTCTCCTAAAGAAGAATTGAAGGTAGACAATAATGTCTTAATTTTTTCTTCATTGCTTTCTATCCTGACTTCACGAAAAAAAAAAATTGGTTCAAGCACTGACGTGAAGTCAGGAGCTTTTGCGCGTATCTTCTATTGTCCATTCTCCTGTATTGGACACTTTTAATCGAATTTACCATGGTGAATTCTATTGTCTATTCTCCTGTATTGGACAGCCTTAATCGAATTCATCATGGTAAATTCGATTAAGAGTGTCCAATACAGGAGAACAGACAGTAGAATTCACCATGGTAAATTCGATTAAGAGTGTTCAATACAGGAGAATGAACAATAGAATATACGCGCAAAAGCTCCTGACTTACGAAAAAAAAATTTGGTTCAAGCACTGACGTGAAGTCAGGAGCTTTTGCGCGTATGTTCTATTGTCCAATCTCCTGTATTGAACACTCTTAATCGAATTTACCATGGTGAATTCTATTGTCTGTTCTCCTGTATTGGACACTCTTAATCGAATTTACCATGGTGAATTCGATTAAGGCTGTCCAATAAAGGAGAATAGACAATAGAATTCACCATGGTAAATTCGATTAAAAGTGTCCAATACAGGAGAATAGACAATAGAACATACGCACAAAAGCTCCTGACTTCACGTCAGTGCTTGAACCAATTTGTTTGATAGTCCCCTTGAAATATTAAAAATTTCCACAAAATGTGTGTATTTTGCGAATTTTAGTCGGATATATTGAACCTCGTATTGAACTTACTGATGAAAATTTCACGGCCGAATTAAATTATTTTATTGAAGTTTGTCATTCATGAAAATTATTTTTCTTGAAATAAACAGGGTTGGACGATAGTCTGACATAAAATTCATATTATTTTTGCGCTCGGATAAGAGTGCTTATCAATTTACCAAATGTCTGTAATTTTCGAATTTTTGGATGAAAATGGTCTTCAACGATTTGGTTCGACTCACCGATTAAGAATCAGTGGTTCAAATCGATTCTGTCCGGCCAGAATGAGCTAGACAGTTGAATTTTTCCAGAATAGGTTTGGGAGATAAATATCTCGGTTAAGTTCGTGAGTTGTCGTGTCTACGCCCGGGTGGCAGGACGTAATCGATTTTGACCACGGATTCTTCATCAGTGAGTCGAATCAAATCGTTTAAGACCATTTTCATTCAAAAATTCGAAAATTACAGACATTTGGCAAATTGATAAGCACACTGTTCCGGGAACAAGAGCGCCAAAAAATTGGCGAAAACAAATTGAAACTTTTGACACAGTCTCAAAATTTCAGAAGTTCCATAACTTTTGTGGAGCAGTATATTTCACGATGTTTGCATCCCTACTTCTGAGTCATTCAGAACACAAATGTATTTCAAAATTGATTCCTGAAGCTGAAGAATTCGATGTATTCGGTTTCGTAAATTCAGTTTCCCATATCGTCGAAACTTTTCTACAACACCCTGCACAACTTTCCTAATAAATTTAAAGATTGAGTTACACGTTAATTGAATAGTAAAGTCCCATACTTTCACTCATGTACTTAGTTAGCTCGCACATCGCCCAGACAATGAGGATCTTGTGAAGATCGTAGAAACTATCATTGTTATTAATCATTCATAAGAAGACGTAATTATTATCGAATCACGTTTCCAACGTGTGTGCATCAACCACAAGCGCATATCCGAAGATTCTTCAATGATGTTCTGGTGAAGATGAGGAGAAATAATGTGATTCTTATAGTCCGACTAGACACTCACATTCCTAACTTCATAAAAGATAAATAGATACAGTAGAATCTCAGTAATCCGGCACCATTGAAAACCCGAGTGTGCCGGATTATTGGAATGTTCGGATTACTGGATTGTATAGAAAAAAATCATAATAGTTATGTAAATGAAAGTTTTCTATAACTGTAACATATCTCACAATGATATGGAGTTTACTAAATAATCTTTAATTGAGGTCTGCAACTCGTAATCCTTATTTAAAAACCTTTTCTCGCATGTTTCGAAGAATGATAACGTCTTTAGCAGTTTGCCGTTTTCTTCAGCTCATGCTATGCAGGTATTGAAACAATTAAATGCTGTATCTGGGTTTAACTGTTTCAGTTGTTGTGTTTGGTGGCTCCAAGACTTCTATAAGGCTTTCCTTTTTTTTTGTACTGCTTCACATATTTCTTCATCTGTCATAATTTGGTCTGTTTCTTCAAAGCAAGAATTTGGAATTGGAATAGTGGTGGAGGGGTGAGGGAGACGCGGGCGGGGTGTGCTGGATTATTGGACGCGTCGGTCTAATGAAGTGCCGGATATGTGAGATTCTACTGTATATTATCTAGCTATTTCATTATGTTCTCAGCACGAATTTTCAAAAGCACTCACACTAAATTTGTGCGCGTATTTTATGGGGAACAACGCGTTATCATTTTGCCAAAATGTCTGTAATTTTCGAATTTTTCGTCTCAAACGATTGGGTTCAACTCCCCGATGAAGAATTCGAAGTCAAATTTGATTCTGTCCGGCCGGCCGTTGCCACGATAACTCGAGAACGGAAAGAGCTAGCGACTTGGAATTTTCAGGGTAGGTGGCGCATCCCAATATGACGGACAAGTTCGTTAGTGGGCATAATCGGCCCAATGGTTTCCGAGTAATAAATTTGATTTCAACCAATATAAATCTGATCGAATTGAAACTTGGTGAATAGTTGTTGAATATAAACCTAAGCACGTTTCTGAAATTTTGTGAGAATCGTATGACTAGAAAATAAAAAAAAAATACATAAAAAAATTATTTTTTGTGTCACTATATCCTGAGAATGGAAAGAGATAGCGGCTTGCCTGAATGCGACATTTGAGTTTGTTTATAAGCATAATCGGCCGAACGGTTTTGGAGTTATACCCATCTGAAATTAGGTTGTTACGTCCAATAACTCGAAAAATACAAAACTGATCCGATTCAAACATGGTTATTAGTTGTAAAATACCAACGCGAAAATTCCTGCAAAATTTCGTGGGGATCGTATCACTAGAAAATGTTTAAAAAACTATTGAAAATTATTGAAAAACATTCTATACAGAAACTATTCCTCCGACATGGCTGAAATTTTGCGAGAGCCTTCAGAACCTAACTCTACTACCAAGTTCCAAGTTTGAACATGATCGGATCTATATTGTTTGAGATCCGAGCAGCCTTGTATGAGTTCAGTAGCTGGATGGGTGACCGTTGCCTCGACAACTCATAGGAACTTGCAATTTCCAGGGTAGATTGCACTTATGAATGGGAGAGTTAAGTTCCCTGTTGGCCATAATCGGTCCAACGGTATCAGAGTTATACCCATCTGGAATATCATTTCCTTGATAACTCGAAAAATATGGACTCGATCGGATTGAAGAGTGCTAACTAGTTGTAGAATATCGACATGACGACGTGTGTAGAATTTTGTGAGGACCGTACCACTGGAAAAGTTTTGAAAAATTACAAAAAAATATTATGTATCTCACGATACCTTGAGAACGGAAAGAAATAGCGACTTGCACGTTTTCAGGGTAGATTGCGCATCTGATCGCGACATTTAAGTTCGTTAATTAGCATAATCGGCCAAATGGTTTCGGAGTTATATCAATCTGAAATTTCTTCAACAACCCAAAGAATACGATGCCGATTCAATTCAAACATGGTAATAAGTTCTAGAATGCCGACGCCAAAAATTTTACAAAATTTCGTGAAGATCGTATAATTAGAAAATTTTAAAAAAATCATTGAAAACAAATTTATTATATATCATCAAAGCAGTTGTGCGACATCGCTGAAATTTTGCGTGAACTTTCAAGGCCGATTCATACTAGAAAGTGAAGCATGTATCTATGGGAGATGATAGCCCTACATTAGGGTCCTGTTGCGGTCTTCGAACATCTGAAGTTCTGAATAATCATCGTTTTTATTGTCCAGACCTGGTTTTGAAAGAGACCCTCCTAAGGCCAGGAGGGTCGGCATTTTCCGTTTTGAAATCAAATATTGAAGGGATTTCTAACAACAAGAGTGAATATCTTTGGGAACTATAGCGAAGGCGATTCTTCTTCAAGAGATCCATGCGGCTACGGAAGAGTATATGTATTTGTGAAAGGGGACTCATTATTTTTAATTTGTTCGTTTTTTTCCTCTTGTCTTTTCATTTTTGCGCGTATGTTCAAATTGAAGCTTGGAGTTGTAGAATATCGACATAAAGACGTGTGTAAAATTTTGTGAGAACCGTACCCCTAAAAAAATTTTAAAAAATTCGGAAAATGAAATTGCTTCAAGCACTGAGGTGAAGTCAGGAGCTTTTGTGCGTGTGTTCTATTGTCCATTCTCCTGTTATGGACACTCTTAATCGAATTTACCATGGTAAATTATATTGTCCATTGTCCATTGTCCAATGAACAATAGAACATACGCGCAAAAGCTCCTGACTTCACGTCAGTACTTGAACCAATTTTTTTTATTTAATTTATTTAATATGAATTTCTCTTCGAACTTACAAATTCGTAATTGATTTCTGAATCCAGAGACGAGATAATGCCCCCCTCCCCGCTGTCCCCTCTTGAGGGCGCTTATGGTGCTTTCATAAGCTTTATCTCGCGTACTCATTTACATTACGTAAATGTTTTAAACGAAGAGATTCACTAATATCGACCTCATCAAAAGACAAACAATCACAGTCGATCAAGTACTACTGGCCAACAGCGGTAACCTATTTCCTAATCGGGTACATGGTTAAAACAATAAAAAAAATTGGGCTGTAGATGAATGGGCAAATAATCTCGTGTTATGTAAATTCACGTGGATCCTAGCTAGATATTTCATACAACGGCCGACTCGATGACTCTTGACTTTCTCTGTCATTATGCATGTCCGTTATTTAATTTTGTTATTGAAGCGTTTACTCTCGACGATAATCCTTGCATCATGGATGATCGGTTCAGAAATAATTTATCATTCACCATAGAACAAGGTTCATTGTCCGTTTTCATGAGCTCTATAGTTGGGTTATGAAAAACGGATAATTATATGTGTAACAAGCACTGACGTGAAGTCAGAAGCTTTTGCGCGTATGTTCTATTGTCCATTCTCCTGTATTGGACACTCTTCTTAATCGAATTTACCATGATGAATTCTATTGTCTATTCTCCTGTATTGGACACTCTTCTCAATCGAATTCACCATGATGAATTCTATTGTCCATTCTCCTGTATTGGAGACTCTTCTTAATCGAATTTGCCATGATGAATTCTATTGTCCAGAATGGACAATAGAATTCATCATGGCAAATTCGATTAAGAAGAGTCTCCAATACAGGAGAATGGACAATAGAATTCATCATGGTGAATTCGATTAAGAAGAGAGTGTCCAATACAGGAGAATAGACAATAGAATTCATCATGGTAAATTCGATTAAGAAGAGTGTCCAATACAGGAGAATGGACAATAGAACATACGCGCAAAAGCTTCTGACTTCACGTCAGTGCTTGAACCAATTTTTTCATTGTTCAAATAAAGATATTTTGTTAACTTACAAGAATTTCTCTATTCAATGGTATTTCAAAGAACTAATTACAGTTTTAAATATTTAATAAAAAAATTTTAAACACGTCTTTATGCTGATTTTCCACTACTAGTTACCAAGCTTCAATTCGATCGAATATTTATTTTTTGAGTTATCAAGGAAATAATATTCCAGGTGGGTATAACTCGGAAACCCTTAGACCGATTATGCCCAAAATTGAACCCAACTCTCCCTTTCGGATACGCAACCTACCCTGAAAATTGCAAGTTTCTATCTCCTTTTGTTCGAAAGTTATCGAGGCAACGGTTACCCATCTACTGAACTCACACAAGAATGCTCGAATCTCCAACAATATTTAACCGATCGTATTAAAACTTGAAAATTGGCAGTAGAGTTAGGTTATGAAGGCTCTCGCAAAATTTCAGCAATTTCAAACGAATAGTTACTGATATATAAAATTTTTTTTTTTTATTTTCAATGATTTATTAAAAATTTTCTACAAATGCTATCCTCACCAAATTTTGCAAACATTTTTGCGTTGGCATTCTACAACTAATGACCATGTTTGAATTCAATCGGTTCAGTATTTTTCGAGTTAATGAGGTACAAAAACCACCAAATTTCAGAAAATTTCAGATGGCTATAACTCTAAAACCGTTAGGCCGATTATGCTCATAATCAAACTGAAATGTCGCGTTCTAGTGCACATCCTAACCTGAACATTTCAAGCCGCTATCTCATTCCGTTCTCAAGTTATCGTGACAACAAAAATATTTTTTAATAATTTTTTTAAAATTTTCTAGCCGTACGATTCGCACAAAATTTCACAAACGTGCTTAGGTTCATATTCTACAACTACCCACCAAGTTTTAAATTGATCGGATTTATAATGGTTGAAAACAAAATTATTACTCGGAAACCACTGGGCCGATTATGCCCATTAACGAACTTGTCCGTCGTATTGAGATGCGCCACCTACCCTGAAAATTTCAAGTCGCTAGCTCTTTTCGTTCTCAAGTTATCGTGGCAACGGCCGGACGGACGGACGGCCGGACGGCCGTACGGCCGGACGGACAGAATCAAATTTGACCTCGAATTCTTCATTGGGGAGTCGAACTTAATCGTTTGAGACCATTTTCGTCAAAAAATTCGAAAGTTACAGACATTTGGGCAAAACTATAACGCGATGTTCCCCAGAACATACGCGCAAAAATTAGGACTGACAATGTGTCAGGAGCTTGGGCACGCTCTTTTCTTGAATGATAAATAGATTTCACTGGTTTGTAACCAAGAAAGCGAGTACCGTAGACTAATAAATGGTGTCTATGATTATCGCAGATCCCTCATATTAACAGAAAATAGTAAAAGTGGGAAAGCCCTGTGGACATGAGCTTTGGCGTTCTTGTTCAAACTTTAACAATTCATATCTCCGAAAGTATTGGTTTCTCTGAGTTGGGAATGGTATCAATGGATTATTATGATATAACTGAACATGAAAGAAATTAAATTAAAAAAAGTATCATTTAAGAAAAAACAAGATTGCCAAAAATTATTAATCCGAAACCATCAGACCGATTCTACTCAATAACGAACTTATCAGTTGTAACACCCCTAGGGCCTTGATAATATTGAGATAATTTCGTAATAGAGAATGCTGAAAGCGTGTTGCTTGATTATATTGTCCTTGAGCAACACGCTTGAAGGATTCTCTATGACAAAATTTTAAGTATTTTCAATGGCCCGAGGGATATTCGATAAGATAATGTTTTACTTTGTAGATTTCAAAATATTGAATGTCAATCTGACGTTTAATACTTCAATACAATTATTAGTTGTCAATCTGAAAGCACCACATGTAGGGTATTATCGCTGTAATCCAGAGGTGATTGGATGAAATTTGACACATATCTCAAAATTAAGTAATTTGATTGGTTACTATTCAGTGAAAAATCATCCGAGATATTCATTCCTCAAATCTACTGATTTTCTGAAACCAATTTGATTAACATACCAAAGGATATATTTCCATCAATATATAGATTATCAAAGGGCATTCTATTATTACCCAAAAATTATAATATCATATAATCCTCATAATTCTACGATAGCTGAAGTTATTTCATTGGTCATTCAGTTTCAATCATACTTTGCTTTCTAGAACAGGAAGGGTATTTTATATCATAGCCTCACTTTCGATTGCAAACATTAGCTAACTGTTCACGTCTTTTAGCATTTTGCATTACTTTCATTTGTGGTTGTTTGCTACCAGAAACAACCTGGTTGCTATCTGTTCACGTCAAACAAGCAAACATTCTCGGATATATGTTTGCTGTCATTTGTACATTGTGACTTGAGAGGGAATTGGGTTACGTTACTAATTTATGAAGTTTGCTTAATTTATTTATTTCTATCCGCTGTTTTCACACTAACGAGCGAATTGTCTCCCCTTTGCATCTCATCTTTATATGATGCCCAATTCGGAAAAATTATGTGAATGAAATAACCAGTTTTATTCATGAAACAAATCTAATGTAATCATTCCAGAGAGAACTCAAACCAGAATACTTATGTACGAAATCTTAAATAGTGTTACTAAGGAATAACTACCTGTACAATGTTCCTTTGGTGAGAACGACAAACCTACAGAAAACGTTATTTTATGATGGTGTTCGCTATTTTGATGATCTGCCGTTTGATATTAAAAATGCTCCTTCTCTGAGACAATTCAAGGGGAGACTTAACAATTATTTGCGTAGTTCATAGTGAAATTGTATGTGAATTATAAAGATTATGTGAATAGCCAAGTGCTAAATAAACCTATATTATTATTATTATTATTACATTAGTTGGAAATCCCGTTCCAAATAATTAGATAACCATTCTTCCATGAATGGAGTCCTAAAATGGGTCAACTTTTTTCCGCTCCATATTAGAAGTGAACATCTTTTTTTCGCTGGAGGTTCATAATTAATGTCCAAAATATTACTTAATAATATAAGGTCATCTTCCATAATTAGAGAATGACTCGTAAATTATGCTCGACTTCCTTGCACTATTAATTTCCAACTCACTAACCAAAAAACTCTGCCTATGAACTTAGCGAATCCAAATTTCAAATTGCTTACATGCGTACATCAACCAAACTATTCAGAAATACACTTTCAATTCCGTTTGAAATTAATGACGTTTATTTTCAAACTGGATCAAACGACATCTAACGTAAACAGTAACCAGTAAGTTGAACGAAAATAAGGCTTATGAGCAACGAACCAGAAATGAATTTGACATGTCTCTTATAGGATAATAAGATGACATTATTATTATTATTATTATTATTATTATTATACTGATCCTCCTGGGTCTTCCACAAGGAGACCCCTCATAAGCTCTAAGAGCTTGCCCTGAGTTAGGAGAACCAGTTGTGTTCTGTGTAGGCTTTGTTACTGTGTCCTTACGCCACCTTAGGCACAGCACTGTTAATTTTTGACCCAACAGCGAATGGTGGCGATTACCGTGACTAGAAAATTTCTTTCCTAGCCTCGGAATTGAACTTGGGGCTTCCGCTCCCAAGTCAATTACTCTACCACTGAGCCATGCAATCATGCAAACATGCATGGACACAGATCATATGATAATTCATAGATAAAATAATTACAGCATTCTGTGAAAACATAGAAGTAGGTTTTATTATTGAAATTTTGAAGAAAAAGTATTAGCTTGTTAGAGTAAAAATGATATCAATGAATTCTTATGGTGAGACTACATCTTAAAAAAAAAATTGAATTTTAAATTTGTAATGTAAAAATTTTCTTCTTTTTTACTCCGAAACCATCTGGACGATTTTGCCCAATAATGGACTTGGCCGAGATATTTATCTCCCAAAACTGCCCTGAAAATTTCAACTAGCTTTGAGAGTTATTGTATTAACGGCTGGCAGGACGGCTGGACAGAATCGTTTTTGACCACAGGTTCTTGATCAGTAAGTCGAATCAAAACGTTTGAGACCATTTTCGGCCAAAAATTTGAAAATTACAGACATTTGGGCAAATTGATAAGCACTCTGCTCCGAGGAACAAGAGCGAAAAAAATGCAATTGGTATATTCAGAAAATTGATATATCTATCAAACCCATTGAACTATGAACTTTACAGAAATCACTTTTTGATGCAAATCCATACCTATACAGGATGCTTTCAAAGGTGACTCTTTTTTTCAACAGGTGGTAGAACTCATCAAAATACACCAAGAACCGCTTATACAGTAAGCGAAAACATTTCCCCGTAATTCTTATTGTTCTCTACAAAAGTAACTACACTCTCCAATACTTGTCCAAAACAGGAGAATGGACAATAGAACATACGCGCAAAAGCTCCTGACTTCACGTCAGTGCTTGAACCAATTAATTTTTGTATTTTTTTTTAAATTTTCTAGGGGTACGGTTCTCACAAAATTTCACACACGTCTGTATGTAGATATTCTACAACTAGTTAGCAAGCTACAATTTGCTCGGGTCTATATTTTTTGAGTCATCGAGGAAATAATATTCCAGATGGGTATAACTCCGAAACCGTTGGGCCGATTATGGCCAACAGCGAACTTAACTCTCCCATTTAGATGCGCAACCCACCCTGAAAATTGCAAGTCCCTATCTCCTTTCGTTCAGGAGTTATCGAGGCAACGGTCACCTATCCAGCTACTGAACTCACACGAGGCTGCTCAGGTCTCCAACAATATAGATCCGATGGTGTTCAAACTTTGAACTTGGTAGTAGAGATAGGTTCTGAAGGCTCTCGCAAAATATCTGCCATGTCGGATGAATAGTTTCTGATATATAGAATTTTTTTCAATGATTTTTAAAAAAATTTCAAGTGATACGATCCTAACAAAATTTTGCAAGAATTTCCGTGTTGGCATTCTTCAACTAATAACCATATCTAAATTGGATAGGTTTGATATTTTTCGAGTTAGTAAGGAAATAACAACCAAATTTCAGATGGAGATAACTCCAAAACCATTTGGCCCATTATGCTTATAAACAAACTCGAACATTCAGATGCACAACCTAACCTGAAAATTTCAAGTCGCTATCTCTTTGCGTTCTCAGGTTATCGAGATATAAAAAATATTTTTTAATAATTTTTTTTAAATTTTTTTGTGATACGATTCACACAAAATTTCACAAACGTGCTTAGGCTTATATTCTACAACTATTCACCAAGTTTCAATTCGATCGGATTCATATTGGTTGAAATAAAATTATTACTCGGAAACCATTAGGCCGATTATGCCCATTAACGAACTTGTCCGTCGTATTGGGATACGCCACCTACCCTGAAAATTTCAAGTCGCTAGCTCTTTCCGTTCTCAAGTTATCCTGGCAACAGCCGGACGGACAGAATCAAATTTGACCTCGAATTTTTCATCAGGGAGTCGAACCCAATCGTTTGAGACCATTTTCGGCGAAAAATTCAAAAATTACAGACATTTGGGCAAAATGATAACGCGATGTTCCCCAGAACATACGCGCAAAAAAGAATTCGAACAATTTTCATCCGAATGTTCCAAAAGAGGTTCTAACTTCCAACGACCTCAAAGGAGCATCTTTGCCAATATTAAACATGTCATTTTCACGCCAACAAATGAAATCTGGCTTATACGAAGTGAAAATTGTTGTTTTATACATAAAAATGCACTTAAGAAACCGCAATACTTATGCAAGCATTATTTATTGCATTTGGGAAACAACTGGTACTTGTGAAGATGTCCATTTTATCAGACTGGACGCTACCGAGTAAACAATGACCTTTCTTTAATAGCCAATACATATTTCATTCGAGTATATAGCTGTTTAAGAATCACAATAGATAAGTCAGCTGTTTTTCAATATTGCTGGCTTTTACTTAATGAAATAAAACATAGCTTATGAGGGGTCTCCCCGGGGAAGACCTACAATAATAATAATAATATACAATAGTATGTTAACTACATATTTATCGAGCATGTGATGCATTTGGCCGAACTACGACTTCATCAGACAAATCTGATAGTGCTGTCTGATAAGGGTAGCAATACGACGAATCATATCACAATGCTCAATAATTAGTATGAATCAACATACAATGGTTCAGTTCATTTAAAAGGAAAAGATCTATGGGCAACCATTCAAAAGGTTGTTTTCCTAATATATCAAAGAATATAGATCCAACCAAAAGTTGACAATGACGAAATCAATCAATTTCTACATTTGTGTCGATGATTTCAACATTCGGCATCTTTAACCAAACAACTGGAAATTACCAGCTCATTTATAGGATGTTTCATAAATAGATGGACAGACTTCGAGAGTCGATTCAAGGCCCTGTTCTATTGGTACTTATTGGATCTCAACTCCTCTTCCTTTTTTGCGCGCATGTTCTATGAAACGGCGTGCTATCATGTTGCGCAAACGTCGGCCGGCCGTTGCCACGATAACTTTCGAACGGAAAGAGATAGCGACTTGAAATTTGGAGGGTAGGTTGCTCATACAAATGTGACGGACAAGTTCGTTAATGAGCGTAATCAGTCTAACGGTTTCCGAGTACAAAGTTTATTTTAGAACAATACAAAACCGTTCGAATTAAACTTGGTAGTTAGTTGTAGAATGCCAACACAAATATTTGTATGGAATTTCGTGTGGATCCTGTGTGGAACATGCGTGTAAAAATATTATGTATCTCAGAATCTATCCTTCCGATATTGTTGCAATTTTGCAAGAGTCTTCAAATCCTAATTCTAAAGCCAAGTTTCGAATGAACACGATCGAATCTATATTGTAGGAGTTATAGAAGAAATACTGGAAACCGAGAATCGTTGGACGAGTTCAGTTTCTGACAAAGGACGTTTAGAATTTTAATTAATTAAAATTTGTGTGAATGTAAGGACGTCTCTATCGAAAAAGGTGGTAAAAGGGGGGATTTTTAGTTTACAGGGGGAAAGGAGATGGTTGAAATTGCCGATAAGGCAATAGTGGCGATCTTTGGTAAAATTCCATAAAACAAAATTCCGAAAGTGACTTATTTTTCCTAAGTAAATCGTGAATTTAGTTTAAAATTTAACGGTCGTTTCGAGGGCGGTCAAAGCACGCGACCGAAACTTTGTAACGGTAAGAAGCGAAAGCTGAAGACGAAATTTCGATATCTATTACCATTTTCAAAGGATTTACGAAAGAAATTTACTCTCTGATGAAGAATTCATTCGAGGTCAAATTTGATTCTCTTCAGCCGGCCATTGCCACGATAACTTGAGAAATATAAATAGCATGGAAAAGTTAGTCAAAAGTTAGCCTAACGGTCGTCGAGTACTAATTTTGTCTTCAACCGATCGAATTGAAACTTGGTAATTAGTTGTAGAATACCACTATAAAGACGTATATGAAATTTTGTAATGATCGTGTGACTAGACAATTGAAAAAAAAATATTAAAAAATATTATTTATCTCACGATAACTTGAGAACGAAAAGAGATAGCGACTTACAATTTTTAGGGTAGATTGCGTATCGGAATGCGACATTGACTTTGTTAATAGACAATCCGCCGTATTCACAAAGCATTGTTAAGAGTTTCAATCTCCGTTAAGTCCTAACTGAGGTCCTCAGTTAAGGATAAATTTTAATCGCAACCTCAGATAACGTATTTAACGGTGGTGAAACAGGCCTGTTTTACCACCTTTATTCCTTATTGTCCTTAATTATCCCCAATTTATCCTTAACTGAGGACCTCAGTTAGGACTTAACGGAGATTGAATGCTTTGTGAATACGGCGGATAATCAGATAAACCGGTTTATGAGTTATATTTATCTAAAATTGTGTTCTTATTTCTTATATTACTCAAAATATACTGAACCGATCCTAATACAACAAGGTGATTGTCGAAGAATGCTGACTCGCAATTTCCTGCGAAATTCCGTATAGATCGTATCACTAGAAAATAAACAAGCACTGACGTGAAGTCAGAAGCTTTTGCGCGTATGTTCTATTGTCCATTCTTCTGTATTGGACACCCTTAATCGAATTTACCATGGTTAATTATGTTGTCCATTCTCCTGTATTGGACACTTAATTCGAATTTACCATGGTAAATTCGAATTAAGTGTCCAATACAGGAGAATGGACAACTTAATTAACCATGGTAAATTCGATTAAGGGTGTCCAATACAGAAGAATGGACAATAGAACATACGCGCAAAAGCTTCTGACTTCACGTCAGTGCTTGAACCAATTTTTTTTTTATTTATAATATCATTTAAATTAATATTGTAGGACGTTACTTCAAAATTTCTAAGCTATACTGACTTACAGCTAAAATATTATAAAGAAAAGAAGCAATTGGATAGTCTAACTATCATTTTAATAAAATGATGCATTTTTATTGTTCAAATAAAGATATTTTGTTAACTTACAAGAATTTCTTCATTCAATGGTATTTCAAAGATCAAATTACAGTTTTAAATATAAAATAAGTGTCCAATACAGGAGAATGGATAACATAATTTACCATGGTAAATTCGATTAAGGATGTCTAATACAGAAGAATGGAAAATAGAACATACGCGCAAAAGCTATCTATCATTTTCTTCAAGTTTCACGCCCCAAAAAGGCCTAAATCGTCAGTTTCGCTTTCGAAAATTTCCGACCCCATCTCTCGAATTAATTCTGACGTTTCTCGGATTGACTTTTTGAATGGAAAATCGTCGGACTCAAAACCTCCGAAACTTGTATCGAATTAGTATATTTAGGCTCAACCTAGAAGAACGAAATTTGGGAAAAACACAAATCGATTCGTCTTCTTCGACTCGACGGCAAAAGTCCGGGTCGAGCGATCGTTTCTTCGGAGCCTTACGCTACACCAAATCGGTACTACTGAACTCGCACAAGAATGCTCGAATCTCCAACAATATTTAACCGATCATATTAAAACTTGAAACTTGGCAGTAGAGTTAGGTTATGAAGGCTCTTGCAAAATTTCATGAATTTCAAACGAATAGTTACTGATATATAGAATTTTTTTTTTTTATTTTTAATGATTTATTAAAAATTTTCTACAAATGCTATCCTCACCAAATTTTGCAAACATTTTCGCGTTGCCATTCTACAACTAATAACAATGTTTGAATTCCATCGGTTCAGTATTTTTCGAGTTAATGAGGAACAAAAAACCACCAAATTTCAGAAAATTTCAGATTGCTATAACTCTATAACCGTTTGGTCGATTATGCTCATAAACAAACTGAAATGTCGCGTTCTGGTGCACATCTTAACCTGAAAATTTCAAGCCGCTATCTCATTCCGTTCGCAAGTTATCGTGACAACAAAAATATTTTTTAATAATTTTTTTAAAATTTTCTAGCCATACGATTCGCACAAAATTTCACAAACGTACTTAGGGTCATATTCTACAACTACCCACCAAGTTTCAATTTGATCGGATTCATATTGGTTGAAAACAAAATTATTACTCGGAAACCACTGGGCCGATTATGCCCATTAACGAACTTGTCCGTCGTATTGGGATGCGCCACCTACCCTGAAAATTTCAAGTCGCTAGCTCTTTTCGTTCTCAAGTTATCGTGGCAACAGCCGGCCGGACGGCCGGCCGGACAGAATCAAATTTGACCTCGAATTCTTCATTGGGGAGTCGAACTTAATCGTTTGAGACCATTTTTTTCAAAAAATTCGAAAGTTACAGACATTTGGGCAAAACTATAACGCGATGTTCCCCAGAACATACGCGCAAAAAAAAAGAAATCATTGAAAGTCATTGAAAAAAATTCTATATATCAAAAACTATTCGTTCGACATCGCGGAAATTTTGCTCGGACCTTCAAAATCCAACTTCATAGGCAAGTTCCAAATTTGAACACGATCGTATCTATATTGTTAGAGATCCGAGCCGTCTTAGGTGAGTTTAGTAGCAGGATGGGTGACCACAGGGCCGTAGCTAAGAGCTTTTCCGAGGGGGGGAGGAACGCCTTTTGGCGCCCCTAATTTGAAAAAATGTACAGAAATCGAAAAACACACAAATGTGGATAAATTATAAATTAATATCACTATGAATGAAAATTATTTTATAAAGAAGCCCACGTTCTGAATTTGTGTTTTTGAGTGAAAAAATTGTTTGAATCTCCCAAAAGATCCAGGACCAAAAAATAATTGTATTTGACAAGAATAAATATATATATATATATCAAGCTTTCAATGTTTCAACAATTCTTTGAAAATATATCTGCTATTTGGAATATTGAATGAGTTTTTTCTAATTCCTGAATTAAAGCAATATTTTCGTACTCATCACCCTGAAAATTTTTGTAGTATGTACATATATAGAAAATTAAACCTTCGATGCCACTCAATCGAAAAGTTTACCGAAATATCAATAAAAAAAAATGTTATGTTTTATAGGCACTGAAAATCAACCTGTCAGTTACTTCCCTTAAAAACTATGTTTCAAAAACGGCCAAAACTTACCCTTTTCGCTCTATTCGAAAATACAGTCCTCTTTTTTGCGCGCATTTTCTGGGTATGTTACCCAGAACATTATCATGTTACCCAGCACGTTATCATTTTGCCCAAATGTTTGTAATTTTCGAATTTTTTGCCTAATGAAGAATTCGAGGTCAAATTTGATTCTGTCCGAGCGGCCGGCCTTTGCCACGATAACTTGAGAACGGATAGAGATAGCGTCTTGAAATTTTCAGGGTAGGTTGTGCATCTTAATGCGAGTTTGTTTATAGGTATAATGGGCCAAACGGTTTTTGAGTTATACCCATCTGAAATTTGGTTGTTATTTCCTCAATAACTCGAAAAATATAAAAGCGATCCAATCAAAGGTCGTTATTTTGAAATGCGAAATTTCGTGAGGATCGTATCACTAGAAATTTTTTTTAAAATCATTGAAAATAATTGAAAAAAATGTCCTAAACTATTCTTTCGATAACGCTGAAACTTTGCAAGAGCCTTCAGAACTGAACTCTACTGCCAAGTGCCAAGTTTGAACACGATCGGATGTGTGAGTTCAGTAGCTGAATGGGGGGGACCGTTGCCTCAATAACTTTCGAACAAAAGTGGATGAGAACTTGCAATTTTCGGGGTAGGTTGTGCATGGTAGAGTTAAGTTTGTTTTTGGGCATAATCGGCCCAACGGTTTCGGAGTTATACTACCTGGAATATTAATTCCTCGATAACCTAAAAAAATATAGACCTGATCGAATTTAAGCTTGGACTAGTTGTAGAATATCGACATAAAGACGTGTGTAAAATTAAGTGAAAACCGTACCCGTATAAATAAAAAAAAACAGGTTCTTAATAGGTAAATTCGATTAAGGAGAATTGACAATAGAACATGCGCACAAAAGCTCCTGACTTCGCGTCAGTGCTTGAACAACTCGCCGTTAGCCATGTATTAATGACATTTGCGCCTTTTTCCGTTTCAATTTTCCTTTTCTGGGCTCTCCTGAATTCCGCTCCAGACGGTTTGATCTGTTTTTGGCAAGGATCCATATCCGTATTCGGTTTTCGATTTCAAATTTCAATCAATATTCAGATTCACTAATTCACTATTCACGAATAATTTATATAAGAAGAAGTAGGTTATGTTTCTTTCTATTGAAATATTTTGATGTATAGCCGGGGAAGGCCGAGAATTCCCCACTCCTGCCACCTAGTCTCTAGCAGCAACAAAGCTTTCTACAATGCTGTCGGTCTAGTACAAATAAATCGACTAGATGGCAGGGTAGACAATCATTCGATACAGTCACTGTACTGTATAATAATAATCATCTTATGCATATCAAAAAAATTTGTTTTCATTATGTAATTTTGCTATAGTTTTCCAACTACCCGCGGTCAATTTGGCGCCCTTTGAGATATGATCCGGGGGGAGAGGCTCCCCCCCGGTAGCGACGGTCCTGGGTGACCATTTGACAACATAACTTTCGAACCGAAAGGGATAGCGACTTGCATTTTTCAGGATAGGTTGCTCATCCGAATGGGACCTTCAATTTCGTTGTTGGGCATAATCAGCCCAACAGTTTCGGAGTGTTAACCATCTGAAATATTATTTTGTCGATAACACAAAAAGTACAGATCCGATCGAATTGAAACTAGGTAGCTAGTAGTAGAAGACCGACATAAAGACGATTTTGTGAGGATCGTATCACACGAAAAATTTAAACAAATTATGTATCTCACGATAACTTGAGAACGGAAAGAGATAGCGACTTGCAATTTATAGAGGGTAGTCTACGCATCCGAATGCGACATTTGAGTTCGTTAAAAGGCATAATGGGCCAAATGGTTTTTGAGATATAGTTATCTGAAAGGAGTTGAGGTTGAAATCAATGATATTACAATTGTCTTTGAGAATATAAATCATAAATAGACGAATACATATACCAAAACGCCTTTAAATTATCAAGAGATGACAGTTTCGATTTAAATGATTGATGGAAATTCTCAGAAAACTAAGTAAGATAGCCGGCGCTGATGATATATATGTGGGTGACCGTTGCCACAATAACTTTCGAACGGAAAGAGATAGAGCATTTTCAGGATAGGTTGCGCATCTGAATGGGCCAGTTAAATTATTAGATATTTAACGAATTTCAATTCCGATAGAATAGTGATATATTATGTCCCTATTGGTCTAAGGCGGGGTGGTTCAGCCAGAGAATCACCAATCATGGCACTACCCTGTGAGATCGACGGCAAGCCAAGTGCGGGGGGGTGAAAACGGACTAGGTACCTAGAGTACGAAGTACGAGCAATCAAGGGGGAGAGTATGTTCTGAGCAGGGAAAGACGGTAGACGTAGAAGACGGTTCGGGAGTACGAACTTTTATCCCTGTGCAAAATTTTGAGATTTGGACAAAATGATATCGGCCAGGTTTCGAACACGCGAAAATTAAGAATTCATTCCATTTGGAAAAACAATTTCCATACACAAAGTATGTAGCATTAGTAATTGAGTTATTATTATTTTTTTTTTTGGAATGCCATTCGGTTTGGTACAAATGTGCTGTTTTTCATCTAAGCGGAGGAAGAACTGAACAAACTGGAGAAGACATCGACCTAGAAGGGGGAATAAGGATTCGACACCTCGAAGAGGAAGAAACATTCAAATTCCTTGGGATGAAACAACGAGGTGCACTGGAGACCACCCAAATCAAGGATGCCTGAACAGATAGCTGCATGAAGAAGATCCGGGATATATGGAAATCACAGCTATCCTGGAAGAATAAAGTATGCTACGAACAGCTTGGCACTTCCGATAATCACCTACTCATTCGGGATAGTTAACTGGACAGTGAATGAAATTCTCGATATAGACCGAACCAATCGTAAAGTCAAGAACATGAATCGTAACCTGCATCCTAGCTGCTTGATTCAAAGGATATACCTTCCACGAACGCAGGGAGGCAGAGGTCTGCAAAGTTTGGAATACCAACACCATCAAGAAACGTTGGAAATGGCAATAAGGATATTGAGAAGCGAAGACCCTAATCATGAAATAAGGAACCAAGGAGCTTTCCTATTTAGGACTGGTCAGAGAGCTTTGGAGAAGCTCAGTATAACTGTCTGTTGGCGTGATATGTGTTCCTGCTAGCTCATGATCAATGGATATGCCATTAATCATGAGCTAGCAGGAACACATATCACGCCAACAGACCAAATAAGAGATGGCAGACAGATAAAACAGGCACAACTGAAGACACTACTCGAAGATAACATGAGTAAACACCTGCACTCTATATTTTTTAGGAGTTTGAAAGATCAGGACCTGTCGGAAGAATTATCCTTCGCCTTTTTGAAGTCCGCTGGGCTCAAGCCGGAAACGGAGGGATTTGTTATGGCTTGTCGAGATCGCGTGATAAATACAAGATGGTATAAGAAGAACATCGCATGGACAGCCAGCTGGAAACTGTTATGCACATTCTGTCTGCTTGCAGAGTCCATGATCCAACAGGATATGTGGAAAAACACAATGCAGCACTTCGAATTCTCTAATTCCATCTGAGAGATGTTTATGGTATAGACAGCGAACCAGTGCTACCATATGTGCCTCTGGAGATTGAAGCAGTTGTTGAAAATTACAGAACTCGCATCTACTGGAACTATGCGATTCCAACAACTCAGCAGATCCACGCCATAAAGCCAGATATACTCTTGCTTGACAAAGAACTGAAGGAATTGTGTGTCGTCGAATTTTCCTTCCCCGCAGATGTGGTGATGAAAGAAGAACAGAAGAGGGAAAAATACAAGGATTTAATGTTCGAATTGGAGATCCTGTATCCGGGGCATAAGGTTAGAATGGTCGAACTAATGATAGGATGCCTAGGCGGAATGAGGGCGAACTACGTGACCTAATTTAAGATTATTCCGCCCTGCAAATCTCTGGCTGAGGATTATGCGCATAGAATGCAGAAGGCGGTGTTGCTCGGATCACTTCGAGTCTTCAGGTCCCATCAACTGTGAAGGCCACTTGCAGCTCATCTCTTTTTTAAGGGACGCTGTAAGGGCAGGACGAAGAACTACTCCAAGGAACGAGCGAGAGGTTTTTTAGTGAGTAACCAATCAACGTCTGGAGTCTCACACTCCTGAGAGAAGCGGATCCTCCCAGGGCGGGCCTATGAAAGGTTTTTCCTCTCGAGCAGATAAAAAAAATTAGTTATTATTATTATTATTCAAACGGGTCCGTGTGGCTTGGTTCAGCCCTTCAGATTGGCGATCGATTCTATCTTTTGTTCTATTACCCTACTTATTCAATCCTAAGGACATTGTCGATGGTGTTAACATACTCGATGACCTACTTGGAAGCCTTACAGCTTACTATCTGGATTTTTTATGACAATTTGGATTTTTTTGAGGATTTCGAGATAATCGTTCAAAATTTTTTTCTCGGTATCGGTAGCAGATACGATGAAACTAGAAGAGACCATAAAGTTTAGTAGCAAAGCTTCTTTTTACATTTTTTCAAATTAACAGTGGCCCACCAAAAAAAAGTTCTGGAGGACAACAGGGAACAATGCCCCAGAAAATTTCACCCTGCAAATTTAATATCGAAATTGGCTTGTCACATGGTGTGACCTATCAATTGTAATATTTTATTATTATTATTATTATTTATATTAGATAAGAGCCAAGATATTAAATCTATAGGACTCAAGAAATAAACTTATAGAAATACAGAAACATTGAAACATCTCATGAACTTAAACCTACTGAAGTGAAGTAAATCGGTCCAGATTGTTCTTAAAAGAATTGACGCTTCCACTATTCACCACCACAGATGGAAAACGCGATTGCTAAGGAAATTTTCCCTTGTCGCGCTATGAAAATCTCCTCGGTACAACTTAAACTCGTGCCCGCGAAGTCGTTGATCAGTGTTAAGATCATATATATCAGAGAGATTAACCCCAAACAATCCTCCCAGCGCTCTATATGTTATTATTAGGTAATTATGCCAAATTTCAGTTGAATATCTTGTGAAGGGTAGATACTATAAGAGAAAAACTTGAAAAAAATTAAAACTTAAACACCCTGTATCTCGAAAGCGATACGTTTGGGGTCCCATGTTTATGAGACTTTTTGGCGCTCTTGTTCCTCGGAACAGAGTGCTTATCAATTTGCCCAAATGTCTGTAATTTTCGAATTTTTGGCCGAAAATGGTCTCAAACGATTTGGTTCGACTCACTGATCAAGAATCCGAGGTCGAAATCGATTCTGTCCAGCCGGCCGGCCGTAGGCACGATAACTCTCGAACGAAAGGAGTTAGAGGATTGAAATTTGCAAGGTGGGTTTGGAGCGTAAATATCTCGAACGAATTCGTTAATGGGCGAAATCCATCAAGCGGTTTCGGAGTTATGGCCGTTTTTAGTAAAAACATTTTTTATGGATATTTCCGAAACCGATCACTCGATATATCTGAAATTTAGCATCAAATTGTAGAATCATGACCTTTATACGCATGTGAAGTTTTGTATTGATCATCAGGTTACCGCAAAGTGTAAAAAAAAATTTTTGAAAATTTTAAAAACTTTCGAACGGAATGAGTTAGGCAGTTGAAATTTGCAGAGTAGGTTAGCGAGATGAACATCTCGGTTAAGTTCGGTATTGGGCCAAATAGGCCAGATGGTTTTGGAGTAACGAAAAAAAAAAATTTTTTATAACAAATTTCAAATTCAATTTTTATTTAAGATGCAGTTTTACTATAAAATTCCATTGATATCATTTTCAACTCCAACAAGCTAATACTTATTTCGGAGATATGATTTATCGCAATTTCAATAACGAATCGTACTTCTTTGTTTTCACAGAATGCTATAATTATTCTATGCTTTATTATATGATCTGTGTTCATACTCGTACATGTCATCCTGTTTTATAAGAGAGAGTCAAATTCATTTCAGCTATTTTAATTTGATTTATTCCATGGTGCAGTTCTCATTCTCAGATTGCTCATTTAATCTCGATAAATAAACTATTATTTGAATTGAATTTCCTTTATGATGCAGTTCCATCATAAGAATACATTGATATAATTCCCAACTCTGAAAAACCAATATTTTCGGAGATATAATTTGTCTGTTTGAACAAGAGCGCCAGAAAGCTCCTGTCCATAGGGCTTCAACCAATTTTTTCTTAAAATTACTCAAGGATCTCCTCTTTTCCTTTGTACCTCCAATTAAGGAACACCCTGCATGTTCGGCTGTTTCTTTTCCGATACAAAGAGGCTGTATGTTGTGGTATTTGTACTGGCAATGCCCTGTCAGTAGTCCCACAATTACCCGGTGCTCAGATCGCGGCAACTGCAGGAGCCCTGGAGTATTTCTCCAAAGAGCTGTTCTGTTATTTAGCTCCCATTGTTGTCCTGTATTGATCTTTTTCAAGCACACAATTCTGATCCAGCAGGTGTTACCCTGGTGGCCCATTTCGCATCGGCCATGTAATTTCCTTCAATACAACAATACCGTGGTATTCATAGAAGAGTCACCTCACCTTATTGCACCTAGCCAGTTGTTTTATTCTATTTCGGCATTCCCAGAACAGTAATAGGAAACCCTGGATGGGTTATTTCAGGGGTTCATTATGAAGTAGATGTGCACCCCCTTGAGGTTTTTTTTCAGACACTTTTGAGCACAACTCGTAATTGAGTTGATTTTAGAACGGAAAACAGGTGTTGCCTGCGAAGTGCATTCGCCATTTTGTATCAAACGAATTATAGTGGTTCATTGTTTAGGTTGGAACAAATTTAAAGAGTCTGATTTTGCACACCTTTAATTAGAGTTAGTTAAGGCAGTAAAATTAGCGCAGAACTTGAAAACTCATTAAATTTTGATTCAGAAGTGTATCTCTGTCCACAAAAGGTGTCGAATTTTGAAAAAAACTTGACGATATTTATAGACTCTGTAAAATATAATGGTTTATTTTTTGGACAAGGTCCAAATCCGAGCGGTGGTTGGAAAGTTATTCATTGTCAATGCATAAACTGCAAGAAATCTTAAAAAGTTGAATATCTTCGGAAGGAATAAAGACATATGGACAATTGAAAAAACCAAATACCTACTCAAAAGACATCAGGCTACATCATTGAACATTTTTCATATGCGTGTGCCATCTGGCATTACCCACGGAAGACGGTAAATATTTATGAAGACGAAAAGACACTATTTATACGTCCTGTACAGTATGCAGACCTTATTGTCTTGTCAAAATTTAATGAATTATCTAAGGATATTTGATAGAAGTTGGAGAATTTAATTACTATTATGATTATACAATGAGGTGAACTGTGGCTGAATGCCAATTATTTAAAAAGACACACGGTGAAACATTCATTGATTATAACCATCAACAAACATTCCGCGAGAGCCGACCTAGGTCACCTCCTCGCTCAGTGTTCCCCCAAAGAGGAAAGCGTCATTCAAGGGCAGACACGAAATGCGGTTTCATGGTTGTTACCAATCATCATCGTGACTTAGCCACACTGAATGAACAAGCGAAGGAGTTCTAGGAAACTTAATCTATCCGTTGCGAACTGGTAGGGAGTAAATCTCACCAGCGGCACCTATGGAAATCCTTACGAACTCCGACCCTCTGCGATGAAAAAACCTTGAGCGATGTTCAGCGACGTTCATTATTTTGCCGTAAGAGGGGTCAGGGACTGCGAGGCCGTCAACCTATATAAGATCTTTTAGTTATTGACAATTAGCCATAGTTCATCTCATTGTATGTTCACTGGTTTAGTGGTTTATGGATTATCTAACCACACTAAACCGGGCATTTTATGTCCGTACAGGTATTATATATGGTTGACGGCCTTGCAGGCCCTGAACCTCTTACGGCAAAAGAATGAACGTCGCTGAACATTAAATTCTGAAATTAACTAATCTGAAGTTAATTTCAGAATTTAATATATTTTATTTAATGATTTTTTAAGAATGTTTTCGGAGAATTGGCGTGACCAAAAAGTAAAAATCATTAAATAATATTTAAAAAATCCGAGTGCACTAGGTAAATAATTTATCGATCGATTATTTCAGTTAATTCCAGAATTTATTATATTTTATTTGATGAATTAATTAATTCAGTTAAATCAAGAATTTATTACATTTTAATTCATGAATTTTTAAGAATGTTTACGGAGAATTGGCGTGCGCAGAAAGTAAATATCTTTAAATGTTATTTAAAGACCGAGTGTGCCCAGAAAGCTATTTACTATTTTATATCCGGCTAAACAGGTAACTTCCTATCAAACAATTTTGAATATTTTCCTCTTTTTGAAAAATCCGGTTGCGTTAATTAATCAATCATTATTTTATTTCAATTAATTTCAGAATTTATTATATTTTATTTCAAGAATTTTTAAGAACTTTCACAGATAATTCAAAACCACGTCCAAGACATTTCAAGATTATTAATTCCCATAATTATTCAGCAGTACTTCAAAATGATTTCGTGCCAACTTTGGCAAATTTATATCCTGATCCAGCTGAAACTCTAAATTTCCAGCGAATACGATTTGGCTCCAGAAAGATGGAGCACCGCAACACCACCAAAAGGATGGATAGAGAGACTGGGATCTATAGAATGGCCAGCAAGATCACCTGATCTTACACCATTAGACTTCTTTTTATGGGGATATTGTGTACAAAACTAAACCACGTGATTTAGCTGACTTAAGAGGACGAATAGCGCTAGCGATTAGGTCGGTTGCGCCTGATATGATAAATAAAGTTAGAAGTCAATTTTATTTAATATTAGGATGTTGTCAAGGTGCGCTAAAGCTCCTGTCCACAGTGCTTTCCCACATTTTTGTTTTTGCGCGTATGTTCTGGGGAACATCGCGTTATAGTTTTGCCCAAATGTCTGTAACTTTCGAATTTTTTGACGAAAATGATCTCAAACGATTTAGTTCGACTCCCCAATGAAGAATTCGAGGTCAAATTTGATTCTGTCCGTCCGGCCGTCCGGCCGTCCGGCCCTCCGGCCAGCCGTTGCCACGATAACTTGAGAAACAAAAGAGCTAGCGACTTGAAATTTTCAGGGTGGGTGGCGCATCCCAATACGACGGACAAGTTCGTAAATGGGCATAATCGGCCCAGTGGTTTCCGAGTAATAATTTTGTTTTCAACCAATATAAATCCGATCGAATTGAAACTTGGTGAGTAGTTGTAGAATATGAACCTAAGCACGTTCGTGAAATTTTATGCGAATCGTATGGCTAGAAATTTAAAAAAAAATTATTGAAAAATATTTTTGTTGTCACGATAACTTGAGAACGGAAAGAGATAGCGGATTGAAGTTTTCAGGTTAGGATGTGCACCAGAACGCGACATTTCAGTTTGTTTATGAGCATAATCGGCCAAACGGTTTTAGAGTTATAGCCATCTGAAATTTTCTGAAATTTGGTGGTTTTTTGTTCCTCATTAACTCGAAAAATACTGAATCGATTAGATTCAAACATGGTTATTAGTTGTAGAATGCCAACGCAGAAATGTTTGCAAAATTTGGTGAGGATAACATTTGTAGAAAATTTTTTATAAATCATTGAAAAAAAAAAAAAATTCTATATATCAGTAACTATTCGTTTGAAATTGCTGAAATTTTGCAAGAGCCTTCATAACCTAACTCTACTGCCAAGTTTCTAGTTTTAATACGATCGGTTAAATATTGTTGGAGATTCGAGCATTCTTGTGTGAGTTCAGTAGATGGGTGACCGTTGCCTCGATAACTTTCGAACGAAAGCAGATATGGACTTACAGTTTTCAGGGTAGGTTGCGTATCCGAAAGGGACAGTTGAGTTCATTTTGGGCATAATCGGTCTAACGGTTTCCGAGTTATACCCACCTGGAATATTATTTCCTTGATAACTAAAAAAATAAATATTCGATCGAATTGAAGCTTGGTAACTAGTAGTAGTAAATCAACATAAAGACGTTTTTAAAATTTTGTAGGAACCATACCCCTAGAAAATTTGAAAAAAATTACGAAAAAAAAATTTTAAGAGCCGTACTATTAGAAAATTTAAAAAAATCACGAAAAAAAAATTGGTTCAAGCACTGACGTGAAGTCAGAAGCTTTTGCGCGTATGTTCTATTGTCCATTCTTCTGTATTGGACACCCTTAATCGAATTTACCATGGTAAATTCGTGTCCAATACAGAAGAATGGACAATAGAACATACGCGCAAAAGCTTCTGACTTCACGTCAGTGCTTGAACCAATTTTTTATATTATGGACAATTACATATTGAGTGTATTGCTGCGAATTTCGGTAATCGGATGATTTTATTTTTTTTATGTTCATTTCTCCAATAAACTTGAAAACAGTACCTAACATTTTTGGACACATAATGAAGAGAACTTTCAAACGATAAATCACAAACCCATAATTCCCATTTCAAAAATTAGGGGATGTAAATGTCACTCAAAAGGGGTTGAAGATAGGGATCACCTTTTCACGTTGAAGAATGTCAATTTATGATTTAAATTTGAAGTGTTTCTGTATAAATATATAAAGAAACCGAAATAATGAAATTATTCCATTTGGCTTTACCACACTTTATAAACTATCATTAAGATGATATATCAAAAAAATCTGGGAACTGTATTGATATTCATATAATGTACAGGGTGGGCCAAATTGGACACTTTTGAAGCGAAAGTCCTATTTCGGTGTCTGACGACCAATTTTCATGAGAAACTCATAGGTTTAAAACTGCATGTCGTTATCTATCACGGTTACATAGTTACAGGATTTTTTTGAAAATGTGCATTTTCGAAATATCGCTCCAACTTTTCTTCTGTTGAAAATTTTCCATTTCTGTAAAAACATTATCATAGCTACTTTTTACGTATAATTCCATGAGGTTAATTGAATTTTCTGGAAACTGATATTTTAACTGATCTCAGCATTAAAATATTTTTTTCAAATGGGACACCCCATATATTTTTGCATATTTCGATAGGGCTTGAAGTTAAAATTTCAAAAATATAGCATACTTGATATTTTCAATAATTTTCGAATTTCAATGCAGATTCGACAGTTGAACAGAAGCTACGAAATAAATAGAATTTTTACTATTTGAAAAATTGGTTTAAGCACTGACGTGAAGTCAGAAGCTTTTGCGCGTATGTTCTATTGTCCATTCTTCTGTATTGGACACCCTTAATCGAATTTACCATGGTAAATTATGTTGTCCATTCTGTATTGGACACTCTTAATTCGAATTTACCATGGTAAATTCGAATTAAGTGTGGAAGAATAGACAACATAATTTACCATGGTAAATTCGATTAAGGGTGTCCAATACAGAAGAATGAACAATAGAACATACGCGCAAAAGCTTCTGACTTCACGTCAGTGCTTGAACCAATATTTTTTAGTTATCAAGGAAATAATATTCCAGGTGGAAATAACTCGGAAACCAATTATGCCCAAAATCAAACTCAACTCTCCCTTTCGGATACGCAACCTACCCTGAAAATTGCAAGTCCCTATCTCCTTTCGTTCGAAAGTTATCGAGGCAACGGTCAACGCTCACACAAGAATGCTCGAATCTCCAACAATATTTAACCGATCGTATTAAAACTTGAAACTTGGCAGTAGAGTTAGGTTAAGAAGGCTCTTGCAAAATTTCAGCAATTTCAAACTATTGGTTACTGATATATAGAATTTTTTTTTATTTTCAATGATTTATTAAAAATTTTCTACAAATGCTATCCTCACCAAATTTTGCGAACATTTCCGCGTTGGCATTCTACAACTAATGACCATGTTTGAATTGAATCGGTTCAGTATTTTTCGAGTTAATGAGGTACCAAAAACCACCAAATTTCAGAACATTTCAGATGGCTATAACTCTAAAACCGTTTGGCCGATTATGCTCATAATCAAACTGAAATGTCGCGTTCTAATGCACATCCTAACCTGAAAACTTGAAGCCGCTATCTCTTTCCGTTATCAAGTTATCGTGACAACAAAAATATTTTTCAATAATTTTTTAATAATTTTCTAGCCATACAATTCGCACAAAATTTCACAAACGTGGTTAGGTTTATATTCTACAACTACTCACCAAGTTTCAATTCGATCAGATTCATATTGGTTGAAAACAAAATTATTACTCGGAAACCACTGGGCCGATTATGCCCATTAACGAACTTGTCCGTCGTATTGGGTTGCGCCACCCACCCTGAAAATTTCAATTCGCTAGCTCTTTTCGTTCTCAAATTATCGTGGCAACGGACGGCCGGACGGCCGGCCGGACAGAATCAAATTTGACATCGAATTCTTCATTGGGGAGTCGAACTTAATCGTTTGAGACCATTTTCGTCAAAAAATTCGAAAGTTACAGACATTTGGGCAAAATGATAACGCGATGTTCCCCAGAACATACGCGCAAAAATGTTTGACTATAATCTGCATTATTTAATTAATCATGGCATCCTCCAAAGCCTACTTATCTAAAGGTTGAAATTTGATTTCTTCTGAAAAATATAAATTGTTATATATTTTTGAAATGGATATTTCAAGTTCTATCGAAATATGCAAGAATATACGAGGTGTCTCATTTGAAAAAAAAATTTTCATGCCGAGATCAGATAAAATATCAGTTTCCAGAAAATTTAATCAACCTCATTGAACAGAAGAAAAGTTACAGTAATATTTGTAAAATGCAAATTTTCGGAAAACATTTACTTTGTAATAACTATGTAACGGTGATAGATAACGACATGCGGTTTTAACCTATGTGTTTCTCATGAGAATTGGCCATCGACATCAGTTTTCGTCTATCTATTTTTTGCATACTGGCTTGTCACTTGTTTTATTGTTCATGAGTGGAATTAAATTTATCAACGATTTATTGAACATATCTATTAATGAGAATATCGTTTGAGGGTATGCAAAGTTTCTCTTAGCCAGCAAACAAATATCCAGAAATTTTACACTTTGGTGATACTGAAATATTTTGGGTCGCATGCTAATACCCTGTTATAATCACTTCATGCAGTATTGAGTTCTTTTATCATTAATCAGAAGAACGTTCTCAATAAACATAAATATTAATAACGAATTACATTTTTTTGCCTATTTACTCTTTCACCTGCTTCAACTATATGAACATAATATATTTTCGTAACAACCTATGGAGAAAAGTGATTAAGCATCCTAATAATTAATTTTTAATGGCAATCTGTCGGAGCGTGAGACTGAGACGATCTCCCGTCTAAATTCGTTAGTAATTGAAATGGTGAATTAATGAATTAATTGTGTTGGCGTTCGGAATATTAATCAGATAGGTACCATAGGCACATCCAGCTCCAAGGTGAGGGGGGGGGGTAGCATATCTTGATTTTTTCAAATAGCACACCCCTATTTCCTTTGAAAGGATCGATCTAAAATATAATTTGAACCATTTTTGAGCGCATGTTCTAGAGAACAGTGCTATCTGACGACATGGAATTTTCAGGATACGTAGCTCATCTGAATGCGACGGTTGAGTTCGTTAATGGGCATGATCAGCCTGACAGTTTCGGAGTTATACCGATCTGAAAATTTGTTGTCACTTCCCAATAACTTAGAAAATGAAAATCCGTACGAATTGAAACTTGGTAATTAGTTGTAAGATGCCGACGCGCAAATTTTTGCGAATTGTTGTAGTTGGCCATGAAGCTCCGTTGCCACTGTTAAAAGTAATGTATAAATCTTTTTTTTTCTTACCATGATTTTTATAAGAGTTCCCAATTTTTACATGTCAAAATGGTAAATGATCGTTTTCGTTCTTCAAACGATCATGTGTTTCAATTACTTATTGTCACATTGAGAACTTTAATAACCCGAATTAATCTGGTAATTTCAGAGGAGACTATGTTTTGTTGGAAACGATTAATGTTAGCCATTTCGAACATTGGAGAAAAAATTGGTTCAAGCCCTGTGGACAGGAGCTTTCTGGCGCTCTAGTTCAAACAGACAAATTATATCTCCGAAAGTATTGGTTTCTCAGAGTTGAGAATTATATCAATGTATTCTTATGATAGAACTGCATCATAAAGGAAATTCAATTCAAATAATAGTTCATTTATCAAGATTAAATGAGCAATCTGAGAATGAGAACTGCACCATGGAAGAAATCAAATTAAAATAGCTGAAATGAAGTTGACTCTCTCTTATAGAACAGGATGACATGTACGAGTATGAACACAGAGCATGTAATAAAGCTTAGATAGAATAATTATAGCATTCTGTGAAAACATAGAAGTACGATTCATTATTGAAATTTCGAGAAATCATATCTCCGAAATTATTAGCTTGTTGGAGTTGAAAATGATATCAATGAATTTTTATGGTGAAACTGCATCGTAAATAAAAATTGATTTTGAAATTTGTTTTTTGAAAAAAAAATTTTTTTTTTCGTTACTCCGAAACCATCTGTCCTATTTTGCCAATAACATAATTAAACGAGATATTCATCTCCCTAACCTACTCTGAAAATTTCAACTGCCTAGCTCATTCCGTTCGAGAGTTATAGTAGAAAAAAATTTTCAAAATTTTTTTTGACACTTTGCGGTAACTTGGTCAATACAAAACTTCACATGCGTATAAAGGTCATGATTCTACGATTTGATGCTAAATTTCAGATAGATCGAGTGATCTGTTTCGGAAATATTCATAAAAAATGTTTTTAATTAAAATCAGCCATAACTCCGAAACCGCTCGATGGATTTCGCCCATTAACGAACTCGTCTGTAATATTTACGCTCCAAACCCACCTTGCTAATTTCAATCCTCTAACTTGTTTCGTTCGAGAGTTATCGTGCCTACGGCCGGCCGGACATAATCGATTTCGACATCGGATTCTTGATCAGTGAGTCGAACCAAATCGTTTGAGACCATTTTCAGCCAAAAATCCGAAAATTACAGACATTTGGGCAAATTGATAAGCACTCTGTTCCGAGGAACTAGAGCGCCAAAAATGGTTCTATCGATATGTTTGAAATATTTCATAGTTACAAATAAATTGTTACAATTCTAATTGACCTACAACATTCAATACTTAGTCATGCAGTTCAAAGCGCAATTTTTTCGTCATGTGATGTATTTTTCTTATTTCTTCAGTCTGAATAGTTCCGATGATATCTATAATATTTCTGCCAGACTACTGCAGGTAGCAATTTCCTAATAAAAGGGCACATGGTGTAGGGGTAATTGTAATTATAATATGCTATAATTGGTCATTTTGCATTCAATCATACTTTGTTTGTTAGAACAGAAATACACTTAACATGTCTTCATACGTAGGTAAGATTACTTGTATGAACAGTGAACACATACAGATATAATTTGCATTCTGTGGAAACATAGTAGTACCATGCATTATTAAAATTTTGAAAAATCGTATTTCCGAAAGCATTTGCTTGTTAGAGTTGAAAAACTGCATCTTAAGAAATATTGAATTCGAAATTTGTAATGTAAAATAAATGTTTTTTTCGTTATTCTGAAACCATCCGGCCGATTTTGCCCAATAACAAACTTAACCGAGATGTTTATCTCCCAAACCTACTCTGAACATTTCAACTGTCTAGCTCATTCCGTTCGAGAGTTATCGTGTTAACGAACGGCCGGACAAAATCGATTTCGACCACGAATTCTTGATCAGTGAGTCGAACCAAATCGTTTAAGACCATTTTCAGTCAAAAATTGAAAATTACACACATTTGGGGAAATTGATAAATACTCTGTTCCGAGGAACAAGAGCGCCAATAAAAATAGTAATTCTCCCAACTTTTGAGGAACTGACGTCTGACGGGAAGGAAATCAGAACGACAGTATATCCGTTGCAATTTCTAAATAGCGCTATCCTCAGTTGTCTCAGGGTGTGCCGCATAGAGCTTTAAAAGGGTAAAAAATAGGTGGCGTCATTCTGCTGAAACCACATATCATAGAAGTTTGTTGGTGAAGGTTGCCGTCGATCCTCACCCTGTTGAATTAAGAATTTCCGAAATAGTAGGGCTCGACTTCCCCTCCTGTCCACATGGCACTTTAAACTATCATTTTGAGGATGAAACGGAAGTTCCTGAAAGGCATGTGGTTTTCATCTTCACAAATTCTAGAATTCTGCTTGTTACGCGGCGGTTAAAGTCGTTATTAATCATGATTTTCTTTTGATATGCATCGTCAGTTTTCAGTTGTTCCAATATCTGGTTGGTAAACTTTCTGCGCTGTCTATGGTATATGGAACAAATATCAAATATGGCTGACTCAATAATGGTATTGGCGCGAAATTTAAGTTTTTGCTGACACACATATAGTAGATATTTCATATTGCTGCAGCTTGAAATCAAGGGCAGTGATCTCTTTCTAATTCGATCAATAGACCACATTAGTTAGGTTAGATCCATCCAAATAAGTAAAACAATGTATTTTAGCAAGTCCTGATTACTTCGGAAGCTACGATGTATAAAATAAATAAAATTGATGCACTGTATTTGGAATATGGATAGGTATCTATGCTATGTTATTCGAGTTGAATGTTAATCTGAGAGCTGTATGAAGATTCACGTAGAGATTGTGTGAAATTTTTACAGCCTCTTCACTTTCGACTTCCACCAACAACCTGCTCAATTCTATGTTGAATTGTTAATGTGAGATTCTGCCAGTTAACAATTGCTTGTTTGTCTTATTTTCTGATAGGAAATAATAGGAATTATCTAGATTGTGTTTGGGAATGGATCTTTGAGTTTAGTAACCGGCTTTCAATTATTTCGTTCATAAACATTTGACGGTTTTGATTGATGGAATTAGGTGAAAAGAATTATAGAAGCAACTGACTTTATGTATTATTATTAAATTATTTGAATACTAACTTTGATAATTTTTGTGAGTCATAACACCTTTAAGTATCGTTTTTGCAATAAAAATGTATTTATTTGGTGATGACTTCATTTCAAAATTTTCAGATGTTTTACAAATTTAAAAAAATTAATATCTCGAGAATAATTAATCCAAATGGCGTTACATGTGTATTACTGAGTTCAGAATTGTATGTTCTATCCATGGAAACATGGGGCTTGAAATTTAAAAAAAAATCAATGATTTTGATACTCACTGTATATACATACCTACTATGCTCCGCATAAATCATCACATCCGTTATTATTATATCAATAGTTAAGTGGTCGAATTCATACTATCGGTTACTTTGATTATATAACTCATATTATAATGAACCAATAGAATTCCTGAATTTCCCTTAGTAACGTCGTATAGATAACTGAATATACCGCTTGACGACGGTATATAATCGTTTTGGTGATTCGCCTCCAGCCATATTGGAATAATTTCCATAGTGACGATAAATGTCAATGAAATGTCAGTGCATTTTTGAAGATGCATCGTTTTGGTTTGAGTTCAAGTGGTGAAATTGACCAAGAAATTGTTAATTTAACACCAGAAAATACCACGAAGACACATAATTATGTTTGGAAACAGTTCACGGTGTTTTGTGAACATCGAAATTACAAACTTCGTGCTGATATTTCAAATGATGAAGTAGCGAATATTTTGAAAGATTGGGCATTCAATATGAAACGTGCAGATGGAAAAGAATATAAAGAAAGTACAGTTAAAACCATTTGGAATATTTCTGCTAAACTCTTACAGAAAAAGTTTCATGAAGACTTCAACAGAGAAATAAATCCATTTAAAGATACAATTTTCGAAAATGCGAGAAAGGCCCGTACAGCCAAGAGAAAAAAAAAACAAAAAAATTACAAGCAATCCCCGACAGGAAAAAAGAGAGCTCAGCCGCTCTTAATAAGAATGAAATACTCAAAATTATTTCAAGTTTCGATGAAAATACACCAGATGGTTTGCAAAAAAAATGTTATCAAATTTGTGCTGTGGAATTGGCATGGCGTGGTAATGAAGCAGCCTGACTATTTCAAAAAGGAGTTCGACAATTACGGTCAAAATACGGGACGAATCGAATACAATGCGAAATGTTGGAATTGCCTTCTGCTACGAGTATTAGACGATATTTTCTCTATTTCAGGCAAGGTTTGTAAAATACTGTTGAAATTTGATGAAAAATTCGGATTATAAATACTAGTGACTTTTGTATTGTATTTTGGCAGTTGTTGTGACTTACGAAAGTTGACAGATCACGGAATTTGAATTTGAATCGTACGTAGGGCATGGAGATCAGATTTGAAACAGTTTCATAATAGCATGAATGATTCAAAATTAGCAAGAAGGAAATTTATAGTAGGTACCTTATTTTTAAATGAAAATAAAACTTTTTCTCCCAACAATTATTTCACTATATCCGGATTATATTATATCGACAAATTAAAAAACGAAAAATAAAACTAGAAACAATGCGTGAATGAGTTCATTATAGCACTGTTTTTAGTGCTATAATGAATTCGTTACGATATTGAAATAGAGAAATATTACATTTCCAGTAAAATCTAGTGATTGATTCTGAAAATTCCTCGAAATAAGATTTTATATGCTTCTCGCGATGCCCACAAAATTTAGCATAACAATTCATTTTCACGTCTATAACTCATTCAATTTATGTGGTAGTAAATATAAATCTACTATGTGAGTCACAGATTTGTCTTTATAATTATCAGCAGAAATAAGTTTTTCTCTGATATGTCAAGTTGAAAAAGCGTCAATCGCCACGAAGAGCTACAGTTTTAGAAAGAATATGAGAAATACAAGGGTAAGAAATGGGTGTGTTAATATTCATAGAAAAAATGTTTTTTTGGATTCACATTAAACTTGGTAAATGGTGATAATGGTAAAATGGAAAAAATATGAAATCCCAGAAAACATACGTGGTAAAATAACGGCCTTGATTGCCTTGTGTTACCAAAAAAAATGTGAATCTTTATCTACATCTTAGGTTTCACTTATTTTGGAAATTAAAGTTTGAGGTGTAGATTATATCACATTGCTAAGGCAAGTCGAATGAAAGCTAAATTGACATTCAGCTTGGAAAAATCAATTGATACAATCTAGGTATATTAATCTAGATACAATTTTATTGTACCTTAATCTTATCTCCCATAATTGAATGAAGAGAAGCCATCAAATTAATTTCAGAATATGGAATGCAGCAAGTGTCATTGTCCCCAAAAGCAACGAGAGAAATAAATTAGCAATTTCATGCTCCTATACCTTTGATGACAACCAAATCCACGATGCATCTCAGAAACAATTGAAACATTAGGCCATTGTTAGTTTTGAGCCATATAATTTTTCTGTTCTTACTTCAATTAAGGAGTTTCAGAAAACTACCACCATATGAGTTCCAATATAATGATGAATTATAAAAGCCAAAAGCAACGAGAAAACTTTTACTCCGTTAGGATAACTGTGACAGAATAAAATATACAAAAATTTCTCATAGTAACGAGAATTTTCGAAACTAGGTAGTATCTAGAAAATTTAATTTTCCATTATTAATCTCTGATTGTTACGAAATATATCATTCAATCAATAGGCAAATTATTTTTTCAAGTGAAGATTGGGTTTAAATCATGGTCCTGCGTAGAAAACAAGGGCACACACTCTTTCAAAAAGTCGATTGGCACCCCTGCCCAACTTTCTAGCACTAAACCCGAACTAATAACACGATCACACTAGGTCACTGTACCCTTACCTGAAAAAATTAATCCTAAACACCGGTGGCACCTAAAACTAAACTGAATTAACCAAAGTTTGTCTTTTATACAAATAGGTACGTTTTATTGATGCTACTTCATTCCTTCCCCAATTGCGTTTTCCCACTTTCCTCTGATGCCATCCGCGAAGATCCCACCAGACGAACGCATCTCTATACTTGTCGAATCATCGAAAAGCGGTGAACAAACATAGATCGTTCACAATGCCAGTGAATGTATTGTGACGATAATCATCTTTGCAGTTTATGCTGTGGGCTACGTTCAATAGTTAACTTTACCGAGATCGTGAGACTTGTTGAGCAATGTGCAATCTGTTCGAAGGGTTAGAGATATTGATCTTTGTGGATTTCGACAGACGATGATCTCTTTTTCCAGCAATGTTTGTTGTTTTGTGGGAATTCTTCCGGGGTATGAGTCGCAATTTGCAAATTTAATTCTGTGCACACGATTTGGATCTGTGTTGGGTTTTACATAGAAGACATTTCCGAATATTAGAGATACATGTCAGATTTAACACAGAACATTCCTTTGAGCGCGCTTGTATCAGGGCTAGGTATATCATGTTGTCCAAATGTAGGTCATTTTCGAATTTGGAGCCGAAAACGGCCACGAACGATAACTATTTACCTTAGATCGGTAGGGTAAGTTTGGGGCCTGAACACTACGGAGGCGATCGAGTTAAGTTTTTGTATTCAAGTGTATTGGTTTCCAGGTTTCATGCGAATTTGAAATGTTTCACCTCTTTAGTATGATAGTACGTTTTTTTTCTGTTCCGTTGAGGAGTAGGTATGTAATGAATATTCGAATCTATGTTAACAATCTGTACCTCCTTATTTCGAGTTTTAAAAATTAGTTCAAGCCCTGTGGACAGGAGCTTTCTGGCGCTCTTGTTCAAACAGACAAATTATATCTCCGAAAATATTGGTTTCTCAGAGTTGAGAATTATATCAATGCATTCTTATGATAGAACTGCATCATAAAGGAAATTCAACTCAAATAATAGTTTATTAATTAAGATTAAATGAGCAATCTGAGAATGAGAACTGCACCATGGAAAAAATCAAATTAAAATAGCTGAAATGAATTTGACTCTCTCTTATAGAACAGGATAACATGTACGAGTATGAACACAGATCATATAAAGAAGCATAGATAGAATAATTATAGCATTCTGTGAAAGCATAGAAGTACGATTCATTATTGAAATTTCGAAAAATCATATCTCCGAAAATATTAGCTTGTTGGAGTTAAAAATTATATCAATGGATTTTATGGTGAAACTGCATCTTAAATAAAAATTGGATTTGAAATTTGTTGCTTAAAAATAGTAATTTACGTAACAAGTCCGGAAAATAGGGTTTTTTTGGACGAATAGACAAAATTCTAGGACGAGCGTAAGCGAGTCCTAGAAGTCTATGAGTCCAAAAAAACCTTTTTCGGGCTTGTTGCGTACAATATTTTTTCCGCAACCGTGTAGAATAACAAATCAATGAGAAGACACAATACCTTTTTTATATATTTTGATTCTTATTCAAATTAAACAAAACAGAAATTATCACATGTTAACAGAAACATTCTAATTCTTATTTAGGTATATTAATATTTATATTAAAATTCGAGCAATTACTAATATTCAAGGGATTCATTTGTTTGATTTTCTTATTTACAATTATCAATACGACGTGATTCTTCTGGCCTAGTCCGGGAAGTACGTACTTCCCGGACTAGGCCGGGAAATGCTTCTTTCTCAAAGAAAAAGCGTCCGTGAAGTGGGCACTTCCCGGACGGTTGCCGAAAAAAAATTTTTTTTTTCGTTACTCCGAAACCATCCGGCCTATTTTGCCAATAACAAACTTACCCGAGATATTTATCTCCCTAACCTACTCTGAACATTTCAACTGCCTAGCTCATTCCGTTCGAGAGTTATTGTAGAATTTTTTTTTTGAATTTTCAAAATTTTTTTTTTACGCTTTGCGGTAGCCTCGTCAATACAAAACTTCACATGCGTATGGAGGTCATGATTCTACAAATTGATGCTAAATTTCAGATAGATCGAGTAATCTGTTTCGGAAATATTCATAAAAAATGTTTTTACTAAAATCAGCCATAACTCCGAAACCGCTTGATGGATTTCGTCCATTAACGAACTCGTCCGAGATATTTACGCTCCAAACCCACCTTGCACATTTAAATCCTCTTACTCCTTTCGTTCGAGAGTTATCGTGCCTAGGGCTAGACCGGCCGGACAGAATCGATTTCGAGCTCCGATTCTTGATCAGTGAGTCGAACCAAATCGTTTGAGAACATTTTCAGCCAAAAATTCGAAAATTACAGACATTTGGGCGAATTGATAAGCACTCTGTTCCGAGGAACTAGAGCGTCAAAAATAGGGTTCTGATTTGAATAAAAAGAAGCACTGACGTGAAGTCAGTACTCTTTGGCGCGCGTGTTCACGGTGGCTAATTTGAATTGAATGATGAGTACTTCAAGCTCAGTGGATAGAGCGAGCCGAAGATCTACCCAAAGGATAGTGGACACCATTCACTGTCGTTTCAAAAATTAACAGTGCTGTATCTAAGCGGCCATCAGGATAGAGTAATAAAGTTGGAAGAGAACACAACTGACTCTCCTTAGTCGCACAAGCTGCTAGAAGATTTGGGAGAGTCAGTATAATCCTAATCATGTTTATAGCACGCGCGCCAAAGCAGATTGACTTTTTACACTTTTTCTTTCATTGTTAAGTCAATTTGCTTTTGCGCGCGTGCTATAAACATGATTAGGATTATACTGACTCTCCCAAATCTTCTAGCAGCTTGTGCGACTAAGGAGAGTCAGTTGTGTTCTCTTCCAACTTTATTACTCTATCCTGATGGCCGCTTAGATACAGCACTGTTAATTTTTGAAACGACAGTGAATGGTGTCCTCTATCCTTTGGGTAGATCTTCGGCTCGCTCTATCCACTGAGCTTGAAGTACTCATCATTCAATTCAAATTAGCCACCGTGAACACGCGCGCCAAAGACTACTGACTTCACGTCAGTGCTTTTTTTTATTTTTTATAGTTCCTTTAACAAATATAGCTATCAATACAGTTTGACTGTTAGCTTTACCGTAGATCGAAAAACATTGCGGTTGTTGGACCTCTGTTAGGAACGCAATTGCCTCTTCTCCGAATCCGAACGTATTTTAATAGATATAGATCTACTGAATACAGTTATACATAAATTTGCATCAGGGCCACCATACAGACATTTCAACTCGGAAACAACGCTATTTACCCCAAACTGCCTTGTGTCCGTGCACTGAATTGACATGAATATTATTTTAAAACCTCACAATATCGGCTCATTACTCCCAACATAACCCAAACATCCCAAAACCATACACTTCTCGTCTGCGCAAGCGCAATATACTCGTGGCTGCAAGTCCACCCAAAATTACACACCTCACAAAAAACTCCGATTCTCCAACACTAGTGGTTCAGGAGATATCGCTTCTTGAATCCACGCATGCGCAGACCCTCACCAGGGGATTCTATAGAGGAATAGCATCCGCCACCCCAAAACCCCAATCCTCTCTGACGAAATAACCAGCAATTAAATCACTGATGGTCTGTTCATGCGCATAACGAAAAATGCCCGTAAGGGGTAACATCAATTTCAAAATTAGCCCCAGGGCCACGGTACGGACACTTTAACTCAGAAACAAAGCTACATCCCCCAAACTGACTTGTTCTTGCACTGAATTGTCATAAATATTTTTTTAAAACCTCACAATATCGCTCAGCACCCCCAACATAACCCACACAACCCAAAAACAGTCAGTTCTCTTCTGCGCATGCGCAATCTACACGCGGCTGAAAGTCCTCTCAAAATCACACATCTTACAAAAAACTCCGATTCTCCAACACTAGTGGTTCAGGAGATATCGCATCCCTTATCCACGCATGCGCAGACCCTCTCCAGGGGATTCTATGGAGTAATAGCATCCGCCACCCCAAAACCCCAATCCACTCTGACGAAAACTACAGCAGTTAAATGACTTCTCATCTGCGCATGCGCATAACGAAAAATGCCCGGAAGAGGCAGCATGAATTTCAAATTAATATTTTTCGGAATTTCAAGCAAAATAGAGTAATTTTTTGAATTTTTTCATGTGACGTGATCTTCACGAAATTTTGTAAAAGTGTTCGCTTTGGTCTTTTGCATCTAACTACTGAGTTTCTATTCAATCAGATCAGTATTTTACGAGTTATCGTGGAAACAAAATTTTAAAATTTTTGAAATTTTTTTTTGTCACTTTATGGCCATCCTGTCAGTCACAAAAAACTGCGATTCTCCAACACTAGTGGTTCAGGAGATATCGCATCTTGAATCCACGCATGCGCAGACCGGCACCGGGGGATTCTATGGAGGAATATCATCCTCCACCCCAAAACCCCAATCTTCTCAGAAGAAAACTCGAGCAGTTAAATTATTTCTCGTCTGCTTATGCGAATAACAACAAATGCCCAAAAGAGGCAGTTACACCCCAGTCGTTCACCGTTCAGACTAATTTTGAAAACCAATTTAAAATTCCACACATCGTTTACGCATTAATTCAATTGCCATGCTAGCAAGTAGTCCATATTTTAATCAGTTGCCCTCGTACATATCGTATTGATTCAAATAAACGCGATAAAACCCGTCAGAATATTGTCACCAGATGTTATGTATTCCGTGTAGAACTTCGAAATGAAATAATTTGACCAGTTTGGAGGTTCAAAATTATTAATTTTTTTTGAGGCTCCTAGTGGTCTGTCCGCAGTGAAATTTTGCACACCCCAAGAGGTCATTATTGGTCACCGAAGTGCCAAAACTGAACTCATTCCGATATTTGGTTTCGGAATTTCCAGCAAAATATTCCGCTGATAGTTAAAAAATTTTTTGATTTTTTCTACTCATGCTACCCCCACGAAATTTTGCATAAGTGTTTTCGTTGGTACTTCGCATATAACTACCGAGCTTCAACTCAATTGGATCAGTTTTTCTCGAGTTATAGTGAAAACAAAATTTCAATTTCATTTTCAAATATTTAACATTTTTTTTTCTAGTTTACAGCCATCCGATCATTATGAGACTTCGCAGGCATATAAAGGTCATGATTATACAATTTGAGGCTAAATTTCAGATAGGTTTCGGAAATATTCTCGAAAAACGATTTAACTAAAAATGGCCGTAACTCCGAAACGGCTCGATGGATTTTGCCCATTAACGAACTTGTCCGAGATATTCACGCTCCAAACATGCCCTGCGAATTTCAACGCTCTAACTTGCTCCGTTCGAGAGTTATCGTGCTAACGGCCGGCCGGGCCGGACGGACAGAATTGAATTTGACCTCGAATTCTTCATCAGGGAGTCGAACCCAATCGTTTGAGACCATTTTCACAAAAAAATTCGAAAAATACAGACATTGTGACGAAATGATAGCACGCTGTTCCTTGCGGAACACGCGCGCAAAAACAGAAGTTATGGCCAATTTTTGATCACAATTTTCGACATAAAATTTGAAACACCCTGTGATGATATTTCTGGAATTCAAAACATGCATGACCTTTCCACATTCTTCCCCTTCGATGTTGTAAAAACGGTTTATGTTCAGGATGTTTAAAATAAGAATAATGAACCTAATACTGACTAAACATATTTGACTTTTTTCCGATATTTTGAAAACTATTCGAATGAATACAATGGTTTTGACAGAAATGTATTCAGTATTGCATACTTGATCATACCAGGAAGGCAAAACTTGAAAAAATTTGTTTGTAATCAAATTTATTTTCACTCCCTGTATAACCGGAAGTGCTTGGGCTTCGAAAATATTTTAGCTCTGTAGATAATTTCAAACAATATCATAAGCCCAATTTTCAGAGTTCAAATATGTACAGTTCTCCAGAAACATCTAATATGCACTCGAACTTGGGATACCCTGTATATAGTGTAACGAGTAAATGGACAAACGAAAACTGTGAATAGAGGGCATCGAGATGAGTTCAACACATGCCCATGTGGGTATTTTAGGTACCCCGTTTCCGATATGTATGGTGTTTTCTGAAATTTCCGTTTTAGTTAACTTGCACCGGACTGAATGAGGCCATATTTTAATTCAAACTCAAGAAAAATAAAAAAACAGACCAATTATATCTCCGAAAGTATTGGTTTCTCAGATTTGGGAATTATATCATTGTATTCTTATGATAGAACTGCATCATAAAGGAAATTCAATTCAAATAATAGTTTATTTATCAAGATTAAATGAGCAATCTGAGAATGAGACCTGCACCATGGAAGAAATCAAATTAAAATAGCTGAACTGAATTTGACTCTCTCTTATAGAACCGGATAACATGTACGAGTATGAACACAGATCATATAATAAAGCTTAGATAGAATAATTATAGCATTCTGTGAAAACATAGAAGTACGATTCATTATTGAAATTTAGAAAAATCATATCTCCGAAAGTATAGCTTGTTGGAGTTGAAAATGATATCGATGGATTTTAATGGTGAAACTGCATCTTAAATAAAAACTGAATTTGAAATTTTTTGCTTAAAAAAAAATTATTTTCGTTAGGGACTCTGAAACCATCTGGCCTTTTTTGCCCAATAACGAACTTAACCGAGATATTCATCTCCCTAACCTACTCTGAAAATTTCAACTGCCTAGCTCATACCGTTCGAGAGTTATTGTAGAAATTTTTTTTTTCAATTTTGAATTTTTTTTTGACTATTTGCGGTAACCTGGTCAATACAAAACTTCACATGCGTATAAAGGTCATGATTCTACAATTTGATGCTAAATTTCAGATAGATCGAGTGATCGGTTTCGGAAATATTCATAAAAAATGTGTTTTTACTAAAATCGGCCATAACTCCGAAACCGCATTGACGAACTCGTCCGAGATATTTACGCTCCAAGCCCACCTTGCAAATTTCAATCCTCTAACTCCTTTTGTTCGGGAGTTATCGTGCCTTCGGCCGGCCGGCCGGACCGGCCGGACATAATCGATTTCGACCACGGATTCTTGATCAGTGAGTCGAACCAAATCGTTTGAGACCATTTTCAGCCAAAAATTCGAAAATTACAGACATTTGGGCAAATTGATAAGCACTCAGTTTCGAGGAACTAGAGCGCCAAAAATTAGTAAATATCTTCAAAACGAAAAGGACGGTATTTATGAAACTTTGTAGGCAAGTACAATGACTCATAATGCATCTGGTGCCATATTTTTTTCTACTACTGTACCGGCTTAACCAGAATCCTGAACTGTTTTTAAATTTAACTGGAGCTCCCTGTATATTTGCATATTTGTTTAGTGGAGAATGGTCTCAAACGATTAGTTTCTACTCACTGATCCGAGGTCAAAGTTAATTCTGTCTCACCGTTAGCACGATTAATTGCTATTAAGAATCTCCAAATCCAATTTCAATAAGTGTGACTTTTCTAAAAGGTGTTCAACCACAAAACAATAATTCATTACAAATAAGCCTCAGATGGAGCATACCAATGATTCATTTATTTAAAGACAATAGTACATGCAGTTAATGGAAATATAAAATTGGTTGAAGCCTTGGCGCTCTTCTTCAAACTTGGACAAATTATATCTCCGAAAGTATTGGTTTCTCAGAGTTGGGAATGATATTAATGGAATTTTATGAAATGCATCATAAAAGGAAATAAATTGAATGAGAATCCATTGATATAATTCCCAACTTGGAGAAACCAATACTTTCGGAGTTATGATTTGTCAAAGTTTGAACAAGAGTGCCAAAGCCGCTGTCCACAGGGCTTTCCCACTTTTTCAATTTGGGTTCTGTGCGTCAATTCTCAATAATTTTCCTAATTCATCTCCTTAACCTACTCTGAAAACTGTCTAGCTCATTCCGTTCGAGAGTTATCGTTTTAACGGACGGATGGACGGCCGGCCGGCCGGACAGAATCGATTTTGACAATGGATTCTTAATCAATGAGTCAAACCAAATCATTTAAGAGCATTTTCAGCCAAAAATTCCAACATTACAGACATTTGGGCAAATTGATAAGCACTCTGTTCCGAGGAACAAGAGCGCCAAAAATTGCTTCAAGAACTGACGTGAAGTTAGCAGCTTGTATGCGAATGTTCTATTGTCTATTCAAACACTATCTAATCGAATTTTTCCATCGATATAGACCGTTTCCTCAGCTGTTATAAAATATGAATACATTCCGTACCATTTTAATGACAGACTTGAGTAATTAGTGAATTGTCTATGATCACAGAATTTTTAATTCTGACATATGTATTCTATCTGAATTGAAATTCTTTAAATATCTAATGGCCTCGAAAAAACTTACCCTTCAAGTGAGAAACATTTGCGCGTCGACATTTCGCAATTACTGAGTTTTAATTAGATTTGTATATTTTGAGTTATAGAGAAAATATAAAAACTCAGATGTGCATAACTCCAAAACTATTTGGCCGATTATGCCTATGAACAAACTGAAATGTCGCATTCGGATGCGCATCCTATCCTGAAAATTGCTAGTCGCTATCTCTTTACGTTCTCAAGTAATCTTGAGATTTTATTTTGTCATAATTTTTTTCCAATTTTCTAGTGGTCCTCACAAAATTTCTCAAACTTATTTGCGTCGATATTCTACAACTACATACCAAGTTTTAATTCGATCAGATCTATATTTTTTGAGTTATCGAGAAAACAATATTCCGGATGGGTATAACTCTGAAACCGTTTGGCCGATTATACCCAACAATGAACATAAATGTCCCATTCGGATGCGCAACCGACTCTGAATATTGCAAGTCGCTATTTCTTTCCGTTCGAAAGTTATCATGGCATCGGTCACCCATCCAGCTACTGAACTCACTTAATGCTGCTCAGATCTCCAATAATAGAGATCCGATCAAGTCCTCATTTGGAACTTGGCTGTAAAGTTAGGTTTTGAAGCCTTGCACAAAATTTCAGCGATATCAGACGGATAATTTCTGATATATAGAATTATTTTCAAAGATTTTCAATGATTTTTTCAATTTTGTAGTGAAAATTTTGTTAAAAATGGCGCGTCGGCATTCTGCAACTAATTACCATGTTTAAATTGGATAAATTTAATATTTTTTGAGTTAAGGAGGAAAGGAAAACAAAATTTCAGATAGGTATATCTCCAGAACTGTTTGGCCGATTATGCCTATTGAAGAACTCAAATGTTGTATTCGGATGCTCAACCTACCCTAAAAATTCGCTATCTCTTTCCGTTTTCAAGTTATTGTGAGATGAATAATATTTTTTTATAATTTTTTTTTAATTTTCTAGTGATACGATTCTCACAAAATTGCACATACTTCCTTAAAGTCTGTATTTTACAGTTACTCACCAAGTTTCATTTCGATCGGATCTGTATAGGTTGAAAACAATAAAAATTGGTTCAAGCACTGACGTGAAGTCAGAAGCTTTTGCGCGTATGTTCTATTGTCCATTCTTCTGTATTGGACACCCTTAATCGAATTTACCATGGTAAATTATGTTGTCCATTCTGTATTGGACATTCTTAATTCGAATTTACCATGGTAAATTCGAATTAAGTGTGGAAGAATGGACAACATAATTCTTCTGTATTGGACACCCTTAATCGAATTTACCATGGTAAATTATGTTGTCCATTCTGTATTGGACATTCTTAATTCGAATTTACCATGGTAAATTCGAATTAAGTGTGGAAGAATGGACAACATAATTTACCATGGTAAATTCGATTAAGGGTGTCCAATACAGAAGAATGAACAATAGAACATACGCGCAAAAGCTTCTGACTTCACGTCAGTGCTTGAACCAATTTTTTTTTTTGAGTTATCAAGGAAATAATATTCCAGGTGGGTATAACTCGGAAACCATTAGGCTGATTATGCTCAAAATCGAACTCAACTCTCCCTTTCGGATACGAAACCTACCCTGAAAATTGCAAGTCCCTATCTCCTTTCGTTCGAAAGTTATCGAGGCAACGGTCACCCATCTACTGAACTCACACAAGAATGCTCGAATCTCCAACAATATTTAACCGATCGTATTAAAACTTGAAACTTGGCAGTAGAGTTAGGTTATGAAGGCTCTTGCAAAATTTCAGCAATTTCAAACTATTAGTTACTGATATATAGAATTTTTTTTTTTATTTTCAATGATTTATTAAAAATTTTCCACAGAAGCTATCCCCACCAAATTTCGCAAACATTTCCGCGTTGGCATTCTACAACTAATAACCATGCTTGAATTCAATCGGTTCAGTATTTTTCGAGTTAATGAGGTACAAAAAACCACTTAATTCCAGAAAATTTCAGATGGCTATAACTCTAAAACCGTTTGACCGATTATGCTCATAATCAAACTGAAATGTCGCGTTCTAGTGCACATCCTAACCTGAAATCTTGAAGCCGCTATCTCTTTCCGTTCTAAAGTTATGGTGACAACATAAATATTTTTCAATAATTTTTTAATAATTTTCTAGCCATACGATTCGCACAAAATTCCACAAACGTGCTTAGGTTTATATTCTACAACTACTCACCAAGTTTCAATTCGATTCGAGGAGGAACGATCGAATGGCCAGCACGATCCCCTGATCTTAACCCATTAGATTTATTTTTATGGGGATATGTGAAGAGCATTGTGAACAAAACTGAACCCCTTCATTTGAATGTCCTAAAAGATAGAATAACGCTTGCGATTAGGTCGATCACTCCTGAGATGTTGAATAATGTTGGAAGAAATTTTTATTTGAGGTTAGGATGTTGCCAAGGCGCTCGCGGTGAACACTTTGAATGTCTACTTCATTAATATTCATAATTTTATTGCTGCATTTTGTATTACATTTTAGTTCTTGATATTGTACCAAATTTCGCTAATAACTTGATTTTATTTTTTTCTAATTTAATTTTTGCAATAAACATGAAAGTGATAACATTTCTGAATAGAGAATGACGAGACTTTTCAAACGATGTATCATAAGCCCATACTTCCTATTTGTGAATGGGGTGTTGTACATGTCTTTTTCAAGGGGGTTGAAGGCAGGGTTCGCATTTTTGCGAAGAAGAATGACAATTTAAAAGGTAAATTTAACGTGTTTCTGGATTTCCCATAAATATGTACAGTAACGAAGATAATGAATTTATTCCATTTGGCTTTTCCAAACTCTATAGCAGGGTTTCTTAAACTTATGGCTGTCAAGGACCCCTTTCTCAAATTAAACGGATTCATGGACCCCTATCAAAGAATATTTTTGGTAAGGAAAAAACTGGCCTTTTTTTTATTTTAAAAATGTTCACTGATTTTTTAATTTTAACATATATGTATTCTATTGGAATTGAAATATGAAAAAACTTACGCCTCAAGTAACTCCAGGATGCGATATTCACAAAATTCCTCGAAAATTAGTTTAGTTGGCATTCTACAAATAATCACCGAGTTTTAATTGGATCAGATTTGTATATTTTGAGTTATAGAGGAAATAACAACAAAAATTCAGATGAGTACAACTCAAAAAACCTTTTGGCCGATTATGCCAATTAAGGAACTCAAATGTCGTATTCGGATGCACAACCTACCCTAAGAATTACAAGTCGCTACCACTTTCCGTTCTCAAGATATCGTGAGATACATATCTAGTATTTTTTCGTGTTTTTTTTTTATATTCTAGTGGTACGGTCCTCACAAAATTTTACATACGTCTTCATGTCGATATTCTAAAACTAGTTACCGAGTTTCAATTCAATCGGGTATATATTTTTTGAGTCATCGAGAAAATAATATTCCAGATGGGTAAACTCCGAAACAGTTGGGCCGATAATGTCCAACAACGAACTTAACTCTCTCATTCAGATGTGCAACTTACCCTGAAATTTGCAAGTCCCTCTCTTTTCATTCTAAACTTATCGAGGCAACGGTCACCCTTCCAGCTAGTGAACTCACACAAGGCTGCTCAGATCTCCAACAAAATAAATGCGATAGTGTTCAAACTTGGAACTTGGTAGTATAGTTAGGTTTTGAAGGCACTATATAATTTTTTCAATGATTTTTTAAAAATTTTCTAGTGAAACGATCCTCACAAAATCTTGCAAGAATTTTTGCGTCGGCATTCTACAACTAATTACCATGTTTGAATTGGATCGGATTCGTATTTTTCGAGTTATTAAGGAAATAACCGAATTTCAGATGGGTATAACTCCAAAACCGTTTGGCTGATTATGCCTATTAACAAATTCGAATGTCGCATTTAGATGCACAACCTACCCTGAAAACACCAAAACTCGTCAAGACTTTTTGCAGCCTTCAAAACTTCTCTCAGGTGAATTAAGTCATCTTCACTACGATCTTCATCACTGATATTATCCATATCAATCAAAAATCGACTCCGCACCCACGCTGTTCTGAGCTGAAATTACCTTCAAAAGAGTGCAATATTCATGATGCCTAGACACCTCTTCTTGTACGGTTTTTGGTGTAATTTTTGTCGTGTTGTCGCCACCTTGTAACATCAATTCTTCCAACAGACATGGTTTTTCTGTCGGGGCGAATCCAAGCTAAGATAAAGTACAGGACCTCTTAGCACGAAAATCATCAGTGCTGTCAGATATATTCCCAGGGTGAACAATTTTAAAGATGTTCTGACGACTTTGCTGGCTTCATACCTCCATTAGTAAGAACTTTACCGCACAAAAAGCACTGCAGTTTTTGAGTACTACACAATTTTATAATCAATAAATGTTGAGAGTCAACTGACCTACCACGAACCCCTGACACACATGCCACGGACCCCACTTTAAGAAACCCTGCTCTATAGTGTTAAGATCCAGTCCACAGATAACTCAAACCAGAATACACCTATACTACATTTAAAATGCAATCCGAAGATAGCATTTAATTTCATGGCTAGTCATATTGCCAAACCTTCTAAGATGAAGCTGAGCATTCTTTATTTTTTTTTCGCAAAACCCGTCGATACATCATCCAGAAATGTCGGCTCATCTAATGCTTGACATTCAACAACCATGGAGTTATTGAATAAATTGAATGCACATACCCTGGCCGAGATAGGTATAGATTATTTGCAATTCTGGGTCATGAAATTACTGTTCAAGTGAACTATTCAATTTCTGGCGTTTCGAACGAGGTGTTGAACAGTACTGTGTAATTATGATGGACAGAGGAATTATCGTACTCGTTTTCTGATTTATTTTCAGGCACGACAAGAGCAGATGCTTCTTATTGATGCAATTGTTGGAACGGAGTAGGTTACTTTGAAGGTTCGGTTTTGGTCAAGGGTAGATTTTGGGATGAATAGGGATTATAGACGTTACTTTCCTGCTCAGACAGGGGTGAAAAGATTTTTGTTTAATATTAGGAGTTGTTCCTTGATGTAATTGCTTAAATAAAATAAAACATGTATGTTGATTCACAATAATTATTGAGCACTGTGACAAGTTTCGTCACATTGCTATTTTATCAGACACTTCAGTGATACAATTGTGACCTGTATATAAAAATTGGTTCTAGCACTGACGTGAAGTCAGGATCTTTTGCGCGTATGTTCTATTGTCCATATTCCTGTATTGGACACCTTTAATCGAATTTACCATGGTAAATTATGTTGTCCATTCTCCTGTATTGGACACTTAATTCGAATTTACCATGGTAAATTCGAATTAAGAGTGTCCAATCCAGGAGAATGGACAATAGAACATACGCGCAAAAACTCCTGAGTTCACGTCAGTTCAGAACCAATTTTTTTTTTCATATAATTTTTGAAATTTTCTAGGGTTCTTACAAATTTTTTTTTTTGTCATTTTTTTCTTATTTACTAGGGTTACGGTTCTTAAAAAATTTTAAACACGTCTTTATGTTGATTTTCTACTAATAGTTACCCAGCTTCAATTCGATCGAGTCTTTATTTTTTGAGTTATTTATTTATTTATTTATTTATCGAGAAAATAATATTCCAGGTGGAAACCGTTAAACCGATTATGCCGAAAAACGAACTTAACTCTCCCATTCGGATACGCAACCTACCCGGAAAATTGCAAATCCCTATCTCCTTTTGTTCGAAAGTTATCGAGGCAAAGGTCACCCATCTACTGAACTTACACAAGGCTGCTCGAATCTCCAACAATATTTAACCGATCGTGTTGAAACTTAAAACTTGGTAGAAGAGTTGGGATATAAAAGCTCTTGCAAAATTTCAGCAATTTCAGACGAATAGTTACTGATATATAGAATTTTTTTTTTAAATTTTCAATGATTTCTTAAAAATTTTCCATAAATCCTATCCACAACAAATTTTGCAAGAATTTTTGCGTTGGCATTCTACAACTAATAATCATGTTTCAAATACTAAACCGATTAAGTTAAATACTAAACCGATTAATGATTTACTCGAAAAATACTAAACCGAATAAGTTGAAACATGATTATTAGTTGTTGAATGCCAACGCAAAAATTCTTGCAAAAAAATTTCAGATGGCTATATATAGCATAGCCATCTGAAATTTGGTCTTTTTTCTCATCATTTACTCGAAAAATACTAAACCGATTAAGTTGAAACAAGATTATTAGTTGTAGAATGCCAACGCGAAAATTCTTGCAAAATTTGGTGTGGATAGGATTCATGGAAAATTTTTAAGAAATCATTGAAAATTAAAAAAAAAAATTCTATATATCAGTAACTATTCGTCTGAAATTGCTGAAATTTTTCAAGAGCTTTTAGAACCCAACTCTTCTACCAAGTTTTAAGTTTCAACACGATCGGTTAAATATTGTTGGAGATTCGAGCAGCCTTGTGTGAGTTCAGTAGATGGGTGACCTTTGCCTCGATAACTTTCGAACAAAAGGAGAGAGGGATTTGCAATTTCGAGGTCAACTTTGATTCTGTCCGGCCGTTGCCACGATAACTTGAGAACGGAAAGAGCTAGCGACTTGAAATTTTCAGGGTAGGTGGTGCATCCCAATACGACGGACAAATTCGTTAATGGGCATATTAATGGTTTCCGAGTAATAATAATAATAATAATAATAAATCAGTTTATTATTCATCAAAAATGTTCGTGTACAAAACAAAACTTTTAACAAAAATCACTGATGAACAATTGGCATTTGGTTCAGACACCGAGGACTGGCCAAGGGTCTGCTCTACCACCAATGCCACAATTTACTAGAGGAAGTTGAGCGATCTAGCGAAGAATTTGTGGTTTAAGTAAATAGAGATCAAAAACAAAAAGAATGAGAAAAAAAAAAGAAAAATTTTGTTTTCAACCAATATAAATCCGATCGAATTGAAACTTGGTGAGTAGTTGTAGAATATGAACCTAAGCACGTTTGTGAAATTTTGTGCGAATCGTATGGCTAGACAATTATTAAAAAATATTTTTGTTGTCACGATAACTTGAGAACGGAAAGAGAGCGTGGCTTGAAGTTTTCAGGTTAGGATGTGCATCTGAACATGACATTTCAGTTTGTTTATAAGCATAATCGGCCAAACGGTTTTAGAGTTATAACTCTAAAACCGTTTGGATAAAATATGAACATATGAATGATGTATTAAGAACCATTGCTTCAATACTTAAATTCATCTTCCCTATAAGTATAATACAAAATCATCGTTTACATCATTTTTAATCCGACGCCATATAAAGATTCGACGCAATGTTCCATTTCGTTCTTTTCATTTCCGGTCGCTTAGCTATTAGATTTGAAATGGATTTACTTTCATCGTAATTTCCCTTTCTATGACTCGATCATGAACTTTCGACCAGACAAAAATAATCTGTTATCGATATTTGTACCCTACCGGCAGTACCAACCATCGTGACTGGGATTAGGCAGTCGTTTCTGGTCACGACAAATTCTACGGTAGAAAAATGTCTAAGATATTTGTTCCGTCCAATTCGTCTGCCACGTTAAAAGTTAAAAGTATAGTTTATGTGGGAGAGAATCAGAAACTCTCGACTCTGTCTAGAAGTGCCGCAAATTTTACACAAAGTTTTATTATTAAGGCGCCTACAGACATACGAACAAGAACGCGAACATGTACGCCCGAACATCCTGTCAACTCTACACACATTCGTACTTGTGCATCAGTCTTCTGGGCATAACGGTTGTATTTTATCAAGATGCCGAGTGAAGATGAATAGATTTACTAGCATGGCGTGTGTTTGTATTAAAAAAAAACATCAATTACAGAAAAGGCTCCAACCATGTGAAAGAGTGGCTTTTGAAGCGGAATTAATATACTCATATTAATTGATGATTGGCGAAACTATCTTCGCATGGACAGTTATGTATCACTTTTGAAATGCAACTCCACTAATTGTAAGACAGGACACCCTTATGAGATCTGCTATATCGTCTCATGAAAGATCGTCAGCCACACTTCGGTATTTGACCAACGGGTGAAATTCTCAAGATTTAAAATTGTTTACTATAATTTCTCCTCCATCACTATGTTACATAATACTAGAGACATATATATTAGAATCAGATGATCTAGGAATGTCTTGATCTCTAACGAAAATAGGAGATCATAATATATATATAATACCACAGATGTGGCACATGTATTATATCATCTGGTCCAGAACCTGATTTTTTAATCTTGAATGTTTTTGTTTCTCTCTGAAAATAAGCGTGAAGGTTTGTAATTTTTATTTTTACAGTATATTTTATAGCTTCTCTCTTGCCTTCTTGTTGTTTAACTAGTAAAATTTTATGAGCGTCATTTTCTCATTTCTATTCATATGGTATTTTAATTAAGTTTTCCACAAATATGGATAAGTTTTGTAAGTTTCATTGAAATCAGTAGATAAGAAACTCTCTTGTGAAACTTCTCAAATCGGCCATCTTCATAACAAACTATACCACTATTAAACAAGCACAGCACTGACAAAAGACTTAAGACAAACAATGATTTGTCTCTACATCTGTCGAACATGTCAGCGCTTTCATGTACGTGCGTCGATAAATTCAAGCAGGACCGGCGAGCATGTACAGGGTGTTTCACTTATCTTGGTCACCCCAATTTTCTCGGAAAGATTCGAATATTTTTCCATTCTGTGAGCGGCGTTTTGTACAAGTCAATGTTGACTCGAGATCCGCGTAAATGTCGACGACAAAATAAAGATGGCTGGCGTTACAGCGCGTCAATTTTTTTTTCCCAGGAACATACCTTTTTGGCGCTCTTTTTCCTCGGAACAGAGTTCTTATCAATTTGCCCAAGTGTCTGTAATTTTCGAATTTTTGGCTGAAAATTGCCTCAAACGATTTGGTTCGACTCACTAATCAAGAATACGTGGTCGAAATCGATTCTGTCCGGCCTGCCGTGAACACGATAACTCTCGAGCGGAATGAGCTAGACAGTTGATATTTTTAGAATAGGTTTGGGACATACATTTCTCGGCTAAGTTCGTTATTGGGCAAAATGGTTAGATGGTTAGATGGTCCACGCACGTACGTGCGTTCATGTTCGTGTTCTTGTTCGTGTGTCTGTAGGCGCGATAATACATAGACAGAACTATTCTGTTCGCAAATAGCAATATTGCCAACAAAAATTGGTTCAAGCCCTGTGGACAGGAGCTTTGGCGCTCTTGTTCAAACATTGACAAATCATATCTCCGAAATTATTGGTCTCTGGGAATGATATAAATGGATTCTTACGAGAGAAATGCATCATGAAAGTAATTAAATTAAAACAGACCGATTCTCCCCAATAACGAACTTATCCGAGATATTCATTCCTCAAATCTACTCTGAAAATTATATTATATCAATTAAAACTTAGACAATATTGCAGTTTTGTTTTTACTGGAGATATTCTGAACCCAATTTGATTATGCATCTTATCAAAGAATATGTTTCCATCATCATATGGATTATCCACGGGCATTATATTATCACCTCGAAAGTACGATAGCTGAGGTTATTTCATTGGTCATTTTGCATTCAATCATACTTTGTTTTTTAGAAGAGGAAGGGTATTTTATATCAAGAATAACGAACCACAAATAATTTTGACATTTATTTCTCATAGGAAAATAAGATGACATATAAGAACACAGATCATACAATAATTCATAGATGGAAGAATAAGTACAGCATTCTGTGAAAACATAGAAGTACGATTCATCATTGAAATTTCGAAAAATCTCATCATATCTCCGAAAGTATTAGCTTGTTAGAGTTGAAAATGATATCAATGGATTTTTATGGTGAAACTGCATCTTGAAAAAATTGAATTTGAAATTTGCAATGTAAAAAAAATGATTTTCTTTGTTACTCTGAAACCATCAGGCATCGCATGCATATAAAGGTCATTATTCTACAATTTGAAGCTAAATTTCAGATAGATCGAGTGATCGGTTTCGGAAATATTCATAAAAAAAGTTTTTACTAAAAACGGCCATAACTCCGAAACCGCTTGCAAGTTATACTCTCCGAATAACAATTTAGTTCCGAATTCAGATACAACTCTCTGCAAGAATCGGATGTCACGAGGAGTGTTGGAGATGGAGTTTGTTACCAAAGGGTAGAGAAGAAGATCATTTTGTTCATATTTATTTTCTCTTTAATTTCAATCAATGGGACTACCTTTCAGTATGTAGTTGAATCGTTTTCATCAAGTTAGGTTGAAATCAAATCTATTTGTAGGTGTTTTTCCATAAAGCTGAGTATACTTACACTTTGAAGAGAACATAATAACTTTTGGGTAAAATTTTGCTGGAAACGAACAACAAAATTATTCATCTTATTTACCATTCTCTATCACCGAAAAAGAGGATAAGAATTTCGCCAGAATCCAAATAATCTCGCATAATTTCCGCCTTGATTTAATCGTTGCATATTCATTACATCATTTATATTCGCTTCCATAATCTAGATCTTATCTCCATCATTTTAATTTCAGGAAATCAGGTCATTTTGGCGAGGGAGTTGAGTGATGCTCACGTTCACACACAATTAACCAAGCTTTACCTGATATCTGGACACCAATTATTCGATGTTAAGAATCGAAACTGGGTGTATCGAATATTCATAGCTGTACACGCCTTGATCCAGAACGTTTATTCCATAAGCTGATTGAAATTTCTTGATATTTTGAATCTTCTTCACTTTCCATATTCATAAACTGCCCTACAAGATTTTATGATATAATATTAAATTGCTTTAAGCATACATTCAGTAGTTGTGAAAGTTATGATGAGCAAAAGGCTTGTCCTGCAAGAAAAGTTGATTGGCCAATATAATAACAGGGTTGGGATAAAGTATGGAACCAAGTAAATATCTTTCAAGAGAAAATGATAATATTCATTAAGTTAGTACAATGACTATTATAAAATGGTTCCTTACTGGGGACTTGTAATTGTGGTAAATCCTACACAGGAGAAACATCGAGACCATTAGAATTAAGAACATGAGTACAACTTAGGAAATAGAGACATACAGAAATCAAAAATAGCAGAACATGTATGTACAATCCATGAAAATCACATGATGGATTGGAGTAAAACAAATTTTCTGATGACAGAGTATGATTGCATTAAAAGGAAACTGAAGGAGTCGACTTGTATTTTGTTAAACAGAGAATGCAATTTTGCGAATTGCTCAATTGGAATTGACTATATTTGGTTTAATTCATTGAGGGCCGGTTTCTCAATTGCGAGTTAACTCTAGGTTGCGAGTTGCGCTTGTATTCAGCGATATCCATGTACGCGTAACACTCGGGTTACCCGCAACCTCGAGTTAACTCGCAATTGAGAAACCGGCCCTGAAAGAGGAGATGGAAGATGTAAATTTCTATGCAAAGTGAAACTATGTTACTATGATCTTCAAAGATTGCCAATGTGACAATTTTCGTATTTCAGAATAGCTATCAACAAAAAATAATTCTGAAGATTTTCGCTTAGTGTCTGATATACAGTGTGGAAAAGCAAAATGGAATAAATTCATTATCATTATGTTTCCGAATCTTTTTTAGAATGGGTAGTGAATTTCAGATCTATTTAATAAATCATGGAATATTCCATTTTTGGCGCAATTGTTCCTCGGAACAGAGTGCTTATCAATTTGCCCAAATGTCTGTAATTTTCGAATTTTTGGCTGAAAATGGTCTAAAACGATTTGGTTCGACTCACTGATCAAGAATCCGTGGTCGAAATCGATTCTGTCCGGCCGTTAACATGATAACTCTCGAACGAAAGGAGTTAGAGGATTTAAATTTTCAGGTTAGGTTTGGAGCGTAAATATCTCGGACGAGTTCGTTAACGGGTGAAATCCACCGAGCGGTTTCGGAGTTATGGCCGTTTTTAGTAAAAACATTTTTTATGAATATTTCCGAAACAGATCTATCTGAAATTTAGCATCATATTGTAGAATGATGACCTTTATATGCATGCGAAGTTTTGTATTAATCCGGTTACCGTAAAGCCTAAAACCACTTTTTTTTTAATTTTTAAATTTTGTTTCTACAATAACCCTCGAACAGAATGAGCTAGGCAGTTGAAATTTTCAGAGTAGGTTTGGGAGATAAATATCTATCTATTATTGGGCAAAATCGGCCTGATGGTTTCGGAGTAACGAAAAAAAATTTTTTTTTACATTACAAATTTCAAATTCCATTTTTTTTAAGATGCAGCTTTACCATAAAAATCCATTGATATCATTTCAAAGTATAGCAAGCTAATACTTTCGGAGATATGATTTTTCGAAATTTCAGAAATGAATCATACTTCTATGTTGTCACAGAATGCTGTACTCAATTATTATATGTATGAATTATTATATGATCTGTGTTCCTACATGTCATTTTATTTTCCTATCAGAGATAAATGTCAAAATTATTTCTGCTTCGTTATTCTTGATATAAAATACACCTCCTGTTCTAGAAAACAAAGTATGATTGAATGTAAAATGACCAATGAAGTAACCTCAGCTATCGTAGAATTATGAGGATGATATGATAATATTATACTTTCAAGATGATAATATAATGCAATGTTGTCTAAGTACATATAATATAATTTTCAGAGTAGTTTTGAGGAATGAATATCTCGGATGAGTTCGATATTGGGGAGAATCGTTCAGTTCGAATTTAATTTCTTTCATGATGCAGTTCTATCGTAAGAATCCATTTATATAATTCCCAGAGACCGATTATCTCGGAGATATATGTTTTGTCAAAGTTTGAACAGGAGTGCCAAAGCTCCTGTCCACAGAGCTTGAGTCAAGTTTTTGAAGTTAATGCTGCCGCTTTCGGGCATGAGATGTCATTAAACTGCTGGAGTTTTCGTCAGAGAGGATTGGGGTTTTGTGGTGGCGGATGCTATTTCTCCATATAATCATGAGGGATCTCCTTGGGGAAGACTTGGGAGGGTTATTATAATCATAATCATGTTTATAGCACCCGCCCCAAATGCAGATTGTCTTTACAATGAAAGAAAAAGGCTATAAAAGCATGGACGTGGGGTCAATCTGCTTAGGCGCGCGTGCTATAAACATGTTTATGTTTATATTGACCCAAGGAGATCCCTCAGAAGCTCCTAGGAGCTTGTGCGCCTAGGGAGAGTCGGTTGTGCTCTTTTTCAACTTTGTTACTCTATCCTCATGTCTGCTCAGATACAGCACTGTTAATTTTTGAACCGACAGTGAATGGTGTCCACTAGCCTCTGGGTAGATCTCCGGCTCGCTCTATCCACTGAGCTTGAAGTATTCATCATTCAATTCAAATTAGCCAACGTGAACACGCGCGCCAAAGAGTACTGATTTCACGTCAGTGCTTTTTGGCGCTCTTGTTACTGGTAACAGAGTGCTTATCAATTTGCCCAAATGTCTGTAATTTTCGAATTTTTGGCTGAAAATAGTCTCAAACGATTTGGTTCGCCTCACTGATCAAGAATCCGTGGTCAAAATCTAATCTGTCCGTCCGTCCATCCGTCCGTCCGTTAACACGATAACTCTCGAACGGAATGAGCTAGACAGTTGAAATTTTCAGAGTAGGTTTGGTAGATAAATATCTCGGACGAGTTCGTTATTGGGCAAAATCGGTCCGATGGTTTCGGAGTAACGAGAAAAAAATTTTTTTACATTACAAATTTCAAATTCATTATTTTTAAGATGCAGTTTCATCATAAGAATCCATTGATATCCTTTTCAATTCTAACAAATATAAACATAAAATATAAATTTCAGAGGAGAATTGAGGAATTAATATTTCGGATAAATTCGCAATTTAATTTTAATTTAGTTTCGTTTATGATGCGGTTCTATTATAAGAATCCATTGATATCATTTCCAACTCTGAGAAACCAATAATTTCGGAGATGAATTGTCAAAGTTTGTACAAGAGCGCCAAAGCTCCTGTCCACAGGGCTTGAACCAATTTTTATATTTACGTTATCTACTTATCATAGAGGGAATTTGTGTAATGAACAAAATATGCAAGTCCGTTAGATGTACATACGTAAAAAAACGAAGAGAGGATTCAGAATTAATCATTAACAATGAACTATATATCAGATATAAGGATGACTCAGGAAAGGTTACTGAAATTTCGACTTTCTCACCTTGAATGTCCAATTACCCTGGAATATGATGCAATGAAATATATGATTCTGTTCAGTCTGTACCCTCGTAGTTTGAGTACTTAATAGATCATTTCGGTTTTATTGTTTGGAAATAATGAGGCGAAAGCATTCGCCTAATAATCTTGACGTAACCTCAAATTCAAAGATTGGGGCGGCATATGTAACAGAAATCGCAACAAGTTCCAGTAGAAATATAACTTTCGAATAAAGGTGTTTTGCGCGCACGTTCTGGGGAACAACGTGCTATCACTTTGCCCAAATGTCTATAATGTTCGAATTTTTTGCCGAAAATTGTCTCAAACGATTAGGATCTACATACTGATGAAGAAATTGAGGTCAAATTTGATTCTGTCCAGCCGTTGCCACGATAACGGAAAGAGATAGCAGTTTTCAGGGTAGGTGGAATATCCAAATGCGATGGACAAGTTCATTAATTGGCATAATCGGTCCATCGGTTTCCGAGTACAAATTTTGTTTTCAAACGATACAGATCAGATCAAATTGAACCTTAGTAACTGGTTGTAGAATACCGACACACAGACGTATGTGAAATTTTGTGAGGATCGTATCACCAGAAAATTGATAAAAATATATTATTTATCTCACGATAACTTGAGCATCCAAATGCGACATTTGATTTTGTTGATAGGTATAATACCTAACGGTTTTGGAGTTATACCTATCTGAAAGTTTGTTGTTATTTCGTCAATAGCTCAAAAAATACAAAACCAAGAAATTTCGTGAGAATCATAGTAGAACATAAAATTAAAAAGAAATCATTGAAAAAAATTCTATAAGTATATCAGAAACTATTCGTCCGACGCAGTTGAAATTTTGTGAATGCCTTCAAAACCTAACTTTACAAGTTCCAAATCTGAACACGATCGGATCTCTATTATCCCATGTAGTGGTCGTGGATGGTGTTCCATCATCTGCGAGGCTCGTCAGGGCTAGTGTGGTCAACATTGGGACCAACCCTTGTCATTTTTGGCGCTCTTGTTCCTCGGAACAGAGTGCTTATCAATTTACCCAGATGTCTGTAATTTTCGAATTTTTGGCTGAAAATGGTCTTAAACGATTTGGTTCGACTAACTGATCAAGAATTCTTGGTCAAAATCGATTATGTCCGGCCGTCCGTCCATCCGGCCGTTAACACGACAACTCTCGAACGGAATGAGCTAGACAATTGAAATTTTCAGAGTAGGTTCGAGGGATAAATATCTCGGTTGAGTTTGTTATTCGGCAAAATTGGCTAGATGGTTTCGGAGGAACGGAAACAATTTTTTTTTTACATTACAACTTTTGAACTCAATTTTTTTCAAGATGCAATTTTATCATAAGAATCCAATGATATCATTTTCAACCCTTTCAAGCTTCCGTAGATATAATTTTTCTAAATTTCAATAATACATCGTAGTTCTATGTATTCAGTGTTCATAAATGTCATCTTATCTAGCTATTAGAGTCATGTCAATTCGTAGTTTTAAAACAAGTATCCGATTCTTGAATTTGTGATATATACAATACTCATTATTGAACGGTTTTTTTTTCTGGGTTTTCTCTCCCAAACTGTAGTTTTGGGTAGCCACAGCGAGAAGCTTGGTTGATTGAATTCCAGGTGTCACTTGTGTCTAAATTCTACTCACAAGTGATTGCTGGTTTTCTTTAAACCGGTTACTTCGTAGTGTAGTTTACATCAGCGTTGAATTGTGCTCCACTGAGGACTCCTAATAAGGATGAAACCGCAGTATGTAGCTATTCAACTTTGATGAAATCATACACACTCTGTGGATTGCTCCAAAACTTTGGTCTCTACTAGTCCTTTCATCTACGATTACTAGTTTGGGAGAGAAAACCCAGAAAAAAACCGTTCAATAATGAGTATACCTCCCACAGTATCCTTTAATGATTACCTACTTATATACAATTCTGTTTTCAAACCGAAAATAATATTGACTGGTTACATATTTAATAATTTACTTATGAATTCGGGATGATGTTTCAGAAGATTTAGAATCGGATCATTTTAATAATGTAATATATGAAGGCAATAGGAAATAAGAACATAATGGAATCACCAAAACAAATTACTGTTCTTTGACCACAGAGGTTAATATTACATTTTACTTCCATAAGTAGTAGGTAAGACATGTTCCTATATACAGTATTTTCATAATGTTGCTAGTTAATATATTTTGAACTATTAAAATAATTTGTTCGTAATCCACTACCTACTCAAATATCAGGAATAAATGGACAATCGGCTATGATTGTCTCCAGCCTTGCTCTAGACATTTCGATGATACTTTCCTTAGGCATTTCGAGTGGTGAAAACTATGCACCGAGTGTAAGTTGCAACAACCCATTCCACGAGGTTGAATCATTGCAGATTGCTCATTTAATCTTGATAAATAAATTTAATGACAATTTTTGAAGCATTAGGGCATCGAAGATTGCTCTTTTTTTATAAGATAATTTCTGAAGCCTTTTTTTTAAACGACACTTTTTTTAAATATTATTTATTTCGTGATGCATTTCTATCATAGGAATCCATTGATATAATTTCCAACTCTGAGAAACCAATACTTTCGGAGATATAATTTGTCTGTTTGAACAAGAGCGCCGCTCCTGTCCACAGGGCTTGAACCAATTTATATTTTCATTTTCTTGGACATCTTGAAGACAAATAAGTTAATATTATTATAATAAGATTTGGGAATATTCGAGGGAATATTATAAAGAATTTCGGTAATCACATGACTTAATTTTTTCCTATTTTGAGTTTTGCAATGAACATGAAAGTGATTGAGAATGATTTGACCTTTCAAACGATGTATAACAAGCCCATACTTTCCTACATTGGGGGTTGTAGTGGTTGTACCTGTCTTTCGAAGGGGGTTGAAGGTAGAGTTTTGCATTTTTACGAAGAAGAATGCCAATTTAAAATTTGTATTTGAGGCGTTTCGAGATTTTCCATAAATATGTACAGTAATCAATATATTGAATTTATTCCATTTGACTTTTCTACACTGTATAGAGTTGTGTTCAATAATTTTTTTAGAATTTTCTAGTAATACGATCATCACGAAATTTAGCAAGAAATTTCGAGTTGGCAGTCTACAACTAATTACCATGTTTGAATAAGATCGGATTCGAATTTTTTGAGTCATTTGGGAAATAACAACCAAATTTCAGATGGGTATAACTCCAAAACCGTTTGGTTGATTACACCTATTAACCAACTCAAATGTCGCATTTGGATGCGCAACCTCTACCCTAAAAATTGCAAGTCGCTATCTGTTTCCGTTATCAGGTTATCGTGAGGTAAATAATATTTTTTAATGACTTTTTTAGAATTTTCTCGTGATATGATTCTCACAAAATTTCATCAACTTCTCTGTGTCAGTATTCTACAACTAGCCACCGAGTTTCAATTCGATCGCATCTGTATTGATTGATGACAAAATTATTACTCGGAAACCGTTGGGTCGATTATGCTCATTAACGCACTTTGTTTGTCGTATTAGGACGCGCCACCTACCCTGAAAATTTGATTGTTGCTATCTCTTTCCGTTCTCAAGTTATCTTGGCAATGGCCGGTTAGCCAAACGGAATCAAATTTGACCTCGAATTCTTCATCAGTGACTCGAAACCGAATCGTTTGAGACCATTTTCGGCAAAAAACTGTCCCCCAGGTCATGCGCGGAAAAACCAAAATATTCGTAATCACTGGCTTCCGTTCACGGAACTGTGACCCATATAGGGCGCCGCTTTTTTTGCATTACAAACAAGCCGCATATTTCCGTTCTTTATTCAGAAGTACTTTATCGCCCAGTCCTGCGCGACAATAAATTCTCAATCAACAAAACACCTTATGGGAATTGAACAATTGACAATCCATACCTTTGACCATCTGCTGAAGAATCTTCCGTCTTCAAGGTGAAACGCTAAAAGCGTTGCCTCATCTTCCTCTTCACCATACGCGTTGCAGTCATTAGCGCTAATCTTGCACAAACCCGCATGAAAACGCCGATCGAATCAATTCCCATTGATTCGCATCATCCTTGAATCCCCGATTACCGCCATAAAATCTCGCGAATTAACGTAGGCCAGGACCACAGTTGCGAGGAATCTGAGTCGGGGATGCCCTCTATTCGACTCATAAACAATCATCTTGGAGCGTTCCATCTTTTATAGTCAAATCAATAAGTGCTTTTTAGGTCAACATTTTTGCGTATTCTCCGAAAATTATTATTGAGGTGTCATTCGATTCGGAATGGCATGTAGATAGTTTTTGAGAAAATGCTAAGGCCGCTTGCAAAAATTTGCAATAGTTATAAACAAGGGGCTCTGGTTGTTTGCTTATGTCTCAAAAACTCAAAAAAAGATAATTCAAATTTGAAAAGAAGATCCAATAAGAGGAGGAAATTTCCTAAACAAAGTCCCAACTCCCGGAACTAGGATCGATACCTATAATTTTCCCAGGGGGTTGAAAATACTCCCGAAAACGGGTACTCCGGCTTGCGCAAGCCTCGCCCTCTTCGGATCTTTCATGAATCAATTTTATTTAAACTTATTAAATGGAAATAAAAAAATAAAAAAATTCAGGAGTCTGCAGGATAGATGATCAATGAACAACAAGCCGTGGTCCAAAAATGTTTATCACTACTTTTCAATTAGTTATCCATTAGTTAATTAACAATTTTTTGTAGCACGTACAATAACATTGCAAGCGCGATAATTTTTAATCTATTAATCTGATAATCTTTTCCTTTTGTGGAGCTATTTTTCAAGGGTATTGGAATAGATTCGCGTTAGAAAATTTGAAAAATTGTTAATTTTCGTTTTGTTATTGACAATTTACTTAAGTGAAAAATTATAAAGCTTCAATTATGTTTCAAAAGAAAATTTTAAATTATCTCATAAACAACGCCATGGTTTATAACAATGTTTTAAACAATAGTAGATAATAATTATCAAAAATCATTTTTGAGTATTTTCTGATCATAAGAAAATGGATCAATAGTTATATTATAAATTGAAGCTTTATAATTCTTCACTTAAGTAAATTATTCATAACAAAATGAAAATTAACGATTTTAAAATTTTCCAATAGAAATCTATTCTAGGACCTTTGAAAAATAGCTCCACGAAATGAAAAAATTTTCAGATTAATAGTATAATAATGAGGGTACTTGCAATGTTAATGTTCGTGCTACAAAAAATTGTTAATTAACTAGTGGATAACTAATTGAAAAATCGTGATGAACATTTTTGGAACACGGAGTATGGTTCATTGATCTATCCTGCAGGCGCCTGAATTTTTAAAATTTTTTATTTCCATATTTAAAAAGTTTAAATAATATTTATTCATCAAAGGTACGAAGGTGGCGAGGCTTGAGCAAGCCGGAGTACCCGTTTTCGGGCGTATTTTCAACCCCCTGAGAAAATTATAAATATTGGTCCTACAGTTGCAGCAGTAGGGACTTTTTTTCAGGAAATTTCCTCATCTATTTGAATCTTTTTTCAAATTTGAACTACCTCGAATAGTTTTTGAGATATTAGCGAAAACCTAAACCTCTTTCTTCTTTTTCACTTGATTGTTTATAACTATTGCAATTTTTGCGAGCGGTCTGAGCATTTTCTCAAAAACAATCTTCATGCCATTCCGAATCGAATGACACCTCAATCATAATTTTCGGAGAATACGCAAAAATTTTGACCTAAAAAGCACTTGTTGACTAGATGACTAGACTATTATTCATGGTATAATTCGATAAAGCAATATATTTTTTCATGTTTTGAATAATTTAATAACCCTGAGCTGCCCAATATCTGGAAACCTTTGATTGTTCGAATTCCCTCTAGTGCTATTATATGTGGTTGAATAATTATCTACTACAAGTCGTAAATTTCCTGCGAAATCAAACATGCACTCATACTCTGGAGTGCTACTGAACTGAACATCGAAGTCGAATATTGTATCATAAAAATTGGTTCAAGCACTGACGTGAAGTCAGAATCTTTTGCGCGTATGTTCTATTGTCCATTCTTCTGTATTGGACACCCTTAATCGAATTTACCATGGTGAATTATGTTGTCCACTCTCCTGTATTGTACACTTAATTCGAATTTACCAATGTAAATTCGAATTAAGAGTGTCCAATACAGGAGAATGGACAACATAATTTACCATGGTAAATTCGATTAAGGGTGTCCAATACAGAAGAATGGACAATAGAACATACGCGCAAAAGCTTCTGACTTCACGTCAGTGCTTGAACCAATTTATAATAGATATGTTTGGGATATTTTTATTTTGAGAATTTCATTCAGGTTTATAATTTTTTGCCAATAGTTAACCCTACACCTTTTCGTGGTTCTTGCTGAACAATGAACTGAATAACAACTACCTAGGTTTCTATTTCAACTTGATCTCAATAATATTGTGCAGAATGAAATGCTGTTATTCAATTCATTGAAAAATTGGTTCAACACCCTTAATCGAATTTACCATGGTAAATTATGTTGTCCATTCTCCTTTATTGGACACTTAATTCGAATTTACCATGGTAAATTTGAATTAAGAGTGTCCAATACAGGAGAATGGACAACATAATTTACCATGGTAAATTCGATTAAGGGTATTGTCCATTCTTCTGTATTGGACACCCTTAATCGAATTTACCATGGTAAATTATGTTGTCCATTCTCCTGTATTGGACACTCTTAATTCAAATTTACCATGGTAAATTCGAATTAAGTGTCCAATAAAGGAGAATGGACGACATAATTAACCATGGTAAATTCGATTAAGGGTGTCCAATACAGAAGAATGGACAATAGAACATACGCGCAAAAGCTTCTGACTTCACGTCAGTGCTTGAACCAATTTTTTTTTCGTGATTTTTTTTTAATTTTCTGGAGTCGCGTTTCTTAAAATTTTTTTTTCGTCATTTCTTTCAAATTTTCTAGGAGTACGGTTCTTACAGAATTTTAAACACGTCTTTGTGTTGATTTTCTACCACTAGTTATCAAGCTTCAATTCAATCGAATATTTATTTTTTGAGTTATCAAGGAAACAATATTCCAGGTGGTTATAACTCGGAAACCGTTAAACCGATTATGCCCAAAAACGAACTCAACTCTCCCTTTCGGATACGCAACCTACCCTGAAAATTGCAAGTCCCTATCTCCTTTGGTTCGAAAGTTATCGAGGCAACGGTCACCCATCTACTGAACTCACACAAGAATGCTCGAATCTCCAACAATATTCAACCGATCGTGTTAAAACTTGAAACTTGGCAGTAGAGTTAGGTAATGAACACTCTTGCAAAATTTCAGCAATTTCAAACGTATAGTTACTGATATACAGTATGGTGCAATTGAAAGGAATAAATTCGTTATTTCGTAAACCGGCGACTTTAAGGAAAAATCCCGAAACCTGTCGATTTTTATTCTTAAACAGGCTATTCGTAAGGAAACCATTTTATTTTTGACGTCATTTTATTTTTGACGTCATATTGAATAATAATGATAAAATTTTATTAATTTTTTAAACAAATACAAAAATCAATTTTTGTACATTATTGATATGGCTGAATATGTATTTAAAAGACCTTTCAAATAATGTATAACAACACCCACCTTATCATCTGAAAATTTTAGCGATGACGTCATCACGCTCACATCGATGACGTCAAAAATAAAAAGGTATCCTTACGAATAGCCCGTTTAAAAATAAAAATCGACAGGTTTCAGGATTTTTCCTTAAAGTCGCCAGTTTACGAAATAACGAATTTATTCCTTTCATTTGCACCATACTGTATAGATTTTTTTTTTTATTTTCAATGATTTATTAAAAATTTTCTACAAATGCTATCCTCACCAAATTTCGCAAACATTTTCGCGTTGGCATTCTACAACTAATAACCATGTTTGAATTAAATCGGTTTAGTATTTTTCGAGTTAATGAGGAACAAAAAACCACCAAATTTCAGATGACTATAACTCTGAAACCGTTTGGTCGATTATGCTCATAAACAAACTCAAATGTGGCATTCATATGCACAACATAACCTGAAATTTTGGAGCCGCTATCTCTTTCCGTTCTCAGGTTATCGTGAAAAAAAAAATATTTTTTAATAATTTTTTTAAAATTTTCTAGCCATACGATTCGGCCAAAATTTCACAAACGTGCTTAGGTTCATATTCTACAACTAACCACCAAGTTTCAATTCGATCGGATTTATATTGGTTGAAAACAAAATTATTACTCGGAAACCACTAGGCCGATTATGCCCACTAACGAACTTGTCCGTCGTATTGCGATGCGCCACCCACCCTGAAAATTTCAAATCGCTAGCTCTTTTCGTTCTCAAATTATCGTGGCAACGGACGTCCGTACGGCCGGACGGACAGAATCAAATTTGACCTCGAATTCTTCATCGGGGAGTCGAACTAAATCGTTTGAGACCAATTTCGTCAAAAAATTTGAAAGTTACAGACATTTGGGCAAAACTATAACGCGATGTTCCCCAGAACATACGCGCAAAAACCCTTGGAATCGTGCCGGTTTACTGACAGTCCGGCGAGGTATATTCGTCTTCGCCGGAACACATCGCGATTCCACGAAGTAGCCGAATATTCGCAGAATCGCGACAGTGTGGCCCCAGCATAAGAGACACAAGATATTTGCCAGAAGCAATCAATCGAACAATGTTGCCTAACAAACAACAACGAAACAACATCAACGAAGAAACAACTATATCGTAACGTTTCGGAGTCAGACTCCTTCGTCAGATACTAAACGAAAATCTTCAGAATTATTTTGTTGATGGTTATTCTGAAATTCAGAAAGAAACCTTTTAATAAGTTTGGATGTCTTTGCATCGGGTTTCTTGCAAATGGACAGTTTTGTACGGACGGAAAAACCATTAATTATTACCAGGGACGGGTGTAATAGGGTCCGGGATGAACCCCCCTAATATTGAAAGAACTTGGGAAATTTTCAAAGCAGTTGGACAAATTTTAAAGCAGTTGGACACATTTTAATGCAGTTGGAAAAATTTTAAGGCAGTTGGAAAAATTTTGTAGCAGTTGGAAAATTTTCGATGCCTTTCCCTTCCCACCCCCCAAAAATTTGTCTTCGGCCCGTCCTTGCCCTGATGAAGAATTCGAGCTCAAAAATTCGTTCCTGTCCGGCCGCCCGTTGCCCCGATAGCTTTCGAACGGAAAGAGATAGCTTTTACAGTGCCGAGGGTTAAGTTCGTTAATGGGAATAATCGGAAAAACAGTTTCGAATTCATACCATCTGAAATGTCATTTCATCTATAACTCAAATAATATAGTCATCCCATCGAATTGAAACTTGGAAATTAGTTGTTGAATGCCAACGCAAAACATTCTGTAATATTTCGAACCATTAACGAACCGTCGAATTAGGATGGGCAACCTACCCTGGACATTCGCTATCTCTTTCCGTTCGAAAGTTATCGTGGCAACGGACGGCCTGCCAGAAAGAATTCATTTGACCTTGAATTCTTCATCAGTGAATCGAACTTAATCGTTTGAGACCATTTTCCGTAATATATGCGAAAATTACGAAAATTTTGTCAAATAAAAATATGTGCGCAAAATTAAAGATGTTTCTCTAACGTTTTATATTTCAGAAACTATCTGTCAGATACTGCTGAAATTTCGCACAAACCTTCAAGCCATCTTATAATCGTGTACCAAATTTCAGCTCGATCAGCTTTGCATTTTAGGAGATATCGCATCTTCAATCCACGCATGCGCGGACCCTCACAAGTAGATTTTATGGAGGAATAGCATCCTCTACCACAAAACCACAATTCTCTCAGACGAAAACTCAACAGTTAATTCATTTCTCGTCTGCTCATGCGAATAACGAAAAATGCCCGAAAGAGGCAGCATGAATTTCAATATTGGCCCCAAGTGTTATGAACACTACACCTCGGACACTACGCTGTCTCCTCGAAACTGGCTCTCAAACTCACAGAATTGACATGAGCTTTTGATATGGCCTTCCAGTCACACCCCCAGTAGTTCTCCGTTCAGAAAATTTTGAAAAACAATTTAAAATTCCACATATCGTTCACGCATTACTTCAATTGCCACGGTAGTTACTCGTCCATCTTTTAATTTTGTCCACGTAATTATCGCATTGATTCAGATAAAAGCGCAAAAAACACGTCGAAATATGTTCACCAGATGTTATATATTCCACATAGGAATTCGAACTGAAATAATTCGTCTAGTTCGGATGTTCAAAATTATTAATTTTTTTTTAGGCTCCTAGTGGCCCATTTTCAATGAAATTTTGTACACCCCAAAAGGTCATCACTGGTCATCGAATCGCCAAAATTGAAATCAAACCGATATTTGGCTTCGGAATTTCAAGCAAAATATTCCGTTAATAATTCAACATTTTTTGATTTTTGGCGCTCTAGTTCCTCGGAACTGAGTGCTTATCAATTTGCCCAAATGTCTGTAATTTTCGAATTTTTCGATGAAAATGATCTTAAACGATTTGGTTCGACTCACTGATCAAGAATTCGTGGTCGAAATTCATTCTGTCCGGCGGGCCGGCCGGTCCGGCCGTCCGGCCGTAGGCACGATAAATCTCGAACGGAATGAGCTAGACAGTTGAAATTTTCAGAGTAGGTTTGGGGGATAAATATCTCGGCTAAGTTCGTTATTGGGCAAAATCTGACAGATGGTTTCGGAGTAACAAAAAAAAAATTTTTTTTGACAGAACAAATTCCAAATTAAATTTTTTTTCAATAAGCAGTTTTACCATGAGAATCCATTCATATCATTTTAAACTCTAACAAGCTAATACTTTCGGAGATATGATTTTTCAAAATTTCAATGATAGAATTATTCTGTGGCTATTCTATGAATTGTTATAATGTCAACTTTGACGTTGTCTCATTGTCATTCATTCCAGTAATGGTATCAATATGAGAATCATAATATGAGGAGCAACTTATCAAACCGCATTAAGTCCAAAAACCATTTTATTGGGAATCGACGAAAAACGATTTTTTCTTCCTCCCTGGCTTATAATTTGAGTATGTCGAGTTTGTTGGATAGAAATTTACATCTAAAGGTAATAACTAATATCATTTAAATCAATATTGATCAGATATACACAGAAAATGTAAAAAACGTTTGGACTTAATGCGTTTTGATTCATCTCATTGTATATAATGCGTTTTGATGTGGTTGAAATTGAAAATAATGCTGTTTGTTGCGATTTTTTATACATTTAGAGAAAACAGTCTGCACAGTAAGTGTTGGCCTGTAACCTAATTAACATGAGCAAATCGATAAAACATGTTTTTGGTTATATTTCATTTCTTTTCAAAATGCAAACGTGAACATAATTCATTGCGATGCGGCTTACATACTTTGGATTTGAATTACAGAGGGACATAATGCCATTTGGAAGATTTTGTTTACATAGGGCTATAGAGCAACAGAAAACATTTCTGAATCCGCCTCAAACTCAATTTCGCCCAAATTGGACATAATGCGTTTTGAAAAGTTACTCCTCATATAATATCATACTTTTTGTTGGTTGATATTTTCATGCCGATGGTCAATCCATATGATGATGGGAATGGTAATGGTAAGTTAATAACATTGTCATTCATTCCAGCAATCGTATAAATATGAGAATTATAATATAATATCATACTTTTTGTTGGTTGATATTTTCATGCCGATGGTCAATCCATATGATGATGGGAATGGTAAGTTAATAATATTGAGTTCAGAATATCTCCACTTAAAACAAAACTGGAATATTGGTGTATTGGAGTAGATTTGAGGAAAGATATATATTATCGTTCATCATAGAATTGAGGAATGAATATCTCGGATGAGTTCGTTGTTGGGTAGAATTCGTCTATTGGTTTTGGATTGATAATTTTTGGCACTCTTGTTGAATTTGAATTCTTCTATGATGTTTGAATTCAATTTCTGCTAAGATGAAGTTCTAAATTTCAATAATGAATCATACTTCTATGTTTTCACAGAATGCTATATATATTCTATCTAAGCTTTATTATATGATCTGTGTTCGTACTCGTACTTTTCATCCTGTTCTATAAGAGAGAGTCAAATTCATTTCAGCTATTTTAATTTGGTTTCTGCCATGGTGCAGTTCTCATTCTCAGATTGCTCATTTAATCTTGATAAATAAACTATTATTTGAATTGAATTTCCTTTATGATGCAGTTCTTTCATAAGAATACATTGATATAATTCCCAACTCTGAGAAACCAATACTTTCGGAGATATAATTTGTCTGTTTGAACTAGAGCGCCAGAAAGCTCCTGTCCACAGGGCTTGAACCCATTTTTTTCTACTCATACCATCTCCACGAAATTTATTAATATATTAAGTGCTTGCATCTAACTACCGAGCTCCAATCGGATCAGTATTTTTCGAGTTATAGTGAAAACGAAATTTCAATTTCAAATATGTGACTTTTTTCCTTGTTTATAGCCATCCGATCAATACAAAACTTCGCAACACATATAAGGGTGATGATTCTACAACTTAGTGCTGAATTTCAGATAGATCGAGTGATCGGTTTCGGAAATGATCTTGAATTTTTTTTTAACCAAAAATGGCCAATACTCCCAAACGGCTTGGTAGATTTTGCCATTAACGAATTCGTCCGAGATATTAACGCTACAAAGCTACCCTGCAAATTTCAACGCTCTAACTCAGAGGGATAGAATTGAATTTGACCCCTGATTATTCATCAGTGAGTTAAACTGAATCGTTTGAGACCATTTTCAGAAAAAATACAGACATTGTGAGGAAATGATAGCAGGCTGTTCCTTGCGGAACACGCGCGCAAAAATCCAGACGGCCGTTGCCACGTTAACTTTCGAACCAAAAGAGATAGCGACTCGCAATTTTCAGGGTAGCATCCGAAATCGACAGTTAAGTTCGTAAATAGACATACCGCCGTATTCACAAAGCATTCAATCTCCGTTAAGTCCTAACTGAGGTCCTCAGTTAAGGATAAATAAGAATCGTAACCTCAGTTAACGTATGTAACGGTGCTGAAACAGGCCTGTTTCACGTTAATTTTCACTTAAACTGAGGTTGCGATTCTTATTTATCCTTAATTGAGGACCTCAGTTAGGACTTAACGGAGATTGAATGCTTTGTGAATACGGCAGATAATCGTCAAAATGCTATTCGATTTATACCCATATGAAATATTATTTTTCCCAATAACTCAAAAACTTGGTAATTAGTTGAAGAATGCACAAATTCCTGCAAAATTCGAAATTTTTTTTTCTCCCTTAAAATGTCAATTTCAGAAACTGAATCAGATTTGTAGTTTAGTTTCTGAAACTGAAACCTATATACTAATTGACAGATTTTAATTTTATTTTTACATTGGCCCTAATACGCCGTCGTAATATTGTAAGTGCGATAATTGTTAAACTATTAATCTGAGAAGGTTTTCTTTTCGTGGATCTACTTTTCAAAGGTCTTAAAATAGATTCCTGTTGAAAACTTGTTAATTTGCGATTTGTTATTAACAATTCACTTAAGTAAAAAATTATAAGGCTTCATTAAATATTGAAAAAAACCTTTTTTTTTTGTTATAAACAAATGAATTATCTCTTTGTAATTGTTTTCTTTTTCTATTTGAATAAACAAAAAGAACCATGTATTGATTAAAAAAAAATAGTGAAAGTTCAATATAAAATATGAATAATTTTTTTTTAAATAACAAATGGTTGTTTTCGTTTTTTTAATAGAAAAGGAAGAAAATACAAAAAGATAATTCATTTGTTTATAATGAATCATTTATAAAATAAACAATGCAAATTGAAATAATAATCGATTTTTTTTCAATATCAAATACCAAGATAAATAATGATAATAAAAAAAATGGTTCCTTGATTTTCGTAACGACTGGTAAAAAAATTTATATTTAAGAAATGCCATAACATTTTTTTTAGAAGATATGGTTTTTTTTAAATAAATAAATTATCATGAAGGATTATGTTTTAAAAAAAAATTTAAATTATCTCATAAACGACATATTTGTTAATTACAATTTTATAAACAATAGGAGATACAAATTTTTATAAATCATTTTTGAGTAGCTTCTGATCATAAGAAAACGGATCAATAATAATATTACAAAAAAAAGTTTTTCTCAATGTTTAATGAAGCTTTATAATTTTTCACTTAGGTGAATTGTTGATGAAAAAAACGAAAATTAACAATTTTTAAAATTTTCCAACTGTAATCTATTCTAAGACCTTTGAGAAATTCTCCTATTAATAGTTTAACAATTGTCAATTAACTAATGGATAACTAATTGAAAAATCGCGATAAACATTTTTTGACCACGGATTATTGTTCATTTATCTATCCTGCAGGCGCTTGAATTTTTTCAATTCTTTACTTTCATATTTAATAAGTTTAAATAATATTTATTCATCACGAAGGGGGCGAGGCTTGCGAAAGCCAGAGTACCCGTTTTCGGGCGTATTTTCGACCCTCTAGGAAAATTATAAATATTGATCCTACAGTTCTTTAGGACTCTCTCTATTTGAATCTTTTTTCAAATTTGAATTATCTCAAACTGTTTTTGAGATATTGGCGAAAACCTTAACCTCCTTTTTTTCACTCAATTGTTTATAACTATTCATTTTTGCGATCGGCCTTAGCATTTTCTCAAAAACTATTTAAATGCCATTCCGAATCGAATGACACCTCAATCATGATTAACGGAGAATACGAAAAAATTTAGACCTAAAAAGCACTTGTTGACTAGAATAATATCTGAAAACGAATATTATATTCGAAATGAACGAAATATGAGGTTTGGTTGAGAATTCATACTAACTTTTCGTATTATTCACCTCTAGCTAGGCTAGACTAAGTTTCGATGAGTACGACAACGATTTTTTCATCGGCATGCACCACAATAAAATTTCGTGCGTTATAAAGAAGAAGGAGGGGCACTACAATCAGAAGCTATAGAGATATTGAAAGTGAAATTCAATGGTTGTATAAAGATGCGGTAATCAATCACTCTTTCATATTAGTTTCTTACTGACCTACTTCGAATGTAATCAACCTGTGTACAAATTACGAATCTGTGGAATAATTGTTGTAGTTTCAATCGAATGATAAGGTTGCAAGATGAAAACAATATATGTACTTTATCCGATCTTTTCTTCGTTTTTACTGATCCGAATAAAGAATACAAGGTCAAGTTCAATCTTATGGACAAATACGGTAACTGGATACTATCTGAATTGTATTCATCAAAGTTTAACAGAAGGAGCAGAAATGCGCTTATTTTCGGTATTGTTAACATTTACTTTATAGTTTGAAATTATATATACAGTGACACGACGTCAGGACCTTAAGCTCACTTGAATAGCAGGTAACAGTTCTTTATTCTGTGATTAACATAGGAAGTCATGGCCTTATATTGCAGTATTCTTTGCGCTTTCAATGATTACTCCTTCAAACTTGACCCCCATGACGTTTGTGGAGGTGAATTTTGCGTGTTTTCATCGTCTCATATTCAAATTATTAAATGAATTTATTTTCCTACGAGCGTGCGCAAAGTAGTAATTTTTCGCACGCATTTGGGTTGCCAAAGTAACACTTTTCCGCATCGTGCGGAAAAAATATTTTGCGACACGGAAATGTCAAACTGATCAAAATCGTTGTTAAGAGAAATTTTCATGAATTTTACAGAAATGGGTGATTATTTTATGCAATGTGAGACTCTTGCAAGTGTATAAGACTACACTTTTCACTTATTATTCCCGATATTTGCATTACAGCTTGAACAAATAGATATTCATGATTAATTCTCAGGAACAATTTTATCGAACAACAAGACTTGTAGATTTTGACACATGATTATGTCAGAATTTTTCACAGATTGTATAATACCTCAAGCTTTTCTCTTCGACACAAACGTGAACACTGTTGAAATGAACAGTTCTTGTAGTGACCTTCTACATTTCATATTGCAGGCGACTAATGAAGCGAGTTTGAGTTTATTACCTGCAAAATATAAAGTCAAGTATGAAGCCGAATCTCAGAATTTTGAAAACTGTTCTCACCATTAAGGTACAACCAGTATTGTTAGCAAACTTCCTACATTTGAAGAAGAAATTTCAGCCCAGTATACTATGGAACAAATATTCCATGTTGAAAAATGTACTTAAAGTGAAGATAAACTTAGATTTTATACTCACTTCGTTTTCAAAGAAGCAATCTGTTGGGTACCGTCCGAAATATATTTCTAAAAAGGAAAGTTTTTAGCTTTAAAGAAGATGCACTGGATGAAATTTACCTTCTCATCAAAGTTGCTACCATTTTTGGGTTGGCCGGTGCCTGCAGGCGCGATGAACTTGAAATTTGATAGTGGTCAAAGTCCCGGACACCAAAAACAATTAATCGAGAATATTTGTTATTTCCAATGAAACGAATCATGGATATCATATGCAGGTTTACCATAATTATGAAAATTTGAGGAAACAAAATACTGCACACAGGCGTTTTTATCCAATATAGATAAGGAGCATGTAGTACCCTGGGAATAAATTCGTTCGGGAAAATGGCTTCGGAAATAATAATAAACTTATTTAGCTGAATCGGCTATTACAAACAAATAAATCCATAAAACTAATTTTTTGAAAACCAAAAAATATACAAGTGTCAACCTAAAAATACATTCTTCTCAATCTAGATTTAATATGCTGCTAACCCTTCTATGAACAGGGTGTTCTCCAGTGTTGAGGTGCTTAACTTTTCAATCTGATTATCATCCTTCGACCTCAAATCATAAGGCTTGTTTCACATGCATACGGTTCCATTCGGTTCGGTTCGTTTTCGGTTTCAACCGAAAACGAATGAAGGCCTTTCACACATATACGGTTCATATTAGGTTTTATGTTATCTTCCGACACGGGCTAACAATTCCAATTTTTCCGCGACGTCAGATTCATCAAAGCCATTCAAAATTGAACACATACATCTTTGAATGCATCCTACGTCTTTAATTCATCTTTATATTTTTCGGGGGTTTTGTCCCGCAGCACTGGTTTAGATTTACTGCAGAAATCAGTCGATCCACATTTGGTAAACCATCATTTTCTCATGAATACTGAGATAGCAACAATATCCCGAAAATATGTATGTTTATATTTCTATATTTGAACAATTCGTGAAAAATTGAAAGATATCTGCTCGATTTGAGGTTAAAACCACAAAACGAGACAGAAAACATATGTAAATATTTATTACTTTATGGTTAAAACCGAAACTAAACCGTATTCGTGTGAACGCCCTGGTTGATCTGTATTCCCTACACACGAATCCAAACCTGATAGAAACCTATTCGTGTCGAGGGAGTATTCGGTGCTGTACGGTTTCAATTCGGTACCGAATCTAAACCGGAGCACCGTTTCACACTTGTCGCCAGCGACCGAATTGAAACCGAAAACGAAACGAACCGAATGGAACCGTATGCATGTGAAACAAGCCTAAGTCATACTCAGAGATCTTTTATTCAAATATGTCTTAAAATATACTTAAAGTATACTGGTCATAGTTTCAGACTTTCGTCGGCTACTATGTTGGCCAATTTTGGGGAAGGAATAACCAATGTTAAGCGCCTGGCAGGCTGGAAATTGACCACTGTCGCCGAGAGTTACATCGACGAGTCAACTGACCAAAAAAAGGAAATGTCTAATAATATATTGTCTACAGATAACTCAACTTTGAATAATCAACCTTTATCAAGTTATTCATGGGCAATTCTCACGGACTACTGAAATTCTTGTCCTTTAAGTTTTATCGAAAAACTAACGACCATAAGTATAACGGATATCAAAATTTTCTTGTTATCTATATAATTGACCCTAGAAGTTTCACCAAATAAGTACATAAGTATAAATGCCCCTATATATTGTCCGTAAAATCATTACCTTTTAACTTTTATATTATAAAACAAACAAGAAAAAAAAATTAGTCATGTGTCATATGGACAGGAGCTTTTTGGCGCTCTTGTTCAAACAGACAAATTATATATCCAAAAGTATTGGTTTCTCAGAGTTGGGAATTCTATATCAATGGATTCTTACGATATAACTGCACCATGAAAGAAATTCAATGTAAAGGAAGTGTTCAAAAATTATCTTTTCAAGAAAAAGAGTAATCTGCAATGCTTTAATGCTACAAATATTGTTATTAAATTTATTTATCAAGATAAAATGAGCAATCTGCAATGATTCGACCTCTTGGAATGGGTTGTTGCAACTTACACTTGGTGCATAGTTTTCACAACCCGATATACCATCGAAATGTCTAGAGCGAGGCTGGAGACAATCATAGCAGATTGTCCATTTATTCCTGATATTTGAGTAAGCAGAGGCTGACGAACAAATTATTTTAATAGTTCAAAATATATTAATAGAATACTTTCCTCTTTACATAATTTAAAATTTAATAGTTCATACCACTTACACATTCTTTTCTGTATTATGGACCTTAACTCAAGAAAAAATGTTTGATACGCAAATGTAAATACATATTTCAGCATTTTTTTGCTAGCAACATTATGAAAATACCTATATATGCTATATAGGAACATGTCTCACAACTTAAGGAAGTAAAAGGTAATATTAACCTCAGTGACAACGAACAGTAATTTCTTCTGATGATTCCATTATATTCTTCTTTCCCATTGCCTTCATAAACTACATCATTAAAATGATCCAATTCTAAATCTTCTGAAACATCAACCCCAATATGTATACATAAATTATTCAATATGTAATCAGTCAATATTATTTTCGGTTTCAAAGCAGTCTTATATATATTCACAAATTCAAGAATCGGATTAGCTTGTTAGAGTTGAAAATGATAACAATGGATTATTATGATGAAACTACATCTTAAAAAAAATTAACTTTAAAATTTGTAATGTAAAAAAAATTTTTTTTTCGTTTATCCGAAACCATATGGCCGGTTTTACCCAATAACGAACTTAACCGAGATATTTATCTCCCAAATCTACTATGAAAATTTCAACTGTCTAGTTTTCCATTTTGCGCCAATTTGTGTCATCAACCACCTTGAGGTTAACTTGGAGTTAAAAATCTCTATTATCTCTCCTATAATTACAGCATTCCTAGGAACCACTAAATCTTCCTTTTGATGAGTATTTGTACTGATGAAGATTCACCCCTCTTCCTTCCTATAGGAAGGAAGACGAGGAAGTTCGATTGGTCCGACAATTAGCATTTATGCGGTTCCCACTATCGACAAATATTCGTGTGCGAAATTTTGAGACGATCATTTGAGAAGTTTGGCCGTGAAAATGTAACAATCAAATAAATAGACATACATTCGGATTTATCATATTAATGGGACAGGTTCAATTCTCAGTTGTACATCCAAGATTCTTATAGAAATAATTTGATTTCCCACAATAGTTTTTGGACGATTATCTTGTTGGCGAAGAAGGCTTATTTAAATATCCGCCTTCATCTTCAACCTTTTCTTGTGCCAATATTTATTTTTTCTGTTAAGTCCTGACATTTACCAACCACACGTCGAACCAGAATACATCAGACCTTAGAATCTGTCAACAAGTACCGTGTCAAGATTTTCCAATTCGTCATAAAACATGCAATAATTTCATGAGTAATGCAACTTTATAATAATTCTAATAACGTGCAAATTTTTGACACTCAATTGCGAACGCACCTTTCACTTTCCGCGAGATTGTCTAAATTGAAGATCCTCAACGTGTGATATCTCATTAGTTGCCATTAGCAAGCCATTATAACTAACGATATATCATGTAATTTCTTTTACTGTCGGAGAATTGGATTAAGTACTTTTCGGTCTTGTGTAAGACGAATTATATTTCTTACGTTACGAACCCTTCAAAGTTTGTAAAGTGTCACTTTAACTGATTTGGCGCGGGCGGTAAAGTACTCACCACAGTGTGAGAAAATAATGACGTAATATTGTATGACTGAAATAATTCATATATTTACTTTCTTACATGACGTATTCTAATTTGAATTTTATTTGTAGTAATTTATCATCCTTCCATATACATGTCTTGTTTACATTTGGTTGTTCATGATGAATAGAAAGCTGTTTTGAATTTTCGTATACCTGTACAAACTATCTGTTGGTTTGATTTCCCAGAAATTTTCTATGCTCATAGGAACAGTGCATTTTTGATTCATAGATCGTGATAATTCTATTGTGGTCTGCAGTAATAATTGTAATCCACATTTTGATTTAAACATGATTTTCTCTATTGAAGGAATGCAATATTCTATCATATGATAGGATATTATTATACTGAAACCCCTAGAGCTTCTGAGGAGGCGATCATAAGCTTATAAGAGCTTTTCTCTATATCAGTATCGTAATGAGTTTATTACAGTACTTGCTGTAATGAACTCATTCCCGCATTGTTTCTAGTTATATATGTCGTTTTGTGGTAGGCAGCACTGACATTCGATCCTATCAAATTTCAACAGACGTCAATTGTCAATATAATATAATCTGGATAAAGTGTAATAACTGTTGAGAGGAAAAGTTTTATTTTCATTAAAAAATAAGGTACTATACTCCATTCACTTTTATAAAGTCTCCCGGTTGGCCATGATTTAGGTCTATCACGTTTTTGTAACTAAAACACAGGCAGGTTGGCACTACTGAAATATCGTCAAGGTCAAAACAATTCGCTGAGACGTTGCCAATTTCTACTCTCAACATAATCCTAACATAATCTTCGAATAATAAAGAACTCTTCGCTTTGAAATTGAAAATGCCGAAAGTAGTTTTGAAGAAGCAGAAGTGCTATAGAGAACCGAAATCTGCAGTAAGAAAACTTCATTCTGACATGTTGAACTCTCGAATGAAATTACTTAGTTTCCTATCATTATATTTTATTGAGGTGAGAATGCCTCGGGTTTCGTATTAGTACTACATTTTGAAACTGGTGTATTTCAAATTGTGCAACAAGGTATTTAAATGTCCTCTTGAGAAAAGTCGTGAATTCCATAGGTACGTCTGTTCGTTCAGAAGTTTTCCTGACGGGTTATTCAGGTACTTTTATTATTTTTTCAAATTAACTATCACAAAGTAACGGACTTCTCTATCCATTCGTTTTCAATACAATTCCAACACTTGATTCTTGATTTCTATAAAATAAAATAGCAAAATTGAATCTTCCAACCAGTTTATATACGTGAAATATTTCCAGTAACAACAGAGGAAAAATTTTCTTCTACATTCACCATCAGGACTGGAATTATTGAATTCACATAATATCTTCTCAAATTCATTATTTTTCCGAATTAAATTCACATCGTGAAAATACGTAGTAACTACGACTTCTTTGTAGAGAGGACAACGTTGCGTAGTTATCTGACAGGAAAATGACTATAACCTAACATTTTTAAAATATACATGGTGAAATGTGTCAAATTTTCATGGCCAACCGGGAGACTTTATAAAAGTGAATGGAGTATACATATTTCCTAATTTTGAATCATTCATGCTATAAGGAAACTGTTTTAAATCTGATCTCCATGCCCTACTTACGATTCAAATTCAAATTCCGTAATCTGTCAACTTTCGCAACAGTCACACCAACTGCCAAAATACAATCCGAATCCGAATTTTCCATTTAATTTCAACAGTATTTTTCAAAACTTGCAGAATTCGTGTTTGAATAGGAGTCTATCCTGCAACTTGTTTTAGAATAATATACTATTGCGAGAATAAGTTGCGTGCGCTAATCATTTTATGTAAATTTATTCAATAATAACCCCGTGTGTAGAAAATTTCGAAATGATCCTCAATCCCCTCCACGAATCGCACAAAATATTTATTCATTAATATCCAAACTTTATCAGACTTCAGACTGTAGAACTTCGCGGTGAGACATTGTGCGCGTATGTTCTGGGGAACATCGTGCTATCATTTTGCCCAAATGTTCGTAATTTTCGAATTTTTCGCCCAAAATGGTCTCAAACGATTGGGTTTGACTCCCTGATCAAGAATTCGAGGTCAAATTTCATTCTGTCCGGCCAGCCGGCCGTCCGTTGCCACGATAACTTGAGAATCATTTTGTCAAATGTCTGTAATTTTCGAATTTTTCGCCGAAAATGGTCTCAAACGATTGGGTTCGACAACCTGATTAAGAATTCGAGGTCAAATTTGATTCTGTCCGGCCGTTGTCACGATAACTTGAGAACGGAAAGAGATAGCGACTTGAAATTTTCAGGGTGGGTGGCGCATCCCAATACGACGGACAAGTTTGTTAATGGTTATAATAGGCCAATGGTTTCCGAGTAATAATTTTGTCTACAACCAATACTTATCGGATCGAATTGAGTGAGTGATTGTAGAATATAAACCCAAGGACGCTTGTGATATTTTGTGAGAATCGTATCACTACAACATTTTAAAGAAATTATTGAAAAATATTATTTACGTCATGATAGCCTAAGAGATAGCAACTTGAAATTTTCAGGTTTGGTTGATAATCAGAATGCGCCATTTCAGTTTGTTTATTGCCATAATCGGAAGAACGGTTTTGCAGTTATACCCATCTGAAATTTGGTTCTTAATTCCTCAATAACTCAAAAAATAAAGCACTGATCCTATTCAAACATGGCTATTGGTTGTAGAATGGCAACGCAAAAATTCTTGCAAAATTTTGTGAGGATCGTATCTCTACAAAATTTTTAAAAAATCATAGAAAATTATTGAAAAAAATACTATATATCAAAAACTATTCGTCCGACATCGCTGAAATTTAGCGAGAGCCTTCATTACCTAACTATACTACCAAGTTCCAAGTTTGAACAAGATCGGATCTATACTGTTGGAGATCCGAGCAGCCTTGTGTGAGTTCAGTAGCTGGATGGGTAATCGTTGCCTCGACAACTCTTAATCGAGAGGAGATAGGGACTTACTTTGAGGATAGGTTGCACATATGAATGGGAGAGTTAAGTTCGCTATTGGCCATAATCGGCCCAACGGTTTCGGAGTTATACCCATCAGGAATATTATTTCCTCGATAACTTAAAAAATATAGACTCGATCGAATTGAAGTTGAATTGGTATAACTAGTTGTAGAATATCGACATGAAGACGCGTGTGTAAAATTCTGTGAGGGCCGTAAGTACCACTAGAAAATGTTTAAAAAATTACGAAAAAATATTATGTATCTCATGATTCCTTGAGAACGGAAAGAAACAGCGACTTGCTGTTTTCAGGTTAGATTGCGCATCTAAACAAGACATTTAAGTTTGTTAACTAGCATAATCGGCCAAATGGTTTTGAGTTATATCAATCTGAAATTTGGTTGCTCTTTCCTCGATAACTGAAGACATTACAAATCCGATCCAATTCAAATATGGTTTTTAGTTGTAGAATGCCAACGGGAAAATTCTTGCAAAATTTCGTGAGGATCGTAGCACTAGAAAATTTTTAAAAAATCATCGAAAAAAAAAATTGGTTCAAGCACTGACTTCACGTCAGTGCTTGAACTAATTTTTTTCAGATTTGGGATTACAACGGTTATACACTGAATTTCATATAAATCCTTTGATAAGTTTTCAATCTTTTTTCGCGCTGTTCATGTGAACAGAGTGTCTATCATTTTGCCTAGATGTCTGTATTTTTGGAGTCTCAAACTATTGGGCTGGACTCACTGATGAATAATATGGGGTCAACTCCAATTATGTCCGTCGGTACGTTCCGGCTGGCCGTAAGGACGATAACTCTTGAAAGAAATGAGTTGAAATTTGCCCGGGTAAGTTCGTTAATGGACGAATTATGGCCAATTTTAGTTGAAGCATTTTTTATGAATATTTTCGAAACCAATCAATTGACCTATCTGAAATTTAGCATCAAATTGTAGAATCATGACCTTCATGTGCATGCATGCAAGGTTTTGTATCAATCGGATAGCTACAAACTGGAAAAAAGATTTAAAAAATTTTAATTAATTTTTTCACATTAACTCGAAAAATACTGATGGGATTGAATTAAAACTTGGTAGTTAAATGCTAAAGAACACTTCAACTTGCGAAATTTTGTGAGGATCGCATGGCTAAAACAAATTTAAAAAAATGTTCAACTATTTGGAGGAATATTTTACTTGAAAATCCGAACCCAAATATCGGATTGAGTCTAATTTTGGCATTTCGGTGACCAATAGTGACCTCTTGGAGTGTTCAAAATTTCATTGAAAATAGAACAATGGGCCACAAAAAAATGTTACCATTTAGAATGTCCAAAACTGGGCAAATTATTTCAGTTGTTTTCTGAATGAATAATAGGTATCTGTTTACTTTCGAATTTGGTTCCTACACGTATTTTATCTGATTATTGCGATCCCTAGCATATTTACAAGAACAATTAATTTAAATATAGACGTGTATGTACCGTAACAATTGAATAAGTGGGTGAACGATGTGTGGAATTTTGACTTGCTTTTCAAAATTGTGAATCACTTGTCTCAATGTTGAGCGACTGGGGAGGAACTGGAGGGCTGCATTAACACTCCATGATAATTCTGTGAGTGTGCAAGTCAGTTTCGGGGAAATAGCGTTGTTTCCGTACCGTGGCTCTGCGGCCAACTTCGAAATTCACTATGCACTATCTGTGACGAGTTTACTACTCATGCGCATAAGTAAACTGGCTATTTATGGTGTTGTGTTGTGTGCTAGAATGCGAGTGAATTCCGTTGAGTGATCATGGGGGTCTGGTGCTGAGCCAACATATGAGTTTTTTGTGTCCTTTGGGATGAACTCATAAAAAACTATATTTGGACGATCTATATTAAAATTCATTTGGGGTGTTCTCTGTAACTCAGGGGAACATTATTAAAACTGTCATGGTTCCACCCAATTCCAGGCTCACTGGTTAAACGGGAGAATACATCAGTAATCATTTGAGCTGGCTCTAGGGGAAGTCAACGCTTGAGGTGCCGGAGTCTTGTGCTTAGGCACAAGGATGCGTAAGAATATGGTAACAAAGTGGACACAGAACTCAACTGACTCTCCTTATTTGAGCGAGCTCCTAGAAGCTTATAATGGGTGTGCATGGGAAAGACCTAGGAGGGTCAGTATAATCATAATCATGTCTATAGCAAGCGCAAAAATGCATATTGACTTCACTATGAAAGAAGTATAAAAGCATTGACGTGGGGTCAATCTGCTTTGGCGCGCTTGCTAATGACATGGCTATGATTATACTGGCCTTCCCCAAGGAGATCTCTCAGAAGCTCCTAGGAGCTTGTGTGACTAAGAAAAGTCAGTTGTATTCTCTGTCAACTTTGTTACTATATCCTTACGCCAGCTTAGGCACAGCGCTGTTAATTTTTAGCCGACACTACCTTCTGACTAGATCTCCGGTTCGCTTTATCCACTGAGCTCGAAGTACTCATCATTCAAAAAAAAATTGTCAACGTGAACAAACGCGCCAAAGAGTACTGACTTCACCTCAGTGGATTTAATTGAAAATAAACCTAGATCTGACCAGTTTAATATATTTCGTATATTATTTAGAAACTAAATTACAAAATAAATTAATTTCATCGAAAAGTATGTAGGTCTAAAATAGGTAGTCATTTCCTTGATTAGGTTTTTCCGTATTCCTCTAGCTCGAATGTCGTTGCTGATTTGGGACAGAAAATAACACACATATTTATTATCAAAGGGATGCCCAAAACGTAAACTATTAACATTTCAAAGTAGTCATTAATTTAACAATTGGAAATAATAATAAATTGTATTCAAGATAATTCCATGAGAAACCCATTTGTCATGCACCGAAAGACTAGGAAAGCCTTCGGATCCATGGGGAAGGTGAACTAGATGATGCGCTTCCAGAACGGTTCCTATTTTGGACGCATGCCCTTTTTGGGAATCCAGCGTACATCGCTGCACCCATTATCGTAAAGAAATGGACATGGTATTCCCTATTAATAACACCGGCAACTCTGAAAAGATTTATATACAAACATCGCTTCCTAATTGAATTGTTTGAATAAGTGCGTTCTACCTTGTAGGTGACGATAGATTATACTCCTGGAAAGATGCGGATTGTTCTTTTATCTATATATGCCACCTGGTACGACTACTTAAGATTTCCATTTTTAATTAGCAACGTTCCAAGGAATGCCATTAAAATGTTTAGAGATAATTTATTGGATCGTTTTTTTGTAGAAGAAGTTTTGCTGCGCTGCTCGTGAATGATTCTTCAAAGAGAAGGAGACAAACATAAATAAAAACCATTCTATAGAGCCATCCGGTCGATCGTCATACCACTAATACCCCTATTACACTATGCCTTTTCCGTGTCTATATTTGTGCCTATTTTCATGGCTATTTGTTGGTTGAATTTCCTCCCAAATGAGTGGCACTATTACACCGCGCTTTTTTCGCGATTGTTTCAGGCACTAATTTCAGAGCTGCAATACAATACCATAGTATTTTGGGGATGTCTGAAAGGAATGTTTAAAATGCTACTACATAGAGTGCAAATTCACATACAGAAAAAAGACACTGTTATTCCAGAAAGCATTTCTCCAAAAACGAAATTAATAATTACTTTGCGATACTAGGCTACTGGTGAAAACTTCATATCACGCGGGGATAGCCATCACAGATTATCTGGCCTTCGTAAGTTTAGTTAGTTTACGTCCTCAGAGTAATAAACATAAATTTATTATTGAAATTACGAAGAATACGATTCAAAGGATAGAATAAACTAGGTCATGTTCAGACGTCAAGTCAGACAGATAAATATTGTGTTGGTAGACATGACATTTCAACAAAAAGGCTTGAAATCCCCATGACTCAGAGGGAACAAATAGAACCAGTTCTATTTATTTTCAAGCCTGAAAAAGTCTACAAAATAGTCCCGGGCGCATGCGTATTTCCTCAAAATCAGGCGCAGTCAGTCAGGCTGACAAATAGGAACGAAAAAGGCATAGTTTAATAAGGGTATAAGCCCCTAATCGATGGGCGAGTAAAACCCATAGACATAATATCAACTATATAGTCTAAGGTAAAACCGCTGTTTTATTGGTCTTCGTGGTAAAGGACTGGACAAACTGGCGCGGCCGCGGTGGCGATCAGACATCAGCGACATATTCATGTGGGTCACAAACTGGCGCGGCCTGAGACGCGGCCTAAACTCGGTGTTAATTTTGGTCGCGTATCTGGCCGCTGACTTATCGCAAATGCCAACGCGGCCGCACCAGTTTGTCCAGTCCTTTACCACGACGAGCCAGTAACCGCGGTTTTACTCGCCCGTCGATTAGGAGCAATAAGGACTCCACAAACTGGCGCGGCCGCGGCCAGGTGGAATTCATCAGTTATCTGTTTTATAATTCCGTTGATCATAGTGATATCTATGATAAGGTTACAAAATTTGCAGATGCATTTCAAATAGACCATATTATGATTATGATCATTCAAAACGAAATTATTAATCTTCAGTGTAACATATCTCCAAAACAAGGTCTATATTTCTGGCCATTGATTTCCAACCACAAATATACAATTTTGAAGTAACGCGTTGAACAACTGCATGCGTGTTTTGGTTCAACATATTTATATCAGTCAGTATTTTTGTACTTAAAACAAACAAAAAATAAACGACGTTCTCGCTTGAAGTCGCTCATACATTGGATTCTTTAAGGTTAGTTTCCAACTACAGACCTGATTTTGCTAATCTAGCGGAAGATGCTCACACTAATATAAATAAGAAGTTACTAAGAATAATTTTCAGTGTTATGTTTTCCCTTTCAATAAAATAAAAAGTTTACATTACAAATTTCAAATTCAATTTTTTGCGCTCTTGTTCCTTGGAAAAGAGTGCTTATCAATTTGTCCAAATGTCTGTACTATTCGAATTTTTGGATGAAAATGGTATTAAACGATTTGGTTCGACTCACTGATCAAGAATCCGTGGTCAAAATCGATTATGTCCGTCCAGCCGGTCCGGCCGTTAACACGATAACTCTCGAACGGAATCAGCTAGACAGTTGAAATTTTGAGGGTAGGTTTGGAAGACAAATATCTCGGTTGAGTTCGTTATTGGGTAAAATCTGTTTCGGGGTAACGAAAAAAAATTATTTTTGCATTCAAAGTTTCCTATTCATTTTTTTTTATGCTGTTTCACCATGAGAATCCATTGATATCATTTTTAACTTTAACAAGCTAATACTTTCGGAGATATGATTTTGCAAAATTACAATAATAAATCGTACTTCTATGTTTTCGCAGAATGCTGTAATTATTTTTTTATATGAATTATTATATGATCTGTGTTCATACATGCCATTTTATTTTCCTATACGGAACGTGTCAAATTTATTCTGGTTCGTTACTCATAAACTATCAGATGGTTAGACCAAAAGGTCTAGGAAATCTGGAGTAGCATACCTGGACACAGATATGCTCGCTCAACAATTAATGGCCCATATGCTTAAAGAGCTAGACAATGGCTCAAATTCTCTAGGGTAGACCTGAGAATCCTTACAGCTCTATGCACGGGTCACTGTGGGCTCAGAAAACACTTTAATACGCTAGGGTTGACTGAAGACTCCGAGTGCAGACTATGCCTGGAGGACGACGAGTCTATCGAACACATCATGTGTGACTGTGACTGCCCCGCTTGGGACAGGATCAGATTTGAGGAACTAGGAGTCCACAAACTGAGACTGAGGGAACTGGACAAATTCTCACCAATCAGACTCATATCCCTCATCAAGCGACTAGAGCTTGTGGGTGAAGTATAGATTATACAGGGTGGCCATTTGAAAACGAAACAGACGAGATTACAGACGAAATAAAGTTTTTCGATAGAAATGCTCGGACAGGTCGATTTCTGTTTCGAGGGGGACAACTTAAGATGTAGGTTACGGACGCATAGCGCTTCAACTACTACAGCCCTCACTCCCAAATTTTGAATAGGGAAGATGGGGTGAGTGATACCTCAATTGAAAGGTATTTTTATACTGATTTCAGCACAGTAATTGTTTTTTCATTTTATGCATTAGTTCTCGAAATATTCATGCGTTAGTTAATTTTATCACTTAAATTAATTTTTTGCGAATAATTGACATTTCGTGCTTCCGAAACACCAAAATTTCCGTACTTGTATTTGAAATTGCAAAACATCTACCACTGGGCAAATGAAGTCATACCGTACGTGTTAATGCTACTAAGGCCAGATGTTCGACTAGCTGTTTTATTCACTGAAATCATTCTCCAACTGTACGGTATCAGAACGATTTGAAGTATTGATCTAACAAATAAGACTTTTCAAAGTAAAGTAAATAAGTTATCAAAAACTCACATCAATTAATTAAATATTCAAATTGTTCACCATTAGCTTCCATACAATGAAATAAGTTTTGTTCGAAACGATGGCGCACATTTTGCAGCATTTCTGGAGTCTTCTTAAATCCTCTATGGAATCGGGCTGTGTAGAGTAAATTTTACTCTTCAAGTGGCCCCAAAGAAAAAAATCTAGTGGTGACAGATCTGGCGATCTGGCTGGCCATTCAGTGGGACCCCTTCTTCCAATCCACCGATTCGGAAATCTTTGATCCAGATATTCTCGAACTGGTAAGGCGTAGTGTGGAGGATTTATATCGAAGATAATTTAGATTGAGTTTCAGCAAGATTGAGCTCCTTCGCAATACGGTTTGTTTGTTCGACATCTTGATTAAAGATTTCTATGTCAGTGGATTGGAGGAAGGAAGCCACAGTCATGGTTGTTTTGAAGCTCAAAATGTCGATTTTTCACAAAAAACACTACAAGTGCCATGAAAACACCACTTCATTTTCAAATACTTAGTTAAGGATATTTCGAGAACTAATGCATAAAATGAAAAAACAATTACTGTGCTGAAATCAGTATAAAAATACCTTTCAAATGAGGTATCACTCACCCCATCTTCCCTATTCAAAATTTGGGGGTGACGGCTGTAGTAGCAAGGGTTGAAGCGCTATGCGTCCGTAACCTACATCTTAAGTTGTCCCCCTCGAAACAGAAATCGACCTGTCCGAGCATTTCTATCGAAAAACTTTATTTCGTCTGTAATCTCGTCTGTTTCGTTTTCAAATGGCCACCCTGTATACTATAGGTGTGCCACGATAGACCGATTGGTCGCAATGGAGGGGCGGGTCTCGTCTGCCCAGCACAACTCATTTATAGTAATACTAGTAAGCTAACTTTAGTACAACTAACTGGTTACTGTTTGCGTTAGCTTTCGTTTAGTCCAGTTTGAAAGATAAACGTCATTAAAGTCAAATGGAATTGAAAGTGTATTTCTGAACAGTTTGGTTTATGTACGCATGTAAACAATTTGAAATTTGGATTCTCTAAGTTCATAGGCAGAGTTTTTTGGTTAGTGAGTCGAAAATGAATAGTGCAAGGAAGTCGAGCATAATTTTCAATTAATTCTCTAATTATGGAAGATGAACTTATATTATTAAGTAATATTTTGGACAATAATTATGAACCTCCAGTGAAAAAAATATGTTCACTTCTGAAGTGGAGCGGAGAAAGGTTGACCCATCTCAGCCCTCCATTCATGGAAGAATGGTTATCCAATTATTTATAACAGGATTTCCAACTAATGTACAGGTAGTTATTCATTAGTAACACTTTCTAAGATTTCCTACATAAGTATTCTGGTTTGAGTTATCTCTGGACTGATTATATTTAGTCTAGTCAACAAGTGCGTCAAATTTTTGCGTATTCTCCGAAAATTATGATTGAGGTGTCATTCGATTCGGATAGAGATGTAGATAGTTTTTGAGGAAATGCTAAGGCCGCTCGCAAAAATTGCAATAAATATAAACAATTAAGAAAAAGAAAGTAGGGGCTTTGGTTTTTCGCCTATATCTCAAAAACTGTCTGAGATAATTCGAATTTGAAAGAAGATTCAAGAAGAAGAGGAAATTTCCTAAAAAAACCAATGCCTGGAACTAGGACTAATATTTATAATTTTCCCAGTGGGTTGAAAATACTCCCGAAAACGGGTACTCCGGCTTGCGAAAGCCTCGCCTCGTATGGAAATAAAAAACCGGAAAAATTCAGGCGTCTGCAGAATAGATCAATGAACAATAATCCGCGGTCCAAAAATGTTTATCGCGACTTTTCAATTAGTTATCCATTAGTTAAATAACGATTTTTTCTAGCACGAACATCAACATTGCAAGTGTGTTAATTGTTGAACTATTAATCCGAGAATTTTTTCCTATCGTGGAGCTATTTTTCATAGGTATTGGAATAGATTCCCGTTGAAAAATTTGAAAAATTGTTAATTTTCGTTTTGTAATTAACAATTTACTTAAGTGAAAAATTATAAAGCTTCAATTATGTTTTCAAAAGAAAAATATTAATTATGTCATAAACAACACATTGGTTTATAACAATTTTGTAGTAACAATAGGAGATAATAAATATTAAAAATCCTTTTTAAATAGTTTCTGATCATAAGAAAACGGATCAATAGTAATATTACAAATTGAAGCTTTATAATTTTTCACTTGAGTGAATTGTTCATAAACAAAACAAAACAAAAATTAACAATTTTTCATATTTTCCAACGGAAATCTATTCCAAGGCCTTTGAAAAAAAGCTCCACGAAAGGAAAAAAATTCTCAGATTAAAAGTTAAAAAATTATCGCTCTTGCAATATTAATGTTCGTGAAACAAAAAATTGTTAATAAACTAATGGATAACTAATTGAAAAGTCACGATAAACATTTTTGGACCACGGATTATTGTTCATTGTTCTATCCTGCAGACGCCTGAATTTTTTCAGTTTTTGGCGCTCTAGTTCCTCGGAACTGAGTGCTTATCAATTTGCCCAAATGTCTGTAATTTTCGAATTTTTCGATGAAAATGGTCTTAAACGATTTGGTTCGACTCACTGATCAAGAATCCGTGGTCGGAATTCATTCTGTCCGGCCGGTCCGGCCGTCCGGCCGTCCGGCCGGTCCGGCCGTCCGGCCGTAGGCACGATAACTCTCGAACGGAATGAGCTAGAGATATGAAATTTTCAGAATTGGTTTGGGAGATAAATATCTCGGCTAAGTTCGTTATTGGGCAAAATCGGACAGATGGTTTCGGAGTAATAAAAAAAAATTTTTTTTTTTACATAACAAATTCAAAATTAACTTTTTTTTAATAAGCAGTTTTATCATAAGAATCCATTCATATCATTTTTAACTCTAACAAGCTAATACTTTCGGAGATATGATTTTTCAAAATTTCAATGTAAATCGTATTTCACAGGTTGATATAATTATTCTATGTATATTCTATGTATGAATTGCCAGTCAACTTGACAGAAGGGAAATTTGTAACTTCAAGAATATTGGGGTTGAAATACTCGTATTTTAGCGATGCAACGGGGACCTCACCCGAAAATGTTTGAAAATATTACGTAAATTGAAAGAATAATTCCAAAGTTCGAGAGAGGAGAAAATTTTGTGAACGTAGATCAGGAAATTTTTGATCGATTACAAGGTAATTTATTATTTTATACATGTTTTATGGAATACCTACTATTTGTAGGTACTTTAAACCTGTTTTGGGCAATTGTCATACGAAACTTGTTTTTTTGGCGCTCTAGTTCCTCGGAACAGATTGCTTATCAATTTGCCCAAGTGTCTGTAATTTTGGAATTTTTGGCTGAAAATGGTCTCAAATGATTTGGTTCGACTCACTGATCAAGAATCCGAGTGCGAAATCGATTCTGTCCGGCCGGCCGACCGGCCGTAGGCATGATAACTCTCGAACGAAAGGAGTTAGCGGATTGAAAATTGCAAGGTGGTTTTGGAGCGTAAATATCTCGGACAAGTTCGTTAATGGGCGTTAACCATCAAGGGGTTTCGGAGTTATGGCCGATTTTAGTAAAAATATTTTTTATGAATATTTCCGAAACCGATCACTCGATCTATCTGAAATTTAGCACCAGACTGTAGAGACAGTAGAATCATGACCTTTATACGCATGTGCAGTTTTGTATTGACCAGATTACCGCAAAGTGTAAAAAAAAAAATTTGAAAATGTGGTGCAGTTCTCATTCTCATGATTGCTCATTTAATCTTCATAAATAAACTATTATTTGAATTGAATTTCCTTTTTGATGCAGTTCTATCATATTAATACATTGATATAATTCCCAACTCTGAGAAACCAATACCAGATATAATTTGTCTGTTTGAACTAGAGCGCCAGAAAGCTCCTGTCCACAGGGCTTGAACCCATTTTTTATTTCCATATTTAATAAGTTTAAATAATATTTATTCCTGAAAGGTCCGAAGGGGGTGAGGCTTACGCGAGCCGGAGTACCCATTTTCGGGAGTATTTTCAACCTCTGGGAAAATCATAAATATTGATCCTATTGGTTCCGGGAATTGGTACTTTTTTTTAGGAAATTTCGTACTTCCAGAATATTTTTTCAAATTTGAATTATCTCAGATAGGTTTTGAGATATTGGCGAAAAACCAAACCCCGTTCTTTTTTTTTCACTCAATTGTTTATAACTAATGCAATTTTTGCGAGCAGCCTTAGCATTTTCTTAAAAACTATCTACATGCCATTCCGAATCGAATGATACCTCAATCATAATTTTCAGAGAATACGTAGAAATTTTGACCTAAAAAGCACTTGTTGACTAGACTTATTAGATTTGTTTCATTAATAAAACTGACTATTTCATTCACAACATTTTTCAGAATGACTCCTGATAGTTCTGAAACATTTTTTAGCCAAAATTGGGCCATCATATAAAGATAAGATGCAAAGTGGTGACAATTCGCTAATTAGTGTGAAAAAAGCGGATAGAAATAAATGAATTAAGGAAACGTCATGAATTAGTAACATAATCCAATTCCCTCACAAGTCACAACGTACAAATGACAGCAAACATATTATATCCGAGAATGTTTGAGTGTTTGACGTAAAAAGATAGCAGCCAGATTGTTTCTGGTAGCAAACAACCACAAATGAAAGCAATGCAAAATGCTAACAGACGTAAACAGTTACCTAATGTTTGCAAACGAAAGAGAGGCTATGATAAAAATACCCCTCCCGTTCTAGAAAGCAAAGTATGATTGAAACTAAATGACCAAAGAAATACCTTCAGCTATAGTAGAATTATGTGGATTATATGATATTATGCTTTTTGGGTGATAATACACTGATCAACAATTGCTAGGGATCACTTATGAACTTCTCTTCATTTGTATTTTTTTCAAGTTATCTCGTGAATATCTGTACATTATATGTTCTCTAAGGAAAAATTAAGATGTTTTGAGTTGATTATATCAAATTTTTCCTCACTTCATCGACTCTTGTTCACAAAATCGATTATTATCTGTAGGCTGTTACATGTGCAGTGAAAAGCAATGTGGTATTTGTTATTAAATCTGTTTTTTTCTCTCGTTCAAACACATAAGGTGACAATAATTGAAGAAATGAGAACAATATTAGCTCATCAGTCATACCGAGAAGACGTATGGCTCCTGTGCAACTGGACCAAATCATACGGTGGATACAGGAAGGTTTGTCCCAGCGAGAAGTGTCCCGGCGGTTGAATGTTTCGCAAAGTGTCGTGAGTCGGGCTTGGAATAGGTTCATCCAAAACGACTCAGTAGCTTATGTTCATGGGGGAGGTCGGCAGCGCAGTACAACAGCTGCCCAAGATCGTCTTTTGGTCCTCAATGCTAGGAGAAATCCCACTTACCCGGCGTCGCGGCTCAATAGATCACTGAGAGTTGCAACAGGAGTTCTAATTTCGAACCAGACTGTAAGACGACGACTACATGTTCGTGGTTTGAGAGCACGTAGGAGGGTACACATCCTCGTTTGAATAGGGAACACCGGGTTCATCGACGGCAATGGGCTGAGGAGCACCGCAATTGGACAGTTGAAGATTGGAGCCGATGTTTATTTACGGATGAATCTAGATTTCGTTTGGTCAACTCAGATGGACGTATTCTTGCTTGGAGGGAAAGAGGTCGAAGGTATGCAGAACAGTTTATGGTACCCACAACAGCTTTTGGCGGAGGTTCTATATGTGTATGGGGAGGCATTTGTTTGAACCAACGCACAGAGTTGGTTGTTCTGCAGAACACCACAATGACCAGCCAGAGATATCACGACATGATTATTGAACCCATAATTGTTCCGTTTGCGGCTGCCTTGGGCGAGAATTTCATTTTAATTGACGATAATGCCCGTCCACACCGTAGTCGTCTGGTTAATGAAGCGCTAGAAACTCATGCTATTGATAGGATGGACTGGCCAGCTCGCTCTCCAGACATGAATTGCATCGAACATGTCTGGTCTGAGATGTCTAGACAATTGTCAACCTTAGAACAACCGATCAATAACCTGGAGGACCTTTCTAACGCTTTACGGGATATTTGGACGAATTTGCCCCAAAATTTTATAAATCGTTTGATTGAAAGTATGCCTCGTAGGGTAGAATGCTTGAGACGAGCTCGTGGGGGGCCAACTAGGTACTTGCTTAACCGAAACTTCAGCCTTCTTGTGGTGTCATCATAAAAATTTTATGTTATTCAAACACAGAATTTTGAGTGTTCCTAATAAAGTCTTTTTTTCTCTCTAACTTTCCATTTTTTCATTCGTTTCTCAAGTGAACCATATTATCAACTGAAAATACTCTGATATCTGACTAAATTTATAATCTTGGAGCGAATAATTCAGAAATAAATTTAGAAAAAGTAAGTGATCCCTATCAATTGTTGAGCAGTGTATAATGCCCTTGGGTAACACATATTGAGATGGAAATATATACTTTGGTAAGTTAATCAAATTGGGTTCAGAATATCTCCAGTAAAACCAAAACTGGAATATTGGCTAAGCTTCAATTGATATAATAAAATTTTCAGAGTAGATTTGAGGAATGAATTTCTCGGATTAGATCGTTATTGAGTAGAATCGGTCTGGTGGTTTCGTATTAATAATTATTGGCACTCTTGTTTTATTTTTAATTCAATTTCTTTCATGATACAGTTCTATCATAAGAATCCATTGATATCATTCCCAACTCTGAGAAACCAATACCTTCGGAGATATGATTTGTCAAAATTTGAACAAGAGCTCCAAAGATCTTGTCAACAGGGTTTTCCCACTTTTTTCATTGACCATTTTTCCTGATCGGAATTTTTGTGTGAAGTTTTCGATATCATTAAACTTTCCGACTCATATATTCCACTACTTCCACGCGGATTCATAAAACTAAATGAAATTTGGATAAAGAAAACAGATAAAATTTATCTTGAGTTACCTATAAGAATCTTTTATCATTTTAGAAAATTGAATTATCCTTTATCATTTCTCCTGAAACGCGTGGTTTTTGAGATTATCAACGTTGAATGTCATAAAATCTGATAAAAATTTGAGAATTTCCCTTATCTTTGTTGATCCGCTCCTGAGCTAGGATATACTTGCTCGCTGTTTATATACAATGCCGAACTTGCTTTTCTTTCACAATAAAAAGATAATGCATTCTCCTGAATTGCCATTATATACCAAAGCCCAGTACACAGATTGACTATGGCGAATGATAATGGCGAACGGATGCATGGCCATAAAGTGATCCCATAGAGTTTCTGTGAACGTAACCTACTAATTATTATGATTATTCTGTCAGTTGGAATCACATCCCGACTATTCGATTTGACAATTTCTCGGAAATTAATGGATTAATGCATATTCTTGGATTTTTCAATGAGAATGGGCGATGATCATATTATTTATAACCTTATAGTGAAACAATTGAATTTATTGAATGTAAATTAAGTTGAAGTTCAGTGTTTTAATAGTGAAGAATTGATAGTGGAATATTTTTGATTGCTGCATTATAAGAATTCACCGAGTGAGTAAGTTTTCTCAAATAATTTCATTGAATTTCAAGCATCAGATTATTAGGTTTCTTTATTGTTTCACAGTACTTCTTCTTCGTCCTTTACGATATGCATGGTAACTATGGCCATCCACAATGTTCTACTGTAACAGTAACAGTGTTCTATGTTGAGCAAGCAAACAAAGTGCCCCCACTGCCCCCTATTCACGAAATGTTGATAGAGATCTCTCCTATGAGTTGTGTCACGTGATTCACGTGTCAGTGACTCTGCGCAAACTCCGTATGTGAATTGTCGGTTGAAATGTGTTTCCCTACTACTAAATAGTGAGGGCAGTGTGGCCAATACTCCTGCTTTAGCAGGAGATCTCCTGCTTTCACTCCGAATCTTCTGCTCTCCTGCTTTCACTCAAAATTCTCCTGCTTTTAACAACAGTTCCAAGATCAGATATTTTAATACCTATTTTATATTCCATGAATATGATATATACATTTTATATCTTGTAGGTAACGTTTTTCATAAGTTAGAAGGGATTGTTTTGTCATTCTGAATAGATTTCTGTCAAAAGTCTGTTTCTCAAGTTTTTATCTGTCAAAAAACGAGTTCATACACCTTTGTTTAGACAACTGCTCAATTCGAACCATAGAATAAAGATATTCTATGATTCGGACTTAAATTTCTGGTTTTTGCTGTTATTAATGTTCATGTAGCTTTTATTGAATAGGTATTTAATGTGTTTTGTTAACATATTCACACTTTTTTTTGTGCGAAAAGAATTTTTATGGTCATATTTTCGAATCTCCTGCTTTTTCTACCAAATCTCCTGCTTTTTGAAATTCTTTCTCCTGCCAAATAATTTTGAGGCCTGGCAACACTGAGTGAGGGAGAAGTGAGATGAGATTTCTTGTAGGAGTTATCGCATGCGAATACTCATCTCTACGAACGTCGAGTATACGGGCCCCAGGGCCCCTATTCACGAAATGTTGAGAGAGATCTCAACTACGAGATCTATCACGTCAGTGACTCTGCACAAACTCCGTACCTATGTGAATTGTCGGTTGAAATGTGTTTCTCTACTACTAAATAGTGAGGTAGAAGTGAGATGAGATTTCTTGTAGGAGCTATCGCATGCGAATACTCATCTCTACGATCGTAGAGCCCCTATTCACGAAATGTTGATAGAGATCTCTCACGAGATTTATGACGTCAGTGACTCTGCGCAAACTCCGTATGTAAATTGTCGGTTGAAATGTGTTTCTATATTTCACTATCGTAATGAGTCCATTCCAGCACTAAAAACAATGCTGGAATGAAATCATTCCCGCATTGTTTCTAGTTATATTTTTCGTTTTGTGGTAGTCAGCACTGACATTCGATCCTATCAAATTTCAACACACGTCAATTGTCAATATAATAAGATCTGGATGAAGTGAAATAATTGTTGAGTGGAAAAGTTTTATTTTCATTGAAAAATGGGTTCAAGCCCTGTGGGCAGGAGCTTTCTGGCGCTCTCGTCCAAACAGACAAATTATATCTCCAAAAGTATTGGTTTCTCAGAGTTGGGAATTTAATCAATGTATTCTTATGAAAGAACTGCATCATAAAGAAAATTAAATTCAAATAATAGTTTATTTATCAAGATTAAATGAGCAATCTGAGAATGAGAACTGCACCATGGAAGTAATCAAATTAAAATAGCTGAAATGAATTTGGCTCTTTCTTATAGAACAGGATGAAATGTACGAGTATGAACACAGATCATATAATAAAGCTTAGATAGAAAAATTATAGCATTCTGTGAAAACATAGAAGTACGTACGTATTGAAATTTAGAAAAATCATATCTCCGAAAGTATTTTCTTGTTGGAGTTGAAAATGATATCGATGGATTTTAATGGTGAAACTGCATCTTAAATAAAAATTACAGACACTTGGGCAAATTGATACGCACCGAGTTCCGAGGAACTAGAGCGCCAAAAAGTGTAATTCCCTTTCCGGGATTTGAGCCCGCCTTCTCTCGTTCCGAAACCGAAAACCCGACAGACTAGACGAAACGGCTATTGGGCTCCTCGTACGATCTTGTGGATCTCCGGTATTAGAAAAAAACGTCGGTACTTACCTGGGATATATATTCTTAATTTTCACTTTTCGACATAAAATCGCCACATGGGGGTTTATTTGACAGTTTTTTACCCTTGTCTCTCTAAGTCGATTTTGACGTTTCTCGAACCACCTATTAGTAAGGAATTAGACAATGTCATGTCTCAGGAAAATAAGTTGACATTATGACAATTCATACAAAGAATAATTGTATAATTCTGTGAAAACGTAAAAATACGATTTATTATTGAAATTTTGTAAAATCATATCTCCGAAAGTATTAGCTTGTTACAGTTAAAAATGATATCATTGCATTCTTATGATAAAACTGCTTATTGAAAAAAATTCAATTTGGAATTTGCTTTGTTACTCCGAAACCATCTGTCCGATTTTGCCCAATAACGAACTTAGCCGAGATATTTATCTCCCAAACCTACTCTGAAAATTTCAACTGTCTAGCTCATTCCGTTCGAGAGTTATCGTGCCTACGGCCGGCCGGAAGGACGGACCGGCCGGACAGAATGAATTTCGACCACGGATTCTTGATCAGTGAGTCGAACCCAATCGTTTAAGACCATTTTATCGAAAATTCGAAAATTACAGACATTTGGGCAAATTGATAAGCACTCAGTTCCGAGGAACTAGAGCGCCAAAAATAAGGTACTAGAGATCTCCTTCTTGCTAATTTTGACTAATTCATCCTATTAGGAAACTGTTTTAAAACTGATATACATGCCCTTCGTATGATTCAAATTCAAATTCCGTAATCTGTCAACTTTCGTAACAGTCACACCAACTGCCAAGATACAATACAAAAGTCACTAGGATGTATAATCCGAATTTTTCATCAAATTTCAACAGTATCTTACAAAACTTGCCTGAAATAGAGATAATATCGTCTAATACTCGTTGCAGAAGGCAATTCCAACACTCATGCGTTCGAAAACTCGTTCCTTCGTCGCTCGTTTTCGAATTTCGCATTCGTGTTTGAATAGGAGTCCATTCTGCAACTTGTTTTAGAATATATTATTCTCTACTACTAAATAGTGAGGGAGAACTGGGAGAAGTGAGATGAGATTTCTTGTAGGAGCTCTCGAATACTCATCTCTAAGAACGTCGAGTATACGGGTCCAGGAGTGTAATTATGTGTGTAGCACATTGTGAAATTTTTAAACGCTTGTAACTTTTTATCTGAGCTGAATCTGGAAAAATTATAAATGAAGAAAGTATATATGGATAAAATTAATGTATAACTTAAAGCCCCACCCTGTACATTCACACCACCTAGTTGAGTCCAGTGTTTTATCGAACACGGTGTATATAAATATAATATTGGAGTTTATTTGAAATAATCATAAGCCCAGGTTACCACAGGGTCATTAGTATTAATTATCAATTATGGATTCGAGGATTGGACATTAAATTAAATGCTTCCAATTACTTCTAGATAATCGCGCAGGAACCTCCTGCATATTTACTTTATACCTATATTTGTTGCCTAAAGGCTAGGCACTGATCTAATATTGAATTTGAATCAGCAGATACATGATGATCATGATTCATTAAAATTCAGAATGAGAAATTTACTGTATTAAGTAGTATAGAGGAGTAGCTATAGGATATATTCACAAATTGGAACACGTTCAATGCATAGTATAAAACTTAAACCAACCAGGTAAGGGTATCATTGTTTGTTGCGTCATAAGTGCAGACATGCAAGTTTCAAGTCTTGTTTGACCCTAATTAGTGTCGAATCTAAGTATATCCACAACACCCAGGTGACTCTAGTTTTTTGTATAACAATATATATATACATAACAATGTAGATAGATAGATATTATGGTATTAAAATTCTTAAAAAGCACGGACGTGAAGTCTGGACCTTTTGTAAGCATTACTTCGAAGTATTCACGTCTCGCAGACCCTCACGAAATACTACGTGAACCTTCATTCTGAGTACTAGATCTCAATTCTATGGAATCTATATTTTTGGGAATATTGGGAGAATTGAATGTGGCTTGAAGGTTGGTGAGGAATTTCAGCAGAATCTGACAGATAGTTTCTGAAATATAAAATTTTTGTAGGAAATTGTTCATATTTTTTTTTAAATACATTTTTATTTTTTTTCTAGTGATACGATGCTCATGAAATTTGCGCGTCAACATTCTACATTCTACTAAATATCAAATTTCAATTTGATCAGAGTTATTTCAGATGGGTATAACTCCGATGAAGAAAACTCCATATCAACTTAGGTCCTAAAGTATACCCAATGGGCGCTATAGACCCTTCAAGACCCCTTCAACAGCCTCCTATCACCGAGCCTAACACCCATAATTTTGCGATAACTTTGTCAAAAATTTGTCACATTCATTTTGCATTATGAACCTTAACTCAAGAAAAAACATTTGATACACAAATGAAGATCAATATTTTAGCATTTTTTTGCTACCAACATTATAGAAATACCGTATAGGAACATGTCTCACTACTTGAGGAAGTAAAAGGTAATATTAACCTCGGTGGTCAACGAACAGTAATTTATTTTGATGATTCCATTATGTTGTTCTTTCGTATTGCCTTCATAAACTTCATCATTGAAATGATCCAATTCTAAATCTTCTGAACATCATCCCCAATATTTATACATAAATTATTCAATATGCAACAAGTCTATATATTTTTTGGCATCAAAACAGACTTGTATATATTCACATCTTCAAGATTCGGAACCTTGTTTTCTAACACAAAATAGTAAGAATTATATAAACAAACTAGAACAGAAATAAATTTAACATATATCTTATAGGTAGATGACATGAATGAACAGTGAACACAGATAGAACACATACAGATAAAAATCGCATTCTGTGAAAACATACCCAGCAAACACAAATTCATCTCAGTAACGTATCATACATATAACTTGGTTCTATGCTATATAACAATGTACCATACTTGTTCTTTGATAGTAACCTAGAATAAGAGCTCTATGTCCGCCTTGCGCCGGCCTTCTGTTACATAATTTGTAACGAACTTGATACATTACATGTAACATACAGAAATAATGTAACTGCGACAGCACAATGCAGATGTATATGTTATATGACAAACCTATGTATCAGACATATAACTTAATGGTTCTATGCTACATAACAATGTACCATACTTGTTCTTTAATTGTGACCTACAATAAGCGCTCAATGACCGCCTTGCGACTTCTTTCTGTTACATAATTTGTAACGAACTTGATACATCGCATGTATTAGAAGGAAATAATATAACTGCGACAGCACAATGGAGACGTATATGATCTGAGTTAGATTATTACACAGGGTGTTTTCAAAGGTGAGTCTTAGTTTTTAACAGAATGTAGAACTCATAAAAATAAATAATTTCACCAAAAATGGCATATATATATATATATAATAGGTATATATATATACAGTATGGTGCAAATGAAAGGAATAAATTCGTTATTTCGTAAACCGGCGACTTTAAGGAAAAATCCAGAAACCCGTCGATTTTTATTTTTAAACGGGCTATTCGTAAGGATACCTTTTTATTTTTGACGTCATCTATGTGAGCGTGATGACGTCATCGCTAAAATTTTCAGATGGAAAGGTGGGTGTTGTAATACATTATTTGAAAGGTCTTTTAAATACCTATTCAGCCATATCAATAATGTACAAAAATTGATTTTTGTATTTGTTTAAAAAATTAATAAAATTTTATTATTATTATTTAATATGACGTCAAAAATAAAATGATGTCAAAAATAAAATAGTTTCCTTACGAATAGTCTGTTTAAGAATAAAAATCGACGGGTTTCGGGATTTTTCCTTAAAGTCGCCGGTTTACGAAATAACGAATTTATTCCTTTCAATTGCACCATACTGTATATATATAATATGCATGATAGGGCTGCGATCCACCCTCGCACAAGACTTCGTGGGTGGATAGCAGCCCTTTCATGCATATTTTATATATGCCATTTTCGGTGAAATGATTTAATTTGATGAGTTCTGCCTTCTGTTAAAATAAGACTCACCTTTGAAAACACCCTGTATTGTATTCTCCGGCTTGCATGTTGATTTTTGGGGTTTTGGATATATGCCATATCTGTTAAACAAATAATATTAATATTTATTTTTGTTCAAAATAATAGTTGTCACATGACAAATAAAAAATAAAATGCATTTACAAATAAATAAACAATGAAAAAAATTAATTTCTAAATTCATTGGTACCTACATACTTTCAAAAAGATTGATTTATATAAATATAAAAATAAAATAATGCATACTCTTTCTTCACATCTGTCTATTATGTCTCAAAGAGCTGAGCCTTATCCAGTTACTGATGGCATATTTCTGCGTTCTCTGTATATCAGCTCTGCTGTGATAAAAAATCTAAATCAAAATAAAAATGGATTAATAAAAAAATATCATCAAGAATATTTAATTACGAGGCTTCCAGATTGGATAAATATGTTCATTAAATATCATAATCATAATAGAGATCATTCTAGACCGACTTACAAATTGGTATACACATTAGTAAAAAAAAAGAAAAACATTCATTTCATGCATTTACCTAGGGGCAGTTTCGTTTTCAAGATCTTAGAAAATGTATTCTGTTCATCAAATTTACTCAATTTGTTAAAGTTATTAAACTTTCTACTCCCACCCCTCATGTGATCTAAAATTGGAAACTAACAAAAAACTCTTATTTCAATTTTCAATGGTTGAAATGAGGTTAAAAGCAATAAGTGAAAATATAAGTTCAGTTGGTAATATATTACAAAAAACTAATTTACCAAAAATGTAGTCAGTAATAACAATAATTTAAAGCCTAAGATTTCAATCTACGCTTTTCTCTAGTAGACAATTCTAGAAAAAATTTACGTCTCTTATATATACATTATAAATAATTGGCTACCTACTTCGAAAGTTTTGAATAAAAACAGTATCTATCTATATAAACATTATAAACCGTATAATATCTACATTCTCACCAGAGTTGATATTTCCTCTCCAAGTTATAGGTGTGTTACCCCTGTCCAATTTATAGATCTCTTATTTATTTGAGCACGTGATTCTTCAGGTCCTTAATAACACCTGCGTCACCTGCAAAAATAGTTAATATTTCTCAGTATTTGGAATGCATATTCATGAGTAATGCAAGACTTAACTATAGCTCACGTATTATTAATTAATTATTGGAAACTGCACTCCAGTTCGATATAAAACTTACCCGAATTTGTTCACCAGAAGACATTCATGGAAGTTTACTCAGCGAATTTAGATGAAATCTACACTATTTAATCAAAGATAACACTGGCACAATATATAATTCATTCCAAATAATTAACTCTCTCATAACAGACTGAATTCGGGATAAGAATATCAGGAATTAAACATTCACAAGGCAAAGCGTCGTTTAGAACGGAAAAGCGCCAACCAAAGACTGCCAATATGGCGGTTAGTTTTGCAAGTCAAGCTAATAACATATCAATCTTGCATTTCCAGCAATATATCCAGAATATAAAAAAAGTTATATTACAAAAATAATATGTATGTTACATCGTTGTTATACATAGGGTTGACATTTCTGCGAATATAAATATGTTACATAAATCTCATATGTTTCCAGATGGTAGAATTGTTATATGCTTTTGATATGTAGCAAATACATAACTCAGGTTATATTATTCTATCAATGTAACAGATATATAAAAAGAGCAATGTTCTCAAACTTATGCAGCAATGGTATTAATTTTCATACATATCAGAGATATATCTTATATATACCTCAGAGATGTAACAAGAACGGGTGTGTTTGCTGGGTAGAAATACGATGTATTACTGAAATTTAAAAAAATCATATCTCTGAAAGTATTAGGTTGTTAGAGTTGAAAATGATATCAATGGATTCTTATGATGGAACTGCATCTCATAAAATATTGAATTTGAAATTAATAATTTTTTTTTTGTTATCTCCCAAACCTACAAATTTCAATTGTCTAGCTCATTCGGTTCGAGAGTTATCGTGCCTACGGCCGGCCAGACAGACTGGATATTTGGGCAAATTGATGAGCACTATGTTCCGAGGATCAAGCACAGCGCCAAAAATTATAGAAACTAGGTACCTACATGATCCACACCAGCATAAGGATAGAGTATCAAAGTTGACAAAGAACACAACTGACTTTCCTTAGTCGCACAAGCTCCGAGATTCTGAGGTATCTTCTTGGGGAAGACTTGGGATGGTCAGTATAATCATAATCATGTTTATAGCACGTTCGTCAATTGAACTACTCTCATTTGTCGTTTACGACAAAGGGTAGGAATGCATACTAAATGCACCAATGACTGAACTTCTAGGGTGTTTTAATCTTAGGAATTCGAATTCTCAAATTTCTCCCACTATCTGGAACCCTAACTTGCTTTCTGCATATAATCTATCAGCGAAACATGATAGATAAGTTTTCACAGATTAGGGGTTTCCAAGCGTCTAGACAAGAAGAATACCAGACTGGGCAATGTGTCAGAAAAATGATAACTTTCTTGGCACCTCAGTTGTTAAATGCATTTTATCATTCTTTTACAGGAAATAGGCCATAAATCTCTGTAGAGTATTGTATATTGTATAATGATTATACTGATCCTGCTAGGTCTTCCCCAAGGACACCCCTCATAAGCTCTCGAAGAGCTTGAGCGAGTAATAGAAGTAGTAGAAGTTTTACAAGAAAATGCACTCTAGGAGGGTTAGACCCATATGGCATGAAAAAACTGGTCGTTCGTTGAGAATAAAACGAATATACGTTTTCTTGAAATGTAACGTCATGAGACGTAAGAATAATGTACAAGGTAATTCGCAGCTACTTAAGCCCACCAACATGACAAGGTTCTGACCATGGAGGGGGTAAAGGAAGGAAGGGAATTGGCTTTACGTGACCTACCTGTCCTAGGACCTATGGCCACGGCCCCCATGGGCGTGGGATTGGGATACGCCCAATCAGCGCGCAGCATCTTTTTTTTTTTTTGTAGATGCTACTACCAGTATGGCTTTGGTTTCCAAGACCTACACCCTCACTGGCAGGAGGAGGCACTATCCAACCTCTACTAACTATGCAGGTTAGTTCCCGAGTTGAGGGTACGCAACTCACACGCCGAAGGGGACAGAACCCTTCTAGCCCAGCGTGCGGGCTTTCAACCACTACCCCCACGAAACCTATCCCAATAGGGCGAACAGGGATTCCCCTGCGGGCAACGCCCTCCCGTGGTAGCAATCATAGCGTCATTGCTTGGACATGCTCCGGGAACGTATTCCCTTGCAAGTTTTGGACCTTGGAGTCCAGGCCTTGCTTAAGCCAGCTAGGGTTATGCGGGTTAGCCATACCCGTCGGCACTTCTGGAATTGGTATGCATCAGGAGTACCTGGGTGGTGCTCCGACCCACCACCCGTTGGCATCCTGGATGATATCTCTTTCAACCAGACGTTGCCGCCCTGCATATCTGGTCGCCCCCCAGAAGAAAACAAACCTCCGCCCCCAGCCAAAGACCGCCGGGAAAGGGACAGCTCTACGAGTCTATTTCTCCTTTGGGAGATGAGCTTCCACTCTACACTACTCTACCTCACCCCCATACGAGCCATCCGAGGTTCCAACCCCGAGACCGCCGCAGGAGGGGACAACCCAACAAGTCTATTTAGTCTTCTCTTAGAGAAGACTGCCCTGCAATAGCTCTCCATTCGTTCACACATTTCTCTCGTTTCAATCATCCAACTGACGTCATACGCTTCTAAGTCCATCCCCCCAAGCATTCCCTCCAGGCACTCACTTCTCTCGACCACGTATTCCCTGCAATCAAACAAAACATGCTTCCAGTCTTCCACCTCGCCACACATGCACCTGTTACTCTCACTGAGACCTCTTCTGTACAAGAACTCATTCAGACTACCATGGCCCGTAAGGAGGAACCCCAAGTACAGGCCAGGTGAGAACCATTCATTCTTGCAGACAAAGTCAACCCTTGGAATGAACCTATGGGTGACTCTGCCAGCTGCACTTTCATCCCATCTTCTTTGCCACCCTGTCTGCAGTGAGGTGCGCAGCATTTCCAAGTCTACCGCAGGATCCTCAACTCGCTCAGCCAGAAACACTCTATCAGACTCACTCAACGGCATACATTTCTTGAGCTTATGCTCCACACCAAGACCTCTCGCTACCAAATCCCACGGCAACACCCCCATGATCACACACATAGCATCGGTGGACACAGTACGACACACTCTCAAACATGCGCTCATCACCACTCTTTGACACCCATTCAGAAATCTTCTGGCGTAGTCATTTTTCAGTGACTCGTACCAGACACTCACTCCATACATGGCGCATGCTTGAAACATACCGCCATATACCACATTCATCGCCTTTCTTTGCAGTCCCCAATCTCTCTTCAACACTCTTCCTAGGCACCCAGACAGACGCACTAATTTCCCTCGCACATCTGAGAAGTGACTAGAAAACCTAAGTCCCTCCTCCACAGTCACACCCAGATATTTAACTTTCTTAGCATACCTCACACCCTTACCATTCAGTCGCACATTTGGAGGCCTGTTCACAGACAACTTCCCTTTCACCAACATACATACTGTTTTACTCTCTGACACACTGACACCTGCCTTAGTAGCCCAGTCACTCACCACATTCATACATCGCGTTCCTCTCTGTTCGAGATGGAGGCGACTATTCCCTCTCACCAGGACAAGCACATCATCCGCATATGCCACAACATCACATTGACTCTCTCTCTCTAAATTCACTAATAATTCATTCATACTAACATTCCATACCTTTGGTCCTGCAATTGATCCCTGTGGGCACCCTCTTACAGTCATCCTACGAACCACCTCATACTGTCCTACCATTTTTACCTCTCTCTCACTGAAATAGCTCCTCCATAGAGCCATTTCCTCACAACCTAGGTCATTCAAACGATTCAAGATGTACCTCCACCTCAAGAAGTCGAAGGCACCCTTGAAGTCCACAAATACACAGAGAACATATTTCTCCTCACTCTCATTCACCATTCGCATGAACTCATGCCAGGCGTCGACAGTCGACCTGCCACCGACAAAGCCGAACTGCCTACCCGACAGTTGTGCACACGTCCCTTCCAGCCTATTCACCATCAATCTTTCCATTATCTTCCCAAGAACGGGGAGGAGGCAGATCGGCCGATATGACCCCACCTCCATCTTCGGTTTTTCCGTCGACTTCAGCAGGACCACGAGCGACGCAACCTTCCAGTCCACGGGAAAATTTCCCTCTCGTCCCACATGGTTGTACATCGACACCATGTACTCAGGCACGCTTCTCCACGCACACTTAGCCATCTCAGGGTACACACCATCCAAACCCGGAGACTTACCATTCTTCATCATTCTTACAGCCACACTCACTTCGTCCATTGAGAATGCTTTAAAAGCACTCATTCTCAGGTCGCCCTCATTTATTCCACTTTCTTCTTCATCTTCGCGCGGAAAGAACCCATCCATTAACGCACTTACCGTCTCATTCCAAGTTCGTGTCACAGTCCCACCTATTTTCACCCCGGATAACTCCGCCTTTCGCTTCTTCCCCATGCATATCTTAAACACTTTCCCCCAGGGGTTAGCGTTTCCCTCCACACTCACGAACTTTCTCCAATCATCCCTCTTGCAATTAACAATTTCTTGCTTATAGAGTCTCCGCAGGCGAGAGTACTCCATCTTTTCCCTGTCACACGATCTGTCTCTCTTCCTTGCTCTCTGGTAGTTCACTCGAGCCTTTCTCACATCCTTCTTATACTTTTGGAGCCTGGGCGACCACCAGACGGCTTTGTCTGGCGGGGGCTTTGGTCTCCTCAGCACAAGCTCATTTACACTCACTAACCACCCGTAGAACACTCTCACCTTCTCAATAGCGCCGAGTCTGTCGTATTGGTCTAGTCCAATACTTTCAGCCTCCATTTTCAATCTCCGGCCGTACTCCATCCAGTTCACACCCCTTACATTCCATTTTTCTCCATGCACACTCTCTGCACCCATTTGCTGCCTCCGAACCAGAGTGATAAGTATACTGTTATGGTCACTTATACTCCATTCCGGCTTCACACACCAACCGACGACATACTGGCATTCCATTCTTTCATTCATAAGGGTTACGTCTATATCCGACTCCCCCTGGCTACCACTAAAAGTGTACCACTCAGACCATTCATTAACCACACTCAGTCTTTTCTCAGCGATAAACTCTTCCATCCGGACTCCTCTTTCCACGCTATCCCCATATATTCCAATCCCCTTGCTATACCACAAGGGGGACACCGCGTTCGCATCCAGTCCGATCAACATCGGACTGTTCCCAATCGCTGCAACAACTCGCTCCAGGTACCCCAAATATGGCTCCAATTCGTCAGCATACTTACAATACACAGACACCAGATAACCCTCCATACACCCATTCCGGAACCACACGCAGACCCCCCATTCATCCGTCAGCTCCGGGACCGGCACGACGTCACCACCATAATCGTTTATCACGATGGCTGCCCTACCACCCACGGAGGCATACACTCGCATGGCGCTGGGCAGACCACAAACAAGACCGTCCCTTACGTACGGCTCCTGTAAAAGCCCCACGCATGTTCTCTCACGCAGCATGCACACACCTATCTCACCCATAGTACCATAACACCCCTGACAGTTCAACTGCAGAACTCTCATACACGCCATTTCAGGCATCCTCACCCATTCTACCTCTCAGCCACTTTTCTTTCAACTTGTACTCGGGACACTCAGCACTAGATGTTCTATGCTGGTACACCTTCCTTCCTCTCTCCTTGCATATCCTGCACTCCTCATTCTTCTTGCACTCTTTAAAGATGTGCCCAACCTCACCACACTTCCTGCATGCATTGGACTTCATCTTGCACTCTCGCACGAAGTGCCCGAAGTCTAGGCACCTGTGACACCGCTCAACTACACTTTTCTCTTTCACCCTACACGCATGAAAGTAAACATACACTCTCCCTTCCTTCAACCACTCATTCTTTAATTTCAAGGGTACCTCAAGTACCACATTCCCTTTCTCACCAGATGCACTCCTACTCTTCATTCTTACACTGTCCATAAACTCTACATAAGGCACCCCACATGCATTCCGCCTGTAGAGTTCCCTCCTCAACTTATCCTCCGTTATGTCGGAGGGAACGTCGAAGACGATAACCTTCGCATTCGGCTTCTTCGGCTTCTCCGCAGTCATACCCATCTCCCTGAATTTCTCACATCCTCTCAGAATAGAAAGCTCCTGCTCGCTTTTCGTCTCAATGACAATCGCTCCTTCTCTCCTACACTTCCTTATCGCAGTCACTCTAGCATTCACCTCCGGTGCCACCTCCGCCAACACCTTCCGCTTCACCTCCTCACTACTATGGCCCCTCCCCGACTCGTCCTTCACCACAAGGGCGTAGGACCTAGTGGGTGAACCCTGAACAGGTGCAACCACCGTCCCACCACCCAACGGCAAGCTCTTCCTCGGAGAGGAAACCCCTTGCACTCCTCGCACTTCAAGAGCACCACACGCTATCTTCTCCTCCCATATATTCTTTTCCGCAACCACCCCCTTCATCCTTTCCACTTCCATAGCCATACCCACAATCATACTTTCATATGCGGCCACACTCTGCAGTAGCGTCTCCGCTGCTGTCTTACTCACCTTATTTGTTTCTTTCAAAACAAATTTCCTCACACTCTCACTCACATTCCGCATTCTTGAGATCACATCATACTCACCGATGCTCCTCTCTTTCCTCACACTCCTCACCTCGCTCTCACACTTTGCCTCCCTTGTACCCTTCGTCTCACTCACACCCTTTTCCTCACTCACACTCTTTGCCTCACTCGCTCCTTTTGCCTCACTCACACCCTTTGTCTCACCCACTCCCTTTGCCTCACCCACACCCTTTGCTTCAGTAACACACACATTACTCAAAACACTCACCTTTTCAGTCTTACCTGAACATATTGCAGGGCTCCTCTTATCTGTTAAGGACGAGCTGCGCCTCAACCTTCCAACACCAGACTTCTTTGGTTTTTTAAATTCTGCTTCCATAATGAAACCCACGAGCAGGGCCGAAAGAAACGTCACCCCCCAGCAGTGCGCCCGTACTGGGGGGAGGGCTAAGTGTCCCACAGGGTTCGCCAGGTGCCCTGTGGTTAGGAAGTCTTGGGATCAGCTTCCCCTGACCATGCATCCCATCGGCGACCTCCACACCTTAGGATTGGGGATTTTTATGGAGGTTAACTCCTCTTCGGGACGGGCGGTAAAGCCAAGCCCCCCATCAGCAGAGACATGACCTTACTGACGGTATATACAAGGTGGCGAGCCACCAGGTCCATCGGGATACTCGGGTTTGGCGATCCCCGTACTACCCACCGAAGTGGTTAGCTCCCTGAGTTTCGGTCAACTTGGTTTCCCTGCTCTACTCGGCCCGCCCCGGCACCAGCCTCCCTAGTGGGAAACCGCCCCGACGCGGACCGAGCGTCCTAGAAGGTACTCAGCCTACCTGCCACGACAAGGCGTTGACCATGCACTGGAATCGACAGGCACCGCGGAGTGCCCCGGCGGAACCTGAGCTCCACCGAACCACCCCCCGACGCGTGTCTTTGACCCAGTAGGTAGGCATGGAGGGGGTAAAATTAGAACAATGAAAATCGTATTTTCAATATTTATTGATAATGCCTTCGCTTTGCAGCACTGCCTCTTAAACAGGTCACGAGCCGCCGCTGATGCAAAGTCCACATATTCTCTTTGCAACCGATCCAAATTATCCTCGGGCATTCTTCGGAATCTGAGAGCATGCTTTATACCAATTAGTGTCTTCGAGTCGCAAAACGCTGTATCGATTCCGAAATGGGAAGTTTCGATCCTCATCTGGGATTGAACATCACGAACGGATGGAAATGTAAGTGAGACGCTCGTGGCCGACCATAATGCACCTCTGGCCCACACGGCACTTTCTTCGTCTCACGATCGGAAAGAAAGTATCTGGGATCCCTCAATAAACTTCGTAAGATCTTGAAGGTCATGCAGGCGGAGAAATTGTCTTTCGCATTGTATAATTCCGATATAAATGAAGAACTTGTTATATAACGACGGTGATAGATGATGACCCGCCAGTGGCCTAACGGTGTATGACAGAGAGGACAAGGTGGATACATTTTTTGGGACAGCTATGGGTATATTGATGAAGACGAAGTTCTGTCAGATCAGTAAGGGCATGTTGATTAAAAATTATCAATCAACATGCTGCAACTGATCTGCAGATAAGTGATTCCTTGAAAACCTGGCTCATTGTTTCTTTGATTTACTGATAAGTCATAGGCAAACAGTGATGTGCACAATTGCTGCTTTTTGCGAGCATGTTCTAGGGAACGGCGTGCTATCATTTTTCCCAAACGCCAGCCGTTGCCACGATAACTTCCGCACGGAAAGATATAGGGATTTTTAGGGTAGGTTGCGTATCTAAATTTGATAGACTAGCTCGTTAATGGGCATAATCGGTCAAACGGTTTCCAAGTACCTATTTTATTTTCAAACACTACAGATCCGATCGAATTGGAATTTGGAAATTCGTTGTAGAATGCAGACACAAATACTTCAAATTTCATGGGAATTATATCACTAGAAAATTTTGAAAAAAATATTAAAAAATATTATTTATCTCAGAAACTATCCGTCCGATATTGCTAAAATTTTGCGAGAGCCTTCAAATACTAATTCTTAAGCCAAGTTCCACGTTTGCAAACGATCGGAACTAAATTGTAGGAGTTATTGAAGCGGCGTTGGGCGAGTTCAGTATTTGGATGGGTAACCGTTATCACGAAAACTTGCGAACGGAAAGAGATAGCGACTTGCGATAGTCAGGGTTACGCATCTGAATGCGACATTAAGGTTCGTTAATAGGCATAATTTGCCAAAAAGTTTTGGTGTTATACCTATACTCCATTCACTTTTATAAAGTCTCCCGGTTGGCCATGAAAATTTGACACATTTCACCATGTATATTTTGAAAATGTTAGGTTATAGTCATTTTCCTGTCAGATAACTACGCAACGTTGTCCTCTCTGTATAGAAGTCGTAGTAATTACGTATTTTTCACAATGTGAATTTACTTCGGAAAAATAATGAATTTGAGAAGATATTATGTGAATTCAATAATTCCACAGTCCTGGCGACTGTAGAAGAAAATTTTTCCTCTGTTGTTACTGGAAATATTTCACTGGTTGGAAGATATAATTATGCTATTTTCTTGTATGGAAATCAAGAATCAAGTGTTGGAATTGTGATAGTTCATTTGAAAAAAGAACAAAAGTACCTGAATAACCCCGCAGGAAAACTTCTAAACGAACAGAGTATGTCTGTTCTCTGTTCTTTTCTCAAGAAAATTCCCCACTTTTCTCAAGAAGATATTTAAATACCTTTTTACACAACTTGAAATACACCAGTTTCAATATGTAGTAGTATTACTATACCGGAGTCATTCTTATACCCCAATGAAATATAATAGGAAACTAATGGCGAATTCCATTGGCAAAATCAGTGGTGCACTGGTGCTGCACTGAGTGCAATAAATGTTGCACTGTACGTCAAAATGTTCGACGAAATTCTACAATGGAATACGATTCATGCACTCAGTGCGCACGAGTTCTACCAATGGAATTCGCTATAAGTAATTCCATTCGGCAGTTCAACATGTCAGAATAAAGTTTTCCTGTTATGTTCTTATAGCACTTCTGCTTCTTCAAAACTACTTTCGGCATTTTCAATTTCAAAGCGAAGAGTTCCTTATTATTAGAAGATTATGGTCTGTGATAATATCTTGTCATAGATGCATAGAATACATGGTGAAGACACTCTTTGACATATTTTCGGCCGATTTGCGGTCCAAATACTGTCAAAATACAAGGATTTTGTTTTACTTCAAATTTCGCCGATAGATGCCGGCAGTAGAAATTTTATGGACAAAATTACCGACATGTCAAATTAAATTTGAATCTTTGCTTATTCCAGTTTCTTGTGGAAAGTGGTTGCCGCGCCGAAAGTAAGTCAAATGTTTGCTGTGTGAACTCTGAACGAGTATCCAGAACCATTTTAATCAAATACTATTTTCATTTCGAAAATACTTCGTTTTTATGCGAATATATTTTTTTAACAATTGTATATTCTTACCGGACCAGGAGCAGATTTCTAGTATCAAGATAGTTATTAATTTTAATATTAATAATATTGAAAGATCGCTGATACCGTTAATTGTTAATAAATCAACATAGGAGAACGTAAGACTTGTTGATTTACTATAATCTTGCCGGTTGATGAACATAAACTGTTTTAACAGTTGAAATTAAGATATAACTCTATTGATTAATAATTATATTCATTATACAATTCAGTTATATATTGAGAAGGAATGAAATGCCATGTTATGAAAACTAACAATATTATTTGTGAACAATGAAAGGACTAGCAGAGAACAAAGTTCAGAGCAACCACACAGTGTGATTTCATCAATTTGAATAGCTTTCCTAAGGCGTCATTCTTTTTGGCGCTCTTATACTATAATATTATTTGTTTCAAGGATATTGTTAAACGACAAGAATGGCAACTGGCTTGTGCTAGAGGTAGGGTATCGAAAATTAGAACATTTGTTTGTTCAAAATATTTTTCTAGCGAATATATGTATATTGAATAAAAGATTGAAACGTAGTACACTACCCTCTATTTGGTTAGTTTATCAATTTAATGAATCATTTTTCGATATTTCATCAGTATATATGTACTTAGTTCTGAATAATAGCTATCGAATTAAATATCTATATTCAGCAATCTAATTGTTGAGAACATGAAAAGTTGTCAAGGGGTATTGGGTGACTGAAAAAATGCTGTATACATGAGAATGTTTTGATGAAATTTCAAATTATACATATAATATAATAAGTAAAATGCTCAATTTAAAAGAGCCTTACATGATAAAGGAATTACTACATTTGAATAATAATATGATATCGAAAGATATTGTATGTAGAGGTATTACAGAAAATTCTGTATCATTCAATGTATTTCAAAATACATAAATTAAATGCTTGTACTCTAATGACGTTGGATGTGATCTTTCGTAATGGAAAAATAATGATTACACAGATTTCTTCATTTACAGTTCCATTCAAAATGTTCCAAAGAAACTCCTTTACTGATAAATCCCTTATTTGACCTCATTATGTCTTGGCAAGATGAAATTTCTGTTCCAAACCAATGTGGTTTACATATTATCTCTGAACAGATATCTGATTAATCAAAAAATGGATTGATTTTTCAATAAACTGCTTCATTATATTCTTTTAATTTGAATTTACGAACTAGCAACGGTGAAAAGTGAACTTTGTCGCTTGTCAGTTTTCATTTATTCGCTTGTCAGAATCTTCGAAATCGACCCTAGCGGCACCATCGTTAATAAAGTGAAGTAGTACATAAAGTACGTGATTTGACAGTTCTTGGTCCGTTTTTCGGCCGAAAATTTTAGCAGGAATTAGTAGGGAGTGTCCACACCTTGTTATTCTATGCATCTTGATCTTGTCTAAGATTGAAGATTATGTTATGATTATGTTGAGAGTAGAAACTAGAAATTGGCAACGTCTCGGCGAATTGTTTTGACCTTGACGATATTTCAGTGCCAACCAGCCTGTGTTTTAGTTACAAAATGGGTTCAAGCCCTGTGGACAGGAGCTTTCTGGCGCTCTAGTTCAAACAGACAAATTATATCTCCGAAAGTATTGGTTTCTCAGAGTTGGGAATTATATCAATGTATTCTTATGAAAGAACTGCATCATAAAGGAAATTAAATTCAAATAATAGTTTATTTATCAAGATTAAATGAGCAATCTGAGAATGAGAACTGCACCATGGAAGAAATCGAATTAAATCTGGCCAATTTTGCCCAATAACGAACTTAACCGAGATATTCATCTCCCCAACCTACTCTGAAAATTTCAACTACCTAGCTCATTCCGTTCGAGAGTTATCGTGCCTACGGCCAGCCGGCCGGCCGGACAGAATCGACCACGGATTCTTGATCAGTGAGTGGAACCAAATCGTTTAAGACCATTTTCATCGAAATATTCGAAAATTACAGACATTTGGGCAAATTGATAAGCACTCAGTTCCGAGAAACTAGAGCGCCAAAAACGTGATAGACCTAAATCATGGCCAACCGGGAAACTTTATAAAAATGAATGGAGTATACCTGAAATTTTGTTGTTGTTTCCTCAATAACTCAAAAAAAGGGGGAAAGCCCTCTGGATAGGAGCTTTGGCGCTCTTTATCAAACTTTGACAAATTTTATCTTATATCTCCATATTGGTTTCTCAGAGTTGGGAATGATATCAATGGATTCTTATGAACTTCATCATAGAAGAAATTAAATTCAAACATAATAAAATAAATTAAATTCAACAAGAGTGCCAAAAATTATCCGAAACCACCAGACCTATTCTACCCAATAACGAACTTATCCGACATATTCATTCATACCATTCCTCAAAACTACTAAGAAAATTATATTATATCAAATGATTCTTAGCCAATATTGAAGTTTGGTTTTTAATAGAGATATTCTGAACCCTATTTGATTATCTTACCAAAGTTCATATTTCCATCATCATCATATGGATTATCCAAGAGCTATCTACGATAGCTGAGGTTATTTCATTGGTCATTTTGCATTCAATCATACTTTGTTTGACACATCTCTTATCTGTAGATGAGATGACGATGATGACAATTCATAGATACGGACGTTAATTTTCGATACAGCATTCTGTGGAATCATACAGTTACGATTTAATATTTAAATTTTGAAAAATCAATAGACAATAGAACATACGCCCAAAAGCTCCTACTTCACGTCAGTGCTTTTTGCGCGCATGTTCTGAGGAACATTACGTTATCATTTTGCCCAAATGTCTGTAACTCGCGAATTTTTTGCCGAAAATTGTCTCAATCGATTGGGTTCGACAACCTGATAAAGAATTCGAGGTCAAATTTGATTCTGCCCGGCTGGCCAGCCGTTGTCACGATAACATGAGAACGGAAAGAGATGGCGACTTGAAATTTCCAGGGTACGTGGCACGATTATAATGGACATAATCTGCCCAATGGTTTCCGAGTAATAATTTTGTTTACAACCAATAAAAATCCGATCAAATTATAACTTGCTGAGTAGTTGTAGAATACAAACTTAAAGACGTTTGTGAAATGTTGTGTGTTGAGTTTGTTAATAGGAATAATCGGCCAAACGGTTTTGGAGTTATACCCATTTGAAATTTGGTTGTTATTTCCTCAATAGCTCGAATACGAAACCGATCCAATTCAAACATGGTTATTAGTTGTAGAATACCGACGCGAAATTTCTTGCAAAATTTCGTAAGGATCGTATCACTAGAATATCAACAAAAAAATTGGTTCAAGCCCTGTGGACAGGAGCTATTGGGCGCATGTTCATCTTCCTTGTGGCCCGTACTGACCAGTAAAGAAAAAAAGCAGTATCATGTTGAATACCTTAATATTATTGAGATTATTATATAATAATCGATGAAAATACTGAGAGAGACCCAGGAAATTTGACACATTTTGTCTTATATCTCCAGAAATTGAAATCGTATAGAGCCAAAATTTTGCACAATGTTGCAAAATACTACAATTGACGTTAGTACAAGTTTTTGTTTAATCTGATGAATAGTTCACGAAAAAAAAATTTTTTTTTCGAAAAAATTAAAAGAAATATTTTTTTAAAAATTACCAACATTTCGATCATAACAGAATTTTGCCAAAAGTTGCGCGTTTATATCCTCGAACTGACTACCAAGTTTCGATTCAACATCTTCTTTAGTTCCTGAAATATCAGGGAAATAACCTCAAAATTTTAAATGTCTATAACTCCTAAACCGTCCGGCTTATTTTGCCCGTTAACGAACTTAACCGTCGCATTTTGATCAGAAACCTACCCTGAAAGTTTGAAGTCGATAGGACCTTCGGTGCTCCTGTTATCGTGCCTACGGCCGGACGGCACCCTAAAATCTGACACCGGATTCGTGATCAGGGAGTCCGAATTAGTCTATTAGCCAATTTTCAGCTCGAAATTCGAAAATTACAGACATTTGGACGAAATGATAGGACGATGTTCCCCTAGAACATACGCCCAAAAATCATTGAAAAAAATTCTATATATCAGAAACATTTGAACACGATCGGATATATATATATATATATTGTTGGAGATCCGAGCAGCCTTATGTGAGTTCAGTAGCAGGATGGGTGACTGTTGCCCCGATAACTTTCGAACGAAAAGAGATTGGGACTTCAAATTTCCAGGGTAAGTTGCGCATACGAATGGGAGAGTTATGTTCGTTGTGTTCGACATAATCGGCCAAGAGGTTTCGGAGTTTTACCCATCTGGAATGTTATTTTCTCTATAACTCAAAAAATACATACCCGATCAAATTGAAACTTGGTATCTATTTGGAGAATATTGACATAAAGATGTGTGTGAAATTTTGTGAGGACCGTATCACTAGAAAATTCTTAAGTTCTGTTGTTATTTCCTCTATAACTCAAATTATACAAATCTGATCCAATTGAAATTCGGTGATTATTTGTAGAGTGCACTTATTTTCGCGGAATTTTGTGTATATCGTCTCCTGGAGGTACTTGAGGTGTAAGTTTTTTCGTATTTCAATTTCATTAGAATACATAATTATGACAAAATTATAAATTGTCCTTAAAATGGTATTAAATGTATTCATATATCATAAAAGCTGAGGTAACGGTTTAATCGATGCTACATTCGATAAAGGGTGTCCAATAGAAGCGAGTAGACAATACAATATGCGGAAAAAGCTCCTGACTGCGCGACAGTGCTTTTTATTTTATTTGTTTAGAACCGTTCGTCAACGAAAAAAAATGAAGATATGAAATTTACCCTTAAATGAATGAGGATTTTGAAAATAATATTCAATTCAAGAAAAAGCACGGGCGTGCATAATATCTTTAGTTCTGTACAGATGTCATCGGATGAAAAATTAAAAAATCTTACAAATAAAAAAATTGGTTCATGCCCTGTGGACAGGAGCTGTGGCGCTCTTGTTCAAACTTTGACAAACCATATTTCCGAAAGTATTGGTTTCTCAGAGTTGGGTATGATATCAATGAATTCTTATAATAGAACTGCACCATAAAAGAAATTAAATTCAAGTAATAGTTTCTTTATCAAGATTGAATGAGCAATCTGCAATGATTTAACCTCATGGAATGGGATGTTGCAACTCACACACGGTAAATAGTTTTCACAACTCGAAATACCTGAGGAAAGTATCACCGAAATGTCTAGAGCACGGCTGGATACAATCATAGCAGATTGTCCATTTATTCCTGATATTTGAATAGGTATAAGCTGACGAACAAATTACCTATTTTAATAGTTCAAAATATATTAGTAAAATACAATCCTCTTTTCATAATTTCATAGTACTTACCTTACCACTAACACATTCATTCTGTATTATGAACTTTAACTCAAGAAAGAATATTTGACACACAATTGTAGATCAATATTTCAGCATTTTTGTGCTAGCAATATTATGAAAATACTATATAGAAGAACATGTCTCACTACTTAAGGAAGTAAAAGGTGATATTAACCTCGGTGGTCAACGAACAGTATAATTTCTTTTGACAATTCCATTATGATGTTCTTTTCTATTGCCTTCAAAAACTACATCATTGAAATGATCCAATTCTTTCTTCTGAAACATCATCCCCAATATTTGCACATATATTATTTAATATGCAACAAGTCAATATTATATTTGGTATCAAAACAGTCTTGTATATATCCACAAATTGTAGTCGCAGAACCATGTTTTACAACACAAAATAATTTCAAAGTACGAATTATATAAATAAACTAGAACACAACTAATTATGACGTCTCTTAGAGGTAGATAAGATGACATGAATGAATAGTGAACACAGAAAGAACACAGACAGATTCCATTCTGTGAAAATATAGAAAGAAGTACGATGTATTATTGAAATTTTTAAAAATCATATCGCCGAAAGTATTAGCTTGTTAGAGTTGAAAATGACATCAATTGATTTCTATGATGGAACTGCATCCTAACAAAAATTCAATTTGAAATTTGTAATGTTAAAAATATTTCAAAATTTTTTTGCCACTTTACGGCAATGCGATCAATACAAAACTTCGCATGCATATAAAGGTTATGATTCTTGCATTTTATGCGAAATTTCAGATAGATCAAGTGATCGGTTACGGAAATATTCATAAAAAATGTTTTTACTAAAAACGGCCATACCTCCGAAACACACTCTTAATTCGAATTTACCAATGTAAATTCGAATTAAGTGTCCAATACAGGAGAATGGACAACATAATTTACCATGGTAAATTCGATAAAGGGTGTCCAATACAGAAGAATGGACAATAGAACATACGCACAAAAGCTTCTGACTTCACGTCAGTGCTTGAACCAATTATTTTTATATGGGATGGCTCTGCTAACTCAATATTAAGTTAGCGGAGCCACTTGCAAGAATTTCAATGAAACCTATTGCATCAATCGTCGGGAATTTGTAGTGAAAAAAAAATCTGTCGTGCGCTCAGTTTTTTGGCGCTCTAGTTCCTCGGAACTGAGTGCTTATCAATTTGCCCAAATGTTGTAATTTTCGAAGTTTTGGCTGAAAATGGTCTCAAACGATTTGGTTCGACTCACTGATCAAGAATCCGAGGTCGAAATTCTGTCCGGCCGGTCCGTCCGGTCCGGCCGTAGGCACGATAACTCTCGAACGAAAGGAGTTAGAGGATTGAAATTTGCAAGGTGGGTTTGGAGCGTAAATACCTCGGACAAGTTCGCTAATGTAGGGCTATCATCTCCCATAGATTAGTGATGAAATAACACGAATTTCCCAAGAACATACGCGCAAAAATATGTCATCATGACATTCATGTTTTTGAAGGTTCTCGCAAAAATACGACCATAGACAACATATTATACGACGATTCGCATCCAGCTACCGAACTCACAAAAGGCTGCTCGGTTCTCCAACAATATGGATCCGATCGTGTTCAAACTTGGAACTCTGCAGTAGAGTTAGGTTCTGAAGGCTCTTCCAAAATGTCAGCCATGCCGGACGAATAGTTTATGATATATAGAATTTTTTTCAATTATTTTCAATAATTTTTTTGAAATATTCTAGTTATACCATCCTCACGAAATTCCGCAAGAATTTTCGCGTTGGCATTCTACAACTAATAACCATGTTTGAATTATATCGGTTTCGTATTTTTCGAGTTATTGAGGAAATAACAACCGATTCTAACAAAATTTCACAAACGTGCTTAGGTTTATATTCTACAACTATTCACCAAGTTTAAATTCGATCGGATTTATTTTGGTTGAAAACAAAATTATTACTCGGAAACCATTGGGCCGATTATACCCGTTATAACGAACTTGTCCGTCGTATTGGGATGCGCCACCTAACCTGAAAATTTCAAGTCGCTAGCTTTTTCCGTTCTCAACTTATAGTGGCAACGGCCGGACGGCCGGACGGCACCACAGAATTAAATTTCACATTTGGGCAAAATGATAACGCGATGTTCCCCAGAACATACGCGCAAAAACTGCTTCTCTATTTTACTTATTGTCCCTTGGGTTATAGGCAGCAAATTCGGAAATTTCTCATGAAATAAGTGACTTACTTCTTTTTGTGTTCGGTTGTTATCTCCGTAGCCAATCATTTGTAAAATTGTTATTTTGTGCATTTCCGTTAATCAAACCATTATTCAAAATTGAAGTTTATGAAATTCAAACACAAATTAGACAATTTTTAAACTACAACCTATCAGCACAGAACAAGATGTCCTAAAGAAAATATCATTGACACAGAATGTATGTTCTACGTAGTTTTCATGGTATCATCTGGCAAACACAATGTTATGGTTTTTCCTCATTTTTGGGCTCTTGTTCCTCGGAACAGAGTGCTTATCAATTTGCCCAAATGTCTGTAATTTTCGAATTTTTGGCTGAAAATGGTATCAAACGATTTGGTTCGACTCACTGATCAAGAATCCGTGGTCAAAATCGATTCTGTCCGGCCGTCCGGCCGGCCGTCCGTTAACATGATACGAAATTTCAATAAAGAATCGTACTTCTGTTTTCACAGAATGCTATAATTATTCTATTTATGATTTATTATATGATCTGTGTTCATACTCGTATATGTCATCCTGTTCTATAAGAGAGAGTCAAATTCATTTCAGGTATTTTAATTTGATTTTTCCATGGTGCAGTTCTCATTCTCAGATTGCTCATTTAATCTTGATAAATAAACTATTATTTGAATTGAATTTCCTTCATGATGCAGTTCTATCATAAGAATACATTTATTAATTTTCAACTCTGAGAAACCAATACTTTCGGAGATATAATTTGTCTGTTTGAACAAGAGCGCCAGAAAGCTCCTGTCCACAGGTCTTGAACCAATTTTTTTTATATGGGCTAACTTAATATTAGGTTCACATACAATTCATGTATCTGGGTTAATTGTATTTTTTTTCAACCCGAAATGAACTAAATAATTGCCGAACGACCAAAACGTATTTATCGTGGCAGAAAAAAGTTATCGAGCCCTTAGTATTTATTTTTTTATGGGGTGCCAGTTAGTAGAACCAGCCCATTTACTAAAAAATAGGGCGCATTTTTTTTTTTCTTTCAGGACAAATATGTTTTGGTCATTCAACAATTATTTAATTAATTTCAGGTTGAAAAAAAATACAATTAACCAGGTTACGTGATTTGTGTCTGGCTCTGTTAACCTAATATAAAGTTAGCCCATATAATAAAAACATAAGTGCGCGACAATTTTTTTTCTTTCACCACAAACTCTCGACAATTAATGCAATAGGTTTCATTGAAATTTTCGCAAGTGGCTCAGCTATCTTTATGGAGATCCCTGCGGATAATACCACCCAGGAGCGATTTGGTGAGAACGTTATTTCCAGAAATGGTGCAGTAAATCATCCGGCAAGACGTTGTGATTCGACACTGTGCGACTTCTTCCTGTGGAGTTATCTGTCTGAGGTCCACGCTAATATTCCAAGAACAATTCAGGATTTTAATATCGATAGTAGAGATTTTATTCGTGAGACACCGTTCTAAATGTGTGAAAACTACATAATTTATTGCACTGATCGGATTCGCTATTGCCAACAAAGTCGTGCAGCACACATTTTAACGATATAACTTTTAAATCACAATTTTTATAAGTTGGTCTTTCTAATAAAGTAAAAACGAACGATACGTTTTATCGTTTGACCATGGCGTAAGGACACAGTAACAAAGCCTACACAGAACACAACTGGTTCTCCTAACTCAGGTCAAGCTCTTAGAGCTTATGAGGGGTCTCCTTGTGGAAGACCCAGGAGGATCAGTATAATAATAATAATAATAATCGTTTGACCATCTCTCCCATCTCTCAAATTTGACCTCGAATTTTTCATCAGGGAGTCGAACCCAATCGTTTGAGACCATTTTCGGCGAAAAATTTGAAAATTACAGACATTTGGGCAATATGATAACGCGATGTACCCCAGAAAATACGCTCAAAAAGTGATGGGAGTAGATTGACCTTCCTAGAGGCAAACTGTGTTAATTTCTTCAGGGGTCTTGGTAATGGAATAGCGGTAACGAATGAATTCATTTTATGTTACATTGTATATTTCTTCCTCTTTTTTCCTCTCGAAATATCTCTGAGCGTTACAAAGAGTCAAATTCACAGTATAAAATTTTCAAGAAGCTGCAGTTTGATTGGGTATTTTATTTTAACCTTTAATTCTTATTTTATTTTAGTTCGTTTCTTATTTTATTTTATTTGCTGTATAAACCCGTCCTTATGTGGTCGCTTGTCGTCAAATAGTCTCATGATATTCATTGAAAAAGTTTGAATCATATTTAGTTTCACAACTTAATTCAATATGAATTTGTATCAAGTAAAAGCCACCAGCATTCAATTCAAGAATCGTTGAAATTAGCATAAAGAACATTCGAATTTTTTTCGCATGAATATATCGCAGAAGCATAATATTATTTAATATGGTCTTATCTGTTTCACAAACAATATGTGACTTTTACCCGTGTAGAATTCTCTCCAAAGAAAGTAACTAATTATAATCGTGTTATGTATTCCTCGTAAACAGTGTGGGATATGTAGAAATGTAATATCTGTCATCGCATACAGGAAGACCAAATGCAAAAAATATGAGAGCACGCAGAGCATAAATCAGGGACCTTTAACTTCTTGTGATAAAATCACTTAAGACTCTCCTAAACGGTGTACGATAAATAACCAGACTTAACGAGACCGAGTCCTGATCATAATTGGATAGCGATTGTTTTTTCGATTCTTCAATTCAACCATACCCAGAGCAGTTACAATGAAAGTATTTCGCTCGTGGTTTTGGTTTATCTAGTTCCGTCGTTTGTCTTTTTACAATGCCTGTTCAATTATTCATTTTCGACTCGGGCATAATTCAGTAGTTCAACTGAATCATTGCGGACATATTAATGTACCTATGTAGTGAAACTTGCAGTTTTTCCCGAAATGATCTAACCCTTATAGGGAGCATCCATAAATTACGTGAGCTAAATATTTCCAAATCACACTTGAGGGGGAGGGTGGGCGTAATTTTATTTTGGCAAAAAACGTTGCAAAATCGCCTGGAAGTAAACTTTGTTGGTTCCAATAGTCACTCTTGAAGCCGCGCACGAATCTCTATGGACTGAATTAAAATAAATCTTTCAATTTTCGTTCAAGTATTTATAATTTAATTTTATCACTGTGATTTTAGATTACGATAATATTCTCGAATAATATCTCTGCTTGTCTTAAATATAAGTAATGAAGCAAATTAAGTTTTGTTTTTGCGCGTATATTCTGGGGAACATCGCGTTATCATTTTACTAATCATGGTCTCAAACGATTGGGTTCGACCTTAGACTATAGAAAGATATAGAAGATATTTCTATAGTCTAAGGGTTCGACTCCCTGATGACGAATCCGAGGTCAAATTTGATTCTGTCCGGCCGGCCGTTACCACGATAACTTGAGAACGGAAAGAGTTAGCGACTTGAATTTTTCAGGTTAGGTTTTACATCTGAATGCGACATTTTAGTTTGGGTACAAGCATAATCGGCCAAACGGTTTTGGAGTTATACCCACCTGGAATTTTATTTCCCCGATAACTCAAAAAATATAAACTCGATGAAATTGAAGCTTGGTAACTACTTGTAGAATACCGACATAAAGACGTGTGTAAAATTATGCGAGAACCGTACCCTAGAAAATTCCAAAAAAATTACGAAAAAAAAATTGGTTCAAGCACTGACGTGAAGTCAGGAGCTTTTGCGCGTATATTTTATTGTCCATTCTCCTGTATTGTACGATCTTAATCGAATTTACCATGGTAAATTAGGATTAGGAATGTCTAGTGAAGGGGAACGGACAATATAACATACGCGATGGTAAATTAAGATTAAGAGTGCCCAATGGATAGAACATACGCGCAAAAGCTCCTGACTTCACGTCAGTGCTTGAACCAATATTTTTTGCGCGTAAGTTCTGGGGAACATCGCGTTAACATTTTGTGAGGATCCTATAACTGGAAAATTAAAAAAAAATAATTGAAAATCATTGAAAAAAGTTCTATACAGGGTGAGTCTTTGACCACTGCATTAATTTCAACCAAAGATTCCTCTCATCAAATGAAACACTTTTTTCATTTAACATTTTTCCAAATTCAGCTCAGGTAAAAAGATACAAGCTGTTGAAATTTTGAAAAAAAAACAGTTTTTATTTTGTAGCTTTGATATCCTTTTTTCGAATAAAATGAATGTTGGCGTAAAGTTTCCTATAACTATGATACATATTTTCCAAATATTAGTTATTTTCTACTTCTACTGGTTTTCTAGTTATGGACTCGTGGATTCATAAAACTAAACGAAATTAGCATAAATAAAGCATATAAAGTTTTTCTTGGGTCATTTCAAGAATATTCCATCGTTTTAGAACATTATATTATTCTTCATCATTTCTCCTTAACCGCACCGTTTTCAAGATATTCTTCATTAAATGTTTTAAAATGGAAAACTCCAGACATTTCACTATTTTTATGGATCCGTCCCTGAGCGTTGGAATCCCGAATCAAGCTGTAAACCACGTTACTATGCCTTATTCTCGTCCGCCAACAATGTCATAGATAATTTATATGCGGGAGTGTATTAGCACATTGTGAAAACTTTAAACGCTTGTAACTTTTTACCTGAGCCGAATCTGGAAAAATGCTAAATGAAAAAAGTGTTTCATTTGATGAGAGGAATCTTTGGTTAAAATTAATGCAGTGGTCGAAGACTCACCCTGTATATCAAAAACTATTCATCCGGCATGGCTGAAATTTTGCGAGAGCCTTCAAAACCTAACTCTACTACCAAGGTCCAAGTTTGAACACGATCGGATTCATATTGTTGGAGATCCGAGCAGCCTTGTGTGAATAGGTCCCATGATTATTTTTTATTATTGGAATCGATTACTATATCCATAAGTATACTGAAAAAGTTTAACCACCTTCAAAAATTTCAATTTACAACGAGAAAAAGATCATTCAAATTTCGTTGCACCTAATGCTTGTTCAAACGATCGAAACTTGGCGCCAGTCCGTGACATAACCCGTCATATCTACTCCCACTCTCTTTCCGTGTCCGTTTCACTCTTTATTCTAGTGTAACACAGCTTCCTATAAAGGGCTCGCAGTCACCATTGGCTGTAACAAGCAGAGGGTAAATTTTGATTACGTCATCCGTCATAGCAACGATTCAGAAGCGTTTTACCTCATTTGAAATTGCTCATTGATTTACCGGTTTTCAATACCGAAATATTCAAATTTTATAAATTATGAAAGTGTATGAGGGCATACATGATGATCTGGTATTGAAGTGTATTCAGAAAAACATAAATATATGATATTTCGTGTTACATGCAAGAGACCTATTCAGTAGCTTGATGGATGACCGTTGCCTCGATAACTCTTTAACGAAATAAAAGAAGATAGCGACTTGCAATTCAACGGGTAGCTTGCGCATCTGAATGGGCGAGTTAAGGTGGGATTTGGTTGCGACGTCCAACGAACCAGGAAATCAAACATTTACAGGTACATCAGATTTCATTTATCTTATCATTTACCCTACTCCTTGGGTTATAGAAAGGAGCCATCCCACTGTCAACGGCTATATCTGTACCTATACCAATTTTCACGGTCTGTTGAGTATTTTATGCGTGAATAGAAAACAAAAAAACAAACTCACATTCTAATTAATAATATTATTGATATAATGGGTGTGATTTTCTTCTACCTTCACTACGTCCAAACAGACTATTGTGTCTGAGAAATGCAGAAAGCAGACGAAGAAGAAGGATGAAGAATGCATATGTAACACCAGCAGTTCCCTACAATATACAATACAATGGGACATAATCTAGGGCATATTCAATTTTTTCCTCCCTTAATCATGAAGATTGCCTCCTCAACCTCGTGCCGAGATTCCGATCTTGGTACGTAAGCCGGTGAACAATCAAAATCTCTTCGCTCAGGTGGAGTAACACCAAATCATTATGCATCAAAATGTCAATGACGGGTTAATTGCCTTAAGGAAAGAGAAATCCTCTGTACAAATCAGGCAGCAACGAGTAGGTACGTATGTAGTGTTACATCTATGTGATTTGAATTCTTTGCTAATTTTGACCGCAAGGTTACTATTATTGTGGTGTTTGTACACCTATCATTTCCTTCGGCGAGCGATCGCCTTCCTTATTTGGAGGGATATCTCACGAAATACAAGACGAAAATTTTACGGCTCGAATAAACTGAATAAACATCTGTTGTATAGATTCACGACGGACGAACCTAATTGCATTCTCGACAATATATTCTTTTGGTTTGTTTGTTCGTGATTTTCTCACAAATCGTACCTTAGCAATCGAACAAAAAATTAAACCCCTCTCCGAAATTTTCGCAGTGTACGATTTCAGAGTTCAATAATCGAATAAAATTTGGTTCGAGTCGTTCATCATAGAATTGAAAAACAAATATCTCGGATGAGTTCGTTGTTGGGTAGAATTGGTCTGTTTGAATTTCATTTCTTTCATGGTGCAGTTCTACCGTAAGAATCCATTTATATAATTCCCAGAGACCAATTATTTCGGAGATATGATTGGTCAAAGTTTGACAAGAGCGCCAAAGCTCCTGTCCACAGGGCTTGAACCAATTTTGTATCGTTTGCTTACTGTTTGTTGGAGACGATAACTTGACAAAAGCGGGTGTTCGTGATTTGAAACATCTGGTCAAAAGATAAAAAAACATGAAAAATCAGCCAAACATATGAACAATATTGTAAGCATCCAGCTATTGGACACAACTAATATCGCTTCTAGATTAAGTAGTACATATGCCGAAAACATTCCTATTCACAACTAAATGGTATCAAAAAATGGGTTCAAGCCCTGTGGACTGGAGCTTTCTGGCGCTCTAGTTCAAACAGACAAATTATATCTCCGAAAGTATTGGTTTCTCAGAGTTGGGAATTATATCAATCTATTCTTATGATAGAACTGCATCACAAAGGAAATTCAATTCAAATAATAGTTTATTTATCAAGATTAAATGAGCAATCTGAGAATGAGAACTGCACCATGGAAGAAATTGAATTAAATATGGCCAATTTTGCCCAATAACGAACTTACCGAGATATTCATCTCCCTAACCTACTCTGAAAATTTCAACTACCTAGCTCGTTCCGTTCGAGAGTTATTGTAGAAAACCTTTTTTTAATTTTTTTTTTGACACTTTGCTGTAATCTGTTCAATAAAAACTTCACATGCGTATAAAAGTCATGATTCTACAATTTGATGCTAAATTTCAGATAGATCGAGTGATCGGTTTCGGAAATATTCATAAGAAATATTTTTACTAAAATCGGCCATAACTCCGAAACCGCTTGATGGATTTCGCCCATTAACGAGCTCATCCGAGATATTTACGCTCCAAACCGACCTTGCAAATTTCAATCCGCTAACTCCTTTCGTTCGAAAGTTATCGTGCCTACGGCCGGCCGGCAGGACAAAATCGATTTCGTCCTCGGATTCTTGATCAGTGAGTCGAACCAAATCGTTTAAGACCATTTTCATCGAAAAATTCGAAAATTACAGACATTTGGGCAAATTGATAAGCACCCAGTTCCGAGGAACTAGAGCGCCAACAAGTTTCGTATGACAATTGCGCAAAACAGGTTTAAAGTACCTACAAATAGTAGATATTTCATAAAACATGTATGAAAGAAGAGTAATACTGAAAAATTACCTCGTAATCGATCAAAAATTTCCTGATCTACGTTCACCAAATTTTCTCCTCTCTCGAACTACAGAATTATGCTTTCAATATTTACATTCTATTTGCATTCTATGTCTATGGATGAAAGGCAGTCTCACTACTCTCAGATCTCTTACTTCATGTTCCGTTCAGAAATGTAAGACTTTTCTGAGAAAAACTAATTTCGGAGCAAACAACTGAGATTTTTCTCACTTCGCTCACATTTCGGAATACACTTTATTCTCATAATTCTTCGATTGATTAGATAATGTCATGTCTCAGGAAAATAAGTTGACATTATGACAATTCATACATAGAATAATTATATAATTCTGTGAAATTGAAAAATCATATCTCCGAAAGTATTAGCTTGTTAGAGTTGAAAATGATATCATTGGATTCTTATGGTAAAACTGCTTATTGAAAAAAATTTAATTTGGAATTTGTTCTGTAAAAAAAAATTTTTTTTTTGTTACTCCGAAACCATCTGTCCGATTTTGCCCAGTAACGAACTTAGCCGAGATATTTATCTCCAAAACCTACTCTGAAAATTTCAACTGTCTAGCTCATTCCGTTCGAGAGTTATCTTACCTACGGCCGGCCGGACAGAATGACTTTCGGCCACGGATTCTTGATCATCAGTGAGTCGAACCAAATCGTTTAAGACCATTTTCATCGAAAAATTCGAAAATTACAGACATTTGGGCAAATTGATAAGCACTCAGTTCCGAGGAACTAGAGCGCCAAAAATGTGCGAAAGTCCTGTGGACAGGAGCTTTGGCGCTCTTGTTCAAACTTTGACAAATTATATCTCCGAAAGTATTGGTTTCTCAGAGTTGGGAATAAAATCAATGGAATCTTATGACATAACTGCATCATAAATCAAAATAAATCAAATAAGAATTCATTGATATAATTCCCAACCCGGAGATATCCATACTTTCGGAGTTATTTTCTCAAGAAATAACATCCTAATTTTTTTCGCAGCTATTCATATATCGTGTCAACAAATGATTTCTGACGTATCACCTATAGATAAAGAAATATTTGAAATAAGATTCCCTTGATATTTTCGAATGAATCTAGAACACGGCACAAATTCCTCCTCACTCCAGCATTCCCAAGATCGCAGTAGCCGAAATGAATCACATTACCCGGAGTAATTCCGGCTAAATTGATCGAGATACTCATCTCTCTTTCGATTCAACGTTTCATGGCCAGGATGACTGATTTATTGCCACGCATCTGAAGATATTGTCCTTCGTTTCGCATACCGTTTCGATCAGATTCTTAAGATATTTTTTTATGGCTTCTCGTTAATTGCTCGAGGACTCTTACGTGTTCTTTGTTTACCTACCATTCCGATTGATAGATGGGAACTTTCTCTAGAATATTCACGCCTTCGGAAACACCTAGACTCAGTTGATAGCATTTTTACCAATCAATAAAAAAGTGAAGTTTATCGATAATTCAATCGAAATTACCTATTTCATAATCGAGGTACTGTAATAGAGAAATTTTAGGTTTAATCGATTAGGAGAAATTGGTTTCCATTTTTGCTTGTTAGAGAATGTTGCGGTCATACTACATGCGTACAAAATTTGATGGCATATCCGAGGAGAACAAGTTTTTGGCGCTCTAGTTCCTCGGAACTGAGTGCTTATCAATTTGCCCAAATGTCTGTAATTTTCGAATTTTTCGATGAAAATGGTCTTAAACGATTTGGTTCGACTCACTGATCAAGAATCCGTGGTCGATATTCATTCTGTCCGGCCGGTCCGGCCGTCCGGCCGGCCGTAGGCACGATAACACTCGAACGCAATGAGCTAGACAGTTGAAATTTTCAGAGTAGGTTTGAGAGATAACTATCTCGGCTAAGTTCATTACTGGGCAAAATCGAACAGATGGTTTCGGAGTAACAAAAAAAATTTTTTTTTACAGAACAAATTCCAAATTAATTTTTTTTCAATAAGCAGTTTTACCATAAGAATCCAATGATATTATTTTCAACTCTAACAAGCTAATACTTTCGGAGATTTTTTTCGATTTTTCAAAATTTCAATGATAAATCGTATTTTACAGAGTGATATAATTATTCTATGTATGAATTGTCATAATGTCAACTTATTTTTCTGAGACATGACATTATCTAATCAATCGAAGAATTATGAGAATAAAGTGTATTCCGAAATGTGAGCGAAGTGAGAAAAATCTCAGTTGATTGCTCCGAAATTAGTTTTTCTCAGAAAAGTCTTACATTTCGGAACGGAACATGAAGTAAGAGATCTGAGAGTAGTGAGACTGCTTTTCATCCATAGACATAGAATGCAAATAGAATGTAAATATTGAAAGCATAATTCTGCAGTTCGAGAGAGGAGGAAATTTGGTGAACGTAGATCAGGAAATTTTTGATCGATTACAAGGTAATTTTTCATTATTACTCTTCTTTGATACATGTTTTATGAAAAATCTACTATTTGTAGGTACTTTAAACCTGTTTTGGGCAATTGTCATACGAAACTTGTTGGCGCTCTAGTTCCTCGGAACTGAGTGCTTATCAATTTGCCCAAATGTCTGTAATTTTCGAATTTTTCGATGAAAATGGTCTTAAACGATTTGGTTCGACTCACTGATCAAGAATCCGAGGTCGAAATCGATTCTGTCCAGCCGGCCGGCCGGCCGATAATTCTCGAACGTAAGGAGTTAGCCGATTGAAATTTGCAAGGTGGGTTTGGAGCGTAAATATCTCTGACGAGCTCGTCAATGGGAGAAATCCATCAAGCGGTGTCGGAGTTATGGCCGATTTTATTAAAAATATTTTTTATGAATATTTCCGAAACCGATCACTCGATCTATCTAAAATTTAGCATCAAATTGTAGAATCATGACCTTTATACGCATGTTAAGTTTTGTTTTGACCTGATTACCAAAAAAGTGTCAAAAAAAAATTTGAAAATTTAAAAAAAGTTTTTCTACAATAACTCTCGAACGGAATGAGCTAGGTAGTTGAAATTTTCAGACTAGGTTGGGGAGATGAATATCTCGGTTAAGTTCGTTATTGGGCAAAATTGGTCAGATTTAATTTGATTTCTTCCATGATGCAGTTCTCATTCTCAGATTGCTCATTTAATCTTGATAAATAAACTATTATTTGAATTGAATTTCCTTCATGATGCAGTTCTATCATAAGAATACATTGATATAATTCCCAACTCTGAGAAACCAATACTTTCGGAGATATAATTTGTCTGTTAGAACTAGAGCGCCAGAAAGCTCCTGTCCACAGGGCTTGAGCCCATTTTTTCCTACGAGCGTGCGCAAAGTTGTACTTTTGCCAACGCATTTGGGTTGCCAAAGTAACACTTTTCCGTATCGTGGGGAAATAGGAAATAGTACATTCTAAAACAAGTTGTAGAATGGGCTCCTTGCTCCTATTCAAATACGAATACGAAATTCGAAAACGAGCGACGAAGAAGCCGCAAGGAGCCAGTTTTCGAACGCATGAGTGTTGGAATTGCCTTCTGCAACGATATTTTCTCTAGTCCTGGCAAGTTTTGTAAAATACTGTTGAAATTTAATGAAAAATTCGGATTATACATCTCCGTGACTTTTTTACTGTATCTTGGCAGTTGGTGTGACTGTAACGAAAGTTGACAGATTCCGGAATTCGAATTTGAATCGTACGTAGGGTATCATCAGGCCAATTTTGCCCAGTAACTCAACCGAGATAATTATCTCCCAAACCTACTCTGAAAATTTCAACTGCCTAGCTCATTCTGTTCGAGAGTTATTGTAGAAACGAAATTTAAAATTAAAAAAAAATTTTGTTAATACCTTATTGCAACCCGGTTAAAACAAAACTTCGCACGCATATAGAAGTCATTATTCTACAATTTGATGCTAAATTTGAGATAGATCCAGTGATCGGTTTCGGAAATATTCATAAAAAATATTTTTACTAAAAAGGGCCATAACTTCGAAACCACTTGGTGGATTTTGCCCGTTATCGAACTCGTCCGAGATATTTACACTACAAATCAACTCTGCAAATTTCAATCCTCTAACTCCTTTCGTTCGAGAGTTATCGTGCCTACGGCCGGCCGACCGGCCGGCCGGACATAATTGATTTCGACCACGGATTCTTGATCGGTGAGTAGAACCAAATCGTTTAAGACCATTTTCGACCAAAAATTCGAAATTTACAGACATTTGGGCAAATTGATAAGCACTCTGTTCCGAGGAACAAGAGCGCCAAAAATTTATTATTTTATGATTTGCAGAAGCAATCAATCGAACAATGTTGCCTAACAAATAACAACGAAACAACATCAACGGAGAAACAACTATATCGTAACGTTTCGGAGTCTATTGGGAACTTCCAAAACTCTGGTGGCGGGATTCGGCAACTAACCACGCTAGTAATAAATGTAAACAATCTCGTGTTGGACAGGTCAGTCGACGAAGTTTGACCGAAATTATAATTGACATGAGATCATTGTTGGATTACTTTGTGATATAGATTCAAATATTGATCATTATATAGCTAATTTTATGGCACTTGATTGATATAAAGACTACAACCAGTAAGTATATTCACATATGTTTGTCAAACTTACATTATATTTAAAAGTTCTTTCAGTTACTATTTGCGAATGATTAAGAAGGGACTCAGTTGATTAGAGTTTCTGGAGTACATAGGAGCTTCAACTTCTAATTCTAGAGTCCTTGTAGAAGGAGAAGAGGTTCTAAATGTAGATCATGTAATCGTGTGTGACAAAACAAATTGTGGTCCCAGTTTTATAGACATTTGTTCTTTATGTTTACAAAGTAGTGCCCTTAATTCAGTACCACATAAAATTGATGGCCCATTAATGTGGAGAATGGTAAACTTAAAATAGAAGGTATGGTATATTCTTGTAAAGTCGGAGCACGGAGGAGGTGTAAACATATTACTGATGTATTAATTAAAGTTCAGGTGCATGATGTTCTAGTTTATTTATGAGAATATAGTGTCAAATTGAACCAGATAAAGCTTTTGTAAAACAGTTACCAATAATTGAAATGATATTTTCAAAATATGATACATATATTATGTGAAAAGAATTATTAACAATAAGTGTAATGTTTGAGGTATAATAAAGATTATCTGGATGTAGTTCCAGGTTAAGTACTCTTCGGTCTATTAGTTATCCTCCGTGTTGCCAATGGTTTTCCGTCGAAAAATCCGAAATATTCCTAAAAAAATCCGAAAAAATCCGAATTATTCGTAAAAATATCCGAAAAAAATCCGCTCTCTTATTGATCCACAGAATAACTCAGACCACAAAAAAAATCAACTGCGTAGATGTTCATACATACCACTAACTTATAAAAGAGGAAGAAAATTATATAATAAGCTTGGTGGGACTGTATTATATACAGGGCGGTCCAGATCTTAACCAAGAAATTTTAACCACTTATTCTACGTCAAAAACAAGCCCTAGTTTGTCATATGAACATATGTCGAGAAATGCTTCCTCTCCGAGATACAGGGTGTTAAATTATAGAATCAAAAATTTTTATGTTAATAACTTTCACACTCCTTAAAATATTTCTATGAAATTTGCGACATAGGTTTTAAGGATCAAGGAGCACTTTTTGAATGAAATTATTATTTTTTATTCTATCAGTGGCTTCCGTACTGCATCGAGACTGAATATTTTCAGACAAAAGAATGATACGCCACTGATTTTTTCGACAATAAAAATGACACTTGCAATCCTTATTTAATTTGAAGCAAATTATCTGTACTTTTTGACGTACGAGGCACCGTTTCCGAGTAAAAAAATTGAACACATTCTCATGCATGAGGAAATCGCTAAAATTTGATAGGGTGGGTATAATAATAATAAGACTATCTTTGTAAACGAAACGTGTAATTACAAACAAATGAGCGTTAACAGCTACACTAAAATACGAACTTAAAGAAGATGTTCGAAATAAAAGAAAAAATTTTTTTCCAATAATTTTAACACTCAAAGAGGAAGCATTTCTCGACATAATATGTTTATATGACGAACTATGGCTTATTTTTGAAGTAGAATACGTGGTTAAAATTTCTTGGTTAGGATCTGGACCACCCTGTATATTATGATTGATATTGATGTAGAATATATCCATTTTCTGGAATTGACATTAAGATAATAAAATTGAACGGGGATTCGCTATCACAGTATAGTATCGCCAAATGGGTAACTCTTTGAATAACTAAACTGAATTTCCGAAATACTTAGGGGCTGAATATAGTTCGCCGCTTTTGAATAATTTTGGATAACGATAACCGGATAACCAGACCTTCCTAGAAATCCTAGAGAACCGTAATTTAGAATTTCCAGATGTCCTACACACCCTGGTTGAACTTTATCTCAGAGTAATAAAAAACATTTATTACTATAAGGGTCTGTTTCACCACTTGCTGATAAACTGCTATGGACTTTGGGGGATTTCTTGATTGAAATCTGATTTGAACAATGTAATTTAATTACCGACGTAATTACAGAAATCTCTCTTGGGAAAATCGCTGAATGCAGGCAATGTCTTGAAAAAATCCGAAATAATCCGCAAAACATGAAAATCCGAAAAAAATCCGGTAGAGGCAAAAAAATCCGCAAATCGGATTAAAATCCGCAAATTGGCAACACTGGTTATCCTTCTAACGCATTTCCAATATTTATATTTGGTTTTCTGGAGGTAAGAAGTGAAAACTCAAACCTATTCATTTTGGCATTTTTTTCGCCCATGAATTGCATTGAGGCACACAACAATAGTCGTTTCTGGTCGAAGACATATTAGGCAGGATAATATTCACTATTTCAACTTGAATTTTTCTTTCAAACAAAAGTTTATTGACGAATACTGAACAATTAAACTCGAGCACGTGGCTCATTACTAGCTTGGTTAGTTGCCGAATCTCGCCACCAGAGTTTTGGAAGTTCCCAATATCAGACTCCTTCGTCAGACGCTTAACGAAAAATCTTCAGAATTATTTTGTCGATCGTTATTCTGAAAATCCGAGAATTGAATGTGACAATTCTCGAATTATCCCATGTTGGTAAGTGTATACTTAAAGTAAAGAGAAACTTTAATTTGAGTGCATATTTTAAACTCGTTTTTAAAGAAGGAATATGTTAGGTAACTTCCGAAAAGAGCCAAAATATTTGGAAAAAAGTGGAAAGCCCTGTGGACAGGAGCTTTGGCGCTCTTGTTCAAACTTTGACAATTCATCTGCGAAATTATTGGTTTCTCAGAGATGGGAATGATATCAATGGATTCTAATAATAGAACTGCACCATAAAAGAAACTAAATTGAAATTGAATAACGAATATCTACTCTGAAAAATTATATTATATCAATTGAAACTTAGCCAATATTCCAGTTTCATTTTCACTGAATATATTCTGAATCCAATTTGATAAACGTACCAAATTTATATATTTCCATCATCATATGGATTATCCAAGGCATATGGGGTAGGGGTAATTATAATATCCTATAATTGGTCATTTTGCATTCAATCATACTTTGTTTGTTAGAACAGAAATAAATTTGCTGTCTGTTATAGGTAGATACAATTACATGTATGAACAGTGAACACAGATAGAACACAGACAGATAAAATTAGCATTCTGTGAAAACATAGAAATACGATGTATTATTGAAATTTTGAAAAATCAGTCGAAAGTATCAGCTCGTTAGAGTTGAAAATGATATCAATGGATTCTTATGATTAAAATGCATCTTAAGAAAAATTGAATTCGAAATTTGTAATGTAAAAAAAAAAGAGTTAAAAATGATATCATTGGATTCTTATGGTAAAACTGCTTATTGAAAAAAAATGAATTTTGAATTTGTTTTGTAAAAAAAATTTTTTTTCGTTACTCCGAAACCATCTGGCCGATTTTGCCCAATAACGAACTTAAACGAGATATTTATCTCTCAAACTAACTCTGAAAATTTCAACTTTCTAGCTCATTCCATTCGGGAGTTATCGAGTTAACGAAAAATACTGATCTTATCGAATTTAAACTAGGTAGTTGGTTCAAAAATAGTGACACGAAGACTTTTGCAAAATTTTGTATGACGGGAAAATTTTAAAAACATTATCAAAAAAACCCTGTATCTCAGGAACTAACCCTAAGATATGCTGAATTTTTGCAAGAGCTTTCAAAAACTTAGTTCAAATCCAGGTTCTAGATTTAAACTCGATCGGATCAACGTCATTGGAGATATAGAAAAATTATAAGCAATCAGTGGACCAGTTTTTTCCAGTACCTACATCAGCAAAATTATTATAGAACCACATAAATATGCGACACAGAATATAGAAGGTGCACCGAAAGGCACGCTAGAAGGCGTTTATACCAAAGCATAAGTAACAGAAATGCAGTTGCGTGCAATGGAGTGCAAAAAATGAGATCCGGTGTCAGCTGAAACATAGAGTAGGTACCACATTACGATCCAATAAGTGTAGTACATTTGTACATTTCCATAACAGCCCACGCAAGTTAGTGCTTAAAAAGCCCTAAAAATTGATCCAGATCTGGAAATCGTTTTGACTCCTGAATAACGGGTATCTGAGTTTGTGACGGTATCTAGGTTGTGCTTCAGATTTGAGATCCTAAAAACCGGGAAATTTTCGGACTTTTTTAATTTTTTCGCTTATATCTCGAGAGGTACGCATCCTACAGAAAAATGTATTTCTTTCCTTTTTGAAGAATATTACATTTAGCGTCTAATGGCGTTCGAAACATCGAAATCGGTTCTGCAGTTCAGCCGCAATCGCCCGTCAAAGGTGAGCAATTTTTACAAACGTAGCTCAAAAGTTGACAACCCTCAACTTCTAATGCTTTTTGGTCGAAAAACAATGCACTGAATGAATTTTGAAAATTAATTTCTTGGTAGCATTATTCAAGTGTTAAACTGTTAATAATCGAAATTGGAAACCTTTCTGAGAACAAATGTCAAATAACTGTCACTTTGATAAACGTTATTGAAAAGTTATACCCATCGAAGGTCTCATGCAGCTGAAAAACCACCGTTTACGATGAGAACCCTTGGCCCTATTGGTCGACAGGTCAAGTGGTCCCATATGTTGGATTTAATATGCGCCCCGACGTCATCCATTGGATTTTGCCGCATTCACATGCCAAAAGTACGCTAATAGCACAGATAACAACTGTGATTATCTGTGCTAATAGTGATTTTACTCATATAATGCACAACGTGAAACATCTTTTCCGACATTACTAACGAAATGGTTTGTAGGAGCCCCTGCTTGAATAAAAGCAGACCCATCATCTGATGTAATTGTGTCTTTCTGGTCGCTCCATTTCAACGTCATATATGTACAACAACTGCATCTTCCTGCACCACTTATCCGCAATTATACCAAATCTGCTGGCAATTCTAGACCACATTCTGCGAGCCTACTTATGTCTCAATTATCGAATGGAAATCAAGAACGCAAATTTGAATAACGTCGGCACAATATGTCACTCTAAAAGAAGAACATGCTTCCCAGTCCATACCAAGGATTGTTCAATTGTTCACTTTTAATCGATTAATTATAATAATTGTAAGCCGTTCTCTTAGCGTTGGCGGTCATTATCACTGGGTATCTAATCGAATTAAGGTTATTGTTGGTTGTTTATGTCGAGCCAGTGTTCTCCAGGTTGGAGGAGATAAGGAAGAATTAGCTATGCAATAAATAGAGATCGGAATGAATAATTTTGGCATTGCGATTGCGAACTCACGAGGCCATCGTGAGGAAGATTTTTGATAGAGATGTTGAAGAATATTTATAGCCAATGTCATTTCACGGGCGTATTATACGGGTTTAAGAAACTTGGGGGTTAATTACCCCCTCAAGTACGTAGACATAAACTAAGGAATTAAAACCCTTGGAGTGACTTGATCAAAATCACTATTTGGCAAGGTTAATCAGTTATTATTATTAGATTATAGAACATTTTTCGCTGCATGATTCCAAAGGATTATTATTTTGATAAAATAATAAACGCTGCGAATTCTAGATGAAACTTTGATATTTCCTATTATAAATATGTTTATTATATTCCCTCTTTCTGCGCGCATGTTCTGGGGAACAGCGTGCTGTCATTTTGCCCAAATGCCCGTAATGTTCGATTTTTTTGCCGAAAAAGGTCTCTTACGATTCGGTTCGACTAACTGATGAAGAATTCGAGTTCAAATTAGATTCTGTCCGGCCGTTGCGATAACTTGAGAACGGAAAGAGATAGCGACTTGAAATTTTCAAGGTAGGTGGCGCGTCCAAATACGACAGACAAGTTTGTTAATGGGCATAATCGTCCCAACGGTTTCAGGGTACTAATTTTGTCTTCAATCAATACAGATCCGATCGAATTGAAACTTGATAGCTAGTTGTAGAATACTGACATAAAGATATTTCGGAAATTTTGTGGGAAAATTAAAATAAAAAATATATACCAAAAAATGTTATTTATCTCACGATATCTTGAGAATGGAAAGCAATAGCGCCTTGCAATTTGACAATGCGACATTTGAGTTTGTTAATAGGACTTATTGGTAATGTATTATTTTTAATTTGTTCGTTCTTCTCCTCTTGTCTTTTCATTTTTCAGGTTGAGTTTCGGGTACCTTGGAGAAACCTCTCCGTTTTTTAACGAAAGAATCCATATTGAAGAAATAAATGCCTATCAATATTTTTAAATTTTAGCAAATTTTGTGAACAATAGTTACAAATCACAACACACACGGGGAGACAGAGTTTTTTGGCTGAGGTTTTTCCCTAAGCTCTTGTATCATACGTCGAATTGTATCGTACCTCGTTACACCAACCTCAGCTAACACATGTAAAGTTCTCAGTCGATATATATTTATTGTATATCTATACAGGGTGAGCCTTTAAGTTGTGCATTAATTTTAAGCAAAGATTTCTCTCGTCAAATAAAACACTTTTTTCATTTACAATTTTTCCTAATTCGGCTCTGGTAAAAAGATACAGGCTGTTGAAGAAAGCAGATTAAGTTTAGCTTAAGTTATTATAAGAATCTACAATCATTTCAGAAAAATAAAGTATTCTTCATAATTTATCCTAAAACGTACCGTTCTGAAGATATTCTTCTTTGAATGATATAAAGTCTGATGAGAAATCCAGAAATTTCACTACATTTATGTATCCACCCCTGGATGAGGAACCCTCAATCAAAACCAGAGATATGATATACCTCCATATCTCTGATCAAAACTGAAAGCCACAATGCCATCGTTCATAGATTATTATTTTGATTGAAAATTTCATAACATTTAATAGGTGTCAAAGGATTGAGTTCTATTAATAAACATGTATGTAATAACTTGCGTTTGTTCGCAAGTTTTTGATTCTCTTTTGGACAAAAAAATAATTCAAAGCCTAAAGACTTACTGTTTTGAACAATCCTTTGAAAGCAATCAATTCAAAACACAATGTTTTGTCCTATATCAGCTGATTTCTATCATTGCATCTCACTCTTCTGTGGGAGTCAATGCCTCTCTCTCTCTCTCTCTCTCTCTCTCTAAACCCTTCTTCTAATTATTATTAGATCATAGATTATTAGTGTTCTGTGATTCATATTGAGGTTGGAATAATGGAATTGGAACAATATGACTAATATGAGTGCATTAATTTCCAAGTATTATTGGAGATAGCGAGGATGTTTAAGGATTTTTCTTAATAGAAGATCGTGAAATTGTGGAAACAAGTGATGAAGTATCGAATGGATAGAATAGATATCAAGTTAAAGTTCACTGTTTTAATATTCAAGAATTGAAGACATTTTTTGCTGGAAATGTTGTATGAAGGGCCAAGTATTTTAATTGAGTGAGAAAATATATAAGTTTTCTCAAACAAATTCAGTGAATTTCAAGCATCAGATGATACAGATTTGGTCAATATACAATATGAGTTACATTAACAGTAATCTGTGCTCAACGTACAGAAAAAATTTAGGGGGATATCAGCCCATTGTAAAGTCTTTAAACGCTTATAACTTTTTATCTGAGCCGAATCTGAAAAAATGGTAAATGAAAAATGGGTTCAAGCCCTGTGGACAGGGGCTTTCTGGCGCTCTAGTTCAAACAGACAAATTACATCTCCGAAAGTATTGGTTTCTCAGAGTTGGGAATTATATCAATGTATTCATATGAAGAACTGCATCATAAAGGAAGTTCAATTCAAATGATAGTTTATTTATCAAGATCAAATGAGCAATCATGAGAATGAGAACTGCACCATGGAAGAAATCAAATTAAATCTGGCCAATTTTGTCCAATAAGGAACTTAACCGAGATATTCATCTCCCTAACCTACTCTGAAAATTTCAACTACCTAGCTCATTCCGTTCGAGAGTTATATCTATGTCTATGGATGAAAAGCAGTCTCACTACTCTCAGATCTCTTACTTCAGGTTCCGTTCCGAAATGTAAGACTTTTCTGAGAAAAACTAATTTCGGAGCAAACAACTGAGATTTTTCTCACTTCGCTCACAATTCTTCGATTGATTAGATAATGACATGTCTCAGGAAAATAAGTTGACATTATGACAATTCATACATAGAATAATTATATCATTGTGTGACAACGTTGAAATACGATTTATTATTGAAATTTTGAAAAATCATATCTCCGAAAGTATTAGCTTGTTAGAGTTAAAAATGATATCATTGGATTCTTATGGTAAAACTACTTATTGAAAAAAAATTAATTTTGAATTTGTTTTGTAAAAAAAATTTTTTTTTTTTACTCCGAAACCATCTGTCCGATTTTGCCCAATAACGAACTTAGCCGAGATTTCTATCTCCCAAACATACTCTAAAAATTTCAACTGTCTAGCTCATTCCGTTCGAGAGTTATCGTGCCTACGGCCGGCCGGACAGAATGAATTTCGACCACGGATTCTTGATCAGTGAGTCGAACCAAATCGTTTAAGACCATTTTCATCGAAAAATTCGAAAATTACAGACATTTGGGCAAATTGATAAGCACTCAGTTCCGAGGAACTAGAGCGCCAAAAAGTGTTTTATTTGATGAGAGGAATATCTGGTTAAAATTAATGCACAACTTGAAGACTCACCCTGTATTTATATCGGCTGAACTGTTTTGGACTTATACTCATATGAAAATTGGTTGTTATTTCCTCAATATCTCAAAAAATACGAATCCGATCCAATTCAAACATGGTAATTAGTTGTAGAATATCGACGCGAAAATTTCGTAAGGATCGTCTCGTTAGAAAATTTTACAAAAATCATTGACAAAGATTCTATATATCAGAAACTATTCGTCCGACATCGCTGAAATTGTGCATTCAAAACCAAACTCTACAGCCATGTTCCAAGTTTGAGCACGATCGGATCTATATTGTTGGAGATCCGAGCAACCTTGTATGAGTTCAGTAGCTGGATGGGTGACCGTTGCCACGATAACTTTCGAACGGAAAGAGGTAGGGAATTGCAATTTTCTGGATAGGTTGCGCATCCAAATGGGAGAGATGAGTTCGTTGTTGGGCATAATCGGCCCAAAGGTTTCGGAGTTATACCCATCTGGAATATTATTTTCTGGATAGCTCAAAAAACACTGAAAATTAAAAAAAATATATGAAAAGATATTGTCTCAAGATAACTTGAGAACGGAAAGAGATAGCGACTTGCAATTTTCAGGTTAGGTTGCGCATCTGAATACGACATTTGAGCCAGATAATAGGCATATCCAACGATTTTGGAGTTACACTCATCTGAAATTTCGTTGTTATTTCCTCTATAACTCAAAATATACTAATCCGACCCAATTAAAACTCATCTGTCATTAAAAAGGTACGAAATGTATTCATATATATCTTATAAAAGCTGAGAAAACGGTATATGTCGATGGAAAATTCGATTAAGAGTGTCCAATAGAGGTGAGAAGACAGTAGACCATGCACGCAAAAGTTGTTATGTGTTAATGTCCTCTCTTTTTATGTTCACAATATTTTCTTTAATGTCGCGAACTGCTGATCTTAGAACATTGCGGTATGCTATTTTAGAGCGTTATTCGTCCAATAACTTCTATTGGACAGTGGAAAGATGGTTATTTCAATATTGGGCAAATCATTCTTATTGGCCAGTTTATTAATAGTTGGAAAGACCGGCCGTAAACATTAATAATAATAATAATAATAATAATAATAATTTATTTACCAAAGTTTACAATATTTTCCCTTAAATATACAATAGATAAACAAACCAAAATATACACTTATGTATATATATATATATATATACTCACAAAGGCTGAGCCTGTGCATGAGCTGAACATTCCTCAGGAAAAAAAAAAATATATAAATAAAATAAACAAACAAATCAAATCTTTCCTTACAAAACATAAATTAACATTCAGTGACAATTTTGTGTCAATCGATTCGCATGAAAACCACGGTAGATCATCACAGGGTAATACTCGATTTCTTATGAGAAAACTGACAAAATGTCTAAAAGATTTATTGAAGAAATAAAATACAAAAATCGAATACCTAAGCACTGAACACTAGCTATTATAGAGAGAAATTTATTAAACTTATGTATTTATTACAGAGGATTTTATTTTTTTTTTTTCTGATCGACCCAATATTGAGCTATATCGCCTTAGTTACCATGTGTCATAACACACTCATATTTCCCAAGGGAAATATGAAACGTCTGTTCATATTTCCCTAGGGAAATATGAAACGTCAAATCATATTTCTTTCAAAACGTCAAATCATATTTTATTTCTTTATTTAGTAACAAAATGGAAACTGCAATTGTTGAAATTTCCGCTAAAAGTATTTCCACCAGATACAAATGAAGAAGAAATATCTTGTTCATAATTATTGGTCGACGAGACTACAGTTTTCTTGAGAACATTCCGTGCAACAGCATTCTCGGACGATTCTCCCAAAACGGTCTTCAAAGATTGTGATGCTGCAGATGGCTCTCCCTCCACACCTGCTATCATCTTCGCTACCTTATTTTTGTGCAGCATACTGTCAGCCAGATAGCCTTCTGCAACAGACGAACTTTTCCAACCACCATGTCTCTTAAGTGTTGTCATTGAGGCTCCCGCATCGGCAACCAATGTCGCGGATGTTCGTCTTCCACAATGGCCTGTATACGTTTTCGGATTATCTAAACCCAACCATTCAGCAACCTTACTCGGAATTTTTCCGAAGGTATTTTTGCCGACAGGCTGAAGAGTACACTTCTTATTCCTATAAGCTACGAAGAACCTAAGAACGCCTTGCGGACGCAACGCCGAATACTCCCTCACCAAACGAGCAGCACCCAGATCTTCTTCATCAATTATAGTGAATATTCTGTTTATATCATTCTTAGTCTTTGAGACTTTGATTATGATTACCGACCCACGATCTTCGATATCTGAAGATAGCATATTCACCAACTCTTGTGTTCTGCAGGCGCCAAAGATTTCCATTATTAAAACAACCTTCAAAATTATGAATGTAAAAATCTTATCAACAGAGGAAATCAAAATGAAACATTTACCTTATACATCAAAAAAACGTCATTAGGAGCTTCACTCAAGAATGTCTTGAGCTGCTCCCGGGACAACACTGCTGATTTTTTAGGAACGTATCCTTTATTTTTATTCTTAACAAATGCTTCGACTTCATCGAATAATTTGACATCAGTTTTTTCCTTCAAATGTAGCATAGATCTTAACATCGATAGTTTCGGCCATAACGTGTTTGGAGAATATTTCTGCGACTGGGGATCGAATGAATTAATCATACATCAAGAATAACAAGAATCAGAGCAACATACCAAATCTTGGAAATATGCTAACAAAATATTATCGCTCACACCGTCCACCAAATTTTTTCTTTTCCACTCCTGAAAGCATTCGTACTCTTTACTGTAGGCAGCTTGAGATTTGACCGGAACCAAAGATTCACGGGCCTTTGCCGCTTGAGTTTTGACGTAGTTCGACATTTTTTCAATAATTTTATTTTTGACAAGACGTCAAAATGAAACCAGTCAACCAAGATTCTCAGGAACATGGTCCATAGCAACGTTAAAAATTTAATTATTACAAAAATATACAATCTAATAATAATTTTTCCATATCAGATTGTTTCAATCAGAAAAAAACTATTGATTACACCACGGGAAATATGAATACATTTCCCTCGGTTGTCTATACATCCCTCGGGCTCCGCCCTCGGGATGTAACTTTGACAACCTCGGGAAATATACTATTCATATTTCCCTAGTTGTAATAATAGCTATATCCGAATTTATTTATTCTGGAATATTGGGGGTTGAGATAAAACTAGTTTGAAATTCACTGAGGTTTGGCGTGCTGTTCAAATTTATAGCCAGAGTGGTCACTCATCCAGATACTTAACTCGACCAAGGCAGCGTGGCTTCCAGAAAAAAAAATCACAAGACTTCCAACAATATATATCTGTTCGAGTTCCAATCTTGAACTTGGCTTTATAATAAGGTTTTGAAGATTCTTGCAAAATTTAACTTTAATATTATTTGAGCGCAATTTTCATTAGCCTACCCCTAGTTTTATAAATGTTATGTTTGAGAATATACATTTATTTCGAGAATTTGATTTGTATTCAATTTTTGCGCGTATGTTCTGGGGAACATCGCGTTATAGTTTCGCCCAAATGTCTGTAACTTTCGAATTTTTTGACGAAAATGGTCTCAAACGATTTAGTTCGACTCCCCAATGAAGAATTCGAGGTCAAATTTGATTCTGTCCGTCTGGCCGTCCGGCCGTTCCCACGATAACTTGAGAACGAAAAGAGCTAGCGACTTGAAATTTTCAGGGTGGGTGGCGCATCCCAATACGACGGACAAGTTCGTTAATGGGCATAAGCGGCCCGGTGGTTTCCGAGGAATGATTTTGTTTTCAACCAATATAAATCCGATCGAATTGAAACTTGGTGAGTAGTTGTAGAATATGAACCTAAGCACGTTGGTGAAATTTTATGTGAATCGTATGGCTAGAAAATTTTAAAAAAATTATTAAAAAATATTTTTGTTGTCACGATAACTTGAGAACGGAAAGAGATAGCGGCTTGAAGCTTTCAGGTTAGGATGTGCACCAGAACGCGACATTTCAGTTTGTTTATGAGCATAATCGGCCAAACGGTTTTAGAGTTAAAGCCATCTGAATTTATCTGGAATTTGGTGGTTTTTTGTTCCTCATTAACTCAAAAAATACTGAACCGATTGAATTCAAACATAGTTAGGGGGCGTCCATAAATTACGTGAGGTGTTTTTTGAATTTTCTGTAACTCCCTCCCCCCTGGTGAGATGTCGTGAGATTTATTCAACCCCCTCCCCCATCCCCCAATCTCACGTGAGATTTTTCAAAATGTGGGTTTCTTACGTTAACGCGCTGGATTGTTATTGTAAAAAGAAAAAAAAAATTACTTCGTACTTTTATTTACGACTAGTAATCAATATTGCGGAGAGTTATGAGTGTAATAAAAATTTAACAATAGAATACTTAAATAGTGACTACTGTGATTAAGAAATGGACTAAAATAGTATAATTTTTTTTTGTTTCAATCAGAAAAAAATTGCGTGATATTTGCCGAGACCCCCCTTTTCTCCAACGTAAGATTAATGAGATTTGACTCGACCCCCTCCCCCCCTTGAACATCTCACGTAATTTATGGACGCCCCCTTATTAGTTGTAGAATGCCAACTCGAAAATGTTTGCGAAATTTGGTGAGGATAGCATTTGTAGAAAATTTTCAATAAATCATTGAAAATAAAAAAAAATTCTATATATCAGTAACTATTCGTTTGAAATTGCTGAAATTTTGCAAGAGCCTTCATAACCTAACTCTACTGATAAGTTTTAAGTTTTAATACGATCGGTTAAATATTGTTTGAGATTCGAGCATTCTTGTGTGAGTTCAGTAGATGGGTGACCGTTGCCTCGATAACTTTCGAACGAAAGCAGATAGGGACTTGCAATTTTCAGGGTAGGTTGCGTATCCGAAAGGGAGAATTGAGTTCGTTTTTGCCATAATCGGTCTAACGGTTTCCGAGTTATACCCACCTGGAATATTATTTCCTTGATAACTCAAAAAATAAATATTCGATCGAATTGAAGCTTGGTAACTAGTAGTAGAAAAATCAACATAAAGACGTGTTTAAAATTGTGTCAGAACCGCAATCCTAGAAAATTTGAAAATAATGACGAAAAAAAAAATTTTAAGAACCGTACCCCTAGAAAATTTTAAAAAAATCACGAAAAAAAAAATTGGTTCAAGCACTGACGTGAAGTCAGAAGCTTTTGCGCGTATGTTCTATTGTCCATTCTTCTGTATTGGACACCCTTAATCGAATTTACCATGGTAAATTATGTTGTCCATTCTCCTGTATTGGACACTCTTAATTCGAATTTAGCATGGTAAATTCAAATTAAGTGTCCAATACAGGAGAATGGACAACATAATTTACCATGGTAAATTCGATTAAGGGTGTCCAATACAGAAGAATGGACAATAGAACATACGCGCAAAAGCTTCTGACTTCACGTCAGTGCTTGAACCAATTTTATGGCAAGAGTTGACCCTACACTTTCACGTGGTTCTTGCTGAACAATTATTTGAATGACAATAATTTAAACTTTATTGTGTAGAAGAAATGCAGATATGCAATTCATTGGCCAAGTATAGGGTCTCATTTCGTTTATTCTTAAGGGTTTTCGAAAAGAATAGCGAATTCAATAGATTCGTTAGCGTTTTAAATTCGAATTACACGAAATTTTTAGTAAACAATTGCATATAATAATAGAGACAAAATCCGTAGGTGGCATATTATGAAAAGGAAATAATAATAGACCTAAGTATAAAATTTGCACCTTTTTTGCCAGTTAATGGCGGTTGCTGGCAGTTGTGACAGACATCATTGTATTCAAATTGCTCTGCGGTAATAATTCATCTTCCCATTTATTTTATATCTTGAAGATTTATGAATAACAGAAAGAGACCGATGTTGCAGAAATATTTTATAGATGGGAACGTTTCGAAACTGAATTTGATCATTGTTCAAGTTCGTAATCTACGTTAGTTACGAGAAATCTGGTCTTTGATGGAATTGAATGATGACGACATGATTTAGAATCAAAATCGGGTAATGTGGTGCAAAATCGTCGATTATCATCGAAAAGTTGATTGGTTTGCTGACTGAGATGGATGTTGTTGTAATGTTCCAGTCGTAGCCTTTGACTAAAGCGTAGCACCTGCCATAATTTGATATAACAAGCCCTGTGGAAAGGAGCTTTCTGGCGCTCTAGTTCAAACAGACAAATTATATCTCCGAAAGTATTGGTTTCTCAGAGTTGGGAATTAAATCAATGTATTCTTATGAAAGAACTGCATCATAAAGGAAATTAAAGTAAAATAACAGTTTATTTATCAAGATTAAATGAGCAATCTGAGAATGAGAACTGCACCATGGATGAAATCAAATTAAAATAGCTGTAATGAATTTGACTCCTTCTTATAGAACAGGATGAAATGTACGAGTATGAACACAGATCATATAATAAAGCTTAGATAGAATAATTATAGCATTCTGTGAAAACATAGAAGTACGTACGATTCATTATTGAAATTTAGAAAAATCATATTTCCATATAATTTGATATATGATACTAGAGCTTAGGGAAAAAACCTCAGCAAAAAAACCCTATCTCCCCGTTAGTGTTGTGATTTACGAAAATTGAAATTGTTAACAAAATATGCTGAATTATTAAATATTGAAGGGCATCTTTTTCTTCATTATCGCTTCTTCCTTCAACAAGTAGAGAAGTTTCTCCAAGGTACCCGAAACCCAAACTGGAAAAGGAAAAGACAAAGGGAGAAAACGAAAAATTAAAAATGGAATATTCTATATTTTATTAAATAGATTTGAAACTCGCTACCCATTCTAAAAAAGATTCAGAAACATTATATGAATATCCCTAAAACCATCTTTGAATCCACATAAATAAGCGACAATTATTAACTAAATGATCTATATGGTTTCCTCTGCTTCCCCGCATTCACAACTAGGGCTCTCAACTGAGTTCCACCTGAAAAGCCTGCTGTTGCAACGACCATGACCGGGTCTTAGACAATTCAGAATAGACCATATTCTCCTTGGAAGATCAAACCCTGGAACTCTATTTGAAGAAATTAGATATTAATTAAGAAATTAGAAATTAAATATTTGTTGAATAAATTGCAAGAAATCCATTCAGACCGCCAAAACTTCCTTGTCACTTTTATTCGAATTAAGAAAACAGATGGACCATAAAGGGTTTCGTGACTTCAATCTAGGAATCTTTTATTCTCTGGAATGTAGGAGATAATCGGAAATGAATTCGGAAAAGAATGAAATTCATTCCAAGAATTTGAAACAGCAGTCTGCCCATTTGAACTGCCGGCGATACTGAATGGCGAAAATTATTTCCATTTTTTTAAATAATGAACTCCCCACATTACCGGAAGACATTTTTTTAGAAGAAAGAAGAAGAATGTGGCTACAATAACACGACGGTTGTACGTCCTGCGCATTACTCCCGAAATGTCCGGGAGTAACAAAAAAAAATATATATATAAACAACATATAAACAACAGTGGATCACAACTACACCCTGTTTTACTTAAATATGCATTATTCTGTTGTAAGAACACTGAAATATCAAGTGTTATATCATTTTAAAATCCCAATGAACCAAGCATGTTTTCTAGTTGTTGGGCACTCAGGTCGCCATACATTTTTTTTTCACCGTAAAAGGTCAAACTTATAGATTTTTCTTACATGAGAACATTTTGGGATAAATATTTTTTTATAAAAAAATCTAATGCCGCGGCACCAAAACAGGCATCTTCGTCTGATAGAAAATGTATCTAGGAGTGTTATTCAAAAATCAGATATCCAAAATTTCAATATAAGAGATCATGGCATCGAAAATAGTGATGAAGGGTGTATTTTTCTCAAAACTTTCAAAATGTCAAAAAACTCGAAAACCGTGAGACTTTCATTAAGCATAAATTGTGTTTATCTGATCGACCAGGCCTTCCTCTACCTGTAGGTGCAAGATTATCCATTCTTTACGCCACACCCTGTATATAGACAAGATATATACTATGTGTCGAAAACATGGAAGAATACTTGTACATAAAATACTAGAAACGGAGATAAATATATAATCAATCTACGTAGATGTCAGTAATTCTTTAAATAATTCTTGTTTATTTTTTGTTGTATTCAAAGAAATCGCTTGATATCTGTGTTTTCGCACTATTTACAAGTCGTTGAAAGAAAAATTGCATTGTAAATTTGACTATTTAGGAAATCCTATCCTTGAATTCTAAAAGTTTTTATTTAGAGAGATCAAGGGAACAAGCATCATTGATCAACTTATCTCCACAAATTTTCGATGTCCTCAGGACATTCCTACTATACAATCGGACAACTGCCATGAAAACGACTTTTACCAGAGCATTTCGAGAACAACAGATTGGTCTTTTGAGCTCAAATCTAGAGCATGTCAGCGTATTTGTCTCGGGAACTAACAATACAGCAATTATTCCATGTGCAGATACTCTGCAGTTTGAAATATGCATGGATACTGAATTTCAAACATAAGTAAGCAAATATAAAATTTATTAAAAAATACTCTAAACAAAATTACAAAAAATATTAGTTGTTATTAAAATATTTACAGATGGTACATAATACATAGTAAATAATTCAATTAGGATATAATAATAACATACATAAATTTGTGGATATAGCTATCAAATTCAAATGATAAAAAAAGTAACATCATAGAACTGAAGTAACATCAAGTGATGTAATCACAAACAAATAAATTTATTTGGACATAAAAATTCTATACCTAATGTATACAGGGTGACTGGAGAGTGGTGACCCATAGTCCAAACGTTAGTTGTAGTTAGGAGATCTCTATATACTGATTCAAAACTGGCCATCAAACTCTCTGTTGACGCTTCGTTTTGGAGATACAGTGTTTTCCGAAAAATGCGAAAATTTTGAAGCACTACAACTTTCCAACCACTGTTCTTTATGGGTTGATTTTTCTGGTCAGAACTTGATGCCAACCTTTATGCTTAAGTGATAATGAATATTGGAGGAGTAAGTTAGTAGCGTAGTTAAAATAATCCTCTGCGGTCTGTAAGAAAATATCACTGTATGTGAATTTTATTTTCTAACATTTATTCTTAAAGAGTAAGAAGGATTGTACCAATAGCATGTTTCATTTCGACTGGCATAAATTTATCCATGCAACCACGATATTTCAGAGACGAGATAAGCCTACTTTTATCTTATTCAATGCACTTTGTGGAAAAATTTCGGAAATTCAAGTAATTTATTTCATAGTGCGTTCATCAACATAGACATATTGTTAGGTGTTATTACCAACATAACATGTCCAAAATAATGATTTACATGGGGTTGTTAAAATTGTATGCCCAATACTTAATTTTATACGCGTAAAACAATTATAACAAGAAATTAAAGAACGAAGAGTAAATGAGAGCGATATTGAAACAAAGTATCCCAAAAAAAAAATGATTACAACACATATGTACTATGTGGGGAAGCAACGGAATCAATTCAGAACAGCAAACTGACACCGAACATCTTTATAAAAAAGACTCCAAATGAGAACCTCCCACCTGTACACACTTTGCTTTTTTTGAAAGACTAATCACAGCTTTTCTGATAATATCTGGGTTGTTTCTCATTTCTATGCATACAGCATCAATTCATTCAATTAACTGTTCTCAAGAATTGATTCTCTGTTCATACACCATACTTTTCAAATGCCCCCAAATTTAAAAATCTAAAGGTGTGAGATCTGGGGGACGTGGAGGCCAGACTTATTCCGATCCATCTATCCATGAATACATTATTCAGATGATCGACTACAAATGCGGCGGTGCTTCATTATTTCGAAATATCATGCAATTAATGTTAACTTGGTTCAAGAGACATTCTGTATCGCTGTGGAGCTCATTGAATATGAAAACACTTGGCTTATCTCGTCATTGAAATGTCTTAGTTTCAGCGATAAATTTGTGCCACTCGAAATAGAAACAATACCAAGGCTCCTAAGGACGTAATCAGTTATGTGTTATGTCACCATTGACAATGTCTTTAGGATTGAATAAGTAGGGTAATAGAACAAAAGAACGTATCAGTCGCAGTTCTGAACAGCTGGACCAAGACTAATGACTAATAATAATAATAATGGCACAATTTTTCTTACTTTTTAAGAATAAATGTTAAAAACATTTTTTTTTCACATGCAGTGTATTATTTTCGTACAGACCACAGGGGATTATTTTTACTACACTACTAACTTATTTCTCCAATATTCATTATCACTTATGGATAAAGGTTGAAGCGTTTCAAAAGTTATAGCGTATCAAAATTTTCGCATTTTTTGGAAAACACCCCATATCTCCGAACCAAAGCGTCAACAGTTTGATGGCCTGTTTTGAATCAGTATAGAGGCCTTCTAACTACTACCAATGTTTGATCTATGGGTCACCAGCTACACTATATGATAATATCATAGATAAAACAGTAAATCAAGATAAAATATAATATCCTGAGTGCATATCAAAACTTCAGATAATGATTCCCCAAATCTTTTTGGAAACTAATTTTTGCCTTGAAGGGCTACTTGAGGGAGATTAAAACATTCTAATCTGCCCTGAAAAAAAACGGGATATTACAGACGACCTCCTCAACCTCATAGTAAACAAATGTGAGAATCTGAAACACTCCTAAGATTTATTTTGACACATTTATCAGTCAATGATTCACAGAAGAGATTCATACTTTTTCATGAGTGGGGACATCTACATTACTTTCTATAGAAAGTCTGTATCACATATCAACAACTAATGAACAGTACCTAATAATTCTTTTGCTTATTAATTTGAACAGTTACTTTGAGACAGGGCAATCTAAAATATGAAGGCTTTAACCATTGGATTTTTTTCAAAACAGCTTTCAAACCTCATTACACACTAGAAGGGTTACCCCTATCTCATGTAAGACACACTGCAGTCCATTTGTACATTATTCTTGTTTCGAAATTAATGAATAGTAAAAATATTAGCACAAAATATGTAAAAGGAGTCGAATTGAGGAACTTCCTTACAACACACTATTATAAATTCCTCAATTTTAATAAATAAATTTGTCGGAGAAAATATCTGCTTATTTACATTCACAGTACTTGGAATAAAATATGGTAAAACTTTCGCACATGGCCAGTGACCGATTTTGATGTTATATTCATCTGGAATAATATTCCTTCATAACACTATGCTATTAGGTTGTACTGTTTTGTGAACCACAAGATTCAATCTTAGGATAGAAAAATCGATGTTAAATAGATTAAGGTTTATATATCTAATCATTATTATTTTCCTGTGGATCTTTGAATAATTGCTCTAAATCAATACCTTCAAATTTCGATTGATTTGCACTGTTAGAGGCATGAGCTAAAAAGAGTTCTTTCAAAAATCCCAACTCCTGTGTTAAACTCTTCACTTTCTCCTCCAACACTGAATTTTCTTGTTTCAATTGGTTGACACGTGACACAGTGTCCTGGGTTTTCTGTTTTGATTTCACACGACTCCGTTTCACAGCCTGTAAGTAGGATGAAGCTCAGTTATTTTCAAATAAATTTCATTCAACAAAAGGAATGCATACCAAATTATTTCTATCTCTCTTCTTACGATATTCATCAGAATCGTCACCAGATTCTATATCTTTCTTAGATTTCGCTCTTTTGGGAGGCATCTGATGAAATTTGGTCCAGAATTGCCTAATGCAAATTTATTAGGGTATACTTTTATTAGATTGATAGCAACTATTCTATTTGGCGAAGCAGAGTAATTCCCAAATTCTAATGAATAATTGAATAATCAAGAATTCCACTAATCCACTATACCATATACTATGTTATCTATGCACTATACTTTCTGTTGTTTGTTTACATATATATGCAGTAAAGTAACAAATCTGACATCTGACTGTCAGTTCAGTAGTGTCAGTCACGTCACGTGTCAGTCAACGCTGTAAGTAGCACAGAATAGAGTATATTCTGTCTCTGTTGTCTGTGGTTCCAAGCACAGAATATTAATAATTGTTGATGTTGATGATTGTAAGTTGTAAGTAACTTCAATCAAACTTGTAATTTGTATTTGTAATGTAAAACTTGTACTGTACGCAGTTGTAAGTTGTTCCATATTTGCTGGGAGGCAACATTAATTTTTTAAATACATAGATTGATTATGGCAGGTGGATGCACAGACGATATGAGCGATGAATTATTTTCCAAACTAAGCAAAGACTTTCACGAGATAGTAAATAACAATCAATTGTTAAAAACATCAACAGAAAGGTTTTTCAATAACCTAGTAGATGAACTGACACTGGGTATAATATTCGATACACACCGCAAGGCCAAAACAAGAGCTTTCGATTTTGATGACGAGCAAGACGGAATTGAAATAGAAAGAGGGGAAGATATTGAGACCTTTTCCCAGTACAATATCAAAAAAACCCAAGATTGTGTTTGTCCTTACTGTGACAGAGCAGTAGCAGCCACAAGATTCGCCACACATCTTGAGAGATGTATGGTTGAGGGTAAAAATAGACAGAAAAATGCTGCAAGAAAAGCTGCACAGAACAATGCTGCTAAACAAGAGCAAGAGAATGATTACAGAGATAACGGCATGAGTGAAGATTATGACAATACTGATGACGATGCTGATTGGAGTCCTGGAGATAAGAGACGTAAGAAGAAGAAGGAAAAGAATGGAAGAAAGCGTGCTAAAGGTAAAAATGCCTGAATAGCTAGCTTCATTCTAATGAAATTACGATACTGCAAAAGTAAGGAAAATTCATCACTTATATTTACTTCTATGTACAGATCTCATTAGTTCTTTGTGGGAGAATTTCTTTATCAAATGTTATGTATGTCCTTTCAACCCTTTCTCTACTGGTCTCATCTATGCACATCACTTTAGTGAACCAGAAGTATGAAACCGCTTAACATCAAATATTTCAAATTATTCTGACAACGTCCAACTTTCTTGAGCAGTAAGTAATGAGCTACTGGTGAATAAGCAGTTAATTTAAATTCAATATTATGTAACATTCTTAACGAAACTGATATACGATCATATAATAAGTATTATTTATTTATATCTAATGACAAATTGAACTAAATTGAAAGTAATTCGTTGATGGAAACATGAAATGTTTCAAAAAATCAACGAGTCCAGAGTGTTCCTACTATAGGGTCTACATAATGGCTTCGTATATTTAATATACTTATGCATATATTTCAAATATATCTATATACATATGCATATATTTCATATATAATAAGTCAAAAACGCTTTGGACTTGTCGATTTATTAACAAACGGTATCACCATTTTTCATTATCAGCATTATTATTTCGAAATGTTTCATATTATCACCACGAATAATTTCAATAATCATTATCTATTTCATGTGATAGTCATAGATTGTTAAAACATTGTTATTTCAACTTCATTTTCATTCTGAATGTATTTTGGCAAACATGATTGAAAGACAAACAACTGTTGACAAATATCCGCAATTATTAAATTCATGAACAGTTGCTCCACTACATTTGCAAGTCCCTTCTGGCTAATCATTTGTTTTTTGATTGATTTCATCAGCTAGTAGGCCAACAACCGATCAAAATTAATTGTCACTGTCAGAAGAAGTGCTTCATACAGTGGCCACGTCCTGTGATTGATTGAATTCGATAGTTTATTTTGACATTTTCAATCATTTTCCTAGGTAAATTCATGAAACAAATATTGAACAATCGAAAGGCCCCTTAAAAATAAATCCATATTAGACCCGGAAGAGAAAGGGTTAAATGGTTGAATTTCTATTTGATGATTGGGTCATACAAATATTTGATTGTAAAGTGATGGATATATTTTCAAATAAAAATTTGATTTTAGGTAATATTAATGGAAGCGTCAAGAGTCACACTGATTAAAAAAGCTTCCATGTAACTGTAACAGAATTATTAATATAAAACGTAAATTATTGGAGATTCTCATTAATGAGAAATTGTTTATTTTGTGTCTTGTATTCAAGCTACTCCTAAGAAAACCCCAGAAAATGACTATATGGACTTGATCAATATAGAAGTGGAAACAGATCGACAGGATTTGTTGAATTTGAGAGATCTGCTTCAAGACCACTCAAACTGCTCTTCTCCTGCTGATTCTACTTGTAGCAGTCGATCGGAGTCCTCTGGCGGAAGGAAGAGGGAAAAGTCCAAAGCTAAAAAAAGGAGAGATAGGGCTTCACCCTGTTCCAATAATCTACTGGATTGAATGTAGTGGTTATGTTGTTGATATCTAGGAAATTCAGTAATGGCAAGTCAATCAGTAATTTAATATTTGTAGGCTATTAAACACTTATTACTTTCTGTATGTCTCTAATCATCCTTCAGACTGTGGTTAGCTTGCCTCAATTTTCTTTTATAGATAAGGTCATCACGTTAAGATTAATATGATATACATTGTTGCGAAACTAGCTGCAAAGTTTCATTGGATTGAGATTAAAGTTATAATAAGTATAAATTTTTAATCAATTCAAGGATTTTTTTGAAGAGTTCAAAGTTGACAAATTTTGTCAAAGAGGTCTTGGACAAAGCCTGATGAATACATGTGGCCTTTAGACTTTGCAATCCTCTTTCAAACATCCTGTGTGATCATTTCTCCAAGAGGCAGCCTGATTGTAATCATGATAATTTTGTTGAGTGACTGCTTTAATCAAGGGACACAGTTCTGCAACAACCCTAATGAACAGTGAATTAAGAAATTATAATTTTCATTTATCACAACATTTAACAAAATCACAATATTTTATCATTCTCTTGTTTCAATATTAATAACCAAATTACAAGTGGATGAAATAATTGCAGCGCATTCATTCTAAGCGTTGAAATGGTCCTGAAGATTCTAGAAAGAAAATGCTTTATACATCGGCAAATTAAACGATATCGGTTTTTACTGAATAGTTCCAAAATGATTGTGAGCATTTTAATTCCACTGAAATACTGGATAATTACTCTTATTCAAAATATAGTAAGAATATAATGATCAGTAATAAAATTGCACTTTGATTGTACAAATTGTAAGACCCTGAATTTTACTTGAGCATGAATAATTATTATTATGAATTTAATCCCAAATTGATTTTTTAGGCTGTGTTATAGAAAATAATTGTGTATACAATCAATAATTGGAGATTTGTAATATTTAATCTAAATCATTTTTTTAACTAATTCATAACGTATTTCAGATAATGTTACTTGGATATCGTCAATGATAGTTGATTATTTAATTATGAATAAACTTTGTGGAAGAAAAAAAAAGTTTACTAGTAGGCCTAGTATAATGTTGTCTTGGTAATGTAATGATATCTAGCACATATAATTTCAAAAATCGAAGAGGAAAAAAATTTATCAATATGCCAACTGTACTGATTAAGTATGTCTTCAAATTTCAGAAAAATACTGTACCACTGTGCAGGTGGTTTCAATGCCTTGGCATACGCTGATGACATAGTGATAACTGTTAGAGGTAAGCATGAAGACATACGGAGTAGCCAAATGCAAGCTGCCTTCAGTAGCACCGAAAAGTGGTGTGAGGAAGAAGGGCCTTCACTAGGAGGTGGAATCTGAATATGAGAGCTCCATTTCTAAATAGCCAGACTCTGAACTTCTCCAGTGAATGCAAATATCTAGGAGCAATACTTCGTAGTAAACTTAACTGGAGAAAACACATAGACAAAATCCTTTCCAAACCAACAGGGGCTATGTGGGCCTGCAAAAGGCTATTTTGCAAGGCATGGGGGCTGAAACCGGATATGGATATGTGGTTATACACAAGAGTAGTACGCCCCATTGTCACCTACGCATCATTAGCATGGTGGGCAAAAACTGATGAGGCCACCATACGTAGTCGGTTGCAGAAACTGCAACAGCTTGCCTGTGTTAGTATCACAGGAGCTGGCTGTATTACTACCACAGCAGTGCTTGAGGTCATACTTAATGTGCCTCCCTTGCACTAACATTTATTTTTATTTATTATTTATATATTATTATTTATTTATTTGTAACAGTAAGAAGCGGCTTTCGCCGATGACCTCACTGTATCACCTTCAGTAAACACAGCCAATGAAATCCAACGAAAAAAGCACGAAAATAACAGTTCAATAGTATAAAAAAAAAGAAGAAGAATAAGAAACAACCGTCTTCCATCACAGAAAGTCCCATGCACACATGACCGGTTCACATCACAATGTCCAATCTATTCTTAAACGCATTGACACAGCGCTTATTATTTCCTCACTTAAAGAGTTCCAGTTGTCCACTAGTCTATTTATTAGGAAGTTTTTCCTTGGCAGTTTACTGCATCGCTCCTTAGACAGCTTCCTGGAATGCCCTCTCAGTTGGTGGTTATGGTTATGAAAAAACACTTGAAGATTGGCTACATAATGACCACTGAGAATTTTGTAAGTTTCAATCAGATCTCCTCTTGCCCTCCTTTCTTCCAGAGTTGCTAGTCCCAACTTCTGCATCCTTGTCACATATGCGTCCTCCCGAAGATCTCCCGGACTCTTTGTCTTTTCTGAAATATGGATTCCAAACAGAATGTGCATATTCCAGCTTAGGCCGAATGTATGATTTATATAGCCGTAGAATCGTCTGGGCATCAGTGTTCCCGAAAGCCAAAGACGTCAGGTATACCATAGAATTGGCTTTGCTGACGATTGCAGAGATGTGAGTTTCCCATTTAAGGTCTTCCGAAATTATCACACCAAGATCCTTCTGTCTATTTGTCCGCTGCAGCTCAACACCATTGAGTGTGTAGGTGTATTGAGGGTTATTCAGACCAATGCTCAATACAAGGCACTTACTAGCATTCAAGACCATCTGCCGGACCAACCCTCAACAATCTCCAATGCTTCCTTCATCTCTCTGTACTGCTTCATTGGGTTACAGTAACATTTGGTATCATCAGCGAAGTGGGATAAATTGGTTTTTACTCCCTGAGGCAAGTCAGAGATGTACACAAGAAACAGAAGAGGCCCCAACACCGAACCCTGTGGCACTCCACTTAACACACGGTGGCATGATGAGTATTCTCCATTAACCCTCACTCTGTAGACTCTGTTCCTAATAAAGTTAGCTATCCACCGGTTTAGATCTCTCACTCCATAGTGATCCAGTTTGTGCATCAGCCTATTATATGGCACCTTATCAAACGCTTTCTCAAAGTCTAGATATATAATGTCAATTGGGTTTCCCTGGTCATGTTCTATTGTCCAATCATTCAAACAATGCAGCAGATTTGTGGTTGTAGATTTACCTGGCTGAAAACCATGCTGACTTGTAGGTATTATTTTACTATTGGAAAGAAACTCTGTAAGTTGCTTTACCACGACTTTCTCCAAGACCTTACAAACGATACTTGTTAAGCTCACTGGTCTGTAGTTCTCTGGCTTAAACCTGTTCTCCCTCTTGTATATTGGCGTTATAATAGCTTGTTTCCAGCTGTTTGGCAAATTGCCAGTGGCCATTGTCTCCGCCATCGCCTCACAGAGGGGTTCTGCCAGGCTCCTGGAGCAGTTCTTTAAAAACACCACCGGAATATTATCCGGCCCTGGACTGGAGTCAACTTTTAGGGTTGATAAAGCTTGTTCTATTTTACCAGTAGCGAGTTCAACAGATGCAAGGGAGTTCAAATTTTTAGAACTTAATGGTAATGTTGGAACATTTGTGTCCTCCCTTGTATACATTTTGTCAAACTAATTGGCCAACATTTCAGCAGTTATCCGGTTCCCAGTTGTTTCGTCCCTTAATGTCACAGAGGTCACCCTTGAGTTTAGAGTTCTTGTAATATACCTGAAAAACTGCCTTGATTCTAGTATGAGCTTTTTCAGTTTGTTGTTCTGGACCCTGTATAACTGGTAGTTAGTGTTTGTCTGATCTTTTCTGTATTTGTCCCACAGCCTCCGCTTTTTGTCAAGTCCTCCAAAAATAGACGACTCAGCCATGGTTTCGTGGGGTTCCTCCTTACCATTCTCAAGGGTACAAAATTCTCTATTGCCCGAGTCATAATTTCTTCACAGAGATCATATTTTGTCCTATTGTCACACTTATGGGTTCCCAAGTATTGTTCTTCTATATTTGTGTTAATTTCTTCGTAGTCCGCTTTCCGAAATTCCCTCTTTTAAATTTTAACAGTGCATCCTGGCATGCATTTGAGCTGTGTTACCCTTGTAATGACCACATGGTCGCTGCGGCCAATTGGAGTGTTGCTCTGTAGATTGTATATGAATTTCTTCTCATTGATCAAACACACATCCAACAGGGATTGCTGACTTCCTCTAATGCGAGTTGGGAAGGTTACCAGTTGATAAGCATTCATGTCTTTGTAGCTCTCCAGAAATTCAGCTGCTAGTGGATGAGGATTTGACATTTCTAATGTTTTCCATTCTATTTCTCTGTAATTGAGGTCACCAAACTACTGTTTTACAATCGCATGAGGGGGAATTTTTAATTGTGTTTATTAATTCTAAGTTATTTTCGTTGTTAGCATAGTCAGGCCTGTTTATGCATGCAAGTAGAATTTTTGCTTTTTGGATGCTTACATTAACCCATAAGGATTCTATGGGAGCATGTGTACTATAATTATCCGTAGATGCTGAGTGAATTTGTACTCCACCCATACATTCTCTCACATATATTAAGATTCCACCTCCTTCTCTAAATTCTCTATCTTTACGAAATAGCCTTTTTCCTTACAGTGCCATGAACTGATCTGTTACCTGATTGTTTAGCCATGTTTTAGTGACTAAAATAAAGGTTGGATTTTTTTGCTGTGCATCAATTCTCCACTCATCCATTTTGTTCTTAATTAAGTTCATGTTTGAGTACCAATATGTGACCTCAATTACTTCTTCAGTGTTTGGTTTAATCAGTTTCACGGATGTACTTTATCTTAATGTTGGCCTCCCCCTACACTTTCTGTCATCAAGTTCACCCATCAATGCTTGAATGTACCTTCTTTGGGCTGGCGTTTGATCACTCTTGATGTAAACCCTGTTTTCAGCCGTTAATCTATCTCTATGTTTTAAAACATTCAAGGCTTCTTCCCTGGTAGGAAAAATTATCTTAAAAGGTCTCACCCATTGGGACTCGTATTTTCCCAGTCGAAAAATTTGGATCTGTTCCATCTCAATGTCCTGTTTTATCTTCCTCAGTATGCCTTCAACGAGGCTTTTCTCCTTTACAGCTCTTTGCTTAATATCGACTTCTGTGCTTTCTGGAACACCAAACAACAAAACGTTCACAGCTCTTTTCTATATTTCAAGCATTTCATGTACATGTAAGGAAATGTAGCCTGCTGGATGCAATTAGAATTTCGCGTAGTGGGAAACTCCTACCTGGCAACTGGGTAGAACATATGAGGTTACTGGACTCAAACCTCTTGTCACAGCCCTCAGATGTAATGCCAACCATATTCTATTTCGAAACACTCCTAGCAAGGGCGTAGCCAGGAATTAATTTCGGGGGGGGGGGTTTGGGAGTGTAAGGGTCACTTTCTGCAGCAAAAAAAAAATTTTTTAAGAGAAAAGTAACATTTGGGGGGGGGGGGGTTGAACCCCCACCCTGGCTATGCCCTTTCTCCTAGCAACGGTCATAGGTGACCGTCTGAGTACGGCGGACCTCGTGAAGCGAATGGACAACAAGTAATCCTTTGGTATACGGATGGATCAAAATTTGTTAAGGGTTCAGATATTGGGTTATATGGTCCGAAACTGAACATCTCTGTCCTGGAGTGTCTGAAAATAAACCTCAAGGGGGCGCACCTCTATATTACAAAGGACAGCCAGGCCACACTGAGAGATCTGGAATCGCCCATCCAAGGTTCCCTACTCTCCTGTGAATGCCATAAAGCAACTGGCTAGAGGCAAAAAGGTGACTCTTTTATGGGTGCCAGAGCACTGCAGAATTAAAGAAAATGAGAAGGCTGATTAAGTTGCGAAAAGGGCCTCCAGCGTAACATCTGCTGGACCAGAACCATTCTGTGGGCTTGGAAAAAGCTACTACAGCGCAGCGGTCCATAATGGGAGCTAAATAACAGAATAGCTCTTAGGAAAAATACTCCAGGCAAAAAGATTTTTGTATTTCTCACCATCCTACACCAGGAAGCTCCTGCCACGAGATGAGTTTCGGGTAATCGTAGGACTGCTGATAGGGTACTGTCGATACAAATACCAATTGTACTGCTTGAGCAAGTCATCAGACGAAACATGCAGGCTCTAGGGATCAGAAAAGAAAACTGCCGAACACATAGTTTGCAAATGGTTGGCCAGCCTAAGAATTCTTACATATGGCTGAGCCAGTTCTAGAACCTCACTACATGTTAGCCAAGTCTTCTAAGGAAGTCATTAGGTACGTTAACACCATTGACAATGTCCTTTGGATTGAATAAGTAGGATAATAAAAAAAAAGATCAGTCGCTGTTGTGAACCAAGCCTCACGATCCTGTTCTCATAATAATAGCTCTGCATTAAAACAAAATTGTATTTTCCAGCGAATTTGATTGAATTCTTCATGTTTTGTTGAACTTGTGCTGTTGATCAACTGCCTTCATTGCACTTGGGTGTAAGTGTTCAGGGAGAGTCTCAAGAATTTTAATTTCATTCATTTTCAGATATTAATTTACCATGGTGATTTCTCTTAATCGAATTTACCATGGTAAATTCGATTAAGTGTGTCCAATACAGTAGAATGGACAATAGAATTCATTTTCAGATATTAATTTACCATGGTGATTTCTCTTAATCGAATTTACCATGGTAAATTCGATTAAGTGTGTCCAATACAGGAAAATGGACAATAGAACATACGCGCAAAAGCTCCTGACTTCAGGTCAGTGCTTGAACCAATTTTTAGATATAGGTTCACACAATTATTTTGAATTTCGACGACAGTTTATTGTTCAGATAATGATTAGAGAGGCATGTATTTCAGACATGTTCACCTGAAAGTTTTTTTGGTGCCTCTTTGTAGAGCACTCTGCAGAGGCACATTTGGGTTTATGCTATTCCGATTCCCTATATCAACATATTCTTCAAAATGACTATTTAAAATTTGAAAGATTAACTTAACCAATCTGTATATAAAAAATTCAAGCAAATTCTCTGAAGGTCAATTTGCTTTTGATGTGGTAACATGTCTTTCTTGGTACATACGTTTGGGCATTTAATTCTACTTGAAGTCAACAAAAAAACTACTGAGGGAATACTGGATGGCAATATATAAGATTAATAATAATAATAAAATATATTATGCATGAAATTTCAGTCTTCTCCATTTTGGATAGCTTCCTCAGCAGTTTTTAAGATCCTATTCTTCCAAACTTCATAATCTTCTATAGCAGGCTTTTTCTGTTCACTTTTCAGCTTTCTGGATGGGGATTCCTCTAGAAGAAATTTATTTTGCAATTTCATAATATACTTTTAGTGGACAGCTTACCTTTATCTTCTAGAATTTCTTCTACCAAATCTCTCTTCTTTGATTTGTTCCTAATACTGTCAAAACCCATAGTTTTAGCAAATTGTTCAAACTCAGTAGCTAGAGTGGCCCATTGAGTAGGTTTCAAGCGACTTATAGAAGAAAATTGTGATTTTGGGAGCTTCAACTTATTCAATCTACAATGGTTGTTCATATCAAATTAAACAAATCATCGTCATGGGAAACATTTTTATATCATTCATAAAAAATGAATATACAGTGGCCCCCTGGTAATCTGGTGCCCCTTGTAATTTGACATTGCCTATCACTGTTGAATATATGTACATTTGTAGTTCAGATAGAATCTTATTACATATTTTGATCTGTAATTTGTCAGATTACAAGGTAATTTTTTTCTAAGAATTCCGGACTATAGGCGGCCTTGGGCTCTATAGTACTAGTACTCTATAATCTGACAAATTCGATAGTCCAACACTGCCTTGTATAATGTTTGTCGGATTATAGGGGTCCACTGTATTCACATATTTTGCCCATAAAGTATCATGGAAAATCAGCTGAATGTTATATATAACACAATAAATGATAAAATTTTATAAATTTCTGATTCACACTGATATAATTTTCTGCATATTCCAAATAAATATATTTCTGCTCACCTGCATACAGTGTACACAGCAGCTGCAGCATACTGGGGATGCCCATCATCCATAATTTTATTATTTTTCTTCTTGTAACAAGAATATAAATTCTCTGCCTCATCTTTCAAATGTGTACAGCTGAATTTGACGCATAACTCGCTAATACTTATAGGTTTGTCTAGGTTCAGCACTTTTTTGATGTTATGTAGATTATTTTCATAGGACGACTTTTTGAAAGAGCAAAGTTGTAAAGCAGTTTCCTGAAGTGAACAAATAGGAGTGATTTGGCGATTTCCTGTTGGAATTAGCATACCTTATCAAATGCATTTCCAGTTATTGTAGTTGCTATATCAAGGCAAATAATTATTTGAACTTGTTCAGATAATTTGAGACTGTTTTTAGATTGCAGTATCCTCAAGAATTCTTGACATTTTCTGGAAAATCATAAGAAACCGTTATTACACTATGATTATTATTTATAGAGATTCGAAATTTTATTGGAAACTTTCTTTACTTAATTGTAAATACATCATCCACATTTAAACGTTTTGATATATTTTCTATCATGTTGTAATTTGCCATTGTCAAGAATTTTAAAATTTGAATATTCCTTGATTTTCATATACGCCAGTTAAAATAGGTTAAAATTTCAAACCAACCATAGAACATTATGATCATGAAAGGTGCTTTCCAGTCACTGATCCGATACGTGGTGGCACTGGTGGCGGAGCCACGGGTCAGACCAGACCACGCTACCTTCTCCTTTCTCCTGAGGCTATTCTCATGTGCCCTTCGCAATGACCGATGACTGAAACGAATTCGTGTCGTCTGAAGACTTGGCAACATAGTAACATTTGAAATTTGAATGTGTTTATGTAATGTTATTAGCGCGCTTCTTCATAAATCAAAACGATAATTTATTGTTTGTTGAACTTGAGTGATTTATTTGGTTTTTTCTTTTTGCTTCGATAAGAAAAAAGTAATTATAAATTTCCTAAAATGTAAGTCTCAGTTATTAAGCGGGAAATTAACTACAGAATTTTCTTCGGAATGCCTATGAAAGAGGAACTGAGTACAATGTTAAATAGTATTCCTGGACCGAAAAAATAATGGAAAACTTGGAGAAAGTTTTGCAATATAATATTGAAAGATTTTACAACGATTAAGGGTTATTTCACCTCTTCAGACAGGTCTTGGGTCAAGCACAAAATCTAGAGAGATTGTATACTTTTTTTTTCTGTTTTATTCTTCTGAAATTGTCGAAGTATTTTCTATTTATTTTTGTGATATATTTTTTTAGAATTAAATAATTTTTTTTCAAATAGAAATCAATATCTATTTATTTATAGCGTGACTTTTACAATTCCACGAAAAGCTAAACGTATTATTATATTCCTCTGAATTCTTCATGAAATCAGCTCTGGATTTTGTTGCCTACTAGCCACTTCCTGATCAATTCCTTCACATTCCAGTGAATTAACTGATTAGTTAAATAATGAATATATTGGATTTATTTTACCAATTTTTGGGGGAAAAATTACAATGTATGCGTCCTTAGAGTGTATAAGTGATACGGTCACAAAAATTTATGGATGTTCTGCAACACTTGCCAAATAAACAATTGTAATTAATAATGATTAATTATTTCACTGAAGCTACAGCTGTTTTTCGTTAATTTTTCTATTCCAAACTGGATATTTGTTATATAGACACTATTTTTTGTTTACTGTGATATATTCTCTAGTATTGGTTATTGAATACTTTTATTTCTGATCCCTTTATTCTACGTAGACTAAGGCATTGTTGAATGATGTTTTGTTTATGGTTGTGATTTATTTTTTAGAATTAAATACATTTTTTTGGAAGAGAAATCTATATCTATTTATTCATAGTGTATCTTTTACAATTCAACGAAAAGCTAAACGTATAATTGTATTCCTCTGAATTCTTTCTGAAATCAGCTCTGGATTTTATTGCCCCCCAGCCACTTCTTCATCAATTCCTCTACCTTCCGGTTACATTTCTGGAATGAACTAATTGATTAATTAAATAACGAAAATGTTGGATGATTTTACCCATGTCCACTTCGTTTTCATTGTCATCTATTTCGCCATCGTTTCGATCAATGCATAACTACAGCAACCTACCAGGTATATCCTTTTCGATTAACATAAGTGTGTTTTGGGTAATTTGAATCTTCAATTTTAGGTGGAAATATTGCATTGTGTGCAACCTTTGCAACCTATTACACCAGGGAAGTCGAATTTTCATTGAATATAAAAATATTAATAAACTTAAATAATTTTGCAATATTCTAAAATATCAATACCTACCTTTGCCTTTACCTACTATTCAATTCCGCCAATGTTTGTGGGAATCTAACAAATCTATTCGATATTTCTGGTTTATTTAAAACATCGACAATTTGCAATATGATAATAATTCTGACAATTTAATTATTTTTACTGAACAGATTCGTTAATTACACCGTAAAAATACCAACTTATTTACCAACAACAGATTTGAGCACAGAAGGGTATATTCTGTGGATTTGAGGTTACAAAATAGGCCCTTTCTATTTGACGCTGTATCACTTCCAAACTGATGCGAAATCAGTTTAAACCACAGAAATAGCCGGAATTTCCCACTATTTCTCTGGTTTGAACTGATTTCGCATCACTTTGGAAGTGATACAGCGTCAAATAGAAAGCTAGGATTGTGTAGAGCAGTGTTGCCAATCTGTTACAATTGTAACAGATCTGTTACTATCGAAAGTAATCTGTTACCCTGTTACTCTGAGCAAAAATCTGTTACCATTTGAAGCAAATCGGATTTGCCTTCAGACGAAATGTAATTTGTAAGTGTTTATTTTTGAATGTTCAGAATTATTTCCACAGAACACTAATCAACGCTATTATAATATATTATTTCAAATTTCAATAAATGAAGTTTCAATAGCACAGAGCCAAATTAATTAATTTTTAGGTTAATGATAATTCTGTTACGTTTTTCTTGGATCTGTTACTATTTTCGATGATCATCTGTTACTCTAGTTTGAAATACTCTAGCAGCACTGGTGTAGAGGCTTGCATAATAATCAACAAATCAACTGATAACTGAATGCGAGTGGAATTTCTTCCGAAAACGAGTGCTATATACCACTCGTTTAGAATTTCGAGCGCTCTTCTCACCAAATCATATCATCTGTCAGTTGAGAATTGCAAAACGAGTGAACGTTCGTGACTTCGTGATGATTACGAAAACGAATGATAATCGTTCGCAATGTCGACCTCAGAATAGGGCCCCTGATACACCAACCGAATTTGCGGGGTTTCATGCACTGTCCACAGGTCACAGACGACACTTGGGGAACGCCAAACCGTCAAACGCCAAAATGTTGTTTTACATTTTAGTTAGGTGGTGCATTTCTGTGACAGTCGGCCCTGATATCACAGAGTTGCAGCTGATTTACATGTAGCCAGTAGATGGCGCCAGTCTAAGTGGAATTCATTGATATAAACAACTAGAATATAATGTTAGAACAGAATATGTAAACAACAAAAATATAACAATATGTTAGAATAGAATAACATACAGTTCTATACTGGAATTACACCAATAGCACCGTGCCACTTTGGACCATCCTGGGGGATATATCCTCCTTAACCTCCCCGGGAGAGATTCAAAGTTCAAATATTTACATAATACCAATTTGAGCTACTTATTTCTGAAGATGAAATTATCAATGAACTGGCGCAGTGACCTAGACGACTAAATTTTACTATATAAAAGCATGTCTATACAATTTTTCGAAAAATATTTTATTAAATGATAATTTAATCAATACATGGTTTCATTACATTTTAGTACCAAGTAAAGTACCATACTTCCAGATTGAAGGTACTAATTGATTTTTCACTTCTTCAACTTAACTTGAACGACTAACTGCACACAGGACAAACAAAAAATTCGAGAAAAGCACTGACATAAAATCAGGAGCTGGGATTGGTGGGAAGAAATAAGAAATTCTCGCTGCAAAGCGGTTTCAGGACGAATCCTGCCCAGGGCATGGATGTGGAGTTGGGTTGTGTGAATGTCTTGAGATTTAAAGAGCATGCGAATAATGATTGAGAATTGTGTAAAAGGCCTAAGTTGCGTAACATTGAGTAGTACTATTAATAATGGTGGATGCGCTAATGGAAGATTTACAGATTTAATAAAATAAGAAGGAATATTTATAGTAGTGAGATATTCGTAAATGGTGGATGTACATGTCAAGATCACGAAATATCAAAATTGTGTTAAATTACTTGAATGATTATATGCATATTTGAATTCAGCTGGTATCTTCCAATATCAAAAAATTACGGTTCCGATAACTGAATAACAATAAGTAAAATTTAGACAAGACAAAAAGATACCTAGATTTTTATAAGGTCGTAGTTGATAGTTCAGTCATATATTCTTAAATGGTGGATGCACATTTGAAGATCACGAAATATCAAGCATCTTTTAAAAGGGCAAAATTTTGCTTCCAGTAGCTGAATGTAGTTTAGTGGAACTTAGATCAAAAAGCTACCTAGATTTACGTGCATCTTTATAACGTCGTAGAAAACAGAGAAATCTCTCGTCTTATGCCACTAGCATTCGCCAATAGATGTCGGCACAACCAAGATTATTCATCCTGACATATCGGAAATTGTCCAATAGTTCAATTACATTTTTTGTTCCAGTTAGAAGCTGGTCGTTTCGTTGTGAATATTTTGGCAGATTAAGATACAATATTATTCTAGAATATTATCGGACCAGATGACATCCCAACATCCATATTATAAGAATTTCTACTGATCCCCAGGCGGCAGTTTATTCGAAAACAAAGAAGCTGTGCCATCTTAAATTTTATAATTTCTTGATATTTTTGTGCCCTTGTTCAAATTTCTTTTATTTTCGGACTTTTAGTCGAAAATTATCTCAAACGATTACACTAGAGTTACTGATTTTATGGTCAAAACCAATTTTGTCCGTCCGGCCGTAAATACGATTATTCGAAATATCCCTTCTACTTGAAACTTGAAAATTGCAGGGTAGTTTAGATGTCAAAATGCACCGGTAAAGTTCGTAAATGGGTAAAATCCACCCAATGGTTTCTGACTTATTCCAGTTTGAAATTGTATTTTCCTAATATTGCCAAAACTACAGATTTGATGCTGATTTAGTCGAAATTAGTATTTAGGTGGAAAATATCCACCTAGTGGTTCACGCATTCGTTAGGATGACCGTATCACTTGAAGCTTTGAAAAAATGTCAAGAAACATTTTATATCTCTGAAACAAGTGAAATTCTGTCCGTCCGGCCGTGAGTTAGAGAGTTTAAATTTCCAGTGTAGGTTTGGGGTATGAATATCTCGGTTGAGTTCGTTGATGGGCAAAATCCACCGAGTGGTTTCGGAGTTATAGTAATTTCAGCGAATTCTGACAGATATAAAGTCTTTGAAAAAAAAAAAATTAATTTTTTTTTCTAGTGATACGATCCTAACGAAATTTCTTAGAAATTTGCGACATTCTACAAGTAATTATCAAGTTTTAATTGTATCGAATTTATATTTTTGAGATATTGAGGAATTAGCAACACTGTCCACAGGGCTTGAACCAATTTTTTAGTTCTTCAATTGGGTTGATATGCCAATCATTCATCAGCACAGACATCAAGTGGAATCTTTCATCTACGTCTTCATCTTTTATCTTAAAAATTGCATTCTCGCAAATGCGAGATTTTCTCTTTCATAATTTTAATGCAAGGTTACTGAAGATTTATTTTTTGGAACAGCTCACGTGGAAAACCATCATGGCACGGCCAAATATTTTTTTGATCAATGACTCAACCCAGATAAGTTGTCGGCCGATCTCATACAAAGGTATTTGCCGCACACTCATCGCCGCCTGCGAACGCTCGTGCAGAATACTAATGGCGTCCTGAATAACCCAAAAAGAGAATAGGGACAATATCTAGCAGATCGCTCCGTTTGGACGAGGCGTCATTTCATGTCGGCCATTTCGAATAAGTCGTAAACTTAACATTCGTGCGATCAATACGACATTCGTCATTTCTAACGGATGATGCAGAGTTATCTTTAGATAGATAGATTCTAGATGATGAACACAGTGGTTCATACTCGTTACTCTTTGAACAAAGTTTGTGTTCAATTCAAGGGCGTAGCCAGGGGGGGATTTTTGGGGGTTCGAACCCCCCCCCGAAATGTTATTTTTCCCTTGAAAAAATTTTTTTTTGCTGCGGAAAGTGACCCTTACACCCCCAAAACCCCCCCCACCCCGAAATTAATTCCTATTTCAAAACTCCCCCCGAAATTAATTCCTGGCTACGCCCTTGGTTCAATTATTAAATATTGGAGGTATACTCCATTGTCTCCATTCACTATTATGAAGTCCCCCGGTTGGCCATGATTTAGGTCTATTAAGTTTTTGTTACTAAAACTGAGGCAGGTTGGCACTCCTGAAATACCGTCAATGTCAAAATAATTCTTCGAGACGTTGCCAATTCCAATTTCTACTCTCAACATAATCTTCCATCTTAGACGAGATATTATCACAGACCATTATCTTCGAATAACAAAGAACTCTTCGCTTTGAAATTGAAAATGCCAAAAGTAGATTTGAAGAAGCAGAGACAAAGTATCAGGAAGTTCTATACAGAACTAAAATATGCTTATTCCGATTATAACTTACGTGTGACATTGCCTGACATGAATAAATTTCATTGTTCTTATTGAAATTAATATTGCTTTTATAGTTATTTTCCAGAATGATGCAGGATTTATAAAAAAATATAATACCTGGAATGTTGGATTTACATAGATAATAACATTTTACGCTAACACCATATCTTAGAATTAGAGTATATTTGGTTGACGATTGCAATAGGAAAACTTCATTCTGTCTCAGCTCAGGACATTGTAGAACTCTCGAATGAAATTACTTCGTTTCCTATCACTATATTTTATAAAGGCTTAACAGTGACTCGGGTTTCGTAGTACTACTACATTTTGAAACTGTTGTATTTAAGGTTGTGCGTTGTGCAACAAGGTATTTAAACGGGTTCTGTAGGCTTATTTCTTGAGAATTTCAAGAAGTGGGGAATTCCATAGGTACATCTGTTCGTTCAGAAGTTTTCCTGCTGGGTTATTCATGGTACTTTCATTCTTTTTGGCGCTCTCGTTCCTCGGAACAGAGTGCTTATAAATTTGCCCAAATGTCTGTAATTTTCGATTGGAATTTGCAGGGTAGGTTTGGAGCGTAAATATCTCGGATAAGTTTGTTAACGGGCAAAATCCACCAAGCAGTTTCAGAGTTGTGGCCGTTTTTAGTAAAAATATTTTTTATGAATATTTCCGAAACCGATCACTCGATCTATCTGAATTTAGCATTAGATTGTAGAATAATGAGCTTTATATGCATGCGAAGTCTTGTATTGATCGGGTGGCCATAAAGCGTCAAAAAAAAATTTTAAATTTTAAAATTTTGTTTCTACAATAACTCTCGAACAGATAGAGTTTGGCAGTTGAAATTTTCAGAGTAGCCTTGGATGATAAATATCTTGGTAAAGTTCCTTATTGGACAGAATCGGTCTGATGGTTTCAGAGTAACGAAAAAAAAATAATTTTTTTTTACATCACAAATTTAAAATAATTTTTTTTTAAGATATACCTACTTTCATCATAAGAATCCATCAATATCATTTTCAACCCTAACAAGCTAATACTATCGGAGATATGGTTTTTCAAAATTTCAATAATAAATCGTAATCGTATATGTTTTCACAGAATGCTCTAATTATTTTATCTATGAATTATCGTATGATCTGTGTTCATACATGTCATCTTGGACTTGCATTCCATATGAACTTTGTCACATTGAACAGAACTACTCATCTGTCAAATATTCTGTTACGTTTTACGCGCCATTTCTGAGTGCGTTTTTCAGCGGGTGTTGGCAACTTCCTAATAATTCAAAATTAAATATACAAAGGCGGTTTTGAGCAGGTGAGTTATTGATTTTCCTTGCCTTTTATGTGGTCGTCTCCAGTTTCAATTTAAAATATTCATTCGTAAACATTAAATATTTGGTAAAATTCTTAATTTCTGAACTACTTGGGAAAGGTGGAGAATGCCACGAAAATCGAAATAAGTGACAACCGGTGTTAAAAAATATGGTACAAAAAGTGGGAAAGCACTGTGGACAGGAGATTTAGCGCCTATCTCCGAAAGTATTGGTTTCTCAGAGTTGGGAATTATATCAATGTATTCTTATGATAGAACTGCATCATACACTAAATCAAATAAATGAGAATCCATTGATATCATTCCCAACTCTGAGAAACAAATAATTTCGGAGTGAATTTTTTAATAGACACATTTTGTTTTATTATAAAGGCGCGTCCAGACTATGCCGATCGACACCATTCGGCCTGTGCCGATCGGCAAAGGCAGATAAGTATGTGGACGCGTCTTTCGGCCTTGCCGGCCCGAACCGAATCATGCCTCTTCCAACCCGAATCAGCGCGATCCGGTTCAAAGATAGCCGAACCGAATGAAAACAAAATTCACAATGTGGACGTGACGATCAAACTAATAGAAATGTATCGTATTCGTCCATAATTATGGGATAGTACTAATATGATATATAAAATAAAAATCGGAGAGACTATGCAATAAATGAAGTTTAGGTGTCATTTGGAATTGACAGGTTGGAGGTCGCTTTCCGAGTGAAAGAAAAAAGATATTAACAGTAAAAGAACTGGCATGGATGCCGAAGAATAGCGTCATCATTCAAACTTTTTGTCGCTCTTGTTCCTCGGAACAGAGTGCTTATCAATTTGCCCAAATGTCTGTAATTTTCGAATTTTTGGATGAAAATGGTATCAAACGATTTGGTTCGACTCACTGATCAAAAATCCGAGGTCGAAATTGATTCTGTCCGGCCATCCGGCTGGCCGTCCGTTACCACGATAACTCTCGAACGAAAGGATTTAGAGGATTGAAAATTGCAGGGTAGGTTTGGAGCGTAAATACCTTGGACGAGTTCGTAAACGGGCGAAATCCATCGAGCGGTTTCGGAGTTATTGCCGTTTTTACTAAAAACGGTTTTGGCGCTCTAGTTCCTCGGAACTGAGTGCTTATCAATTTGCCCAAATGTCTGTAATTTTCGACTTTTTCGATGAAAATGGTCTTAAACGATTTGGTTCGACTCACTGATCAAGAATCCGAGGTAGAAATCGATTCTGTCCGGCCGGCCGGCCGTAGGCACGATAACTCTCGAACGAAAGGAGATAGCGGATTGAAATCTGGAGTGTAAATATGTCGGACGAGCTCGTTAATGGGAGAAATCCATCAAGCGGTTTCGGAGTTATGGCCGATTTTAGTAAAAATATTTTTTATGAATATTTCCGAAACCGATCACTCGATCTATCTAAAATTTAGCATCAAATTGTAGAATCATGACCTTTATACGCATGTGAAGTTTTGCATTGACCAGATTACCGCAAAGTGTAAAAAAAAATTTTGAAAATTTAAAAAAAGTTTTTCTACAATAACTTTCGAACGGAATGAGCTAGGTAGTTGGAATTTTCAGAGTAGGTTGGGGAGATGAATATCTCGGTTAAGTTCGTTATTGGGCAAAATAGGCCAGATTTAATTCGATTTCTTCTATGGTGCAGTCCTCATTCTCAGATTGCTCATTTAATCTTGATAAATAAACTATTATTTGAATTGAATTTTCTTTATGATGCCGTTCTATCATAAGAATACATTGATATAATTCCCAACTCTGAGAAACCAATACTTTCGGAGATATAATTTGTCTGTTTGAACTAGAGCGCCAGAATGCTCCTGTCCACAGGGCTTGAACCAATTTTTTTAACAAGGGAAGGTAAATTAAACCATAGAAAAACAAGCAAGAATTTCAGCAAGAATTAGCACACGTGTGCCCTTAGACTATATAAGAGAGAGAATGGATAACATATTCCCTGACATTGAAACCAAATGGGCACCACATGACAACAGAACCACGCTCCTTTTTCGTACTGTGGCTTTTACAGCCGTAAGCTGCACATCCTAACATTATGTGTAACACAGTTTTATAACAAAACAGTCCGTAAACGGTCAGATAAACACAAAAAACACACGTCCACCAAACTGTCAAAGTTTTGGTTTCAGATCGATAGCGTTGCGTAGTACGGCATGCGGTATCGCCTCTCTTCCCTAATCAAAGCTTGTGCCAATCGAAGGTATATGATGAACTTGCAAAAATACTTGGTTTCACAAAGCTTTGACAGCTCTTAATTGCCAAATTAGTGCGATTCTATGTCGCTTTTCAGTTCATTTTTGATACAACCATCGAATTAAATCCATGATTAAGCTAATCAAAGCTTCGTGAAACCCACCATTATTAGACCAAAAATATTTTGAGTGGAAGCTGAAATAAAGAAAGTTGATGCCAATGGTCAAGCATTTTTTCAAGAAGAATCTACTCCTTGTCTTGTGTACAAGATGATGATGAAATATTTCAAGGATAAAAAGATATCATGCCTTTATGGCTAGGGCACTCATTGGATCTTAATCCGATTGAAAATTTGTGGACAATCGTAAAAGCTAGACTACGTAAAATAGATTGCACAACACAAACCAAACTGATTGAGGCTGTGATCCAGATAAGTATGTCGGGACCAGAAAATAACCGAATGTTGTAAAAACTCATTGATTCCATGCCAAAACGCGTTCAAGAAGTTATTAAATCCAAGGCAGGACATATTTCATATTAAAACAACTGAATTGTTTTAGTTTTTCGAATTCATTCATATGTAACCATTTTATGATTTGTGTTTGTATCAATTCGCACAATACAGTTAATTATACTATTTATTATCGAACGCAATACGTCCTACTTCGTCTCTGTACGTTTTACGGTCAGACCGAATCGGGTCTCGGTTGGTTGGTTCTATTGGGAGATGAAATGGAAAGAGGCGGTTCCTCCTCTCAGCATCCACGCCACTCTCAACGGATCCCCATTCACATCCGCATCCAATAGAGAGCCGCATACGAGATAAATCCCTTTTGGGATCTAGCCAATACGAACCTAGCGTCGCTGCGGCGACGAGGGTGAAATTTTCGGAATCCCGCTGCTAACCACCCCTAGACCAGTTCAGATTTACCGGCAATGGACGAATTTTGAGCATTTTGGTTTTGTGGAAATTTTCTGGCTGTATAGGTATCATATCGGGAAATATGGTTGGCCGGTCCGTCCTGAAGCCTTGACTAGGTAGGTATTATTATTATTATTATTATTATTGATAAGGGGTTACGTTGCACCGCGACCTTGAGATCTATTGTGCCCCTGACTAGGTAGGTATATAACGTTTATGATGATGTTGGAAACTGACAGTCCTTTAAGTTGCTTATGTCATCGCTATTTGAAAACGGTCTAAATAGGCTACCAAGGGTAATTACCTATTCTCAAAACTGCAGATCCGATCTAGTCGAAATTTGGTATATTTACTATTATGTAGGTAAGTATAATAGTAGCGGCGAGTTTTCATTTGATCGAGGAGGCAAACTTTTTGAGAAGCACTGCAGTGAAAACCCTTCTTAGTCAATAAAATATACATTTCTCCATATTATGAATGAATAATTCGAGCACTGACGTGAAGCCCCGAGCTTTTCCGCGCATGTTCTATTGTCTACTCGCGCCTCAGGCACCCTTACGAAATACTATGCATGAACCTGCAGCCCGTCTTTTTAGCGCTATAACACGTGAAAAATGCATTGGGCATCAACTGAATTGAAATGTCAAATTAAGTAAGTACCAATATCAAATAGTGGACTTATACAGTGCATTTCAAAAAGTACGCACAAAGGGGATATTTTCTTGCCTGTATAGTTTTTTGAAATTTTGGTATTCGGGAAAGTTGGTGCTCAAGAAATCATGATTTTTGACATATATATGTCATTAATCCTGTTACTCTGCAAATCTATCAAAATTAACATTTTTTCAGAAAAACGACCAAAAGACGTACAAATCAGAACAATATCAAAAAGTTTCTGAAAGAAATGTTGCTCAGAATTTCATTTTATACCAAACTGCAAAATTTTTTTAACATGCAGTTTCTCCATAAAAATCCATTGATATAATTTTTAACTCTAACAAGCTAATACTTTCGGAGATATGATTTTTCGAAATTTCAATAATGAATCGTACTTCTATGTTTTCACAGAATGCTATAATTATTCTATCTATGAATTATTATATGATCTGTGTTCATACTCGTCCATGTCATCGTGTTCGATAAGAGAGAGTCAAAATCATTTCAACTATGTATATTAATTTGATTTCTTCCATGGTCCTCATTTTCAGATTGCTCATTCAATCTTAATAAATAACAACAAATCTTGTCAAATTTTGAACAAGAGCGCCAAAGCTCCTGTCCACAGGGCTTGTTTGATACCATTTCGTTGTGCTTACGAATATGTTCCACATATGCACTACTTAAACCAGAACCGATATTAGTTGTGGCCAATAGCATGGAAGAAACTTACAATCTTGTTCATATGTTTGGCCGATTTTTCGTGCTTTTTATCTTTTCACCCAGCTGTTTCAAATCGCGTACACCTTCTTTGGTCCAGTTATCGTCTCCACCAGACAGTAAGCAAACAAATAAAAAAACGCATGTATTTCTTCACCTCCGCACAACCTAGGTTTGGAACGTAAATATCTCGGACGAGTTCGTTAACGGGCGAAATCCATCAAGCGGTTTCGGAGTTATGGCCGTTTTTACTAAAAACGTTTTTTATGAATATTTCCGAAACCGATCACTCGATCCATCTGAAAGTTAGCATCAAATTGTAGAATCATGACTTTTAGACGCATGTGAAGTTTTGTATTGATCGAGTTACCGTAAAATGTAAACAAAAATTTTGAAAATTTTAAAATTGGTTTCTACAATAACTCTCGAACGGAATGAGCTAGGCAGTTGAATTTTTAAGAGTAGGTTAAGGAGATACATATCTCGGTTAAGTTCGCTTTTGGCCAAAATAGGCGAGATGGTTTCGGAGTAACGAAAAAAAAAACTTTTTTTTAAGTAACAAATTTCAAAAGAATTTTTTTTTTAGATGCTGTTTTACCCTAAAAATCCGTTGATATCATTTTCAACTCCAACAAGCTAATACTTTCGGCGATATGATTTTTCGAAATTTCAATAATGAATCCTACTTCTATGTTTTCACAGAATGCTATAATTATTCTATCTATGATCTATTATATGATCTGTGTTCATACACGTATATGTCATCCTGTTCTATAAGAGTGAGTCAAATTCATTTCAGGTATTTTGATATTTGATTTCTTCCATAGTGCAGTTCTCATTCTCAGATTGCTCAGTTAATCTAGATAAACAAACTATTATTTGAATTGAATTTCCTTTATGATGCAGTTCTATCATAAGAATCCATTGATATAATTCCCAACTCTGAGAAACCACTACTGTCGGAGATATAATTTGTCTGTTTGAACAAGAGCGCCAGAAAGCTCCTGTCCACAGGGTTTGAACCAATTTTTATAAATGACAAACCTTCAACTGTCAAAATTACATAGGTACTTTCGATGTACTTTAGAAAACTCAATTTGGACAATTTGACATACCCTTTATATTTGACACAAGACATCGTGTACCTGATATCTGCTCACTGAAACCTTATGGACTTTTCCACGGAAACTTCAACTCTTGAGTTCCGCGGAAGTTACACGTTGCTCTATTTGATAACGCTTGATAATAGGTGAGGTGGTTGCACATAATGGATAGTCGTTTAGGGGTGATTTTCAGAAACATAACTGGCACAATAGGGGATCCATAAAGAATCGAGATAATCGACATTGCAGACTGCTATAGGGTCTATGAACTGTCGACTACCTATAAAAAACCCAGTTCTTCGATCGGAAACTGACCCGGTGGTCATCCAGGCTGAATCTTCCGCTAGTCGTATAAGTGACACCGTTTCGACCCGGTCATCTCACGCTCAGTGAGCCATACTGCTCTGTAATTTACGTTATCCAACGATTGCAAATGAGGGATATGTCCTCTCCTACGGGACGATGTCGTGCTACCATCTGGTCTGTAATCAGAGAAGACTTCCGCGTTTCTCCGTGGTGGCACGAGCCAACAACGTAATCGATCTAGGTGACTTGAGACGACCACTGGACGGTGGAGAAGCTGAGGTACGCCCATTGGACTTCTCTTTCGGCGATGCTTCGATGGCTTGAAAACCATCATTAGCAGCGACGTCAATATGTGGATGACGATGAGAGGAGGTTGGTACCTTCATCGTAGGAGGTTGTAGGTAAGGACGGACTAGAAGAGATTCTGCATATCATATCATTTTAACAGTGTGACTATATTGGAGTAAAACAGATATAATTCTGTACAGGATTCTACAATGTTGCCGCAACGACGCTGTCCCTCCTATCCTTTTCATGGAGCGATGATATCGCAACGCCAGCTTTTCAACTAATTTAAGAACATAACTTAATTGGGTGTAAATATTACAACTAAATATAAAAAAATTGGTTCAAGCACTGACGTGAAGTCCAATACAGAAGAATGGACAATAGAACATACGCGCAAAAGCTTCTGACTTCACGTCAGTGCTTGAACCAATTTTTTTTTCGTGATTTTTTTTAAATTTTCTAGGGGTACGGTTCATAAAATTTTTTTTTTCGTCATTTCTTTCAAATTTTCTAGGGGTACGGTTCTTACAAAATTTTAAACACGTCTTTATGTTGATTTTCTACTACTAGTTACCAAGCTTCAATTCGATCGAATATTTATTTTTTGAGTTATCAAGGAAATAATAGTCCAGGTGGGTATAACTCGGAAACCGTTAGACCGATTATGCCCAAAAACGAACTCAACTCTCCCTTTCGGATACGCAACCTACCCGGAAAATTGCAAGTCCCTATCTCCTTTCGTTTGAAAGTTATCGAGGCAACGGTCAGCCATCTACTGAACTCACACAAGAATGCTCGAATCTCCAACAATATTTAATCGATCGTATTAAAACTTGAAACTTGGCAGTAGAGTTAGGTTATGAAGGCTCTTGCACAGTTTCAGCAATTTCAAACGAATAGTTACTGATATATAGAATTTAATTTTTTTATTTTCAATGATTTATTAAAAATTTTCTACGAATGCTATCTTCACCAAATTTTGCAAACATTTTTGCGTTGACATTCTACAACTAATAACCATGTTTGAATTCAATCGGTTCAGTATTTTTCGAGCTAATGAGGAACAAAAAACCACCAAATTTCAGAAAATTTCAGATGGCTATAACTCTAAAACCGTTTGGCCGATTATGCTCATAAACAAACTGAATGTCGCGTTCTGGTGTTCATCCTAACCTGAAAATTTCAAGCCGCTATCTCATTCCGTTCTCAAGTTATCGTGACAAAAAAAATATTTTTTAATAATTTTTTAAAATTTTCTAGCCATACGATTCGCACAAAATTTCACAAACGTGCTTAAGTTCATATTATACAACTACCCTCCAAGTTTCAATTCGATCGGATTTATATTGGTTGAAAATAAAATTATTACTCGGAAACCACTGGGCCGATTATGCCCATTAACGAACTTGTTCGTCGTATTGGGATGCGCCACTTACCCTGAAAATTTCAAGTCGCTAGCTCTTTTCGTTCTCAAGTTATCGTGGCAACGGCCGGACGGCCGGACGGACAGAATCAAATTTGACCTCGAATTCTTCATTGGGGAGTCGAACTTAATCGTTTGAGACCATTTTCGTCAAAAAATTCGAAAGTTACAGATATTTGGGCAAAACTATAACGCGATGTTCCCCAGAACATACGCGCAACAAAAATTGGTTCAAGCACTGACGTGAAGTCAGAAGCTTTTGCGCGTATGTTCTCTTGTCCATTCTCCTTTATTGGACACTCTTAATCGAATTTACCATGTTGAATTTTATTGTCTGTTCTCCTGTATTGGACTCTCCGAATTTACCATGGTAAATTCGACTAAGACTAAGAGTGTCCAATGCAGGAGAACAGACAATAGAATTCACCTTGGTAAATTCGATTAAGAGTGTCCAATAAAGGAGAATGGACAAGAGAACATACGCGCAAAAGCTTCTGACTTCACGTCAGTGCTTGAACCAATTTTTGTTTATATTTAGTTGTAATATTTACACCCAATTAAGTTATGTTCTTAAATTAGTTGAAAAGCTGGCGTTGCGATTTCATCGCTCCATGAAAAGGATAGGAGGTACAGCGTCGTTGCGGCAACATAGTAGAATCCTGTACAGAATTATATCTGTTTTACTCAAATATAGTCACGCTGTTAAAATGATATGATATGCAGAATCTCTTCTAGTCCGGCCTTACCTACAACCTCCTACGGTGAAGGTACCAACCTCCTCTCATCGAAGAGTGTCCAATACAGGAGAATGGACAATGGAACATACGCGCAACAACAAAAGCTACACTGACATACTCTTACCCTTATTCCGAAGTAAGTTTTGGAACATAACCTTCGCGGCTGGTGATATTTTTGCTGAGGGGGATGCTGATTCAAGAATAAAAAAAAAGTATATTATATTTTAAAAGGGAATACCTACATCTTAAAATGAAACTCAATCCTTGTGTTTTTGTCGCAGATGAACTTCTCGATCACCTTATCGTTGAAGTCAGGAATGTCTTTATATATATATATTGTTGTAGGGGGTATAACGTTGCACTGCGACCTTAAGGTCTATTTGTTCCATTCAGCATGAAATAAAATTAATTATCTATCACGTGAGTTATTGGATGTTAACAACCTCCGGGCAACTTATCAATCCCTCGGGACTCAATTGCAATTAGGGCTTCACACGAGGCGAGAGCGGGCGAGAGTATAAAAAATCTCGTCGGTCTCGCCAATTCACAAAAAATTAAATCTCGTTTAAGTCTCGTTCTCGTCTCGTTATCAGTGGTCTAGTCTCGTCTCGCTTAATTCTGAATAACGATAATAAATATTATAATATACAAACGAAATGTTATACAATACTAAATAATTTTGTGAAGCTATATTTTTATTATACGCTCTTATACGAAAATATTTGTACATGTACATATCATTTTTAATTTTCAATACTGATAATTTCAACTTTTAAATTACTCGATGACCAAGAATTCAAACATAATCACGCTTGCATCACATCATCTTTCAACGATGTACCTACGTGTTTTTGCAATGATCATACCTGCTGTGGAAAATAATCTTTCAATAGGTACAGATGCAGCCATTAATAATTCATCGTCCATCTTGGAAAGTGTAGGAAGAACTTTTTCACCACTCTCCACCATTGTAAAATATTTTGATTCCTATTTGCTCTTTCCAACAGCAAATATACTTCAAACTCAGCTTTCCAATATTTCGAAAGTTTTGTTGATGTTTTAAATAGGCTAACGATGTCGATACATTTTTTAATAGAATTGAACAATTTGGTATAGTTTTCAAAGAATACCTTCCCAGTGGGTAGATCATTGAGGGTGTTCTTGGCGTATTCCTCATAACACTTTTCGAAACATTGAATAGCTTTATTTCTTTACCAGTTTTATTATACGTAGTTACACAGATGTATACAATAATTGTTCACATCTTCAATACAAGGGGCACAAGAGAATATATTTCTCCAGATGTTCAGTAGAGACGAAATTTTCAAAGCATTGGGATTTAGGGGCAACAAAAGTTGTCCGTTACGTATTCAATTCATAATGGCATCCGTTTTTATGGTTGTGAATTCTATTTTTCCTTGAAAAATAATCTCAATTATCGCAAGGTCATAACGAATTAATAATCTTCTAAAAAATCGTATATTTCTAGAACGATCAATGTAGGTATAATATAGACAAAATATATTGGTAATTATAGTGGAAACTCTGCATATTATTGCTTTCTGTGGGTGTTGACAAAAGTCGAGTCGTATATAAAACTTCATACAAAAAAATTAACGAGACCTAAAACGAGACTCTCGTATTGCGCTGTATGTGGTCTCAGTATCGCCTATAATATTTTTCAAGACGTCTCGTCTCGTCTCGTCTCGCTTTTCCGAGACGAGAACGAGACGAGACGAGAAAAATCTCGCTCTCGCGTGAAGCCCTAATTGCAATCTGTTGCCCTCAGTAGTTAACATCCTCATAACTCCCTTGATACATAAATAACTATATTTGATCAAATATCAACAGATGTAGATCACGTCAATATATATCAAGTAGAGAAACGTCTTTCAGTTTCTGCAGTTGTCAGTGGCATCGATATTAAAATAACCAAAAGTTTGCATATTTCACAAAACGTTGAATCCAAACCATACGGCACTATATTAAATTTGAAGTACGAAGCAACCGGTCACGTTCTCGTTATCTTGTGTTATTAATAGAGTCTTCCGACTCGTTATGACCACGTAGTGCAAGCATTTGCCACACAACTTCAGTCTATCGATGATTTTTCACCGGACGTAACGGTTTTTGCGCGTATTTTCTGGGGAACGCCTTATCATTTTGCCCAAATGTCTGTAATTTCCGAATGTTTTGCCGAAAATGGTCTCAAACGATTGGATTGGACTCCCTGATGAAGTATTCGATGTCAAATTTAATTCTGTCCGTCCGGCTGCCCGGCCGCCGTTACCGCGATAACTTGAGAATGGAAAAAGATAGCGACTTGAAATTTTCAGGGTAAATGGCGCATACTAATACCTCATACAATTTTGTTAATGTGCACAATCGGTCCTATGGTTTCCGAGTAATATTTTGTTTTCAACCAATACAAGTCCAATCGAATTGAACCTTGGTGAGTATTTGTAGAATACAAACCTAAGGTAATTTATCAAATTTTGTGAGAATCGTATCACTAGAAAATGTTAAAAAAATTATCAAAAAATATTGTTTATGTCACGATAATCTGAGAACGGAAAGAGGTAGATACTTGAAATTTTCGGGTAAGGTTGTGCATCTGAATGGGGGATTTGAGTTTGTGTATAAGCATAATCGGCCAAACGGTTTTGGAGTTATACCCATCTGAAATTTGGTTGTTATTTCCTCAATAATTCGAAAAATACATAACCGATCCAATTCAAACATGGTTACCAGTAGTACAATGCCAACGCAAAAATTTTTTCGGAATTTCGTGAGGATTGTATTACTAGAAAATTTTTAAAAAATCATTGGATAAAATTCTATGTATCAGAAACTTTTCGTCCGATATCGCTGAAATTTTACGAGAGCCTTCAAAACCTAACTTTACTGCCAAGTTCCAAGTTTGAACAGGATCGGATCTATCTTGTTGGAGATTCGAGCAGCCTTGTGTGAGTTCAGTAGCTGGATGGGTGACCGTCGCCTCGATAACTTTCGAACGAAAGGAGATAGGTAGTTGCAATTTTCAGGGTATATTGCACATCCGAATGGGAGAGTTAAGTTCGTTTTTGGGAGTTATACCCACCTGGAATATTATTTCCTCGGTAACTCGAAAAGTATAGACTCGATCTAATTGGAGCTTGGTAACTAGTTGTAGAATATTGACATAAAGACGTGTGTAAAATTTTGTGAGAACCGTATCACTAGAAAATTTTTAAAATATTACAAAAAAAAAATAGAATTCACCATTGTATAAATTCGATTAAGAGTGTCCAATACAGGAGAATGGACAATAGAACATACGCGAAAAAGCTCCTGACTTCACGTCAGTGCTTGAACCAATTTTTTTATACCATTTCGTGCTTACGAATATTTTCGACATATGCGCTGGGAACAGCGTGCTATTATTTTGCCCAAATGTCTGCAATTTTCGAATTTTTTGCCTAAGATGGCATCAAATGATTAAGTTTGACTCACTGATAAAGAATTCGAAGTCAAATTCGATTATGTCCGGCCGGCCGTTTCAGCATACTTCAGAAACTATTTGTCAGAATTCGCTTGAATTCCGCACAAACCTTCAAGTCAAAGTATCTGAGGCGTGTATAGACAATATAACATGCGCGCAAAAATTCCTGAATTCTCGTCAGTACTTTTTTAACATTTTTCGAGAGAGTATTGACAGAGTAGAACCACAGAAGAGTATAGGAAAGAGCTTACTGCGTGCATAGTGGCATATTCTATTCAAACTGTGCAGTTTTTTGTTAGACTCAAGAACCGATATTGCCGTTCTAGAATCAATTCGAATTGTTCGATAGCAGTTCATTCATAGTCTGAATAACCTGTCAACTATTCCGGAATGAGTTCGCAGTTTATATGGGCACACACCGAATAGTTTAAAAATAAAAATGGGTTCAAGCCCTGTGGACAGGAGCTTTCTGGCGCTCTAGTTCAAACAGACAAATTATATCTCCAAAAGTATTGGTTTCTCAGAGTTGGGAATTATATCAATGTATTCATATGATAGAACTGCATCCTAAAGGAAATTCAATTCAAATAATAGTTTATTTATCAAGATTAAAAGAGCAATCATGAGAATGAGAACTGCACCATGGAAGAAATCAAATTAAATCTGGCCAATTTTGCCCAATAACGAACTTAACCGAGATATTCATCTCCCTAAACTACTCTGAAAATTTCAACTACCTACCTCATTCCGTTCGAGAGTTATATCTATGTCTATGGATGAAAAGCAGTCTCACTACTCTCAGATCTCTTACTTCATGTTCAGTTCCGAAATGTAAGAATTTTCTGAGAAAAACTAATTTCGGAGCAAACAACTGTGATTTTTCTCACTTCGCTCACAATTCTTCGATTGTTTAGATAATGTCTCACGAACATCATTTGACATTATGACAATTCATAGAATAATATCATTCTCTGACAACGTTGAAATACTATTTATTATTGAAATTTTGAAAAATCATATCTCCGAAAGTATTAGCTTGTTAGAGTTAAAAATGATATGAATGTATTCTTATGATAAAACTTCTTATTAAAAAAAAATTAATTTGGAATTTGTTTCGTAAAAAAAAATTTTTTTTTGTTACTCCGAAACCATTTGTCCGATTTTGCCCAATAACGAACTTAGCCGAGATATTTATCCCCCAAACCTACTCTGAAAATTTCACCTCTCCAGCTCATTCCGTTCGAGAGTTATCGTGCCTACGGCTGGCCGGACCGGCCGGACAGAATGAATTTCGACCACGGATTCTTGATCAGTGAGTCGAACCAAATCGTTTAAGACCATTTTCATCGAAATATTCGAAAATTACAGACATTTGGGCAAATTGACAAGCACTCAGTTCCGAGGAACTAGAGCGCCAAAAATGGGTTGAAGCCCTGTGGACAGGAGCTTTCTGGCGCTCTAGTTCAAACAGACAAATTATATCTCCGAAAGTATTGGTTTCTCAGAGTTGAGAATTATATCAATGTATTCATATGATAGAACTGCATCCTAAAGGAAATTCAATTCAAATAATAGTTTATTTATCAAGATTAAATGAGCAATCATGAGAATGAGAACTGCACCATGGAAGAAATCAAATTAAATCTGGCCAATTTTGCCCAATAACGAACTTAACCGAGATATTCATCTCCCTAAACTACTCTGAAAATTTCAACTACCTACCTCATTCCGTTCGAGAGTTATATCTATGTCTATGGATGAAAAGCAGTCCCACTACTCTCAGATCTCTTACTTCATGTTCAGTTCCGAAATGTAAGAATTTTCTGAGAAAAACTAATTTCGGAGCAAACAACTGAGATTTTTCTCACTTCGCTCACAATTCTTCGATTGATTAGATAATGTCTCAGGAACATCATTTGACATTATGAAAATTCATAGAATAATATCATTCTGTGACAACGTTGAAATACGATTTATTATTGAAATTATGAAAAATCATATCTCCGAAAGTATTAGCTTGTTAGAGTTAAAAATGATATGAATGGATTCTTATGCTGAAACTTCTTATTAAAAAAAATTTAATTTGGAATTTGTTTCGTAAAAAAAATTTTTTTTTTGTTACTCCGAAACCATTTGTCCGATTTTGCCCAATAACGAACTTAGCCGAGATATTTATCCCCCAAACCTACTCTGAAAATTTCAACTCTCTAGCTCATTCCGTTCGAGAGTTATCGTGCCTACGGCCGGCCGGACCGGCCGGACAGAATGAATTTCGACCACGGATTCTTGATCAGTGAGTCGAGCCAAATCGTTTAAGACCATTTTCATCGAAATATTCGAAAATTACAGACATTTGGGCAAATTGATAAGCACTCAGTTCCCAGGAACTAGTGCGCCAATAATCTCCATATAAAGTTGGAACAAACCTTTCAGTTATTGTATAACATATAAGAAGTCTTCTAGAAGGCTATATCTGATGCTTCCAGCAGATAAATAACTCCAACCATAAATATTCCGATCCAATGAACCTCATTGTTTATTGTTCTCTTAAAATAATTTCATTAACATGAGTAATTCTCCGTTGTCGTCTGGACTTGTGCGAACACTTAATGCATTTATTCAGTGATTTCGCTGTATTAGATAATTACTATGAGTCGAGTTAAAATGATAGGCGTTAAATGGTCGTTTTATATTAATCTATGACTATGAATATTTTTTTCCGCCTATTATATAGGAAACAGCATGCTATTATTTTAAATCAATCAGGCCTATTCTCTATCTTTGTACATTTATCAATGTTGACTTGAAGTCAAGTTGATTTACCTCATTTTCATAACAACATTGACTTGATTTCATATTCACTAACTCATGTTGAAACCAAAGTCAACAATAAGTCAACATTGACAAGAAAACTCAATATATAAATCTGACAACAGCGTAGTAGTTCTTCATAATATTCTATGTTTTATCAGTTGTACTCTTTGGTTTTACTGTGTATTCTAACCTTTGTACAAATAAGTACTAGTTGATTAATAACATTAATTGGTAAATGGCCCCAACAGGAAAAAACCCAGTACTCAACAACTAAGAGCCCTCATCGCTTTTATTGAGAGCAATGAGGTGCTTAGATATGGAAAAGGTGAGCCTTGTGTGAAATAAAAAGCCTGGAGTAATTTAGCCGAAACTCTTCTTTGGAAATGCAAAAAAAATTGTTTAAGTGGCCATCAGAAAATGTAAGAGGATTATTTGCGTCCCTTAATTACCGGCAGTTTATATGCAGAGCTCTTCTACCGAAATAATAGTATGTATGATTACAAAATGCATTCTCATTTAATTATATGAATATATCTTCAATTAAATATAGAACTTACTATTGTAATTCTTCTCTTATAAGTTAAAAAAATATTAAATAATCCATATATATATAGTAACAACACTAATTACCACTGTATTTATTTTGGTTCAAGTCAACAATTTATATCTTGGCAAGTGCTTCGAAGGACTTGCCTGGAGTCAATTTACATTTGTCAACATATATCTACAAATCAACTAAAATTAAGGTTAGTGAATACCAAAACTATGTACATGTTGATATTTGTAGATTCTTGACTTCGTCTTGACTTGAAGTCAACAATTGATATGATTTCAACTGATACAGAATAGGAAAAGTTGACTTTAGGTTGATTCATATGACATTTGACAATCTAATGTCAAATAATCAACGTTGACTTCCAAGTCAACCTTTAGCGAATATGCCTGAATGTCTGTAATTTTCGAATTTTTAGCTGAAAATCGTCTCAAACGAGATATTTATCATCCAAACATACTCTGAAAATTTGAACAGTCAAGCTTATTCCATTCGAGAGTAATCGTGTTAACGGACGGACGCCAGACATAATCGATTTTGACGGATTCTTGATCAGTGGGTGGAAGTGGAACCAAATCGTTTAAGACCATTTTTGGCGCTCTAGTTCCTCGGAACTGAGTGCTTATCAATTTGCCCAAATGTCTGTAATTATCGAATTTTTCGATGAAAATGGTCTTAAACGATTTGGTTCGACTCACTGATCAAGAATCCGTGGTCGAAATTCATTCTGTCCGGCCGGCCGTAGGCACGATAATTCTCGAACAGAATGAGTGAGACAGTTGAAATTTTCAGAGTAGGTTTGGGAGATAAATATCTCGGCTAAGTTCGTTATTGGGCAAAATCGGACAGATGGTTTCGGAGTAACAAAAAAAAAATTTTTTTTTACAAGGCAAATTCCAAATTCAATAAGCTGTTTTACCATAAGAATCCAATGATATCATTTTTAACTCTAACAAGCTAATACTTTCGGAGATATGATTTTTCAAAATTTCAATAATAAATCGTATTTCAACGTTGTCACAGAATGATATTATTCTATGTATGAATTGTCATAATGTCAAATGATGTTCCTGAGACATGACATTATCTAATCAATCGAAGAATTGTGAGTGAAGTGAGAGAAATCTCAGTTGTTTGCTCCGAAATTAGGTTTTCTCAGAAAATTCTTACATTGTTGAACGGAACATGAAGTAAGAGATCTGAGAGTAGTGAGACTGCTTTTCATCCATAGACATAGATTTAACTCTCGAACGAAATGAGGTAGGTAGTTGAAATTTTCAGAGTAGTTTAGGGAGATGAATATCTCGGTTAAGTTCGTTAGTGGGCAAAATTGGCCAGATTTAATTTGATTTCTTCCATGGTGCAGTTCTCATTCTCATGATTGCTCATTTAATCTTGATAAATAAACTATTATTTAAATTGAATTTCCTTTATGATGCAGTTCTATCATATGAATACATTGATATAATTCCCAACTCTGAGAAACCAATACTTTCGGAGATATAATTTGTCTGTTTGAACTAGAGCGCCAGAAAGCTCCTGTCCACAGGGCTTGAACCCATTTTTAGCCAAAAATTTGAAAATTACAGACATTTGGGCAATTTGATAAACACAAAAGCCATTAAGTATCTCAGTGCCTGCTCTTCCGATATGGCTGAAATTTTGCAAGAGTCTTCAAAATTTAATTTTACATCCAAGTTCTAAATTTGAACACGATCGAGTCTATACTGTTGAAGATATTGAAAAAGTATTGGAAGCCGAGCAGCATTGGGAGAGTTCAGTAGCAATCTGAGAATGAGAACTGCACCATGGAATAAATCAAATTAAAATAGCTGAAATGAATTTGACTCTCTCTTTAGAACAGGATGACATGTACGAGTATGAACATAGATCATATAATAAATCATAGATAGAATAATTATAGCATTCTGTGAAAACATAGAATTACGATTCATTATTGAAATTTCGAAAAATCATATCTCCGGAAGTATTAGCTTGTTGGAGTTGAAAATTATATCAATGGATTTTTATGGTGAAACTACATCTTCAAAAAAATTTATTTGGAAATTTGTAAGTTACCTTTTTTTTCGTTACTCCGAAACCATCTGGCCTATTTTGTCCAATAGCGAACTTAACCGAGATATTTATCTCCCTAACCTACTCTGAAAATTTCAACTGCCTAGCTCATTCCGTTCGAGAGTTATTGTAAAAACAAAATTTAAAAATTAAAATTTCTTTTTGATTACACTTTATGGTAAACCGATCAATACAAAACTTCACATGCGACTAAAGGTCATGATTCTACAATTTCATGCTAAATATCAGATAGATCGAGTGATCGGTTACGGAAATATTTATAAAATATGTTTTTACTAAAAACGGTCATAACTCCTAAACTGCTTCATGGATTTCGCCCGTTAACGAACTCGTCCGAGATATTTACGCCCCAAACCTACCCTGCAAATTTCAATCCTCTAACTCCTTTCGCTCGAGAGTTATCGTGTTAACGGACGGACGGCCGGACAGAATCGATTTCGACCACGGATTCTTGATTAGTGAGTCGAACCAAATCGTTTGATACGATTTTCAGCCAAAAATTCGAAAATTACAGACATTTGGGCAAATTGATAAGCACTCTGTTCCGAGGAACAAGACGTGAAGTCAGTACTCTTTGGCACTCGTGTTCACGTTGGCTAATTTGAATTGAATGATGAGTACATCAAGCTCAGTGAATTGAGCGAGCCGGAGATCTACCCAGAGGATAGTGGACACCATTCACTGTCGGTTCAAAAATTAACAGTGCAGTATCTGAGCTGCTATAAGGATAGACCTACAAAGTTGAAAATGAACACAAGTGACTCTCCTTAGTTGCACAAGCTCCTAGAAGATTCTGAGGGATCTTCTTGGGAAAGACTGGAGGGTCAGTATAATCATAATCATGTTTATAGCACGCGCGCCAAAGCAGATTGTCCCACGTCAATGCTTTTTTACCCTTTTTCTTTCATTGTTAAGTCAATCTGCATTTGGCGTGCGTGCTATAAACATGATTATTATTATACTGACTCGCAAGGTCTTTTCCAAGGAGATCCCTCAGAATATTCTAGGAGCTTGTGCGACTAAGGAGAGTCAGTTGTGGAATCATGTTATATGAATTAGGAGAAGAAAAAATTGGTGGTACATATACAGTGGACCCCGGTAATCCGGCCCCCGTGTAATCCGACATGCGTATCACTGCTGAAATATGTATTTTGATCGGTAATTTGTCGGATTACAAGGTAATATTTTTCAAAGAATTCCGGACTATAGGGGGTCATAGTTAATTACTCTATAATCCGACAAATTCGATAATCCGACACTGCCTTGCAAAACGTTTGTCGGATTACCGGGGGTCCACTATATTTCGAAGAAAATAGTAAACCCCGTGTAAAATTTGCTTCTTTATTTATTCCCGCGTTGTCACTTGAGAAAGGTATTTACGAAATTTCTTTAGAGACAACATCGAATCCTCCGTAGATAATCAATTTCCAGTCCTCATTCGTCAAACGCTGCACGTATCTTTCTCTTGGGTAGGTACACAGTTTGTTTTATTGCTTCAGATTGAATAATCTGATGCCCGCCACTCAATATATTCTACGAAAGATACTTATTTACCTCCCGGTATGTAATAAATTTCGACATGCAAGAATTTGTTGGTTATTGACTCTCGTGGGGGACCTCGATACTCGTACTTCTTTCTGCTTCTACGATGGAAGTGTGCAAGATTTGGGAAAGTTCGGAATTTATTCATTCGAAACGGACTAGAGTTTGGCCAAATTTTATGATTTTAATGGAGTTGCATTAGGAAATATTCAATCGAAAATTTGGAAGTCATAATTTTATATGTTATGTATATGTCTTTTACCCTTAGGCCTATTTTACATAATGTCGAATGCGCGACGTCAACGAGGCTCAACGCAGTAGTCACCCAAATACGGCAGTTAGCGAAGAAAACGTCAAAGAAAATACGATTTTTTTTTACTGACCGCAAAATGAAAGTAATGGATTTAGCTGAGATTTAAACTTTATCATAGGGTAGTGTGCTTACTATTTTACACGACAATATGGGTATTGAAAATTGGTTCAAGCACTGACGTGAGTCAGAAGCTTTTGCGCGTATGTTCTCTTGTCCATTCTCCTGTATTGGACACTCTAAATCGAATTTACCATGGGAAATTCGGAGTGTCCAATACAGGAGAACAGACAATATATTTCACCATGGTAAATTCGATTAAGAGTGTCCAATACAGGAGAATGGACAAGAGAACATAAGCGCAAAAGCTTCTGACTTCACGTCAGTGCTTGAACCAATTTTTATTTTCAATGATTTTTCAAAAATGTTCTAGTGCTACGATCCTCACGAATTTTTGCAAGAATTTTCGCGTTGGCATTCTACAAACTAGTAATCATGATTGAATTGGATTGGATTTGTATCTTTTGAGTTATTGAGGAAATAACAACCAAATTTCAGATTGATATAACTCCAAAACCATTTCGCCGATTATGCTAGTTAACGAACTTAAATATCGTATTCAGATGCGTAATCTACCCTGAAAACTGCAAGTCGCTATTTCTTTCCGTTCTCAAGGAATCATGAGATAACTAATATTTTTTCGTAATTTTTTAAAGATTCTCTAGTGGTACGGTCCTCACAAAATTTCACTCACGTCTTCATGTCGATATTCTACAACTAGTTACCAAGCTTCAATTCGATCGAGTCTATATTTTCTGAGTTATCAAGTAAATAATATTTCAGATGGGTATAACTTCGAAACCGTTGGGCCAATTATGGCCAACAGCGAACTTAACTCTCCCATTTAGATGTGCAACCTATCCTGAAAATTGCAAGTGTTATCTCTTTTCGTTATAAAGTTGTCGAGGCAAAGCTCACCCATCCAGCTACTGAACTCACACAAGGCTGCTCGGATCTCCTACAATATAGATCTGATCATGTTCAAACTTGGAGCTTGGTAGAAGAGTTAGCTTCTGAAGGCTCTTTCAAAATTTCAGCAATATCGGACGAATAGTTTCTGATATAAAGAATTTTTTTCAATAATTTTATATGATTTTTTAAAAATTGTCTAGTTATAAGATCCTCACAAAATTTTGCAAGAATTTTCGCGTTGCCATTCTACAACTAATATTCATCTTTGAATTGGATCCGTTTTGTATTTCAATTCGATTGGACTTGTATTGGTTGAAAACAAAATTATTACTCGGAAACCATTGGGTCGATTATGCCTATTAACGAACTTGTCCGTCCTATTGGGATGCGCCACCTACCCTGAAAATTTCAAGTCTCTTTCCGTTCTCAAGTTATCGTGGCAACGGCCGGCCGGATACAATCAAATTTGACCTCGAAAAATTCGAAAATTACAGACATTTGGCTAAAATGATAACGCGATGTTCCCCAGAACATACGCGCAAAAACTACTGTCCCAGCAATACAATGCACTTTGTCCGAAGTCAATGGCTACGATGGTCGAATTACATGAGTTGCACTCGAATTTCTACCCCACCCCCCGTATTCGCCAGATTTGGCCCTCAGTGAATACTGGCTGTTCGCAGACCTGAAAAGGATGCTCCAAGGATGATGATTTCGCATCCAATGAGGAATTAATTACCGAAACTGAGGCCTATTTTGCAAGCAAAGATCACAAGCATTCTACAGGATGATTTCTGACCAATGACCAATGACCCATCGGGCAGGGGGTAAAAAAGAGCCTATGAGGAGTAAGAAATGGGCACTCAAACATCTCTTATGCCTACTTAGTACTTAATCGAATTTACCATGGTAAATTCGATTAAGGGTGTCCAATACAGGAGAATAGACAATAGAACATACGCGCAAAAGCTCCTGACTTCACGTCAGTGCTTGAACCAATTTTTTGATACCATTTCGTGCTAATATTTTCGACATATGCACTGGCGCATGTTCTTGGGAACAGCATGCAATTATTTTGCCCAAATGTCTGCAATTTTCGAATTTTTTGCCTAAAATGGCATCAAATGATTAGGGTTGACTCACTGATAAAGAATTCGAAGTCAAATTCGATTATGTCAGGCCAGCTGTTTCAGCATATTTCAGAAACTATTTGTCAGATTTCGCTTAAATTCCGCACAAACCTTCAAGTCAAAGTATCTGAGGCGTGAAAAGACAATATAACATGCGCGCAAAAACTCCTGAATTCTCGGCAGTACTTTTTTTAACATTTTTTTCGTTATTTTGAAAAATATTCTAGGGGTACCTACGGTCCTCACAATTTTTTTTTTGTAATTTTGAAAAATTTTCTAGGGGTACGGTTCTCACAAAATTTTACACACTCCATTATGTCGATATTCTACAACTAGTTACCAAGCTTCAATTCGATCGGGTCTATACTTTTTGAATTATCGAGGAAATAATATTTCAAGTGGGTTTAACTCCGAAACCGTTGCACCGATTATGCCCACAAACGAACTTAACCCTACCATTCGGATGCACAACCTACCCTGAAAATTGCAAGTCCCTATCTCCTTTCGTTCGAAAGTTATCAAGCCAACGGTCACCCATCCAGCTACTGAACTCACACAAGGCTGCTCGGATCTCCAACAATATACCTATATCCTATCGTGTTCCTATCGAGTTAGGTTTTGAAGGATCTCGCAAATTTCAGCGATATCGAGGGAATAGTTTCTGATATATAGAATTTATTTCAATGATTTTCAATGATTTTTAAAAAATTTTCTAGTGATACGATCCTCATGAAATTTTGCCAGAATTTTTGCGTTGGCGTTCTACAACTGACAACCGTTTGAATTGGATCGGTTTTATATTTTTCGAGTTATTGAGGAAATAACAACCAAATTTCAGATGGGTATAACTCCAAAACCGTTTGGCCGATTATACTTATAAACAAACTCAAATATCCCATTCAGATGCAAAACCTTTCTCGAAAATTTCAAGTCGCTATCTCTTTCCGTTCTCGGGTTATGGTGCATAAATAAAATTTTTTGATAATTTTTTTTAAAATTTTCTGGTGATCGGATTCACACAAAATTTCACAAGCGTGCTTAGTTCTGCATTCTACAAATACTCACCAAGTTTCAATTCAATCGGACTTGTATTGCTTGAAAACAAAATTATTACTCGGAAACCGTTAACGAACTTGTCCGTCGTATTGGGATGCGCCACCTACCCTGAAAATTTCAAGTCGCTATCTCTTTCCGTTCTAAAGTTATCGTCCGGCCGGCCGGACAGAAATAAATTTGACCTCGAATTCTTGATGAGGCAGTCGAACCCAATCGTTTGAGACCATTTTCGGCGAAAAATTCGAAAATTACAGACATTTGGGCAAAATGATAACGCGGTGTTTCCCAGAACATACGCGCAAAAACCATTCTCGGTCGCTGAGGCAACTGTCAGACAGCCATAATCTTCGAGAATGTGTACGTAAAATGACACGCTCTTTCAATTGGCATGGTCAAAATTGGGTATTGCCATTTAAAGAAATTGTCGATGACGGCATACCTCGAATAAAGATAACATAACAAGTATGGGTCGTATATCAAAAAATTGGTTCAAGCGGCGCCCTGTGGACTGGAGCATTCTGGCGCTCTTGTTCAAATAGACAAATTATATCTCGGAAAGTATTGGTTTCTCAGAGATTGGAATTATATCAATGTATTCATATGATAGAACTGCATCATAAAGGAAATTCAATTCAAATAAGAGTTTATTTATCAAGATTAAATGAGCAATCTGAGAATGAGAACTGCACCATGGAATAAATCAAATTAAAATAGTTGAAATGAATTTGACTCTCTTATAGAACAGGATGACAAGTACGAGTATGAACAAAGATCATATAATAAAGCTTAGATAGAATAATTATAGCATTCTTTGAAAACACAGAAGTACGATTCATTATTGAAATTTCGAAAAATCATATCTCCGAAAGTATTAGCTTGTTGGAGTTAAAAATGATATCAATGGATTTTTATGGTGAAACTCCATCTTAAATAAAAATTGAATTTGAAATTTGTTACTTAAAAAATTTTTGTTTTTTGTTACTCCGAAACCATCTGGCCTATTTTGCCCAATACCGAAATTAGCCGAGATATCTCCCTAACCTACTCTGAAAATTCCAACTGCCTAGCTCATTCCGTTCGAGAGTTATTGTAGAAAAAATATTTGAAAATTTTCAAAATTTTTTGACACTTTGCGGTAATCTGTTCAATACAAAACTTCACATGCGTATGAGGGTCATGATTCTACAATTTTATGCTAAATTTCAGATAGATCGAGTAATCGGATTCGGAAATATTCATACAAAATGTTTATAATAAAATTGGCCATTACTCCGAAACCGAACGATGGATTTTGCCCATTAACGAACTTGTCCGAGATATTTACGCCCCAAACCCACCTTGCAAATTTCAATCCTCTAACTCCTTTCGTTCGAGAGTTATCGTGCCTACGGCCGGCCGGACATAATCGATTTCGACCTCGGATTCTTGATTAGTGAGTCGATCCAAATCGTTTGCGACCATTTTCAGCCAAAAATTCGAAAATTACAGACATTTGGGCAAATTGATAAGCACTCTGTTCCGAGGAACTAGAGCGCCAAACATTGAAAAAAATTCAGGCGTCTGCAGGATAGATCAGTGAACAATAATCCGTGCACCGAAAATGTTCATCGACGTGTCTGAGGATTATTTGGATACCTCTCAGTTTCAGCAATAATTAATTTATTCGTTACTTTTCGAAAGCCCTGTATATTATATTTCAAGGGATTCTTTGAAAATTATTATATTATTTACCTATAATATATTTTTCTCATATTATTATTAAAATATTATATATCATTTCCAGAATTTTCTTATGCCCAATACAATTTATTTCATCGCAATTTTCTACGATTACTTTTTCGCGAGTTATATACCAGTGGTGAAATTTGTGGTAATGAAGCGACTGAGAAATATTTCGATATTCCAGTGATATCCAATTCAACAGCAAAAGCGGATTTGAGAAACAGCTCTCAGCAGAAATGTAACAAGATTTCCACATCCCGTTGGTTGTCGATTTCTTCCTAAATTTCTCCTTCTTCGGGCATGAAAACGATACTAAATGATTTAAACACGTACACCTACACTCGAGTTTATAGTTTCAAATACTCCGGAAGAAGATTGATTCTATTTCGTGAGTTAAGGTGAGCACACACGTAAGTTTTTATAATACGAGCCCTCACTATTCATTTATTTATTCGTTTTTTCTACTTAACATTTTGGTGAAGCACCTTTTACAGCTAAATCTCTCCGTCCTCTGATTATCTTTTATTTGCTCTCTTCTCCAGATATTATAAGAGCGGCTATTACCAGGTGAACAGGGGTAAAATCTCTTGTGTTCTGGTTGGGCATGTTTCGATAGCCCCAGCAATGCATATAACAGGTATTTCATTTTGTTTGGAAATGAAACACATTTTTTATTTGGGAATTATTGAAGTTTTCATTTCATTATAGAGTACAATGGATTCCATTAGTTATGAAACAAAACATCATTTAAATGCCCACCACGATAAAGCTGACAGAAATGAAGTCTTTAAACCCAATTTTCCATTACTCTTTCACACAAATCAGGTCGTATGTCAGTAACTTCTCGTTCAATATTGCTCTGTAGATATTCTAAATTTCCTGGATGATTGCTGTAAACCAATGACTTAATGTAACCCCAAAGAAGGCAAGAACAACAGGGTCTCCCTGGTCAGGGTTCCTGGTCACGCGGGGAATCATAGGAAATAAGGAGGCCAACACACTTGCCAGGAAAGGAGCACAAACCCCCTTTATTGTCCCGGAACCTTTTTGTGGGCTTGGTAGACACACATACAAAAGTGAATTCCGGACGAAAGAAGAAACTGAGAGAGGTTTTTTCTGGAGATCTCTCCCCGGAATGTATCACTCCAAGAAATTCCTCCGGAACTTTGATACTGTCAGATCCAAGAAATACTTGGACCTCAGTAAGAACGCTGCACCTCCTCACTGGCTTTTTCACAGGGCACTGCGGCCTCAGGAAGCATATGATGAGATTAGGGCTAGCAGAAACTGACGAGTGCAGATTCTGTTGGGAGGAGGATAAAACTCCTGATAACCTGATCACGGAATACCTCGCCATCTCAAACCAACGCAAGGAATGCTTTGGGCAAGAAATCTGCAGGAGCGAAGACCTAGCCTCCTCGAAGCCATCCCAGATACTGGAGTTCATCAGCACTCTGGAACTAGAAGGCGAGCTGTAGAAGGTAATGACATCGACTCTGAAGGAGGGGCACAATTAGGGAATCCAATCCCGCACCAAAATCTCAATCCCGCAAACGCGCGGGATCAAAGTTATCAATTCCGCGGATCCGCAAAAATGCGGGATTGTTAACAATATATATATATATACTCTTTGTACTCAAACTATTGAACATTCAAGCACTGACGTGAAGTCAGGAGCTTTTGCGCGTATTTTCTATTGTCCATTCTCCTGTATTGTATAATAACTGTATAATACAGGTATTCTACAACTAGTTACCAAAGCTTCAATTCGATCGAGTCTATATTTTTTGAGTTATCGTGGAAATAATATTCCTGGTGGATATACTCCGAAACAGTTGGACTGTGAGTTTGCCTGTAAACGAACTTAACTCTCCCATTCAGATACGCAACATACCCTGAAAATTGCAAGTCTTTATCTCCTTTCGTTCGAAAGTTATCGAGGCAACGGTCATCCATCCATCTACTGAACTCACACAAGGCTGCCCGAATCTCCTACAATATGTATCCGATCGTGTTCAAACTTGGAACTTGGCAGTAGAGTTAGATTCTGAAGGCTCTCGCAAAATTCCAGCGATGTTGGACGAATAGTTACTGATATATATAATTGTTTTCAATAATTTTCAATGATTTCTTAAAAATTTTGTAGTGATACGATCCTCACGAAATTTTCCAAGAATTTTGCGTTGGCATTGTACAACAAATAACCATGTTTGAATTCAATCGGTTTTGTATTTTTCGAGCTATCGAGGAAATAACAACCCAATTTCAGATGGGTATAACTCCAAAATCGTTTGGCCGATCTCTTTCAATTCTCAGTTTATCGTGACATAAAAAATACTTCTTAATGATTTGTTTTAAATTTTCTAGTAATATGATTCTCACGAAATTTCACAAACGTGCTTAGGTTTATATTCTACATCTATTCACCAAGTTTCAATTCGATCGGATTTGTATTGGTTGAAAACAAAATTATAGTTTGGAAACCATTGGGCCGATTATGCCCATGAACGAACTTGTCCGTCTCATCGGGATGCACCACCTTCCCCTAAAATTCGCTAGCTCTTTCCGTTCTCAAATTATCGTGGCAAAGGCCGGCCGGGCGGAATTAAATTTGGCCTCGAATTCTTCATCGGGGAGTTGAACCCAATCGTTTGAGACTATTTTAGGCAAAAATTCGAAAATTACCGACATTTCGGCTAAATGATAACTCGTATGTTCCCCAGAACATACGCGCAAAAAGGTCTTATGCAATTAAAAACATACTTTAGTAGTAGTATATGAGGTTTTTTATGTACCAATGGCCAAAAACTGTCTATTATTGTCGGGCCTGCAAATTGCTTTCCGTAGAGGAGCCGAGGATAGCAAGTAGGCGATGCAATTGACAGTTTTTCGCCAAGGTGCATATTTAATTTTTTCGTCGACCTCTACATACTTTTATGAATTTCGGGCCTCCTAAATAATTTCACAATAGCAAATGACAGTTATTTTCATATACACTAATGTTTGTATTGAACAGTATCATGCTATACCTATTCATAGTGCCAACAGCAGCTGACAGTTATTCTTATAGGCACTTATGTTTGTATTGAATCGTATCATGCTGTATTCATAGTGACCACAGCGGACGAAAAAGAAACTTTTTGATTTTCTGGGACGTTTGCGCTTTCATTGTCGAATACGGAATTTTAATATTGAGTTCCGCAAATCCCGCAATCTTGATCCCGCATAATTTCAGCGGGATCCCGCATTTGCGGGATCCAACATTTGCGGGATTGGATTCCATAGGCACAATAGACCTTAAGGTCGCAGTGCAACGTTACCCCATATAACAATATACAATATATACAACCCCAAAGAAAGAAGTCCAATGGATTTAAATCCCAGGAACGAGGCGGATAATTTATGTGCCCATTTCTTGAAATAATCGAAATTGAATTTTTTTTTTCAATGAAGTCATTGTGTCATTAGCACTATGACAAGTGGCACCTTCCTGTTGAAACCACATGTTTTGCAAATCGCGTTCCCATTGAAAAACCCGTTACATGCTTATATTTGTCTCTACACAGGATTCTCCTTGTGCTATTTTGTGTTGACCTTGTATACCAGGCTAGATTGTTTCATAAGTGATAATTGTTTTCATGAACATGAAGTACCTAGCTCCATCGCAGTATTTCTGTATTACAACCCCAAGTCTTACTTCTCAGATTTTTTTACATCACCAGACTACTTATTGCTATTACTACATTATTATTCTGGAAAACCTTACTATCTTGAATTATTACGAGATATTAAAATAATGACTTCAGCTCTATGATGTCTCCTCCTGACTCCCATAACGCCATTACCTTTGGCGGTACATAAACTGAATCATCGTTTACTCATCGATATAATAATATGTTTTAGATATCTGTAGTAAATGTGAATGTCTGATAGTGTATGGTACCTTTTATTCTATGGTCCGTTGATACGTGCGTCCGAGCTGAGGAAAGAATCCGTAAAAGTAGAGGAAACCTGCCCGAGACTCGTGGACCTAACATCCTATTACCTACATCCTGGCTCATCCTCTTACCAGGGGCTGCAGATCTAGCCAGGTCACATCGATATACGAGAATACAGACAGGATTAATGTTGGGAATCACCCTACTAGGAATTCTATGATCACATAATATACTGCCTGTAAAAAATTCCCTGAAAGAGTACTCCTATTGCAATTTTGGAAGAGTGTAAAACTAACATAAATTCCATTTCTTGATGATGAATAATTATAATTATAATTGCTGTTTTCTACTACTTATGCACTGTTTAATCACAAAACATATATCACTTGTATTGCACTAATTCACGCCGTTTAATTATACACAAAAAATCCAAATAACGGCGACTAATTCTAAAGCCACAAAACAATACTGGTTTGGTTAATTCCGGAGTAAGATCTAACCGTCCATTATACCTAAAGTAACAAACGTTCGTCTGAGGTACGACTCAATGCGATGTTGTCATTTTATCATGTTACAGGGTTTCCATTATAGTTGGCAATGGTAGACCCAACAGAGAGAAATCGTACGTAACGTGAGGTTTGATCCATTCAAATCAAACCAGTGTGAGTTCTCCTCCTCCGCGACTCAAGGATAAACGTGGATGATCCTTTCTTGTTTCGTACACCATGGATATTGATTGATAAACTGGATTGCTGCTCACAATCGACCGGATCGCGAGGACGAGCTGTCTTTTTGGCCCACGCCGCCCACGACACGTCATTAGTTCATATCTGATCTAATGTCGATATATGCCGCATGTGCGAATGTTTTTACTCGGACTGGAATGATTTTGCGTATATACATAGTGATCGGATGAGTACATGGATACGCGGGTGATGGAAGACAAAATAAATCTTGAAGTTTTAGTCTGACAAGAGTAGGGTTTTGTATGCAGGAGATGCTGTCCTGCCATAACATCCTGTCCTGCCATAGAATCTTGTCAGGAGGGTCCACGCATGCGCCGATGAAAGAATCGATATATCCTGAACCGGCAGTGTTACAGGATCGTGGTTTGGAGTGTCAGGCAGCATACAGAGAGCACTTTTAGTAATAGTGGGTTGAGCATGCGCAGCAATAGACTGGCTATTATTGGTGTTGTATGGGCTACGATGCAAGGGAATTCCGTTTTATAAACAATAAACAAATAAAGTTTAGAATTCCATCATCAATTTCAAATTGATATATTTGGACATTCTTGTGCAGTTTACAAGAGGATATGAGGAAGAAACGATTTGAAATATCTATAGTGAATTATATTCGGTTTTGCACTTGAGAACGGAAAGAGCTAGCTTGAAATTTTCAGGGTAGGTGGCGCATCCCAATACGACGGACAAGTTCGTTAATGGGCATAATCGGCCCAATGGTTTCCGGGTAATAATTTTGTATTCAATAATATAAATCCGATAGAATTGAAACTTGGTGAATAGTTGTAGAATATAAACCTTAGCACGTTTGTAACATTTTGTGAGAATCGTACCCCTAGAAAATTATTGAAAAATTATAAAAAAATATTTTTGTAGTCACGATAACCTGAGAACGGAAAGAGATAGGGGCCTGAAGTTTTCAGGTTAGGTTGTGCATCTGAACGCGTCATTTGAGTTTGTTTATAAGCATCAGCCAAACGGGTTTAGAGTTATAGTCATCTGAAATTTGTTGTTTTTTTTCCTCATTGGCTCGAAAAATACAGAACCGATTGAATTCAAACATGGTTATTAGTTGTAGAATGCCAACGCGAAAATTCTTGCAAAATTTCGTGAGGATAGAATTTGTAGAAAATTTTTAAGAAATCATTGAGGTTTTAAAAAAATTCAATATATCAGTAACTATTCGTCTGCAATTGCTGAACTTTTGCAAGAGCCTTTAGAACCTACATCTACTGCCAAGTTTTAGGTTTTAGTAGGATCGGTCAAATATTGTTGGAGATTCGAGCAGCCTTGTGTGAGTTCAGTAGATTGGTGACCGTTGCCTCGATAACTTTTGAACGAAAGGAGATAGGGACTTGAAATTTTCAGGGTAGGTTAAGCATCCGAATGGGAGAGTTGAGTTCGTTTTTGGGCATAATTCGAATTTACTTCACGTCAGTGCTTGAACCAATTTTGTTTTTCGTATTACGCGTTAAAAAAGTTTTTCGCGAATGTTATTGTTTCATTCTTGATACAAGACTGCCACGTCAATAACAAATCAAGTCGAAGGAATTATCCTTTTTGGGTGTAATATTTTTAATCTCACTCAGTATTAGAGAATGCAATCTCGCGAGATTGGGGTTCAGGCGAGATCTCGCGAGATTGTGAATATGAATACCGCGAGATCTTGCCAATTTCGAGATCTCGCGAGATTGGCGGTTTTGTATGTTTGTTCTTGCAATAATCACAAATTGTGATCACAATACTTAAATACATTAGAAGAAAAAAAAAGTTTAGAGATGTTATGAAATAAACATTTATATTAACGTATTATTTTTATAAACTTTTACGTAATGACGTACCTAGCTAATAATAATCATTTTTCAATAAACTTTCAAGTAGTAAACTTTGGTGTATCATTATCAATTATCATGTATCTAATCAAATAAGAAATAAAATAAACAATCAGTCTTCTCTCCTAACATAAAACAAAAGTCTTTTAATAATAAAATAACAACAACAAGTCAAAAACTAAAATGAAAAATAAATCTCAGTAACTATGTTTTTTTTTTTTCTATCCTTTCATGTGCTAGGCAACTGTAGGCCATCTACACAGTTCTAACCTCATATATCGCAAACTCTGTCATATCTATTTTTGGACATTCACACAACCCAACACCACATCCATGCCCTGAGCGGGATTCGAACCCGCGACCCCGGCACCACAGTAGGTCTTTATACCCACTGCACCACCTGAGCCGGCTCAGTAACTAAGTTGAGTATTAAATATTCTGTGGTAGAGTTGACCAAAATTGAAATATTATTAAAAATTAAAGAAAACTATACCTACTCAGAGATCTATTAGAAATTAAATATTAATCAACAGATGTACTAATAAAATAAAAAGCTTGTTCAGTAATCAGTTTGCGTCACACGCAATTATTAAGTTATTATTATTAATAGATATTAGGGTTGGGAGGTTATTATTATTAGGAATTATTTTTAAAGTAGCTCCTTAGGAAGCACAAACATAAATTAGCAGATGTGCTAAACGGCTTCTTATTTTGCTGGCCAGATAACCTGCCGCTGAGAAGGCCCTTTCTGATTCGACACTTGTTGGAACCACAGATCTCAAGCAGTCATTCGCGTATTGTAAAAGTCGCGCTTCAAATAAGACGTTTTTATGTTCGAGCGCAATCTCTACTCAGTATGTATTTCTTTCAAATTCAACTTTAGAAATATCAAATGGAAATGAAAATCTGAAATCCATACTGAACTTGTAATTTTCTCTACGTCCGTCGCGTCACCGTCGACAGTCTAAAAGGCAGGGGAATCTCGTTCCGCACCAGCGATACCCAACATATTGCTCACTTTTTTTCCTTCCACTTATTATTCAAGCAGTATCCGAAGTGATCCACGGCACCAGCGAGAGACAAGGTACAGAGGATACTCTCGTGAATTCGTTTATGGCAGGTAAATTATCGTGGGGAGTATCTGTCTGGGCACGCTTGGCTGCCCATCTTCTGAGATAAGTTATCTCCGGAGCGGATGTGTAACTGCTCCACACAAATATGAGTCGATGTACCAGGGACGGTGGACGACGAAGGTCAAGACCGGCTTCGACGAGTCGGATAACAAAAGCGCCACTCCGTCAGGCCGATTTTGCTAGATAGGTATTGCGTTTCCGTAGTGGCAGCGTTTTACAGTCTTGAATGAAATTGTAGGGCAAACATTTTCTACGACATAATAAGAAAAATCCATACTAATATAAAAAATTGGTTCAAGCACTGACGTGAAGTCAGGAGTTTTTGCGCGTATGTTCTATTGTCCATTCTCCTGTATTGTACACTCTTAATCGAATTTACCATGGTGAATTCTATTGTCTGTTCTCCTGTATTGGACACTCTTAATCGAATTTACCATGGTGAATTCGATTAAGGCTGTCCAATACAGGAGAATAGACAATATAATTCACCATGGTAAATACGATTAAAAGTATCCAATACAATAATAATAATAATAATAATAATAATGTTTATTTCCAAAGACAAAGGTACAATAAACCATGTGCTACAGGTACAATGATAACAAGCAGAATACTACAACAACATTACAACAATAATAACATTAATAACAACATAGATTCTGCATACAGTAACATCTATATGTAAACATATATACATTATAGCAACAACATTACCACAAATTCGACAAAAAATTCACTTTTGAAATAAACAAATGAACCACTAAGGCTAAAAAGCCAGCGCGTGGTTGTAAAGTGTTTTTTACATAATAAAATTTAATAATTATTTCAATAATGTCTACTGCTTAAATGAGACAATAGGATGATAATGATATTAATACCCTGTGAACAACTCATCAAAATTCTGGGATAATGTCATTAGTGTGCTGTTTTCTTGATTTTCAATGATTGGTGGTACTATATGGAATTTTATTCGCGTCTATGAGATTATGTATCATTTCTCTATCTGTTTCCTGAAGGTACTGTTTTGTATGTTTTTTGAATGATACTACTGATGTTGAGTCTTTGATTTTCCTAGGGATATTGTTAAATATTCGTGCGCTAAGATAAGTATTTCCTCTCTGCCCAATAGTTTTGGATGAGAGACAAGAGAATGTACAATAGAACATACGCGCAAAAGCTCCTGACTTCACGTCAGTGCTTGGACCAATTTTTTTTTTGTGAAGTCAGGATAGAAAGCAATGATGAAAAAATTAACACATTATTGTCTACCTTCAATTCTTCTTTAGGAGAAGAATACATAATTATTCTTGAAAAATATTACTGGAATTAATGTCATATTTAAATAATCAAAGAAAAGAAAATTATAAGTTTAGTTACTAACATATTACTTATTCTTAACCAATAAATGTCCATTGATAGATCTAAAGGTGATGAGGTGAAACATAAATATATATTCTCATTAGTGATAGAAAAACTGGCCTAAAATTCCTCTCTACCCATCACGAGATTTAATATCCACAAATGAGCCTCTCACCTTACCAGATCAGAAAGTGTGGTTAATTTAAAGTTAAGTTTTGAAGCTTTCAGCAAAATTTCAGCGATATCATATTAAAAATAATATCTACATAACCTTTCAAAAGTCCCCTCTCACAAATATACTCCTCTGAAGGCACATGGATCTCTTGAAGAGGAATCGCCTTCTCCATTTCTCAAAGATATTCACTCTTGTTCATAGAAATCTCTTCAATATTTAGTTGCCTCCTCCTAAAGAGGATCTCTTTCAAAACCAGGTCTGACCGCTAATGTAGGGCTATCATCTCCCATAGATTTGTGATGAAATAACACGATTTTCCCAAGAACATACACACAAGAGTATGTCATCATGATATTCATGTATTTTGAAGGTTCTCGCAAAAATATGACCATAGACAACATATCATACGACGATTCGCATCCAGCTACCGAACTCACAAAAGGCTGCTCGGTTCTCCAACAATATGGATCCGATCGTGTTCAAACTTGGAACTCTGCAGTAGAGTTAGGTTTTGAAGGCTCTTCCAAAATTTCAGCCATGTCGGACGAATAGTTTATGATATATAGAATTTTTTTCAATTATTTTCAATAATTTTTTTGAAATTTTCTAGTTATAACATCCTCACGAACTTCTGCAAAAATTTTCGCGTTGGCATTCTACAACTAATAACCATGTTTGAATTCAATCGGTTTTGTATTTTTCGAGTTAATGAGGAACAAAAAACAACCAAATTTCAGATGGCTATAACTCTAAAACCGTTTGGCCGATTATGCTTATAAACGAACTCAAATGTCGCATTCAGATGCACAACCTGACCTGAAAATTTCAAGCCGCTATCTCCTTCCGTTCTCAGGTTATCGTGTCATAAATAATATTTTTAAATAATTTTTTTTAATTTTCTAGTGACACGATTCTCACAAAATTTCGTGAGGATAGTATCTGTAGAAAATTTTTAAGAAATCATTGAGTATTTAAAAAAAAATTCAATATATCAGTAACTATTCGTCTGAAATTGCTGAAATTTTGCAAGAGCCTTTAGAACCTACATCTACTGCCAAGTTTTAAGTTTTAATACGATCGGTTAAATATTGTTGGAGATTCGAGCAGCCTTGTGTGAGTTCAGTAGATGGGTGACCGTTGCCTCGATAACTTTCGAACGAAAGGAGGTAGGGACTTGCAATTTTCAGGGTCGGTTAAGTATCCGAATGGGAGAGTTAAGTTCGTTTTTGGGCCTAATTCGAATTTACTCCACGTCAGTGCTTGAACCAGTTTCTTTTTTCATATTACGCGTTAAAAAAGTTTTTCGCGAATGTTATTGTTTCATTCTTAATATAAGACTGCCACATCAATGAAAAATCAAGTTGAAGGATTTATCCTTTTTGGGTGTAATTTTTTTAATCTCACTCATCATGACATTCATGTTTTTTGAAGGTTCTCGCAAAAATACGACCATAGACAACATATCATACGACGATTCGCATTCAGCTACCGAACTCACAAAAGGCTGCTCGGTTCTCCAACAATATGGATCCGATCGTAACACGATTCTCACAAAATTTCACAAACGTGCTTTGGTTTATATTCTACAGCTATTCACCAAGTTTAAATTCGATCGGATTCATTTTGGTTGACAACAAAATTATTACTCGGAAACCATTGGGCCGATTATACTCGTTAACGAACTTGTCCGTCGTATTGGGATGCGCCACCTACCCTGGAAATTTCAAGTCGCTGGCTCTTTCCGTTCTCAAGTTATCGTGGCAACGGCCGGACGGCACCACAGAATTAAATTTCATATTTGGGCAAAATGATAACGCGATGTTCCCCAGAACATACGCCCAAAAATTGGTTCAAGCGTTGACGTGAGGTTAAGAGCTTTTGCGCGCATGATCTATTATCCATTCCTCTCCATTGGACACTCTTAATCGAATATACCATCGATACAGACCGTTTTCTCAGCTTTTATAAGAAACTAGCTGACCCGGCGAACTCTGTTCCGCCTTAGAGGCAATAAATAAGCAGATTTTAGATTTTATTATACATGTTTGTAATAAAATATGGATAATGTATATTGAGTCACCGTTACAATACAATTCCTTTATCTACCAATAATGGAACGTTAATTGGACGTAGTTAAGCAGAAAGGATCCAACCCACAAAACATAGTTTTGAGGAATTTCAACTTGAAGTATATGAGTATATACACTATTTTTCGATCTAATTTTATTGGTACGATATATCCAACCCTCTAGAGACTGTTCAACCATTTATTATTAGCCAAAGTATATTTTTCTTTGGAGTCATTCAAATTACTTTAATGTTCTAAACAAATAAAAATCCAAGTTAGCTCATATGTGACAGCATTATAGCAAATATATTCATACTGAGCAGGGATTTCATTGGGACGTTCTCAAGAAGGAAGGCCTTAAGAAAATTATAATAGTTTAAAAGTCGGTAATGGCAAATCCAAGTATTTATGCATCTTTAACGAAACACGCCATTACCTATGCCGCCTCTGGCAGGTCCGAGATGGACTTGGGGGCACACCTGAATCGTCTCGGCCGTTAGAGCCATTTCCTCACATATGACTTCCGATTCGCGTCACTTACAGTTGCGCTATTACCTTTCGAAGAAGGTACCTATATCAGTTTTAGGTCTTCTCCTTTCTTTTGACGCTGTCTTTCCTTCTTCGAAGCGATTAGACGAAGAGGTAATGCAGAATTAATCCGAATTTGAGTTGTTTTTGGCGTCCTGAATCAATTCGCCCAAATGTCTATATTTTTCGAATTTTTGGCCGCAAATGATGAAGAATCCAAGGTCAAACTTAATTATGTCCGGCACGATCACTCTGGATCGAATGAAGTTAGAGAGTTTTAATTTGCAGGGTATGTTTGAAATACGTATGGTCCGGTTGAATTCGGTAATGGGCAGATTCCGCCAAGTGATTTCGAAGTTTTTTTTTCCCCAATATCTCGAAAAATACTGATTTGATCGAATTTAAACTCGGTAGTTGAGAAATATCGATTTCGTAAGAATCGTATGAGCAGATTTGTGAAATAATTATTAATGAAAAATCTATATCTCGGAAAATATCCGTCAGATATCGCTACAGCCTTCAAAAGCTAATTCTACAACCAAGTTATGGATTTAACTCAATCGGATTAGTATTTATGGAGTTATTGGGATAGTATCGAAAGAATAAAACTAATACAGTGGACCAGTTTCATTTCAGTCGAACAGCAAAATGTTTCAGAAATGCGTTAGAAATATGTATTATGTAATTTTTCGATGGTGTTGCGAAAAAGTAACAATTTTTTTCATTCGAGAATTCAAGAAATTATTGCATTTCGTCTCAATTACAACACGCACGACTCGTAGTATGGCCCAAAAATTGTATAAGATCTTAAATGAACAATATTATTCACGGGCATCTTCAGCCGTATCTACAATATACAGGGTGAGTCTTTGACCACTGGATTAATTTTAACCAAAGATTCCTCTCATCAAATGAAACACTTTTTGCGCGTGTGTACATGTTCTGGGGAACATCGCGTTATCATTTTGCCCAAATGTCTGTAACTTTCGAATTTTTTGACGAAAATGGTCTCAAACGATTAAGTTCGACTCCCCAATGAAGAATTCGATGTCAAATTTGATTCTGTCCGGCCGACCGTCCGGCCGTTGCCACGATAACTTGAGAACGAAAAGAGCTAGCGACTTGAAATTTTCAGGGTGGGTGGCGCATCTTAATACGACGGACAAGTTCGTTAATGGGCATAATCGGCCCAGTGGTTTCCGAGTAATAATTTTGGTTTCAACCAATATAAATCCGATCGAATTGAAACTTGGTGAGTAGTTGTAGAATATAAACCTAAGCACGTTTGTGGAATTTTGTGCGAATCGTATGGCTAGAAAATTATTAAATAATTATTGAAAAATATTTTTGTTGTCACGATAACTTGAGAACGGAAAGAGGAAGCGGCTTCAAGTTTTCAAGTTAGGATGTGCACTAGAACGCGACATTTCAGTTTGATTATGAGCATAATCGGTCGAACGGTTTTAGAGTTATAGCCATCTGAAATTTTCTGAAATTTGGTGGTTTTTTGTACCTCATTAACTCGAAAAATACTGAACCGATTGAATTCAAACATGGTTATTAGTTGTAGAATGCCAACGCGGAAATGTTTGCAAAATTTGGTGGGGATAGCATTCGAGAAAATTTTTAATAAAACATTGAAAATAAAAAAAAAAAATTCTATATATCAGTAACTAATAGTTTGAAATTGCTGAAATTTTGCGAGAGCCTTCATAACCTAACTCTACTGCCAAGTTTCAAGTTTTAATACGATCGGTTAAATATTCTTGGAGATTCGAGCATTCTTGTGTGAGTTCAGTAGATGGGTGACCGTTGCCTCGATAACTTTCGAACGAAAGGAGATAGGGACTTGCAATTTTCAGGGTAGGTTGCGTATCCGAAAGGGAGAGTTGAGTTCGATTCTGGGCATAATCGGCCTAATGGTTTCCGAGTTATACCCACCTGGAATATTATTTCCTTGATAACTCAAAAAAAAAAATGGGTTCAAGCCCTGTGGACAGGAGCTTTCTGGCGCTCTAGTTCAAACAGACAAATTATATCTCCGAAAGTATTGGTTTCTCAGAGTTGGGAATTATATCAATGTATTCTCATGATAGCACTGCATCATAAAGGAAATTCAATTCAAATAATAGTTTATTTATCAAGATTAAATGAGCAATTTGAGAATGAGAACTGCACCATGGAAGAAACCAAATTAAAATAGCTTAAATGAATTTGACTCTCTCTTATAAAACAGGATGAAATGTACGAGTATGAACACAGATCATATAATAAAGCTTAGAAAACATAGAAGTACGATTCATTATTGAAATTTAGAACTTCATCTTAGCAGAAATTGAATTCAAACATCATAGGAGAATTTAAATTCAACAAGAGTGCCAAAAATTATCAATCCAAAACCAATAGACGAATTCTACCCAACAACGAACTCATCCGAGATATTCATTCCTCAATTCCAGTTTTGTTTTTAGTGGAGATATTCTGAACTCAATATTATTAACTTACCATTACCATTCCCATCATCATATGGATTGACCATCGGCATGAAAATATCAACCAACAAAAAGTATGATAATATTATAATTCTCATATTGATACCATTACTGGAATGAATGACAATGAGACAACGTCAAAGTTGACGTTATAACAATTCATAGAATAGCCACAGAATAATTCTATCATTGAAATTTTGAAAAATAATATCTCCGAAAGTATTAGTTTCTTAGAGTTAAAAATGATATGAATGGATTCTTATGGTAAAACTCCTTATTGAAAAAAAATTTAATTTGGAATTTGTTCTGAAAAAAAAAAATTTTTTTTTTGTAACTCCGAAACCATCTGTCCGATTTTGCCCAATAACGAACTTAGCCGAGATATTTATCCCCCAAACCTATTCTGAAAATTTCAACTGTCTAGCTCATTCCGTTCGAGAGTTATCGTGCCTACGGCCGGACGGCCGGACCAGCCGGACCGGCCGGACAGAATGAATTTCGACCACGGATTCTTGATCAGTGAGTCGAACCCAATCGTTTAAGACCATTTTCATCGAAAAATTCGAAAATTACAGACATTTGGGCAAATTGATAAGCACTCAGTTCCGAGGAACTAGAGCGCCAAAAATGGGTTCAAGCCCTGTGGACAGGAGCTTTCTGGCACTCTAGTTCAAACAGACAAATTAATAATAATAATAATAATAATAATTTATTTGCATTTCAAAAGTTATTACAAATAATAAATTAGAAATGATGTCAAATCAGATAGATAACATTAACTACTTAAAGTTCCTACAACCTAGAAAAAATTCATCAAGTGAATAAGGTTCGATGTTAACTAAGAACTGGTGCACTTTCTTCTTATAGACATTGAGTTATTTGATCGCTCTCAGACTTCCGGGAAGTGAGTTATATAACTTCATACACATATATCTACTATTTTTCTGAGCTAGACTGAGGGAATGCTTAGGATACAAGTAATGTGCCCTACGTCTAGTGTTGTTAACATTTAAAAACTCTGCAAAAAATTCAGGATATTTTCTGATAAATAACATACATCTATGTATATATAGACCGACTACAGTCAACAAGTTATCTCTCCTGAATACTCCCCTACAAGTTTCGCGGAATTTCATTTTGTTGATGACCCTGATGGCCAACTTCTGTACTCTGAGGACCTTAAACAACTGGTTACTATTGCCCCAAGTCACAATACCATAAGTAATCGCAGATTGAAAGTTGGAAAAATACAAAATCATCAACAAACTCTTGTCAACAAATTGTCTAAGTACACTGAAGGTATAAATATTTTTACTCAGTTTTTGGCAGAGGCTATAGATGTGGTCATGCCATTTCAGATTGGAGTCCAGCTGAATACCTAGAAACTTGACAGTGCTCAGGCATGGAACTATAACACCCTGTAATTCAACAGTATCAGGAGGTAGAATGCCAGAACGATCACTATGAAACACAGCGCACTCTGTCTTATCCACATTTAATCGGAGCATATTTTTAGAACACCAACTCTTGACACCGACCAGAGTCGTCTCAGCTTTTCTAAATGTTTCCTCAATATTTTTGTCCAGTGCAATAATATTGGTATCGTCAGCGTAGATAGTCATATCAGCCACTACATCACGAAGTTGTGGATTTCCCTCAAGATCAGATGGTAGGTCATTGATGTAAATGAGGAAGAGCAGTGGTCCCAGTATGCTTCCCTGTATGACTCCCAGCTTGATCAGTTCCTCGCCTGACGAAAATACTTCTCCTTTGGTTGAGATCACCACTTTTTGCCTACGCCCTTCTAGATAGCTCCTGATGAGATTCAATTGCTTGTCTCGAATCCCGTAGTGTTCAAGCTTCTGTATCAGTTGTTTGTGGTTGACAGAATCAAAGACCTTCGAAAGGTCCAAGAAAAGCCCCACAGGTACATATCCATTATCCACGGCCTCGACGAGTTTACTTGTTAGCTGGAAGATTGCAGTCTCTGTATTCCTATTCTTCCTGAAACCATGCTGGTGATTGGTGAATATTCCAAATTTTCTGAAAAAGGACAGCAATCTGTTAGATAATATTTTCTCAAATAGTTTCGCAAAAGTTGTTAGCATGCTGATGGGGCGATAGTTCTCCATTGCAGTAAAGGGTCCTTTCTTATAGCAGGGTCTGATGATTGCCAGCTTGAGGTCATCTGGGAAAGTGCCTTCGATGAAAGCCTGATTCATTATGTAGGTGAGAGGCTCAGCGATTAGATGGATGGATTTCTTGACGATGCGAGCAGGTATACTATCATGACCACATGACGATGGATTTTTCATCTGTTTAACAGTACTGATAATTTCCTGGCTAGTCACATCAAACATGTAAAAGCTATTGTCTATCCTCTTCGTTTTCAGTGAAAGTTCTTCTCTTGTTGGATTCGGAGCAGTGACTGCAAAATGGTGATTGAAGTTGTCAGCAATGGTCTGATAGTCTGTAGATGGTAAAACTAGTTCTCTGTTGGGACTTTTGCCTGTAAGTGTATTGAGCAAGTGCCAGGTAGTTTTTGACTTGTTACGAGAGGTTCGGATCTTATCCCCGTAGTAGGCCATCTTTGAGTCCTTGAGCATTCTATCATATTCTTGTTTAACCCTTTTGTATTCTCCAAGTAAAGCTCCATTTCTTCTGGATATTAGGAAGAGAATATCCAAACGTTTCTTCAGATCTTGTATCTCAGGTTGAGATTTCAGAAACTCCAGATGTGACTGCAAATGAGGTCTTTTTTTTACTTTTTTGAGAGGAAAATTATTTTGGAATATTTTGTTGTAATTACATGTGAAGATCTCCCACATGCTATTCACATCAGCCCTCTCACAGTTTTTCAAATTGTCCCAGTTCGTTAGCTCCAGTTCTTCAAGAAAGTTTGTGACATTTTTATCACTATATTGCCGTATATTACTTGTTATTTGTATGTTTTTTGATTTATGTGGCAACTTGAACTCAAATATTTGTGCTAGGTGATCCGATAGGTGAGGTTGCAGGGTGTACGCATAGCCATCTTCGATGCTGGTAAATATATTGTCAAGACATGTTTGGCTGGTCGGTGTAATTCTTGTGGGTTCATTTATCAATACTCTGACTCCATATGATTCCAAGATTTCAAGCAGAGTTTCTGTATTTTTATTTTTGGTATCAAGAAGGTTAATGTTGAAATCACCTGCGATAATGAATTTAATGGATTTTTCTGTTGTAATCACATCCAAGATCTCCATTAATCTTTCGAAGAATACCTCTTTGTTTGGACCATAACTGCTAGGGTGATACAGGCATATTAGAAGCAGTTTGTTTGATGCAGGAGCATAGTATTCCAATGCACTACACTCGATTGTCTGTGGAATACTCATTCGTTCAATATCCTCTCTTTTTTTACAATTCACTGCCAGATAGTTTTTCACATAAATGGCAGAGCCTCCATGTTTATTTCTTGGTCTGCAGTAGCTTGATATGAGCTTATGTTCCAGAATGTTATAGGCGGAGAGTTGTTCCCGATCTTGCCAGTGCTCAGTTATTGCAAGAAAATCCACATTATATTCTGAAGCCATTAGTTCCAATCCACAAAAAGATGTTGATATGGCCTCAATATTTAGGTGTACTACCGATAAGTCTACGGATTCCGTGGAGCACTGTGGTCTTCCAACTTCCGAAAAAACTCTTTGTTAAATGTAAACTCCCTTATTACAACACCAATGGGCCAAAAGGATTCATTGAATACCGTTTTATATGCTTCTTCAGTTAAACCAATGCTGAAAGATGAGTTTTGTCCGATAGTGTTCAACTTTTTGATAACGAATTTTTCGTGTCCTTCTACCTCTTTTAAAAATGATGACATGTCTTGTTCTGTTACGTCCTTGCCTGAAATCTTTCCTACATACATCCATCGCCTACGAATTGCACCTTGAATCGATGTATTTTGGTCGGTAGCCTTATTACCATAGCAAATATTCCTGTTTGTTTTCTTTGCACTTATTTTCTTTCTTGTAACTGTGGACCAGCCTCCGGTATCAATATTAGCGTCTTCGTTCAATTCTGACTTCTCGTTACTATTTGTTGTTGTAGTTAACCTCGCATTTTTTTCCCGAGAAGCATCGGTGGTTTGTCTGTTTTGACTGTTGGAAGACATTGACAGCGTTGACGTCTGCGCAGGTCGTGATTGGCTATTCTCTGTGTGTCTGCCGGTCACAGAGCTATATGTCATTAAACCTGAATTTCGTTGCTTATCTTTATCTATTATATTCGTGTTTACATCCTTTTTTTTGTCGTTGCTATTATTTTTTATATGATTCTCCAAATTCTTGATTTTATCGTGTAGTAACTGATTATTTTCCACGAGAATCGAATTTTTACTATTGGATTCATCAAGGATAGCTCTGATGTACGAGAGTTCGATTTGAAGGCATCTATTTTCCACTTTTAATTGCGATTCTTCCTCGTTTCCTCCATGAAAACCCACTTCGTGTCGGCAGGTGGCTGTTTTTCTACTGGCTGCTTTTAGTAAACAAGATGGGTGAAAAATCTCCTTGCACTTGGTACACTGGTTGACTTCACCAACTTTCTTATTACAATAATCGCAGATTTTTTCGATTATGTTACTGATTACGTCCGAATTATCGGAGCGAACCGACAACACGTCCTCACTCAACGACATACCAACGACTACTTATATCTCTGAAAGTATTGGTTTCTCAGAGTTGGGAATTATATCAATGTATTCTTATGATAGAACTGCAACATAAAGGAAATTCAATTCAAATTATAGTTTATTTATCAAGATTAAATGAGCAATCTGAGAATGAGAACTGCACCATGGCAGAAACCAAATTAAAATAGCTGAAATGAATTTGACTCTCTCTTATAGAACAGGATGAAAAGTACGAGTACGAACACAGATCATATAATAAAGCTTAGATAGAATAATTATAGCATTCTGTGAAAACATAGAAGTATGATTCATTATTGAAATAAAGAACTTCATCTTAGCAGAAATTGAATTCAAACATCATAGAAGAATTCAAATTCAACAAGAGTGCCAAAAATTATCAATCCAAAACCAATAGACGAATTCTACCCAACAACGAACTCATCCGAGATATTCATTCCTCAATTCTATGATGAACGATAATATATATCTTTCCTCAAATCAACTCCAATACACCAATATTCCAGTTTTGTTTTTAGAGGAGATATTCTGAACTCAATATTATTAACTTACCATTCCCATCATCATATGGATTGACCATCGGCATGAAAATATCAACCAACAAAAAGTATGATATTATATTATAATTCTCATATTTATACGATTGCTGGAATGAATGACAATGTTATTAACTTACCATTACCATTCCCATCATCATATGGATTGACCATCGGCATGAAAATATCAACCAACAAAAAGTATGATATTATATGAGGAGTAACTTTTCAAAACGCATTATGTCCAATTTGGGCGAAATTGAGTTTGAAGCGGATTCAGAAATGTTTTCTGTTGCTCTATAGCCCTATGTAAACAAAATCTTCCAAATGGCATTATGTCCCTCTGTAATTCAAATCCAAAGTATGTAAGCCGCATCGCAATGAATTATGTTTACGTTTGCATTTTTAAAAGAAATAAAATATAACCAAAAACATGTTTTATCGATTTGCTCATGTTAATTAGGTTACAGGCCAACACTTACTGTGCAGACTGTTTTCTCTAAATGTATAAAAAATCGCAACAAACAGCATTATTTTCAATTTCAACCACATCAAAACGCATTATATACAATGAGATGAATCAAAACGCATTAAGTCCAAACGTTTTTTACATTTTCTGTGTATATCTGATCAATATTGATTTAAATGAGATTAGTTATTACCTTTAGATGTAAATTTCTATCAAACAAACTCGACAAACTCAAATTATAAGCCAGGGAGGAAGAAAAAATCGTTTTTCGTTGATTCCCAATAAAATGGTTTTTGGACTTAATGCGTTTTGATAAGTTGCTCCTCATATTATGATTCTCATATTGATACCATTACTGGAATGAATGACAATGAGACAACGTCAAAGTTGACATTATAACAATTCATAGAATAGCCACAGAATAATTCTATCATTGAAATTTTGAAAAATCATATCTCCGAAAGTATTAGCTTGTTAGAGTTTGAAATGATATGAATGGATTCTCATGGTAACACTGCTTATTGAAAAAAATTTAATTTGGAATTTGTTCTGTAAAAAAAAAATTTTTTTTTTGTTACTCCGAAACCATCTATCATATTTTGCCCAATAACGAACTTAGCCGAGATATTTATCCCCCAAACCTACTCTGAAAATTTCAACTGTCTAGCTCATTCCGTTCGAGAGTTATCGTGCCTACGGCCGGACGGCCGGCCGGCCGGACAGAATGAATTTCGACCACGAATTCTTGATCAGTGAGTCGAACCGAATCGTTTAAGACCATTTTCATCGAAAAATTCGAAAATTACAGACATTTTGGCAAATTGATAAGCACTCAGTTCCGAGGAACTAGAGCGCCAAATATTGGTTCAAGCACTGACGTGAAGTCAGAAGCTTTTGCGCGTATGTTCTATTGTCCATTCTTCTGTATTGGACACCCTTAATCGAATTTACCATGGTAAATTATGTTGTCCATTCTCCTGTATTGGACACTCTTAATTCGAGCTCCTTCCGTTCTCAAGTTATCGTGGCAACGGCCGGACGGCCGGCAGGACAGAATCAAATTTGACGTCGAATTGTTCATCGGGGAGTCGAACCAAATCGTTTGAGACCATTTTCGTCAAAAAATTCGAAAGTTATTATTATTATTATTATTAATACATAATTAAGAGTAGAGGTATACACCTATATACTCAAACAAAAATAAAATAACATTCGATTGAAGTGAGTTAATGAAAGAAAAACAAGATTTGTGAGAGAAAAGAAAAAAAAAACAAAATTAATCAATTTGACTCAATATAAAAACGAAAGAAACTGTAAGTATCATTTCCGAAGCCTGTCGTAAGCATTCTTGAAAGCGTTCGTACTGCCGGCGTCAACCACCCCACCAGGTAGACCATTCCAGTGATGAAAGATTCTGTTAGTCAAAAAATTACAGACATTTACAGACATTTGGGCAAAATGATAACGCGATGTTCCCCAGAACATACGCGCAAAAAAATATAACGTTACTCAGTAAAAATGAATGACGTCAAAAGTAAAATTTTTAGCCATAAAGTGGTTAATGAAAATCTAAAGTTGACCTCTCCGAGCATTTTGCTGGAAATCATTCAATAACGCATCAGTTATGAATTTTGTCCTTACTTTATCCACACACTAGGTATATGTTAACAACTGTTCCTACGTGGACCATTAACTTTTCAACATATTTATTGATATAATGATTAGCACTTCGCATGGATTAGAATTTTGAAGAGTATCCTCTCCATATCCGACCACCGAAACGACAACATGCATCCTTGTGTATTCTCGCGAGCAGCGGCGGACGCGCCCTATATCAATTAGATATTCATTCCATCAGTGGTAAGCCATCTGCGATGGCCTCTCCGTCGCCAGGAATGACAATTACCCAAGTACTCTTCATGACATGAAAAACTCATCAGGCCCTTAGGTGGACTTCCGGCTACATCCTGCAATCTCGAGCAACGAACTTCCTGGACTATCACAATGGCCTGTTGCTGATTTACGGACACCCGGACTGAATTATTGTAGGACGTCTAATTGAATTTTTGTTTCAGTGTGAAAAGTGCTGTAGGTCTTGAGAGCGAGATCAACAACGTTGTGAATATTGAACAGAGGATGCCATTCCAATTAAGTTTCCTATTCTGTGGATCCAAATGCAGGTTTTTTAGTAGATGGCTTGCGTCATTAAATACTCCTTTATACAGTGCGCTTCAAAATTATGGAACAAATTCAATTTCCCAGAAGAAAAATATTTGGCAACAAAATCCTGAAACAGGTCAATTTTGTTTCATCTTTACCAAATTTTTATGCATTTTTGAAGGATTTTTGTTGCACCCTGTGCCATCCCCATCAACCCTCTAAATTTTTCGAATAGGGAAAGTGGGTCCTGTGGTACTTTTTTGACAAGTTCTTTGTGTCTTCTTTACAGGCGTGCAGAAATTTTCAAGAAAAAAAATTATTTTTTTGAGAAATATGTAGTTAGTTCAAAAGGTTTTCAGTATGTGCACTTTGTCATGGCTCATTAACTTTGAGACGATGGTACCTGATGATATTTGTCACCGAATGAAAGTCGACCATTACAGCTTTGTTCATGCAAAACTTTCAACCCCCTCACGCCCCCCCCCATTTTTTCTCCATTAAAGGGTTCGTAGGGTTTGAAAGTTGTGCATGAACAAAACTGTAATGGTCAACTTTCATCCGGTGATAAATTTCATCAGGTACCATCGTCTCAAAGTAAATGAGCCATGACTAAGTGCACATATTGGAACCCTCTTTCAACTAACTATTTTTCAAAAAAGAAATTTTTTTTTTTGAAAATTTCTACACGCCTGTAAAGAAGATATAAAGACCTTCCCAAAAAAGTACCACATGGCCCACTGTCCCTAGTCAAAAAATTTATAGGATTGATGGGGATGGCACAGGGTGCAACAAAAATCCTTCAGAAATGCATAAAAATTTGGTAAAAGTGAAACAACAATTGACCTGTTTCACGATTTTGTTGCCAAATATTTTTCTGAGAAAATGAATTTGTTCCATAATTTTGACGCGCACTGTATATATGTTACGGATAAAGATAGGTGTGAGCATGAACTTAAGATTAGCCGGCTAATTTTCTATGCTTCTATCATAAGCCGGCTAAACTTAAGTGTAAACGCAGCTTCTTGGCTAAAAATGTAGAAGCAAATGGTGAAGGGAACAATTGTCGACAGTTGTCTGACAGTGGTAAGGCCTTGGGGTGGCGAGTTTTCGGCAAATGAAAATATGCATGAAAAAAAAAATGGTTCAAGCACTGACGTGCTTGGACACTCTTAATCGAATTTACCCTGGTGAATTCTATTGTCCGTTCTCCTGTATTGGACACTCTCTCAATCGAATTTGCCATGGTAAATTCGATTATGAGTGTCCAATTCAGGAGAACGGACAATAGAATTCACCATGGTACGGTTCTCATAAAATTTTACACACGCCTTTATGTCAATATTCTATATTATTTTTTGAGTTATCGAGGAAATAATATTCTTGGTGGGTATAACTCCGAAACTGATTTACCGATTATGCCCAAAATCGAACTTGACCCTACCATTCGGATGCGCAACCGACCCTGAAAATTGTAAATCCTTTTCTCCTTTCGTTATCGAGGCAACGATCACCCATCCAGCTACTGAACTCACACAAGGCTGCTCTGATCTCCAATAATATAGATCCGATAGTCTTCAAACTTAAAACTTGGCAGTAGGAGAAGGCAAAATATCAGCGATGTCGGAGGAATAATTTCTGATATGTAGAATTTATTTAATGATTTTCAATGATATTTAAAAAAATTTCTAGTGATACACAAAATTTTGCAAGAATTTTCGCGTTGGCGTTCTACAACTAGTAACCATGTTTAAATTGGATAGCTTTTTGGCGCTCTAGTTCCTCGGAACTGAGTGCTCATCAATTTGCCCAAATGTCTGTAATTTTCGAATATTTCGATGAAAATGGTCTTAAACGATTTGGTTCGACTCACTGATAAAGAATCCGTGGTCGAAATTCATTCTGTCCGGCCGGTTCGGCCGGTCCGGCCGGTCCGGCCGGCCGGCCGTAGGCACAATAACTCTCGAGCGGAATGAGCTAGACAAATGAACTTTTCAGAGTAGGTTTGGGGGATAAAAAGCTCGGCTAAGTTCGTTACTGAGCGAAATCGGACAGATGGTTTCGGAGTAACAAAAAAAATTATTTTTTTTTACAGTACAAATTCCAAATTAGCAGTTTTACGATAAGAATCCAATGATATAATTTTTAACTCTAACAAGCTTATACTTTCGGAGATATGATTTTTCAAAATTTCAATGATAAATCGTATTTCACAGAGTGATATAATTATTCTATGTATGAATTGTCATAATGTCAACTCATTTTCCTGAGACATGTCATTATCTAATCAATCGAAGAATTGTGAGCGAAGTGAGAAAAATCTCAGTTGTTTGCTCCGAAATTAGTCTTCTCAGAAAAGTCTTACATTTCGGAACGGAACATGAAGTAAGAGATCTGAGAGTAGTGAGACTGCTTTTCATCCATAGACATAGAATGCAAATAGAATGTAAATATTGAAAGCATAATTCTGCAGTTCGAGAGAGGAGAAAATTTGGTGAACGTAGATCAGGAAATTTTTGATCGATTACGAGGTAATATTTCATTATTACTCTTCTTTGATACATGTTTTATGAAAAATCTACTATTCGTAGGTACTTTAAACCGGTTTTGGGCAATTGTCATACGAAACTTGTTGGCGCTCTATTTCCTCGGAACTGAGTGCTTATCAATTTGCCCAAATGTCTTTAATTTTCGAATTTTTCGATGAAAATGGTCTTAAACGATTTGGTTCGACTCACTGATCAAGAATCCGAGGTCGAAATCGATTCCGTCCGGCCAGCCGTAGGCACGATTACTCTCGAACGAAAGGAGTTAGCGGATTGAAATTTGCAAGGTGGGTTTGGAGCTGAAATATCTCGGACGAGCTCGTTAATGGGAGAAATTCATCGAGCGGTTTCGGAGTTATGGCCGATTTTAGTAAAAATATTTTTTATGAATATTTCCGAAACCGATCACTCGATCTATCTAAAATTTAGCATCAAATTGTAGAATCATGACCTTTATACGCATGTGAAGTTTTGTATTGACCAGATCACCGCAAAGTGTCAAAAAAAATTTTGAAAATTAAAAAAAAGTTTTTCTACAATAACTCTCGAACGGAATGAGCTAGGTAGTTGAAATTTTCAGAGTAGGTTGGGGAGATGAATATCTCGGTTAAGTTCGTTATTGGGCAAAATTGGCCAGATTTAATTCGATTTCTTCCATGGTGCAGTTCTCATTCTCAGATTGCTCATTTAATCTTGATAAATAAACTATTATTTGAATTGAATTTCCTTTATGATGCAGTTCTATCATAAGAATACATTGATATAATTCCCAACTCTGAGAAACAAATACTTTCGGAGATATAATTTGTCTGTTTGAACTAGAGCGCCAGAAAGCTCCTGTCCACAGGGCTTGAACCCATTTTTTATTCTTCGAGTTATTGAGGAAAAAACAACCAAATTCCAGATGGGTATAACTCCAAAACCGTTTGGCCGATTATGCCTATAAACAAACTCAAATGTTTTATTCGGCTGCGCAACCAACACTGAAAATTACAAATCGCTATCTCTTCCTATTCTCAAGTTATCGTGAGATACATAATATTTTTTCTTAATTGTTTTAACATTTACTAGTGGCACAATCCTCACAAAATTCCACACAAGTCTTTATGTCAATATTCTACAACTTGATACCAAGTTTCAATTCGATCGGGTCTGTATTATTTGAGTTTACTAGAAAATGATATTCCAGGTGGTTATAACTCCGAAACCGTTGGGCCGATTATGCCCAACAGATTGCGATGTCAAGAACAGTTTTTTACGGTTAATAACTCGAAAAGTGCTCATGGTAGCTATCGAAAACGCTATATACATAAAATAAACGTTGATTTCGAGAATTCATTCGAAAATGTAATAATATAAATAGTCTGTTCCATTTGAAACAAGCGAGTTGATATCCATTTCCAGTACAAGAGGAATTCTTAAATCGTTGCAAATATTTCACAGAAGGTGGTTCATTTGTCTGATGTTATTGTACAAAATTTCAAACAGATCCAAGATATGTTTCTCCGTAGACTTCCAATGGGCACCCCCCTTGTGACATCCTGTATATTTGTATTACCATAAGAGAAAATATCATTTCTGTGGAAGCTGCATGATCAACACCCGAAGCAATGAATTGGATTTACTCACAGATATACTCCATTCACTTTTATAAAGTCTCCTGGTTGGCCATTAAAATTTCGCCATGTATATTTTGAACATGTTAGGTTATAGTCATTTTCCTGTCAGATAACTACGCAACGTTGTCCTCTCTGCATAGAAGTCGTAGTAATTACGTATTTTCACAATGTGAATTTTCTTCGGAAAAATAATGAATTTGAGAAGATATTTTGTGAATTCAATAATTCCACAGTCCTCGCAACTGTAGAAGAAAATGTTTCCTCTGTTGTTACTGGAAATATTTCACGTATATAAACTGGTTGGAAGATTCAATTATGCTATTTTCTTGTATGGAAATCAATAATCAAGTTTTGGAATTTTATTGAAAAATAATGGATAGAGTAGTCCGTTACTTTGCGATAGTTCATTTGAAAAAGAATAAAAGTACCTGAATATCCCGGCAGGAAAACTTCTAAACGAACAGACGTACCTATGGAATTCCCCAGTTTTCGAAATTCTCAAGAAATAAGCCTGCAGAAGACATTTAAATACTTTATTGTAAGGTTTTTTTTCTGGGTTTTCTCTCCCAAACTCTGAATAATATCTACAAAATAAAAATGAATTATTTTGGGATTTGCTTCTGCGTAAGAAACACAAGATATTTGTCAGAAGCAATCAATTGAACAATATGTTGCCTAACAAACAACAGCGAAACATCATCAACGAAGAAACAACTATATCGTAACGTTTCGGAGTCTATATCAGACTCCTTCGTCAGACGCTTAATGAAAATCTTTAGAATTATTTTGTTGATAGTTATTTTGCGACAATTCTTGAATTTCACAAAATAACTATCAACAAAATAATTCTAAAGATTTTCATTAAGCGTCTGACGAAGGAGTCTGATATAGACTCCGAAACGTTACGATATAGTTGTTTCTTCGTTGATGTTGTTTCGTTGTTGTTTGTTAGGCAACATTGTTCAATTGATTGCTTCTGACAAATATTTTGTGTTTCTTACGCAGAAGCAAATCACAAAAGTATTAATTTTTATTTTATAGATATTTTTCAGAGTTTGGGAGAGAAAGAGAGAAAACCCAGAAAAAAAAACCTTTCAATAATGAGTATACCTCCCACAGTATCCTTTAATGATTGTTGAAATACACCAGTTTCAAAATGTATTAGTACTACGAAACCCGAGTCATTCTTATACCTTAATAGAATATAAGGATAGGAAACTAATAACTTCATTCGAGAGTTCAACATGTCAGAATAAAGTTTTCCTATTGCGGAATTCGGTTCTGTATGGCACCTTGTCTCTGCTTCTTCAAAACTGCTTTCGTCATTTTCAATTTCAAAGCGAAGAGTTCTTCTTTATATTCGAAGATAATGGTCTGTGATAATATCTTGTCGAACATTGAAGAATATGTTATGATTATGTTGAGAGTAGAAATTGGCAACGTCTCGGCGAATTGTTTTGACCTTCATGACGATATTTCAGTTGTGCCAACCTGCTTGTGTTTTAGTTACAAACACGTGATAGACCTAAATCATGGCCAACAGGGAGACTTCATAAAAGTGAATGGAGTATACCTAATATGATCTCTTCGATGAAAAATATCCATAAAGTACTTGAAATAAGAACAACATTGAATTGAACATCTATCGATTTGCACTCCATATCGATGTTGTCTGAAATGTTCAAAAATCAATAGATTTACCGATTTTGCCGTTCATCTAGATATTATGAACAATTTCATGATAATGCCAATTGCCAATTCCAATTCATTTCCTTGATATTGCGGATCTTGGACACATCACCATAGATGAAAGGCTACTTTGTTAAAGTCACAAAATTTGATTCCATATACAGAAATGGGGCGAAATGTGCCCATTAGGAATCGCGTACCTAGCAAAAAAGTGGAAAACTGGAAATTTCAGTTTCCATTTTGATGTACCTATATCAAATTGAAAAGCCAAATGAAAATAACTGTCAGTTGGACGTATGCCACCCGCAGTACGCCCGAGATTATTTTCCTGAACTTCTGATAGGAAATTCATGAAAATTGTTACAGACATCTGCTCTTATGAGCATTTTTCTCGTATCTACGCCAATGAATTTACGACATGAGTGGTTGTCTATTGTATCTATTTTATACGCCGTTAACCGTCATCTCCCTAACTATTTCCTGCCAGGTTTCACCTGCAAGCTGAATTGCCAACACCCCCATTCAATGATAATATACTAGATAATAATTATTTGTATTATCTGCAGCATGTGTTCATCTCCAAGTGCATTCATAGTATTGATTTTTTCCTATCACGTTAAGGCTCAAATACTGAAAGGGAATTTGATCTGTCCAACATTAGAATTTTTAATTTTATGTACAAAATACAAATCTTATCAAGTTCAATTTTTGAAATTATATGTAGAATATTCAGTTCAAAACGTATGTAGAGTTTTGAGGAGATCATACTCTATAATCAAATAAACTAATTTAATGAAAGATTTGATTTCTCGCGAACACCTCACTAGATTCATCTGTCAATATGTATGCACAGAGTGATCCAGTTTGTTAATTGGCTGGAGATATTTGAATGAAATTCTCCACGCCTCAATTTCCAGCGTGGTAGCAAGTTTTGTGATGGAAGCTATTTTTGCGAGTATGTTCTAGGGAACATCGCGTTATCATTTTGCCCAAATGTCTGTAGTTTTCGAATGTTTTGCCGAAAATGGTCTCAAACGATTGGTTCGACTCCCTGATGAAGAATTCGAAGTCAAATTTGATTCTGTCCGGCCAACCGACCGTTGCCACGATAACTTGAGAACGAAAATAGATAGCGACTTGAAATATTCAGGGTAGGTGGCGCGTCCCAATACGACGGACAAGTTCATTAATGGGTATAATCAGCGCAATGGTTTCCGAGTAATGAGTTTGTTTTCAACCAATACAAATCGAATCGAAATGAAACTAAGTGAGTAGTTGTACAATACGAACACTAAGACGTTTGTGGAATTTTGTGAGAATCGTATCACTAGAGAATTTAAAAAAATATTATTTATGTTACGATTACCTGAAAACGGAAAGAGAGCGAATTTTTAGGTTAGGTTGTGCATCTGAATGCGACACTTGAGTTTGTTTATAGGCTAAATCAGCCGAACACTTTTGGAGTTATAGCCATCTGAAATTTGGTTGTTATTTCCTCAATTCGAAAAATACGGAACCGATACATTTCAAGCATGGTTAATAGTTGTAAAATGCCAACGCAAAAATTCTTGCGAAATTTCGTGAGGATCATATTCTTTGATTAGGGAAGAGTCTAAGATCATATTACTAGAAAATTGAAAAAAAATTTCTATATATCAGAAACTATTCGTCCGACATCACTGAAATTTTGCCAGAGCCTCCAAAACATCACTTTACTGCCAAGTTCCGAATTTGAACACGATCGGATCTATATTGTTGGAGATCCGAGCAGCCTTGGGTGAGTTGAGTAGCAGGATGGGTGACTGTTGCCTCGATAACTTTCGAACGAAAGGAGATAGAGACTTGCAATTTTCAGGGTAGATTGTGCATCCGAATGGAAGAGTTAAGTTCGTTGTTGGGCATTAAGCTGCCCAACGATTTACTGAGTTATACCCATCTGAAATATTATCTCCTCGATAACCCAAAAACGATAGACTCGTTCGAATTGAAGCTTGGTAACTAGTTGTAGAATATCGACATAAAGACGTGTGTAAAATTTTGTGAGAACCGTACCACTCGAAAATTTTTAAAAAATTACTAAAATTTATTATGCATCTCACGACACCTCAAGAATGGGAAGAGATAGCGACAATTTTCAGGGTAGTTTGCGCATCCGATTGCGACATTTAAGTTCATTAATTGGCATAAACGACCAAATGTTTTTGGAGTTATAGGTACTCATTTGAAATTTTGTTGTTATTTCCTCTATAACCCAAAATATGCAAATTTGATCCAATTAAAACTCTGTCATTACTTGTAGAATGCCGATCCACTAATTTTCGCGTAATTTCGTTTTTTGAGGTGTAAGTTTTTTCGTATTTGAATTAGAATAGAATTGAAATTCTGTGATCATAGACGTCAGTGAAGTCTTTCATTAAAATGGTATAAAATGTATTCACATATTATAAAAGCTGAGAAAACTGTGAATATCGATGCTAAATTAGTAGTAGAGTGCCCAATAGAGGGGAGTAGACATTAGAACATTCGCGCAAAAGCTTTTAACTTCACGTCAGTGCTTGAACCTATTTTTTCTGAATATTTCCGAAAATAAGCACTCCATCTACCTGAAATTTAGCATCAAATTGTAGAATCACAACCTTAATATGCATATAGAATTTTGTATTCATTAGATGTTTACAAACTGAAAAAGGAAATTTAAGAAATTTGAAAATTTTGCTTCTCTATATCTCGAAAAATACTGATATGATCAAATTGAAACTCGTTAGTTAGTTGGAAAGGGCCAACGCAAACAATTATGCGAAATGTCAGGATCGCAAGGCAAAAAAAATATTCTACTATTTTGCGGAATATTTTGCTTGAAACTAAATACCGGATTGAGTCCAATTTGGGCATTTAGGTGACCAATAATAACCTCTTAGGGCGTGCAATTTAATGGAAAACTGACGTTAAGGAGCTTCAAAAAACAAATTTTACTATGAAATTCGAAATATCTATTTTCCAAATTAGGAATGCTAATTTTACGACGTGAAATTTTATCGCAATTTCTTCCATAAGCATATTTTTGAAGAAATGATTATGCAAGTATGGGTGTATATACGGGAGCTAACGAATACAGAAGCGATTCAACAAATGAATGAACGGTGTGTGGAATTTTATTTTAATGAGAAATCGTGAAACCATCCTTTGGGAGTTCTGCATACGCGTCGTTTCTTGCTCGGACTGATAATTATTGTAGGTACGGTGGCGACTGAATAGTGGATGAACGATGAATGAATTGGAAGGTCATATTACCATCTCAAAACTTGAAAAAATATAAAAATCATTCTTTGGCGCACTTGTTCACGTTGACCAATTTGAATTGAATGATGAGTGCTTTAACATCAGTGAATAGAGCGAACTAGAGATATAGTCAGTGTTCACTATTCACTGTCGGGTCAAATATTGAGAGTGCTGTGCCTGAGCTGACGTAAGGATACAGTAACAAAGCCTTCACATTACACAACTGACTCTCCTAACTCGCACGAGCTTCTGAGGGGTCTCCTTGAGGACGACCTAGGAGGTCAGTATAATCATAATTATGTCATTAGCAAGTGCGCCGAAAAGAAAATAATCAAAATTAAGGTGTTCTGATTATTTTCGATGTAGTATGTTAAAAAAAAGTGGTAAAAAATCGGACTGATTGGATCACACGATCTTGGAGGCCAATTTACAGGATCATTTCTAGAAATTATATTTTCACGTAATGGTCCCTTAATTGAATCGATGCTTTTGTTGTCTGTATGGCACGTAGCACCCCCATGTTCGATGTTGAGCTCTTGGATTTCCGGAAACAAACATGGACATTATAGTACGAGTAGCCTGCTCAGAGGGATGATTATGCCGACCATAAAATGAACGAAGGCCTCGATAAGTAGGGCTTCACAAAAGACGAGAGTAGGCGAGAGTATAAAAAATCTCGTGTTGGTCTGCCCAATTCCCAAAAAATTAAGTATCGTTTGAGTCTCGGTCTCGTCTCGTTATTAGTTGTCTCCTTCCGTCTCGCTTAAAAAAATCATACTCGGTTATTGCGTTTTTTTATTTACAATAAAATATTACACAAATGTTCAACAGATTTGACATTTTGTAAAATATATCTGAAAAAATTTAAAGAGAGCCTCGGTCTCGCTTTTCCGGGACGAGAACGAGGCGAGACGAGAAAAATATGTCTTGTGTGAAGCCCTATCGATAAGTTTCACAAACTGAACTCTGATTTTGAAAATGATTTTCTATAATTTGCTGGGGTTGTTCAAGTGTTAATCTATTCATGATTAAAATGGCAAATCTTGCTAAATACAACTGTCAAGTAACTGTCACTTTGACAAACGCCATTCAAAAGTAATCCCTATCGAACGATCCATTGCTGCTTAAAACACTATCTATACAGGATGAATCTTCAAATTGTACACTAATTTTATTCATAGATTTCCCTCATCAAATCATCAAGTAGTTTTAACTGACGGGTGGGTGATCTATGGTCACCAGACCTGTGCATGCCCTTGAAGAACACGTTGTATCTTATAATTCGGAATTATTAATCCATTGTTTGTGCTTACATCAAACTGATTTCGAATTATTATCACGGATTCCATCAACCATAGATATATCGTGTTAAGGGTACGTGTAATTTTGATAGGAAATAATTATATGGTAAATAAGTGCGGTCATCTCTTCCGATCGACGTGGAAAAAAAGGTTCAGGAAATCGAAGATTGCGTGGGGCAGCACATGTCTCTAGCAATTAGTACCGAATGGGGGCACCGCCGTTTGCACCTTGCTGGTCCTTCGATGGCGGGAAATGCAAAGGAAGAAGACGACGGTTACCGCGGAGAACGCTTCGACCATGACGATCCAACGGGTGAGACGGAGTAGCAAATGCTACAAAATTGGACGGAGAATCGGATGGAGAATAACGTATGGGAAAACACGGCGGATTTCACACAATGGTTTACCATTGATTGTTTTGAATCCATCTGTTTTCCCTATTTTGACACGTTAATTTTAATTTTTGCTGGTAGGAGGCTCGCGCGATTGGTCGCATAGACTTATGGAAAAAATTAACGTGTCGAACAAATTTTCGAAATTTTCAGTGTTGTTTGACATCTGCATTTCACTAAAAGATGGTCGTTTTGGGTTTTTGAAAAAAGCATTTTGAAGCTCCTAGTTTTCAGATTTTTTGCCAAAAATTTTTAGAAATCGTGCTTGTCACGCAATAGCGCGACAAAACATTTTTTTTTGAGGTTCACGTACTAAATTTTCTTCTAGCCAAATCATGATCTGGGTGGGATAGCTTGTTTATTTCACTCAAATTTGCTTTTCTTTAAATCACGATACGATTATTTTTTGCTGAGATATCGGACCTTACATGGAAAGGGATTCTTTTGTCTTCAACTATCGATATCTCAGTGATCAATGACGGTACAGGAAATTCAAGGACGGTTCCAAAAACTGGATGATTTCTCAACAAGATCCAATTATCGTTTTTCAGGATTTCTTTTTGTCCTTTACATGCATTTTTCCAAATGGATTAAGTTATGGCAGGCAGGTTAGAAATATCCATAAAATGGCTAATGTCAAGCGTGACGTTTACAACTTGATAAACTTAAATAAACCCTGTCAAATCGCAAATCGATTTAGCGAGCGGTTTCAGACAGTAAAACATTTGAAAAACATTAAAGGTTCACGTTTTTTGCCACCAAATACTTCATTCATAATCAAGATAACAATAGAAGAAATACTTTTTCTCAAGGTTTCTCATATTTGCCTCAAACAACCTTCTTATGATTCTATTGTCCATTCTCCTGTATTGGTCACTCTTAATCGAGCGTCAGTGCTTGAAACATTTTTTTTTCGTAATTTGGACAAAATTTTAAACACGTCTTTATGTTGATATCCTACAACTAGTTACCCAGATTCAATTCGATCGAGTCTATATTTTTTGAGTTATCGAGGAAATAATATGACAGGTGCGTATAACTCCGAAAACCTTGGAGTGATTATGCCCGTAAACGAACTTAACTCTCCAATTAGGATACTCAACATACCCTGAAAATTGCAAGTCCCTATCTGCTTTCGTTCGAAAGTTCTCGAGGCAACGGTCACCCATCCATCTATACTGAATTCACCCAAGGCTGCTCGAATCTCCAACAATATATATCTGATCGTGTTCAAACTTGAAACTTGGCAGTAGAGTTAGGTTCTGGAGGGTCTCGCAAAATTTCAGCAATTTCGGATGAATCGTTTCTGATATATAGAATTGTTGCCAATAATTTTCAATGATTTTTTAAAAAATTTCTAATGAAATGATCCTCACGAAATTTTGCAAGAATGTTTGCGTTGGCATTCTACAACTAATAACCATGTTTGAATTGAACCGGTTCTGAATTTTTAAAGTTTTGAGGGAATAACAACCAAATTTCAGATAGGTATAACTCCAAAACCGTTTGGCCGATTATGCCTATAAACAAACTGAAATGTTGCATTCTTATGCACAATCTAACCTGATAATATCAAGTTGCTCTTTCCGTTCTCATGTTATCGTGACTTAAAAAATATTTTTTAATAATTTTCTGGTGATACGATTCTCGCAAAATTTCAAAAACCTTGCTAAGCTTTATATTCTACAACTATTAACCAAGTTCCAACTATTAACCAAATTCCAACATTATTACTCGGAAACCATTGGGCCGATTATGCCCATTAACGAACTTGTTCGTCGTATTGGGATACGCCACCTACTCTGAAAATTTCAAGTAGCTATCTCTTTCTGTTCCCAAGTTATCGAGACAACGGCCGGACAGAATCAAATTTGACCCTCAATTTCTCCATCGGGGAGTCGAACCTAACCATTTGAGACCATTTTCGGCAAAAATTCGAAAATTACAGTTATTTGGGCAAAATGATAACGGGATGTTCCCCAGAACATACGCGCAAAAAAAGGAGCAAACAGCGTACTCACATATTTGCGTTGCGAAATTCAATAGAAATTTTGAAATGCCGCTCGACAATGAGGAACAACTCAAATTGGTACAAGATGGTTTGTTTTATGACTACTCGGCGAAAGAGAGCTTTGGGATAACGCAATATTATGATAAATATTATTTTTTGCCGGCTAAACACATTGTGCCGAAAACTATTGAATATTGAATTTACGGCAACAGGAATGTGTACAAGGATACATGGTGTTATTCCGTGTAATCGCGTCCCTATTATCTGCCGGTCAGGCGGTCAAATTACTTCACATTTTATAACAATTTGTTCGGAAATATTCCATTGAAATTTTTCCAACTGCTTCTAAATTTTTTCCAACTCCTTCGAAATTTTTCCCAACTCCTTCGAAATTTTTCAACTCCTTCAAAAATTTTTCAACTGTGTTGTAAATTTGCCAACTCCGTCAAACATTGGGGGGAAACATTCCGAATGCTATCAAACGATTATTTAGACTCACGGATATAGAATCCGAGGTCAAAATTTATTATGTCCGACCGGCCGTCAGCACGAATACAATCGAAAGCAATGAGTTATAGAGTTGACATTTTCAGAGTAGGTTTGGAGTCCAAATGCGCCGGCTAAGTTCGTTAAATCCAGAGTTATAGTCATCTCAAAATGTTGTTCAAAATTGGTTCAAGCACTGACGTGAAATCAGGAGCTTTTGCGCGTATGTTTTATTGTCCATTTTCCTGTATTGGACACTCTTAATCGAATTCACCATGGTAAATTTCGATTCGAATGATTTGTATCGTATAGGAAGAATCCTCAGAAGAATCAATTATTGAAAATAAACCACTGCTATACAGGTGTTTTTTTTATCTCATGGCACGATTGTACGACTGAACTAATTTATGTCCTCACGCCGTCACAAACAAAGCACTGTTCATTTTCGACCCAACAGTAAATGTATGTAGGTATTCGAATGGGTCCTCAGGTCACCACAAACACAGCACTTTTTATTTTTGACCCAACAGTGAATGTATGTATTTGAGTGGGTCGTTGCGACCCCACAAACACAGCACTGTTTATTTTCGACGCAACAGTGAGTGGTATGTATTTGATTCTAAACTAATCGACCAGTTTTTTTGACGTTCGTGTTTTAGGTTGGATTTATATTCTTGGAAATATTAGGAATATTATTTTTTTCCTGGAGCTAAGCAGCTTTGGGTGAGTTCAGTTTCTGGATGGGTAATCGCTCTGGCTATAAATTTGAAAAAAGCTCCTGGCCACAGTGCTTTTAAAACTTGTCTTCATTAATAATGCATATTCATCATGTATTCGCTAAATCAATTCAGTTAATGAAAACTTGTTTCTTGTTTGGGATGTCAACAATTATCCCGGTCAGATGAAGCTGATCAAGAATTAATCCAGAATAAAAATTGAACACCAGTCGCGTAATATGGTCTTTCTCGGCAAAAAATCCCTTTACTCATGAGTATGACCAATTCAGTAGAAGATGGAGTCTAGATGGTATAAATCCGCATATCCTCGAAGAACACCGCAGTCTAATCAGATTTCGAAGAACTCACGTTTGCCATTATGAACGATCAAAGGCGAAATTGAGCAGTCGACCAGTCGATGTAATGGTCGTGTGTTGCCAGTAACCACTTCCCTTCAATTGTTCTCGTAGATGTCTTCGATTTCGGGTTCAAAGCTTAATTAAGTCTGCTGAGAAACCTATCGTGGGTTGCGAGCGATGGATATTAGCATTTTTATTATTGTTTCGGGAAAGCCTTGAATTACGTTCCGAGTTATTTTGACTATCGGATATCATAGGGTTTCTCCGAAAGCTGCTAATGGTATTATCGAATTCTTTGGCGCATGAGATTGAGATATGATAAAAGAAATGTTGGAGTAATTATTTTTTGGCACTCTTTTTCCTCGGAATAGAGTGCTTATGAAAAAGGTCTTACATGATTTGGTTCGACTACTGATCAAGAATCTGTGGTCAAAATCGATTCTGTCCGACCGGCCGGCCGTTAAGACGATAACTCCCGAATGGAATGAGCTAGTAAGTTGAAATTTTCAGTGTAGGTTTGGGAGATAAATATCCCGGTTGAGTTCGTTATTGGGCAAAATCGATGGTCTCGGAGTAAGGAAAAAATATTTTTTTTTAAATCACTAATTTCAGATTCAATTCTTGTCAAGATGCAGTTGCATCATTGATATCATGTTCAACTCACTGATCAAGAATCCGTGGTTGAAATTAATTCTGTCTGGCCGGCCGTCCATTAACACGTTAACTCTCGAACGAAAGGAGTTAGAGGATTGAACTTTGCAGTGTAGGTTTGGAGCGTAAATATCTTGGACGAGTTCGTTAACGGGCGAAATCCACCAAGCGGTTTCGGAGTTATGGACATTTTTAGTAAAAACATTTTTATGAATATTTCCGAAACTGATCACTCGATCTTTCGGAAATTTAGCACCAAATTGTAGAATAAGGACCTTTATACGCATGCAAATTTTTGTATTGATGGTGTTGCCGTAAAGTGTAAGAAATTTTTTTTTTAAATTTTTAAATTTTGTTTCTGCAATAACTTTCGAACTTAATAAGCTAGGCAGTTGAAATTTACAGAGTAGGTTTGGAAGAAAAATATCTCGGTTAAGTTCCTTATTGGCCAAAATAGGCCGGATGGTTTGGTTTCGGAGTAACGAAAAAAAATTTTTTTTTAACTTACAAATTTCAAATTAAATTTTTTTTTAAGATGCAGTTTCACCATACAAATCCATTGATATAAGTTTCAACTCCAACAAGCTAATAATAATATGATTTTTCAAAATTTCAATAATGAATCGTAATTCTGTTTTTTTTAAATGATAATTTTTGAAGCTTTTTTTCTTAAACGACACTTTTTTTAAATTTAATTTCTATCAAGATGCAATTCTATCATAAGAATCCATTGATATAATTCCCAACTCTGAGAAATCAAGACTTTCGAAGATATAATTTGTCTGTTTGAACAAAAGCGCCAAAAAGCTCCTGGCCACATGGCTTGAGCCAATTTTTTTTTAGTCAAAAACTGAAATAAGCAATTTCACCGAGGCTCATTTATGCTTGCTTTTGTCGACATCTTTGATTAATTTCCATTTTCCAGGATCTTACTGGTTAACTAGAGACTCCTATTTGTTAACTTTTCCTCATTTGAAATATTTAAGTGATATATACAGCAGATATAAAATGTGGTGTAGGAATTAAACATAGTCAGATATCATAATTGCGGAAGAAATGTGATTCTTTTCTTTTGTTTTCGAGAATTTATTATAAGTTTAGGATCAACAGTCAAAGTAAAATATTCATCAAGGGCTCCAACATTTTTGGCGCTATTGTTCATCGGAGCAGAGTGCTTAGGGGGCGTCCATAAATTACGTGAGATGTTTAAGGGGGGTAGGGGGTCGAGTCAAATCTCATCTAATCTTACGTTGGAGAGAGGGGGGGTCTCGGCAAATATTACGCAATTTTTTTTCTGATCGAAACAAAAAAAATTGGTTCAAGCACTGACGTGAAGTCAGAAGCTTTTGCGCGTATGTTCTATTGTCCATTCTTCTGTATTGGACACCCTTAATCGAATTTACCATGGTAAATTCGAATTAAGAGTGTCCAATACAGGAGAATGGACAACATAATTTACCATGGTAAATTCGATTAAGGGTGTCCAATACAGAAGAATGGACAATAGAACATATGCGCAAAAGCTTCTGATTTCATGTCAGTGCTTGAACCAATTTTTTTTTTCGTGATTTTTTTAAAATTTTCTAGGGGTGCGGTTCTTAAAATTTTTTTTTTCGTCATTTTTTTCAAATTTTCTAGGGGTACGGTTCTTACAAAATTTTAAACACGTCTTTATGTTGATTTTCTACTACTAGTTACCAAGCTTCAATTCAATCGAATATTTATTTTTTGAGTTATCAAGGAAATAATAGTCCAGATGGATATAACTCGGAAACCATTTAACCGATTATGCCCAAAAACGAACTCAACTGTCCCTTTCGGATGCGCAACCTACCCTGAATATTGCAAGTCCCTATCTCCTTTCGTTCGAAAGTTATCGAGGCAACGGTCACCCATCTACTGAACTAACACAAGAATGCTCGAATCTCCAACAATATTTAACCGATCGTTTTAAAACTTGAAACTTGGCAGTAGAGTTAGGTTATGAACGCTCTTGCAAAATTTCAGCAATTTCAAACGAATAGTTACTGATATATAGAATTTTTTTTTTATTTTCAATGATTTATTAAAAATTTTCTACAAATGCTATCCTCACCAAACATTTTCGGGTTGACATTCTACAACTAATAACCATGTTTGAATTCAATCAGTTCAGTATTTTTCGAGTAAATGAGGAACAAAAAACCACCACATTTCAGAAAATTTCAGATGGCTATAACTCTAAAACCGTTTGGCCGATAATGCTCATAAACAAACTCAAATGTCGCATTCAGATGCACAACCTCACCTGAAATTTTCAAGCCGCTATCTCTTTCCATTCTCAGGTTATCGTGACAACAAAAATTTTTGTTAATAATTTTTTAATAATTTTCTAGCGGTACGATTCTCACAAAATTTCACAAACGTGCTTAGGTTTATATTCTACAACTATTCATCAAGTTTCAATTCGATCAGATCTATATCGTTTGAAAACAAAATTATTTCTCGGAAACCACTGGGCCGATTATGCCCATTAACGAACTTGTCCGTCGTATTTAGATGCGCCACCTACCCTGAAAATTTCAAGTCGCTAGCTCTTTCCGTTCTCAAGTTATCGTGGCAATGACCGGACGGCCGGCCGGACAGAATCAAATTTGACCTCGAATTCTTCATTGGGGAGTCGAACCAAATCGTTTGAGACCATTTTCGTAAAAAAATTCGAAAGTTGCAGACATTTGGGCAAAATGATAACGCGATGTTCCCCAGAACATACGCGCAAAAATTATACTATTTTGGTCCATTTAATCCAGATTATACATGCTTAAGATTTAATCTTAAGTGATTAAGATCATTCACTATATCCGATTAAGATCATTCACTAATTCGTTGGAAAGAAAATAATTTCATTCATACTTTGACGTTATACATCTACTGACTGTCAAACCACCATATTTGTTTTATACCAAATAGCTCAATTTATTATTAATTAGAAAATTTAAAAAACATCTCAGGTAATTTATGGACGCCCCCTTATCAATTTGCCCAAATGTCTGTAATTTTCGAATTTTTGGATTAAAATGGTCTTAAATGATTTGGTTCGACTCACTGATTAATAATCCGTGCTCAAAATTGATTCTGTCTGGCCGGGCGTTAACACGATAACTCTCGAATTGAATGAGCTAGACAGTTCAAATTTTTAGAGAAGGTTTGGAAGATAAATATCCCGCTTAAGTTCATTATTGGGCAAAATCGGTAGTTTCGGAGAGAAAAAAAAATATGTTTACAATACAAATTTCAAATTAAAATTTTTTCAAGATGCAGTTTCATCATAAGAATCCATTGATATAATTTTCAACTCTAAGAAGCTGATTACTTTGATTTACTATGATTTTTCAAAATTTCAATAATAAATCGTAATTCTATGATTTCACAGAATGCTGTAATCGAAAATTAACGTCCGTATTTGTATCTATGAATTTCATGATCTGTGTTCATACATGTCATCTTATCTACCGATAAGAGGCATGTCATATTTTTTTCTGGTTCTATTCAAAATTCGTTACTCATGATATAAAATACCTCCTGTTTTAGAAAACAAAGTATGATTGAAGGCAAAATGACCAATGAAATAACCACAGTTATCGTAGAATTATGAGGATTATAGGATATTACAATCTTATAGGTATATAATGCTCTTGGATAATCCATATGATGATGGAAATATATACTTTGGTAAGTTAATTGAATTGGGTCCAGAATATCTCCAGTAAAAACAAAACTGAAATATTGGCTAAGTTTCAATTGATATAATATAATTTTCAGAGTAAATTTGGTTCGCTATTGGGTAGAATCGGTCAAGTGGTTTCGGATTAATTTCTTTTATTGAGCAGTTCTATCCTAATAATCCATTGATATTATTTCCAACACTGAGAAATCAATACTTTCGGAGATATGATTTGTCAAAGTTTGAACAAGAGCACCAAAGCTTCTGTCCACAGGACTTTCCCACATTTTTTACAGTTGTTTATGGATAATTTCAACTCTGTAACTTGGTTTAATTTTAATAATGATAATTCTTTTAAAATTTTCTAGTGATACGATCCTCATGAAATTTTGCATTCTACAACTAGTTACAAACTTCCAATTCGATCGAAACTTTATTGTTTAAATTATTGGGAAAACAAAATTCCGACTCCGAAACCGTTTGGCCTTTTATACCCATTAACGAACTCAACCGTCGCATTCAGATGCGCAACCAACCCTGAAAATTTCAAGTTACTATCTTTTCATAAGTGATCGTGGCAACCGACGGCCGGACAGAAATGAATTTTACCTCGAAATCTTCATCAGTGACTCGACTTTAATCCTTTGAGAGCATTTTCGGCAGAAACATCGAAAATTAAAGACATTTAGGCAAAATGATAGCACGCTTTTCCCTAAAACATGCGCGCACAAAGATGTACGCGAAAATTTTGAAAGCAACAACTATACATATTATGCTTAGCGAGAACTCAATCCAAATTCAGTTTTCAACCGTCTAGGTTCAACGTACAAGGCCAGTCTGGCACAAAATATAGGTATGACCGAAACAACATCTTTCTCCACGGCGAGAAAAAAAAACGGTGAGGGAAACTGGGCCACCCCATTATCGACACGAGACAAGAGAGCAATAAAAGCACACTTGAGTATCTATAATGGGGATACCTTCCGATCATTACGTAAAAGTACGATCGAGTGAAGCTGTTGTCCAGCTGTTCCGCGGTGCAGACGCCCCCTGGCTACGTTGCCAAGTGGATTCTGAAGTACCACCTGTGTGTCATATACTGATGGTGATCTGTTCTTCATGGTTTATGGATTTGCTTCAACTGATCTTCATTAAAAGGTATACGGTGCCTAATCAGAACACATCCAATTTTGACCAAGCTTCTGAAAGGTCTCCCTATAAAGGTGGGTTTAAACCAAACGAACAAAGAGCAAGAGCTAGAACAAGAACATTCTTTCTTGATCTTTTAGTGTAAATGAAAGCTCGTTTTCAGCGTTTACACAAATATATCAACGAGCAAGAACGAGAACAAAGAACTAGAATTATCAATTTGCCCAAATGTCTGTAATTTTCGCATTTTTGGGTGAAAATGGTCTCAAACGATTTGGTTCGGCTCACTGATCAAGAATCCGTGATCGAAATCGATTCTGTCTGACCATTAACACGATAACTCTCGAATGGAATGAGCTAGACAGTTGAAATTTTCACAGAAGGTTTGGGAGATAAATATCTCGGCTAAGTTCGTTATTGGGCAAAATCGGCCTGATGGCTTCGGAGTAACGAAAAAAAAATTTTTCTTTTAACATTACAAATTTTGAATTAGATTTTGTTAAGATGCAGTTTCATCATAAGAATCCTTTGATATAATTTTCAACTCTAAGAAGCTAATACTTTAGGAGATATGATTTTTCAATAATACATCGTAGTTCTATGTATTCACTGTCTATGTTCACTGTTCATATATGTCATCTTATCTAGCTATTAGAGTCATGTCAATTCGTAGTTTGAAATAAGTATCCGATTCTTGAATTTGTGAATATATACAAGACTGTTTTGAAACCGAAAATAATATTGACTGGTTGCATATTGAATGATTTACGTATACATTCGGGATGATGTTTCAGAAGATTTAGAATTGGATCATTTTAATGATGTAGTTTATGAAGGCAAAAGGAAAGAAGAACATAATGGAAACATCAAAAGAAATTACTGTTCGTTGACCACTGAGGTTAATATTACATTTTACTTCCTTAAGTAGTAAGACATGTTCCTATATACAGTATTTTCATAATGTTGCTAGTTAATATATTTTGAACTATTAAAATAATTTGTTCGTAAGCCTCTACCTACTCAAATATCAGGAATAAACGGACAATCTGCTATGATGGTCTCCAGCCTTGCTCTAGACATTTCGATGATACTTTCCTTAGGTATTTCGAGTTCTGAAAACTATGCACCGAGTGTAAGTTGCAACAACCCATTCCACGAGGATGAATCATTGCAGATTGCTCTTTTAATCTTGATAAATAAATTTAATGACAATTTTTGAAGCATTGTAGATTGCTCTTTTTTTTGGCGCTCTTGTTTAAATGATAATTTTTGAAAAAATTTTTTTAAACGACACTTTTTTTAAATTTTATTTCTTTCATGATGCAGTTCTACATAAGAATCCATTTATATAATTCCCAACTCTGAGAAACCAATACTTTCGGAGATATAATTTGTCTGTTTGAACAAGAGCGCCAAAAAGCTGCTGTCCACAGAGCTTGAACCAATTTTTTTTTATTCTGCTACAGTACATTCAAGTAAATTTGAAATTTCGTGGCAAGCATCGTGTTTGCGTGTTGTATTTTTATATTGTTCATACGTCGGATCCCACAGACATCTGGAATTTCGGTAGGCTCCAATCATTGGAAGACATTTTTCTGTAGACCAATTCATAATTGATCGGATAAAAACAAATCGCTAGAGCACCAGAACGCTTTGAACAGAACGCTCTGGGTAGCGAGCGCTTCTGAACACGCAAGAATGCTCTATGCAATTGTTGACACGCTCTAGTGCCGTTTATATCAAGCTATCGAGCTTAGAATATTCGACAGAATATTTACGAACGCAGAAAGAGCAACGAAAGAATGCTCTGCATCTGTTTACGCTAAAAGAATTTGCTAGATAGGGGATAGAATGAGCATTCGCTCGTCGCAATAAGCAACTTACTGTTCACACGCTCTATTGCCGTTTATATCAAGCGATGGAGCAATCTTAGAATATTCCTTAGAATCTTTGCGACCGCAGAAAGAACAACGAAAGAGTGCTCTACATCTGTTTACACTAAAATAATTTGATAGAGAGGGAATAGAATGAGCATTCGCTCGTCTGATGTAAATCGGCCTTATCAAGAACCAGGAATATTAATTCTTGATTAATACTAAGTTAAATAATTCTCTCACAAACTTCAAAATTGGAGTTGTATACATATAAAAACTCCTTTGTACATAACTGGTGATCTCGAATACAATCTTGATGATCTCAAAGACGCTGCAACTACCTTCTAATAATGGATATGTAAATGAGGTCAACTCAACTCACACAAGATTTTTTCAGCTTCGGCTGAAATTATATCCGAGGTGTTTTTAATTAATGTTTGTTTTTCTCTATGATTGTTGGAGGCCCGAAATTTCAGTTAATGAATGTGATCGGAGAAATTGTATTTTTGTTGACTATTTCACTCATATCAAAATCTGCCCAACCACAGGCCAAAGACATTATCGTGAAAACAACAATTGCCTTTTAATTATGATTGGTCTTACAACTTTGGTGTTTTGAACGTCATGATATATTTAAATTGCAGACTTCAAAATGAGTCACTCTGTTCGTGAAATAGTCTAATAAAATACCACTCGTGAGCATGAATTTATCTCATAAGTCTGTCTTTTTTTTCATAACTCAACTGAGTTGCTTAGAGAAAACACCACTCGTCCTTCGGACTCGTGGTATTTTGAAGTAACCCAGTTTCGTTATGAAAAAAGTCGACAGACTTATCGCGATAATTCAATCACTTGTGATATTACTTCTGAGAAGCTTTGCTGCTCCTTTCATCAGTAGAACAAGCAGCCCTATCACACGATGCACCTCGATAGTGAAGGTCTCTCGATAGATTCAATATTTCAGCACATCCGTGGAACGTACAAGATGCAGATCTGCATATGAATTCCTGTCTGTATATGCCGATGCTATGAAGGTGTCTCCCTAACTTTCATTATTAAGTTAATCTTGTGACAAGCTTCAGGACTCTCATGCAAGTTTCAAAAAATTAGAGCTTTACATGATATGCAGATTTGAGTATCTGCCTCCTCTTTCTCTAATCCGTAACATAGTTCTATTATTTGACTTAGGTATTAATATACTCCAATCGAATGAATGAGGGGTCAGAGATGTTACACTAACCTCACCTCACGAATCCATAACATACTTTTTTATCCCCTGAACCTCATCACTGATGCAAGTGGGACTTATGGTTTGATAGATCTTAGCCGGTGGTTACACGGTCAATCTGGCATCAGTCACGCATCACATCAATCATGAATTGATATCAGTTTGACGAGAAACTGTTGGATTGATGGTCCGGATTGATTGAATATTAATGTGCTTCGTCAGTCCATCAATCTGCATGTCTTATCCTGATCAAGGTCACGGACTGAACTGATGCGAGATTGAACGTGTAACATCCTGTGATATTCTATCAATCCATCAGTTTCCCGTCAATCTGATATCAATCCATGATTGATGTGATGCGATACTGATACCAGATTGACCATGTAATCTCCTTCATGCAGACACTGGAGACAACTATAGATATTGTAAAACCAAAACCCCAGACGATTGACCTTTGCTTTCAGAGCCCTCTGAGAGTATTTCCCTATCTGGTGAAAACTTCCTCTGCTGTGACAGTGAGGTCATCTCGAAAATGGAGCTAGTGACTCCAACTAGGATTTAAATATGGCTCAGAGACATAATGATGTCAGTTATTTCCATGTTGAATCATAGAAATGCATGAAAATGGTCAACTGTCTAGCGTGAAGCTCAATAAAGACGAATGCGCGAGGGTGGTGTTTTGAAGAGACTACAGCTCGATTGGAGTTATTTCGACCAAACTGCGGTATATACTGGAAGTTCATTAACCTATACTTTTTGCGCGCTTGTTCCACCTGGAACTTCCTATCATTTTGCGCAAATATCTATATTTTTGGAATTTTCGGCCGAAAATGGTTTCGAACGATTCTGTTCGACCATTAACATCTAAAGGAACCTTTGTGTGTTAATGCCTTATCTCGACTCATCTGTGAACAATACAGACCTTCATTGATCATTCCAATTCACGTGTTCGTTGGTCCATTTCAATCGAAGTCAGATATAATTTTGAGTTGGTTCTCAAAAGTCGTAAATTGTAGATTAACGTCTCGAAGTCTTCGATGAACTGTTTCAATCGAAACCAAAAAACTTGTAGCTTTCAAAAGCCACTGCTGCATGATTCGACAAGTACTCAAAGGCTCTATATGGGTACGCACAGTCAGAGACCGATCTTGTGCAGGGTTGGTAGATCTTGGGCGTCCACTCTTCGGTCTTTCGGTCATGTTTCCAATTTCTCATGCCTAAAACTGAAACAGTTTAAACGAGCACCAAAAAAACCGTTCAGAAATAAGCGATTAAGCATTTGATTTCTCATAAATGAACATTTGTTGGTCAAAAAACTTTTGAAACAGTCACATAATTTCTGAACTTCCTTAACTTTTGTGGAGCAGTACATTTTTCACTCTAGGGTATACCTTAATTTCACTTTCTCCAACTTCGGTAGGTATGGCAACGTTGTCTGAAAGTGAGATGACTCCGCGACTGCTGCTAGCCGTGTTTATTGTAGATCATCATCTGATAGAGGCACGTGCCCCACGCTCTAATCAACTATTACCTGCCAGAGATGAAGTATCTGCTGGACATCTGCCGCGTTTGCCTTATATACTCGGAGTTCCGTCGTTACCTCGCTTTTTTCTGATAATCTCGCATAGAAAGATGTCGATTGTTCGATTATAAGAATTAATCACATAGGGGATAAGTTTGATCAATAGCTAACTGCAGATAATATTTTTTAAAAGTATTCATGGGAAGTCCGGAACTTTTGCTGGCTTGTTCATTTAATGTTAAAAATATTTCACTGATTTCTACACTACTGAGATTTATGGATATTAGAGATCCGTTTTATCAAGAAAACGGAAATTCAAATGGCCTCAAATCTGATCATTCAAAGAACGTCATTCGTCAATGCTATAGATTCGTGATCCAGTTGACGAATCTGTGAAAGTAACGTTGTCTATTAATATTTTTCGATGACCCAAAATGATATTATTAGTGAATCAAATTCATAGCAATGAATAAATTGGTTGCTTGGATAGTATAATTGAGTTACTTAGCTTCCCATTACGATGAAGAAGCCATATGGCTGATACCTTTGTTGTTATGGGTTTCTGTTCCTACCATTCATTCAATAAAATATATAATTTGCACCCTTTCTTAGAAACGTTGGAGAGCATTGATGGCAACTATAAAACACTGCCGATCATAAAATTAGGGTCACCTCGTAATTCCTATTTATCTTAGAAGTATTAAATTTTTCCGGAATTTTCTTTGTTGTTATACTAAGTTAAATAGCTGTATACGATGATCTTCGTGTGATTCCTTGAATAAAAGAATGTTTATATGTTGTTTAGGTAAACATCTCACAAAAATGGCACCTCGTGCGATATTCCTAAAAAGCATTTTCTGAATATGCTTTGTTTCTCCGGTTTGTATAGTATGGTTTTATCTGTCAATTGCGAATCCTTTACGTAGTGTTGCCATAGCTAGTTTCTGGCAATGAGCATAAACTCTGTTGTTGCGGCTTTAGAACATGGACGCGGCCAGCTTGAAACTGCGAGAACCGTCGGTGTTAGGCTCTCGAATGTGCAACCAATATTTCAGAGGAACCAAGCGATTGGTCTGCGCACTAGAAGACCTGGTTCAGGACGAGACAGGGCTACAACAGCTTGAGATGACCGTTTTCTTGTTCCCACTGCTCTTAGAAACCGAACGGTCACAGCAGTTTCCCTAAGAAATCAACTGCAACAAGTGAGAAATCTAAACAGTTAGAATTGAATTGACAGTTAGGAGAAGGCTTCATGCTGCTGAATTATCTTGGCGAACAAGTCTTACCGGGCGGCAACTTTCCCGTGAACACCGAATCACCAGATTGAATTTTGCAAGAGAACACTTGGCTTGGACAATGGCAAATTGGAGCGCGTATTGTGCTCCGATGAATTGCAATTCGGTCTTACAGAGTTAGACCGACGTGTAAGAGTATGGCGACGACAAGAAGAAAGATATGCCCAAGTGTATTGACGAGCGTCTTCCATTTGGTGGAGGATCAGTTAAGGTGTGGTGAGGCATATCTTTCGAAGCTCGCAAAGAGTTAGTTACTCTGACGGCACAAAGGTACCTGACTGAAGTTCTAGAAGACCATGTTGTACCGTTTATGGTTATTCTTGGAGACGACGCCACTGTTATGCATGATAATGCACGTCCCCACGCTGCTCGGATAGTTACTGACTTTCTTGACGAGGTTGAAATCGCGCGATTTAATTGGCCTGCTCGCTGTCCAGATTTGAATCCGATTGAACATGTTTGAGATGAAATGGGAAAACGTTTGCGGAGACATGTACCAGCCCCCAGAAATTCTAGGGAGCTTCTCGACATACTGGTGCAGGATGCAGGAATGGAACAATCTTCCGCAGAATGTGATCCAAAAATCTTATCCAAAGCATGCCTCGTCGTTTGCAAGCTGTTATCACGAACAACTTTTCAAATTAAAATCGAATTGAAATTGTTTGCTTTCAATATTTTCAATAAATTTTGAACAAAACAGCGAAAACTTTATTTCTTTCAATCAATCACGATATAATCATTGTACACAGTTGTTTGCCTTCGTTACAAGTGAATAAACTCAAAAGAAAAATAAATGCTCGGCAGTGTATATTGACTGATTACAAAATTTTGATCTTTTAGGAATGCTTTGAAATTGTTAAAAGGGTGGAATTCCTAGGGTTTTTGGTTAAAATATGTTAAAAAAAGGTGGAAAGCCCTGTGGACAGGAGGTTTAGCGCTCTTGTTCAAACTTTGACAAATCAAGAATTTAAATTCAACAAGAGTGCCAAAAATCATTAATCCAAAACCAGCTGGCCAATTTTACCCAATAACGAACTTATCCGAGATATTCATTCCTGAAATCTACTATGAAAACTATATTACATCAATTGAAACATAGCCAATATTCCAGTTTTGTTCATACTGGAAATATTCTGAACCCATTTACCTACCAAAGTATATATTTCAATCATCATAAGGATTATCCATGGGTACAGCCAATGAACTCTATACTAATGTAGTATAAAGTTCTATGAGTACAGCATTCTGTGAAAACATAGAAGTGCGACTTATGTTCGAAATTTTGAAAAATCATAGCTCCGAAAGTATTAGCTTGTTAGAGTTGAAAATGATATTGATGGATTCTTATGATGAAATTGCATCTTTAAAAAAATTGAAATTTTTAATGTTTTGTTACTCCGAAACCATGATGATGATTCCCAATAACGAACCTAACCGAGATATTTATCTCCTAAACCTACTCTGAAAATTTCAACTGCCTAGCTCAATCTGTTCGAGAGTTATCGTGTTAACGGAGGGCTGGCCGGACCGGCCGGACAGCATCGATTTTGACCACGGATTCTTGATCAGTGATTCAAACCAAATTGTTCAAGACCATTTTCATCAAAAAATTCGAAAATTACAGACATTAGGGCAAATTGATAAGCACTCAGTTCCGAGGAACAAGAGCGCCAAAAAGTAGATAGGATTGTATATTGTGTCATGTTTAGAAATTAAGACTGGAATTATAATTGAAGATATCTTGAAGAAATTTGATACATCAAAATTAAATTTGCCATGAAGACGGACATAATTTGGAAAAAGTTATGGAATAGTTTATGGAATGGAGAAATATGGAAAAGATAACAAGTGAAGGTTGAGATAGAAGAGTTCTTTATTTTTATAAAAGTCAGACTTCAAGGAAGTGAATACAAAAATTACGTAAAGGCTCCTGAATAAAATAGAATTGAAATTTCGAATCAAGATAGGGAGGAGATTGTCCTAGAGAAAAAATAGAAAAGGTGGTAAAAATAAACCGAAGAGGCGTCTCAGGATTTTGGAAGACAACACGAAAGTAATAGGTTAGTTATATAATTAGAGTATTATTGAGTTTGTTTATATTCAATGAATAGTTTTCTGTTAAATTTTTTTTAATACAAGATAGAATCCACCCTGAGAAATTCAGCAAATTCTGGCGATGAGTTTCTGGGATATTGAATTTTTCTCGAACACAATTTCTTTCGCCTCAAGTGATAAGATTTCCAAGAAATTTCAAACGAATGTTGCATGAACCTTCAAGTTGTATTTTAAGCGTTAATACGTGAAATAATGCATTGAGCATCAGCAGGGATTTGAACTCCATTTTCCTGCGCGGTAGGTCAGCACGCTTACATCTCGGCCGTCGAGGTGTTGTTACAAGTTATGGATGCGCGCATGTTCTGGGGAACATCACGTTATCATTTTGCCCAAATGTCTGTAATGTTCGAATATTTTGCCAAAAATGGTCTCAAATTATTGGGTTGACTCCTTGATAAAGAACTCGAGGACAAATTTGAATCTCTCCGGCCGGCCGTCCGCTGCCACGATAACTTGAGAACGGAAAGAGATACCGACTTGAAATTTTCAAGATAGGTGGCGCGACCCAATACTACGGACAAGTTCGTTAATGAGCATAATCGGCCCGATGGTTTCCGAGTAATAGTTTTGTTTTCAACCAATACAAATCCAATCGAATTGAAACTTGGCGAGTAGAACTTAAAGACGTTTGTGAAATTTTTTAAGAATCACTAGAAAATTTCAAAAAAATTATTAAAAAGTATTATTTATTTCACGATAACCTGAGAACGGAAAGAGATAGAGATTTGCAATCCTTTAATTTGGTTGTGCATCTGATTGCAATATTCGAGTTTGTCAATAAGCATAATCGACCAAACGGTTTTGGAGTTATACCAATCTGAAATTTCGTTATTATTTCCTCAATAACCCAAAAACTGCGGAACCAATCCCATTCAAATATGATTATTAGTTGTAAAATACTGACTCAAAAATTCTTGCAAAATTTCGTGAGGATCGTATCACTAGAAAATTTTTAAAAAATCATTGAAAATCTTTGAAAAAAATTCTATATATCAGAAACTATTCGTCCGACAATTATATATTATGCCCAACAACGAACTTAACTGTCACAAGCGGATGCGCAACCTACCCTGAAAATTGCAAGTCGCTATCTCTCTCCGTTCGAAAGTTATCATGGCAACGGTCACACATCCATCTACTGAATTCACCCAAGGCTACCCGGATCTTCAACAATAGCTGATCGTGTTCAAATTTTGAACTTGGCTGTAAAGTTAGGTTTTGAAGGCTCTCGCAAAATTCCAGAGATGTCGTACGGATAGTTTCTGATATATAGAATTTCTTTTTATGATTTTTTTTTAATTTTTTTTAGTCATACGGTCCTCACAAAGTTTCGTAAAATTTACGCGTCGGCATTCTACAACTAATTACCATGTTTGAATCGGATCGGATTCGTATTTTTTGAGTTATTGAAGAAATAACAACAAAATTTCAGATGAGTATAACTCCAAAACAGTTTGGCCGATTATACCTATTAAGACACTCAAATGTCGCATTTGGATACGAAACCTACCCTAACAATTGCAAGTAGCTATATCTTTCCGTTCTCAAGTTATCGTGAGATAAATGATATTTTATAGTAGATTTTTCTTAATTTTCTTCAAAAATTTCTATTGGTACGATACTGACAAAATTCCACATACGTCTTTATATCGGTATTCTACAACTAATTAGAATTTGATCAGGTCTGTTGGTTGAGAACAAAATTTTCAACGCTTTCTCTTTCCGTGCTCAAGTTATCGTGGCTCGTGGAGATGGCCGGTCAGAATTTAATTTGACCTCGAAATCTTCATTAGAGAGTAGAACCCAATCGTTTGAGACCATTTTCGGCAAAAAATTCGCAGGTTACAGACATTTGGGCAAAATTATATCACGCTGTTCCCCAGAACATGATATTAAATCGATACATTTTGAACGGGAATCTTTGAGTATAATTTGTGTTTTGTATGTCGACATGACATGTTTATAGACCTCTCTGTCCTACGAGTTCGAGAAAAAAATAATTTCTATCATTCATTCGTTGTTACCAAGAAGGAATCAAACCAGTTGTAGAATCCGTCCCAAAATTCGAGGAAGCAAAATGAAATAATGAATAATGTTAAAGATATAATGTCTTTATGAGCTTTATGCTATCACTAACCATTATAAAATTTAACATGTTTTAACATAACATTTGTACTTCAAAACGATGAGTTAAAATGCATGTATTATCCGAAGGCATACAAAAAATTCCGGATAAATCTACAAAACTAATAACCATCATCAATAAGTATCACTTTTACAATTTTTTTAAACGCGTCGTCTTCAGTTACTTCCGCAAAAAAGCTAATCAAATCCCAGCCTCATCTACCATTGTGACAAGTGAATTTATTACCCTCATTATTCCACTGGAGAGAAAGAAAATACAAATAGTCTGCTTAGATGAATGGTATCATTTATCCCTCGCCATTATTATGCAGATACCTGTCGGCAAAAAACCTACCCTTCAAAACACTTCCTTCTTAAGCGATCTTAACGCTCTTTGACGCTCACAAAGGGTTAATGAGGTGACCCGAGTGGTCCACGGCTACCTCTTGGGCTTCGAAGGGTTAGCCGAAGATGTCCCCTGGTCACACGGTCCAGGGGGACAGATGCTGGATGTCCTTTCTTGGTTTTGACGCGAATTTGATTTATAGCGTCCTTTAAATGGTCCAGAGGCATGACTTGCATATCAAAAATGCGGATGTTTCACCCAGAAACCGGTTTTGGACGGTGGAAGGATTTTTTATGAATTTCGGAAGTTAAATGTCTTTCTTTTGTCTAAGGCCGTTGTCCGTTAACCGTGTCTTAGGGCCATTGTTAGACCTTCATCCCGATGATTATTTCTCGGGTCAGAAATTATGAGATTCATCGCTTGATGAGAGTTAAGAACGGAAGGGTTGTCTTGGTGATAAAGACATTTCCGAAGTAATTTGTTATTAAATTTTCACTCCGTTATACGAGAATCAGAATCAAACAATAGTAGATTGTGTATCTAGTAGTAAAAGCGATAATTTCCCGGACGACAATGTAAAGTGTTGGAACGTTGGAGAATGTGCTTTTACTACGAGGTACATATACCTAATTTTTTTTCTGAAATCGCAATTAACATTATCATCAATTAAAGGTATAAGGACAAGCTGAGCCCACGTATGCAACGTATGCAACGAATTTGCATTAAAACAGATTACTTTGAAACATATTTATCATTCTCAACGTATCATCTGTTTTAATGCAAATATGTCAAAATGCGATGACGTAGGTGGGCTCAGTGCATACCATAAGGATTTTTTTTAATAATAATAACAATTTTCGATTACAATCTGAGATACAGAATGTTTTTCAATGATTTTTTAATAATTTTCTATCGATACGATACTCCCGAAATTTCGCAAAAATTTCCACTTCGGCATTCTACAACTATAATTACCATGTTTGAATTGGATCGGATTGTTATAATTTGAGTTATTGAGGGAATAAAAACAAGGATGCACAGCCTATCCTGAAAATTGCAAGTCGCCATCTCTTTCCATTCTCAAGTTATCGTGAGTTACCACGATTCATTTCGATCGGATCTGTATTGTTTGAAAACCAGATTAGTACTCGGAAACCGTTTGGCCGATTATGACCACTAACGAACCTAACCGTCGCATTCAGATGCGCACTGAACTTTGCAAGTCGCTATCTCATTCCGTTCGAAAATCGTGGCAACGGCCAGCCGACCGGACAGAATCGAATTTGACCTCGAATTCTTCATCAGTGGGTCGAACCTAATCGTTTGACACCATTTTCGACAAAAAATTTGAAAATTACAGACATTTGGCAAAATGATAGAACGCTGTTCCCCAGAACATGCGCGCAAAAAGACGACCTCCCGATCCGAAAATGTAATAATTGTCAGATTATGGGTAGATTACTCCATACTGAAAGCTAACCTCAGCACATAAGAAGATGTTGATATTTCAGAATATTGTATATTGCAGGCTTTTTTGAAACGCCAGTATGATAAATATAAACTGAAAAAATAAAAAATTGGTTCATTCACTGTTCTAAGGTCAGGAGCTTTTGCTCGCATGTCCTATTGTGTGTTCACCCACCTCTATTGGACATTCTTAATCGAATTTAGCATCGATATATACCTTTTCCCCAGCTTTTATGATATATGAATACATTTCATACTATTTTAATGACAGTCTTCAGTAATGAGAGCATCTTCTATGATCACAGAATTTATAATTCTGACATATTTATTTTATTGGAAATGAAATTCGTTGAATTTCTAATATTATAAGAACGAACTTACGTCTCAAGTAACTCCAGTTTACGATATTCATGGAATTCAGCGAAAATTAGTGGGCCGGTATTCTAAAAGTAATTACCGAGTTTATTCGGATCAGATTTGTAAAGAGTTTTTCAATATGAATTATATGATTTCGTATGACGGAGATTACACGGTCAGTCTGGTATAAGTCTCGCATCAGTATTACCATCAATCCGGATCATCAGTCCCTCAATCAACGAATATAGAACCAATTTTCGTCAATCTCCCATCAATCCATGATTGATGTGATGCGAGACCATAGACATAGAATAACATGGACTGGCCCTCACGTAACTTTATCACACAGTTCGTTGCGGAATACATTAGAGAGAGAGATGTTATGAAGGATAGAATACTTAAAGGCAAATAATGGTATAAAAATAATGATGTTTTTTTTATAAGTATCAGAATATTCAGAAACGAGTGTCGGATTTAAATGAAAATGTTTTGCCTTTAAATTTTCTGTCTACAAATCACCAAAACACATACACAATACACGAAACCAAACAATACAGTGTAACGTGAAATATTGTAAAAAAAAATATGGATGGTGTATACCAATAAATTGAGCTATGGATTGAGTGACACAAGTAACACTATTCCCAAAGAAAAATCTCCAATCGTTATAGGACGAACACAACTAACAGAATATGGCTAGCTCACCAACTGCCACCACCCTCCTACTCAATTCAGTGAAGACATGAGACACTCCACCAATCTCCAAAGTCCAGTTATAGGTTTGAGGGTGCTCTCGGCACGTAGATCTCTGTAAATTTCAAATCAGATCAATATATGTATCTAAATCAAATAGGGTTATTCTTACCACCCTTAGTTCAGTCGTACACTGAAAGAATTCTAATGGGGTGAGCAACTTGAATAAAAAAGTGAGTCGCAGACAAGGCTTTGTTTATTCTTCCTTTTACAAAAAAAACTTTTCAATGAGACTACTTAGGTATCAATAATATATATATATGGCGTTCACATTCATAGTCGAAATAATTAATATGGTCTCACAATCTCAGGTACGAGAATTTTCCAAAATACGTAATGGAATGCAAATTTTCTCTACAAGTTCGTCTATAGGGTAACTTATTGCAATTGCAGTAAGCGCACAGCTCACTAAATTTAAATTTCAAACAAAATAAATTCTGAAGGAAAATTTATACATACGCAAATTAGTCTTAAATCTAAACTAAAAAAAAACATCCAAAGAAACCTACTTGTTACTTGTCACTTGCAACCTTGGGGATCCTTAGAGCCAGTGGGCTGTCTCATGCCTTGACTAGACCTCCGATATCCCTCGATGTGAATCCAGGAAAGGCTCGATAATACAACGATTTCCTATCTGGTCTATAATCTATTATTGATTCCACTTGTTCTCAAGAAGTGGCCCTAAACCACTCTCCAAACGCACTCCAAAAAAAAACTGGTAGATATCCCAAAACTTCAGCGGGAAAGAAAAATCTGGGGGAACAAATTCCCAAATAAATTCAATTCAAGAACAATTGCGACACAAAATTAACTGAGGCTACTTACCCTGTTAAACAGGATTTTCCAAAGGTTCTACTAACTAGAGGAAATGCAACGTGGTCCAATTTGCATTGACTGAAAATACATATATCTCCCGAAGGAATTCTTCCAAAATATCGCAACCACACAATATTCCAAAATCTGGCGGAGAAAATAAAGCCCACAACTGTTGCGGATGGTTCAATCTTTTCCAAGATTTTACCGATACTTTTCACTCGCCAAGAATTTCCAATCACCTCTTTCGCTTCGATCGTCACGTTTTAAATCGAAAAACAAGAATGTCCAGATGTCCAGAAAACATTCGATATCCGAGCAAGATGAAAATGGACCGCGTCATAGACCCCACCTCATCAATCGTTCCAATCATAATTTCACATTCATACCTCCATACATAAAAACTACACAAACAACGGGATATCGAGAAGACATTTACAGCGGGAAATTCGAACAACTCAAAACACTTCAAATAATATTTCCGCAACACATTTAGATATTTTATAATTCGGGTATTCCAGGATTACGTTATAAACTTTTTTTTTTTATTTTTAAATAGAGTTTGCAACGATTATGATCAAGAAAAGTCAAAAAACATATATATAAAGAAAATAAAACTTGTCATGAATTTGGAGAAAATGCAACCGTAACACAACCCCCCTCTACCGAAGAAAATTTCGAAGAAATTTTAAGATTCATTAACTACTTCCGCTTTTTTGATTTTTTTTCTATGATCTGGTTCGTCCTCTGAATGAGTTCTATCCTCTTTCAAATCCTGAACATTCCACTTGCCTAAGCGCTTTCCATCGCTATCTACTAACTCATAAGTGTTCACTCCCAATTTTTTCTCTATTTTATATGGACCTGAAAACTTTTTATCCAATTTGGCAGAATAATTTTTGCTTTTATCTGAAAGATTATATTCCCTCTTCCAAACATACTGACCCTCCTTAAATTGCACAGGTCTATGTCTTAAATTATAGGTCTTTGTAGATTTTAAATGAGCTTGTTTCAATTGCTTCTCGACAAAATTATGTATTTCCTTCAATTTATTAGACTTCTCTGTCATTGCACTCTCGGTATTTTCCGAATTCTCCAAATTTCCCGGAACTTGCGCGTTATCTTGAAAATTATCCGTTTCAATAATCTGTTTCTTTCTCATTTCTTTGTAGTAATTTCCGTCCATTACCATCTCATACCCAAAATTAATAAAATAAGGCGTATTCATAGTAACCTCCGATTTAGCTGTTCTCAAAGCACAAGATAGTTTAGGCAAAAATTCATCCCAACGCTTTTGATTACCATCAATGAAAGAACGAATCATTGTTTTTATTGTTCTGTTATACCTTTCGGTGAAATTGGGAGATGGATAATACAATGGATTAGTTAAGAAGGTAATGTTATAGTCTTTCAATAATTTTTCAAATTATTTTGATCGATACTGACCCCCATTATCCGATCTTAAAAATTCGGGAACCCCAAAAAGCATAAAAACACCATCTTCAATCAATTTTGCAACCTTTTTTGCGGTAGCCGTTCTTAGAGGAAAAATTAAGGTAAATTTACTAAAATAATCTACTACAACGAGTATGAATCTATGACCAGCAGTACTTCTTGGGAACGGACCCATCAAATCTGTAGAAATATACTGCCAGCATCGTGTTATGTTAGGTTTTGAACCCATCAATCCAGCGACTTTCTTTTGCTCAGGTTTTTGTTCTGCACAAACTCGACATTTGGAAACATATCTAACTACATCCGATTTCATCTTAGGCCAATAGTAATGGTTCAAAATTTTATGGTAAGTTTTGTATACCCCAAGGTGACCTGATGTGGGATCGTTGTGATATTGATGTAAAATTTTTGATCTTTGTGGACCCGGCAAAACAATCTTCCATTTATCGAACGGTTCATAAAAACTATTGTCATTTACATACTTATATAAAATGTTATCTGCGCTTACTCGCCAAAATGGGAATTTTAATGGCTTTTTCGATACCTCGATGAGCATTTTTTGATACCAACTACAATCATTTCCGAATTTATCCGCATTTGAGTCAGTATTGTCTTCAAAGTTACTATTTATGGAATTCATCGAATTGACAGTCTCAATGCCTAAAGGAGCTCTCGACAAACAGTCTGGCACTGTATGTAAGATACCCCGCTTATGAATAATTTTGAAGCGATATTGTTGTAAGCGTAGGGCCCAGCGACCTAAACGTCCTTGTGGATTTTTCAAATTATTCAGCCAAATCAAGCTGCTATGGTCTGTAACAACCGTAAACTCAGCAAGTTCTAAGTAACATCTCAACCTTTCAATTGCCCAAATTACACAGAGCAATTCTTTTTCAGTTACTGAATATTTCATTTCATGTTTATTTAATGTTCTAGAGAGATAGCAAATCACATTACATTTACCACCGTATTCCTGGGTCAGTACAGCCCCCAGTCCATAAGAACTTGCATCACAATGAAGTATATAGGGTCTATCAAAATCAGGCCGAGCCAAAATGGGTGCCGAAACGAGAGCATTCTTAACCTTCTCAAATGCATTTTGGCATTCTGATGTCCATCTAAATTTAGAGTTCTTTTTAGTCAAATTTGTGAGTGGAGTTACCATTTCCGAGAGACAAGGCACAAACCGTCTATAGTATGAAACCATGCCAAGAAATGAACGTACTTGTTTAGTTGTTCGTGGTACTATCATATCGACAATAGCACTGACTTTTTGAGGATCCACAGACAGACCCGATCTATTTACCACGTAGCCAACGTATTTAAGTTCCTCTCGGCAAAATTTGCACTTTTCTCTGTTGAGTGTTAAATTGGCTTTCTTTAGCCGATCAAGAACTTCACTCAACTCAGAAACTCTCTCCAAAAAAGCATTCAACCCTTACGAATCCGGTTGAGACTCACCACTGAATTTGAGACCCCATTTTGATATGTTTATGTTATTATTATTTAAGGAAACATTCGCCATGTTTTGATTTATAGATACAGAACTTAAATTAACAGGATCTTTATTTGGTGTAGAGGTTCCCACATTTTGTGTCATCCTCGAGTGAAATTCAATGTCGACAGGATTTCGATATTTGAACTTGTCAGTAAAGGACTCAATTTTTTTTTCGAAAGAAAGATGACATCTCAAAGCTTCTGAGAGCAACTTTGAACATTCAATCCGATCGGAATCTTCACCTGGTGAGATATTTTCGATTCTAACCAAAACATGAGCAAGCTTAGTCTCTAATTTCCTACTTAGACTAGAAGTGAACTCTTCATTAAGCCATTGTTTTATTTCTGAAATTTTAGTCTTACAGATTTCTAATTCTTCTTTTGCGTCAAATTCTTGATATAGTTTGAAACTATGGCCTTGTTCATGAAGTTTAATAAGTTGTTTCAAGGTACTTACTAGTTCTTTGACAGTTCCCGATGGAACAGCACCTCGAATCTTAATTTCATACTCTAGTTCTTCTTTAACGAGTCTATCTGGGTGTAGTTTAAGAGGCATTTCGCTTCAGGCAATCAAATTCTGGGTAAAATAGGGCAAATTATAAAAAATCAGTTTTTAAACTTATTTCTTATAGTAAAGAAGGACCTTCCAGGTAAGTAAAACTCGAATTGAAAATTTATTCCGAACACTACTATTTTACGATTACCGTTATTGCTGAAACTAGATGTACTTAATTCTATAGCTTTTGTTATTTTTTCTTCTTTTTGAGTTCAGTTTCGTTGGGCGCCAAAAATGTAACGTGAAATATTGTAAAAAAAAATACGGATGGTGTATACCAATAAATTGAGCTATGGATTGAGTGACACAAGTAACACTATTCCCAAAGAAAAATCTCCAATCGTTATAGGACGAACACAACTAACAGAATATGGCTAGCTCACCAACTGCCACCACCCTCCTACTCAATTCAGTGAAGACATGAGACACTCCACCAATCTCCAAAGTCCAGTTATAGGTTTGAGGGTGCTCTCGGCACGTAGATCTCTGTAAATTTCAAATCAGATCAATATATGTATCTAAATCAAATAGGGTTATTCTTACCACCCTTAGTTCAGTCGTACACTGAAAGAATTCTAATGGGGTGAGCAACTTGAATAAAAAAGTGAGTCGCAGACAAGGCTTTGTTTATTCTTCCTTTTACAAAAAAAACTTTTCAATGAGACTACTTAGGTATCAATAATATATATATATGGCGTTCACATTCATAGTCGAAATAATTAATATGGTCTCACAATCTCAGGTACGAGAATTTTCCAAAATACGTAATGGAATGCAAATTTTCTCTACAAGTTCGTCTATAGGGTAACTTATTGCAATTGCAGTAAGCGCACAGCTCACTAAATTTAAATTTCAAACAAAATAAATTCTGAAGGAAAATTTATACATACGCAAATTAGTCTTAAATCTAAACTAAAAAAAAACATACAAAGAAACCTACTTGTTACTTGTCACTTGCAACCTTGGGGATCCTTAGAGCCAGTGCATGGGCTGTCTCATGCCTTGACTAGACCTCCGATATCCCTCGATGTGAATCCAGGAAAGGCTCGATAATACAACGATTTCCTATCTGGTCTATAATCTATTATTGATTCCACTTGTTCTCAAGAAGTGGCCCTAAACCACTCTCCAAACGCACTCCAAAAAAAAACTGGTAGATATCCCAAAACTTCAGCGGGAAAGAAAAATCTGGGGGAACAAATTCCCAAATAAATTCAATTCAATAAGAATTGCGACACAAAATTAACTGAGGCTACTTACCCTGTTAAACAGGATTTTCCAAAGGTTCTACTAACTAGAGGAAATGCAACGTGGTCCAATTTGCATTGACTGAAAATACATATATCTCCCGAAGGAATTCTTCCAAAATATCGCAACCACACAATATTCCAAAATCTGGCGGAGAAAATAAAGCCCACAACTGTTGCGGATGGTTCAATCTTTTCCAAGATTTTACCGATACTTTTCACTCGCCAAGAATTTCCAATCACCTCTTTCGCTTCGATCGTCACGTTTTAAATCGAAAAACAAGAATGTCCAGATGTCCAGAAAACATTCGATATCCGAGCAAGATGAAAATGGACCGCGTCATAGACCCCACCTCATCAATCGTTCCAATCATAATTTCACATTCATACCTCCATACATAAAAACTACACAAACAACGGGATATCGAGAAGACATTTACAGCGGGAAATTCGAACAACTCAAAACACTTCAAATAATATTTCCGCAACACATTTAGATATTTTATAATTCGGGTATTCCAGGATTACGTTATAAACTTTTTTTTTTTATTTTTAAATAGAGTTTGCAACGATTATGATCAAGAAAAGTCAAAAAACATATATATAAAGAAAATAAAACTTGTCATGAATTTGGAGAAAATGCAACCGTAACAACAGTAACAAGAAAGGTCAGAGAATAAAGGAAACCAATGTTTTGTATTCTGTGGTTTTGCCAAACGCCAAATTATACGAAAATATTCATATACCGTGGTTTACCTTTAACTATTCTGTCTTTTTTCAATGCTGATTTCAATGGTCTCTTTCTCACAACCAGTCCATGTTATTTTATGTCTATGTGCGAGACTGATACCAGACTGACCGTGTAACTTCCGTCTAACAATGTCGTAACCATGGTAATGAAGTTATACCTGTCACTAGTTGTCATTTATGTTTAGTAAACTCTAGCAATTTATTATGGCTAAATACTCGCTCCAAGAACGTTTGGTTATCATCCAAAAATTCCACGAAAGTAGGCGTTCTTTTGTAAACACTTTTCGCCTTTTCGCGAACTTCGCGAAAGCTATGGTCGAGATAATCACCCTTCTGTGCTTGCCATTCGCCGCATTGTTGAGAAATTTGAAAGCAATTTTTCTCTTCACGATGTAAACTGTGAACTGTCGAGAATATTGCTGCCGTAAGAGCTAGTGTTGCAGAAGATCCAACTTTATTAATTACAGTGAATGGTGAACGATACCGACAAATTTTTTGTGACCGAATTTGGATGCGCTTAATTTAAAAAAAATGCGGTTCCAGCTAGAAAATGCTACATGTCACACTATCGCCGCACTGCAAGATACGTTTGAAGGAAGGATAATTTCAAGGAATGCAACTGTTGCCTAGCCTCCAAGAAGCTGTGATTTGACTCCTTTAGATTAATTTTTGTAAGATTATTTGAAATCTAAGGTTGATGCAAACAATAAGCCACAAAGAATTGATGCTTCGAGTGTGAACAATGATCGCTGCATTCGTCTGATTTATTGCACAAAGTCGTCGAAAATTGGATTCGTCGAATTCACTTGTGTACACGAAGCCATTCAAACGACGTGCTATTCAAAACATATGTAAATGCTATTGATTGTACATTAAAATAATATAAAAGGATTTGTTATATCTTAAATCATTTTATTTCATTTTAAAATCATATCGTCGTTATTGGAAAACCCTTTATATTTTAAGTAATAGATGAAATAACAACAAGATTTCAGATTAGTATAACTCCTAAACCGTTTGGCCGATTATGCCAATTAACGAGCTTAAATGTCGCATTCGGATGCGCCACCTGAAAATTTGCAAGTCGCTATCTTTTTCTGTTTTCAAGTTATCGTGGGATACATAATAGATTTTTCATGATTTCTTTAAAAGTTTCTAGTGGTACGGTCCTTCGCACACGTCTGTATGTCGATGTACTACAACTAGTTACCAAGTTTCAATTCGATAGGGTCTGTATTTTTTGAGTTATTGAGAAAATAAAAACATCATTTAAGATAGATTTAGCTCCGAAATCGTTAGGTCCATTATGCCCAACGAAGACCTTAACTATCCCATTCGGATGCGCAACCTACCCTAAAAATTGGAAGTCCCTATCTCTCTTCTCACAATTTCAGCGATGTCGAACTAATAGTTTCTGATATATAGAATTGTTTTCAATGATTTTTTAAAAATATTCTAGTAAAACGATCCTCACGACATTTTCGCGCCGGCATTCTACAACTAATTACTATGTTTGAATTGGATCGGATTCGTATTATTCGGGTTATTGAGGAAATAACAACCAAATTTCAGATGGGTATAACTCCAAAATTTTTCAAAGGTCCCATTCGGATGCGCAAACTACTCTTAAAATTGCATGTCGCTATCTTTTTCCGTTTTCAGGTTATCTTGAGATAAATAATATTTTTTGATAATTTTTTTTAAATTTTCAAGTGTTATGATTCTCGCGAAATTTCAAAACCTTTTTAAGTTTGTATTTTACAACTACTCACCAAGTTTCAATTTGGTCGGATTTGTATTTGTTGAAAACAAAATCATTACTCGAAAACCATAGGGCTGATTATGCCCATTAACGAACTTGTCCGTCGTATTGGGACGCGCCACTGAAAATTAATGTCGCTATCTCTTTCCGTTCTCAAGTTATCGTGACAACGGCCGGCCGGACAGAATCAAATTTGACCTCGAATTGTTCATCGGGCAGTCGAACCCAATCGTTTGAGACCATTTTCAGCAAAAAATTCGAAAATTACAGACATTTGGGCAAAATGATAACGCTTTGTTCCCCAGGACATAAAACAAAAACGAGTAGGGATAAATTTTGACGGCCTAGGCCAGGAAAGTATCTTTTCCGGACCACAAATAGTGTGGGAAAGTTCGCAGTATAGCGACGCATCAGAATACTGGATTAGTGTATTTTGTGGTCTGAATTTGCCCCAAGAAAGTAAGCATTCTTAAAAAATTTCAGAAAGAATATTACAGACTTTCGTCAATTGTAACACTACAAAAATTTTTAAATAATTGTTTTTCAAAAATGTTATATTTCAGAAACTATCTGTCGAATCCCATGAGCGCAACAGCTCCTAACTTCACGTCAGTGCTTTAAAAATTTTAAATCATAATTCTAATTGATTGATCTTTCGAATAAGTGAAAACAATTCGGCGGCGCAGCCAAAACCCTCTGCAAGGGCACCAAGTCCTTCTGATTTATATTTTCGGCGTGTGCGATATCTTCCGCATCAATGAACCTGAAACTAGAACGACCTCGTGAACTTTACCTGTCCGATTTCAGATGGAAATATTTTGTCTATCCAGCCGGTGCTTTATTGAAAAGAAATCTATAACAACCGCAAGGCAGCATCCGGTAACTCGAGGAGCGGCATACTCAGGCGTATCAGCATTCTATCGTGCCACCTCGAAAAATTAATCCAGTTCATTACTTCTATAATCTCATCAATTTGCATTTTGCAAACGTTCGACCTTACGAAATAGATGAAATCGATGCTACCGATCGATATTCGTTAATAAAAACAAATATGCATTAGGTGTATGGTTGACATCGAACGATAATAGCAGGTTTCGTAATACAACACGATGTCTGCTTAGAACAATATCATGGTCGATTTGATATCTAAGATATGTATGGAAGAATGGGTTATAAGAGGCGTTTGACCTTAGATTGCTATCTTGGATTTTCGTGGAGATGATAACATTTTTATTCTTCGCATATTTCTTCCTTGAGATATGCCAAATTTCTTTTTCCAACATTTTAAAAATATTCTCATGGCGTCAGGAGCTCCAGCGCACTCGTTCATTTAACGATAAAAATATTTCTATGATTTTTAATATCGTACACTCTTGAAACTTATGGTTTTTAGAAATCTGATATATCTAGGGATCTCGTTCAAACATTGACAAATCATATCTCCGAAATTATTGGCCACTGGGATTGATATAAATCAATTCTTACGATATAACTGCATCATGAAAGAAATTAAATTCAAACAGACCGATTCTCCCTTATAACGATAACGAACTTATCCAAGATATTCATTCCTCAAATCTACTCAATCAATCAATTAAAACTTATGGACAATATTGCAGTTTTGTCTTTACTGGAGATATTCTGAACCCAATTTGATTATGTATCTTACCAAAGAATATATTTCCATCATCATATGGATTATCCACGGGCATTATATTATTATCACCATAAAAGTATAATATCATCCTCATAATTCTACGATAGCTGAGGTTATTTAATTGGTCATTTTGCATTCAATCATAATTTGTTTTCTCTATTTCAGTATCGTAATGAGTTCATTCCAGCACTAAAAACAGTGCTGGAATGAACTCATTCCCGCATTGTTTCTAGTTATATTTTTCGTTTTGCGGTAGTCACCACTGACATTCGATCCTATCAAAGTTCAACTCACGTCAATTATTGTCAATATAAGATAATCTGGATAAGGTGAAATGATTGTTGAGAGAAAAGGTTTTATTTTCATAAAAAATAAGGTACTAGAAATTTCCTTCTTGCTAATTTTGAATCATTCATGATATTAGGAAACTATTCAATCTGATCTCCATGCTCTACGTAAAATTCAAATTCCATGATCTGTCAACTTTCGTAACAGTCACACCAACTGCCAAGATAGGTACAATACAAAAGTCACTAGGATGTATAATCCGAATTTATCATTAAATTTCAACAGTATTTTACAAAACTTGCCTGAAATAGAGAAAATATCGTCTAATACTCGTTGCAGAAGGCAATTCCAACACTCATGCGTACGAAAACTCGCTCCTTCGTCGCTCGTTTTCGAATTTCGCATTCTTGTTTAAATATCAGCCCATTCTGCAACTTGTTTTAGAATATACTATTCTAGAACAGAAGTTGTATTTTATATCAAGAATAACGTACCAGAAATAATAATGACATTTATCTCTCATAGGAAAATAAGGTGACATGTAAGAACACAGATCATATAACAATTCATAGATAGAATAATCAAGTACAGTATTCCGTGAAAACATAGAAGTACGATTCATTATTGAAATTTCGAAAAATCATATCTCCTAAAGTATTAGCTTGTTAAAGTTGAAAATGATTTCAATGGATTTTTATGGTGAAATTGAATTTGAAATTTGTAATATAAAATTTGTTTTTTATTTCGTTACTCCGAAATCATAAGGCCGATTTTGTCCAATAAGGAACTCAACCAAGACATTTATCTCCCAAACCTACTCTGAAAATTTCAACTGCCTAGCTCATTCAGTTCGAGAGTTATTCTAGAAACCAAATTTTAAAATTTAAATTTTTTTTTTGACAAGTTACGGTAACCCGATCAATACAAAACATCGCATGCATATAAAGGTCATTATTCTACAATTTGATGCTTAATTTCAGATAAATCGGGTGATCGGTCTCGGAAATATTCAAAAAACTGCTTTTACTAAAAACGGCCATAACTCCCTAACCACTTGGTGGATTTCGCCCGTTAACGAACTTGTCCGAGATATTTACGCTGCAAACCTACCTCGCAAGTTTCAATCCTTTAACTCCTTTTATTCTAGAGTTACCGTGTTAACGGCCGGACTGCCGGCCGGACAGAATCGATTTCGACCACAGATTCATGATCAGTGAATCGATCCAAATCGTTTGAGACCATTTTCAGCCAAAAATTTGAATATTACAGACATTTGGGCAAATTGATAAGCACTCTGCTCCGGGGAACACGAGCGCCAAATATTTTTTTCTTCAAACATTTTTTCACGTTTAACGCTTACATTATTCATACTCAACTTCATGCAGTATTTCGTGAGGGTTTGTGGGGCGTAAATAGATAATAGAACGTGCTTTTCAAGAATTTTTCCTTCTTTCTTCGCTCAATCGGTCCAACAACGCTGTGTTTTATTCAGAATTGATCATTTTTCCTTTCTCAAGATAAACTAGATAAACAAAATATCATGTGCATCCCAGAATACTGACTCCTTAACCTTGCCGGCCGACTGTTGTGTCTTTGGCCGCATTGGAATGCTTCCACTCGCCTCAACCACTCAGCTGTCGACCACTTTGACTCTGGAGTGTAATAATGTATCCAGGTTTCGTCCAGACAGACCTCCGAATCATCGATTCGTTGTCGTTCTTGATCTGGTGTTAATGAACGCGGCACACACTTTGCGTTGCGCTTTGTCGTACCCAAATTATCATGTAAAATAGTAAGTACTCTGCCATATGATAACTTTGAAACCTCAGCTATCTCCCTCACTTTCATCTTGTGTAAAATAATTTTTTCCGGATTTTCAAATAAATGAATTTTTTGAATTAGGTTTTTATTACACGTTATTTTGTGTTCATATATGAACCAATTATGCTATAGCATAATTGCTGAGCCTAACTCTTTCTCTAGGCTTACAACAGATCTTGTGATGACCAGAGTAGGGTAATTTGATTGAAATAATGATGAATGATAAATGATACTGCAATTTTACTCCGTTTTAAGGAGTTTTCTTTCAGAAAATATCAAGCTGATGGAATCGAGAGTGAATTATTCATTAGTTGGGATTTTATTCTCCTAAGTAATTTTCAAGAGATATCATATTTGCCATAGAGCAGATATGAATAATATGTTCCCTCGTATTTGAATGGAAGAAGTTTTGAAATCCTATTTAAAATTTTTGAGATGTAAGTACTGCTTACTGAATGCATACTGTTGAACTAATTTTAATATTCGAATGCAGGTAATAAATCAATACAAATGGACAGAATACATTGAATAACTGTGAGATAACTCCCAGTTTGGGAGTTTGGCCATTTGTGAGAATTCTAACAATGAATTCACTTCAAATGTCCAAAATGTGCTCCATTTATTCTCAAGGCATTCATAAATTATTTTTCGGTAGATGTCAAATATATTTTTCAACATCAGGCACCAGACCGTAAAGATTATTTACTCAGGGACATTTGAGGATTTTGTTCAACTCGTGTTTTCAGTTCTTCAACAACTTCTCGAGAAACTTGAGATCATCCTGTTGATTTTCTCTTGTTAACGTTTCCAGTCTGCATGGATCTGTTTATAACACATCTGATGTGGGCTTTCAGAGAAGATTCTAGAATCTGAACATCAGGATATTGCGCCACCTTTTCATTTTTATAGGCCTCTACAGAGTAAATCCATTCAACAGGGATTAATGTACAATTGCGGTAATAAGAAATCAAAATAGAAGTGTTTTGTTTTAAATCATAAGTCATTGCCATTCCGCACAACCATATGGTTTTTGGAGGGTAAACTGTTTATTCATTTACTTGATTGTGTTTTATAGTTACATAGGTGTGTACTGTTATAATAATTGCTTTTCATGGTGTAATTTTTTTCCGACTCTTGAATATTTCTTGAATCGGAATTTGTGTGTGATGATGTAAATGCTGTATTCTAACTTGAATAAACTTATTATTATTATTATTATTGCAGATTTAAATAAATTGGAAACAGAATTTTCCCGAAATTTAAAATTAATCTTAAGAATTGACTAATTCTGTATTCCGTTTTGTGATCATCTAACCAAGTGAGAATTTGTGTTCTCAGTTCACCGCTCACTTTTAAAAAGGAACACTTTCATCTTACATTCTGCTCACTTCATTTTTAAGTTTTATGTTATCGTTTTGTCAAAAGTTTCGGCTGAGTGATGGATCAAGCTGCAGCATATATTTTCCAAGAAATTCTTTTATCAAGCAGTTCATCTTCTGATGAATCATCCGAAGATAATGGAAGAGCTCCCTCAGATCAGTATATTAGTAATTGAACATTGAACCATTCGATTAAACTTCTAGCAATTGTCACATAAAAAAAATCTTCACGAACATTTTGGTGGGATTCCCTGGATCTGCTCATGATAGTCAGAGTCTTCTAGACTCTGACAAAGAATAGAAGGTTTAATGGAATGATCCAGAAATATTTTTTTGGAAATTATCATCTTGTTAGTGATTTGCCATATTCTTAGAGAAAGTGGCTAATGACTCCTTAAGACATGTTCTTCTAGAACGGTGTAATCTTTGATCGGATACATTACCATGTTTGAGGGAAGCATGAGTTATCAATCAGATAAAATAGAACCACAATCTTGTTCTCAGTAAAACTAGAATCGTTGTCGAACATACTTTTATCATTCTCAGATCGAGATGGAAAATATTGAAATTTATAAATTATAACTCCTTAAAGCTATTATGATAATATCCATATGCTGTGTACTACATAATTTTTGTAAAGTCCATTAAGATGTTTGGGGTTATTGTGAAAATGTTGTATTTGAGTCTAGCCTGAATTAGCAAGTGATACAGAAAGGGACGAAATAGTGTAGAGTTACAATTGCTGATGTGTTATGGCAAAAGCATACCCAATGAATATCTTGTATGAATTTACTGAATAAATTCATTTCTTGATTTTAATCTAATATAATGAGGATGAATAATATACTATCAAGAAGCCGATAAAATATAAATGTACACTATATTTGGTAGAGCATTTTACTTAGAAGCCATTGGCCCCAAGTTCAATCCTGAGGCTAAAATAAAATATCCCATTGCAAGTCTTTTATCAGTGTATTGACTAAATTCTGAAAATATCACATAACTCAAACATTATATTTGGAAATAAAGGATCTTGGAAAAGTATGAACATATTTCCTAAACCCTATTATACTACTACTCTTATGAAACACAACATTGGGTATAATTTTTCATATCCTGAATAAAATATACCTATAGTTGCTCTGAAAGCTATTCGAAAAATACAAAAACTACTCTTCCGTAAAAAACTCCATAAATATTCCTGATCTCATTTATGCTGTCCCATTTTTCGAGCAGGAGTGATATCACTAAGTTCTTCAAACATATCCATCATCTGAGCCTATCCTTTGGATCTGAACCAATTTACGAAGAACATCAGTTCGTTGAATTACCTGCGGTCGTACACTTCTGCTTTGAATATATTCCCTCCTAATCTGTCAGATGACACAGACTCAACTGAATATATACCTGCAACTGATGAAGATCCCTGATTCTCAATCAATGAAGAATTCACTGTAGATCTTTTAGGAATATCTTCATTAGCAGCGTCATCAGTTATGACACCAGGCTGGCTTTTGTGTTTATCCTAAAGAATTTCATTCATTTCATCGAAATATTTGGGAACTCTCAAACGCCCCATTCCTGTTTTTTACATATTTATATATTTTATATAGATCGATTGCAAATTATAAAACTTTCGTTGAACCTTTTCTCGACCGACCGTTCCTTCTCTAATAGAATTCCCCTTCTGGCTCATTTCTCAGTCGAGTTCAGACCAGAGGTCTTTCTTTGCTGTCTTCTTATCATCAAACTTATTTCTCTGATTCAAACGGAGAGACAAAAGTAAAACAGTTGCCAGTTCATTCTATTCAGTGGGACATTTCGAGCTTTTCCATAGCCGACAATCTGTCCAGTACCCTTGGTACTGAAATGATCAAAATATAAAATGTTTCTTTTACAAATACAAATAAAAAAAAATGAAATTTGAAAAATAAATTCTAGAATATTGAAACAGATTCTAATTACATAAAAAACAAGTTACGTATGACAATTGCCCAAAACAGGTTTAACTTCCTAAAAATAATTTTTCATTATCTATTACTTCTGTATGTACTTCATGTATGAAAGAAGAGAAGTAATAGATAATGAAAAATTACCTTGTAATCGATCAAAAATTTCCTGATTCACGTTCACCAAATTTTATCCTCTCTCGAACTATACAGAATTATGCTTTCAATATTTACGTAATATTTTCAAACATTTCTGGGTGTGAGGTCCCCGTTGCATCGCCAAAATACGAGTATTTCAACACCATATTTTTGAAGTTATGATATTCCCTTCCGTCAGTCCCGTCTTTCAGTGAGAGAACTGAGCATGATGAAAAGCAGTCTCACTTCTCTCAGATCTCTTACTTCATGTTCCGTTCCGAAATGTTAGACTTTACTGAGAAAAACTAATTTCGGAACAAACAACTGAGATTTCTCTCACTTCGCTCACATTTCGGAATACACTTAATATTCAATATTGGCTGTCAGTTGAGAAGTTCTATGAAATAAACAGAACACAAGAAGTGAGAAGTGGCAAATAAAAATCCAAAGCCAACTGCGATGCTACTATAATTTATAAAGAGCTTGTATTTCGCCTTCACTGTCAATTTTCAATAAATCATCCAGATAAATTTTGAATGGCAACCAATGAAAGAAGGATTCTCCTAGAATGACATCTACAACTCTCCTGAAACTTAGTTTCTTCATCTTTCAATTGGGCAACGTGCAGTTATGACTGTCCTCACCTGCTTATGGATTCGGCCCTGCAAATTTCGCAAAAGCCCGGCTACGCGACTCGTGATCAGAAATGAAGAGGACGATGGGTGATAACTGATTTCTTTGGAGATGGTGTAAGTAGCTGTATATGTCTGCGTTGTCCATCGTTTCCTGGGTCGATATTTGGTAGGCCTGACACGGACCGCCAGAGAGGCAGGACGCTAACGGTACACTCTCTTCTTCCAAGACAATTGCGCCATCCGCGTCGATTTCTTTATTGCCGCCGTCTTTAGACTACCAATCAGTTATATAATGGACTTAACGCATTCCTTCGACATCCAATTGTTCCTCATATACGAAGAGAGCTGGGTGGACCCACTTAAATCTCGAGGTTTCTCATTTTCACTTCTGGCAATGGACACACTGATTGCGATTGTTGCCTATTGTTTGTGTTGAAAGGCTATGTTGAATGACACAAAACTGCATTTTTGGCGCTCTAGTTCCTCGGAACTGAGTGCTTATCAATTTGCCCAAATGTCTGTAATTTTCGAATTTTTGGCTGAAAATGGTCTCAAACGATTTGGTTCGACTCACTGATCAAGAATCCGAGGTCGAAATCGATTCTGTCCGGCCGGTCATCCGGCCGTAGGTACGATTACTCTCGAACGAAAAGAGTTAGAGGATTGAAATTTGCAAGGTGGGTTTGGAGCGTAAATATCTCGGTTGAGTTCGTTTATGGGCAAAATCCATCGAGTGGTTTCGCAGTTTTGGCCGATTTTAGTAAAAACATTTTTTATGAATATTTCCGAAACCGATCACTCGATCTATCTGAAATTTAGCATCAAATTGTAGAATCATGACCTTCATACTTATGTGAAGTTTTGTATTGACCAGGTTACCGCAAAGTGTAAAAAAAAAGTTTTGAAAATTTAAAACATTTTTTTTTACAATAACTCTCGAACGGAATGAGCTAGGCAGTTGAAATTTTTAGAGTAGTTTAGGGAGATGAATATCTCAAATAAGTTCGTTATTGGGCAAAATAGGTCAGATGGTTTCGGAGTAACGAAAAAAAAAATTTTTTTAACCAACAAATTTCAAATTAAATTTTTACTTAAGATGCAGTTTCACCATAAAAATCCTTTGATATCATTTTCAACTCCAACAAGCTAATACTTTCGGAGATATGATTTTTCGAAATTTCAATAATGAATCGTATCTACTTCTATGTTTTCACAGAATGTTATCATTATTCTATCTAAGCTTTATTATATGATCTGTGTTCATACTCGTACATGTCATCCTGTTCTATAAGAGAGAGTCAAATTCATTTCAGCTATTTTAATTTGATTTCTTCCATGGTGCAGTTCTCATTCTCAGATTGCTCATTTAATCTTGATAAATAAACTATTATTTGAATTGAATTTCCTTTATGGTGCAGTTCTATCATAAGAATACATTGATATAATTCCCAACTCTGAGAAACCAATACTTTCGGAGATATAATTTGTCTGTTTGAACTAGAGCGCCAGAAAGCTCCTGTCCACAGGGCTTGAGCACATTTTTCTTCATGCTTCTACTGCAATAAAAATGCACTTGGGAGCTTAGTATCCTCGTACATCGTTTTGGGGGCGCTTGTTCACCTGGACAGAGTGCCTATCAATTTGCCCAAATGTCTGACATATCAGAATTTAAGGCCGATATTGTTCTCATACGATTACTTAATGATTTTTTTAAAATTTTCTAGCGACATGATTCTCACAAAATTTCACACGTCTTCGTATTTGTATTCTGCAACTTGCTACCAAGTTTCAATTAGATCGTATCTGTATTGGTTGATGAACAAAATGTTCACTCGGAAACCGTTGGGCTGATTGTGCCCACTCGTTCGTCGTATTTGGATACGCCACCTACCCTGAAAATTTCAAGTCGCTATCTCTTTTCGTTCTAAAGTTACCGTGGCAACAGCCGGCAGGACAGAATCAAATTTGTAGAATGCCGGCGCGAAAATTTTTGCGAAATTTCGTGAGGATCGTATAACTAGAAAATTTTCAAAAAATCATTGAAAAAAACTATATATATCAGAAACTTTTCGTCCGATATCGCTGAAATTTTGCGAGAGCCTTTAGAACCTAACTCTTCTGCCATATTTCAAGTTTGAACACGATAGGATCCAAATTTTTGGAGGCCGAGAAGCCTTGTGTGAGCAGGATGGGTGACCGTTGCCTCGATAACTTTCGAACGAAAGGAGATAGAGACTTGCAATTTTCACGGTAAGTTGCGCATCCAAGTGGGAGAGTTAAGCTCGATTGTGTACATAATCTGCCCAACAGTTTCGGAGTTATACCCACCTGGAATATTATTTCCTCAATAACTCAATAAATATAGACTCTCTCGAAATGTAGCTTGGTAACTAGTTATTGATTATCGACATTAAGACATGTGTAAATTTTGTTAGAACCGTATACCTAGAAAATTTTAAAAAAATTAAGATAAAAAAAAATTATTCAAGCACTGACGTCAGTGCTCAAGTCAGTCAGTCGATTACGAGTGTCCAATACAGGAGAATGGACAATAGAACATGCGCGCAAAAGCTCCTGACTTCACGTCAGTGCTTGAAACACTTTTTTTTTTGTGATTTTTTTGAAATTTTCTAGGGGTACGGTTCTTACAAAATTTTCTTCTTCGTCATTTTTTTCAAATTTTCTAGGAGTACGGTTCTTACAAAATTTTAAACACTTCTGTATGTTGATTTTCTACTACTGGCTACCAAGCTTCAATTCGATCGAATCTTTATTTTTTGAGTTATCAAGGAAATAAGATTCCAGGTGGGTATAACTCGGAAACCATTAGACTGATGAACTTAACTCTTCCATTCGGATACGCAACCTACCCTGAAAATTGCAAGTGCCTATCTCCTTTCGTTCGAAAGTTATCGATGCAACGGTCACCCATCTACTGAACTCACACAAGGCTGCTCGAATTTCCAACAATATTTAACCGATCTTGTTGAAACTTGAAACTTGGCAGTAGAGTTAGGTTCTAAAGGCTCTTGCAAAATTTCAGACGAATAGTTGCTGATATATAGAATTTTTGTTTTCAATTTTCAATGATTCTCTAAAAATTTTCTACAAATACTATCTTCAAGAAATTTTGCAAGAATTTTCGCGTTGGCATTCTACAACTAATAACCATGTTTGAATTCAATGGGTTTTGTATTTTTCCAGTTAATGAGGAACAAAAAACAACCAAATTTCAGATGGCTATAACTCTAAAACCGTTTTGACGATTATGCTCATAAACAATCTCAAATGTCTCATTCAGATGCACAACCTAACCTGAATTCTTCAAGCCGCTATCTCTTTCCGTTCTCAGGTTATCGTGACAACAAAAATATTTTTTAATAATTTTTTAATATTTTTCTAGCTTTACGATTCTCACATAATTGCACAAACGTGCTTAGGTTTATATTCTACAACTATTCACCAAGTTTCAATTCGATCGGATCTATATTGGTTGAAAACAAAATTATCATTCGGAAACCGTTGGGCCGATTATGCTCATTAACGAACTCGTACGTCGTATTGGGATGCGCCACCTACCCTGAAAATGTCAAGTCACTAGCTCTTTCCGTTCTCAAGTTATCGTGTCAACAGTCGGACGGCCGGCCGACCGGACGGACAGAATCAAATTTGACCTCAAATTCTCCATTGGGGAGTCGAACCGAATCGTTTGAGACCATTTTCGTAAAAAATTCGAAAGTTAAAGACATTTGGGCAAAATGATAACGCGATGTTCCCCAGAACATACGCGCAATAAAAGACAGACTTATGAGATAAATTCAGTCACGAATGATATTTCATTAGACAAAATGAGTCATGTTGACGTCTGTAATTTATATTTATCATTTGTCAAACCGTCCGTATTCATGGTTGAGTCGTTGAAATAGTCATTCTGCCGTAATCACAAAGCATTGTTAAGTGTTTGAATCTCCGTTAAGTCCTAACTGAGGTCCTCAGTTAAGGATAAATAAGAATCGCAACCTCAGATTAAGTGAAAATTAACATGAAACAGGCCTGTTTAAGCACCGTTACATGCGTTAACTGAGGTTGCGATTCTTATTTATCCTTAACTGAGGACCACAGTTAGGACTTAACGAAGACTCAAACACTAATCAATGCTTTGTGAATACGGCGGTTAGTAATTCATTTTAGAAACTGACAAAGTCAGATTCTAATGTTGAATTGAAAGCAGATAGATACATTTTACAGTACGATGCTGCCTCGATTTGAATTTAGAATTTATTTTTCTGTGGAATTACAAGGTAATTATATGGAGAGTTGATACACAGACCTAAGATTGAGTATTTAAAAAATATTTCAGTGAAGTTGTGATATAATTCAGATTGCTTGTGAATAACTTATGTGCGGTTGCCCATGACAATCATGCATCAATAGGATAGGAACTGAGCGTTAACATGAGTCATTAGTGGACGATTTCGTGAACGTTAAACGTTGTCATTATTGCGAGGTCGTCCGAACAATAATTTTCCAAAATGCCGAAAGAAACGGGTAGTCATCAACTTAAAAAATTATCAACAAACATAAAGATAAACAACTATTCAGTAACATAGCACTAACGAAAGGAATAAAAACGAAAAAAGGTTTCGAAGCTTCGTTCAAATTACAGACCTTTGGGAAAATTGATCCGCACTCCGTTCCGAGGAACAAGAGCGCCAAAAGGTTTAATATAGAACTGGCGTTCAAAACATCTACTACAATTAAAAATCTTCTAATAAATACATTGGATAAAATGTCCGGACAATATAGGGTTGACCATTATCATGCTGCAAAATCATTTTATCGTGTCTATCGTTGTATTGCACCTTTTGTCTCTCAATTGTAGTCTTCAACAGGCTGCTCTTTTTGAATGCAATAATGCTTCAGATAAAAGAAGAGCTCAATTTCATATTTTATTTCATAAAATTAAATTTAGACAAGCAAATATGCAATAAGTTATTCACTAATGCATCGTTTCCTCGATTTTCGAAAGTGTCCAGCTAACTTCATGAAGGTATGAAGTTATACGCCTAAGATCAAGTTAACATCTCAAGGTGAGATTGTGTTTAATATAATATGTTCATCCATTTTCTCCAAATTTCATCTGGTACGACGAACACTTTGCATCCTACCACGTAGATAAAAGTTCAACAGCCTAATCGTATTGCAAGTCGATTCTGCAGATGAACTTCCCATTTTTTTCTCCATCCTAATCTGTGACGCTACGACACAGAAGAATGCTGTGGTCAAATCAAACCCAGACTACCCAGATCATCCTCTATTCCGTCGGAAACGTCTCCAAAGTGTGAGAATCACTTATTCAAAGCGTATTCCGACGTCCCGTTGGAGATGAATTTCTATCGGACTCAATGGATCGTAAAAATGATGACATTTCTCTATCTGTATTCTTATAAATTCATTCACAGTCCGGGTACCGTTTTTTTACATATCTAAGCGATCTTCGGTCTCATACAAAAAGATATTATTCCATTAAATAGAAAAGCCGCAATCGATGTGAACTTGTGTTTTGGCTGTCATTCATGTTTTGCGTTTGAAGTTTAATGCTAGTTGCTGAGAATATTGAATTCGGTAGTTTCCATTAATCATTTTTCAGTTGAAGTGAATCGTGAATGGGTTGTATCTACTGTTACGTTGGAACCTACTCACTTCATTTTGTCGCAAAATCAACCCATATTATTGAATATCGTAGCCAGCTCGTTTTAAATGAGCATTTTAATAAATAAAAAAAAAACAAATTGATATCAATTTTTGAAATATTATAAAAACAGTGAGCATACTGTAAGGGTCCAAAGCTATAAGCGATACCATTATGTGTAGCCCATTCCCAAACTATGCCACTGCTCTGATCTACTCTGAACCTTTCACATCCGCCAGGCGCAAGAATTTTGACAACCTCGGCGTGCGAAATATTTTTCATAATTAATTAGCCATTATGTGATATTTTGACGAGAGGAAATATTTTAAGTAATTTTAGATTATGAACGTTTCATCAGAAGCGTTAACATCTATATTATTGATAACGCATATTTCTGTTGGTCACTTAAAGGTTCAGCTTTAGCACTGATTACGGTGTTTCCTCTTCCAGTTGACGTCTGTACATTTTAGATGATGCGAATCTCTTGCATAGTGTGGTTCCTTCAAATCATTTTTGGCGCTCTTGGCTTATTGAACTTTCGAATATTGTAAATTGATATTGAAACGTAGATTTCTTATGAGCGGAAATTTAGTGAGTAATTTCGTTGACGGTTTTAGCCTTAAAATATTGGGTAGGTACTCTTCTGGGAGTGGAATAAAGCTTCTCTTTATGGATGAACAATCTCAAATACCACAATTGCACGCTTGTTCCGACAGGCACAGCGTGCTATCATTTTGTCCAGATATTTTTGGATTTTTTGCCGAATACGATCTCAAACGATTGGGCTCGACTCACTGATGAATAATCCAGGGTCAAATCCAATTATGTTCGTCCGTTCAGCCGTAAGCACGATAACTCTCGAACTAAGTGAGTTAGAGGGATGAAATTTGCAAGGTAGGTTTGGAGCGTAAATATATCAGTTAGGTAGGTACTTCATGAAAAAAACCGGTTTTTTTCACTATAACTCAAAAAATACTGATCTGATCGAATGGAAACTCGGTAGTTAGTTGGAAAATACCAACACAAAGACTTAATTCGAATTTACCATGGTAAATTCGAATTAAAAGTGTCCAATACAGAAGAATGGACACCATAATTTACCATGGTAAATTCGATTAAGGGTGTCCACTACAGAAGAATGGACAATAAAACATACGCGCAAAAGCTTCTGACTTTACGTCAGTGTTTGTTTTTTTCGTGAAGTCAGGATAGAAAGCAATGATGAAAAAATTAACACATTATTGTCTACCTTCAATTCTTCTTTAGGAGAAGAATACATAATTATTCTAGAAAAATATAACTGGAATTAATGTCACATTTAAATACTCAAAGTAAAGAAAATTATAAGTTTAGTTACTAACATATTGAATGAAATTCAATTGAATTCCAGTAATATTCAATTACTTATTCTTAACCAATAAATGCCCGTTGATAGATCTAAAGGTGTTGAGGTAAAACATATAAAGATATATTCTCATTAGTGATAGAAAAACTGGCCTAAAATTCCTCTCTACCCATCACGAGTTTTAATATCGACAAATGAGCCTCTCACCTTACAAGATCAGAATCAGAAAGTGTGGTTAATTTAAAGTTAAGTTTTGAAGCCTTCAGCAAAATTTCAGCGATATCATAATAAAAATAATACATAACCTTTCAAAAGTCCCCTCTCACAAATATACTTCTCTGAAGGCACATGGATCTCTCAAAGATATTCACTCTTGTTCATAGAAATCCCTTCTATATTTAGTTGCCTCCTCCTAAGGAGGATCTCTTTCAAAACCAGGTCTGACCGCTAATGTAGGGCTATCATCTCCCATAGATTTGTGATGAAATAACACGATTTTCCCAAGAACATACGTGCAAAAATATGTCATCATGAAATTCATGCTTTTGAAAGTTCTTGCAAAAATACGACGATTCGCATCCAGCTACCGCAACTCGCAAAAGGCTGCTCGGTTCTCCAACAATATGGATCCGATCGTGTTCAAACTTGGAACTATGCAGTAGAGTTAGGTTCTGAAGGCTCTTCCAAAATTGCAGCCATGCCGGACGAATAGTTTATGATATATAGAATTTTTTTCCATTATTTTCAATTATTTTTTTGAAATTTTCTATTTATACCATCCTCACGAAATTCCGCAAGAATTTTCGCGTTGGCATTCTACAAATGATAACCATGTTTGAATTATATCGGTTTTGTATTTTTCGAGTTATTGAGGAAATAACAACCAAATTTCAGATGAGTATAATTCCAAAACCGTTTAACCGATTATACCTATAGACAAATTCAAATGTCGCATTCAGATGCACAACCAAATCTGAAAATTTCAAGCCGCTATCTCCTTCCGTTCTCAGGTTATCGTGTCATAAATAATATTTTTTAATAATTTTTTTAAAATTTCCTAGTGACACGATTCTCACAAAATTTCACAAACGTGCTAAGGTTTATATTCTACAACTATTCTAAATTCGATCGGATTTATTTTGGTTGAAAACAAAATTATTACTCGGAAACCATTGGGCCGATTATACCCATTAACGAACTTGTCCGTCGTATTGGGATGCGCGACCTACCCTGAAAATTTCAAGTTGCTAGCTCTTTCTGTTCTCAAGTTATCGTCCCGATTTGTACAGAGGCGTTATTATTGACAGTTTGAGCGCAGATGGAAATTTTCCTGCTGTAAATGCTTTGTACATAATGTATCTCAGTGGTTCAACTACAAAATGAATTATCTCTTTCATTACTGTGCTAGGTATTTGGTCATATCTTGATGAAGAGGAATTTTTTAGTCTTCCAACAGCTCTTAAAACTTCCATGGCTTCTATTTCAAACACAAAAAATGACTTTTGTGAGCGTTTTAACTTCAACCATGATTGACTATGTGCAGAGCCAGATGTATTTTTCGAAGCTGAATTTACAAAAAATTGGTTGAAATCATTTACTATTACCTGAGGATCACCGGGAGGAAATATGAGCTCTTTAGAATCGCATTTACCAGTTAAATATTTTATTAGACCCCAAGTTGTCTTTGTTTTGTCTGACTCAATAATTTTATTACCAATATAGTCCTGCTTTAATTTAGTTATTTGTCCATCATAATCCTTCTTAGTTTGTTTGTACTGTTCAGAATATTCAGACTTCTGCTGGGACATAATAAAAAGCACATCAAGTTTCTGCTTTAAAGCAACTACTTTCGGATCAGATTTATATCTAGATATGAGATTCTGCATGAATTGACCACTATTATTAGTTCTGATCTCAACAATAGGGAATGAGCTTTGAAACATAATCTCAAAATGACCAAAAAAGAAATCCCACATTTCATATATCTCATTATCTTTAAATGTATACAAATGTGACCAGTCAAATGAAAACAACATTTCTGAAAACTACACATTATATTTTCTAATCAGTTTTTTAGTTGGGATTGGTTTTTGTTTCAAATTCAATAGTTAGTATTTGTGCTTTGTGATCTGATAAATGTGGTTGTACAAAAGATAATATAACCTATAGACATATTATGATTATTATGTGGAAATAATGAAATATCATATATCTATGTAGTGTTGTCTAGAATTGGGAAATTTTGAATATAAAAGAAAAAATTTGCTAAAATGAACAACCCAAGAGAAAATCTGCTTCAATTAAACTTAACTAGCGATGGAGACTTTTTAGAGCTGTTTGCAATTGCTCAACAAAATTTCACAATGCGAGATGTTAATTTTTTGAAATGTTAAAAGTAATTCAGAGCTTCGTTTATGTTATCTAAAGACACAATGGAACGAATAACTGAAGAGATAGGAGAAGCCATTTCATACATTAAATATGTATAATAGGAGAGACCGATAATACTCAATTGGAGGTACCCGATACCCTACATTCCTTGGGTTGATATGATAAATTATAAAGACATAATTTTTTAATTACTAGATACTTCTAGGGACTCTTGTTACAATAAAATATCAAACTTAATTATGTTTTCAAAGGATTATATATAATAAAAATAAAATCATTGAATTTATATGAAAATTTTATTGTGCAATTCATTCGTTCACAACTCAATCTTCATTTCATTGAAATAATTTATATAATAACTTTGTAATTTCAATAATAACTCGTATTCTCTTAGTTATGTGTTAGATTCAGATAATGTTTCAGTTTCGGTTGTTGCTTGTTGCACACACACAATCTTATTTGGCATCTTTATTATGCATTTTCTGCAAAAAGAGTAGAAGCATTTACCGCTAATCAGCTTGAGACAGGAGTTTGCAGTTCTTCAACATTATTTTTCAGCAAACACTTTGTTCTGCGACAGAATAGAAACATCATTCTTAGATTTGTACGTATAATACAATACAAAAGAATGTATACATACAATATGGAATTAATGTTTGTTATAAATACCTATCTGCAATTCCTGGCCTGAACTTCCAGTTTCCCCAGCATTCATAATCAATGTTTCATCTAATGTTGGAATGGTGAAAATATAACTTATCTCTGCTGTATTTATTTTGGATGTTTCATTTATTGTTCCATAAGGGCATTTTCCGCAGATAGATTTTCAACTGAAATGAAAATTGTTAACGAAAATGTATAACACCAATAAAGCACTCTAAACTTATGTAACTCGGAAGCTGGCTCCCTAAACTATGACGATGAAAGAATCAATATCACAAGGGAACTTCCACCAGTGACACTACTGAAAATGTTACATTCCAATAGTTGGATTCTAATGTATAAATCACATTTTATGCACAAATATTAAAATATATAGTACAAAAGGTTGATTGATTTCCAATTGCTTCGCAGGCAATAAATAAACAGTTACAACAACTACTATGTATAAATACATAACTTTACCATAACTTTATAATTTCATTAAACTCTCAAATGAAACCCTAATTATTTCTCTGATATTGTTATCACTTTCATCGTCTCCAAATACTATACTACACCTTTCTATTTTTTCAGTGAAAAACTTATTGGTCGAAGATTTCTTCATGTTCAAATGCTTACTTTTCAAAATGACCATACATCTAGCTGTATAAATAGGTATCACCACCAGTACTATAGAATTCCTTTTCTATTTGCACCCAAATATTTTCACTAATGCATTGAAGATATTCTCTTCACTCTTTGGGAAATTTGGAACTCGCTTTTTCATTGAATTATTTCCAGGTTCGATTTCTCGAAAAAAAATCCATCATTATTTCGTCTTATTATTTGTTAATTAGACATTTATTTTGCCTATTATTTACTAACGAAGAGTTGTTGTTGTTGCAGAAGGTATGAAAACCATACAAATACACTGTGAAAAGTTCCCCATATATTTAAAATTTAAATTACTGTCAGTTGAAGTAAAGGCACCTTGTTGAAAACAACAATGTCACCAACAGTAAAACGACAAAATAAAGGTTTACTTAACTACTCCCTGATTTTCTATGTTACAACACAAAATGATTTAAACTTCCATGGTTGGTGAACTTCAGGTGACCTAACCACATAGTTAACCAACTGAGTTACAACCCGCCCTTACTTTCATAATTTTTCAATCCATCCCCTCGAAATCATTCATCATCTACGCTCAGCAAAACGGCACGAATTAATCCGAACGGATGGAGATGTAATAATATCACATTTCATATTTTCATCCCGCGGTCAACGAGCGTGACAAATAAAGAGCAACGCTCATCTCAAATGTCAGCCGAAATGCCATCCGCACAGCCTCCCTAGGTATTCCCCACGCGGCGGTTCGCGGGCCCCTCGCCCATCTCGTGTTACATTTAATTTGGGAATTGATGAGCTTATTATGGGACCGTTTGTTAGGCCCGTGGGACCAGCAAACAATGGAGTTTGCGGACCTTTTAGCGCCGTAAAAAATGAGATACGAAATTGATATGATGTGTGTTATCATTGCTGATGATGATGATCGTTTGGTCCAACTGATTGAAGAGGGGTTCGATAGGGAGATGACCTGGAACTTGAATTGGATTCAGGGGTGAAGAATGTTGTGATACAATATCGTTGATGATAATTATTAGGCAATTTAAATTTTGAAAGTACTTGATTATTATGTTTTCGGACATCCATCACATTGGCACATTTTTGTACAAAAATATCTAAAAATGAAACCATGTGAAAGAATATTCTGATACAGAAACAATTATTATGGATGGAATCTGAAACCAAAATTTGGTTCAAGCACTGACGTGATGTCAGGAGCTTTTGCGCGTATGTTCTATTGTCCATTCTCGTGTATTGGACAACAGAACATACGCGCAAAAGCTCCTGACTTCACGTCAGTGCTTTAACCAGATTTTTTTTAGTAATTTTCTTCAAATTGTCTTGGGGTACGGTTCTCACCAAATTTTACACACGTTTTCATGTCGATATTCTACAACTAGTTAGTAAGCTACAATCTGATCGGGTCTATATTTTTTGAGTCATCAAAGAAATATTATTCCAGATGGGAATAACTCCGAAACCGTTGGGCCGAGTATGGCAAACAGCGAACTTAACTCTCCCATTTAGATGCACAACCTACCCTGAAAATTGCAAGTCCCTATCTCCTTTCGTTCGAGAGTTATCGAGGCAACGGTCACCCATCCAGCTACTGAAGTCACATATGGCTGCTCAGATCTCCAACAATATAGATTCGAACGTGTTCAAACTTGGAACTTGGTAGTAGAGATAGGTTCTGAAGGCTCTCGCAAAATATCTGCCATCTTCGGATGAATAGTTTCTGATAGCTAGAATTTTTTTCAATGATTTTTAAAAAAATTTCTACGAATTTCTACGATCCTCACAAAATTTCGCAAGAATTTCCGCGTTGGCATTCTTCAACTAATAACCATATTTAAATTGGATCGGTTTGGTATTTTTCGAATTATTAAGGAAATAACAACCAAATTTCAGATGGAGATAACTCCAAAACCGTTTGGCCGATTATGCTTATAAACAAACCCAAATGTTACACTCAGATGCACAACATAATCTGAAAATTTCGAGTCGCTATCTCTGTCCGTTCTCAGGTTATCGAGACATAAACAATATTTTTTAATAATTTTTTTTTCTAGTGATACGATTCTCATAAAATTTCACAAACGTGCTTAGGTTTATATTCTACAAATATCCATCAAGTTTCAATTCGATCGGATTCATATTGGTTGAAAACAAAATTATTACTGGGAAACCATTGGCCGATTATGCCCATTCACTAACTTGTCCGTCGTATTGGGATGCGCCACCTACCCTGAAAGAATCAAGTCGCTAGCTCTTTCCGTTCTCAAGTTATCGTGGCAACGGCCGGCCGGCCGGACGGCCGGCAAATTTGGGCAAAATGATAACGCGATGTTCCCCAGAACATAGGCGCAAAATATTGAATATAATTAGAATGGTAACATTTTTTAGGTGATTTCTGTGAAAGAAATTGTCAAACAATTAAAATAATAATAATGATATTATTGCTGTGGGGAGGTGCAGTACAAAACATTTATCGTTATATTATCATTATTTTGATTGTTCGACAATTTCTATTACGGAGATCACCCTAAAATGTTACCATTTCAATTATCCTCAATATTTCTCGTTTCAGATTCAATCCATAAAATTGTTTCTGTATCAGAAGCCAAATGTCTGTAATTTTCGAATTTTTCGATGAAAATGGTCTTAAACGATTTGGTTCGACTCACTGATCAAGCATCCGTGGTCGAAAGTCATTCTGTCCGGCCGTCCGGCCGGTCCGGCCGTAGGCACGATAACTCTCGAACGGATTGAGCTAGAGAGTTGAAATTTTCAAAGTTGGTTTGGGAGATAAATATCTCGGCTAAGTTCGTTATTGGGCAAAATCAGACAGATGGTTTCGGAGTAACAAAAAAAAAATTTTTTTAACAAGGCAAATTCCAAATTAAATTTTTTTCAATAAGCTGTTTTACCATAAGAATCCAATGATATCATTTTTAACTGTAACAAGCTAATACTTTCGGAGATATGATTTTTCAAAATTTCAATAATAAATCGAATTCAACGTTGCCACAGAATGATATTATTCTATGTATGAATTGTCATAATGTCAAATGATGTTCCTGAGACATGACATTATCTAATCAATCGAAGAATTGTGAGCGAAGTGAGAAAAATCTCAGTTGTTTGCTCCGAAATTAGGTTTTCTCAGAAAATTCTAACATTTCGGAACGGAACATGAAGTAAGAGATCTGAGAGTAGTGAGACTGCTTTTCATCCATAGACATAGATATAACTCTCGAACGGAATGAGGTAGGTAGTTGAAATTTTCAGAGTAGTTTAGGGAGATGAATATCTCATTTAAGTTCGTTATTGGGCAAAATTGCCCAGATTTAATTTGATTTCTTCCATGGTGCAGTTCTCATTCTCATGATTGCTCATTTAATCTTGATAAATAAACTATTATTTGAATTGAATTTCCTTTAGGATGCAGTTCTATCATATGAATACATTGATATAATTCCCAACCCTGAAAAACCAATACTTTCGGAGATATAATTTGTCTGGTTGAACTAGAGCGCCAGAAAGCTCCTGTCCACAGGGCTTGAACCAATTTTTTTTTCTTTTTAGTTATTTTTGTATAAAATCAGGCGATGGATGTGCGAAATCCAAATCATCAAGTAACTTTGCAGTTAACGTTTAAATCAACGCTCGTTCGAGCTTGTTCGTTTGATGATTATGAAATTTAAATTTAACCATTAAGATAACAAAATCTATAGATTTCCGATACAGTTGAGTGAATCTCTCATATCAACGTCGTCTTTTAATATTTTTGAGTGACTCACAATGTCGTTAATAGTAAATCATATTCAAAGCAACGATTAATCGTTTACTTAAATAGAATCAATGAGTTACCTATGTATGTAGTTTCATACATACCTTTTTTTCTTGATATGATGAAAAAGTCAAACGGACATAAAAATATATATTATCAGTTATAATATCACAAGAGCATAGACAATATTCGATTATTTACCGATTCACGTGAAGTTTTCGCGAAACATCACGAGAGCGTAGCTCGAGTGGTGTTTCGCGAAATACGTCTAGTGAAGAGGTGAATAATCGAAACATCTTGTCTTTGCTCGAGTTGGTATTCGTTACGATTATATAAAGAGTCATATTTTAATTCTTTTATTGATTAATATTAATATTGAAAGTACAATTATTATAATACATATTTGATGTATTGTTATTTTCGGAATTTGTAGTGTTGGTACTATTGCTGACACTGGATGTGGAAGGATTAGGTATGTTTCTCATTTTCTCAATTATTTGTCTATGGTGTTCTGCAGTGAGTTTCAAATACGGTTTCAGAGATTCCGATGACGAGTGGCCTGTTATTTTGGTAATTTCTTGCAAGTTTGCCCCTGAGTGTGACAAGATACTCACAGCAGAGGAGCGATTCGAATGATTCGTAATTTTCCTTTTTTTCGTATCTAGTCCGATACTTTCAGCTGCTGTACGTGTCCATTTACTCAACTGATTTAAACCTACAGGGCAATTTTTATACCATTTTCCTGTTTTCTGCCAATCAATATTAGGTGTTAAAAAAAGACGATTGGTTGTGATATTTGGAGTCCTTTTGCTCAATAATTTATCCAAGAGACGTACTGGACACTGATTCGTGGACTCTTTATTCGTTACCAACCATTTAGAATTTGTGGTACGTTGTTCACCACCTTGTGCTGTTTTTGAAAATACTGGATTGTATTCGATTCGTCCCGTATTTTGACCGTAATTGTAAAACTCCTTTTTGAAATAGTCAGTTAAGCAAAAGGCTGCTTCATTACCACGCCATGCCAATTCCACAGCACAAATTTGATAAAATTTTTTTTGCAAACCATCTGGTGTATTTTCATCGAAACTTGAAATAATTTTGAGTATTTCATTCTTATTAAGAGCGGCTGAGCTCTCTTTTTTCCTGTCGGGGATTGCTTGTAATTTTTTCCTCTTGGCTGTACGGGCCTTTCTCGCATTTTCGAAAATTGTATCTTTAAATGGATTTATTTCTCTGTTGAAGTCTTCATGAAACTTTTTCTGTAAGAGTTTAGCAGAAATATTCCAAATGGTTTTAACTGTACTTTCTTTATATTCTTTTCCATCTGCACGTTTCATATTGAATGCCCAATCTTTCAAAATATTCGCTACTTCATCATTTGAAATATCAGCACGAAGTTTGTAATTTCGATGTTCACAAAACACCGTGAACTGTTTCCAAACATAATTATGTGTCTTCGTGGTATTTTCTGGTGTTAAATTAACAATTTCTTGGTCAATTTCACCACTTGAACTCAAACCAAAACGATGCATCTTCAAAAATGCACTGACATTTCATTGACATTTATCGTCACTATGGAAATTATTCCAATATGGCTGGAGGCGAATCACCAAAACGATTATATACCGTCGTCAAGCGGTATATTCAGTTATCTATACGACGTTACTAAGGGAAATTCAGGAATTCTATTGGTTCATTATAACATGAGTTATATAATCATTGAAATGAAAATGGGTTCAAGCCCTGTGGACAGGAGCTTTCTGGCGCTCTAGTTCAAACAGACAAATTATATCTCCGAAAGTATTGGTTTCTCAGAGTTGGGAATTATATCAATGTATTCATATAATAGAACTGCATCCTAAAGGAAATTCAATTCAAATAATAGTTTATTTATCAAGATTAAATGAGCAATCATGAGAATGAGAAAAGCACCATGGAAGAAATCAAATTAAATCTGGCCAATTTTGCCCAATAACGAACTTAACCGAGATATTCATCTCCCTAAACTACTCTGAAAATTTCAACTACCTACCTCATTATCCGTTCGAGAGTTATATCTATGTCTATGGATGAAAAGCAGTCTCACTACTCTCAGATCTCTTACTTCATGTTCAGTTCCGAAATGTAAGAATTTTCTGAGAAAAACTAATATCGGAGCAAACAACTGAGATTTAACTCACTTCGCTCACAATTCTTCGATTGATTAGTCTCAGGAACATGGAACATCATTTGACATTATGACAATTCATATTCATACATAGAATAATATCATTCTGTGACAACGTTGAAATACGATTTATTATTGAAATTTTGAAAAATCATATCTGAGATTTTTCTCACTTCGCTCACAATTCTTCGATTGATTAGCATAGACAAGATATACTATGATTTATTAGTCTCAGGAACATCATTTGACATTATGACAATTCATATTCATACATAGAATAATATTATTCTGTGACAACGTTGAAATACGATTTATTATTGAAATTTTGAAAAATCATATCTCCGAAAGTATTAGCTTGTTAGAGTTAAAAATGATATGATTGGATTCTCATGAAAAAAATTTTTATTGAAAAAAATTTAATTTGGAATTTGTTTCGTAAAAAAAAAATTTTTTTTTTGTTACTCCGAAACCATTTGTCCGATTTTGCCCAATAACGAACTTAGCCGAGATATTCATCCCCCAAACCCACTCTGAAAATTTCAACTCTCTAGCTCATTCCGTTCGAGAGTTATCGTGCCTACGGCCGGCCGGCCGGACCGGCCGGACAGAATGAATTTCGACCACGGATTCTTGATCAGTGAGTCGAACCAAATCGTTTAAGACCATTTTCATCGAAATATTCGAAAATTACAGACATTCGGGCAAATTGATAAGCACTCAGTTCCGAGGAACTAGAGCGCCAAAAATTATTTGCACTTGTTTATTGAATATTATGACAAGTTTCGTATTTCTTATTAGCAGTTAAAATTTCGCGTTTTCTAATAAACCCGATTAAAATTTATAATAACTTCATAACAACATTTTCGATCAAGGACTAGCTTGAAGTAGAGGAAAAATATCGAGAAAAGCACTGTCGTGAAGCCAGGAGCTTTTGCGCGCATGTTTCATTGCATATTCACGCCTCGTACAAAGTCAATCGAGCTGGAAGTTGGATTCTGATAGACAGTTTCTGAAATATAAAACTTTCAAAGAAAATTTTTTTTTCAAATGATACGATCCATACGATCCATTTAATATAAATTCATTCATTAATGTATTAATTAGGAACCTCAACAGAACTACCCTACAATAGAAATTCATAGAAATGACATACTTAAAATACACAGTATGCAAAAAACTATGAGGAAACCACACAAATAGAAACAAACTTTGAAAAATGAGTTTCATGTGCTTTGAAATGTTTAATGAATAATATGAGTATTCCATAATCAAAGCAATAATAAGAGAAGAAAAAAATATATCCAAACAATGGAATCAAAAATTGGCTTATATTTGAAAAGTACATGAAAAGATGGTTGAGGAAGTTCTTGGGTAATAATTAGAACGTTACTAAATAGCACGAAAGACTAATAATAGCCATGTATGTTATTTAATAATAATATTTATTTATTTTCCCTTATTGAATTTCAGTATGGGTAAATGATAGATATGAACTATACAAATTCAATAGTATGAATACAGAAACAAAATACACATAAAAGACATAGACGATCATAATGGAAAGCAAAAGTCAGAATACACATCTGAAAAATAATTACAAGGTTTATTAAATACCTCCAATTTTTCCATACTCTTTACCAGAACGAATGAATGATTGGGTATTTTGGATATGAATACTTAAATAATCTTACCTACTTGTTTACAAATAGTTTGTTGGCCGATAGTGAAGATATATACTTACCAACCAATCACTGTCCTATGAAATTAATAGCTACCTAATTTTATTTCGTATTTGGGGAAAAGTATTTATTTTTGTTCACTCTTCCGAAAGAGGTAGTTGAGATCATTAAGTATTTGTTTGTAACAGTCACCATTGTTTTACATCAATAGAGGCCTGAACCTATTTACATCGTTTAGGTACATGACCTATACAGGGTGATGTACGAAGACCTTTCAATAGAATATTTCAAAGAAAGACTCGAGATAAGCACTTGAAATTTTATAGGTGAGCTTTGTTAGGAGAGATGAATTCTTGGAAACCATTTCAGATTCATTCGACTTCCTGTTTCACCGGAAATGATACTATAACTTTCCTTTTTTGAATATAATACCCAGTTTTTTCATTGATAATCATATTACCCATTGAATTCTACATTGTTTAAATGTGTAACTTATATATTCTCAGAAAATTCGTGTGAAATCTGAAAAAACCATTCAAATTTTCACAAATAGGGCTTCATTCCAAGGTTGATAACATGTAGATTTTTGCATGAAAATTCCTAGCTTCTATCAGAAGAAATACCAATGCTTTTCGTTAATTGAAAATTCAATTGAATATACAGGGTGTTTCTGTTTCTATTTCAATGTCAAAGTCAGTCATGACAAAACCTCAAAACTCATTTTTTCAAATGGAAACCCATTTTTTGTATTGGTTAGCTGGAATCTACGTTAAAAAATATTGTATTTTTAGCAGATATCTTGGGAAATAGGCATTTTAGAGCAGTAGTATGTATTATAAAAAATTGGTTCAAGCACTGACGTGAAGTCAGAAGCTTTTGCGCGTATGTTCTATTGTCCATTCTTCTGTATTGGACACCCTTAATCGAATTTGCCATGGTAAATTATGTTGTCCATTCTCCTGCGAATTTGCCATGGTAAATTATGTTGTCCATTCTCCTGTATTGGACACTCTTAATTCGAATTTACCATGGTAAATTCAAATTAAGTGTCCAATGCAGGAGAATGGACACCATAATTAACCATGGTAAATTCGATTAAGGGTGTCCAATACAGAAGAATGGACAATAGAACATAGGCGCAAAACCTTCTGACTTCACGTCAGTGCTTGAACCAATTTTTTTTTCGTGATTTTTTTTAAATTTTCTAGGGGTGCGGTTCTTAAACATTTTTTTTTCGTCATTTTTTTCAAATTTTCTAGTGGTACGGTTCTTACAAAATTTTAAACACGTCTTTATGTTAATTTCCTACTACTAGTTACCAAGCTTCAATTCAGCGAATATTTATTTTTTGAGTTATCAAGGAAATGATATTCCAGGTGGATATAACTCGGAAACCGTTAAACCGATTATGCCCAAAAACGAACTCAACTCTCCCTTTCGGATACGCAACCTACCCTGAAAATTGCAAGTCCCTATCTCCTTTCGTTCGAAAGTTATCGAGGCAACGGTCACCCATCTACTGAACTCACACAAGAATGCTCGAATCTCCAACAATATTCAACCGATCGTGTCAAAACTTGAAACTTAGCAGTAGAGTTAGGTTATGAACGCTCTTGCAAAATTTCAGCAACTTCAAACGAATAGTTACTGATATATAGAATTTTATTTTTTTATATTCAATGATTTATTAAAAATTTTCTATAAATGCTATCCTCACCAAATTTTGCAAACATTTTTGCGTTGGCATTCTACAACTAATAATCATGTTTGAATTCAATCGGTTCAGTATTTTTTGAGTTAATGAGGAACAAAAAACCACCAAATTTCAGAAAATTTCAGATGGCTATAACTCTAAAACCGTTTGGCCGATTATGCTCATAAACAAACTCAAATGTCGCATTCAGGTGCACAACCTAACCTGAAATTTTCAAGCTGCTATCTCTTTCCGTTCTCAGGTTATCGTGACAACAAAAATATTTTTTAATAATTTTTTTAGCCTTACGATTCGCCCAAAATTTCACAAACTTGCTTATGTTTATATTCTACAACTACTCACCAAGTTTCAGTTTGATCGGATTCATATTGGTTGAAAACAAAATTATTACTCGGAAACCACTGGGCCGATTATGCCTATTAACGAACTTGTCCGTCGTATTGCGATGCGCAACCCACCCTGACAATTTCAAGTCGCTAGCTCTTTTCGTTCTCAAATTATCGTGGCAACGGACGGCCGGACGGACAGAATCAAATTTGACCTCGAATTCTTCATTGGGGAGTCGAATCGAAATCGTTTGAGACCAATTTCGTCAAAAAATTCAAAAGTTACAGACATTTGGGCAAAACTATAATGCGATGTTCCCCAGAACATACGCGCAAAAATACAGTATTTTTAACGTAGATTCCGGCTGACCAATAAAAAAATGGGTTCTCATTTGAAAAAATTGAGTTTGAGGTTTTTGTCATGCCTGACTTTGATATTGAGATAGAAACACTCTGTGTGTTCAATTTAATTTTTAATTAACGAAGGAGAAGCACTGGTATGTCCTCTGATATAAGCTAGAAAATTAGGAATTTTCATGCAAAAATCAACAAGTTATTAACATTGGAATGAAGCCCTATTTGAGAAAAAAAATCAGATTTCAAACGAATTTTCTGAGAATAATATGTTAGTGACACATTAAAACAATGTAGAATTCAATGGGTAATCTGATTATCATTTATCAATTGAAGAACTGGGTATTACATTCAAAAAACACACCTTTGTATCATTTCAGGTGAAACCGGAAGTCGAACGAATCTGAAATTTTTTTCCAAGAATTCATCTCTTCTAACAGAGCTTAACTATAAAATGTCAAGTGTTTATCTCGAGTCTTTCTTTGAAATATTCTAACGAATGGTCTTGGTGACTCACCCTATATAAATAATTTGATTTCGATTTCTATTTTTCTCCAAATTAATTTTTTGATTTTCTAGGTACATCAAAACGTTAACTGTGATCATTTTAGGGGATTCCGAAGCTTTATTATATTCTCAAATAATCATCACTTAATATAATATCTTTCGCAGGTTATCCAAAACCTGTGAGGGCTTGTGTAGAACACGAATATACGAGCGATAAAAACAACTAACGAAAGTGAGGATTCGGCGAAATATTGTGTCATTTGTATTTCGTTTTTGATCAGATAAAAGGGGTACCATCATAATTTTGATCCTACAAAGTCGGGAGCAGATGCTACCTAATGTTCAAACAACAGGTGTAAATGACTGCGGAGGCGATAGAAGAGGGACCGTTGAACTATGAACGCTGAAGGATCTTTACAAACGCTCTTCCAATATGGGCACAACATTTCAAGGTTCGATAATACATTTTTGTTATCGAAAAATACATCAGGTCAAAGTCCAATTACAGGTGTAAGTAAATCATAATGCAGAAAAAAAATACATATACAGGGTGAGTCTTTAAGTTGTACAATAATTTCAACCATAGATTCCTCTCATGAAATAACACACTTTTTGCGCGTATGTTCTGCGGAACATCGCGTTATGATTTTGCCCAAATGTCTGTAATTTTCTAATTTTTTGCTGAAAATGGTCTCAAACGATTGGGTTCGACTCCTTGATGAAGAATTCGAGGTCAAATTTGATTCTGTCTGGCCGGCCGTTGCCACGATAACTTGAGAACGGAAAGAGATAGTGACTTGAAACTTTTCAGGGCAGTTCATTAATGGGCATAATCGGCCGAATGGGTTCCGAGTAATAATTTTGTTTTCAACCAATACAAATCCGATCAAATTGAAACTTGGTGAGTAGTTGTAGAATACAAACCTAAGGATATTTGTGAAATTTTGTGAGAATCATATCAGTAGAAAATTCCAAAAAAATTATTAATAAATATCATTTATGTCACGATAACCTGAGAACGGAGAGATAGTGACTTGAAATTTTCAGGTTAGGTTGTGCATCTCAATATGACATGTGCATCTCAATATTTATTTATGGACATAATCTGCCGAGCGGTTTTGGAGTTATACCCATCTGAAATTTGGTTGTTATTTCCTGAATAACTCGAAAACTACGAAACCGATCTAATTCAAACATGATTATCTGTTGTAGAATGCCAACGCGAAATCGTATCACTAGAACATTTTTAAAGAATCATTGAAAAAAATTGTCATTTCATATCAGAAACAATATATAAATTCGTCTCATATCGCTGAGATTTTGCGAGAGCCTTCAGAACCTAACACTGCTACCAAGTTCAAGGTTTGAACGCAATCGGATTCATATTGTTGGAGATCCGAGCACCCTTGTGTGAGTTCAGTGGCTGGATGGGTAACTGTTGCCTCGGTAACTTTCGAACGGAAGGAGATAGGCAATTTTCAGGGTAGGTTGCGCATCCGAATGGGAGGGTTAAGTTCGTTTTGGGCATAATCGGACCAACGGTTTCGGAGTTATACCCACCTGGAATATTACTTCCTCGATAACTCAAAAAATATACACTCGATCGAATTGAAGCTTGGTAACTAGTAGAATATCAACATAAAGACTTGTACAAAATTTTGTTTGAACCATACCTTTAGAAAATTTTAAAAAATGCGAAAAAATAATTTGGTCAAGCACTGACGTGAAGTCTGGAGCTTTTGCGCGTATGTTCTATTGGATTTTACCATGTTGAATTCGATTAAGAGTGTCCAATACAGGAGAATGGACAATAGAACGTACGCGCCAAAGCTCCTGACTTCACGTCAGTGCTCTAACCCTTTTTTTTTTCATTTACCATTTTGCCAAATTTGGTACAGGAAAAGAATACAGACTGTTTACATTTTAAAACAAAATCAGATTTCCTTCTGTAGCTTCGACATGGTTGTTGGTAACTATGTTACCTTGAGTCATTTCTGAAATACTCAATCAGTTTAGTAAAATAGATTATTCTTCAATATTTCTCCTGAAATGTACCATTTTCAAGATATTCTTCATTGAATGTCATATAATATATAAAAATTCCAGAAATTTTATCAATCCGGACCTGGACTAGAATCACAGATGATCTGCTCGAGTAAAGGCATAGACTGAGTATTGATTTCAAAGTTGACACTTATAGAAAGAGGTATAGCTAGTAACTTCCTTATCTCACATAAAATTTTTACTTTTATGCATTTCAATTATTCAATCTTGCTTGTTTCCAAATTTATTGGTTATATTACCATATTGAAACTGGATGAGTTAATAAGTTATAACTTAAGAATATCTAGTAATCAAATTTCAATTTCTTGATGAATGATTACTTTAAAATTTCAGCTTGTGTTTGAATTGTGTTAATTCACCTGCAGTTCAAACAACTTGAAACAGGTTATTTATTAATAAAAGCACAGGCAATCACTATTCAAACAATTTGAATCGAAGGGAAATATATGATCTGTATTAATCTCTGAAGTTTTCTCTATGCATCCCCAATAGTGAATATAAAACTTTCAAATTATCTGTTATCCACATCACCTAAACATTTAATTTCATACTGCTTCAGTTCTACACAATCATTTTAAGGATTCCTCTCATATGTGGAACATAATTTCATCTTGTAATGAACTACATAGTTGAATTATAAGTTTGTACTATATTAGTATGCCTAAGAGAAATATCAATTATAAGTATCATTCCACCCATTCATCCAATTATTCTTGACGAGAAATTCTTAATCTGAATCATTTATATGATGCGAATTAAAATATTTAACGAATGTGAAAATAGGCGATGAAAATATTGTTTTATGGTGGATTTTAATGGATCGAGTCACAGTCAGTGTTTTAATATTCAGAAAGAGTGTTTCTCAAAAATGCAGCATAAATATTATTGAGCAGAATCTGGAAAAATGGTGAATGAAAAAAGTTTTTCATTTGATGAGAGCAATCCATGATTAAAATTAATGTACAATATAAAGACTCACCCTGTATAGTACGTCGATAACAAAACTATAGAATGAAAACTAGCAATAATAATGAAAGAAAACAAATCAACCAAGGAATCAAATTCCACAATGCGTGTCTAGCAGAGTTCCTGAACTGCGACAATGAAAAAAAATATATACAGGGTTAGTCTTTAAGTTGTGCATTAATTTCAACCAGATATTCCTCTCATCAAATAAAACACTTTTTTCATTTACCATTTTTCCAGATTCGGCTCAGGTAAAAAGTTATAAGCGTTTAAAGACTTTACAATGGGCTGATACTCCCCTGAATTTTCACTGTTGAGCACAGATTACTTTCAATGTAACTCGTATTGTATATTGACCAAATCTCTGTATCATCTGATGCTTGAAATTTACTGCATTTGTTTGAGAAAGCTTATTTACTCACTCAATTTATATGGTTTGGCCCTTCATGCAACATTTCCAGCAAAAAATTTCTTCAAATCTTGAATATTAACACAGGGGACCTTAACTTGATACCTATTCTATCCATTCGATACTTCATTACCCAATTGTTTCCACTATAATAATATACACAATTTCATGATCTTCTATTAAGAAAAATCCTTAAATATCCTATATATCTTCAATGATACTTGAAAATTAATTCACTCATATTATTCCAATTCCAATCCAAACTCAAAACAAATCACAGCACAGAACACTAATAATCGATGATCGAACTCCATAGCAATGATCTAATAATATATAAAAGAAGAGCTTAGAGAGAGAGAGGCATTGACTCCAACATAAGAGTGAGATGTAATGGTAGAAACCAGCTGATGTAGCTCAAAACATTGTGTTTTGCAATGCTTAAGTCTTAGTAAATTATCATATTCTATGCGTTTTTTCCATGTTCATTGAATTGTTTTTGACTTATTTAAAGTTTTATGAAGATTAAAGGCGAAAATTCATGTGACGATTTTGTCGCCGAAAACCAGCGATTTTGTCGTCCAAAATTTCGACGATTTTTTCGTTCAAAACCAGCGACTGTCGCTCGAGATTTCCCTTCCCCTATATTTCATGGAGCGACAAAATCGCACGACAGATTATTTAGAACTGACAGAAACATAACCTAATTGAATTTAAATATTACAACTAAATACATATTTAGGTACAAAATGAGTTCCGGAAGTACTACAGTTATCTCTAATAATTAAATAAATGTATTAAATCGCAAAAGAAAAACAAATGGGAACTTCTAAGACGAATGCAATTTTTGGAGTACATATAGGAGCTTCAACTCCTAATTCTAGAATCCTTGTAGAAGGAGAAGACTAAGAGGTTCTAAATGTAGATCATGTATGACAAAACAAATTGTGGTCCCATTTTTATAGACATTTGTTCCTTATGTTTACAAAGTAGTGCCCTTAATTCAGAACCACATAAAATTGATGGCCCATATCAATGTGGAGAATGGTAAACTTAAAAAAAAAGTATGGTATATTCTTGTAAAGTCGCAGCATGGAGCAGGTGTAAACATATTACTGATGTTTTAATTCAAGTTCAGGTGCATGCTGTTCTAATTCATTTATGAGGATACATATAGTGTCTAATTGATCCAGATAAAGCTGTGGTAAAACAGTTATCCATAATTAAAATGATTTTTCAAGATATGATACATATTTATTATGTGAAAATAATTATTAACAATAAGTGTAATGTTTGAGGTATAATAAAGTTGCTTTTTTTTGTTTTGTTTCCAAGAGTTTTGACGACCATCTCTTCTATTCAATTGAAAATATCAAAATTGTTTATGCCTGTAAACTTTTCAAAGCACTGTCACTGTTCAAGATATCACTCTTTGTAGATAACCCGAATATATCAATGGCACAAGTGTTAGGTGGTCTGGTAACAATGTACACAACCAAGTATACTACTAAAATTATTATTGCTGTTCAACTAACTCAAGGGTGCTTGGGTGATACTTATTTCTTCTTCTGAATGAGGTTTTCAACACAGCAAGTCATCGATACATCCTTCCTCAGTTCTCTTTCGAGGTACCTCCTTGTACTCTGTTTGAAGATGATGTAGTTCCAAGTTGAGTACTCTTCGGTCTATTAGTTATCTTCCTAACGCAGTTTTAATAATTATATTTATATTTGGTTTTCCGGAGGTAAGAATTGAATACACAAACCTATACTAGTAAATTTCACAGGAAGTTGGACAGAATAAAACCAGTACAGAATAGAACCTATAGATTTTGGCATTTTTTTCGCCCATGAATTGCATTTGGGCACACAACAATAGTAATTTCTGGTCGAAGACATATTAGATAGGATAATATTATCTACTTTCATTTGAATTTGTCCAATAGAGATGAATGGACAATAGAATATGAGCGCAAAAGCTCCTTACTTCACGTCAGTGCTTGAACCAATTTTAATTTATGCGGCTGTCACTGCTGTCAGAGGTATGTCATGAGTTGTCGTTGGAATGCTGGATTAATCCAGCGACATGGACGACGTCGCCCAAATGACTGTATACTCATTTGGACGACAAAATCGCTGGTTTTCGGCGACAAAATCGTCACATGAATTTTCGCCTTAATAGATATACCGCCGAATTCACAAATATTTCAATCTCCGTTAAGTCCTTACTGAGGTCCTCAGTTACAGTGTTGCCAATCTGTTACAATTGTAACAGATCTGTTACTATCGTAAGTAATCTGTTACCCTGTTACTCTGAGCAGAAATCTGTTACCATTTGAAGCAAATCGGATTTTCCTTCAGACGAAATGGTAATTTGTAAGTGTTCATTTTTGAATGTTCAGAATTATTTCCACAGAACACTAATAATATATTATTTCAAATTTCAATAAATGAAGCACATAGTCAAATTCATTAATTTTTAGGTTAATGTAAATTCTGTTACGGTTTTCTTGGATCTGTTACTATTTTCGATGATCATCTGTTACTCTAGTTTGAAATACTCTGGCAGCACTGTTCACAATCAGTGTTGCCAATCTGTTACAATTGTAACAGATCTGTTACTATCGAAAGTAATCTGTTACCCTGTTACTCTGAGCAGAAATCTGTTACCATTTGAAGCAAATCGGATTTTCCTTCAGACGAAAAGTTATTTGTAAGTGTTTATTTTTGAATGTTCAGAATTATTTCCACAGAACGCTAATAATATATTATTTCAAATTTCAATAAATGAAGTTTCAATAGCACATAGTTAATTTTTAGGTTAATGATAATTCTGTTACGTTTTTCTTGGATCTGTTACTATTTTCGATGATCATCTGTTACCCTAGTTTGAAATACTCTGGCAGCACTGCTCAGTTAATGTTATATTTGAATCGCAACCTCAGTTAACGTATGTAACGGTGGTAAAAAAGGGCTGTTTGACGTTAATTTTCACGTTAACTGAGGTTGCAATTCTCATGTATCCTTAACTGAGGACCTCAGTAAGGACTTAACGGAGATTTAATGCTTTGTGAATACGGCGGTATATCTAACAATGGAGATGGCCTATTAGGCGTCCGGTTGTACGAATATTATAAAAATGAATCATTAAATTTCAAAGGTGAGCTATCTGAATCTTAGGAAATAATAATTTATACACATTCTAAAATACGAGAGACCTAAGTATGTATTTGAAATGGAATCAGGGATTACTAAGAGCTGATATCAATTCTGCAGACTCGATCATATTTTTATTTGTGTAGATAGGTACATCCTGATTTGAATATAAATTTCACATACATATTATTCAAAGTAAAATATTTGATTGCTTTCAAAGGATTGTTCAAAACAGTAAGTCTTTAGACTTTGAATTATTTTTTTGTCCAAAAGAGAATAAAGAACTTGCGAACAAACGCAAGTTATTACATACATGTTTATTAATAGAACTCAATCCTTTGACACCTATTAAATGTTTTATGAAATTTTCAATCAAAATAATAATCTATGAACGATGGCATTTTGGCTTTCAGTTTTGATCAGAGATATGGAGGTATCCTATCTCTGATTTTGATTGAGGGTTCCTTATCCGGTGACGGATTAATAATTGTAATCAAATTTCTGGGTTTTTTATCAGGCTTTTTATCATTTTTTTCATCATCAAATAAGAATATCTTGAGAACGGTACGTTTTAGGAGAAATGATGAAGAAAACTTTATTTTTCTAAAATGATTGTAGATTCTTATAATAACTTAAGCTAAACTCAATCTGCTTTCTGTATGGTAATTCCTCATAGATTTTTTAATTCGCGAGTCTATAACTAGGAAACGAGTGGAATTAGGAAAAATTATGTATCACAATTATAGAAAACTTCAGGCCAAAATTCATTCCATTCGGAATATCCATGTCAAAGATAGAAAAGCAAAACTGATTTTTTTTCGAGATTTCAACAGCCTGTATCTCTTCACCAGAGCCGAATCTGGAAAAATGGCAAATGAAAAAAATGTTTTGTTTGACGAGAGGAATCTTTGTTTGAAATTAATGCACAACTTTAAGACTCACCCTGTATGTCCACATTCCCTAGAAAATTATAGCTTCTTCACATCGTGGCCAGGGGACAAAAAGAATTATGATGTGTATTGATTATATCAATGTGAAATTGTACATTGAATTGTATTGACGAGGGCAAAGGTGGCAATCAACCTTTCTGAGTGAAGCGAATTCAAACTCGTTTGAAGGAGATTCGTAGATGTACTGTCAATCAGGGTAGCGACCATGCTTTTTCAGAAACAGAAAATTGAGATTTTTTTGCACTCGTTTAATACAATAAATATATTTTGAGCGGCAATGATTCCATGCCATACTGTATATATATATATATATATATATATATATAAGATTTAATGATAAGGGTCTATCGACTCAGGTTTGGGGAGTAAATGAGGTACTCTTTATTCTATACCGAGCTTTCGCATTAATTTAATGCTTCTTCAGGGTTTCTATAAAGATAAATATGTGTATATAATCAACATCACAACAAATTAAAATGACAATTCAACTTACTGAATGTGAGGTTTCTCGTTATTTACATCATTCATAAACCTTCGATTTACATTTTTCTCCTACATGAAATTTTCAAAGACACACTTGATAAATATTATTGAAAAATTTAAAATTTGTTTAATTTCTATTTTTCAGAACCTTCAGCTGTCTACTTCTTTTTTGTTGGTTAGGTTTGTTTACACTCCTCTATGTTCCTTGTTTTCTTCATTCATCTACAGGACCGTCGAAAAAGTAACTAGATCTTGTCTTTTCCAACAAATAGCTGTAAATGCAACTCAATCCATTTGTATCTGTCTTTTTGTTCACAGTTTCACACTCTTTGTTTATATTTATCATTTCATGTATCAATCTCTTTTGGTAGTTCTTTTCAGTTTTTAATATCTCAACATCTTCAAAATTTACATGATGATCTAGATTGTGTGCATGTGTAGCTAAAGCACATCTTTCTGGGTGTTTCCTTATGATTATATACACATATTTATCTTTATAGAAACCCTGAAGAAGCATTAAATTAATGCGAAAGCTCGGTATAGAATAAAGAGTACCTCATTTACTCCCCAAACCTGAGTCGATAGACCCTTATCATTAAATCTTGAATATTATACAGGCTCTTATAACTAAACTTATTATATATATATATATATATATATATATATATATATATATACCTCATAGGAAGTCGATCGTGGAGAAAAATACTTTATTGTTTTTTCTGCATTTGGAGTAAATGAGTTTGATATGCACTGTTCATCGATTTTAGAAAATCAAGATATTTCAGATATGAGGCCTTCATATATGTATCCAATGTTATGGGAGGCAACCACCACATTAGTATCATCAGCATACAAGGTTGCATTTATATTCAACTCATTGAGGGTCAATACTGAATTTAAATTTAAACTTTGGAAACTTTGTTGCTGCTCTTCTGCCGGGAGGGTTCTTGGAACCTAGTTCGACAATCCATGCTCATTGCAACAGCATGCTTTTCAGATGGAACTCAGTTGAGAGACCTAGTTGTGAATGCGGGGAAGCAGGGGAAACCATAGATCATTTAGTAGATAATTGTCCCATATAAAGATTCCAGGATGGTTTTAGGGCTACTCATAATGTTTCTAGTCTTTTTTAGAATGGGTAGGGGATTTTTAAATCTATTTAATAAAACATAGAATACTCCATTCTTCATTTGTTCGTTTTCTCCTTTAGTTTTTTCCTTTTCCAGATTGAGTTTCGGGTACCTTGGAGAAACCTCTCTGCTACCCCGTTACACTAACCTCTGCTAACACTTTTTTCATACACATGCTTTATTGTTAGATAAAAAATGTAATGCTCGAATTTACCATGGTAAATTCTATTAAGAGTGTCCAATACAGGAGAAAGGGCAATATACATACGTGCAAAAGCTCCTTACTTCACGTCAGTGGTTGAACCAATTTTTTTTCGTAATTTTTTTGAAATTTTGTAGGGGTACGGTTCTTATAAAATTTCAAACAAATCTTTATGTCGATATTCTAAAACTAGTTACCAAGCTTCAATTCGATCGAGTCTATATTTTTTGAGTTATCGAGGAAATAAAATCCAGGTGGGTATAACGGGTGAAACCGTTGGACCGATTATGCCCGTAAACGAACTTAATTCTCCCATTCGTATACGCAACATACCTTGAAAATTGCAAGTCCCTATCTCCTTTCATTCGAAAGTTATCAAGGCAACGGTCACCCATCCATCTATACTACGAATACTATCTATCAATCTATACTATCTATGAATAGTTACTGATATATAGATTTTTTTTTTATAATTTTTAATGATATTTTAAAAATTTTCTAGTTATACGATCCTCACGAAATTTCGCAAGAACTTTCGCGTTGGCATTATACAACTAATAATCATGTTTGAATTTAATTGGCTCTATATTTTTCGAGTTATTGAGGAAATAACAACCAAATTTCAGATGTGTACAACTACAAAACCGCCTGGCCAAACTCAAATGTCGCATTCAGATGCAAGCAAAACCTAACCTGAAAATTTCAAGTTGCTATCTCTTTCCGTTCTCAGGTTATCGTGACATAAAAAATAATTTTGAATAATTTTTTAAAAATTTTGATATGATTCTCACAAATTTTCACAAACGGGCTTAGGTTTATATTTCACAACTATATTTCAATTCCATCGGACTTGTCCGTCGTATTGGGAGGCCCCACCTACCCTAAAAATTTCAAGTTGCTATCTCAAGTTATCCTGGCAACGGACGACCGGACAGCCGACTGGTCGGACAGAATCAAATGTGTCCTCGAATTATTCATCAGGTTGTCTCAATCGTTCGCGACCATTTTCGGCAAAAAATTGTTCCGATAGTATAATTTGAAAATTTCTATTCTTCTATAGAATAGACCATTTTCGCCCACGTAAGTAAGAGTCAAACCGAAATATGATGCAGAAACGAAAGACTGAAACACATTTGAGAAAGAATCTTAAAAAAAATAGTATAATGTAATGAATTGTCTCACACATTCTCCGATCATGAACGATAAGAAAATCGAATGTTTTCAACGAAAAACTTTCAAAAATTCAAATCGATCCACCATTACATAAAAACAATTGAAAATTTCAACTGCGATGTTTAGGTAACAGAAAAACCTTCTTAACTAAACCACATTCAACATCTCCTCCATATTCAAAAAATGTTAGGGGTTGTTGCCACCCTCAGGTCGTTTTTTGGAACAATGTTGTCATAGGAATTCTTTCTCCCTAATACAGAACTTTATTTTTGGATTCTACAAAACTCTCAGCTTCTTGAGCATCGCGGTCTGTTCAACATCACCATTTGACGGTAAGTTATTTCGTAAATAATTAACTGATTTTGAAAATTTTAACTGGGTTGTGTACAGAACATAAATAACTTTCAAACTAACCAACACTCGACATCTAATTCCTATTCAACAAATGTTGGGGGTTGATACCACCTTCATGGGGGTGTTTTTTTCGGAACAAACTCATAATGAAAATCCGTCCCCCTCAAAACAGAAGTTGACCTGTTTTTTTTTAAATCATCGAAAATTCTTCGATTCTGAGTTCTGGGGGGGTCAAATGACTATTTCTTGAATTTCCTCAAAAAGTAGCAAATAAAATAGAAATATTAAAACAAGCCGACGAAACACAGTTTTGAGCAATTTCGAGTAGGTATCGATGAATTAATTGTCGTCACATCTCAGTAACAAGCTGAGTTAGCATTCTGGTGTTTGTGATATTGTTAACACTGATTTACCCAAGAAAATGATTAATGGTTGGCCTGTAGAGCCAGCATGCACAAATGAGTTACTACACCGAAAAAACTATTTGTAATGTGCTAGATAAAGATGTCATCATAGATTCAGTGAATGCAGAACGTTTCCTGATTATTTGATCGAATAATCATCTATTTTCCTGTTGTACCATTTTGTCCAAATGTCCGCATCTGGCCAATTTTGAACCGAAAATAATCCTAAACGATCACATTAAATTTGACTTTCGACCATTCTCAGTGGTATCGTAATAAATAATCAAGAAGGGTAAAATACGTTGATCTTTTATCCCAAATGTAAACATCTCGACTGTACGGACAAAGACAACGAATTGTACATGGTCAAAGAACAAAGGTAAGAGAAACCATTTAATCTCGCAACGGAAGCGTTCCTTGTTTCCGGTAAGAACGACCAAGTCTGAGTGACTTCGACACCCCAGTCGTTCAAGAACCGGTTACAGGTAAAGGTATCATGCTCGTCTTCCGTTCGGAGGATGATGACGGTGCGCTGAAAAAATCCGAAACGAGGTGCTGTTCGCGCCTTCGTTATGCCAGACCCTAAGGTGACCATTGTCCTATGACCGAGAAAAAAATGTATTTCCTCGAAGGGTTGCGAAGACGTGTTCCGTTCCGTAATAAATCATAATTTCAGGGATAAAATTATGCTGACTCGCCATTAGAATGAGGTCAGCTGAGTGAAAAATTAGTCGGGGTTTAACGGCGATTGCCCTAATGGACTGTGTCCATCGTAAAGAATGCCTTTCAACGGTAGTTCGTCAACGTGACAAGAAAATATGAACGTCTAGCGAAAATGATTCCACTGAAATATGATTTTTGCGCGAACAGCATGCTATCATTTTGCCCATATGTCTGTAATTTTCGAATTTTTCGTCGAAAATGGTTTATTGGTCTCAAACAATCACGTTCGACTCACTGATGAAGAATTCGACGTCAAATCCGCTTTTGTCCGGCTGGCTGTTGCCACGATAACTTTCGAACGGACAGAGGAAATGGCTTGAAATTTTCAGAGTATGTTGCGCTCCTAAATACAACGGTTGAGTTCGTAAATTGGCATAATCGGCCTGGCGGTTTCGGAGTCATACCCATCTGTAATTTTGTTGTTATTTTCCCAATAACTCTAAAAATTCTAAACCGATAAGATTGAAACTCGGTAATTAGTTGTAGAATGCCAACCCGCAAATTTCTGTGAATTTTTATTTCAAAAAGAAATTAAAATTTTTATTCGAAATTGGAAAGATTCCGCTGAAATTCCGCGAGAACCTTCAAGCAGCCCTTTTACAATAGATTACCAGATTTCAGCGCGTTCGGCTTTGTATTTTTGGGATGACTTCATTTTAAAATTTCAATTCAGTTGATTCCCAATGAAGCTGCGTTAATACTTCTTCCTTTCTTGTTATTCAACTACATGCGGTCTTTTTTGAAGGTGTGTGTGGCGTGAATATACAATATAATATGCACGTAAAAGCTACTGACTTCACGTCAGTGCTTTTTAAGAATGTTTTATGAAATAGTGTATGAATCCTTGACATTTTTTAATGGTCAAAAATAAATTAGTTCTGATTTGACTTAAAGACTTGTACTTCGGAGCTGAACTTTATCAGAAATATTTTCTGTTATCTTATATTAATTCACTTACATATTAGCCCCCTCAACCTTTTGAATATTCATCCCCTCCTCCTCTTCTCCCTTCCCCTTCATGATGTTCGGTCAGGTTTAAAACAGCGTAATTTCCAACCATAATTACGAACTGTTTAGTCAGTAAGATTTAGTTGATAGGTATTATTTTATTTTGATCTTCCAAATCCGAAGGAGATTAAAGGGCATATTGGGGGTGGAAAATTGGAGTTGATTAGGAGTTAATCGTTATCGAGTTATTGACTGTAATCCCAGTCACCCGAAGACATCATAATATCTACCATTATTACTGTTCGCTGTATTCATCAATATTCACCCCCCTCTAATCTGAGTTTGAAATTAACAATTTCAAGCCATAATCTCGAACTATAGAGGTAAATGTAAATAATATTTTATTCACCTCTATTAGACACTCTCAATCGAATTTACCATCGATATAGACCGTTTTCTCAGCTTTTATAAGATATTAATTAATTTCGTACCATTTTAATGACAGACTTGAGTAATGATAGAATCGTCAATGATCACAGAATTTTTAATTCTGACACATGTATCCTCTTGGAATTGAAATTCCTTGAATATCTAATAATATACGAACAAATTTACCTCTCAAGTAATTTCATTCACGAAATTCCGAGAAAAATTGAGCGTCGGCATTCTACAAGTAATTACCGAGTTGCAACTGGAACGGATTTGTATATTTTGATTTAAAGAGGAAATAACAACAAACATTCAGATGCATATTACTCCAAAAGAATTTCGCCTATTATGCCTATTAACGAACTCAAATGTCGCATTTGGGTGCGCAACCTACCCTGAAAATTGCAAGTCACTTTGTCTTTCCATTCTCAAGTTATCGTGATAAAATATTTTTGTTTTAAATTATCTAGTGATTCTTTATATCGTTATTCCACAACCACCAAGTTTCAATTCGATCAGATCTGTATTATATGACCGAGAAAATAATATTCCAGTGGGTATAACTCCGGAACCATTCGGCCGATTATGCACAACAACGAACTAAATAGTCTCACTCGGAAGCGAAACTTCCTGAAAATTGCAAGTTGCTATCTCTTTTCGTTCGAAAGTTATAGTGGAAATGGTCATCCATGCAGCTACTGAACTCACCCAAGGCTGCTCGAATCTCCAACAATATAGATCCAATAGTTTTCAAATTTGGAAATGTAAAATTAGGTTTTCAGTATGTCGAACGAATTTCTGATACATAGAATTTTTTTTAAATTTTCTAGTAATTCGATAATCACGAAATTTGCGCGTCGGCATTATACAACTAATTAGCATGTCTGAATTGAATTGGTTCCGAAGTTATTGAGTATGTAACAACAAAATTTCAGATAGGTATAACTCAAAAACCGTTTAGCCGATTATGCCTGTAAACGAATAAAATGTCGCGTTCGGATGCGCAACCTACCCTAAAAATTGCTAGTAGCTGTCTCTTTCCGTTCTCAAGTTATAATGAAATAAATGATATTTTTAATAATTTTTTTTAAATTTTCTGTTGATAAGCAAAAAACTGATGCACAGCTGAATATTATATATATTTATCAGCGTTGAATTATGGTTTACTGATGATTCCTAATAAGGATGAAACCGTTATGTAGCTATTAACCTTTGATGAAATCATACACATTGTGGATTGCTCTAAAACTTTGGTCTCTGCTATTCCATTCATTCTGAAATACTATTGGTTAGCTTTCCTAAAGCGTTATTCTCTTTCTATTTATTTTTATATTAATGGGCAAAATCCATCTAGCCGTTTCGGAGTTATGACCATTTTTATTTAAAACGTTTTTCAAGAATATTTCCGAAACCGATCACTCGATCTATCTCAAATTTAGCATCAAACTGTAGAATCATGATCTTCACATGCCTGCGAATTTTTGTATTGATCGGATGGCTATAAACTAGAAAAAAAAATTCAAATATTTGAAAATTAAATTGAAATTTTCTATTAACTATAACTCGAAAAGTTCTGATCCGATTGAATTGAAGCTCGGTAGTTAGATGTGAAGTACCGACAAAAACAGTTGTGCAACATTTCGTGGGGATAGCACGAGTAGAAAAAATTTAAAATTTTTTTTACTATTTGCGGAATATTTTGCTTGAATTTCCGAAACCAAATATCAGATTCAGTTCAATTTTGGCACTTCGGTGAGCAGTGATGACCTCTTGGGGTTTGCAAAAATTTACTGAGAACAGACCACTAGGAGCCTAAAAAAAAATTAATAATTTTAAACTTCCAAACTGGTCAAATTATTTAATTTCGAATTCCTACACGGAATACATAACATCTGGTGACCATATTTTGACGAGGATCTACTACGCCAATTGAAGTAATGCGAGAGCGATATGTGCAATTTTAAATTGGTTTTTAAATTTTTCTTGAACGGTGAACAACTGGGAGTGTAACTAGAAGGCCATATTAACAGCTCAAGTCGATTCTGTGAGTTTGCGAGCCAGTTTTTAGGAGATAGCGTAGCGTCCGAGGTGTAGCGTTAATAACATAATCCTTGGGGCCAATATTGAAATTCATAATGCCTCTTTCGGGCATTTTTCGTTATTCGCATGAGCAGACGAGAAATGATTTAACTGCTGGAGTTTTCGTCTGAGAGGATTGGGGTTTTGAGGTGGAGGATGCTATTCCTCCATAAAATCTACTTGTGAGGGTCCGTGGATTGAAGATGCGATATCTCCTGAACTACTGGTGTTGGTGAATCTGAATTTTGTGTGAGGTTTGTGATTTTGAGATGACTTCTAGCCACGAGTGGACTGCACATGCGCAGAGGAGAAATGACTTTTTTTGGGATGTATAGTTTATGTTGATAGTGGTTTAGGAACATTTGTGATGGGTCTAGTGCTGCGCCTATATTGTGTGGTTGTAAAAGAAAATTCATGACAATTCTGTACACGGACAAGTCAGTTTGTGGGAAATGACGTTGTTTTCGAGTTGGTGTGTCCGTACCGTGGTCCTGGGGCTAATTTTGAAATTCATATTACCCTTTTTGTGCATTTTTGCGCGTATGTTCTGGGGAACATCGCGTTATAGTTTTGCCCAAATGTCTGTAACTTTCGAATTTTTTGACGAAAATGGTCTCAAACGATTAAGTTCGACTCCCCAATGAAGAATTCGAGGTCAAATTTGATTCTGTCCGTCCGGCCGTTGCCACGATAACTTGAGAACGAGAAGAGCTAGCAACTTGAAATTTTCAGGGTAGGTGGCCCATCTCAATACGACGGACAAGTTCGTTAATGGGCATAATCGGCCCAGTGGTTTCCGAGTAATAATTTTGTTTTCAACCAATATAAATCCGATCGAATTGAAACTTGGTGGGTAGTTGTAGAATATAATCTTAAGCACGTTTGTGGAATTTTGTGCGAATCGTATGGCTTGAAAATTTTTAAAAAATTATTAAAAAATATTTTTGTTGTCACGATAACTTGAGAACGGAATGAGATAGCGGCTTGAAATTTTCAGGTTAGGATGAACACCAGAACGCAACATTTCAGTTTGTTTATGAGCATAATCGGCCGAACGGTTTCAGAGTTATAGCCATCTGAAATTTTCTGAAATTTCGTGGTTTTTGTTCCTCATTAACTCAAAAAGTACTGAACCGATTGAATTCAAACATGGTTATTAGTTGTAGAATGCCAACGCGGAAATGTTCGCAAAATTTGGTGAGGATAGCATTTGTAGAAAATTTTTAATGAATCATTGAAAATAAAAAAAAAAAATTCTATATATCAGTAACTATTCGTTTGAAATTGCTGAAATTTTGCAAGAGCCTTCATAACCTAACTCTACTGCCAAGTTCCAAGTTTTAATACGATCGGTTAAATATTGTTGGAGATTCGAGCATTCTTGTGCGAGTTCAGTAGATGGGTGACCGTTGCCTCGATAACTTTCGAACGAAAGGAGATAGGGACTTGCAATTTTCAGAGTAGGTTGCGTATCCGAAAGAGAGTGTTGAGTTCGTTTTTGGGCATAATCGGTCTAACGGTTTCCGAGTTATACCCACCTGGAATATTATTTCCTTGATAACGCAAAAAATAAATATTCGATCGAATTGGTGCTTGGTAACTAGTAGTAGAAAATCAACATAAAGACGTGTTTAAAATTTTGTAAGAATCGTATCCAAGGAAAATTTGAAAAAAATGACGAAAAAAAAAATTTCAAGAACCGTACCCCTAGAAAATTTTTAAAAAGTCACGAAAAAAAAATTGGTTCAAGCACTGACGTGAAGTCAGAAGCTTTTGCGCGTATGTTCTATTGTCCATACTTCTGTATTGGACACCCTTAATCGAATTTACCATGGTAAATTATGTTCCAATACAGGAGAATGGACAACATAATTTACCATGGTAAATTCGATTAAGGGTGTCCAATACAGAAGTATGGACAATAGAACATACGCGCAAAAGCTTCTGACTTCACGTCAGTGCTTGAACCAATTTTTCCTTATGCGCATGAAACACTCATAATTCAATTCAAATTAGCCAACGTGAACACGCGCGTCAGTGCTTTTTTGTATTTTTGGCGCTCTAGTTCCTCGGAACTGAGTGCTTATCAATTTGCCCAAATGTCTGTAATTTTCGAATATTTCGATGAAAATGGTCTTAAACGATTTGGTTCGACTCACTGATCAAGAATCCGTGGTCGAAATTCATTCTGTCCGGCCGGTCCGGCCGGCCGGCCGGCCGGCCGTAGGCACGATAACTCTCGAACGGAATGAGCTAGAGAGTTGAAATTTTCAGAGTAGGTTTGGGGGATGAATATCTCGGCTAAGTTCGTTATTGGGCAAAATCGGACAAATTCCAAATTAAATTTTTTTCAATAAAAAGTTTTTTCATGAGAATCCAATCATATCATTTTTAACTCTAACAAGCTAATACTTTCGGAGATATGATTTTTCAAAATTTCAATAATAAATCGTATTTCAACGTTGTCACAGAATAATATTATTCTATGTATGAATATGAATTGTCATAATGTCAAATGATGTTCCTGAGACTAATAAATCATAGTATATCTTGTCTATGCTAATCAATCGAAGAATTGTGAGCGAAGTGAGAAAAATCTCAGATATGATTTTTCAAAATTTCAATAATAAATCGTATTTCAACGTTGTCACAGAATGATATTATTCTATGTATGAATATGAATTGTCATAATGTCAAATGATGTTCCATGTTCCTGAGACTAATCAATCGAAGAATTGTGAGCGAAGTGAGTTAAATCTCAGTTGTTTGCTCCGATATTAGTTTTTCTCAGAAAATTCTTACATTTCGGAACTGAACATGAAGTAAGAGATCTGAGAGTAGTGAGACTGCTTTTCATCCATAGACATAGATATAACTCTCGAACGGATAATGAGGTAGGTAGTTGAAATTTTCAGAGTAGTTTAGGGAGATGAATATCTCGGTTAAGTTCGTTATTGGGCAAAATTGGCCAGATTTAATTTGATTTCTTCCATGGTGCTTTTCTCATTCTCATGATTGCTCATTTAATCTTGATAAATAAACTATTATTTGAATTGAATTTCCTTTAGGATGCAGTTCTATTATATGAATACATTGATATAATTCCCAACTCTGAGAAACCAATACTTTCGGAGATATAATTTGTCTGTTTGAACTAGAGCGCCAGAAAGCTCCTGTCCACAGGGCTTGAACCCATTTTTAGATTTAATCTTGTGCAATATATTGGCGATTACCATCTGGAGTACCAGCCCGTACACCGCTACTCCAGATGGTAATCGCCAATATATTACACAAGATTAAATCTAAAAATATAAAAAATTGGTTCAAGCACTGACGTGAAGTCAGAAGCTTTTGCGCGTATGTTCTATTGTCCATACTTCTGTATTGGACACCCTTAATCGAATTTACCATGGTAAATTATGTTGTCCATTCTCCTGTATTGGACACTCTCAATTCGAATTTACCATGGTAAATTCGAATTAAGTGTCCAATACAGGAGAATGGACAACATAATTTACCATGGTAAATTCGATTAAGGGTGTCCAATACAGAAGTATGGACAATAGAACATACGCGCAAAAGCTTCTGACTTCACGTCAGTGCTTGAACCAATTTTTTTTTCGTGACTTTTTAAAAATTTTCTAGGGGTACGGTTCTTGAAATTTTTTTTTTCGTCATTTTTTTCAAATTTTCCTTGGATACGATTCTTACAAAATTTTAAACACGTCTTTATGTTGATTTTCTACTACTAGTTACCAAGCACCAATTCGATCGAATATTTATTTTTTGCGTTATCAAGGAAATAATATTCCAGGTGGGTATAACTCGGAAACCGTTAGACCGATTATGCCCAAAAACGAACTCAACACTCTCTTTCGGATACGCAACCTACTCTGAAAATTGCAAGTCCCTATCTCCTTTCGTTCGAAAGTTATCGAGGCAACGGTCACCCATCTACTGAACTCGCACAAGAATGCTCGAATCTCCAACAATATTTAACCGATCGTATTAAAACTTGGAACTTGGCAGTAGAGTTAGGTTATGAAGGCTCTTGCAAGGCAAGAGCAATTTCAAACGAATAGTTACTGATATATAGAATTTTTTTTTTTATTTTCAATGATTCATTAAAAATTTTCTACAAATGCTATCCTCACCAAATTTTGCGAACATTTCCGCGTTGGCATTCTACAACTAATAACCATGTTTGAATTCAATCGGTTCAGTACTTTTTGAGTTAATGAGGAACAAAAACCACGAAATTTCAGAAAATTTCAGATGGCTATAACTCTGAAACCGTTCGGCCGATTATGCTCATAAACAAACTGAAATGTTGCGTTCTGGTGTTCATCCTAACCTGAAAATTTCAAGCCGCTATCTCATTCCGTTCTCAAGTTATCGTGACAACAAAAATATTTTTTAATAATTTTTTAAAAATTTTCAAGCCATACGATTCGCACAAAATTCCACAAACGTGCTTAAGATCATATTCTACAACTACCCACCAAGTTTCAATTCGATCGGATTTATATTGGTTGAAAACAAAATTATTACTCGGAAACCACTGGGCCGATTATGCCCATATACGAACTTGTCCGTCGTATTGAGATGCGCCACCTACCCTGAAAATTTCAAGTTGCTAGCTCTTCTCGTTCTCAAGTTATCGTGGCAACGGCCGGACGGCCGGACGGACAGAATCAAATTTGACCTCGAATTCTTCATTGGGGAGTCGAACTTAATCGTTTGAGACCATTTTCGTCAAAAAATTCGAAAGTTACAGACATTTGGGCAAAACTATAACGCGATGTTCCCCAGAACATACGCGCAAAAAAGTAAGAAAGTAATATAATTTTGAAACGGGCCTCCTTTCAATTTTATTGGTGCTAAGACTTTTGAGGTCTTAGGTTTGACCAAGAAACTGACTTATGAGTCAATTGAAATCATTTTGTGTAAAAATAATGTTAATAATTTTCAGGAATCCCATCAGATCAATTATATCTATTGTAACGTACTTAATAATATGACCAAAGATCAAGGATGAAAATAATTATAAAGTTAGTTTTACACGACGAAGAAATTCATGAATTTCTTCGCGAAGTTCTTCATGAATTTATTCACGAATTTCTTCATGAAGTGTGTCGTTTTACATGGGCGAAGAAATTGATGATGATAAATGTCAAATAATAGTAATACCTACTGTAAACTTCTAAACTAGCAAATATCCAGACGTCAACAAAAGCAGCTGTGGCTCGATTTAACTTGACTCCTTTTCTACCTCAAAACAAAACTAGAACTTCCAAACAACAACCACCAGTTTATGTTTTACAGCTTTTCCGATAAGTTTTGGCATGAAACATATGTTGGTAGTGGTACCCCTGACTTCACGCGAAACTTGTTGATAAAATAGAACAAGTTCTAATTTCGTAAAGTTACTTCACGTCAAGTTGATGTTTTACATGGAGAGTTTCTTCATGAAGAACTTCGCGAAGAAATTCATGAATTTCGGTGCCGTGTGAAACTAACTTGAAGCACTGACGTGAAGGCAGTTTTTGCTTCGAAAGTTGAATTTCACGATGGGCATATTCACTCTCTTATTAATTGAATGGGTACCCACTAGATCCTGAATAAAAGATGAGATGTGCTAGTAATAAAATACCTATTTGATTCAAACTAACATCTGGAAATATCAAAAACTACTGAACAAACTGAAATAATAAAAAATATGAGAAAGCACTGACGTGAAGTCAGTACTCTTTGGCGTGCATGTTCACGTTGGCTAATTTGAATTCAATGATGAGGGTTTTTAAGCTCATAGAAGCGGATAGAACGAGCCGGAGATCTACCCAGAGGGTAGTGGACACCATTCACTGTCGGGTCATAAATTACCAGTAATGTATCTAAGCTGGCATAAGGATAGAGTAACAAAGTTGACAAAGAAGACAACTGACTCTCCTAAGTTACACAAGCTCCTTAGTGCTTCTGAGGGATCTTCATGGGGAAGACTTGGGAGGGTCAGTAAACTCATAATCATGTTTATAGCACGCCCGCCAACACCCCACGTCAATGCTCTTTTAGCCTTTTTTCCATTATAAAGTCAATCTGCAATTGGCGCGCGTGCTATAAACATGATTATGATTATACTGACCCTCCCGAGTCTTCCCCATGGAGATCCCTCAGAAGCTCCTAGGAGCTTATGTGGCCCGACAGTGAATGGTGTCCTCTACCCTCAGGGTAGATCTCCGGCTCGTTCTATCCGCTGAGCTTGAAACCTTCAACCGCCGTTGGGAACGCAATTACTTACGCCTCTTCTCCAATTCCGAACGTAATTTAATATAGCTCTTCCAAATATAGTTATTTATGCATTGGCCCCAGGACCACGATACAGATAACTCAGCTAGGAAACAACGCTATTTCCTCAAGACTGGCTTGTCGGTGCACAGAATTGCCATGAAATTTCTCTTAAAATCTCACAATATCGGCTCAGCACCAAATCCATTACCGCTAAACGCAAACCACTCCCAACATAAGCCATACAACCCAAAAAATGCAACGTCTCCTCTGCGCATGCGCAATCTACTCATGGCTGAAAGGCCTCTCAAAATCAAACATCTCATACAAAACTCAGATTCTTCAACACCATTGGTTCAGGAGATATCGCAGCTTCAATCCACCCATGCGCGGAAACTCCCAAGGGGATTATATGGAGGAATAACATCCAACACCTCCAAACCCCAATTCTCTCAAACGAAAACTCCAGCAGTTAACTCTCTTCTCGTCTGCTCATGCGCATAACGTAAATGCCCGTAAGGGGTAACATGAATTTCAAAATTAGCCCCAGGGCCACGGTACGGACACTCAACTCCGAAACAACTAAGTAGCGTTGTTTCCGAGTGACTGGTCCGTCACTCAAACTCCGTTTTGGCACTCTAGTTCCTCGGAACTGAGTACTCATAAATATGCCCAAATGTCTGTAATTCGATTTTTTGGCTGAAAATGGTCGCAAACATTTGGTTCGACTCACTGATCAAGAATCCGAGGTCAAAATCGATACGGCCGGCCGGCCGTAGGCACGAATGGCCGAAATCCATCAAGCGGTTTCGGAGTTATGGCCGATTTTAGTAAAAACTTTTTTTATGAATATTTCCGAAACCGATCACTCGATCTATTTGAAATTTCGCGTCAAATTGTAGAATTATGACTTTTATACGCATGTGAAGTTTTGTATTGACCAGGTTACCGCAAAATGTAAAAAAAAAATTTTGAAAATTAAAAAAAAAAATTTCTACAATAACTCTCGAACGGAATGAGCTAGGCAGTTGAAATTTTCAGAGTAGGTTAGGGAGATGAATATCTTGGTTAAGTTCGTTATTGGGCAAGATAGGCCAGATGGTTTCGGAGTAACGAAAATAAAACATTTTCTTTTAAGTAACAAATTTCAAATTCAATTTTTATTTAAGATGCAGTTTCGCCATAAAAATCCAATTATATCATTTTCAACTCCAACAAGCTAATACTTTCGGAGATATGATTTTTCTAAATTTCAATAATGAATCGTACTTCTATGTTTTCACAGAATGCTATAATTATTATATCTAAGCTTTATTATATGATCTGTGTTCATTCTCGTACATGTCATCCTGTTCTATAAGAGAGTGTCAAATTCATTTCAGCTATTTTAATTTGATTTCTTCCATGGTGCAGTTCTCATTCTCAGATTGCTCATTTAATCTTGATAAATAAACTATTATTTGAATTGAATTTCCTTTATGATGCAGTTCTATCATAAGAATACATTGATATAATTCCCAACTCTGAGAAACCAAAATACTTTCGGAGATATAATTTGTCTGTTTGAACAAGAGCGACAGAAAGCTCCTGTCCACAGGGCTTGAACCAATTTTTTAATAAATCCAGCCAAATATGGTCAATGCGAATTGAGCGATTTGCAAAATTGCATTCTCTGTTCAACAAAATACAAGTTGACTCCTTACATTTCCTTTTAATGTAATCAGATTCTGTCATCAGAATCTTTGTATTACTCCAATCCATAATGTGATCTCCTTGGATTGTACATACATGTTCTGCTTCTTTCTTACTTCTAGTGGTCTTGATGTTTATCCTGTGTACGATTTAAAACAAATTCAAGGAATATTATATATACAGTTTTCTGATTTTTGTTTTTCATTAATGTGATTTGTCTTTGTTAATAATGACCCCTAAGACCGTTTTCTGTTTTGAAGACGGTTCTAATATTGCACTAAGAAACGATTCTTCTAACCATTTAATAATGATTGCTTAACGGACTACTTTATCCATTATTTTTCATTAAAATTTCAGCACTTGTTTCTTGATTTCCGTACAAGAAAATAGCATAACTGAATCTTCCAACCATCAGTTTATATATATACGTGAAATATATCCAATAACAGCAGAGGAAAAGTTTTCATACTTACTTCATAAAAGTGAATGGAGTAATATGCACAGTTATTCGTGGACCACCCTGTATATATTTATGTATGCTCTTATATTTAAAGCATTTGGAGATAAACTCATTAAATGGACAATAATGATTTTCGCCACCTCTATTTGACATTCGCCACGTAGATCGGCTATTCTGCTTTTTATGGGCGTACTTTAATAGTTTAATGCAATTTTATTACATGTCTTCTCGAATACGCACTCATAATGATAAATATTGATGATATGTCCTCTCGGGATAAAGTCTTTAGCTTGGCGAATGACGAGAATACAGGATTACGTATTAACCACCGTGGTTCCTGTGAGAGATACCATCGGTGAGCAAATGGATGCTGTGAACTGACGTTGAATTTCAATGTAGAAGAAAGAGTTTTCGTTTTGTTGTTTACGTGTGCCTTTATGGAAAATCATTCAAGGGAACAAGGTTCAAAATACAAATTGGAAAAAACATAGACGGGAAGTCAGGACCTTTGAGCCCTTGTTCAAATTATTATTCAAATATTTTTCACTCATTTTGATCGGTAGATCTTGGGATATTTATGACATTTCTATTATACAGTGTACTTATTTTCAGGGGCGTATTCTGCCGCAAAAATGAAGGTTACCAGATATACAGGGTCATTCTTTGTGTTGTACATCAAATTTAACCACAGATACCTCTCATCAAATGTAACACTTGATTAATTTACCATTTTTCTTAATTCAGCTCAAGTAAAAAGATACAGACTGTTTGAAGATTTCCCAATGTGGTAATACACTCCTTCATATAAATTATCGATGACCTTGATGGCGAACGAGAAAAATGAACGGTGGCGTGGCTTACAGCTTGATTCAATTCCAAAGACAAGGGGCGGATCCATGAGAGTGGTGAAATTTCTGGACATTCAGATTTTTGCGCGTATATGTTCTGGGGAACAGCGCGTTATCATTTTGCCCAAATGTCTGTAATTTGAGGTCAATTTTGATTCTGTCCGGCTGGCCGTTGCCACGATAACTTGAGAACGGAAAAAGCTAGCGACTTGAAATGTTCAGGGTAGGTACGTGGCGCATTGCAATACGACGGACAATTCGTTAATGGGCATAATCGGCCCAATGGTTTCCGAGCAATAATTTTGTTTCCAACCAATATGAATCCGATCGAATTGAAACTCGGTGAATAGTTGTAGAATATAAACCTGAGCACGTTCATGGAATTTTGTGAGAATCGTATCGAAAATATTATTGAAAAATATTTTTTAATACGCGATAACCTGAGAACGGGAAGAGAAAGCGATTTGAAATTTTCAGGTTAGGTTGTACATCTGAAGACGACATCTGAGTTTGTGTGGAAGCATAATCGGCGAAACGGTTTTGGAGTTACACCCATCTGAAATTTGGTTGTTATTTCCTCAATAACTCGAAAAATATGGAAGCGATCCAATTCAAACATGGTTATTAGATGTAGAATAATAACGCGAAAGTTCCTGCAAAATTTCATGAGAAAATTATTGAAAAAAATTCTATATTTCAAAAAATATTCATCCAATATCGCTGAAATTTTGCGAGAGCCTTCAGAATCTAACTCGACTCCCAAGTTCTAAGTTTTAACACGATCGGATATATATTGTTGGAGATTCGAGCAGCCTTGTGTGAGTTCAGTAGTTGGATGGGTGACCGTTGCCTCGATAACTTTCGAACGAACAGAGGTAGGGACTTGGAATTTTCAGGGTATGTTGCGTAATCGAATGGGAGAGTTAAGTTTGTTTACGGGCATAATCGGTCCAACGGCACCGGAGCTATACCCACCTGGAATATTATTTCCTCGATAACTCAAAAAATATAAACTCGATCGAATTGAAGCTTGGTTGTAGAATATCGATATAAAGACCGGTTTGAAATTTTTTAAGAACCGTACCCCTAGAAAATTAAAAAAAAATTACGAAAAAAATATTGTTGTAAGAACCGTACCCCAAGAAATTTTCAAAAAAATTATGAAAAAAAAATTGGTCCAAGCACTGACGGGAAGTCAGGAGCTTTTGCGCGTATGTTCTATTGTCCATTCTCCTGTATTGGACACTCTTAATAGAATTTACCATGGTGAATTCTATTGTCCGTTCTGCTGTATTGGACACTCTTAATCGAATTTACCATGGTAAATTCGATTAAGAAAGTGGAAAATTGGTCCAAGCACTGACGGGAAGTCAGGAGCTTTTGCGCGTATGTTCTATTGTCCGTTCTCCTGTATTGGACACTCTTAATCGAATTTACCATGGTGAATTCTATTGTCCGTTCTGCTGTATTGGACACACAATTATTGTACCACAATAGAACATAAGTGCAAAAGCTCCTGACTTCACGTCAGTGCTTGAACCAATTTTTAACATTCAATAAAAAATATCTCGGAAACTGTGCGTTTAGGTAGCAATGTTGAAGAATAACTTAATATTCTAAAATGGTTCAATATTCTTGAAATGGTTTCTTTATGCTCATATCATTTATCTTCAAGAATCCGTGAGTCTATATCTAGGAAACCAGTGGAAGTAGGAAAAAATTGATGATTGGAGAATATGTGTCATAGTTCTAGGAAATTCCTCACCAACATTCATTCCGTTCGGAAATACTATACGTAAAAGCTACAAAGTAAGAACTTATTTTTTTTAAATTTCAATAGCCTGTAACTTTTTATACGTGGCGAATTTGGAAACATGGTAAAAGAAAGAAGGATATGAAAAAGCACTGACGTGAAGTCAGAACTATTTTCGCGCTGGTTCACGTTGGCTGATTTGAATTGAATGATGAGTGCTTCAAGCTCAAGGTATAGAGCGAGCAGGAGATCTAGTCAGAAAGTAGTGGACACCATTCACTGTCGGGTCAAAGATTAACAGTGATGTGCCTAAGCTGGCGTGAGGATACAGTAACAAAGTAACACAGAACACAACAGACTCTCCTCAGTCGCACAAGCTCCTAGGAGCTTCTGAGGGATTTGTTTTGATGAAAAGTCGGATATTAATCAATTAACCAGCATGCTTTAGTAACGCTTCGTCTTCGAACTTAGTCAGACGACAAAAAAACTTACGGGACAAGAGTGTAGTTACTTTTGTAGTGTACATAATAAGTCCACAGTGAACTCAAACTAGAAAATATGATCCTTACTCCCGTAAAAAAAAGTTCGTCAGCAATCTACAAGTAATTATAAAGTTTCAATTGGATCGGATTTGTTATTGAGTTATTGAGGAAATAACAACAACTTTTCAGATGGTTGTAACTCCGAAACCGTTTGGCTGATGCCCATTAATGAACTTGACAATCGCCTTCGATTGCGCAACCTGTCCTGAAAATTGTGAGTCGTCATCTGTTTCCATGGGAATGGTATCGTGATAATGGTTACCCATCCAGATACTGAACTCGCCCAACGCTGCATGGTTTCCATTATTCCTACAATATCTTCAACAATATAGCTCCGATCGTGTTCTATTTGGAACTTGGCTGTAGAATTTCGAAGGCCCACAAAATTTCAGTGATGTCCGACGGATAGTTTCTGAGATACAGAATATTCTTTAATTATTTTTTTTTAAATTTTCTAGAGATATGATACCCACGAAATTTCGCATAAGTCTTTGTGTCGAAATTCTACAACTAGTAACCAAATTTCAATTTGATCGGATCTATAATGTTTGAGTTATTGGGTAAACAAAATTTCAACTACGAAACCGTTTGGCGAATTATGTCCATCAACGAACTTAACCATCGCATTTATAAAATTCAATCTGAAACGAGGGTCTGATCCTGGATATTGAAATTCTTTTATATTGATAAGATTCAAATTGATATTATTCTACTGGGTGCCACATTTCATACTTTTCAGTATAGTTTTTTCATGAAACATATTATTGAAATTGATAGTCTGTTATTCCAGCTGTATAGGGATCAATGTTTATCTATACTGTGTAACTTGGAAGAATTCGTTTGTCAAATGGAGCATTTTGATAATATGACAATCACTCTGTATAATTCAAACGAATGGTTTAAGACAGCTCATGTGAGATATTATTGGAACTGGCTGAGTATCACCGTAAGAAATATTTTCAGTTCATCATATATCATATATTGACATCAAGGGTGCCTATGGAAAATCGAAATTCGGTTGGCAACGACCGATCTAGTTATATTCAAATCACATAATTTAGGTTGTTGGCATTTAGGTTGTTGGCACCCGAGAACGATATTTTTCTCGACTCGTCTCGTAAAAGCGAGACGAGACGAGAAGAAACGTTTTCAAAAATATTATAGGCGATACCGAGACCACATACAGCGCAACACGAGAGTATCGTTTTTGGTCTCGTTAAATTTCTTGTATGAAGTTTTATATACGACTCACCTATTTTCAACACCCACAGAAAACAATTGAATATGAAGAGTTTCCACTATAATTACCAATATATTTTGTCTATATCATGCATCGATCGTTCTAGAAATACACGATTAGTTAGAAGATTATTATTAATTCGTTATGACCTTGCGATAATTGAGATTATTTTTCAAGAATAATAAATTCACAACCTGAAAAACGGATGCCATTATGAACTCATGCTTTGAAAATTTCGTCTCAATCGGAACATCTGGAGAAATTTATTCTCTTGGGCTCCTTGTAGTGAAGATGTGAACAATTATTGTATACATATGTGGAACTACGTATAATAAAACTGGTGAAGAAACTAAGCTATTCAATGTTTCGAAAAGTGTTATGAGGTATACGCCAAGCACACCCTCAATGATCTGGGAAGGTATTCTTTGAAAAGTATACCAAATTGTTCAATTCTATTAAAAAATGCATCGACATCGATAGCCTATTTAAAACATCAACAAAACTTTCGAAATATTGGGAAGCTGAGTTTGAGGAAAATTTGATGCTAGAAAGAGTATATAGGAATAAAAATATTTTACAGTGGTGGAGAGTTATGAAAAATTTCTTCCTACACTTTCATTAATGGCTACATCCGTACCTGTTGAAAGATTATTTTTCACAGCAGGTATGATCATGGCAAAAACACATACATCATTGAAAGATGATGTGATGCAAGCGTGATTATGTTTGAATTCTTTGTCATCGAGTAATTTAAAAGTTGAAATTATTAGTGTTGAAAATTAAAAATAATATGTACATGTACAAATAGTTTTGTATAAAAGCGTAATAAATATAGCTTTACAAAATTATTCATTATTGTATGCCATTTCGTTTATATGTATATTATAATATTTATTATCGTTATTCAGAATTAAGCGAGACGAGACGAGACAACTGATAACGAGACGAGAACGAAACTTAAACGAGACTTAATTTTTTGGGAATTGGCGAGAACGAGACGAGATTGTTTATACTTTCGCCTACTCTCGTCTCGTGTGAAGCCCTAGTTCGCATTGAAAATTACCATGAGCCAACACCTCCTTTTAGGAAGTGTTGCATCAGCTGATGAACTGTCATTTATTACTTATTTCTTGACAATCTGGATATAGCGAAAATCGAAAAGCATTTGGGATGTTTTTTACATGTTTGTTTATAATTAATCGTACTGAGTTTGAGTATTTCCGTAGCCTTGTGGTATTAAAAATGTCTGGAATTGATTTCGATAACTCTTGCCCAACAAAAAGGGAACGCGAAGCAGTATATAGGTGTTATTGTGAATTCTTCACGGACTCTGCAGATATTACCTGCCAGCATCAACCGCGTTGCTCTAGTGTTCCAGGTAAACTGTTATTCAACCACTAAAAGTGTATTCTGATTATTACATTGGCCATAACATTTCAGATTCCTTCAAGTACTGTGTACGAAGAATTCTTAGGAAAAAAGAAGAAGGCACATCATTCAAATCTGGCGACAGTTGTGGAAGAACTCCTGTGATATACGACTATACATTTGAAGAGACATTTAATTATATCGTTTTCAGTAAAATCAAAAGGTACGAGTACATCAGTTTGGATGTCATTCTTGAACTAGCCAAAAAGTGCACCTTGATTCACCAATGGCTTTGAATAAGGAATCTAAGTTCTAAGATATATTGAGATGCACATGATTGTTCTGTCAAAAAGTTTTTCATCCTGCATTAAAAAAACTATATATTTTTGTTCTTTTCTATTATAAATAATGATTCCTTTAATTGGTTTCTGGGTATCTACCCTCATATTCATGTTTGTTTCATCAGTCTGCTGTAGTTGAACTCAAAAAGTTATCCTTTAAAACCTCAGGATGAAATACATTCGGGACTTGTGATTTTAATTTCCAAGGTACATCAAGAACGCATTTAAAATTGAATGGTCTTCAATTAATTACAAATAGGAGATAGCATTGATAACATTCAAGGTTATATTAGGTTATATTCACAGTAAATTTCTAGTAGCTTTGTGCAACCAGTAATAAACCACCGACTGCACTTTCAAGACCCACTTCGATGTCAATAATTCTTAAACAGACTATATATAATTTGGCCAGCTCTCTCTATTTTGTGGAAACCCACACAATTTCAGCAATTTTTGGTTGTTCTCGAGACCTTCATGATGCTGTTCACCATCTGCAAATCTCCATGCTTCTATTGAGGATCGATAATTTTCATTTGCTGAAAATTTTATCGCATCGTGAACGAGCCCAGGTCGGCGCCCCATGCAGGAAAATTTGCGGTCCCAGGTGGATCAACACGTCACGTCCGTACCCGCATCAGCGTCGTTTCCAGGCGACGCAGGCCAGCGCCGAGCCGACAGACGCGATCTCATTGGTTCCGTAGCTCTACAGCATTGGCCATCTTTATCCTCTCCTGGAGGAAATTTTACGTGTGGGGCGATGTTGTCTGATGTCCACAAATTTCTGGGAATATATGAAGTGTTCCGAAGAATACGTTATTCAAGACACTGCCGTGGCGTTAAGCAGGACAATTCTAGCTATGCAAGGACACCAAGTTTGTTATACAGTTCTAGTTGGGCGAGATCCCTGAGCAAGTTATAACGTACAAGTAACAACTTTCTACCTGAGTGATCAGAAAATGAAAGCCGAGTAAAAATTTAGTGTTTGATATATCCCTCTGAACACAAAACAAAACTATGGGATCTAATAAAAAGAAGAGACCTAAAATTCAGAAAATAATTACAACAAAAAAACTCAATTGCCTAATCCTAATTTTCCGACTATTTTGAGAAATTCGTCCTTCCAAAATAACGCTACGCCACTATAATAGCTTCCAATCTGGCGTCCAATCCAACTCCAGCACGAAGATACGTCTCAGGTCCTTAAATTAAAACCAGACAAAGGGAGAAAGTGAACAAATTAAAAATGGAACATTCTATATTTTATTAAATAGATTTGAAACTCGCTACCCATTCTAAAAAATATTCAGAAACATTATGAATAGCCCTAAAACCATCTTTGAATCTATATATGTGACAATTATCAACTAAATGATCTATGATTTCCTCTGCTTCTCCGCATTCACAACTAGGGCTCTCAACTGAGTTCCACCTGAAAAGCATGCTGTTTCAACGACCATGACCGGTTCTTAGACGATTCAGAATAGACCATATTCTCCTTGGAAGATGAAACCCCGGAACTCTATTTGAAGGATCAGAAATTAAATCTTTGTTGAATAAATTGCAAGAAATCCATTCAGACCGCCAAACTTCCTTGTCACTTTTATTCGAAATAAGAAAACAGTTGGACCATAAAGGGTTTCGTGACTTCAATATAATAATAATAATAATAATAATAATAATAATATTGTTTATTGCAATAAATTTCCATACATCTTATTGTCTGGAATGTAGGAGAGAATCGGAAATTAATTCAGAAAAGTTTGAAATTTATTCCAAGAATTTGAAACATCAGTCTGCCTGCGAATGTGGGGCGGGACAATGTTTGAAAGAACTGGCAACCAAAGAATAGGTGTAGATCTAATAGTTCCAGTGATGATCCGCATAGATGAATTCAGCTGTGCATCAATTTTTTCAGTATGAGCACTATTAAACCAGACAGGGCAACAATATTCAGCAGCAGAAAAAAACAAGCCTAAGGCTGCCGTTCGAAGAGTAGGTGCATCAGCACCCCATGATGAATAGTGCCTGTTGGAAGCATTCGGGAATGTTTTTTCCAAATACCATAAGATTGGTCTGATGAATTCAGCAACAATTCATTCCTGTCGAGCCAATGGCTGACCTCAGATACACGGGCCTCTGCTTTCTCCACTACCTCTAGGAGGGTTCTTCCAGAAATCAAAATGTTGGTTTCGTCTACATAGTTCACCAGCTCATCCATGATGAGATCATTCATGTAAATAATGAAAAAACATATGGTCTGTGTTACTGCCCGGTGTTAGACCTCTTTCCTTGACTTATATGCTCTAGCTGTTATGCCATATTTTTTAAGTTTCATCGGTAAATATTCAAGATTCACACAATCATAGACCTTGCTATGAAAATCCAAAGTTTGTAGCAGTTCAGACATCTTGAGAAATGATTTTAGCATGAGTACTTACGTGGGGTACCGCAAGGATCGAGTTTGGGACCACTATTATTCATAATCTATATTAATGATCTCTATGTCTCTCCCGGTTTTCCAGCTTTAGCATGAGGTGATGATTTAAAGATCTACCTAATGATACGTACAGCTTCAGATTTTATATTCAAACATGCAGTAAATCTGCGATTGGTGTTTGCTCAACAAACTCAAGGTTGAATGTGGAGAAATATTTTGAGGTATCATATACTAGAAAGTCACAACAGTTGAATTGTACTCGACATATAGCTGACAATTGTATTACCCAATAAAGATTGATTCTACGTTCACCTTCATTCGCCATATCGAGAAATTATGTGTATGAGTTCGATGATATGTCTGTGAGTGAAGTTTCTACTTTACTTTTGTCTTGAGTAAGATGGAATATGCAACTTTGATATGGTTTCCTCTCTTTATCAGTGTCATCTGGTCCCTCTGAAATGCATTCATAGAAAATTCTTCAAGTACTTATTGTTCAAGCCCACTGGTAGGTATCCGGAGCATGGAGCTGGTCTGTCTAACATCACGTACTAACTTGCATGAGCGGGCACCACTGGTGACTATAAGGGTAAAAGTGCTGACAGACTAGGTGTGGATATGCTTGGTTAGGTTTGGAATACTATTTTTCATTATGTTTATGGATGTAACAAATTAATGGAATTGTCCACTTGTATGAGGCTGGATCATTATTTTATTTCTCGAATGTTGATAAGATGTAACACTCTTCAACATGTTACCTAGTAATTGCGATATTCTCTGATGCACCTCTCTGTATTATTCCAAGATTTTTTCAGCGTCCGCATGGAAGGAAATGCCTTTCATAGGCTATCCTGAGAAGGTCCGCATTCTCAGGAAAAAACCTGTCCCACATTCCTCGGAGTATTCGTTCTGTCCTTACAGCGCCCCTAACAAAAGAGATAAGCTGCAAGCGGCCTTCACAGTTGATGGAACCTGATGACTCGAAGTGATCTGAGCAACACTGCTTTCTGCATTATGTCTGCCAAAACCTCGGTCAGGGATATACAGGCCGGAATAATCTTCAATTCTGTCACGTAGTTCGCTCTCATTCCGCAGTTCGAACACTAAATCCTTGTATTTTTCCCTCTTCTGTTCTTCTTTCATCACCACATCATATTCGGCAGGAGAGGAAAATTCAACAACCAACAATTCCTTGAGCTCTTTGTCCAGCAGGACGATATCTGGCATTATGGTGTGGATCTGCCCAGTTGCTGGAATCGCATAGTTCCAGTAGATGCGAGCTCTGTCATTTTCAATAACTGCTTCAATCTCCAGAGGTACATATAGTAGCACTGGTATGTTGCCTATACCATAAACCTTTTTCAGATGGAAGTAGATAATTGGGAGTGCCACATTTCTTCTTTCCACATATCCTGATGGAGCATGGACTCTGCAAGCTGACAGAATGTGCATAACAGTTTCCTGCTGATTGTGGCATGTCGTTGGGGTTTCCACTTTCATGATGTTCTTTTTATACCATCTCGTATTTATTACCTGATATTGACAAGCCATAATAAATCCCTCCGTTTTCCTGACAGGCCTTGATCTTTCAAACTCCTGAAATATATGGAGTGCAGGTGTTTATTCATGTGATCTTCGAGTAGTGTCTTCAGTTGTTCCTGTCTTATTCCTCTGCCAACTCTTCTTTGGTCTGTTAGCGTGATAGGTGTTCCTGCTAGCTCATGATCGATGGATATGCCAGTTGTGCTGAGCTTCTCCAAAGCTCTCTGACTAGTCCCAAATAGGGAAGCCCCTTGATTCCTAATTTCATGATGCGCCACCATTTTCAGAAGCCGGTTTTCACTTCTAAATATCCCATTTGCTATACCCAACGTTTGTTAATGGTGTTGATATTCCAAACTTTGCATACCCCTGCCTCCCTGCGTTCGTGGGAGGTATACTCTTTGTATCGAGCAATTGGTATGCAGGTTACGGTTCATGTTCATCACTTTACATGAGGATCAGTGGAGCTCGAGAATTTTATTCACTGTCCAGTTAACTATGCCGAAAGAGTAGGTGACTATTGGGACTGCCAAGCTGTTCATAGCAGACACTTAATTTTTCCCGGACAGACCAAATATATCAGATCTTCTTTTTGTAGCTAGCTCTCAAGGCATCCTTGATTTGGGTTGTATCAAGAGCGCAATAGCGGGCTCAGGGAGTCTCATTGAAATACGCCTCGCCTGTATCTCATCCATCCGGTAAGTAGTCCGACAAAAGGGTCGAAAGCCGAACTTACTTTTCCATAGCCATAATGTTTTCCATGGAAAACATGGTGTGATGGAAACATGGTGTGATGGTAGAGATTTGAGCATCTCTAGCAGCTGGATTATCAAGCCGTGCGCCGATGGGTCAAAAGCTTTCGCGTAATCCAACCATGATGTATGTAGTTTCTCGCATCTTGACAAATGCTCTTATTTATAAGAAGGTGCTCCTCTTTGTTTATAGATTTGATTCCATACTGGTCCAATGAACTCCAGAATCCGATGTTGAAGAACAATTGTGAACATTTCATACAGCGTGTTGAGACACGTGATTGGGCGGTAGTTGTTTGGCTGTCCTATAGTTCTCCTGATTTCGGTATCAGTACAGTTCTGCCCTCTACCTGCCATTAGGGAATTGCCTCACGGTGAATTATTATCTCACTGAATAATCTAGCTAGATATTGGTGGGTAGCTGAGAAGTCCTTCCACCAGTAGTTCTGAACGCCATCCAAGCTTTGTTGATGTTGTTGGTATTCCAAACTTTGAACTATTATTATTATCATCCAGAAGAGGAGATTGAGGAAAAGAGTCCGAGCAGGAGATCGAAACTATCATATGGAATAAGATTGGTTAGGTTCTGAGCTAGCTGAAAATACGAAAATTGTGGCGAGAAGAAAGCACTGGTTACAATGAGAACTCGAATAACTTTCAGGGATAAAAGAAAGAAGAATACCACCTATCAACATCCGGGACGAATAAATTCCCCCTCTTGGAGACCGGCAACGCTGTAGCCGGGAAATTCTCCCTTCCCTCTTTCGGGCACACCTCTGAGTCATCTCAGGTAAACAGATAGGGTAAAAAATCCCGTGCTATTGCATGATTTAAGAAAATTATCGACCGGTCCTCTCTCCCGGCGACGTGGCTCGTGAGGCGCACGTGTGGACGCGAAGCCCCCGTTTCGTGGAAACGCAGGGGCTAGTTCAGAGCGCCACCGGAAATTGGGGACCGACCAGGACTTGCCAAAACTCATGACGAATGAAAGGAGAAAAAATGGAATTCAGGAGAATTACATTATTCGCATTTCACGAGGGAGAACGAAGGGGCTGCTGGTAGTTTCAGGTTGGAGTAGGGGGTGAAAATTTAATTGCATCATGTCCTGCGGGAATAAGGTGATGTCCAGAAGAAATTAATCACAAATATATTATAGAATATGAGGAAACATTTAATGAAACGATATGGCAATCGTATAAGGCTTAGTAGTATTTTTTTGTGGTAGTATTAATATGTGGTCCAAAGACTATTCGAAATAAATAATGGAACACGTATTTGAGCAATATCCATAATTCAACCTTTAAGTGGACTAATGCGCAACACATAAAACAATAGGTTCAGAAAATTCATTGAATTCGATCCTACTGTAGCATCCAATTGATTGTACGCTTCATTTGTCATCCCTCACTTCAATTGAAGAACCCTGGAAATAAACTATAGAATCTTCAAATTGCCTTTTCTTTCCGTGTGCATTATACTAAAAAGAAATTTAAACCTGCCACAATCTGCGATTACGTGTGACTCCTGTTGGCCACCTTCTCCTGTTCAATATACCTAATTTTTCCACGTAATTTTATAATTTTTTGAAGCCTTTATGCGCGCATGTTTTGGGGTAGAGCGTGCTATCATTTTGCCCAAATGTCTGTAACTTTGGAATTTTTCGCCGGAAGTGTTCTTCAATGATTAGTTTCGAGTCACTGATGAAGAATTCGAGGCCAAATTTGATTTTGTCCGGCCGTCCGCAGGTCGTTGCAACGATAACTTGAACGGAAAGAGATAGCAACTTGAAATTTTCAGGGTAGCGTCGAAGTGCGACGGACAAGTTCGGCCCAATGGTTTTCGAGTAGGTTCAAATTTTGTTTTCAACCGATACACAAAAAATTTTTAATTAATTAGGTACCGTAGCCGGAGGTTACTTTGAACAAGTTTAGCATTAATTCCATTGCAGCGCAAACATTTCTGCAGATATTTGAAAATGTTTTCAACCAATCGATGGCTTATTATCTCAGCTTCAATTTCCCGTTTATACCACTCCATTATCTTCAATAGAAGTTGGTGGGGGCATATGTTTATATGTTCAGAAATAACCCCTTAAGAAGGGGTTACTTTGAACAAGAGAGCGTCTACCATAGAAAACGCCAGTTTTGGGCGCCCTGTTCATAAAAACCCCTTGAATATGCAAGTATGAGTTTTTAAAAGAATAATGTCACCTGATAATAAGGTTTTCCTTCTCGGTTTAGCTCGTGAACTCCTGGCAATGTTTATTTTTTCATCGCAATGCTCCTAAGATTGTAAATTAATTTCTTTTCGCTGAGTTTACTCAAGAATGCACAAATAAACACAAAAATTATAACTTTATTGAAAATATTTACATCTCTCAAGGAGCATGGGAAGCGGTAGATACCAACTGCCACTATGTGCGCGCACAGAAGTTTTTCCTCTTCAGCTGAAAATACGGTTGGACGTCCTGGCGATGTCGCTACAATTGAGAGGTTAGCAGCTGCTGCATTTGCCTTCGCCGCCTTCTTGTACATGCAAATCGTTCCAGAGGGAAGGTTCAATCTAAAACAAGAAAATATTCGTAATTAGGAACAACAATGGATTTGACTGTGCTCTAGTAGGTACCTACGTAAACAGAAAAAAAACTACTCAGTAGAAGCAGCCCTGATAGTTGATTTTCCAGCTAAACACTTTTCTACTGCCTTGGCAAGGATTTCTGTTGAATAATTTCTGTACATCCGAGCTCCCAACTTGCGAATATAAGTTCGCGGCTTGTTGGCTTGCCCCTGATGAACAAAAAGTAGACGAAGCGCGATGTTCAAAGTAACCCCTCAAAGTTCCTGTTTTTTACTCGATTAGCCATATAAAATCAACGAAATGAGTTACAGATATGAAACAAAATAGAAAATGTTGCCAATAGATTGATAAGAAATATATAACTTACCTAAAACGGTATTTCACAACAGGATCACTGCGGCAGAGGAGGTTTGAGGATTGTTCTCAGAACAGCTGATTTCACAATTCCGATAAAAAGGCGCGCAGCGGCTCAGGTTAGCCAACCTGACAACGTTTCGCGATCGTAGCGCCGTCAACATGTAATCATTGAATGTTGAGTACCAACTAGAGGTCGCTAGCTTGTGAACTAAGCCCGCTATGAGGATTTTTGATTTTACAACGTATCTGTTCAAAGTATCCCCTTGTGTTCAAAGTAACCCCCGGTTACGGTATTATTATTTTTCATTAGTTATTAAAAAATATCATTTATATCTCGATAACTTCACTTGAGAACGGATATAGATAGCGACTTGCAATTTTAAAGGACAGCTGCTCATCCAAATGAGACTTTTGAGTTTGTTAATAGGCAAAAACGGCCGAACGGATTTGGAGATATCTGAAATTTTGTTGTTAATTCCTCAATAACTCAAAAAATACGAAACCGTTCCAACTCAAACATGGTAGTTGTAGAATGTCGACGTGAAAAATTTTTGCGAAATTTCGTGAGGATCGAAACTATTCGTCCGACATCACTGAAATTTAGCGAGCGCCTTCAAGACCTAACTTCACAGCCAAGTACCAAATTTGAACACGATCGAAGTTATATTATTGGATATCCGAGCAGCCTTGGGTGAGTTCAGTTATCGGGATGGGTGACCATTGGCACGACAAGTTTCGAACAGAAAGAGATAGCGAATTGCAATTTTCCGGGTAGGTTACTCATCCGAGTGTGACAGTAAAGTTCGTTGTTGGGCACAATCGTCTCGATTGTTTCGGAGTTATACCCACTGGAATATTTTTTTCTCGATAACTCAAAAAATACAGATCTGATCGAATTTAAACTCGATAATTAGTCACTAGAAAATTTTCAAAAAATTGTGACAAAATATTATCTATCTCACGATAACTTTTAATGAGAGACTTCAGTAGAGAATCGTCTAAGATCTCATAATTTTTAATTCTGGCATATGTATTGTATTGGAATTGAAATACGAAAACAGTTATCGTGAGATAGATAATATTTTTTCACATTTAGGGGCAAAAAAATTGTCCGTTAAGTATTGAGTTCATAATGGCATCTGTTTTTATGGTTGTGAATTTATTATTCTTGAAAAATAACCACTCATCAGCCAAAGATCTCTAATAGCCATAAGCCTCAGACGTCATCCTTAACAATTTTTTTCTCCAAATTTTCTCAGAAGAAAACTATTTGGCAACATAATCCTGAAACAGGTCAATTTTTGTTTCACTTTTACCATTTTTCAAAAAGAAAAATTTTTTCTTGAAAATTTCTGCACGCCTGTAAGGAAGATACAAAGACCTTGCTAGAAAAGTACCACATAACCCACTTTCCCTATTCAAAAAATTTAGAGGGGTTGATGGGGATGCCACAGGGTGCAACAAAAATCCTTCAAAAATGCATACAAATTTGGTAAAAGTGAAACGAAAATTGACCTAATTCAGGATTTTGTTGCCAAATATTTTTCTTCTGAGAAAATGAATCTGTTCCATAATTCTGGCGCGCACTGTATGTAGGGTCCCCAGTTCGAACACTAAATCCTTGTCCTTATTGTTATTATTATTATTAGTGTAGGGAGCTCCTGACATAACGTGAGTTTTGTCAAGCTCTTTTTGGCGCTCTAGTTCCTCGGAACTGAGTGCTTATTAATTTGGCCAAATGTCTGTAATTTTAGAATTTTTCGATGAAAATGGTCTTAAGCGATTTGGTTCGACTCACTCATCAAGAATCCGTGGTCGAAATTCATTCTGTCCGGCCGGCCGGCCGTAGCCACGATAACTCTCGAACGGAATGAGCTAGACAGTTGAAATTTTCAGAGTAGGTTTGGGAGATAAATATCTCGGCTAAGTTCGTTATTGGGCTTAATCGGACAGATGGTTTCGGAGTAACAAAAAAAAAATTTTTTTTTACAAAACAAATTCCAAATAAAATTTTTTTCAATAAGCAGTTTTATCATAAGAATCCAATGATATCATTTTTAACTCTAACAAGCTGATACTTTCGGAGATATGATTTTTCAAAATTTCAATAATAAATCGTATTTCTACGTTTTCACAGAATTATATAATTATTCTATGTATGAATTGTCATAATGTCAACTTATTTTCCTGAGACATGACATTGTCTAATTCCTTGCTAATAGTTGGTTCGAGAAACGTCAAAATCGACTTAGAGAGACAAGGGTAAAAAACCGTCAAATAAACCCCCATGTGGCGATTTTATGTCGAAAAGTGAAAATTAAGAATATATATCCCAGGTAAGTACCGACGTTTTATTCTAATACCGGAGATCGACAAGATCGTACGAGGAGCCCGATAGCCGGTTGGTCTAGGCCAGGGGTCACCAAATGGCGGACCGCGGTCCGGATGCGGACCGCGAACCTTTTTTTTGCGGACCTTTTTTCCAGAAAACATGTATTCTTAATAAAAAAAATCGGATAACTTTTCGTTTTATTTACTAATTATTGATATTGGATTTAGATTAACTGCTAGTCTAATTCTTATGCCATCATAATGCTATCAAACGGACCGCGACAGATATACAGATTTTGTGAACGGACCTTCAATGAATCTAATTGGTGACCCCTGGTCTAGGCCCTAGGCCGTCGGGTTTTCGGTTTCGGAACGAGAGAAGGCGGGCTCAAATCCCGGAAAGGGAATTACACTTTTTGGCGCTCTAGTTCCTCTGAACTGAGTGCTTATCAATTTGCCCAAATGTCTGTAATTTTTATTTAAGATGCAGTTTCACCATTAAAATCCATCGATATCATTTTCAACTCCAAGAAGCTAATACTTTCGGAGATATGATTTTTCTAAATTTCAATAATGAATCGTACGTACTTCTATGTTTTCACAGAATGCTATAATTATTCTATCTAAGCTTTATTATATGATCTGTGTTCATACTCGTACATTTCATCCTGTTCTATAAGAAAGAGTCAAATTCATTTCAGCTATTTTAATTTGATTTCTTCCATGGTGCAGTTTTCATTGTCAGATTGCTCATTTAATCTTGATAAATAAACTATTATTTGAATTTAATTTCCTTTATGATGCAGTTCCTTCCTAAGAATACATTGATTTAATTCCCAACTCTGAGAAACCAATACTTTCGGAGATATAAATTGTCTGTTTGAACTAGAGCGCCAGAAAGCTCCTGTCCACAGGGCTTGAACCCATTTTATTATATCCTTTAGGCTTCGAGCAAATAATCTGCATTACAATCGGAAGGCTTTCACGAATCACTTCGCACCTCTCTCGTACGGTCACCTACCTATCGATTTTTTCAAATGACATAAAGTTGCAGTTATGTCGTTTCCCGGATGAACGGAATGATTCAGGGTAACTTCCCATGTCCATGGTGGGATCATTAGACGACACGTGTGTGACGCATTCTGCGCCCCTGCAACGGTGGACACTTTGCGTAATTAGTGGTCAGGGGTTGAAGGACGGAGAGAAAGAGAAAAAGGGAGGAAATTAGCGACTGCTCCCCAGATAGGACGACCGGTCGGCGGTAATGCATCGAGAAAATGGAAACAGTCACGCTCTGCGCATTTCATCTGAATTTTTCACGATGATACGGCAACGTTATGCGTGACGCCTTCGGGTAGGTGTTTTAGGTAGATTAAAATACGTTCGGGTCCTACAGGACGACACTGACTGATGAGAGGTGTGTTATTGGAATATAACGGGAAAGATAAATTTTCTCCATCTAGACTTCGATGGTTTACCGGGTTCGGATCGCTCAATGTCTGAATGTTGTCCAGCCGACAATTAGCTGAGTAACACAGCCATTTTATATGATTGTATATGATAGTGGAACACCAGAACAGAGCCTTGGAGAAATATCTATCCTTATGCCCGTTTTTGTTCATTATTTTTTGACATTGCATCACTTTTCCTACGAGCCTGCGCAAAGTAGCACTTTTCCGCACGCATTTGGGTAGCCAAAGTAACATTTTGCCGCATCGGGCGGAAAAAATATTTTGCGGCAAGAAATGTCAAACTGATCAAAATTATTCTAGTGAGGGGAAATTTTCATGACTATTTCGGAAACGGGTGATTATTTTATGCAATGTGAGACACTTGCAAGTGTATAAAGCTCCACTTTTCAATAATTATTCCTGATATGTATATTACAGCTTAAACAATTAGATATTCATGATAAATCCTCAACAACAATTTTATCAAGCAACCAGACTTGTAGATTTTGACACATGATTATGTCAGAATTTTCATCAGATTGTTTAATACCTCAAGCTTTTCTCTCCAACACAAACGATGCAAAAACTGTTGAAATGGACTGTTCTTGTAGTGATCTTCCAAATTCCATATTTCAGGCGGCTAATGACGGGAGTTTGAGTTTATAACGTGCGAAAGTATGAAGCAGAATATCAGAATTTTGAAAACTGGTCTCACAGTAAAGGGACAATAAGCCTCGAGGAGGAAGTATTGCTAGCATACTTTTTACATTTGAAGAAGAAACTTCAGCCCAGTACGCTATGGAGCAAATATTCCATGTTGAAAAGCGTATACTTGAAGTGAAGAGAAACTTAGATTTGAGTGAATATTTTGAACTCACTTCATGTTTAAAGAAGCAATATGTTGCATACCGTCCGAAAAAAGCCAAAATATTTGAAAAAAGTGAGGTTTTTAGATTTATGGAAGATGCACCTTCTCATCAAAGTTGCTACCATTTTTGTGTTGGCCGGTGCCTGTATGCGCGATGAACTCAACAAAACAAAACAAAAAACAATTCATCGAGAATATTTTTCATTTCCAATGAAACGAATGATGGATATCATTTGCAGCTCTTCTATAAATATGCCAATTTGAAACAAAATACTTCACACAGGCTTCCAATATCCAATGTCCAATATAACAAGGACCATGAAGTACCCAATGTGTGGAAATAAATTCGTTCGGAAAAATGGCTTCGGAAATAGCAGCATATTTAAAATTGTAAAATCCTGAACAGTACACTGGTCATAGTTTCAGTTTCAGACGTTCATCGGCTACTATGTTGGCCAATTCTAGGGAAAGAATAACCAATGTTAAGCGCCTGGGAAGCTGGAAATCTACCACTGTCGCCGAGAGTTACATCGACGAGCCAATTAATCAAAAATCGGTTCAAGCACTGACGCGAAGTCAGGAGCTTCTGGGCGCATGTTCTATTATCTACTCACCTCTATTGGACACTCAACTACGAATTTAGCATCGATATACAGGGTGATTCAAATCTCGAGACAAATAATTGAGGAACGTAGGTATACAGGCTTATATTCTTGATAAAAAATGTAGAATAAAATTTTTGAATTTTTGCGCGTATGTTATGGGTAACATCGCGTTATCAATTTGCCCAATGTCACTAATTTTCGATTTTTTTACCGAAAATGGTCTCAAACGGTTGGGTTCGACTGCCTGATGAAGAATTCGAGGTCAAATTTGATTCTGTCCGTCCGGCTGGCCGTTACCTCCATAACTTGAGAACGGAAAGGGATAGCGACTTGAAATTTTCAGGATAGGTGGCGCGTCCCCATGCATCGAAGAAGTTCGTTAATGGGCATAATCGCTCAACCGTTTCTGAGTGATAATTTTGTTTTCAACCAATACAAATCCCATCGAATTGAAACTTGGTGAGTAGTTGTAGAATACAAACCTTAGGACGTTCGTGAAATTTTGTGAGAATCATATCACTAGAAAAGGAAAAAAAAATTATTAAAAAATATTATTTATGTCACGATAACCTGAGAACAGAAAGAGATAGCGACTTGACATTATCAGGTTAGGTTGTGCATCTGAATGCGACATTTGAGTTTGTCAATAGACATAACCAAACGGCCAAACGGTTTTGGAGTTCAAACGTGGTTATTAGTTGTAGAATGCCAACGCGACAATTTTTGCGATATTTCGTGAGGATCGTATCACTAGAAAATTTTCAAAAATCTTTGAAAATCATTGAAAAAAAAATCGAATCATGGTAAATTCGATTAAGGGTGTCCAATACAGGAGAATGGACAATATAACATACGCGCAAAAGCTCCTGACTACACGTCAGTGCTTGAACCAATTTTTGGATTTGTTTCCGAGATATCGGAATTTCAAAACAAATATAAATAAATCAAATGTTCAAAAATATCATCCCTAGCATCGATACAGGCTTGGCAACTTGGCAGTAGAGTTAGGTTTTGAAGGCTCTCGCAAAATCAGCGATATCGGAAGAAATGTTTCTGATTCAGAGATTTGTCAAAATTTCCTAGTTATACGATCCTCACTAAATTTTGCAAGAATTTTTGCGTCGGCATTCATACAACTAATAACCATTTTTGAAACGGATCGGTTTCATATTTCAGGAGTTATTGAGGAAGTACCAACCAAATTTCAAATAGGTATAACTCCAAAATCGTTTGGTAAATTATGCCTATTAAACACAAATGTCGCATTCAGATGCTCAACTTACACCAGAAATTGCAAGTCGATATTTCTTTCCCTTCTCAGGTTATCAAGACATAAATAATATTTTTTTTAAATTACTAGTGATACGATTCTCACAAAATGTCAAGAACGTCTTTAAGTTTGTATTCTTCAACCACTCACCAAGTTTCAATTTGATTGGATTTGTATTGGTTGAAAACAAAATTATTATTCGAAAACCATTGATCGAATTGGGACACCCCTCCTACCCTGATAATTTCAAGTCGCTTCTCAAGTTATCGCGGCAACGGCCGGCCAGACATAATCAAATTTGACCTCGAATTCTTCATTAGGGAGTCAAACCTTAAGATTTCAGACATTTGGGCAAAATGATGTTTCCCAGAACATACGCGCGAAAACTCTGTGTAATCAGTTTCATAAAATAAGCTTAATTATCATAAAAAAATTATTTAAAAAACTCCTCAACTAAATCCTCTTAAAATAACTGGGATTCCCTGTCAGGCTTGCGCAATTCACAACGGTTGCATCCTTTCCATTTAATGCGGAATTTGATAGTTAAATAATTTATTAAACTACATAATATGCCAGTTGGGCCACTAACAAAAGCTTAACTGGCTGAGTAAAACTACTTCAATCGATGATAATAATAGATATAAAAATATTACTTCAAAAATCATACCATGGAATTCATTTATTTTCTGCCAAATATTGACATTTTCACGACGATGATAATGAAATGATTCCATATAAGTTTGGTTGTGTGCAAACATAGTATAAAGAGACTTAACACCTCTTACGATAAATCCATATAATTCAGATGCCCATAATTATTTAATTAATTATGGAGATCTTGATCTTCTCCACATGATTAATCATTCGAAGTCTTAGTCAATCCGTTATTACTCATCGGTAGCATTCAACTTGACGCATAGCCGAACAAAATAATTTCAATCTCTCACAGTGCAGTTACATATTTGCATTCAGAAAATGAATTATGACGGCTGGTTGGTTGGGGAAAGCGGCCGTATGTTGTACGTGCAAGAATTGCAGCAGATATTTTCACCGTCCACGATGCATATCTTCATCTGGAAAGAGATAGTTTCAATACGATTCCTCATGGGTATGTCGTGAATTTGTACTATCCTACGTAGTCTAGTCAACAGGTGCTTTTTAGGTCAAAATTTTTGCGTATTCTCCGAAAATTGTGATTGAGGTGTCATTCGACTCGGAATGGCATGTAGATAGTTTTTGAGAAAATGCTTAGGCCGCTCGTAAAAATTGCAATAGTTATAAGAAATTAAGTGGAAAAAATGAAGGGGTTTGGTTTTTCACCAATATCTCAGCTTTGTAATTTTTCACTTAAGTAAATTGTTCATAACAAAACGAAAATTAATAATTTTCAAAATTTTCCAGTGGGAATATCCTAAGACCTTTGAAAAATAACTCCACGAAAGGAAAACATTCTCAGATTAATAGTTTAACAATGGTCGTACTTGCAATGTTAATGTTCGTGCTACGAAAAATTGAAAATTAACACATGGATAACTAATTGAAAAATCACGATAAACATTTTTGGACTGCAGGCACCTGAGTTTTTTCAATTTCTTATTTCCATATTTAATAAGTTCAAATAATATTTATTCATCAAAGGTACGAATGGGGCGAGGCTTGTGCAAGCCGGAGTACCCGTTTTCGGTCGTATTTTCAACACTCTAGAAAAATTATTAATATTGGTCCTATACAGTTTCGGCAGTGGGGACTTTTTTTGGCGCTCTAGTTCCTCGGAACTGAGTGCTTATCAATTTGCCCAAATGTCTGTAATTTTGGAATATTTCGATGAAAATGGTCTTAAACGATTTGGTTCGACTCACTGATCAAGAATCCGTGGTCGGAATTCATTCTGTCCGGCCGGTCCGGCCAGCCGGCCGGCCGTAAGCACAATAACTCTCGAACGGAATGAGCTAGAGAGTTGAAATTTTCAGAGTAGGTTTGGGGGATGAATATATCGGTTAAGTTTGTTATTGGGCAAAATCGGACAAATGGTTTCGGAGTAACAAAAAAAAAATTTTTTTTTACGAAACAAATTCCAAATCAAATTTTTTTTAATGAGCAGTTTTATCATTAGAATCCATTCATATTATTTTCAACTCTAACAAGCTGATACTTTCGGAGATATGATTTTTTAAAGTTTCAATGTAAATCGTATTTCACAGATTGATATAATTATTATTCTATGTATGAATTCTCATAATGTCAACTTGACAGAAGGGAATATTGTAACTTAAAAAATATTGGGGTTGAAATACTCGTATTTTAGCGATGCAACGGTGACCTCACCCGAAAATGTTTGAAAATATTACGTAAATATTGAAAGCATAATTCTGTAGTTTGGTGAACGTAGATCAGGAAATTTTTGATCGATTACAAGGTAATTTATTATTACTTATCTAATAAACTATTATTTGAATTAAATTTCCTTTATGATGCAGTGATATCATATGAATACATTGATATAATTCCCAACTCTGAGAAACCAATACCAGATATAATTTGTCTGTTTCAACTAGAGCGCCAGAAAGCTCCTGTCCACAGGGCTTGAACCCATTTTTGGCGCTCTAGTTCCTCGGAACTGAGTGCTTATCAATTTGCCCAAATGTCTGTAATTTTCGAATTTTTCGATGAAAATGGTCTTAAACGATTTGGTTCGACTCACTGATCAAGAATCCGTGGTGGAAATTCATTCTGTCCGGCCGTCCGGCGTCCGGCCGGCCGGCCGTAGGCACGATAACTCTCGAACGGAATGAGCTAGAGAGTTGAAATTTTCAGAGTAGGTTTGGGGGATGAATATCTCGGCTAAGTTCGTTACTGAGCAAAATCAGACAAAAGGTTTCGGAGTAATGAAAAAAAAAATTTTTTTACAAAACAAATTCCAAATTAATTTTTTTTTAATAAGCAGTTTTATCATAAGAATCCATTCATATCATTTTCAACTCTAACAAGCTAATACTTTCGGAGATATGATTTTTCAAAATTTCAATGTAAATCGTATTTCACACATTGATATAATTATTCTATGTATGAATTCTCATAATGTCAACTTGACAGAAGGGAATATTGTAACTTCAAAAATATTGGGGTTGAAATACTCGTATTTTAGCGATGCAACGGGGACCTCACCCGAAAATGTTTGAAAATATTACGTAAATATTGAAAGCATAATTCTGTAGTTCGAGCTGAGAGGAGAAAATTTGGTGAACGTAGATCAGGAAATTTTTGATCGATTACAAGGTAATTGGCGCTCTTGTTACTTATCTTCTTTCATACATCTTTTATGGAATACCTACTATTTGTAGGTACTTTAAACCTGTTTTGGGCAATTGTCATACGAAACTTGTTTTTTTGGCGCTCTAGTTCCTCGGAACAGAGTGCTTATCAATTTGCCCAAGTGTCTGTAATTTTGGAATTTTTGGCTGAAAATGGTCTCAAACGATTTGGTTCGACTCACTGATCAAGAATCCGAGTGCGAAATCGATTCTGTCCGGCCGGCCGACCGGCCGTAGGCACGATAACTCTCGAACGAAAGGAGTTAGGCTTGTTTCACATGCATACGGTTCCATTCGGTTCGTTTCGTTTTCGGTTTCAATTCAGTCGCTGGCGACAAGTGTGAAACGGTGGTCCGGTTTAGATTCGATGCCGAATAGAAACCGTACAGCACCGAATACTCCCTCGACACGAATAGGTTTCTATCAGGTTTGGATTCGTGTCTAGGGAATACAGATCGAGATACAGATTTACCGGGGCGTTCACACAAATACGGTTTAGTTTCGGTTTTAACCATAAAGTAATAAATATTTACACATGTTTTCTGTCTCGTTCTGTGGTTTTAACCGAGGTTTTAACCTCAAATCGAGCAGATATCTTTCAATATTTCCCGAATTGTTCAAATATAGAAATATAAACATACATATTTTCGGGATATTGTTGCTATCTCAGTATTCATGAGAAAATGATGGTTTACCAATGTGGATCGACTGATTTCTGCTGTAAATCTAAACCAGTGCTGCGGGACAAAACTTCCGAAAAGTATAAAGATCAATTGAAGACGTAGGATGCATTCAAAGATGTGTGTTCAATTTTGAATGGCTTTGATGAATCTGACGTCGCGGAAAAATTGGAATTGTGAGCCCGTGTCGGAAGATAACATAAAACTTAATATGAACCGTATATGTGTGAAAGGCCTTCATTCGTTTTCGGTTGAAACCGAAAACGAACCGAACCGAATGGAACCGTATGCATGTGAAACAAGCCTTAGCGGATTGAAAATTGCAAGGTGGTTTTGGAGCGTAAATATCTCGGACGAGTTCGTTCGATCTATCTGAAATTTAGCATCATTTAAAAAAAAGTTTTTCCACAATAACTCTCGAACGGAATGAGCTAGGTAGTTGAAATTTTCAGAGTAGGTTAGGGAGATGAATATCTCGGTTGAGTTCGTTATTGGGCAAAATTGGCCAGATTTAATTCGATTTCTTCCATGGTGCAGTTCTCATTCTCATGATTGCTCATTCAATCTTGATAAATAAACTATTATTTGAATTGAATTTCCTTTATGATGCAGCTCTATCATATGTATACATTGATATAATTTCCAACTCAGAGAAACCAATACTTTCGGAGATATAATTTGTCTGTTTGAACTAGAGCGCCAGAAGGCTCCTGTCCACAGGGCTTGAACCCATTTTTTTAGTAAATATCCTCTTCTATTTGAATCTTTTTTCAAATTTTAATTATCTCAAATAGTTTTAGAGATATTGGCGAAAACCTGAACCTCCTTCATTTTGCGCGTATGTTCTGGGGAACATCGCGTTATAGTTTTGCCCAAATGTGAAATTTAATTCTGTGGTGCCGTCCGGCCGTCCGGCCGTCCGTTGCCACGATAACTTGAGAACGGAAAGAGCTAGCAACTTGAAATTTTCAGGGTTGGTGGCGCATACCAATACGACGGACAATTTTGTTAATGGGTATAATCGGCCCAATGGTTTCCGAGTAATAATTTTGTTTTCGACCAAAATAAATCCGATCGAATTTAAACTTGGTGAATAGTTGTAGAATATAGACCTGAGCACGTTTGTGAAATTTTGTGAGAATCGTATCGCTAGAAAATTATTAAAAAATTATTAAAAAATACTTTTGCTGTCACGATAACCTGAGAATGGAAAGAGATAGTGGCTTGAAAATTTCAGGTTAGGTTGTGCACCTGAATGTGACATTTGAGTTTATTTATGAGCATAATCGTCCAAACGGTTTTAGAGTTATAGCCATCTGAAATTTTCTGAAATTTGGTTGTTTTTTGTTCCTCATTAACTCGAAGAATACAAAACCGATTGGATTCAAACATGGTTATTAGTTGTAGATTGCCAACGCGAAAATTCTTGCAGAATTCCGTGAGGATGGTATAACTAGAAAATTAAAAAAAAATAATTAAAAATTATTGAAAAAAAATCTATATATCATAAACTATTCGTCCGGCATGACTGAAATTTTGGAAGTGCCTTCAGAACCTAACTCTACTGCAGAATTCCAAGTTTGAACACGATCGGATCTATATTGTTGGAGAACCGCGCAGCCTTTTGTGAGTTCGGAAGCGAAGCGGTAGCGCCGGTAGCGGATGCGAATCGTCGTATGATATGTTGTCTATGGTCGTATTTTTGCGAGAACCTTCAAAAATAAAAATATGAATGTCATGATGACATATCTTTTACGCGTATGTTATGGGAAAATCGTGTTATTTCATCACAAATCTATGGGAAATGATAGCCCTACATTAGTGGTCAGACCTGGTTTTGAAAGAGATCCTCCTTAGGAGGAGGCAACTAAATATTGAAGGGATTTCTATGAACAAGAGTGAATATCTTTGAGAAATAGAGAAGACGATTCTTCTTCAAGAGATCCATGTGCCTTCAGAGGAGTATATTTGTGAGAGGGGACTTTTGAAAGGTTATGTATTATTTTTAATATGATATCGCTAAATTTTGTTGAAGGCTTCTGATCTTGTAAGGTGAGAGGCATGAGCCTCTCCTCCACAAATGATTGTGGATATTAAATCTCGTGATGGGTAGAGAGGAACTTTAGGCCAGTTTTTCTATCACTAATGAGAATTTATCTTTATGTTTCACCTCATCACCTTTAGATCTATCAATGGACATTTATTGGTTGAGAATAAGTAATTGAATATTACTTTGAATTGAATTTCATTCAATATGTTAGTAACTAAACTTATAATTTTCTTTACTTTGATTATTTAAATATGACATTAATTCCAGTAATATTTTTCAAGAATAATTATGTATTCTTCTCCTAAAGAAGAATTGAAGGTAGACAATAATGTGTTAATTTTTTCATCATTGCTTTCTATCCTGACTTCACGAAAAAAAAATTGGTTCAAGCACTGACGTGAAGTCAGGAGCTTTTGCGCGTATGTTCTATTGTCCATTCTCCTGTATTGGACAATCTTAATCGAATTCACCATGGTAAATTCGATTAAGAGTGTTCAATACAGGAGAATGGACAATTGAACATACGCGCAAAAGCTCCTGAATTCACGAAAAAAAAATTGGTTCAAGCACTGACGTGAAGTCAGGAGCTTTTGCGCGTATGTTCAATCGTCCATTCTCCTGTATTGAACACTCTTAATCGAATTTACCATGGTGAATTCGATTAAGATTGTCCAATACAGGAGAATGGACAATAGAACATACGCGCAAAAGCTCCTGACTTCACGTCAGCGCTTGAACCAATTTTGTTTTTTTCACTTAATTGTTTATAACTATTGCAATTTTTGCGAGCGGCCTTAGTATTTTCTCAAAAACTATCTACATGCCATTCCGAATCGAATGACACCTCAATCTTAGTTTTCGGAGAATACTCTAAAATTTTTACCTTAAAAGCACTTGTTGACTAGACTAACGAGCTTGCCATCATTTCTACCAAATTTTGCTAGATTTGAGACGAGAACGATTTCATAAGATCTATTGATGAAAAATCTATGGTCCGTTCGTTCGATAGAGCACTTTCAGTTGACGTCACCACATGACTGCCAAAGTCGTTGGCGGTGTATGTTAGTTTATCTCGGTTATTATATTATTATTAAATAATAACTCCTTACTAGTTTTATTAATTTATTTTGAACTCAACTTTCTATTACATTGCGAAAAGCACCATGGCTGGTCCTATTAATCTCTAGGTCCTGATGACTGCACAGGGAGCCAACATCGCGAATCTTCGTGTTGCCTACTACATCATATTATATCTCCCCATTTTACTACTTAAAAATTAAATTCTCTAATTATTAAATAACATTGCTAATCTCTAATCGAACTGGCTTAACAATTTTTAGACTGGTTCTTTTATACCTAAACATCATGACTACATACAGGAGGAATACATTCATTGTTTTGTAACTCCTTGCTTAAATCTAGATTATTGTCTCTAGTTTGAGGTTCAACAATTTCATCCTCAAAATTCATTGGCCTCGAGGATCGAGTTGACGACTTTAGAAATGATGAATTTCTCCTAAGAATCTGACCATGATGATCTTTAGCATAAAAACACCTTGGTGTGTCAACCTCTCTTATTATTTCCCCTGGGACCCAACAATTCAACTTATCATTTCTGATTATCACATATATTTCCCTTTTTTGAAGCTTTTTTTCCACCTCTAACAAACTAATACTTTCAGAGATATGATTTCTCAAAATTTCGATAATCAATCGTAATTTCGTAATTTTATGATTTCATATAGAATGTTCTAATTTTAATTTGCTGATGTATGTAAATCCAACATATAAGGTGTGTCCTATACCTATGTTTTGAATTTAATTTTTTATGATGCAGTTCTATCATAAGAATCCATTGATAGCATTTCCAACTCTGAGAAACCAATACTTTCGGAGATGTAATTTGTCAAAACTTGAACAAGAGCGACAAAGCTTCTGCCCACAGGGCTTTCCCACCTTTTTGTTATTAATTCCTTGTTTTTGGATTAAACCATTATTTATGGAGATTACATCAAAATATCGCTAGTTACAGGCAATAAACTTCTTAATATTCTATATATTCTGTAGATTGTAGAAGTTCACTTGGAGATATAATTAAACCAGATAAAGTAGTTTTGAGTGGGTTCTCAAATGAACACTCCATCTATCGATATGGATTAGATTTACCAAGAAATTCTTTCTTTGGCAATATCCAAAGTTAAAATTACTTTGATGGAGTCAGATAAAAAGCTGTGCAAAAAAAAAAAATAAATAACTATCAACAAAATAATTTTATCGATTTTCATTGAGCGTCTGACAAAGGAGTCTGATATAGACTCCGAAACGTTACGATATAGTTGTTTCTTCGTTGATGTTGTTTCGTTGTTGTTTGTTAGGCAACATTGTTCAATTGATTGCTTCTGACAAATATCCTGTGTTTCTTGCGCAGAAGCAAATCACAAAATAATTAATTTTTATTTTATAGATATTTTTCAGAGTTTGGGAGAGAAAACCCAGAAAAAAAACCGTTCAATAATGAGTATACCTCCCACAGTATCCTTTAATGATTACTCAACACAGACCAAGTTTGATGTTTCCTAGAAATGTTCAGTTGCTGTAAGAACATCTCAAGTATCAAATCTTTAACTCACCTTAACATTTGAAAGGCACCAAAATTTCAAAATTTAGCAAATTAATTTTCCAATATTTCCTGTAGGTACTATGCGATCAAATATACTGTAAACGTCAAATTGAATCCAAAAATTTTTTCCAAATTATAAAATGGTTTAATCTTATTGAGATGAATTAATTATTCCCCTCCAGTACATTTGAAGATTCCCTCATGATTTTCAACATCAAAGCTTAGTGTGGATGCATGCAGCCCAAATTAACGAGTATCAAATAACAATTATCAATTACAAATAGTGAGTAAAAGTTGAACTTCTTATATCTCAATGAGAGTGTTCATGCAGCCAAGTACCAATTATCAATTAACAAATATCAAGTTGGAGTTCGCCAACTTTTAAATTTTTACTTTAATTGAACGAGATTTTGTACTTGTATGCAGCTCGTGCGCAGCTGAACGCAGATTAGACAGTCCGATGATGCAAATATAACCTCAGTTTGTAAAATATTTAATTTATTTAGTGAATATTTATGTGGGTTCCGTGTTATCACATTTAAGAATTGAATTTTAAATACTTGTTTTCAATTATAGGGGGAACAAAGGCTATTTTGAAAAATTAATGCCTCGGATCTTTGACCTGTGGGTTTTTATTTCTTAATTGTTAAAAATATGAGTGCATGAATGCTATATTTTTGTACTTGGTAATCCATAATTGTTATTTGATACTTTTTACTTGATAATTGTTATTTGATGCTGCATGAATCCACACTTAGTTTATTATTTCATTCATTCATATTATTTCCAGCAATATAAATTACAGCAAGCCTATAAAATAGCCAAATAGCGCTTTTTTAACCGACTTGATTCACCAGTATTGAGATTTAGAAACCAAATTTCCAATATAAAATATGGTTAAAGAATTTCTACAATGTAGTTCTTGTGAAACTATAAAGTTCACTTCTTATTCTGCATAATAGGGATAAACAATTTTCTGGATATTACGACTGAAATCTTGTTTAGTCCAACGAACAGCTGAAATATCTAGTGAAAAACATCATTAATTTATTCTCATCGGTGAGTTTTTCTCTATATTCAGAACATCCTGTATATAATAGTTGAAATATATACTTATAAACGCCGACCGCCAGATAGACCACCATCTGTTTGATCAACCATGTCAGGCACCTTTAGCGTTTCCACCTGCCGACAAAAACGTATTTTTGATCTCGCAGCATCATCAACTTTCTAGATGCAGAACGTGCAGCTTAGAAGCAGTTGTTGAGGATGCAAATATGAGGGGTTTCAATGCTATGAAGACTATTATAGAGGTAAATTAGTCCTTTTCTATTTAACTGCTCATTTCCTAATATACATTGAGTGTCAAAACTATGGAATAATAGATAATCTATAAATCTATGGATCTATTTTCTCCTCTTCCATGAATAGCAAAAAATGGTTTGATAGGTCAAATTAATTAATTTTTTTAAGAACATTTTCATGTAAGTTCCCGATCATAAAGTTCTGAATTCAGTAATGCACATTTAACGCCATTTGGGTCAATAAGTCTCGAGATATTAATCGTTTAAATTTGAAATACATGTGAAAATTCCGAAATGAAGTCCTTACCAAATTATCAGATTTTTATTACCACAAGTTGCCAGGAGCTTTGGTACGCTTGCTCAAATGTATTGCCAGAGCGGTTACCCATTCAGGTACTGAATTCTCCTAAAACAACTTAGCTACAGGAAAAAATATAATATTTCCAAGAATAAACTGGTCCACTTTTGGGAATGGTCTCAAATGATTGATTTCGACTCAGATATATTCACTGTTAAGTCGAAAATAAACAGTGCAGTATCATACAAGTATGCCGTTGTCCTCTGAATTAAAATTCGTAAAATAACTAATAATATACGGAATTATTCAAGTTTCACGTAATTTTATTGAAAGATCGACCTAAATTCAGTAGATATACCATTCATCACGGTTATTATTTAAATACAAATGAAAAATAGATTGGTTCAAGCACTGACGTGAAATCAGGAGCTTTTGTGCGTATGATCTGTTGTCCATTATCGAATTTACCATGGTAAATTATTTTGTCCATTCTCCTGTATTGGACACTTAATTCGAATTTACCATGGTAAATTCGAATTAAGATTCGAATTAAGAATGGACAAGAGAACGTACACGCAAAAGCTCCTGACAACACGACAGTGCTTGAACCAATTTTTTCTTTTGGTTTCGCTGGAAATCTTGTTCCAAATGTGTCAAGAGATTATTACATTGACCATAAATAATAAATAAATTTAGGTAATCTTCTCTCGTATCATTTAATTCTTCGACCATTTTTGGCGCTCTTGTTACTGGTAACAGAGTGCTTATCAATTTGCCCAAAAGTCTGTAATTTTCGAATTTTTGGCTGAATATGGTCTTAAACGATTTGGTTCGGCTCACTGATCAAGAATCCGTGGTCTAAATCGATTATCCCCGTCCGTCCGTCCGTCCGTCCGTTAACACGATAACTCTCGAACGGAATGATCTAGACAGTTGACATTTTCAGGGTAGGTTTGGGAGATAAATATCTCGGTTAAGTTCGTTATTGGGCGAAATCAGCCGGATGGTTTCAGAGTAACGAAAAAAAAAATTTTTTATTACAAATTTCGTATAAAATTTTTAAAGATGCAGTTTCATCATAAGAATCCATTGATATAATTTTCAACTCTAACAAGCTAATACTTTCGGAGATATGCTTTTTTAAAATTTCAATAATACATAATAATTCTATGTTTTCACAGACTATCTGTCTGTGTTACATCGGTGTTCACTGTTCATGCTTGTAATCTTATTCACCTATACCAGACATGTCAAATGTATCTCTCAATAATCTATAATAATCTAACAAAGTATGATTGAACGCAAAATGACCAACTATAGGATATTATAATTACCCCTACCCTATATGCCCTTGGATAATCCATATCATATAATTTGGTAAGTTCAGAATATCTTCAGTGGAAACAAAACGGGAATATCGGCTAAGTTTCAATGGATATAATATAGTTTTCAGAGTAGATCTGAGGAATGAATAGCTCGTATAAGTTCGTAATTTAATTTTAAATTAGTTTCTCTTATGAATCAGTTCTATTATACGAATCCATTGATATAATTCCCAACTCTGAGAAACCAATAATTTCGGAGATGAATTGTCAAAGTTTGAACAAGAGCGCCAAAGCTCCTGTCCACAGGGCTTTCCCACTAATTTTAAGATACCTAACTGTTAACAATAGAAACATAGACAAATATTTTCAACTATGGTCATAGAGATTCATATGTAGGGGCGAACATAGATGAACATTGATTCCTATTTAATTTGCTCTCATGCAACCAATATTTCAGAATAACTCAAGAATGATACAATTTAGTAGTAGAGAATTTTTTGAACTCCACTACCTATTTCTTTGTTTTAAATATAAATATTGGGATAAAAGATACGGTTTGTATTCGAAAAAATTGACTTATTAATTGTCTTATTCTGAAATCCAAATTTGACAGTCTCATTTGAACCTCCTGTATGTCAGAACCAAATTTTATATAAAAAATGGGTTCAAGCCCTGTGGACAGGAGCTTTCTGGCGCTCTAGTTCAAACAGACAAATTATATCTCCGAAAGTATTGGTTTCTCAGAGTTGGGAATTATATCAATGTATTCATATAATAGAACTGCATCCTAAAGGAAATTCAATTCAAATAATAGTTTATTTATCAAGATTAAATGAGCAATCATGAGAATGAGAAAAGCACCATGGAAGAAATCAAATTAAATCTGGCCAATTTTGCCCAATAACGAACTTAACCGAGATATTCATCTCCCTAAACTACTCTGAAAATTTCAACTACCTACCTCATTCCGTTCGAGAGTTATATCTATGTCTATGGATGAAAAGCAGTCTCACTACTTTCAGATCTCTTACTTCATGTTCAGTTCCGAAATGTAAGAATTTTCTGAGAAAAACTAATATCAGAGCAAACAACTGAGATTTAACTCACTTCGCTCACAATTCTTCGATTGATTAGTCTCAGGAACATCATTTGACATTATGACAACTCATATTCATACATAGAATAATATCATTCTGTGACAACGTTGAAATACGATTTATTATTGAAATTTTGAAAAATCATATCTGAGATTTTTCTCACTTCGCTCACAATTCTTCGATTGATTAGTCTCAGGAACATCATTTGACATTATGACAATTCATATTCATACATAGAATAATATTATTCTGTGACAACGTTGAAATACGATTTATTATTGAAATTTTGAAAAATCATATCTCCGAAAGTATTAGCTTGTTAGAGTTAAAAATGATATGATTGGATTCTCATGATAAAACTTTTTATTAAAAAAAATTTAATTTGGAATTTGTTTCGTAAAAAAAAAATTTTTTTTTTGTTACTCCGAAACCATCTGTCCGATTTTGCCCAATAACGAACTTAGCCGAGATATTTATCCCCCAAACCTACTCTGAAAATTTCAACTCTCTAGCTCATTCCGTTCGAGAGTTATCGTGCCTACGGCCGGCCGGCCGGACCGGCCGGACCGGCCGGACAGAATGAATTTCGACCACGGATTCTTGATCAGTGAGTCGAACCAAATCGTTTAAGACCATTTTCATCGAAATATTCGAAAATTACAGACATTTGGGCAAATTGATAAGCACTCAGTTCCGAGGAACTAGAGCACGAAAAATGGGTTCAAGCCCTGTGGACAGGAGCTTTCTGGCGCTCTAGTTCAAACAGACAAATTATATCTCCAAAAGTATTGGTTTCTCAGAGTTGGGAATTATATCAATGTATTCATATGATAGAACTGGATCCTAAAGGAAATTCAATTCAAATAATTGTTTATTTATCAAGATTAAATGAGCAATCATGAGAATGAGAACTGCACCATGGAAGAAATCAAATTAAATCTTGCCAATTTTGCCCAATAACGAACTTAACCGAGATATTCATCTCCCTAAACTACTCTGAAAATTTCAACTACCTACCTCATTCCGTTCGAGAGTTATATCTATGTCTATGGATGAAAAGCAGTCTCACTACTCTCAGATCTCTTACTTCATGTTCAGTTCCGAAATGTAAGAATTTTCTGAGAAAAACTAATTTCGGAGCAAACAACTGAGATTTTTCTCACTTCGCTCACAATTCTTCGATTGATTAGTTAATGTCTCAGGAACATCATTTGACATTATGACAATTCATAGAATAATATCATTCTGTGACAACGTTGAAATACGATTTATTATTGAAATTTTGAAAAATCATATCTCCGAAAGTATTAGCTTGTTAGAGTTAAAAATGATATGAATGGATTCTTATGATAAAACTTCATATTAAAAAAAATTTAATTTGGAATTTGTTTCGTAAAAAAAAATTTTTTTTTTGTTACTCCGAAACCATCTGTCCGATTTTGCCCAATAACGAACTTAGCCGAGATATTTATCCCCCAAACCTACTCTGAAAATTTCAACTCTCTAGCTCATTCCGTTCGAGAGTTATCGTGCCTACGGCCGGCCGGACCGGCCGGACAGAATGAATTTCGACCACGGATTCTTGATCAGTGAGTCGAACCAAATCGTTTAAGACCATTTTCATCAAAATATTCGAAAATTACAGACATTTGGGCAAATTGATAAGCACTCAGTTCCGAGGAACTAGAGCGCCAAAAATAACATTAGTTACCTTTTCGGTAATTCCGTAATTCCATAAAATAAATCGGTTTGTTACAAGCCTTCTGCCTCTATTTGAGTTCCGATAACTCCCTATTACTGCATCAGCCTTATTTTGTAAACGAAATAAGAGTTATCGGAATGCTTTTACTTCAAGCCATATTTCGTGTTGTGCCCTAACCTTAAATTTAGAATTATCAGTCGCCAGATATATATTTTCAAAAATTGGTTCAAGCACTGACGTGAAGTCAGGAGCTTTTGCGCGTATGTTCTGTTGTCCATTATCCTGTATTGGACACTCTTAATCGAATTTACCATGGAAAATTATATTGTCCATTCTCCTGTATTGGACACCCTTAATCGAATTTACCATGGTAAATTCGAATTAAGAGTGTCTAATACAGGAGAATGGACAACATAATTTACCATGGTAAATTCGATTAAGGTTGTCCAATACAGGAGAATGGACAATAGAACATACGCGCAAAAGCTCCTGACTTCACGTCAGTGCTTGAATCAATTTTTTTTTCATGATTTTTAAAAAAGTTTCTAGGGCTACGGTTCTTATAAAACATGTCTTTATGTCGATATTCTACCACTAGATACCAAGCTTCAATTCGATCGAGTCTATATTTTTTGAGTTTTCGAACGCATGAGTGTTGGTATTGCCTTCTGCAACGAGTATTAGACGATATTTTCTCTATTTCAATGAAAAATTCGGATTATACGTCCAAGTGACTTTTGTATTGTATCTTGGTAGTTGGTGTGACTGTTACGGAAGTTGACAGATTACGGAATTTGAGTTTGAAACGTACGTAGGGCATGGAGATCAGATTTAAAACTGTTTCCTAATAGCATGAATGATCCAAAATTAGCAAGAAGGAAATCTCTAGTACCATATTTTTTAATGAAAATAAAGCTTTTCCTCAACACTTATTTCACTATATCCAGATTATATTGTATTGTCAATTGACGTGTGTTGAAATTTGATAGGATCGAATGTCAGTGCTGACTGCCACAAAACGAAAAATATAACTAAAATGGGTTCAAGCCCTGTGGACAGGAGCTTTCTGGCGCTCTAGTTCAAACAGACAAATTATATCTCCGAAAGTATTGGTTTCTCAGAGTTGGGAATTATATCAATGTATTCATATAATAGATCTGCATCCTAAAGGAAATTCAATTCAAATAATAGTTTATTTATCAAGATTAAATGAGCAATCATGAGAATGAGAAAAGCACCATGGAAGAAATCAAATTATATCTGGCCAATTTTGCCCAATAACGAACTTAACCGAGATATTCATCTCCCTAAACTACTCTGAAAATTTCAACTACCTACCTCATTCCGTTCGAGAGTTATATCTATGTCTATGGATGAAAAGCAGTCTCACTACTCTCAGATCTCTTACTTCATGTTCAGTTCCGAAATGTAAGAATTTTCTGAGAAAAACTAATATCGGAGCAAACAACTGAGATTTAACTCACTTCGCTCACAATTCTTCGATTTATTAGTCTCAGGAACATCATTTGACATTATGACAATTCATATTCATACATAGAATAATATCATTCTGTGACAACGTTGAAATACGATTTATTATTGAAATTTTGAAAAATCATATCTGAGATTTTTCTCACTTCGCTCACAATTCTTCGATTGATTAGTCTCAGGAACATCATTTGACATTATGACAATTCATATTCATACATAGAATAATATTATTCTGTGACAACGTTGAAATACGATTTATTATTGAAATTTTGAAAAATCATATCTCCGAAAGTATTAGCTTGTTAGAGTTAAAAATGATATGATTGGATTCTCATGATAAAACTTTTTATTAAAAAAAATTTAATTTGGAATTTGTTTCGTAAAAAAAAAATTTTTTTTTTGTTACTCCGAAACCATTTGTCCGATTTTGCCCAATAACGAACTTAGCCGAGAGATTTATCCCCCAAACCTACTCTGAAAATTTCAACTCTCTAGCTCATTCCGTTCGAGAGTTATCGTGCCTACGGCCGGCCGGACCGGCCGGACAGAATGAATTTCGACCACGGATTCTTGATCAGTGAGTCGAACCAAATCGTTTAAGACCATTTTCATCGAAATATTCGAAAATTACAGACATTTGGGCAAATTGATAAGCACTCAGTTCCGAGGAACTAGAGCGCCAAAAACAATGCGGGAGTGAATTCATTCCAGCACTGTTTTCAGTGCTGGAATGGACTCATTACGATACTAAAATAGAGAAATAATATTCCAGGTGGGTATAACTCTGAAACCGTTGGACCGATTATGCCCGTAATCGAACTTAACACTCCCATTCGGATACGCAATATACCCTGAAAATGGCCTATCTCCTTTCGTTCAAAAGTTATAGAGGCAACGGTCACCCATCCATATACTAAGCTCACACAAGGCTGCTCGAATCTCCAACAATATATATCCTATCAAATATTTTATAGTAATATGATCCTCCGAAATTTTGTAAGAATTTTCGTGTTCGCAGTATACAACTGATAACCATGTGTGAATTTAATCGGTTTTGAATTTTTCGAGTTATTGAGGAAATAACAACCAAATTTCCAATGATTATAACTCCAAAGCCATTTGGCCGATTATGCCTACAAACAAACTGGAATATTGCATTCAGATGCACAACCTCATCTGAAAATTTCAAGTGGCTATCTCTTTCCGTTCTCAGGTTATGGTGACATAAAAAAATTTTTTCAATCATTTTTTTAAAATTTTCTAGTGATGCGATTCTCACAAAATTACACGAACGTGCTTAAGTTCATATTCCATAACTATTCATCAAGTTTCAATTGGATCAAATTTATATTGGTTGAAAATAAAATTATTACTCTGAAACCATTGGGCCGATTATGCCCATTCACAAACTTGTCCGTCGTATTGGGATGCACCACCTACCCTGAAAATTTCAAGTCGCTATCTCCGGCCGGCCGACCTCAGATTCTTCATCAGTGAGTCGAATGTCAAAATGTCATTTTCCAAATTTTCCGGGAAAAGCAGATCCGATCTAGTGGAAATTTTGTATAATGTTGCCATGATGGCATATTAAATTATATCGTGAATTTTCCAGCTCATTTTTCACTTCGTTTTCACAAAATGGAAGTGAAGGGAGCTGATAGCCCTACATTAGGGACCTGTAGCGGTCTTCGAACATCTAAAGTTCCGAATAATCATCGCTAGGATGGCCGAACCTGGTTTTAAACAAATCTTACCGGCCAATGAGCAACGACACTTCCTCTTTAAATTAAAATATTGAAGAGATTTTTTGAGACCGTTTTGATCGACGACTTTGCCTCTTATATGTTTTTGGCGTGCTTGTTCGCCTGAAAAGATTGCCAACAATTCGGTTCGATCGGATCGAATCAAAGCACGGAAAATTGTAGAAAAATACTGACACGAAGACTTATGCAAAATGTTTGTGAGGATTGCAGGACGGGAAAATTAAAAAAAAATCTGTATCTCAGAAACTATCCGTCAGAAATCATATGATGAAATGCTGTGAGGGCCTTCAAACCTGATTTTACGGCGAAGTTCTAGATTTGAACTAGATCTGATCTATATTGATGAAGATATTGCCGAAAAATCGAAATGTTACAACGATCAAGGTGTATTGGTCTACTTTTTTATAATCAATCAACAAAGTTGTCAACAGTCAATCAGTCCAATCGTATACGATTGGACTGATTTGTTTCATATAAATTACTCTCGGAATACATTATTGAAAATAAACCAAGGCTATACAAGGTGTATTTTTTTCTCATGGCACAATTGTATGATTGACCTGATTTATGTCCTTACGCCACTACAAAAAAGCTCTGCTTATTTTCGACCCAACAGTAAATGTATGCATTCAACTGGGTCCTTACGCTGCCACAGACAGATCATTGTTTATTTTCGACCCAAAAGTGGAAGAATGTATTTGAAAAGAGACCTAATGCCACCACAAACACAGCAATGTTCATTTTCGAACTAACAGTGAATGTATGTATGCGAATGGGACCTTACGCCACCGCAGATACATCACAGTTCATTTTTGAACCAACAGTGATGTATGCATTTGAATTGGTCCTTATGCCACCACAGACACACCACTGTTTATTTTCGAATCAACAGTGAATGTATTATTTGAGTGGAAACCAATCGGAGACTAATCTCGGCCAAAAATTCAAACTAATATCGGAAATAATATTTTTTTTTTTGAACCAAGCAGCCTTGAGTAGTTCAGTACCCTTAATGGGTGACCACTCTGGCTATAAATTTGAGCAAGCGCGCCAAATCTCCGGGCCGCAGTGTTTTATAGGTAATACTAAGGTTACTGAGACTCATGGAGGGGATTGATTCCATAAATCCCTCCTATCTACGTCACTGAATGATATCAGAAATATTTCTATAATACTTAAATTATTGGTTCAGAATATTGTTTCACTGTTTTCATTTCTCATCAGATACTTCCCCCGCGTGAATTATCCACCTGGGATTACGGGGACGTGCCTCAGGCTTGACCCTTCTCTTCAGTTTTTTCATCAGATGTGGAGGTATCATCGGCAGCTTCGTCGACAGTGGCGGTCGATACACATCCATGGCGCGAAAAGCATCGTTCTGGCTGCCATGGAGACGACGTCCCGGCGAGGCCTGACACCTGCAGAGCGGACGCGACGCTGCTGCTCGGTCAGCCGCACGCCGCCTTTGCGTCTGTTGCATCAATTATGCATACCATCCGACACCCCAGGCCGATGATTACTCTGTTGTTCTGTCCTCTAGAGCCGTGACCACATTGGACGTTGGGAAAATGGTGGAAATTTAAAGGGTGGGAAGTAGGGTGCTCGAAGGAAGATATAAAATGTAGCAAATCTGTCACAAAGTTATAATAGAACCTGGACAATTTTTATTCCAAGGAATCAAGCCTTACGGTGGTCAATTAAACAAGTTTCCCTGTTATGCAGATTTTTCATTCAACCAGGTGGAGATAGTGGTTTGGTCATTCAACTAGGTTTTCACATAATGTTGACTTATTCTTCTGTTGGGGCCTATACTCCGTGAATGTTGGCAATCACATTGGCCCATATGTCTTTATTATCAGCTTTTCTGAATATTTGTATGGTCGTCATCCCTTTAGTCATGATGTTCGTCGACGTCCTTGAGACCGCCTTCCCTCTATCTTATCTTGTAATTCAGTTTAATTAGATAGTATTTCTCATTGCGGATCACATGTCCTAGATATGACACTTTCCTGATTTGAACCCATTGTAGGATTCCAAGTCATCCTTTGCATAACAGTATCATTTGTGACACGGTGGATATACGAAATGTTGACCATTCGTTGGTAGCACCACATTTTTGCGCGTATGTTCTGGGGAACATCGCGTTATCATTTTGCCCAAATGTCTGTAATTTTCGAATTTTTTGCCGAAAATGGTCTCAAACGATTACGTTCGACTACCTGATGAAGAATTCGAGGACAAATTTGATTCTGTCCGGCCGGCCGTCCGTTAACATGATAACTTGAGAACGTAGGTGGCGCATCCCAATACGACGGACGAGTTCGTTAATGGGCATAATCGGCCGAATAGTGTCCGAGTAATAGTTTTATTTTCAACCAATATAAATCCGATCGAATTAAAATTTGGTGAGATTTGGTGAGAATCGCATCACCAAGAAGTTTAGAAAAAATTATTAAAAAATGTTTTTTTATGTCACGATAACCCAAGAACGGAAAGCGTCTTGAAATTTTCAGGTTCGGTTGTGCATCTGAATGCACCATTTGAGTCTATGGGCATAATCAGCCAAACGGTTTTGGAGTTATAACCATCTGAATTTGGTTGTTATTTCCTCAATAACTCAAAAAATACAGAATCGATTAAATTCAAACTTGGTTATTAGTTGTATAATTCTTACCAAATTTCGTCAGAATCGTATTACTAGAAAATTTTTGAAAACTCATTGGGAATTATTGAAAAAAATTCTATATATCAGTAACTATTCGTCCGACATCGCTAAAATTTCGCTAGAATCTTCAAAACCTAACTCTTCTGCCAACTTTCAAGTTTGAACACGATCGGATATATATTAATGTAGATTCGGGCAGTTTTGAGTTAGTTTAGTAGATGGATGGGTGACCGTTGCCTCGATAACTTTCGAAAGAAAAGATATAGGGACTTGCAATTTTCAGGGTATGTTGCGCATCCGAATGGGAGGGTTAAGTTTGATTACGGGCAAAATCGGTCTAACGGTTTCAGAGTTATACCCACCTAGATTATTATTTCCTCGAAAACTCAAAAAATATAGACTCGATCCAATTGAAGCTTGGTATCGAAATGTAGAATATCGACATAAAGACGTGTTTAAAATTTTATAAGAACCGTACCCCTAGAAAATCTTTAAAAAAATATGTAAAAAAAAATTGGTTCGAGCACTGACGTGAAGTCAGGAGCTTTTGCGCGTATGTTCTATTGTCCATTCTCCTGTATTGGACACTTAATTCTAATTCATCATGGTAAATTCGAATTTACCATGGTACCAATATTCATTACTTCATGAATATTATGAAGTTATTTCCAAGTATTGTATGAATCTGTTTTGGACTCCCTCCAGCCGATTGATATAACAGTGATACTGCGGATTCCATATTACAGAGGCAAAGTTTAATCTACTGTAAACGAAGGCATAATATAAACGCATAAAAGTACCGTTGCCACTGAATGATCGGCTCTGTCGGAAAATATAACTCAACATCTTGTTACATTTACTTATTATTGATTCAATATGTTGATCGAAAAATAACTTGGAGACGAGCTTCACCCCGACATCAGTAGTAGAGGAGACACGACGAAGCAAACTATCACAGTCAGAGTAAGATAACTCAAATCTATTAACATTTCTAGTTTATGTCATTACGAGACATGTATCAAAATTTGAAGAAAGGGAATTGATTCTGCTATATTCTTGAAGCCTATCTATGTCGCCCTGAACCAATATGCAATCCTCAAGACACGAAATCCTGAAAAGCTTCAGATCATCGGCAATAAAAAAAATGGGTTCAAGCCCTGTGGACAGGAGCTTTCTGGAGCTCTAGTTCAAACAGACAAATTATATCCCCGAAAGTATTGGTTTCTCAGAGTTGGAAATGATATCAATGTATTCTTATGATAGAACTGCATCATAAAGGAAATTCAATTCAAATAATAGTTTATTTATCAAGATTAAATGAGCAATCTGAGAATGAGAACTGCACCAGGGAAAAAATCAAATTGAAATAGCTGAAATGAATTTGACTCTCTCTTATAGAACAGGATGACATGTACGAGTAGGAACACAGATCATATAATAAAGCTTAGATAGAATAATTATAACATTCTGTAAAACATAGAAGTAGGTTTCGTTATTGAAATTTCGAAAAATCATATCTCCGAGTATTAGCTTGTTGGAGTTGAAAATGATATCAATGGATTTTTATGGTGAAACTGCATCTTAAATAAAAAAAATTGAATTTGAAATTTGTTACTTAAGAAAATTTTTTTTTTCGTTACTCCGAAACCATTTGGCCTATTTTGCCCAATAACGAACTAAACCGAGATATTAATCTCCCTAACCTACTCTGAAAATTTCAACTGCCTAGCTCATTCCGTTCAAGAGTTATTGTAGAAAACATTTTTTTTTTATTTTCAAAATTTTTGTTGACACTTTGCGGTAACCTGGTCGATACAAAACTTCACATGCGTATAAAGGTCATGATTCTACAATTTGGTGCTACATTTCAGATAGATCGAGTGATCGGTTCCGGAAATATTAATAAAAAATATTTTTACTAAAATTGGCCATAACTCCGAAACCGCTTTATGGATTTCGCCCATTAACGAACTTGTCCGAGATTGTACGCTCCCAACTCACCTCGCAAATTTCAATCCTCTAACTCCTTTCGTTCGAGAGTTATCGTGCCTACGGCTGGCCGGCTGGTCGGACCGGCCGGACAGAATCGATTTCGACCTCGGATTCTTGATCAGTGAGTCGAACCAAATCGTTTGAGACCATTTTCAGCCCTAAATTAGAAAATTACAGACATTTGGGCAAATTTATAAGCACTCAGTTCCGAGGAACTAGAGCGCCAAAAACGTAGAATGACGAAAGCCATCCGATATGTCATTGATGTAAATTAAGAACAAAAGTGGGCCCAGATGAGAGCCCTGGGTAACACCCGAGGTTTTTAGAAGTCGAAAATCAGAATCTGTTTGCTACTTGTTTGGTCGAATATAAATACAGTGGACCAGTTTACTCCAATCGTTGGAATATTTGGATAATTCTGCAATATCTTCACCAATATAGATCCGATGGAGTTCAAATCTAGAACTGTAAAATAAGGTTTCGAAGGCTCTCGTAGAATTTCAACGATATCTGGCGGATAGTTCCTGAGTTTTCAGAATTTTTTTGAATATTTTTTGAATTTTGAAGACATGCGATCCTGACAAAATTTTGCATGAGTCTTTGTGCCGGTATTTTTCAACTAATGACCTTGCTTTGATTCGATCTGATTAGTGTTTTCCGAGTTATTGGGAAAACAAAATTTCAAATGGCTATAATTCTGAAACCACTCGATGGATTTTTCCCATTTAGCCAACTTAGCCGGCGCATTCGGACTATAAAGCTACCCTGAAAATTTCAACTCTCTACCTCGTTGCGTTCGAGCGTAATCGTGCTGACGGCCGGCCGGACAGAATCAATTCTGACCTCGGATTCTTGATCGAAACTAATCGTTTAAGACCATTATCGGCCGAATATTCGAAAATTACAGACATTTGGACGAATTGATAGGCACTCTGTTCATAGAACAGCGCGCCAAAAAGGTGGGCAACTATCCCACATTTATCCTATTGTATTATGAAATACAATATTTTTCCTAGAATCCGAGTTGCCTTGGGTGCGTTCAGTTCCTGGATGGGTGATTGCTCTAGCTATGAATTTGAAGAAACGATCCAAAGCGGAGTGAACTCTATCCAATGTATTCTAACATAAATTAGCCTTCTCCGGATGAAAGAACAATCGGACATGTATATCGGCTTGGAATTCACCCAGAAGCCAAGTAATTTCCTGAAATTATCATGCGGGCATAACGTAACGCGGTTATTACCAACCCCACGTCATTACCGAAGTCCGGTAACAACTCGAAGGAAGTTATCCACCAGCTGATATCTCAAGATGCATCCCCCATCGGGGCAGGAGATCGGCAGATGTTGGTCGGAGACAGAAGGCACGCGTCTCTAATAACGATTTCTCGAAAAAGTCCGGTGCGTGGAATGCGGGACGGCGGATGAAGAGATAGTAAATTGTTGAGCGCTTCTTGATCTTCGACAGGGGAGTTGAAGGCTCGACTAATGGACTACCGAGATGATTAGACACTGTTTGTGGAGGGTAATTTCGAAGACGGTTTCATTTAAGATGGTAACCGACCTGAAGAACTATCGCGAAGACGTATTGTTTCTACTGATGCCTTAAATATGTAATCCGGTGTACTAAAATTTCAAAAATACACCATAAATACCTACCTAATACTCGAAAATAGTTATAAAGGATATCTGCCAGAAGCAAAGAAGATTTTTCCATGTTCTGAGCGTTATTGTCCCATAAGATGGAAACATCGTTTCGGGAACATAAGTCAGACGCCTAAATTTATAGTGGACAAGAGTGTAGTTACTAGTATAGTGTCTCGAACAAGTCAAAGTAACAAATCAGATATTTAACGTGTTAAGTATGAATTATGGAGTATAATATATCACTAAAAACTCACAAAAATTTGAGAAAAGCACTGTCATGTATGTTTCAAAATAGTTCACGTTGTTTCGTTGAAACGTTTTAAAATACAAAATCTCAGCAAATGCGATTAAATATTACCACAAAAAAAAATTGGTTCAAGCACTGACGTGAAGTGGAGCTTTTGAGCGTATGTTCTATTGTCCATTCTCCTGTAGGTATTGATTATATGTAAATTATATTGTCCATTCGGAATATATGATTTACCATGGTAAATTCGATTAAGAGTGTCCAATACAGGAGAATAGACAATAGAACATACGCGCAAAAGCTCCTGACTTCACGTCAGTGTTTGAACCAATTTTATTTCATAATTTTATTAAAGTTTTCTGGGGGTACGGTTCTTATAAAATTTTAAGCAAGTCTTTATTTCGATATTCTACAACTAGATACCAAGCTTCAATTCGATCGAGTCTATATTTTTTGAGTAATCGAGGAAATAATATTTCAGGTGGGTATAACTCTGAAACCGTTGGACTGATTATGCCCGTAATGAAACTTAACACTCCCATTGAGATACGCAACATACCCTGAAAATTGCAAGTCCCTATCTCTTTTCGTTCGAAAGTTATCGAGGCAACGGTCACTCATCCTTCTACTAAACTAAACTCACACAAGGCTGCTCGAATATTCAACAATATATATCCGATCCTGTTCAAACTTGGAACTTGGCAATAGAGTTAGGTTTTGAATGATCTCGCAAAGTTTTAGTGATGTCGAACGAATATATTTATATTTTTTTTCAATAAATTCTTAAAAATTTTCTAGTAATAAGATCCTCAAATTTCGCAAGAATTTTCGCGTTGGCATTATACAACTAATAATCATGTTTGAATTGAATTGGTTCTATATTTTTTGAGTTATTTAGGAAATAACAACCAAATTTCAGATGTGTATAACTGCCTCAAATGTTGCATTCAGACTAACCTGAAAATTTCAAGTTGCTATCTATTTCCGTTCTCAGGTTATTGTGACATAAGAAATATTTTTCAATAATTTTTTTTAAATTTGCTAGTGATATGATTCTCACAAATTTTCACAAACGTGCTTCAGTTCATATTCTACAACTATTCACCAAGTTTCAATTCCATCGGATTTATATTGGTTGAAAATAAAATAATTACTCGGAAACCATTGGACCGATTATGCCCATTAACGAACTTGTCCGTCGTATTGGGATGCGCCACCTACCCTGAAAATTTCAAGTCGCTATCTCATTCCGTTCTCAAGTTATCGTGGCAACGGACGGCCGGCCGGAATCAAATTTGACTTCGAATTCTTCATCAGGTAGTCGAGCTCAATCGTTTGAGACATTTGGGCAAAATGATAACGCGATGTTCCCCAGAACATACGCGGTAAAACTAAAAACAGGACCGTATTACGAATAAATTACATCAAATATGATTGAACTACTTTGTTTGTTAATCAATTAAAACAAAAACTGAATTTATTAGACTGAATTGTGTATTTCTTCATGGTAATAACGATATTTTTCAAACTGATGTAAGTAATATAGATTTCGACGTTTGAAAGAAAAACCTCGATATTCTGAGTACTGCCCTGAAAATAATCGAAGTGCAGGAGTAGTTTCAAAGAACTGTTGAAAGTGAACAACCCCACCAAATTTATTCAAAATTGGACCACTGATTCACTGATTCAAGTTATGTATAGCGGAAATTCTAGCCAACATTCATGAATCACCCTGTATTTCCGGAACTAACCTTCTTTGGATTCAAAAGAAGCAATTTTTCTGAAAGGCCTGGATGACCTGCATTTACCACAGGCTATGGCTAACCACTATTGTAGACCGTTTTCTCAGCTTTAATAAGATATGAATACATTTCATACAATTTTAATGACATACTTGTGTAATGAGAAAATCGTCTAAGATCACATAATTTTTAGTTCTGTCATATGTATTCTATCGGAAGTGAATCGTTAAATATCTAATAATATACGAAAAAACTTACATCTCAAGTAATTTCAGTATACGATATTCACGAAATTCCGCGAAAATTAGCGCATTGGCATTCAACAAGTAATTACCGGGTTTTGATTGGATAGGATTTGTGAGATAAATAATATTTTTTAATAATTTTTGTAAAATTTTCTAGAGTTACGATCCTCTTAAAATTTCACATACGTTTTTATGTCGGTATACTACAAATTAGTTACCGAGTTTCAATCAGATCGGATCTGTAGTGATTGAAAACAAAATTAGTATGTACTCGGAAACCGTTGGACCGATTATGCCCAACTCTCAATAGTCGCTATCTTTTTCCGGTCGAAAGTTATCGTGGCAATTTGGGCAAAATAATAGCACTGTGTTACCCAGAACATGCACGCTAAAGGTTCTGATTAAGGTAAGTTTAAAATAAGGAAACAATGAGAAATTAGTAGCTTTATCTTGCACGGTGAATCCCTCGGCGAACGGCGAAACCCGACTGCCGTACCCATGTCTAACTTTTAATAATAAATTCTACCCCGTTTGAGGTTTGGATTTTGTCCCTTCATTGATCTGCCAAGATTTTGAAGGTCTTTTGTTGATCTATCAAGAAGAGCTTTTTGCGCGCATGGTCATAGGAATAGCGTTTTTGCGCGTCTGTTCTGGGGATTATCATTTTGCCCAAATGTCTGTAATTTTAGAATTTTTCGCCGAAAATGGTCTCAAAGGATTGGGTTCGACTCCCTGATCAAGTTCGTTAATGAGTATAATCAGCCCAATGGTTTCCGAGTAATAATTTTGTCCACAACGAATATTCGAATTTACCATGGTAAATTCGAATTAAGTGTCCAATACAGGAGAATGGACAAAATAATTTACCATGGTAAATTCGATTAAGGGTGTCCAATACAGAAGAATGGACAATATAACATACGCGCAAAAGCTTCTGAGTTCACGTCAGTGCTTGAACCTATTTTTTTTTCGTGATTTTTTTAAATTTTCTAGGGGTACGGTTCTTAAAATTTTTGTTTTCGTCATTTTTTTCAAATTTTCTAGGGGTACGGTTCTTACAAAATTTCAAACAAGTCTTTATGTTGATTTTCTACTACTAGTTACCAAGCTTCAATTCGATCGAATATTTATTTTTTGAGTTATCAAGGAAATAATATTCCAGGTGGGTATAACTCGGAAACCGTTAGACCGATTATGCCCAAAGGCGAACTCAACTCTCCCATTCGGATACGCAACCTACCCTGAAAATTGCAAGTCCCTATCTCCTTTCGTTCGAAAGTTATCGAGGCAACGGTTACCCATCTATTGAACTAACACAAGGCTGCTCGAATCTCCAACAATATTTAACCGATCGTGTTAAAACTTGAAACTTGGCAGTAGAGTTAGGTTATAAAGGGTCTTGCAAAATTTCTTCAATTTCAAACGAATAGTTACTGATAAATAGAATTTTTTTTTTCATTTTTCGAGTTAATGAGGAACGAAAAATAACCAAATTTCAGATGGCTATAACTCTAAAACCGTTTGGCCGATTATGCTCATAAACAAACTGAAATGTCGCGTTCTGAGGCACATCCTAACCTGAAAACTTCAAGCCGCTATCTCTTTCCGTTCTCAAGTTATCGTGACTACAAAAATATTTTTTAATAATTTATTAATAATTTACTAGCCATACGATTCGCACAAAATTTCACAAACGTGCTAAGGTTCATATTCTACAACTACTCACCAAGTTTCAATTTGATCGGATTCATATTGGTTGAAAACAAAATTATTACTCGGAAACCACTGGGCCGGTTATGCCCAACAAACTTGTCCGTCGTATTGGGATGCGCCACCTACCCTGAAAATTCCAAGTCGCTAGCTTTTTTCGTTCTCAAGTTATCGTGGCAAAGGCCGGACGGCTGGACGGCCGGCCCGACAGCATCAAATTTGACCTCGAATTCTTCATTGGGGAGTCGAATAAATCGTTTGAGACCATTTTCGTCAAAAAATGATAACGCGATGTTCCCCAGAACATACGCTCAAAAACACGTACATCATTGAAAAATGATGTGCTGCAAGCGTGATTATGTTTGAATTCTTGGTCATCGAGTAATTTAAGAGATGAAATTAATAGTGTTTTAAATTTAAAAAATTATCTACATGTAGGTACAAATATTTTTGTATACCTAACAGCGTAATAAATATAGCTTCACAACATTATTCATTATTGTATACCATTTCGTTTATATATTATAATATTTTTATCGTTATTCAGAATTAATCGAGACGAGACGAGACAACTGATATCGACACGAGAACGAGACTTAATTTTTTGGGAATTGGCGAGAGCGAGACGGGTTTTTTTATACTCTCGCCTACTCTCGTCTCGTGACGAGCCCTAGCAGCAAATATATTCACACTGAGCAGGTATTTCATTTGGCTGTTTTCTGCAAATGTTCAAAAAGTTTATTTCACAAGAGACCGTATAGAGAGAGAGAAATAAACTTAATCGATCATAATTACAATCAAACGGCTATCGACCTAAGATAATTAGCGAATGAAAAAAAAATTATTAACATAGGAACATATCCATTATTTCCTCAAAGTGTTACAAAGTTTTTAAGTATTCGAAGATTGCGGGCGTAGTGGTAATTTTGCTTTCGGTGGTGTTGTTCTTTAATAGCTGTGAATCAAAGGGTCCATAATATTTATGTTTTTCTGGTCGGTGATGAATTTTCTGCTAAGATTTTTCAAGTCTTCCTGTTATTGGTTCCACTTTTGTAGTCTCATATAAAAGTTGATTAGAAGGATTATGGAGTGGATTGTTTCGGTTTCTCAGTTTTGTGACTTTTCTAAGGCAACTTCTATGTTTCTCAGTGTTGTCTTGGGGGTGTTCAAGAATACTGTGTGTCCATACTCCAATAATATGTGCATATCTAGACTGTATATAAAACTGATATTCGACAATTTATGGATTGGACGTTAGGAGTCTGTGCCTTCTGAATACTCTGCAACTTTATCTCATCTTCACTCAGGATCCCAAAAACACGTGTAATACAAAGCTTTCAATGTCGTCTCATCCATATGGAAGGAAATACTTCTAAGAGCATATGAAGTGTAGTTCTGTTTTTTACTTGAGTTGGGTAGTTGGCCTTGAAAACAAACTCTATCAAATGTATGAATATTTCTCTTGGAATATCTGTACAATTACTTAAGCCAGACAATTTTCATCCATGATCGGTCGCTATACCTTCATAGAAATATTAGTAAATAAGGAGGCGACCTTGAGCTCAGGGATAAGACAACTCCGAAAATGGTGACAATTTTCGAATTTCAGAATAGATACCAACAAAAAATAATTCTGAAGACGTCTGTTTGGTGTCTGACGAAGGAGCCTGGTATAGTCTCTGAAACGTTATGAAATATTTGTTCTATCGTTGATGTTGTTTTATAATTCTTTGTTTGGCAACATTGTTTGATAAATTGTTTCTGAAAAATATCTTGTGTTTCTAACTCAGAAGCAATTCACAAAATAATAAAATTTATTTATAGATTTTTTCAGAGTTTGAGAGAAAACCCATAAAGGAACCATTTAATAATGAAGGGAACTCCCAAAGTATACTATAATGATTACTTAGAGCACTGTTTATTTTCGAACCAACAGTGAGTGTATGTATTTGGGCTGAAACTATTCGTTTAAGACCATTATCGGCCAAAAAGATGATCAGTTTTTTTTTGACGTTTGTTTTTATTGTCGAATTTATATTCGGGGAAATATTGGATTTTTTTTTCTAGAGCTAAGCAGATTCGGGCGAGTTCAGTACCTGGATGGGTGATAGATCTGTCTATAAATTTGGACAGCGCGCCAAAACTCCTGTCCACAGGGCTTTTCCCCTTTTTGCGCGTATGTTCTGGGAAACATCGCGTTATCATTTTGCCCAAATGTGAAATTTAATTCAGTGGTGCCATCCGGCCGTCCAGCCGTTGCCACGATAACTTGAGAACGGAAAGAGCTAGCGACTTGAAATTTTCAGGGTAGGTAGCGCATCCCAATGCGACGGACAGGTTCGTGAATGGGTATAATCGGCCCAATGGTTTCCGAGTAATAATTTTGTTTTCAACCAAAATAAATCCGATCGAATTTAAACTCGGTGAATAGTTGTAGAATATAAACCTAAGCACGTTTTTGAAATTTTGTGAGGATCGTGTCACTAGAAAATTAAAAAAAATATATTAAAAAATATTATTTATGACACGATAACCTGAGAATGAGATAGCGGCTTGAAATGTTCAGGTTAGGTTGTGCATCTGAATGCGACATTTGAATTTTGCTATAGGTATAATCGGCCAAACGGTTTAGGAATTATACCCATCTGAAATTTGGTTGTTATTTCCTCAATAACTCGAAATATACAAAACCGATTGAATTCAAACATGGTTATTAGTTGTAGAATGCCAACGCGAAAATTCTTGCAGAATTTCGTGAGGATGGTATAACTAGAAAATTTCAAAATAAATATTGAAAATAATTGAAAACATTTCTATATATCATAAACTATTCGTCCGGCATGGCTGAAATTTTGGAAGAGCCTTCAGAACCTAACTATACTGCAGAGATCCAAGTTTGAAAACGATCGGATCCATATTGTTGGAGAACCGAGCAGCCTTTTGTGAGTTCGGTAGCTGGATGCGAATCGTCGTATTTCTGCGAGAACCTTCAAAAGCATGAATGTCATGATGACATATTTTTGCGCGTATGTTCTTGGGAAAATCGTATTATTTCGTCACAAATCTATGGGGTATGATAGCCCTACATTAGCGGTCAGACCTGGTTTTGAAAGAGATCCTCCTTAGGAGGAGGCAACTAAATATTGAAGGGATTTCTATGAACAAGAGTGAATGTCTTTGAGAAATAGAGAAGGCGATTCTTCTTCAAGAGATTCATGTGCCGTCAGAGGAGTATATTTGTGGGAGGGGACTTTTGAAAGGTTATGTATTATTTTCAATATGATATCGCTTAAATTTTGCTGAAGGCTTCAAAACTTAACTTTAAATTAACCACACTTTCTGATCTTGTAAGGTGAGAGGCTCATTTGTCGATATAAATCTCGTGATGGGTAGAGAGGAATTTTAAGCCAGTTTTTCTATCACTAATGAGAATACGTGTTTTTGTTTCACCTCAACACCTTTAGATCTATCAATGGGCATTTATTGGTTAAGAATAAGTAATTGAATATTACTGGAATTCAATTGAATTTCATTCAATATGTTAGTAACTAAACTTATAATTTTCTTTACTTTGATTATTTAAATATGACATTAATTCCAGTAATATTTTTCTAGTATAATTATGTATTCTTCTCCTAAAGAAGAATTGAAGGTAGACAATAATATGTGACCAATGTGTGATCAATGTGTTATTTAAATATGACATTAATTTCAGTAATATTTTTCTAGAATAATTATGTATTCTTCTCCTAAAGAAGAATTGAAGGTGGACCATAATGTGTTAATTTTTTCATCATTGCTTTCTATCCTGACTTCACGAAAAAAAAAATTGGTTCAAGCACTGACGTGAAGTCAGGAGCTTTTGCGCGTATGTTCTATTGTCCATGCTCCTGTATTGGACACTTTTAATCGAATTTACCATGGTGAATTATATTGTCTATTCTCCTGTATTGGACACTCTTAATCAAATTCACCATGGTAAATTCGAATAAGATTGTACAATACAGGAGAAAAAACAATAGAATTCACCATGGCAAATTCGATTAAGAGTGTTCAATACAGGAGAATGGACAATAGAACATACGCGCAAAAGCTCCTGACTTCACGAAAAAAAAATTGGTTCCAGCACTGACGTGAAGTCAGGAGCTTTTGCGCGTATGTTCTATTGTACATTCTCCTGTATTGAACACTCTTAATCGAATTTACCATGGTGAATTCTATTGTCTGTTCTCCTGTATTGTACAGGAATTTACCCTGGTGAATTCGATTAAGAATGTCCAATACACGAGAATAGACAATAGAATTCACCATGGTAAATTCGATTAAAAGTGTCCAATACAGGAGAATGGACAATAGAACATACGCGCAAAAGCTCCTGACTTCACGTCAGTGCTTGAACCAATTACCCAGAAACAGACTAAGGAGGGCAATATAAGGATCTGCGACATTAATGAATTATTATAATCGAAATTCAGAATCTTCTTGAATGTCTAACTCATATCGACTCCGCGTATCCAGTATTTCACGGTTCATGTGAATTCATTTTATTCGCTTTTATCGCGGGAGTTGTGACCGGTTAACGCGACGGCCATATGAGCGAGCATCCTCGCTGACACCACCACGCAGCGCAGGTGATATCTTGGAGTCGGTAGTCACTTAACATGCGGGCACCATATCGACTGAGACAGGATGTACTCTCAGATAATGACCCCATGATGTATAACGAACGGGTGACACAAAATACGAATGAGTATGGAAGATATGATGGAAACCGACCGTGAAGACACACGATGGGAGACCCACTGGTCCTTCGAGGGTGGATTGATAAGAGGTCAATGCTGCTGTTCCATAATACATCGCTATTTAATCACGAAGTCTTATCATTCTTCCTTTGGAAATATGAACTGCCAGTTTTCATAATGGATTCAATATGAATAACTAAAAAAAAAAAAGCACTGACGTGAAGTCAGTACTCTTTGGCGCGCGTGTTCACGGTGGCTAATTTGAATTGAATTATTCAAAATTTAACAGTGCTGTATCTAAGCTGCCATCAGGATAGAGTAACAAAGTTGGAAAAGAACACAAGTGACTCTCCTTAGTCGCACAAGCTCCTAGAAGATTTGGGAGGGTCAGTATAATCCTAATCATGTTTATAGCACGCGCGCCAAAGCAGATTGACTTTTTACACTTTTTCTTTCATTGTTAAGTCAATCTGCTTTTGCGCGCGTGCTATAAACATGATTAGGATTATACTGACCCTCCCAAATCTTCTAGGAGCTTGTGCGACTAAGGAGAGTCACTTGTGTTCTTTTCCAACTTTGTTACTCTATCCTGATGGCAGCTTAGATACAGCACTGTTAAATTTTGAATAATTCAATTCAAATTAGCCACCGTGAACACGCGCGCCAAAGAGTACTGACTTCACGTCAGTGCTTTTTTTTTTTTTTTTCAAGTTCCTTTAACAAATATAGCTATCAATACAGTTTGGCTGTTAGTTTTACCGTAGATCAGAAAAAAATTCGGTTGTGGGTCCTCCGTTAGGGACAAAATTGCATCTTCTCCAAATCCGAACGCATTTTAATATAGATCTACCGAATATAGTTATTTATAAATTCGCTTCAGGGCCACCATACAGACATTTCAAATCGGAAACAACGCTATTTCCCCCAAACTGACTTGTGTCCGTGCACTGAATTGACATGAATATTCTTTTAAAACCTCACAATATCGGCTCATTACTCCCAACATAACCCAAACAACCCAAAACCATTCACTTCTCGTCTGCGCAAGCGCAGTATACTCGTGGCTGCAAGTCCTCCCAAAATTACACACCTCACAAAAAACTCCGATTCTCCAACACTAGTGGTTCAGGAGATATCGCTTCTTGAATCCACGCATGCGCAGACCCTCACCAGGGGATTCTATAGCGGAAAAGCATCCGCCACCCCAAAACCCCAATCCTCTCTGACGAAAGCACCACCAGTTAAATCACTGATGGTCTGCTCATGCGCATAACGAAAAATGCCCGTAAGGGGTTGCATCCATTTCGAAATTAGCCCCAGGGCCAAGGTAAGGACACTTTAACTCTGAAGCAACGCTACAGCCCCCAAACTGACTTGTCCTTGCACTGAATTGCTATGAATATTCTTTTAAAACCTCATAATATCGTCTCAGCACTCCCAACATAACCCATCCAACCCAAAAACAGTCACTTCTCTTCTGCGCATGCGCAATCTACTCGCGGCTAAAAGTCCTTTTCAAAATAACACACCTTACAAAAAACTCCGATTCTCCAACACTAGTGGTTCAGGAGATATCACATCTTTAATCCACGCATGCGCAGACCCTCAACAGGGCATTCTATAGAGGAATAGCATCCGCCACCCCAAAACCCTAATCCTCTCTGACGAAAACACCACCAGTTAAATTACTGATGGTCTGCTCATGCGCATAACGAAAAATGCCTGTAAGGGGTAACATCAATTTCAAAATTAGCCCCAGGGCCACGGTACGGACACTTTAACTCGGAAACAACGCTACATCCCCCAAACTGACTTGTCCTTGCACTGAATTGCTATGAATATTCTATTAAAACCTCATAATATCGACGCAGCACTCCCAACATAACCCATCCAACCCAAAAACAGTCACTTCTCTTCTGCGCATGCGCAATCTACTGGCGGCTAAAAGTCCTCTCAAAATAACACACCTTACAAAAAACTCCGATTCTCCAACACTAGTGGTTCGGAAGATATCGCATCTTTAATCTACGCATGCGCAGACCCTCATCAGGGATCTGAATTCTATGGAGGAATAGCATCCGCCACCCCAAAACCCCAATCCTCTCTGACGAAAACTACAGCAGTTAAAGGACTTCTCATCTGCGCATGCGCAATACGGAAAATGCCCGGAAAGGGCAGCATGAACCTCAAAAACATATGTTTCGGCATTAAAAGCAAAGTATTCCGCAAAATAGTAGTAATTTTTTTATTTTTTTCATGTCACGTGATCTTCACGAAATTTTGCAAAAGTGTTTGCTTTGGTCTTTTGCATCTAACTACTGAGTTTCAATTTAATCAGATCAGTATTTTTCGAGTTATCGTGAAAACAAAATTTTCAAATTTTCAAAATTTTTTTTTGCCACTTTAGGGCCGTCCGTTCAACACAAAACTTCGCAGGTATATAAAGGTCATGATTCTACAATCTGATGCCAAATTTCAAAAAGATTGAGTGATCGGTTCCGGAAATATTCATAAAAAACGTTTTTATTAAAAACGGCCTTAACTCCGAAACCGCTCGGTCGATTTCGCCCGTTAACGAACTTGTCCGAGATATTTACGCTACGAAACTACCCTGCAAATTTCAACGCTCTAAGTCGTTCCGTTCGAGAGTTATCGTGCTAACGGCCGGACCGGCCGGCCGGACCGGCCGGCCGGACCGGCCGGACGGACAGAATTGAATTTGACCTCGAATTCTTCATCAGGGAGTCGAACCCAATCGTTTGAGACCATTTTCGAAAAAAAATTCGAAAAATACAGACATTGTGACGAAATGATAGCACGCTGTTCCTTGCGGAACACGCGCGCAAAAATGGGTTCAAGCCCTGTGGACAGGAGCTTTCTGACGCTCTAGTTCAAACAGAGAAATTATATCTCCGAAAGTATTGGTTTCTCAGAGTTGGGAATTATATCAATGTATTCATATGATAGAACTGCATCATAAAGGAAATTCAATTTAAATAATAGTTTATTTATCAAGGTTAAATGAGCAATCATGAGAATGAGAACTGCACCATGGAAGAAATCAAATTAAATCTGGCCAATTTTGCCCAATAACGAACTTAACCGAGATATTCATCTCCCTAAACTACCCTGAAAATTTCAACTACCTACCTCATTCCGTACTCACTACTCTCAGATCTCTTACTTCATGTTCCGTTCCGAAATGTAAGAATTTTCTGAGAAAACCTAATTTCGGAGCAAACAACTGAGATTTTTCTCACTTCGCTCACAATTCTTCGATTGATTAGATAATGTCATGTCTCAGGAACATCATTTGACATTATGACAATTCATACATAGAATAATATCATTCTGTGACAACGTTGAAATACGATTTATTATTGAAATTTTGAAAAATCATATCTCCGAAACTATTAGCTTGTTAGAGTTAAAATTGATATCATTGGATTCTTATGGTAAAACAGCTTATTGAAAAAAAATTTGGAATTTGCCTTGTAAAAAAAAATTTTTTTTTGTTACTCCGAAACCATCTGTCCGATTTTGCCCAATAACGAACTTAGCCGAGATATTTATCTCCCAAACCTACTCTGAAAATTTCAACTGTCTAGCTCATTCCGTTCGAGAGTTATCGCGCCTACGGCCGGACGGCCGGACAGAATGAATTTCGACCACGGATTCTTGATCAGTGAGTCGAACCAAATCGTTTAAGACCATTTTCATCGAAAAATTCGAAAATTACAGACATTTGGGCAATTTGATAAGCACTCAGTTCCGAGGAACTAGAGCGCCAAAAATCTAGGATTAGATATTTCGCGTGATAGAGTTTGACTAGTAGTACCATTTTAATTAATCAAATACAGTTTTCTTTAAAATAAATCAATTTATTGTCCAATACTATTATAAGTAATCAGTTTGGGGGGTGCATTCATCATTCAATTATTTTTTTCTGGGTTTACTCTCCCACACTTGGAAACTCGAGCTAAATCTTATCAAATTTCACTTGAGGGGGAAGGAGGGTCTTGGAAACTATCGCGTACTTTTATCCTAGCAGAAAACGTTGAAAATGAATTCAAAAAGAGTGAAAGTAACCTTAAATTGAAGTAAATATAAAAAAGCACTGACGTGATGTCAGTACTGTTTGGCGCGCGTGATGACGTTGGATAATTTGAATTGAATGATGAGGGTTTCAAGCTCAGCGGATAGAACGAGCGGGAGATCTACCCAGAGGGTAGTGGACACCATTACCTGTCGGGTCATAAATTGAGAGTGCTGTGTCTAAGATGGCATAAGGAAAGAGTAACAAAGTTGACATTTAACACAACTGACTTTCCTCAGTCGCACAAGCTCCCATGAGCTTCGGAGGGTTCTCCATGGGGAAGACTTTGGAGGGTCAGTATAACCATAATCATGTTTATAGCACGCGCACCAAAGCAGATTGACCCCACGTCAATGCTCTTTTAGCCTTTTTTTCATTGTGGGGTCAATCTGCAGCGTGTGCTATAAACATGATTATGATTATGCAGACCCTCCCAAGTCTTCCCCAGGAAGATACCTCAGAAGCTCATGGGAGCTTGTGCGACTAAGGAAAGGCTGTTGTGTTCTTTGTCAACTTTGTTACTCTATCCTTATGCAATCTTAGACACAGCACTCTTAATTTATGACCCGACAGTGAATGGTGTCCACTACCCTCTGGGTAGATCTCTGGCTCATTATATCCACTGAGCTTGAAACCCTCATCAGTCAATTTGAATAAGCATACGTGAATACGCGCCCCAAAGAGTACTGACTTTACATCAGTGCTTTTTTATATGTTTTCAAGGTTCTTTAACAAATCTGGCTATCGATACAGTCTGGCTATTAGTTTTAACGTAGATTGAAATAAAGATAAAATGTGGTTATGGGACCTCTGTTGGGAACGCAATTGCTCGCGCCTATTCTCCGAATCCGAACGTAATTTAATATAGATCCTCCATGTATAATGAGGTGAATTGTGGCTAATTGCCAATAATACCAAACAAGACACACGGTGAAATATTTATTGATTTCAACCATCAACAAATTGAATGAACGTCGCTGAACATCGCTCAATAATTCTTCATCGCAGAGGGTCGGAGTTCGTATGGATTCTCCATAGGTGGTGCTGTTGGGGTTCTCTCCCTACCAGTTCTCAACCGATGGAAATAAGTTTCCTAGAACGCCGGCAGTATTTATTCAGTGTTTGGCTAAGTCACACTGATGATTGGTAATAACCATGAAACCCTGGGTCTGTGTCTGCTCCTGAATGATTATTTCCTCTTTGGGAAGATTGAGTGATGAGGTGATCAGCCCGGCCACGCGGAATATTTGTTGATGGTTAAAATCAATGAATATTTCACCATGTGTCTTGTTAGATATATCTTCCAAATATAGTTATTTATAAATTGGCACCAGGGCCACGATGCAGACAACTCAACTAGGAACCAATACTATTTCCTCGAAACTGACTTGTCGGTGCACAGCATTGCCATAAAATTTCTTTTGAAACCTTACAATATCGGTTCAGCATCAAATTCATGACCGCTAGACGCAAACCACTCCCAACATAAGCCATATAATCCAAAAAGAGCAAATTCTTTTCTGCACATGCGCAATCTACTAGTGGCTGAAAGGCCTCTCAAAATCAGACATCTCACACAAAACTCTATTTCTTCAAGACCATTGGTTCATGAGATATCGCAGCTTCAATCCACGCATGCCTTGACACTCCCAAAGGGATTCTATGGAGGAATAGCATCCTGCACCTCCAAACCCCAATTCACTCAGATGAAAACTCCAGCAGTTAAATCATTACTCGTCTGTTCATGCGCATAACTCAAATGCCCGTAAGAGGTAACATGAATTTCAAAATTAGCCCCAGTGCCACGGTACGGACACTCCAACTCGGAAACAACGCTATTTCCCCCAAACTGACTTTTCCGTGCACAGAATATCCATGAATATTCTTTTGAACCCTCACAATACCGGCTCAGCAGTAATTCCTCCTCTGCGCATGTGCAATCCACTCGCGGCTGAAAGTCCTCTCAAAATCACACACCTCAGAAAAAATTTCGATTCGCATCTTGAATCCACGCATGCGCAGACCCTCTCCAGGGGATTCTAGGGAGGAATAGTATCCTCCACCCAAAACCCCAATCCTCTCAGACGAAAACTCCAGCAGTTAAATCACTTCTCATCTGCACATGCGCATAACGAAAAATGCTAGGAAGGCGCAGTATGAACTTAAAAAAGAATAGGTTTCGGAATTTCAAGCAAAATATTCCGCAAAATAGTAGTAATTTTTTTAAATCTTTTCATGTCACGTGCTCCTCACGAAATTTTGCGAAAGTGTTTGCTTCGGTCTTTTGCATCTTACTACTGAGTTTCAATTCCACCAGATCAGTATTTTTCGAGTTATGGTGGAAACAAAATTTTGAAAAATTTTTTGGCAACTTTAGGGCACTCCGCTCAATACAAAACTTTTTATGCATATGAAAGTCATGATTCTATAATTTGATGCTAAATTTCAGATAGATAAGGTAATCGGTTCTGGTAATATTCATAAAAAATGTTTTAGGTAAAAAGGGCCATAACTCCGAAACCGCTGGGTGGATTTCGCCCGTTAACGAACTCGTGCGAGATATTTACGCTCCAAACCTTCCCGGCAATTCTCTAACTCCTACCGTTCGAGAGTTATCTTGCTAACGGCCGGCCGGTCGGACCAGGCGGACAGAATTGAGTTCGACCTCGAATTCTTCATCATGGAGTCGACTCCACCCAATCGTTTGAGACCATTTTCGAAAAAAAATTCGAAAAATAAAGACATTGGTCGCATTCAGCAGACGAAGCGCTCAGCCACTTTACGCTACCGCTACCTAGCACAAATCAAATGTGCTCCATAAATAGCCTCCGCTCCACAACGTGTTGAGTTCGTAGGGCATGTGCCACCGAACGGTAACACAACTATATATGCATGTAATGTGGTATTTTATGTAATGTAATAATATGTGTAAAAATGGGTTCAAGCCCTGTGGACAGGAGCTTTCTGGCGCTCTAGTTCAAACAGACAAATTATATCTGGTATTGGTTTCTCAGAGTTGTGAATTATATCAATGTATTCATATGATATCACTGCATCATAAAGGAAATTCAATTCAAATAATGGTTTATTAGATAAGTAATAATAAATTACCTTGTAATCGATCAAAAATTTCCTGATCTACGTTCACCAAACTACAGAATTATGCTTTCAATATTTACGTAATATTTTCAAACATTTTCGGTTGAGGTCCCCGTTGCATCGCTAAAATACGAGTATTTCAACCCCAATATTTTTGAAGTTACAATATTCCCTTCTGTCAAGTTGACATTATGAGAATTCATAGATAGAATAATAACTAGTGGGCCCGCAGATCTACCTAGCCAGTAGACCTACATTTTTCCGGTAGATCTACATTTTTCCGGCAGATCTACATTTTTCCGGTAGATTTACATTTTTCCGATAGATCTACATTTTCCGGTAGATCTACATTTTTCCGAGACTTCCTCAGACACACACACAGAAAGTTTCAACGAAATCGGTCCGGTCGTTCTCGAGAGTCTATAAACCGAACACAGTGCTATCTACCGAGTTCCTATTGTGACTCTGAGGCCCATTCAAATACGCACACAAAGTTTAATCGAAATCGTTCGAGCCGTTTCCTATAGATCGATCGGGGCGCCCCTACAGGATGCTATTGTGAATCAGAGATACGCCGAAAGAAAATCACAGAGTTTCATCAAAATCGATCCGCCTGTTTCCGAGTTCCTATACATCGATTTTAGCGCCCCCTACAGGGTCCAATTGTGAATCTGAGCCGCCTTGGGTTCCACTGAAATACATACACGTAAAGTTTCGGAGTTGACATATTTCTTAAGACACCCTGTATAGCAGCGGTTATCATTTCGCAACGGTTTTACAAAGTTGAGAATTCTCCTCGCGATAGAAATCTCGAAGTGACATTTTACTTAAAACGCTTGCATTTGAAAATAATCGATGCCGCGAGGAAATGAACACCCTGTATAGTAATGGTTTATTTCCAACGATGTATGCCTCGAAAGTATATTTTCCAACACGAAAAAATGAAAGGGTATGTTCATAGCGTTAAAAACAGCAATCTGCAATTGACATTAAAAGAAAAACACCCTGTATAGAGATTTCCGAAAAATACATTATAAGAATCCATCCAAGGTTCCTATTTAGATAACGGTTTGTTTGTGGCACGAATCAATTCAATCGTGGCAAATTGTGCCGTGAAAAAAAGAACACCCCGTATAGTAATGGTTTATTTTCAGCGATATATGCTCAGAAAAAAAAAAGGAAAACACCCTTACTTAAAGTCGGCAGATATACCGTTATTCGAAGTTAATATTGCGATAAAAATTGAAAAAAAAACACGAAAAAGTATAATTCCCTTGATGGGCTTCGAACCCGCCTTCCCTCGTCCGAAACCGAGATATCCACTATCTATACATCTACACTATCGGACTCCTCGAAGGATCCTCTCGATCTCCGGTATTAGAATAAAACGTCGGTACTAACCGCGGATAGATATTCTTAATTTTCACTTTTCGACATAAAATCGCCACATGGAGGTTTATTTGACCGTTTTTTACCCTTATCTTCGCTTCTCGTCAACGTTCAGTCCCGAAAACTGCCTAGAACGGCCATTTCGTTGCGAAAAATTTCCCGCACCCCGTCTAACGGATTCATTTTGACGTTTCTCAGACAGACTTTTAGCAAGGAAAATTCCCGAGGTCGGAACTTCGAGAACTTGTATCGATTTAGTTGACATTATGAGAATTCATACATAGAATAATAATTATATCAATCTGTGAAATACGATCTACATTGAAATTTTAAAAAATCATATCTCCGAAAGTATTAGCTTGTTAGAGTTGAAAATGATATGAATGGATTCTTATGATAAAACTGCTTATTAAAAAAAATTTGATTTGGAATTTGTTTCGTAAAAAAATTTTTTTTTTTTTGTTACTCCGAAACCGTCTGTCCGATTTTGCCCAATAACGAACTTAGCCGAGATATTCATCCCCCAAACCTACTCTGAAAATTTCAACTCTCTAGCTCATTCCGTTCGAGAGCTATCGTGCCTACGGCCGGCCGGACCGGCCGGCCGGCCGGCCGGCCGGACCGGCCGGACAGAATAAATTCCGACCACGGATTCTTGATCAGTGAGTCGAACCAAATCGTTTAAGACCATTTTCATCGAAATATTCCAAAATTACAGACATTTGGGCAAATTGATAAGCACTCAGTTCCGAGGAACTAGAGCGCCAAAAAGATAGCCGAGGTGCAGTCGACGAGTTACTGAGCTTCTGTGCGCAAGCGACAAAGGTTTAGAGCGGCTAAATCAGAGGAATTTGAAGGAAGAGACGAATCCACTGAAGATCACTTTGATTTGTTGGTTCCTGTAGTCACTCTTGAAGCCGTTCAAGAGCCTCTATGGACTGAATTAGATCAAATCATTTAATTTTCATCTTTATAATTTAATGTTATCATTTCGATAATATTCTCAAATAATAGTCTTTGAAAGTCGTAAGTATAAGTAATAAAACAGATTATATTTTGTTTTTGGCGTCTTGTTCCTCGGAACAGAGTGCTTATCAATTTGCCCAAATGTCTGTAATTTTCGAATTTTTGGCTGAAAATGGTCTTAAACGATTTGGTTCGAATCACCGATCAAGAATCCGTGGTCGAAATCAATTCTGTCCGGTCGGTCCGGCCGGCAGTAGGCACGATAACTCTCGAACGAAAGGAGCTAGAGGATTGAAATTTGCAGAGTAGGTTTGTAGCGTAAATATCTCGGACAAGTTCGTTAACGGGCTAAATTCAGCAAGCGATTTCGGAGTTATGGCCCTTTTTAGTAAAAACATTTTTTATGAATATTTCCGAAACCAATCACTCGATCTATCTGAAATTTAGCATCAAATTGTAGAATAATGACTTTTATATGCATGCGAAGTTTGGTTTTGACCGGGTTGCAATAAGGTATCAAAAAAATTTTTTTTTAAATTTCGTTTCTATATTAACTCTCGAACAGAATGAGCTAGACTGTTGAAATTTTCAGAGTAGGTTGTTTCCCAACTTGATTATTGTATCTATGAATTATTATATGATCTGTGTTCTTACATGACATCATATTTTCCTATGAGAGATAAATGTCAAATTATTTCTGGTACACCTCTTATTCTAGTTTTTTATAAGATAATTTTTGAAGCATTTCTTTTAAACGACACTTTTCTAAATTTAATTTCTTTCATGATGCATTTCTATCATAGGAATTGATATAATTCCCAACTCTGAGAAACCAATACTTTTGGATATGTAATTTGTCTGTTTGAACAAGAGCGCCAAAAAGTTCCTGTCCACAGGGCTTGAAACAATTTTGTTTTAATGTTCTGACACGTTTACACCCAAAACACAAATTTTAACAAATCTCACGTGAGAATAAGGGGGGGGGGGGGATAGTCAAGTAAAATCTTACATCATCTAACACGGGAGGGGGGTCAAAAAATCCTACAAAAATGCCTAACGTAATTAATTTATGGACGCCCATCGAATTAAATCCAAAATTAAGCCAATGAAAGCTTCGTGAAACCCACCATGAACGTCTTTAAAACAAATTTTTAAAAAGTACTGACATGAATTCAATTGTATATTCACGCCCCAACCAGCATTGATCGAGCTGAAAGACGGTAGGTATTCGATTTAAAATGGTGACTCGAAGGTATATGCGGAATTTCAGCGGATTCTGACGGATTGTTTCTGAAATATAAAATTTTTTATGAAAAAATTTTTTTTTTTTGACACGATATTCACGAAATTTCACGAAAAGTAGCGCGTCCGCATATATATTTTAAGATATTGAGGAAATAACTACAAAATATAAGATGGGTATCTATAACAAAAAAGAAAAAAAGCAGTATCATGTTGAATACCTTAATATTATTCTGGAACTCAAATTTTCCATTACAATAATCTTCATCTAGCTTCTATGTAGTATCAATTCCTGTAGAACGTGATCATAATAAGTGTTTTCCATATAATAAAATGTGTTTGAACTTGGTATGTAGGAAATCTGACATCAATTATTGGAATTAATTGATTTGACAAACAGCCGTCAAATGAGGTAAATAGATTTTTGTGACGATTTTCTGTGACCGTAGAACGTCAAAACACGCTGGAATGTGAATTTTAAGCAATATCTTCTGGAATTGAGATCGTATCGAACTGAAATTTTGCACACTCGTGTAGAATGCTTGATTTAACGTCGGTACAAATTTTTTTATTAAAAAATTTTCCAACTGCCCGATCCCAACAATACTTAGATAATATTATATCCATAAATTAAGCATTTCATTATTGCATTTCTTGAAATAGGTACCTTTTCAAGTCGATCAACATCGTCCTTCTTTCGACGTCTAAACTATGACTTGATTCTTTATGTTTATGTCTTTGAATTTGTTTTCGGTGGAATTCAAAGAGTTCATAGAATAATCGATGAAAATACTGAGAGAGACCCAGGAAATTTGACACATTTTGTCTTATATCTCCAGAAATTGAAATCGTATAGAGCCAAAATTTTGCACAATGTTGCAAAATACTACAATTGACGTTAGTACAAGTTTTTGTTGCAATCTGATGAATAGTTCACGAAAAAAAAATTTTTTTTTCGAAAAAATTAAAAGAAATATTTTTTTAAAAATTACCAACATTTCGATCATAACAGAATTTTGCCAAAAGTTGCGCGTTTATATCCTCGAACTGACTACCAAGTTTCGATTCAACATCTTCTTTAGTTCCTGAAATATCAGGGAAATAACCTCAAAATTTTAAATGTCTATAACTCCTAAACCGTCCGGCCGATTTTGCCCGTTAACGAACTTAACCGTCGCATTTTGATCAGAAACCTACCCTGAAAGTTTGAAGTCGATAGGACCTTCGGTGCTCCTGTTATCGTGCCTACGGCCGGCCGGCCGGCCATACGGCACCCAAAAATCTGACACTGGATTCGTGATCAGGGAGTCCGAATTAGTCTATTAGCCAATTTTCAGCTCGAAATTCGAAAATTACAGACATTTGGACGAAATGATAGGACGATGTTCCCCTAGAACATGCGCCCAAAAAATATAAGATAATTTGGTAATTGGGTATCTATAACTCCGATAATATAGATCCTATAATATAGATCTGATCGTGTTTAAATCTGAAACTTTAAAGGTAGGCTTTAAAGGCTCACGCAAAATTTCAGCTATGTCGGACGGATGTTCTGAGATACAGAATTTCTTTCAATGATATCTGCACTCGCCAACCGCTGCTCTGTTTCCAGTATTCCTCCTACGATATAGATCCGATCGTGTACAAATTTGGAACTTGGCTTTAGAATTAGGTTTTGAAGGCTCTCGAAAAATAGCAATTTCGGAAGGAGATTAATATTATATATTTTTTTTATTTTCTAGTGTTACGATTCCCACGAAATTTCGCATAAGTCTTTTTGTGTCGGCATTCTACAATTATTAGTTAACATGTTTCAATTCCATCGGATCTGTATTGTTCGAAAAAAAAATTGTACTTACTCGGAAACCATTTAGCTGATAATGCCCATTAACAAACATAACCGTCGCATTCAGAAGCGCAACCTACACCAAAAATTCGAAGTTGCTTTCCGTTCGAAAGTTATCGTGACAACAGCTGGACAGAATCGAATTCGACCTCAAATTTTTCATCAGTGAGTCGAACCTGATGGTTTGAGACCATTTTCGGTAAAAAATCGAAAATGCAGACATTTGGGCAAAATGATAGCATGCTGTTCCCTAGAGTATGCGCTCATAAATATAGAAACAGAGTTTCAGTTCAATTGGGTATTTCTCTGTGAAGGGAAGCGGTGTTTTTTCAAAGACTGTAAATGAGCAAAATTTCAGAAGTGTTCAACAACAAATAATTTTGAAGATTTTCACGAAGTGATAAAGGAGTCTGATGTAGGCACTGAAACATTACAAATAATTGGCAAAGCCCTGTGGACAGGAGCTTTGGCACGCTGGCCAAATTTATAGGCAGAGCTGTCACCCATCCAGGTACTGAACTCGAAACTCGTCCAAAGCTGCTTAGCTCCAGGAAAAAAAATAATATTTCCAAGAATTTAAAACCGATAGTAAAGACAAGCTTAAAAAAAACTGGTACACTTTTTGGCCGAGAAAAGTATCGAACGATTTGTTTCAACTCACATATAGGTACATACATTCACTGTTGGTCCGAAAATGAACGGTGCTGTGTTTGCGGTGGTATAAGGTCCCATTCAAATACATTCATCCACTATTGGTTCGAAAATGAACAGTGCTGTGTGGCGTATGGTGTCTATTCAAATACACAAATTAACTGTAGGGTCGAAAACGAACAGTGCTGTATTTGTGGTGGCATAAGGACCCATTCGAGTACATGAATTAACATGACACAGCCAATATTGACGTTGCCTATGACACATAATATCTAGGAAAGGAACAGGAAAGGAGAGTATTAAAAGAAAGCCTGGTCCTCTCTCACAAGGTATTTCATCAGCCAATCTTCCAAGTGACGAAATGATTAAGAAAGTAAGCATCGAAGAGAACTTCACTAGGTGCTAGGTAGGAAGAAAGATGGGACAAGAAACCACCACCCAAGTTCTTGAACATGCTTTTAAAGGTACACAGATGGTTCAAAATCCAATATAGGATCTCGCGCTGGAATATATGGTTCAGGCACCAAATTCTCACTATCACTAGGCCCCTATCCGATCGTCTTTCAGGCAGATATACTAGTAATCGAAAGAAGCGTGGAAATGAACCTAGAAAGAAACTATATTAGCAATCCATTCTGACAGTCAAGCTGATATTAAAGCTTTGAGCTCCCGTGCTATTCAGTGTAAGCTAATGTGGGAATTCTGACGAAAACTTAATTAAGTAGGTGAGAACCACAGGGTTTCCTTGGTCTGGATTCCTGGTCACTCGGGAATTAAAGGAAATGAGGAGGCCAATATATTGGAGTTCATCAGAACTTTAGAACTAGAAGGCAAGCTGTAGATGGTGATGACATCCACATCTCTGATGGGGCACAATAGACCTTAAGGTCGTAGAGGAACGTTACATCCTACAACAGTAGATAGATATATACATAGATAGTTTATTCAATTCAAAGTACAGAGATCTGCACAGGAAAAAGCGTCAACAATACACAGCACTGTTCATTTTCGAACAGTAAATGTATTGAGTTTAAACTAATCCTTTGATACTATTCTAGGCCAAAAAATGTACCAGTTTTTTTTTGACGCTTGTTTTTAATTCTGGATTTAAATTCTTGGAAATCATGGGAATATTATTTTTTCCTGGAGCTAAGTAGCTTTGGGCGAGTTCAGTACCTGGATGGGTGACCACTCTGGCTATAAATTTGAAAAGCGCGCCAAAGCTCCTGTCCACAGGGCTTTCCCACTTTTTCAAAGTACATAATTATTTCTTACCACATTATTCGATAACTAATTAATCCTTGGTTGTTTATTCATCTTTTATTTCCTAATAAAACATACAATTATAATTCGTATTTGTATACATTTCTGAATCAGCTATAAATATTATTTATTTTGAAACTAATAGGGGGGATGAGCATTTATATTTTGTGCTTTAGATTACATGAATAATTTTGTTTATATTCTTATTTTGTAATAAAACATACAATTTGTATTTGTATTCATGTTTGAATCAGCTAAATGTATATAGACATTAATTATTTCGAAACTTGATAGGGAAGAGCATTTATATTTTGTGCCTTTCTTATATCTGTTTAACGTTTATTATACCTTCATTCGGGAAGCATTGAAGTAATATTTTATTATCTATAAAAGAATACGCAAATTATTTTGTTTATTTATGTTTAATTTGGCAATAAACCATAATTACAATTTGTGTTTTGATTCATTTTTGAAATAATGGTCTGAATGTAATGATTCGATTGAATCTTACCATTGAAAATATTGAACTTTGAATGGTAAAATTTAAATTGATACGTTTTGTTCAAATTCATAAAGGAAAATTCAGCAATATGGAAGAGTGGTTTAAATTTACTGCCAAATTTAATGTTCAAATTTCGTGCCCAACAAATAATTCAGCACCCCGACACCAGGATGCGCTATGTTTAGTTGCCATACAATTTCTTTGAAGCTTTCACTTCCTCTTAGGTATATTCTGTTATAGACAACAAGCTAGAGGTTGCTGACCATAGACCATAGTCCGACATAAATATCTATCCTTGCTCTCCGGCAATTCGATAATACCTTCTGTAGATATTTTGAGTTGTGAATCCTGTGCACCGAATGTGAGTTGCAACAACCCAATCTACGTGGTTCACTCATCGCAGAATGTTCTTTAATTCTTGATAATATAACTTCTATCGGCCAGTCACAATCATTAACTCATCCAATCATGTCTTAAATTTTTCACTATTCTTAGAAAGCAGTTTTAGATATGGTAATGTGTATCTAAGTATATAAAAATCAATGCCACTTTTCGTTGTAATTTTATAACTCAAGAACGGGCTCACCTATCCAAACCAAATGTTTAGGCTTTGTTCGGACTATTTAGTAGATGGTTTATGAAGTTTGCATAAAATCGGTCGAGCGGTTCTTCATTTATCAAAGGAAACTTTTTGAAAATGTTACTATAAACGTGATGTTTTTTTGGATGTTAGCAGGGGGGTTTAGGGGAAATTTCAAAGAGTTATATCGAGGAAAAATACAGAAGTTTCGTAGAGTTTCACGTTTTCGGAGCGAAAAGATGGGGGTGTATTTAAAAAAATGGGTTCAAGCCCTGTGGGCAAGAGCTTTCTGGCGCTCTAGTTCAAACAGACAATTATTATATACTTATATCTGTATTGGTTTCTCAGAGTTGGGAATTACACCAATGTATTCTTATGAAAGAACTGCATCGTAAAGGAAATTAAATTCAAATAATAGTTTATTTATCAAGATTAAATAAGCAATCTGAGAATGAGAACTGCACCATGGAAGAAATCAAATTAAAATAGCTGAAATGAATTTGACTCTTTCTTATAAAACAGGATGAAATGTACGAGTATGAACACAGATTATATAATAAAGCTTACATAGAATAATTATAGCATTCTTTGAAAACATAGAAGTACGTACTTTGAAATTTAGAAAAATCATATCTCCGAAAGTTTTAGCTTGTTGGAGTTGAAAATGATATCGATGGATTTTAATGGTGAAACTGCATCTTAAATAAAAATTACAGACATTTGGGCAAATTGATAAGCACTCAGTTCCGAGGAACTAGAGCGCCAAAAAGCGTAATTCCGTTTCCGGGATTTGAGCCCGCCTTCTCTCGTTCCGAAACCGAAAACCGACTGACTAGACGAACCGGCTATCGGGCTCCTCGTACGATCTTGTCGATCTCCGGTATCAGAATTAAACGTCGGTACTTACCTGGGATATATATTCTTAATTTTCACTTTTCAACATAAAATCGCCACATGGGGGTTTATTTGACGGTTTTTTACCCTTGTCTCTCTAAGTCGATTTTGACGTTTCTCGAACCAACTATTAGCAAGGAATTAGACAATGTCATGTCTCAGGAAAATAAGTTGACATTATGACAATTCATACATAGAATAATTATATAATCCTGTGAAAACGTTGAAATACGATTTATTATTGAAATTTTGAAAAATCATATCTCCGAAAGTATAGCTTCTTAGAGTTAAAAATTATATCATTGGATTCTTATGGTAAAACTGCTTATTGAAAAAAATTTAATTTGGACTTTGTTATGTAAAAAAAAATTTTTTTTTTGTTACTCCGAAACCATCTGTCCGATTTTGCTCAATAACCAACTTAGCCGAGATATTTATCTGCCAAACCTACTCTGAAAATTTTAACTCTCTAGCTCATTCCGTTCGAGAGTTATCGTGCCGGACAGAATGAATTTCGACCACGGATTCTTGATCAGTGAGTCGAACCAAATCGTTTAAGACCATTTTCATCCAAAAATTCGAAAATTACAGACATTTGGGCAAAGTGATAAGCACTCAGTTCCGAGGAACTAGAGCGCCAAAAATAAATCGCGAAAAGGCGAAAAAATGCCGATTTTAGCAAAAGGAGCAAAAATGTGGAAAGGAATTCGGAGGAGCGGTGGCGTTCGGACGAAGACGAGATTCGAAATTAGTCCGTAACGGAGCCCTTTTTTCGATCCTCTCTTTCGTTTTCCCGGAAGAACTATAGGAAAATGTGACTTTTCGCGAAAATCGACAAAATTCTGACGTTTCACGTATTTCTGTGGCGAATTTTATCGCTGCTCCTTCAAAGTCGACGTTTACGGTCTGAACGAGCGACGAGAAATGTCAAATCGAATTTGAATTTCGTACAGAATTACTCAAAAATCTTGGAATCGTCTGAAAACTGCGAGAAATATGAACGAGTAACCGATTTCGATGGATCACTTGACAGGATTAACGATATTCTGAAAATCGAAAGACGGGAATCATCCAAGTACTAAACATCATTCCGCCGTATTCACAAAGCATTCAATCTCCGGTAAGTCTTCTGAGGTCCTCAGGATAAATAAGAATCGCAACTTCAATTAACGTATGTAACGGTGGAGAAACAGGCCTGTTGCACGTTTATTTTCACGTCAACTGGGGTTGCGATTCTTAGTTATCCTTAACTGAGGACCTCAGTTAAGACTTAACGGAGATTTAATGCTTTGTGAATACGGCGGTTTATTTGGTATATAATCCGAGTTTATTACCGTAGGCAACGAGGCCGAGTGAGCTGAAGCGTTGGATTGGGAATTTATAGCTCCCGAACCTTCCGAGCCTCGCGGGGCAGCGGGATCGAATCTCGGAGCGTCCGAAATAGCTTTCTCTTAAATTTTTTTCATTTTTACCCAATGAAAAACTTGAAGGAGCATTACTCCAGTAAACGTATCTTGGAATTTGGATCTTTTCGTTAAGTTACGAAATCTATAATGAATATCCGTTCGATCGGACGGGTTTTTGCATTAAAATTACTCAAAATATTCAAACATTAAGCAGAAAATTACCGATCGAAAATGAAAAATCCTCAGCCATTTGTTTATTCATGCTCAAAATGGAAAAACAAAAAATATTGTTTATCCAAATGTTTTGGATTCTGTTTTAAAATAGCTAGAAATAATATTTTTTTGTTTGAATAAATGAATTTGATGAATTAATTTTTTTTATTATTTCACTTTATACGTAGCGGGCCACTAGTAACTCATAATTTATTAATGTCCTTAACTCTACCAAACTTCGAAGATAACTGTAAAGATATAATCAATACCACTGCCAAACGAGTGGTGATGGTGTCTCAGGAGTGCTGAGGAAATGTCTACGAGTGAGAATGGACATTTCTCCTTCTATCTAGCTCCTCTCGGACCAGTCCTAAAGAGGCGGAGAAAAAGAAAAATCCGAATTCCTGTGTCATCCTACACATTCACATGTCTATTTAAAGTGAAAACAATAAACCATACGAAAAATTAGCATTCATATCAAGCACGATTGCTGTAGTTGAAACGTGAGTTGAGCGACACTTTATCTCTCAGAGCATGGGCTGAGCTGCGCGCTATCTCCGCATTAATTATGTACTTAAAGTGAAGCTACCTGTACTGTTTCAGCCAGATAAAGACTGTTATTCAGGGTACTCGATGCGTTCCGTTTAGATTTTCAATTAATTCATCTCTTTGGAAATTGAATTGGGAGGAGGCGATACAAGAGCTGGTAATGGAGCTTGCGATGGAGGTTCTGGTTGTTGAGATAAGTTCGTATTATATCGCTTGTAATGAAAGTCAATTGCGAATTCAGATGTGTTTTTCTCGGAAGAAAGAAACGTTGGTGATAATCCGAATCAATTTAGATGGTACAAACTTATGGGACCAAATTGATAGCCACTTGAAGGAGCAAGCAAATGGTTAGGTCTACTTTGAAGCTGAATATTTCCCGAACGAAAAGAGATATTTATGCGAAGTTTTTGTTATTTGAGTTACCATTCTATTCTTCATGCACATATTGGTTCATAATTTCTTAACTTTCCAACTTTTATGGTATACAAGGTGAAAAAGAAGTCGATTTTTTCACCGAAATTCTTTGATGCCCCATATCTTCCAAAACAATTTCCAAGCAATTTGTATGCTAGGTCATTGCGAAAAAATTCCTCATAATTAGGATATCTACCTGATTTTAGTAGATTTTAGTAATTTCAAGATTTCAACTGAAAACTAAATTTGACAAAAACTGCTCTAAACCAGATCCAATTTCTTGGCGTTATCAAACTAGCTTATGCAATTTCTTAATCAGAAAATTATAATAATTACATCAGGCCAAGGCTCATGTAATGGTCTAGTCAAGTCTTTAGAGTCAAATTTTTTGGGTATTCTCCGAAAATTATGATTGGGATGTCATTCGATTTGGAATGGCATGAAGATAGTGTTTGAGAAAAAGCTAAGGCCGCCCGCAAAAATTGCAATAGTTATTATTATTATTATTATTATTTAAATTAACAAGAGTAGAGGTATTTACACCTATAAACTCAAAAGAAAAAATTGATGTGTAGTTATAAACAATTAAGTGAAAAAAGAAAGGGCTTTGATTTCTGGCCAATATCTCAAAAGCTATTTGAAATAATTCAAATTTGAAAAAAGATTCGAATAGAGTAGGAAATTTCCTAAAAAAAATTCCAGACTGCTGGAAATATGTGACCAATATTTATAATTTTCCCAGAGGGTTGAAAATACGCCCAAAAACGGGTACTCCGGCTTGAGCAAGCCCGCCCCCTTCGTACCTTTGATGAATAAATATTATTTAAACTTATTAAATATGAAAATAAAAAATTTAAAAAATTCAGGCACCTGCAAGATAGATCAGTGAACAATAATCCGTCGTCCGAAAATTTTTATACCGATTTTTCAAACAGTTATTCATTAGTTAATTAACAGTTTTTTGTAGCTCGAACATTATCATTGCAAGTACGCTAATATTCAAACTATTAATCTGAGAATTTTTTCCTTTCGTGGAGCTATTTTTCAAAGGTCTTAGGATAGATTGCTCTTGAAAAATTTTAAAAATTGTTCATTTTAGTTTTGTTATGAACAATTTACTCAAGTGGAAAATTATAAAGCTTCAATTCATATAATATTACTATTGAACCGTTTTCTTATGATCAGAAAGTACTCAAAAATTATTTTTAAGAATTATTATCTCCTATTGTTTAAAAATTTGTCATCAACCAATGCGTTGTTCATGAGATAATTTAAAATGTGCTTTTGAAACATGATTGAAGCTTCATAACTTTTCACTTAAGTTATTGTTAATAACAAAACGAAAATTAACAATTTTTACAATTTTTCAACGGAAATCTATTCAAAGACCTTTGAAAAATAGCTTCACGAAACGAAAAAATTCTCAGATTAATAGTTTAACGATTATCGCACTTGTAATGTTAATATTCGTGATACCAAAAATTGTTAATTAACTAAGGGATAACTAATTGAAAAGTGGCGATAAACATTTTTGGAGCACGGATTATTGTTCACTGATCTATCCTGCAGACGCCTGCATTTTTTCAATTTTTATTTTCACATTTAATGAGTTTAAATAATATTTATTCATGAAAGGTCGGAAGGGGGTGAGGCTTACGCAAGCCGGAGTATACGTTTTCGGGAGTATTTTCAACCCTCTGGGAAAATTACAAATATTGGTCCTAGTTCCGGGAGTTCGAAGCTTTTCCAGGAAATTTCCTCCTCTTCTTGAATCTTCTTTTCAAATTTAAATTATCTCAGATAGTTTTTGAGATATTGGCAAAAAACCAAAGCCCTTTCTTTTTTTTTCACTTAATTGTTTATAACTAGTGCAACTTTTGCGAGCATTTTCTCAAAAACTATCTACATGCTATTCCGAATAGAATGACACCTCAATCATAATTTTCGGAGAATACGCAAAAATTTTGACCTAAAAAGCACTTGTTGACTAGACTATAAGGAGCTTAACAAAAATTACACAAAATCTTAAGTTCACTATAGTTTACTACGGTATCAAGTTTCGTACCTGCTCTTTTAGAAATTTCATTATAAAAACCAACTCACGATAATATGTCTCATTACCTTGAAACCAACACAAGTTACTTGTGCCTTAAATAAACAGTCAGCGAGTCAGTGATGGTGGACAATAAAAGGGTTAAAAAAAGTGTGAACGCCCTGTGGACAAGCGCTTTGGCGCTCTTGTTCAAACTTTGACAAATCATATCTCAGAAAGTATTGGTTTCTCAGAGTTGGGATTGCTATCAATGGATTCTATTGATATAACTCCATCATAAGAGAAATTGAAATCAAACATAATTCAAATTCAACAAGAATGCCAAAAATTATTAATCAAAAACCAACCGTCCAATTCTACCGAATGACGAACTTATCTGAAATTTTGTTGTTGTTTTTCCTCTATAACTAAAACTCGCTTATTACTTGTAGAATACCGACGCGCTAATTTACGCAGAATTTCATGAATATCGTATCCTGAAATTACTTGAGACGTAATTTTTTTCGTATGTTATTGGATATTTAATTGATTCCAATTCCGATAGGATACATTATGCCAGAATTAAACATTCTGTAATCTTAGACGATTCTCTCATTACTCAAGTCTATCATTGAAATTGTACGAAATGTATTCATATCTCATAAAAGCTGAGAAAATGGTGTATATATATCGATGGTAAATTCGTTTAAGAGTTTCCAATATAGGTGAGATCGTAGACGATTCTTTCACTACTGAAGTCTGTCATTAAGTGGTACGTATTGTATTCATATCTTATAAAAGCTGAGAAACCAGTCTAAATCGATGGTAAATTCGATTAAGAGTGTCCAATATAGGTGAACAGACAACAGAACATTCGCGCAAAAGTTCCTGAGTTCAGGTCGATGCTTGAACCAATTTTTAATTATTTTAATTTAGAGAATATTCATTTACCGCTTGCAACTAATATTGGTAAAGTGAAGAAAATTCTTTGAGCAGTACTGATTATTCGACCAAATTATATAGAACTGTTATAAATATTGAACTCAAATTTAAATTAAAGCGGGTGGTGAATCCCAAATAATACATAAACGGAGCGATAAGGATTGCCTCTTCAGAAATGTAGAATAGGAAAAAAATTGATAATAAATCGTTGTAAAATCTTCAGATTTCGGGTGGCTTCTTCTTTCCTATTCTTCTCTTCTGCTGATTATGAAATATAAAAGAAGCATGGAAAAATATATTGGTTCGTCTAAGAATTTAAAGTGGGTGAGAATAATGAATATAATTATTAAATAATATACTATTTTCTCCAACCATCAAAAAGTGTTGACCTTTTTTCACCATTATCAGGTGCAAAAGCCATCAATTCTCTTACCTTACAAAAATTTGCTCGTTGCTTAGCAACACTTTTAATCCTAGGATTAAAAACGCTACTTTTAATCCTAGGACTAAAAGTAATTGCATTTGAGCTCTTTAATTGAAATTTGAAGAAAAAATCTTTGTCTCTTACAAACTTAGTAAAACAAACTAATTGGGCAACTGTATATAGGTATTTATTTGTTATTTATGGTCATATTGGATGTACAATTGGAACAATTATTGCCAAAACACAAAGCACCACTGAAATTATCACTAACAATTTTCGAACAATTCAAAAGATTTTCATTAATGTTAGAACAACTCAAAATATTCTCCGTCCCAGGTAGCACACTATATTGGCGGAGTATCGATTCTATATTGGCCCAATATAGATACATAGATTCATAGTAAATCTATATATCCCCAATATTGGCCCTATATTGGAATTTCAATATATATCCAATATTGTGACTTGTTGCTACCGCCAATATTGGCCCTATATTGGCGAAAAAAAAATTGTCAATATTGTAAATGAGGACGACCTCCAATATTGGCCGAATATTGGGATTTCTATATCTGGCCAATATTATGAATTAGGGCTGCTTCCAATATTGGTCAAATATTGGTATTTCTATATTGGACCAATATTGAGAATTAGTGATGCCTCCAATATTGGCCCAATATTACAGTTTCAAGATCTAGCCAATATTGTGAATTAGTGCTGAATCCAACATTGGTCAAATATTGTGATTTACATATTGGGCCAATATTGTGAATTAGTATTGCCTCGAACATTGGCCCAATATTACATTTTCAAGATCTAGCCAACATTGTGACTTCTTCCTACCGCCAATATTGGACCCAAATTGGCAAAACTATATTGGCCAATATTGAATATGAGTACTGCCCCCAATATTACTCCAATATTGGGATTTCTATACCCGAGCAATATTATGAATTAATGCTGCATCCAATATTGGTCGAATATTGAGATTTCCATATTGGGCCAATATTGTGAATTAGTATTGCCTCCAACATTGGCCCAATATTACAGTTTCATGATTTAGCCAATATTGTAACTTGTTGTTACCGCCAATATTGGCCGAATATTGGGATTTCTATATCTGGCCAATATTATGAATTAGGGCTGCTTCCAATATTGGTCAAATATTGGTATTTCTATATTGGACTAATATTGAGAATTAGTGATGCCTCCAATATTGGCCCAATATTACAGTTTCAAGATCTAGCCAATATTGTGAATTAGTGCTGAATCCAACATTGGTCAAATATTGTGATTTACATATTGGGCCAATATTGTGAATTAGTATTGCCTCGAACATTGGCCCAATATTACATTTTCAAGATCTAGCCAACATTGTGACTTCTTCCTACCGCCAATATTGGACCCAAATTGGCAAAACTATATTGGCCAATATTGAATATGAGTACTGCCCCCAATATTACTCCAATATTGGGATTTCTATACCCGAGCAATATTATGAATTAATGCTGCATCCAATATTGGTCGAATATTGAGATTTCCATATTGGGCCAATATTGTGAATTAGTATTGCCTCCAACATTGGCCCAATATTACAGTTTCATGATTTAGCCAATATTGTAACTTGTTGTTACCGCCAATATTGGCCGAATATTGGGATTTCTATATCTGGCCAATATTATGAATTAGGGCTGCTTCCAATATTGGTCAAATATTGGTATTTCTATATTGGACTAATATTGAGAATTAGTGATGCCTCCAATATTGGCCCAATATTACAGTTTCAAGATCTAGCCAATATTGTGAATTAGTGCTGAATCCAACATTGGTCAAATATTATGATTTACATATTGGGCCAATATTGTGAATCAGTATTGCCTCGAACATTGGCCCAATATTACATTTTCAAGATCTAGCCAACATTGTGACTTCTTCCTACCGCCAATATTGGCCCCAAATTGGCAAAACTATATTGGCCAATATTGAATATGAGTACTGCCCCCAATATTGGGATTTCTATATCCGAGCAATATTATGAATTAATGCTGCATCCAATATTGGTCGAATATTGAGATTTCCATATTGGGCCAATATTGTGAATTAGTATTGCGTCAACATTGGCCCAATATTACAGTTTAGATATCTAGCCAATATTGTAACTTGTTGTTACCGCCAATATTGGCCGAATATTGGGATTTCTATATCTGGCCAATATTATGAATTAGGGCTGCTTCCAATATTGGTCAAATATTGGTATTTCTATATTGGACTAATATTGAGAATTAGTGATGCCTCCAATATTGGCCCAATATTACAGTTTCAAGATCTAGCCAATATCGTGAATTAGTGCTGAATCCAACATTGTTCAAATATTGTGATTTACATATTGGGCCAATATTGTGAATTAGTATTGCCTCGAACATTGGCCCAATATTACATTTTCAAGATCTAGCCAACATTGTGACTTCTTCCTAGCGCCAATATTGGCCTCAAATTGGCAAAACTATATTGGCCAACATTGAATATGAGTACTGCCCCCAATATTACCCCAATATTGGGATTTCTATATCCGGTCAATATTATGATTTAATGCTGCATCCAATATTGGTCGAATATTGAGATTTCCATATTGGGCCAATATTGTGAATTAGTATTGCCTCCAACATTGGCCCAATATTACAGTTTCATGATCTAGCCAATATTGTAACTTGTTGTTACCACCAATATTGGTTCCGAATTGGATAAACTATATTGGCCAATATAGAATGTGGGTACTGCCTCCAATATTACCCCAATATTGGGATTTCTATATCCAGCCAATATTATGAATTAATGCTGCATCCAATATTGGTTGAATATTGAGATTTCCATATTGGGCCAATATTGTGAATTAGTATTGCCTCCAACATTGGCCCAATATTACAGTTTCATGATCTAGCCAATATTGTAACTTGTTGTTACCGCCAACATTGGCACCGAATTGGCAAAACCATATTGGCCAATATTGAATATGAGTACTACCTCCAATATTACCCCAATATTGGGATTTCTATTTCTGGCCAATATGATGAATTAGGGCTGCTTCCAATATAGTTCGAATATTGGTATTTCTATATTGGACCAATATTGAGAATTAGTTGTGCCTCCAATATTAGCCCAATATTACAGTTTCAAGATCTAGCCAATATTGTGAATTAGTGCTGCATCCAATATTGGTCAAATATTGTGATTTACATATTGGGCCAATATTGTGAATCAGTATTGCCTCGAACATTGGCCCAATATTACATTTTCAAGATCTAGCCAACATTGTGTCTTCTTCCTACCGCCAATATTGGCCCAAATTTGGCAAAACTATATTGGCCGATATTGAATATGAGTACTGCCCCAATATTACCCCAATATTGGGATTTCTATGTCCGGGCAATATTATGAATTAATGCTGCATCCAATATTGGTCGAGTATTGAGATTTCCATATTGGGCCAATATTGTGAATTAGTATTGCCTCCAATATTTGCCCAATATTACAGTTTCATGATCTAGCCAATATTGTAACTTGTTTTTACCGCCAATATTGGCCGAATATTGGGATTTTTATATCTGGCCAATATTATGAATTAGGGCTGCTTCCAATATTGGTAAAATATTGGTATTTATGTATTGGACCAATATTGAGAATAAGAGATGCCTCCAATATTGGCCCAATATTACAGTTTCAAGATCTAGCCAATATTGTGAATTAGTGCTGAATCCAACATTGGTCAAATATTGTGATTTATATATTGGACCAATATTGTGAATTAGTATTGCCTCGAACATTGGCCCAATATTACATTTTCAAGATTTAGCCAACATTGTGACTTCTTCCTACCGCCAATATTGGCCCCAAAATGGCAAAACTATATTGGCCAACATTGAATATGAGTACTGCCCCCAATATTACCCCAATATTGGGATTTCTATATCCGGGCAATATTATGAATTAATGCTGCATCCAATATTGGTCGAATATTGAGATTTATATATTGGGCCAATATTGTGAATTAGTATTTCCTCCAACATTGGCCCAATATTACAGTTTCATTATCTAGCCAATATTGTAACTTGTTGTTACCACCAATATTGGCACCGAATTGGATAAACTATATTGGCCAATATAGAATGTGGGTACTGCCTCCAATATTACCCCAATATTGGGATTTCTATGTCCAGCCAATATTATGAAGTAATGCTGCATCCAATATTGGTCGAATATTGAGATTTCAATATTGGGCCAATATTGTGAATTAGTATTGCCTCCAACATTGGCCCAATATTACAGTTTCATGATCTAGCCAATATTGTAACTTGTTGTTACCGCCAACATTGGCACCGAATTGGCAAAACCATATTGGCCAATATTGAATATGGGTACTGCCCCAATATTGGGATTTCTATATCCGGGCAATATTATGAATTAATGCTGCATCCAATATTGGTCGAGTATTGAGATTTCCATATTGGGCCAATATTGTGAATTAGTATTGCCTCCAACGTTGGCCCAATATTACAGTTTCATGATCTAGCCAATATTGTAACTTGTTGTTACCGCCAATATTGGCCGAATATTGGGATTTCTATATCTGGCCAATATTATGAATTAGGGCTGCTTCCAATATTGGTCAAATATTGGTATTTATATATTGGACCAATATTGAGAATTAGTGATGCCTCCAATATTGGCCCAACATTACAGTTTATGATCTAGCCAATATTGTGAATTAGTGCTGAATCCAACATTGGTCAAATATTGTGATTTACATATTGGGCCAATATTGTGAATTAGTATTGCCTCGAACATTGGCCCAATATTACATTTTCAAGATCTAGCTAACATTGTGACTTCTTCCTACCGCCAATATTGGCCCCAAATTGGTAAAACTATATTGGCCAATATTGAATATGAGTACTGCCCCCAATATTACCCCAATATTGGGATTTCTATATCCGGGCAATATTATGAATTAATGCTGCATCCAATATTGGTCGAATATTGAGATTTCCATATTGGGCCAATATTGTGAATAAGTATTGCCTCCAACATTGGCCCAATATTACAGTTTCATGATCTACCCAACATTGTAACTTGTTGTTACCGCCAATATTGGCACCGAATTGGATAAACTATATTGGCCAATATAGAATGTGGGTACTGCCTCCAATATTACCCCAATATTGGGATTTCTATATCCAGCCAATATTATGAATTAATGCTGCATCCAATATTGGTTGAATATTGAGATTTCCATATTGGGCCAATATTGTGAATTAGTATTGCCTCCAACATTGGCCCAATATTACAGTTTCATGATCTAGCCAATATTGTAACTTGTTGTTACCGCCAACATTGGCAACGAATTGGCAAAACCATATTGGCCAATATTGAATATGAGTACTACCTCCAATATTACCCCAATATTGGGAGTTCTATATCCGGGCAATATTATGAATTAATGCTGCATCCAATATTGGTCGAATATTGAGATTTCCATATTGGGCCAATATTGTGAATTAGTATTGCCTCCAACATTGGCCCAATATTACAGTTTCATGATCTAGCCAATATTGTAACTTGTTGTTACCGCCAATATTGGCCGAATATTGGGATTTCTATATCTGGCCAATATTATGAATTAGGGCTGCTTCCAATATTGGTCAAATATTGGTATTTCAATATTAAACCAATATTGAGAATTAGTGATGCCTCCAATATTGGCCCAATATTACAGTTTCAAATCTAGCCAATATTGTGAATTAGTGCTGAATCCAACATTGGTCAAATATTGTGATTTACATATTGGGCCAATATTGTGAATCAGTATTGCCTCGAACCTTGGCCCAATATTACATTTTCAATATCTAGCCAACATTGTGACTTCATCCTACCGCCAATATTGGCCCAAAATTGGCAAAACTATATTGGCCAATATTGAATGCCCCAATATTGGGATTTCTGTATCCGGGCAATATTATGAATTAATGCTGCATCCAATATTGGTCGAATATTGAGATTTCCATATTGGGCCAATATTGTGAATTAGTATTGCCTCCAACATTGGCCCAATATTACAGTTTCATGATCTAGCCAATATTGTAACTTGTTGTTACCGCCAATATTGGCCGAATATTGGGATTTCTATATCTGGCCAATATTATGAATTAGGGCTGCTTCCAATATTGGTCAAATATTGGTATTTCTATATTGGACCAATATTGAGAATTAGTGATGCCTCCAATGTTGCCCCAATATTACAGTTTATGATCTAGCCAATATTGTGAATTAGTGCTGAATCCAACATTGGTCAAATATTGTGATTTACATATTGGGCCAATATTGTGAATTAGTATTGCCTCGAACATTGGCCCAATATTACATTTTCAAGATCTAGCCAACATTGTGACTTCTTTCTACCGCCAATATTGGCCCCAAATTGGCAAAACTATATTGGCCAATATTGAATTTGAGTACTGACCCCAATGTTACCCCAACATTGGGATTTCTATATCCGGGCAATATTATGAATTAATGCTGCATCCAATATTAGTCGAATATTGAGATTTCCATATTGGGCCAATATTGTGAATTAGTATTGCCTCCAACATTGGCCCAATATTACAGTTTCATGATCTACCCAACATTGTAACTTGTTGTTACCGCCAATATTGGCCCCGAATTGGCAAAACCATATTTTTCCAATATTGAATGTTTGTACTGCCTCCAATGTTTCCCCAATATTGAGATTTCTATATCCGACCAATGTTATGAATTAGTGCTGCATCCAATATTGGTCGAATATTGATATTTCAATATTGGGCTAATGTTGGTAATCATTATTGCCTCCAATATTGGCTCAATATCAGAGTTTCGAGATCTTGCCAATATTGTGACTTCTTGAAGAAGACAGACGGTGAAGTATTCATTGATTTTAACCGACAACAAATATTCCGCTTGGCCGAGCTAGAATATTTGTTAAATAATGGTTAATCGAATTTAGCAAGGTGAATTCTATGGTAAATTCGATTAAGAGTGTCCAATTCAGAAGAACGGACAATATAATGAATCATGGTATAATCGATTAAGAGCGGTCAGAATAGACAATAGAACATACGCGGAAAAGCTCCTGACTTCACGAAAAAAAATTGGCTTAAGCTCTGACGTGAACTCAGGAGCTTTTGCGCGTGTTCTGTTGTCCATTGTCCTGTTTTGAACACTCTTAATCGAATTTACCATGGTGAATTCTATTGTCTGTTCTTCTGTATTGGACACTCTTAATCGAATTTACTATGGTAAATTCATGTATTGGACACTCTTTATCGATTTTACCATGATAAATTCGATTAAGAGATAAGTTATCGAGGCAAAGGACACCCATCTACTGAACTCACACAAGGCTGCTCGAATTTCCAACAATATTCAACCGACCGTGTTAAAACTTCTAACTTGGCAGTAGAGTTAGGTTCTGAAAGCTCTTGCAAAATTTCAGCAATTTCAGACGAATAGTTACTGATGTTTTTTTTTTATTTTCAATGATTTCTTTAAAATTTTCGACAAATACTATCCTCACGAAATTTTGCAAGAATTTACGCGTTGGCATTCTACAACTAATAACCATGTTTGAATTCAATCGGTTTTGTATTTTTCGGGTATAAACAAACTCAAATGTCGCATTCAGATGCACAACCTAACCTGAAAACTTGAAGCCGCTATCTCTTTCCGTTCTCAGGTTATCGTGACAACAAAAATATTTTTTTAATAATTTTCTAGCAATACGATTCTCACAAAATTTCACAAACTTGGTTAGGTTTATATTCTATAACTATTCACCAAGTTTCAATTCGATCGGATTTATATTGGTTGAAAACAAAATTATTGCTTGGAAACCATCAGGCCGATTATGCATGCCCATTAATAGTAGAGTTCAAACCGGGCTCTATCGTGTCACCCCGTGGGACCTTCATTGCTAAAATGTATAGACCACTGGGTATCGTTCTCCATACCCTTACAATGTAAATTCAACTGGTCGTCAAAAAATCGTCGTGTGCAGGAAGGGGTGGGGGGAATTTTTCCAAAAATTGACAAAAAATTTTTTTCTGTTCATGGTCATCTATATACGGTGAACATCACTCACAAAAACTTCTGTTGAAATATACGATTCAGAAATATTTTTTATTAATTGTCAAAAAAGTCGGATACAATGCTCTTAAATGGAATTCCTTAAGATATAAACGCTTGCCCTGAACACCCATATTAACTATTATGTTCCACTCGGTTTTACTCGAGATCTGTTAGGATTATCGAAAAAATGCTTTATATGAAAGGTCTGCTCCGAAAACCAACGATTCAGATGCTTCTTTCAAAATTACAATAGGTAGAACAGTTTCCTCACAAAATAAGAAATTGTGTTATTAACTCCCATTAACCGAAACCGAACCTGGAGACGCTAGTAAGGCGCAATTTGTAGCGTTAGTCCATGTTAGTGGCGACCTTATGGATTTGAGCTTTGATCTATGCACATAAGGTTCGTTATATCTATCCGACCAACTTTACAGTACTATTCCTGCGTGCCTTCAGAACGCATTTTGAAGATATTGTTAAAATTCCTAACTTTTTATACATATGAGAATTTTACATATAATTCATATATATTTGATTTAATTTTGTTAATTCGTTAATAAATATGCAAATATGCGAGTTCAAACTTATATTCATTACTTCATAAATCAATTTTGTGACGTAATATTAACACATTTTTGAAATCATCGTTCATTCTCATTAGTAGTAACAAGATTTCCTGAATCCTAGACCAAAAATCTAGAAAAGAATTAAGAAGGTATATAGTTGGAATCTATGATATTTAGGGCCTAAAAATTTCTTATTTGTCATGATTTATCTAATTCAACTATCACTATCACATGAAGAATCATCAAGGGAAGGAAGATTTGAAAAATTTGAAGTACTCGTATTTGCACATGTTTTTGGGCCATACATTTGCAGGAGCCAATACACGGAATTTGTTTTCTTTTACAGGAACACATTGATCCTGTGCAATCTGAAATGAGAATTTCCATTTCATAAAGAATATTTACGGATCTGATATTCGAAATAATATTTACCTTTCCTACAACTGCAATTGCTAAGGATAGATGTTTCCTTAGGTAGGATTGGCATCGTCGTTAATTTTGGCAGAAGTTTTCCATTTTCTACATACCACCCACTAAATATAGGATCCGGTAAAGATGGTCATGGTACATTACTATTGATCCAAATTTTTGTTTGGTAATGGACTCGAAGGCTGTGTTGTCTCAAACTATCCAATGTTGGAGGTAATTTACTTATGGATCTTGAAGAAGCTATAATATTCCCCTGAGCCTGTTGATACATTTCACATTTTCGTTTGTCGTATACAGATGGATTTCAAATTCAACAATATCATTGAATACTTATTCTCTCAAATTCTCAAAATCTTGAAAGTTCACTCTGCAGTATCTGAACAGAATCTTCATCAATTTTCATTATTTTTTTACCTTCTTCGACATTTTGACCGAATGAAGATGCAAAGATGAGCGTAATGTGACTAACTTCATACCAATAATGTTGTAACTCAAGAACCATTCATCCATTCTATAGTACTATTTTCAGTTTATCCCACTGTTCCTCCTGCAGCTTTGGAATTTTTGTTGATATGCTCTAGCGCCTGATCTACAGAAAGTTGGTTAAAATTCCCAATCAAACATTTAATGACAAAATTCCTATTTTTTAATTCATCATGTACTTCCGGTGCCATGTTTGAAAGTATTCAATGATATTGTTGAATTTGTAATCTGTCTGTATACGACAAACGAAAATGTGAAATGTATCAACAGGCTCAGGGGAATATTATAGCTTCTTCAAGATCCATAAGTAAATTACCTCCAACATTGGATAGTTTGAGACAACACAGCCTTCGAGTCCATTACCAAACAAAAATTTGGATCAATAGTAATGTACCATGACCATCTTTACCGGATCCTATATTTAGTGGGTGGTATGTAGAAAATGGAAAACTTCTGCCAAAATTAACGAAGATGCCAATCCTACCTAAGGAAACATCTATCCTTAGCAACTGCAGTTGTAGGAAAGGTAAATATTATTTCGAATATCAGATCCGTAAACATTCTTTATGAAATGGAAATTCTCATTTCAGATTGCACATGATCAATGTGTTCCTGTAAAAGAAAACAAATTCCGTGTATTGGCTCCTGCAAATGTATGGCCCAAAAAACATGTGCAAATACGAGTACTTCAAATTTTTCAAATCTTCCTTCCCTTGATGATTCTTCATGTGATAGTGATAGTTGAATTAGATGAATCATATACATGTAAGAAATTTTTAGGCCCTAAATATCATAGATACCAACTATATACCTTCTTAATTCTTTTCTAGATTTTTGGTCTAGGATTCAGGAAATCTTGTTACTACTAATGAGAATGAACGATGATTTCAAAAATGTGTTAATATTACGTCACAAAATTGATTTATGAAGTAATGAATATAAGTTTGAACTCGCATATTTGCATATTTATTAACGAATTAACAAAATTAAATCAAATATATATGAATTATCTGTAAAATTCTCATATACATAAAAAATTAGGAATTTAAACAATATCTTCAAAATGATGATTCTTCATCTGATAGTGATAGTTGAATTAGATGAATCATGACATGTAAGAAATTTTTAGACCCTTAATATCATAGATACCAACTATATACCTTCTTAATTCTTTTCCAGATTTTTGGTCTAGGATTCAGGAAATCTTGTTACTACTAATGAGAATGAACGATGATTTCAAAAATGTGGTAATATTACGTCACAAAATTGATTTATGAAGTAATGAATATAAGTTTGAACTCGCAATTTGCATATTTATTAACGAATTAACAAAATTAAATCAAATATATATGAATTATATGTAAAATTCTCATATATATAAAAAATTAGGAATTTAAACAATATCTTCAAAATGCGTTCTGAAGGCACGCAGGAATAGTACTGTAAAGTTGGTCGGATAGATATAACGAACCTTATGTGCATAGATCAAAGCTCAAATCCATAAGGTCGCCACTAACATGGACTAACGCTACAAATTGCGCCTTACTAGCGTCTCCAGGTTCGATTTCGGTTAATGGGAGTTAATAACACAATTTCTTATTTTGTGACGAAACTATTCTACCTATTGTAATTTTGAAAGAAGCACCTGAATCGTTGGTTTTCGGAGCAGACCTTTCATATAAAGCATTTTTTCGATAATCCTAACAGATCTCGAGTAAAACCGAGTGGAACATAATAGTTAATATGGGTGTTCAGGGCAAGCGTTTATATCTTGAGGAATTCCATTTAAGAGCATTGTATCCGACTTTTTTGACAATTAATAAAAAATATTTCTGAATCGTATATTTCAACAGAAGTTTGTGTGAGTGATGTTCACCGTATACAGATGACCATGAACAGAAAAAAATTTTTTGTCAATTTTTGGAAAAATTCCCCCCACCCCTTCCTGCACACGACGATTTTTTGACGACCAGTTGAATTTACATTGTAAGGGTATGGAGAATGATACCCAGTGGTCTATACATTTTAGCAATGAAGGTCCCACGAAAATCTGTTTTAGAGCTCTTTTCATGCCTTGTGAACTCTACTATAACGAACTTGTCCGTCGTATTGGATGCACCACCTACCCTGAAAATTTTAAGTAGCTAGCTCTCTCCGTTCTCAAGTTATAGTGGCAACGGCCGGACAGAATCAAATTTGACCTCGAATTCTTCATTGGGGAGTCGAACCAAATCGTTTGAGAATATTTACGTCAAAAAATTCAGACATTTTTCATATTGCTAGAATTTGTGGCAAATAATATCTTGAATATAGTTTATTGGGCATAATTACACCCGAGATGAGAAATACACGGAATGGAACTACTACTACTTTTTCGTCCAAAAATTCTTTCCAATTTTTTCCAAGAATTTACTTTTGAAAACAGTTGATGCCGTTTTAAGCTGATTATTTCTATTGTCAGAATAGTATAAACATAAACAGATAAAGAAGATTCATTTTGCGTCGGAACCTTTGCTTTCAGAAGGTAGCAGAATTCCACAATATTTATTTATTACTTACGTCGGCTATCGGTAACTTGAATAGGCAGTATTTATGGGGGTGTTATTTAAACCATATTCTAACACATTTTTAGGATCGGATCGGATCAGCGTAATAAGCTATCTTCGGCTGGTATTGTAGGGTTACTTCATAGCGAAGCTCATTAGAGTTCAAAAGAATAAATATGCAATTCCTTTAACCCTGATGAATCACACTTTCATCTACATAACTCACAGATGTATACAAACAAATCAGAATTGACCGATTCAGAGTAAGAATCAAATAAACAATGTCGTATATTTTATTGTAAATTATATGTATGTATATGTATATATTAAAATAACTCAATCTTTTGTAGTTTATGAACAAAATCGTTTATTGAAAAATCTCCTGTTTTTTATTGCCCGGCACTCCTGCTCTCAGAAATTTCAATACGGCAACACTGCCTCTTTAAAATCAATCCGAAATTCACACATCAATCAGATGAATATGGACCGAAAGCTGAGAAATTTCGATCTAAAAAATTGGTTCAAGCACTGACGTCAAGTCAGGAGCTTTTGCGAGCATGTTCTATTGTCTACTCACCTCTATTGGACACTCTTTATCGAATGTAGCATCCATATAAACCGTTTTCCTAGCTTTTATAATATTATATGAATTCATATAATGTATATTCTGAAATGTGAGCGAAGTGAGAAAAATCACAGAAATTTGTTCCGAAATTGGTTCATCTCAGCAATTTCATTCAACTCCAAAAGCGTTTTGCCGATTCTGACTATTAACAAACTTAAATGACGTATTCAGGTAGGTACTTGGAGTTGGGCATGATCGCATGATTTCAATAATCGATATACCTATGTATAAGTTCTCGATAGGTTTCAATAATTGAATATCACTCGAGATATGATATGCTCGGGGCTAGTCTCGCTCCTTTTCGTGTCAGTTGTTTTCGTTATGCCTAATCTCCAATATGGTTGCTTCAGCTCGTTTCGACAGTATTCAGTATTATTTGATTGCATCCCACCGCTGAAAGAAAATGCCGGGCTCGATACCATATTTATTTCCAGCTGTTCGAAATGAAGTATGAATGTATGAACCAAAAATTCCGAATAATGAATTCGGGAATGACAACAAAACGCACCAGATGTCACCCATATATTCTATCGATCGTTAAACGAACTTCTCATGATATCTCGCCTTCGAGTCTGACCGTCACTGGTAATTCGGAATATCGAAAGATTCAAAACGTAGACGAAATATCTCGACATTCTCGTAAATAGAGTTGCGTTATCTCTCTCGGTGCCACATAATAGACGACCGAAAATCATTCAGATGAATTCGCTCGCTTTTTTCAGAACATCTTCAGATATCTGGAGAGGTTTCAATAATCGAAAGATTCGATTATTTTCATTCGAAAGGTCCCATCTATATACTAAACCTACCCTGAAAGTTGCAAGTCGCTATCTCTTTCCGTTCTCAGGTTATCCTGACAAATAATATTTTTTGTAAAATTTTCTAGTGATACGATTCTTACAAAATGTCATTAGTTTCTTTGCGTTAGTATTCTATAACTGCCTACCAAGATTGAATTCCATCGGATCTGTATTGGTTCCTGAAAAAATGATCACTCTAAAACCGTTGGCCGATTATGCACATTAACGAACTTGTTCGCCGTATTTGGAAGCGCCACATACCCTGAAAATTTCGCTATATCTTTCCGTTGTACACTTATCGTGGCAACGGCTGGCCGGACCGAATCAAATTTGACCCCGAGGCCCGAATTCTTTATCATCATCAGTGAGACCCAATCGCCCAAACGACCTCGAATTCTTCATCAGGAAGTCGAACCCAATCGTTTGAGACCATTTTTGGCAAAAAATTCGAACATTACAGACATTTGGCAAAAGGATAACGCGATGTTCCCCATAACATGCAGTTTCTTCATTCTTTTTGAGCCTATGTTCTGGGGAACATCGCGTTATCATTTTGCCGAAATGTTTGTAATTTTCGAATTTTTTGCCGAAAATGGTCTCAAACGATTGGGTTCGACTCCCTGATGAAGAATTCGAGGTCGTGTGGGGGATTGGGTCTCACTGATGATGATAAAGAATACGGGGTCAAATTTGATTCCGTCCGGCCGGCCGTTGCCACGATAACTTGAGAACGGAAAGAGATAGTGACTAGAAATTTTCAGGGTAGGTGGCGTATCCCAATGCGACCGACAAGTTCGTTAATGGGCATAATCGGCACAATGGTTTCTTAGTAATAATTTTGTTTTCTACTAATACAAACCCGATCGAATTGAATCTTGATAGCTAGTTGTAGAATACTGACAAAAAGATGTTTGTGAAATTCGTTATGGAATTCAATTGTAATTGCATCTCATTATGCTTCCTGTGAATATTTTGATCAGCAGACAACGCAGGCAGCAGAAATTGAGGGAGTTGGATTTTGAAAGAATAATGCTGAGAAATAAATATAATCCATTTGATTTGGATGATCATGCAGGATAGATCAATAAACAATAATCCGTGGTCCAAAAATGTTTATCGCGATTTTTCAATTAGTTATCCGTTTGTTAATTAACAATTTTTTGTAGCGCGAACATTAACTTTGCAAGTGCGATAATTGTTGAACTGTTTATCTGAGATTTTTTTCCTTTCGTGGATCTATTTCTTGGAATAGATTCCCGTTGGAAAATTTGAAGAATTGTTAATTTTCGTTTTGTTATTAACAATTTACTTAAGTGAAAAATTATAAAGCTTCAATTATGTTTTGAAAAGAAAATTATCTCATAAACAGCGCATTGGTTCATAACAATTTTTTAAACAATAGGAGATAATAATTATTAAAATCTTATTTAAGATGTTTCTGATCATAAGAAAACGGATCAATGGTATTATTATAAATTGAAGGTCTATAATTTTTCACTTGAGTAAATTGTTCATAACAAAACGAGAATTTTTTTTTTTTTATTTTCCAATATGAGTCTATTCTAACCGTTGAAAAATAGCTCCACGAAAGGAAAAAATTCTCAGATTAATAGTTTAACAATTATCGTACTTAGAATATTAATGTTCGTGCTACAAAAAAATTGATAATTAACTAATGGATAACTAATCGTAAAATCGCGATAAACATTTTTGGACTGCGGATTATTGTTCATTGATCTATTCTGCAGGCGCCTTTATTTTTAAATCTTCATATTTAATAAGTTTAAATAATATTTATTCATCAAAGGTACGAAGGGGGCGAGGCTTGCGCAAGCCGGATTACCAGTTTTCGGGCGAATTTTCTACCCTCTAGGAAAAGTATAATTATTGGTCCTACAGTTCCGGCAGTTAGGACTTTTTGCAGGAAATTTCCTCCTCTATTTGAATATTTTTTCAAATTTGAACTATCCCAAAAAGATTTTGAGATATTGGCGATAACCTAAACTTCCATCTTTTTTTTTGTTTATAACTATTGCAATTTTTGCGAGAGGCCTTAGCATTTTCTCAAAAACTCTCTTCATGCGATTCCGAATCGAATGACACCTCAATCATAATTTTCGGAAAATACGCAACAATTTTGACCTAAAAAGCACTTGTTGCTAGTCAACAAGTGCTAATACTAATATTCGAACACGACAAGGCGTATCGGCAAAATAATTATTCCCGATAAGTTTCGTGTCGAAAATATCGATAGAGTGGAAGTCGGCCACATGTGGTACCAATTTTTGAACCCTCTACTTCAATACAGGCTAGGGGTAAACGGGGAGGAGGGTTTACTGTCGAGTCGAGCGCTTGTGGTTTGTGTTTGTGGTTCCACGTTCCACTGCGACTGCAGGCCTTATTAGTCGCTAACCTTAGTTATTGAGTGCCTCCGCCTCGCTGTCTCGTTGTGCCTACGCTGTGAAGTTTCGTTATTCTGGTTATTACTTGTTTTTCTACAATAGAGACTTTCTATTTGACGCTGTATCACTTCCAAACTGATGCGAAATCAGTTTGAACCAGAGAAATAGCCGGAATTTCCCTCTATTTCTCTGGTTCTCTGGTTTGAACTGATGCGCATCACTTCCAACTGATGTAATCAGTCAAATAGAAAGCTAGGAATAATTAAGTAAGTATTTTGTTCTGTTATATTCACATGTATTTGTTATGTCCCTATTCAATTTCACTAGTCCCCTTTGAATGAAAAACATGAAATGATCATTTATGTTATTATCATGCAATTCGTTCCCGACTATCCATCAGTTATTTTCTCATCTTAAATGCCCATCTTATATTTTTAACATATTTACACTACTAGTCATCGAATGGTGATTATGGTGAATTTTCAAAGCCTTTTTTCAATCACATCACATTAGTTAGATCCAAGAATTCATCCATGTTTCTGTTTACATTAGTTAGGTTAGGTTAGGTTAGGTTAGGTTAGTATATTGGTGAACTATTGATTATCGTGAAAATATTCCACATTTTCCTCAATATAAGCTTCCATTTGATCATGATTCGATCACTGTCATTATATATTAATCCTACCATTTCAGCAAAACCATGATGCCTAGCTGGAATATAGTTATTTTCGCTAGGTATAATTCCTGCGAGTACGGGCCGTCCTCGTGGCCCGTTGATGAGGAGAAGAATGCCTATTTATGGCAGAAGAAGATGTCGGCCGCCCAAATAAAAAAATTGAGGAACAATTGCGAGTCCCCTTAAACCAGTGTAGATTTTGAGTAATAGGCTGCTACATGTAAGTCCACAGTGCATAATATTTCAAAGGCACGGAAGTTGGAGGAAAAATATACGTATACGTCTAACGTATCGTCTGATGATGTTATGGAGGTAGCTACGGTTCTTGACACAACACCGAAAAGAAAGAGAGAGGAGAAGGACTCACTAAGAAAAGTCAGGGCAACTATGTCCAGGGGTAAGCTAAATATTGTCTTCTGTCATTCAGTTAATTAATATTCCCTATAATTTTTAGAAGCATTGCTTTTATGTAAGGACATCAAGTAGAAGTATTGGTGAGCAAATCTGCAGTTTTTTATTGAAGCAATCAATTTCATATGCATTTTTCCCTAGGCAACCCTGATCCTGTACTGGAAGAATTGACTAAGATCGATAAAACGCTTCTCGGAATAAAATATGACATATCAGAAATGCAGAGTGACATGCAGGAATCTAAAATAATCTTAAATGAATTAGTCGAGCCCTCGAGTAATGTAAATATGCTAAGTACCATTATACGATTAAAATTACCACTGAATAATCAGGCAGAATTGGAGTCCAAATTGGAAAGTGGTGAAGATTTCCAAGATTTGGTAATATACATTTCCACTCATTAATCGTTTCTACTCACAAATCACACAATTAATTATTAATTTTGGATTCCAGGTAAATATTCTATACAGATTGGGTGGTGTTACGCCGAAAAAAAATGTTCTACTCATTATGAAAAAGCTCATGGGTAGGGAACTGAGCTTACAGTACTCAGCTCGGGGAAGAAGACAAACACAATTTGTTTCTGCTTTGAAGGTATACCAAGCATTGTGAGGTAAGAATATTGTCTATTTGATATATAAATACAAATTTTCCACTACCCACATACTTACATAGTAATGAATAAGTAGTTCGTTATGATATCGATTTGAACGATGTAGGTGAAATTAACAACGATTGTATCGGTCGCTAATGATGACGAGATGGAAATGAATTACTTACATCACTAGAGATGTAAGTAACTTGAAAACTTCCTTGGAGCTTGAAGTTATGAATTAAAGTGCTTTATGCGTCAAATCAAATCAAATCAATCCGGTTTTATTAATACATTTCGAAATAAGCAGTGGTAAAAATCTAATATATTATACTCTCGAACTCGTCCTCGATTGGTGAATGATAATTACATCTCCTGTAGTATAAGGAACTATTATAATAAATATTATAATTGAGGAGCCTGGAAGTAAAAGATTTCAAGTCCAAATGATCTGAGTGCAGAATATTACATCTGAAGGAAATAATCACTGATAATGGTTTTATTCTACATTATTGGACAGTCTGATATAAACCTGAAATATTTTCTGAACTAATTCTAGGAATTTTGAAATTCAGGTTAACTAAGTCATTTATCTCAGAAATTCAAAAGATGCACTTAAACCCTTTTACTTCCAGGCCTAGGGACTAATGGGGTTACTTTCAAAACTTTCATGTAAGTATTGGGTAACAGAAATTCAAGGTGAATTGAACGATAGGGAAGCCACACACTGTCAGCCAAAGTTGATTCCTGCCTTCAATAATCAATCAATGACAATTATAGAATTTGCAACTTGGCTAGTTAGATTTTGAAAGCTCTCTCAAAATTTCAGCTATATCGGAGGGATAATTTCTAAGTTCTAGAATGTTTTCAACGATTCATTCAAAATTTTCCAGTGATACGATCTTCATGAAATTTATTGAATTGTTTGAATCGTTTGTTTCGTGTTTTTTGAGTTATTGAGTGAATGACAACAAAAATTCAGATATGTATAACTCTAAAACCGTTCGGCTGATTATGCCTATTAACAAAATCAAATGCTGCTTCTGGGTCCGCAACCTACCTTGAAAATTGCAAGTCGCTATCTCTTTCCGTTCTCAAGTTATAGTGAGATAAATAATATTTTTCAATAATTTTTTTTTTATTTTCAAGTGATACGATCCTCATAATATTCCACATCCGTATTTGTGTCGGTATTCTACAACTAGTTACCAAGTTTTAATTCGATCGGATCTGTATTAGTTAAAAACAAAATTAGTGCTCGGAAACCTTTGGCCGATTATGCCCATAAGCGAACTTGTCCGTCGCATTCGGACGCGCCACCTAGTCGAACATTTCAAGTCCCTATCTGTTTCCGTTCGAAATTATAGTGGCAACGGCCGGACAGAAAAACATTTGATCTCGGATTCTCCATCAGTGAGTCGAACCTAATCGTTTGAGACCATTTTCGTCAAAAAATTGGAACATTTCAGACATTTGGGCTGTTCCCCAGAAAGGTATATTTTGTGATGGGTAAAAATTCATCATTATGCTGAAATATCTATTCTCACATTACTAGCTCATAATGATTATTACATTTTTATTATAGTAAGTGTTAGGAGGAATCATCCAAACGTGACCGATTTGAAAATCACACAAATAGTTGGATTTGCCCTATCGACTGCCGGTGATCGGGATGGTGGGAGGCTGAGTAGACCAGGTAAGTTAACTACTTTTTTTGGTTTCCTTTCCTCACTTTAACATAATCTTCTTTGCAGATACCATTCGAGGAAATATTGAGCGAAGAAAAAAAATTATGTCAAATATATGTACCCTACCGTTGGTAAAAAGAAATATATGTTTTTTTGAATACATCTTTATTTTTCAATCAATATGTCTCCACTGGAACCATTGCAGACCTCCGATAGAGTATAGTTTATATGAGAGAAACACATCTGTTCAAATAATGTGTAAGTGTTTAACCTTTTATTATTGGGCCAGTGTATAGAATATTGGAAAGTAGATAGAACCTATATTTGGCCAATATATACAGGGTGTAAGGGCGTAGCCAGGAATTAATTTCGGGAGGGGGGGGGTATAAGGGTCACTTCCTGCAGCAAAAATTTTTTTAAGAGAAAAATAACATTTCGGCGGGAGGGGGGGTGTGAACCCCCAAAACCCCCTTCTTGGCTACGCCGTTGACAGGGTGTATTCAAAGGTGAGTATTTTATTTTTAATAAAACGCAGCAAAATAAATCATTTCTCCAAAAATCAAAAATATGCATGATAGGGCTGCCATCCACCCCCGAATTTCCGTGTAAGGCTCTGTCCCCACGCTTTTAACCATTGTATACACCTAATCCCAAGTTCGCATACAAATTAGCAAATGGTGAAATAATTTATTTTGATGAGTCCTACCTTCTGTTAAAAAAAGACTTACCTTTGAAAACACCCTGTATAGACACTATATTTGGCCGATATTTGCAATATTATAAAATGTCAACATTTTGTTATTGGGCCAATATGTTGAAACCATATTGGTCCAATACATAGAAACTATATTTGGACAATATATAAAAACTATATTGGGCTGATATTGATATCCAATATTGGTAGGTACTCCATTGTCAAATGTCAACATTTTTTTATAGACCCAATGTAGAGAAACTATATTGGGTCAATACATAGAAACTATATTGGGCCGATATCGATAACCAATATTTGTGTTTCACTGCAAAATCTCAACATTTTGTTATCGGTCCAATGTAGAGATACTATATTGGGCCAATACATAGAAAATATATTGGGTCGATATTGATAACCAATATTGGTGCTTCATTGTAAAATGTCAACATTTTGTTATTGGCCCAATATTGGATATCAATATCAGCCTAATATAGTTTCTATATAATAGCCCAATATAGTTTCTCTACATTGGGGCGATAACAAAATGTTGACATTTTACAATGAAGCACCAATATTGGATATCAATATCGGTCCAATATAGTTTCTATGTATTGGTCCAATACAGCTTTTCTACATTGGGCCAATAACAACATGTTGACATTTTACAATGAAGTACCAATATTGAATATCAATATTGGCCCAGTATAGTTTCTATATATTGGCCCGATATAGTTTCTCTACATTGGGCCAATAACAAAATGTTGACATTTTACAATGAAGCACCAATATTGGTTACCAATATCGGCCCAATATAGTTTCTATGTATTGGCCCAATATAGTTTTTCTACATTGGCCCAATAACATAATGTTGAGATTTTACAATGAAACACCAATATTGGATATCAATATCGGTCCAATATAGTTTCTATGTATTGGCCCAATATAGTTTTTCTACATTGGCCCAATAACAACATGTTGACATTTTACAATGAAGCACCAATATTGAATATCAATATCGGCCCAATATAGTTTCTCTATATTGGGCCAATAACAACATGTTGACATTTTACAATGAAGTACCAATATTGGCTATCAATATCGGCCCAATATAGTTTCTATGTATTGGCCCAATATAGTTTTTCTACATTGGCCCAATAACAACATGTTGACATTTTACAATGAAGTACCAATATTGATCATCAATATCGGCCCAATATAATTTCTCAATATTGGGCCAATAACAACATGTTGACATTTTACAATGAAGCACCAATATTGATTATCAATATCGGCCCAATATAGTTTCTCTACATTGGGCCAATAACAACATGTTGACATTTTACAATGAAGTACCAATATTGGATATCAATATCGGCCCAATATAGTTTCTATGTATTGGCCCAATATAGTTTTTCTACATTGGCCCAATAACAACATGTTGACATTTTACAATGAAGTACCAATATTGATTATCAATATCGGCCCAATATAGTTTCTCAACATTGGGCCAATATAAACATGTTGACATTTTACAATAAAGCACCAATATTGATTACCAATATCGGCCCAATATAGTTTCTCTACATTGGGCCAATAACAACATGTTGACATTTTACAATGAAGTACCAATATTGGATATCAATATCGGCCCAATATAGTTTCTATGTATTGGCCCAATATAGTTTTTCTATATTGGCCCAATAACAACATGTTGACATTTTACAATGAAGCACCAATATTGGTTATCCATATCGTATCAATATAGTTTCTGTGTATTGGCCCAATATAGTTTTTCTACATTGGCCCAATAACAACATGTTGACATTTTACAATGAAGCACCAATATTGATTAACAATATTGGCCCAATATAGTTTCTCTACATTGGGCCAATAACAACATGTTGACATTTTACAATGAAGTACCAATATTGGATATCAATATCGGCCCAATATAGTTTCTATGTATTGGCCCAATATAGTTTTTCTACATTGGCCCAATAACAACATGTTGACATTTTACAATGAAGCACCAATATTGATTATCAATATCGGCCCAATATAGTTTCTCTACATTGGGCCAATAACAACATGTTGACATTTTACAATGAAGCACCAATATTGTATAACTATATTGGCCCAATATAGTTTTTATAAATTGACCCAATATAGTTTCGCTATATTGGGCCAATAACGAAATGTTGACATTTTACAATGAAGTGCCAATATTGGATATCAATATCAGCAACATTTTGTCATTGGCCCAATGTAGAGGAACTATATTGGGCCAATATATAGAAACTATATTGGGCCAATATTGATATCCAATATTGGTACTTCATTGTAAAATGTCAACATGTTGTTATTGGCCCAATGTAGAGAAACAATATCGGACCAATAAATGTACCATATTGGCCCAATATTGGACCAATATCGGTGTGCTACCTGGGAACTGTTGATGAAACATTCGAGGAAATATCTGAACAGGTACTTGTACCTTCTTTGTCAGGTTGCAATATTTTTCTACAGTATTCTCTTTGTTGATACGTGATTCTTCAATATATCCTTCTGCTACCGTACTCGATTTCCAACCTCCATGTCTTTTAAGACAAGTGAGGTCACCGCCACCATCAATAAGAAGTGTAGCAGATGTTCTTCTTAGCGAATTTCCAGTATACTCCTTCCAATTTTCTAACTTAAAAATTTTTGCAATTTCTTGCGGCACGGCACTAATTTTGTGAATACCAACAACCATTCTTTGACACTTCCCATTAACATACTTCAAAAATAAACGACGTTCCTGTATATTTGATGGCCGTAGTGCAACATATTTTCGAAATAAACGCAAATAATTATCGCCTATAATGGTAAAGAAACGAGGTTTCTTGTTTTTTGTCTGCAAAATTTTTACGACCAGGACCGAGTCCATATCTTCAATGTCATCAATTTTCAAATGAACTAGTTCGTCACAACGCATAGCACCTACAATTCCTATAATACTAGAACAACCTTTATCATCAAATATACATCAGGTGCCATATCCAGGAACCGATCCACTTCCTCCTCTGTAAAAACCCTAGACTTTTTAGGTATATATCCATCACTTTGCCTTTTTAACAATGCTCGTAATTTTGAATATTTACTAATATCCACACCATTTTTGATATCCAGTGTGGATCGCAACATTGAATACTGTGACCAAAGAGTGGATGGCTTGACGGTCTTCGTTAAATTTGAGAAATACACCATAAGAACACTCTCCGCATAATTTTGCACATTTTTTTCTTTACACCAATCCATGAATCGCTGATATGCAAGTTCATAAACTTGGCGAGATTTGGGTGGCAAAAGATTTAGATACTGCTTCGGCACTTTCCAATATATCCGCAGGTATATTTTCATCGTGTTCGGGATTCATTTTGAAAGCAGCGTAAAAACTACTACAAAAATCAATCAATGTTTACCAACAATACCAGATATCCATGACTACCGCTGTTATAATTAATAGGTGTTCAAATTTATTACCAAATTATTAACGATTTTTGAATAAAACTAAATTTATTTTAATTTTGACTTGGTTGGAGAAAAAATAGTATATATTATCATACGGACTAAAAGTGCCTATTTTTACTCGCAATTTTGCATTCGCTCGGCTGCGCTGCGCTCTGCCTCGCAACGGCAAATATTGCTCGTAAAAAAAAATATGCACTTTTATCCTTATAATATAATTTACTAATTTGTCGGGAATACAAACTCCTCTGACTTGTGTTTCAAAAGAATATTTTTTTGGTCGTACATTTTCTGAAGAGTTTTTTGAAACAACATCTAGGAAAATTCAAATTCCAAAGAAAAATTATCTGAATGAGTAGTATTGATATCACAAGAGGAAATGTATGCTAATTTTTAGTTCCCAAGGCATATCATTATACATCTCAGGAAATGGTCCCAACTTATCGAATGATAGTATCATTCCGATTAACCGTCATAGATTTTCCTCCATGATCGATGTTCCCTCAATATTTGACTAGATAAACACATACATGGGGAAAACCTGAAGCAATAACTTTTGTGTTGGTGTAGGTACATATTATCAGCTTTTATCATTCAAATGAAAGTTTATCGCTGCTCAAAATCATTGCACCATTTATTCAAATGGAATAATTAATTTCATTAAATTAAATTATACATTTTCTTCATTTAGCAGCATCATTTATTTTTATTCAGAATTAGATAAGAATGTATCGTTGCAAAATAAAAATGGTAGCATCCTATTTTGTTGGTGTAATTTATTATTATATTATAGTCCTCGTTGCGAGAATGACTAGCTTTGTATTGTTTGTAGGTTCATAATTACGTAAAAACCATAAATTTAAACACTCGGTATGTCATGACGGTCCTACATTATATAAACTTTTCAAATTGAAATCATGTTTATAGTATTCTTCTGCCTATGTTCGTTAATGGACAAAATCCGTCGAGTAGTTTCGGAATTATAGCTATCTGAAATGTTGTTTTCCCAATAACTCGAAATATACTGAAATTAAAGAAAATTTGAAAAATATATTTAAAAAAATATGTATGTATCTCAAAATCTATCCGTCAGATATCGTTAAAATTGTGCCTTGAAAACCTTATTTTACTGAAACGTTCTAGACTTGAACTCGATCGGACCTAATATTGGTGAGGATATGGCCTGAAATGTCGGCGATATTACAACGATCGAGGTGTACTGGTCCATATTTTTACACTCAACAAACAAAGTTGTCAATAGTTTCTAATATTTGACGCCTGAGAAGAATCATCATGTGCATAGATCGGCCGAATTCAAATTTGATAATCCGATACTTCAGTAATAACATTCGTTCAATACCTAATGAGAATTGGATATGTGTACACTATTTGACAGCCAAGTTCTGGATTTAAGCTTGATCGAATAATATAACATGATGATAATTTTCTGAAATTTTTAAATCAAGGTATCAGAGGTCAGTATTCGTTCAAGTTCCAGCTTTCACCGAAGATCTGTATTGGCCGAATAGTTCAGGTGGTAACGCTAGGAGCTCATATCCGCAGGTCTCGGGATCGATTTCCGTAATCGAAATTGATCTGTTTCAATTTTGCGCGTATGTTCTGGACACATTGTGTTATCATTTTGCCCAAATGTCTATAATTTTCGAGTTCGACTACCTGATGAAGAATTCGAGGACAGATTTGATTCTGTCCGTCCGGCCGTTCGTTGCCACGATAACTTGAGAACGGATTGAGATAGCGACTTGAAATTTTCAGGGTAGGTGGCGCAACCAATACGACGGACAAGTTCGTTAATGGGCATTATCGGCCCAATGGTTTCTGACTAATAATTTTGTTTTCAACCAATACAAATCCGATCAAATTGAAACTTGGTGAGTAGTTGTAAACTACAAACCTAAGGACGTTTGTGGAATTTTGTGATAATTGTATTGTATTGTATTGCTAGAAAAACTTTTAAAAATTATTCAAAAATATTATCTATATCACGATAACCTGAGAACGGAAAGAGACAGCGACTTAAAATTTTTAGGTTGCATCTGAATGCGACATTTGAGTTCGTCCACAGGCATAATCGGCCAAACGGTTTTGAAGTGATACCCATTTGAAATTTGGTTGTTATTTCCTCAATAACTCAAAAAATACAAAACCGATTAAATTCAAACACGGTTATTAGTGGTATATAATGCCAACGCGAAAATTCTTGCAAAAATTTCGGGAGGATCGTATTACTAGAAAATCTTTAAAAAATCATTGAAATTATTGAAAAAAATTCTATATATCAGAAACAATTCGTCCGACATCTCGGAAATTTTGCGAGAGCTTTCAGAACTTAACTCTGCTGCCAAGTTCCAAGTTTGAACACGATCGGATATATATTGTTGGGGAATCGAGCAACCTTGTGTGAGTTAAGTAGATGGATGGGTGACCGTTGTCTCGATAACTTTCGAACGAAAGGAGATAGATTTTCAGGGTATGTTGCGTATTAGAATGGGAGAGTTGAGTTCGTTTACGGGAATAATGGTTCGAACGGTTTCAGAGTTATACCCACCTGGAATGTTATTTCCTTGATAACTCAAAAAATATAGACTCCATCAAATTGAAGCTTAGTAACTAGATGTAGAATCTCGACATGAAGACGTGTTTAAAATTACGAAAAAAAAAAGGTTCAAGCACTGTGTGTCCAATACAGGAGAATGGACAATATAATTTATCAGGGTAAATTCGATTGAGAGTGTCCAATATAGGAGAATGGACAATAGAACATACGCTCCAAAGCTCCTGACTTCACGTCAGTGCTTGAACCAACTTTTTTTCCAATTCTAGCGAAATAATAACTTTCAAAAAAGAGTTATGAGCAGAATTAAGTCGATATTTTCATAAAATTACGTGAAACGTAAGTATTTTCGTATATTATTCGATATTAAAAAAAAAAATACGAAAAAAAAAATTGGTTCAAGCACTGACGTGAAGTCAGGAGCTTTTGCGCGTATGTTCTATTGTCCATTCTCCTGTATTGGACACCCTTAATCGAATTTACCATGGTAAATTATGTTGTCCATTCTCCTGTATTGGACACTCTCAATTCGAATTTACCATGGTAAATTCGATTAAGGGTGTCCAATACAGGAGAATGGACAATAGAACATACGCGCAAAAGCTCCTGCTTTCACGTCAGTGCTTGAACCAATTTTTTTTTTCGTAATTTTTTTGAGATTTTCTAGGGGTACGGTTCTCATGAAATTTTTACCCTAATTTTTTTAAAATTTTCTAGGCGTACGGTTCTTAAAAGAATTTAAACACTTCTTTATGATGATTTTCTACTAATAGTTACCAAGCTTCAATTCGATCGAATCTTTATTTTTTGAGTTATCGAGGAAATAATATTCCAGGTGTGTATAACTCGGAAACCGTTAAACCGATTATGCCCAAAAACGACCATAACTCTCCCATTCGGATACGCAACCTACCCGGAAAAGTCCCTATCTCCTTTTGTTCGAAAGTTATCGAGGCAACGGTCACCCATCTACTGAACTCACACAAAGGCTGCTCGAATCTCCAACAATATTTAACCGATCGTGTTAAATTTAAAACTTGGCAGTAGAGTTGGGTTCTAAAGGCTCTTGAAACATTTCAGCAATTTCAGACGAATAGTTACTGATTTATAGATTTTTTTTCTCAATTTTCAATGATTGCTTAAAAATTTTCCATAAATACTATCCTCACCAAATTTTGCGAGAATTTTCGCGTTGACATTCTACAACTAATAACCATGTTTCAGTTCAATCGGTTTAGTATTTTTCGAGTTAAGGAGGAGAAAAAAACAACCAAATTTCAGATGGCGATAACTCTAAAACCGTTAGGCCGATTATGCTTACAAACAAACTCAAATGTCGTGTTCAGATGCACATCCTAACCTGAAAACTTCAAGCCGCTATCTCTTTCCGTTCTCAAGTTATCGTGACAACAATAATATATATATAGTTTTTAATAATTTTCTAGCCATACGATTCGCACAAAATTTCACAAACGTGCTTAGGTTCATATTCTACAACTACTCACCCCTTTTGAATTCGATCAGATTTATATTGGTTGAAAACAAAATTATTACTCGGAACCCATTGGTCCGATTATGCCCATTAACGAGCTTGTCCGTCGCATTGGGATGCGCCACCTACCCTGAAAATTTCAGTCGCTAGCTCTTTCCGTTCTCAAGTTATCGTGGCAAAGGCCGGACGGCCGGACATAATCAAATTTGACCTCGAATTCTTCATTGGGGAGTCGAACCAAATCGTTTGAGACCATTTTCGTCAAAAATTTCGAAAGTTACAGACATTTGGGCAAAATGATAACGTGATGTTCCCCAGAACATACGCGCAAAAATTAATGCTCTGAAGGCCGTTTTTTTTGCGCGTATGTTCAGAGGAACATCGCGTTATCATTTTGCCCAATTGTATGTAATTTTCGAATTTTTTGCCGAAAATGGTCTCAACCGGTTGGGTTCGACTCCTTATTGAAGAATCCTAGGTCAAATTTGATTATGTCCGTCCGTCCGTTGCCACGATAACTGGAGAACGGGAATAAATAGCGACTTCAAATTTTCAGGGTAGGTCCCAATACGAGTCCCAATACGACGGACAAGTTCGTTATTGGGCATAATCAGCCCAACGGTTTCCGAGTAATAATTTTGTTTTCCACCACTACAAATCCAATCGAATTGAAACTTGGTGAGTAGTTGCAGAATACAAACTTGAAGACGTGCAATTTTGGAAGAATTTTATTACTAGAAAATTTTAAAAAAATTATTAAAATTTTGTAAGGATCGTAGCACTTTCTTCTTCTTCAAGTGCCATATACGCGGCGGATGTTGGCAACCATCATAGCTATCCTGAAAATTTCAATAAAATTATTAAAAAAAATTTCATTCCTCTCACGATTAATTGAGAACGGAAAGACATAGCGACTTGAAATTTTTAGGGTAGGTTATACATTCTAATGTGACATTCGAGTTCATTAAATGGCATAATCGGCCAAACGGTTTTGGAGTTATCTCAATCTGAAATTTGGTTGTTATTTCCTCAAAAACTCGAAAAATACGATACCGATTCAATTAAAAAAAAATCATTGATAATCGTGGACAAAAATTCTATATATCAGAAAGTATTTGTTTGCTGAAATTTTACGAGAACCTTCAAAAACTAACTATACAACCAAGTTGCAAGTTTGAATACGATCGGATCTCTATTGTTGGAGATCCGAGCAGACTTGGGTGTTCCAATATTTTAAAAGGAATTTAAATCGAATACTCAGTTGAATATATTCGAGAAGAGGATTTATGCAGTATTTTATTTATCGTATATTATTAGATATTTAATTAAGTTCAATTCCTATAGAATACATAAGTCAGCATTGAAAATTCTTTGAGCTTAGACGATACTTTCATTACTCAAGTCCTTAAAATGAAACGAAATGTATTCAATTCATATCTTATAAAAGCTGAGAAAACGATCTATATCGATGCTAAATTCGATTAACAGTGTTAACAGTGAATGTATGTCGGAACTAATCGATTGAGTCCATTCTCGGTCAAGTGCACTAGTTTTTTTAGGACGCTTGTTTTTATAGTCGAATTTATATTCTTGGAAATATTGAAATTATTTTTTTTTGGGGCTAAGCAGCCTTGGGCTCGAGTTAAGTACCTGTATGGGTGACCGCTCCGGCTATAAATTTGAACAAGCGTGCCAAAGCACCTGGCCACTGTGCTTTTCGAATTTGTTACTAAGAAAACTGCTACAACTAATAAAAAAACTAGAATTCAATAATTTTGGTTACTTTGAGGCATTCCTTCAATTTACGCCAGAAAAGCAGTATTATTCTGCAACATTTTTTCTGTAACGGAGAATTTTTTGGCGGCTCATTATCAGTACTGTTCTTCAAAACATTGCCGTCGTTCTCCTGAGACGACGCAGAATCTGAAATTTTCTTCAACAAACAATAGAAACAATAATATTTAGAGGTATCTACTCAACAAAACATAGAGCAGTGACGGTTGCTATGGAACTCGAAACATTGCAAAATTTTGATGTTTTTGGGAAAGTACCAAAAACAAATCACAGTGAAGGAGAAATGTGCCATCCGCTTTCGGAGTGAGATATCCCTACGCAAATTCTGATTTTCTGAGGCAGTCGTATAATAGTATATTCTAAAAGAAGTTGCAGAATGGGCTCCTATTCAAACATTAACGCATGAGTGTTGGAATTGCCTGCTGCAACGAGTATTAGACTATATTTTCTATATTTCAGTCAAGTTTTGTAAAGTACTGTTGAAATTCAATGAAAAATTCGGATTATACATCCTAGTGACTTTTGTATTGTATCTTGGCAGTTGGTGTGACTGTTACGAAAGTTGACAGATTACGTATTTTGAATTTTAGTACATTATTTTTTAATGGAAATACAGCTTTTCCTCTACTATGTCTAGATTATATTATATTTAAAATTGACATGTGTTGAAATTTGATAGGATCAAATGTCAGGGCTGACTACCACAAAACGAAAAATATAACTAGAAACCATGCGGGAATGAGTTCATTACGGCACTGCTTTTCATGCTGTAATGAAATCATCACAATATACTGAAATAGAGATATTTATTTTTTCGCTGCACCTTTCCCAAGTTTCTAGTATATTGGAAAACAAAATCAACTAAAAGCCATCATATCTTCAGTAAATGTATATGGCAAAAACAGAAAATGGTCTACTGACTTCTACTTATTTATTTTGTCACTGAAATGAGAACAACTACAACAGATATAGGCGCCGTCAATAGTGACAAAACTCTAAGGTGGTCATCATTTACGACGATTACTTTCCAGAAAATTACATTTATTGCCTTAGAGTAATAGCGTCAGAACTATCATAATTCTGTGATAATATTCCAGCGTTATCTGAAAAATAGTTGGGCGAAATAGAAATAACTCTAGGAGTTATTATGCATAAAATTATAAATTATCTCGTCCGAAATGAAAATGCAGATAAGTTGACATATTTTCTTCTAATAATAACTTAGATAGCATTCTGAGTGTTTTCCCGTAAGTTTCCTGCTTATCGGAGTATGTTAAATTATAAAAAAGTCGTTGGAAGATAAGGATGAAAGCGCATTAGATGGTGAACCAAATTGCCCAAAACGTTTTCGATAACAAACATTTCAACAATAGTGAAATATCATTATTGCTTTTCTTTAAATTTTGACACGTGCTGTGGTAATATTTTTGTAACCCTCCAGAAATTTTCAACAGCTTCAAGTGTGAAGAATTTAAAATCCAAATAAAACATCTATACGTCTGCCAAATGTCGATAAATTTTGTCTTGAATTAGTGGAAGGAAATTCATGAAATTAGTACAATGTATGGGTATCACACTCTTGCTTCGAGCTTTTCATCCGGATCGGATCCTCTCTAAGGGGTGGAAATTCAAAATGAAAAAAATTGGTTTAAGCACACATGGGAAGGCAGGAGCTTTTGCACGCATGTTCTATTGTCTATTCACCTCTATTGGACTCCATCGAATTTACCATCAATATAGCCCGTTTTCTCAGCTTTTATGAGATATGAATAAATTTAGTTCCATTTGAATGACAGGCTTCAGTAATGAGAGAATCGTCTATAATAATAGAATTTTTAATTCCGACATTTGTATTCTATCGAAATTGAAATTCTTTTAATATCTAATAATATACGAAAAGGCCCACTTCTCGAGAAATTTCAGGATACGATATTCACGAAATTCCGAGAAAATTTGCGCGTCGCCATTTTACAAGTAATTACTGACTTTTAATTGGATCGGATTTGTATATTTTGAGTTATAGAGAAAATGCCAACAAAATTTCCGATGTGTATAACTCCAAAACCATTTGGACGATTATGCCTACTAACGAACTCAAATGTCGTATTCGGATGTGCAACCTACCCTGAAAATTGCAAGTTGTTATCTCTTTCCGTTCTCAAGTTATCGTGAGATAGGTACATAATATTTTTTCATAATTTTTTTAAACTTTTCTAGTGATACGATCCTCATAAAATTTCACACACGTATTTATGTCGCTATTATACAACTAGTTACCAAGTGTCAATTTGTTTGGATCCTTATTTTTTGAGTCATCGAGAAAATAATATTCCAGTGAGTATAACTCCGAGACCATTGGGTTGATTATGCCCAATTATACGAACTTAATTGATCCACTCGGATGCGCAACTGACGGGTCTATAACACATTCGTGGTGCATACAAGACTTCATTTTTTACGAAATGGGGTTGGTATATAAGAAAAATGCGCGAGAATAGTATATTCTAAAACAAGTTGAAGAATGGGCTGATATTCAAACTAGTGTCCGACCGAAACTGGTATTTCAGCCGAAACCGAAACCGAAACCGAACTTTCGGCCAGGGTCTCAGTTTCGGCCGAAACCGAAACCGAAACCGAAACTTTATATTTCATACTGAAATGTACTGTATTTTTTACAATTTTATTCGCATATACATAAAAATAGTTAAGGAGTGTTAAATAAAATAAAAAGACATTTTTTTTGAGATCTTTATTTATTATTTTGGTATTACCAAGTTATATTGTATATTGTATTGTATTGTATTGTATATTGTATATCAAAATAATCAGTCGAAGTATACAGGGTGATTCCAAATCAGACGTGAACCTTAGAGGAGGTGTTAGTAAGGATCATTTGCTGTGGTTTGAGCCATTTTTATTGAGGACCAAAAATCAACGGTTTCCGAGATATTTGAGTACTGGTTCTGTTGAAAAAGAATTAGTATGATTTGAAAGGGGATATAAGAAGCAAATAGAGGAAAATAACGAATTCAATATTTTTTTGTTGCAACTAAGCTCGAAATTACATTAGAAAATGTATTCATAAATTATGTTCCACCATTCCATAGGCTAGCACGTGTCGTCTTTCTGATGTCTTCAGTTGTTATTTTCCGCCTGAAATTTACTCTCGCTGTCTTTTGATACACATTCAGTATTTTAAATGCCGGACACTCAAAAGGTTGCTTATAAAAAATCTGCTGAAACAAAACTAGTTAAGCAATCTAACGAAATCTTTCAGAGAATGATGAAGGAATTTGGCAAGTTTTTAAAATAATTTTGGCATACAAAATTGTGAAATTCGAAAGTTGCAGACAAATTGATATTAGAAATTGATTTTTCATTAATTCATATACCACATTTCAAATCATAGTAGTTCTTTTTCAACCTCTTATAAAGGAAAGTTTTGCTTTTTTCGTACATATCATATTCTTTTCTGATGAAAATAAACCAAAATTAATGCCAAATTTGGTCAAAGTAGAAAAAATTGACGAAATATGTACTATAAGTTCAGAAATCTTTTAAAAATCACCCGAACTCCAAAAACCGTTGATTTTCGTTTATTAATAAATATGGATTAAACAACAGCTAATGAGTCATACTCCAAGTTTCACGTCCTATTTGGAATCACCCTATGTAATCTAATTAAATAATCATTAAAGTGAATTCTCATGAATTCTCAGTCTTAACAAAGATAGATCACAATAACTCGTACGACAATTATGTATACCTACTTATAACTCCTGGCCAAACGACCAGGATAATTCACGAACATTCAAGTTTCGGCCTGGCCGAAAGTTTCGGCCATTTTGGGCTGAAACCGAAACTAAGGCCGAAACTAGATTTCTTGGCCGAAACTGGCCGAAACCGAAACCGAAACCGAACTTTCGGTCGGTCACTAATTCAAACACGAATGCGAAATTCGAAAACGAGCGACGAAGGAGCGAGTTTTCGTACGCATGAGTGTTGGAATTGCCTTCTGCAACGAGTATTAGACGATATATTCTCTATTTCAGGCAAGTTTTGTAAAATACTGTTGAAATTTAATGAAAAATTAGGATTATACATCCTAGTGTCTTTTGTATTGTATCTTGGCAGCTGGTGTGACTGTTACGAAAGTTGACAGATCACGGAAATCGAATTGTACGTATAGCATGGAGATCAGATTTAACAGTTTCCTAATATCATGAATGATTCAAAATTAGCAAGAAGGAAATCTCTAGTACCTACCCTATTTTTTGATGAAAATAAAACCTTTCCTCTCAACAATTATTTCACCTTATCCAGATTATATTATATTGACAATAATTGACGTGTGTTGAAATTTGATAGGATCGAATGTCAGTGCTGACTACCACAAAACGAAACATATAACTAGAAACAATGCGGGAATGAGTTCATTCCAGCACTGATTTTAGTGCTGGAATGAACTCATTACGATACTTAAATAGAGACATTAAATTTTCGTTGGTTTCGCGAAACCAACAGAAATTTCGGGATAAGTCAAATAATTACCAATTTTCTGTCGCATTTTTCTTATAATCAGCTTTTGGTTCATTTCTGCTCGTACAATGAGCGGGCGTTATGGCCATATTGGCCGCTCATTACGCCCTAGGGTTTTATGAGTGTATATACAGGTGTGCCAGAAATCCACGTGAAGCCGGAAGCGGGTGATATTACAGGTCATGATAGTTATCAGAAAAATATTGGAAAAAAATTAGGTGATGCAATTTCAAAATTATAGGCTTTTAAAGGATATCGACGAAATCTATACTTTGGGATGGTTATTCAATACCCATTTCTAAAAATATAATTTTTTGCCAATTTTATTTTTGTTGTATCATTCTGAATACTGTGTCTGTATATTATTGCCCAAAACTTCATGACTTTCACCCCATTTTGGAGCAAAAGGTTACTTTTTGCCTCACTAAATATTCAAAGGTCATATTTTGTCCAATTTCAACTGCCTGTACTAAAAAAAATGTACTACGCTAGTTCGGCAAGTAACTCTTAAAGTTGGCGCATTTGATGAGTATTCTAAACTGCTAAAACACTTGCTACTTATTTTGCACATTTCTTGTCTGAGAAACCCATTTACGAAACAGTTTTTCCTACAAACTCTAAATGATTTTAGTGCACTTAAGGTGGTTACTTTGAGTTCTTTATTTGAAACAGATGAAGAGAGTTAAAAAAGCCCACGGTATCTAAAAGTACCGCACACAGAATATTAAAAAAAAAGCACTGACGTGAAGTCAGTACTCTTCGGTGCGCGTGTTCACGGTGGCTAATTTGAATTGAATGATGAGTACTTCAAGCTCAGTGGATAGAGCGAGCCGAAGATCTACCCAAGGGATAGTGGACACCATTCACTGTCGGTTCAAAAATTAACAGTGCTGTATCTAAGCTGCCATTAGGATAGAGTAACAAAGTTGAAAAAGAACACAACTGACTCTCCTTAGTCGCACTAGCTCCTAGAAGATTCTGAGGTATCTCCTTGGGAAAGACTTGGAAGGATCAGTATAATCATAATCATGTTTATAGGACGCGCGCCAAAGCAGATTGACCCCACGTCAATGCTTCTTTATACTTTTTCTTCCATTGTTAAGTCAATCTGCATTTGGCGCTACTATTTACTACTATAAAACTGATTATGATTATACTGACCCTCCCAAGTCTTTCCCAAGGGGATACCTCAGAATCTTCTAGGAACTTGTGCGACTAAGGAGAGTCAGTTGTGTTCTTTTTCAAATTTGTTACTCTATTCTAATGGCAGCTTAGATACAGCACTGTTAATTTTTGAACCGACAGTAAATGGTGTCCACTATCCTTTGCGTGGATCTTCGGCTCGCTCTATCCACTGAGCTTGAAGTACTCATCATTCAATTCAAATTAGCCACCGTGTGAACACACGCGCCAAAGAGTACTGACTTCACGTTGGTGCTCTTTTTTTTTAAAGTCCTTAAAAAATATGGCAATAAATACAGTTTGGCTGTTAGCGTTACCGTATATCGAAAAAAATTGCGGGTTATGGGATCTCCGTGAGGAAGGCAATTGCCTCTTCTCCAAATCCGAACTAATTTGATATAGATCAACCGAATATAGTTATTTATAAATTCGCGTCAGGGCCACGATACAGACATTTCAACTCGGAAACAACGCTATTTCCCCCAAACTGACTTGTGTCCGTGCACTGAATTGACATGAATATTCTCACAATATATCGGCTCATTACTCCCAACATAACCCATAAAACCCAAAAACAGTCACTTGTCTTCTGCGCATGCGCAATCTACCACCAGGAGATTCTATGGAGGACTAGCATCGGCCACCCAAAAACCCCAATCCTCTCTGATGAAAACATCTCGGTTATGCGCATGAGCAGACCATCAGTGATTTAACTGCTGGTGTTTTCGTCAGAGAGGATTGGGATTTTGGGGTGGCATATGCTATTCCTCAATAGAATCCCCTGGTGAGGGTCTGCGCATGCGTGGATTCAAGATGCGATATCTCCTGAACCACTAATGTTAGAGAATCGGGGTTTATTAAAAAGGTGTGTGATTTTGAGAGGACTTGCAGCCGCGAGTAGATTGCGCATGCGCAGAAGAGAAGTGACTGTTTTTGGGTTGTATGGGTTATGTTGGGAGTAATGAGCCGATATTGTGAGGTTTCAAAAGAATATTCATGTCAATTCAGTGCACGGACACAAGTTAGTTTGGGGGAAATAGCGTTGTTTCCGAGTTGAAGTGTGCATACTGCATCCAGGGGCTAATTTTGAAATTGATGTTACCCCTTACGGGCATTTTTCGTTATGCGCATGAGCAGACCATCAGTGATTTAACTGCTGGTGTTTTCGTCAGAGAGGATTGGGGTTTTGGGGTGGCGGATGCTATTCCTCCATAGAATCCCCTTGGAAGTGTCTGCGCATGCGTGGATTGGAGCAGTGATATCCCTTGAACCAATGGTGTTGAAGAATCAGAATTTTGTGTGAAGTGTTTTTTTCAGGGGACTTTAAACCACGAGTAGATTGCGCATGCGCAGGGGAGACGTTTGGATTGTATGGCTCATGTTGGGAGTCCTAGAAGATTCTGAGGAATCTCCTTGGGAAAGACTTGGCAGGGTCAGTATAATCATATTCCTGTTTATAGCACGCGTGCCAAATGCAGATTGACTTAACAATGAAAGAAAAAGTGCAAAAAAGCATTGACGTGGGGTCAATCGGCTTTGGCGCACGTGCTATAAACATGATTATGATTATACTGACCCTGCCAAGTCTTTCCCAAAGAGATCCCTCAGAATCTTCTAGGAGCTTGTGCGACTAAGGAGAGTCAGTTGTGTTATTTTTAACAGTGTTACTGTATCCTTACGGAAGCTTAGATACAGCACTGTTAATTTTTGAACCGACAGTGAATGGTGTCCACTATCCCTTGGGTAGATCTCCGGCTCGCTCAATTCACTGAGCTTGAAGTACTCAACACTCAATTCAAATTAGCTACCGTGAACACGCGCGCCAAAGAGTACTGACTTCACGTCAGTGCTTTGTTTTATTTTGTTATTTTAAGTCACTCTGAAGAATATACCGGACATTGTTTTCGGCGATCGTCTGCTTCATATTTGGCCGATTCTGGAGCTGATCTGTGTACCGTGAAACGACATGGCGGATGGAAAAGCAATACTGTTGCTGAAGGTTACATCGAAAATTAGAAAGAGCAAAGGAAAAAAATATCAGAAGCAATTTGTGGTGCTAAGAACCAAACAGGATTACAAGTTTACCAAAAAGCATCAACTACTGATGTAAAAACTCTAGAATCCATTGGAATTAATATTATAAATTGTAGTAATTGCTTTTTTGCTATTCATAATAAATAGTTTTGTACATAGTAATGCATTTTGAATACACTTTTTTGATCTCACCATCACATGTTTTCCGTATAGAATTCCATTATGGTGCTTAGTACCAAAATGAGCTTTCTTATGTCATAAAAATTGAGTGACATAACGTTGTCATTATGATATACCATCAGATAAACTCTATTATATTATATTACTGTTTATTTTCACGAAAAGTTTAACTCTCCAAACACGGACTTTTGATGTCCCCGACTTCCCGGACAATATCAATTAATACCAGATTTCGCATCAATCTTACAAGAGTCAACACAATGAACAAACGTCCAAAATAAAATAGAAAAGTTTATTGACTGAGGCCCCATATCGACCGGCATAATTCATACATATTATATACAGAGGTCCTCCGAAAAATGGCCGAATTATGCGCTTAGACCCGACGAAAGATGTAATCTTTTCCGAAACACTCTATTGTCACAACACATAGATCAAAATCTCGGGTCAAAAGATTAAAGATCATACCATGATCATTTATTGAAATCTTTTTGTCCCCTGATTAACATTTATAATTGAAGCGTAGAACTCGTGGAAGTCAGCGGATGTTGATGGAAACAATAGATTTCGAATTCTATTCGAAAAAATCGTAATACGTCGACCTGGCTCTGGAAGAATCCCAACTTTCTATGCATGAATATTCTATGAGACAATGAAGAGTCATCCTAAATTCAGAGGCCATTTGTTCTTTCTATTCAGGAGAATAGGAGACTTCATTCTGGTTTATTAATTTTGTCGAATGACAAACCCAAATAGAAATGTGGGAAAGGCCTTTGGACAGGAGTTTTGGCGCTCTTGTTCAAACCCCCTCTCCATCGATCTAAAATATTTTCAGCACTGCGGTGTTCCCGCTTATATCAAAAAGTACTAACAATTTGGATATTTCATATGAATCACCCTGTATATTATGGCTTTTTTTGATTCGCTGCAGCCTCCTAATTATTTCTGTATTAACATTCTTAAATATCTCCCTAGCATTTTTCAGTTATTGAATGAGTTACTTCTTTTTAGTGCAAAATATAGTTTCAATTAAACATTCATTACTTAGGTACTTGGACTCCTAGAGAAATGAAGTTTCGGGTGTGGATTACCAATATCCCGTGTATCATTTACGTTTAATGAAATACTTCTCTAATTATACAGGGTTGTTCAAAATCCGAGGCTTTTCCGAGAAATACTAAAACGATAAAAAATGGTACAAGCCCTGTAGACAGGAGCTTTTTGGCGCTCTTGTTCAAACAGACGAATTATATCTCCGAAAGTATTGGTTTCTCAGAGTTGGGAATTATATCTATGGATTCCTATGATAGAACTGCATCATGAAACAAATTAAATTTAAAAAAAATGGGTTCAAGCCCTGTGGACAGGAGCTTTCTGGCGCTCTAGTTCAAACAGACAAATTATATCACCGAAAGTATTGGTTTCTCTGAGTTGGGAATTATATCAATGTATACATATGATAGAGCTGCATCATAAAGGAAATTCAATTCAAATAATAGTTTATTTATCAAGATTAAATGAGCAATCATGAGAATGAGAACTGCACCATGGAAGAAATCGAATTAAATCTGGCCAATGTTGCCCAATAACGAACTTAACCGAGATATTCATCTCTCTAACCTACTCTGAAAATTTCAACTACCTAGCTCATTCCGTTCGAGAGTTATTGTGGAAAAACTTCTTTTAAATTTTCAAAATTTTTTTTTTACACTTTGCGGTAATAGGTCAATACAAAACTTCACATGCGTATAAAGGTCATGATTCTACAATTTGATGCTAAATTTCAGATAGATCGAACGATTTTGTCCGAGATATTTACCTACGCTCCAAAACCACCTTGCAGTTTTCAATCCGCTAACTCCTTTCGTTCGAGAGTTATCGTGCCTACGGCCGGTCGGCCGGCCGGGCAGAATCGATTTCGCACTCGGATTCTTGATCAGTGAGTCGAACCGAATCGTTTGAGACCATTTTCAGCCAAAAATTCCAAAATTACAGACACTTGGGCAAATTGATAAGCACTCTGTTCCGAGGAACTAGAGCTCCAAAAAAACAAGTTTCGTATGACAATTGCCCAAAACAGGTTTAAAGTACCTACAAATAGTAGGTATTCCATAAAACACGTATGAAAGAAGATGAGTAATAATATGAAAGAAGATGAGTAATAATATGAAAGAAGATGAGTAATAAATAAAATACCTTGTAATCGATCAAAAATTTCCTGATCTACGTTCACCAAATTTTCTCCTCTCTCGAACTACAGAATTATGCTTTCAATATTTACGTAATATTTTCAAACATTTTCGGGTGAGGTCCCCGTTATATATATATTCTTTTGAACTTGAGCATTACAATTAATTTTTCATCTAACAATAAAGCATGTGTATGAAAAAAGTGTTAGCAGAGGTTAGTGTAACGGGGTACCATATAATTTGATATATGATACTAGAGCTTAGGGAAAAAACCTCAGCAAAAAAACCCTATCTCCCCGTTAGTGTTGTGATTTATGAAAATTGAAATTGTTAACAAAATATGCTGAAATATTAAATATTGAAGGGCATCTTTTTCTTCATTATCGCTTCTTCCTTCAACAATCAGAGAGTCCAAGGTACCCGAAACCCAATCTGGAAAAGGAAAAGGCAAAGGGAGAAAACGAACAAATTAAAAATGGAATATTCTATATTTTATTAAATAGATTTAAAACTCGCTACCCATTCTAAAAAAGACTCAGAAACATTATGTTGCATCGCTAACATACGAGTATTTCAACCCCAATATTTTTGAAGTTACAATAATCCCTTCTGTCAAGTTGACATTATGACAATTCATACATAGAATAATTATATCAATGTGTGAAATACGATTTACATTGAAATTTTGAAGAATCATATCTCCGAAAGTATTAGCTTGTTAGAGTTAAAAATGATATGAATGGATTCTTATGATAAAACTTCTTATTAAAAAAAAATTAATTGGGAATTTGTTTAATAAAAAAAAAATTTTTTTTTTGTTACTCCGAAACCATCTGTCCGATTTTGCCCAATAACGAACTTAGCCGAGATATTTATCCCCCACACCTACTCTGAAAATTTCAACTCTCTAGCTCATTTCGTTCGAGAGTTATCGTGCCTACGGCCGGACGGCCGGCCGGACCGGCCGGACAGAATGAATTTCGACCACGGATTCTTGATCAGTGAGTCGAACCAAATCGTTTAAGACCATTTTCATCGAAATATTCGAAAATTACAGACATTTGGGCAAATTGATAAGCACTCAGTTCCGAGGAACTAGAGCGCCAAAAACAGTGAACTCAGTTAGACGTTCTCTATCATTATATCAATCTTCTCTAGTTTTAGCATATTATATCTGAAAAATGGGTTCAAGCCCTGTGGACAGGAGCTTTCTGGCGCTCTAGTTCAAACAGACAAATTATATCTCCGAAAGCATTGGTTTCTCAGAGTTGAGAATTATATCAATTTATTCTTATGATATATATATTCTTTTGACTGAGAGTATATGTGTTAGCAGAGGTTGGTGTAACGGGGTACCATTAAATTCGACGTATGATACAAGAGCTTAGGGAAAAACCTCAGCAAAAAAACCTTTCTCCCCGTGAGTGTGGTGATTTGTAACTATTGTTTACAAAATTTACTGCATCATAAAGGAAATTCAATTCAAATAATAGTTCATTTATCTAGATTAAATGAGCAATCTGAGAATGAGAACTGCACCATGGAAGAAACCAAATTAAAATAGCTGAAATGAATTTGACTCTCTCATATAAAACAGGATGGAATGTACATGTACACAGATCATATAATAAAGCTTAGATAGAATAATTATAGCATTCAGTGAAAACATAGAAGTACGATTCATTATTGAAATTTAGAACTTCATCTTAGCAGAAATTGAATTCAAACATCATAAAAGAATTTAAATTCAACAAGAGTGCCAAAAATGATCAATCCAAAACCAATAGACGAATTCTACCCAACAACGAACTCATCCGAGATATTCATTCCTCAATTATATGATGAACGATAATATATATCTTTCCTCAAATCTACAATATTCCAGTTTTGTTTTTAGTGGAGATATTCTGAACTCAATATTATTAACTTACCATTACCAATCCCATCATCATATGGATTGACCATCGGCATGAAAATATCAACCAACAAAAAGTATGATATTATATTATCATTCTCATATTTATACGATTGCTCGAATGAAACAACGTTATGTCTCAAGAGAATAAGTTGACATTATAACAATTCATAGAATACCCACATAATAATTCTATCATTCTGTGAAAACGTAGAAATACGATTTACATTGAAATTTTGAAAAATCATATCTCCGAAAGTATTAGCTTGTTAGAGTTAAAAATGATATGAGTGGATTCTTATGATAAAACTGCTTATTAAAAAAAAATAATTTGGAATTAGTTTTGTAAAAAAAAAAATTTTTTTTTGTTACTCCGAAACCATTTGTCCAATTTTGCCCAATAACGAACTTAGCCGAGATATTTATCCCCCAAACCCACTCTGAAAATTTCAACTCTCTAGCTCATTCCGTTCGAGAGTTATCGTGCCTACGGCCGGACGGACCGGCCGGCCGGACGGCCGGACGGCCGGACAGAATGAATTTCGACCACGGATTCTTGATCAGTGAGTCGAACCAAATCGTTTAAGACCATTTTCATCGAAATATTCGAAAATTACAGACATTTGGGCAAATTGATAAGCACTCAGTTCCGAGGAACTAGAGCGCCAAAAAGTGTCGTTAAAAAAAGAGGTTCAAAAATTATCTTAAAAAAAAGAGCTATCTACAATGCTTCAATGCTTTAATGCTTCAAAAATTGTCATTAAAATTATTTATCAATATTAAATGAGCAATCTGCAATGATTCAACCTCGTGGAATAATGGGTTGTTGCAACTTACACTCGGTGCAGAGTTTTCACAACTCGAAATACCTAAGGAAAGTATCATCGAAATGTCTAGAGCAAGGCTGGAGACAATCATAGCAGATTGACCATTTATTCCTGATATTTGAGTAGGTAGTGGATTACGAACAATTTATCTCAATAGTTCAAAATATATTAATAAAATACATCCTCTTTTCATTTCATATTTTAAAATTTAATAGTTCATACCACTAACACGTTCTTCTCTGTATGATGAAGCTTAACTCAAGAAAAAATGATACACAAATGTAGATCCATATTTCAGTATTTTTTGCTAGCAACCTGCAACATTATGAAAATACTATATATAGGAACATGTCTCACTACTTTAGGAAGTAAAAGGTAATATTAACCTAAGTGGTCAACGAACAGTAATTTCTTTTGATGATTCCATTATGTTCTTCTTTCCTATTGCCTCCATAAACTACATCATTAAAATGATCCATTTCTAAATCTTCTGAAACATCATCCCTAATATTTACACATAAATTTTTCAATATATTGATTCCATTTATGTTGAGTGTGCTTCTTAACATGAAGTAGAAAGTCCATACAGACGATGCTTTATATTTAGGTTTAAGTTCACTAAAATATGCCAAAAGAACATTCTCTGTAAACGAAGACTTAATGTTTTTACTGCTACACCAATCTTGAAAATGTTTGTATACAACTTAATACTTTTGGGATTTTTCGGGCAATAAATTCTGTAAGGTTACATTAGCCGCTTCTCTTATTTCTGGAGGTGTGCATAATAATTCATCTTCACTATCTGAATTCATCTTCATCAGCGAAATATTCACGGTAATTAGGTATCAACATACTTTTATCTACTCCTATTGAATTATATATTCATTATTCAATTGCATTCGTTCAATTAATAGTATCTGTAAACAAACAACGTGAGTTATAATAACTCACTACTATAACTCACTGTTTTTCCTGGAATTATCAACCAGTCGAATATCAAGGTGGTTATGTGCTTCTGTCCTGAATAGTTTTGACGTTTTCAAAGTTTTTAAATAAATTTCATAAACTATTCTGCACATCTCTGTACGTTAGACGGATCTCACCCCTAGTGGACGTAGCAGTAGATTCTCAGGCTCAAAACTCACGATAATACATACCGATAAAGAATAATAATATTCAAGGATGAAATATTCGAAAAATAAGCATAACATGCCCCTTAACGTTCCTTCGAAACAGGAGCGGTAATAAAAAGCTGAAGTAACGCACGATCCATTCTAGATGACAAGGTCTTGTGTTTTGCGGGCAGACAATAGATGACAAAAAAAATCACATCACTTCCGCAGGTGTCCTGAGCGGCCGGATCAACCAATTCTCGGCTATCTTGGAGATCATCAGGACCGTCCTTCTGAATAATGAATTTATGTATTCATCTGTTTAGCATAAAGCTCCGAAATGGGTTGATATTTGATTTTGATTATTTGGAAGCGTGAATATGCTAAGGGAATTTGGTTTCTTTATGGATATTCTTTTATTCTCCTATAAATTGAGTATTAACCACTCATTATAGAGGATCATATTTTTATGGTAATTTGAGTAGCAACAATGCTCTTTATCATATTCTTCAAGAATTTTGTTTTATTTTTGGGTGCCCTCGTTCCACTGAACAGAGTCTCTATCAATTTGCCAACTGTCTGTAATTTTCGAATTTTTGGCCGAAAATGGTCTCAAACGATTTGGTTCAAGAATTCGTGGTCGAAATCAATTCTGTCCGGCCGGTCCAGCCGTAGGCACGATAACTCTCGAACGCAAAGAGTTAGAAGATTGAAATTTTCAGGATATGTTTGCAGCGTAAATATCTCAAACGAGTTCGTTAACGGGTGAAATCCACCAAGCGGTTTCGCAGTTATGGCTGTTGTTAGTAAAAATATTTCTTATGAATATTTCCGGAACCGATCACTCGATCTATCTGAAATTTAGCATCAAATTATAGCATCATGACCTTTAAATATATGCGAAGTTTTGTATTGATCGGATTGCCGTAAAGTGCGAACAAAATTTCAAAAATTTTCTAATTTTGTTTCTACAATAACTTTCGAACAGAATCAGCTAGGCAGTTGAAATTTTTGGAATAGGTGTGGGAGATAAATATCCCAGTTAATTTTGTTATTGGGCAAAATCGGGCAAAATTTTGTTTCGGAGTAACAAAAAAATTTGTTTATTTTACAAATTTCAAATTCAATTTTTTTCAATGCAGTTTCACCGTAAAAATCCATTGATATAATTATCAACTCTAACAAGCTAATACTTTCGGAGATATTTCAATAATAAATCGTACTTCTATGTTTTCAGAAAATGCTATGATTATTCTATCTATGAATTATTATATGTACTGTACATGTCATCCTGTTTTCCTATAAAAGAGAGTCAAATTCATTGAGTGGTGAAGAATCCGAGGACGAACTCAATTCTGTCCGCTACGATTAAATTTGAAACGTACGTATGGATTCCAAATGGGCCAGTTAAGTTCGTTAAGGGCAAAATCCTCCTAATGATTTCGAAGTTATAGTTGTCTGATTTTTTTTCCATTAACTTGGAAAATACTGATTTGATGGATTTGAAACTCGGTAGGTAGTTGTATGCAGACACGAGACATACAGTGTGGAAAAGACAAATGGAATAAATTTATTATCTTTGTTCCTGTACATATTCATGGAAAATTCCGAAACACGTCAAAATGAGAGCCCTACCTTTAACCTCCTTCGACAGGTACAACCCCCAATTTTCCAAATGGGCTTGTGATACATTTTTTGAAAGGTCTCGTCATTTTCTATTCAGAAATGTTATCACTCTCATGTTTATCGCAAAAATCACATCGGAAAAAATAAAATCAAGTGATTTCAAATTTGGTACAATATCAAAATCTGAAATTCAATACAAATGTAGCAAAATATTCATGATTGTTAAAGAAGTAGATGTTCAAAGTGTTTTCTGCGAACATCTTAACCTCAATTAAATATTTATTCTTCAACATTATTCAACATCTCAGGAGTGATCGACCTAATCGCAAGCGTTATTCGATCTTTTAGGTCATTCATATCAAGGGGTATAGTTTTGTACACAATGCTCTTCACATATCCCCATAAGCTCAAGAAATCTAATGGGTTAAGATGAGGGGATCTACCGATTTGGAAATATTGCGTTGAGGTACTGTCGGACATTGCGTTGGTAATGTGGTGGTTCTCTATCCTGTTGGAATCATATCGCATTCCGTGGAACTTGAGGATTTCCTTGATCAGGATATGAATTTGCCAAACTACATCATTTTGAAGCAGTGCTAAATATTTATCGCCATTCAAATTGCCCTCAATGATAAAGGGCCTATGATATGGTTTTGAAGATTTCCAGCCCAAACATTAACCTTTTGAGGGAATTGGGTGTGATCCTCTTTCATTTAGTGAGGATTTTCGGTAGACCAGTAGCGGCAATTTTGACGATTAGCATGGCCGTTGAAAGAAAAAGTGCATACATCAGAAAACAAAACGTCTACTAATTGGATAATATTGTTATCAAACATGTCCATCATTTGTTCACAAAAATAAGTTCTTCTCACAAAATCGTCTTCCAAGAGCTCCTGGGTAAGTATCATTTTATAGGGATGCATTTTATTTTGTTTTAATATGTCTGGAATTGATGTATAACTGATATTGAATGTTGTGGAGAAATCGCTTCTCGATTTAGGTGGATCACACCTCCATAAAGTTAGCAGAGCCACTTGCGAAAATTTCAGTGAAACCTATTGCATTAATTGTCGAATATTTGTCGAGAATTTATCGTGAAAGAAAAAAATTTGTCGCGCGCTTAGTTTTTTTTTATATGGGGTGGCTCTGCTAACAGAATATTAAGTTAGCAGAGCCACTTGCAAGAATTTCAATGAAACCTATTGCATTAATTGTCGAGTATTTGTCGTGAATTTGTCGTGAAAGAAAAATGTCTGTCGCGCGCTTAGTTTTTTTCATATGGTTTCATATGTATAACTGATATTGAATGTTGTGGAGAAATCGCTTCTCGATTTAGGTGGATCACACCTCCATAAAGTTAGCAGAGCCACTTGCGAAAATTTCAGTGAAACCTATTGCATTAATTGTCGAATATTTGTCGAGAATTTATCGTGAAAGAAAAAAATTTGTCGCGCGCTTAGTTTTTTTTTATATGGGGTGGCTCTGCTAACTTAATATTAAGTTAGCAGAGCCACTTGCAACAATTTCAATGAAACCTATTGCATTAATTGTCGAGTAGTTGTCGTGAATTTGTCGTGAAAGAAAAAAATTTGTCGCGCGCTTCGTTTTTTTTGTATGGGCTAAATTAATATTTGGCTAAAGGGGCCACACACAAATCCCGTACGTTGGTTGATCGTATTTTTTTTTAATCAGAAATGAGCTGAATAATTGTCGAACGACCCAAACATATTCGTCGTGACAGAAAAAAGTTTGTCGCGCGCTTAGTTTTTTTTTATATGGGGTGGCTCTGCTAACAGAATATTAAGTTAGCAGAGCCACTTGCATGAATTTCAATGAAACCTATTGCATTAATTGTCGAGTATTTGTCGTGAATTTGTCGTGAAAGAAAAAAGTCTGTCGCGCGCTTAGTTTTTTTCATATGGGGTGGCTCTGCTAACTTAATATTAAGTTAGCAGAGCCACTTGCAACAATTTCAATGAAACCTATTGCATTAATTGTCGAGTAGTTGTCGTGAATTTGTCGTGAAAGAAAAAAGTTTGTCGCGCGCTTCGTTTTTTTTTGTATGGGCTAAATTAATATTTGGCTAAAGGGGCCACACACAAATCCCGTACGTTGGTTGATCGTATTTTTTTTCAATCAGAAATGAGCTGAATAATTGTCGAACGACCCAAACATATTCGTAGTGACAGAAAAAACATTTGTCGCGCGCTTAGTTTTTTTTTAAATGGGGTGGCTCTGCTAACTTAATATTAAGTTAGCAGAGCCACTTGCAAGAATTTCAATGAAACCTATTGCATTAATTGTGGAATATTTGTCGTGAATTTGTCGTGAAAGAAAAAAGTTTGTCGCGCGCTTCGTTTTTTTTGTATGGGCTAAATTAATATTTGGCTAAAGGGGCCACACACAAATCACGTACGCTGGTTAATCGTATTTTTTTTCAATCAGAAATGAGCTGAATAATTGTCGAACGACCCAAACATATTCGTCGTGACAGAAAAAAGTTTGTCGCGCGCTTAGTTTTTTTTTATATGGGGTGGCTCTGCTAACTTAATATTAAGTTATCAGAGCCACTTGCAAGAATTTCAATGAAACCTATTGCATTAATTGTCGAATATTTGTCGTGAATTTGTCGTGAAAGAAAAAAGTTTGTCGCGCGCTTCGTTTTTTTTGTATGGGCTAAATTAATATTTGGCTGAAAGGGCCACACACAAATCACGTACGTTGGTTAATCGTATTTATTTTCAATCAGAAATGAGCTGAATAATTGTCGAACGACCCAAACATATTCGTCGTGACAGAAAAAAGTTTGTCGCGCGCTTAGTTTCTTTCATATGATGTGGCTCTGCTAACTTAATATTAAGTTAGCAGAGCCACTTGCAACAATTTCAATGAAACCTATTGCATTAATTGTTGAATATTTGTCGTGAATTTGTCGTGAAAGAAAAAAGTGCGTCGCGCGTTTCACGCGTTTCATGTACCAACGTACGTGATTTGTGTATGGCCCCTTCAGCCAAATATTAATTTAGCCCATACAAAAAAAAACGAAGCGGGCGACAAACTTTTTTCTTTAACGACAAATATTCGACAATTAATGCTATAGGTTTCATTCAAATTGTTGCAAGTGGCTCTGCTAACTTAATATTAAGTTAGCATAGCCACCCCATATAAAAAAACTAAGCGCGCGACAAACTTTTTTCTGTCACGACGAATATGTTTGGGTCGTTCGACAATTATTCAGCTCATTTCTGATTGAAATAAATTCGATTAACCAACGTACGTGATTTGTGTGTGGCCCCTTTAGCCAAATATTAGTTTAGCCCATACAAAAAAAAAACGAAGCGCGTGACAAACTTTTTTCTTTCACGACAAATGCACGAAAATATTCGACAATTAATGCAATAGGTTTCATTGAAATCACGAATATGTTTGGGTCGTTCGACAATTATTCAGCTCATTTCTGATTGAAAAAAAATACGACTAACCAACGTACGTTAATTGTGTGTCGCCCCTTTAGCCAAATATTAATTTACCCATACAAAAAAAAACGAAGCGCGCGACAAACTTTTTTCTTTCACGACAAATTCACGACAAATATTCGACAATTAATGCAATAGGTTTCATTGAAATTCTTGCAAGTGGCTCTGCTAACTTAATATTAAGTTAGCAGAGCCACCCCATATAAAAAAAACTAAGCGCGCGACAAACTTTTTTCTATCACGACGAATATGTTTGGGTCGTTCGACAATTATTCAGCTCATTTCTGATTGAAAAAAAATACGATTAACCAACGTACGTGATTTGTGTGTGGCCCCTTTAGTCAAATATTAATTTAACCCATACAAACAAAACGAAGCGCGCGACGAACTTTTTTCTTTCACGACAAATTCACGACAAATATTCGACAATTAATGCAATAGGTTTCTGTTAAAAATTAAATGAGTTTTTAACCCTGTGATGCAGTCTACTCTACGCTCCTGGTTGCCCTCCTCGCCCAACGCTATTTGGTCACAGAGTATTGTGATTTCTGACATACTCGAGATCTGACATGCGCGTTCATCTGTGATCTCTAACATAAAACACCGGCAAGAACTCTCCTAACCTCTCTTCTCTCTTCTACTCTCTTCCTGTCATTTCGCTTTTCCGCTCGTGCTACGAATTTTCTACGCTCTTGTGCCTTTTTTGCTTCTCCTACGCCATTTTCTCGCAAGTCGACTAATTTGTGCTCTACGAATTGTGAACTTGGTGCTTACCAATCAAACCTTAAAAGACAATTATATTGCTTTAAGTGATTATTTAGATCTCCTCAAATACAGGTACAGTACATTTTTCTTAACTATATGAATTGTTCCTAACATGCTTCCTATAAAATATCATGCACTCTCACGTTTCCACGAAATATCTCATGCATCTTGAGTATATATCGTTGAAGTGTATTTTATATAGCCTCCTCGTCACCTGTACCTCCCTCATTAAGGTATATTTTTGGTATTTTCATATTTATTTCTCGAACCACGTGTGTACTGTACCTAACCCTTTGTACGAACTCTCCAATTTTATAATCTCCAAACGACCCCCCCTCGTAAACTCTTCGTACCTAGTTACTCCTCGTATTCTCTCGAGCACCAGGTTCACATTTCACCTACATCTCAGGCACTTACTTCTCATTATTTTCACTCATAGTATTTCACAATCTCTCATACTCAAAAACACCTCTACGATTAGACTTCTCAGGCTTTTGTAAGTTTCAGGTACCTCTCCGTTCCAGCTGGAGTCATCACATGGATCGTACAACCAGGCCTGGTCTCAACTGATAAGTATTCAGAATTGTTCTACTCATGCAAATGCTCTCAAAACTCTAAAGGACCTGGTTGGATGTATCGCTTGATGGTTCCAGACCCATGTCACCTCACATAAGTATAATTTGTATTTGTATTTTCTTATACTTTATCATAACTTGCAACTTACATTGCCTGCACTCTATACTCTCCTCAATCTATGACCAACTATCCTCTCAAGTAAATGTGTTGTCAATTGATTCATTTCGCTAACTAAAATTTAACTGCTCTGCCTTTATATACACCTCATATGACTCTCAATTATCACCTCCATTACCATAGTTATGTTGTATTACTTCTGTTTTTCTGATAAGGACAGGCTTATCACTGTAAACGTCGTTAACCATAATTATTGATTATACATTTCTCTCATCTCCTGTCAATTACACTTACCCTCAACCATCTCTGTTTGTCAATGAACCTTCTGTTTTTCTAATAGGGGACATTTTAATACATGCCAGCTCTATTCCTGTAAACGTTGCGTTTCTATTGACAAATAATGCTTCTCAGATCAACGTTAGTGATTTAGAATTGTTACAGGCAACACATAATACTCAATACATCTCAATTATCGATCTCAAAGCATTCTCTCAATTCAAGCACAACGTTCAGACTTTCTCTATTGTGAAATATTACACTCAATTGTCTCTCAATAAATGTAAATAGGTCAACTCTGTTTAGATGTTGTTAAATTTTGTATATAATTTTAACTCCATGCGAGTACCTGTTTATAATGTGAATGTGAACTAAAACAATAAACATTTTATTAAACATCTTCAACTCAATCATTTGGTAACAGTCCACTAAAAAGTAATTGCCAATTATCTCACCACCTAGATTTTTGAACATTTGGTCCTTCGGGCCGGATGATTGAGTTGTTATATTAATCGTTCACATCACATTCTCTCAAATATACAGTTACAGCTATGTCCACTAAGGCATCATCCACTAAGTCTGCTGTGACTGACGTCTCGAAGACTTCTCCTCCACCTCAAGAGGATGCCAGCCACCTCCCAGTCGCCTCAAGGACACGCTCAGCGTCCACCTCCTCTGCCAAGGAATCGCCTCAAACCCGCTCCATGGGGTTGCCAACCCCTCTAAAAATCAAGGTGTCTACTCAACGCCAGCGTGTCAGACTCCTCAGGACTACTCTCACAGATCTCGCAGTCACTAAGGACTGGACCGCTCAAGAGCTTGCCCGCATTCTTGAACATGTTCAAGAAATCCATCAAGCCTTCTCAAAGACACACACCCACTTCGAAGCAGCCTGGCCAGAAGCATGTCTGGACCATCCCTATTTCTCCGATTCCGTCTTTCTCGAAGAGCATTGCCTCTATCAGTCAATCACCAAAAAGCTTGGGTGCCTCGCCACAATTGTCGACCCTCAGTCAGTCTCCTCACTCACTCAGTCTACTCAATCACGTCCACGCCTCCCAGACATCGCCATTCCCACGTTTGCGGGAGATTACTCGCAGTGGCCTGCATTTAGAGATCTTTTTAAGTCTCTAGTCATCGACGCTGAACAGCTCGCTGATATCGAACGCCTCCACTACCTGAGAACATGCCTGTCTCATGAACCACTCGAAACCATCTCAAGTCTGCCACTCACAGCCTCCTCATTCTCAATTGCGTGGCAAAAGCTTGCGCAAAAATACGAAAATCGAAGACTGCTCCTTTCTTCTCAATACTCCCGTCTTCTCTCGTTCTCACTCGCAGACCAAAAGGCTGCCAACGCCTCAGCCATACGACAGTTGTGCGATAGCATTACCAATCCCCTTCAGTGCCTCTCTGCTCTTGGTGAAAACCTCCAGCAAAACAATAATCTTCTGGTATTCCATATTATCAACCGCCTCGATCACGCCTCTAGGACTCAGTGGGAGAGTCTTATTTCCACCCACATGGAATTCCCTACCTTACCGCAAGTCATGGATTTCTTTGAATCAAGGTCCAGATCTTTGGATTGGGTGGAATCCACACAACGACAGCCGCCTCAAGCCGTCTCCAAGCCACGATCAGGAGTCCCAGACCCCTCTAAGAAGAACATCTCAGTCCGAACTCCTTTAGCAGTCTCCTCAACCGAACAAGTCCCCTCAAGCTCAACGACGCCGATCAGGTCCAGTTCGCTGCCATCGTTCAATTGCGATGATTGTGCACAAGAGCATTTTATTTCCAATTGTCCACGGTTTGCCAACAGGTCTCCTCAACAGAAGGCTGATGTGGTGCTGCACAGAGTGCTGTGCACCAATTGTCTGGGTAGGCACAATCGCCGCTCATGTAAGACCTCCAAAAGATGCAAGAGCTGTGGAAGTCAGCACCACACCCTGCTCCACGACGTCCCCCTCAACAGCAAACCTTTCTCAAGGATACCAATCGTGCCTCCTCGAATGGTCACCAGCTCCTCTACTTCTCATCAGTCACCTCAAAAGGAGGTGAGTCCTAGCACCTCAACGAAGAGGCGTTAACAGTCATCTCAACAGGAACCTCCACGTCGTCTCAATGTTCTGCTCGCCACCGCCACTGCCAACCTCGTCACCTCAACAGCCTCACACAAGGTTCGACTTCTCATCGACTCAGGATCTGAGTTGAGCTTCATCTCTCCACCTCTGGCCAACAAGCTGAGTTTTCCTCGAAGGAAGTCACACGTTGTAATTGTCGGCATCCATGGTACCACCTCGAAGGCAAAGGGATGCCTTTCTATCACGCTCACGTCGCTATATGACCATCAATCCATACATGTTGATGCTCATGTTCTCTCATTATCCTTCTCTAACCTGCCTTCTTTTCACACCTGCTTCCAGCCATCTCCACACCTCCAGAATCTCAAGCTGGCTGATCCAGACTACCACATCTCACGACCAATCGACATCATTTTGGGCGCTGATGTCTACGGCTCAATCATTCTCCCTCAAATGAAAAGAGGTCCTCCATCATCTCCAACAGCACAGCTCTCTATCTTCGGATGGCTCATCCTTGGTCCTGTGTGTCAACAACCAGAAGACATTCCACATCACTCTCCGATGTTTCATACTACTCAAGATGATCTCCATCAACTCCTCACCAAGTTTTGGGAACAGGAAGATATCCAATCAACTTCTCAGTCACACCTCACCCCTGATGAGCAAGAATGCGAAAACCACTTCGTCTCTACTCACCGAAGACTAGATTCAGGCAAATACATGGTAAGACTACCGCTGAAATCGTCTGTCGACGTCTTGGGTTCCTCAAGACAACGTGCTTTTCGATGTCTCCAAGGCCTGCTCCGTAAATTCGAAAAGGACCCAGAGTACTCCGACCTCTATCATCAATTCATCGATGAATATGAACTTCTCCATCACATGCAACCTGTTTCATCAGAGACAGCCATCTCAAGATACTTCCTGCCTCATCATGGGGTTCTCAAAACAGACAACACCTCAAAGAAACTACGAGTGGTCTTCAACGGCTCCAGCCCCACCTCAACTGGTATTTCACTCAACGATATCATGCACACAGGAGCCAAACTACAACTCGACGTGATAGATGTCCTTATGTGGGTGCGTAAGTACAAATTTGTCTTCTCCACAGACATCACAAAGATGTACAGACAGATCCTGGTCCATCCTGACGATTGGGATCTTCAATGTATCCTATGGCTCGACTCCAACAACAAAGTCCAAACGTACCACCTCACCACAGTCACAGATGGAACCAGGTCCGCTCCATTCTTGGCAATTAGAATTCTTCTCCAGCTCATCAACGATGAAGGTCACAAGTTTCCGTTAGCCATTCCCCCATTGACGAAAGGTCGTTATGTCGATGACATCTGTGGCGGTTCAGATACTGAAGACCAACTCCTCGAAATTGCCAAACAACTCCAGCACCTCTGCATGGCGGCCGGCCTCCCCCTCGCAAAGTGGCAGTCAAATGTACCACAACTACTCCAGTATGTACAAGAGGACGAACATACTTCATCTCCACTCTCCTTCGATGAAAATCCCACCTCAACCAAAGTATTAGGACTCCTGTGGTACCCTCAAGAAGATTACTTCACATTTAAGGTCAGCTCCATCCTATCTGGGTCTACACTAACAAAACGCTCAGTTCTTTCTCATATCGCTCAAATATTTGATCCATTAGGTTTAGTCTCCCCTGTTACGATTAGGGCCAAGATGTTGTTGCAAGAATTATGGCTCCAAAAGTTATCATGGGACGAACCTCTACCTCAACTACTCCAACAGAAATGGCATGACATCAGCGACGACCTCTACAAGCTGGCCAGCATAAAAATTCCTCGATGGATCAACTACCAGGATGGTTGTTCCGTACAACCCCATGACTTCTCCGATGCATCTCAATTTGCCATTTCTGCAGTCCTCTACCTCCTCGTTCAAACTCCGTCCAAGGAACGCAAAGTTTCAATGCTCTGCTCCAAAACAAAAGTAACGCCTTTGAAGCCTCTCACAATCCCGCGCCTCGAATTGTCAGCTGCACTTCTCCTCTCTCGTCTCGTAAATTATGCGCATAATATTTTACAGCTCAACAGCCTCTCCACAACTCTATGGACGGACTCCTCAGTCACTCTATCCTGGATCACAACTCATCCCTCACGTTGGAAGGACTTTGTTCGGAACCGCGTGGCAACAATCCAAGAACTAACTCCTAGGGCCCAATGGAGATATATTTCCGGCAAAGACAATCCTGCTGACTGTGCATCTCGAGGCTTAACTTCCGCTCAACTTCGCAACCACTCGCTATGGTGGACGGGACCACCATGGCTTTCCAAGTCAGAAGACTCATGGCCCAGTCGTCAGCCGGCATCGACAACTGAACATGAATCCGAAGCAAAACCTGTCACCTCCATTCTCACTTCCACCTCGAAGGACTACGAGTGGGACCTTATCTACAGGTATTCTTCTATGAATAAATTGTTGAGAATCATCTCTCTTTGTTCAAAGCTTCTCGCACGACTCCAACGCAAGCTGGATCCAGCACCTCTCACAAGCCTCACCTCGTCTGACTTGGAAAAATCCAGAATTTTCTAGATAAAAGCAACTCAAGAAGTCTACTTCTCACTCGAACTCAAGGCTCTTCGCACTCGGACTCCAATCTACTCCTCAAATGCATTCAGTAGACTCACAGCCTTCCTCGACCACGATGGTGTAATTCGTGAAGGCGGACGAATCACCCAGTCAAATCTAGACCCAGATAGCAAACATCCTATAATTCTTCCTCGATTCTCTCAATTCACTTCTCTAGCTATCGATGAAGCTCATCGATCAACTCTCCATGGAGGCACTCAACTCACTCTAGCCCGCATACGTCAAAGGTATTGGATTCTTGGAGGAAGAGCCCCAGTCAAATCCCATATCCTTCGATGTGTAACCTGCGCCAGGCACCGTGGCATTCGGGCACAACAGCTCATGGGACAACTACCAGCACCTCGAGTACAGCCATCTCGTCCATTCCTCCACACCGGTGTCGATTACGCCGGACCACTCACTCTCACGAGGCCAATTGCAAAGTTATGCGTTTTGCCAATCCTGGTGGACTCTGAGGACAACGAGGGGCCTGTTTCCTCCAGTTGATGGGTGGATTGAGTAGCTCAGACACTGGAGAGCAGGTTTCTCTCACCCTCCTCACCAGGGAAGTTCCACGAAGCTCTTCTCATCTATAATCAACTCCGTTAATTATGGCGGCCGGAATGTTAAAAATTAAATGAGTTTTTAACCCTGTGATGCAGTCTACTCTACGCTCCTGGTTGCCCTCCTCGCCCAACGCTATTTGGTCACAGAGTATTGTGATTTCTGACATACTCGAGATCTGACATGCGCGTTCATCTGTGATCTCTAACATAAAACACCGGCAAGAACTCTCCTAACCTCTCTTCTCTCTTCTACTCTCTTCCTGTCACTTCGCTTTTCCGCTCGTGCTACGAATTTTCTACGCTCTTGTGCCTTTTTTGCTTCTCCTACGCCATTTTCTCGCAAGTCGACTAATTTGTGCTCTACGAATTGTGAACTTGGTGCTTACCAATCAAACCTTAAAAGACAATTATATTGCTTTAAGTGATTATTTAGATCTCCTCAAATACAGGTACAGTACATTTTTCTTAACTATATGAATTGTTCCTAACATGCTTCCTATAAAATATCATGCACTCTCACGTTTCCACGAAATATCTCATGCATCTTGAGTATATATCGTTGAAGTGTATTTTATATAGCCTCCTCGTCACCTGTACCTCCCTCATTAAGGTATATTTTTGGTATTTTCATATTTATTTCTCGAACCACGTGTGTACTGTACCTAACCCTTTGTACGAACTCTCCAATTTTATAATCTCCAAACGACCCCCCCTCGTAAACTCTTCGTACCTAGTTACTCCTCGTATTCTCTCGAGCACCAGGTTCACATTTCACCTACATCTCAGGCACTTACTTCTCATTATTTTCACTCATAGTATTTCACAATCTCTCATACTCAAAAACACCTCTACGATTAGACTTCTCAGGCTTTTGTAAGTTTCAGGTACCTCTCCGTTCCAGCTGGAGTCATCACATGGATCGTACAACCAGGCCTGGTCTCAACTGATAAGTATTCAGAATTGTTCTACTCATGCAAATGCTCTCAAAACTCTAAAGGACCTGGTTGGATGTATCGCTTGATGGTTCCAGACCCATGTCACCTCACATAAGTATAATTTGTATTTGTATTTTCTTATACTTTATCATAACTTGCAACTTACATTGCCTGCACTCTATACTCTCCTCAATCTATGACCAACTATCCTCTCAAGTAAATGTGTTGTCAATTGATTCATTTCGCTAACTAAAATTTAACTGCTCTGCCTTTATATACACCTCATATGACTCTCAATTATCACCTCCATTACCATAGTTATGTTGTATTACTTCTGTTTTTCTGATAAGGACAGGCTTATCACTGTAAACGTCGTTAACCATAATTATTGATTATACATTTCTCTCATCTCCTGTCAATTACACTTACCCTCAACCATCTCTGTTTGTCAATGAACCTTCTGTTTTTCTAATAGGGGACATTTTAATACATGCCAGCTCTATTCCTGTAAACGTTGCGTTTCTATTGACAAATAATGCTTCTCAGATCAACGTTAGTGATTTAGAATTGTTACAGGCAACACATAATACTCAATACATCTCAATTATCGATCTCAAAGCATTCTCTCAATTCAAGCACAACGTTCAGACTTTCTCTATTGTGAAATATTACACTCAATTGTCTCTCAATAAATGTAAATAGGTCAACTCTGTTTAGATGTTGTTAAATTTTGTATATAATTTTAACTCCATGCGAGTACCTGTTTATAATGTGAATGTGAACTAAAACAATAAACATTTTATTAAACATCTTCAACTCAATCATTTGGTAACAGTCCACTAAAAAGTAATTGCCAATTATCTCACCACCTAGATTTTTGAACAGTTTCATTGAAATTCTTGCAAATGGCTCTGCTAACTTAATATTAAGTTAGCAGAGCCACCCCATATAAAAAAAAACTAAGCGCGCGACAATCTTTTTTCTGTCACGACGAATATGTTTGGGTCGTTCGACAATTATTCAGCTCATTTCTGATTGAAAAAAAAATACGATTAACCAACGTACGTGATTTGTGTGTGGCCCCTTTAGCCAAATATTAATTTAGCCCATACAAAAAAAACGAAGCACGCGACAAACTTTTTTCTTTCACGACAAATATTCGACAATTAATGCAATAGGTCTCATTGAAATTGTTGCAAGTAGCTCTGCTAACTTAATATTCAGTTAGCAGAGCCACCCCATTAAAAAAAAACTAAGCGCGCCACAAACTTTTTTCTGTCACGACGAATATGTTTGGGTCGTTCGACAATTATTTCATCATTATTATTAATTATTCAGCTCATTTCTGATTGAAAAAAAATACGATTAACCAACGTACGTGATTTGTGTGTGGCCCCTTTAGCCAAATATTATAGCCCATACAAAAAAAACGAAGCGCGCGACAAACTTTTTTCATTCACGACAAATATTCGACAATAAATGCAATAGGTTTCATTGAAATTGTTGCAAGGGGCTCTGCTAACTTAATATTAAATTAGCTGAGCCACCCCATTTAAAAAAACTAAGCGCGCGACAAACTTTTTTCTGTCACGACGAATATGTTTGGGTCGTTCGACCATTATTCAGCTCATTTCTGATTGAAAAAAAATACGATTAACCAACGTACGTGATTTGTGTGTGGCCCCTTTAGCCAAATATTAATTTAGCCCATACAAAAAAAACGAAGCGCGCGACAAACTTTTTTCTTTCACGACAAATTCACGACAAATACTCGACAATTAATGCAATATATAGGTTTCATTGAAATTCTTGCAAGTGGCTCTGCTAACTTAATATTAAGTTAGCAGAGCCACCCCATATAAAAAAAACTAAGCGCGCGACAAATTTTTTTGTTTCACGACAAATTCTCGACCAATATTCGACAATTAATGCAATAGGTTTCATTGAAACCTTTATTCATTGCTAACTTTATGGAGGTGTGGATCACATATAATTTCAGATCCTCACACAGTTATTAGCAGCTGCTTTTTGCGCGTATGTTCTGGGGAACATCGCGTTATAGTTTTGCCCAAATGTCTGTAACTTTCGAATTTTTTGACGAAAATGGTCTCAAACGATTAAGTTCGACTCCCCAATGAAGAATTCGAGGTCAAATTTGATTCTGTCCGTCCGGCCGTCCGGCCGTTGCCACGATAACTTGAGAACGAGAAGAGCTAGCAACTTGAAATTTTCAGGGTAGGTGGCGCATCTCAATACGACGGACAAGTTCGTTAATGGGCATAATCGGCCCAGTGGTTTCCGAGTAATAATTTTGTTTTCAACCAATATAAATCCGATCGAATTGAAACTTGGTGGGTAGTTGTAGAATATGATCTTAAGCACGTTTGTGGAATTTTGTGCGAATCGTATGGCTAGAAAATTTTTAAAAAATTATTAAAAAATATTTTTGTTGTCACGATAACTTGAGAACGGAATGAGATAGCGGCTTGAAATTGGCAGGTTAGGATGAACACCAGAACGCGACATTTCAGTTTGTTTATGAGCATAATCGGCCAAACGGTTTCAGAGTTATAGCCATCTGAAATTTTCTGAAATTTCGTGGTTTTTGTTCCTCATTAACTCAAAAAGTACTAGACCGATTGAATTCAAACATGGTTATTAGTTGTAGAATGCCAACGCGGAAATGTTTGCAAAATTTGGTGAGGATAGCATTTGTAGAAAATTTTTAATAAATCATTGAAAATAAAAAAAAAATTCTATATATCAGTAACTATCCGTTTGAAATTGCTGAAATTTTGCAAGAGCCTTCATAACCTAACTCTACTGCCAAGTTTCAAGTTTTAATAGGATCAGTTAAATATTGTTGGAGATTCGAGCATTCTTGTGCGAGTTCAGTAGATGGGTGACCGTTGCCTCGATAACTTTCGAACGAAAGGAGATAGGGACTTGCAATTTTCAGGGTAGGTTGCGTATCCGAAAGAGAGTGTTGAGTTCGTTTTTGGGCATAATCGGTCTAACGGTTTCCGAGTTATACCCACCTGGAATATTATTTCCTTGATAACTCAAAAAATAAATATTCGATCGAATTGGTGCTTGGTAACTAGTAGTAGAAAATCAACATAAAGACGTGTTTAAAATTTTGTAAGAATCGTATCCCTAGAAAATTTGAAAGAAATGACGAAAAAAAAAATTTCAAGAACCGTACCCCTAGAAAATTTTTAAAAAGTCACGAAAAAAAAATTGGTTCAAGCACTGACGTGAAGTCAGAAGCTTTTGCGCGTATGTTCTATTCTCCATACTTCTGTATTGGACACCCTTAATCGAATTTACCATGGTAAATTATGTTGTCCATTCTCCTGTATTGGACACTTAATTCGAATTTACCATGGTAAATTCGAATTGAGAGTGTCCAATACAGGAGAATGGACAACATAATTTACCATGGTAAATTCGATTAAGGGTGTCCAATACAGAAGTATGGAGAATAGAACATACGCGCAAAAGCTTCTGACTTCACGTCAGTGCTTGAACCAATTTTTTAATCTGACTTACGTGCCCAAACTCGTGAAACTGCTTCTTTATTTTACTTATGGTCCCTTCGGTTAGAGGCGGAAAATTCGGAAATTTCTCATGATACAAGCGACTCACTTCTTTTTTGTGTTCGGGTGTTGTCTCCGTAACACAACTGGTACTCCTTACTCGCTCAAGCTCTTCGAGAGCTTATGAGGGGTCTCCTTGGGGAAGACCTAGGAGGATCAGTATCTTTATATATAAAAACAGACAAATTATATCTCCGAAAGTATTGGTTTCTCAGAGTTGGGAATTATATCAATGTATTCATATAATAGAACTGCATCCTAAAGGAAATTCAATTCAAATAATAGTTTATTTATCAAGATTAAATGAGCAATCATGAGAATGAGAAAAGCACCATGGAAGAAATCAAATTAAATCTGGCCAATTTTGCCCAATAACGAACTTAACCGAGATATTCATCTCCCTAACCTACTCTGAAAATTTCAACTACCTACCTCATTCCCTTCGAGAGTTATATCTATGTCTATGGATGAAAAGCAGTCTCACTACTCTCAGATCTCTTACTTCATGTTCAGTTCCGAAATGTAAGAATTTTCTGAGAAAAACTAATTTGGGAGCAAACAACTGAGATTTTTCTCACTTCGCTCACAATTCTTCGACTGATTAGATTTGTCTCAGGAACATCATTTGACATTATGACAATTCATATTCATACATAGAATAATATCATTCTGTGACAACGTTGAAATACGATTTATTATTGAAATTTTGAAAAATCATATCTCCGAAAGTATTAGCTTGTTAGAGTTGAAAATGATATGAATGGATTCTTATGATAAAACTGCTTATTAAAAAAAATTTGATTTGGAATTTGTTTCGTAAAAAAAATTTTTTTTTTTTGTTACTCCGAAACCATCTGTCCGATTTTGCCCAATAACGAACTTAGCCGAGATATTCATCCCCCAAACCTACTCTGAAAATTTCAACTCTCTAGCATATTCCGTTCGAGAGTTATCGTGCCTACGGACGGACCGGTCGGACCGGCCGGACCGGCCGGCCGGCCGGGCGGCCGGACGAATGAATTCCGACCACGGATTCTTGATCAGTGAGTCGAACCAAATCGTTTAAGACCATTTTCATCGAAATATTCCAAAATTACAGACATTTGGGCAAATTGATAAGCACTCAGTTCCGAGGAACTAGAGCGCCAAAAATGAATCGCAAAATAAGTTGGTAAGAGAACGGGGAGAAAATTTCGAATAATTGCCGGGAAAACCCTAAAATCAGCCCTTTTCTTTTTTCCATACAAACGTTTTCTAACTAAAATGTAGAGTCAATTTGAACTTTAATGCTATTCAAAAAGGTTGACGTTGGGGTTGGAGTTGTAGTTGGATTGGAGTTGGAGGTGGAGATGGAGGTGGAGGTGGAGTTGGAGTTTGAGATGGCGTTGAAGTTGGCGTTGTGGTTGGCGTTAGGGTTGGAGTTGGCGTTGTAGTTGGGGTAAGAGTTGGTGTTGGAGCTGGCGTTGGGGTTGGAGTTGAAGATGAAGTTGAAGTAGGCATTGTGGTTGGCGTTGGTTATGGAGTTGGCGTTGTAGTTGGAGTTGTAGTTGGATTGGAGTTGGAGGTGGAGATGGAGGTGGAAATGGAGATGGAGGTGGAAATGGAGTTGGAGTTTGAGTTGGCGTTGAAGTTGGAGTTGGCGTTGGCGTTGGTCAGGCGTTGAGGAGGCAGTACGAAGTCTGCCGGGCAAGCTAGTAATAATATACAATACAATACAATTTGTAAAATTGTTATTTTGTGCATTTCCGTTAATCGAACCCTTATTCAAAATTGAAGTTTATGAAATTCAAACACCATTTAGACAATTTATAAATTACAACTTATCAGCACAAAACAATTTGCGAAGACGTCCTAAAGAAACTAACATTGCCTTGGAAAGTGTTTTACTTAGTTTTCATGGTACCATCGGGAAAATACAATGTTATGGATTTTTTTTCATTTTCTTTCTATCACATCTTGAAGGCAAACAAGTTTATTATTATTTTAATAAGATTTGGGAATATTTGAGGGAACATTTAAATGAATTTCGGTAATCACATGATTGTATTCAGGTGGTCAGGATGTTCGCAGTAAACACTTTATTAACATTCATAAGTTTTTTGCTACATTTTGTATTACATTTTAGTTTCTGATATTGCACCAAATTTAAAATCATTAGATTTTATTTTTTCCCAACTTGATTTTTGCAATAAACATGAAAGTGATAAAATTTCTGAATAGAGAATGATACGACCTTCCAAACGATGTACCTTAAGCCCATACTTCTTTTTTTAAAAATTGGGGGTTGTATCTGTCTTTCGAAGAGGGTTGAAGGTAGGGTTCGCATCTTTACGAAAAATGACAATTCGAAATTAAAATTTGACGTGTTTCGTGATTTTCCATAAATATGTACAGTAACCAAGATGATGAATTTATTCCATTTGGCTTTTCCACTGTATGTGAAATTTCGTGAGGATCGTTTGACTAGAAAATTTGAAAAAATATATATCAACAATGGTTCAAGCACTGACGTGTCAGAAACTTTTGCGCGTATCTTGTCTATTCTCCTTTATTTGACACTCTCAATCGAATTTACCATGGTGAATTATATTGTCTGTTCTGCTGTATTGGACACTCTCAATCGAATTTACCATGGTGAATTCTATTGTCTGTTCTGCTGTATTGGACACTCTTAATCGAATTTACCATGGTGAATTCTATTGTCTGTTCTGCTGTACTGAACACTCTTAATCGAATTTACCAGGGTAAATTTGGAGTGTCCATACAGGAGAACAGACAATGGAGTTCACCATGGTATATTCGATTAAGACTGTCCAACAAAGGAGAATGGACAAGAGAACATACGCGCAAAAGCAACAATTTTTTTTCGTCAAGTCAGGAGCTTTTGCGCGTATGTTCTATTGTCCATTCTCCTATATTGGACACTCTGAACGATTTGGTTTGACTCACTGATAAAGAATCCATGGTGAAATCGATTCTGTCCGGCAGTCCATCCGTCCAGCCGGCCGTTAACACGATAACTCTCGAACGGAATGAGCTAGACAGTTGAAATTTTTAGAGTAGGTTTGAGGGATAAATATCTCGGTTATGTTCGTTGTTGGGCAAAATCGGTCAAATAGTTTCGGAGTAACGAAAAAAAAAAATTTTTTTACAATACAACTTTTTAATTCAAATTTTTTCAAGATCCAGTTTCATTATAAGAATCCATTGTTATCATTTTCAACTCTAACAAGCTAATACTTTCGGAGATATAATGTTTCAAAGTTTAAATAATACATCGTAAGTTCTATGTAGGTATTCACAGAATGTGAACACAGAATCTGTCTGTGATCACTATTCATAAATCTCATACTTTCTAGCTATTAGAGATTGTCAATTCATAGTTGTTATTTTCTCTTGGAAAGCAAGTATTCGATTCTTGAATTTGTGAATATACAGGGTGAGTCGTTGACCACTGCATTAATTTTAACCAAAGATTCCTCTCATCAAATGAAACACTTTTTTCATTCAACATTTTTCCAAATTAACCTCAGGTAAAAAGATACAGGCTGTTGAAATTTTGAAAAAAAATCAGTTTTCATTTTGTAGCTTTGACATACTTTTTTCGAATAAAATGAATGTTGGCGTTAAGTTTCCTATAACTATGATACATATTTTCCAAATATTAGTTATTTTCTACTTCTACTGGTTTTCTAGTTATGGACTCGTAGATTCATAAAACTAAACGAAATTAGCATAACGAAAGCATATAAAGTTTTTCTTGAGTCATTTCAAGAATATTCCATCGTTCTAGAACATTATATTATTCTTCATCATTTCTCCTTAAACGCACCGTTTTCAAGATATTCTTCATTGAATGTTTTAAATTGGAAAACTCCAGAAATTTCACTACTTTTATGGATCCGTCCCTGAGCGTTGGAATCCCGAATCAAGCTGTAAACCACGTTACCATGCCTTATTCTCGTCCGCCAACAATGTCATATATAATATATATGCGGGAGTGTATTAGCACATTGTGAAATCTTTAAACGCTTGTAACTTTTTACCTGAGCCGAATCTGGAAAAATGGCAAATAAAAAAAGTGTTTCATTTGATGAGAGGAATCTTTGGTTAAAATTAATTCAGTGGTCAAAGACTCACCCTGTATACAAGACTGTTTTAATGTTTTTTTTCTTGAGTTAATGTTCATAATACAGAAGTTACGTGTTAGTGGTATGAACTATTAAATTTTAAATTATGAAAAGAGGATAGTATTTTATTAATATATTTTGATCTATTAAAATAATTTGTTCGTTATCCACTACCTACTCAAATATCAGGAATAAATGGATTTTTTATTTTATAGATATTTTTCAGAGTTTGGGAGAGAAAACCCAGAAAAAAATACCTTTCAATAATAAATGGACAATCTGCTATGATTGTCCCCAGCTTTGCTCTAGAAATTTCGATGATACTTTCCTTAGGTATTTCGAGTTGTGAAAACTATGCACCGAGTGTAAGTTGCAACAACCCATTCCACGAGGTTGAATCATTACAAATTGCTCATTTAATCTTGATAAATAAATTTAATGACAATTTTTTGAGCATTAAGGCGTTGAAGCATTGAAGATTGCCCTTTTTTTAAGATAATTTTTGAGAAATTTTTTTTAAACAACTCTTTTTTTAATTTAATTCCTTTCATGATGCATTTCTATCATAGGAATCCATTGATATAATTCCCAACTGAGAAACCAATACTTTCGGAGATATAATTTGTCTGTTTGAACAAGAGCACCAGAAAGCTCCTGTCCACAGTGCTTGAACCAATTTTTTTATAATATATACTACTGCTTTATTTACCGAATATCTCGGGAATAAGCATCTTAGAGCAGTCGTATGTATTATAAAAAATACATGGCCAGCTGTCAACACAATGACTCTCGAACGGAATGTGCTAGACAGTTGAAATTTTCAGATTAGGTTTGGGCAATGAATATCTCGGTTAAGTTTGTTATTGGGCAAAATCGGCCAGATGGTTTCGGAGCGACGAAAAAAAAATTTTCTATATTACAAATTTCGAATTCAATTTATTTTAAGGTGCAATATCATCATAAGGATCCATTGATATCTTTCTCAACTTTAACAAGCTAATACCTTTGAAGATATGATTTTTCAAAATTTCAATAATACATCGTACCTACTTCTGTTTTCACAGAATGCGAATTATATCTGTCTGTTTTCTATCTGTGTTCACTGTCAGACATGTCAAATGTATGTTCTAATGAACAAAGTATGATTGAATGCAAAATGACCCATTATAGGATATTGTAATGCTGCATTGGCTAAGTTTCAATTGATATAATATAATTTTCGGAATAGATTTGAGGAATGAATACTCGTATCTCGGATAAGTTCGTTATTTAATATTAATTTAGTTTTTTTATGATGCAGTTCTATTATAAGAATCCATTGATATCATTCCCAACTCTGAGAATCGAATAATTTCGGAGATGATCTGTCAAAGTTTTAACAAGAGCGCCAAAACTTCTGTCCACAGGGTTTTCCCACTTTCTTTATCTCAGAATCCGGTCATACGAAATTCACTGAATTTGGACTATTTTTACTGGGCCGTAATGTGTCTGGAACCACTTACAGATCAACCGCGTATTTGAATACCTTGAAAATTGTTAAACCGTTAGAAAGCCCATTCAATTGAAAAACTTTCTCATGGAATTTTTCCATGAAACGATAGATTTTTTGGTAAAATCTAAAAATGTGTGATTCGTATGGAATAATTATACTTGCGTTTCATGAAAAAATTGCAAGAGACAAGAAAGTTTTTCAATTGAATGGGGTTTCTAACGGTTTAACAATTTTCAAAGTATTCAAATAAATGGTTCCAATTTTTTCATGAAACACAAGATTTTTGAGAAAAATCAAAAATGTGATTGACAAATAGAATTCCATACGGATCTCGAAATGCGTTCAATAACATTGTATGATTTTTCTCAAAAATCAAATTCAAATACGCGGATAATGTTTAGTGGTTCTGAAAACATTGTGACCCAGTAAAAAGTGTCTTAATAGGGTCCATCTCCAACATATGTAGCACTATGACTATTTCGCATATCACAAAACTGCTCTGTACCAAATTCAATGATTTTCGGATTCTGAGATAAAAGAAAAGACTATTTTAAAGCGGCTGTAACTCCGAACGGCGGGACACCTGGCAAAAATAGGGGTCTCCTAATTTCGTCTCGAGAATCTGGGACCAAATTTTGTTTGTATTAATTTCGGGACACCCTGTATTATACATTGGATATCATACCAATGTTTTCTTGAGTTTTCAGGGTGTACACTGAAATTTTATAAAGGACGGTTTGTTTCCGACTGTCGAGACAATAATTGTAGCAATTCAAGACTTACAAATCGCGCTCGATAGAATGTAGAACCAGTAGGGGTTAAAATTGTAACGGCTATCAACATGTGTAGGTAAAAAACGCCTTATCAATTCCAAACTAATCCTTGCTTCCCATCGCAATGGACACGGTCATAACGACCATTGACTCGCCAGTACCTATATTCCTCAAGGAACGAATCCTTCTTAGGTAGGAACCGTCCTTCCAGGTCTCAAAAAAACAATGGTCAGCTCCTTTTTGACCACTGGTCCGATCCCTTTTATATCCGAGTCGCATTTAAATTAGATCAAATTGCCAGGTCTCACGAGGGGTCAACTCGGAAGGTGTAGCGGGCAGGTAGAGTTCCTGGGTCCCGGCGCACCCGCAGGTACCTTCAGGAGTATCCGCTGACCGCGCTCGAACGGTCATACTAAGGCGATATTCAATTTGTAAAAAAAGTCTTACCTGAAAAAGAGTTCGAATGACCATCGGCCACATGAGAAAGTTTCGCAAGAGATGTCCAGGTATATGTGGAGTATGCGACCTAATTTTTATCGTACATTGAAATGAATATTTCGGCCGTTGGAGAACCCTTTTGCCCTAATTTCGATTTTTCCACGCAGGAATAAGGATTTTCGGCTACCTGTGACGGTCAAGCTGGGTCCATTCGCTAGCGATGTTCCAGAAAGTACAGGGTAACTAGATCGAGGACGGTTCATGGGTCTGTTTGATCATTATGGTGTTTCCCACCAAATCGTAACCGACCTATTTGATTGACGTCGTTTTTTGATATCTTCGTATGGTATATGAAGTGATGACCGTTAAGATTGGATTTCATCGTTATTGTGGCTGGTTTTCAAAGGCATCATTTTGTTGTATTTGAATAGCTTGAAGGTTCTGAAATTCTTCGGTATGTTAGCTCCGTCATAAAAGTCTCAAGCATATGTAATATTCTTGACTTCGATAGATGCCATATGATAGCCATGCATCTAGTTTTCTTAAAACTATGCGGAACAAGTAAGATACTGAAAGAATATCATCATCAAGGTCATGCCTGCTCATGCAACATCAGATTTTTGCACCGTTTCATGAAATTCCGTCTGAAAGCTTCGGAGAGAAGCTTTGGACTGCGGACGGATAGATTTCGAGTTTTGCTTTTCTAAAATACCAACTTTTTGGAAATACGTATCGAAAGACATGGTCTCTATTAATGATTGTAAAATCGCAGTTGGCTTTGAAATATTCTTATTTCGCCACTTCATATGCAGGGTGATTCACGAAGAATGTTCGTTAGAATATTTCAAAGAAAGACTCGAGATAAACACTTGAAATTTTATAGTTAAGCTTTTATAGTAGAGATGAATTCTTGGAAAAAATTTTATATTCATTCGACATTCGGTTTCACCGGAAATGATACCAACTTCTGTTTTTTGGCGCTCTAGTTCCTCGGAACTGAGTGCTTATCAATTTGCCCAAATGTCTGTAATCTTCGAATTTTTGGCTGAAAATGGTCTCAAACGATTTGGTTCAACTCACTGATCAAGAATCCGAGGTCGAAATCGATTCTGTCCGGCCGGTCCGGCCGGCCGGCTGGCCGTAGGCATGATAACTCTCGAACAAAAGGAGTTAGAGGATTGAAATTTGCAAGGTGGGTTTGGAGCGTGAATATCTCGGACAAGTTTGTTAATGGGCGAAATCCATCTAGCTGTTTCGGAGTTATGGCTGATTTTAGTAAAAACATTTTTTATGAATATTTCCGAAAACGATTACTCAATCTATCTGAAATTTAGTATCAAATTGTAGAATCATGACCTTCATACGCATGTGAAGTTTTGTATTGACAAGGTTACCGCAAAGTGTCAAAAAAAAATTTTGGAAATTAAAAAAAAAAATTTCTACAATACCTTTCGAACGGAACGAGCTAGGTAGTTGAAATTTTCAGAGTAGGTTAGGGAGATGAATATCTCAGTTAAGTTTGTTATTGGACAAAATAGGACAAATGGTTTCGGAGTAACGAAAAAAAAAAAATTTTTTTTAAGCAACAAATTTCAAATTCAATTTTTATTTAAGATGCAGTTTTACCATTAAAATCCATCGATATCATTTTCAACTCCAACAAGCTAATACTTTCGGAGATATGATTTTTCTAAATTTCAGTAATGAATCGTACTTCTATGTTTTCACAGAATACTATAATTATTCTATCTAAGCTTTATTATATGATCTGTGTTCATTCTCGTACATTTCATCCTGTTCTATAAGAGAGAGCCAAATTCAGTTCAGTTATTTTAATTCGATTTCTTCCATGGTGCAGTTCTCATTCTCAGATTGCTCATTTAATCTTGATAAATAAACTATTATTTGAATTGAATTTCCTTTATGAAGCAGTTCTATCATGAGAATACATTGATATAATTCCCAACTCTGAGAAACCAATACTTTTGGAGATATAATTTGTCTGTTTTAACTAGAGCGCCAGAAAGCTCCTGTCCACAGGCCTTGAGCCCATTTTTTTAAAATGTAATACCCAGTTTTTTCATTGATAATCAGATTACCCATTGAATTCTACATTGTTATAATGTGTCTCTTCCATATTATTCTCAGAAAATTCGTGTGAAATCTGAAAAATCCCTTAAAATTTTCTCAAATCATTGCAATGTTAATAACTTGTAGATTGTTGCATGAAAATTCCTAATTTTCTAACTTCTATCAGAAGACATATACCAATGCTTCTCCTTCGTTAATCAAAAATTCAATTGAACATACAGTGCGTTTCTATTTGAATGTCAAAGCCAGTCATGACAAAAAACTCAAATCTAATTTTTTTCAAATGAGAACCCATTTTTTTATTGGTCTGCTGGAATCTACGTTAAAAATTGTGTATTTTTGCGCGTATTTTCTGGGGAACATCGCGTTATCATTTTGCCCAAATGTCTGTAATATTCTAATTTTTTGCCGAGAATCATCTCAAACGACTAAGTTCAACTCACTGATGTAGAATTCGAGGTCAAATTTGATTCTGACCGGCCGGCCGTCGGGCCGGCCGTTGCTACGATAACTTGAGAACGGAAAGAGATAGCAACTTGAAATTTTCAGGGTAGGTGGCGCATCCCAATAGGACGGACAAGTTCGTTAATGTATATAATCGGCCCAATGGTTTCCGAGTAATAATTTTGTCTACAACCAATACTGATCCGATCGAATTGAAAGGTGATTTGTGAGTAGTTGTAGAATATGAACCTTAGGACGTTTGTGAAATTTTGTGAACATCGTATCGCTATAAAATTCTTAAAAATATTATTTACGTCACGATAACCTAAGAACGGAAAGAGATAGCGACTTGAAATTAGGTTAGGTTGAGAATCTGAATGCGCCAATTGAGTTTGTTTATAGGCATAATCGGCAAAATGGTTTTGGAGTTATAGCTATCTGAAATTCGGTTGTTATTTCCTCAATAACTCGAAAAAAACGAAACCGATCCAATTCGAACATGGTTATAAGTTGTAGAATGGCAACGCAAAAAGTCTTGCAAAATTTTATGAGAATCAAGTAACTAGAAAATTTTTAAAATATCATAGAAAATGATCGAAAAAAATTCTATATATCATAAAGTATTCGGCCGATATCGCTGAAATGCGAGAGCCTTCAGAACCTAACTCCACTACCAAGTTCCAAGTTTGAACATGATCGGATCTATATTGTTGGGGATCCGAGCAGCCTTGTTTGAGTTCAGTAGCTGGATGGGTGAGCGTTGCCTCGACAACTCTCGAACGAAAGGAAATAGGGACTTGCAATTTTCAGGATAGGTTGCACATCTAAATGGGAGAGTTAAGTTCGCTGTTGGCCATAATCCGCCCAACGGGTTCGGAGCAAAATTAGTTCAAGCACTGACGTGAAGTCAGAAGCTTTTGCACGTATGTTCTATTGTCCATGTATTGGACTCACTTAATTGAATTTACCATGGTGAATTCTATTGTCTGTTCTCCTGTATTGGATACTCTTGATCGAATTTACCTTGGTAAATTCGATTGAGAGTGTCCAATACAGGAGAACAGACAATAGAATTCACCATGGTAAATTCGATTAAGCGTGTCCAATACAGGAGAATGGACAATAGAACATACGTGCAAAAGCTTCTGACCTCACGTCAGTGCTTGAACCAATATTTTATTATACATACTCGAATGAATCTGAAATTTTTTCCAAGAATTCATCTCTCCTAACAAAGCTTAACTATAAAATTTCAAGTCTTTATCTCTAGTCTATCTTTGAAAAATTCTAACGAATGTTCTTCGTGAATCACCCTGTATATACTATTCACATTCGTGATTCCATCCACATAATTTATTTTCTGACAATACAATTATCAAGGCTGACAATTTCAAAGACCTGTAAAATAGTCAGGTTCCTTAGCGAGGAGCGAAAAGAATTAGTAGAAGCTGAAAATGAGATTTTCTTACTTTCATATTGAAAATTAATTTTTTGAATTGCATTGCTGTGAAAACATCTGGAAATTAATTAAATTTGACGTAAGTAATTTTTATTTGTATTCGTCTATTTAATTGAACGTTGTCATTCATTCTCTTGGATGAAACACAGAACAAAAGTGATAATTGTTAGAACTTGTAAAAATTCAATGTTTCTGTCAGCTAATGTCAAAACCTGATTGCAATGAATTACTGAATTTTCGGTTATTATTTGCAATAACGGTAAAATACATTATGATAGAACGTCGTATTAATTTTTATGTTTATGTAATTCTGGAATTCATGGTAAATTAAGTCATTTTTGAGGTAATTGATATTAGGAATCGGGAAATTTTTTCCAGTGTTCTAATTTAGTTTCGGTGAGCTAAAAAGGAAAGAGGATCTTTTAGAATCGAATCATATAGATATGAAAGTTGTTATTTTCGGTGAGATGTAATGAAAAATAATTTTCCATCCCCCCTGAAATTCTCACAATTATGTAGATATCAAAAATCAATAATCTGTCGCTCCTTACCACGTCCAGAATTTTTCCCCTGAATTATAGTGGGAAATTTCATGAACTTGATCCTAATATCTAGTACCAGAGATGATCCTCCAAGTTTTTCGTTGAAATAATTTTACTAACGAATAATAAACATCTGGTGCGTATTTCTAGAATACAAATCCACGTGTTGACTTGAAAGTAGGAATTTATTTCCATTTTTTGCGCGCATGTTCTAATTAACTTAATTAACAGGAACTCCATATATGTCATTAATTAATCACTTCAAATAAGATGAACACCAATAACCAATTGGATCAGGTGAATATTTGACAAATAAATTCCGAGAATGACGGGTACAATATCGAAATAAAAAAATTAATGTAAACATTCATTTAAATACAATGACTTTACAGTAGGATTATTTACAACAGGAATCTTAATTTTGAATAGCTCATCATAAATATGTCAGATAATTTTTATCGAATAAATGTTCGAAAAAATTTTTGACTCTGCACTTGTGAACTCGAGTCATGAGAATTATCTCACTTCGTCCTTCATTCAGAGCCACAAGAAACGAATTTGTTTTGAAAAATTACGATTTTGTTGCGTATTAACTTTAGTTTAACTGGCAGTAAGAAACAAATTGATATTAGTGAAAAACTATCTATCAATATAATATTGTGGGTTTCTTGTTTTCGTGTTTTGATATTTCTAAAAAAAAACGCATGTTTCGTATTGATATTAACAAAAAAATCATTAAAGCTCTAGCGCGCTAAAATATGATATCCTCCGAAATCATTAGGTAAATTAAATCATTCATTTCTTGAAAAACGCTTAACGTATTGATATATTCAGATAAAATTAAATGATTCTGAAATTTTTCAGTGTATCTTTCACTATATTTAGAAATCAATATATCACAAAAATTTTAATTTCATATTGATAGTCAAAATACTATTTTAAAAAATCTACTAAATTATCCCAATTCAACTAACGAATTTTCAACCAATGGTGATCCATGAATATCCCCACTATACCTCATGTTAGAATAAAATCAGGTCACTTGTTCAACCCTTTTCTTATTGCCGAATAATTTCAACCCCTTACTTTCTATCCCTATTCCTCTCATGATATTGAATAAACCATCCTTTCTTATTGAAATTAGGGAGAGGTGGGATGTGGTTATTCATCCCCAGGGCGCAGCTTCTGGAATCTGAGAGTGTTAGTCGTTCTTGGCTACCAAAGAACAACACATCGTACGTTTCAAGCAGTAATTGTGATATTGAAGCAATACGAACAATACATTCTAAGCGTTGAAACCTTTTAAAAATTTAATCATTTAAAACTCTTCAAAATTAAATTGTTACGGAGCTTTATAAAATTATATATCTCATTATCGTTACTTTGAATTAGTTGTGAATTTACTCTTCTGTTATCGTTGGTGTTAATTTTTTTTTATTTTTTAAATTGTGAGAGTTCAAACCCATACGATTCTTATAGAATTAGTTCTGAATCTCCAGTTTTGTTATTGTTGAAAATTATTTTGTGTCCCTTTTTTTTATCGCGTAAACTCAAATCAGTCTGTCACTTTTACGATCGGGCGGAATTTCGTTAAGTAACAGCGATCTCTTATGATCTGTACTGGTGATTTATTGGGACTATAAGTGATTAACCATGGAGGCAGCTCGTAGCGAGAATTCCGGTTATCTGAGGCACGTGGACACGATTAAACGGCAGCATCTTGTACGGAGGAACCTCTTACCGGAGCTACTTTATGGTAAGTCACCAGTTTTATCTCTTCGCCTTCTGTAGAGTGAAATCGTTTCGGAGATGAGTTCTCGGAATGTCGAATTGTCTCAATCTGGAGGAATGTCTAGGTTGAGATGTCATTGTTGAGTGTCTCGTATGATTAGGTGGCTTTTGAAGAGTTTCATAGAACAGATAGTAAAGTTGGAATATTTCCTTTATGTGCTTTTGAAACGATATATTCATTGAAAACTTGTTTATTCTTCTTGTCTCTAATTGTGTTATTTTAACATTTGTATATAGGAGGGATATATTGAACAATTATATTAAGTAACATTTTTTGATAATCCTTACAATATTATTTGTTTGATGTAGGTATGTTGTTTATAAATAGAAGTTAAATATTTCAAAAGGTCTAACCAACATATTTTTTTTTAATTCATTGCGCTCCAAGTTAATAACAGCCCTTTGAAGTATTTATATGTATCTATACTATGGAATCATTCAAAATAATGGAATGTGGCAGATATCTGACGCTACCAAAATGACAGTTTCTAACAATTTCTGTATTTGTAATGAAATTATATCGAAAAGGTGTGAAAAAGTCAACCCCTATAATATTTTGCTGCCAATTCTACTGCCTCTACATTTTTCTTTCGAAAATTGATTGCTACATTTTCATATATTGTTTTTTCCGTGAAAGACCTTGGAATGACCAACAAAATTTTGAATATCATCATACTTTCTCCGAAATTTAATTCTTCTGATTTCTCATAGTTGAGATATTCAATAAAATCTATTTTTTTTGTGCTGTAAATTGGGGGACAAAGGTTCTTGATTGGTGGTGTGGCCTATCCTAACCTACGCATCATTGGTGTGGTGGACTTCTTTGGAGAAGTCATATATCCGCAACAAATTGACAAGATCTCAGAGAAAAGCTTGTTTAAGCATCACAGGTGCTCTGAGATCTACTCCAACAGCAGCTATGGAGTGCCTGCTGGGGCTACCTCCCCTGCATCTTGTAGTTGAGGAGGGGGCTATGAAGACAGCTTTAAGAATCTGGGAACAGGGACAGTGGCGTGACAGCGGAATGTTTAGGGGACACTCGAGGGCACTCAAGAAGGTGGAGGATGATGATGCATCTCTCCTCCGGAGGAGTGACCGTGCGGGCTCCTTATTCTGCTTTAACGAACCCTATAGGGTGATTGTTCCTGATAGAGACCAATGGGATACAAGGAGTGATCTCCTTAAACCAGAGGGGCCCACATGGTTCACAGATGGCTCTGTAACGACTACAGGGACAGGTGCAGGCATTGTGGGACCTCGAGTGAGCATGTCCATCCCTCTCGGGAAGAACTGCTCGATAATACAGGCAGAACTATATGCTGTTCTTGTCTGCGCGCTGGAAAACATCCGATTAGGATACTCTGGCAAGTACATATATATATATTGTGACAGTCAAGGAACGTTAAAATCCCTATCTGATGTGAAAATAAACTCCTACTTAGTAGGCGAATGCAGCAAGGCTCTGCGAAGGCTGGGCGCTGGTAACGTTGTAAAACTAATCTGGTGTCCGGCTCACTCGGAGATTTCAGGTAATGTTAAGGCAGATAAGCTGGCGAAGCAAGGGGCTCGGATACCATATATAGGTCCTGAGCCTTCGCTTCCAGTATGTCGTACCTCTGTTAAAACATTCTTCAAGAATCGTTTGGACAGGAATTTCTCCAGTGTATGGAACATGGGAGTAGGACTCAGGCAGTCAAGGCTTCTCATTAAGAAACCATCGTCAAAGTCTGAAGTAAAGAAACTTCTTTCACTCGAAAGAAGAGAATTGAGTCTGGTGACTGGATTACTAACTGGTCACCAGTTCAACAAACATCTGAATAGGATGGGATTGGCCGATAGCGCTCTGTGTCGCTGGTGCAAGAGCATGGAAGAAACAGCTGAACACATTCTGTTCGACTGTAACAACCTTAAAGAATTGAGGGTCATACACCTAGGCAACCCAACACCTACGATTCCTACGGTGAGAGGGACTTCTCCTTTTAAGCTCGCGGCATTCCTGTCAGCGTTTTTCTTGGACTGAGTCTCACGAGTTTGGCAAGCGGGAGAACAATGGGCCTGAAGGCCTCAGTTCAGCCTGAGACGGCACCGCGGTAGAAGAAGAAGAAGAAGGTTCTTGATCACAAAATTGAACCGAAGGCCCCTTTAGGTATCGCTGGATATTTGAAGTTTTTATAGATTCAGAATCACCGGGTATATCATGTCTCGACATGTACCTATAGTAGTAAACGAAAATTTAGTATGAAATTATATAACGCAAAAACTAGAGAGTCAGGTAACGAATAAAATCAAAATATATTAGTATACAGAATAATCTGTTCATTATTGGTTCAATACGGTTTAAATTATCTATCAAGTGAGGAGCATTTGAATTTTATATTTCATATAGAGATAATTTTTCCATGAATGGGAAAGAAATCCATTATTGGGAAAATTAAATGAGAAAATTATACTGAAAATTCGTTATTCTCAAATAAAAACACCACAGAGAATGAACCATTGTATTAACTGGCACGTGCGGTGACCAGTGGTCAATTCAATAGAAAGCATATTCTACCCTCAAACCGTAGCGCAAGTGCGACTAAACAGGTTGTAAACAGGAATAAGAACCGTCATTCGGAAATAAATACGTATTACAACAAGAACGACAAATCAGGTTACATCAAAAACTATATAAAATTGTATATATTTCCTTCTGGTCTATCATTTTCGCTATATATGAGGGTAAGGAATTAGAGAATGAAAAAAAAAACAATTGTCACAATCCTTTCAAGGGATTTATATTAGAGTCGTAATATTATTTAACCGGTATTATGATTAATCTGAAAAAAAAATTCGGTATGTTCGACGATCAGTTACCAAGTTTTGAGTATTCAATGTATATTAAAAATCATCTGAATATGCTGACCTATTATTCATAGTATGGACGAGCACGGTAAAGCTCCTAATGAACGTTAGTGATTCCATAAATTTTCTCAATTATATAACGTCAATAATTGAAGTAGTTGAACAATCGTCTCTTGTTGGAATATATTTCGTAATTTTATATTCCAGTAAAGTAATAAAACTAGATTTTCCCCATCAACTTTCATTATGCAAAGATTACAAAGTTAAACCATACCTCCCTTTAGTTGAATGATCTAAGCCATAAAGTCTCTTTGGCGCGTGCCTTTCAACAGGGGTGAGTTAGTTGGACAGTGGTCAGTCCCAGAAAACCAGTTTAGTACATTTTACAGATATTTTAAGGGATTATGGGTAGGTAACAAGTGCATAAACAACTTCAAGCAGGTGGAAGTAACAACTACCTTGCAAATCCATTAGCAAGGGATTTCCGAATAAGTATATTACAATTTTCACATTAATTATATTGCATTGTTTGCAAACGACATAATATCAAGAAACTGGTTCTGGCCCAAACGATAATTAGATAAATTATAGTAGAATGAAACCCATTGGATAAGAAAGAGAATATAACAAAAATGATGTAAAATAATGTACGGGCGATCTGAGTTCGGGAAGGGGAAGGGGGTAAGTTCTTAAGGGTAAAACACGGTTTATCTCGATTTCCGGCAAAACTACAAGTCCTATGGAAACATGTTAAATTGCAAAGTTGAAGGTTATAAAAAAAATTGGTTCAAGCACTGACGTGAAGTCAGAAGCTTTTGCGCGTATGTTCTATTGTCCATTCTTCTGTATTGGACACCCTTAATCGAATTTACCATGGAATATGGATAATTATGTTGTCCATTCTCCTGTATTGGACACTCTTAATTCGAATTTACTATGGTAAATTCGAATTAAGTGTCCAATACAGAAGAATGGACAACATAATTTACCATGGTAAATTATGACACTCTTAATTCGAATTTACCATGGTAAATTCTAATTAAGTGTCCAATACAGGAGAATGGATAACATAATTTACCATGGTAAATTCGATTAAGGGTGTCCAATACAGAAGAATGGACAATAGAACATACGCGCAAAAGCTTCTGACTTCACGTCAGTGCTTGAACCAATTTTTTTTTTCGTGATTTTTTTGAATTTTTCTAGAGGTGCGGTTCTTAAAATTTTTTTTTTCGTCATTTTTTTCAAATTTTCTAGGGGCACGGTTCTTACAAAATTTTAAACACGTCTATATGATGATTTTATACTACTAGTTACCAAGCTTCAATTCGATCGAATATTTATTTTTTGAGTTATCAAGGAAATAATATTCCAGTTGGGTATAACTCGGAAACCGTTTGACCGGTTATGCCCAAAGACGAACTGAACTCTCCCTTTCGGATACGCAACCTACTCTGAAAATTGCAAGACCCCATCTCCTTTCGTTCGAAAGTTATCGAGGCAACGGTCACCCATCTACTGAACTCACACAAGAATGCTCGAATCTCCAACAATATTCAACCGATCGTGTTAAAACTTGAAACTTGGCAGTAGAGTTAGGTTATGAAGACTTTTGCAAAATTTCAGCAATTTCAAACGAATAGATACTGATAAATAGAATTTTTTAAATTTTCAATGATTTTTTTATAATTTTGCACAAATACTATCCTCACGGAATTTTGCAAGAATTTTCGCGTTGGCATTCTACAACTAATTACCATGTTTGAATTCAATCGGTTTAGTATTTTTCGAGTTAATGAGGAACAAAAAACAACCAAATTTTAGATGGCTATAACTCTAAAACCGTTTGGCCGATTATGCTCATACACAAACTGAAATGTCGCGTTCTGGTGCACATCCTAACCTGAAAACTTCAAGCCGCTATCTCTTTCCGTTCTCACGTTATCGTGACAACAAAAATATTTTTTAATAATTTTTTTTAAATTTTCTAGCCATGCGATTCGCAAAAAATTTCACAAACGTGCTTAAGTTCATATTCTACAACTACTCACCAAGTTTCAATTCGATCGGATTTATATTGGTTGAAAACAAAATTATTACTCGGAAACCACTGAGCCGATTATGCCCATTAACGAACTTGTCCGTCGTATTGGGATGCGCCATCCACCCTGAAAATTTCAAGTCGCTAGCTCTTTTCGTTCTCAAGTTATCATGGCAACGGCCGGACGGCCGGACGGACAGAATCAAATTTGACCTCGAATTCTTCATTGGGGAGTCGAACTAAATCGTTTGAGACCATTTTTGTCAAAAAATTCAAAAGTTACAGATATTTGGGCAAAACTATAACGCGATGTTCCCCAGAACATACGCGCAAAAAGATCTACAACTTTTGTTTCAACACTTTTATCACATAACCCCAAAATTTATGTGAAAAATTCAAATAACGACGTTTTTGGTTTTTAATTTTCATTTGATACAAAAAAAAAATTCCACCAAATTTGGTAAAAACTTACCTTTTTATGTCCCAAATACACCGTAATTTTTTGGTTTTAAAATTTTTTTTTCACCTTAGTTTGACTTAGTATCGAAAAAGCAGCCTAATTTTCAATCAAAAATTCTCACGTCAACATATCGGCTTTTTTAAAAAACTAGGTGGGCCTTTTGTTCGTTGAATTCTCTACTTTCTGATGGTCTGAAAAAAAATATTTATTACTATCTTAAATTTTCTCAGAAAATGCTAAGAAAGGTAATATTTAATAAGTCATCTACAATATTATGAGTTTAGAATCGATTATCCTCGGTATCTTCTCTAAATTATATGCGTAGATGCCTATTTGTTGCTATTTTATGATTACTTATATACCTGAGTGACCTACGAAAAATTTCAGCCCATCAAAAGATATTTCATAGAGAAGTGGTGAAGGAACTAGGAGGGTCTGGGCCTTATTGCCCGTTATTTCTTAGCATTTTCTGAGAAAATTTACCATAGTAAAGTATATTTATTTTTTCAGACCATCAAAAAGTACAGATTTCAAAGAACAAAAAGCCCACCTACTTTTTCAAAAAAGCAGATATTTCGACCTGAGAATTTTTTATTGAAAATTAGGGTGCTTTCTCGATATTAAGTCAAATTAAGGTGAAAAAAAATATATTTTAAATCCAATAAATTACAGTGTATTTGGGAAATAAAAAGGTAAGTTTTTACCAAATTTGGTGAAAATAAGACTTGTAGTTTTGCCGGAAATCAAGATAAACCGTTTTTATCTTTAAAAATTTTCTATACTTTCCATGCTGACACTAATATTGTCTAGTCCTCAAAAGAAACTCCGTTCTGTGATTATTCAAATTTTAAAAGAGTTATTAGCAAAAAAAGGAAAAATATTTTTTGCGGTTTTCCGATCTGAATTTTTGCGCATTGATGTAAATTGTAATTTCAAACAAGTTTAATTAAAGCGCTTCATACAAAAAGTTCGAATTTTCCTAGATAGTCGACATTTTTGTTAAAAAATGGATTTCCGCTGAAATCGGAGGTCGCAGTTGGCTGACTTCTAAATCATTTTTCATCATTCTTGATGCACCAACTTCTTGTGAAGAATAAAATTCGGAAATATTAATATATAAAAGAAAAGTCCCTCTTGGTGCGAAGTTGCTGATCCCATTCAAGAATTGAATACTTGCTTTTCAGGAGAAAATAAGAACTATGAATTGACAATCTCTAATAGCTAGAGAAGATGACATTTATGGATAGTGATCACAGACAGATTCTGTGTTCACATTCTGTGAATACATAGAACTTACGATGTATTATTGAAACTTGGAAACATCATATTTCCGAAAGTATTATCTTGTTAGAGTTGAAAATGATAACAATAGATTCTTATGATGAAACTGCATCTTAAAAAAAATTGAATTCACATGTTGTTATGTAAAAAAAAATATTTTTTTTCGTTACTCCGAAACTATTAGACCGATTTTGCCCAATAACGAACTTAACCGAGATATTTATTACTCAAACTTACTCTGAAAATTTCAACTGTCTAGCTCATTCCGTTCGACACTTATCGTGTTAACGGCCGGACGGACGGACCGACGGCCGGACAGAATTTCGACCACGGATTCTTGATCAGTGAGTCAAACCAAATCGTTCAAGACCATTTTCAGCCAAAAATTCGAAAATTACATACATTAGGGCAAATTGATAAGCACTCTGTTCCGAGGAACAAGAGCGCCAAAAAAATAGTACATTTAACGAATAATATCTATCTACGGAGCAAAACAAAAATTTCTAGTAAGGTCAGAGGAAGAATTTTGAGAGACAAAATCAGCTCTTTTTGTGCCTGAACAAAAAGTTCGAAATATTTACGGTTCTTGAATATTCTATAGAAATTTTCCTTGAGCATTATAAGTGAAGATCGTCGTCAATAATCCTCCCGGAAGTAATTGATTTAGGCAATATCGCTTCCTTCACTATGGGAAATCTATGACAGTCGTCAAGACTTGAAATAATTTTAAACTGTCTTTGATAACCTTCGTCGATTGGAATGTCAACACCCCCGATAGGATATCGATTCGATCTCGGGAAACCATAATTCATATGCGTGTTAGTGAGGTCGAAATGCATTTTCCGTTCTTGTCCGCAGGTTCCAAAGAGATATCTCTAGTGATAACATCTAACAGGAAAAGCCGCGCTAGTACAAATTATTAAAATAGGATCACTAGACACTGTGCTTTTCCTGTGGAAAAACTGTGCTGTCGTGATGTCTGCGACTTTATCGTTCGGAACCGGAGATTTTCCTGTCTGGAAAACAAATTTGCTAGCGCTCGATTTGAGTTCGATGACGCTGATTCATTTCCGTCTAAGATGATTATATAGCTGCGTATCACAAGGTGGTATAACAACAGGTTAAACCTGGACTAAAAATAAATCTGTCAAGGCCTCGATAAGTTCTCTACATAACAAATAATATTTTCAATGGGGCATGAATCGTATCATAACTAGTTGGAAAAGCACTGAGGGCTGCAGGACAGGAGCATTGGCACGCTTGTTTAAATGTACAGCCAGAGCGGTCACACTTCCAGGTACTGCACTCACCAAGGCATCACGATACTTCTAACAATATTGATCCGATCGAGTTTAGATCTAGAACTTGGCTGTAAAATCAGACTTTCAAGGCTCTTGCAAAATTTCAGCGATATCTGAATTATGATATAAGTCGAAAAATAAGAAGAAAATTCTACGAAATCATAGAAATCGTGAATTTTCTTTGGTTTAATTCAAACTTAGAACAAATAACTGTTCTTTGAATTCAACTAATCAATTATCAAGTATTTCATATACTGAATTCCGAAATAGTATATTCTAAAACAAGTTGCAGAATGGGCTCCTATTAAAACACGAATGCGAAATTCGAAAACGAGCGACGAAGGAGCGAGTTTTCGAACGCATGAGTGTTGGAATTGCCTTCTGCAACGAGTATTAGACGATATTTTCTCTATTTCAGGCCAGTTTTGTAGAATACTATTGAAATTTAATGTAAAATTCGGATTATGCATCTTAGTGACTTCGGTATTGTATCTTGGCAGTTGGTGTGACTGTAAGAAAAGATGAAAGATTACGGAATTTGAATCGTGCGTAGGAAATGGAGATCAGATTTGAAACAGTTTCCTGTTAATATAAGTAATAGCATGTATGATTCAAAAGTAGCAAGAAGAAAATCTGTTTAGTACCTTATTTTTTAATGAAAATGAAACTTTTCCTCTCAACAATAATTATTACACTATATCCAGATTATATTATTGTCAATTGACGTATGTTGAAATTTGATAGGATCGAATGTCATTGCTGACTACCACAAATCGAAAAATATCACTAGAAACAATGCGGGAATGAGTTCATTCCAGCACTGTTTTTAGTGCTGGAATGGACTCATTACAATACTGAGAAATATTCTTTTTCGTTGAATTCTATGTAGAGTGACATGTTACGTACTAATTTGAGGCCGTAAAATCGACTATTATTGAAGGCAAGTAATCTGTGGACGAAAAAGTACTTTTTCAATTTTTGACATATAAAGTGACACTTTTTAGGACTGATTGACATTATGAAACCTCTTACTTTGTGTAACTAGTTGCCCAAACTGAAAATATTAAAACATTATGCAGCTGGTGACGAAAACTGGATTCCACAATTAGTGACAACAAAATTCCATGTATTTAAATGTTATAACACAAGATAAGAACATGAATCATAAATTAATTATTATAAATATTGATAACACAATTATTGCAATGGTTTAGAATAATTCCCTATGACAATCTTCTTTGCAAAAACATTTGACTTCTTAGCACTGTAGACGCCCGATTACCTTTTAATATACGCTGTCAAATTTGTGTATTTTTCAATGTCAATATTCTTGTTTAGATTAAGTTCGGATCTTAACATTGAGTAAAGTGCAGTCCATAATGTGGATACTTTTTGATCTTTCTTACCCTCCAAATATGCAAGTGAGTCTTTCTCATTAATATGTTTTATCTTCATCTCATCACATACCAAGTTATAAATTTTTCGTAAGCCAAATCGTAAACTGCCTTTGACTTTTTGGGAATTACTGATGCAAGAACATTACCTGCTGCCTCTTCAACATCGCTTGGCAGCTCTTCTCAACTTGAATCTCTCATTTTGTGAAAGTAAATTAAAACGGTGCATTTTGCCTTATTTTTTTTTTGACTTGATTTATGTTTTCACAATTTTAATCAGTAATATTCTATATTTACTATTACTTTATTCAAAATTATAAAAATCTTGTATGTGATACGTTAAGAAATGCCTAATTTTGTGTAGCATGTGAGCTTTTGCGGAACTCACTGCGTTCGTTCCGAAAAAATCTCACGCGTTACACAAAATCAGGCATTTTGTAACTGATAACATAAATAGCAAAATTACTTTTTCGTCCACTATGGTCACTATGAATACAGCATGATACGGTTCAATACAAACATGTGAGTGTATGTGAGAAGAACTGTCATTTGGTATTGTGAGATTATTTAGGAGTTCCGAACTTCATGAAAGTATGTAGAGGTCCACGAAAAAATATAATATGTACCTCGGTGAAAAACTGTCTATTGTCTCGCCTGCTTGCTGGATAGCAATTCGCAGCCACGACAACAATAGACAGTTTTTCGTCCTTGTTATATAAATAACTATTCCAATTAATTAGAATACGTTCGATATACCCTTTTTACGCATTTCGAGCCAGTATTGCGTTCAAATATCGATTTCAAATCAATTTTGCAAATAAAATCTTAATTCAGTAGAGAAAAAAAATTACAGCATTATCACTGATCTGGAAATATCTACATGAATTCATCAAAATACCTCCAATATAATATTATTTAATTCTCTTTGACCAACGAATGGTTTTAAATATTGATATAAATATTTTTAAATAACTGTTTTCCAACCTCCTCTAAAACTGACATTTGAGAACTTTCAAAATGATTTTTTCTTATTCAAAAAATTGGGAAGATTCTTAAAGATTATAAATCACTTACGGCTTTTCATCGTGCCTTATAATATAATATAGCAGTTCCTTCAATACAAATATTATTTAACTCTTAATCAAACCTATATATCTGGAAATTATTACAGGATACTTTTGAAGGTATATTTATTATACAATTGTTCCTTTCTGCGCTTGGTTTCTAACGAAGGAGCGTGATCTAGTCTCCGAAAAGTTACGAAATAGTTGTTTTATCGTTGATGTTGATGTTGATGTTTCGTTATTATTTGTATTTTGCCACCATCTCCAAGAATATAGGTCCTGACGAATTTTTTAGATTTCCTTTTGCATTAGTCTTCATGCCGGTATTTTTCTACTTTTTAACTACTGAGCTTTGATTTGATCAAATCAGTATTTTTCGAATTATTTAGAAAACAAAATTTTGGATGGCTATAGCTCGCAAACCACTCGGTGGATTTTCCCATTAATTAACACAACCAGCACATTTGGACTCTCAACCTATCCTGCAAATTTCAACTCTCTAACTCGTGGTGTTCGAGAGTAATCGTGCTGAAGCACGGCTGGCCGGCCGGACGGACATAATTAAGTTTGACCTCGGATTCTTCGTCAGGTAGGCGAACCTTATACTTTGAGACATTTTCGGCAAAAAACCGAAAATTACAGACATTTGGGCAAAATTATAGCACGCTGTTCTCAAGAACAAGCGCGCGAAAATAATATGAAGATGAAATTTCATTTCCACCTCCAAAATTTCAGTAAGCATTCTTGTTAGCCTCATTAATAAAGTCAGTAAATTTGACATTTGCAAAGATTCACAAAAATATATACTTTTAATGCTTATCCAATACAGAGGGAGATCTGCTAAATCTCCTCAAATATGAGGCTACTATGATGACAATTATAATGCGGATTCAATTCTGCTCTTGGCGTTTTTGTTTCTCGGAAAAGAGTGCTTATCAATTTGCCCAAATGTCTGTAATTTTCGAATTGTTGGCTAAAATGGGTCTTAAACGATTTGGTTCGACTCACTGATCAGTAATCCGTGGTCGAAATCGATTCTGTCCGGCCGTCCGGCTGGCTGTCCGTTAACACGATAACTCTCGAACGAAAGGAGTTAGAGGATTGAAATTTCTAGAGTAGGTTTGGAGCGTAAATATCTTGGATCAGTTCGTTAACGGGTGAAATCCAGCTAGCGGTTTCGGAGTTATGGCCGTTTTTAGTGAAAACATCTCTTATGAATATTTCCGAAACCGATCAATCGATCTGTCTGAAATTAAGCATCAAATTGTAGAATATTGACTTTTATATGCACGCGAAGTTTCGTATTGATTGGGTTGCCGTAAAGTGTAAGAAAATTATTTTTTAATTTTGTTTCTACAATAACTCTCGAAAAGAATGAGCTAGGCAGTTGAAATTTTCAAAGTAAGTTTGGGAGATAAATATCTCAGTTGAGTTCGTAATTGGGCAAAATTGGCCAGATGGTTTCGGAGTAACGAAAAAAAAAACATTACAAATTTCAAATTCATTTTTCCTCGGAACAGAGTGCTTATCAATTTGCCCAAATGTCTGTAATTTTCTAATTTTTGGCTGAAAATGGTCTTGAACGATTTGGTTTGACTCACTGATCAAGAATCCGTGGTTGAAATCGATTCTGTCCGGCCGGCCGTTGACACGATAACTCTCGAACGGAATGAGCTAGACAGTTGAAATTTTTAGAGTAGGTTTGAGGGATAAATCTATCTGTTAAGTTCGTTATTGGGCAAAATCGGTTTAATAATTATGGAGTAACTAACAAAAAATAATTTTCTTACCTCAGAACTTTTGAATTCAAATTCTTTTCAAGATGCAGTTTCATCATAAGAATCCATTGTTATCATTTTCAACTCCAACAAGCTAATACTTCCAGAGATAAGATGTTTCAAAGTTTCAATAATACATCTTAAGTTCTATGTATTCACAGAATGTGAACACAGAATCTGTCTGTGATCACTCTTCATAAAAGTAATCTTTTCTAGCTATAAGAAATTGTCAATTCGTAGTTGTTATTTTCTCTCGAAAAGCAAGTATTCGATTCTTGAATTTGTAAATATAAACAAGACTGTTTTGATGTATTTTATGGAGGCAATAGGAAAGAAGAACATAATGGAATCATCAAAAGAAATTACTGTTCGTTGACCACTGAGGTTAATATTACCTTTTACTTCCAGTGAGGCATGTTCCTATATACAGTATTTTCATTATGTTGCTAGCAAAAAAATACTGAAATATGGATCTACATTTGTGTATCAAACATTTTTCCTTGAGTTAAGGTTCATAATACAGAGAAGAATGTGTAGTGTTATGAACTATTGAATTTTAAATTATGAATAGAGGATAGTATTTTATTAATATATTTTGTAATATTAAAATAATTTGTTCGTAATCCACTACCTACTCCAATATCAGCAATAAATGGACAATCTGGTATGATTGTCTCCAGCCTTGCTCTAGACATTTCGATGATACTGTCCTTAGGTATTTCGAGTTGTGAAAACTATGCACCGAGTGTAAGTTGCAACAGCCCATTCCACGAGTTTGAATCATTGCAGATTGCTCATTTAATCTTGATAAATAAATTTAATGACAATTTTTGAAGCATTAAAGCATTTAAGCATCGTAGATTCCTCTTTTTTTTAAATGATAATTTTCGAAGCATTTTTTTTAAACGACACTTTTTTAAAATTTCTGTCATGATGCAGTTCTATCATAGGAATCCAATGATATAATTCCCAACTCTGAGAAGCCAATACTTTCAGAGATATAATTTGTCTGTTTGAACAAGAGCGCAAAAAACCTCCTGTCCACAGGGCTTTAACCAACTTTTTTTTAAGTGATTTTACCATAAAAATCCATGATATCATTTTGAACTCTAACAGCTAATACTTCCGGAGGTATGATTCTTCGAAATTTCAATAATGAATCGTACTATATATGTACTATATATGTTTTCACAGAATGCTGTACTTAATTATTCTATCTATGAATTATTATATGATCTGTGTTCTTACATGTAATCTTATTTTCCTGTGAGAGATACATATGTAAATTATTCCTGGTTCGTTATTCTTGATATATAATACACCTCCTGTTCTAGAAAACAAATAATGATTGAATGCAAAATGACCAATGAAATAACCTCAGCTATGAGGATGATATAATATTATACTTTTAAGGTGATAATATAATGCCCGTGGATAATCTATATGATGATACAAATATATTCTTTGGTAAGATACATAATAAAATTGGGTTCAGAATATCTCCAGTAAAAACAAAACTGCAATATTTTCTAAATTTTAATTGATATAATATAATTTTCAGAGTTGATTTGAGGAATTAATATCTCGGATAAGCTCGTTATTAGGGAGAATCGGCCTGTTTGAAATTAATTTCTTTCATGATGCAGTTCTATCGTAAGAATCCATTTATATCATTCCCAGAGACCAATAATTTCAGATATATGATTTGTCAAAGTTTGAACAAGAGCGCCAAAGCTCCTGTCCACAGGGCTTGAACCAATTTTTTTCTCAGTAATTTGATATACATATATCTTTTCACTTTCCACTGAAAAGACAATTATTTTCATACAAACACTACATTGACTGTTGGCAGTTACAAATAAGAGGTAATAATATCTTACTGTCGTTATAATTTATAGGTTCCTAAGTAGGGCATTTTAACAATCGTACAGAACATAAACAGTGTCTCTACCTGCATTCTTAGGATGGAAGATTGATGGTTTCTGGTATCCCATAACTCGCATATCAACTCGATTGAGATGTGTTCAGGCTGCCGTTTATCGAGTTGAATGCCGGTATGATTTGAAAACGTAATTTGGTAATAATCCCAAAAAAATGTTGGAAAATATGCATTTCAATTGTTCAGAAAAATTTGAGATACTCCCTCCGACAAAAAGGTCGGTTAACTGTCTAGATTGATGAAAATTATATTTGCAATTCGAAAGATAATTTTTGCACCCTATTCGAATAATAATCGCAACGATTAGTTTTTTTTCATGAATGTGCCTATCAATGTTGCCTATATAACCAAATGATATCCTACGGCCTGCTAAAGCAGTTGTGCTTGTGAATGGAAAGCTTATTAGCTATAGCTATATTATTTCTGGTCCGTATAGATAACCTACTGAAAATAGTGGAGACTGATATTGTAAGTTTTTGTTTTGCACACTTACTCTTCACGATTTTTTTTAGTAGTGAGCTTCCGTTCACCGAATTCTATCACCAAAATTACTCTTGGCACAGGCAAACATGAGTCCTGATCCTAACAGATATAGACCGAGTCTTCATTTTGATAACTATGTCGTCAATAGCCGCAAGAAGTTAATATTGAATACGGATAATCAGCAGTAATCAAGTATTACTGTTTAAACATATGACAGTACCTAAACAGTGCTAGGATTTCTACCTCAATAGAATCCAAGAACGTTTATATCGTAATTGTTTATTTATTGAGCTACCAGGCCACTTGCATCTGATTTTCTGTCCCTAATAGAAGACACCTCCCGAATTTGAATAAAATTAGTCATCGATCTCCTGTGGTTTAGACCTGGTAAAATCAAAAAATCGAATACCATTACCATAAACTTCGTGGCGACAACAAAGAACAAGTCACCTCATCAATCGATGATACAAATTGGGGGAATCTGAATTTTGTGTGCCCATTTAATGTCAGCAACTCTTCAACGTCTAACTAATGGGGTGGGTGTTGGCGTCGGCCCACAAACGTATTGCTCTTTTGTTAAATACTCCCAAGGTCCATCTATCACATGTTCAACTCGTATCAGTGGTTGATCTGTTTTTCAAGGAGGTAGAAAGAAAATTTACCTCTGCATTCTTCGAAAGGATTTGCGCAGGAATAGTTTGAGAGAACTACATCACATGGTTCTAATTCAAATAATTTAATATAAATCTAAGTATGAAAATTGGTTCAAGCACTGACGTGAAGTCAGAAGCTTTTGCGCGTATGTTCTATTGTCACTTAATTCGAATTTACCATGGTAAATTCGAATTAAGTGTCCAATACAGGAGAATGGACAACATAATTTACCATGGTAAATTCGATTAAGGGTGTCCAATACAGAAGAATGGACAATAGAACATACGCGCAAAAGCTTCTGACTTCATGTCAGTGCTTGAACCAATTTTTTTTTTCGTGATTTTTTTAAAATTTTCTAGGGGTACGGTTCTCAAAATTTTTTTTTTCGTAATTTTTTTCAAATTTTCTAGGGGTACGGTTCTTACAAAATTTTAAGCACGTCTTTATGTTGATTTTCTACTACTAGTTACCAAGCACCAATGCGATCGAATATTTATTTTTTGAGTTATTAAGGAAATAATATTCAAGGTGGGTATATCTCGGAAACCGTTAGACCGATTATGCCCAAAAACGAAATCAACTATCTCTTTCGGATACGCAACCTACCCTGAAAATTGCAAGTCCCTATCTCCTTTCGTTCGAAAGTTATCGAGGCAACGGTCACCCATCTACTGAACTCACACAAGAATGCTCGAATCTCCAACAATATTTAATCGATCGTATTAAAACTTGAAAGTAGTAGAGTTAGGTTATGAAGGCTCTTGCAAAATTTCAGCAATTTCAAACAAATAGTTACTGATATATAGAATTTTTTTTTTTATTTTCAATGATTTATTAAAAATTTTTTGCAAATGCTATCCTCACCAAATTTTGCAAACATTTTTGCGTTGGCATTCTACAACTAATAACCATGTTTGAATTCAATCGGATCAGTGTTTTTCGAGTTAATGAGGAACAAAAAACCACCAAATTTCAGAAAATTTCAGATGGCTATAACTCTAAAACCGTTTGGCCGATTATGCTCATAAACAAACTGAAATGTCGCGTTCTGGTGCACATCCTAACCTGAAAATTTCAAGCCGCTATCTCATTCCGTTCTCAAGTTATCGTGACAACAAAAATATTTTTTAATAACAAACAAAAAAACAAACAAAATATTTTTTAATAATTTTTTTTTAATTTTCTAGCCATACGATTCGCACAAAATTTCACAAACGTGCTTAGGTTCATATTCTACAACTACCCACCAAGTTTCAATTCGATCGGATTTATATTGGTTGAAAACAAAATTATTACTCGGAAACCACTGGGCCGATTATGCCCATTAACGATCTTGTCCGTCGTATTGGGATGCGCCACTCACCCTGAAAATTTCAAGTTGCTAGCTCTTTTCGTTCTCAAGTTATCGTGGCTACGGCCGGACGGCCGGACGGCCAGACGGACAGAATCAAATTTGACCTCGAATTCTTCATTGGGGAGTCGAACTTAATCGTTTGAGACCATTTTCGTCAAAAAATTCGAAAGTTTCAGACATTTGGGCAAAACTGTAACGCGATGTTCCCCAGAACATACGCGCAAAAAAGTCTGTGTATTAAGAAAACCAACATTATTAATTTTTTTCCCCATTTTCTTTTTGTGTGAATGTTTCGGAATAGTAAACCTTAGGAATTAAACATCGAAAGAAATCAAGGTTAGATGTTATACAGTTCAATTAACATACATAATGCCAATAAATAAGACATTACATGACATTTTTTTTTATGAAAATCCATTTTAAATATTGGTGTAAACAGAAATATATGATCAAGAATATTCACTAAGAAATAAGAATATCATCGTTATGAACCATGTACAATTATGTTTGATTAATTCCAATATTGCTAACATATTTGAACTAACATAATTGAAACTAAGTTATAAACCTTAGGAATTCAACTTCAACTCAGGTTTTTAACAGTCTTAAAGTTTTCAATAACGGAATGAAAATCCGTCTGTCTGCTTTATGTCAACGAGCATCCTGATCTCTTCACGGAAATATTGAAAGGAAATGAAAACTAGTTGAAAAATCCGGCAATTACCCTTCAAGCCTTGGGAATTCATTCATCTCAAGAACAAAAATGGCGGTTTAAAATTAAAATATATTCATTATCATTATCATTAATAACAGAGAGATTCATGAATATCCCAATACTTGATTTGTCATCCGCACTTTTTTTACGACGGGTAATTTACGAATTATCAAAAAAGTGAAAAATATGGGGAAAAATCAATAGATTCATTCAAATTTATATACATTTGAATTCATATACAGTTTGAAATTGAAGAAATGCTCCAGTCAATTGTCTTGACTATAGGGCTTCACACGAGACGAGAGTAGGCGAGAGTATAAAAAATCTCGTCTCGCCAATTCCCAAAAAATTAAGTCTCGTTTAAGTCTCGTTCTCGTCTCGTTATCAGTTGTCTCGTCACGACTCGCTTAATTCTGAATAAAGATAATAAATACATATTATAATATATAAACGAAATGGTAAACAATAATGAATAATTTTGTAAAGCTATATTTATTACGCTCTTATACAAAAATATTTGTACATGTACATATCATTTTTGGCGCTCTAGTTCCTCGGAACTGAGTGCTTATCAATTTGCCCAAATGTCTGTAATTTTCGAATTTTTCGATGAAAATGGTCTTAAACGATCACTGATCAAGAATCCGTGGTCGAAATTAATTCTGTCCGGCCGGCCGGCCGGCCGTAGGCACGATAACTCTCGAACGGAATGAGCTAGAGAGTTGAAATTTTCAGAGTAGGTTTGGGAGATGAATATCTCGGCTAAGTTTGTTATTGGGCAAAATCGGACAGATGGTTTCGGAGTAACAAAAAAAAAATTTTTTTTTACGAAACAAATTCCAAATTAATTTTTTTTTAATAAGCAGTTTTATCATAAGAATCCATTCAAATCATTTTCAACTCTACCAAGCTAATATTTTCGGAGATATGATTTTTTTAAATTTCAATGTAAATCGTATTTCACAGATTGATATAATTATTATTCTATGTATGAATTCTCATAATGTCAACTTGACAGAAGGGAATATTGAAACTTCAAAAATATTGGGGTTGAAATACTCGTATTTTGGCGATGCAACGGGGACCTCACCCGAAAATGTTTGAAAATATTACGTAAATATTGAAAGCATAATTCTGTAGTTCGAGAGAGGAGAAAATTTGGTGAACGTAGATCAGGAAATTTTTGATCGATTACAAGGTAATTTTTTATTATTACTTATCTTCTTTCATATTTGTTTTATGGAATACCTACTATTTGTAGGTAGGTACTTTAAACCTGTTTTGGGCAATTGTCATACGAAACTTGTTTTTTTGGCGCTCTAGTTCCTCGTAACAGAGTGCTTATCAATTTGCCCAAGTGTCTGTAATTTTGAAATTTTTGGCTGAAAATGGTCTCAAACGATTTGGTTCGACTCACTGATCAAGAGTCCGAGTGCGAAATCGATTCTGTCCGGCCGGCCGACCGGCCGTAGGCACGATAACTCTCTAACGAAAGGAGTTAGCGGATTGAAAATTGCAAGGTGGTTTTGGAGCGTAAATATCTCGGACAAGTTCGTTCGATCTATCTGAAAATTAGCATCAAATTGTAGAATCATGACCTTTATACGCATGTGAAGTTTTGTATTGACCAGATTACCGCAAAGTGTAAAAAAAAAATTTTAAAATTTAAAAAAAGTTTTTCCACAATAACTCTCGAACGGAATGAGCTAGGTAGTTGAAATTTTCAGAGTAGGTTAGGGAGATGAATATCTCGGTTAAGTAAGTTATTGGGCAAAATTGGCCAGATTTAATTTGATTTCTTCCATGGTGCAGTTCTCATTCTCATGATTGCTCATTTAATCTTGATAAATAAACTATTATTTGAATTGAATTTCCTTTATGATGCAGCTCTATCATATGTATACATTGATATAATTCCCAACTCAGAGAAATCAATACTTTCGGAGATATAATTTGTCTGTTTGAACTAGAGCGCCAGAAAGCTCCTGTCCACAGGGCTTGAACCCATTTTTTAATTTTAAACACTGATAATTTCAACTTTTAAATTACTCGATGACCAAGAATTCAAACATAATCAAGCTTGCATCACATCATTTTTCAATGATGTACGTGTTTTTGCCATCATCATACCTGCTGTGGAAAATAAGCTTTCAACAGGTACGGATGTAGCCATTAATAAATCATCGGCCATCTTGGAAAGTGTAGGTAGAATTTTTTCATCACTCTCCGCCACTATAAAATATTTTGATTCCTATTTGCTCTTTCTAACAGAAAATATTCTTCACTCAGCTTTCCAATACTTCTAAAGTTTGGTTGATGTTTTAAATAGGCCATCGATGTCGATACATTTTTTGGTTGAATTGAACAATTTGGTATAGTTTTCAAAGAAATCCTTCCCAGTGGGTAGATAATTGAGGGTGTTCTTGGCGTATTCCTCATAACACTTTTCGAAACATTGAATAGCTTCATTTCTTTACCAGTTTTATTATACGTAGTTCCACCGATGTATACAATAAATGTTCACATCTTCACTACAAGGAGCACAAGAGAATAAATTTCTCCAGATGTTCAGATAGAGACGAAATTTTCAAAGCATTGGGATTTAGGGGCAATAAAGATGTCCGTTAAGTATTGAATTCATAAAGGCAACCGTTTTTATGGTTGTGAATTCTATTTTTTCTTGAAAAATAATCTCAATTATCGCAAAGTCATAGCGAATTAATAATCTTCTAAAAAATCGTGTATTTCTAGAACGATCGATGTATAATATAGACAATATATATTGGTAATTATAGTGGAAACTCTTCATATTCAATTGTTTACTGTGGGTGTTGAAGAAAGTCGAGTCGCATATAAAACTTCATTAAAAAAATTTAACGAGACCAAAAACGAGACTCTCGTGTTGCGCTGTATGTGGTCTCGTATCGCCTATAATATTTTTGAGAATGTGTCGTCTCGTCTCGTCTCGCTTTTACGAGACGAGGCGAGAAAAATCTCGCTCTCGCGTGAAGCCCTACTTGACTCTTCATTTCAAATTCCATTATCCACATAATTCCTCTAACATCAGTTATATCACTGGATTCAGGTCGATGGCTAGTGTAATCACTCTGTGTAGACAAAGCTCAATCAGATTTTTACCTTGTTACAAAATCAATTCGTGCTTCTGTTTGTTCCGGAAATTAATTGATTTTGAATAAATTACTGCTCGTTAAGAATGTCGAGAAAGCAGATTAGAGTGCTGTTTCTACGTCTGAACACCGACCAACTCACTATAAATTACTTCCATATCAGAAATTACAGAAGTCGTGTGTCTGTCTGCTTATGAACTTCTTGTATATGGAGGAATCTTTGAATGTGTTGTATTTCAATCGTAAATGAAGACGATTTGAATTATGTAAAATATTTTTGGTTAAAATGATCAATTATAATTTTAAATTAGCTTCTAAACTGAACATCAAACTTGTACAAAGTGACGTCAGGAGCTTTATCGCGCTCGATCAATATCATCAACAATCAAGAAAACACAATTTCAAATGGACATATTCTAGAAATTATTCAAAATATGCATTTGAATCTGTGGAACATTCAGAGAAAGTCATTTTTACATGCGAATCAACTATTGATATTTTTCTGTGGCCCAAAATAATATTTTTGGTCAATCAAATTCATAGCAACATTAGCAAATATTTACTAAATCATATAATATGTCCCATTATTGAGTCATGCTGTTTCCATGAAAATCTAATTTTCTGAAATGATATGAAAGTTATCTAGGTAAACACCGAATTTCAGTAAATTCCAGTGATATTATTGTAAAAAATAGGTATAGGTAGAATGGGCGCTGGCAAAGTTGGATGAAGGTCCACTCTTTTATCGCTAAATTATGTCACCGTCTAGATCGTGTGATTTAACGCATCTAAATTATTTTTTATTAGGCTATGTTAAGACTCATGTCTATAGCAAGAAGCCCGCAACGATTGACGTACTGGAAGCAAATATTGAAGAATTTAATCGTGAGCTATCGGCCGATATGTTGGAAAGAGCATGCCAAAATTGGAACCGGCATATGGCCATTTGAAGCGCAGCCGCAGCCAACATTTATATGGAATAATCTTCAAACATTAAATTATATGAATTGTTCTATCGACCCAAATAAAGATTTCATACATTTTTCTGAATTTTATGTATTTTTTTCTTAAATAAAATCCGAAAGCTCTTAAAAAATCACCCGTTATAATAATTAAAAATCCATAGATTAGCATTAGAAGTGTTCTTTGAATATTACGTATTCAGTTGGAGCTATATTTCAAACAATTTCCAAAATATTTGAAATATTATTCTCTCAATGTAACAGTTCTAAATTAATATCGGTAGTGTACAGTGGTACAACTGGGTGAAATGGATATATGTGTTGAGAATCAAATGGACGAGTGCGCTAGAGCTCTTGACACCACGACAGTGCTTCCATACTTTCAATATTTGTAATTTGAATCAATTAATTTCTGACTGGATAAATCCACCGATTCTTTCGGTGATCATCTATCGAGAGCCTACTGCATTGTATCAGGTACCTTTAAGCCCATTATATCGAGCCCACTCTACTAAGAAAGCCTTAAGGTAATTCGCCTTAAGAATATCATCATCGTTTATTTGAGGGGACGAAACCGTTTGATATAACTCACTTCAGGTCTTTATCACCTCCTAACGGTTTGTCATTCAGCTACTACATCGGAATTTATTAATTCGCCAAATAAATCTTAACATTCCCTTTTTATTTGACACTACGCAAGAGGTGAGACCTATGGTCACAGGTCGATTTCTTTTCCTGGACCCCCCGGTGAAAGGGTCACCTATTGACCACTGTCCAGCCCCCCGAATTACAACAAACACACTCTTTGACATGCAGATTAACCGTGTTTAGTAACGTGCCAACCGTCAGTCCGGATCATCCCTTCTTATGAAGAATTGCAGAAGCCCAATAACAATACCCCGGCCTCACGACCCTATGTAAATCAACAGGTAATACTTTGCACCCCTATATCTTCATTGGTATAATAGTTATGGGAATTTGCGTGAACAACAATTCGAAGATGTAGTGTTATTGTCTGTCTATTCCTCTAAACTGTTAATTCTCAATAAAAGTTGATTCTGCTGGATATAGTATGTATACCTGCAAATTATCCACAGGGATAATTCATCAAAATTTAACTTATTTTTACAATTCGTCCAGTTGTACCTCAATCATTCGAATCCCAGTTCTGTAATTCTTGGGCACATTTTGCTCTTGCATTCTAAGTGGCCTCTGAGAATGAAGATTAGCTTCGTGAAGACGATTCCACTCTCTCGGTCAATGAATGAATTGTGCGCAATCAAAAAAGAATATATTTCATGTAAAATTAATTGCCAACACTCATATGAAGCTTTCACAATGAAAAAGTGGTCGGATCACATAAAAGCCAAGCACCTAAATGTAGAAGGCTCTATAAACCCTAATTATACAAACTATGCATCATGGTCAAAATGTACCACTTAGCTGTTTCATAGCACATGACACAATATTAAAGACTATCAGGTAATTAATTACTCACCATAAGTACACAGGAGTATTGTGTGAAGGCTGCGAAACAGTCAAGCCATTCTTTTCGACCAAGATATAGAGTTTGTAGAATTAAGGCTTGCAGAGAAAGACCTTGTACAGTTAGGAGCACGGCTTTTTATGAGATCTTACAACTTTTTCACTCTGAAAGCTTCTTGTAAGTCTTTGAAATCAAATTCACATGAAATTTGTCATTGTGCATGTTTGTACTTTTTTTTCATAGCCCACACTCTATCTGTGCCTTCCTTATAGCATAATCGGGTGAAATATACAAACCACATTTACAGCCTGGAAAAGCTAAATGGAATAAGTTCATTATGTTGGTTACTGTACATATTTATGGAAAATCCCGAAACACATCAATTTTAAATTGTCATTCTTCTGCGTAAAACTGTGAACCCTACCTTCAACCCCCTTCGAAAGACAGGTACAACCACCAATTTTTCCAATAGGAAGTATGCGCTTGTGCTACATCGTTTTGAAGCTCTCGTCATTCTCTATTCAGAAATGGTACCATTTTCTCGTTTATTGCAAAAATCAAATTAGAAAAAATGCAATCAAGCGAAATTTTGTACAATATCAAAGACTAAAATGTAGCAAAAAAATTGGTTCAAGCCCTGTGGACAGGAGCTTTCTGGCGCTCTTGTTCAAACAGACATATTATATCTCCGAAAGTATTGGTTTCTCAGACTTGAGAATTATATCAATGTATTCTTTTATAGAACTGCATCATAAAGGAAATTCAATTCAAATAATAGTTTATTTATCAAAGATTAAATGAGCAATCTGAGAATGAGAACTGCACCATGGAAGAAATCAAATTAAAATAGCTGAAATGAATTTGACTCTCTCTTAAAGAACATGATGACATGTACGAGTATAAACACAGAACATATAATAAATCATAGATAGTATAAATATAGCATTATGTGAAAACATAGAAGTACGATTCATTATTGAAATTTCTAAAAATCATATCTCCGAAAGTATTAGCTTGTTGGAGTTGAAAATGATATCAATGGATTTTTATGGTGAAACTGGATCTTGAAATAAAAATTATTTTGAAATTTTTAAGTTAAAAAATTTTTTTTTCGATACTCCGAAACCATCCGGCCTATTCTGCCCAATAGCAAACCAAACCGAGATGTTCATCTCCCTAACCTACTCTGAAAATTTCAACTGCCTAGCTCATTCCGTTCGAGAGTTATTGCAGAAACAAAATTTTCAAATTTGAAAATTTTTTTTTGACACTTTATGGTAACCCGATCAATACAAAACTTCACATGCGTCTAAAGGTCATAATTCTACAATTTGATGCTAAATTTCAGATAGATCGGGTGATTGGTTTCAGAAATATTCATAAAAATTGTTTTTACTAAAAACGGCCATAACTCCGAAACCGCTTGATGGATTTCGCCCGTTAACGAACTCGTCCGAGATATTTACGCTCCAAACCTATTCTGCAAATTTCAATCCTCTAACTCCTTTCGTTCGCGAGTTATCGTGTTAACGGACGGCCGGACAGAATCGATTTCGACCACGGATTCTTGATCAGTGAGTGGAACCAAATCGTTTGAGACCATTTTCAGCCAAAAATTCGAAAATTACAGATATTTGGGCAATTTGATAAGCACTCTGTTCCGAGGAACAAGAGCGCCAAAAATTATGAATGTTAATGAAGTGGATGTTCAAAGTGCGAAACACCGTGGCGAACACCTTGGCAACATCTTAACCTCAAATCAAAAGTTCTTCCAAGATTATTCAATATCTCAGGAGTGATCTTTTTTGGCGCTCTAGTTCCTCGGAACTGAGTGCTTATCAATTTGCCCAAATGTCTGTAATTTTCGAATTTTTCGATGAAAATGGTCTTAAACGATTTGGTTCGACTCACTGATCAAGAATCCGTGGTGGAAATTCATTCTGTCGGCCGTCCGGCCGGCCGGCCGTAGGCACGATAACTCTCGAACGCAATGAGCTAGAGAGTTGAAATTTTCAGAGTAGGTGTGGGGGATGAATATCTCGGCTAAGTTCGTTACTGGGCAAAATCGGACAAAAGGTTTCGGATTAATAAAAAAAAAATTTTTTTTTTACAAAACAAATTCCAAATTAAATTTTTTATAATAAGCAGTTTTATCATAAGAATCCATTCATATCATTTTTAACTCTAACAAGCTAATACTTTCGGAGATATGATTTTTCAAAATTTCAATGTAAATCGTATTTCACAGATTGATATAATTCTATGTATGAATTCTCATAATGTCAACTTGACAGAAGGGAATATTGTATTATAACTTCAAAAATATTGGGGTTAAAATACTCGTATTTTAGCGATGCAACGGGGACCTCACCCGAAAATGTTTGAAAATATTACGTAAATATTGAAAGCATAATTCTGTAGTTCGAGAGAGGAGAAAATTTGGTGAACGTAGATCAGGAAATTTTTGATCGATTACAAGGTAATTTTTTATTTATTACTCATCTCCTTTCATATTATTACTCATCTTCTTTCATACATGTTTTATGGAATACCTACTATTTGTAGGTACTTTAAACCTGTTTTGGGCAATTGTCATACGAAACTTGTTTTTTTGGCGCTCTAGTTCCTCGGAACAGAGTGCTTATCAATTTGCCCAAGTGTCTGTAATTTTGGAATTTTTGGCTGAAAATGGTCTCAAACGATTTGGTTCGACTCACTGATCAAGAATCCGAGTGCGAAATCGATTCTGTCCGGCCGGCCGACCGGCCGTAGGCACGATAACTCTCGAACGAAAGGAGTTAGCGGATTGAAAATTGCAAGGTGGTTTTGGAGCGTAAATATCTCGGACAAGTTCGTTCGATCTGAAATTTAGCATCAAATTGTAGAATCATGACCTTTATACGCATGTGAAGTTTTGTATTGACAAGATTACCGCAAAGTGTAAAAAAAAATTTTTGAAAATTTAAAAAAAGTTTTTCCACAATAACTCTCGAACGGAATGAGCTAGATAGTTGAAATTTTCAGAGTAGGTTAGGGAGATGAATATCTCGGTTAAGTTCGTTATTGGGCAAAATTGGCCAGATTTAATTCGTATCTTCCATGGTGCAGTTCTCATTCTCATGATTGCTCATTTAATCTTGATAAATAAACTATTATTTGAATTGAATTTCCTTTATGATGCAGTTCTATCATAAGAATACATTGATATAATTCTCAACTCTGAGAAACCAATACTTTCGGAGATATAATTTGTCTGTTTGAACTAGAGCGCCAGAAAGCTCCTGTCCACAGAGCTTGAACCCATTTTTTTTTCTATCACATCTTTAAGGCAAATATGTTTAGTATTATTGGAATAAGTCGGTAATCACAATATTTTTGCAATAAACATGAAAGTGATAACATTTCTGAATAGAGAGTGACGAGACCTTTTAAAAGATGTATCACAAGCCCATACTATTTGAAAAATTGGGGGTGGTACCTGTCTTTCGAAGGGGGGTTGAAGTTTGGGTTCGCATTTTTACGAAGAAGAATGACAATTTAATATTTGAATTTGATATGTCTCGGGTTTTTCCATAAATATATACAGAAACCAATCCAGGGGGGGGGGTTTGGGTGTTCAAACCCCCCCCGAAATGTTATTTTCCTCTTAAGAACAAAATTTTTGCTGCAGAAAGTGACCCTTACACCCCCAACTTCCCCCCCAAATTAATTACTATTTCAAAACACCCCCCCGAAATTAATTCCTGGCTACGGCCTTGACAGAAACTATGAGAATGAATTTATTTCATTTGGCTTTTTCACACTGTATATGTACACCAAGCCATCAGTTCTTTCTTCATAACGTATAGACCATTCACTATTTCCTTATTTTCACACTAGTCTAGCTCTCACAGCGAATGGTAGTAACTGTCTATATAAGAAATGCTATACACAGAACTGCATCCTTTATAAGCAGGTAGAGGGTGAAAATTACAATATTTCTCAATTTTGTTGTTGTAGTGGTGGCAGGCTTATCCTAGCCTGCATACCATACGTCTTCGGGAAATACCATAGTTTTATACACAGTACACAGATCTGCACTCCTTGTATGGGTGTTGGTGGATGAATTTTTTTGATTTCCAAAATTTTTTATTCTTGGTTTTTCTAAATATTAGCCTGCATACCAAATATCAACTATCGAGGACCCTAGAAAATTTTTTAAAAATATTAAAAGAATATTATGTATATCACGATAAATTGGGAACGGGAAGCGACAATTTAACAATAGGTTGCGCATCTGAATGCGACATTTAAGTTTTTCAATCGATATAATTGGCCAAAACGAGTTATACCCATCTGAAATGTTGTTGTTATTTCCTCAATAACTCAAAATATACAGATTGGATTCAATTAGAATTTTGTAATTCATTGTAGAACGCGAAATCTTTATTTTTGCGAAATATGGTATAACTAGAGTATCGTATCACTAGAAAAAAAATACTATTCGTCAGAATCCGCTAAAATTGCACATTTTACAATCGAGTACCGATTTTCAGCTCGATCGACTTCGTATGAGGCGTGAATAGACAATGGAATATGCGTGCAAAAGCTCCAGACTTCGCGGTAGTGCTATTTAAGAATTTCTGTTAGCCCTAAGGCTAACAAAAATTCTTAAAAACAACACAAAAACTTGTTTGCAACTCGGCATCAACTTTAGAAATTGTATGTATCAGAGGGATCGAATCTGGTTTGAAATGTGAACTTTGACACAAATGGGCTTCAAACCTAATGTGAATGCTTTAATGGAAATGTAATTAACCACAAATATTTCACTGCAATGAGTTTCGTGTTGATGGCTTAGGAATGAAACATATAACGTTTGAAGTAAACGAAATTTGGTTGCAGATATTACACAATGATGACAAAGTGAATATCGATATAATAAAGAATTGCTTACTCAAAAAAGCAATATATCAATAAATTCTATTCATCATAATCCTCTTCATAACATCCGGTTGAAAAGCGGTCATAATGATGATATTTGATCACTCTGTTCATAATTATTAAACATTCAACCTCCGAAAATTGAACACTTCTACGGAAATATATTCTTCTCGAATTATCTCTTGAATCAATTCAAATCATACAGATAATAGAATATTATTCGACTATCGCATAAATAATATTTGCAGCACTCTCCCGAATACATTGGATAGACGATTAATGTTTTACAAAAGGTTTTATTATTACCGCATACCAATTCATTATCCGAATCTATAATATTATTATTGTATATTATTATACTGATCCTCCTAGGTCTTCCACAAGGAGACCCCTCACAAGCTCTCGAAGAGCTTGAGCGAGTAAGGAGAACCAGTTGTGTTCTGTGTATATATTTCTTACATTTTCCCCATAATCTTTTAATAACTCAAGAATCATTCACCGTAGAGCATTGTGGTAAGAAAAATTGTTTGGGACTAACGTCAATATAAATATAGTCTGAATTGTATGCAATCTTTGCATTTACATCCCTAACTTCAATAAATCAAAAGGATCGAAAAGCTAGGAAAATCATCTTAGGGTAGTACCCGATTTCTGTAAAAATATGTAATGAATTATCCTCCAACAGGTCAGGAAAAAAATTCCAGCCGTTTTTTTAAAAATGTATTCATTGCCTCTAAAAATTGTTCCTTAGATTACATCAATTACCCAAAAATTATAAATTCCCATAACTTTAAGAATTGTTTTTGGAACTTCATGACACGATTAAACTGAAATTTTCAGTTCCTATTCTACGTCGAACCGAAAATAAATGAACAAAAATACTGGAATTAATAAAAACTGGAATTTTCTCATGAAACTCGGAATCCGGGGTTAGAATACAATATAGAACAACTTTCACAAGGGACTTTTTTCGATATCTCTAACACAAAGCAAAATATCGAGGATTGACCCTCTTTGCGAATACGTAGTAGGCGAGGTTTTAACATCAAATTTCAGTAAGTTCCGTAAAAAATGTAGCTCATCAGTCTGTATGAATATACAAATCGAACTCATAAAACACTGGAGTGAAATTCACGAAACGTGGTGCAAAAATCGGGTAGTATTCGGCATTGAAACTCCAAACTTTCCAGCCAGATCATTTCAAGTGATAATATAAAAAAAAAAAAGCACTGACGTGAAGTCAGTACTCTTTGGCGCGCGTGTTCACGGTGGCTAATTTGAATTGAATGATTCAAAAATTAACAGTGCTGTATCTAAGCTGCCATCAGGATAGAGTAACAAAGTTGGAAAAGAACACAAGTGACTCTCCTTAGTCGCACAAGCTCCTAGAAGATTTGGGAGGGTCAGTATAATCCTAATCATGTTTATAGCACGCGCGCCAAAGCAGATTGACTTTTTACACTTTTTCTTTCATTGTTAAGTCAATCTGCTTTTGCGCGCGTGCTATAAACATGATTAGGATTATACTGACCCTCCCAAATCTTCTAGGAGCTTGTGCGACTAAGGAGAGTCACTTGTGTTCTTTTCCAACTTTGTTACTCTATCCTGATGGCAGCCTAGATACAGCACTGTTAATTTTTGAATCATTCAATTCAAATTAGCCACCGTGAACACGCGCGCCAAAGAGTACTGACTTCACGTCAGTGCTTTTTTTTTTTTTTTTCAAGTTCCTTTAACAAATATAGCTATCAATACAGTTTGGCTGTTAGTTTTACCGTAGATCAGAAAAAAATTCGGTTGTGGGTCCTCCGTTAGGGACGAAATTGCATCTTCTCCAAATCCGAACGCATTTTAATATAGATCTACCGAATATAGTTATTTATAAATTCGCCTCAGGGCCACCATACAGACATTTCAAATCGGAAACAACGCTATTTCCCCCAAACTGACTTGTGTCCGTGCACTGAATTGACATGAATATTCTTTTAAAACCTCACAATATCGGCTCATTACTCCCAACATAACCCAAACAACCCAAAACCATTCACTTCTCGTCTGCGCAAGCGCAGTATACTCGTGGCTGCAAGTCCTCCCAAAATTACACACCTCACAAAAAACTCCGATTCTCCAACACTAGTGGTTCAGGAGATATCGCTTCTTGAATCCACGCATGCGCAGACCCTCACCAGGGGATTCTATAGCGGAAAAGCATCCGCCACCCCAAAACCCCAATCCTCTCTGACGAAAGCACCACCAGTTAAATCACTGATGGTCTGCTCATGCGCATAACGAAAAATGCCCGTAAGGGGTTACATCCATTTCGAAATTAGCCCCAGGGCCACGGTACGGACACTTTAACTCTGAAACAACGCTACAGCCCCCAAACTGACTTGTCCTTGCACTGAATTGCTATGAATATTCTTTTAAAACCTCATAATATCGTCTCAGCACTCCCAACATAACCCATCCTACCCAAAAACAGTCACTTTACTTCTGCGCATGCGCAATCTACTCGCGGCTAAAGTCCTCTCAAAATAAAACACCTTACAAAAAACTCCGATTCTCCAACACTAGTGGTTCAGGAGATATCACATCTTTAATCCACACATGCGCAGACCCTCAACAGGGGATTCTATAGAGGAATAGCATCCGCCACCCCAAAACCCTAATCCTCTCTGACGAAAACACCACCAGTTAAATTACTGATGGTCTGCTCATGCGCATAACAAAAATGCCTGTAAGGGGTAACATCAATTTCAAAATTAGCCCCAGGGCCACGGTACGGACACTTTAACTCGGAAACAACGCTACATCCCCCAAACTGACTTGTCCTTGCACTGAATTGCTATGAATATTCTTTTAAAACCTCATAATATCGACTCAGCACTCCCAACATAACCCATCCAACCCAGAAACAGTCACTTCTCTTCTGCGCATGCGCAATCTACTCGCGGCTAAAAGTCCTCTCAAAATAACGCACCTTAGAAAAAACTCCGATTCTCCAACACTAGTGGTTCAGGAGATATCACATCTTTAATCCACGCATGCGCAGACCCTCAACAGGGGATTCTATAGAGGAATAGCATCCGCCACCCCAAAACCCTAATCCTCTCTGATGAAAACACCACCAGTTAAATCACTGATGGTCTGCTCATGCGCATAACGAAAAATGCCTGTAAGGGGTAACATCAATTTCAAAATTAGCCCCAGGGTTACGGTACGGACACTTCAACTCGGAAACAACGCTACATCCCCCAAACTGACTTGTCCTTGCACTGAATTGCTATGAATATTCTTTTAAAACCTCATAATATCGACTCAGCACTCCCAACATAACCCATCCAACCCAAAAACAGTCACTTCTCTTCTGCGCATGCGCAATCTACTGGCGGCTAAAAGTCCTCTCAAAATAACACACCTTACAAAAAACTCCGATTCTCCAACACTAGTGGTTCGGAAGATATCGCATCTTTAATCTACGCATGCGCAGACCCTCATCTGAATTCTATGGAGGAATAGCATCCGCCACCCCAAAACCCCAATCCTCTCTGACGAAAACTACAGCAGTTAAAGGACTTCTCATCTGCGCATGCGCAATACGGAAAATGCCCGGAAAGGGCAGCATGAACCTCAAAAACATATGTTTCGGCATTAAAAGCAAAGTATTCCGCAAAATAGTAGTAATTTTTTTATTTTTTTCATGTCACGTGATCTTCACGAAATTTTGCAAAAGTGTTTGCTTTGGTCTTTTGCATCTAACTACTGAGTTTCAATTTAATCAGATCAGTATTTTTCGAGTTATCGTGAAAACAAAATTTTCAAATTTTCAAAATTTTTTTTTGCCACTTTAGGGCAACACAAAACTTCGCAGGCATATAAAGGTCATGATTCTACAATCTGATGCCAAATTTCAAAAAGATCGAGTGATCGGTTCCGGAAATATTCATAGAAAACGTTTTTATTAAAAACGGCCTTAACTCCGAAACCGCTCGGTCGATTTCGCCCGTTAACGAACTTGTCCGAGATATTTACGCTACGAAACTACCCTGCAAATTTCAACGCTCTAAGTCGTTCCGTTCGAGAGTTATCGTGCTAACGGCCGGACCGGACGGACAGAATTGAATTTGACCTCGAATTCTTCATCAGGGAGTCGAACCCAATCGTTTGAGACCATTTTCGAAAAAAAATTCGAAAAATACAGACATTGTGACGAAATGATAGCACGCTGTTCCTTGCGGAACACGCGCGCAAAAATATCAAAGGAATCATGTTAAATTAGGAATATGGGTAGGTATATTATTATTGTAACTGCATGACTGAATATTTATACCGAAATATTATATCAATAGATTACGACTTAATAATGGGAAAATAAAAAATTTTCTGTACAATTTGCACCGATTTTCGAAATTTAATTTTTTAATAGGATTTTAAATAGTGTATCGAATTCATTGCAACGACAAAATCGTTCACTCCAAATACCATTATTTAGTTATGTAGTATACAGAAAAGCCATATTTCCTGTTTTAATAAATAGTTATGAACTGATTTTATGGATAACTCATTTTATTGTTATCATATTTTACTTTGAGTAAATATAAAATTTCAGCGAATTCTGGAGAAAAGTTTCCAGGGTTCTGATTTTTTTTACTCCTAGCGATATAAATCTTATAAAATTTAAAATGAGCTTTGGAGTCGATTATGTACATTTATAAGAACTAAATTTTAATTCGATTGGACATGTGGTTTCAGATATATTGGAAACATAAAATTTTAAATGGATTTCCCCGAGACCATTTGGCAGATTTCGCCCATTCACAAACTCAGCCGGAATATTACTACATCAAAATCTGCCATTTGAATTTCAAGTACCTCCTTTCGTAAGTTATCGTGTTTCAGATGTCCGGACGGACATAATTTAATTTTAACATGGATTCTACATTAGTAAGTTAAATTAAATCGTTTGAGACCATTTTCAGCTAATAATACGAAAATTACAGAAATTTTGCATATGGATATAATTAATAATTGAAAAAATCCATCGTTCGTTATTGTTCCAGTACTGCGTCGCGGTGAAAAATTAACGACCATCATATCTCTGATGAATTGTTTGAATTACACTCACATTACTACTGCAGGTGAAGATATTTAAATGAGTTCACATCCATCTCCTGTACGAACGAAATACAAGCCACTATGTTATCGTTCTTACATCTACTTTACTTTTTTACATCTCCTGGTGTTGTTAAACTTTATACATCATATAAGTACGCTACGTTTTTATTCGTTCTCGGAATTCGTTGAGAACAACGAGCTTTACTAGGTACAATCGGATATTCGATTTATAAAGCGATATTGATGAGAAAAGGATAGGAAATAGTTTTGCTTGCTGTTTCCAACAACAGTTTTTGGCATTTCTACCATAAAAATATGATTCATGGCATTGAACTCTGGACTCTGGTGATTTAATATGATTTAAACATTCAGAATGGAAAGGAAATAAAAAAAAATCTACATCTTCAAATTTGATTGTCGAGGAGGGGGAGGTGTGTCAATTGTAGCTGACAGCTTCAACAGGACACGCCTGTTCTGTCTATAACCGTCAGTCTAAAAATCAAAAAAAAAAAAAAACAGAATACGTGTAAGTGTTATTGTAAAATGAAACATTATTCCGATAATTCAGTGAAGATACCTTCAGTCTTCGTGTGCACGTATGTTAATTGGTCAAACTTATCATAAATTTTGTGTAACTGATTCCTCAATGCCAAAAGATAACGGTGGTAAAAGAGTAACACAACAAGGAGGTACAATTGTTACGAAGAAAACATCTCAAAAAAATTCAGTTACAACAAAAAATAGTGATGCTGATGATGGAGAAATAGATGATATAGAAACGATGGCAACTTTCGTATTGCATATTTCGAAGATAAAAAGAAAGCTACAGAAGATTGGCTTCAATCCAAAAGCTGTTATAAACAGACTCCCTCAACTTGTGTCAAAAATCATCCTTTTTTGGTGCTCTGGTTCCTCGGAACAGAGTGCTCATCAATTTGTCCAAATGTCTGTAATTTTCGAATTTTTGGCTGAAAATGGTCTCAAATGATTTGATTAGACTCACTGATCAAGAATCCGTGGTCAAAATCGATTCTGTCCGGCCGTTAACACGATAACTCTCGAACGGAATGAGCTAGACAGTTGAAATTTTCAGGGTAGGTTTGGGAGATGAATATCTCGGTTAAGTTCATTATTGGGCCAAATCAGCCGGATTGTTTTGGAGTAACAAAAAAATGATTTATATTATTATCAACTCGAACAAGCTGACACTTTCGGAGATATGATTTTTCAAAATTTCAATAATACATCGTACTTCTATTTGTTCACAGAATGCGAATTCTATCTGTCTGTGTTCTATCTGTTTACGGTAGCCTTAGACTATAGAAGGCGGTACCTGTCGTTTGGTCCAGTTAGAAAGATAAACGTCATTAATGTCAAACGAAACTGAAAATGTATTTCTGGAAAGTTTGGTTGATGTAAGCATGTTGTTCATAGGCAGAGTTTTTTGGTTAGTGAGTCGTAAATGAATGATGCAAGGAAGCGAGCATAATTTACGAGTCATTCTCTAGTTATGGAAGATTTATAACGGGATTTCCAACTAATGTACAGGTAGTTATTCCTTAGTAACACTATTTAAGATTTCATACATAAGTTTTCTGATTTGAGTTCCCTCTGGACTGATTACATTAGATTGTAGACTAGTAGACAGAATTGGACCGTCATAGAAAGATAAGATTGATTAATATCATTCCTAATTCTGAGAAACCAATACTTTCGGAGATATGATTTATCAAAGATTGAAGAAGAGCGCCAAAGCACCTGTCCACACGGCTATCCCACATTTTGTATGTATATTATTTTCAGAATAATCAGAGCTATTTGATATTTTAGAGTTTTAAGCTTCCAATAAGGTTGGGTTTTTGTATTATTTAAAGTTTATTTTTGGCGCTCTTGTTCTTCGGAACAGAGTGCGTATCTAATTGCCCAAATGTCCATTATTTTCGAGTTTTTGGATGAAAATGGTATCAAACGATTTGATTCGACTCACTGATCAAAAATCCCTGGTCAAAATTGATTCTGGCCGGCGGTTAACAAGATAACTTTCGATCAGAATGAGCTAGACAGTTAAAATTTTCAGAGTAGGTTTGGGAGATAAATACCTCGGTAAGGTTCGTTATTGGGAAAAATAGACCTGACGGTTTCGGAATAACGAAATTTTTTACATTACAAATTTCAATTCAATTTAATTTTTTTTTAAGATGCAGTTTTATCATAAGAATCTATGGATATTATTTTCAGCTCTAACAAGCTAATACTTTCGGAGATATGATTTTTCGAAATTTCAATACTAAATCGTTAATGATTTCACAGAATGCTGATATCGAAAATTAACGTTTGTATTTGTATCTATGAATTTCATGATCTGTTTTCGTACATATCATCTGCAGATGAGAGACGTGTCATATTCATGTCTGGTTCTACTCAAAATTCGTTACACATGATATAAATTACCTCCTGTTCTATAAACAAAGTATGTTTGAAGGCACAGTGACCAATGAAATAACATCAGCTATCGTAGAATTATGAGGATTATAGGATATTATAATTTTTGGGTGATAATATAATCCCCTTCGATAATCCATATGATATGTATACTTTTGCTCAGAATATCTCCAGTAAAATCAAAACTGGAATATTGAACAAGTTTCAAGAGTAGGTTTGGGGGATAAATATCTCGGCTTAGTTCGTTATTGGGCAAAATCGGACAGATGGTTTCGGAGTAAAAAAAAAATTTTTTTTTTACAGAACAAATTCCAAATGAATTTTTTTTTAATAAGCAGTTTTATCATAAGAATCCATTCATATCATTTTTAACTTTGACAAGCTAATACTTTCGGAGATATGATTTTTCAAAATTTCAATAATAAATCGTATTTCAACGTTGTCACAGAATGATATAATTCTATGTATGAATTGTCCTAATGTCAACTTATGTTCCTGTGACATTACATTATCTAATTAATGAAGAATTGTGAGCGAAGTGAGAAAAATCTCAGTTGTTTGCTCCGAAATTAGTTTTTCTCAAAAAAGTCTTACATTTCGGAACGGAACATGAAGTTAGTAAGAGATCTGAGAGTAGTGAGACTGCTTTTCATCCATAGACATAGATATATATAACTCTCGAACGGAATGAGGTAGGTAGTGGAAATTTTCAGAGTAGATTAGGGAGATGAATATCTCGGTTGTTCGTTATTGGGCAAAATGGCCAGATTTAATTCGATTTCTTCCATGGTGCAGTTCTCATTCTCATGATTGCTCATTTAATCTTGATAAATAAACTATTATTTGAATTGAATTTCCTTTATGATGCGGTTATATAATATGAATCCATTGATATAATTCCCAACTCTGAGAAACCAATACTTTCGGAGATATAATTTGTCTGTTTGAACTAGAGCGCCAGAAAGCTCCTGTACACAGGGCTTGAACCCATTTTTTTAAAATTTAATTCTTTCAGTATGCAGTTCTATCATATGAATCCATTGATATCATTCCCAACTCTAAGAAACCAATACTTTTGGAGATGTGTAATATTCTCGGATATGACTTATATATGTTCCATTTCATATTTTTCTGTTATTTTCTTGTCTTTACTAACTTGTACAATTTGCGCGTAATCTTTTATACACACACCACTCGTAACCACACGGGTGTCGAACCTGCATCCTCCTGTGTCAAATTCAAGTCAAGTCCAAAATATATTCATTTCCATTTTTTTCTTACAATAAGTAATTTTTCGAACCTGACATTTATAGTTTGTGCATAATTGCTTCTCTTTTAATAGGACGCGCACGCCTTGAAACAATTATTTTGACAATTGATTAATAATAGTAAATTATAGTCTTAGGATATAATTAATGGAAAAACCGGTATCGTAGACAGTATCGCTACCATAATCCTACCTGGGTCGTAGTAAAACCGTCTCTTTGATATCAGTTTCGTATTTTGTAATTATAAATCTCGCATAGCCTCAACACACTCTCACATAGTACCTATGTATGATAATGAGAGGTGCAGATAATATTCAGAAAAACAACAGAAATCGAATTCAAATCCAATTGCTATGAATAATGATTATTATTATATTTCAATATTGATAGAAGATATTGTTCATAAAACAGCTTCAATTATGGTATGTTTCAACATAAAAAATTTGGAATACATACTTATCCTCGAAATAAACGAAAGTATGTACATCTGACATGAAGATTGGTCTCATCTCATTATGAAATACATTCAGGAAACTTCATTTGAAACAAATTTACAATTCGATAAATTTAACAAAAATAATAAAGATATCGGACAGAAATCAGCAAGCAAGAAAAGAAATGAAAACGTTTTTGATGAAATATTTATAATGGATATTGTTAAGATAAAAATGTCATCAATTTCATAAATACGATAGAAGAAGAATAAAAAATTGGTTCAAGCACCAACGTGAAGTCAGGTGCTTTTGCGCGTATGTTCTATTGTCCATTCTTCTGTATTGGACACCCTTAATCGAATTTACCATGGTAAATTATGTTGTCCATTATCCTGTATTGGACACTTAATTCGAATTTACCATGGTAAATAATCCAATACAGAAGAATGGACAATATAACATACGCGAAAAAGCTCCTGACTTCACGTCAGTGCTTGAACCAATTTTTTCTTTTCGTAATTTTTTTGAAATTTTCTAGGGGTACGGTTCTTACAGAATTTCGAACACTTCTTTATGTTGATTTTCTACTTTTAGTTATCAAGCTTCAATTCGATCGAATCTTTATTTTTTGAGTTATCAAGGAAATAATATTCCAGGTGGGTATAACTCGGAAACCGTTAGACCGATTATGCCCAAAAATGAACTTAATTCTCCCACTCGGATACGCAACCTACCCTGAAAATTGCAAGTCCCTATTTCCTTTCGTTCGACAGTTATCGAGGTCACCCATCTACTGAACACACACTGAACTCACACAAGGCTGCTCGAATCTCGAACAATATTTAACCGATCGTGTTAAAACTTGAAACTTGGCAGTAGAGTTATGTTCTAAAGGATCTTACAAAATTTCAGCAATTTCAGACGAATAGTTACTGATATATAGAATTTTTTTTTCAATTTTCAATGATTTTCAAAATTTTTTTGCGAATGCTATCCTCATGAAATTTGGCAAGAATTTTCGCGTTAGCATTTTACAACTAATAACCATGTTCTAATTAAATCGGTTTTGTATTTTTCGAGTTAATGAGGAACAAATAACAACCAAATTTCAGTTGGCTATAACTCTAAAACCGTTTGGCCGATTATGCTTATAAACAAACTCAAATGTCGCATTCAGATTCACAACCTAACCTGAAATCTTCAAGTCGCTAACTCTTTCCGTTCTCAGGTTATCGTGACAACAAAAATATTTTTTAATAATTTTTTAATGATTTTCTTGCGATACGATTCTCAAAAAATTTCACAAACGTGCTTAGGTTCATAACGCTTTCGACTCACTTACTTTCGAGTTCATTCTTCAAAAGTGTTATAATTTGGGTTTCAGAGGCGTATTTAATGACTGGCTGCACAGTTTCCTTAGCGATAGAACTATTTCTGTTAAAATAGAGAAAACTTATTCTGCGAGTCAGTTCATCCGATTAGGCGTTCCTCAGGGCTCCGTGCTGGGCCCACTTTTATTTCTATTGTTCGTAAATGATTTGCCAATTTGGTTGGTCTGTTTTCTGTTGACATTATATGCCGATGACGCATCTGTAGTGGTTTCAGCGCGGAGTCAGGAGGAATTAAAAATAGTCTGTGAAAGTATTATGGAAGAGTTTGAAAAGTGGTGTCGTAGAAATAACCTTATGGTAAACGTTGGTAAGACTGTGTGCATTTATTTTGGTATAAGGAACCATGGGAATATTTTACATCTGAATTATATGAACTGTACAATTGATTCATCTGAATGCACCAAATTCCTTGAAATTCACATAGATAAAAATCTTAGATGGACAACACACGTTGACATTGTCTGTAAGAAACTGAACAGCTCCTTCTTCGCCATAAGTAGAATAAAAAATGTATTACCTCTCAGTTCTGTGATTAGCGTATATTATAGTATAGTATATAGCCACTTATCGTACAATGTCTTGCTCTGGGGGAGCTGCTCTGATGTTTCTAGAGTTTTTGTTGCTCAGAAAAGAATTATACGATCTATTTTCAATCTAAGTCCCTTGACATCATGCAGATCGGTTTTTGCTCAGAGCGGGATTTTGACATTACCATGTGTATATATTTTCAAATGTTTACTGTATGCCAAAGAAAACGAGATAAAATGGACAACATTGTCGAGTTGTCATGATTATGAGACCAGAAATTCGCGGGTTCTTCTGATTCCCAAGCATAGAACTCAAAAGTTTGAATGTTGTCCATTGTACCAAAGTATAAAGATGTTCAATCATCTACCATCTTACATGAAGGGCTTGAATAAAAACTTATTCAAGATAGAAATCAAGAAAATGCTATTGGAAAAATGTTTTTACTCTGTATGTGAATTTTATTCTGATAGTATGTCTAATGATGTAGTTTGAATTTATTATGAATTGTTATTTTCCTGACTTGTCCTATACACTTTATTGTGTCTGAAAGGATTAAATAAATTATTATTATTATTATTATTATTATTATTCTACAACTATTCACCAAGTTTCAATTCGATCGGATTTATATTGGTTGAAAACAAAATTATTACTCGGAACGCATTGGGCCGATTATACCCATTAACGAACTTGTCCGTCGCATTGAGATGCGCCACCTACCCTGAAAATTTCAAGTCGCTAGCTCTTTCCGTTCTCAAGTTATCATGGCAACGGCCGGACGGCCGGCCGGACAGAATAAAATTTGAGACCATTTTCGTAAAAAAACTCGAAAGTTACAGACATTTGGGCAAAATGATAACGCGATGTTCCCCAGAACCTACGCGCAAAAATAATTTCACTTGTTGCAAACACTTATTGCAATCAAGAACACTCAATACTAATTTCAATATTTGACATTTTAAAAGTAACTGTTACAACCCACTATTTCAGAAATGAATAAAAGTAATAAAATATTGAGCAATGAACTACTTAATGTCAACATCTCCCTACATTTTTTTGATTGAATTTGCAACAGCTCTGGAAGATAAATTTTAGAGGCAGATTTAGTTTCAAGGCGTATTTATTGTTCCTGCAGAAACTATTGTGCAGTCGTTAAAACAATCCGAAACTGTTTCACACGGTTTCAGGACTATCATTTTTATTTAACAAGAGCATATCACCAACAGAAATTCTCAAAAATTGAATAGTGCGAGGACATTACCTAAATTTCGGACAATTTAGACCATGGATATCGTACTTTAATGTCCACGATAATTTCGAAATGTGCTATACACAGAAAGCCTGTTTCCTGGGAAAAGACAAAAGATCATGGCACAATGTCTTCTGCGGAGTATTAACAGGTATCTCCCGTTCCACAACGACTCACTCTATCCGTATTTAAATTAGCCACAGACGAAAAACTGTTACATTTTACAATCTCACTTGTTTTAGATCTCGTTTTAATGAAGAGGTCGTTTATTATTATTATCTTAAAGGCGGGGAAGAGCAGAGTTCAAACGAATAATGACAATAGAGTATAACGCTTGACCGCTGCTTGTTAAGAGACAGAGATGCATTAATTTTTTAAGTCGGTTTTCTGGAATTATATTCAAAGATGGTGGAAGATAAGCTGTAGCTCAGACAAATGGGTTTTATTCTTGAGAATATGATATTTCGGGGGTTACGAACAAATTATTCAATTGCGAAAAAAATTCAGTTTTGGATATTAATTTTTCGTTTCTGCCGCTCTTGTTCCTCGGAACAGAGTGCTTATCAATTTTCCCAAATGCCTGTAATTTTCGAATTTTTCGATGAAAATGGTCTTAAACGATTTGGTTCGACTCACTGATCAAGAATCCGTGGTCGAAATTCATTCTGTCCGGCCGGCCGTAGGCACGATAACTCTCGAACTGAATGAGCTAGACAGTTGAAATTTTCAGAGTAGGTTTGGGAGATAAATATCTCGTCTGAGTTCGTTATTGGGCAAAATCGGACAGATGGTTTCAGAGTAACAAAAAAAAAATTTTTTTTACATCACAAATTCCAAATTAATTTTTTTTCAATATGCAGTTTTACCATAAGAATCTATTGATATCATTTTCAACTTTAACAAGGTAATAATTTCGGAGATATGATTTTTCAAAATTTCAATAATAAATCGTATTTCTACGTTTTCACAGAATGATATTATTATTCCATGTATAAATTGTTATAATGTCAACTTATTTTCCTGAGACATGACATTGTCTTATTCATTTCAACAATCGTAGAATTATGAGAATTAAAATATGATATCATACTTTTTGTTGGTTGATATTTTCATGCCGATGGTCAATCCGTATATATATATATAAATATATATTCTTTTGACTGAGAGCTGTATATGTGTTAGCAGAGGTTGGTGTACCGGGGTACCATATGACGAATGGTTTCGAATATCGAGATAAATTAATATAAATAATTGTTTTCCAACCTCCTCTGAAACATATATTTGCGAATTTTCAAAATGTTTTCCATTTATGAATCGGTAAAAATTTTGATTTACTTTGAAGTTACTAACGCTTTTTCATTGTTTCTCGTTTTATATTACATAGAATATTTCCGATTTCGGCAAATCCTCGAATCTTGAGTACCCCATTATATCTGGATAAAAATATCGTTTAACTTTCAATCAAACCTGATTAGATGGTTCTCAATTCTTCAAAATAAGTCAATAACTACTATATTTGAGTCATCTCGAGGTTAGACAGCAAGTCAAACTGCATCATGAAATTTTTTTGACTTCTCCAACGATATAGATCCGTTCGAGTTTAAAATCTACAACATGGGTGTAAGATAAGGTTCTGAAGGATCTCACAAAATACAAAATTTTTCGAATAAATTTTCTAAAATAATATATTCGATACAGATGAAATTCTGCATAAACCATCATGTCGGGAGTTTGCCAATAACTACCTAGATTGAATTCGACCAGTCAGTATTATTTCCCATGGGAAAGCAAAAGTTGAGACGACTATCACTCGGAAACTACTTGGCAAAATTCAACCGGTGCATTTATACTCCAAACCTACCAAGCCAATTTCAACTCTCTAAGTCCAGCGTTCGAGAGTAATCGTGTAGACGACCGGACAGAATTAAGTTTAACCTCGGATTCTTCATGAGTGAGTAGAATCTAAACGTGTCAGACCATTTTTGGCCAAAAATTACAGACATTTGGAAAATTGATAGGCACTCTGTTCAGATGTGTTAATTTAACTACATATTTTAGAATGTTCTTTGTATTAATGTACACCACAATTTCATTTTAATGTTGGTAACACTGGGTATGTAAAACGTCAAGTCATTGAGCCCGTGTGCCTATCTGTAAAAACGAATTATAATCTCATTTCATTCAGGTGCCGACGAAGTTCAAAAACAAAATAAATGTTTTAAAGAAATTATCAGTCACGTAACTGAACCTTTACCGTAGGTATAGTTGTTTTTCACAATTATCTAGTAATTAATAGTATTTCATCCACGTGGTAGTTTTTTATTTCCGTTAGTTCATTTTTCTTGTAAATATTTATCTTTCAAATGACTATGGGGCAGATTTGATCGAAACAATAGGGGCACATCATTTGAATGTTATGTTCAAATCTATGGGATAAGCAGAGGGTCTTTAAAAATGATTGTAACATTGCAGTTGGCTTTGGAATATTCTTATTTTGCCGCTTCATATACCGGGTATACATGTTCCAATGGATTATCTCTGCCACTTCAAAAGATTGAAATTTGAAAATGTTATGATTTTCAATTCATTCAAGGAACCATCAACTGAGAAAAACAAAAATTGAAAGTCCCTTTCGGTTTGACCGAATGTTCAGACATGATGACTATTGAACGAAATATTTTAAACCTTTTCAAGCATAAATAAATAAGTTATGCTTATCACACTCTTTATTAACATAACAACTACAAACAGTTTTGCCACACGGTCAGTAGTTCAAGTTATAGGAAAATTCTATGGAGCTGAGATGAAAATGATTCGCAGACTTATGGCGATTTCCATTGACACGCTCGGATCACTCGGAGCTGTCACTCTGTCATATTTGACACATATTTTCGGTTCAATTGGACAGATGCATGACAGATGAGATCGATTTCGAGTGCTCCGAGCGGGTCAATGGAAATCGCCATTAGTCAACAATTGACAAGATTTGCCATATTCTGAAAATGAACCAGTAAACCTTCCCATATAATTCGCTGCATTTTTCTGATTATTATGGCAGATAAAACTCTGCCTAACGAGAATATTTTCGATAAATAATCATTTAAACTAATCAAGTAGTTCTCCTTTCCAAAAGAGAGCGGTAGTAAGTATCCAGAGTCTTCAGTTTGCACGACTGACATTTTCTCAGTGAAAGCTAATTGACAATTACCAGAACATAGAGTTATTCTCTAATTGCCTGCTGCATTTCAAATTCAAGGTGAAGCCGAACTGAACAAATTGAGATGTTCGTGTAGGAATCGATCTGCAGAGACGAGTTTTTCATTGCAAATTTGACTGAATGGTCGTCATATCCGCTCTTTAATGTAGTGCCAACATGATAATAGTATCCGATATTCAAGAATCTTGAATATCGGATACTACACGCCGATTATCAAAGGGATACATTATTAAATAATAGAACATAAATTACATTTTCTTAATTCATTATCAAACGTGATAAATTTCGACAACTGTTATACAGATTGTCCCAACGAAATGGATGGATCTTGTGTAACGTGAAAACTATCGCAATTAAGGAAATTCTTGAAACACGTAACTTTGATGGCACACGCCATACCTCTGCCACCTTCTCTAAATTTTGCAAATTCAAGGGTACTAAGATTTGAAGATAGTACCGGATGGCAGTAAGTGAGGTATAGGGTTTATCTGAATTTTTTGAACTGAATGAGCCCTTCAGTTATTATGTTGACTTCATTATTTTTTTTTTTATTATTATGACATTATATGTCATGATGACATTGTAATTTATTCCGACTCATTTTTCCATTATTTTATACAATACAAAGTAAAACATGTATCTATGGGAGATGATAGCCCTACATAAGGGCCCTGTAGCGGTCTTCGAATATCTGAAGTTCTGAATAATCATCGCTTAGACTGGTCAGACCTGGTTTTGAAAGAGACCCTCCTGGCCTTACAAGCAACATTTTCCTTTTTGAATTCAAATATTGAAGGAATTTCTAAGAACAAGAAGGAATATCTTTGAAACCGAGCGTCTTCAAGTGTTGAACACAGAAACTCTTAAAATTAAATAGGTATCGCATAATTATATGAAAGCTTCATCATTTGATGCTCGAAATTCAACGAAATTGTCTGAGAAATCTTATTTACTCACTGAAGTCTTTTAAAATAGGTTTAAATGATCTTTATGCTGCATTTTCGAAAAGAACTCTTCCTCGTTATTAAAACTGACTCCAACTTGATTTTCATTGAATATCCAATATAAAATTATCCACATTATCTTCTCCGTCTATTTTCACATTCCGTACATGTTTTAATTGAATATGAATATAATATCAATATCCAACTTTTATTAACATTTAAGTATTATAACCTCTAACTCTAATCTACAGAATTCACAGAATCAAGAAAAACGATGTGTGATTCTGTGATTATTATTATGTTCTCTATAGTCTTGTTTTGGTTGGCAATAGGGACGGTCCTAGAACCGTTCAAAGTAGTCACACAGTCGTTTATTGTAATTATATTGTGTTTTTAACGTAGTATTCTTGTGTCACTATTGTGCATACGTATATTTATGTTTTTTATTTTTCTGTATGTTTACATTTTTTATATTTTTGTATCTGGAAATATGTGTCCATATGTGTTGTATAGAGTGTGTAAAGCGCCATACGCTAAATAAATAAATTATTGTAATTGTAATTGGCGTCCTGGGCGAAATCTTTCACACGCTACGTTTGTCCCACTCTTAAGAACCGATTCGGAACTGTTCCTACTGCGAACCAAAACAGGCCTTATGCCAGTGACGACCTCGTATAGACACAGTATAAGAGGAAGCAGGCACAGAAATGTAATAATATTAGGTTAGCCACAATATATCGTTTGTTATAATATATGTTCTGTGGTCTAACCTTAGAATATTACGCCGGTGCTTCTTTATGCATTTATTCGTTTATTGAATCCGTATAACGTATATCCAGAATCGAGATTAAGAATTTTTCTTCAAGAATAATTGGGATGAATAGGTGCAATGATACTTATGATTGATATTTCCCTTATGCATACTAATATACTACAAACTTATAAGATTCAACTATGTGGTTCGAATAAAATAGTAGTGACGTTATATCTGTTGAAAATTAAGTTGATGAAATTATGCTTGAATAAATCCTTAGAATTATTGTACAGAATCGATGCAGCATTAAAATAAATATTTAGATGACATGGATAACAGATAAATTAAAAGTTTCATATTCACTATTGGGGATACATAGATGAATACATATCATGGTAAGCCTATTCATCTATTTCCCAAAGGATAACTACACTACGAACTGTTTGAATGAGTTGTAATTAACTTATCATCCTGTTCTAAGATGGTAATTATAACAATTTGGAAACAAGCGAGATTTAATTGAATTTCCACAAGTGTCAACTTTGAAAGCAATAATCAGTCTATGCCTTTATTCGAGTAGATCATCTGTGTATTCCAGGTTCGGATCGATAAAAGTAGGTAAATTTCTGTAATTTTTTTCATATTTTATGACATTCAATGACGAATATCTTCAAAACGGTTTGTTTTAGGAGAAATGATGTGGAATAATTTTTTTTTCAAAAAGGATCCAGTATTTCAAAAATGACTCAAAATAACCTTCATCTGCTTCCATTATGCGAATTTCTCGTAGTTTTAGGAATTCGCGAGTCTATAACGAAGAAACCAGTAGAAGTAGGGAAAAACTGTTAATTGGAGATTATGTGCCATAGTCATTGAAAACATCATGCTATAATTCATTCAATTCTGAATAACCATGTCAAAGCTACAGAAGAAAAACTATTTTTTTTCAAATTTCAACAGCCTGTATCTTTTTTCCTGTACCGAATTTGGAAAAATAGTTAGTAAAAAAAGTGTTTTATTTGATGAGAAGAATCTATGGTTAAAATTAATGCACACTTAAAGACTCACCCTGTATATATACCTATATTATTTTTGATAGGAGTATATCTGTAGTTTTTACATTTCAAAGTTTTCACGTAATATAAGATCTGTCCTTTTCGTTGGGACATCCGCTATAGATGTTATGAAGTGGACTCCCCTGTCGTATCCTCTATCTTTATAGGCCTATCTCAACTATTGTTGGGATTTTGATACAGTTCTCTATCATTATTCACGAGGAAGGCTGGTGCAAAAAATATCTTAAAAATATTTCGAGCAAATTACCGGAGCTATGTTTTTCGATAAAGTCGGAGAATCTTTATGGAGTTTTTATGACATGCGCTGCTCAAATTGCTCAAAATGTATTAAAGTGATGTTACAATGCTACTATTTATGCCGCAATATGGTTTTATATTTTATACATGGTGTTTGCTGAGTACGGAACATAAGGTTGCATTGCTTAAATTATTTGTCAAAACTTTTTCGTTACGGAAATACAGGGTATGAAAGTTTCATTATATACCTTTTCAGGTTCTATTTCGGAAAAGGTAAGACCAATTTCGGAAAAAGTAAAAGTGATTTCGGAAAAAGTGAAATCAATTTCAGAAATAGTGAAACCAATTTTGGAAAAAGTGGAGCCAATTTCGGAAAAACGTAAAGCAATTTCGGAAAAAGTTAATCCAATTTCGGACAAAATGTTCAGATTTACTCAGTTAAAATTTGTGTCAATCAGACTCATTTTTTTTTTCGTAATGAATATCTCCTTTCTCGTGATTTCTTTACCTACTGAAATTTCCCAGATACTGACTCAAAAATGTTAACCGAAACACCAGACTCTAATACCCAAACATAGTAGAGATAGTAGACTTGTTTTACTTTTCCCGAAATTGCTTTTACTTTTTACAAAATTGGTTGTTTTTTTTCTGAAATTGAACATGAAAAGGTATAGAAATACAATGTTTTTTCAAAATATCTTTTTCATTGCACGTTATAAGATTATGGAAATATAACATTTTAATTTTTCAATTAAACTTTCATTCTCCTATTTTTACCTACCGGAGCATTTTTGTAACATAGGTTATACAGCAAATATGCCTTTATTTTAAGTATGTACCGTATTTAGGAAACACCCTGTATAATTGCGAAATCCATTTACACGTCAACCATTTATGAAATCTCTGAAACTATAATCAGTTAACAAACTCGAAATTTGACAGATCCATATTCGATGTTGACATCTTCATTTTGCAAATTTAATTATGAAGGTTTTTGTCGGATATTTAGCAAACATGGCACAAAATCTCTTCAGTGAAAATTATGAAATACGTATCTATATAATCTTTGAATTCTTGTGAAGGGAATTTATTTCAAATTGAATTTTCATTGAATTTGTTTACAATACAACAATACAATACTGGAATGTTTGTTTCGACACTCCCCAGAATTCTACCACCAGGGCCAAGGACAACTGCTGCAATTTTCAGAGAAAAAGCAATATGGAATTTTCATTAAACTTCTAAAACTACCTCAAAATAAAAAACATGGGGGAAGTTTGAAGTCAAATCAAATCAGGCCAAACGGTCTGAAATTTGCGTTAATTGTTCGTTCAATTTCTATGAATCTTCGTACAGGTACTCTCCAATAGAAAAAGGAGCAGTTTCCAAAGTTGCTCATGCAAAAAAGTGCGAATTCCAGGAGTGGGAATTAAGAGGAATATAAATTGTCGATAAACCATCAACGTGTTGACACGATATTCATGATAAATATCAGTTTAGTTATGCTAGATCTAAATTTATAAGTATGTAGTAATTTTTCATGGCAAATAGTTCTTGCATGAGCTATAAAAAATTATTGCTTGAGGAACGACCAAATTAGTATATGTGGATAAAGTATAGAGATAACCGATGCAAGAAATGAAAAACCTTCCTCTAAAACTTGCTATCTTTTTTATTGCGAGCATGTTCAACAACCAGATAATGAATCCATAAACATTCTTTGTAATGAAATATTGGCTGATTTACATAGTTCAAATAGTATGCTCATCAATGAACAATCTCCTGCAGTTGGCGTTTTGTTCATTTCCCTCGCCAATCATGGTTAAGACAAAAATCAACAAACCAGAAGCTCCGCGGACATCCCGAAAATAATGGGAAATTGAATTTCCATTCGAAGACTGTACAGATAATAAAAATGGAAGAACAATCTTGAAATTTACTGGATATAATCGCTCATTAATTCTTTCATAAATCTTGTAAGCCCTGAATAAAACATACGATCTAAAAGGAGCATGGTGGGAGGGCCCCTAGGTACAGCTTCATCACGTACCAAGTGTTTTCACCAAACACACATTCCTTTATTCATTGTTTTCAATGATTCGAATTCAAGCAGGTAACACTGGGATGGCTATGTTATTTGTACTCCGTCGAGATTTATGCTTGAGTTAACTTGAAAACGACAAAAATCTTGATTATACAACTTCTAATAAGGTCCACTTGCATGGAATACGGGTTTAAAATATTAAGTTGAGGGCCGGTTTCTCAATTGCGAGTTAACTCAAAGGTTGCGGGTAACCCGAGTGTTACGCGTTCATAAATATTCTTAAATACATGCCTAACTCGCAACCTCGAGTTAACTGGCAATTGAGAATCCGGCCCTGATTATAACTCGGAGTTAAAATGTTGCAAATGCTCTGCGATTGCATTGCTTTAGAGAAAATTAACTCCAAGTTAGGTAACCGTTTCAGTCTTTGATTTTTGTAGCTGGGTACGACTTTTTTCTGGTTTTTACTCTAGTTCACAGACTATTGTTTATCTTTTGTTGTCTGTTCTAAGATAATCTGCCGATCTATTGCACATACTCTTAATCGAATGTACCATCATGTATATATTCCGTTTTCTCAGCTTTTATCTTATATGAATACATTTCATACCATTTTCATGACATACTTCAGCAACCAGTGAATCGTCTATGATCTCAGAATTTTTTATTCTGACATACGTATTCTATTGGAATTGAAATACGTCGGATGATCCTACAAAATGGTGGCTTCACGCTTGCATCGTTATTTGATTCTTTTAGTTTTAACTCTTTTCCACTAAAAGATAATTGATTTTTTGATACTTGATTGTAATACGTCGTTTTTCATGATCTTTTTCCCCCTTGTTATTGAACTGAAGATGAAAGCTTAGGCTTTCGAAACATATTCGTTTTCCAACTGACAACATCTTAATAAATGTGGAGATGACTTACCGCCGTATTCACAAAGCATTAAATCTCCGTTAAGTCCTAACTGAGGTCCTCAAGTAAGGATAAATATGAATTGCAACCCCAGTCAATGTATTTAACGGTGGTGAAACAGGCCTGTTTCACGTTAATTTTCACTTTGACTGAGGTTGCGATTCAAATTTATCCTTAACTTAGGACCTCAGTTAGGACTTAACGGAGATTTAATGCTTTGTGAATACGGCGGTTAGAGTGTTTTCCTTCCTGTAAATATATGGGGTTAATACTAGATAGTAAACTCAACTGGGGAAAACGCATAGACAAAATTCTTTCCGAAGCCACAGCGGCCTGTAAATGCTATTTGGAAAGACATGGAAATGTGGTTATACACAGCAGTCGTACGCCGCATTGTCACCTAGTCATCCTGGTGGACAAAACCGATGAGGCCACCATACGCAATTGGGGTCATCTTAATCTGCCTCCCTTGCACTTACATGTGAGGAAATATAGGCTGCTGCAGACAATAAGAATTTCTCATAGTGAGAAACTCCTACCTGGTAACTGGATAGGACATTACTGGACCAACTGGACCCAAACCTCTTGAAAAATCCCTCAGATGTAATGCCAATCATATTCGAATTCAAAAGACTCTTTGCAACGATCATAAGAGACCGTCTGAGCTTGGTGGACCTCGTTAATCGATAGGACAAAAATTCATCCATTTGGTGTACGGATGGATCAAAAGAAAGGGCGTGCAGGTATTGGGGAATATGGTCTGAAACTGACGACCTACCTGCCCTTGGGACATGAATCCTCTATTTTTGAGACAGAGACACTAGCTGTCTACATTTGTGCTCAAGTGTGTCTGAAAAGGTACCTCAAGGGAGTGCACATCTATATTATAACGGACAGGTCACATTGAAATACCTGGAATCACCCACCCAAGGTACTCTACAGTCCTGGGAATGCCGAAATACCATAAAGCCAACTAGCTAGAGGTTATGAAGTGACTCTTCTATGGTTGCCAGGGCACAGTGGTATTTAAGGCCGATGAAAAGGGCTACCAGGGTAACACCCGCTGGACCAGAACTCTCCTTTTGGCTTGGAAAACACCACTACAGGAAAGCGGTCCAACAATGGGAGCTAAATAAAGAATAGATCTTCGGAGATACTCCAGGACAGGCTACAAAATTCGTGGATTTCTCACCAGCCTATACCAGGAAGCTCCTGCAGCTGCCACGAGCTGATCTTCTGATAATGGTGGGACTGCTGAAAGAGTACCGTTGGTACAAATACCAATTGTACTGCATGGCCAAGTCATCAGAAGAAACATGCAGGCACTGTGACGCGCAAAAGGAAACTACCGAACGCATAGCTTGCAAATGCCCAGAGCTGGCCAGTCTGAAAATTTTCATATGGGTGAGCCAGTTCTGAATCCTCACTACGTGATAGCCAAGGCTCCTAAGGACGTCATCAGGTAAGTCAACACCATTAGCAATGTCCGTAGGATTGGATAAGTAGGGTAAAAGACAAAAGATCGTATCAGTCGCACTTTTGAAGGGCTGGACCAAGCCTCACGGCCCGTTCTAATAATAATAATTATGAGATCCATCCTTATGGTTTTGACGCCCCGTATATTCGTTATCTTCAAACTTTAATATAAATGATTTCTCGTGAAATGGTTTTTATGTTTGATTTGTACCTTCGATTAAGAAAAGAATATTATGTGTACAAATTCGCAGGCCAACCATTTGTTTGTATCCTCTCGTATGAAGCACACGCCGTATGCAAATCCGAATAACTCCATGCCCACGTCGTCCAAACGCTTCTCGGCACAGAGAATCGAATCGGATCGCGTCTTGGCATTAGCGGCGAAGAAAACAATAACCCGAAGAATTGTTGACACCATTATCGGCGATCTCTAGAATCATATAAAGAGGAGACAGCGGAGGCATAACAGTTGTTTGGTTGATCACGTACCCGGTGACAATAACATATTCAACGCGTCGAGCATTCAGCATGGCTGTGTAGATGTGCTTGTACCAACTTGGGTTGTATTATTGGGCCATTGAACGCTGAGGCGTCTTCGGCATACCGAAGATGGAAAGAGAAACTGGCTGGTCGAATCCTACTAGTTTCACCAGGATCAGATCCTGCCACCTATAGAGAACATTAAACTCGATTCTTCCCAGGTTGAAGTTGAATATGATATTTAAGATATACATAATATACTAGCGGCCCGGTACTTGCTTCGCTACGTATAAAGTGTAATAATAAAAAAAATTAGTTGGAACATCAAATTCATTTATTCAAACAAAAAATATTTTATTAATTGCTACCTATCTTAAAACTTAATCCAAAATATCTGGATAAACAATATTTTTGCGCGTATGTTCTGGGGCACATCGCGTTATCATTTTGCCCAAATGTCTGTAACTTTCGAATTTTTTGACGAAAATGGTCTCAAACGATTAAGTTCGACTCCCCAATGAAGAATTGGAGGTCAAATTTGATTCTGTCCGGCCGGCCGTCCGGCCGTTGCCACGATAACTAGAGAACGAAAAGAGCTAGCGACTTGAAATTTTCAGGGTGGGTAGCGTATCCCAATACGACAGACAAGTTCGTTAATGGGCATAATCGGCCAAGTGGTTTCCGAGTAATAATTTTGTTTTCAACCAATATGAATCCGATCGAATTGAAACTTGGTGAGTAGTTGTAGAATATGAACCTAAGCACGTTCGTGAAATTTTGTCCGAATCGTATGGCTAAAAAATTTTAAAAAAATTATTAAAAAATATTTTTGTTGTCACGATAACTTCAGAACGGAAAGAGATAGCGGCTTCAAGTTTTCTGGTTAGGATGTGCACCAGAACGCGACATTTCAGTTTATTTATGAGCATAATCGGCTGAACGGTTTTAGAGTTATAGCCATCTGAAATTTTCTGAAATTTGGTGGTTTTTTGTTCCTCATTAACTCGAAAAATACTGAACCGATTGAATTCAAACATGGTTATTAGTTGTAGAATGCCAACGCGAAAATGTTTACAAAAGAGTCTTCATAACCTAACTCTACTGCCAAGTTTCAAGTTTTAATACGATCGGTTAAATATTGTTGGAGATTCGAGCATTCTTGTGTGAGTTCAGTAGATGGGTTACCGTTGCCTCGATAACTTTCGAACGAAAGGAGATAGGGACTTGCAATTTTCAGGGTAGGTTGCGTATCCGAAAGGGAGAGTTGAGTTCGTTTGGGCATAATCGGTCTAACGGTTTCCGAGTTATACCCACCTGGAATATTATTTCCTTGATAACTCAAAAAATAAATATTCGATCGAATTGGTGCTTGGTAACTAGTAGTAGAAAATCAACATAAAGACGTGTTTGAAATTTTGTGAGAACCGTACCCCTTGAAAATTTGAAAAAAATGACGAAAAAAAAAATTTTAAGAACCGTACCCCTACACTTAATTCGAATTTACCATGGTAAATTCGAATTAAGAGTATCCAATACAGGAGAAGGACAACATAATTTACCATGGTAATTTCGATTAAGGGTGTCCAATACAGAAGTATGGACAATAGAACATACGCGCAAAAGCTTCTGACTTCACGTCAGTGCTTGAACCAATTTTTTTTCCATTTTGAGCATGAATAAGCAAACGGCTGGGGGTTTTTCACTTTCGACCGTTAATTTTCTGCTTAATGTTTGAATATTTTGAGTAATTTTAATGCAAAAATCCATCCGTTCGATCGGATATTCATTATAGATTTCGTAACTTCACGAAAAGATCCAAATCCCAAGATACGTTTAATGGAGTTGGGATAAATTTCCAATCCAACGCCTAAGCTCACTCGGCCACGTTACCTACGTGAATAAACTCCGATTATGTACCAAATAAAGATTTTTAGTACTCGGATGATTTCCATCTTTCGATTTTCCTAATATCGTCAATCCTGTCAGGTGATCGATCGAAATGGGTTATTCGTTCATATTTCTCGCAGTTTTTCTAGACTATTCCAAGATTTTCGAGTAATTCCGTTCGAAATTCCGAAAAACCGAAAACGTCGACCTTGAAGGAGCCGCGTTAAAATTCGCCACAGAAATACCTGAAACGTCATAGAATTTTGTCGATTTTCGCGAAAAGTCACATTTTCCTATCGTTCTTCCGGGAAAACAAAAGAGAGGATCGAAAAAAAGGCTCCGTTAATGACTAATTTCGAATCTTGTCTTCGCGTTCAGATTTCAAATATGTCCAGTTCTCCAGAAACATCTAATAGGCACTCGGACTTGGGACATCCTATATAGTATTGATGTAATAAAATCTCATGTTACAATTTTGGTTCCCCATTTGCCAAATTAACCAACCCCTTCATTCTGAACAGTTCCACCGTACTAGAAGCGCTTCCAGAAAGATTTAGTTTATGTATATCTCTTTCATAGAGACCAGGGGTAAAGGGTGATTTTACGAACAGACCCCCAGGCGAGTAATGCACTGGCAATCGGCCAATAAAGAGGATTAACAACTCCTCTATATTCAATGAACATGAATAAGGTAACCTGGATGATCCAGAAATTTCAGTTGCGGTGTCGTGAGAGCATTATATGGGTCAATCCAATTTGCCCTTTCTACGCCCTGCAAAAGTTAATAATCATCCCACAACGGTGGTGGATGATGCAGGACCGCACTCTGATATATTTTTTGCGCTCTTGTTCCTCGGGGTAGAGCGCTTATCAATTTGTCCAAATGTCTGTTAATTTTCGAATTTTTGGCTGAAAATGGTCTCAAACGTTTTGGTTCGACTCACTGATCAAGAATACGTGGTCAAAATCAGATACAGATCAACCGGGGCGTTCACACATCAGACACGGTTTGGTTTCGGTTTTAACCATAAAGTAATAAATATTTACATATGTTTTCTGTCTCGTTCTGTGGTTTTAACCTCAAATCCAGCAGATATCTTTCAATATTTCCAAAATTGTTCAAAAATAGAAATATAAACGTAAATACATATTTTCGGGATATTATTGCTATCTCAGTATCAATCAGAAAATGATGGTTTACCAAATGTGGATCGACTAATTTCTGCTGTGAATCTAAACCAGTGTTATGTGGGGCAAAACTTCTGAAAAATATGAAGATAAATTGAAGACGCAGGCAGCATGCAAAGATGTTTATGTTCAAATTATGAATAACTTTGATGGATCTGATGTCGCGAAAATATTTGAATTGTGATTGAGCCTGTGTTTCGGAAGATAACATAAAACCTAATATGAACCGTATATGTGTGTGAAAGGGCTTCATTCGTTTTCGGTTGAAACCGAAAACGAACCGAACCGAATGGAACCGTATGCATGTGAAACAAGCCTTACGGTCTTCCGGCATTACCAGGACAGTGGATGGACCCTGGATGGTGATTCCATTTCCCTTAGTGTGGCCTGGCTGTCCGTTATAATGTAGATGTTTGCCCCCTTGAGGTTCTTTTTCAGACACTATTACACAAATGAAGCCGGTGTCTCTGCATGTAAGATATAGGGCTCATGTCACAGGGTCACAGAGATCCTCAGTTTGAACATCAAACCTAACCTGCAAATGTCAAATCTCTATGTTTTATCTTTGGAATGTTATCACGTTTTTTTCTCATTATTGAAAGGTTTTGTTTTTCTTGGTTTTCTCTCCAAAACTCTGAAAAATATCTATAAAATAAAAATTAATTATTTTGTGATTTGCTTCTGCGTAAGAAACACAAGATATTTGTCAGAAGCAATCAATTGAACAATGTTGCCTAACAAACAACAACGAAACAACATCAACGAAGAAACAACTATATCGTAATGTTTCGGAGTCTATATCAGACTCCTTCGTCAGACGCTTAATGAAAATCTTTAGAATTATTTGATTGTTTCGTTGTTGTTTGTTAGGCAACATTGTTCAATTGATTGCTTCTGACAAATATCTTGTGTTTCTTACGCAGAAGCAAATCACAAAATAATTCATTTTTATTTTATAGATATTTTTCAGAGTTTGGGAGAGCAAACCCAAAAAAAACTTTTCAATAATGAGTATACCTCTCACAGTATCCTTTAATGATTACTTATGTTTTTTCTCAACTGCAGATTCTTCATCAGTGAGTCAAATGGAATCGGTACAAAATTCGGAAATTACACTTGGCAAAAATGGGACCTTGCTAGGAGCTCTCTCACATTTTTCCTCGCTGTGACCCTGCATTCCACATGGGAGTCAACAGCTTCAAAAAATCCTCCCCCGCTCATGCTCTAGTTAGGTTGACCTTAGTGTTATTAAAAAGCGAGTGGCTGAAAGAGGTGTATGTTGGATTAGGGTGGGACTCACAATAGAGAAATCGAGGTTTATGTGTGGGAGATGCGTTTTCCAAGCACGGAAACGATTTCATCTTTTGTTCAGGGCGTTTTCGTGTACCGTTTCGTTCAACAGTAACATCATAAATTCTGAGGAAGGAAAGTCAAACAGCACAAAGGAAGGAGAGGTTTTCTTCATTACAGAAAGCATCCAATCGATTAGATTCGAAAACTTTCACAACAATTTATTCTGGACCAGAATGGCAGTTTAAGCATAATTATTGTGGTTTAAGGGGTACGACATTTAATTTATTCTGAAGACCAGGTGCCAACCCGTTCAGGAAATCATTGATAATTATTTGAATGAAATAAATAGATGATACAGATCAAGAAAATGAATTTTATGGTTCTCACCTACATGGATGACTGGTGTATACTTCGATGAATTAGATGATTGGTACAGATGGTAATATTTGTGATGGTAGGAACTATCTCGATTATAAGGAATGATGGGACAGGAATTCAGATAATAATATTGTAATTTCCTTATAGTTGAAAAATTATTCACAAAAATATGTAATACTTGCTAATAAAGTTAATTCTCTCTCTCTATGTAATACTTATTTTTAGTATTATTACCTAATTTAATTGTTGTTTTGATGCACTTAGATTGAATAATTGTCTAGAAGAATGAAAAAAAAGTGGGAAAATCTCGTGGACAGGAGCTTTGGAGATCGTGTTCAAACTTTGACAAATCATATCTCTGAAAGTATTGGTTTCTCAGAGTTGGGAATGATATCAATGGGTTCTAATGATAAAACTTCATCATAAAAGAAATTCAATTCCAACATCATAAAAGAATTCAAATTCAACAAGAATGCTAAAAATTATTACTCCAAAACCAACGGAACAATAGGTCTCTTGCATGTTACACGAAATACCATATGTTTATGTTTTTCTGAATCTACTTCATTACCAGATCTTCAGTTATACCCTCATACACATTCTTAATTTATAAAATTTGAATATTTCGGTATTGAAAATCGCAGCAATTTCAAATGAGGTGAAACGCTTCTGAATATTTGCTATGACGGATGACGTAATCAAAATTTACCATCTGCTTGTTAAAGCCAATGCTGAACGCGAGAGATTTAAAGGGAGCTGTGTTACACTGGAATAAAGAGTGGAACGGACACGAGAAGAGAGTGAGAGTAAATATGACGGGCTACGTCACGGACTGGCGCCAAGTTTCGATCGTTTGAACAGGCATTATGTGCAACCAAATTTGAATGATCGTTTTCTCGTTGAAAATTGAAATTTTTTACGGAGGTTGAACTTTTTCAGTATTCTTATGGATATAACAATCGATTTGAAAAATAAATAAAATTCTTGCAAGAGACCCATTCTACCGAATAACGAACTTATCCGAGATATTCATTCCTCAAATCTACTCGGAAGGTTATATTATATCAATTGAAACTTAGCCAATATTCCAGTTTTGTTTTTACTGGAGATATTCTGAACCCAATTTGATTAACCTCTCAATGTATACATTTCCATCATCATACGGATTATCTAACAAATTATCAAAATGACCAATGGATCATTTTGCATTCAATCATACTTTGTTTTCTAGAACAGGAGGGGTAACATGGGTAATGAACCAGAAATAAATTTGACATGTCTCTTGTAGATAGATTTAGGAGATGTATGTACACAGATCATAATAATGCATAGATAGAATAATTGCACATTCTGTGAAAACATAGAAGTACGATTTATTATGGAAATTTTGAAAAATCATATCTCCGAAAGTATTAGCTTGTTAGAGTTGAAAATGAGATCAATGGATTCTTATGATGAAATAGCCTCTCAGAAAAAATTGAATTTGAAATTTGTAATGAAAAAATCCATTTTTTCTCGTTACTCCGAAACCATCAGGCCGGTTTTATCCAATAACGAACTTGACTGAGATATTTATCTCCCAAATATACTCTGAAAATTTGAACTGTCTAGCTCGTTCCATTCCAGTGTTATCGTGTTAACTACCGGCCGGCCGAACAGAATCGATATTTTGACCACGGATTCTTGATCAGTGAGTCGAACCAAATCGTTTAAAACCATCTTCATCCAAAAATTACAAACATTTGGGCAAATTGATAAGCACTCTGTTCCGAGGAACAAGAGCGCCAAAAACTGTATAACAAAAGTAGATGACAGAATGAAATCAAAGTTTTTGGATTGGCAATAACACTAAAAAATCACGCAAAAGATTCCCATTGAAATGCGGCCTTAAAAGACTTGAAGAGCAGCATGATTATGCTGCACAACATAACTTCGTTGCGCAACATGATTTTATTGATGGAAATTGTTCCTCTAGAAGAGACGGCATATTATTCCTCCATTATTCCACGTATAGAAAATCCAGAACTGATCACTCACATACGAATACGCGGGAGTTTCTCAAAATATTCAACTGACAAGTTGTTCAATATGTTTCAAATTTTGAATGATGGAGATGTCAACGACGCGTTAGATAATGAAACTTGCACCTTCCATCAATACCCAGACTGATGGAGAACTTTTTGACTGGAACCACACTGTTATTCTTTAATCAATCAGTTTTGTTGTTGAAACCTTATACGTATTTAGATCAAAACACGAATCGAGGGTGGATATAGATTCTCGGAAAGACGGCACTGAAACCTACAGGCTAAACTCGCGTAAATTAATTAGGGGGATGAAATGTATATTGTCGGGAAGGCGAGGGATGAAGTTGCTAAACGGTGTATCAGCACGCATCTCCAGATCTCGTTTTCGCTGTCGCCAGGGTCGGATCTCAAAATCACGATTCAAATAGTGCGAACCAACTTTCAAAAATTATACCATTTTGGCTATGCCATCAAGTGTGAAAAGTTTGATTTTTTTTTCATTTGTTCATTCCGGCTGAAACCGAAAACTGGTTGGAGTTCTTAAGAGTTTGCTAGGAGAATCATATAATTCTATGTAGACTTTGTTACTGCATCCTAGCGCCATCTTAGACATTGCTATTTTTGGAGCTCTTGTTCCTCGGAACAGAGTGCTTATCAATTTGCCCGAATGTCTGTAATTTTCGAATTTTTGGCTGAAAATGGTAATCAACGATTTGGTTTGACTCACTGATCAAGAATCCGTGGTCGAAATCTATTCTGTCCGGCCGGCCGAACTAAAAAAAAGATGCAGTGTTATCATAAGAATCCATTGTAATCATTTTCAACTCTAACAAGCTAATACTTTCGGAGATATGATGTTTCAAAGTTTCAATAATACATCGTAAGTTCTATGTATTCACAGAATGTGAACACAGAATCTGTCTGTGATCACTATTCATAAATGTCACCTTTTCTAGCTTTTATTATTGTCAATTCATAGTTGTTATTTTCTCTTGGAAATCAAGCATTCGATTCTTGAATTTGTGAATATATACAAGACTGTTTTGATGTAGTTTATGGAGACAATAGGAAAGAAGAACATAATGGAATCATCAAAAGAAATTACTGTTCGTTGACCACTGAGGTTAATATTACCTTTTACTTCCTTAAGTAGTGAGACATGTTCCTATATATACAGTATTTTCATAATGTTGCTAGCAAAAAAATTATGAAATATGGATCTACATTTGTGTATCAATCATTTTTTCTTGAGTTGAGGTTCATAATACAGGGAAGAATGTGTTAGTGGTATGAACTATTAAATTTTAAATTATGAAAAGAGGATAGTATTTTATTAATAATATATATTTTGAACTATTAAAATCATTTGTTTGTAATCCACTACCTACTCAACTATCAGGAATAAAGTGACAATCTGCTTTGATTGTCCCCAGCCTTGCTCTAGAGATCGATGATACTTTCCTTAGGTATTTCGAGTTATGAAAACTATGCACCGAGTGTAAGTTGCAACAACCCATTCCACGAGGTTGAATCATTGCAGATTGCTCATTTAATCTTGATAAATAAATTTAATGACAATTTTGGACGCATTAAGGCATTGAAGCATTGTAGATTGCTCTTTGTTCATAAGATAATTTTTGAAGCATTTTTTTTTAAACGACACTTTTTTTAAATTTAATTTCTTTCGTGATGCATTTCCCTTAGTCTTTTCCTTTTCCAGATTGGGTTTCGGGTACCTTGGAGAATCTTCTCTGCTTGTTGAAGGAAGAAGCGATAATAAAGAAAAAGATGCCCTTCAATATTTAATATTTCAGCATATTTTGTTAACAATTTCAATTTTCATAAATCACAACACTAACGGGGAGATAGGGTTTTTTTGCTGAGGTTTTTTCCCTAAGCTCTAGTATCATATATCAAATTATATGGTACCCCGTTACACTAACCTCTGCTAACACTTTTTTCATACACATGCTTTATTGTTAGATAAAAAACAAATTGTAATGCTCAAGTTCAAAAGAATATATATATATATATATATATATATATATCATAGGAATCCATCGATATAATTCCCAACTCTGAGAAACAATACTTTCGGAGATATAATTTGTCTGTTTGAACAAGAGAGCCAAAAAGCTCCTGTCCATAGGGCTTGAACCAATTTTTGACCCAATAGTCAATGGTGACCGTTACCGTCAGACTAGGCAATTTCTGGACCAAAAATCCATAGATTTGTTTCGGAAAGTGACGTTTCGAATATGTTTGGAGAACGATTTGGAAAATAACGATGTACATTTATGAATCCCTCGAAACATGTAACTTTTAATTTGAGAAATGCCTTGAAAACCACGTTTTGGTTTCAGTAATTGCTGAATATTAAATATGCATGTTGTTTTACAATCCACATATAATGGAATTAATCTGCAAAAACACGATTCATGCAATGGGATTTTTCCCGAAACAACGGAGATAATGATGAACACACAAGATGAGAACATCATCATTAACATATTGAGCGTATTATAATTAAATTTGTACGGACGGAGATGTAGTATTTCACAAGGTTTGCATTTAAATAAGTACAGATACGAGAGACGATACAGAATGACAAGAAAATTCAGTATTGAGTTGACTTTTTTGTCTATATCACTGAAAATTTGATATTTTCTCAACAAATAATGTACAAATTCTCCCTTCCTCTCATCTCATATTTTCAGCGCTCGACTGTATGTAATTTTCGAATATTCAGCAAAAAAAAAATTTAACCTATACCGTCACGACGTGATAGCCAAGGCTCCTACAATGTCCTTAGTATTTAATCAGTAGGAGCTAAAAAATTAAAAATCCACATACGTGAGGTCAGTCTGCTTCAGCAATCTTGTTTATGTCAAATTTAAATTGAATGATGCCATAAACAAGCGCGCAAAAGCAGATTGATCTCAGGTCAGCCTGTTCTCTCTTTGTGTTTCCGTCGATCTAAATAAAAAAATGGGTTCAAGCCCTGTGGACAGGAGCTTTCTGGCGCTCTAGTTCAAACAGACAAATTTTATCTCCGAAAGTATTGGTTTCTCAGAGTTGGGAATTATATCAATGTCATATGATAGAACTGCATCCTAAAGGAAATTCAATTCAAATAATAGTTTATTTATCAAGATTAAATGAGCAATCTGAGAATGAGAACTGCACCATGGAAGAAATCAAATTAAATCTGGCCAATTTTGCCATAACGAACTTAACCGAGATATTCATCTACCTAAACTACTCTGAAAATTTCAACTACCTACCTCATTCCGTTCGAGAGTTATATCTATGTCTATGGATGAAAAGCAGTCTCATCACTCTCAGATCTCTTACTTCATGTTCCGTTCCGAAATGTAAGAATTTTCTGAGAAAACCTAATTTCGGAGCAAACAACTGAGATTTTTCTCACTTCGCTCACAATTCTTCGATTGATTAGATAATGTCATGTCTCAGGAACATCATTTGACATTATGACAATTCATACATAGAATAATCTGTGACAACGTTGAAATACGATTTATTATTGAAATTTTGAAAAATCATATCTCCGAAAGTATTAGCTTGTTAGAGTTAAAAATGATATCATTGGATTCTTATGGTAAAACAGCTTATTGAAAAAATTTTTTTTTGGTTACTCCGAAACCATCTGTCCGATTTTGCCCAATAACGAACTTAGCCGAGATATTTATCTCCCAAACCTACTCTGAAAATTTCAACTGTCTAGCTCATTCCGTTCGAGAGTTATCGTGCCTACGGCCGGCCGGCCACGTCGGCCACGACGGCCGGTCGACCACGGATTCTTGATCAGTGAGTCGAACCAAATCGTTTAAGACCATTTTAATCGAAAAATTCGAAAATTACAGACATTTGGGCAAATTGATAAGCACTCAGTTCCGAGGAACTAGAGCGCCAAAAAATAGATCCAACGGAATTTAACTCTAGAACTTGGTTGTGAAATAAGGTTCTGAAGGCATTTGTAAAATTTCAGCGGTATCTGACCGATAACCTGAGAATTTATTGTGATAATTTTTCAGAATTTTCTATTCATACGATCCTGAAAAAAAATTTTGTTAGAACCGTACCCCTAGAAAATTTCAAAAAACTTACGAAAAAAAAAATTGGTTCAAGCACTGACGTGAAGTCAGGAGCTTTTGCGCGTTCTATTGTCCATTCTCCTGTATTGGACACCCTTAATCGAATTTACCATGGTAAATTATGTTGTCCATTCTCCTGAATTGGACACTTAATTCGAATTTACTATGGTAAATTCGAATTAAGAGTGATACCAAAAATAATATTGACTTATTGCATATTGAATAATTTATGGATAATTATTGGGTATAATGTTTCAGTAGATTTAGAATTGGATCAAAAGAAATTACTGTTCGTTGACCACTGAGGTTAATTTTACCCTTAGCATCCTTAAGTAGTGAGACATGTTCCTTTATACAGTATTTTCATAATGTTACTATAAAAAAAATTTGTTCAAGCCCTGTGGACAGGAGCTTTCTGGCGCTCTTATTCAAACAGACAAATTATATCTCTGAAAGTATTGGTTTCTCAGAGTTGAGAATTATATCAATGTGTTCTTATGATAGAACTGCATCATAAAGGATATTCAATTCAAATAATAGTTTATTTATCAAGATTAAATGAGCAATCTGAGAATGAGAACTGCACCATGGAAGAAATCAAATTAAAATACCTGAAATGAATTTGACTTTCTCTTATAGAACAGGATGACATATACGAGTATGAACACAGATCATATAATAAATCATAGATAGAATAATTATAGCATTCTGTGAAAACATGTAGGTACGATTCATTATTGTAATTTCGAAAAATCATATATTCGAAAGTATTAATTTGTTGGAGTTTAAAATGATATCAATGGATTTTTAGGGTGAAACTGCATCTTAAAAAAAAATTATTTCGAAATTTGTATTAGTTCTTCAATCAGAAATTGTGATTATATTGCTAGTTTTTTCTTTATTTATTCCAATAAGAACTGTAAGAAGTCCAATTTCTGTAAAATTGCATTATTTGATTCCTTAGTATATGTTACAGTATAAATATATATACCTACAAGTAGCTCTATTTTTTTTTAACTTAAAGGTAGTTCGAAATAAGAATATAATTCAAGAGATTTTTTTATCCCAAAATGAAGAACAATAAAGGAAATATTTCCTTCCTTCGAAATCAGTGACGTCTATCTATTTTTGCGCATATGTTCTGGGGAACATCGCGTTATAATTTTGCCCAAATATCCGAATTTTTTTCCGAAAATGGTCTCAAACGATTAAGTTCGACTACCGAATGAAGAATTCGAGGACAAATTTGTTTCTCTCCGGCTGGCCAGAGTTATATTGTCCATTCTCCTGTATTGGACACTTAATTCGAATTTACCATGGTAAATTCGATTAAGAGTGTCCAATACAGGAGAATGGACAATAGAACATACGCGCAAAAGCTCCTGACTTCAGGTCAGTGCTTGAACTAATTTTTTATAAATTGAGAATATTCATTATCATGTTGCTCGGGCGCCACTAATTGAAACTAAAAATATATTTTCTTCGTGGAAGACACCTATGTGGTATGTTTCTATATACATATTTTACATCTACTACCAAGTCTTGTATAAATTCATATTTAATATAGTTCAGAAATGATTCCACAAAAATGTTTCTCGAAATAAATTTCGGGACTCTATAATAATATCGAAAACAGATCTACGTTGATTTGAACTTTCCGACTTTGCATTGATTAATATTCTTAAATATTGACTTTCAATTAGAGAAATCCACATTTCCACCATATTTTGGCGTGGACGGCGTGTGGTGGACGGGGTTTTCAAATTTATTTTCGAATTTTTCGGTGCAACGATTATTTTCAATGAAAATAACAAAATTGAATTGAATCAAAAACTGCATGAAAAAGCTCAATGGAAATTATGGAAACAATTGAAAGAGTTGTCGAACAAACCGATAGAATATCGTGAGAACTAATTATCGCATTGAATACGAAATGAAATGAAATGCATAAATAAAATCGTCGTATCATCTTCATAGTGGAAAATTTTCCGAAACGTCGTGTCGCGCCGCCGAATGTGAACCAAATACCATCATTAAACGAAACAAAGATAATTATTCATCGATAACAAACGGTCGCCGCAACATTTAACGAAAACGTAGGCGCGACCACCGAATTCAATGAATTCAAATTCACAGAATACGTAGTGCAAAGCGACAGCATAGAGGAGCGCTGTTTCGTTACCGAGAGTATATCTTTTTCTCTCTCGCCCACCTATCTTACCTGCATCCCCTACTCTCCGCATTGAGCCAATGAGAGCCCGTCTCTTTGACGGTTTCAAGCTCCCGGGTGACTTGATGTTGATCTTTTTACTTTTTAATTCACTTTGGAACACACGTTGAGCGAGAGAGGGACTTCGAGCTTCAGATCTGTGCTCTCGCAGTGTTGTTCGATTTGTGTTGTCATCGAACGTTAACCCTTCTGTGGTGCGTGCCTCTGTGATCTCCGCGAATCTTCTTCCAATAGATTTTTAGTTTTATGTGATTTCGCAAGTGCATTCTGTGATGCTGGAGGGAGTGATGGATTATATCCTACTTCATCTTAGGTAAAGTGGACTTATTTATTCAGTTTTCAATTTCTGGTACATCCAGAGAATCACAGTATATTGCCCAACAGCTATCATATTTTTCGATGTCGTAAACATCGAATTTTTAGGACTTTTCAATGATTTCTTGTGATCAAAAAAGGGTGTAAAAATTCTATGTTGTGCCATAATTTTTGTGTTAAACGACCGGCTTCTTTTCATTTGCTCTAGTCTAGTCTTGAAAATATTAAGATTCTCAAAAATCAAATTGGATATATTGTATTGTATTGTATATTATACAATATATCTAATTTGATTTTTGAGAATCTTAATATTTTCAAGACTAGAGCAAATGAAAAGATGCCGGCCGTTTAATGATATAACGTGCGTTCAAAAAATTCGTGGTAAAAAAATTGAACGCACGTTACAAAAAATACATAGGTACAATGTCATTATTGAGAATTTCCGAAAATTAAGTTTGAAAAATGATAAAAGAAATAGATTTCAAAGATAAACTTTTTAAGAACTCGAATTAATTTTCAAACATGATTACGAGCAAATCAATAACATTGATATAAAAACATTTTCAATGTTTCCATCGATCTTCAAGATCAGATAGACATTACACATTCCATGTGTATGTATCTTATTCTCTCCCCAAAGTTATAAATTCATAATCATATTTAGTTCAACGGTTTCATAATGTACTTTCCAAGCACATAGGTATTATACCGTCCAAACAATTGTCCAAGGACCAAATAGACATACTGTGTAGTAATATGTGGACGATGTTTATGTTTAGGATCTCAGTTCATTATTATCATTATCAATGAATTGATAGTTCTCTGGAAATAGTTCTCACAATTTGACCAGAGCTTAGTTTTGATAAAAAAAAGATAATTGTTGAGGATATTCCCGTTTATCTGGATCGAAAGTAGCAGGAGATAAGGTCGCAGATGAAACGCTGTCGTTCACCAGGGAACATTCGCTCTAGAAAGATGATTTCCGCCAAAGGAAGTTGAGGTGAAATATCATGTCAAAAATCCGACCCACAAACAGGAGAAACTCTAGAAATAGGAGGAAGTTGCTATACTGATAAGAATATCTAATTTTCCTCTTGTTTTCAAAATCTGGTGGTATATATAGGTATATTAATACATATATCACTCAGAGAGGAAAATCCAAAATAGCAAAACGAAATGGCTAATGACGTAAATCATACATATCTAATCATAAACTTGCTCAATTTGCGCAGAATAGTCTGTGGTCATTATTGTCATCAAGACATAATATTTTCATCTCTTCAACATTTCAGCCATCGATGATTATGGTGTTCTTCATAATTTGTTCGTGACAATGTTTAATTAATTTGGGAAATATTCCTGCAATATGATCTAACTAGAAAGCAGTTTTGTCGAATTAGAATGTCACATAAAGATTCAATTAAATTGTACTAATGAACTAATGACCCCGAATTTGCACCTCACTAGAACGCAATAATTCAAATATTAATGGCGTTTACTTCAGTAATGTTCAGTTATCTGTCTGCTATAGGTATATAACCCGTTCTGGAATGATGATTAACACGAGAATCATTTCAACATATTTGCGATTCCGGTCAGTTTCAAATTTCGATCGATCATCAAAGAATATCATCAACGGTTCGTACCTGCAATTGAATGTCGACATATTTCGACGTAGTTACATAAAGTATCATTCTTCGTCTTATTAATCTATATTTTCCAAACATTACTTCAGTCAGGAGATACCAATCCCTTATCCTTTTGCTCGATGATTAGGTGACGCACGATGAATATATATCCATCTCGAATAATACCATCATAGTCTTGCAAATAAACAAATCATCTGGTTTTTGTAATATGAACCCGTATGTGATTCACTTCTTAAAACAAATACGTTTTATTATCTTGTGCGAGTATAAATCGTTTCCTTTGTTTAACGATTTCTAATATGTTCAGAGAAGAAGAGAAGGTGTGCCTGATATAATTTTGTCAGCAAGAGTCTGTGTTCTGAAAATGACCGAAATGATAACCAAATATTCACAGATGTAGACATAACCCCGAACATTATCTATGCTATTATATCTATGTTCATCCAGGGCAGGAGGAAATCAGTGAAGTAAACTGTAAAAAAATCAAAATAAAGATTCATCAATTAACAAGTGTCATAGAAAAGTTCATTGTTGGTCATTTAAATATTGATTGAAGATAGAGTTCAGCCGATTTATAACGTATACGAAGCGAAAAATATATACGCATTGCTCGGGTAATTTGACCTTAATACTTTATAAGAAACTATTACAATAGGATTGATGGACTAATACGCGTTTTATCATAAATTTTTACTCCATGATGCAATATTGAAGTTTTGGAAATATATTTCAATGGTTGTGAAGCAATCGAGCAATGTCAATTAGTGGAATTGATGGATTCATTGGCGAGATATATTCGCAGAAAACTTACCTACGCTTTCACAGGTGTGAAAGAGGACGAGACCAACAAACAAACAATTATACGTACGAAAAAATGGGTTCAAGCCCTGTGGACAGGAGCTTTCTGGCGCTCTAGTTCAAACAGACAAATTATATCTCCGAAAGTATTGGTTTCTCAGAGTTGGGAATTATATCAATGTATTCATATAATAGAACTGCAACCTAAAGGAAATTCAATTCAAATAATAGTTTATTTATCAAGATTAAATGAGCAATCATGAGAATGAGAAAAGCACCATGGAAGAAATCAAATTAAATCTGGCCAATTTTGCCCAATAACGAACTTAACCGAGATATTCATCTCCCTAAACTACTCTGAAAATTTCAACTACCTACCTCATTCCGTTCGAGAGTTATATCTATGTCTATGGATGAAAAGCAGTCTCACTACTCTCAGATCTCTTACTTCATGTTCAGTTCCGAAATGTAAGAATTTTCTGAGAAAAACTAATTTGGGAGCAAACAACTGAGATTTTTGTCACTTCGCTCACAATTCTTCGACTGATTAGATAATGTCTCAGGAACATCATTTGACATTATGACAATTCATATTCATACATAGAATAATATCATTCTGTGACAACGTTGAAATACGATTTATTATTGAAATTTTGAAAAATCATATCTCCGAAAGTATTAGCTTGTTAGAGTTGAAAATGATATGAATGGATTCTTATGATAAAGCTGCTTATTAAAAAAAAATTGATTTGGAATTTGTTTCGTAAAAAAAAATTTTTTTTTTGTTACTCCGAAACCATCTGTCCGATTTTGCCCAATAACGAACTTAGCCGAGATATTCATCCCCCAAACCTACTCTGAAAATTTCAACTCTCTAGCTCATTCCGTTCGAGAGTTATCGTGCTTACGGCCGGCCGGCCGGCCGGCCAGCCGGCCGGACTGGCCGGACAGAATGAATTCCGACCACGGATTCTTGATCAGTGAGTCGAACCAAATCGTTTAAGACCATTTTCATCGAAATATTCCAAAATTACAGACATTTGGGCAAATTGATAAGCACTCAGTTCCGAGGAACTAGAGCGCCAAAAAGGGACTATGTTATATAGTGGATTCATCCATAGAAGAAGATTGTAATGGATATGGTATGGAATCATCAAAAACTGTATCTAGAAAGCAATAATCAGGGGTGTGTCGTCCTCTTTACCTATATGAAGATTATTTCATGGGAAACATCTTACAGATTCGTTATAGCAGTATTTCCAGTTGCCATGCTGAACACCTATTCCGTTAATGCCTGGATAATAATTGGTGCCGATGTGTCCAGCCAAGGGGGTGGGGGCGGTATTGATAAGATAAATCGGGGGGAAATGTGTGTACAACTTGCCTCGTTCCACGAACACCCTCACGCTTGCTCTGTGTACGTTCGGAATCGCTATGGCAACGGGGGGCTGGCTGGCTGTCAAGCTGATTGCTTTTGTCGCAGCAATCCGTGGAGGGAAAATTGTACACCCGTAGTTTTCAGATAATTTGTGTTTTATGGATCTGCTGAATGTTTCGGATTGGGGCGATTACAGGGGTGGAACCAGACAGAGGACGATTTGGCCAATAGGCGGCAAATTATATGGATTGAATTATGGAACATTCAGTCGAAGGAAGAGAATACAAAATTTGGGTTCAGTGGGATAAGAATTATATCTCAAGTTTCATGTTAATCGGTAATGTCAATGCCAGTTGATACTACTAGATTTATGTAGCATAAGTATTTGATGGAACATTCCCCAGACTCTTTGGCGGAAGGGTATGGACTTCAGACCGTACTTTTGCCTTTGCTAAATATTTATTTCGATTCTTAAAATCTATTCAAATTGAGAAGCGGGACTACATATTTGATTCGAAAATATGAATCAACATTCATACATAGTAACATAGACTTTCTGAGATATCAATCCACAATTGAGAAATTCTATAGAATAGAATGGAATAGTCTTGATATCGGTGGTATCTTTTCACATAACTTTGATTGCTCTTGATTGCCAAATTAGTGCGATTCTATGTTAATGCAACCATCGAATTTAATCTATAATTGAGTTGATCGAGGCCTTGTGAAACTGTGATTCTATGTTCGATTAATACTCATTTGACGCAACCATCGATTTAAATATATAATCAAGTCATACGTCAATGAATCAAGTTGATCGAAGTTTGGTAATGTGAAATCCAACTTGAGTCAGTTTTCAAATCAAAACTAATCTAAAGCGGCATTTTAAAATTTGATCTTGAAGTGTTCATTTGATGATCATTTCAGACAGCTTTAATGAGTAACGCTAGGACTATTCAATTTTTCTGTACGTAAATAAGGAAAAAAAGAAATGTTTCACAGGTATGCAACTGAACGCATTTAATATCAATTCAATGGTGGATATTGCTAATAAATAAGAATCTATTGGCGATAATCGAAAACCCGAATGAACTCATACGCAATCACCGAAGAACAATGACAGGATTCGTAATCGATTCTGCTTGGTTCATCCAATCCAGCGATCGTTCGATGGTGGTGCTAATGATCAAAAGTTATTATTCAAACTATACCATCTTTTGGGTTGACTAATGTTGGAATTTTCGCTGATAATGGTTCTCATATTCACCCAAGTTGTACGTTCAGACGATTTAATTGCTTCGATTCAAGGATTACTTTGCATGCAGGTGCGTCGCTTGGTATCGGCTTGTGAATGATTGACATAAGATCAACTATGAATTTTACCGTATGAAACTTATATGGCTGTTATAATATACTATATATCATACAGTTATATATACAATTTCCCATTTTTCTATTGGTGGATTCAAATTTCAGATATGCTGGTACCATGGCATGCGTTATTGTTAACGCATTGCCGAAAAATAACCTTCTCAGTTCTTCTTCAACCACAAAGGCCTGATTTTTTTTTAAGTTTATCGAATCTTTTTACAATATTTGTTTCATGTGATTATGTGAACAAAATTCTAAGTTTTTATATTGAAAATCCTTTGGAAAATTTTCATTAAAACTGATAGAATATATCTATAATATGAGATCTATGAATATTTATATGGACGCTGTAATTTAAACAAAATAAAAACCTTGGTTATAAATTTTCCATTTCATTTCTAGTTTAATATTTACCAGATCCACGCCACTGCATCAATCTAAGAAATCCGAGATACCACCGGAGAGAATTCCCACAGATCATCTCTAACTGACATTTAAAAATTTGATACGTGTTCAATTGAATTGTAATTATTATATCAATACCCTGAGCTTCTCGAAGAAAATCACATCATTACGATATCGAAATGTGTTCAATATCGCTCCGATCTTCCGATATTTATAAATAAAATTACAAGTTATTCGATGAATTTCTCACATCGCAAGATCCCACGAAAATATCTTAATTTGCATAAAGATTTCATAATTACTACGCTATTTTCAAACAATGATCATTTGATGTTTTTGAATTTGGAAATAACGCTGCGTTTTGCTGATTTGATCTAGTTCTTGACCACTGGCTGACCCGATTTGTCATACTGCTCCAGTATTGTACTCAAATATTAATTGCTCAATCTTCAACAATTTCCCATTGTTTGCTGTATTCTATAACCTCACATATATCGATGAGCATAAATTATGACAATTGCAACAGCATAATCGAAGCTGCGTTTATTATTCTATAACCAGGGGTGGGACGTATGGAAGATACTATGGTATCAATCATAGACTTCGAGAACTTCTCTGCCTATGTTCTGGGGACTATCGCGTTATTTAATATAGTCTGTTTTTTTATGCTTCTGAGCCAGAACAATATAGACAGGGGTTGTTAAATCTTGAACTTCAAGTTTCCCGAAACCGATATCTGTATGTCAACGCAGATAAACTTTATTTTCGTTACGCGAATCTTGAAATTTCATATGCAAGTAGGTATATATATACCTATATTCTTTTGAAAGAACGATTGTTAAATTCCTTATCTTGGATCCAAGTAACGATCGAAATGAACGTTGTATTCGAGGAAAAGATATAGCAAGAATGTCTTAATGGATGCAATTGCTCGAATTTATTATGTTTAGTAACATCAATTTCTTCAGGTTGTCAAGCATTTTAATATTTCATGGCCGAATATCTATTACGTGTTCGGAGAATATTATGATTGTTGAAATTTAATTTTAATTAAATTCATTGGACATCACTTTTAATTTTTGATCTTGGTGATTCACAAAATTATGTGGAAATTGCTTGTGGTCAGTGAGTGAGCTGCATGAAAAGTGAAAACTTTAATTGAAAAAATTGTTCAGTTACCCCAATGAAATTTATGGAGATTATGCAAACCGTGAAAATAGCCCTCGTCTGGTAGTAAATTGAAAAGCGAGATATAGAAGGCGGTGACCTGGCGAGCCAGGTGTCTGTGTGTGATATGCAACCATGGAGACAGCGAGTACAGACTCAGATCAATACGCGGGGGCCTCCACCCGTGTTGACGGCGGGCGCCATCTTGGCCCGGTGCTCTCCTGAGATCGTGCCTGACCCCGAGTCAGAGGGAGGCACTCCCACAACTCTGCAGGAAAATAGATTAGCTAGAGACTGTTCGGTAACCCTCTTTCGGGTAGGCAGAGGCGGAGGAGCCCAAAAGAACACGTACGCTTAGCAATTCGTTCCAGAATCAAAATATAGCATAAATATGAATACCCAGTACTACAATTTAATTTCTACACTTTTGGGTGAGGTTTTTAGGTATGGTAAATGAACCATGAAAGTCGAAGAGAATAGGAAACTTGTCTTCATCTTCTACTCTACTATCCGTCATTAGTGGGGCCAGTATCCCCCTCACTTTTTTATTTTCCTGGACCTCTTGTTTGTGCCAATCTTTTTCACTCAAGTCTTCCTCCACCATCCCATTGTAGGTCTACCTCTTCTGACATTCATTTCTTCTGAAATGTGCCAAATTTTCTCGAAACATTTTCCACTTAGCACGCACTGAATTACTTCTCACTGAACCTATTATCCCAAAATATCTATATCAATTTGCATCCTTCCACATCACAACCCTAGTATTGTCCACCAATAGCTCTCTTGCATATTTTTTTTTATTATTGGAATCTATTATTATATCCATAAGAATACTGAAAAATTTCAACCGCCGTCAAAAATTTCAATTTTCAACTAGAAAACGATAATTCAAATTTGGTTGCACATCATGCCTGTTCAAACGATCGAAACTTGGCGCCAGTCCGTGACGTAACGCGTCATATCTACTCTCACTCTCTTGTCGTGTCCGTTTCACTCTTTATTCCAGTGTAACACAGCTTCCTATGAAGGGAGCTCGTAGTCGGCATTGGCTGTAACAAGCAGATGTTAAATTTTGATTACGTCATCCGTCATAACGATTCAGAAGCGTTTCACGTCATTCGAAATTGCTTCTTGATTTACCGATATTCAATACCGAAATATTCAAATTTTATAAATTATGAAAGTGTTTGAGGGCATGTATGATGATCTGGTATTGAAGTAGATTCAGAAAAACATGAACATATGGTATTTCGTGTCACATGCAAGAGACCTATTCATCCACACACTATTTATTCAAGTAAAAATACAATTATTTCACAATAAAGGTATCTATTTGAGCCGCTCAGAGGAACAATTGTATAACTCCATTTAAGTGATTTGTCGGGAAATTAAGGTTTTACCTTTCAACCGATTAAAATATCAAGGTATTTCGTTGAGAGGTAAAACATCAACAGCATCTTACTCGGTCACAAAATTGTTTCGACTTATACCATTCATTCAGAGGATGAAATACAATCTAAGGTAGTACCAATCGTAGGTACCAATATATTGGCATAACTCAAAAATTCGAAATTTGTGAGTTATACCAGTTTTCCGCTGATTGGCTCATTTAATCAAAGGACATAAACTCCTCACCTATTTTATACTGTTTATATATTTTAGTCTCCTAACTTTATATTCGGGCAATTTCACGGAAAGAAAAAACATAACGAAATATCTATATGTATTTTAATAATTAATCTGTGTTCTACATATTCCTCGATGAGTACCTATAATATATATACTTAAAGTCACGATGCATATAATTATCTTATTCCTAATCATCACCGCTAATATAATGATATAATATGGACAATTCTCAAAGTATTCTATGACCGCCACGTTTCGAAGGATCGCCAAAATCCCGCTACGACCGTTGAACCACAGATGATCGACCTTTTTCGGGTAGTCGGAGAGTCCGTGCTTTATTCTCTGCAATCCGCCCCCGGTCCTGTAGACCGCTGATAGATGGCGGTAGGTTGACCTCAAGACGTCATCGCGTGTTGGAGGGAAGTAGCTCGAAACTTGCAAAATAGATATTCTGGACGGCGGAATGATGATGGGAGAAAGGAGAGAGAGATGATTCATTAACTTCGGTCTCGGCTGTTAGATTTATTGAATTCGATATTGGATATTGGGAGAGGCTTTGCTGGGGCTTCGTCAGGAAGTGGTTGTGGGATTTCCTTCTCGAAGGTTTATTATACATGTTCAATAGGGGATGGAGATCAGACCGAATGAGTTATATAGGATGAAATTAGGACTCCTTGTTAATATTGGGCGGAATTTCTTAGGATCATGTTTCCTGAGATTTATAATTGTTCGGCTTCTGATGCATTTGTGTTTATTTATTAACATGAATTGGAACCCCAACAGGATGAACTCAATAACGGGGATACACTACAAACCAAGGAAGATAAACTTAACAAGATATGTTGTGTAAAGAAGAACCATTATAAGAATCATATCCAAGCACTAATGCAGAAATAAAAAATTTTGATATTTAGCTAGACAATTATAATTTGCAGAGAAATACAGAAGAAGTATAGTTTTCTTTTAAATTGCTACAAAAAATGAATCTCTTTGACTTCGAGCATTGAAATGAACTTATTCAGTCAACACGAAATTAAAATAGTTGTAAACAATACGATATAAAAATCTTTGATCGAACATTACTCTTCTATTTTCCAGGCTCATCGTATTATATAATTTTAGTAGAGATTCATAAGGTCAGGTAACACGTTCACCAGAGATCACCACCAAAATGGTAGTGCAAGCGCTTGGTGAATTTTCTTTGAACTCTTTACAATTTATCAATATATTTATAGAAAACTTATTTCCAAATATTATATCACCTTGACAAGAGATTATTGAAGAAAATTCAACACCTCTTTCCGATCCCCAAACTCGATTAGGGTGGGAATTGGAGGTTTTTATTCGCAATTCGAAAGTTGATGAATATTTCGATTTCTTCGATGCTCGGTCCCCAAGATTAATTATTCGTCAATAAATGAAAAAATGGTAGATTATCAGGAGAAAACGATGTTCCTTCTTATTAAATCTGTGGCGTTTTCCTCCAGCGGATCAACGAGATATTCTTACCACCTCATTTACACCTCAATCAACCCTATATAGTATAATACCATATGAATACTACTCCTCCATCGTCTACACTTCCGAACAAAACCCTCTGAGTGATGTTTTGGGGATTATAACTTGCAGATTGCACTCAATCGAACAATGAGGCGTGTTGAAAGGCGTTAAATACGCGGAGTAACTCATGTCAGGGCGCCCCATTTGGCCATAGGGCGCTCCGTAATCCGTACTATTATGCGGGGTGTATCCTATTCCAGGAGTCAAAAGGTAGGTTACAATCTGTACCACGCCGGCTATTGTACGGGCCGGAGGGGCTTGCTCATCTCTCGCCTTGGGGCATAAAGAATACGCAATTCATCACGTAGATTAGATTTGGGCACGGTGTGGTGGTTTGTTTGTGTTGATACGATTGAAGTGCAGGGGTGGGTTCTGCAGATTCGATTCGGGTCGATATTTCCATTAATTATTTTTCCTGCTAATAAGTTTCTGGAATCTTACAGCTAAAAAGTGGGAAAGCCCTGTGGACAGGAGCTTTGGCGCTCTTGTTCAAACTTTGACAAATCATATTTCCGAAAGTATTGGTTACTCAGAGTTGCGAATGATACCAATGGATTTTTATGCTAGAACTGCATCAACTGCTTTCAATCTTATCTTAATATGACGGGCAAATTTTGGCTACGAGTGTTTAAAAATTATCCGGAGTAATTCTGAAAAATTGAGTAAATGAAATAGCCAGTTTATTTATGAAAAAAATCTAATGTGATCACTCCAGAGAGAAGTCAAACCAGAATACTTATGTAGCAAATCTAAATCAGTGTTACTAAGGAATAACTATATACCTATACATTAGTTGGAAATCCCGTTCTAAATCTTCCATAATTAATGACGTTTATCTATCAAACTGGACCATATGACAGCTACCGCAAACAGTAACCAATTAGTTGAACGAAAGTAAGGCTTATGAGTAACGAACCAGAAATGAATCGACATGTCTCTTATAGGAAACGAAGATGACATGTGTGAACACAGATCATAATATAATTAATAGATATAATAATTAGACCATTCTGTGAAAACGTAGAAGTACGATGTATTATTGAAAATTTGAAAAATCATATCGCCGAAAGTATTAGCTTGTTATAGTTGAAAATTACATCAATGGATTCTTATGGTAAAACTGCAAATCAAAAAAAATTGAATTTGAAATTTGTAATGTAATTTTTTTTCGTTACTCGAAACCATCTGGCCGATTTTGCTCATAACGAACTCAACCGAGATATTTATGTCCCAAACCTACTCTGAAAATTTCAACTGTCTAGCTCATTCCGTTCGAGAGTTATCGCGTTAATGGCCGGACTGGCCGGACAAAATCGATTCTGACCACGAATCAGTGAGTCAAACCAAATCAACACCATTTTCATCCAAAAATAAGAAAATTACAGACATTTGGGAAAATTGATGAGCACTCTATTCCGAGGGACAAGAGCGCCAAAAAACTCAACCGGACGCTGGATACAATATCTTAAGGATGATTTTACTTCAAAATGTTACCAATTTACAAGTAGGTATCCGTGCCACTAGCAATGCTGTATAATCAAATACACTTCCATTTCAAGTATAGCAATTATAGAGACGTGAACAAATTGACACTCAAAATTGTTGCAGAAAATATTTTCCTCGGGATTCAGAATGGTTGGAAATAAGTGATATGTCCTATTGTAGACTTCCATTCGGGCTAGTACAACCCTGCGTAAATAAACATATCTGTATCTCCGGTGGGAGAGATAGACCAGAGGGTTGAAAGCCATTTGTCATGTCTAATATATCATAACACCCCCATACTAAGCGTGCCAGGTGAAAATTACACTAATGTTAATTGCGAACTGACTCTGACTACCTCTGAATTTCATATTCATCCCATGTATTATTCATTGAAAAAGCAATCCTTCAACAAATTTAGAGCTCAACCCCCATTTTCTGAATGAAATTACAAAAATGATAATAATTTTTCATTAGTAACTTAAATGTAATAATTTTCGCAGTCTGTATATCTCATTGGTCGAAGAACGTGTCTGAGAGACCCGAGAACCTGCGGTGGTCAATAGTATGACTATGAGTCTTAACACAAGCATGCGAGGATGAATCATCGTGTGGAACCCCTTTCGAGCCGATCTTTTATGGTAAACAACATAACGTGATATAAATGGAAACTGTAATGATCGATAATTATTTGATTACCTGCATCTGTCTGTATTAGATAAATAGAATGATTACTATGCACTGGAACATCCCAACCTGAAGATCAACGTTGATTCAGATTGAAATTTTTGATCATTATTTTCTCGATTAAGAAATATTTGTACAATTTCAGCGAATTCTGGCCATATTTTTACGCGATCTCAATTTTTTTTTATTGTAGGGAAATTTCACCTGAACGTTGGAGTCGTTATTCGATACCTTAATATTAAATTTATTCTTAATTAGATCTGTAGTTTTGGAAATATTGGGCAAATCAAATTTCCAATGGTTATATCATCGAAACAATTCGGCGGATAGACCTTTTCACGAATTCGGCCTGAATGTTCAGACCTCAAACGTACCCTGAATATTTCAGGTCTTTTAGTTCTTTTTGGCGCGCTTGTTCCCCTGAATAGAGTGGCTATCAATTTGCCGAAAATGGTCTCAAACGATTAGTTTGGAGTTAGACTCACTGAGAATCTGAGGTCAAACTTAATTCTGTACGTCCTTCCGTCAGCACGATTACTCTCGAACGAAATGAGTTAGAGAGTTAAAATTTGCAGGGCTGGTTTCGAGTTGAAATGCGCATGCACATTAAGTTCCTTGATGGCCAAAATCCGCCGAATGGTTCGGAGTTATAGCCATCCTAAATGTTGTTATTTTGTTCTCCCGCAATCACTTGAAAAATACTAATCTGATAGAATTAAATCACGGTATCTTGTTTGAAAAATACCGACGCGAAGACTTTTGTGAGGATCGCATGCCTAGAAAATTAAAAAGAATATATTAAACTAGCCGTCAGATAACGTTCAAATACTGCGAGAGCATTGAAAATCTTATTTTACAGAACAGTTCTATAGAGTTGAACTCGATCGGATCTATATTGGTGAGGATATTGCCGAAATATCGAAATATTACAACGATCGAGGTGTACGGGTCCATTTTTTTTACACTCAACAAACAAAGTTTTCAATGGTTTTTGTTTTTTGCCTCCGGGTACCTATAATATCTATTTTACAGCCAAGTTCTGGATTTAAACTTGATCGAATAATATGTAATATGATGATATTTTTCTGAAATTTTGAAAACAGTGTATCAAAAATTATCACGTTTCGGTCTCTCCATGGATTGTTCGGTGTTGATATCTCGCATTTGTACGAATTGAACACGAACAATCTGCGGGGTCACAACTTAAAACTTAAGCGTGAGAGATTTCATGTGAAGTGCCGCGAATTTTTTCTCTCCAATAGAGTGTTCAGTGTTTGGAATGGTCTCCCCTGTGACGTGGTGGATGCACCCTCGGTGAACTCTTTCAAGAACAGACTTGATGCCTGGTTTGACATCGGCTTTCGCATCTGAACAATTTATTAAAACCTACTATGTTTGTTGCTGTTTCTTTTTACTGTTCTCATTTTATATGCTTGCAATGTTTTCAACTTTTCTTCCTTTCTCTGAGTTCATAGGCTTATGCCTCAACTCTGTACTTCTTTATAATAATAAATAATAAAAAATGTCAGTATTCGTTCTAGTTTCATCGTAAATCTGTATACTGGCCGAATAACTCAAAAAAAAAAATAGATGGGAGCTGATATCTCAAAGGTATCGGGATCGATTTCCGTAGTTTGCGAAATAATAACTTTCAGAAAAGGGTTATGGAAGGAATTGAGTCGATATTTTCATAAAATTACGTGAAACGTGAGTAATTTCGTATATTATTAGATGTTCAAAAAATTACTGCTCTACAGTGCGTTTTTTTTAATGTCAATTCATAGTTCTTCATTGCACAACCGTACGATTCTACTGATTTGTTTAATAGGAATAATTCTCGGAATAAACTATAGGAAATAAACCACTGCTAGTTAGTTGATAAATACCGAGGCTTTCAAAATTCAAAACGTGAGGATCGTATGACTGGAAAATTAAATGAAAATATTAAAACAAGAAACTAGCCGTCAGATATGTACAATCGACTCTGACCTTTTATTTCTATTATAGTTTGGCGAAGTTAAATTTGAAATGTCTATATGACAAATATCATTGAACGTTCAAATTTGCAATTCAATCACAATAATCACATGTTCCTATATCTACAAAAGAATCGAATAGAATAATTTTAACTCTTATATTCTCCAGAACAGTGAGTAGCCGTCGTGATAGGTGGCATAAGCGTTTACACATCACTCAACAGGTCGGCTATGAGAAGGTTAACATGGCTCAGTTCAGTTGAATTTGTCAAGAGCTGCAGAACACTGATGAAGACCCAGTAGTCCGAAATTCACCTGTTGTTGTTCTCGGCAATCGCAGAAATCCTCACGGTCTTAATTTGATTTGTGAACTCTATGCATATATAAGTATAAAAAGTATACGAGCCCATTTCGAGCCCCTATGGGCAGAACGCCCTTCTTCTTCTTCTTCTACTTTAGTAAGGCGTTTCGCATGTTTGGCCTGGGTTATCAGATTTCATTGCTCTCCTGATATTGACTGCCAACTGTCTCTCCACCTTTTTGGCGGTCTGCCTGGTGGTCTTCTGCCTATCGGCGTTCCATTTCGCGCTATTTTGGCGAGTCGTGTATCCACCATTCTACTGACATGTTCATTCCATGCTCTCCTTCTCCCTCTTTCCCATCTTACCACATCCCCGACCTCGCATTTTTCTCTGATATGAGCATTTGTCTGTCTGTCCCATAATGTGTAACCGGATATGGCACGGAGGGTTTTCATTTCAGTGGTTCTCATCTGTCTTTTTGGAAAAAAAAACGACCTGAACTCGTCAATTTTATTTATTTACTCCCCTAACGATTCACTGCAGAAGTTAAAAATGTAATTAGAATCTCTTCAGTTTTTTTGTATTTCCTGCGAAAACTGCTCTGGAATAAACTCTAAATAGAATTTTCATAAACTATACTCTTATCCTGAGAGTTGCATAAACAGTTCAATCTTGCCAACAATGAAATTGGCTAGATAAAGTCCTGTGTATCCCATTGGATCATCCAATTTCGAGGTTATCTCCTCTCGTAGCGAAAATCTTCAGATAAGAAATGGTAAAAATATTATTTGGGACACCGTATCTCTCGCTTCACTCGAACGCTATCTCCGCATTTTTCTGCATTTCGTTATCGAGAATGTAAATTCGCAGATTTTTTGCCGCTCCTTCGTGGAAAGTGGTACAGAGAATTTTGAACGAGTGAAATAATGGATTACAGATAATATCCTATCTGAGGTCTTGTTCTGATATTTGGGAGTTACATGTTCAGATTAACCAGTAGTAAATGTTCTGGTTGGTTTTATCGAGAAGATACCAGAGTGAATACACACCTAGAAAATTCCACGAAGATAATATTTATTAGTTTGAATTCAAAAAGGAGGAAGTATAGAAAACCCTGTAATAGTTCATCCTTTTCCATCCGAAATATAGTCTCGTATCTTCATCTATACTGATTCAACATTTCTGCTGATTTTCCAATGGGTCGATAATTCTTGAAACAAAAAAAAATAATAGTAGGATGAAACCCATTGGAAAAGGAAGAGAATATAACAAAAATAAGTGGAAAAATCATTTATTGGTGAGATAAGGTCGGGAAGTGGAAGGGGGTGAGTTTTTGAGGGTGAAAAACGGTAACTTCATAATAAGGTGAAAAAAAATAATATGTTAATTAAAAAAATTACAGTGTGTTTGGACATCAAAACGTAAGTTTTACGAAATTTCGCGAAAAAAACATTTTTTTGTAAAAAGGAAATTAAAAACTAAAATCTTGGTTATTTGAATTTTTCACATAAATTTTGAGGTTATGTGAAAAACGTCAAAATACAATACAAAAGTTATAGATCTTTTTATACCTACAATTTTGCCAATTTTGCCCAACTTTTTGCGCGTATGTTCTGGGGAACATCGCGTTATAGTTTTGCCCAAATGTCTGTAACTTTCGAATTTTTTGACGAAAATGGTCTCAAACGATTTAGTTCGATTCCCCAATGAAGAATTCGAGGTCAAATTTGATTCTGTCCGGCCGGCCGTCCGGCCGTTGCTACAATAACTTGAGAACGAAAAGAGCTAGCGACTTAAAATTTTCAGATTGGGTGGCGCATCCCAATACGACGGACAAGTTCGTTAATGGGCATAATCGGCCCTGTGGTTTCCGAGTAATAATTTTGTTTTCAACCAATATAAATCCGATCGAATTGAAACTTGGTGAGTAGTTGTAGAATATGAACCTAAGCACGTTTGTGAAATTTTGTGTGAATCGTATAGCTAGAAAATTATTAAAAAATTATTGAAAAATATTTTTGTTGTCACGATAACTTGAGAACGGAAAGAGATAGCGGCTTGAAGTTTTCAGGTTAGGATGTGCACCAGAATGCTACATTCCAGTTTGTTTATGAGCATAATCGGCCAAACGGTTTTAGAGTTATAGCCATCTGAAATTTGGTTGTTTTTTGTTCCTCATTAACTCGAAAAATACTGAACCGATTGAATTCAAACATGATAATTAGTTGTAGAATGCCAACACGAAAATTCTTGCAAAATTTCGTGAGGATAGTATTTGTAAGAAATTTTTAAAAAATCATTGAAAATTGAAAAAAAAAATTCTATATATCAGTAACTATTCGTTTGAAATTGCTGAAATTTTGCAAGAGCCTTCATAACCTAACTCTACTGCCAAGTTTCAAGTATTAACACGATCGGTTGAATATTGTTGGAGATTCGAGCATTCTTGTGTGAGTTCAGTAGATGGGTGACCGTTGCCTCGATAACTTTCGAACGAAAGGAGATAGGGACTTGCAATTTTCAGGGTAGGTTGCGTATCCGAAAGGGAGAGTTGAGTTCGTTTTTGGGCATAATCGGTCAAACGGTTTCCGAGTTATACCCATCTGGAATATTATTTCCTTGATAACTCAAAAAATAAATATTCGATCGAATTGAAGCTTGGTAACTAGTAGTAGAAAATCATCATAAGTACGTGTTTAAAATTTTGTAAGAACCGTACCCCCGAAAAAATGCTTCTGACTTCACGTCAGTGCTTGAACCAATTTTTCCATAGGACCTGTAGTTTTGCCGGAAATCGAGATAAACCGTTGTTACCCTTAAAAACTCACCCCCTTTCACCTTCCAACATCAGATCTCCCGTAATTGAATTTTCCTTTCATTTTGGCGCTCTTGTTCCTCGGAACAGAGTGCTTATGAATTTGCCCAAATGTCTGTAATTTTCGATTTTTTGGCTGAAAATGGTCTTGAACGATTTGGTTTGATTCACTGATCAAGAATCCGTGGTCGAAATCGATTCTGTCCGGCCGGCCGTCCGTCCAGCCGTTAACACGTTAACTATAGAACGGAATGAGCTAGAAAGTTGAAATTTTCAGAGTAGGTTTGAGGGATAAATATCTCGGTTAAGTTCGTTATCGAGCAAAATCGGTCTGATAGTTTCGGAGTAACGAAAAAAAATATTTTTTTAGAATACAGTTTCATCATAAGAATGCACTGTTATCATTTTCAACTGTAACAAGCTAATACTTTCGGAGATATGATGTTTCAAGGTTTCAATAATACATCGTAAGTTCAATGTATTCACATAATGTGAACACAGAATCTGTCTGTGATCACTATTCATAAATGTCATCTTTTCTAGCTATTAGAGATTGTCAATTCGTAGTTGTTATTTTCTCTTGGAAAGCAAGTATTCGATTCTTGAATTTGTGAATATATACAAGACTGTTTTGATGTAGTTTATGGAGGCAATAGGAAAGAAGAACATAATGGAATCCTCAAAAGAAATTACTGTTCGTTGACCACTGAGGTTAATATTACCTTTTACTTCCTTAAGTATTGAGGAGACATGTTCCTATATACAGTATTTTCATAATGTTGCTAGCAAAAAAATACTGAAATATGGATCTACCTTTGTGTGTCAATCATTTTTTCATATACAGAAAAGAATGTGTTAGTGGTATGGACTATTAAATTTCGAATTATGAAAAGAGGATAGTATTTTATTAATACATTTTGAACTATTAAAATAATTTGTTCGTAATCCACTACCTACTCAAATATCAGGAATAAATGGACAATCTGCTATGATTGTCTCCAGTTGTTTCGAGTTGAAAACTATGCACCGAGTGTAAGTTGCAATAACCCATTCCACGAGGTTGAATCATTGCAGATTGCTCATTTAATCTTCACAAAAAAATAAATAAATCCATTTATATAATTCCCTCTGATAAACCAATACTTTCGGAGATATAATTTGTCTGTTTGAACAAGTGAGCCAAAAGGCTCCTGTCCACAGGGCTTGAACCAATTTTTGTTATATGCTCTTCCTTTTTATCCTACTAATATTTTTTCCCAATTTTCACCATTTTCAAAGGTTTCAGCCCTGGTCTAATATGACATACATCGTTTAATTAAGAATCCAAGCTGCGTTGCCAAATTCGCCTAAATATCGTTAATTCTCCTGAAAACTCAACGATGTGATAATGATATCTCAGATCGAGATATACATATAATGACGGGATGAGTCTTGAATTTCCTACTAGTTTCTCAACCACGAGGAAATATTTCTCAAATATTTCGGAATTATTAATAAGCGGCTAATAAGCGCGTATATATATGTATAATTGCCAAATGACGGTTGCCTCAACGAACGGATGAGATGTTTTCTCTAGTTATGAGGAAAGCGCGGGCAAAAAATTTTTCCGATATGCGGCTGCAGCGTTTACAAAAGAGCTAGATGTTGTGCAAGTTCATGTACGAAACGAAATTATAACTTTTTGCCAAGATATTGCAAATAGCTCAATTACTTGCATTTTGAGCTGAATTGTTACCTTGTAATCTAGATGATTTCTAATAAGTTGAATTAATATGTTGTTATGGATTGTTGGATCTGAATATTTCTTTCCTAACGCACGCACATTCCGATTTTATCAAGTATTTAGGCTTATGATCAATATATAAATTCTCAAATTAAAAAAAGCTGTCTAATTTAAAGGCTGATATTCTATGATTCATATATCTAGCGGTCTGAAGAAAAAAAATTGAGAAAGCACTGACGTGATATCAGTCTGCTTTGGCGCGCTTGTACAAATTCATAGATGGATCGGTCACCCATCCAGGTACTGAACTTGCTCATGACTGCACATTTTTTTTAAATTAAAAGCAATATCTACTCACCTTTCTGGAGAATATCCTTGTATTAAACTACAAGGGTACTGAATATAAATTGCAGAATTAAGCTTTTTCTCGATGCTTAGTATGTAGATATACCTACGTGTGATTATTGTGAAGAAATTTAAAACAAATTTAAACGTTTAATGATATTATTTTGTCATCTAGAAGTGACATATAATACCATCAGTGCATAGACATAGAATAACATGGACTGACCCTCAAGTAACTTTATCACACAGTTCGTTGCGGAATACATTAGAGAGAGAGATGTTATGAAGGATAGAATAAGTAAAGGCAAATAATGGTATAAAAACAATGGTGTTTTTATACCATGGACATATACACAAATTGGAAATTAAATTAAATTAAATTGTGAATCAAGGTTTTACAGGCTCTCGCAAAATTTCAGCGATATCATACGAATATTTTCTGAGATACTCACAGAATTTTTAATTTTTTTCTTCAAAATTTTCTAGTCATACGATCCTCACGACTAAGACGGAGGTTACACGGTCAGTCTGGTACATAGACATAGATTAACATGGACTGGCCCTCACGTAACTTTATCACACAGTTCGTTGCGGAATACATCAGAGAGAGAAATGTTATGAAGGATAGAATACTTAAAGGCAAATAATGGTATAAAAATAATGATGTTTTTTTTATAAGTATCAGAATATTCAGAAACGGATTTAAATGAAAATGTTTTGCCTTTACATATTCTGTCTACAAATCACCAAAACACATACACAATACACGAAACCAAACAATACAGTAACAAGAAAGGTCAGAGAATAAAGGAAACCAATGTTTTGTATTCTGTGGTTTTGCCAAACGCCAAATTATAAGAAAATATTCATATACCGTGGTTTGCCTTAAAATATTCTGTCTTTTTTCAATGCTGATTTCAATGGTCTCTTTCTCACAACCAGTCCATGTTATTTTATGTCTATGGTCTGGTATCACTCTTGCATCACATGCGAGATTGATACCAGATTGATCGTGTAACCTCCGTCTAACTACCGAGTTTCAATTTTTTCGAGTTAATTGGAAAACAATATTTCAAATGGCTATAATTCGGAGGATTTTGCCAATGAACGAACTTAACCGACGTATTTGGATTCCAAACGTACTCTGCAAATTTCAACTCTGTAACTCATTCAATTCGAGAGTAATTGTGCTTACGGACGGCCGGCCGGACATAATTAAGTTTAACCTCGGATTCTTCATTAGTGAGTCGAAACTTAACGTTTGAGACAGACATTTTGGCAACTTGCTAGGCACTCTGTTCAGGGGAACAAGCACGCCAAAAGACATAATTCGTTCCCTGCAAAATATTGTTTTTGCTTCCTCACTCCAGATTATTATTGAAAACAATACCCGAAATACAATAAGTTCCACATTTTCGGATATCGAACAATATTCCAGCATTCGTTTGGAGCCGAACAACGAAAGAGCTCTCTATCTTTTTTACGACTGTATTTTGTTCCGTTAAAAGGGGTTACCAACAAGGCGAACACGTCGTCCAGCAGCACAAGGCACACGCCATCTGCAGGTGTTTCGTAACTAAAAGAGGGCAGGTGGAAGAGCATATGCTCGCTACCAGGCTATATGTCTATCGGATACAATCAAATGTATCATTATTTTTTGTATGCTTTACCGAACTATCTGTTGGATGTGTGGAATCATGGGGGTACAGCTATACAACGGATCTTATCGCATGTGTATCAAGGTTCTTTGAGTAAATCTCTGGGTATAGACCGTTACGAAAAACAAACCAAAATATGTCACTCTGTACAGCTTTTCTGGTTTGTCTAGAATCCAGATCGTCAATGTGAAAAATCTCATATTAAAGGCTGAAGTCAACATAAACCATTGTGTTGGTCCTTCGCGTCGGATGCACAATTCATAGCATTATATTGAAACTGAATGGTTTGGGTAATGCATTGAGCAATCATGAATTTCCTCACTAGGGATATTACGAGTGTGGGTAAATCTAGCGCATTTGGGCGTAATGTAATATTCGAAATTTCAGAAATTGTTATAATAATGTTTTTGTTGTACGATTCCAACGGTTTATTGGAGAAATAATAGCGAAGTCCAATGAAAAAATATATGAGAAAGAAATCCATAAAACTGTACAAAAATTGTCTATTGCCTTCACATGATTTATTACGGATGTATCTACTGGTGAAATGTTCCACAACCAGTATCATTATAGTAACAATTGCTGATAGAATTTTCCGGAATTTTATCCGGAATATATCGACATCCTTGAAATGATCTTATTACCGAAATATTTTGATATAATCAATTATTCACGGGTGCATCAAAGGACTGTTCCTCCTCTGTAGGAGTTGGTGTCGCTGCTTATGTTCCTATATTCAATCAAACTTCTGTTGTCAATGTAATCTTAATATGATGAATTGGTTGGTATCTTGATGGCTTTGAATTATAATAGAACACATAAAGTTAATATGAACTCTAATAAGTTTGTGATTATTTCCGACAGCCAAAGTGCTCTATACGTGCCTTGAAAATTATAAAGGGGACATCTCACTCATATCAGTTTAGAAAAATATTTTTGAATCGCTCCTTATGTTGGTACAAAATGATGTTAATGTAAACTTCTCATGGGTTAAAGCTCACGTTCGTATTTTGAACAATGAAAAAGGGATTCGGATGCAAATTCAGCATCTAAGTCTCAAATATCAGAACGCATCAGGTTGGTCTTCTGGTGTCAGCTTCAATCCATAATAATTGTTTTATCACAATATTTTTTTTCACCTTTTTTCAAATTTTTTCTTTTAATTTTAAATATTTGTTAAATTAAAAAATCAAAATTAGGCACGCGATGTTCTAAATCTAAATAACCAAATAACTTTGCCGTTAACATTTAAATCTGCGTATACATTGCTGATTTCTTAGATAACTCGTTGCCTTTTAGATATACAGTGTGGAGAAACGAAATGGAATAAATTCATTATTTTGCTTACTGTACATATTTATGGAAAATCCCGAAACACGTCAAATTCAAATTTTAAATTGTCATTCTTCTTCGTAAGAATGTAAACCCTACCTTCAACCCACTTCGAAACACGGGTACGACCCCCAATTTTTCAAATAGGGGTTATGGGCTTGTGATACATCGTTTGAAAGTTCTCGCCATTCTGTATTCAGAAATGATATCACTTTCATGACTATTGCAAAAATCAAATTAGAAATAAATAAATCATGTGATTATCGAAATTCATTATAATATTGCGTAGAATATTCCCAAATCTTATTATAATACTACTAAACTTATTTGCCTTCAAGATGTGATAGAAATAAAATGATCACTCCTGAGATGTTGAATAATGTTGGAAGAAATTTTGATTTGAGGTTAGGATGTTACGAAGGAGTTCGCGGCGTACACTATACATCTTTATCTTTATTAACATTCATGATTTTTTTGCTACATTTTAGTTTTTGTATTGTACCTAATCAATTGTATTTTTTTCTAATTTGATATTTGTGATAAATATGAAAGTGATAACATTTCTGAATAGAGAATAACGAAACCTTTCAAACGATGTATCACAAGCCCATACTTCCTATTGGAAAAATTGGGGGTTGTATCTGTCTTTCGAAGGGGGTTGAAGGAAGGGTACACATTTTCACGAAAAAAACTGTTAATTGAAAATTATGTATCATAGTTATAGAAAACTTCACCCCAAAATTAATTTCATTCGGAATACCCATGTCAAAGATAGAAAAGAAAAACTGAATTTTTTTCGAAATTTCAACAGCCTGTATCTCTTTACCAGAGCTGAATTTGGAAGAATGGTAAATGAAAAAAGTGTTTTATTTGACGAGAGGAATCTTTGGTTAAAATTAATGCACAACTTAAAGACTCACCCTATATATATTTCGTATTTCATGCCTTCTGAAAAAGTTTATTCCTTTCATACTAATTTCCTTCTCTAGTGGACATAAATCAATCGGGCCGAAAAAGGGGAGCTATATAAAAATGCTTTTGCTGCGCGATCCGAAGGTTTTTCAAACCAAGGAGTGTTTTGACACTGCATATTTTGGACGTTTCAAAACCTCTATTCTTATAGCTTGATTTTCACGCACATTTACATAAATATTAATGATCCGTCATTGAAATCGAAAGTCTCAGACCGAGACCGAAACATCACACGAACGACATGAATCTCGAGCATTTCCATCACGTCTAATTGTCCGCTGATCCTTGACCAGCTAACTCTCGTCATTATCTCATTATAGGCAGGTGATCTAGACTGGGTTGGTTTGAGAAACCATCGTTAATTTTCCACTTATTAATAAGCCGATCCAAATCGGAGTATTTCATATGTAATTACATAAACCAACAGATTCAAATTATTGTTATAAGAAGAAACTGCGATATACGCTTTCTTCACCCGGAGATGAAACCAAAGGACCTACTAGAGCGTGGTAAATTTAGAAAACTTGATGGCCGATTGCTCTGCTGGCATCAGGCGAGGAACAGGCATGTTTTTCTTCCTCTTATTCCTGACTACCTCGACGGTGAATTAATCATGATGTTGAATTGTCTAAGATCCGAAGAGAGTTCGTTCTCCACGCATCTGTTTTCCAGACGAAATTTGTTTTGGAACGTAGTTCCATAACGGATATCACGGAGGCTAGACCTAACAGAGGGAAATCGTACGTAACGTGAGCGTAAAGTTTCAAATCATACCAGTGAGAGGTCTCTGCCTTCGCGATTCGTGGATAATCGTTTCTTGGTTTTTCTTTGGTATCGACTGCCATGGAATGTATACCGACCCATAAACTGGATTGGTGGCAACAATAGACCGGCTTGTCGAGGTGGAGGCGTATACAGGGCGATCGGATGAGTGTATGGATAAGCGGAAGACATAAAAAGTTATTATAACTCTTGTAGTTTCAGTCTGGGAGGGATGCTGTCTTGACACAGAATCCTGCGAGGAGTGTCCTCGAATAAAATGGTTTAAATTTCATGAACCGCCAGTGTTACACGATCGTGGTTTTGGGTGACAGGCAGCACATAGAGGGTACTTTCAGTGTGGATTAGGATGCAACGAATGAATACATAGTTATGCTCATTTAGATTTCCATCATCAATTTCGGATTAATATAATATGTATATGGTTATACTTATGCAATGTGCTAGAGGTTGTGGAGAAACAATTTAAAATATCTACTCATATTAAATTACATTCATTCGTTCATATAGCTATTTAAGAAAAAAAATCAAATATTTTTCCAAAGTATTTTTTCTTTTACATTATTTATTCTCATGAAAGATTAAATAAGAAAAAAATATTTACTATTAATACATTATTTTGATATACATTCTATAATTAAGTGTATTATATCAAGATATGAAATTATCTGTCAAAGTAATGTATATTTCATGAATATTTTTTTATTACCATGCCATGCCATATAAGACCTCAGTATACGTAACGATAAAAATTTATTTTAGTTAAAAAAATTATCATGAATATCTTTCGATAGGCCATGCATTTTAATATATCTATGAGACTGAATTGAAAATGTGGAAAAGTCCTGTGGACAGGAGCTTTGGCGCTCTTTTTCAAACTTTGACAAATCATATCTTCGAAAGTAAAGTTTCTCAGAGTTGGGAATAATATCAATGAATTCTTATGATAGAACTGCATCATAAAAAATTAAATTCAAAACATAGGTCTATGACTCACCTCATATGTTGTATTTACATACATCAGCAAATTATGATTAGAGCATTCTATGAAATCATAAAATTACGATTAATTAATGAAATTTTGGACACTCATATCTCCAAGATTATTCGGTTGTTAGAGTTGGGTTGATATAAATGGATTCTTATGATGAAACTGCATCTTAAGAAAAAACTGAATTTGAAATTTGTTAGGTATGAAAAAAGATGATTTTTTTTTGTTATTCTGAAACCACCGATTCTGCCTAATAACGAACTCAACCAAGATATTCATCTCCCAAACCTACTCAGAAAATTTCAACTTTCAAGAGTTATCGTGTTAACGAACGGACGGCCGGACAGAATCGATTTTGACAACGGATTCTGGATCATTGAATCGAACCAAATCGTTCGAGACCATTTTCAGCCAAAAATTCGAAAATTATAGATATATGGGCAAATTGAAAAGCACTCTGTTCCGAAGAAAAAAAGCGCCAAAAAGTGCAGATTACGTAAAGATTATGTACAACAACATACTTCTCGTCATCAAAATCTAAATTATTCTCAAATTTTACTTCTTATATTAGCAATTTGAACATTGCACTACATGAAACCCTAGGTGTGGTAGTTTAATTCACACTCTCGTTATTTCTAGAGATACCTATACTTCATGGTTGCTTTCTGAATTACCCAAAACCCCTTGATATAATAATATGAGTTGTTCATATGACCTGAAGGACCAACACAATTGTTTGTGTTCAATATTAGTTTTTCCCTATCTGATCTAGCAGCACTCTCAGCAGAATTGAGCACCTCTACAGAGTGTGATTAACCATTCAAAGGCAAATTTTTGTTTGAATTCCATACATACGGAATTTGGTCCAAATCTAGATCATTTCGATGGCTTTCTATCGTATTTCAAATATCCTAGGGATAACGTCATTATTGATTTAAAGAATGTGCATACAACTGCTAAAATCTGACTATAGGAAAATCAACATGAACTTGAAAAATTGCCAGATTAAGATTAGAAAATTGCGAAAACCCAGGTTTGGATGCTAGATTTCTATTATCGTTCAAGATAAACGTGGAGATATCGAACTAGGAAATACTTAATAAAATAGATAAGGGGAGATAGTTTATATTTGCATCAGATGAAATCAAACATTTGCATCTGTCGAAAGCGAATATATGCAATTTAGGGAGATAAAAACTCCCCCGTATTTGTGTCGCGGCTCCCCACTGTATTAAGCGTACCTGGGAACGTGTACAAACCTGCATTATATCGATATCGGTAGGCACATTCACCAATGCAGTGTTATAAAACAACAAAAAGAGAATTTGAATATTAATATATCGGCCTATCTACTTAGATATTACGTGAACTTTGAGTAAAAATCAAGAGAACATAGAATACATTTTCAAAAATGTGGGAAAGCCCTGTGAACAGGAGCTTTGGCGCTCTTGTTTAAACTTTGACAAATCCTATCTCCGAAAGTATTGGTTTCTCAGAGTTGGGAATGATATCAATCGATTCCTATAATAGAACTGCATCATAAAAGAAATTAAAATCAAAAAAGTATCATTTAAAAATAACAAGAGTGCTAAAAATCATTAATCCGAAACCACCAGACCGAATATTCATTCCTCAAATCTACTCTGAAAATTATATTATAGGTATCAATTGAAACTTAGCCAATATTCCAGTTTTGTTTTTACTGGAGATATTTTGAACCCAATTTGATTAACTTACCAAAGTATATATTTCCGTCATCATATGGATTATCCAAGGGCATTATATTATAACCCAAAAATCATAATATCCTATAATCCTCATAATTCTACGGTAGCTGAGGTTATTTCATTGGATATTTTGCATTCAATCATACTTTGTTTTCTAGAACAGGAGGTTTTTGTATATCATGAGTATCTACCGAATTTTGAATAGAACCTGAAAAAAATATGACATGTCTCTTATCGGTAGATAAGATGACACGTATGAACATAGAACATTAAATTCATAGATACAAATACAGACGTTAGATTTCGATTACATCATTCTGTGAAATCATAGAATTACTATTTAATATTGAAAAATCATAGCTCCGAAAGTATTAGCTTGTTAGAGTTGAAAATGATATTAATTGATTCTACATTTAAAAAAAATTAATTTGAAATTTATGATGTGAAATAAAATATTTGTTTTCGTTACTCCGAATCCACCTGGCCGATTTTGCCTAATAACGACCTTAACGGAGATATTTATTTCCCAAACCTACTCTGAAAATTGCAACTGTTTAGCTCATTCCGTTCAAGAGTTATCGTGTTAAGATCGACAGAATCGATTTTGAGCACGGATTCTTGATCGGTGAGTCGTTTAACACCATTTTCATCCAAAAATTCGAAAATTACAGAAAATCGGACAAATTGATAAGCACTCGAAGCCAATCGTTTGAGACCATTTTCGGCAAAAAATTCGGAAATTACAGACATTTGGGCAAAATGATAACGCGATGTTCTTCAGAACATACGCGCAAAAAGTGGTTCTCTGCCATATTCCAAATCTTGTTTTGTTAGCCAGTATTTACTATTATAATGTTGCTGAGTTAACAATATGGAAGCAAGATTTCTTTAAAATTGACAGATCATATTGCTCAAAATCGATTTTCAATATAGCAATATTTCAAATGTTTCTTTGGAAGCAAAATGTCTTTCTTTACGATATTGCTATTTGCAAACAGAATAGGTCTGAATATTGTATCTTATTATAGGTATGCATCTTTCCTAATCCGTAGACAAGATGCGGTCAATTTCAAGTCACCAACATCGTCCTCCCATTGTTTCAAAACCTCTTCCTGGTGTATGAAATTGCTTGACGGAAATGCCCTCTTCCTTCAAAATATTGTTGCAAAACGTCACATCAGTAAGTTTTAAATATAAACGCCTGCCTATCAGACCGTGCGCTGCGCAACAATGATATTAAACTTAACTTTCGATCTTCCTCTTACAATCTAAAGAACTATGTAATAATAATAATGAGAGTGTGGCAGCACAGATTTCGCGCCAAGTCCAAGAGAATCTGGAGGAATGTCTTCACGCTGTTGTGGTTACCAAGTGAAAAAGACTATATTCTTCGTGATACTCCCAACGAGATGTTGTGCAAATTAATATTTTCTCAGATGAGTTGGTGTGTAACGCAGAACGTTTTCAATGTACCGTATTTAGTTCGGTAAATTGTCAAGTTCGGGAATGGGCATGATTCGTCCGTTAGTCCGTTTTTCTGCAGAATTAGACATTCTGAAAAAATACTTATTCGAATGGCGTTTGTGCCCAAACCCGGATAAAACTGAGGTTTCTTGTTTTCCTAATCAGCAAAAATATAGAACTTGGAGTGTATCTTTCGGTGATTCTTTCTTGAAACATAATTTTAATCCTCAATACCTAGGAGATAAACTAAGTTCTTCTTCGAATTTCAAAGCTCATTCGGATAACTTGCGTCTGAACTCAAAAACATCGAATAATATTCTACAGAAACTAGCTGGTACTTCATGGGGTGCAGATGCAGCTACTCTTCGTATGGAAGCCTTAGCCTTGGTTTTTTTTCGCATTTGAATGTCTCCTTCTGGTTTGATGCACGATGTATTAATCTATGCACGCTGTATTAATCTATGTGGATCATCACTGGAACTACTAGATCTTCACCTATTCATTGATGGTTACCAATTATTTCAAACATTGTCTCATCCCATATTCGACTACTGTTTTGAATCCTTGGAATAATTTTCATTCTTTTCCAAACAATAAAATCCGCAGACTGCAGTCGCGTAAACCTTTATGGTCCAACTGTTTTTTCAATTTGAATATAAGCGACAAGAAAATTTGGTAGTCTGAATGGAATTGATGCCATGTTTTCATCAGGGATCTAATAAATGATCCTTCGGAAAGAGTTCTGGTATTTGATATTTCCTGGAAGATATGGTCTGTTCTGAATCGTTCAAAATCAGGTCATGGTCGTTGCATTAGCATGCTTTGCAGATGCAACTCAGATGAGAGTCCAAATCGTAAATGTTTGGGTAATAACTCATATAAATTTCAGGGTGGTTTTACGGCTATTCACAAAGTTTCTGAGCAGTTTTTATAATGAGTATAGTGAATTTCATTCCAATTTGATAAACCTTGGAATTTTTATTTACAATTTGTTCATTTTCTCCGTTTTCCGTCTTTCTCTTTACAATTCGTTCATTTTCTCCGTTTTCCGTTTTTTCTCTTTTTCAGGTTGAGTTTCGGGTAACTTGGAGCAACCTCTCTGCTTTTTGAAGAATGAATCAATATGGAAGTCAGAGATGCCCTGCAATATTCAATATTTCAGCATATTTCGTCAGAATTTCAATTTTTACAAATTACAACAATAATGTTTTTTTGCTGAGGTTAGATTAGATAGCGATTTGAAAATTTTTGAGTTATGTAAGTTATGTTCAAATGAAAATTCACAGGAATTGATTCTCATCGGCTTCGATAGCGTAATTTAGAAGAGTCAATCATTAACAAGCGCGCAAAACCGCAGCAATGCATTAATTACAAAAAGTGGGAAAGCCCTGTGGACAGGAGCTTTGGTGCTCTTGATCAAACTTTGACAAATCATATCTGCGAAAGTATTGGTTTCTCAGAATTGGGAATGATATCAATGGATTCTTATGACAGAACTGCATCATAAAAGAAATTAAATTCAAAAAGTCTAATTTAATTAAAATGAGTGTGCCAAAAATTATTAATCCGAAACCAGAACGAGTTTACCCAATAACTTATCCGAGATATTCGTTCCTCAAATCTGCTCTGAAAATTATATTATATCAATTGAAGCTTAGCCAATATTCCACTTTTGTTTTTACTGGAGATATTATGAACCCAATTTGATTAACTTACCAAAGTATAATATTACCATCATCATATGGATTATCCAAAAATTATAATATAGGTACTATAATCCTCATAATTCTACGATAGCTTATTTCATTGGTCATTTTGCATTCAATCATACTTTGTTTTCTAGAATGGGAGGGGTATTTTATATAATGAGTAAAGAACCAGAAATAAATTAGACATGACTCTTAAAGGTAGATAAGATGACGTGTATGAAAAACAGAACATGTAATTCATAGATAGAATAATTACAGCATTCTGTGAAAACATAGAATTACGATGCGTTATTGAAATTTTGAAAAATCATATCTCCGACAGTATTAGCTTGCTAGAGGTAACAAGGATATCAATGGAGTCTTATGATGAAACTACATCTTAAAAAAAATTAATTTGTAATGTAAAAAAAATTTTTTTTCGTTACTCCGAAACCATGAGGCCGATTAGGTCCAATAACGAAGTTAACCGAGCTATTTATCTCCCAAACCTACTCTTACAATTTCAACTGTCTAGCTCATTCCGTTCGAGAGTAATCGTGTTAATGGCCAGCCGGCCGGTCGGACAGAATCGATTTTGACCACGGATTCTTGATCAGTGAGTCGAACCGAATGTATGGCTTGTGTGCGTCCGGATTATAGAGATGAGTCCGGACTATGGGTTTTTTTAAATCAGGAGTCCGGAGTATTGGATGTCCGGATTTAAATGTGACCGAATTAGAGAGGTTATACTAAAAATAATCATTGAAATTTTATAATATGTGGAATACCATTTACCGATCAACATCATTCTTCCACATGGAATGATTTTCATCGGCATAGTTTTGGGGAGTCAAGGAACAAGCGCGCAAAAGCTGACTGACAGATAATTTTCAAATATATTCAATATGAATTCCCGAAATTTCCTCAGTACTGGGATCACTATCTTCCCGGAAACCGCTGATCCACCACCCCCATCTATTTTTACTCACCTATCGATCTAGTTCCCGATAATTTCACCTTCTGAGAAATAGTAACTTCATGTCGCGTGACCGTCTATAATGCGAGATCCTTCAGCGATGCTCCATCTTCACCGAGCGGAACTAACTGAGCCCCCCTTATTATTTCTGTGTAATATAAAATGATACACGATTGTCTCTTAAATATAATGAGAAGATTGTGAAGAAACCCAAATTGCTGTTTCATTTCGATCATTTCGAGAGCTGCCATGGGATTTTTTTCACCGGAGAATGAGCAAGGTTTAATTTAACCAAATTTGGGCGTTTTGTCGTTAGAAATTTTCGTTAATGTCGTCGTATTTGATGTTATTGTCTCCTCTAGTTTCACATGATCGTATTAGTCGTTTATGAGTATCATTATTCTTCATTTTCGTTTGGGAAAAACTGAATATTCATGTTTCTGGTTCATCCTAATCTCGTTTGTTTATCGTTTATGTTTTGTCTACTGGGAATCTATAATTTCAAGAACGCACCTGACGGCACTGAATTACCGCTCAGAATTTGGGCGCTACCTATCTCTCAGTATGATTACAGTTGCTGATTTTGTAACCTAACCAAGAAGCGGGTAATCTCAGAGAGAAAGGTTGGCAGAATCAAATGAATTTCAAAATCGATATGTAGGATCTCGGGAGGTTTTCAACAATCCAATGATCTCTTTAAGTGTTAATCTTTCGATTGTCTTAATTTCCAATAATTATTATTCACTCATTCAAGCTCAAAATCAGTGCAAATCGCACACAGCTCCACTATATTCTTTACCTAATACTATTGAGAAGTTTGTAGATATTGCTACAGTCTGGGCAGTTGACTAAATAGACGCAATCAGATTCTGATTGAATTGGCATTTTGTAAAGAGTGGTAAAGAGTAGTCGGAATTTTAGGGTATAACATCTATACAAATAGACTACTATTTGCAAATCTTACACCCGGGTTCTGAAAGACTGGTTAAAGTGTTGATCAACTAACAGAACTGTTAATGTCAAATAAGTCCGAGTTTTTGCGCTTTGCGTAACTCAAATGACAGTTAACACGAAATTGATGTCTGATTAGTTAACTTTTGTGTTGATCAGCCTTTCAAGAACCGAGAGTGAAAGACAAAAGGCCAATTCAATCAAAATCTTGACTATGCAGTCACCTGTCTAGACTGTAACAATATCTGCATTGGCCAAATTTCTCAAACCCATATAAAGTGGTTTTCAATTCATAAAAGTGACGTCCGTTTGCACCCTGCAGATACAGGTGCATCGCCTCACATGCGATTTAAAATTGACATACATTTGATTTTGATAATCACAAAGTTCCAACCACTTGCATGAATAATAGTAAGGGAATTTTTTTAGAAGTGTGGTTTACTAAGGAACATAACAATGATTGTACTAATGAGAGAACAGATATTAAGTGCTTTAGCAATATTTACAATTATACTATATTCACTTTTATAAAGTCTCCCGGTTAGCCATGATTTAGGTCTATCACGTTTTTGTAACTGAAACTAAGACAGGTTGGCACTTTGAAATATCGTCAATGTGAAAGCAATTCTCTTCGACGTTGCCGATTTCTACTCTCAAAAATCAACATAATGTTCCATCTAAGACAAGATATTATCACAGATCATTATCTTCGAATAATAAAGAACTCTTCGCTTTGAAATTGAAAATGACATTTTTAAGGAGCAAAGATAAAGTATCAGGAAGTGCTATACACAACTGAAATCTGCAATAGGAAAACTTCATTCTGTCTTAGGACATATTTAACTCTCGAATGAAATTACTCAGTTTCCTATCCTATCACTATATTTTTTATGGTTTAACAGTGACTCGGGTTCCGGAGTACTGCTACATTTTGAAACTGGTGTATTTCAAGTTGTGCAATAAGGTATTTAAATGTCTTCTATAGGCTCATTTCTTGAGAATTTCTAAAAGTGGGGAATTCGTACGTTTGTTCGTTTAGTTCTGTTAGTTTTTCTGCCGGCTTATTCAGGTACTTTTATTCTTATTTCAAATGAACTATCACAAAGTAACGGACTACTGTATCCATTATTTTCCATTGAAATGTCAACAATTGATTCTTGATATCCGTACAAGAAAATAGCATAACTGAATCTTCCAACCAGTTTAAACATGTGAAATATTTCCATAGTAACAACAGATGAAAAATTTTCTTCAACAGTGGCCAGGTCTTTGGAATTGTTGAATTCACATAATATATTCTCAAACTAATTATTTTTCCCAAGAAAATTCATATTGTGAAAAATACGTAATTACGACTTCTATGTCAACGTTGCGTAGTTATCTGACAGGAAAATGAGCGTAACCTAACATTTTCAAAATATACACGGTGAAACGTGTCAAAATTTCATGGCCAACATGGAAACTTTATATACAAGTGAATGGAGTATAATTGCTCACATTTGATAATAAAGGCGACAACTCACAGTATCTACTTAAAAAATAAACAGAAGAATGACGTACGTGCAGACTTTTCTTCTTTTTCGGTGGTTACAGATTGTCTGTGATACATGTCATATTAGACCATACTGGCATCGGTTTTATATTTGGCTGTTTCATGCCTGGAATAGTAAATAAGTTGTTAGAAAATCATATTCGATTTATCAAATTGATTTAAATAAAATCCATTATCCATTCAAAAAAAAATTCAGGAACTTTGTGAATAGCGCTAAAACCATCCTGAAATTTATATATGAGGTAATCATTGACCAAATCCATTCCTGGGAAGATCAAACCCTGGAACTCTATTCGAAGGATCAGTTGTTAGATATTTGTCGAAAATATACCAAGAATATATTCAAACTGTCATTCTAAGAATTCAAAACAGCAGTCTGTCTGCGAATGTGGGGCGGTACAAGTCTAATTGAATTGGTAACCAATAAATAGGCGTAGATCTAATAGTTCCAGTGCCAATAGATGAATACAGCTCTGCATCAATTTTTTGCGCATGAACATTGTTAAACCAGACGGGACAACATTCAGGTTTTTGCACATGAACACTGCTAAACGAGACGGGGCAAAACCATTATTCAGCTGCAGAAATGAACTCGGGCTGAGACTGCCTTACGAAGAGTAACTGCATCAGCATCCCATGAAGTACCTACCAGCTAATTTCTGCCGAATATTATTCCTTGTTTTCAACTTCAGACGCAAGTCATTTAAATAGGCTTTTAAATTCAGAGAAGAATCCAGTTTCCCTCCTAGGTATTTAGTATTGAAATTATGTTTCAAGAAAGAATCACCGAATATACACCCAAGACGTTCTATATTTTTTATGATTGTTCAAATGGAAATAATAAACCAACGTCACGAGTTAATTTTATATGCTAACTGCTGATCAATCTGACAGAAATTTTCTGAATTTTTTCCATGCTATTAAAATATAGCTGGTCACCTAAGTGATTCATTTCGACCTTCATTACGAGATATCATCCACGATTTTGTTTAATTCCGAGAATGACAATACGTGAATATATTGATGCTAAAATATAGGTATAATTTCCAGTCAAGGTGAACGAATGTTAGTAAATCTTCGTGTTATCATAACAAAATATGGCTAAATTGGAAGATGCCTGTCTATGGTACATAGCTACTAAGTGGAGATTTATGTTAACAACGATGTTGCGTTGACGTAAAAACTGAAAATTCTGATAAAAAAATCTGTTTAATGATATCGTTTCAAGGAGAATTGCTGAGGTACATCAGACTTTCTTGTTAATCTTTTCGATGAATTACTATTTTCTTTGCTCATCTGTAATTCGTTGTTGTTTTGAATGGTTTTGTGGATAAGGAAATGTTCCAGCTGAATTAGCCTTGAAAAATGGGGTTCATTGAAGTTGATTAATTATTGCATATCCTTCGTTCGAAACAAATTGGTATCATTATTATTTTATTTTGGAAAAATTTAACGGAGGTTTTTTAATGAATATTTCATTTACAGAAGCTGATCCAGAAATGCAGGGCGTTGTGTTTATGCACCAGCAAGGTTCACCGCCTCCAAATAATACTTCAGGTAAGTATCAGACCTAACAAGAAAACACAAAATATGTTTACACCTCCTTCCTTTTAAGCACGGTACGATTTTTATTGGATGTATTTCACGCACGGTCTTAAAATAAAAATTGGTCATTTAACCAGGTTTTCATATATGGTTGAATACATAAACAGAAAAATAATCAAATAAAATTCTTGGATTGGTGCGTAAAAGAAGTTAGAAAAGCACCGACGTGTGGTCAGTTTACCCACCATAGAGGTACTAAACTTGCCCAAGACTGCTTCTTTTCCGGGAAGACATATAATATTTTTCCAATATTTCCATCAATATAGATCGAGTTTGAATCTAGAACTTGGCTGTAAAATAATGTTTTGAAGGCAAAATTTCAGCGATATCTGATCGATTCAGTTTCTGAGACGCAGAATTCTGTTTCATTTTTATTAATTTACTTGTCATACCCCACTAAATTTGCATAAGTCTTTGTGTCAGTATTTTTTAAATAACTGCTGTGTTTCAATTCTACAAGATCAGTTTCTTTCGAGTTATTGGGAAATCAATATTTCAGATAGCTTTATATCTCCAACAACACTCTGCGGATTTTGCCCGTTAACAAACTCAACCGAGATATTTATGCCGTAAACCTCCCTGCAAATTTCAGTATCCAACTCATTTCGTTCGAGGCTTATCGTACTAACGGTAAGACGGACAGAATTAAGTTGGAGTCTGCATCAGTGAGGCGAAACTGAAAGTTTAGACCATTTTCGGCCTAAAACTCGTAAACTAGTGAAATTGGGGCAAGGAACAGGAAATTCATACGAGTATCTACACAACATTGATAAAAAAGTTTCTGTACTAGCACATAGATGGCGTCACAAATGCAAAATCAAGTATTGCATTCGATAGTGCCATCCTTCAGAATATTATGTCAAAATTTCATGACAATCAGACCACGCGTTCTCATAAGTTATAGCTGTGTGTGTCAAGCAACTTTGGTGTTTTTGTTAGAAGATGGATAAGAAATAATTCCGTGTGTTGAACTTTATAACCGTTTATTGATCGGAAAAATGCGCAGTGGTTGCCCAAATACAGCTGTTAACGAAGAAAACGTCAAAAACAACAACGAATCGACGATTCGGAGGCCTGTCTGCAGCTTTTTAACCATAATAAAGCGGATTTTTTGCGTCACCTTTACATTCCAGAGTCAAAGCGGTCGCCAGCTGAGCGGGTTGAGGCGGAAGCATTCCAAAGCGACCAAAAACACAACAGTCGGCTGGCAAAATTATGAAGTCTCTGTTATTTGGTTTGCTGACTATCTTGAGAAAGGATCAATATTGGACCGATTGAGCGTATAAATAAAGAAAAACCACAGTTCTAGCAGGACATGTCACAAGTCAATAGCTACGATGGTCAAATTGCATGAATGGCACTTCGAATTGCTGCCCCACCCCCTAACTTGCCAGATTAGACCCCGGCGACTACTGGCTGTTCGCAGACTTGAACAGCATGCTTCTGGAAAAAGATTCCGCACCAACGAGAAAGTCGTTGCCGAAACTGATTTTTACTTTGCAAGATCAAGCATTCCATTAACATGTTATTGAAAAGTTAGAGAAACGTTCGAACGATTTTATCACCTAAGATGGAATTTCGCTCGATGAATAGAAACGAATTTTGCGAAAATTGTGTTTTTCTTATACCCTTATTACACTATGCCTTTTTCGTGCCTATTTGTCAGCCTGACTGACTGCGCCTGAAATTTTTAAGAAATATGCATGCGCCCGGGTCTATTTTGTAGACTGTTTCAGGCTTGAAAATAAATAGAACTGGTTCTATTTGTTCTCCCTGAATCGTGGGGATTTCAAGCCTTTTTGACGAAATGTCATGTCTACCAACACAATATTTATGTGTCTGAGTTGACGTCTTAACATAACCTAGTTTATTATATCCTTTGAATCACAACCTGCGTAATTTCAATAGTAAATTTATGTTTATTACTCTGAGGACGTAAAATAAATAAACTTACGAATGCCAGATAATCTGTGATGGCTATCCCCGAGTGATATAAAGTTTTCACAAGTAGTCTAGAATCGCAAAGTACATAATTATTTATTTCGTTTTTGGAGAAATGCTTTCTGGAAATACTGTGTCTTTTTTCTGTAAGTGAATTTGCTCTATATGTAGTAGCATATTAAACGTTTCTTCAGAAATTCTCAAAACACTATGGTATTGTTTCAAAAATATACGAACAAAACGAGAACTTGAGGTAAAATGTCAATTTTTCAATGTTTGCAGCTCTGAAATTACTGCCTGAAACAAACGCGAAAAAAGCGCGGTGTAATAGTGCCACTCATTTGGGGGGAAATTCAACCAACAAATAGCCATGAAATTAGGCGCAAATATAGACATGAAAAATTGGTTCAAGCCCTGTGGACAGGAGCTTTCTGGCGCTCTAGTTCAAACAGACAAATTATATCTCCGAAAGTATTGGTTTCTCAGAGTTGGGAATTAAATCAATGTATTCTTATGATAGAACTGCATCATAAAGGAAATTAAATTCAAATAGTAGTTTATTTATCAAGATTAAATGAACAATCTGAGAATGAAAACTGCACCATGGAAGAAATCAAATTAAAATAGCTGAAATGAATTTTTCTCTTTCTTATAGAACAGGATGAAATGTACGAGTATGAACACAAATCATATAATAAAGCTCAGATAGAATAATTATAGCATTTTGTGAAAACATAGAAGTACGTACGATTCATTATTGAAATTTAGAAAAATCATATCTCCGAAAGTATTAGCTTGTTGGAGTTGGAATGATATCAATGGATTTTAATGGTGAAACTGCATCTTAAATAAAAATTACAGACATTTGGGCAAATTGATAAGCACTCAGTTCCAAGGAACTAGAGCACCAAAAAGTGTAATTCCCTTTCCGGGATTTGAGCCTGCCTTCTTTTGTTCCGAAACCGAAAACCCGACGGCCTAGACCAACCGGCTATCGGGCTCCTCGTACGATCTTTTCGATCTCCGGTATTAGAATAAAACGTCGGTACTTACCTGGGATATATATTCTTAATTTTCACTTTTCGACATAAAGTCGCCACATGGGGGTTTATTTGACGGTTTTTTACCCTTGTCTCTCTAAGTCGATTTTGACGTTTCTCGAACCAACTATTAGAAAGGAATTAGACAATGTCATGTGTCAGGAAAATAAATTGACATTATGACAATTCATACATAGAATAATTATATAATTCTGTGGAAACGTAGAAATACGATTTATTATTGAAATTTTGAAAAATCATATCTCCGAAAGTATTAGCTTGTTAGAGTTAAAAATTATATCATTGGATTCTTATGATAAAACTGCTTATTGAAAAAAATTTAATTTAGAATTTGTTCTGTAAAAAAAATTTTTTTTGTTACTCCGAAACCATCTGTCCGATTTTGCCCAATAACGAACTTAGCCGAGATATTTATCTCCCAAACCTACTCTGAAAATTTCAACTGTCAATCTCCTTCCGTTCGAGAGTTATCGTGCCTACGGCCGGACCAGCCGAACAAAATTAATTACGACCACGGATTCTTGATCAGTGAGTCGAACCAAATCGTTTAAGACCATTTTCATCGAAAAATTCGAAAATTACAGACATTTGGGCAAATTAATAAGCACTCAGTTCCGAGGAACTAGAGCGCCAAAAAGGCGTGGTGTAATAAGGGTATTAGGAACTTTTAGGATCCATGTGTTACCTAATATTTTTGCACACTAAAAGATTAAATCAGAGAGATTTCATTCGAATTAAAAAGTCACATCCAAAAGAAAGCTAATTGTGGAGAAATGTTTGATCAATTCTTGGCTGAAATTGTTTAACCTTCGGAAGGCCATAACCTCTTCATCCGATGCCGTACATCCCGTTGAAGCCTTTGAAACTCCGATCTCATACTCGCCGTCGCTCATCTCAAGCGTCATCGTTCGAAACACGAAAATAAAGAGAGAGAACGACATTTTCCCACAAACGCTCTTTCCGGCAATACTTATCTCTGAAAATATTTTGAAAGGAAACTGAACCTGTGTTTGTGCGGTTTTCGTTTCGTCTATCTCGTCGTGGACCACAATCGGACTTCTTTTCCGCTACCACGTGCTGTTTCCTCGAAGAATCGAGATTTCGTGTTCGTTCGATCTTTATCTCTCTCCGTTTTTATTAATTCTGGAATGCGATATTTCCTTCTGCCGAGAATGGTACTAACCCATGACTGATTAATTAATCAGTCTGATTAGACGAGAGGAAAATGGAGCGCGACATGAAAGTGACTTTTTCCTGATAGGAGGAAGATTGGAGTTTTGATTTTGTATTGATGTTTCCTGCGGGATTTTCTCGGTGGTTTCCAAATTCCTATCGGTTAATCGAATAGGAGCTTAAAATTTTGTTAATTGAATACAAATCCTTTGTGGTTCTTCATGATCTGTCAACGTCAAAACGTCATTTTCATCGTGGTAACAGATAGGATGTTCATGATATCTTAATATTTAAATTCTACTGTAAACTGTAAGTGTGTACATGTCTTTTAACTCCTCCTTAACAAAGGGACGGATTTTGATAACAGTTTTTGTGTGTTTTTGAGTGGGTCCCCGGATGTTTAAGAGTCCCAATTGGACCCAGTAGTAGGCGCCGCAATCAGGCTATAGAATATTTGTTTTGTTTTTGAGTACGAAATTGCGGATGTGCCTATCCAATTATTAGAATATCGATTCTTCTCAGATCTCAGAGACCAGGAGGTATCACTTTGACATTCGTTATTAATTTAAAGTTCAGTCAGGATTACCAACCTGTAAAAATAAAGTTTAAGGCATACTATATTAAAGTGTAATTAATGCGTGAAGGCTTTTGAAATTAAATTAAAATCAATTGTGGTATTCATTAGCTGCAGTATTGAAGTGAGCATTCCACATAGATATCAATTTAAAGAAGTAACTTATATTTATAATATATGCAACTACATTATTATACTCATCATCAATCATACGAAACATACAGGCTCTTCTGCCAACTGAGCCAATCTCAAGCACCAAATATAGAATTGATCAGCTTAGGATACCAAGAAATGATCAGTTGTTTATTTTACTTTGGGTAACAGCAAATTGCACAATGATAACGTCGAAACAAAAATATTAAAATGTCACTCTTCTATTAATTGTTACTTAGAGTGACATCATTGAAACATAATTCCGAGTATATGTGTTTGATATCTATAAAAAAAAATCACATCTTAACCGAAGGGCTTTATCATCTGATGGTTAATATTCAATTAAATTGTTTTAGAAAACTGTTATACTTACTTGCTAAGAATAATCAAAAGAATTTATGATTGATTGGCAGCATTTAGACAGAAATATTCCACTATAATTCTTCACCATCATTAATACAGGCACTTTCACTCGATTTTAATTCCATACTAAGTAATTGTTTTCCTCGTTGTTTCCACTAAGATTATACACTATTTCATCATCACCGATTCTCACATCGATCGTCAAATATTCTAATTTAGAAATGAATACCTACAATGAAATCCTATAATATACCGACAAGATTAATCTCTATGAACGAACCACATCTTCAAATAGTCTATGAATATGAAAGGACAGTTATCGATAGTCTCGAATTGAACGTTGCCAGATAATATTCCATTGACGTAAAATCGAAGAAAACACAAATTGTCAGCGTTGTGAGCATAGATTAAGAATATTATGACTTAATTTCTGGATTTTATTATTAGTCTTTATTTATCCGATTCTACATTTTAGTCTATGAAAAATATCTCGAAATAGTGCTTTTAATGATGAAGAATAATTTAATTTTCAAAAATGATTGAAGATTCTTATAATGACTCAAGATATAGGTACTTTATCTGTTTTCTTTATGCTTATTTCGTGGGGTTTTATGAATCTCCTAGTCTATAACTAGGAAACCAGTGGATGTGAGAAAAGAGGAAAAAATTATATTTGGAGAATATGTGTCATACTTATAGAAAACTCCACACCAAAATTCATTTAATTCGAAACAACCATGCTACAAAATAAAAACTTTTTTTTCTTATGAATTTTAACAGACTGTACCTATACTTTCACCTGAGCCGAATTTGAAAAAATGGTAAATGAAAAATGTGGCAAAGCCTTGTGGACAGGAGCTTTGGCGCTCTTGTTTAAACTTTGACAAATCATATCTCTGAAAGAATGTACCTATTGGTTTCTTAGAGTTGGGAATGATATCAATGGATTCTAATGATAGAACTTCATCATAAAAGAAATTAAATTCAAACATCATAATATAATTTAAATTCAACAAGAGTGCCAAAAATTATTAATCCAAAACCAACAGACCAATTCTACCGAGTAACGAACTTATCCGAGATATTCATTCCTCAAATCTACTATGAAAATTATATTATATCAATTGAAACTTATCCAATATTCTAGTTTTCTTTTTACTGGAGATAATCTGAACTCAATTTGTTTAACTCACCAAAGTATATATTTCCATCATCATCATCATCTTATGGATTATCATCATATGGATTATACAAGACCTATCTACAATAGGTGAGGTTATTCCGTTGGTCATTTTGCATTCAATCATACTTTCTTTGAAATATTCCGCCGTATTCACAAAGCATTCAATCTCCGTTAAGTCCTAACTGAGGTCATCGGATAAATAAGAATCGCAACCTCAGTTTAAGTGAAAATTACCGTAAAACAGGCCTGTTTCAGCACCGTTACATATGTTAACTGAGGTTGCGATTCTTATTTATCCTTAACTGAGGACCTCAGTTAAGACTTAACGGAGATTGAATGCTTTGTGAATACGGCGGATTATCTCTTATCTGTAGATGAGATGACTATGATGAAATGTATGAACACAGATGACATTCATGGATACGGACGTTAATTTTCGATACAGCATTCTGTGAAATCATAGAGTTACGATTTAATATTGAAATTTTCAAAGATCATATCTCGGAAAGTATTAATTTCTTAGAGTTGGAAATGATATCAATGGATTCTTATAATGAAACTGCATCTTTAAAAAAATAGAATTCAAAAGTTGTAATGCAAAAAAAAAAATTTTGTCCGTTACTCTGAAACCATCAGGCCGATTTTGCCCAATAACGAACTTAACTGAGATATTGATTTCCCAAACCTACTCTGAATATTTGAACAGTTTAGCTCATTCCATTCAGGAGTTATCGTGTCTACGGCCTGCCGGCCCGACAGAAACGATTCTGAACACAGATTCTGGATCAGTGAGTCGAACCAAATCGTTTAAAAACATTTTCATCTAAAAATTCGAAAATTATAGATATTTTGGGCAACTTGATAAGCACTCTGTTCCAAAGAACAAGAGGGCCAAAAAGTGTTTCATTTGATGAAACGATGGTTATAATTGATGTACAACTTAAAGACTCACCCTTTATATGAACGAGGTCTAATTCTATAGTGAAATGAGAAATTTGTGCAAAGCCTGGAAACAAAGTTTTAGAAATCGCTTCAGACCCGTTATTTATTTATCAAATGCGAAAACAATTTTCTGGTTATGTCGACTGCGCCACTTTCATCCCCAAGCGAAATTAAGAATCACCTCAAACTATTTAAATGACATTGGGGATCGAGGGAGAATTCTTTTAAATGTTCTTACAATTCTCTTAACAATAGTCTTCAAATTTTACAATTCCGCCCAATACTGATCAAAAATTTGTATTTTAAATTGGAGACCTATCTGCAAATTATCACTAACGGTAAAAATATCAGTCATCTTGATTGAGTATGCCAATGGTTGAAATGTCAGTGAACTGTATGGTATAGTCTTCTATGAATCTTGTGAGGGGGATCATTGGAATCAATCCCTCCATGGGTGTCAGGAAACCTTCTTTATTCTCTTCAACATAATTCTATAAAAAATTTAGATAAGATTAAAATTTTTGTTATATACAGGGTGTCCCAAGTTCGAGGGCCTATTAGACGTTTCTGGAGAACTGGACATATTTGAAATCTGAAAATTAGGATTATGATATTGTTTAAAATTCTCTACAGAGCTAAAATATTTTCGAAGCCCAATCACTTCCTGTTATACAGGGAGTGAAAATAAATTTGATGAAATTTTTTTTTTTCAAATTTTGCATTCCTGGTATGATCAAGTATTCAATGCTGAATACATTTCTGTTGAAACTATTGTATTCATTCAAATAGTTTTCAAAATATCGAAAAAAAACCGGAAAAAAGTAAAATAATGTTTATTCAGTATTATGTTCATTATTCTTATTTTAAACATCCTGTGCGTGAACCCTGTGATGATATTTCTGAAATTCAAAAGATGCATGACCTTTCCACGTTCTTCCAATTCGATGTTCTGTAAACGGTTCACGCTCAGGATGTTTAAAACAAGAATAATGAACATAATACTGACTAAACATATTTGACTTTTTTTCCGGTTGTTTTTTCGATATTTTGAAAACTATTCGAATGAATACAATGGTTTTAACAGAAATGTATTTAGTATTGAATACTTGATCATACCATGAAGGCAAAACTTGAAAAAAAATGTTTTTATCAAATTTATTTTCACTCCCTGTATAACCGGAAGTGATTGGGCTTCTAAAATATTTTAGCTCTCTATATATATATATATATATATATGCACTCGAACTTGGGACACCCTTTATACAATGGAAATATCACATAACGTGAAAATAGTATTTGAAAATCGTTCCGAACGATCGAACAAACATCGAATATAGTGTATACCTTTGTCCTTTGTGGCAAATAATATCACGGAGTGAAATAATGCAAAATGGCTCAAGTGAACAATTCAATACGAATAACCTTTTTCTACAAACGTCAAAAAATGACAAGGTTCGCACATTGACAACAATATGCGAAGTGACCCTTTTATTCATTTTCCTTCGTTACCATGACACCGTGCGCGAAGTAGTGTGCGAAATACCTACTTCGCACACTGCATGTAAACTATATGGAATTTTTATATTTTAACCTTTATGTTCCTTGATTTCTCCGGTGAAAGATTTAAAATTACAGAATTGGCCGCATCTGCCGAGTTAGGTGAGGTACTGCTTACATCATCGTCGCTCGAAATTTCCATTATTTCACAGTTATAAATATCACGCACGAAATTGAGGCGAATAAAAAGTCACTCCAAAATAATTATCAAGAACTGTCACTTTGAAATAATGGTCAACAAATGCCATTTTATTTCCATAGTTACAGTAATTACTTGATTTGGAAAAACAGTTTAAGCCAGTTCCATACTATTTTTCATATTAAGCTAAGCATGTTACTTATTTTAGAACAATATTTTTGAAGTTTGTAGAAAAAATTTTGTTTGCAACTCATGCGCGAAATACTTTGGTGATCTCGACTATCTTTTTTAACTCGGCTGCGCCTCGTTAAAAAAAATCAGTTCTCGATCACCAAAGTAGCATTTCGCGCACTAGATACAAAAATAACTATTTTCGTATTTTAAACTGATTTTGACAGCGTTTTGCGGTTCCAATTCCGACTATGCTGGACTCAGCTTTCAATATTCAATATATATGTTCAATATGTTCAAAGATTTCTGTGTGTGATGCATCGACAAAATACGATTTCATCAAAAGCTATGAAAGATGTGCACACGAAAATACAGCTTTTATTTAGTCCAAATGTCTGTATTTTGCCTGGTACAAGAAATGGAATTTTTCTCTGGCTTATCTTGAGAGCGAAATCGACCTCGTTCTCTACCTATACGCCGATATAGGAAGTGAATTGAATCATACGTCAAATATTTCACTTATTCTTCAACAAACGAAACTAGATCCTGCCTTGTTCACACATGAGCTGGTCTTTAGACGAGATATCATATTATCTCAGCGTGTCGTATTGTTTGCCTAAACTAATTGAAAAATAAAGCGGTCTGAAAGGAGCGCTATCATCTTCCTGGATTGACACAACTCGAAAGAGTCTTGTGGCTGGTGATGACACGCCTTCCTTTCCATCTAAAGACCCAAATTGAGTGCATCAGTTATATATATTTCAAGAATGTCTAGATAGGACCAACCGGGTGTTATGAAATCGTGTTACGAATTTTCGCAACAACAATGTACTATATACTCAGGGAACGGTTTTTGGCGAGCTTGTTATAGTTACAAATATACGCCGACTAACTTCGTTAATGGTCAAAATCCGCCTAGTGGTTTCGGAGTTAGCCATCTGAAATTTAGTTTTCCTAATAACTCGAAAAATGCTTATCTGATCGAATTGTAGTTGCGGTAGTTAGTTGAACAATGCGGACTAGGGAATCCAATCCCGCAAATGCTGGATCCCGCAAATGCGGGATTCCTCTGAAATTCTGCGGGATCAACATTGCGGGATCCTCCGTGCGGGATCTGCGGGATTCAATATTACAATTCCGTATTCGATATTGAAAGCGCAAAAGCCTCAGAAAAAGAATGAGTACTCTTTTCGAAGACCTCTATGAAAAGTGACATTAGACTTACTAATTTGCGGCCGTAAAATCGACTATTATTGAAGGCAAGTACTTTGCGGACGAAAAAATACTTTTTCGTCCGCAAAATTACTTTCTCGTCTGCTAAATTACTTTCTCGCCCGCTGTGGTCACTATGGATAGGGCACGATACAGCCCAATACAAACATAGGTGTCTCTAAGAATAACTGTTAGTGCTGTGGATACAGCATGATACGGTTCAATACAAACATAAGTGTATGTGAGAATAACTTTATTGCCATTTGCTATAGTGAAATTATTCAAGTGGTCTGGAAGTCACAAAAGTTTGTAGAGGTCGACGAAAAAATGTAATATGCACCTCGGCGAAAAACTTTCTGTTGTCTCGCCTGCTTGCAATTTGCAGGCATGAAAATAATACACAATTTTTCGTCCTTGGTACATACATAACTATTATGCTACTACTATAGTATGTTTTTAATTGCATAAGACCTTTTTATAAGCATTTTCATTAGGTTTAGTGGAAAGAGTATATATATTTTTAACAATCCCGCATTCTTGCGGATCCGCGGGATTGATTATTTCAATCCCGCGCGTTTGCGGGATAGAGGTTTTGGTGCGGGATTGGATTCCCTAATGCGGACTCAAGGACTTATGTCAATTTCATGAGGATCGTATGACTCGAAAATTAAAAAAAAATATTTTTAAAAAAATTCTGAGAAACTATCCGTCAGATATCGCTGAAATTTTGCAACAACCTTCAAAACTCAAGTTTACAGTCCAGTTCTACATTCTATCATCGGATCAATATTGTTGGAAATATTATTATGGCTTGGGCGACTTCAGTACCTGGAGGGGTAACCGCTCTAGCTATGAATTTTTCACTGAAATGGATGTCCTTGAATTTCAAGGAGTACATATTAAATGTCAAAAATTAACTTCATCTGCCTACGACTCGGGTATACTATTTGAAATTGAAAGGGTATAACACAGACTCATACGAGATTATTCGATGGCGAGGTAGCTAGATGAAAAAAAATAATAATTCAAACATTTATGCGGAATTTTTGGAAGACTCGATCAGAATTTTCAACATGTTTTATACTTTCACGATAATTAAACATATATTCCACTTGCCAAACCTATTCATACCTGATATGATTTGTTTTTATCAAATTTTACCATCGATTTACACGAAAATGTTTCAATTCTGCAACCTTGGTTAGCGGCCTTTCAACTGTTATTCTAATTAATATTAAAAGCTTGATCGAGTTAAGGAAACCCAACAGTACATCAAAAATTCGATCTTATTGCATACATCAAACTGAATATAAATGTAGATTATGCATTCCCATATAATTATCGCTGTCTCATACCATCATGAGCGATTTCGATTAATATGATGCGAATTTTACGCAATACCTCTCAAAACAATAACTGTTGAGATTTGGGTCAAGAGAATGATTCGCCGCAAAGACGCATGCCGTGACAAAGATATTTGATCGATAGTTTCAATTGAAATAACTTCACATACGGAGAGGCACGAACTAGTAACGTTTTCTTCTCTTCTTAGTATTGTGTTTCCAGGGCGATAGCGAAGGCGATTGGCTATTGAATCATTGAGATCTTCATGAAATAATATCATCGTTGGAGCCCCAATGGTTTCCGTCTGTTTTATTCCTCACCACAACTTTTTATCTGACAACTCCCTATTAGAAAAATTGGTACAAGCCCTGTGGATAGGAGCTTTGGCGCTCTTGTTGATATTTTGACAAATCAAATCTCCGAAAGTATTGGTGTCTCAGAGTTGGGAATGATCAATTGATTCTCATAATAAAACAAAATGTGTCTATTAAAAAATAACTTCGAAATTATTGGTTTCTCAGAGTTGGGAATGATATCAATGGATTCTCATTTAATTTATTTTGTTTTATGATACAGTTCTATCATGAGAATCCATTGATATCATTCCCAACTCTGAGAAACCAATACTTCCGGAGATATAATTCGTCAAAGTTTGAACAAGAACGCCAAAGATCCTGTCCACAGTGCTTTACCACTTTTTGTACCATATTTTCTGACACCGGTTGTCGCTTTTTCCGATTTTCGTGGCATTCTTCACCTTAAAATGAAAATTCAAAGTTACCCGATGTACCAATTTCAAATTACGGGTAACATTGAACGATTCAAAGTTACCTCATATTCATACGTTTCCCAAGTAGTTCAGAAAATAAGAATTATAACAAATATTTAATGTTTACGAATGAATATTTCAAAATGAAATTGGAGACGACCACATAAAAGGCAAGGAAAATCAATAACTCGCCTGCTCAAAACCGCCTTTGTTTATTTAATTTTGAATTATTAGGAAGCAACCAACACCCGCTGAAAAACGCACTCAGAACAGAAGATTTGACAGATGAGATTGGATGACAAGTGTGAACACAGATCATACGATAATTCATAGATAAAATAATTAGAGCATTCTGTGAATACATAGAAGTACGATTAATTATTGAAATTTTGTAAAATCATATCTCCGAAAATATTAGATTGTTAGAGTTGAGAATGATATTGATGGATTGTCATGATGAAACTGTATTTTAAGAAAAAATAATTTGAAATTTGTAATGTAAAACAATGTTTTTTTTCATTACTCCGAAACCATTAGACCGATTCTGCCCAATAACGAACTTGACCGAGATATGTATCTCCTAAACCTACTCTGAAAATTTCAACTGCCTAGCTTATTCCGTTCAAGAGTTTTCGTGTTAACGGAGGGCCGGCCGAACAGAATTGATTTTGACCACGGATTCTTGATCAGTGAGTCGACCAAGACCATTTTCATCAAACAATTTGGAAATTACAGACATTTGGGCAAATTGATAAGCACTCTGTTCCGAGGAACAAGAGCGCCAATAATAAATGAGCAATCTGCAATGATGGAGATTGGGTTCTTGCAACTTACACTCCGTGCATACTTTTCAAAACTCGACATACCTAAAGAAGGTATCATCAAACTGTCGGGAGCAAGAATGGACACGTGTTCCGTTTTTGGACTTAATTGGTCCTCATTATTAACCCCTAGCTCCGACCGTTCAACTAAAGCCAACCCCCTTATCAGCCTTTGTATAGCAGCGACCTGCGATACGAAAGGCGCTTTCGCCATCTACACGTTGGAACAAATGCACCAATCGCACAAAAGGAAAATATCAGATTGTTAATTTATTCTTGTTATGTCAAAAGGAATCAGCAAACTTATGGATTCTTCACAACTGTTTTATCAAATTCACGCACTAATATCCCCAGAGTTGAACAAAGCCACTCAATTTGTTGTAATTGAAGAGTGATATCGATTTCTTGTTGTTGCAGATATGGAAGTATCTCCTAGTCCAATGAATTACTCAACCAAAGAAAAGACAGACCAAAGCCACCACGACTCCGGAATATTCTCAGCAACCAGCAACTCAGTCTACGAGGGATCAGAGAATCACAGTCGGATCACACAGTCCGAGAACTGCCTCTCAGAAAATGGCAGTGACTGCAGTTCCACCGACAGGTTCTCTTGTCCCATTTGCTCCACCATCTTGACTTCCCAACACGATTTCACCCTGCACATCAAGTCTCACAACAGCGACAATGAGACTTTACAGGACGACAAAGGATACACGTGTAGAATCTGCTTCAAGGTCTTGAGTTCCAGTTCGAGCTTGGATCGACATGTGCTGGTACACAGCGGAGAGAGACCGTTCCATTGCAAATACTGTGGTGACACGTTTACTACCAATGGAAACATGCACAGACACATGCGTGCCCATTCCATGAAGAACAAGAACTACGAGTCCGATGGAAGCACAGACAGTAGTTCCAGTAATACCGAATACAACAATAATAAGATAAATTCGAAGATGAACAGGAAACGTAAAATAGAGCAAGACGATGAAGAAATTGTCAGTATCAAAAGAATTATTACGTACTCTGATGGCGTTAAGCGAAGTTACAAATGTCCAGTTTGTGAAAGAAACGATTTCGACACTATTACTGTCCTAGAGAACCACATGGAAGACAACCATCCTGACTACCCTGCAAAATGCAGTCAGTGTCGCAACGTGTTCTTGAACCAAAAACAACTGGAAATCCATAGAGCTGCAGTCCACGAGAACGTCAATCACAAGCACTCTGTGGTCGGATTCAAGGATCTCACCTTCGTAGATTTCTCCAGTGAAAAATTCCCACACATTGCTCGTTACGAATGCGAGAAAAATCTACATAAAGGGTCAGGTAGTCTCAAATTCCAGTGCAAAAGATGTAATCGTGCTTTCCCTTGCTCCAGCTCTCTAGAATTCCACGAGAAAGACTGTAAAGCTGTTGAAAGTAACGCTGGCTTAGATCTTTCTGCCCAAAAATTGACAGAAGTTGAAGTCAGACGGAACGATTTTTTCTCCCGTTTGAACCTCCAAGATATATCTCCTGAAAAACATATCCCTAATAAGACTGTACAAAACGAGAACCCTGTGAAAAGTGAATACAGATTGCCGCCAGATAACAACAAGGACCTGGCGGACATACAAACCATAATATCCATGACCACGAGTGGCAGTCTGCTGCAACAACTACAGCACAAAACAAACGAAATGACCAACAATCTTCAGAAGTTGCACCCAGATATACCGCAGGAATCTACAAAGAACGAAGAAGAAGAAACTCAGGACGCGTTCGCTGTCGAATTTCGCAAAATGAAGTTGAAAGGGGAGTTTCCCTGTAGATTATGCACAGCCATATTTCCCAACTTACGTGCTCTGAAAGGACATAACCGAGCGCATCTTAATGGAAATAACAATGGCTCGTATCGTTGCAATATGTGCCCTCATTCTTCGGTTGATAAGGCTGCCCTCATTCGTCATATGCGTACTCACAACGGTGATCGACCTTACGAATGCTCCCTTTGCAATTACGCTTTTACTACTAAAGCCAACTGTGAAAGACATCTCAGGAATCGTCATGCCAAAACAACAAGGGAAGAAGTAAAAAAATCTATCATCTACCACCCTTCCGAAGATCCAACAAATGACGAAATGACCAAACTGTCCAGTAAAGAAGATTTAAGAAAGTTACACAATTCTTCCAGTGAAGTTTTCGACAATGTTCCGGATAAAATCCACTGCTCTACTCCGAAATTTGAAAACAGACCTCTTCCACCCGAATTAAAACATATAACCACGCCTGAAAGGAATCCTCTGCTTTCCAACTTGCAAACGCTGAAAGAAAGTCTTGGTTTGACACTAGCTAAGGAACCCATGCAAATATTCCCCAATATCAACGAAGTTATCAGGAATGAAAATCTGAAAACTCTCAAAGATTACAGAAATTCTCATAATGGTGCTATGCCAGTTACTCCATACCTGTCACCTTACGGCTTCCAACAAAAATTGAACAATGTTCAAACTGCACCTACACAAGGTACAATTCAAGTGAAAGATCTGAGTGCCTTAAAGATGACGTCCTACGAAAACAACTCCGACGATGAAGAATATGAAGATGACGAGGAATCAATAGATGTTGCATTAGATTTAAGTAAAAAGAAACAGATAGAAGAAGAACCTAAACCAGTTGAAGATATCCCTCAAGACTTATCTGTGAAAAGTTCTCCGCCGCCATCTCAACTCCCCACTCCTGTTGCCGAAATACTTCAGGCCAATCTTCTCAAATCACCTCCAAAGATAGACCCTGCTTCTTTTTACGCACAGTGGGCTCTGCTTAGAAACGGTTTTCCTGGTATACCAAGTTGGCCCAGTTTTCCATTTAACCCACTTTTTTTCCAACAAATCCAGAACCAAATGCCAGCAGGAGCAGCTTCGGACATGAAAGATAGACTGAGAAATCAATTATGTGGTGGAACTATGATTACTGACAATCGCTTGCAGGCCTTGCAGCAGATGAGAAATGCAGGTTTGGTACCCATGGCCATGAATAACTATAGCAATGAGGGAAGACAAGAGGTGGAAAACACGTATTCTCAAGCGAAAACGACAGAGGATCTCAGTAGACCTCTGAGTTTAACAATAGAGCAAAACATAAACGAAAATATGTCAAAGATGAGCAGTCCTCTACCGCATTGTAAAGCAGATATATTACAATCTCCAAACTCCGTAAAAATGGTTATAAAGAATGGTATTCTAATGCCTAAGCAAAAGCAGAGGAGATATCGAACAGAAAGACCATTCACTTGCGAACACTGTTCCGCTAGGTTCACCCTACGTTCCAATATGGAGCGTCACATCAAACAACAACACCCTCAGTTCTGGTCCCAACGTCAAAGGGGCAATATTGGTAATCCTAGCAGGAAATCTCAGGTTATGCCCATGAAACCAGGTTTCTGTGATTTGAGCATTCCTAGCTATGAAATACAGAAGAATAATGGATATGAGGATAATAAAGAGATCTTTAATGATAGGCTCAAATTTGCCATCCTTGCCCAACATCTCAGAGGAGTGAACAACTTCAATAATGCCATAAAGAGGGAGGAAGATGAAGAAGATGCTTTAGTCATCGATGAAAACAGCGAGGAGAAGCCTGACCTACATACCGCACATGAGAGTTTCAATGAAGAAGATCCTCAAGAAGACAAGGAAGAATCTCTTAAACAACCGCTGAATTCCGAAACCAAAGTTGGTAAATTGGAGGAGAGTCAAGACTTAGTGCCAATTTCAAGACTGTTAGATAATGCATCGCAGCAACAGTTCAACGAGTATTTCAAGAGAGACGTGGAAGATAATGGAGCTGGTAGCGAAGAAGATGAGGAGGGGTTAGTAGCCAGTGGTAGTACCAGTGAAGGAAACATCTCCGGAACTGACGAAAATAAGTGAGTATATTCATTTGTTCGTAGATCAATAATAATAATGTAATTATAATGTAATCCATATATTATATCTTTGAATGAAATCTAACTCTTCCTTTTTTCCAGATCTGAGTCAGAAAACACAGCACCAGTAAAGAAAAAGTCCGCCTATTCTCTTGCACCAAACAGGGTGAGCTGTCCCTACTGCAGTCGTAAGTTCCCATGGACCTCATCCCTTAGACGCCATATCCTAACCCATACTGGTCAGAAGCCCTTCAAATGTAGCCACTGTCCTCTTCTTTTTACCACCAAATCAAATTGCGACAGGCATCTCCTCAGGAAGCACGGAAACGCTGCCACCACCATCACGAATGACGTGGTCAACAATAATGCAAACTATCTCATGCGAAATGTTCCTGAAAGACCTTTCAAGTGTTCCAGTTGTCCAAGCAGCACTTTCTCGACTTACACGAATCTTAAGAAACATATCAGTTCCAAGCATGCTACAAATGCTCAAGGTGATGATATCAGAGCTCAGGGTTACGAGGCAGGTAGCTCAGAAGACGAGAAAGTTGTTAATGTATCCGAAAATATAAACGAGTGGGGTAACCAAAATTTACAGACCAAAGTGCCCAATCATGACCCTCTTCCTAGCATCGTCAATGCCGACCAACCTTTCAAATGCCATCTTTGTGAATTTTCCTTTGGGGAGCGTCAAGAAGCCTTGGACCATATCAAAGAAAAACATGCCTCTGAATATGACTTACTGATGTCCAAGAACGCATTGGATAGCAGCGCGACAACACCTGAAGAAAGCGCGCATAACGATGATGAAGATAATGAACTCAGGGGTAAATTTCCTGACTACTCCAACAGAAAAGTCATCTGTGCATTTTGTATGCGTCGATTCTGGTCTGCTGAAGATCTGAGAAGGCATATGAGGACCCATACTGGGGAAAGACCCTTCATGTGCGACATCTGCCGGAGGAGATTCACACTCAAGCACAGTATGTTACGGCATAGAAAGAAGCATAATGTCAACTTCGACAATGATGGGGCAATGAATAGTGACGAAGAGGGAGTTTCTCCGAAGTATGAAACGAGTAATAACAACAAAAGAGCAGATGATTCTGACTGTAACGAAGGTGGAGATCTAATCAGTAATCTGCTTGGGATTCGTCCATCTTTCATCGACAAAGTATTAACTTCTTCAGCAGACGATGCTGCTAAGCTTCTAGGCGTGAAAAACGGCGTTAAAGAATAATTTTGTACGATATTCAGCCATGTGCTCACAAGAACTTTCTCCATTACGTGGAACTGCGTTACATATCGCACAAAACACGCTCTAAAATATTTTCCAATGTGTTTTGAATTTACTGGAAGTATTAGTTAGTGAAGTTCTGCAAGTATATTTTAACGCATATCCCATTCCTTTTATTTTTGAAAGTAACATGTAAATATTTCAAGATTTTATTTATTGTTTTCGAATTGTAATATTTTTTGATAGTATCTATCTGTGAATATGAATTTTATTTAATTCTTGTCTGTTAAAATCATTTCTAGTCATTATAAAATTATTTTTATTTTACTATAGCATAGGAATCTTGTAAAAATAATAAAAATGGAATGAGTATAGACTAGTTGGACTTTTGTAGACATATTAGTTTATAAATTATATCGTACTACTTAGAGAATATATTTAACCGAATTTTGTAAATAAATTAAAGTAATACGGTCTAGAAAACCAAAGTTCAAGAATGATGGGTAAATCAAATATATCATGACAAATCTGTCGAATAATCCCATTTGAGAAATAATTTTTACGATAACATGTATTGAATGTACAGAAAAGCAATATAATAATTGTGTATATTTATAATTATGTGCACTGGGAATTGTTGAGTGTAGTGTAACTGCTTCACCAACGAAACGTAAATCAAAATTTCTGCAAGCATGTTGTAGTTTGCTGTGAATGTCATATGTAGTTTTTAAAATATCTGTAGATCACTTAGTTTTGTTGATTATTGTTGCACGTTTTATTATTTAATTATTCACATTCACGCTGTGTCTTATAAAGTACTTACGGCTTTCGATGCAATCTGTTTGTAAAAAATCCTCTTTGATTCGAGGTGATGATTGGATCGTTTAAGCTATTAGCAATTTCGAAGCAATCTAGATATTGGAGAAGTAATTCGAATTATTTATATAAGGTGGTTTTATTACATATGTTATTTTGTTAGTTGAACATTAAACTTATGCCATACTTGAATATACAAAAATTATAAGGTTTATGTACAACGATGTTATTGCATTCCATAAAATGTGTATTTATTTGAAATTATTTTAATAAATTATAAATCCTCCATTTCAAAAGTTTTCATGAGTGTATCTTTCCTCCTGAATTCAAAAAGGTATCCTAAAAATTGGTTCAAGCCCTGTGAACAGGAGCTTTGGTGCTCTTGTTCAAACTTTGACAAATCATATCTCCGAAATTATTGGTCTCTGTGATGATATAAATGGATTCTTACGATAGAACTGCATCATGAAAGAAATTAAATTCAAACAGACCGATTCTCCCCAAATATCAACTTATCCGAGATATTCATTCCTCAAATCTACTCTGAAAATTATATTATATCGATTAAATCTCAGACAATATTGCAGTTTTGTTTTTACTGGAGATATTCTGAACCCAATTTGATTATGTATCTTAACAAAGAATATATTTCCATCATCATGTGATTATCCACGGGCATTATATTCAGGCCTATTCACTATCAATGTACATTTATCAATGTTGACTTGAAGTCAAGTTGATTTACCTCATTTTCATAACAACATTGACTTGATTTCATATTCACTAACTCATGTTGAAACCAAGGTCAACTCAATATATAAATCTGACAACAGCGTAGTAGTTCTTAAGTTTCATAATATTCTATGTTTTATCAGTTGTACTCAAGATGCATAGAATAACAAGGTGTCGACACTCCCTGCTAATTCCTGTTAACATTTTCGGCCGAAAAACGGACCTAGAACTGTCAAATCACGTACTTTATGTACTACTTCACTTTATCAACGATGGTGCCGCTAGAGTCGAATTCGAAGATTCTGACAAGGGAATAAATGAAGACTGACAAGCGACAAAGTTCACTTTCCACCGTTGCTAGTTCGTAAATCCAAATTAAAAGAATATAATAAAGCAGTTTATTGAAAAATAAATTCACTTTTTGATTAATCAGACATCTGTTCGGACATTATAAGTAAAACCCATTGGTTTGGAACAGAAATTTCATCTGGCCAAGAAACAATGGGGTCAAATAAGGGATTTATCAGTAAAGAAGTTTCTTTGGAACATTTTGAATGGAACTGTAAATGAAGAAATCTGTGAAATCAATATTTATTCAAATGTATCAATTACCTTTATCATGTAAGGCTCATTTAAATTGAGCATTTTACTTATTATTTTCGATGTATAATTTGAAACTTCATCAAAACCTTCTCATGTATACAGCATTTTTTCAGTTATCCAATACCCCTTGACAACTTTTTATGTTCTCAGCTATTAGATTGCAAAATATATTTGATTCGATAGCTATTATTCAGAACTAAGTATACTGATGAAATATCGAAAAATGATTTATTAAATTGATAAACTAACCAAATAGAGGGTAGTGTACTACGTTTCAATCTTTTATTCAATATATATTCGCTAGAAAAATATTTCGAACAAGCAAATGTTCTAATTTTCAATACCCTACCTCTACCACAAGCCAGTTGCCATTCTTGTCGTGTAACAATATCCTTGAAACAAATAATATTATAGTATAAGAGTGCCAAAAAGAATGACGCTTTAGGAAAGCTAGTAGTGCGATTGGCTCAGTGGTAGAGTAATTGACTTGGGAGCGGAAGCCCCAAGTTCAATTCCGAGGCTAGGAAAGAAATTTTCTAGTCACGGTAATCGCCACCGTTCGCTGTTGGGTCAAAAATTAACAGTGCTGTGCCTAAGGTGGCGTAAGGATACAGTAACAAAGCCTACACAGAACACAACTGGTTCTCCTAACTCAGGGCAAGCTCTTAGAGCTTATGAGGGGTCTCCTTGTGGAAGACCCAGGAGGATCAGTATAATAATAATAATAATAATAATATTCAACTTTGATGAAATCACAGTGTGGTTGCTCTGAACTTTGTTCTCTGCTAGTCCTTTCATCGTTGACAAATAATATTGTTACTTTTCATAACATGTCATTTCATTCCTTCTCAATATATAACTGAATTGTATAATGAATATAATTTTTAATCAATAGAGTTATACCTTAATGATTCAACTGATAAAACAGTTTATGATCATCAACCGGCAAGATTATAGTAAATCAACAAGTCTTAGCGTTCTCCTATGTTGATTTGTTAACAATTAACGGTATCAGCGATCTTTCAATATTATTAATATTCTAATTATACCTATCTTGATACTAGAAATCTGCCCCTGATCCGGCAAGAATAAACAATTGTTAAAAAACTATATTCGCATAAAAACGAAGTATTTTCGACATGAAAATAGTATTTGATTGAAATGGTTCTGGATAATCGTTCAGAGTTCACACAGCAAACATTTGGCATACTTTCGGCGCGGAAAACAAGAACTTTGAACAAAATACTCAAAATCCTAAATTTCAGTAAACGGTACGACTTTCCACAAGAACAAGATGCATAGAATAACAAGGTGTCGACACTCCCTGCTAATTCTTGTTAAAATTTTCGGCCGAAAAACGGACCTAGAACTGTCAAATCACGTACTTAATGTACTACTTCACTTTGTTAACGATGGTGCCGCTAGAGTCGAATTCGAAGATTCTGACAAGGGAATAAATGAAAACTGACAAGCGACAAAGTTCACTTTCCACCGTTGCTAGTTGGTAAATCCAAATTAAATAGTTATTTTTGTATCTAGTGCGCGAAATGCTACTTTGGTGATCGAGAACTGATTTTTTTAACGAGGCGCAGCCGAGTTAAAAAAATAGTCGAGATCACCAAAGTATTTCGCGCATGAGATGCAAACAAAATTTTTTCTACAAACGCCAAAAATATTGTTCTAAAATAAGTAACATGCATAGCTTAATATGAAAAATAGTATTGAACTGGCTTAAAATGTTTTTCCAAATCAAGTAAATACTGTAACTATGAAAATAAAATGGCATTTGTTTGTTTGATTGAGGAACATAAAGGTTAAAATATAAAAACTCCATATAGTTTACATGCAGTGTGCGAAGTGAGTACTTCGCACACTACTTCGCGCACGGTGTCATGGTAACGAAGGAAAATGAAAAAAAGGGTCACTTCGCATATTGTTTTCAATGCGCGAACCTTGTCATTTTTTGACGTTTGTAGAAAAAGAATATAATGAAGCAGTTTATTGAAAAATCAATTCACTCTTTGATGAATCAGACATCTGTTCGGACATTATATGTAAAACCCATTTGTTTGGAACAGAAATTACATCTGGCCAAAAAATAATGATTTCAAATAAGGGATTTATCAGTAAAGAAGTTTCTTTGGAACATTTTGAATGGAACTATAAATGAAGAAATCTGTGAAATCATTATTTATTCAAATGTATTAATTACCTTTATCATGTAAGGCTCATTTAAATTGAGCATTTTAATTATTATTTTCGATGTATACCTAATTTGAAACTTCATCAAAACATTCTCATGTATACAGCATTTTTTCAGTCACCCAATACCCCTTGACAACTTTTTATGTTCTCAGCAATTAGATTGCAAAATATATTTGATTCGATAGCTATTATTCAGAACTAAGTATACTCGAAAAATGATTCATTAAATTGATAAACTAACCAAATAGAAGGTAGTGTACTACGTTCCAATCTTTTATTCAATATATATTCGCTAGAAAAATATTTTGAACAAACAAATGTTCTAATTTTCAATACCCTACCTCTACCACAAGCCAGTTGCCATTCTTGTGGTGTAACAATATCTTTGAAACAAATAATATTATAGTATAAGAGTGCCAAAAAGAATGACGCTTTAGGAAAGCTATTCAACTTTGATGAAATCACACACATTTCATTCCTTCTCAATATAAAACTGAATTGTATAATGAATATAATTATTGATTAATATAGATTATAACATACCTTAATGTTTCAACTGTTAAAACAGTTTATGTTCATCAACCGGCAAGATCAAGATGCATAGAATAACAAGGTGTGGACACTCCCTACTAATTCCTGCTAAAATTTTCGGCCGAAAAACGGACCAAGAACTGTCAAATCACGTACTTTATGTACTACTTCACTTTATTAACGATGGTGCCGCTAGGGTCGATTTCGAAGATTCTGACAAGCGAATAAATGAAAACTGACAAGCGACCATAGTTCACTTTTCACCGTTGCTACTCCGTAAATTCAAATTAAAAGAATATAATGCAGCAGTTTATTGAAAAATCAATCCATTTTTTGATTAATCAGATATCTGTTCGGAGATAATATGTAAACCACATTGGTTTGGAACAGAAATTTCATCTTGCCAAGACATAATGAGGTCAAATAAGGGATTTATCAGTAAAGGAGTTTCTTTGGAACATTTTGAATGGAACTGTAAATGAAGAAATCTGTGAAATCATTATTTTTCCATTACAAAAGATCACATCCAACGTCATTAGAGTACAAGCATTTAATTTATGTATTTTGAAATACATTGAATGATACAGAATTTTCTGTAATACCTCTACATACAATATCTTTCGATATCATATTATTATTCAAATGTAGTAATTCCTTTATCATGTAAGGCTCTTTTAAATTGAGCATTTTACTTATTATATTATATGTATAATTTGAAATTTCATCAAAACATTCTCATGTATACAGCATTTTTTCAGTCACCCAATACCCCTTGACAACTTTTCATGTTCTCAGCAATTAGATTGCTGAATATAGATATTTAATTCGATAGCTATTATTCAGAACTAAGTATATACTGATGAAATATCGAAAAATGATTCATTAAATTGATAAACTAACCAAATAGAGGGTAGTGTACTACGTTTAAATCTTTTATTCAATATACATATATATTCGCTAGAAAAATATTTTGAACAAACAAATGTTCTAATTTTCGATACCCTACCTCTAGCACAAGCCAGTTGCCATTCTTGTCGTTTAACAATATCCTTGAAACAAATAATACCTATTATAGTATAAGAGCGCCAAAAAGAATGACGCCTTAGGAAAGCTATTCAAATTGATGAAATCACACTGTGTGGTTGCTCTGAACTTTGTTCTCTGCTAGTCCTTTCATCGTTCACAAATAATATTGTTAGTTTTCATAACATGGCATTTCATTCCTTCTCAATATATAACTGAATTGTATAATGAATATAATTATTAATCAATAGAGTTATATCTTAATTTCAACTGTTAAAACAGTTTATGTTCATCAACCGGCAAGATTATAGTAAATCAACAAGTCTTACGTTCTCCAATTAACGGTATCAGCGATCTTTCAATATTATTAATATTAAAATTAATAACTATCTTGATACTAGAAATCTGCCCCTGATCCGGTAAGAATATACAATTATTGTTAAAAAAATATATTCGCATAAAAACGAAGTATTTTCGAAATGAAAATAGTATTTGATTAAAATGTTTCTGGATACTCGTTCAGAGTTCACACAGCAAACATTTGACTTACTTTCGGCGCGGCAAACGACTTTCCACAAGAAACTGGAATAAGCAAAGATTCAAATTTAATTTGACATGTCGGTAATTTTGTCCATAAAATTTCTACTGCCGGCATCTATCGGCGAAAATTGAAGTAAAACAAAATCCTTGTATTTTGACAGTATTTGGACCGCATATCGGCCGAAAATATGTCAAAGAGTGTCTTCACCATGTATTCTATGCATCTATGTGTATTCTAACCTGTAGTTTTCGAATTATTCAAATAATCTGAAGTTTTTAGAGGCGGGAGAAAGTACGGTAGGAACACTATTTTGACAAACGGTTAATTTGATATAAATATAGTACAGTTTGTACAAATAAGTACTAATTGATTAATGATATTAATTGGTAAATGGCCCCAACAGGAAAAAACCCAGTACTCAACAACTAAGAGCCCTCATCGCTTTTATTGAAAGCAATGAGGTGCTTAGATATGGAAAAGGTGAGCCTAGTGTGAAATAAGAAGCCTGGAGTAATTTAGCCAAAACACTTCTTTGGAAATGCAAAAAAAATTCTTTAAGTGGCCATCAGAAAATGTAAGAGGATTATTTGCGTCCCTTAGTTACCGGCAGTTTTTATGCAGAGCTCTTCTACCGAAATAATAGTATGTAAGATTACAAAATGCATTCTCTTTTCATTTTATGAATATCTTATGAATCTTCAATTAAATATTGAACTTACAATTGTAATTCTTCTCTTATAAGATAAAAAAATATTTAATAATCCATATTAATAGTAACAACACTAGTTACCACTGTATTTATTTTGGTTCAAGTCAACAATTTATATCTTGGCAAGTGCTTCGAAGGACTTGCCTGGAGTCAATTGACATTTGTCAACATATATCTACAAATCAACTAAAATTATGGTTAGTGAATACCAAAACTATGTACATGTTGATATTTGTAGATTCTTGACTTCGTCTTGAAAGCCAACAATTGATATGATTTCAACCATAGACATAAAATAACATGGACTGGTTGTGAGAAAGAGACCATTGAAATCAGCATTGAAAAAAAACAGAATAATTAAAGGCAAACCACGGTATATGAATATTTTCTTATAATTTGGCGTTTGGCAAAACCACAGAATACAAAACATTGGTTTCCTTTATTCTCTGACCTTTCTTGTTACTGTATTGTTTGGTTTCGTGTATTGTGTATGTGTTTTGGTGATTTGTACACATAATATTTAAAGGCAAAACATTTTCATTTAAATCCGACACTCGTTTCTGAATATTCTGATACTTGAATCTTGAATCAACCTAAAGTCAACTTTTCCTATTCTGTATCAGTCATAGACATAAAATAATGTTATTCTATGTCTATGATTTCAACTGATACCATAGACATAGAATAACATTATTTTATGTCTATGACTGATACAGAATAGGAAAAGTTGACTTTAGGTTGATTCAAGATGCATAGAATAACATCTATGCATCTATGGTTGATTCATATCAAATTTGACAATCTAATGTCAAATAATCAACGTTGACTTCCAAATCAACCTTTAGCGAATAGGCCTGATTATCACCTTAAAGGTATAATATCATATCATCCTCATAATTCTAGGACAGCTGAGATTATTTCATTGGTCATTTTGCATTCAATCATATTTTGTTTTATAGAGCAGGAGGTTTATTTTGTATGAAGAATAACGAACCAGAAATAATTTTGACATTTATCTCTTATAGGAAAAAAGATGACATGTAAGAACACAGATCATATAATAATTCATAGATAAAAAATTAATTACAGCATTCTGTGAAAACGTAGAACTACGATTCATTATTGAAATTGCGAAAAATCATATCTCCGTATTAGCTTGTTAGAGTTGAAAATGATATCAATGGATTTTTATGGTGAAACTGCATCTTAATAAAAATTGAATTTTAAATTTGTAATGTAAAAAAAAATATTTTTTTACCCTGAAACTATCAGGCTGATTTTGCCCAGTAACAAACTTAGCAAAGATATTTATCTCCCAAACCTACTCTGAAAATGGCAACTGCCGAGCTCATTCTGTTCGAGTGTTACTGTAGAAACAAAATGTTTTAATTTTGTTTTACACTTTATGGCAACCCGATCAATACAAAACTCTAATGCATATAAGGGTCATTATTCTACAATTTGATGCTGAATTTCAGATAGATCGAGTGATCACCTTCGGAAATATTCATAAAAAATGTTTTTACTAAAAACGGCCATAACTCCGAAACCACTATGTGGATTTTGCCCATTATTGGACTCGTCCGAGTTATTTACGCTCCAAACCTACCCTGAAAATTTCAACCCTTCCGTTTGAGAGTTATCGTGTTAACGGCCGGACAGAATCGATTTCGACCACGGATTCTCTATCAATGAGTCGAACCAAATCGTTTAAGACACTTTTCAGCCAAAAATTCGAAAATTACAGACATTTGGGCAAATTGATAAGCACTCTGTTCCGAGGAATAAGAGCGCCAAAAAGATTGTTTATCTAAACTTTCCTATGCTAGAACTCTAACTTTGTTAATTAATTTTCGGGAGAGGGGAGCTGTTATATGCCAGGACTATAAATACTAAATCTGTGAATAGATACCATAATCCCCATCACGATTGATCATTATTATTCCATGAATTTCTCTTGCTGGCGCGCTTGTTTCCTTGAAATTTTAATTTTGCCTTTAAACGATTGGGTTCGACTCACTGATGAATGAACCAAGGGCAAATAAAATTCTGGCGGCTTATAAGCTCGATTACTCTCGAACGAAACCAGTTGAAGAGTAGACATTTGCACTGTAGGTTAAGGGCATAAATATTTCATAAAGAGAAAATTTCGCTGAGTGGTTTTGGAGTCAAGCTCCTCTAAAATTTTGTTTTCCCAAAAATTCGGAAATACTGATCAAATCGAATTGAAACTAGATAATTATTTGAAAAATACCAACACGAAGACTTATGCAAAATTTCGTGAGGATCGTATAACCAGAAAATAAAAAAAAATTATGTATCTCAGAAGCAATCCGTCAGATATAACGGACATTTTGCCAGAGCGTTCAGAACATATTTTATAGCCAAGCTCTAGATTTGAACTCGATCGGATCTATATTGTTGGAAACATTGAGAAAAGGTCAAGCGGCAATTGGGTGACTTTTTAATAGATCACTCCGTATATTTTCAATTGCTCTCAATATCTCTATCATGACGCGAAATATTAGAGATGTTTTAGGTTTTTCCAACGGTACCACAGATCTTATTCAGAGAAAACTGCATAAGGTTGGTGGAGCAGTCCTCTACCGGTTGCCAGAAGCAATCGTTACACGAATTTGATCAGTTTTTGGCGCTCTTGTTCCTCGGAACAGAGTGCTTATCAATTTGCCCAAATGTCTGTAATTTTCAATTTTTGCGCGCGTGTTCCGCAAGGAACAGCGTGCTATCATTTCGTCACAATGTCTGTATTTTTCGGTTTTTTTTACGAAAATGGTCTCAAACGATTGGGTTCGACTCCCTGATGAAGAATTCGAGGTCAAATTCAATTATGTCCGTCCGTCCGGCCTGTCTGGCCGTTAGCACGATAACTCTCGACCGGAACGAGCTAGAGCGTTGAAATTTGCAGGGCATGGTTGCAGTGTAAATATCTCGGACAAGTTCCTTAATTGTCATAATCCATCCAGCTCCAGCCGTTTCGGAGTTACGGCATTTTTTAGTTGAAACGTTTTTCAAGAATAATTCCGAAACCGATCACTCGATTTATCTAAAATTCAGCATCAAATTGTAGAATCATGACCTTTATATGCCTGCGAAGTTTTGTATTGATCGGATGGCTCTAAACTAGAAAAAAAAAGTTTAAATATTTGAAAATTAAATTGAAATCTTGTTTTCAGTATAACTCGAAAAATACTCATCCGATTGAATTGAAACTCAGTAGTTAGATGTGAAGTACTAATGGAAACACTTGTACAAAATTTCGTGGGGATAGCATGAGTAGAAAAAAATTAAAAAAATTTTAACTATTAGCGGAATATTTTGGATGAAATTCCGAAACAAAATATCGGAATGAGTTCAGTTTTGGCACTTCGGTGACGAATTATGACCTCTTGGGGTGTGCAAAATTTCACTAAGAACAGACCACTAGGAGCCTAAAAAAAAAAATTTATAATTTTTAACTACCAAACTCGACAAATTATTTCATTTCGAATTTATACATGGAATATCGGTAACATCTGGAGATCAGATTTCGTTCCGAAGTATTTGTTGCGCGTTTATCTGAATCAAATCGATATGTACGAGGGCAATTGATTAAAATATGGACCACTTACCAGCATGGCAAATGAATTAATGCGTAAACGATGTGTGGAATTTTAAATTGGTTTTCAAAATTTGTCTAAACGGTGAACGACTGGGTGTGTTACTGCCTCTTTTGGGCATTTTTTGTTATTCGGATAAGCAGACGAGATATAATTTAACTGCTCGAGTTTTCTTCTGAGAAGATTGGGGTTTTGGGGTGGAGGATGCTATTCCTCCATAGAATCCCCCGGTGCGGGTCTGCGCATGCGTGGATTCAAGATGCGATATCTCCTGAACCACTATAGTGTTGGAGAATCGGAGTTTTTTGTGACTGACCAGATGGCCATAAAGTGACAAAAAAAATTTTTTTAAATTTTAAAATTTTGTTTCCACGATAACTCGAAAAATACTGATCTGATTGAATAGAAACTCAGTAGTTAGATGCAAAAGACCAAAGCAAACACTTTTGAAAATTTCGTGAAGATCACGTGACATGAAAAAATTCAAAAAACTACTTCTATTTTGTGGAATATTTATATCGAAATCCGAACGTATTTTAATATAGATCTACCGAATATAGTTATTTATAAATTTGCCTCAGGGCCACCATACAGACATTTCAACTCGGAAACAACGCTATGGGTTATGATGGGAGTGCTGAGCGATATAATGAGGTTTTAAAATAATATTTATCGAAATTTATAAATAACTATATTCGGTAGATCTATATTGAAATACGTTCGGATTTGGAGAAGAGGCAATTGCGTTCCTAACGGAGGTCCCATAACCGCAATTTTTTTCGATCTACGGTAAAGCCAAACTGTATTCATAGCTATATTTGTTGAAGGAACTTGAAAAAAAAAGCACTGACGTGAAGTCAGTCCTCTTTGGCGCGCGTGTTCACGGTGGCTAATTTGAATTGAATGATGAGTACTTCAAGCTCAGTGGATAGAGCGAGCTGAAGATCTACCTAAAGGATAGTGGACACCATTCACTGTCGGTTCAAAAATTAACAGTGCTGTACCTAAGCTGCCATCAGGGTAGAGTAACAAAGTTGGAAAAGAACACAACTGACTCTCCTTAGTCGCACAAGCTCCTAGAAGATTTGGGAGGGTCAGTATAATCCTAATCATGTTTATAGCACGCGCGCCAAATGCAGATTGACTTAACAATGAAAGAAAAAGTGTAAAAAAGCATTGACGTGGGGTCAATCTGCTTTGGCGCGGGTGCTATAAACATGATTAGGATTACACTGACCCTCCCAAATCTTCTAGGAGCTTGTGCGACTAAGGAGAGTCAGTTGTGTTCTTTTCCAACTTTGTTACTCTATCCTGATGGCAGCTTAGATACAGCACTGTTAATTTTTGAACCGACACTGAATGGTGTCCACTATCCTTTGGGTAGATCTTCAGCTCGCTCTATCCACTGATCTTGAAGTACTCATCATTCAATTCAAATAAGCCACCGTGAACACGCGCGCCAATGAGGACTGACTTCACGTCAGTGCTTTTTTTTGGCTGAAAATGGTATCAAACGATTTGGTTCGACTCACTGATCAAGAATCCGTGGTCGAAATCGATTCTGTCCGGCCGGCCGTCCGTTAACACGATAAATCTCGAACGGAAGGAGTTAGAGGATTGACATTTAACGGGCGAAATCCATCAAGCGGTTTCGGAGTTATGGCCGTTTTTATAGTAAAAATATTTTATAAGAATTTTTCCGAAACCGATCACTCGATCTATCTGAAATTTAGCATCAAATTGTAGAATCATGACCTTCAGACGTATGTGGAGTTTTGTATTGATCGGGTTACCGTAAAGTGTCAAAAAAAAAACTTGAAAATTTTAAAATTTTGTTTCTACAATAACTCTCGAACGGAATGAGCTAGGTAGTTGAAATTTTCAGAGTAGGTTACGGAGATAAATATCTCGGTTAAGTTTGCTATTGGGCAAAATAGGCCAGATGGTTTCGGAGTAACGAAAAAAAATTTTTTTTAACATACAAATTTCAAAATGAATTTTTTTTAAGATGCAGTTTCACCATAAAAATCCATTGATATCATTTTCAACTCCAACAAGCTAATACTTTCGGAGATATGATTTTTCGAAACTTCAATAATGAATCATATTGCTGTTTCCACAGAATGCTATTATTATTATATCTATGATTTATTATATGATCTGTGTTCATACTCGTACATGTCATCTTGTTCTATAAGAGAGAGTCAAATCCATTTGAGCTATTTTAATTTGATTTCTTCCATGGTGCAGTTCTCATTCCCAGATTGCTCATTTAATCTTGATTCTATCATAAGAATACATTGATATATTTCTCAACTCTGAGAAGTCAATACTTTCGGAGATATAATTTGTTTGTTTGAACAAGAGCGTCAGAAAGCTCCTGTCCACAGGGCTTGAACCAATTTGTTATTGTGCTGAAAATGGTCTCAGACGATCGAGTTCGACTCACTGATGAAGAATCCAAGATAAATTCTGTCCGTCCGGTCCGGCATACCGTTAGCACGATAACTCTCGAACGAAAGAACATAGAGTATTGAAATTTGCAGGGTAGTTTTGGAGCGTAAATATCCTGGACGAGTTCGTTAACGGGCGAAAACCACCGAGCGGTTTCGGAGTTGCAGCCATTTTTAGTAAAAACATTTTTTATGAATACTTTCCGAACCCATCACTCGATCTATCTGAAATATAGCATCAAATTGTAGAATCATGACCTTTATATTATTATTATTATTATTATTATTATTATTATTATTATTATTATTATTATTATTATTATTATTATTATTATACTGATCCTCCTGGGTCTTCCACAAGGAGACCTTTATATGCGTGCGAAGTTCTGTATTGATCAATAGCTATAGAGTGGCAAAAAAAATTTTTAAATGTTAAAATTTTGTTTACACAATAACTCTAACAATACTGATCTGATTGAATTTAAACTCAATAGTTAGATGCAAAAGACCGAATCAAACACTTTTGAAAATTTCGTGAGGATCATATGACATGATATTTTCGCGCGAGTGTTCCGCAAGGAACAGCGTGCTATCATTTCGTCACAATGTCTGTATTTTTCGATTTTTTTTCTGAAAATGGTCTCAAACGATTCAGTTCGACTCACTGATGAATAATCCGGGGTCAAACTCAATTCTGCCCGGCCGGCCGGTATGACCGTTAGCAGGATAACTCTAGAACGGAATTAGTTAGAGCCTTGAAATTCGCAGGCTAGTTTTGTAGCGTAAATATGTCAACAAATTCGTTAGTTGGCAAAATCCACAATGCCGTTTCGGAGTTATGGCCATTTTTGCGCGTATGTTCTGGGAAACATCGCGATATCATTTTGCCCAAATGTCTGTAACTTTCGAATTTTTTGACGAAAATGGTCTCAAACGATTTAGTTCGACTCCCCAATGAACAATTCGAGGTCAAATTTGATTCTGTCCGGCCGGCCGTCCGGCCGTTGCCACGATAACTTGAGAACGAAAAGAGCTAGCGACTTGAAATTTTCAGCGTAGGTGGCGCATCCCAGTACGACGGACAAGTTCGTTAATGGGCATAATCGGCCTAGTGGTTTCCGAGTAATATTTTGTTTTCAACCAATATAAATCCCATCGAATTGAAACTTGGTGAGTAGTTGTAGAATGTGAACCTAAGCACGTTTGTTAAATTTTGTGCGAATCGTATGGCTAGAAAATCATTCAAAAATATTTTTGTTGTCACGATAACTTGAGAACGGAAAGAGATAGCGGCTTGACGTTTTCAGGTTAGGATGTGCATCAGAACGCGACATTTCAGTTTGTTTATGAGCATAATCGGCCAAAAGGTTTTAGAGTTATAGTCATCTGAAATTTGGTTGTTTTTTGTTCCTCATTAACTCGAAAAATACTAAACCGATTGAATTCAAACATGGTTGTTAGTTGTAGAACGCCAACGCAAAAATACTTGCAAAATTTCGTGAGGATAGTATTTGTAGAAAATTTTTAAAAAATCATTGAAAATTGAAAAAAAAAATTCTATATATCAGTAACTATTCGTTTGAAATAGGGACTTTGAGATAGGGACTTGCAATTTTCAGGGTAGGTTGCGTAGCCGAATGGGAGAATTGAGTTCGTTTTTGGGCATAATCGGACTAAGGGTTTCTTAGTTATACCCACCTGGAATATTATTTCCTTGATAACTCAAAAAATAAATAATCGATCAAATTGAAGCTTGGTAACTAGTAGTAGAAAATCAACATAAAGACGTGTTTAAAATTTTGTAAGAACCGTACCCCAAGAAAATTTGAAAAAAATTAGGAAAAAAAAAATTTTAAGAACCGTACCCCTAAAAAATTTCAAAAAAATCACGAAATAAAAAGTTGGTTCGAGCACTGACGTGAAGTCAGAAGCTTTTGCGCGTATGCTCTATTGTCCATTCTTCTGTATGGTACCATGGTAAATTCGAATTAAGTGTGTCCAATACAGAAGAATGGACAATAGAACATACGCGCAAAAGCTTCTGACTTCACGTCAGTGCTTCAACCAATTTTCGAGAATATTTCCAAAACCGATTACTCGATCTATCTGAAATTTACCATTAAATTGTAGAATCATGACCTTCATATGCGTGCGAAGTTTTGCATTGATCGGATGGATATAAACAAAAAAAAAGTCAAATATTTGAAATTGAAATTTTGTTTTCCCTATAACTCGAAAAATGCTGATCCAATTGAATTGACGCTCGGTAGTTAGATGCAAAGTAACGACGAAAACACTCGTGGGGATTGCATGAGAAGAAAAATTCAAAAAATGTTTAACTATTAGCGGAATATTTTGTTCAAAATTCCGATACCAAATATCGGATGAGTTCAATTTTGGCACTTTGGTGACCAGTGATGATCTCTTGGGGTGTACAATATTTCACTGAGAGCCTACCACTAGGAGCCTAAAAAAAATTATAATTTTGGGCTTCCAAACTGGTCAAATTATTTATTTCAGTTGGAATTCCTACGTGGAATATATAACATCTGGTAAACATATTTCGACGTGCGTTTTGCTAGTTTATCAGAATCAATGCGATATGTACGAGGGCAACTGATATGAACGAATCCGCGCATGCGTGGATTGAAGATGCGATATCTCCTGAACCACTGGTATTGGAGCATCGGAATTTTGTGTTATCCCATAGCGGGTAGCTCTAGGGGCCGGTTTCTGATGAATATCACATGTGGTTTATCTTCAGTACATCTGTCCAATTCAGAAGATGAATTCAGAAGATGAAACATATTCAATTGTCCTAAGAAACCAGCCCTAGATGTTTCAATTTCGCCGAGTAGTCTTGAAACAACCCAAGATATACAAATTCAATGCTTAGATATATTCTAAAGACATTGGATGTGATCTTTTGTAATGGGAAAATAATGATTTCACAGATTTCTTCATTTACAGTTCCATTCAAAATGTTCCAATGAAACTCTTTTACTGATAAATCCCTTATTTAACCTCATTGTGTCTTAACAAAATGAATTTTCTGTTCCAAACAAATGGGGTTTAGGTACATATAATGTGCGAACAGATGTCTGATTAATCAAAAAGTGAATTGATTTTTCAATAAACTGCTTCATTATATTCTTTCAATTTGGATTTACGAACTAGCAACGGTGGAAAGACTGGAAAGTGAACTTTGTCGCTTGTCAGTTTTCATTTATTCGCTTGCCAGAATCTTCGAAATCGACACTAGCGGCACCATCGTTAACAAAGTGAAGTAGTACATAAAGTACTTGATTTGACAATTCTAGGTTTGTTTTTCGGCCGAAAATTTTAACAGGATTTAGCAGGGAGTGTCGACACCTTGTTATTCTATGCATCTTGGACTCAACTATATGGATACGGAGCCGGCTCAGGTGGTGCAGTGGGGATAAAGACCTGCTGTGGTGCCGGGGTCGCGGGTTCGAATCCCGCCCAGGGCCCAGATGTTGGGTTGTGTGAATGTCCAAAAAATAATATGAAAGAGTTTGCGAGATAAGGATTATAACTGTGTAGATGGCCTACAGTTGCCTAGCACATAAATAGATAGAAAAAAATAGTCTACAAATTGGTTCAAGCCCTGTGGACAGGAGCTTTCTGGCGCTCTAGTTCAAACAGACAAATTATATCTCCGAAAGTATTGGTTTCTCTGAGTTGGGAATTATATCAATGTATACATATGATAGAGCTACATCATAAAGGAAATTCAATTCAAATAATAGTTTATTTATCAAGATTAAATGAGCAATCATGAGAATGAGAACTGCACCATGGAAGAAATCGAATTAAATCTGGCCAATTTTGCCCAATAACGAACTTAGCCGAGATATTCATCTCCCTAACCTACTCTGAAAATTTCAACTACCTAGCTCATTCCGTTCGAGAGTTATTGTGGAAAAACACTTTTTAAATTTTCAAAATTTTTTTTTTACACTTTGCGGTAATCTGGTCAATACAAAACTTCACATGCGTATAAAGGTCATGATTCTACAATTTGATGCTAAATTTCAGATAGATCGAACGAACTTGTCCGAGATATTTACGCTCCAAAACCACCTTGCAATTTTCAATCCGCTAACTCCTTTCGTTCGAGAGTTATCGTGCCTACGGCCGGTCGGCCGGCCAGACAGAATCGATTTCGCACTCGGATTCTTGATCAGTGAGTCGAACCAAATCGTTTGAGACCATTTTCAGCCAAAAATTCCAAAATTACCGACACTTGGGCAAATTGATAAGCACTCTGTTCCGAGGAACTAGAGCGCCAAAAAAACAAGTTTCGTATGACAATTGCCCAAAACAGGTTTAAAGTACCTACAAATAGTAGGTATTCCATAAAACATGTATATTATATTATATTATTATAATTATGAGTAATAATATGAAAGAAGATGAGTAATAAATAAAAAATTACCTTGTAATCGATCAAAAATTTCCTGATCTACGTTCACCAAATTTTCTCCTCTCTCGAACTACAGAATTATGCTTTCAATATTTACGTAATATTTTCAAACATTTTCGGGTGAGGTCCCCGTTGTATCGCTAAAATACGAGTATTTCAACCCCAATATTTTTGAAGTTACAATATTCCCTTCTGTCAAGTTGACATTATGACAATTCATACATAGAATAATTATATCAATGTGTCAAATACGATTTACATTGAAATTTTGAAGAATCATATCTCCGAAAGTATTAGCTTGTTAGAGTTGAAAATGATACGAATGGATTCTTATGATAAAACTTCTTATTAAAAAAAATTTAATTTGGAATTTGTTTCGTAAAAAAAAAATTTTTTTTTTGTTACTCCGAAACCATCTGTCCGATTTTGCCCAATAACGAACTTAGCCGAGATATTTATCCCCCAAACCTACTCTGAAAATTTCAACTCTCTAGCTCATTCCGTTCGAGAGTTAACGTGCCTACGGCCGGCCGGACCGGCCGGACAGAATGAATTTCGACCATGGATTCTTGATCAGTGAGTCGAACCAAATCGTTTAAGACCATTTTCATCGAAATATTCGAAAATAACAGACATTTGGGCAAATTGATAAGCACTCAGTTCCGAGGAACTAGAGCGCCAAAAATATGGATACGGACGATTTGACAAATGATAAATATAAATTGCAGACGTCAACATGAGTCACTTTGTTCGTGAATTAGATTGCGTTTCGATATTCCTGAACAGTACTGTGCAGTAAATTACGTCGTTCCGATATTACTGAAATTCACTGGTAATAATTTCACGTCACTTTTTTTGATACCCTGAATTTACTGATTCTACTGCCACAGAAGCGGTCGTATAGTGCCAGTACTGCCAGTATTCCTTCCCCAAATTCAAATATGTAGTTTAGGTTATGAGTGTTTTTCAGTACTAATCAACATCAAAACGGTAAAATCGCTATTTCTGAGTATTGAATTCAATAAGACTTAATTAAATAGTATATTACGCACCGAGGGTGAAAAGTAGGACATTCACACCCGTGAATGATTGTCACCCGAGCCGAAGGCGAGGGTGACAATCGCGGGCGAGGATGTCCTACTTTTCTCCCTAGGTGCGTATACAATTTTTTTCTTCTCCGTCTAATTCACTTTCATCAGAGTTGATCAAATCCATTTTTTATTATATTTGTCGGTATTCACTGAAATAATTAACCTTTTTTTGACTCAGCTGTCATCAACTTGAGATATAAACACGCGGTTGCTAGGTAACCGGGAGATAAAGTAAAGTACCCGCATGCGCACGCGCACATTTGCCATCTCACCGGGAGAGAATCGGGTACTTTTGTCCCGTGTGACAGTGACTAAAAGTGAACTTTTCATCCCGGAGGAGAAAAAAATTAATTAAATAAGGTTGATTTCAGACATCGTTTCACCCACATATTACAGACCTTACATTTAAAAGGACTTCAAATATGAAAATAATAGGTTATGTTGTTCCTTCGTTCAAAGCTTCGTTCGTTACTGCTCGAACGTTCCGAAAATTAACAACAGATTGAGATTACTGTCACTGAAAAGCGTTCCGATATTGCTAACTGTGGCCAGTAATGCCAGCAATTTCGGAACGCAAGGTAAGTCTAATGAAATACCATTCGTGACTGAATTTATCTCATAAGTCTGTCTTTTATTTCAACTACTCAATTTCGTTAAGAAGCAAGTCGACAGACTTATGGCGGAAATTCAATCACTAGTGATATTACAAGTGAAAATTTTGTTTTGACTATTTTTAACGTCTCTTAGTTATGATGTTCATTATTTAAATAAAATTTTCTGTTATGATGTCATTTTACGTCTCTGCTAAACGCAAAAGTGTAAATAGCCCTAAGGTTTCTCCTGAGAAAATGTGAGGCATCAATTATCTAAATTATCGTGAAAAAAATTACAGGTGTTACATTTGAAAAGAAATTGGTTCAAGCCCTGTGGACAGGAGCTTTGGCGCTCTTGTAAAAACTTTGAGAATTCATCTCCGAAATGATTGGTTTCTCAGAGTTGGGAATGATATCAATAAATTCTTATAATAGAACTGCATCATAAACGAAACTAAATTAAAATTAAATAACGAATTTATCAGAGATATTCATTCCTCAAATCTCCTCTGAAAATTATATTATATCAATTGAAACTTAGCTAATATTCTGGTTTTGTTTTGACTGAAGATATTCTGAATATATTTTCATCATCATAATTATGGAATATCCAAGGGCACATAGGGTAGTAGTAATTATAATATCCTATAAATGTCCATTTTGCATTCAATCATACTTTGTTAGAAGAGAAATCAATATATTTGACATTTCTGTCGCAGATAGATAAGATATGTATGAACAGTGAACACAGATAGAACACAGACAGATAGAATTCGCATTGTGTGATATCATAGAAGTACAATGTATTATATAAATTTTGAAAAATCATATCTCCGAAAGCATTAGTTTGTTAGAGTTGAAAAAGTTTTCAATGGATTCTTATGATGAAATTGCATCTTAAAAAAAATTGAATTTGAAATATGTAATGTAAAAAAAAAAGTCATCTGGCCGATTTTGCCCAATAACGAACTTTTCCAAGACATTTATCTCCCAAAGCTACTCTGAAAATTTCAACTTTTTAGCTTATTCCGTTCAAGAGTTATCGTGTTAACGGACGGACAGAATCGATTTCGACCACTGATTCATGATAAGTGAGTCGAACCAAATCATTTGAGACTATTTTCAGCCAAAAATTCGAAAATTACAGACATTTGGGCAAATTGATAAGCACTCTGTTACCAGTAACAAGAGCGCCAAAAATCGGGAAATAACAATTTGAAGTTCTTCATATTTGGCCATTAATAACGGACACCCTGTATATGACAGGTTGATCATTTAGGAATGATCACTAGGCAAATCTTTTAGTTGAAAAAATGTCTGATCAAATTCGTGCTACGATTGCTTCTGGCAATAGGTAGAGGACTTTTAGCGAACTACCTACTGTTCGCACAACTATTTGCAGTTTTTTCTGTATAAGATATGTACCGTGGAAATATTCTGCGTCATGATAGATATACTGAAGGCCATTGATAATATGCGGGTTGGTCCATTAAAAAATCACTCATTTATTGGTGAATAATTTTTTTTGGAAACATCCTGTATATTACAAAATGATTTCCTGAGATGCAGATATGAAAGTACAAGGAGCGAGGAGCCTGCTTTCCAAGGAAATTTCTAAGATGTCTAATACCTAGCTCTAAACTATCGTTTAAATTTCAAGAAAGGAGGTAGAATTCACATTATCAATGTTTCAGCTACATTATCGAGTTTCCTTTAATTCAAAGGCTGGGTCAAGAAAAAATATTTCTGTGGGGATAGATCGTTTTCGAAGGGTGCTACAGATCTCAGAGCCTACTGTCTCCTTATAATCCTATAAAGTGGGCAACAAGAACAGAATTCATTACAAAATTATAATCCGATAATTGTGCACAGCAATTAAGCCAATAATATACCTATGCCTTAATGAAACAAGGAAGTGAAACTGGGAAAATGCGGAGGGCCCATTCCATGATGGAGATTCAAATCTCAATCCAATCGAATCGGCTATTGCATTTGGATCGATCGAAACAGGAAACAGTTGAGGAGTTTCACAAAACTCCGATCAACTTGATTATATATTTAGATCCATAGTTGCGTCTTGCGTCAAAAATGAACGGAAATCCAACATTGAATTGCATTGATTAGAATATCGACAGCAATCAAAGTTTTGTTATTGATGAATATTAGTTAGCTATAAACCAACTATAAACTCAGCATATAGTATTTTAGAGATGGGATTAACCAAATATCCTAAAAAAAATTCTCATTCATTGAACTTGTAGAAGTTGTGTAGTTTGATGTAACTGTTTCAGTTGATGGATGTTATAATATCATACACCAGTATTTCGTGAAAAGATACGGTTACAAAACCTTATCAGAATACAGCGACTATGCCAATATATACGAGCTTTGAGGGATCTCGTTGGGCCCCTCTATCATACATCATACCTATATGTATTGATAATAATCAAAAATAATTCGAATAACCATTTATAAGCAACCCACAATTCAAAACGGGAAGAATAGTTTTCCTTAATGTGTGTTCCCTAGCTCTAAGTATCGCTGTCCTACGAGTATGCTCTGTGTATATTTATAACGTCCCATAATAGGCCTGAAAATGTCCGAATCAGAAACAGCAGGTGCCTGGTGCCTTCATTTCATTTCACGTATCTTCCTCGTTACATCAACGGTATCAAAATCACATTCGCATACATATGGATATATATTTACTTTATTTTATGATCACATTCCCATTTCATTCCTAAAATAAAATTAAAGCATTGTACATATAAAGATTAATCTATGTACCATGATTATACCATGCGCTGGATTAAATTACAGTGACTATTTCACTCCTATCAAAATCTGACCAAAGACAGCTCGTGTAATCGTGAAAACATCAACTGTCTCTGAATTATGATTGGTCTTACAACTTTTCTGTTTTCAACGACTCAACCATGGCTACGGACGGTTTGACAAATATAAATTACAGACGTCAGTTTCGTTAAGAAATAAGTCGACAGACTTATCGCGAAAATTCAGTCACTAGTGATATTACTACTGACTACATTCCCAATGGAAATATAGTCACTGCAGATTAAAATTACAGTCACTAAATATCCATATATTTCATATATATATATGTATAAATACGGGAAAGTTGGAAGGGTTTAACGGGTAATTCCGCAAAAGGAGCGGAGAAAAATAATTCTGGTGGTATATGCCATTATCCATATTTCTATATTATATATGCTGCTGATTATATATTATATTTTCTTCTGGTACCTGCCATTATCCATATTTCTATATTATATTTATATATACAGTGGACCCCCGGTAGTCCGACAAACGTTTTGCAAGGCAGTGTCGGACTATCGAATTTGACGGATTATAGATTACTGGCTAAGACCCCTATAGTCCGGAATTTTTTGAAAGTACCTTGTAATCGGACAAATTACCGATCAAAATACATATTTCAGCAATGTTACGCATGTCGGCTTACAAGAGCCGTTGGATAAAACGGGGGCCTGATTACCGAGGGTCCACTGTATTACTATTCTTGTTACTCAGAAATCTTATGAACTCAATTAATTGTCCGGACATTCTTTCAATAGGAAGTTTAATTATTTTCATGGATATTTGTGGTGTCATTTTACTTAATTATCGAAATACAAGATTTAATATTCAGAATAAAATCATACTTATTTCTTCTTTTAGTTTGTCCACCAAAATTTAACCCTACAAGTCATACCGTTCCTGAAGGCGAAAATTCATGAGACGATGAAATCGCAACGACAAATGTTCTCGGCGTCGTTCGTTTCTAAACGAACGACGTCGTTCAAATGGCTATAAAGTCATTTGAACGACGTCGTTGTAATGCTGGATTTATCTAGCTTTCCTCCGACCATATATAACATACCTCTGACGGCCGCAAAAATTAAAATTGGTTCAAGCACCGACCTGAAGTCAGGAGCTTTTGCACGCATATTCTATTGTCCATTAATCTCTATTGGACACTCTTAAGGGCGATTCATATTATACGCCCAGCTCGGCTCAGCTTAGCAAAATAATAATGTGATGTGTCCCCTAGAACATGCACGCAGAAAGTAGGATGTGCAAAGCATGCAGGTTTTTTTCAAGCAATGGAATCCAATCTAAAATTTCAGCTCGCAAGTATATTATAAACACGCACCCCAAAATTTTCTCTTTATTATATTTTCTTCTTTTGTTAGCAGTCATAATTGGAGCTGCTGTGTTTCTCTTTTGCGAATTAATGCATTTAAATAATTATTAGAGATAACTGTAGTAACTTTAGGTAGGGTACTCATTTTGTACCTATATATTTAGTTGTAATATTTTTGCGCGCGTGTTCCGCAAGGAACAGCGTGCTATCATTTAGTCACAATGTCTGTATTTTTCGATTTTTTTTTCGAAAATGGTCTCAAACGATTGGGTTCGACTCCCTGATGAAGAATTCGAGGTCAAATTCAATTCTGTCCGTCCGGTCCGGCCGTTAGCATGATAACTCTCGAACGGAACGACTTAGAGCGTTGAAATTTGCAGGGTAGTTTCGTAGCGTAAATATCTCGGACAAGTTCGCTAACGGGCGAAATCGACCGAGCGGTTTCGGAGTTAAGGCCGTTTTTAGTAAAAACGTTTTTTATGAATATTTCCGGAACCGATCATTCGATCTTTTTGAAATTTGACATCAGATTGTAGAATCCTGACCTTTATATGCCTGCGAAGATTTGTGTTGAACAGACGGCCCTAAAGTGGCAAAAAAAAATTTGAAAATTTGAAAATTTTGTTTTCACGATAACTCGAAAAATACTGATCTGATTAAATTGAAACTCAGTAGTTATATGCAAAAGACCAAAGCAAACACTTTTGCAAAATTTCGTGAAGATCACGTGACATGAAAAAAATAAAAAAATTACTACTATTTTGCGGAATACTTTGCTTTTAATGCCGAAACATATGTTTTTGAGGTTCATGCTGCCCTTTCCGGACATTTTTCGTTGTGCGCATGCGCAGATGAGAAGTCCTTTAACTGCTGTAGTTTTCGTCAGAGAGGATTGGGGTTTTGGGGTGGCGGATGCTATTCCTCCATAGAATTCAGATCCCTGATGAGGGTCTGCGCATGCGTAGATTAAAGATGCGCTATCTTCCGAACCACTAGTGTTGGAGAATCGGAGTTTTTTGTAAGGTGTGTTATTTTGAGAGGACTTTTAGCCACCAGTAGATTGCGCATGCGCAGAAGAGAAGTGCACGCGCGCAAAAGCAGATTGACTTAACAATGAAAGAAAAAGTGTAAAAAGTCAATCTGCTTTGGCGCGCGTGCTATAAACATGATTAGGATTATACTGACCCTCCCAAATCTTCTAGGAGCTTTTGCGACTAAGGAGAGTCACTTGTGTTCTTTTCCAACTTTGTTACTCTATCCTGATGGCAGCTTAGATACAGCACTGTTAATTTTTGAACCGACAGTGAATGATGTCCACTATCCTTTGGGTAGATCTTCGGCTCGCTCTATCCACTGAGCTTGAAGTACTCATCATTCAATTAGAATTAGCCACCGTGAACACGCGCGCCAAAGAGTACTGACTTCACGTCAGTGCTTTTTTTTTTTATGTCATCTGATCCTCAAGAAATTTTGCAAAAGTATCTTTCGAGTTATCGTGGAAACAAAATTTTTAAATTTTAAATTTTTTTTGCCTGTTTCTAAGCATCTGATCAATACAAAACTCTGCATGCAAATAAAGATCATGATTATACAATCTGATGCTAAATTTCAGATATATCGAGTGATCGGTTTCCGAAGCAATCTCAAAAAATGTTTCAATTAAAATTGGTCATAACTCCGAAACCACTTGGTGAGTTTCGCCCATTTCCGAACTTGTCGGAGATATTTACGCTCCATAACTACCTTGCAAATTTCAACGATCTAACTCATTCCGTTCGAGAGTTATCGTGCTTACGGACATAATTGAATTTGACCCCGGATTATTATCAGTGAGTCGAACTGAATCGTTTGATACCATTTTCAGCAAAAAATTCGAAAAATACAACGTCCACCTTATATTTTGGTTGAAAGGTTTAGTGGAAATGGTAATTAATTATAGTAAATATTGTAAGTTCATATCATTGCATAATATATGTATGTTAGCGTCCGACCGAAACTGGTATTTCAGCCGAAACCGAAACCGAAACCGAACTTTCGGCCAGGGTCTCAGTTTCGGCCGAAACCGAAACCGAAACCGAAACTTTATATTTCATACTGAAATCTACTGTATTTTTTACAATTTTATTCGCATATACATAAAAATAGTTAAGGTGTGTTAAATGAAATAAAAAGAAATTTTTTTTGAGATCTTTAGTTATTATTTTGGTATTACCAAGTTATCAAAATAATCAGTAGAAGTATACAGGGTGATTCCAAATCAGAAGTGAATCTTAGAGGAGGTGTTAGTATGGATCATTTGCTGTGGTTTTAGCCATTTTTATTGAGTACCAAAAATCAACGGTTTCCGAGATATTTGAGTACTAGTTCTGTTGAAAAAGAATTAGTATGATTTCAAAGGGGATATAAGAAGCAAATAGAGGAAAATAACGAATTCAATATTTTTTTGTTGCAACTAAGCTCGAAATTACATTAGAAAATGTATTCATAAATTATGTTGCACCATTCCATAGGCTAGCACGTGCCGTCTTTCTGATGTTTTCAGTTGTTATTTTCCGCCTGAAATTTACTCACGCTGTCTTTTGATACACATCCACTATTTCAGATGCCGGACATTCAAAAGGTTGCTTGTAAAAATCTGCTGAAACGAAACTAGTTAAGCAATCTAACGAAATCTTTTAGAGAATGAAGAAGGAATTTGGCAAGTTTTTGAAATAATTTTGGCATACAAAATTGTGAAATTCGAAAATTGCAGACAAATTGATATTAGAAATTGATTATTATTTATTCATATACCACATTTCAAATCATACTAATTCTCTTTCAACCTCTTATACAGCATAGTTTTGCTTTTTGCGTATATATCATATTCTTTTCTGATGACAATAAACCAAACTTATCACCAAGTTTGGGCAACGTAGAAAAAATTGACGAAATATGTACTATAAGTTCAGAAATCTTTTAAAAATCACCCGAACTCCAAAAACCGTTGATTTTTTGTTATTAATAAATATGGATTAAACAACAGCTAATGAGTCATACTCCAAGTTTCACGTCTTATTTGGAATCATCCCTTGTAATCTAATTAATAATCATTGAATTGAATTCTCAGTCATAACAAAGATAGATCACAAAAACTCGTACGACAATTATGTATACCTACTTATAACTCCTGGCCAAACTACCAGGATAATTCACGAACATTCAAGTTTCGGCCCGGCCGAAAGTTTCGGCCATTTTGGGCCGAAACCGAAACTAAGGCCGAAACTAGATTTCTTGGCCGAAACTGGCCGAAACCGAAACCGAAACCGAACTTTCGGTCGGTCACTAAGTATGTAATAGATATACCGTTAGGCTACAAGCATTCCGCCGTATACTCCCTTATCAATAATGTGTGTTGATTTGGTTATGCAACACACAATGGTTTCATTCGAATATGCTGCAACGATTTAGGGTTATGCTGTAATAACGGAAATGATCTACAACAAGCGTTACATCATTGTAACACCAACTCTGTAATGTGTGTTGCCGTACAATAGGTCTAAATATTAGGGAAGGTTCGCCAATATAATAAAAACAAAGAAACTGCAAACGTCAGCTGTTGAGGTTATATCACTTTGTTGATGTTGACTAAGCATCCAACCAAAACAGAATAAATAGTTCTCACTTCTCATAATAGTATGTATAAATTCAGACACAATTTGATAGACTTGGATGTGAAGAAACTCTTCTTGGAACATAAAATCGATGAAATTGTGGAAATTGAAAAATTGCTCGATGCTGAAATTGAAAGGAAACGTACGGAACTCCGATCGATGGTCGGGTAAGAGCCTTTAATCTTATTGGAAATGATGAGAATGATTTTAATAAAACATTCTTGCAGAGATCGGTATAAGGATATCTTAACAGCCTCAGATTCTATCAAAAGTATGAAACATATATCTTCAAAAATCGTAGAAAGTATAGAAAACATAACTACCTCCTGTGGAAGACTTTTAGAGCGAGCTGATAGTACTGAAAAAAATTTATCAGTTCCACAAAGCGAGTAAGATAGTTTTGATGTATACTTTCATTCATTGCATTAATTCTCAATTTCTGCAGGGAAAAGAACATGGAGCGGATGTTGGTTATACAAATACGATTAGCAATGTATGTTAATGATGAAATTTGGATGTACTTAGATAAGGAAGATCATCTAAATGCTGCACAGTTCTATTTATTAGGTCAAAATATTCATACAGGTAATGTTACAGCATTCATTCGTGAAATTGTTGAGTATATTGATTCAAATAATTTTTTATTTTTAGGATTGAGTTTAATCAATTCTGCCCTCATTCAGAAAGTGCCTCTCCTTAAACATATAAAGTTGAATTTGGGTTCTCTTCGAGGTATAATTTTATGTAGAGTAGTCAAGAAACTTGAATCAATTGAATTAACATCAGAAGTAAGTAGTCCACAGTCCACATAACTTTTACTCAAATGAAAGTAATCCTTGTCAAGAATCAACTACAACATTAGATAGCTTGATTTGATTGAATCCAAAAATATAGAATTTAATATATAGTCGTTGCGCCTTCAAAGTGCGACATGTGGCTTTTGATAAATTGTGCATTCATACACTTAGCGTGTTTCGCAGGAGCATATTTTCGATTTCGTACTTGTCGCTTTTCGATCAAATCCAACTGGAACCAAAACTAGTGTGATTATCACATGGCAGCTTTTAACAAAATATCCAGCTTGCAGTTCTTAATCGAAATATACACTTAACGCATTTTGCATAATATATGCACATGTCGCATTTTGAAGGCGCAACGACGATATTCCATTCCACATTCAGACTTCGATTGTGACACATGTATGTTGATAACGCGTCCACAAAATCGTTTGACGAATTATTAAGCGAAAATATCGCGTTCAAATTCATACAGCGCTTCGGATTTCGAGGCATTCTTTGCAAAAAGGATGTCTAATACAGAGGGAAAATCATCGCAGAAAAACACGGAAGAATCCACGGAGGAGAATTCATTCAAGAAACCAACAAATAGAAAGCGTAAGAAAAAAGTACTGAAGAAAGAAAACAACAAAAAAGTGAATGATAGCAAAACTCCTGAAACCGAAATCAGTCAGCCACATCTGTTCCCAGATAATTTAAACAACATCATAATGGAAACTTATGGCTCAACTTTACCGAAACAAATTTCGAATCCTAAAGGTCCACACACACAACAAGATAAATATGAAAACCGATCCCAAAACATCAAAACAACTACAAAGAACTTTTCAACAAGAATGTATGAAATCAACAACACCAATTATGAGCATCTATTCTATCTCACAGTAGATGAAACAGTCATAACAGACAGAATCAATATGTCGGACGAGAGGAACAAAAAATTTCCGAAATCTGAAGACATAATAATTAAAACCAAAATTGGCTACTTGGTTAAATCCAATCAAGAGAAAACAAAACTACTCAAGCAATGGAAAAAATGATTATAGAGAAAATGATAATGAATTTCAAGGAAACTAAACCATATATAAGAGGAAAAGACAGAGCAGAACCACAACAAACGTTCTCTGTGGTGATGGTGATAACAGGAGTGGAAAAATACATTAAAGATGAGGACATCAGTAAACACTTGACAGAAATGAACCTAAAAAACAGATTTTGCAAAAGAATAATATCGAGAGCATTCAGTACACCTACAACACATTTTAGGATAATTACGGGCGAAGCCTCAACTTCTGAAAAACTTCTGAATGATGGAATGTTTTTCAAAAATAGGCACTATCTTGTATATGCAAGTCACCCACCTGATCCCACACCAAGTCATGCAGCAAATGCCATCAATTCGACCATATCACCGAAAATTGTCAACAACAAATGAAGTGTAGCAAATGCCAAGGTACTCACAAGACTGCAAATTGCAAAACAAATCTTCCTCCAAAATGTAACGCATGCGGATCCGAAGATCACCTTCCATGGTCGGCCAAATGCCCAAAACACACCAAGAAGCCCATTGAAGGTATACCGAATGTCAACATCAAACCTCTCAACCGGAAGACAAGAGAATCTTCATTAAAAAAGCAGCAGAATACATGCTCGAATAACCACTCATGATGATATTATAAATACATATATTAGAAAACTGAATAAACCCAAAAACATCAATAGGAAAGAACTTCTGTACAAACTTAAGAAGAGATTCATCACACAATATAAAATAGACACAACAGCTGTTTTTTCAGGCAATAGAATATATAGTCTCATGTTCGATATGGAAGATCCCAACGAACCGTCACCAACTGAACCTGTCGACAATAATGTGAATCGGCAAATTCAACTCTGAAGTTAAAATTCTATACAATAACATCAACAGCTACATGCCCAGAAAATACCTGGTCAATAATTTTATAGAAAGGAACGATATAAAGTGTACAATGTTTGTGGAAGCAAAAATAACAGAAGAACATAGCATAGGATATAGGAATTGGGATATCATTCACCAGATAGGCAACAAAATAAATAACACAGGAGGAGGTAGTCTAGTTCAGTGCCATCTTAGCTTGAAAATGGATAAAGACAACTGTCCTGGTATAAACAACAACCTCAATGAAACATTACACTTCAACATTCCTTTTGAAGATGAAAAGCTGCACATTTTCTTAGTATATATACACCCAAGAGCAAAAATTGAAGAGACCATTTTTACAAAAGCAGCACTGTACAAATACGCGATTATAGTAGGTAACTTTAATCCTAATCAAGTAAAAAATAAACAAATTACAAAATTCCTACAAAATGATGCGTTCTTTAAATTCACTACACCTCCCACATTCCTCATGGAAAATAATCCGGATAGCACACCAGACCTATTATTCTACTCAACAAATCTGAGAAAAAACATAAAAAATGTTGAACTTGTTGCAGACCTGGGGTCTAATCATCTAGCGATGGTGATCACCTTAGACATTAGGGTGATTAAAAAAAAAAGAATATTTTTTTTTTCGTTGGGTACTCTGAAAAATAGGTTCCTAGACACCTCTAAGAAAGCCTCTCCAAGCATGAGTTCTTAATTGTAACGGGAAGGTCCTCCTTCTTACAGTTTTCTATTTTTTCTTATTGTCAGATAGAAAAATTTATATCTCGCTTCCAACTACTTGAAAAAATATCTTGTTCCTTAGATTTTGTAGGAAATTGAATGCTCTACAAAAAAGGTCTCTTACGATTTTTTCGTAAACCCAACCGTTTAAAAGATAATAACGGTTAAAGTTTGATTATTTTTGGGAAAATTTTTTATTTCTTATGAATTTTATAACTCAATGAAAAAAAATCATTATGAATGATGAAACTCATAGTTTTGTATGAAATTTACTGCTCTATAAAAATGGTCTCTTATGATTTTTCTTTCAAGTTGAGCGTTTACGAGATATTCATCGTCAAACATCAATGCATATCAATTTTTCTAGTTTTTGATCAATAATTCGAAAAATTACAATTTATTCTGTGAGTTTCAAGGAAATTTAGACAAATTTGAGTTTTTATTATAAAAGCAACTCCTATAGATGTTTTCTGTTCAAAAATTCATTTGAAAGTTTTTATTCTAATAATATTTTTTTTTAATTTTATCTTTAATAATTTAAAATCTTAATCGCGTTGTCATTTATTATTATGAAATTTGTTCAGTGCGTATTTTTAAATTGTTTTTCACAAAATATACATAAAATTTTCGTTCGAGGGGATTTTTGTTTTGAATTCCATACCTTCTTCTGTTTGTCTTCTGAAACTAACGCCATCTATGTTTTTTATTCCAATACTTATTGCAAGTTATCAAAGAACATCGAAAAAAATACCCAAACTGCAATAGAGGAAATTATTTACAGTAAAAGTGTACCGTTATGTTGAAAATATTGAAAATTATATAGCAGTTGATAATTAAATAAATAAATTCTTCGATAAAAAAGTGAAACACATGTGACACACACTAAATTGAATTATATATTTAAAAAAATGCACTAATTTTTTGTTTTAATGTAATCAAACATGCCCAAGAGTAAAAAAACTAATTAAAAAAATAGTTCATATCATATTTCTATTCATAGAAACTCAAATTTGTCTAAATTTCCTTGAAACTCACAGAATAAATTGAAATTTTTCGAATTATTGATCAAAAACTAGAAAAATTGATATGCATTGATGTTTGACGATGAATATCTCGTAAACGCTCAACTTGATCGAAAAATCATAGGAGACCATTTTTATAGAGCAGTAAATTTCCTACAAAACTATGAGTTTCATCATTCATAATGATTTTTTTTCATTGAGTTATAAAATTCATAAGAAATAAAAAATTTTCCCAAAAATAATCAAACTTTAACCGTTAATATCTTTTAAACGGTTGGGTTTACGAAAAAATCGTAAGAGACCTTTTTTGTAGAGCATTCAATTTCCTACAAAATCTAAAGGAACAAGATATTTTTTCAAGTAGTTGGAAGCGAGATATACATTTTTCTATCTGATGATAAGAAAAAATAGAAAACTGTAAGAAGGAGGACCTTCCCGTTAAAATTAAGAACTCATGCTTGGAGAGGCTTTCTTAGAGGTGTCTAGGAACCTATTTTTCAGAGTACCAAACGAAAAAAAAAATGTTCTTTTTTTTTGAATCACCATATTGACATGCAGTCCCAACCTGACAATATTACAGAGAGGAAGAGCCTACAATTTGATGAATGCAAGATAGATAAGGTCAATCGAGATATGATACAGTTCATAAACCTACATAAAAACGATAGAATAGATGAAAATTACATATCTTTATTCAACGAAGAACTGTCTGACTGCATCATAAGATACACACCTTCAAAAAAACACCATCCTTTTCTGCACGAACTGCCTCCCTTCATAATCAGAATGATAAAAAATGAAAGAAAAATGTACAGAGAATACCAACGACGCCAAGATCCAGCTCTCAAACCTCAAATTAATGAATACAATAAGTCAATACATCAAATGATACAACAGTATAAACAACACACCTGGACCAAAGCATGTAATGCAATCTGCGAAACTAAAGGGAAGAACTTTTACCAACAAATAAGGACATTATCCAAATACAAAAAATTTCACAAAATTCCGACAATCTTAGATAATAACAAATCATACAAGTCAGATACAGAAAAGACAGAAATATTTGCACAGTATCTTAGTGTGGATTCATGCAGCCCAAATTAACGAGTATCGAGTAACAATTAACAATTACAAATAGTGAGTAAAAGTTGAACTTCATATATCTGAATGAGAGTGTTCATGCAGCCAAGTAACAATTATCAATTAACAAATAACAAGTAGGAGTTCGCCAACTTTTAACTTTCAACTTTAATTGAACGAGATTTCGTACTTGTACGCAACTCGTGCGCAGCTCAACGCAGATTAGACAGCCCGATGATGTAAATATAACCTTACTTTGTAAAATATTCAATTTATTTGGTGTGTTTTTGTGTGGGTTCCGTGCATAGACCTAATAAACCCTTAGGGTTTATTAGGTCTATGGTTCCGTGTTATAACATTGGAAAATGGAATTTTAAACACTTGTTTTCAAATATAGGGGGAACAGAGGTTATTTTGAAAAATTAATACCTCCGATCTTCGACTTGTGTGTTTTTATTTCTTAATTGTCAATTTGAGTGCATGAATGCTGCATTTTTGTACGTGGTAATTCTTAATTGTTATTTGATACTTCCTACTTGATAATTGTTATTTGATGCTGCATGAATCCACACTTAAACAAACCTATCAATGCAATAAGGAACCAAAATTCGATGCTAAAACGGAAGAGACAGTGGAAAGTTGGTACGGAAACTACTTTTCCAAAGAAGCAAATAAGACAACTTTTGAAATAGAAGAAAGTACATATTTTGAAATCCTGCACAAGTCCAAAAACAGTTCACCAGGAGCAGATAACATTCCCTGGAAGAATTTAATGCTTGTGGCTTTTACTTGATGGAAATCCATATTAACTCAATGAAAAATTATATACGATTTACACTTATTTATTCCTTATTGTGACGCGTTTCGTCGACACAGCGACTTCATCAGACTACATCATACTAAATTCTTAACAAGTTATTATCTCCCTATACCTATATGACATGGACACAGAATCATTTAAAACTAATTACAGGAGAAACTTATTTAAAACAAATTACATAATAGACTTATTTAAAACTAATTACATGAGATTTCACTGCTGGTTTCTTTGTACACATTAACAATAATTCATTCCTAATGCTTTTATTTATAAATTGATTCTCTATTTGAATAGATTGAGTAACGGTGAAAAATTTAGATCTAATTGTTCATTAACTAAATACCCGTATGTTTTTCCCTATTTATTTCGACCATTTCCCAGTAATTAAGTTGCGCACCTTTATTCAAATTGTGTAGAATTTTGAAATCCGGGTTAAACTTATGTCCTTCTGCTAATAAATGATTCGAATAATTTGAATTAATTTTGTTGTTTTTGAAGCTGTGATGATGTTCCTTTATTCTTATGCCAAAATTTCTACCAGTTTTTCCTATATATGATTTGTCACAACTCCCGCAATTTAATTGATAAACACCGGATTTATCTTCTTTATTCCTTTTCGATTTATTGTTTTTTATGAATTTGGCAAGGTTATTATTTGTCCGGAATGAGATATTCACCTGTTGGTTCCATTTCAATTGTGAATTTGACATTTGGATGAATACTATTAATAAAATCTACAAATATTTTCAGTTGCCGGTCTGTTCCTTTGAAACACGCGAGCACATCATCTACGTATCTAAACCAATATACGAATTTGGAAAAAATAGGATGTGTTTTAGCGATGGCTTCTAGGTTGTCCATGAATATTTCTGCCAAAAGGGGGCTGAGCGGATTCCCCATGATAAGTCCTTCATCGCTAGTATAAATCTTATCGTTGAAACTAAAGTAATTTTGATTCAAACACGTTTCTAAAAGCTGGAGTATTTCGGACTGAATCACTATATTGACTTTGTTTTTCTCTAATAAATCCCTAACTATTTTCACTGTATCCTGGGGTGGAATACTAGGGAAAAGGTTAACAACATCGAAAGACACTAATTTTGCATTGGCCGGTAGGGAAATATTTTTAATTTTTTCTACTAGATCAAGCGAGTTCTTGATCGAAAAAGTTGGTACGAAGTTACAATAATTTTTAATCGGGTTTATTAGAAAACACGAAGTTTTAACTGTTGGTGCTGAAATGTACGAAACTACTGGTCTAATATTTCTATCCGGTTTATGAAGTTTGATAAACGAGTACAATTGCGGGACTTGCGGATTACTCAGAATTAGTTTAAATTTTGAATTTTCATCTATTAAATAATGTATATCTTTCCCTGGAAGATTGTAAAGAAATTAGATCAGCTCATTCACTCATACATTATCGAGATATACAAGTGGTGCTTAAATAACAGTATATTCCCACAAATATGGAAATCTGGAACTATCATACTCATAGGAAAAAGTAATCGAGATAACTCAAAAGTAGAAAACTATAGACCAATAACCCTTTTACCAGTTCTAGGGAAATTACTTGAAAAGATAATCAAAACTAAATTAGAAGAACATACAAATTATTTAATACCCAAACATTAATTCGGCTTCCGTAAAAACAAATCTATACTGTACACCCACTAATGATATTCTTCAATAATATACAAAACGCACAGTTGAATAACAAAAAATGGGTTCAAGCCCTGTGGACAGGAGCTATCGGGCGCATGTTCATTCTGGAACACAAATTTTCCATTACAATAATCTTCATCTAGCTTCTATTTAGTATCAATTCCTGTAGAATGTGATCATAATAATTGTTTTTCATTTTCCAACTGCCCGATCCCAACAATACTTAGATAATATTATATCCATAAATTAAGCATTTCATTATTGCATTTCTTGAAATAGGTACCTTTTCAAGTCGATCAACATCGTCCTTCTTTCGACGTCTAAACTATGACTTGATTCTTTATGTTTATGTCTTTGAATTTGTTTTCGGTGGAATTCAAAGAGTTCATAGAATAATCGATAAAATACTGAGAGAGACCCAGGAAATTTGACACATTTTGTCTTATATCTCCAGAAATTGAAATCGTATAGAGCCAAAATTTTGCACAATGTTGCAAAATACTATAATTGACGTTAGTACAAGTTTTTGTTGCAATCTGATGAATAGTTCACGAAAAAAAATTTTTTTTTCGAAAAAATTAAAAGAAATTTTTTTTTAAAAATTACCAACATTTCGATCATAACAGAATTTTGCCAAAAGTTGCGCGTTTATATCCTCGAACTGACTACCAAGTTTCGATTCAACATCTTCTTTAGTTCCTGAAATATCAGGGAAATAACCTCAAAATTTTAAATGTCTATAACTCCTAAACCGTCCGGCCGATTTTGCCCGTTAACGAACTTAACCGTCGCATTTTGATCAGAAACCTACCCTGAAAGTTTGAAGTCGATAGGACCTTCGGTGCTCCTGTTATCGTGCCTACGGCCGGCCGGCCGGACGGCACCCTAAAATCTGACACCGGATTCGTGATCAGGGAGTCCGAATTAGTCTATTAGCCAATTTTCAGCTCGAAATTCGAAAATTACAGACATTTGGACGAAATGATAGGACGATGTTCCCCTAGAACATGCGCCCAAAAAACAGCAGCAGTGAGCATCGACATAAAAAAAGCATTTGATAGTGTCTGGATAAAAGGATTATTATACAAATTGTACAGGTTGAAGACTCCTTTCCATCTGATCCATATATTAAAGTCATATCTAGAAACCAGGAAACTGAGGATAAAAATAAATGAGGCGCTATCTGACTCTTTCATTCTGATGCAGGGCACACCACAAGGATCACCAATGTCTCCACTCCTTTTCAATATTTACTGCAGCGATATTAGCCCAACACAGCAAGGCAACCAATATACTCTACAATACGCAGACGACACGATGGCTATTTCTCATGAGCGAACATTAAAATACTGTATGGAAAAACTTCAATTACATCTGAATGACATCACATCATGGCTGTCCAAGTGGAGACTCAGAGTAAATCCGGATAAATCCCAGTTGATAATATTCAATCACAACATCAATCAATCATCCCCATCGATCTCCATAAACAATAAAAAAGTGAAACCTTTCCATCAATTCAATACTTGGGTATTCAAGAGGACAATAGAGCTAACTTACGACTCCATGCCAACAATATGAAAAGAAAAGCTATCAGCAGAGCAAAACATTTTAAATACTTAACCTACAAAGACCAGGGAATTGACATAAAAACTGCTTCCTCGATATATAAGACCATATGCCGGCCGATGATTGAATATGCACATCCCTTATATGCAGGTTGTAGAGAATCAGTGTTAAAAATACTACAAGTAGCTGAAACATCATCTCTGAGAATGGTCACCAGACTGAGACATCCCAGGAACCGACTACACAATCCGCCCAATAATCTATTATATGAGTTAACCAAAATACAACCAATTAAACAACGTATGGAAGAACTAAATAAAAAATTCATGAAGAGACTGCAAGACTTGGAGGATGTACTTGATCTGGTGCAATGTGATTCGCCTCAGCACCCACAAAGAAAATTTCCCACATGCACACTATTGCAGAAACTGAATAACTTAACTATAAGTCAATTTACCTTTCTTTCCTTTTTTTTTTTTGTGAATTCATAATGTAATCCAAATTTATTATTGGCTGAAGGACTCAGGTCGATGGCCATAAATACATTTATTATTATTATTATTAATATATTCCAAATTTTCTTTTATGTGAATTATTAGTGAAATTTCTTTTTGATCACTTTTTTCAGCGGGAAGAATGCAAGAGTTAATTTTGGATCCAAAAAAAGATTGAAGACTAGTGTTTCATGTCGCCTTATTTTTAATTCTCCTAGAAAATAATTAGCTCTCTATTTTACAGCAGACATGTAGCAACTTAAACAGTTTGTTGCTTTTAAATAATCAGAATACCAATGAATTAGTCAGTATTTTCATGGAACACAGACAAACAGCTCTTGGCACTGTTATAAATATTTCTCACCCCAGTGTTCGTGTACAAATAAGTGCTATGGTGAAATGTTTGATTACAACAATTCATCTTGTTTATGAATGCTTTATGTGTAAGTGTAGATTTGAATTTGTGTAGATTTACGATTTATGATTGGGGAATGTTGTAGGTGGTTCAAAAAATGGATTAATATTCAAACAACTTGAGGAAATTTTGAGTGAAAATTCAAAGCCTACCTTTAATAAACTAAATTTACCAGATTCACCACTACTTGTTTACATACCCCAGATTGTTCGAGAATTTAGGTAAGCGCTAAGTACATATTGTTTATGTGAATATAATTTTTTATGACAAATTCTTGAATAACATATTTCAGTAGAACTCTTAAACTAAACCATTTGCAAAATATCAAAGCTCATAAATTCGCTGATTCAATTGATCCCTTGATGATATGAGAATATCTTTGCGGTTGTAACGTTTGGTACTCTTTAATAATGGTATCGAGAAAATAACTTTGCACTTTTTGAGCGCATGTTTTGGGGTCATGACACTAATCAAGAATTTGTGGTCAAATTCGATGCTGTCTGGCCGGCCGTTGCCACGATGAAATTTCGAACAGAAAAAGATAGTGACATGAAGTTTTCATGGTGGGTGGCTTGTCCAAATGCAACACACAAGTTTGTTATTGGACATAATCGGTCCAACGGATTCCGAGTACAAATTTTGTTTTCAACCAATGCAGATCCAATCGAATTAAAAGTTGATAACTAGTTGTAGAATACTGATATAAAGAAGTATGTAAAATTTTGAGAGGATCGTATCAACAGAAAATTTAAAAAAAATACTATTTATCTCACGATAACTTGAGAACACAACGAGATAGCAACTTGCAATTTTTAGGTTAGGTTGCGCATTGGAATGCAACATTTGAGTTTTTTAGTAGGCATAATCGGCCTAACGGTTTCGGAGTTAGGATACCTATCTGAAATGTTGTTGTTGTTTCCTCAATAACTCAAAAAAATAATATTCAGATCCAATTCAAATATGATAATTAATTCTAGAATGCCGACGCGCAAATTTTTGAGGTGAGTATCGTATCAGCAGAAAATTTTTAATAAATTATTGAAAAGAAAAAAAAAATCTATATCTCAGAATCTATCCGTCCGAAACGCTGAAACTGCGATAGCCTTCAAAACCTAACTTTAGAGCAGATCCAACAGTTCCAAGTTTGAACAAGATCGAAATCATAGTGTTGGAGATATGAGCAGCCTTCTGCGAGTTCAGTAGCTGGATGGGTGACCGTTGCCACGAGAACTTTCGAACGGAAAGAGATAGCGACTTGTAATTTTCAGGATAGTTTGCTCATCCGAATGTAACAGTTAAGTTCGTTGTTGGGCATAATCAATCCAATAGTTTCACAGTTATACCCATCGGGAATATTATTTTCTCGATTCCTCAAAAAATACAAATCCGAACAAATTGAAACTTGTTAACTAGTTGTATCATAACGACAAAAAGACGTACGAGCTATTATGTGAGAATCGTATGACTAGAAAATTTAAAAAAAATTATGAAAAATTTGTAGGTATCTCACGATAACTTGAAAACGGAAGGAGATAACGACTTGCAATTTTCAGGATAGGTTCCGTATCCGAATGCCACATTTGAGTTCGTTAATAGGCATAATCCGCCAAATAGTTTTCGAGTTATCTACATCTGAAATTATGTTTTTATTTCCTCTATAACTCAAAATTTAGAAATCCGATCCAATTAAAACAGGGTACATAATTATTAATTATCGCGAAATATCGTATCCTGAAATTATTTGAGACTTAAGTTTTTTCGTATATTATTGGATGATTAAATAATTTGAATTCTGATCGAATACATGTGTCAGAATTAATAATTCTTTGATCTTAGACGTTTCCCTCATTACTCGAAACTGTCATTAAAATGTACTAAATGTATCAATATCTTATAAAAGCTGAGAAAACGGTCTATATTGATTGTAAATTCAATTAAGATGGGTCTCCTTGGGAAGACCTAGGAGGATCAGTATAATAATATACAATATAATAATATACAATTAAGAGTGTCCAATAGAGGTAAATAGATCATAGAACATGCGCACAAAAGCTCCTGACTTCACCTCAGTGCTTGAACCAATTTTTTGTTGGCTGCTGCTGAAACATTGGAAAAATAAATCTGTTTCAATTTCAGTCAATTCTTTGTTACTGGCCCTTTCACATGTCATCCTCTGTATTCCTTCATTTTACCTCCATCTTTACACCTTTGCAGCAAATTTACAATCATCTGCTGCCTTTTTCAACAAACGTGCAGACAAATGATTTATCAATGTAAATATTTCCCCATGTCATCCAATTAAAAACATATTCTAGTACAGTATTTTTCAACAAAATGATCGAAATTATTTTTGTAGACCAAAATGTAAACAGCAAATCCAAGATGACCACGTTTTTCCTGAAGAAAACTTCTTTGAAAAATGGCTAGAAACTACAAATCAAGCTGTACAGCAAGGGTTGCAAAAATCCCTTGCTGTTATAACAAATGTCAAAGGATTACATCTCGTTCGAGAAGAAGCCTTGAAGATAGGTAATGCATTATCGAATAGGTCTCTTGCATGTATTTTTTTTATTATTGGAATCGATTATTATGTCCATAGAATACTGAAAAAGTTCAACCGCCGCCAAAAATTTCAATTTTCAACGAGAAAACGATCATTCAAATTTGGTTGCACATAATGGCTGTTCAAACAATCGAAACTTGGCGCCTCTCCCTGACGTAACCCGTCATAATATCTACTCTCACTCTATTCTCGTGGCTGTTTCACTCTTTGTTCCGGGGTCTCACAACCCTATACACAGGGCTCATAGTCGGCATTGGCTGTGACAAGCAGATGGTACATTTTGATTACGTCAGCCGTTATAGCAACGCTTGTACCAGTCAGAAGCGTTTCACCTCATTTGAATTTGTTTCTTGATTTACCGATTTTCAATACCGAAATATTCAAATTTTATAAATTATGAAAGTGGATGAGGGTATACATGATGATCAGGTATAAAAGTAGATAAAGAAAAATGTAAACATATGGTATTTCGTGTTACATGCAAGAGACCTATTACAAAGATTATCAATGAAAATTATTGTTGTTGAAAAGGTGATCTTAATATTTCGTTTGATTTTTAGAAATACCAAAGGATTGGGAAAAAATTTGCGAATCTGTGAATTTACCAAAGAACTTTAGTGTATGGAGTTATTTCTTTCAAAGTTTGATAACAGAAAGAGCTAAAGAACTAATAGCCAACAAAGTCAAATTAAATTTGGATGAATTCAGTCATGATATCCATGAAACTATTACAAATTCTAAAAAGTCTAAAATTAATGAATTAGATTTAAGGCAATACATTTGGTCAGAAGATTCGAAAGATATGAACAAAATAAATAATCAGTTTACAGGTGAGCTAATGTGACTTGAAATGAAAATAGGATCATTTTCCAAAGAATTTAAATCATTCAAATTTACCTTCTGTTGATTCTTTAATATTTCAAGGAATTTCCATCAAAGCTATGGGATTCTCAAAAAGTATTGTAGTTCTTTGTGAAAAGCAGGATGAAAGGTTCTTCGAATTATTGAATGATCTTTCTCAATATTTGTTTGGTGTGGATATTGAAAGGGAAGTAATGAATATACCTGCTTTTGTAAGAGATCAAACCAATCGACATAAATTTGTTGATATGGATATTCTTCAGAAACACTTGGTTCGAGAATGTGTTTCTGCAACATTGAAGTAAGCTTCTTATATTTTCTTTATTATAATTGTCATCATCCTACTCTGATTTGCGCATTTTCAATTTTTCTTTCACAATGGGAACCATTCGTAATTTTCTCATATATGTATAGTCAAATAAGCATTTTAAATTTTTCAAACGAAAAGAACATACAGTAGTCAACACTCAATGTGATGTTGCATGATCAATTTTTTTTAGGTTATCACAAATCTTATCAGATTCTATGGACCAAGAAGTCAATGAAGCAACAGTAAAAAACACTTTATTTTGTATAAGATTATTACAAGCTGTAACAAAACTATGTGCATGTTTCAAAAAATGCTGTTCTCTGAACAACGAGCTGGAAGATTGGTACAAGATTTGCGATAACTTCAATAAATGTAGTTTGCACTTGTGGCATAAATGGATTGAATATTTCGTTGGAAAAACAAAGAATATTTGTTCAGAAAATTTCATGGATGTTAACCCACAAACTACGTTACTGATGTTTTTAGTGAGTTAATTTCATTCTTTCTGTTGGAAAATATCAATGAAGCAAATCTTCAATTTTTCAGAGATGGGATGTTATCGAAATCCAAGAACAAACAGAAGATAAGGTGTTTAAATCACAAATCAAGGTGCCATTGAAACCTAGTGCAGCTCTTGAGGATATTCTAGTCAGGCTAAATGACAACATATGTTGTATTTTACCACATACGCTTCCCAAAGCTATTCATGTGCAGTTCATAGAAGATAATATAGAAGTAATTTTGAATCGATACAAAGAACTCCTGACAAACGAATTGAATCAAAATCAGGCTCTGCAATTTCTGTTCGATGTCAAATATTTGACCACTTTTTGTATGAGGAGAGAAAACGAGCAGCTTGTGGGCGTTTCCCAAGATATTTGTGATAAACTGAGATCCAAGATAGATCCTTTTGATTTAGATGTTTTCTACACGTATTTACAGATGAATGTAAAAAAAGCTGCTTTGCAATCTCAGGTAAAAATATCCACCTGATTTCTATCCTCGAAACCCTATATTCAAATAAGTAATTCCAAAGAATAATATCTGTCGACATAAATATGTCGTTAATGATATGATGAATAATACGAAACCGATCGAATTGAAACTTGGTAATTAGTTGTAGAATGCCGACACAAATATTTGTGCGGAATTTCGTTCGGATCGTATCACTAGAAAATTTAAAAAAATTATTGAGCATGCGTGAAAAAATATCAAATCCTTATTCTAAAGTTTCAAATTTGAAGACGATCGGATTTATATTGTAGGAGTTATTGAAGAAATACTGAAAACCGAGAATCGTCTGGTAAAGGACGTTTAGAATTTGACTTAGGGAAAATTTGTGTAAGGGAGGAAAGGGGACGGTTGAAATTGCTGCTAAGGCTATAGTGGTGACTTTTGGAAAAATTCCATATAATTTATAAAAAAAGTGACGTATTTTTCCTAAGTGAATCGGGAATTTTGGGATTTTTTTTTAATTTAAAGGACGTTTCGAGGGCGGTCAAAACACGCGACCGAAACTTTGGAACGGTAAAAAGCGAAAGCCGAAAGGAAATTTCGATAGCTATTACCGTGTTCGAAGGATTTTGTTCACGCCCGTACCCCGAATCGCGACAAAATCGATAGTCGATAAGTAGAACGATATGGATCTGATGGGATGCACGCTCCAAAGTAGTTCTTGCTGGCGAGTATATGTCGAAAGATTGATCTGCTCAATAAACTATGTGGGATTTTCCGTTTTGAAACGTTTATATTCGAAATCAAGGCAAGGGAAGGTTGTATTTTTCGGAAGAAATTCAATTTCTTTCGACCAATCAAAAAATTCGACATCTGTCAGGTTGGATTAGAAATGACGAGGTTTTAAATTTGTCAGGCGAAATATGCCGATACGATCCGTTTTCGAAAGGGAAACTAGGCAAAAAGTGAGCAAAAGATGACAGATAAAAACCGTCGAATAGTATGTAATGTGATGATATTTTTCACTAATTAGAAAGCTGAAAAACATCTGAAAAAAGCGGAATATAAATAAAAGATACATCTTTCATCGTAGCTATCACAGCTATTATAGCGCACAGGTTAATTTGTTGGACTCATAAGCTGAAGGTACCGGGATCAATTCCCGTAGTCGCAATTTTGTTCGCGTTATTATTTTGCCCAAATATCTGTAACTTTCGAATGGTCTCAAACGATTAGGTTCCACTCACTGATGAAGAATTCTAGGTCAAATTCGATTATGTCCGGCCGTTGCCACGATAACTTGAGAACGGAAAGAGATAGCGACTTTAAATTTTCAGGGTAGGTGACTAGTCCAAATACGACGGACAAGTTCGTTAATGGACAAAATCGGTCCAACGGTTTCCGAGAAATAATTTTGTCATCAACCAATACAAATATTCTATTTTGAGTTCACTGTGGACCTTTTATGAACACTATAAAAGTAACTACACTCTTGTCCACCACAGTTTTTTGTCGCCTGACATATGTTTCGGAAACAAAGTTTCCATCTTCAGAGACGGAGCGTTACTGGTTACAGCGTTACAGTAACGCCTCGTCTTTGAAGATGGAAACTTTGTTTCCGAAATATATGTCAGACGACAAAAAACTGTAGTGGACAAGAGTGTAGTTACTTTTATAGTGTAACCAATACAAATCCGATAGAATTGAAACTTGGTAGCTCGTTGTAGAATACTGACACAAAGACGTTTGTGAAATTTTGTGACAATCGTTCACTACAAAATTTCAAAAAAATCATTTAAAAGTATTATTTATCTCACGATTACCTAAGAAATAGAAAGAGATAGCGACTTGCAATGTTTAGGGTAGGTTGCGCATCCGAATGCAACATTTGAGTTTGTTAATAGGCATAATCATCCAAACGGTTTTGGAGTTATACCCATCTGAAATTTGGTTGTTATATCCTGAATAACTAGAAATATACGAATCCGATCCAATTCAAACATGGTAATTAGTTTTATAATACCGGCGCGAAAATTCTTGTAAAATTTTGTGAAAACACTAGAAAATTTAAAATGAATCATTGACAATCATTGAAAAATATTCTATATATCAGAAACTATTCGTCCGACATCGCTGACATTTTGTGAGAACTTTCAAAACCTAGAACGTGAAAATATAAGAATAACAGCAAATTATCGCCAACTTTAACCTTTATCTCTTATTTTATTTTGTTCCGAAAGTTATAATGCGCATGACCGAAATATTTTCTTTTCTAAATATTCCGGTCCATTTAACTGTTAATGTAAACACCAATCAAATAAAATTCAAAATAGAAATGAAATGAAATAACAACAATTTGAATGGTTATGTATTGTAGCCAATGTCGCTAAAACGAAAAGGTGAAATTCACTGAAGTTGCTAAAAAGTCATTGTCAAAATAGTTGCGATATGATTGGTTCATTCTTTCTTTATTTTAATTTGTTCAGTATTTTAATTTCTGTTTCAACTCACCTTCAACAAATAAAATAAGAAAGTTGAACACATTTCCATGAGAGCGTTTATACATGAAATAATAATAATAACATAAATAATAAACATAACTTACAGAAAACACAAATGTCTTATCAAAAAAATTGCGATTTGATTGCTTGATTCTTATTTTATTTAAATGTATTCATTATTTTATTTAAATTTGTTTTATTTGTTCTACAAACCCATCCTAAGTGTTATATTATTACTGACAAATTATCTTTAGGTTATTTTGGGATGCTTGTTGCCGTCTGCCATGCAAATGTCAAATTTGGCCAATTCTGACAGGATTAAAGAACAGGAAAAAGAACCATCTGTTTTGGCTGTCAGTAATCCTTCAACCAATGCTTGGTTCCCTTTGCTTCCCATCACAGCGCCATCACACAAACATACTGTGGCTTTTCCTGACAAGGGAGAAAAGGTGAAATTATATTAATTTTTGTATTTCATTAAAAGGGATGACTATGAGTTATTCATGGTTGAAGACATTCGCCATTCTGATTTATTTTCAAATTTCTTGGGCTGTAACGACTCTCCATTTTGAACTTAATTGGATAACAAAAATTATTTTCAATAATCTGTCAAACTAGTTGAGGTAACATCAATATAGTTTTCGAAAAACAAATTGTTCAAATTATAGCTTACTCAGATGCTGATCAAAAAATTTTCAATGCCTATCACTTTCGCATTTTTTTTTAAATAAATTTCATATTTCCACAAAATTTGATTTTAGGTACCAAAAAAGCCCTGAATTAAATAAATATTCTACCTGTAAGCACCAAGCAGTTTTCTGTACTTCAAACATTTTCTTTAATGTACTTTAGCAGACTATTGGTTAGCTAATGGATTAAGTTGCTCATTACGTATGGTAAATATTGGTGTGCTGTGAAAACAAATTAAAGCTTTCGTGTGGTATATATCTACTTATTGACATGTGCACACTAACTTATTGAATATTTTTGTATATTTTCCATTTTTTTTTTCAATACTCTCTTGAATAATAAGTAACGTTCTTTGATAGTTCACATCCATCATATGAAATATGTGATTATTTTACTGATTTGATTTCATCCTACTAAAGCAAAGTAAAAAAATTAAATTCTATAATTCCACATTGTTTCATTTTCAGATACCTTCAGGAAAATCTATCACAAAGACACCAAAAAAAGTAATAGATGCAGGGTCATCAGTTAAATCTAATGCATCTTCCTTGTTCAGTGGTTTAACCACAGATTGGTTCTCTTAACAATATAAAAGATTGGTTTCTATATAAGTTCGACTCAAAGTTATGTAATAGATATTTTTATAAAAGTTTGTTGAATATGTATTTCTAGTGAAAAGCTTCAAAAGAATTAATATATTTATTATGAATTATTTGAGTGCAGTTTCATTTTCAGCTATACCTATAACCTTCATTTCACAGACTCACTATCCTCAATTCAAGCGATATCCAACATCTACTCTAGGAACCCATTGATACAAAAAATTCAGGAACGATGTCATACACTCAAGACCAACAAAGAAATCTCTACGACTATAATTTGGATACCATCTCATGTGGGTGTAGAAGGAAATGAAGCTGCAGATCAATCTGCAAAACTGGCGCGATCCTCTGACTTTCCCATCACAAACTTTCAGCTTCACTCAGACCTAAGGACAACAATAAAATTGAGAACTCTTGAAAACTGGCAAGCCCAATGGAATAGCAGTAACAACAAGCTACAAGCAATCCAATCTAAAATCAATTCCCCGGTAAATATCAGTCTCAATAGGGAAGACAAAATAGTAATGAGAAGACTAAGAATAGCCCACACTAGGTTGACACACGGTTACTTGATGTCATCAGAAGAACCACCTATATGTGATTGCTGCCGACATACTCGATTAACTGTGGAACACCTTCTATCTCGCTGTTCACACTACGATGAAATCCGCCATCGATTAGGACTCAAAGAACATGTAAAGGATATCCTCAGCTCAGCAACTCAAATTGAAGCAGCACTAAAGTTCCTCAAAGAATGTCTATTATACAAGTACATATAATCAATGCATGTCAATATTTCTGTTTAAATCTACATATCTTGTGATCAATTTGGTACAACTACATCTGTAATACATAGGAAAATCAAACATTGTACCCAGTGTCAATGGCCTAGTAGCTGAGACACTTTAATTTAACACGTTGACTGTCCCCATTCTAATTTTTTCTTCACCCCCCACGTTCAACACATTTTTCCAAAGATAAGGGTTACTTTTGAGTGATAAAATATATATTCTATGAAAAAAATAATTCTGCAGCCATTTTGTCAATGTTTTTTACATGTTCATATGTGATTCATGAACGCCTTAGTCTATTTTTTCAATACTGGACGTCTCTGTATCATATGTGAACATGAATTTAACCACGATTTTGAAAAAGCCTTTTGTCTCCAATGTTTCAAGGAGTTTCAAGGTTGTTTCCGTATATTTTTTCCTTAAAAATTGTATATTGTTCATTCAAAATAAATAATTCGAAATCAGGAAAGTGTTCATGTTCAAAATTTTCAAGTCCAATGGAAGGCTTGATGCTGACGTTTCTTGAATCACGTATGATTCATTATGATTGAGGTTATCAATACATTTACTTCTAAGAGACGTTCAGCCCATATAAACCGACCACACTGCAGCGTTCGTAAATAGTAGCCATATTTATCTTGAACGTTAAATGAATCACATACGACTCATGGACTCCTGGCGAAAATCTTTATGCATCATATGTGATGCATGGGACAGTCAACGTGTTAAATAAATAAATAAATAAATAATAATAGCTCAGTTTTGGAAGTAAATATAATTCAATTAGTTAAAATGTTGATCGAATCTTAATAGCAGCATAGGTTTCAAAACGTCTTGCGCCGAACGGAAAGAGACAGCGACTTGTTATTTTGAATTAATGTGAATAATCGGTCAAACGGTTTTGGATTTAAAACCATCCGAAATATTAATAACTGGAACAAAGCTGAAAATGAAAATTTGTCAAAAATGTTATATTTCAGAAACATAGATATATATTCAAATCTATTCTATTGATATGATCTGCAAAAATTGGTGTGTCGGTCTTCAAGCACTAATTACCGAGTAATTGTAACAACACCTCGTTGGCTGAGATGTTTGCGAGCCCGCCTGTCGCGGAGAAGATCCGGGTTCGAATCGCTGGGTAAGTTCAATTTTGCGCGATTTTTGGCGCTCTTGTTCCTCGGAATAGAGTGCTTATCAATTTGGCCAAATGTCTGTAATTTTCGAATTTTTTGATGAAAATGGTCTTGAACGATTTGGTTTGACTCACTGATCAAGAATCCGTGGTCGAAATCGATTGAGTCCGGCTGGCCGGCTCTCTGTTAACACGATAACTCTCGAACGGATTGAGCTAGGCAGTTATTAGGAGATAAATATCTCGGCTAAGTTCGTTATTGGGCAGAGTCGGCATGATAGTTTCGGAGTAACGAAAAACAAAATTTTTTTACATTACAAATTTCAATGTAATTTTTTTTAAGATGCAGTTTCATCATAAGAATCCATCGATATCATTTTCAACTTCAACAAGCTAATACTTTCGGAGATATGATTTTCCAAAATTTCAAACATAAATCGTACTTCTATGTTTTCACAGAATGCTCTACTCATAGAAATCTATACTACGTTAGTACAGAGTTTATTGGCTGTTCTGAATTATTCTATCTATGAATTATTATATGATCTGCATTCATTCATGTCATCCTATTTTGCTTTAAGTGACATTTCAAAGATATTTCTGGTTCGTTATTCTTGATATAAAATACCCCTCCTGTTAGAGAACATAGTTTGATTGAATGCAGAATGACCAATGAATAAATAACCTCAGCTCGTGGATGATCCATATAATGATGGAAATATACAGGGTCTTTCACGAGGAACCTCACCCATATTTATACGGGAAACTACTGAACGTATTTTCATGAAATTCAGCACTTATAAGTATTTCACGATGCTGATGAAATCTAAAATATTTTCAAGGCATGAGCACCTCCGGTTTTTCCGGAAATTACGTCAACTTCCGTTTTTCAAATTAGAACACCATTTTTTTATTGCAGAAATAGATTCCTTAGAAAATTTCAAGTTATTTTGATGTAACATTTTTCAGTTTTGGTTGGAAAATTCTCTCTGAGCGGGAAAATTCGATAAAAAAATCGAAAATAGAGCTCCGCTGAAACAAGAATAACTTCGAGGTTTTTGGATGGAAAATTTTCATTTTTGGGAGATTGATGTATCCACTTTAAATATCGAAATCGCGATTCATGATACAGGGGGTGAAAAAATCGCTTTCAAAGTTAGGGATGACAAAATCGTGAAAAATCAATTTTTTCAAGTTAGAACCCCATTTTTTTATGGCAGATATTGAATCTACGTTAAAAAATAATGTGAGTGTATGCATCACACCCTTGCCCTAAAATGGATATTTTCTGAGTTATTCACAAAAAACTGTTTTTCGTCTTGAATTTTCAGCTATTTCTTTTCCCTTCACGCCAAAAAGATGAAATTTTCAGGAACTGTTATTTGAACCATGCTGTAGATTTTTCACCCCTTCTTGAAACCGACTTCAAGGTACTATTAGTAGAACCATGGCAAACTCTCGCAGTTATAACTAGAGAAGATGCTCAAAGTTTTGACCGTTAATTTCTAGACATTTATTTACGTCTCAGGAATGCTTCGTGCGTTGCTCTTATTCTTATTTCATCGGGAGGAAGAGATCTGCAAAAGTGTTTAAAAACCAAATTGAGTTTCAAAACTATGAATATAAAAATCTAAACAAACCTGAACGCATTTCTGACTCGTTCTATGCAGTCCTCTTTATCAGTCAGGGGAGTTGAGTAGACAATATTTTTTATCCTACCCCAAACATAAAAGTCTAAAGGAGTTAAATAGGGAGAACGTGGTGGCCAAAGATGTGGACCATTGTTCGCCAACCATCGATCTTCAAATAGCCTGTAGAGGATATTTGACACATTGAGTGAATTGTGTGGAGGCGCGCCATCTTGTTGATACCATAAGTCATTATGGTTCTGTACTAGCGGCTCAATTATTTGAGTCAATATGTCAGAATATCTATCTCCTAAGGGAGAACATTCTTTAAATAATGCAAACATGTGTAGTGTTCTATCTTACCAGTTAAAGTCCCATCATAAATGTGAACATCAAGAATTGCATTATTTTTGATGGCGCAAAAAACATTGAAACTCCAGGTCTCTTGAAAGTTCCATTGTCTGAAGTGGTGGTTGTTCTCTTCATCCCAATAATGACTGTTATGCCTATTGAAAGAACCATTCTTTGTGAATTTAGATTCATCTGTCCAAATTATACAGTCCAAAAAGTTTACATTCTCTTGAAATCGAATCATCATAGCTTCGCAAAACTCTGTTCTCCTGACGAAATCAGTTTCCTTCAAATGCTGTACCCTATTGAATTTATATGGGTGCATTTTATGTTTTTTTAATATTCTCCAAACACTTGATTGAGATAATCCCAGATCAATCTCGGCATCTTTGAGAGAATTTTGAGGATTCACACGAAAATATGCAAGAACTGTAATTTCGTTGTTCTCATCTTCTACTACACTTTTTTCTCTGTGTATAGTTTTCTTAACGAAAGATCCGACATTTCTCAAGTTTGTCATGGTTCTGTTAATGGTATCTCTCGTTGGTCTGGGTCGGTCAGGAAACCTCTCAATGAACAGTCGAATCGTTCTATCTACAACTTTATTACATTCTCCATGAAGTAGAATGAGATTTAAATAATCTTCATTGGTAAAATTAGGCATAGTGATCGATTTTATAACTTAATACGAATTATCACCAAATTAATAGTAAACACAAAATGCTACTGAATAAAGAGGAATTTGGCAGATGTAATTAATGATATCTATCATTAAAAAAAAAGAATGTAAAACATGGTAAGTTTTTGCATATGGTTCATAAGGAATTATTTATTTATCACTGGAGAGAAAACCGATGGCCGATTAGTTGAAATAAAGAGGTTTCCGATACAAATTCGAATCAAAATTCGCCATCTATTTAGGAACAACCTGTAACTTTTTTCTCTTGCATATTAGGGTAGTAAAATCTAAAACATGGTTTACGTAACAGTTCCTGAAAATATCATCTTTTTGGCGTGAAGGGAAAAGAAATAGCTGAAAATTCAAGACGAAAAACAGTTTTTTGTGAATAACTCAGAAAATATCCACTTTAGGGCAAGGGTGTGATGCATACACTCACATTATTTTTTAACGTAGATTCAATATCTGCCATAAAAAAATAGGGTTCTAATTTGAAAAAATTGATTTTTCACGATTTTGTCATCCCTAACTTTGAAAGCGATTTTTTCACCCCCTGTATCATGAATCGCGATTTCGATTTTTAAAGTGGATACATCAATCTTACATCATGAAAAATCCCAAAAATGAAAATTTTCCATCCAAAAACCTCGAAGTTATTCTTGTTTCAGCGGAGCTCTATTTTCGATTTTTTTTTCGAATTTTCCCACTCAGAGAGAATTTTCCAACCAAAACTGAAAAATGTTACATCAAAATAACTTGAAATTTTCTAAGGAATCTATTTCTGCAATGAAAAAATGGTGTTCTAATTTGAAAAACGGAAGTTGACGTCATTTCCGGAAAAACCGGAGGTGCTCATGCCTTGAAAATATTTTAGATTTCATCAGCATCGTGAAGTACTTATAAGTGCTGAATTTCATGAAAATACGTTTAGTAGTTTCCCGTATAAATATGGGTGAGGTTCCTCGTGAAAGACCCTGTATATACTTTGGTAGATAAGTTGGGTTCAGAATATTTCCAGTATGAACAAAACTGGAATATTGGCTGAAGTTTCAATTGATGTAATATAATTTTCATAGTAGATTCGAGGAATGAATATCTCGGATAAGTTCGTTATTGGGTAAAATTGTTGGTTTTGGATTAATAATTTTTGGCACTCATGTTGAATTTAAATTCCTTTATCATAAAGATGAAATTCAACATCAGTTTGAATTTAATTTATTTTATGATGAAGTTCTATCATAAGAAACCATTGATATCATTCCTAAATCTGAAAACTAATACTTTCGGAGATATGATTTGTCAAAGTTTGAACAAGAGCGCCAAAGCTCCTGTCAACAGGGCTTGAAACAATTTTTTTAAGACGATGGTCTCGAACTTTCGACTTCCCGAGGGAGAATTCAATTCGGTTCGGCTAGCCGTTGCCACGATAACTTCCGAACGGAAAGAGATACTGACTTGCAATTTTCAGGGTATGTTGCTCATCCGAATACGTCTGTTGAGGTCGGTAATGGGCATAATAGGCCAAACGGTTTCGGATTGATACCCAACCCATCCGAAATTTTGTTCTTATTTCCCCAATAACTGAAAAATTACAGATCTGATCGAATTGAATTGATTGCTAATTTATTGTATAATGCCGACACGCTCGTATCACTAGAAAAAAAAATCCTCCAAAAAAAGTTCAAATTTTTGTGGAAAAAATTTTAAACTTGCAGACCCTCGACATACGTTGTCCTGTCCGAACATCAGCCAATTCTCATTAAAATCGGTTGAGGTGTTTAGGAGGAGTTTATGGGTCTGATAGATAGTGTTGCACTCGGAACAGAGTACTTAACAATTTGCCCAAATGTCTGTAATTTTCGTTTTTTTGGATGAAAATGGTCTAAAACGATTTGGTCCGACTCACTGATCAAGAATCCGTGGTCAAAATCGATTATTTCCGGCCGGCCGTAGACACGATAACTCTCAAACGGAATGAGCTAGACACTTGAAATTTTCAGAGTAGGTTTGGGAGATGAATATCTCGGTTAAGTTCGTTGTCGACAAATGGTTTCGGAGTAACGAAACAATTTTGTTACATTACAAATTTAAAATTAAATTATTTTTAAGATGCAGTTTCATCATAAGAATCCATTGATATCATTGCAATTTTTGAACCCACAGTGAATGGTAAATTCTTACTAGGAATTATTTCCTTAAAAGAATTCTTAAGATGAAAATAAACACTTACTGTCCGTATAAATTTTTATTATTCAATATAATATTATCACAGGCTTACTTCATTATCTTCTACTACATACAAATATACTGTAAAATATAACTTTACACTCATGATTCAAAGTAACTAGTTTCTAATATTGCAACATTCATACTCATATATCAAGGGGACAACAACAAAAACAAATCGCTTTGAATTATCCCTATTTTTAACATTTTTAGTGATGTTTGAAAATGACATGAGAAGCGGAAATTGTGATGTGAAAATCAATCTGATATTACATCCTTTCTACTCTGACTGAGAATGAAGAGTAAATGTGTATTCTGGAATGTGAGCGAAGTGAAAAAAATTTCAAAAGCTTGATCTGAAATTATTTTCCCTCACCAATTTCTTAGAAGATTCTTATATTTCGGTACAGAACACGAAGTAAGAGATCTGAGACAACTTATGTTCTGTACCGAAATATAAGAATCTTCTGGGAAATTACTGAGATGAACCAATTTCGGATCAAACTTCTGTGATTTTTACCACAACGCTCACATTTCAGAATATTAGTTAAACGATTTGGTGGAATAATGTTACATAATATATTTACACTTCAAGCAAAGGGGAAACTGAACATAATGAAGAATAATATTCTGATAACAATGTATCCTGTTATTGTATTGACTTAAATGAAGCCAATGACATATTAGTTCCACGGAATGAAGGTCCATGATAATTTCAAGCAACAAACAGTATTAACCTCTAATTAGGCGTCAAGTTTTATTGACATGTAAAATTCAAAAACTTTCTCGATATTTGGTCGAACTTTTCAACTGATGGAGCCAAATATGGTGTGCAATAAGCGCTTAACAGGCATGTGATCTGTTCGATATATCTATAGACATGATACAGATCTTGTTGGTGAGTGACAAGCGAAAAATGAAACGAGATCAGTTTATGATGATACCATTTCTAGTTCAAATCAACTGCTAGTTTGTACAAATAATATGAAAAAAGTATTGAAAACATTATCCATGAAACAAAACATTAGTTTCAGGAGAAACTTCCATCTTTTAACTATTTTTAGTCCGTTTGTGAATTACATCAACCACGTTTGGAGGTCCTAGGAACTATCAAAGCACGGACCAGTATGAACTTGCTAAAGTTAATATCAGACGGATCAATATGCAAAACAGTCCATATATTTTTGACATTTCAGATACTTCTCAAAAAATTCCACTTGTTCGTCTTTATAATATCAAGTGTGACTTGCAACATTTTGTAATAATGAGCTGCAATATTCATATCCTTAAAAAAAATTCTTCAAAACCATTCGAACATATCCAAAACAATGGGTGAATGAAGTCAATCTGAAATTCAGTGGAATATATAGAATTCAGCGATTTTCACAGGAAATACCCAATTTGGGTAGGTACTACTATTGCATGCTTAATAATGTTAATTATTCAAAACTTCTCACGAAACTTGCAATTTTATTTGCGAAAATAATAAACCAAAGCCGTATTTTAAATTTAGATTAATTATTCCGTGGTTAATATCGATAATTTGCAAATAACCTTCATCACATTTTTTTATATTTAATCCAAATTTATTCCTTTGGTTAATCATAAAAATTTGTTTCACGGATATGATGCTGCAATGAATCAGAAACATTATTTCTTCGTAGAAAGTCTCACTTATTGTACTTTCCTCTTTAATTTTTTTTAAGTAATAGGGAAAAATGGTCAATAAATAGGTTTTTGTACAATGGGTAGTTACATATTATTATCTCTGAAAACCGAGAAAATCTGTCAATCTGTCATTCCAACTGTCTAACCAGTTGTAGAAACTGCCGTGTGATGAGCCGCTTGTGTTTTTGGACTGGATCGGCATGTATTCTTCACCTCTGATACAGAAGTAACTCTTTATGGGGCCTCGGCACATAGGGCATCGGTCAAGTTTTTCAAAGCAGCTAGCACAGATGCAAGTATGCCTGTAAAACATCAGTATTTTTTATATATATATATATATATTCTTTTGAACTTGAGCATTACAATTTGTTTTTATCTAACAATAAAGCATGTGTATGAAAAAAGTGTTAGAGAGGTTAGTGTAACGGGGTACCATATAATTTGATATATGATACTAGAGCTTAGGGAAAAAACCTCAGCAAAAAAACCCTATCTCCCCGTTAGTGTTGTGATTTATGAAAACAAAATATGCTGAAATATTAAATATTGAAGGGCATCTTTTTCTTTATTATCGCTTCTTCCTTCAACAAGCAGAGAAGATTCTCCAAGGTACCCGAAACCCAATCTGGAAAAGGAAAAGACTAAGGGAGAAAACGAACAAATTAAAAATGGAATATTCTATATTTCATTAAATAGATTTGAAACTCGCTACCCATTCTAAAAAAGATTCAGAAACATTATGAATAGCCCTAAAACCATCTTTGAATCTATATATGCGACAATTATTAACTAAATGATCTATGGTTTCCTCTGCTTCCCCGCATTCACAACTAGGACTCTCAACTGAGTTCCACCTGAAAAGCATGCTGTTGCAACGACCATGACCGGTTCTTAGACGATTCAGAATAGACCATATTCTCCTTGGAAGATCAAACATGGACATGATGTAGAATATGATAAGCCTTTACAAAGCAGGGTTAGCCAAATTTTGATTTAAAAAATCTTGAAAAGCACTGACGTGAAGTCAGGGGCTTTTGCGTGTTAGTTCTATTGTATATTCCCCCCTGACACACCCTCACGAAATCCTGCATGAACTTTTAGAATAAATAAAATAGTAGAGATTCTAACGTAGATCTCCTGCGCAGTAGAAAAGGAAGCTACCAACTCAGCTATACAGGCAAACATTTGCAACTAATTACCTAGTTTTAATTCTATCGGAACCGTATCTTTTGAGTTATCGAGAAAACAATAGTTCAGATGGGTACAACTCCGAAACCGTTTGGCCGATTATGCCCATTAACGAACTGTCGCATTCGGAAGTGCAACCTACCCTGAAAACTGCCATTTCTTTCCGTTCTCAAGTTATCGTGGCAACAGAGGGCCGGCCGGATGGAATTGAATGTGACCTCGAGTTCTTCATCAGTGATTCGAACCTCAAACGATTTTGAGATCTTTTTCGTCAAAAAATTCGAAAATTATAGACTTTTTGGCAAAATGATAGCACGATGTTCCCTGGAACATGGGCGCAAAAAAAAAAATCATTTATTTGATTTTTGTACTACTTAAAGCTTTATTGTGCAAGTATTCTAGCCCAAAATATTAGTGTATTATAACACTTCCTTAATGATTAATGATTTGGAATAATTTGTGAGATTCTATACAAACCACTAAAATTATGACGAGAGAAATACATAAACTGTGATCTGTGAGCCTAGCAGCATCTAGAATACACTAGATTTTTATTTTATCTAAAAGAATGTTTTATTGTAATTTCCTTTCAATAAGAATGAAGACCTATGTACTTAAAGTTTACTTCTGCTTTTTATTGTGGTTTTCAGTGTATCTGAGGAAATAGCCAAGAAAATGTTCCATTTTTGCGCGCATGCTCTCTAGGGAACATCTATCATTTTGCCCAAATTTCTGTAATTTTCAATTTTTTTTTCGAAAATGGTCTCAAACGATGAGGTTCGACTCATTGACTAAGAATTCGAGGTCACATTCAATTTTGTTCAGCCGTCCGTTGCCACGATAACTTTCCAATGGAAAGAGATAGCGACTTGCTATTTTCAGGATAGGTTGCGCATCCGAATGCGACATTTGAGTTCGTCAATAGGCATAATATCTTCAATCACTCAAAAAATACAGATTGGATCAATTTTAACTTCGTTATTAGTTGTAGAATTCCGACCCGCAAATATATACGAAATTTCGTGGTGATCGCATCAAAAAAGAACACTTTTCTATTGTTGTTCTATTTCAGAAACTTATCTGTCAGATTTCCTTCGAGCCGCCATTTTACGCTCGATCGGCTATGTATTGTAGGAATTAGTTTATGTTGAAATAAGAATTTAGGTGAAATGAATTTTTTCACGTGTCTAGTATTTAAATATCAACTTATAGTTCATGCAGGTGAGAAAATTTATTTTCAAGAAATATATATGTATCCCCATCTGACAACCTCGCAGTTAACGATGAAAACTTGAAAAAGTTGGGTTAGACATTATTTTATAAACATAACGCTTCCACATAGATTTATTTTCATAGGTTTAGACAGCATTACGAAGTGGTTCCTTTCTGGGTTTTCTCTCTCAAACTACAATACAATACAATACAAAATATGTATAAAATGAAAAAAATATTATTTTGAAATTGCTTCTGCGTAACGAAACAACATCAACGATAAAACATTTATTCTGCAACATTTGAAGCTATTTCAAAATAATATTTTTTTTTATTTTAGAGATATTTTTCAGAGTTTGGGAGAGAAAACCTAGAAAGAAACCATTTAGTTATGCGTTCACCTCCCAAAATATCCTCAAATGAGCATTGTTTTGGGGACTCCATGATGAACAAACGCGCAAAAACTGACTGCGCGACTATGCCTTTTTCAATTTTTTTAACTAAAGTAATGACCAATATTACTTTTCCTTCAATTCCTGTATACTTTTATTTATGATTAAGGTATGTTCAAATGTACTTTTCTCAGACTGCAAGGGTTAAGTAGAACACCTTTGATTGAACTTTCCTTGAGATTTCTAGTGAAATAATTTATTTATTATCATTATTATTTTCAACTGTTCAACCAGTTTTTCTTACCTGCAAGGTAACAGGGCCCTTGACAAGGGAAAATATTGACACACAACACACAATTGGTCGCCTGAGCTATTCCAGAGTGCAGAATCTTCAGACGTTGGACAAACCAGCGTTCTTCCTAAGGGTCCTGGACCACCCTCGACCGGTTCTGCCACGGCGAGGGGTATTTGGTTCTCTTCAAAACCCCCCGGATTTCCTGTTGCCAAATACAATTGCTGAAAGAAAATACGTGTAGGAAATATATAGTTCCAAAGTAAGCGTAAGGGAGTAGGTGATTGGGCAAGTATCGGATTGGATTTTCATAGACATTCGCTGAGTGTATAGATCAGCAAGTACAGCGAGCGGCAGCATGATTTACTAATTTAAAATGCGCGCCATTCAATCGGTTGATGTCGTAGCGGGGCGCTAGTGGACTCATTCCAGAGGTGGGACTATAAAGTTTTGTCCCGACACAGTTCAGTCGCCATCATGCGTTGACACAGTGAGGAGCGTGCGTTGAGGCCTATTTTGCGAGTGGATGTTCACCGATAGCAACCCAGCGCGCCTTTCTGGATCGCTTCAATTTAGCCTCGTTGCCGGACCGAAATCAATTGTTACGTGGGTCACTACGTTCAGAGAAATAGCAAGTGCTACAAGAAGGACTGGAGTCCCTTTTTTTATAGGTATTTTTTTCAGTGTTTGGGAGAGAAAACACAGAAACCAACCGTTTAATAACAACATATTAAATGAATTATAAAATTCTAATAACAAAACGTTTCTCAGTCTCAAACTTACAGTTTTAACAGTAACAAAATATCAAATGAATAAAGTACTATGGGATTGAGATCAAGGTTTTGTGAATCTCTCTTTTGTATTGCACAACAAACACAATAAATTTGTCATTTTAATGAGCATTACTAGTCAATTTTGATTTTGAAAAAGGATCTTAAAAAACAAATGGTGTTGAGTGTATTGAGTCATATGTCAGTTGACTCCTTATGCTACAAATATAGCCTGTGGCAGAAAAAGCTGTAAAAGAGTGTGGAGAATTTGAAGTTCCAGAAGAATCAGCATTAATATCTCGTCGGAGTGCCGGATCCGGTATATTGGTACCGGATCCGGTATAGGTTAAATGATGCCGGATCCGCCAGATTTCCGGTCCGGTTTTTCCGGATTGCAATCCCCAGTTACGATTCTCTTCTATGGGTTGATTTGAAATCCCGTGTTTATGTGGACCGTTCGAGGACCCTACAAGATTTGAAAAAAAAAGTGAAGAACAGGACTCGGATATTTTGATTTCTGCTTTACGGTTTAATAAAACTGTATATGAATTATCAATTAGTCGTTAACATAATCTGATTCACCATAGATTTGTCCTTCGAATAGTTATTTTCACTAGACCGGAACACAAACCGTTCATTTTTTCCTAAAAATTGATAATACGCCGAAAATGTTTGAGAGCCAATAAGAGTCTGAATATTGTGATGTGACTTTCCTTAAATCGAATTTGTTACTCTGAAGGTTTCAAAATTTGGAATATTCAGGATGAGTTACAGTATTCAGCATAATCTTATTAATAATTTTTTCATGCTTGGATCACAGAAACATTGTTCTTCTGAAATATGCCTCGTTTTTCGAACCCTGAGTATTATGATATGATACTTGTTTATTGTTTTTGGCGCTCTACTTCCTCGGAACTGAGTGCTTATCAATTTGCCCAAATGTCTGTAATTTTCGAATTTTTGGCTGAAAATGTTCTCAAACGATTTGGTTCGACTCACTGATCAAGAATCCGAGGTCGAAATCTATTCTGTCCGACCGGCCGTAGGCACGATAACTCTCGAACGAAAGGAGTTAGAGGATTGAAATCTGCAAGGTGGAATTCTCAACCAGCAAAGTTGTCTTATAACTCCAATGATTCGCGACTAATATATTTCATAAGTATCATATTTGTGCTTCCAAAATATCAATTCATTATATTAAAGCTACATAAACTTCATTCTGTTGTGGACAATCGAAATACTTTATAAATTTATCGTGAAAACGTCTGTACAGCAGAATTATGAAATATGTTATAAAACTGTTACTTAAACATTTGTTAAGAGGTTTATAACTAACTTATAAAACAATTCTGCTTATAAAACTGAATTGCTTTTTGATGAGGATATTTATAATTTTATTTCAAATATATTAAAAATCCATTTCTAAGATGTTCTGTATAACCTCATGAAACAGTTATATAGAAGTGCTTTTAGTTACAATTTTGATTCCAGAACTAAATTGTCGTTTCGGTAACCACTTCATAACTATTTTATAGTACTCAATTTCCATGACAATATCATCCAAAAGCAGCTGATCATTCTGTTCCCACCTGAAAGTGTTTAATTCTATTCTCAACTGTCTGCACAATCTTGAACGTTTCTAAAAAAATTATGATTACCATGAAGCCAATGCATATTAGTTTTCTAGCTGAAAGCACAAATGTCTTACCTATGCATGAGTTTCAGGAAGCATTATGCTACTGCTGAAGACAATTTTCTGTAGGTGCGAAATTATCACCACAATCATGTTTGTGTTAAAGATATCAACTTATTAATAATTAAGATACCTTCATCAGATTAACTGTTATTACTCCTTTTGAATATCCTTGCAAAAATATATATTAATCAGATATTCCACGGGAAAACGTTAACTGTTTCACTGATTTTGCAGGTTATGTTGACTTTAACGCGGTAGAACATAATAACATGTTTTATAGTAGTTGTTAAGTAGCTACATTACAACGAAATGCTTGAAACTGATGCAAAATCATTTTATAAGAGAACGCCATTAAACATGGCGGCATTTGTGATGACTCAGAGTACGGAGTGTTTTAAACACACTAAAAATCGCCAATGTGTAGATATTTCAACCATCCAGAGCATGAAATGACTCAAAAATAATCTGTAGAACAAATTGGAATACATTTTCGTACAAATGATCATTAGACTGACAAGCCACATTTTTGTTTTGTTCAATTTTTTTATGTGAAACATTCGAAACAAGGGGGCGCGTTTAAAATATGTCATTTTAGTGCTACATTTCACGAAGAAATTTATTTGCATTGAGGAATTTCGTTGTGTGTATCCAAACATGTGTCTGTAAGAGTAGAAGTATATATAAATAAAATGTCTTCGTGTAAACACATGTGACACATGACATCTATATTTTCGCTATGCTGTTATAATTCAGGATTGTCATTTGCCAACTTAAAATCAATTAATTTTATAGATATCATTCTATGTAACATCTTTATTTCAGAACGCTCATATGAAAAACCTTATAAAGCTATTACAAAACAGTTTTTTAGATGGCGCCAAAATGTTTATGAAATAGTCTTGTAATGTTTATGAAGAGCTTTATAAAATGTTCCGAATGACAAAATTATTTTATAAAATGTGCCAATTTTGGGTTTATATCTGTTGTATAAACGTATTGAAAACAATTCAGCGACTAAGAATGTTTTATAAGATTTTGGTTGAAAACGTTTCCACAACTATTATATAATATAAAATTGCTAGTTGGGTTGGAGCGTAAATATCTCGGTTAAGTTCGTTAATGGGCGAAATCCATCAAGCTGTTTCGGAGTTATGGCCGATTTTAGTAAACACATTTTTTATGAATATTTCCGAAACTGAGCACTCGATCTATCTGAAACTTAGCATCAAATTGTAGAATCATGACCTTTATACGCATGTGAAGTTTTGCATTGACCAGGTTGCCGCAAAGTGCCAAAAAAAAATTTCAAAATTAAAAAAAAAAATTTCTACAATAACTCTCGAACGGAATGAGCTAGGCAGTTGAAATTTTCAGAGTAGGTTAGGGAGATGAATATCTCGGTTAAGTTCGTTATTGGGCAAAATAGGCCAGATGGTTTCAGAGTAACGAAAAAAAAAATTTTTTTTAAGCAACAAATTTCAAATTCAATTTTTTATTTAAGATGCAGTTTCACCATTAAAATCTATCGATATCATTTTTAACTCCAACAAGCTAATACTTTCGGAGATATGATTTTTCTAAATTTCAATAATGAATCGTACTTTATGTTTTCACAGAATGCTATAATTATTCTATCTAAGCTTTATTATATGATCTGTGTTCATACTCGTACATTTCATCCTGTTCTATAAGAGAGAGTCAAATTCATTTCAGCTATTTTAATTTGATTTCTTCCATGGTGCAGTTCTCATTCTCAGATTGCTCATTTAATCTTGATAAATAAACTATTATTTGAGTTGAATTTCCTTTATGATGCAGTTCTATCATAAGAATACATTGATATAATTCCCAACTCTGAGAAACCAATACTTTCGGAGATATAATTTGTCTGTTTGAACTAGAGCGCCAGAAAGCTCCTGTCCACAGGGCTTGAACCCATTTTTGCAATTCGAATGGACTTGCAGCGGTGAGAGAATATCGGGTGAGGTATCCTGATAGAGCAATTCCCAACCATCAGATATTTGAGAATATCGCCCGCTCCTTGAGAGAAACAGGAAAATTTCCTTCTAACCAGAAGGAGAAACCGCTATTACAAAACAAGGTATAAAAAATTTTAAACGTAGTCGAGGAAAATAGTAGTATCAGTACCAGCCGTATCAGTAGCATGTTGAATATACCAAAAACAAAAATTATTCCTGTCCTACATAAAAAATTGCATCCGTACACTCTGATAAAGATTTAAACATAATTCTGCTGGTACCTGCCGACACGTGTTTCTGCTAGTTGGCTTCTTCAGGACAGGGCAACCAAGAAACCAAGGAAAAGATGGAATTAAAAGTTAAAATAGGTGACACCACACCAGGAGCGAGCAACCAATTGTGCCTTCAGCTCTAGGACCTCCATTTTGAAGGTAAACTATGGCATCGGCACGGAGGAAATTCGAATTAAGTGTCCATTCTCCTGTATTGGACACTCTTAATTCGAATTTACCATGGTAAATTCGAATTAAGTGTCCAATACAGGAGAATGGACAATAGAACATACGCGCAAAAGCTTCTGACTTCACGTCAGTGCTTGAACCAATTTTTTTTTTCGTGATTTTTTTGAAATTTTCTAGGGGTGCGGTTCTTAGAATTTTTTTTTTCGTCATTTTTTTCAAATTTTCTAGGGGTACGGTTCTTACAAAATTTTAAACACGTCTTTATGATGATTTTCTACTACTAGTTACCAAGCTTCAATTCGATCGAATATTAATTTTTCGAGTTATCAAGGAAATAATATTCCAGGTGGGTATAACTCGGAAACCATTTGATCGATTATGCCCAAAAACGAACTCAACTCTCCCTTTCGGATACGCAACCTACCCTGAAAATTGCAAATCCCTATCTCCTTTCGTTCGAAAGTTATCGAGGCAACGGTCACTCATCTACTGAACTCGCACAAGAATGCTCGAATCTCCAACAATATTCAACCGACCGTGTTGAACCAATTTGTTGAAACTAAATTGTATTTTGTTATCAGCTCATCTAATTTGATTTACCATTCAGTGGATATTCAATTCATGGGAGGGTGAAGATGCATATCGGTTCGGATTTCAAAAATACAAAATAACCTTTTTAATTATGCTTGGTTGGTTAATTCGATTTCAGGAGGGCCTCATAACAATATTCAGGTCAATACATAATAATTTTTTTGGGGAAAAAAATGAACGGTTTGTGTGCCGTTCTAATATAAAACCTATTCGAATGACAAATCTTTGGAGAATCAGATGATATTAACGACTAATTGATATGTACAGGGTGTTTTATTAGACCGTAAAGCAAAAATCAAAATATCTGAGTCCTGGTCTGAACTTTCTGCGCAATACAGAGTTTGTGTGCTTGATACGACAATAACTGCCAAATTAGAACATAATTCCTTGAACGATTCGGGAGTTAAAGCTAATCAAAAGTTCTGCTCAAATCGATAAATCAGCCTGTATATCAGAAACACATTTAATTGTCGTTTTATGGCTCTCCTGAGTACCATCTATTCACCATGAAACTATGTACAATTACTTGTGGACCACCAAGAATACTCAGTGGTATTGAAGAAAAGTGCAGTTTTGTATTGTCGATTTATATCCCGGGGCAATTGACAGTAATGAGAATATTGTATATATATTGTATATTATACTAGCTTCGCTACGTATAAAGTGAAACAATAAAAAAACTTATTTGGACATTCAAATTCATTTATTCAAACAAAAAAATATTTCATTAATTGCTAGCTATTTTAAAACTTAATCCAAAACATTTGGATAAACAATATTTTTGTTTTTCCATTTTGAGCATGAATAAACAAATGGCTTGGGGTTTTTCATTTTCGACCGTTAATTTTCTGCTTAATATTTTGAGTAATTTTAATGCAAAACGCCGTCCGATCGAACGGATATTCATTATAGATTTCGTAACTTAACGAAAAGATCCAAATCCCAAGATACGTTTACTGGAGTAACGCTCCTTTAAGTTTTTCATTGGGTAAAAATTAAAAAAAATTAAGAAAAAGCTATTTCGGAAGCTCCGAGATTCGATCCCGCCGCCCCGCGAGGCTCGGGAGCTATACATTCCCAATCCAACGCCTCAGCTCACTCGGCCACGTTGCCTACGTGAATCAACTCAGTTTATGTACCAAATAAAGATTTTTAGTACTCGGATTATTTCCGTCTTTCGATTTTCAGAATATCGTCAATCTTGTCAAGCGATCGATCGAAATCGGTTACTCGTTCATATTTCTCGCAGTGTTTCTAGACGATTCCAAGATTTTCGAGTAATTCAAATTCGATTTGACATTTCTCGTCGCTCGTTCAGACCGAAAACGTCGGCCTTGAAGGAGCCGCGTCAAAATTCGCCACAGAAATACGTGAAACGTCAGAATTTTGTCAATTTTCGCGAAAAGTTACATTTTCCTATCGTTCTTCCGGGAAAACGAGGGCATCGAAAAAAGGGCTCCGTTATGAACTAATTTCGAATCTCGTCTTCGCGTTCCCGCAAATACCGTCGTTCCGAACGCCACCGTTCCTCTGAAATCCTTTCCACAATTTTGCTCCTTTTGCCAAAATCGGCGTTTTTTCGCCTTTTCGCGATTTTTTTTTTTTTTTAAATACGCGAAACTCTACGAAACTTCAAATTCTCAAATTCAAATCTTCAAAATTTCTCCCGAACCCCCCTCCTAACATCCAAAAAAACATCACTTCTATAGTAACATTTTCAAAAAGTTTCCTTTGATAAATGAAGAACCGCTCGACCGATTTTGTGCAAACTTCACATAAACCATCTACTAAATAGTCCGAAGAAAGCCTAAACATTTGGTTTGGATAGATGAGCCTGTTCTTGAGTTATAAAATTACAACGAAAAGTGGCATTGATTTTTATATATATTGTTGTATATTGTATATTATTATACTGATCCTCCAAGGTCTTCGCCAAGGAGACCCCTCATAAGCTCTCGAAGAGCTTGAGCGAGTAAGGTAAAAGGATGGTCATACATACTTACTTTAAGGCATGACAATTGTCCATTTGCCTGCTTCAAATACTGTGCTAAAATACTGGTGGGTAAAGTGCAAACCTGATCCTTTATATGAACTACGTTGATCAAGGCTACCTGAAAAAAAAGGATATAATCATTTTTACATTGCAATGGAGATCATAGCTATTTCAAATAGATATCAATTATCCAATTATCAAGTTACTTTCTGATCAGTTTTTATGGATAATTTAAAATGGCAGCTGTAAGACTGGTGCTATGAAATCGTTAATCGTATGCTGATAAGGATTTAATATTCACGTAGAAATACAACAACTCGCGATGAGAATATATTTGCGATTTAAGATGCTATGGGCTATGCATATGGTAACCATTGAATAATACATTTGAAGTTTTATAACAGATGAATAAAGATAAATCGATAAAGGCGATTTACACCTTTAATTTTTTACCAATTTTCATCTGGGAATTCTTGGGAGCGAAGCTTTTGAAAATATATATCTGTGTATAAAATAAACATACTCATAATAGAATAATGATGAAAACAATTGGTTCAAGCACTGACGTGGAGTCAAGAGCTTTTGCGCGCATGTTCTATTGTCCATTTTCCTGTATCGAATTTACCATGGTAAATTTTCGTAATTTTTTTACAATTTTCTAGGGGTACGGTTCTCAATAAATTTCACACACGTCTTAATGTCGATATTCTACAACTAGTTACCAAGGTTATATTCGATCGAATCAATATTTTTTGAGTTATCGAAGAAATAATATTCCAGGTGGGTATAACTCCGACATCGTTGGGCCGATTATGCCCAAAAACGAACTCAACTCTCCCATTCGGATGCGCAACCTACCAATACAGGAGAATGGACAATAGAACAACACGCAAAAGCTCCTGACTTCACGAAAAAAAAATTGGTTCAAGCACTGACGTGAAGTGAGGAGCTTTTGTGCGTATGTTCTATTGTCCATTCTCCTGTATTGGACACTCTTAATCGAATTTACCATGGTGAATTCTATTGATGTCTGTTCTCCTGTATTGGACACTCTTAATCGAATTTACCATGGTGAATTCGATTAAGAGTGTCCAATACAGGAGAATAGACAATGGAATTCACCATGGTAAATTCGATTAAGAGTGTCCAATACAGGAGAATGGACAATAGAACATACGCGCAAAAGCTCCTGACTTCACGTCAGTGCTTGAAGCAATTTTTTAAGATGCAGTTTGATCATACGAATCCATTGATATCATTTTCAACTCTAACAAGCTAATACTTAATAATAATATTTCAATAATAAATCGTAATTCTATGAATTTCATGATCTGTGTTGGTACACGTGATCTTATCTACCGATAAGAGACGGTATTAAAATGTTTTGGCATTCTTGTTTTATTTTTAAATTACCCTTTTTTGCGCGTATGTTCTGGGACCGGCGTGAAGTTGGCAGCCACTGATTAGCGCGCTAGCTGTCGTTTCACCAGTGGCGTCGGTGTATAAACATTATACGGCGTAACTTCCGTTTGAAAGACAGCTGGTATATAAAATTTGCAGGAAATGTTTACTGTGGACTAATGAACTAGTTTTATTAATCTTATCCTCTTCAGATGGGTCTGAGGGGTGGAAATTGGAACCGCCCTCTGAATGTATATCTACATACTTTCCTAACTCGTCGAAAAAAATATCCTCTACAGATGAAACTCACAAGGAACGTTTATTTTGGACCAATGAAGAATTCATATAAATTTTATCGACTTCGGATGGGCCCAAGGGGTGGAAATGGTAACCACCCCCTACTTTTCATATACCTTCATAACAAATTGAAAAAAATATCCTCTACGAATGAAACTTACAGAGAACGTTTAATATGAACTCAGGAACAATTGTTATTCATTTCATCGACTTCGGAGGGGTCTGAGGGGTGGGAATGGGAACCGCCCCCAAATTGATATCTACCTTCATAACACGTCGAAAAAAATAGCCTCTACAGATGAAATTCACAGAGAACGTTTATTGTGGACTATTGAACAAGTCCTATGAATTTTATAGACTTCAGATGGGCCTGAGGGGTGGAAATGGGAACCGCCCCCGAAGTGATTTCTATATGCCTTCATAACTCGTCAAAAAGAATTGCCTCTACAGATGAAACTCAACGAGAACGTTTATTATGAACTCATGAACAATACTTATTAATTGTATCGCCTTCGGAGGGATCAGAGGGGTGGGAATGGGAACCGCCCCCAAACTGATATGTACCGTCATAACACTTCGAAAAAAATATCCTCTACAAATGAAACTCACAGGAAACGTTTATTGTGAACTCATGAACAATACTTATTAAATTTGTCGCCTTCGGAGGGGCTGGAGGGGTGGAAATGGGAACCGCCCCCAAACTGATATGTACCGTCATAACACTTAGAAAAAAATATCCTCTACAAATGAAACTTACAATAAACGTTTATTGTGAACTCATGAACAATACTTATTAATTTTATCGACTTCGGATGGGCCTGAAGGGTGGAAATGGGAACCTCCCCGAAATTGATATGTACGGTCATAACACTTCGAAAAAAATAGCCTCTACAGATTAACGTCACAGGAAACGTTTATTGTGAACTCATGAACAATACTTATCAATTTTATCGCCTTCGGAGGGGTCTGAGGGGTGGAAATGGGAACCACCCCCCCAATTGATATCTACCTTCCTAACACATTGAAAAAAATGGCCTCTAGAGATGAAACTCACAGAAAACGTTTATTGTGGACTATTGAACAAGTCCTATAAATTTTACCGACTACAGATGGGCCTGAGGGGTGGAAATGGCAACCATCCCCTACTTTTCATATACCTTAATAACAGTTTGAAAAAAATATCCTCTACAAATGAAACTCACAGGAAAAGTTCATTGTGGACCATTGAACAAGTCCTATGAATTTTATCGACTTCGGATAGGCCTGAGGGGTAGAAGTGGGAACCTTCCCCGAAGAGATAGAAGAGAAGAAAAAAAAATAATGAACGTTCTCTGTGAGTTTCAACTGTAGAGGCAATTTTTTTTCGACGAGTGATGAAGGTATATAGAAATCACTTTGGGGGCGGTTCCCATTTCCACCCCTCAGACCCATTCGAAGGCGATAAAATTGATAGGACCTGTTCACTAGTCCACAGTAAACGTTTCCTGTGAGTTTCATTTGTAGAGGATATTTTTTATTATGACGGTACATATCAATTTGGGGGCGGTTCCCATTTCCACCCCTCTGAACCCTCCGAAGGCGATAAAATTAATAAGTATTGTTCATGAGTTCATAATAAACGTTCTCGTTGAGTTTCAACTGTAGAGGCAATATTTTTCGACGAGTTATGAAGGTATATAGAAATCACTTCGGGGGCGGTTCCCATTTCCACCCCTCAGACCCATCTGAAGAGGATAAGATAATAAAACTAGTTCAATAGTCCACAATAAAAATTTCCTGCAAATTTTAAATACCAGCTGTCTTTCAAACGGAAGTTACGCCGTATAATGTATATACACCGACGCCACTGGTGAAACGACAGCTAGCGCGCTAAGTGGCTGCCAACTTCACGCCGGTTGTTCTGGGGAACATCGCGTTATCATTTTGCCCAAATGTCTGTATTTTTCGAATTTTTCGCCGAAAATGGTCTCAAACGATTGGGTTCGACTCCCTGATGAAGAATTCGAGGTCAAATTTGATTCTGTCCGGCCGTTGCCACGAAAACTTGAGAACGGAAAGAGATAGCGACTTGAAATTTCAAGTGTAGGTGGCGGATCCCAATACGACGGACAAGTTCGTTAATGGGCATAATCGTCCCAATGGTTTCCGAGTAATAATTTTGTTTACAACCAATACTAATCCAATCAAATTGAAACTTGGTGATTAATTGTAGAATATAAACATAAGGACGTTTGTGAAATTTTGTGAGAATCGTATCCCTAGAAAATTTAAAAAAAATATTATTTACGTCACGATAATCTAAGAACGGAAAGAGATAGCGACTTGAAATTTTCAAGTTAGGTTGAGAATCTGAATGCGCCATTTGAGTTGGTTTATAGGCATAATCGGCAAAACGGTTTTGGAGTTATACCCATCTGAAATTTGGTTGTTATTTCCTCAATAACTCGAAAAATACAAAATCGATCCAATTCAAACATGGTTATTAGTTGTAGAATGGCAACGCGAAAATTCCTGCAAAATTTCGTGAGGATCGTTCCACTAGAAAATTTATCAAAAATCATAGGAAATTATTGAAAAAAATTCTAATTAAGTATCAGAAACTATTCTTCCGACATCGCTGAAATTTTGCAGGAGCTTTCAGAACCTAACTCTATTACCAAGTTCCAAGTTTGAACATGAATGGATCTATTTTGTTGAAGATCCGAACAGCCTTGTGTGAGTTCAGTAGCTGGATGGGTGACCGTTGCCTCGATAACTCTCCAACGAAAGCAGATAATAACTTGCAATTTTCAGGATTGCACATCTGAATGGGAGAGATAAGTTCGCCGTTGGCCATAATCGGACAACGGTTTCGGAGTTATACCCATCTGGAATATTATTTCCTAGATAACTCAAAAAATATAGACTCGATCGTTGGTAACTAGATGTAGAATATCGACATGAAGACGTGTGTGAAATGTTGTGAGTACCGTACCACTAGAAATTTTTAAAAATATTTCGAAAAAATATTATTTATCTCATGATTCCTTGAGAACGGAAAGAAATAGCGACTTGCAGTTTTCAGGGTAGATTACGCATCTGAGTGCGACATCTAAGTTCGTTAACTAGCATAATCGGCCAGATGGTTTTGGAGTTATATCAATCTAAAATTTAGTTGTTATTTCCTCGATAACTCAAAAAATACAGAGAGGATCCAATTCAAACATGGTTAATCGTTGTAGAATGCCAACGCGAAAATTCTTGCAAAATTTCGTGAGGATCGTAGCACCCAAAATTTAAAAAAATATATTGAAAAAAAAATAGGTTCAAGCACTGACGTGAAGTCAGAAGCTTTTGCGCGTTTATTCTCTGGTCCAATCTCCTGTACTGGACACTCTTAATCGAATTTACCATGGCGAATTATATTGTCTGTTCTCCTGCATTGGACAATAGAATTCACCATGGTAAATTCTATTGAGAGAGTCCAATACTGGAGATTGGACAAGGAAACATACGCGCCAAAGCTTTTGACTTCACGTCAGTGCTTGAACCAATTTTTTAATTAAATTTTTTCAACAGAGTACTAGATTTCGATTCGATCGTATATGTATTTTGAATAAATGTTGAAAATAAACTGTGGCTAGACCAATAGACCAATAAATTTGGCTTAATGAGTTTGTCGAGAAGCAAAATATGCGTTATTGTACAGAAATAGACCCATATGTCCATCGAGAGATTTCATTACAACCACAAGTAACTTGGTTTTAATGCCGAAGGTGTGATCAAATTTAAAATAGTGATTAATGATACATTCCATCATTTCGAGAACAACTTCAAGATAATTTCAATTTTCCAATTTATGCGAACGAGACTTGAATTCTCATTTGTTTTGCACCGACTAAATCCGGTTTTTTGAATATTTGTGCAAACAATGTAACTCTGAATTTGGGAATATTTTTCTGTTTATCGTTATCAAGGTTTTGAATGAGCACCAGTTATATTTGTCGAATTCATTGTCACCTGCCTCTTAAAACAAGCGCGCCAAAAAAGATATGTTTACCATTTATATAATAAACAAATTGATTCAATATTCCGACTGCATTCTTGAAGCGAAAATTCGTAGAAATATGGGATGAACAATAATAATATTCCGTCTTGGTTACGCTGGTGCGGTTTACAGTGTGGGCGACATATAGTCTTACGAGGAAAATAAAATTATAGAAGCACTGACGTGGTGTCAGGAGCTTTAGCGCGATAGTTCATTCAATGATAAATTTTTCACTGATTAAACTACCAGTGACCGATTAACGGGTACGCTTTGTACGCTTAATCGTATAGGGCTTCGAGGATCAAAGGATTAGGTTTGTAACGAAGTGATTTTTTCGCTACTATAATTTTCCTAAATCTAAATTATGAATCTTCCATACAACGGAATAATTATGGGTCACATTATGCGAATCCATTTCTATCAAATTTAGCGATGTAATTCTTCGTTGTCGTAAGTTTCCTTAAAATCGAATTGCTCATTTTCCGTGGAATAATTATACATCGAATTATTCGGATTCATTTAAAATTTCATCCTATGTGGAAAAACACATACGCTGATCGTCGTCGCATCTTATCTCGACTTTTTGCACATGTTTATGTGTTTCTTTTGAGTTAGAATAAGATAAAAAATTGGTTCAAGCCATGTGGACAGGAGCTTTTTGGCGCTCTTGTTCAAACAGACAAATTATATCTCCGAAAGTATTGGTTTCTCAGAGTTGGAAATTATATCAATGGATTCCTATGATAGAAATGCATCATGAAAGAAATTAAATTTAAAAAAAGTGTCATTAAAAAAAATGCTTCAAAAATTATCTTATAAGAAAAAGAGCAATCTACAATGCTTAAATGCCTTAATGCTTCAAAAATTGTCATTAAATTTATTTATCAAGATTAAATGAGCAATCTGCAATGATTCAACCTCGTGGAATGGGTTGTTGCAACTTAGACTCGGTACATAGTTTTCACAACTCGAAATACCTAAGGAAAGTATCATCGAAATTTCTAATAGGGGTATTACCCTATGCCCTTTTCGTGCCTATTTGTCAGCCTGACTGACTGCGCCTGAAATTTCGAAGAAATACGCAAGCGACCGGGACTATTTTGTAGACTGTTTCAGGCTAGAAAATAAATAGAACTGGTTCTATTTGTTCCCCCTGAAACGTGGGGATTTCAAGCCATTTTGTCGAAATGTCATGTCTACCAACACAATATTTATCTATCTGACTTGACGTCTTAACATTACCTAGTTTACCCTTTGAATCGCAGCCTTCGTAAATTCAATAATAAATGTATGTTTATTACTCTGAGGACGTAAACTAAAGTTACTAGGGCCAGATAATCTGTGATGGCTATCCCCGAGTGATACGAAGTTTTCACCAGTAGCCTAGTATCACAAAGTAATCATTAATTTCGTTTTTGGAAAAATGCTTTCTGGAATTACAGTTTCTTTTTTCTGTATGTGAATTTGCACTCTATGTAGTAGCATTAAACGTTTCTCAGACGTTCTTAAAACACTATGGTATTGCTTTAACAATATACAAACAAAACAAGAACTTGAGGTAGGTAAATATGTGAATTTCTTCAATGTTTGCAGCTCTGAAATTACTGCCTGAAACAAGTGCGAAAAAAGCGCGGTGTAATAGTGCCACTCATTCGGGGGGAAATTCAATCAACAAATAGCCATGAAAATAGGCGCAACTATAGACATGAAAAAATGGGTTCAAGCCCTGTGGACAGGAGCTTTCTGGCGCTCTAGTTCAAACAGACAAATTATATCTGGTATTGGTTTCTCAGAGTTGGGAATAATATCAATGTATTAATATGATAGAACTGCATCAAAAAGGAAATTCAACTCAAATAATAGTTTATTTATGAAGATTAAATGAGCAATCATGAGAATGAGAACTGCACCACATTTTCAATTTTTTTTTTGACATTTTGCGGTAATCTGGTCAATACAAAACTTCACATGCGTATAAGGGTCATGATTCTACTGTCTTCTACAGTCTGGTGCTAAATTTCAGATAGATCGAGTGATCGGTTTCGGAAATATTCATAAAAAATATTTTTACTAAAATCGGCCATAACTCCGAAACCCCTTGATGGTTAACGCCCATTAACGATCTTGTCCGAGATATTTACGCTCCAAAACCACCTTGCAATTTTCAATCCGCTAACTCCTTTCGTTCGAGAGTTATCGTGCCTACGGCCGGTCGGCCGGCCGGACAGAATCGATTTCGCACTCGGATTCTTGATCAGTGAGTCGAACCAAATCATTTGAGACCATTTTCAGCCAAAAATTCCAAAATTACAGACACTTGGGCAAATTGATAAGCAATCTGTTCCGAGGAACTAGAGCGCCAAAAAAACAAGTTTCGTATGACAATTGCCCAAAACAGGTTTAAAGTACCTACAAATAGTAGGTATTCCATAAAACATGTATAAAATAATAAATTACCTTGTAATCGATCAAAAATTTCCTGATCTACGTTCACAAAATTTTCTCCTCTCTCGAACTTTGGAATTATGCTTTCAAATTTACGTAATATTTTCAAACATTTTCGGGTGAGGTCCCCGTTGCATCGCTAAAATACGAGTATTTCAACCCCAATATTCTTGAAGTTTCAATATTCCCTTCTGTCAAGTTGACTTTATGGCAATTCATACAAGACATAGAATATACATAGAATAATTATACCAACCTGTGAAATATGATTTACATTGAAATTTTGAAAAATCATATCTCCGAAAGTATTAGCTTGTTAGAATTAAAAATGATATGAATGGATTCTTATGATAAAACTGCTTATTAAAAAAAATTTTATTTGGAATTTGTTCTGTAAAAAAAAATTTTTTTTTTTATTACTCCGAAACCTTCTGTCCGATTTTACCCAGTAACGAACTTAGCCGAGATATTCATCCCCCAAACCTACTCTGAAAATTTCAACTCTCTAGCTCATTCCGTTCGAGAGTTATCGTGCCTACGGCCGGACGGCCGGCCAGACCGGCCGGCCGGACAGAATGAATTTCGACCACGGATTCTTGATCAGTGAGTCAAACCAAATCGTTTAAGACCATTTTCATCGAAATATTCGAAAATTACAGACATTTGGGCAAATTGATAAGCACTCAGTTCCGAGGAACTAGAGCGCCAAAAAATGGGTTCAAGCCCTGTGGACAGGAGCTTTCTGGCGCTCTAGTTCAAACAGACAAATTATATCTCCGAAAGTATTGGTTTCTCAGAGTTGGGAATTAAATCAATGTATTCTTATGAAAGAACTGCATCATAAGTACGTACGATTCATTATTGAAATTTAGAAAAATCATATCTCCGAAAGTATTAGCTTGTTGGAGTTGAAAATGATATCGATGGTTTTTGATGGTGAAACTGCATCTTAAATAAAAATTACAGACATTTGGGCAAATTGATAAGCACTCAGTTCCGAGGAACTAGAGCGCCAAAAAGGCATAGTGTAATAAGGGTATAAAGCAAGGCTGGAGACAATCATAGCAGATTGTCCATTTATTCCTGATATTTGAGTAGGTAGTGGATTACGAACAAATTATTTTAATAGTTCAAAATATATCAATATAATACTATCCTCTTTTCATAATTTAAAATTTAATAGTCCATACCACTAACACATTCTTTTCTGTATTATGAACCTTAACTCAAGAAAAAATGATTGATGCACAAATGTAGATCCATATTTCAGTATTTTTTTGCTAGCAACATTATGGAAATACTGTATATAGGAACATGTCTCACCACTTAAGGAAGTAAAAGGTCATATTAACCTCGGTGGTCAACGAACAGAAATATCTTTGATGATTCCATTATGTTCTTCTTTCCTATTGCCTCCAAAAACTACATCAAACCAGTCTTGTATATATTCATAAATTCAAGAATCGAATACTTTCCAAGAGAAAATAACAACTATGAATTGACAATCTCTAATAGCTAGAAAAGATGATATTTATGAATAGTGATCACAGACAGATTCTGTGTTCACATTCTGAGAATACATAGAACTTACGATGTATTATTGAAACTTTGAAACATCATATCTCCGAAAGTGTTAGCTTGTTAGAGTTGAAAATGATAACAATGGATCCTTATGATGAAACTGCATCTTAACAAAAAATTGAATTCAAAAGTTGTAACGTAAAAAAATTTTTTTTTTCGTTACTCCGAAACTATTAGACTGATTTTGCCCAATAACGAACTTATCCGAGATATTGATCCCTCAAACGTACTCTGAAAATTTCAACTGTCTAGCTCATTCCGTTCGAGAGTTATCGTGTTAACGGCGGCCGGCAGGACAGAATCGATTTCGACCACGGATTCTTGATCAGTGAGTCGAACCAAATCGTTCAAGACCATTTTCAGCCAAAAATTCGAAAATTACAGATATTTGGGCAAATTGATAAGCACTCTGTTCCGAGGAACAAGAGCGCCAAAAAGGGTAACGTGATTTTTCGACGATGTAGATCCTCGGTTGCTCTAGAATGTACTGGAAAACTGGAAATGGTACTCAGAGGGCCGCATGACCCCCCTTCGTCCTAAGTTTTCGTGCTGCAACACTCGTTTTTCCTTAGTAGTGAATTTTTCTATTTTCGATATTGCTCCAGCGAATACCACGAGCGTTTTCTCAGCCGTTCGTACACCGACATAAATTTGAAATAACAGTTTTATTTTTCATCTATTTTTAAAGATTTTTTTAATTGGGTTTTATTCCGTCTACCGACGAGAAAGTTGATTCATTTTGAAGTGCTGGTCACTCTGGTGAGTAGAAGGTTGGGCCCGACCGGTCGCCTTAACTTCCCTGTATTTCTGGTCAGACCGTATTTTCAGTTTCCAATGATTGTGAATTTACCCGTATATTATCCGCTAGGCGTACAACTTGTATTTCTGTTTTCAACCACTACTCTAATGGTTCGCTCGTCTTGTGGTGTTTGAGACAGATTCAAGTGTACGTCTGGGTACCCTTCAGCCTATCAAGTTAAGGGGTTAGGTGTAGTCAGAGACATTAAAAATTGACAATTGTAAATAATTTTTTTCAAAAAAAATTAGTCTTATTAATAGATAATCTAGTGCCTGATCGAAGCTTTTTTCTCTTTTAAATTAACAATATGGCAGCCTCAGGAATTTTTTTTCCATACGAGTTACGTTACTTCTTTTGGCACGCTGTATATACAATCAGGAGAAAGAGCTCTACCGATTAGGAAAATAAAATGCAGGATGTTCCATTTAAAAAAAAGCACTTACGTGAAGTCAGTACTCTTTGGCGCGCGTGTTCACGGGGCTAATTTGAATTGAGTGATGAGTACTTCAAGCTCATTGGATAGAGCGAGCCGGAGATCTACCCAAAGGATAGTGGACACCATTCACTGTCGGTTCAAAAATTAACAGTGCTGTATCTAAGCTTCCGTAAGGATAGAGTAACACTGCTGAAAAAGAATACAACTGACTCTCCTTAGTCGCACAAGCTTCTAGAAGATTCTGAGGGATCTTCATGGGAAAGACTTGGCAAGGTCAGTATAATCATAATCATGTATATAGCACGCGTGCCAAAGCAGATTGACCACACGTCAATGCTTTTTTACACTTTTTCTTTTTCATTGTTATGTCAATCTGCATTTGGCACGCGTGCTATATACATGATTATGATTATACTGACCCTGCCAAGTCTTTCCCAAGAAGATCCCTCAGAATCTTCTAGAAGCTTGTGCGACTAAGGAGAGTCAGTTGTGTTCTTTTTCAACAGTGTTACTCTATCCTTACGGAAACTTAGATACAGCACTGTTAATTTTTGAACCGACAGTGAATGGTGTCCACTATCCTTTAGGTAGATCTCCGGCTCGCTCTATCCAATGAGCTTGAAGTACTCATCATTCAATTCAAATTAGCCATCGTGAACACGCGCGCCAAAGAGTACTGACTTCACGAACGTGATTTTTTTTCAAGTTCCTTCAACATATATGGCTATCAATACAGTTTGGCTTTACCGTAGATCGAAAAAAATTGCGGTTATGAGACCTCCTTCAGGAACGCAATTGCCTCTTCTCCAAATCCGAACGTAAATTAATATAGATCTACCGAATTTAGTTATTCATAAATTCGCCCCAGGGCCACGGTACGGACACTTCAACTCGGAAACAACGCTACATCCCCCAAACTGACTTGTCCTTGCACTGAATTGCCATGAATATTATTTTAAAACCTCACAATATCAGCTCAGAAATCCCAACATAATCCATACAAACCCAAAACAGTCACTACTCTTCTGCGCATGCGCAATCTACTTGCGGCTAAAAGTCCTCCCAAAATCACACACCTTTCAAAAAACTCCGATTCTCCAACACTAGTGGTTCAGGATATATCGCATCTTGAATAGCATCCGCCACCCCAAAACCCCAATCCTCTCTGACGAAAACACCAGCAGTTAAATCACTGATGGTCTGCTCATGCGCATAACCAAATTTGTCCGTAAGGGGTAACATCAATTTCAAAATTAGCCTCAGGGCCACGGCACGGACACTTCAACTCGGAAACAACGCTACATCCCCCAAACTGACTTGTCCTTGCACTGAATTGCCATGAATATTCTATTAAAACCTCACAATATCGACTCAGCACTCCCAACAAAACCCATTCAACCCAAAATCAGTCACTTCTCTTCTGCGCATGCGCAATCTACTCGCGGCTAAAAGCTCTCTCAAAATCACACACCTTACAAAAAACTCCGATTCTCCAACACTAGTGGTTCGGGAGATATCGCATCTTTAATCCTAGCATGCGCAGACCCTCATCACGGATCTGGATTCTATGGAGGAATAGCATCCGCCACCCCAAAACCCCAATCCTCTCTGACAAAAACTACAGCAGTTAAATGACTTCTCATCTGCACATGCGCATAACGAAAAATGCCCGGAAAGGGCAGCATGAACCTCAAAAAAATAGGTTTCGGCATTTCAAGCAAATTATTCTGCAAAATAGTAGTAATTTTTTGATTTTTTTCATGTCACGTGATCTTCACGAAATTTTGCAAAAGTGTTTGCTTTGGTCTGTTGCATCTAACTACTGAGTTTCAATTTAATCAGATCAGTATTTTTCGAGTTATCGTAAAAACAAAATTTAAATTTTTGGAAATTTTTTTTGACACTTTAGGGCCGTCCGGTCAAAACAAAACTTCGCAGGCATATAAAGGTCATGATTCTACAATTTGATGCCAAATTTCAGAAAGATCGAGTGATCGGTACCGGAAATATTCATTAAAAACGTTTTGACTAAAAACGGCCTTAACTCCGAAACCGCTTGGTGGATTTTGCCCGTTTACGAACTTGTCCGAGATATTTACGCTACAAAACTAACCTGTAAATTTCAACGCTCTAAGTCGTTCCGTTCGAGAGCCATCGTGCCAACGGCCGGCCGGCCGGACCGGACGGACAGAATTGAATTTGACCTTGAATTCTTCATCAGGGAGTCGAACCCAATCGTTTGAGACCATTTTCGAAAAAAAATTCGAAAAATACAAACATTGTGACGAAATGATAGCACGCTGTTCCTTGCGGAACACGCGCGCAAAAACACCAGTTTACATAAAATTCTTAGGTTTATGATACATAAAAAAATACTTCATATATTTGCGCATTTAAACGTTTTTGTAAGACCAATATTAACTGAAAGAGTTAAAATTTTATTGAGTAAAATATACAGTGCTTGTCAAAATTTTGGAACAAATTCATTTTCTCAAAAGAAAAATATTTGGCAATAAAATCCTGAAACAGGTCAATTTTCGTTTCACTTTCACCAAATTTTTATTCATTTTTGAAGGATTTTTGTTGCACCCTGTGCCATCCCCATCAACCCTCTAAATTTTTTGAATATGGAAAGTGAGTCATGTGGTACTTTTTTGGCAAGGTCTTTGTATCTTCTTTACAGGCATGCGAAATTTTCAAGAAAAAATTTTTCTTTTTTGAAAAATATTTTTCATCATCATCATGAAATTCATTCGAATTCGCGTCAAAAGTTATAAACTGTCGATAAAGTTTGTTTTTCGAGTGTAATACAGTGGACCTGTACAATGTACTCGTTGTAATATTTCGATATTTGGCAACAATATAGATCCGTTCGAGTTTAAATGTAAGAACTTTGCTGTAGGTTTTAAAGGCTCTCGCAAAGTTTTAACGATATCTAACGTAGTTTCTGAGATAGAGACTTTTTGGCGCTCTTGTACCTCGGAACAGAGTGCTTATCAATTTGCCCAAATGTCTGTAATTTTCGAATTTTTGGCTGAAAATGGTCTTGAACGATTTGGTTTGACTCACTGATCAAGATTCCGTGGTCGACATCGATTCTGTCCGGCCGGCCGTCCGTCCGGCCGTAAACACGATAACTCTCGAACGGAATGAGCTAGACAGTTGAAATTTCCAGAGTAGGTTTGAGGGATAAATATCTCGGTTAAGTTCGTTATTGGGCAAAATCGGTCTAATAGTTTCGAAGTATCGAAAAAAAATATTTTTTTACATTACAACTTTTGAATTCAAATTTTTTTAAGATGCAGTTTCATCATGAGAATCCATTGTTATCATTTTCAACTCTAACAAGCTAATACTTTCGGAGATATGATGTTTCAAAGTGTCAATAATACATCGTAAGTTCTATGTATTCCTAGAATGTGAACACAGAATCTGTCTGTGATCACTATTCATAAATGTCATATTTTCTAGCTATTAGAGATTGTCAATTCGTAGTTGTTATTTTCTCTTGGAAAGCAAGTATTCGATTCTTGAATTTGTGAACATATACAAGACTGTTTTAATGTAGTTTATGGAGGCCATAGGAAAGAAGAACATAATGGAATCATCAAAAGAAATTACTGTTCGTTGACCACTGAAGTTAATATTACCTTTTTTTTTTTTTTCAAGAACAGACTTGATGCCTGGTTTGACATCGGCTTTCGCATCTGAACAATTCATTAAACCCTACTATGTTTGTTGCTGTTTCTTTTGACTGTTCTCAATTTATATGCTTGCAATGTTTTCAACTTTTCTTCCTTTCTCTGAGTTCATAGGCGTATGCCTCAACTCTGTAGGTACTTCTTTATAATAATAATAATAATATACTTCCTTAAGTAGTGAGACATGTCCCTATATACAGTATTTTCATAATGTTGCTAGCAAAAAAATAACCGAAATATTGATCTACATTTGTGTATCAATCATTTTTTCTAGAGTTAAGGTTCATAATATACAGAAAAGAATGTGTTAGTGGTATGAACTATTAAATTTTAAATTATGAAATTTTATTTATATATTTTGAACTATTAAAATAATTTGTTTGTAATCCACTACCTACTCAAATATCAGGAATAAATGGACAATCTGCTATGCTTGTCTCCAGCCTTGCTCTAGACATTTCGATGATACTTTCCTTAGGTATTTCGAGTTGTGAAAACTATGCACCGAATATAAGTTGCAACATCCCATTCCACGAGGTTAAATCATTGCAGATTGCTCATTTAATCTTGATAAATAAATTTAATGACAATTTTTGAAGCATTTAAGGCATTGAAGCATTGTAGATTGCCCTTTTTTCATAAGATAATTTTTGAAGCATTTTTGGTTAATTTGCAGTTTAACGCCCCCTCACCAATTTTCAAAATATTCTGTATATAGTATCTGCATGATGTTGATATACCACAGTTTCAATTTTAGCACTGGCAAATGAGTATTTTTCGAGAAAATTCAAAATGAAAATTGAAAATTAGAATTGTAAAATATCTAGGAACAGCTTAGAAATATCAAAATTATAATTGTCATGTTGATAGATTTATTGAAAATATAAAATTATGAAGTAGTTTATGGGAGAGAAACCGAGGTAACGGAAAAATAAATGAAATTATCGAGTTTGAAAGAAGTCAAAGTGCCCAAGAGAAGAATATTAAAGGCTCCTAAAGAAATATAGAGTTGAAATTGGTATCAAGTTAAAGAGGATATTATTCCAGACAAAACAATACAAGAAGAAACAAGTTATATAGAGATATCTCAGTTTTTTGAAAGGGAGAAGATTTTAAGACAGAAATCGAAGGAGGATACAAGGATTTCATTAGATTAAAGGGAGATAATAAGAGAGAAAACGCAAGAAAGAAATTGAAGGTGGATTCAAGGAAAATATTAGGTTAGTTAAAGATACTAGAATCATATTAGGTTCAATATATATATATATATGCATGCTAAATCTATCCAAATATGTTTTTGTAGCAACCGGTTTTGTCCATTCCTCTGTATTATGATAGACACTCAGAAACGTAAGCCCAAACTGGCAGCCATGTTAGTTTTAACTGTTTCCAGGCCCGGCTTTAGAGGCGCATTTCGCTTTTCATTATTTCGAAAAAAAATTGTATCGTGAAGTGAATTTTGATGATTTTAAATAGTGGCAAAATAGTCCATTTGCTGGAATCTAAACGGGAGGGGAAGTGAACGAGAGTGCTGGGAGGGGTAATATATTCAATACGATGAATTTTTTATTTCAAAAATTTACTCCAAATTTCAATTTTCGTCATAAATTTTACCATTTTTCTCATTTTATTAGCCAAAAATTTGAAAATTCTAAGCTATCCTATTGAATTTATTACCCCACCCAGTACCCCAATTCACTCCCCATACCGTTAGATTGCTCCAAAATAACTGATTTGCCACTATTGAAAATGATCAAAAATCACTGTACAATGCATATTTTCTTCGAAAAACTCGAAAAAGTCGAAATTTAGGAGGGGGCGGTATACTGCAAAATTACCGCATATGCTTTTAGACGACACTTTTTTTAAATTTAATTTCTTTCATGATGCATTTCTATCATAGGATTCCATTGATATAATTCCCAACTCTGAGAAACCAATAGCTTCGGAGATATAATTCGTCTGTTTGAGCAAGAGCACCAAAAAGTTCCGTTCCACAGGGCTTGCTTAGTTCATTTCTGCTCTTCAAGCACTCCTTATTTTTGTTTTTTTTATTTATTTTTTTAAACTTTGTAGTGATACGATCCGCACGAAATTTTGCATAAGTCTTCGTGTCGTTATATCCCAAGTAACTACCTAGCTTCAATTCTGTCAGATCAGTATTTTCGAGTCATTTGGAAAACCAAATTTCAGATGGCTATAACCTCGAAACGACTTATCAAATCTTTAAGTCATTTGTTCGCGAATAATCGTGCCTACAGACAGCCGGACAGAATTAAGTTTGACCTCGGTTTCTTCATCAGTGATTCGAAACTGAACGTTTGAGACCATTCTCGAAATTACAGACATTTGGACACTCTGTTAAGGTGAACAAGAGGGCAACAAAATTAGAAATTCTTTCTATTTACACTGAATGATTACTTTGATAATTGTCCCAACGCGACGCTACGATCGAGAATTTGTATTACCCCAAAATATTTAAATTATTAACAGGCTACTTACGGTTTCGTCAGGATGCACATTGTCAACGACGTCATTTCTCAAAAGTACTATAACTAATGGATAACACAACCTCGGTGGGGTCCCTAGGTCCAACGATGGGGCGGGCAATTTCAAGATGATGGTATGGTCAGAATGTGGATTTTTGCTGAAAATAAAAACTTATTGTTATGTAATTATTCAGAATGTTTTAAAATAAACTATAATATAATAAAATAAACATGTTATATTTCAACATGTAATACGATGTTCTCGGTATTTGTTCATCTTTGTTAATTTAGTTTTACACGGCGAAGAAATTCATGAATTTCTTCGCGAAGTTCTTCATGAATTTATTCTCGAATTTCTTCATGAAGTGTGTCGTTTTACACGGGCAAAGAAATTCACGAAGCTAAATGTCAAATAACATAAATACCAACACTAACCTTCTAAACTAGCAAATATCTAGAGACAATAAAAGCAGGTGTGGCTCGATTCTGCACTTGACTCGTTTTCTACCTCAAAACACAACTAGAACTTTCAAACAACAACCTCAACGACCACCAGTTCATGTTTTACAGCTTTTCCTATAATTTATGGCATGAAACAGATGTTGGTACCCCTGACTACACGCGAAACTTGTTGATAAAATAGAACAAGTTCTAATTTCGTAAAGTTACCAATATTTTGGTTTATATACTTGTTTTCGACAGTTCGATTGGCCGATCGTACACAAACCATAAATTGCATATTTCTGAGAATGTTTTCGCTGGGTGTTGCGATCGCAGCAGTTGCCCAAATGTTTGTAATTTTCTAATTTTGGTGCGAAAATAGTCTTAAACAATGCCATTTGACTTAGTGATGAATAATCCGTAGTCAATTTCGATTCTCTCCGACCGTCCTTCCGACCACAAACAAAAAAGAAAACACGAAAAAAAAAATACCAAACAAACATGTATTTAGCAATTCACAACAAGTTGTTAGTTAATGATGGCCGCAACCTGCTAAACTCCCACATGTTTGGTGTTTTTTCTGGTTGTTCCCTTCGTTGTTCGCACAACAACATCTATCGAAAATGAACAAAAAATATACGAACATGTACGTATTTTTGGCGCTCTTGTTCCTCAGAACAGAGTGCTTATCAATTTGCCCAAAATTTGTAATTTTCGAATTTTTGGCTGAAAATGGTCTTAAACGATTTGATTCGACTCACTGATCAAGAATAACTCTCGAAGGGAGTGAGCTAGAAAGATTAAATTTTCAGAATAGGTTTGAGAGATAAATATCTCGGTTAAATTCCTTATTGGACAAAATCGGCCGAATAATTTGGATGTAATTTTTTTTTACATTAAAAAATCAATTTTTTTAAAGATGCAGTTTCATCATAAGAATGCATTGATATCATTCTCAACTCTAAATAGCTAATAATATCGTCAGAATATATACAGAGTGATCCACGAAGACTGTTCGTTAGAATATTTCAAAGAAAGACTCGAGATAAACACTTTGTTGCGTCCCTGACTTCACATTTTGGGAACCGCAGATTCAACTTTCTATACAAAGCAGCTCGTTTATAAATCTCAAATGTTTTCTGTTTTGGGGTCACTGCTTTAGGTTCTGTGTCTGGGTGGCTCACCCTTGAGATTAATATTTTCTACGAAAAGATAACTGCAAGTAAAATATCTTGTAATACTTCAAACCTTGTAGAAGTATTTATGACCTATTTCCTGGGAAATATTGATAAAACGCATGCAACAACTAACACATTGCCAAAGCTGTGAGTCTCTGTCTAGACTATTCGAAAATTCCCAGTCTGCGAAAGTCATTTGTCAGCTTTCGCTGATAGATCATATCCAGAAAGCGACGGAATTTTGGCCCCGATAGTGGGGGAATTTCGAGATTTCGAATTCCTAAGACTAAACCCGCTAGAAGTTTACTGATTGGTGCATTTAGTATTCATTCCTACTGCTTTTCGCAATTGACAAATGAGAGTATTGTTGTAACACATTTGGGGCGGTTTTAAGATCGAACCCCCAATAATTGTTAATATTCCCTCTTTTTTACCCAGATGAAGGAACCTCCTATATTTCCTTCTATCTGGGCTTTTATATACAATTACACTGTTCAATTTCATCACTATTCATGATCTGTCGCGAAACAGTAACTTTGTCTTGTCTTCGTTAGCAACTAAGTAGTCACTTCTGCCCTTTTCATATAGAAGGGAGATTTTATATTGTATCAATAGTGCATTGTACAATAATTCATGCTTGTTATCGAAGTAACGGTAACAACAAAATACAGTTAATTGTTTATTCAAAGTGCGTTCGAATCATTCACCACTTCCCATCGTCGTAACTGTTACCTCATTCCAAGTAACAAAATACTCATCCCCCTGATAAAGCCATCAGGGTGTAAATTCTGGTCCTTCGAAAACACACAAAATCCTGATAAACTAATCAGGATTCAACATTTGGTCACTTCGAGCCAAGGATATTGTCCAGCAATTCTACAATTATATTCCATTGACGAAAGTACGCAAGTTGGTAGGTACTTCTTCGTAAACCACAGCATCAGCGGATCCAGTTCAACCAAGGGACAACGGATCCAGAAACAACCCTTGAAGTTCAACAAGTGTATGTGCAAACGTGAAAGTTCGCGGAAAAAGAGTTACGTGTCGCGAATTCGAGAAACAAGTGCGAAAAGTGGTGTTGAGTGCTCCGAAATAATTGTGTCCTGCAATAACAGTAAGTCATTGAACCACCATTTATTTTCCATTTATTCGAATTCCATATTCTTGTATTGCTTCTAAGTATTTGCAAATTTGAAAATGTCGGCTAGTGAAATTAAAGCATTGAAGGTTAAACGCACTCAAGCCAAGAGAAAGCTCACGCTATTTGAAAACTTCTTGGATAAATTCGAGGAATCGAAGAATTTTCAGCTTCTGGAAAAGCTCGTCCGTAACATAGAGATCTCTCATGAAACCTTTGAAAAGGCTCAAGAAGAGTTAGAAACACTCGTCGACGAGTCCGAGGAAATTGAGCTGCATAGCAGGGAATTCGAGGAAAAGTATTATGAAACATACAATATAGCCACTACTTTGTTATCAAAGTGCCCATCCAACAGTACTCGATCATCGGTTCCTAGGGACTTAGAATCGTATCCCAGCGACGGGTCTTCAAACCAATTTAGTAATGCTCATAGCCTCCCGAAGATTACCCTTCCAGATTTCTCTGGATCATTTGACTCATGGTTAGGGTTCCATGATCTGTTCAATTCGCTCGTGAATGAAGACTCGCGCATTCCTCCCATTCAAAAATTATTTTATCTAAGGGGGTGCCTGACCGGAGAAGCGGCAGAGGTAATTGCTGCTATCGAGCTATCAGCAGAGAACTATCAAATCGCATGGGATTTATTGAAAAATCGGTATGATAATCGCAGGATTATTCGTCAAAGTCACACGAATTCTCTGATCCATATGCCGTGTGTTTCTAAGGAATTCACTGTTCGCGCGTTATTGGATCATTTTCAAAAGCATTTCCGGGCTCTGAAGGCCTTAGGAGAACCGGTCGAATCATGGGATACCATATTGATCGTGATAATCCTTGAGAAATTGAATTATTCTCTACGCGACAAGTGGGAAGACTTCAGCAGCGAATTTTCCCATCCCACAGTCGATCAGATGATCTCTTTTCTGCAACGCCGAGCTCAGTTAGAAGATACTAAGTCTTATCAAGCCACCGCAAACCCGCCTCAGTCAAGTGATAAGAGGACTTCTCATAATGCTCGCCCAAAGGCACGGTACCAACAGTCCTATGCTACTGCCACTACCGTTGTTGGTTGCCCACATTGCGAAGGTGAACACAACATAAATAAATGTAAAAAATTTACGGCCCTATCGCCAGCCGCTCGCTATGAAGCAGCCAAAAGGGCTGCATTATGCATCAATTGTTTGCGTAAGGGCCACAGGGCACCTGAATGTTCCGCCGGACGGTGTCGCAGGTGTGATCAAAGGCACAACACGTTGCTGCATTTCGACAGCTTTCTACAGGAAAGATCAAATGGGCCTGAAACTTCCAGATCGGTGCAACCATCTAGTGTAAATTTGCACGCATCTGTGGAAGCTGAAACCTTATTAGCCACAGCGATCGTCGACATCATTAACAAAACGGGCAAATCAAGAACATGTCGAGTCTTCTTGGATGCTGGTTCCCAGGCTCATTTCCTTACCGAAGAAACTGCGAAATTCTTAAATCTGGATCGGAAATCCGTTAATATTTCGGTCACAGGTGTAGACGGCACGTCCACGCACGTAAGGCATTCCAGCACCGCTACAATAAAATCCAAATTCAGCATGTTCCAAAAAACTGTGGAATTTCTAATTGTTCCACAAATTACGAAACCTATGCCCTCGATTCATATAAATCGGGACAATTTGGACATACCAAAAAATATAAGGTTAGCCGACCCTAAATTCGAAGAGCCGTCGTGTATTGACGCTCTAATCGGCGTGAATTTATTCTATAAATTGCTATGCGTCGGGCAAATAGCACTGAAAAATCAGCCAGATGCTGTTCTTCAAAAAACACAACTGGGTTGGATTATTGCCGGTGAGATAAACCACTCCCGTCGAGCCAACAATATTCTGTGTCACCTTAGCGTTAATTCTAATCCCGCCGATACAAATTTAACGAGGTTTTGGGAAATTGAGGAGTTACCTGGTAAGGAGATAACGTGTTCACCGGAAGAAACGCTTGCGGAAGATCACTTTGCGGCTAATACACAAAGGTCTCCGGGGGGTCGGTATATTGTGCGCCTACCCTTCAAAAGCAATAAATCTGAAATCGGTACCTCGCACCAGCTGGCCGTCAGGCGCCTCCTCTCGTTGGAGCAACGATTAGCAAAGGACGGCGGCCTGAGAAAAGATTATTGTGACTTTTTGTCGGATTACCGCAGTTTAAAACACATGTCGAAGTGTTATAAACACGATCCCAGAAGCGGCTTCTACCTCCCTCATCATGCTGTCGTTAAACAAGATAGCTTAACAACTAAGTTACGAGTGGTCTTTGACGGTTCCGCGAAAACTTCGTCGGGAATCTCTCTGAACGAGACGCTCATGGTAGGTCCGAAGATTCAGGAAGATCTATTTTCGATTCTCAGTCGTTTCCGCTCACATAGATTCGCTTTGACCGCGGACATTGAGAAAATGTACCGTCAAGTCCGTGTACATCCTGATGACGTGTGTTATCAAAAAATTCTCTTTCGCGAAAATCCCGGGGATCCTATCCAAGAATACACTCTTGACACCGTCACGTATGGAACATCATGCGCTTCGTTCTTGGCCATTCGATCTCTTCACCAATTAGCATTGGACGAAGGCGACCGTCACCCTATCGCGGCGGCGGTTTTGAAAAGAGATTTCTACGTGGACGATCTCTTGACCGGCGCCGCTAGTAGAGAGGAGGCTGAATTTCTCCGGGACGAACTCATTGCCTTATTGAAGATGGGCAAATTCCATCTTCGGAAATGGGCTTCTAACGAACCCACCTTGATACCGAATCAGTTAGTTACTCAAAATAGTACCCATCTGTCACTGGATCTAGACTCGACGGTGAAGACACTAGGGCTTCAATGGAACTCCCGAAAAGACACAATATTCTATTCCGTGAATATATCCAGACATCCCAAGGCCTTTACGAAGCGCACCATATTGTCGCAGATTGCCAAATTGTTCGATCCTCTGGGGTTATTAGGTCCTGTTATCTTGCACGCAAAAATTATTATTCAGCTGTTGTGGAAGGCCGGAGTGAGTTGGGATGAATCTATTCCCGTTGAAATCCATACCCTATGGTCAAGATATCAAGAGCAACTACCCTTGATCGAGGGGGTTAAGTTCGACCGTTTCATTTTAACTGCCAGAGCAGTTAATATACAATTGCATGGTTTCTGCGACGCTAGTGAGAAGGCCTATGGGGCATGTATGTATGTTCGATCTGTGGATGCCATGGGAAATATTACTGTGCAACTAGTTTGCTCCAAATCTCGCGTTGCACCTGTAAAATCATTGAGTTTACCACGCCTGGAGTTGTGCGGTGCTTTGTTGCTGTCTCGCTTGTTTACTACGGTAAATCAATCGCTGACATTGGCATTTGATGCCATTTATTTGTGGTCGGATTCCACAATTGCCCTTTCTTGGATTAATACTGAACCTCATTTATTAAAAACATTCGTTTCCAATCGCGTATCTGAAATTAGACGATTGACGCAATCCTGCCATTGGAGACACGTATCATCCGAGGAAAATCCCTCTGATCTTGTCTCACGAGGCCAAATGCCCTACGATTTCACGCAACCTGGCATTTGGCAGCACGGGCCACCATGGTTAAACCAAGAATCAGGCACTTGGCCTATAGGTAAAATTGCAGTATCTGAATTACCTGAGTTGAAACCGATCTTCGCCTCAAAAATTTGTATGAAAATAGAGTTGTTCAACAATGGAGACCTTCTAGAAAAATATAGTTCTCTGTCCAAACTCCGGCGCATCATTGCCTACATACTTCGCTTCCTGAACAATTCAAAAAACCCGTCAAAAAAATATACCGGTCTGTTGGGAAGATCGGAGTTGGATAAGGCACAAAAAACTATCTTAAGGGCCACCCAAGGTACGTCCTTCCTCAAAGAAATCAATTTGTTGGAAAATAACGAAAATATTCATGATAAGAGCCATTTGATTCCACTCAACCCTTTCATAGATGATGAAGGAATACTTAGAGTGGGCGGTAGACTGTCTCACGCTTCGATACCTGCGGCACAACGGCACCCCATCTTATTACCTCCCGATCATGCAGTAACGCGTCTCATCATACGCGAAGAGCACTTGCGTTTAAAGCATGCCGGCGCTCAGGCCACCCTATACTCGGTTCGGCAGCAGTACTGGCCCTTGAATGGTCGTAACGTGACTCGCAAAATAATACATCAATGCATTCCGTGCTTCCGAATTAAACCACGAGGTATTGATCATACCGTGGGAATTCTTCCCGGTCATAGAGTCACTCCTTCTCGTCCCTTTTTGAATGTTGGGGTGGATTACTGTGGTCCGTTCTACATAAAAGAAAAACGATTCAGGAACCGCAACAAAATAAAGGTGTACGTGGCCGTGTTCGTTTGCATGTGCACCAAGGCCGTTCATTTAGAGCTGGTAAGTGATCTCACCACCGAGGCCTTCTTATCGAGCCTCAAGCGCCTCTTTTCCAGAAGAGGAAAATCCTCCGCTATTTACTCGGACAATGCTACGAACTTTGTAGGGGCCAAAGGCAAGCTGAATGAGCTGCATGCCTTGTTCACTTCGGATGATCACAATAAAGCGTTGCAACGATATTGTGAGGACGAGAAAATCTCTTGGCATTATATTCCTCCCAAATCCCCCCATTTTGGAGGGATCTGGGAGGCAGCCGTGAAATCGTTTAAGCATCACCTTTTACGAACTGTTGGTGACACACTGCTCACCTACGAGCAACTAGAGACATTCATGATAGAAGTAGAAGCAATCCTGAACTCCCGACCCTTATCGCCCATGTCGTCTGACCCCAATGACCTTCTTCCTCTAACTCCTGGCCATTTCCTCATTGGTGGGGCCTTGACAAGCTTTCCGCAGGAAGACTTAACGAGCATATACTCAAATCGCTTGTCATCCTGGCAGCATTCACAGCAGCTGAAACAGCATTTCTGGCAAAGGTGGTACAAGGAATACCTGAACCACATGATATGTTTCAGCAAGCGTTCCCCCAATGCCCATAACATTCAAGTTGGTACCTTAGTTCTAATTAGGGAAGACAATCTTCCTCCGTTGCATTGGGCACTGGGACGCGTAATCGCTATCCACCCAGGCGAAGACGACGTCGTCAGAGTGGTTACATTAAGGACAAAAACAGGAGAGTACAAGCGATGTGTAAGAAAGCTTTGTCCTCTCCCTCTATAGAAAATTGGGTATAAATGTATTTACTGTACTCATTTCAGATTTTGTCTCATTGTTATTTTGTAAATATTATGTTAGTCTGTAAATATTATGTTATTGTACCTTTCTGAATTATGAACACATTACTCTCATTTGTTTTGAACTTTGATAGTTCAAGGCCGGCAGTATGTTGCGTCCCTGACTTCACATTTTGGGAACCGCAGATTCAACTTTCTATACAAAGCAGCTCGTTTATAAATCTCAAATGTTTTCTGTTTTGGGGTCACTGCTTTAGGTTCTGTGTCTGGGTGGCTCACCCTTGAGATTAATATTTTCTACGAAAAGATAACTGCAAGTAAAATATCTTGTAATACTTCAAACCTTGTAGAAGTATTTATGACCTATTTCCTGGGAAATATTGATAAAACGCATGCAACAACTAACACATTGCCAAAGCTGTGAGTCTCTGTCTAGACTATTCGAAAATTCCCAGTCTGCGAAAGTCATTTGTCAGCTTTCGCTGATAGATCATATCCAGAAAGCGACGGAATTTTGGCCCCGATAGTGGGGGAATTTCGAGATTTCGAATTCCTAAGACTAAACCCGCTAGAAGTTTACTGATTGGTGCATTTAGTATTCATTCCTACTGCTTTTCGCAATTGACAAATGAGAGTATTGTTGTAACACATTTGGGGCGGTTTTAAGATCGAACCCCCAATAATTGTTAATATTCCCTCTTTTTTACCCAGATGAAGGAACCTCCTATATTTCCTTCTATCTGGGCTTTTATATACAATTACACTGTTCAATTTCATCACTATTCATGATCTGTCGCGAAACAGTAACTTTGTCTTGTCTTCGTTAGCAACTAAGTAGTCACTTCTGCCCTTTTCATATAGAAGGGAGATTTTATATTGTATCAATAGTGCATTGTACAATAATTCATGCTTGTTATCGAAGTAACGGTAACAACAAAATACAGTTAATTGTTTATTCAAAGTGCGTTCGAATCATTCACCACTTCCCATCGTCGTAACTGTTACCTCATTCCAAGTAACAAAATACTCATCCCCCTGATAAAGCCATCAGGGTGTAAATTCTGGTCCTTCGAAAACACACAAAATCCTGATAAACTAATCAGGATTCAACACACTTGAAATTTTATAGTTGGGCTTTGTTAGGAGAGATGAATTCTTGGTAAAAATTTCAGATTTGTTCGACTTCCGGTTTCAGCGGAAATTATATCAACTTTCGTTTTTTAAATGTGATAGCCAGTTTTTCCATCGATAATCAGATTACCCATTGAATTCTACATTGTTTTAATGTGTCACTTAATTATTATTTTCAGAAAATTCGTGTGAAATCTGATAAACCCTTTAAATTGCCTCAAATAAGGCTTCATTCCAATGTTAATAACTTGTAGATTTTTGCATCAAAATTCTTAATTTTCTAGTTTCTATCAGAAGACTTCTCCTTCGTTGATTAAAAATTCAATTGAACATACAGAGTATTTCTGTTTTCTTTACATTAGGAATTTACATGCAAAAATCTACAAGTTATTAAAATTGGAATGAAGCCCTATTTGAGAAAATTTAAAAGGTTTTTCAGATTTCACACGTGGGTCACTTACACATTTTCTGAGAGTAATATGTAAGTGACACATTAAAACAATGTAGAATTCAATGAGTAATCTGATTTTTTTGCAAATGTAAAAAATAAACCAATAGAACATATTCATCGGTACCTTGTAATAGTAATAAATAAATAGAATACTACTTTAAATATGAACGTGAGTTATAATCCATAACTCACTAGTGGATATTTGGATTATAACACACTATTGTGTTATTTGATAGTTGACTTGTCTAAAATATCATTAATAATGACAGTCATAACTGTCATGTGTTGTATATTGTATATTAGGGGGTAACGTTGCACTGCGAGCTGTCGATGTCATTGCCATCTACAGCTCGCCTTCCAGTTCCAAAGTTCTGATGAACTCCAGTATCTGGGATGGCTTCAAGGAGGCTACATCTTCGCTCCTGCAAATTTCTTGCCCAAAGCATTCCTTGCGTTGGTTTGAGATGGCGAGGTATTCCGTTATCAGGTGATCAGGAGTTTCATCCTCCTTCCAACAGAATCTGCACTTGTCAGTTTCTGCTAGCCCTAATCTCATCATATGCTTCCTATGGCCGCAGTGCCCTGTGAGGAAGCCAGTGAGGAGGTGCAGCGTGTTCTTACAGAGGTCCAAGTATTTCTTGGATCTGATCAAAGTATCAAAGTTTCGGAGGAATTTCTTGGAGTGATACATTCCGGGGAGAGATCTCCAGAAAACACCTCTTTCATTTTCTTTTTCATCCGGAATTCACTTTTGTAGGTGTATCTACCAACCCCACAGTAGATTTCCGGGCCAATAAAGCGGGTTTGTGCTTTTTTATTGGCAAGTGTGTTGGTCTCCTCATTTCCTATGATTTCCGCCTGACCAGGAACCCAGACCAAGGGGACCCTGTTGTTCTTGCCTACTTCATTGAGATTTCTTCGGCACTCCCATATTAGCTTGGACTCGATAACATGGGAACTCAGAGCTTTTATAGCAGCTTAACTGTCAGAGTTGATTGCTATATCACATCTCTGATAGTTTCCTTCTAGGTTCATGTCCACGCATCTTTCTATTGCAAGTACTTCTGCCTGAAAGATGCTCGGATAGGAGTCTAGCGATAGTGAGCATTTGGTGCCTGGCCCATATACTCCAGCGCCAGCTCCTGTAGTGGTTTTTGAACCGTCTGTATACCCTTTAATAGCATTTTTCTTTTATGTGTTGGAAAAAGTGATTTATTCAAACAATAACCTTTTAAATTTCACGACGATTTACTGAATATCATCAAAACTAATTAGGAGGAAATACCTATCATAACATGTGGTGAATTCTATTGTCTGTTCTCCTGTATTGGACACTCCGAACGACTTGGTTCGACTCAAATCGTTTGAGACCATTTTCAGCCAAAAATTCCAAAACTACAGACACTTGGGCAAATTGATAAGCACTCTGTTCCGAGGAACTAGAGCGCCAAAAAAACAAGTTTCGTATGACAATTGCCCAAAACAGGTTTAAAGTACCTACAAATAGTAGATACCATAATATATTCCATAAAACATGTATTAAAGAAGATAAGTAATAATGAAAAATTACCTTGTAATCGATCAAAAATTTCCTGATCTACGTTCACCAAATTTTCTCCTCTCTCGAACTACAGAATTATGCTTTCAATATTTACGTAATATTTATAAACATTTTTGGGTGAGGTCCCCGTTGCATCGCTAAAATACGAGTATTTCAACCCCAATATTTTTGAAGTTATAATATTTACTTCCGTCAGCCCCGTCATAAATTGAGAGAACTGAACATTCTAAGTCTATGGATGAAAAGCAGTCTCACTACTCTCAGATCTCTTACTAATCGTTTAAGACCATTTTCATCGAAAAATTCGAAAATTACAGACATTTGGGCAAATTGATAAGCACTCAGTTCCGAGGAACTAGAGCGCCAAAAATGTTTTTACTAAAAACGGCCATAACTCCGAAACCGCTAGTCGATTTTACAAAAATTGGTTCAAGCACTGACGTGAAGTCAGAAGCTTTTGCGCGTATGTCTCTTGTCCATTCTCCTTTATTGGACTCTCTTAATCGAATTTGCCATGGTGAATTCGGGGGTCGAATTCGGGGTCGAAATCGATTCTGCCGGCCGGCCGGCCGTAGGCACGATAACTCTCGAATGGAAGGAGTTAGCGGATTGAAATTTGCAAGGTGGGTTTGGAGCGTAAATATCTCGGACGAGCTAGTTAATGGGCGAAATCCATCAAGCGGTTTCGGAGTTATGGCCGATTTTAGTAAAAATATTTTTTATGAATATTTCCGAAACCGATCACTCGATCTATCTGAAATTTAGCATCAAATTGTAGAACCATGACCTTTATACGCATGTGAAGTTTTGTATTGACCAGATTACCGCAAAGTGTCAAAAAATAATTTTGAAATTTTAAAAAAAGTTTTTCGACAATAACTCTCGAACGGAATGAGCTAGGTAGTTGAAATTTTCAGAGTAGGTTAGGGAGATGAATATCTCGGTTAAGTTCGTTATTGGGCAAAATTGTCCAGATTTAATTTGATTTCTTCCATAGTGCAGTTCTCATTCTCATGATTGCTCATTTAATCTTGATAAATAAACTATTATTTGAATTGAATTTCCTTTATGATGCAGTTCTATCATATGAATACATTGATATAATTCCCAACTCTGAGAAACCAATACTTTCGGAGATATTATTTGTCTGTTTGAACTAGAGCGCCAGAAAGCTCCTGTCCACAGAGCTTGAACCCATTTTTATGAATATTTCCGAAACCGATCACTCGATCTGTCTGAAATTTAGCTTTGTATTGTAGAATAATGACCTTTATATGCATGCAAAGTTTTGTATTGATCGGGTTACCGTAAAGTTTCAAAAAATTTTTATATCATATATTTCAAATTCAATTTTTTTTAAAATAGAATTTCACCATAAGAATTTATTGATATCCTTTTCAACTCTTACAAGCTAATACCTTCGGAGATATGATTTTTCAAAATTTCAATAATAAATCGTACTTATATGTTTCCACAGAATCCTGTACTTAATTATTCTATCTATGAATTATTATATGATCTGTGTTCTTACATGTCATCTTATTTTCCCATGAGAGATTAATGTCAAAATTATGTATGGTTCGTTATTCTTGATCAAGATGCATTGAATAATAAGGTGTCGACACTCCCTGCTAATTCCTGTTAAAATTTTCAGCAGAAAAACGGACCTAGAATTGTCAAATCACGTACCTACTTCATGTACTACTTCAGTTTGTAAACGATGGTGCCGCTAGAGTCGATTTCGAAGATTCTGACAAGCGAGTAAATGAAAACTGACAAGCGACAAGAGTTCCCTTTCCACCGTTACTAGTTCGTAAATCCAAATTAAAAGAATATAAGGAACAGTTTATTGAAAATTCAATTCACTTTTTGATTAATCAGACATCTGTCCGGACATTATATGTAAACCCCATTTGTTTGGAACAGAAATTTCATCTTGCCAAGACATTACGAGGTGAAATAAGGGATTTATCAGTAAAGGACATTCATTGGAACATTTTGAATGGAACTGTAAATGAAGAAATCTGTGAAATCATTGTTTTTCCATTACAAAAGATCACATCCAATGTTATTATATTATTATTATGTCATGATGACATATTAAATTATAACGTTAATTTTTTCGGCTCATTTTTTCATTCTTTTACACAATACAAAGTAAAACATGCAACTATGGGAGATGATAGTCCTACATAAGGGCCCTGTAGCGGTCTTCGAACATCTGATGTTCTGAGTAATCATCGCTTGGACTGGTCAGACCTGGTTTTGAAAGAGACTCTCCTGTCCTTACGAGCAACATTTTCCTTTTCGAATCCAAATATTGGAGGGATTTCTAAGAACAATATCTTTGAACTAGCGGAGGCGATTCTTCTCCAAGAGATCCCATGCGCGAGAAGTATATTTTTGAAAGGAGACTTTGGAGAGGTTATGTATTATTTTTAGTTTGTTCGTTCTTCTCCTCTTGTCTTTTCATTTTTCAGGTTGAGTTTCGGGTACCTTGGAGAAACCTTTCCGTTTTTGACGAAGGAGTCCATATTGAAGAAATAAATGCCTATCAATATTTTTAAATTTCAGCAAATTTTGTGAACAATAGTTACAAATCACAACACTCACGGGGGGACAGGGTTTTTTTGCTGAGGTTTTTCCCTAAGCTCGTGTATCATACGTTGAATTGTATGGTACCCCGTTACACCAACCTCTGCTAATACATATAAAGCTCTCAGTCAAAAGAATATATATGTAAATACATCCAATGTCATTAGAATATAAGCATTTAATTCATGTATTTTGAAATACATTGTAATACCTCTACATAATTTCTTTCGATATGATATTACTATTCACATGTATTAATTACCTGTATTATGTAAGGCTTATTTAAATTGAGCAATTTACTCATTATTTTCGATGTATAATTTCAAACTTGATCAAAACATTCTCATGTATACAGCATTTTTTCAGTCACCCAATACCCCTTGACAACTTTTCATGTTCTCAGCAATTAGTTATGATGATAAGATTGCAAAATATATTTCATTCGATAGGTATTATTCAGAACTAAGTATACTGATGAAATATCGAAAAAGGATTCACTAAATTGATAATCTAACCAAATAGAGGGTAGTGTATTACGTTACAATCTTTTATTCAATATACAGGGTGAGTCTTTGACCACTGCATTAATTTTAACCAAAGATTCCTCTCATCAAATGAAACACTTTTTTCATTTACCGTTTTTTCAGATTCGGCTCAGGTAAAAAGTTACAATCGTTTAAAGATTTCACAATGTGCTAATACACTCCCGCATATAAATTATCTATGACATTGTTGGTGGACGAGAATAAGGCATGGTAACGTGGTTTACAGCTTGATTCGGGATTCCAACGCTCAGGGACGGATCCATAAAAGTAGTGAAATTTCTGGAGTTTACCATTTTAAAACATTCAATGAAGAATATCTCGAAAACGGTGCGTTTAAGGAGAAATGATGAAGAATAATATAATGTTCTAAAACGATGAAATATTCTTGAAATGACTTAAGAAAAACTTTATATGCTTTCTTTATGCTAATTTCGTTTAGTTTTATGAATCCACGAGTCCCTAACTAGAAAACCAGTAGAAGTAGAAAATATCTAATATTTGGAAAATATGTATCATAGTTATAGGAAACTTTGTGCCAACATTCATTTTATTCGAAAAAAGGATGTCAAAGCTACAAAATAAAAACTGATTTTTTTTCAAAATTTCAACAGCCTGTATCTTTTTACCTGAGCTGAATTTGGAAAAATGTTAAAGTATAAAAGTGTTTCATTTGATGAGAGGAATCTTTGGTTAAAATTAATGCAGTGGTCAAAGACTCATCCTGTATATTCGGTAGAAAAATATTTTGAACAAACAAATGTTCTAATTTTCAATACCCTACCACTTGCCTTTCTTGTCGAGTAACAATATCCTTGAAAAAAATAATATTATAGAATAAGAGCGCCAAAAAGAATGATGCTCTAGGAAAGCTATTCAACTAATGATGAAATCACACTGTGTGGTTGCTCTGAACTTTGTTCTCTGCTAGTCATCGTTGACAAATAATATCGTTAGGTAGTTTTCATAACATATCATTTCATTCTTTCTCAATATATAAATAACAAAATCAATTTTCATAAATCACAACACTAACGGGGAGATAGGGTTTTTTTGCTGAGGTTTTTTCCCTAAGCTCTAGTATCATATTATATCAAATAATATGGTACCCCGTTACACTAACCTCTGCTAACACTTCTTTCATACACATGCTTTATTGTTAGATACAAAACAAATTGTAATGCTCAAGTTCAAAAGAATATATATAATATATAACTGAATTGTATAATGAAAATAACTATCAATTAATAGAGTTATACCTTGATGTTTCAACTGTTAAAACAGTTAAAACATAAATAAAAAAAGTTTATGTTCATCAACAAGTCTAAGCGATCTCCTATGTTGATTTATTAAAAACGGTATCAGCGATCTTTCGATATTATTAATATTATAATTAATACCTATCTTGATACTAGAAATCAGTTCCTGATCCGGTAAGAACAAACAATTGTTAAAAAAACTATATTCGCATAAAACCCAGGGATTTTCGAAATCAAAATAGTATTTGATTGAAATGGTTCTGGATACTCGTTCAGAGTTCCCACAGCAAATATTAGGCTTATAGTAGAAGATCCGAACCTGAATCTACCTTCACTGAGCTGATAATAGAATGAAACATATTATACATATAATAAATTTAGTATATTAGATAATATACTAAAAATGGGTTGGCTGAAACGATCCTGGACAGACTAGTTTTAATTATTTTTAAAAAAATGATTTTCAATTGAATTTAGCGACATCAAGATAATATGATAATGTTTATACTGACTTATAGTATAAAATGTATATAATGCGCATTCGTTGAGTGGCCTATGATTTACCTGGACGAACTAATGGGTTGCTAGGTACAAACAGGTATGTCGATGGCAGTTACTTTCACTTGAACGGATAATAGAAAAAAATTAATATCATCATAAGCGCTGTTTTATTGCGAACACATCGATATAGGTTTATCTGCAAAATTTTTGGTCCTTATAGGGGTTTGCGAATTTTAAGTATTTAAATTTCAACGCGAGTGGAAATGTGTGACAGAGAGATCCGAGGTAGGTATACCGTGTAATAATAAAGGACCCAACATTGCAGTCGCACCTGATGGGACAATATATGTAAATTCTATGTGGCTTAATGCAACTCATTTTATATGTGCGAAGTTAAACCCAGAAAACTACGGTTGGCATTTGGATGATTCTTCAAAACCAACAAGATTTATCGGAGATCAAACTCCTTTTGAAATCCAAGACATTGTCGAAATGGAAGAAAATGAGAACGAATATAATGAATCACATGAATTCGAGAGTCTCAATTACACGTTTGATGAATCAGATATGGAATAGAAAATAATTATCAGAATATATTTTTCATGAATATTATTTTTGTATTTATGCTGTTTTGTATTAAAATTTGAACGCAATACAAGATCTTAAGTCTATTTTTTTGGTTATTTTTTAATTTGAATTTTGGCCTATCCACTTTGTTTCTCCATATTTTTTTTCAGAAAGAGCATAAAAAAAATGTTCAAAGTAAGTATAATTAATATTGTTGTTATTTATGTTATCATATTTTGAAGCAAAACAACTTTTCTATTATAGATATCTTGTTATAATTCTAAGTCAATATATATGCATATTGATTTAATTGATGTTGTATTATTTCACAATTTAGTATTATATTAGATTATTATGTATTTAATAACTTAACTCAAATGTCAGTTGCTCCAAAATAACGCTCACTGTTTACTACAGTATAAATACCGGGCATGCGCACTTTCTTATATTTGAGGTCGCATCAGGTGCGACTGCAATATTGGGTCCTTTATTATAACACGGTATACTTACCTCGGATCTCCCTGTCACACATTTCCAATCGCGTTGAAATTTAAATATTTAAAATTCGCAAACCCCTATAAGGACCAAAAATTTTGCAGACAACCCTATATCGACGTGTTCGCAATAAAACAGCTCTTATGATGATATAATTTTTTTCTATTATCCGATCAAGTGAAAGTAACTGCCATCGACATACCTGTTTGTACCTGGCAACCCAGTAGTTCGTCCAGGTAAATAATAGGCAACTTAACGGCTTCACATTCTATAGGTTTTATACTATAAGTCTGTATAAAAATTTTCTTATTATCTTGATGTTGCAAAATTAAATTGAAAATCATTTTTAAAAAAATAATTAAAAATAGTCTGTCCAGGATTTTTTCAGCCAACCCATTTTTAGTATATTTTCTAATATACAAAATTTATTATAAAATATGTTTCATTCTATTATCAGTTCGGTGAAGGTCGATTTGGGTTCGGATCTTAGACTATTACTTTCGCCGTGGAAAACAAGGACGTTGAACAAAATAGTCAAAATACTAAATTTCAGCAAACGGTACGACTTTCAAAATAAACTAGAATAAACAAATATTCGAATTTAATTGGACATGCCGATAACTTTTTCCATAAAATTTCTACTGCCGTCATCTATCGGCGAAAACTGAAGTAGAACAAAATCCTTGTATTTTGACAGTATTTGGACCGCAATTCGGCCAAAAATATGTCAAAGAGTGTCTTCACCATGTATTCTATGCATCTATTTCTTGATATAAAATACATTGTTCTAGAAAACAAAGTATGATTGAATGCAAAATGACCAATGAAATATCCTCAGCTATCGTAGAATTACTAGGATATGATAGTATACTTTTAAGGCGATGATATAATGCCCGTGAATAATCCATATGATGATGGAAATATATTCTTTGGTAAGATACATAATCAAATTGGGCACCTATACTCCATTCACTTTTATAAAGTCTCCCGGTTGGCCATGAAATTTTGACACATTTCACCGTGTATATTCTGAAAATGTTAGGCTATGCTCATTTTCCTGTCAGATAACTACGCAACGTTGTCCTCTCTACACAGAAGTCGTAGTAATTACGTATTTTTCACAATGTGAATTTTTTTGGAAAAAATAATGAATTTGAGAAGATATTATGTGAATTCAACAATTCCAAAGACCTGACGGCTGTAGAAGAAAATGTTTCCTCTGTTGTAACTGGAAATATTTCACGTATATAAACTGGTTGGAAGATTCAGTTATAGTTATGCTATCTTCTTGTACGGAAATCAAGAATCAAGTGTTAAAATTTTAATGGAAAATAATGGATAGAGTAGTTTCTTTGTGATAGTTCATCTGAAAAAAGAATAAAAGTACCTGAATTACCCGGCTGGAAAACTTCTAAACGAACGGACGTACCTATGGAATTTCCCACTTTTCTCGAGAAGACGTTTAAATACCTTGTTGCACAACTTGAAATACACCAGTTTCAAAATATATAGTAGTACTACGAAACCCGAGCTACTGTTAAAACTTAATGAAATATAGTGATAGAAAACGAAATAAATTCAACATGCCCCGAGACAGAATGAAGTTTTCCTATTGCAACAATCGTCAACCAAATATGCCTTAAGCGAAGATATGGTTTTAGAGTAAAATGTTATTATGAAAATCTTTATACATACATTTATTATATTTTTGTATAAATCCTGCATGTTCATTCATGAAAACAGCTATAAAAGCAATATTAATTTCAATAATATTTATTCATGTCAGATTCAATATCACACGTAAGTTATAATCATACAAAGAAAGCATAAAATCAATCACCTAAAACATTAAAAATAATATAGGATGAAATAAGGTATATAAAGTATAATTCATAATGTCATTTCCATACATAAGTTCAATGTTTTACCAGCTGGCAAATAATGATTGAAGAGAAAACGGTAACAAAATAAAGAAACTGTTTTTCAGTACATAAAATTTCAATAATTTGCCAGAACGAGACAATACTTTCTAACATCATTACATATACTCCATTCACTTTTATAAAGTCTCCCGGTTGGCCATGATTTAGGTCTATCACGTTTTTGTAACTAAAACAAAGGCAGGTTGGCACTTCTGAAATATCGTCAAGGTCAAAACAATTCTCTGAGACGTTGCCAATGTCTACTCTAAACAATCAACATAATGTTCCTTCTTAGACAAGATATTATCACAGATCATTATCTTCGAATAATCTGCAGTAGGAAAACTCCATTCTTTCTTAGGACTCTCCAATGAAATTACTTATTATTAATGTAGGCTTATATATTGACAATTCCGAAAAGTGGGGAACTCCATAGGTACGTCTGTTCGTTTAGAAGTTTTCCTGCCGGGTTATTCAGGTACTTTTATTCTTTTTCCAAATGAACTATCACGAAGTAACGGACTACTGTATCCATTATTTTCCATTATAATTTCAACACTTGATTCTTGATTTCCGTTAAAGAAAATAGCATAACAGAGTATTCAAATCAGTTTATATACGTGAAATATTGCCATAGTAACAGATGAAAAAATTTCTTCAACAGTCGCCAGGTCTTTTGGAATTGTGTAATTCACTAATATCTTCTCAATTTAATTATTTTTCCCATGAAAATTCACATTGTGAAAAATTCGTAATTACTACGACTTCTATGTAGGAAGGACAACGTTGCATAGCTATCTGACAGGAAAAGGAGCATAACCTAACATTTTCAAAATATACACTGTGAAATGTGTCAAAATTTCATGGCCAACCGGGAGACTTTATAAATGTGAATGCAGTATATACACATATTTTTTTTTAGAAAGAGCATTAGGTTCTTTGATATATGAAACAATATAGCATGTTTAAAGATATCACAGTATTAGCAAAAGACGTTTGAACAAGACATCATACATTTCTACCTATGATATAGATAGAGGACAAATATAAAAACCTATATCTCTACTGAATAAGTATAGAGTAATTGGAATTAACAGGCCGACATATTTACAATCTACTTCACACAGTGATCAGTAAATGTGCTGTAATATTGATTCTTGGCTTGAGTCGGGTACCATCCATCAATGGTTCTCCGTACAATTATTCCTCTAGGTTGTCTTCGGGCCAGGTTATTTTCAGTAATTCAATCTCTTCTCCTAGAGGGGTTGGGTGAAGACATTATTTATCATAATATTGTCGTTCGGTCCCTGTATTTGTTTATTCTTGGCTTCATTGTATCTTTTATATATTTTATTGGCAGATCATTTTGTAGGCATAACAAGGTGCTCTTGCTATCATAGGGAGCGTTTTTGATTGGATTGACTCGAATATTCTTATGTTGGACGGCTTTAAACATCCCCATAGTTCTATTCCGTACTTCCGTACTGGTTTAAGGATACATTTATAGATTGTCACTTTATTTTCGAGGGATAGCTTCGATCTTTTGTTCAATAACCAGTACATTTGATGTATGATTTTTTTCTGATCTTAGGTGATGTTTTAATTTTTGATACGTTTCCGAATTGACTGGGTTGACTTTCATTATATTGTTTGCCATAGTTTTAAGGACATATAATTCAGGAGGGGTCGCTGCTGTTGAGCTTGCTATCATATCCTTATAGTTAGACACACCATATATATTTATAGGGTGTGGTTTGTGGATTATTTCTGTTTCGTTGATTTTTCTGCCTTTTCTCTGCTCATCAGATAAAGTATTTCCGCCATCATCGTTTTGAAGTTGTTGAAATCTGTTGTTTGTTCTATTTGCTCCGCACTTTCTTGTGAAGATTGCCGTTGAATTCTTGTTGTTGATGACTATTTGCCATGTGTGAGTTTTTGGAACTTGTTAAATTGCATGACCATGTTGATCAAATCCAATAAAGTTTCCCAGGGGAAGTGATTATTTTGTGTAGTGCCTGTCATCTGGACCTCCTGTATATCATTCTGGTTTGAGTTTATCAGATCCCCAGGCGTGGAACTCATGTTTAGTTCCTCGCTATCAACAGTTATCTGTTTCTTGTAACATCTGGTCAAATTTATCACGTTTGTGTTGATTATCAATTCTTCTGAATGAATGCAAATCCAATATATTTATATTGGTACAATAATTGATTAACCAATTTCGCTCGTATTTGTGCAAACTGCAAATTTTAGCAAACAAGCTCGATCAATCCTGGTTTTTATACCCGGAGTCGGTGGCTGATTACTGTCTTATTTGTTTACAACTTAACTGCATCAGTTGAGCACATGTTGCTGACAAAATATCTTGAAATCATATCTACAACAAAAAAAAAGATAGAAAATCAGCAGGAAGTAGTAAATAATATTACCTACATTTGGTCCCTGACAGGTGTATGAAGAACGCTACGTGTGCCTTATATTGGAGAATCATCTCCCAAAGATTTCTAATTGGGTATTTTTCCACCTAGGTGGCTTGCAGCAGCTTCTTCTGTCATAGTATAGGGGCTTTGAGTCATTTTGTTTGATTCAGTTGAACCTCCTTGATCGTAGGAAATCTTCAATACAGTACTAATTGAAGCAGGGGGGCATTGGACATTTATGCACACTAGAAATTGTAACGGTTGGGTCTTTCACACTGCCGGATAGATTGTCTTGTTGAAAGAGGCAGCTCTATCGCTAAGTAGATCAGGTGCCCAACAATAGTGATGTTCCTATTAGAATTTTTGGACCACCATGCATTTTAAGTTGAAGAGACAAGCTCTCAGAATTTTCACTACATATTATTCCACATCCATTAGATCATCGTTTGAATCAGAGTCATCCTCAGAAAATTCTAAATCTGAGTCAGATTCCTCCAATGAAATAATGAATGGAGGAATATCTGCTATTGGAAGATTGCCCATGTGTTTCGTTCAGTCCTCTGTGATGAGTCTTTCACAATGTAAATAAAAATTTTGCCACATATCTGTTGTACATTTCGAAAGAGCCAAACTCCATAAATTCAACACTCTATCCTTTGTATAGGAATGCGAATTTATGTTCTTGTTATAAAAATTCTTACAAAACGCCCATGCCATTTCAATAGGATTATACTGACAATGATAGGGGGGTAATCTAAGAACCTCATGTCCATGCTCCTTCAAAAGGTCATCAACTACATATCGTCTCTGTCTGTCAGTTCGAAGAGGTAATATCAAATTCCAAAGTTGTATCTTGGTGAAATTTTGATTGAAATCAATTTTGTTTTTAATCAACCAATCCTGCATCTCACTTTTCTTGCTGGAAAAAGTGGGTGGTTTATCCAATTGCACCGAATGATATGGTGCATTGTCCATTACAACCACACATTTTACAGGAATCTTAGATAAAGATGGAATCAGTTGATTAATAACCCAATTTTGAAAGATTTCACTGGTCATTGTCTTGTGATAGTCACGGTCATTGTTCTTTGAATCTAAAATAAAATCACAACCCTCTAAAAATCCAAAATGACTTCCTGCGTGTAAAACCGTGAAACGTTTTCCTTCTGATTTTATTTTGGATGGATTGCTCATCATATCAGACTCTTGTGTCCATCGACGAACTGAAGAACCGTTTTGGTAAATCCAAGTTTCATCTAGAAACACAAACCTGATATTTTCATCCAACGATTTATACTGTAAAAATTTTCGCAGGAAAGTAATTTTGGCTGCAACAACATGTTTTTGCTCACATAAAATTTTGCGTTCATTTACCCTTTTGTATTTGTAACCCATTGATTTTATAATTTTAAAAAGTGTTCTTTTGCAAAAGTGAGTAGTGTGTCAATCGAAAAGTGTTCATTTTTCAAATTAAAATTCCAAATTTGTCGTTGCAGATCTTCCTTCAACATAAAGTCTTCAGTCAGTGTCTTTTTGGGTGCACCAATAGAAGGAAATTCTTTGTCGTCTCTTTCACTTAAAATTTTCTTTACTGTGGTGACTTGTATCTAAAAACCAAATATCTATTCATATAAAATATAATAACTTGGTTTTCTCTCACATACGTCGAAAATGTTAGCTAACTTCTCATAAATTATAGATTCCAAAACATCAGGTTTACGATCAGAATAAGCGGATTTCAGTTCTGTATAGCATTTTCGGATGTTGTCTCTCTGCTTCTTTAAAACTGCTTTAGGCATTTTATCTTGTCTAAGATGAAAGATTAGTTATACTTATAAAGGATTATGTTGATTGTTGACTGTTGGGAGTTGAGAGTAGAAATAGAGGAAATAGGTAATTTGGCAACGTCTTGAAGAATTGTTTTGACATTACCGACATTTCAGTAGTGCCAACCAGCCTCTGCCTTAGTTAAAAAAATATGATAGACCTAAATCATGGCCAACCGGGAGACTTTATAAAAGTGAATGGAGTATATACAGAATATCTCCAGTAAAAACAAAACTGCAATATTGTCTAAGTTTTAATTGATATAATATTATTTTCAGAGTAGTTTAGTAGATTTGAGGAATGTATATCTCGGATAAGTTCGTTATTGGGGAGAATCGGACTGTTTGAATTTAACTTCTATCGAAAGAATCCATTTATATCATTCCCAGACACCAATAATTTCGGAGATATTATTTGTTAAAGTTTGAACAAGAGCACCGAAGCTCCTGTCCATAGGGCTTTCCTACTTTTTTTGCTTTACGTGACATTTCAAATTTTCTTTCTGGTTCGTTATTCTTGATATAAAATACCCTTCCTGTTATAGAGAACAAAGTATGATTGAATGCTAAATGACCAATGAAATAACCTCAGCTATCATAGAATTAAGGGATGATATGATATACTTTTAAGATGATTATTTTTTGACGTTTCTTAAAACCAATGAAATGCTTCTTTATTTGTCACAAGGGTAAGTTTCAATCAATGATGTCATCATTATAGTGGGAATAAATCTCTTGTGATTATTCTCTATGTCAGATAGTTTTCAAAATAATTACCTAATTGTGTCAACGCGATATATAAAATGGGTGAAAATGATCGGTTTATGATAGTTTTATTGATCTTTTTTATTTATTGTAAAAATTTGTGAATCAAAAAATAATCTAGTCAAATATAACTCACGAGTTCCATAAATTAGAAAATAATTTGACAGATTATGTTCAAACTTGTTGCCATTTGGAAATAGCCACTCGAGACCAGCGGGCTCTCGTGACTATTGCCTGGCAACAAGTTTTCAAAAAATCAGTCAAATTATATTCAATTTATTCTCACTCTCTTGTTATATTATTACTGATAATATAATGCCCATGGATAATCCATATGATATATATACTTTGGTAGGTGAACTGGGTTATAGAGGAAATAACAAATAAAATTCAAATGAGTATAACTCCTAAACCATTTGTCCGATTATGCCAATTAAAGAACTCACATGTTGCATTCGGAGTCGCAACCTACCCTGAAAATTCAAAGTCGCTTTCTCTTTCCATTCTCAAGTTATCGTGAGATAAATAATATTGGTATTGTTTCAACATTTTTGAGGGTATGTTCTGGGGAACATCGCGTTATCATTTTGCCCAAATGTGAAATTTAATTCCGTGGTGCCGTCCGGCCGTTGCCACGATAACTTGAGAACGGGAAGAGCTAGCGACTTGAAATTTTCAGGGTAGGTGGCGCATCCCAATACGACGGACAAGTTCGTTAATGGGCATAATCGGCCCGATGGTTTCCGAGTAATAATTTTGTTTTCAAACAATATAAATCCGATCGAATTGAAACTTGGTGAATAGTTGTAGAATATAAACTTAAGCACGTTCGTGAAAATTCGTGAGAATCGTATCGCTAGAAAATTATTAAAAAATGATAAAAAAATATTTTTGTTGTCACGATAACCTGAGAACGGAAAGAGATAGCGTCTTGAAATTTTCAGGTTAGGTTGTGCATCTGAATGCGAGTTCGTTTATGAGCATAATCGGCCAAACGGTTTTAGAGTTATAGCCATCTGAAATTTGGTTGATTTTGTTCCTCATTAACTCGAAAAATACAAAACCGATTGAATTCAAACATGGTTATTAGTTGTAGAATGCCAAACAAGAAAATTCTTGCAGAATTTCGTGAGGATGGTATAACTAGAAAATTTTAAAAAAATTATTGAAAATAATTGAAAAAAATTCTATATATCATAAACTATTCGTCCGGCATGGCTGAAATTTTGGAAGAGCCTTCAGAACCTAACTCTACTGCAGAGTTCCAAGTTTGAACACGATCGAATCCATATTGTTGGAGAACCGAGCAGCCTTTTGTGAGTTCGGTAGATGGATGCGAATCGTCGTATGATATCGCACGTGTATTTCAAAAGTGACACAAGTCAAAAAATGAGGATTCTGAGATTTTTGCTGTATTCCGTTTTGTGATCATCTCAGAGTGAGAGTTTGTGTTCTCAGTTCACCGCTCACTTTTAAAAAGGAACACTTTCATCTGAAAGTGAGCGGTGAGCGGTGAACTGAGAACACAAATCCTCACTTTCTGAGATGATCACAAAACGGAATACAGCAAAAATCTCAGAATCCTCATTTTTTGAATTGTCACTTTTGAAATACACGTGCGATATGTTGTCTATGGTCGTATTTTTGCGAGAACCTTCAAAAGTATGAATGTCATGATGACATATTTTTGCGCGTATGTTCTTGGGAAAATCATGTTATTTCATCACAAATCTATGGGAGATGATAGCCCTACATTAGCGGTCAGACCTGGTTTTCAAAGAGATCCTCCTTAGGAGGAGGCAACTAAATATTGAAGGGATTTCTATGAACAAGAGTGAATATATTTGAGAAATAGAGAAGGCGATTCTTCTTCAAGAGATCCATGTGCCTTCAGAGGAGTATATTTGTGAGAGGGGACTTTTGAAAGGTTTTTATGTATTATTTTTAATATGATATCGCTGAAATTTTGCTGAAGGCTTCAAAACTTAACTTTAAATTAACCACACTTTCTGATCTTGTAAGGTGAGAGGCTCAATTGTGGATATTAAATCTCGTGATGGGTAGAGAGGAATTTTAGGCCAGTTTTTCTATCACTAATGAGAATATATCTTTATGTTTCACCTCATCACCTATAGATCTATCAATGGACATTTATTGGTTAAGAATAAGTAATTGAATATTAATGGAATTCAATTGAATTTCATTCAATATGTTAGTAACTAAACTTATAATTTTCTTTACTTTGATTATTTAAATATGACATTAATTCCAGTAATATTTTTCAAGAATAATTATGTATTCTTCTCCTAAAGAAGAATTGAAGGTAGACAATAATGTGTTAATTTTTTCATCATTGCTTTCTATCCTGACTTCACGAAAAAAAAAATTGGTTCAAGCACTGACGTGAAGTCAGGAACATTTGCGCGTATGTTCTATTGTCCATTCTCCTGTATTGGACACTTTTAATCGAATTCACCATGGTAAATTAATAATAATAATAATAATAGTGTCTTTATTTGCATGTTTATAAACATAACATAAGGGCGAAGTCTAGCCAAAAGCTACTCCACTCAACCCAATAAAAAAAATTGGTTCAAGCACTGACGTGAAGTCAGAAGCTTTTGCGCGTATGTTCTATTGTCCATTCTTCTGTATTGGACACCCTTAATCGAATTTACCATGGTTAACTTATGTTGTCCATTCTCCTGTATTGGACACTTAATTCGAATTTACCATGGTAAATTTGAATTAAGAGTGTCCAATACAGGAGAATGGACAACATAAGTTAACCATGGTAAATTCGATTAAGGGTGTCCAATACAGAAGAATGGACAATAGAACATACGCGCAAAAGCTTCTGACTTCACGTCAGTGCTTGAACCAATTTTTTTATTTATATCATTTAAATTAATATTGTAGGACGTTACTTTGAAAGTTAAGCTATACTGACTTACAGTAAAAATATTATAAAGGAAAGAAGCGATTGGATAGTCAAACCATAATTTTAATAAAATGATGCATTTTTATTGTTCAAATAAAGATATTTTGTCAACTTACAAGAATTTCTTCATTCAATGGTATTTCAAAGAACTAATTACAGTTTTAAATATTTAATAAAAAAATGGAATAAATTTCATATATGTACATATATAGATCCTATCGTATTCAAACTTGGAACTTGGTAGTAGAATTATGTTCTGAAGGCTCTCGCAAAATGTCAGCCATGTCGTATGAATAGTTTCTGATATCTAGAATTTTTTTTCAATGATTTCTTAAAAATTTTCTAGTGATACGATCCTCACAAAATTTTGCAAGAACTTTCGCGTTGGCATTCTACAACTAATAGCTAAGTTAGAAATGGATTGGTTCTATATTTTTCGAGTTATTGAGAAAATAACAATCAAATTTCAGATGAATATAACTCCAAAACCGTTTGACCGATTATGCTCATGAACAAACCCAAATGTCGCATTCAGATGCTCAACCTAACCTGAAAATTTCAAATCGCTATCTCTTTCCTTTCTCAGGTTATCGTGACATAAAAATATATTTTTTAATTTTCTAGCGATACGGTTCACACAAAATTCTACACACGTCTTCAAGTCGATATTCTACAACTAATTGGCAAGCTTTAATTTGATCGAGTCTATATTTTTCAAGTTATCGAGGAAATAATATTCCAGGTGGGTATAACTCGGAAACCGTTAAACCGATTATGCCCAAAAACGAACTCAACTCTCCCTTTCGGATACGCAACCTACCCTGAAAATTGCAAGTCCCTATCTCCTTTGGTTCGAAAGTTTTCGAGGCAACGGTCACCCATCTACTGAACTCGCACAAGAATGCTCGAATTTCCAACAATATTCAACCGATCGTATTAAAACTTGAAACTTGGCAGTAGAGTTAGGTAATGAACGCTGTTCCAAAATTTCAGCAATTTCAAACGTATAGTTACTGATATACAGAATTTTTTTTTTTATTTTCAATGATTTATTAAAAATTTTCTACACATGCTATCCTCACCAAATTTCGCAAACATTTTCGCGTTGGCATTCTACATCTAATAACCATGTTTGAATTCAATCGGTTCAATATTTTTCGAGTTAATGAGGAACAAAAATCCACCAAATTTCAGAAAATTTCAGATGGCTATAACTCTGAAACCGTTTGGTCGATTATGCTCATAATCATATGTGTTGTGCATTCATATGCACAACATAACCTGAAATTTTCAAGCCGCTATCTCTTTCCGTTCTCAGGTTATCGTGACAAAAAAAATATTTTTTAATAATTTTTTTAAAATTTTCTAGCCATACGATTTGCCCAAAATTTCACAAACGTGCTTAGGTTCATATCCTACAACTACTCACCAAGTTTCAATTCGATCGGATTTATATTGGTTGAAAACAAAATTATTACTCGGAAACCACTGGGCCGATTATGCCCATTAACGAACTTGTCCGTCGTATTGCGATGCGCCACCCACCCTGAAAATTTCAAGTCGCTAGCTCTTTTCGTTCTCAAATTATCGTGGCAACGGACGGCCGGACGGACAGAATCAAATTTGACCTCGGATTCTTCATCGGGGAGTCAAACTTGATCGTTTGAGACCAATTTCGTCAAAAAATTCGAAAGTTACAGACATTTGGGCAAAACTATAACGCGATGTTCCCCAGAACATACGCGCAAAAATTATATAATTAAGATTAAGAGTGTCCAATACGGGAGAACAGACAATAGAATTCATCATGGTAAATTCGATTAAGAGTGTTCAATACAGGAGAATGGACAATAGAACATACGCGCAAAAGCTCCTGACTTTTTGTTTTGTTATACGATCCTCACAAAATTTTACATACGTCTTTATATCAGTATTCCACAACTAGTTACCAGGTATCAATTCGATCAGATCTGTATTTTTTGTAGTATCGAGAAAATAATATTCCAGTGGGTATATAACTCCGGAAACATTGGGCCGATTATGCCCAAGAACGAACTTAACTGCACTCGGATTGCAAGTTGCTATATCTTTCCGTTCGATAGTTATAGTGTCAACGGTCACCCATTCAGCTACTGAACTCACCCAAGGCTGCTGGGATCTCCAACAATATAGATCCGATCGTGTCCAAATTCGGAACTTGGATGTAAAGTTGGGTTTTGAAGGCTCTCGCAACATTTCAGTGATGTCGGACGAATAGCTTCTGATTGATAGAGTTGTTAATGATTTTCAATGATTCTTTTAAAATTTGTTATTCATACGATCCACACCAAATTTTGCCAAAATGTGCTCGTCGGCATTCTACAACTAACTGCCATGTTCGAATTGGATCGGTTTCGTATTTGTTGAGTTATTGAGTAAACTCAAAAACCGTTTGACCGATTATGACTACTAACCAACTCATATGTCGCGTTCGGATGCGTAACCTACCCTAAAAATTGCGAGTCGCTACCTCTTTCCGTTCTCAAGTTTTCGCGAGATAATTTTTTTTTTAATTTTCTGGTTTTGATCCTCACAAAATTTCACAAACGTCTTTATATAGGTAGTCTACAACTACAGTATAAATCGGTTATTGCGAAGTCGAAGGGACTGCATACTTAGGTCCGATAGTCGTTATCAGTAATATATATGTAAAGTGCGATACCACCGTACTTCGGATATCAACATTTGCTTATTGATGTTTTGTTTACATCATATACAGGGTGTCCCAAGTTCGACTGCCTATTAGATGTTCCTGGAGAACTGTACATATTTTAAATCTGAAAATTGAGATTATGATATTGCTTGAAATTCTCTACAGAGCTAAAATATTTTCGAAGCCCGAGCTCTTCCAGTTATACAGGGAGTGGAAATAAATTTGATGAATATTTTTTTTTTCAAGTTTTGCATTCTTGGTATGATCAAGTATTCAATGCTAAATACATTTCTGTTAAAACCATTGTATTCATTTGAATAGTTTTCAAAATATCGAAAAAAATTGGTTCAAGCCGTGTAGACAGGAGCTTTGGCGCTCTTGTTCAAACTTTGACACATCATATCTCCGAAAGTATTGGTTTCTCAGAGTTGGGAATGATATCAATGTATTCTTATGATAGAACTACATCATAAAAGAAATTCAATTCAAATAATAGTTTATTTGTCAAGATTAAATGAGTAATCTGAGAATGAGAACTACATCATGGAAGAAATTAAAATTGCTGAATTGAATTTGACTCTCTCTTACAGAACAGGATGACATGGACGAGTATGAACACAGATCATATAATAATTCATAGACAGAATAATTATAGCATTCTGTGAAAACATAGAAGTACAATTATTCATTATTGAAATTTCGAAAAATCATTTCTCCGAAAGCATTAGCTTGTTATTGATATCAATGGATTTTTATGGTGAAACTGCATCCAAACAAAATTGAATTGGAAATTTGTAAGTTTAAAAAAATGTTGTTTTTTCGTTACTCCGAAACCATTTGACGTATTTTACCCAATAACGAACCTAACCGATATATTTATCTCCCAAACCTACTCTGAAAATTTCAACTGCTTAGCTCATTCTGTTCGCGAGTTATAGTAGAAACAAAATTTAAAAATTAAAAAAAAAAATATTTTTGACACCTTACGGCAACCTAATCAATACAAAACTTCGCAAGCATATAAAGGTCATTATTCTACAATTTGATGCTAAATTCAGACAGATCGAGTAATTGGTTTCAGAGATATTCATAAAAAATGTTTTTACTAAAAACGGCCATAACTCCGAAACCACTTGGTGGATTTCGCCCGTTAACGAACCTGTCCGAGATATTTACGCTCCAAACCTACCCTGCAAATTTCAATCTTCTAACTCCTTTCGTTCGGGAGTTATCGTGTTAACGGACGGACGGCCGGCCGGCCGGACAGAATCGATTTCGACCACGGATTCTTGATCACTGAGTCGAACCAAATCGCTTGAGACCATTGTCATCGAAAAATTCTAAAATTACAGACATTTGGGCAAATTGATAAGCACTCTGTTCCGGGGAACAAGAGCGCCAAAAAGAGAAAGAGAAAAAAACTGACTGAAAAGGAGAAGCATTCAGATTTAACTCAGCAATGCTATAAATTTGGCATAATTGATAAGCACTCTGTTCCGAGGAACAAGAGCGCCAAAAACCGGATAAAAGTCAAATATGTTTAGTCAGTATTATGTTCAATATTCTTATTTTAAACATTCTGAACGTGAACCGTTTTTACAACATCGAAAATTGTGATCAATAACTTCTGTTTTTCAAATAAGAACCCTATTTCTCTATGATACTTAATAATGATACTTTTCTAGCATGAACTTAAATAAAAAAAAAATTGAATTTAGGAGCATAATCCTGTTGGAAGAATATCATTATTTTTCACCGCAGAATCTACCGCAATCATAAAAAATGGGTTCAAGCCCTGTGGACAGGAGCTTTCTGGCGCTCTAGTTCAAACAGACAAATTATATCTCCGAAAGTATTGGTTTCTCTGAGTTGGGTTGGGAATTATATCAATGTAAACATATGATAGAGCTGCATCATAAAGTAAATTCAATTCAAATAATAGTTTATTTATCAAGATTAAATGAGCAGTCATGAGAATGAGAACTGCACCATGGAAGAAATCGAATTAAATCTGGCCAATTTTGCCCAATAACGAACTTAACCGAGATATTCATCTCCCTAACCTACTCTGAAAATTTCAACTACCTAGCTCATTCCGTTAGAGAGTTATTGTGGAAAAACTTTTTTTAAATTTTCAAAATTTTTTTTTTACACTTTGCGGTAATCTGGTCAATACAAAACTTCACATGCGTATAAAGGTTATGATTCTACAATTTGATGCTAAATTTCAGATAGATCGAACGAACTTGTCCGAGATATTTACGCTCCAAAACCACCTTGCAAATTTCAATCCGCTAACTCCTTTCGTTCGAGAGTAATCATGCCTACGGCCGGCCGGACAGAATCGATTTCGCACTCGGATTCTTGATCAGTGAGTCGAACCAAATCGTTTGAGACCATTTTCAGCCAAAAATTCCAAAATTACAGACACTTGGGCAAATTGATAAGCACTCTGTTCCGAGGAACTAGAGCGCCAAAAAAACAAGTTTCGTATGACAATTGCCCAAAACAGGTTTAAAGTACCTACAAATAGTAGGTATTCGATAAAACATGTATGAAAGAAGATGAGTAATAATAAAAAATTACCTTGTAATCCATCAAAAATTTCCTGATCTACGTTCACCAAATTTTCTCCTCTCTCGAACTACAGAATTATGCTTTCAATATTTACGTAATATTTTCAAACATTTTCGGGTGAGGTCCCCGTTGCATCGCTAAAATACGAGTATTTCAACCCCAATATTTTTGAAGTTACAATATTCCCTTCTGTCAAGTTGACATTATGAGAATTCATACATAGAATAATTATATCAATCTGTGAAATACGATTTACATTGAAATTTTGAAAAATCATATCTCCGAAAGTATTAGCTTGTTAGAGTTAAAAATGATATGAATGGATTCTTATGATAAAACTGCTCATTAAAAAAAATTTAATTTGGAATTTGTTTTGTAAAAAAAAAAATTTTTTTTTGTTACTCCGAAACCATTTGTCCGATTTTGCCCAATAACGAACTTAGCCGAGATATTTATCCCCCAAACCCTCTCTGAAAATTTCAACTCTCTAGCTCATTCCATTCGAGAGTTATCGTGCCTACGGCCGGCCGGCCGGACGGCCGGACAAAATAAGTTTCGACCACGGATTCTTGATCAGTGAGTCGAACCAAATCGTTTAAGACCATTTTCATCGAAATATTCGAAAATTACAGACATTTGGGCAAATTGATAAGCACTCAGTTCCGAGGAACTAGAGCGCCAAAAAATGGGTTCAAGCCCTGTGGACAGGAGCTTTCTGGCGCTCTAGTTCAAACAGACAAATTATATCTGGTATTGGTTTCTCAGAGTTGGGAATTATATCAATATATTCATATGATAGAACTGCATCATAAAGGAAATTCAATTCAAATAATAGTTTATTTATCAAGATTAAATGAGCAATCATAAGAATGAAAACTGCACCACATTTTCAAATTTTTTTTTGACACTTTGCGGTAATCTGGTCAGTACAAAACTTCACATGCGTATAAAGGCCATGATTCTACAATTTGATGCTAAATTTCAGATACATCGAGTGATCGGTTTCGGAAATATTCATAAAAAATATTTTTACTAAAATCGGCCATAACTCCGAAACCCCTTGATGGATTTCGCCCATTAACGAACTTGTCCGAGATATTTACGCTCCAAAACCACCTTGCAATTTTCAATCCGCTAACTCCTTTCGTTCGAGAGTTATCGTGCCTACGGCCAGCCGGACAGAATCGATTTCGCACTCGGATTCTTGATCAGTGAGTCAAACCAAATCGTTTGAGACCATTTTCAGCCAAAAATTCCAAAATTACAGACATTTGAGCAAATTGATAAGCACTCAGTTCCGAGGAACTAGAGCGCCAAAAAATAGGGTTCTAATTTGAAAAATGGGTTCAAGCCCTGTGGACAGGAGCTTTCTGGCGCTCTAGTTCAAACAGACAAATTATATCTGGTATTGGTTTCTCCGAGTTGGGCATTATATCAATGTATTCATATGATAGAACTGCATCAAAAAGGAAATTCAATTCAAATAATAGTTTATTTATGAATATTAAATGAGCAATCATGAGAATGAGAACTGCACCACATTTTCAAATTTTTTTTTTTGACACTTTGCGGTAATCTGGTCAATACAAAACTTCACATGCGTATAAAGGTCATGATTCTACAATTTGGTGCTAAATTTCAGATAGATCGAGTGATCGGTTTCGGAAATATTCATAAAAAATATTTTTGCTAAAATCGGCCATAACTCCGAAACCCCTTGATGGTTTTCGCCCATTAACGAACTTGTCCGAGATATTTACGCTCCAAAACCACCTTGCAATTTTCAATCCGCTAACTCCTTTCGTTCGAGAGTTATCGTGCCTACGGCCGGCCGGACAGAATCGATTTCGCACTCGGATTCTTGATCAGTGAGTCGAACCAAATCGTTTGAGACCATTTTCAGCCAAAAATTCCAAAATTACAGACACTTGGGCAAATTGATAAGCACTCTGTTCCGAGGAACTAGAGCGCCAAAAAAACAAGTGTCGTATGAAAATTGCCCAAAACAGGTTTAAAGTACCTACAAATAGTAGATATTCCATAAAACATGTATGAAAGAAGATAAGTAATAATAAAAAATTACCTTGTAATCGATCAAAAATTTCCTGCTCTACGTTCACCAAATGTTCTCTTTCGAACTACAGAATTATGCTTTCAATATTTACGTAATATTTTCAAACATTTTCGGGTGAGGTCCCCGTTGCATCGCTAAAATACGAGTATTTCAACCCCAATATTTTTGAAGTTACAATATTCCCTTCTGTCAGTCCCGTCATAAATTGAGAGAACTGAGCATTCGTCTATGGATGAAAAGCAGTCTCACTACTCTCAGATCTCTTACTTCATGTTCCGTTTCGAAATTTAAGACTTTTCTGAGAAAAACTAATTTCGGAGCAAACAACTGAGATTTTTCTCACTTCGCTCACATTTCGGAATACACTTTATTCTCATAATTCTTCGATTGATTAGATAATTTCATGTCATGTCATAAGTTGACATTATGACAATTCATACATAGAATAATTATATCAATCTGTGAAATACGATTTACATTGAAATTTTGAAAAATCATATCTCCGAAAGTATTAGCTTGTTAGAGTTAAAAATGATATGAATGGATTGTTATGATAAAACTGCTTATTAAAAAAAAATTTAATTTGGAATTTGTTTCGTAAAAAAAATTTTTTTTTTGTTACTCCGAAACCGTCTGTCCGATTTTGCCCAATAACGAACTTAGCCGAGATATTTATCCCCCAAACCTACTCTGAAAATTTCAACTCTCTAGCTCATTCCGTTCGAGAGTTATCGTGCCTACGGCCGGACGGCCGGCCGGACAGAATGAAATTCGACCACGGATTCTTGATCAGTGAGCTGAACCAAATCGTTCAAGACCATTTTCATCGAAAAATTCGAAAATTACAGACATTTGGGCAAATTGATAAGCACTCAGTTCCGAGGAACTAGAGCGCCAAAAAATAGGGTTCAAGCCCTGTGGACAGGAGCTTTCTGGCGCTCTAGTTCAAACAGACAAATTATATCTGGTATTGGTTTCTCAGAGTTGGGAATTATATCAATGTATTCATATGATAGAACTGCATCAAAAAGGAAATTCAATTCAAATAATAGTTTATTTATGAAGATTAAATGAGCACCATGAGAATGAGAACTGCACCACATTTTCAAATTTTTTTTTTGACACTTTGCGGTAATCTGGTCAATACAAAACTTCACATGCGTATAAAGGTCATGATTCTACAATTTGGTGCTAAATTTCAGATAGATCGAGTGATCGGTTTCGGAAATATTCATAAAAAATATTTTTGCTAAAATCGGCCATAACTCCGAAACCCCTTGATGGTTTTCGCCCATTAACGAACTTGTCCGAGATATTTACGCTCCAAAACCACCTTGCAATTTTCAATCCGCTAACTCCTTTCGTTCGAGAGTTATCGTGCCTACGGCCGGTCGGACAGAATCGATTTCGCACTCGGATTCTTGATCAGTGAGTCGAACCAAATCATTTGAGACCATTTTCAGCCAAAAATTCCAAAATTACAGACACTTGGGCAAATTGATAAGCAATCTGTTCCGAGGAACTAGAGCGCCTAAAAAACAAGTTTTTTATGACAATTGCCCAAAACTGGTTTAAAGTACCTACAAATAGTAGGTATTCCATAAAACTTGTATAAAATAATAAATTACCTTGTAATCGATCAAAAATTTCCTGATCTACGTTCACAAAATTTTCTCCTCTCTCGAACTTTGGAATTATGCTTTCAATATTTACGTAATATTTTCAAACATTTTCGGGTGAGGTCACCGTTGCATCGCTAAAATACGAGTATTTCAACCCCAATATTCTTGAAGTTACAATATTCCCTTCTGTCAAGTTGACTTTATGGCAATTCATACATAGAATATACATAGAATAATTATATCAATCTGTGAAATACGATTTACATTGAAATTTTGAAAAATCATATCTCCGAAAGTATTAGCTTGTTAGAGTTAAAAATGATATGAATGGATTCTTATGATAAAGCTGCTTATTAAAAAAAATTTAATTTAGAATTTGTTTTGTAAAAATAAAATTTTTTTTTTATTACTCCTAAACCTTCTGTCCGATTTTGTCCAGTAACGAACTTAGCCGAGATATTCATCCCCCAAACCTACTCTGAAAATTTCAACTCTCTAGCTCATTCCGTTCGAGAGTTATCGTGCCTCCGGCCGGACCGGACGGCCGGACCGGCCGGACAGAATGAATTTCGACCACGGATTCTTGATCAGTGAGTCGAACCAAATCGTTTAAGACCATTTTCATCGAAATATTCGAAAATTACAAACATTTGGGCAAATTGATAAGCACTCAGTTCCGAGGAACTAGAGCGCCAAAAACAGAAGTTAAGGCTAATTTTTGGCCCTCTAGTTCCTCGGAACTGAGTGCTTATCAATTAGCCCAAATGTCTGTAATTTTCGAATTTTTCGATGAAAATGGTCTTAAACGATTTGGTTCGATTCACTGATCAAGAATCCGTGGTGGAAATTCATTCTGTCCGGCCGTAGGCACGATAACTCTCGAACGGAATGAGCTAGAGAGTTGAAATTTTCAGAGTAGGTTTGGGGGATAAATATCTCGGCTAAGTTCGTTACTGGGCAAAATCGGACAGAAGGTTTCGGAGTAATAAAAAAAAAAATTTTTTTACAAAACAAATTCCAAATTAAATTTTTTTTAATAAGCAGTTTTATCATAAGAATCCATTCATATCATTTTTAACTCTAACAAGCTAATACTTTCGGAGATATGATTTTTCAAAATTTCAATGATAAATCGTATTTCATAGGTATATAATTATTCTATGTATGAATTGTCATAATGTCAAATTTATATTCCTTAGACATGACATTATGTAATCAATCGAAGAATTATGAGAATAAAGTGTATTCCGAAATGTGAGCGAAGTAAGAAAAATCTCAGTTGTTTGCTCCGAAATTAGTTTTTCTCAGAAAAGTCTTACATTTCGGAACAGAACATGAAGTAAGAGATCTGAGAGTAGTGAGACTGTTTTTCATCCATCGACATAGAATGTAAATATTGAAAGCATAATCTGCAGTTCGAGAGAGGAGAAAATTTGGTGAACGTAGATCAGGAAATTTTTGATCGATTACAAGGTAATTTTTCATTATTGAGCTACATTAGTCGTAGAAGTTTGGTATACGCTATAGAATTGGATCATTCACAACCTCCAAATTAACGTTTCCAATTATACTTACAATTACACTTAAAATTAATACTTTGCAATGTCCAAACTTATACGACTATAATTGTAATTGGAAATCTTCGCGCGTGCTCAGTATGTTTGTTTTGACATAATTCGTTTCGTATTCCTCATAGACCTAATATCCCATATGGGATATTAGGTCTATGGTATTCCTATAATTTTAATTCCAGAACCTCACATTTGATTAACGTTTTGGCGCTCTTGTTTAAGAAGTGTGAATACACTGAATATTGAATAATGCCGAGGCGAAAAGTCAACTTCGGAAAAAACATTGGGTTCCCTTGCTTTGGCGTTGGGGGAGTACTATCTCGAATTGAAAAATAAGCGGAAGAGTAAACGTCAGTGGTGGATCAGACCAATTGTTGCTGTTCGAAAAGAGTTTGGGGATTATGAAAACCTCTTCCAAGAGATGCGAATTACTGATCATGAAATGTTCGTAAATTACACGAGAATGATGTAAATTGTAAATAAGTTTGATGAACTTTTGAGCATAGTTGGACCTAGTAGAAATCTGCCATAACTACTTACCCTACTTCATAATATATTCGATAGGTGGCTGATGAAAATAACTGACCTTCAATTTCTATTAATTTCACTGTTAAGTGGACGTTATGACTGCTCAAAATTTGTTAATTTTTTTATTACGTCCAATTGTAATTCCAATTGCTAATTTTAATTGTAATTTGGTGGTTGTGAATGTAGCTTTACTCTTCTTTGATACATGTTTTATGAAAAAACTACTATTTGTAGGTACTTTAAACCTGTTTTGGGCAATTGACATACGAAACTTGTTGGCGCTCTAGTTCCTCGGAACTGAGTGCTTATCAATTTGCACAAATGTCTGTAATTTTCGAATTTTTCGATGAAAATGGTCTTAAACGATTTGGTTCGACTCACTGATCAAGAATCCGAGGTCGAAATCGATTCTGTCCGGCCGGCCGGCCGTAGGCACGATAACTCTCGAACGAAAGGAGTAAGCGGATTGAAATTTGCAAGGTGGGTTTGGAGCGTAAATATCACGGACGAGCTCGTTAATGGGCGAAATCCATCAAGCGGTTTCGGAGTTTTGGTCGATTTTGGTAAAAATATTTTTTATGAATATTTCAGAAACCGATCACTCGATCTATCTAAAATTTAGCATCAAATTGTAGAATCATGACCTTTATACGCATGTGAAGTTTTGTATTGACCAGATTACCGCAAAGTATCAAAAAAAAATTTGAAAATTTAAAAAAAGTTTTTCTACAATAACTCTCGAACGGAATGAGCTAGGTAGTTGACATTTTCAGAGTAGGTTGGGGAGATGAATATCTCGGTTAAGTTCGTTATTGGGCAAAATTGACCAAATTTAATTCGATTTCTTCCATGGTGCAGTTCTCATTCTCAGATTGCTCATTTAATCTTGATAAATAAACTATTATTTGAATTGAATTCCTTTATGATGAAGTTCTATCATAAGAATACATTGATATAATTCCCAACTCTGAGAAACCAATACTTTCGGAGATATAATTTGTCTGTTTGAACTAGAGCGCCAGAAAGCTCCTGTCCACAGGGCTTGTTTATCACAATTTTCGACACAAAATTTAAAACACCCTGTGATGATATTTCTCAAATTCAAAAGATGCATGACCTTTCCACATTCTTCCTCTTCGATGCTGTTAAATCGGTTCACGCTCAAGATGTTCAAAATAAGAATAATGAACATAATACTGACTAAACATATTTGTCTTTTTTTCCGGTTTTTTTTTTCGATATTTTGAAAACTATTCGAATGAATACAATGGTTTCAACAGAAATGTATTCAGGGATCACACCAGGACCACCATTTTTTTCATTCCATTTTTAACCATCTTTGCGCGTAAGTTCTGGGAAACATCGCGTTATTATTTTGCCCAAAATGCCTGTAATTTTAGAATTTTTTGCCGAAAATGGTCTCAAACGATTGGGTTCGACTCAAATTTGATTATGTCCGTCCAGCCGACCGGCCGTTGTCACGATAACTTGAGAACGGAAACAGATAGCGACTTGAAATTTTCAGGGTAGGTGGTGCGTCCCAGACAAGTTCGTTAATGGTCATAATCGGCCCAACGATCGAATTGAAACTTGGTGAGTAGTTGTAGAATACAAACCTAAAGACATTTGTGAAATTTTGCGAGGTAACCTGAGAAAGGAGAGAAATAGCGACTTGAAATTTTCAGAGCATCTGAATGCGACATTTGAGTTTGTCTATAGGCATAATCGGCCAAACGATTTTGAAGTTATACCCATCTGAAATTTGGTTGTTATTTTGTCAATATCTCGAAAAATACAAAACCGATCTAATTCAAATATGGTTATTAGTTGTAGAATGCGGACGCGAAAATTCTTGCGGAATGTCGAGATTGATCGGATCACTAGTAAATTTTATATATCAGAAACTAATCGTCCGAGAGATCGTGCGAGAGCCTTCAGAACCTAACTCTACTGCCAAGTTCCAAGTTTTAACACGATCGGGTGCATATTGTTGGAGATCCGATCAGCCTTGTGTGAGTTCAGTAGCTAGATGGCTGACCATTACCCCGATAACTTTCTAACGAAATGAGATAGGGACTTGCAATTTTCAGGGTAGGTTGCGCATCCAAATGGGAGAGTTAACTTAAAAAATATAGACTGGATCGAATTGCAGCTTAGTAACTGGTTGTAGAATATCGACATAAAGACGTGTGTAAAATATTGTGAGAACCGTATCCCTAGAAAATTTTTAAGAAATTACGAAAAAAAAAAAAATTTATTCAAGCACTGACGTGAAGTCAGAAGATACGCGCAAAATCTCCTGACTTCACGTCAGTGTTTGAACCATTTTTTTAGTCGTTATAACCGATCCGTCGTCTAAGATGATAGGCGTTATAATCGGTTTCTACTATAGTTACCAAGTTTCAATTTTATCAGATCTGTAGTGGTTGAAAACAAAATTTGTAGTCGGAAACCGTTGGGTAAATTATGCCCATTAACGAACTTGTTTCGTCTTATTTGGACGCCGCCACCTAACCTGAAAATTTCAAGTCCCCATCTCTTTCCGTTCTCAAGTTATCGTCGCAACCGTCGGCCAGGCAGAATGACAGCACGCTGTTCCCCAGAACATGCGCGCAAAAATATGTAGTCGTATTTGAAATAAAAGAGAGTTTGTGTCAACTTTCGTAATTTCCGGAAGTGGCGCCATCTTGAAAATATTTTCATCAGAAAGATCACAGCGGACTTTGTCTAACACCAAAATTTCAGAACCATACGATTTTCCAATCTCTATATTCTTCCAGTGTACGGTTTCTAACAATCACCTTGTATATTTATCATCAACTGAACTAGCACGCTAAAGCCCCTGACGTCACGTCAGTGCTTTTAAATTTTTTTGTTCCTCAATTCACTGCTGCAGAAACAAACCTTTTTCATGTACCGGTGTTCTTGGAGCAGACTCGATCTCTTAAATCAATGCAGAATTAATTTCCGAATGGATCTCTCTGCAGTGTTGTAGGTAGTAATCTATTTTTAGGTTCTATATTTGGACTTCAATATTCCTTGTCGGAGGCACTCTCTAAAATATCGACTAAAACACCAGACATCTGAGTTGACCTAATCAAATATTCAAGCAGAGACAAAAACAACAAAAAAATCGAATAGATGTTGAATTTGTTTTCCTCGTATTTCGGAAATATAATAATTTAAGAAGCAATTAATGTGAGAGGTCAGTCCATAATAAACAGGATGTGAGTCGTGAGAAGTTTAGCATTGAGAAATCCAGAACTTATATTGTTATCTTCAACAATTAGCCCAGGACTATTAAACTAAGGGCCGGTCTTTCCACCTCCTAAGAAAGCTACCAATAGTTATTTGTTATCAGCTGAACTTATTCGACAAATAAACTAAGGAACTAGAGAGCATTATTCTTCAAATAGTTGCTATTGGAAGGTGGAAAGACCGTTTAATTCAACAAATAACCACTTGGCCACTTTATTAGGAGGTGGAAAGACTAAAATTGACCAAATACTTAAAATCCTTCATAACTAGCAGAAATTTGGTATAGTGACCCTGTATTTGATAACTAACAACTCCCCACGCCTCTTGCGTCATAAGATATACAGGGTACACAAAAATTATACATACATTCACGCATATATATTTTTGCGCGTCTGTTTTTTACACTAATATCTTCTTAGGGAACTTCAAATAGTAAGAAGAGTGTAAAATAGATCTGTAATAATATATTAGAAAAGAAAAAATACAATTTTTCGATTATTTAAATCACATCCTCCTCATTATTAATTCCAGCTAATTTTCACACGATTGGCCAACACAATGGCGACACATCGCGGAACACATCAAACCTGCTTTTCTGCACTCGCACCAATGTTCACACTTTTTACAACCACAGCTAATGAGATTCAGTAAATTATCAGGCGCAGAGGGAACCTCTGTAGTAATTGGAACAAGCGATGGTTCACGCTTTATCTAATCCCATTCGCTCGGTGGAAGACAGTTTCTCATCCATCGCTTCACTTGTATATACAGGGTGAGTCTTTAAGTTGTGCATTAATTTTAACCATGTATACCTCTCATCAAATGGAACCCTGTTTTCATTTACCATTTATTCAGATTCGGCTCAGGTAAAAAGTTATAAGCGTTTAAAGATTTCACCTTGTGCTAATCCATCCCTGAAGGGTCTTTATCTGTTGAACAAGATTTACTGGGATTCAATATCGCATAATTTGATGAAAGCTTTATTATATGCTGCTCGAAATTCAATGAAATTATTTGAGATAACTTATTTATTTACTCACTGAAGACTAATGAAATGGATTTAAATAATCTTTATGCTGCATTTTAGAAAACAATTCCTCCTGAATAAAAACACTGACTCCAGCTTAGTTTTCATTGAATATCCACAATATATTCATCGCCTATTCTGTCATTCATTAGATATTTTAATTTGCATCATATAAATGACTTTATATCATAAATCATTCGACCAATTTATAATAAACAATAATTATAACCTAACCTCTATTAGTCTATGGTCTATAGATAGCATAGAATCTGGACATGAGGTTCACGAAGATACGTTCAGTTCACGATTAACTGATTTCTCTGTCATATTTAACAAGCAGGTTAACGGACTTCGGGTTTCATAAAGCTTATCGATTATATCCACAGATAAGGTGCACAACGATTACAGTGGTGCAGAGAACGTCAACATTGGAATATGGAATGGCATCAGGTGGTCTTTTCTGATGATTCTAGATTATCCTTGGGTGCACATGATGGCCGAAGAAGGGTTAGACGAAGTCGGGGAGAAAGACGTGAACCTCAGTTTTATATTGAGCGTCATGTACACCGGACAGTAGGCGCTGTGGTATGGTCTTTATTCGAGGTTACATGACAGCGCTGCGTTACCTTCAAGAAATAGTGGAGCCATATATGTTCTCCCTTACCTTAACCGGCTCGATAATCCAATATTTCAGCAAGATAATGCTCGACCTCATGTTGCCAGAGTTAGTTTAAACTTTTTTGAAGCGACCCATGTGAATCTTTTGCCATGGCCACCCAGATCCCCCGATCTTTCGCCCATAGAGCATGTTTGGGACATCACGGGTAGAAGGCTTGGAAATTTACCCTAGCCCCCACGGACTTTGGCGGCTCTGATGAACTACAGGTAGCTTGGGATAGTATCTCTCAAGAAAAAATAGACCATCTTATTGCATCAATGCCAAGACGTGTTGGGGAGTGTATAGATAATCGCAGTGGACAAACACATTATTAACAAATTTATTAGAAAAAATTGTAAACCCTTCGTTTTCTTTCTTCAAATTTCAATTATTTGCTCCTTGCTAAACTATCTGTTTTACAAAAAAAAAAAATATTTAAACAGCTCCTTCTGGGTGTTGCAGTTTGTTTGTCATCCAGTATATTATCCTTTATGGTTTGTTACAGCTATCTGGTTAAACAAAATATACCTGAGCTCATCTGAATCCATGTTCAGATCAGATTTATTATATATGTTCAGAACAAATGCTTTCCCAGCTTTCGCAAAGTCGTTATTTTCATTCAAGCGTCGTTAAATACGGAAACGGTTGTCCGCAACTCTACATTATGCAAGCATTGGAAGGTTTTTACTTTAGCTTTTCTGAAGAACGCTGATGTCGTATAAGGGGTCTATATTTTTTTGGATTTCTGCAATGTCGTAGTATTATTTACGCATCTTCAGTTTTGGATCATTACTGTCGTCTGATCTTGCTATCAATACTATTAAAATATCAGTATCTATCGCGACTACAGTAACTGATGGATTATTGTAACATAAACTAATCGATGTTTTTGAGATTTGTTTTTTGGATTACAAAAAAATTCATCTTTCCAGACACAATCGGTAAGTGGAATTCGACATTTAAATCTGAACACGATGTCTGGGAAAGATGAATTTCTTTGTAATCCAAAAAAAGCACAACTTATAGACTTACTGGTACAAAAGCTACGGTATAACGAAATGGTCGTACACCAAGCTGAAGCAGACGTAGACACACTGATCTCATAAACAGCGATTAGTTTATGTTACAATAATCGGTCAGACGACAGTAATACGCCGAAACTGAAGAAGCTAAAACTTAGAAGTCATAGAGGGGAGAGTAAATACTAAGACATTGCAAAAATCCAAAAAAATATAGGCCCTTTGAATGATTTCTTACTACATGTACATTGTACACACTATGTCAGGGTGTGATACGACATCAGCGTTCTTCAGAAAAGCTAAAGTAAAAACCTTCTAATGCTTGAAAAAAGCTTGGACAACCGTTTCCGTATTTAACGACCCTCGATCTGAAAATAACGACATTGCGAAAGCTGGGAAATCATTTGTTTTGAACAAATACAGGGTGTCTGGTGAGGAATGGGACAACGTTTAGGTGGTGATGAGGGATGTCTCAAGGAGTGAGAAAATGCCATTTGAAATCATCTGAGGTTCATGGTTCCTGATATACAGGGTGTTTTAGAAAAAAGTACGAAATTTCAAATGACTATAATTCAGGAAATATTAAAGCTTATCCGATGATTTTTGGTATGAACAATGATAGAGTGAGTACGAATCTGTTTGAATGGAAAATTCGAAATAAAATCAGATCCGGACTCAGAAATTTTAGTTTTTCTGAAATTAGGAAAAAACAACACCCTGTATGCGGTTTTTAATTTTTTTGACTTCAGATTCTGAGAGAGCAGGAAAAATACTTTCAAAATCAACTGTCATCCCGAATGGCACAAATTTTCCCTGCTTTCTCTGATCCTTCGAATGTCAATCTTCCGATTTTCGCTTCTTCCATATTTTTTTTCTCGATATTTCAGAAACATGAGATCTCAGATAGTTACTTATAATTAAAAAAAGACCTATAAACGAATCAAAAATTTTATAAAAATTATCAAAAAAGGGAAAAACAGTTAACATTTGGAAAATTCACGAAGTATTTCTGAAGTACTAATTGATGATTCAGTGGGAACAAAATTAATGATTAATTCTTCAAATATTGTTCAAAATGAAAACCACCAACTTCTACACATTTATCTGCTCTTTTCATTAAATTCAAAACTGCTTTCCTTATCACATTTGGGTTGTTTCGTATTTCGTCACATGCGTCTATTATTCGCTGAATTAATTGTTCCCTCGTATTTATCTCTTGCTCGTACACCATAGTTTTAAGGTGGCCCCAAAGGAAATAATCTAACGGTGTCAAGTCTGGAGACCGAGGTGGCCATGCTCTTTGACCACCACTACCTATCCATCTATTTGGATAGACCTCGTTCAAATGATTTGTCACTGTAATTGAGAAATGTGGGGGTGCTCCATCATGCTGGAAGATAAGTCCTCTTTGATTAATATTCCCTAATAAATTAGGAAAAACATTCATGAGGAAATCTCTATAAATTTCTCCAGTGAGTCTTTCTTCGAAAAAATGAGGACCTATTAAAATATTATCATAAACTGCGCACCACACATTTACACTGAAACGTCTCTGTGATTGTCTTTGTACGACAGCGAAAGGATTCTGTTGATGCCAAAGGTGATTATTTCGAGCATTGTTTATTCCATCGCGAGTGAATTGAGCTTCATCTGTGAATAATATTCTTTGGACATTTCTTCTATGACTTCTTATCCACCTGGAAAATTGAAGCCGTGCGATCTCATCGCCAGGCTCCAACTGCTGAACCACTTGAGGGTGATATGGGTGATATTTTTCACTCTTCAGAGTATTCCAAACGTACCATTTCGATACTTCATGAATTGAAGCCAATCGTCTGATACTTACTCCCGGATTGTTTTGCACAGTTTCTAAAATATTCTCACGGATATTATCTTCTATTGTATGTGGTCTCTCAGAAACTATTTTGCTGGGAAAACTACCATGTTGTTTCGTATGCGCAACAAGGCGGGAAAAAATTTTGTGATTTGGAACCCGACGATTGGGAAAACGTCTACGATACTCCCTTTCAGCTGCTCTTCCGTTCATATCACATGAACCATACACCAAAATCATGTCAACATACTCTTCATTAGAAAATGTGTGCGGCATGATTTTCAACAAATTGAAGTAAGATTGTATCAACAATAATATCACTAGTTTGACAGATAACTAAATGCTCTATCTTTTCTCATCATGAATGATAGCAAACCATAGAATGACATAACTGCAGGCAACTAGATTCAAGACTAATGATGGAGATATGTACATGACGAATAAAACTTTGGATATTACAGGAAAAAATGATCCAAACTCATCTGAAAGATCTGAAAGAGACAAGAAGTTGACGGTTTTCATTTTGAACAATATTTGAAGAATTAATCATTAATTTTGTTCCTACTGAATCATCAATTAGTACTTCAGAAATACTTCGCAAATTTTCCAAATGTTAACTGTTTTTCGCTTTTTTGATAATTTTTATAAAATTTTTGATTCGTTTATGATCTTTTTTTTACTTATAAGTAACTATCTGAGATCTCATGTTTCTGAAATATCGAGAAAAAAATATGGAAGAAGCGAAAATCGGAAGAATGACATTCGAAGGGTCAGAGAAAGCAGGGAAAATTTGTGCCATTCGGGATGACAGTTGAGTCTGAAAGTATTTTTCCTGCTCTCTCAGAATCTGAAGTCAAAAAAATTAAAAACCGCATACAGGGTGTTGTTTTTTCCTAATTTTAGAAAAACTAAAATTTCTGAGTCCGGATCTGATTTTATTTCGAATTTTCCATTCAAACAGATTCGTACTCACTCTATCATTGTTCATACCAAAAATCATCGGATTAGCTTTAATATTTCCTGAATTATAGTCATTTGAAATTTCGTACTTTTTTCTAAAACACCCTGTATATCAGGAACCATGAACCTCAGATGATTTCAAATGGCATTTTCTCACTCCTTGAGACATCCCTCATCACCACCTAAACGTTGTCCCATCAGACACCCTGTATAATGAATCTGACCTCAAGATGGATTCAGATGAGCTCAGGTACTTTTTGTTTAGCCAGATAGCTGCCAAACAAAACATAAAGGATACTAATTTTCAGCTTTCATCTTTGCCACCTACTAAATGCTACTCGACAACTGTCGTGTCGTGTATACTTACAAGTGCAGCCATGGTTGGGAAACTGTCTTCCCCGAGTAAATGGGGTTGCATAAAGCGTGGCCCATCACTTGTTCCAATCATTACAGAGCTTCCCTCTGCACCTGATAATTTACTGAATCTCATTAGCTGTGGTTGTAAAAAGGGATGTGGACGTTGGTGTAAAAAAATATATATGTATAATTTTTTTACACCCTGTATATCTTATGAGGCAAGAGGCGGAAGCTTAGGGAGTTTTGACTAGTTGTTAATCATCAAATACAGAGTCTGTATAACAAATTTCAGCTAGTTATGAAGGATTTTATGTTTAAAACCTAATAGTCCTGGGCTAAATATTACATCCCCTCACGGGCTTCCTCCCTTACGTGGCACTGTCGCCTCAGAACGCCCTTTGGATCAGCAGGAAACGAAGAAGGTACATACTGTATGAGAAAAAAAATAATAATACAGAGTGCTTAACAATTTGCCCAAATGTCTGTAATTTTCGAATTTTTAGCTGAAAATGGTCTTATACGATTTGGTTCGACTTACTGATCAAGAATCCGTGGTCAAAATCGATTACGTCCGGCCGTTAACACGATTACTCTCGAACGCAATGAGCTAGATAGTTTTCAGAGTAGGCTTCTCACAAAAAATTCTTTTACATTACAAATTCCAGATTAATTTTTTTTTAAGATTAAATTTCATCATGGGAATCCATTGATATCATTCGTAACTCTAACAAACTAATACTTTCGGAGATATTATTTTTCGAAATTGACTTGCGACTTGAAATTTTCAGAGTAGGTGGCGCATCCCACGGACGGGACGGACAAAATCGTTAATGGGTATAATCAGCCCAATGGTTTCCGAGTAATAATTTTGTCTACAACCAATACTAATCCGATCGAATCGAAACTTAGTGAGTAGTTGTAGAATATAAATCTAAGCACGTTTGTCAAATTGTGTGAACATCGTATCGCTAGAAAATTTTCAAAAATTATTAAAAAATAATATTTACGTCGCGATAACCTAACAACGGAAAGAGATAGCGACTTGAAATTTTCAGGTTAGGTTGAGAATCTGGATGCGCCATTCGAGTTAGGGAATCCAATCCCGCAGATGCTGGATCCCACAAATGCGGGATCCCGCTGAAATTTTGCGGGTTCAACATTGCGGGATTTTCCGTGCGGGATCTGCGGGACTCAATAGAAAAATTCCGTATTCGACAGTGAGATTTGCGCTCTTACTGTCGAATACGGAATTTCGCAGAACAAGAAGAAGCACTTTTTCATCCTCAAAATTACTTTTTCGTCCGCTGTGGTGGTCGCTATGAATACGGCATCATACGGTTTAATATGTGAGAATAACTGCCATTTGCTATTGTGAAATTATTTAAGAGGTCATAGACAGTTTTTCGTCCTTGGTACATAATAGTATATTGTATAATTAGTGGGAAAAGCATAATATTCCCAAACGACTGTGATAATTACACACAGGAGTTTGGGAATATGCTTTTCCCACGAATTATACATACTATTTTTTCTTCGATCGTTGATTTACCTTCAAGAAATTAATAACAAATATTTCATTCAAGATGTAATCAAGTAGGTTCGAATAGGTTTCTCTATGTTCATATTGAAATATAGAAGTGGTAACCATGGAAATTACTTTGTTATGACAAAAGTTGAATAATTTTCAAGCTGGATTTGTTTGATTCGTTATATTTTATGAGGAATTAAAAAAGAATGGATAAATATGAACAGTGATTAATTGTTAACTTGCACGCCTCCTGAACTAGTAGAAGCCGCGAACGCGGCTTCACTTAATTTACTTCCGGCGAAATCCAGAGAGAAGTATGAACTTGCGTACCAACGCTTCGTGCGTTTTTGCAGAAAGAACAACAGTGTATCCTTTCCTGAGAATGTACTGATAGCTGAATTGCTGCATTGGCTAAAACAATGAAATTTCGACGTTGTGGGCACATTATTCCATGCTTCGATCAACTTTGTATGTTGAAAATAATATTAATATTGCCCAGTATCAAAAACTGAGAGTATTTTTAAAACGTCAAGCTATAGGATACAAAACCGAAAAAATCCAAAATTTTAACCCAGGAACAAATTCAGAAATTCATTTTAGAGGCCCCATATGACATCTTGTTATCGTTGAAAGTAAGTAGATATAGATAAAATAGTATTACTTGAAATGCATAAAATACGAAATATACAATTTTTGATTAAGATAATATAAAAATCAAAACCATACTTTGTTTCATTTTATTTTAATAATCCATTTGTGTCATTAACGCACGCTACAGCAGTGCGGTAAGAATATTTATTTGTTTCTCATTTGTAAACGTCAGTTTCCGAAAACACAATATTAATCAAGAAAGTTCATTTCATCAAGTCACTAACTTGTAAAACTGACAGTTAACTTGCAAAATTTTTACAAGTTAGTAGTATTATTTACATTAGAAAATTTTGTTTTATCGTCATATATGTTGAAAATCATGGTACAATTGTTATTTCCAGTAACACAGATTTTTGATGATGAAAGAGTTGATACTGATGATGATGAACCATCTGTTGACTCAGAAACTGCTGCACTCGAGGACTGCAGAACATTTGTACTCTCCTTACTACCTAATAATTTGCTAGACATTTCGATTTTTTTGTTGACCGAATCATCGACATAACTCATCGCAATTTCGGTGCTCTTCCACCCTCCTGCACGCTTTAGTGCTAAAATATCTCCACCCGAATTCGCAACCATAGTGGCTCCAGTTCTGCGAAAAGAGTGGCCGGTGTATAACTCTGGGTCTTTTAAACCTAAATATTTCGCTATTTGCTTTGGGACACCACCAATAGTGTGCTGGCCAGCATTAAGGGAAATGCACTTTCCATGTCGGTATGTCAAAAAAAATCTTAGGCTTTCTGTTCCAGGAGGCCGAAGATTTACATATTTTCTGTATATCATGCAGGGCTTAAAGCTGCAGCCATCATCGGTTATGGTGAATCTTCTTGTTGTTAAATTTTTTGTTTGCCGCAATGTCACAATAACGTATTTTCCCATATCTTCTACATCATTCATGTTTAAGGAGAGAATTTCGTCACATCGACAACATCCAAAAATCCCAAATATTATTACAATTTTCGCCAGCAACCACTGGTCATCAGGAGCACGTAAAAGAAATTGTTCAGCCTCTTCTTTACTTAATACCTTGGCCTTTTTTGGCGTATAACGCTCATTTTTTCGTTTCAGAAACGCTATTACCTTTTGAAATCTGCAAATGACAACTAAACGATATATTTTTCAATAAATTTTTTAAGGAAAACAAACCTGCGAACAGGGGCATCTTCTTTCGTTTCCAAGCAGCTTTTCAGCATAGAACATTTTGCCCATAAAGTATTAGGGATGAATCTAGCTGATAGTTGATTCAAGTAGACCAACAAAACATCTTCAGTTACCCCAATCACACTATTTTTGTTTTGCCACTTTTTGAAGTCGTCGTATTCTCGCTCGTACCTTGAAGCTGATTTTGCAGGTAATAAACTTGAAGCTACTCTGCTGGCTGCCTAATAATTTCTTTTGGTACATTCATTTTCGCTTTCGCCAAAACAAATGTAAAGAAAAATAAACAGACATCTTCATGGCAACGCTTCCATAGCTTACGACATTTGCGACAAATTATTGAGATTTTTTTGGAATTTATCTAACCTTTTTACAAATGAGAAACAAATAAAATATAAAACAATACACGCAAGGAAACGGGTTTTACAGGCTCAAGGAGGTAACTCACTTGCCTGCGGCTCGTCAGTTATATCCTCCATTCGCCAGTAAAAACCCTCTTACCTTGCTAGTAACGTTATACTATTGGGAACTTCCAAAACTCTGGTGGCGAGATTCGGCAACTAACCAAGCTAGTAATGAGCCACGTGCTCGAGTTTAATTGTTCAGTATTCGTCAATAAACTTTTGTTTGAAAGAAAAATTCAAGTTGAAATAGTGAATATTATCCTGCCTAATATGTCTTCGACCAGAAACGACTATTGTTGTGTGCCTCAATGCAATTCATGGGCGAAAAAAATGCCAAAATGAATAGGTTTGAGTTTTCACTTCTTACCTCCGGAAAACCAAATATAAATATTGGAAATGCGTTAGAAGGATAACTAATAGACCGAAGAGTACTTAACCTGGAACTACATCCAGATAATCTTTATTATACCTCAAACATTACACTTATTGTTAATAATTCTTTTCACATAATATATGTATCATATTTTGAAAAATCATTTCAATTATTTATAACTGTTTTACAAAAGCTTTATCTGGTTCAATTTGACACTATATTCTCATAAATAAACTAGAACATCATGCACCTGAACTTTAATTAATACATCAGTAATAAGTTTACACCTCCTCCGTGCTCCGACTTTACAAGAATATAATATACCTTCTATTTTAAGTTTACCATTCTCCACATTAATGGGCCATCAATTTTATGTGGTGCTGAATTAAGGGCACTACTTTGTAAACATAAATAACAAATGTCTATAAAACTGGGACCACAATTTGTTTTGTCACAAACGATTACATGATCTACATTTAGAACCTCTTCTCCTTCTACAAGGACTCTAGAATTAGAAGTTGAAGCTCCTATGTACTCCAGAAATTCTAATCAACTGAGTCCCTTCTTAATCATTCGCAAATAGTAACTGAAAGAACTTTTAAATATAATGTAAGTTTGACAAACATATATGAATATACTTACTGGTTGTAGTCTTTATATCAATCAAGTGCCATAAAATTAGTTATATAATGATCAATATTTGAATCTATATCACAAAGTAATCCAACAATGATCTCAAGTCAATTATAACTTAAATTTTCCATGAAAATTTCGGTCAAACTTCGTCGACTGACCTGTCCAACACGAGATTGTTTACATTTATTACTAGCGTGGTTAGTTGCCGAATCCCGCCACCAGAGTTTTGGAAGTTCCCAATACCGCACTGTTATTTTCTAATTGCTTAGCAACTGCCCACTATTCTGGAATGTTGAGCTTTGCGCATAGAAAACAGGTCAAAATAGTGTCACTTTTCCCACGATCGAGGAAAAATAACTATTATGCTACTACTATAGTATGTTTATAATTGCATAGGACCTTTTTATTAGCATGTTTAATAAATTGAGTACAATGAGTATACCTATACAGGGTGACCCGGATAAGATGGGAAACATTTTAATGGGAGACAGAAGACGCATAGAGGATTCTGAAGAACCCCTATTTGTAGTATCTGGAGTGAAGATAGCTTTCATGAGGTACCAGAAAACTGCAATCAAATATCATTCGATTTGCAGGACCGTATTACATAAATCTGGACAGTTCTAAAAAGTTTGCGAAATCACCCTTACAAGGAATTTCACGATTTCTTCGATATCTGCGTAAACTCTAACATCAATTCGTTCATTTCACCGAATAATATTGTATGGCATCATCCAGGTTGCTGAGGACGGATTTTTTTTTATAGTGAAAATAATGTTTTCTCTTGTCTCGATATTTAACATCCTAATCATCTCGGAACGAAGTGAATTTTGAATCTTTATGAAATTCATGATATACATTATTACATTATACATTACTTCTCAAGGGTCTAAGAAGTGGAAATCACCCCTCGAATATATACGTAAAACCATCCAAGATGGGTCTTGGGGAAAAAAGTAAAACTTTTTGATATGGAATGATCGAAACTGTATAACAGAACGAATCTACGTTCCAAAGCAGAATTACTTTCCAAGGGTCTAAGGGGTAGAAATCACCCCTCGAATATATACATAAAACCATCCAAAATGGGTCTTGGGGAAAAAAGTAACACTTTTTGATATTGAATTATCGAAACCGTTACAATGAACGTTTACATTTCATTATTCCTACGCTCAATTTCAGGGTTTGAAATCTGATTTACTATAGGAATGTGAGCTCACTTCGAATTACATCCTCTTATCATTATTCCGAATACTTAAGTATAAATATGTGAATGCACGCCAATGAAGATCGCGATCGGGCATTTCCGTAACTTTTACCTGCCAGTTTAACCTGCTAAGTTCACGCCGGTGATGAATAGGATGTTAAATATCGACACGGGAGAAAAAATTATTGTAACTATCAAGGAAAAAAATCAGTCCTCGGATGGTGCCATACCTGGATGGTGCCATACATTATTATTTAGCGAATTGAATAAATGAATTTTACCGTTTACGCAGATATCGAAGAAATCGTGAAATTCCTTGTAAGGGTGATTTCGCAAACTTTTTAGAACTGTTCATATTTATGTGATACGGTTCTGTAAACCGAATGATATTTGATGGCATATTTCTGGAACCTCATGAAAGCTATCTTCATTCCAAATTTCGGATAAATCGGTGATTCCGTTCAGGAGATACAGTGGTTTTAATTTCATTTCAAATTTGAAACACACCCTGTAAATTAAAATCTAGAACTCCTAGATACTCCAATGGGGGTTTTTCGGGATCCTCTAGGATGTTTTCTGTCTCCTATTAAAATGTTTCCCATCTTATCCGGGAGACCCTGTATATTGTTAACAATCCCGCATTCTTGCGGATCCGCGGGATTGGATTCCCTAATTCGAGTTTGTTTATAGGCATAATCGACAAAACGGTTTTGGAGTTATACCCATCAGGAATTTGGTTGTTATTTCCTCAATAACTCAAAAATATAAAACCGATCCAATTCACACATGGGTATTACTTGTAGAATGGCAACGCGAAAATTCTTGCAAAATTTTGTGAGGATCGTATAACTAGAAAATTTTTAAAAAATCATAGAAAATGATTGAAAAAAATTCTATATATCAGAAACTATTCGTCCGATACAGCTAAAACTCTGCGAGAGCCTTCAGAACCTAACACTACTACCAAGATCCAAGTTTCAACATGATCGGATCAATATTGTTGGAGATCCGAGCAGCTTTGTGCGAGTTCAGTAGCTGGATGTGTGATCGTTGCCTCGACAACTCTCGAACGAAAGGAGTTAGGGACTTGTAATTTTCAGGATATGTTGCATATCTAAATGGAAGAGTCAAGTTCGCCGTTGGCCATAATCGGCCCAACGGTTTCGGAGTTATACCAATCTGGAATATTATTTTCTCGATAACTCAAAAAATATAGACTCGATCGAATTGAAACTTGGTAACTAGTTGTAGAATATCGACATGAAGACGTGTGTAAAATTTTGCGAGGATTGTACCGCTAGAAAATTTTTAAAAAATTACGAAAATATAATATGTATCTCATGATTCCTTGAAAACGGAAAGAATAACGACTTGTAGTTTTCAGGGTAGATTGCGCATCTGAATAGGACATTTAGGTTCGTTAACTAGTATAATCGGTCAAATGGTTTTGGAGTTATATCGATCTGAAATTTGGTTGTTATTTCCTCAATAACTCAAAAAATAGAAATCCGATACAATTCAAATATGGTTATTAGTCGTAGAATGCCAACGCGAAAATTCTTGCAAAATTTCGTGAGGATCGTAGCATTAGAAAATTTTTAAAAAATCATTGAAAAAAAAATTGGTTCGAGCACTAACGTGAAGTCAGAAGCTTTTGCGGGTATGTTCTCTTGTCCATTCTCCTTTATATGACACTCTTAATCGAATTTACCATGGTGAATTCTATTGTCCGTTCTCCTGAATTGGACACTCTTAATCGAATTCACCAATTCAGGAGAACGGACAATAGAATTCACCATGGTAAATTCGATTAAGAGTGTCCAATAAAGGGGAATGGACAAGAGAACATACGCGCAGAAGCTTCTGACTTCACGTCAGTGCTTGAACCTTTTTTTCATAGTTATTCTTCATAGTTTGGGAGAGAAAACCTATAAAAAACCATTTTTTCATATCTAACTACACTACCAATTCACCATATCCCTCACAAAGGACCTTCAACATGTTTGTTTCGGAGCTCTTGCACAATAAACCGTTCATTGCTCCTTTATCAAGCAGAAATGGTAATCCACTATTAGAACGAATATATTTTTGCAAAAAATAACTTCGTCTCACTACAAAATGCAAGGTCGGGTAATGCAAGTGGTTCAATTATAAATCTTGAAATCATTATCTACGAAATAAATATCTCGGTTAGTTTACGGTAAATAGGTGTCCCTGGACAACTTTCATGTTTGAAGCTATTTGATTCTTAATGTCGAGGAAATAGCGAGAACAAGGTCATTTTGTTTAAGTACAAAGAGGATAAGGTGAACTGTAGCTAATTGCTAATAACTAAAGGACACGGTGCAATATTCGTGGATTTAAACCATCACCAAACATTCCCTCGTGATCCGATTTTCCCCCAAAGAGGAGAGTGTCATTCAGGGAAGATTCAGGTGACTGGTCTGGATCACGGGAATATTTGTTGATGATTAAAACCGACGAATATTTCACTGTATTTCTTTTAGTTATAACTCGAACTATGTCCAGTCAAGAATTTTAAAGTGAAATATAGAAACAACTATACCAGGTGCCGAATAAAATATTCGACTGTGTAGGTTAGGTTATCACAAAACAATAAGGGTCATTCTACACCACAAAAAAGTTCCCAAATTATGAAAATCTACTATCACGCCTATATTCAAAAATTGGTTCAAGAACTGACGTGAAGTCGGGAGCTTTTGCGCGTATGTTCTATTGTCCATTCTCCTGTAATGGACACCCTTAATCGAATTTACCATGGTAAATTCGAATTAAGTGTCCAATACAGGAGAATCAACTAGCAATTTTATATTTTATAATAGTTGTGGAAACGATTTCAACCAAAATCTTATAAAACATTCTTAGTCGCTGAATTGTTTTCAATACGTTTATACAACAGATATAAACCCAAAATTGGCACATTTTATAAAATAATTTTGTCATTCGAAACATTTTATAAAGCTCTTCATAAACATTACAAGACTATTTCATAAACATTCTGGCGCCATCTAAAAAACTGTTTTGTAATAGCTTTATAAGGTTTTTCATATGAGCGTTCTGAAATAAAGATGTTACATAGAATGATATCTATAAAATTAATTGTTTATAAGTTGGCAAATGACAATCCTGAATTATATCAGCATAGCGAAAATATAGATGTCATGTGTCACATGTGTTTACACGAAGACATTTTATTTATATATATTTCTACTCTTGTTTGGATACACACAACGAAATTCTCAATGCAAATGAAATTTCTTCGTGAAATGTAGCACTAAAATGACATATTTTAAACGCGCCCCCTTGTTTCGAATGTTTCACATAAAAAAAAAGAACAAAACAAAAATGTGGCTTGTCAGTCTAATGATCATTTGTACGAAAATGTATTCCAATTTGTTCTACAGATTATTTTTGAGTCATTTCATGCTCTGGTTGGTTGAAATATCTACACATTGGCGATTTTTAGTGTGTTTAAAACACTCCGTACTATGAGTCATCACAAATGCCACCATGTTTAATGGCGTTCTCTTATAAAATGATTTTGAATCAGTTTCAAGCATTTCGTTGTAATGTAGCTACTTAACAACTACTATAAAACATGTTATTATGTTCTACCGCGTGAAAGTCAACATAACCTGCAAAATCAGTAAACAGTTAACGTTTTCCTGTGGAATATCTGATAAATACATATTTTTGCAAGGATATTCAAAAGGAGAAATAACAGTTAATCTGATGAAGGTATCTTAATTATTAATAAGTTGATATCTTGAACACAAACATGATTGTGGTGATAATTTCGCAGCTACAGAAAATTGTCTTCATCAGTAGCATAATGCTTCCTGAAACTCATGCATAGGTAAGACATTTGTGATTTCAGCTAGAAAACTAATATGCATTGGCTTCATGGTAATCATAACTTTTTTAGAAACGTTCAAGATTGTGCAGACAGTTGAGAATAGAATTAAACACTTTCAGTGTGGGAACAGAATGATCAGCGTCTTTTGGATGATATTGTCATGGAAATGGAATACTATAAAATAGTTATGAAGTGGTTACCGAAACGACAATTTAGTTCTGGAAGCAAAATTGTAACTAAAAGCACTTCTATATAACTGTTTCATGAGGTTATACAGAACATCTTTGAAATGTTTTTTTAATATATTTGAAATAAAATTATAAATATCCCCAGAATTAATAAAGAAACCATTAAAAAGCAATTCAGTTTTATAAGCAGAATTGTTTTATAAGTTAGTTATAAACCTCTTAACAAATGGTTAAGTAACAGTTTTATAACATTTCGTAATTCTGCTGTACAGACGTTTTCACGATAAATTTATAAAGTATTTCGATTGTCCACAACAGAATGAAGCTTATGTAGCTTCAATATAATGAATTGATATTTTGGAAGCACTAATATGATACTTATGAAATATATTAGTCGCGAATAGTTGGAGTTATGAGACAACTTTGCTGGTTGGGTGGACAATAGAACATACGCGCAAAAGATCCTGACTTCACGTCAGTGCTTGAACCTATTTTTTTTTCGTAACTTTTTTCAAATTTTCTAGGGGTAGGTACGGTTCTTACAAAAATTTTTTTTTCGTCCTACAAAATTTTAAACACGTCTTTGTGTTGATTTTCTACTACTAGTTACCAAGCTTCAATTCGATCGATTCTTTATTTTTCGAGTATTCAAGGAAATAATATTCCAGGTGGGTATAACTCGGAAACCGTTAGACCGATTATGTCCAAAAACGAACTCAACTCTCCCATTCAGATACGAAACCTACCCTGAAAATTGCAAGTCCCTATCCCCTTTTGTTCGAAAGTTATCGAGGCAACGGTCACCCATCTACTGAACTCACACAAGGCTGCTCGAATCTCCAACAATATTTAACCGATCGAGTTAAAACTTGAAACTTGGCAGAAGAGTTAGGTTCTAAATGCTCTTGCAAAATTTCAGCAATTTCAGACGAATGGTTACTGAAATATAGATTTTTTTTCAATTTTCAATGATTCTTTAAAAATTTTCTACAACTACTATCCTCACGAAATTTTGCAAGTATTTTCGCGTTGACATTCTAAAACTAATAACCATGTTTGAATTCAATCGGTTCAGTATTTTTCGAGTTAATGAGGAACAAAAAACAACCAAATTTCAGATGGCTATAACTCTGAAACCGTTTGGCCGATTATGCTTATAAACAAACTCAAATGTCGCATTCAGATGCACAACCTAACCTGAAATCTTTAAGCCGCTATCTCTTTCCGTTCTCAGGTTATCGTGACAACAAAAATATTTTTTGAAAATTTTCTAGCGATACGATTCTCACAAAATTTCACAATCGTGCTTAGGTTTATATTCTACAACTATTCACCAAGTTTCAATTCGATCGGATCGATATTGGTTGTAGACGAAATTATTACTCGGAAACCATTGGGCCGATTATGCCATTAACGAACTTGACCGTCGTTAGATCTTCCTGTTCGAAAGTTATCAAAGTCAGTGCTTTTCAACAATTTTTTCTGAATATCGTGAGATGATTAGAGGTTCAGTTGGAAGGCTAGTATAAGCTCGACGAAAAATCATATCCGTTTACAATTTTTATTTATCGAGTTGGAAAATTCGAACTTACTTCTCTCTCGATCCTGGATACTGGTAGTGACCTTGTAAGAAATCACCTTTCAAGCAGGCGTTCCGGAGGTCAGCCCATGGTCTCCACAAGAATATATGCAGTTCTCTAATGTTCACACCCCAATAGACACGTACAGAATAGTTCACTTGGCTAGACATCCTACACTGGAGTTCTGAAAAGAATAGATAGATATTCCAATTAGGTAAATCACGCCATACTAAGATGAACAATGAAGCTGATATTGCTTATTTTTACATATTAAAACATTTTATGTTTTATATTTCGTATTTAATTGATGTTGATCGCCTCAGTGGGTAAGAGGGAAGAGATTTTCTCTTCGATACCGGAAGTTGCGCTCGAGTCCAGTTCAGTTATGGTCTGTCTGTCTTGAGATATGCGACCCAAAACAATAAGTAGAACAAACAAAAATAATTCGTTTCTTTGGACGTATCTGAATGAAAAATTGTCCAATCAAGGATTAAAAAAAACTTCAAGCTTCAAAACTCAAGTTTTTGAAACTCCAGGAAAACAAAATTTCAGAGCTACGGTTCGCATGCAATCCAAAGGAATAAAACAAAAAAAATGTTTTGAAATTTTTAGCCTTTTTATTCTCTGTCCAAGGGTTTGGCTAAGACTATACACTTCAATGTATACCTCTTATTGCCCTAACTCTGCCGCTTGATCCATCCGCTGATTGTTCAAAATTTTGAAAAAAATTGAAGGAACAAGACATTGTGTGGTAATCTACCTCAAAATAAAAAAATCTATTCATCTTCTATTTTTTCCACTATTATGTATCAGTCACTTGGTGAATTTGGATGAAAAATCGGAAGTAAAAAAAAATTGGTTTTTGAAAAATATTTATTTTTAGTAAAGACTAAATGTTGAGAATCATTTTTGAAGCTTTCAACACTTTTCGTACTCTCATTTTCTGTATTTTAAATTTCCCAAATACCTCCAAGGATCTGGTTTGCCAGATACCTCGAAGGTGATTTGAAATTTCAGGAAACGTAGATTCGAAATTATATTTTCACATTACCGAGCTGAAATCCAGTACACGATTATAAAATAGCGGCTTGAAGGTTTATGCTGAATTTCAGCGCAATCTGAGAGATAGTTTCTGAAACATTAAATTTGGAAGACAACATTCTGTTGTTGCTGCTCTTGTTCCTCGTAACCGAGTGATCAATTTGCCCAAATGTCTGTAATTTTCGAATTTTTGAATGAAAATGGTCTTAAACGATTTGGCTCGACTCACTGATCAAGAATTCGTGGTTAAAATCAATTCTGTCCGGCCGTTAAAATGATAACTCCCGAACGGAATGAGCTAAACAGTTGAAATTTTCATAGTAGGTTTGGGATATAAATATCTCGGCCAAATTCGTTATTGGACAAGATAGCCACAGGGCTTTCCCACTTTTTGTGATACTATCCTCACGAAATCTGGCTGAAATTTTTGCATCAGCATTCTACAATTAATATCCAAGTTGCAATTCAATTGGATCTGTAGTTTTGAAATATTGAGCAAACAATATTTCAGGTGGGTTTAACTCCGAAACAGTTTGGTCGATTATGCCCATTAACCAACTTAGCCATCGCATTCGGATGCGCAACCTACCCTGAAAATTACTAGTCGCAATATATTTCCGTTCGAAAGTTATGGTGGCAACGGACGGCCGGCCGGTACGACAATCAAATTTGACCTCGAATTCTTCATCACTGAGTCGAACCTAATCGTTTGAGACCATTTCCGTCAAAAATTGCAGACATTTGGGTGAAAGGACAGCTGAATACACGTGATATCTGGTCCAAGTGATGGAAGAAGGTATTATCCCGATGAAAAAAAAGTTCCATTTTTATACAAATTGATTCACTGACGTGAAGTCAGAAGCTTTTGCGAGTATGTTCTTTTGTCCATTCTCCTATAGTGGACACTCTTAATCGAGTTTACCATGGTGAATTCTATTGTCCGTTCTCCAGTATTGGGCACTCTTAATCGAATTCACTATGGTAAATTCGAGATACATAATATTTTTTCGTAATATGTAAAAATTTTCTAGTGGTACGGTCCTCACAAAATTTCCCACACGTCTTCATGTAGATTTTCTACAACTAGTTGCCAAGCATCAATTCATTCGAGTCTATATTTTTTGAGTTTTCGAGGAAATAATATTCCAGATGGGTATAACTCCAGAACCTTTGGGCCGATTATGGCCAACAGCGAACTTGACTCATTCAGATGTGCAACCTATCCTCAAAATTGCAAATCCCTATCTCCTTTCGTTCAAGAGTTGTCGAGGCAACGATCACTCATCCAGCTACTGAACTCACACAAGGCTGCTCGGATCTCCAACATATAGATTCGATCATGTTCAAACTTGGAACTTGGTAGAAGAGTTAGGTTCTGAAGGCTCTCGCAAAATTTCAGCAATGTCGGACGAATGGTTTCTAATATATAGAATTCTTTCAATACTTTTCTATGAATCAAAAATCAAAATTTTTTTAGAGATACGATCCTCACGAAATTTTGCAAGAATTTTCGCGTTGCCATTCTACAACTAAAAACCATGTTTGAATTGGATCGGTTTTGTATTTTTCGAGTTATTGAGGAATTAAGAACCAAATTTCAGATGGGTATAACTCCAGAACCGTTTTTCCGATTATGCCTAAAAACAGACTCAAATGGCGCATTCAGATTATCAACCTAACCTGAAAATTTCAAGTCGCCATCTCTTTCCAGTCTTAGGTTATCGTGACGTAAATAATATTTTTTAATAATATTTTTAAAATTTTCTGGTGATTCTCACAAAATTTCAAAAACGTTTAGGTTTATATTCTACAACTACTCACCAAGTTTCAATTCGATCAGATTAGTATTGGTTGTAGACATAATCATTACTTGGAAACCATTGGGCCGATTATGCCCATTAACGAACTTGTCCGTCGTATTGGGATGCGCCACCTACCCTGAAAATTTCAAGTCGCTATCTCTTTCCTTTCTCAAGTTATCGTGGCAACGGCCGGAAAGAATCAAATTTGACCTCGAATTCTTGATCAGGGAGTCGAACCCAATCGGTTGAGACCATTTTCGACGAAAAATTCGAATATTACAGACATTTGGGCAAAATGACAACGCGATGTTCCCCAGAACATACGCGCAAAAAATAATTCAAAACCGGTAAATGTAACCCCAATCAAAAATTTTCGACGAGAGTGAAACTCCAATTCAAATGATTCATTCCCATTTTACCGGTGGTACCTAATAGCATATTAGATCAATTAAATTATATGTAATTTGCAATCTATCTAAAATGATGTAGATATAAATTATATAACATTTAACCGATCTGATCCATTATGTAAGATACTTAGATGACTGATTATTTCAGCTCTCGCGAATTAATAAAAAAAATTTTAAGAACCGTACCCCTAGAAAATTTAGAAAAAATCACGAAAAAAAAAATTGGTTCAAGCACTGACGTGAAGTCAGAAGCTTTTGCGCGTATGTTCTATTGTCCATTCTTCTGTATTGGACACCCTTAATCGAATTTACCATGGTTAATTATGTCGTCCATTCTCCTGTATTGGACACTTAATTCGAATTTACCATGGTAAATTCGAATTAAGTGTCCAATACAGGAGAATGGACGACATAATTAACCATGGTAAATTCGATTGATGGTGTCCAATACAGAAGAATGGACAATAGAACATACGCGCAAAAGCTTCTGACTTCACGTCAGTGCTTGAACCAATTTTTTTTTTCGTGATTTTTTTTAAATTTTCTAGGGGTACGGTTCTTAAAATTTTTTTTTTCGTCATTTTTTTCAAATTTTCTAGGGGTACGGTTCTTACAAAATTTTAAACACGTCTTTATGTTGATTTTCTACTACTAGTTACCAAGCACCAATTAGATCGAATATTTATTTTTTGAGTTATCAAGGAAATAATATTCCAGGTGGGTATAACTCGGAAACCGTTTGACCGATTATGCCCAAACTCAACTGTTCCTTTTGGATACGCAACCTACCCTGAAAATTGCAAGTCCCTATCTCCTTTCGTTCGAAAGTTATCGAGGCAACGGTAACCCATCTACTGAACTCACACAAGAATGCTCGAATCTCCAACAATATTTAACCGATCGTAATAAAACTTAAAACTAGGCAGTAGAGTTAGGTTATGAAGGCTTTTGCAAAATTTCAGCAATTTCAAACGTATAGTTACTGATATATAGAATTTTTTATTTTTTTTTCAATGATTTATTAAAAATTTACTACAAATGCTATCCTCACCAAATTTTGCAAACATTTTCGCGTTGGCATTCTACAACTAATAACCATGTTTGAATTCAATCGGTTCAGTATTTTTTGAGTTAATGAGGAACAAAACTTCACCAAATTTCAGAAAATTTCAGATGGCTATAACTCTAAAACCGTTTGGCCGATTATGCTCATAAACAAACTGAAATGTCGCGTTCTGGTGCACATCCTAACCTGAAAATTTCAAGCCGCTATCTCATTCCGTTCTCAAGTTATCGTGACAACAAAAATATTTTTTAATAATTTTTTTTAAATTTTCTAGCCATACGATTCGCACAAAATTTCACAAACGTGCTTAAGTTCATATTCTACAACTACCCACCAAGTTTCAATTTGATCGGATTTATATTGGTTGAAAACAAAATTATTACTCGGAAACCACTGGGCCGATTATGCCCATTAACGAACTTGTCCGTCGTATTGGGATGCGCCACCTACCCTGAAAATTTCAAGTCGCTAGCTCTTTTCGTTCTCAAGTTATCGTGGCAACGGACGGCCGTACGGCCGGACAGAATCAAATTTGACCTCGAATTCTTCATTGGGGAGTCGAACTTAATCGTTTGAGACTATTTTTTTCAAAAAATTCGAAAGTTACAGACATTTGGGCAAAACTATAACGCGATGTTCCCCAGAACATACGCGCAAAAAGTAATCGCATTTTTTCTAAAGTAATTGGAGCGATCTTAGTGTTCGTAGAAAAGACGGCAATTCACGGTCGCTCACGTGAAAATCGTCACGAACGCATGGTGATTCTCTATAAACTCGCAAATAGCTGTCCGGATCATTTTTGGCGCTCTTGTTCCTCAGAACAGAGTGCTTATCAATTTGCCCAAATGTCTGTAATTTTCGAATTTTTGGCTGAAAATGGTCTTGAACGATTTGGTTTGACTCACTGATCAAGAATCCGTTCTCGAAATCGATTATGTCCGGCCAGCCGGCCTTTAACATGATAACTCTCGAACGGAATGAGCTAGACAATTGAAATTCTCAGAGTAGGTTTGGACATAAATATCTCGGTTAAATTCGTTGTTGGGCAGATGGTTTCAGAGTAAAAAAAAAATAATTGTTTTCACGTTACAAATTTCGAATAAATTTTTTCTTAAATTGCAGTTTCATCATAAGAATCCATTAGTGTCCGACCGAAACTGGTTTTTCAGCCGAAACCGAACTTTCAGTCAGGCTCTCAGTTTAGGCAGAAACCGAAAGCGAAACTTTATATTTTACAATTAAATCTAGTGTATTTTTTACAATTTTATTTGCATACACATAAAAACAGTTAAGCAGTGGTAAATAAAATAAAAAGACAATTTAATTGATAACCGAAAATCAACATTTTCGAGATATTTGAGTTCTGGTTCTGTTGAAACGGGATATAAGAAGCAAAGAAAGAAAAATAACGAATGCAATATTTTTTTGCTGCAACTGAGCTCGAAATTTCATTAGAAAATGTATTCATAAATTATGTTCGAGATGACCTCCACCATTTCATAGGCAAGCACGTGCCCCCTTTCTAATTTCTTCTTTGTTATTTTCCGCCTGAAATTTACTCACGCTGCTTTTTGATTACAGATTCACTATTTTATATACCGGACATTCAAAAGGTTATTGAATACAGAAATAAAAATGGGTTCAAGCCCTGTGGACAGGAGCTTTCTGGCGCTCTAGTTCAAACAGACAAATTATATCTCCGAAAGTATTGGTTTCTCAGAGTTGGGAATTATATCAATGTATTCATATAATAGAACTGCATCCTAAAGGAAATTCAATTCAAATAATAGTTTATTTATCAAGATTAAATGAGCAATCATGAGAATGAGGAAAGCACCTTGGAAGAAATCAAATTAAATCTGGCCAATTTTGCCCAATAACGAACTTAACCGAGATATTCATCTCCCGAAACTACTCTGAAAATTTCAACTACCTACCTCATTCCGTTCGAGAGTTATATCTATGTCTATGGATGAAAAGCAGTCTCACTACTCTCAGATCTCTTACTTCATGTTCAGTTCCGAAATGTAAGAATTTTCTGAGAAAAACTAATTTCGGAGCAAACAACTGAGATTTTTCTCACTTCGCTCACAATTCTTCGATTGATTAGATAATGTCTCAGGAACATCATTTGACATTATGAGAATTCATATTCATACATAGAATAATATCATTCTGTGACAACGTTGAAATACGATTTATTATTGAAATTTTGAAAAATCATATCTCCAAAAGTATTAGCTTGTTAGAGTTAAAAATGATATGAGTGGATTCTTATGATAAAACTTTTTATTAAAAAAAATTTAATTTGGAATTTGTTTCGTAAAACAAAAATTTTTTTTTTGTTACTCCGAAACAATCTGTCAGATTTTGCCTAACAACGAACTTAGCCGAGATATTTATCCCCCAAACCTACTCTGAAAATTTCAACTCTCTAGCTCATTCCGTTCGAGAGTTATCGTGCCTACGGCCGGCCGGACCGGCCGGACAGAATGAATTTCGACCACGGATTCTTGATCAGTGAGTCGAACCAAATCGTTTAAGACCATTTTCATCGAAATATTCGAAAATTACAGACATTTGGGCAAATTAATAAGCACTCAGTTCCGAGGAACTAGAGCGCCAAAAATAGCAGAACATGTATGTACAATCCAAGGAGATCACATGATGGATTGGAGTAATACAAAGATTCTAATGACAGAAACTGATTATATTAAAAAGAAACTTAAGGAGTCAACTTGTATTTAATTGAACAGAGAATGCAATTTTGCAAATTGCTCAATTGGTATTGACCATATTTGGCTGAATTTATTGAAAAAGGAGGTGGAACTTGGAAATTTCTATACAAAGTAAAACTAGCTTAGCTATGATTTTCAAATACTGTCAATGTGACAATTCTCGAATCTCAGAATACCAATCAACAAAATAATTCTGAAGATTTTTTCGTTAAGCGTCTGAAGAAGGAGTCTGATATAGACTCCGAAACGTTACGATATAGTTGTTTCTTCGTTGATGTTGTTTCGTTGTTATTTGTTAGGCAACATTGTTCGATTGATTGCTTCTGACAAATATCTTGTGTTTCTTACGCAGAAGCAAATCACAAAATAATTAATTTTTTATTTTATAGATATTTTTCAGAGTTTGGGAAAGAAAACCCAGAAAGAAACCATTCAATAATGAATATATCTCCCACAGTATCCTTTAATGATTATTCAAAAGGTTGCTTATAAAAAATCTGCTGAAACGAAACTAGTTGAGCATTCTAACGAAATTTTTCAGAGAATGAAGAAGGAATTTGGCAAGTTTTTAAAATGTGAAATTGTGAAATTCGAAAGTTGTAGACAAATTGATATTAGAAATTGATTTTTCATTTATTCATATACCACTTTTCAAATCATACTAATTCTTTTTCAACCTCTTATACAGCATAGTTTTGCTTTTTTCGTACATGTCATATCCTTTTCTGAAAATAAACCAAAATTATCATCATTTTTGGTCAACGTAGAAAAAATTGACGAAATATGAACACTTAATTCGAATTTACCATGGTAAATTCGAATTAAGAGTGTCCAATACAGGAGAATGGACAACATAATTTACCATGGTAAATTCGATTAAGGGTGTCCAATACAGAAGAATGGACAATAGAACATACGCGCAAAAGCTTCTGACTTCACGTCAGTGCTTGAACCAATTTTTTCAGTCAGTATTGAAATAATATAATTTCAAATATCTCAAAACGCAAACGCAAGAATATCTTATTTAGGGCAGTTACCGTTAGAATGGTAATTATGATTTTACACACAGTACACTGTGCTCTCCCAGAGTTAATACTTTGCGATTTTATTTTAAGATATAGAATTGTATTCGTAATGTTAGATAATCAACTTACTTTGTTGCGAAATAAATAATATGTACCTAAGATCAATTCATTCCATTTCAATCGTCTGAATAAACTTTGTCCCGGATTTTTAAGCACAGTCCCCTGCCATAAGTTCAACATCAAAAATTAAATTATCCACAGTGTGTTTTCATTTTATCTTATGTAGATAGGAATGTAATTAGTATGAATTTCGTGTCAGTGGCGCTAGTAGCACTGTGCGGCAATTTGTCTGTTGATCGTTTGGGTGGGACCTCAAAAAATCTACTGGAATAGTATATTCTAAAACAAGTTGCAGAATGGGCCGATATTCAAACACGAATGCGAAATTCGAGTGACGAAGGAGCGAGTTTTCGTACGCATGAGTGTTGGAATTGCCTTCTGCAACGAGTATTAGACGATATTTTCTCTATTTCAGGTAGGTTTTGTAAAATACTGTTGGAATTTAATGAAAAATTGGGATAATACATCCTAGTGACTTTTGTATTGTATCTTGGCAGTTGGTGTGACTGTTACGAAAGTTGACAGATCATGGAATTTGAATTGTACGTAGAGCATGGAGATCAGATTAAACAGTTTCCTAATATCATGAATGATTCAAAATTAGCAAGAAGGAAATCTCTTGTACCTCATTTTTTGATGAAAATAAGACCTTTCCTCTCAGCAATTATTTCACCTTATCCAGATTATCTTATATTGACAACAATTGACGTGTGTTGAAATTTGATAGGATCGAATGTCAGTGCTGAGTACCACAAAACGAAAAATATAACTAGAAACAATGCGGGAATGAACTCATTACGATACTGAAATAGAGAAATTTATTTAAAATATTCTCTTTTGGGGGCCGTTAGGACGCACAGTCCTCTGGTAATTATTTTATTGATAATTCATTTTAAATATTTTATATAATTTTATTGTATAAGGAATGATGTACAGATTCATTATGCACTTCAAAATTGAATACATTACAATATTTAATTTTATATTTCACGATTTAAACAAAATACAAAGTTCCCCGATTAGCCATTTGGCAGGGTACTATGCATTTTGGTTAAAGAGTGAAATATCAAATTAACGATTATAATGTATACCGGGTATTTCACAAAGCCAGTGGGTGAACCTCCTTTCTCAATTCAAATGGGTACTATTATTCTTTTTAGGTGTTCTTTTCATTCTCCTGAAAATTCAAAATCTTTGGCATATGATCTGATGTGTGGAATATCTTGAAAAAATAAAAAACAAAATTTTCGTCGAAAAAAAATATCAGGACCTTTTGCTGCTGCACCTACCGGGTCCAATTATGAATCGTAACCACCCTGATACCCACAAAATTTCATCGAGATCGTTCAAACCAATTTTGAGTTGCACTCAACCGATTGCAGCGCCACCTACCGGATCCAATTGTGAATCTAAACCAACCTGAGACCCACTCAAAAACATTCACAAAATTTCATCAAGATCGGTCAAGCCGTTTTTGAGTTCCCATAAACGGAAGGCAGCGCCAACTAGCGTTTCAGTTATAGTATGTGGTTGAACCAGGCAGACATTGTTCCGCCATTAAGGTGCGTATTCACTTTCAACAGAATACTCCGGAAGAACCAAACGCGCCGTGCGCACTGTAACAAATTTGTCTAGTCAATACGTTGCGCAGAACCGAACGCGCCAAACATTTTCCAAGGTTTGTCGGTAAATGCGATTTGCACAAAAAGGGAATTATTCTTTCGCCGGTGTCCAGTGGATATGGACGTTTGCTGTGTTTGTCGTTTGTTCCTTGTCGGAGAAGCAAAGAAAATGGACTGGAGCAGGGAAAATTGCCCAGAGCTGATTGACCAATATGAACTACAACCTGGGATTCTACAAACGGATGAGATTTTAACAGAATTAAGAAGCATGATGCGTGGGCGGTAATTGCTAAAAGTATGGGATGCGCAGTAAATGATATCAAAAAAATTGGTTCAAGCCCTGTGGACAGGAGCTTTGGCGCTCTTTTTCAAACTTTGACACATCATATTATCTCCGAAATTATTTGTCTCTGGGAATGATATAAATGGATTCTCACGATAGAACTGCATCATGAAAGAAATTAAATTCAAACAGACCGATTCTCACTAATAACGAACTTATCCGAGGTATTTATTCCTCAAATCTACTCTGAAAATTATATTATATCAATTATAACTTAGACAATATTGCAGTTTTGTTTTTACTGAAGATATTCTGAACCCAATTTGAAGATTTATTTTACCAAAGAATATATTTCAATCATCATAATATGATGATGGAATAATCGATATTATGGATTATCCACGGGCATTATATTATCTTTAAAGTATGATATCATATCATCCTCATAATTCTACGATACCTGAGGTTACTTCATTGGTCATTTTCCATTCAATCATACTTTGTTTTCTAGAACAAGAGGTGTATTTTATATCAAGAATAACGAACCAGAAATGGTTTTGACATTTATCTCTCATAGGAAAATAAGATGACATGCAAGAACACAGATCATATAATAATTCATAGATACAATAATTAAGTACAGCATTCTGTGAAAACATTGGAAAACTATTCCATATTGAAATTTCGAAAAATCATATCTCCGAAAGTATTGGCTCGTTAGAGTTGAAAATAATATCAATAGATTTTTATGGTGAAACTGCATCTTGAAAAAAATTGAATTTGAAATTTGTGATGTAAAAAAGAAATTTGTCTTTCGTTTCTCCGAAACCAGCAGGTCAATTTTGCCCAGTAACAAACTTAACCGAGATATTAATCTCTCAAACCTACTGTGAAAATTTCAACTGCCTAGCTCATTATGTTCCAGAGTTATTGTAGAAACAAAATTTAAAAATTATTTTTTTTTAATATCTTACGGCAACCTGATCAATACAAAACTTCGCATGCATATAGAGGTCATTTTTCTACAATTTGATGCTGAATTTCTGATAGATCGAGTGATCGGTTTCGGAAATATTCATAAAAATGTTAACGAACTCGTCCGAGATATTTACTCCAAACCTTCCCTGCAAATGTCAATCCTCTAATTCCTTTCGTTTGGGAGTTATCGTGTTGACGGCCGGACAGAATCGATTTCGACAACGGATTCTTGATCAGTGAGTCGAGCCAAATCGATTAAGACCATTTTCGTCCAAAAATTCGAAAATTACAGACATTTGGACAAATTGATAAGCACTCTGTTGCGAGGAACAAGAGCGCCAAAAAGCACCAGCGGCTACTATCACATCGTCTGCATCCATGTCGAGGAACACGCAAACACTGATGATAAGGGTGGGAACGCAGCGAATACCGCAAACTCTCCAAACAGCCCGAATTTTTTGCATAATATTTGTTGCAATCGGTTCAGCGAGCGCGCAGCGTGTTTGGTTCGTTCGGAGTGTTCTGTTTCAAGTGAATACGCACCTTTAGACGAAATTCTCTCAAAACAAACAGAACTGGACGGGCGCATCCGCCATTTCGCAATCAAATCTAATTTCGAGTACCTAATTATTAAAGCATACTGTGGGAGGCACTCATCATTGAAAGGTTTTTTTTTTTTTTTGGGTTTTCTCTGCCAAACTCCGAAAAATATCTATAAAATAAAAATTAATTATTTTGTGATTTGCTTCTGCGTAAGAAACACAAGAAATTTTTCAGCAGCAATGAATTGAACAATGTTGCCTAAAGGCTGGTTTATGCTGGCTGGTAACTTTAACTTATCACTTAACTTAAAAATTGAAACATATTATATTTCTAGGAATATTGTTTATACTGAGGCTAAAGAATCCGTTTATTATATATTATTGGTTTACTTTTGGAGCAATACTCCAAAACCATTTGGCCGATTATACCTATAGACAAATTTAAATGTCGTATTCAGATGCACAACCTAACCTGAACATTTCAAGTCGCTATCTCTTTCCGTTTTCGAGTTATCGTGGCAACGGCCGGACGGACAGAATCAAATTTGACCTCGAATTCTTGATCAGGGAGTCGAACCCAATCGTTCGAGACCATTTTCGGCGAAAAATTCGAAAATTACAGACACGTGGGCAAAATGATAACGCGATGTTCCCCAGAACATACGCGCAAAAATGTAGGTTTCAACATAAAAGTTTATTTGTATCGAAAATGTTTTACTTTAGAACTTATGACGAAAGAGTTCCTTTTTTTGTGTAGAAAACGTTGGCGGTTCAAATGCGCGTCTCAAAACCGTACTTCTTCCAGTGGCGTAGAAGTTGGGGGAGAAAAACATCCAATGCCCCTTCAAAACCTTCACCAACTATATGACTAAGCGCAAAAAAAATTCAATTCCATACCCTGTATCTCGAAAATGGAGCATTTTAGGGGGTCAGTTAATAGAAACTTTTTTTCATATTTTTGGATGAGCTATCACATACTGAAATCCTGCGCATATATTATGAAGCGTATAATAATCCTTAAAACCAAACAGTCGGGATATATCTAGGTAACCCAGTCTCGTTTCGTCAGTTCCCATTGTCACCTCAAATATAAACAATTCCTCATTCGGAATATCGGATTAACACCTCGTATATTCCCTATCCCGGATCTTAGACCACAATAAATTACTACTAGCGATCACCTAATTACTCCATTACATTGTTCAGGATGTTTGCACAAGTTCGACATTGGCTTGAATAATTCACATTTTTACTATGTATATCGGGAAACTTGTTTGTACACAATCGATCATATAATTTTAGCCATTGTATCCAATTATTGATATGCGTATTTGACTGAGTATATAAGACATGTTCGAAGACAGATTAACTATAATGAGCAACTGCAAAACGTGTATATTGATGATGTTACATTACCATTAGCCTATTTTGTTCTTTTTATTATGATGCATTACCTGGTTTCGTTTTTTACGCACTCTTACCAGGGCGTCATATTTTCGTTTAAATATCTCTTACTGATTAAGAATTCATCATCAAATTCAATTCTGTCCGGACGTCCGTTTGTAAACACGATATCTTTCGGAACAAATATTTTGGATAATTGATATTTGCAAGGTAAGCAAAATTGGCAAATGCACATTAATAGTTCGGTATGTAAGTATACAGTGTGGAAAAGCCAAATGGAATAAATTCATTGCCTACTGTACATATTTATGGAAGAGCCAGAAACATGTCGAATTCAAATTTTCAACTGTCATTCTTCTTCGTCAAGTGCGAACCTTACCTCAACCCCATTCGAAGGACAAGTACAACCCCCAATTTTTCAAATAGGTAAGGTACGTATAATATTACGTAGGTATAATATTCCCTCGAATATTCCCAAATCTTATTACAATAATAATAAACTTATTTGCCTTCAAGATGTGACCAAAAGAAAATGAAAAAAAATATAACATTTTGTTTTCCAGATGGTACCATGAAAACAACTATGACTTTGGAGAAAATCCACTTACATCGAGTAGAGATGCCTTCACAGCATTCAATGTCAGCCATACATCGATTCTAAACATATTAAAATAAAATAAAAATGAATCCCTATAAAATGATACCTACCCAGGAGCTCTTGATGGAAGACAATTTTGATAGTAGGACTTATTTTTGTGAAGAAATGATGGACATGTTGGATAACAATATTATACAATTAGTACCCGTTTTGTTTTCTGATGAATGCACTCTTTCTCTCGATGGCCATGCTAATTGTCAAAATTGCCGCCACTGGTCTAACGAAAATCCTCACTGGATGAGAGAGGAACACACACAATTCCCTCAAAATGTTAATGTTTGGGCAGGAAATGTTCGAAACCATATCATACTCCCTTTTTTCATTGAGGGCAATTTGAATGGCGATAATTATTTAGCACTACTTCAAAATGATGTCGTTCCAACTTTGGCAAATTTATATTCTGCTCCAGGAAATCCTCAAGTTCCACGGAATACGATACTGTTTTAACAGGATGGAGCACCACCACATTACCAACGCAATGTCCGGCAGTACCTCGACCCTCGACGCAATATTTCCAAATCGGTGGATAGGAAGGCGAGGAACGATCGAATGGCCAGCGCGATCCCCTGATCTTAACCCATTAGATTTCTTTTTATGGGGATATGTGAAGAGCATTGTGTACGAAACTAAACCCCTTGTTTTGAATGACCTAAGAGATCGAATAACGCTTGCGATTAGGTCGATCACTCCTGAGATGTTGGATAATAATGTTGAAAGAAATTTTTATTTGAGGTTAGGATGTTGCCAAGGCGTTCGCTGTGAATACGATTACTTTGAACATCTACTTCATTAACATTCCTAATTTTTTTGCTACATTTTGTATTAAATTTTAGTTTTTGACATTTTACCAAATTACGAAAATAACTTGATTTTATTTTTTTCTAATTTGATTATTGCACCGAACATGAAAGTGATAATATTTCTAAATAGAGAATGTCGAGACCTTTCAAACGATGTATCACAAGCCAATACTTCCAATTTGAAAAATTGGGGGTTATACCTAACGAATGACAATTTAAAATTTAAATTTGACGTGTTTCAGGATTTTCCATAAATATGTACACTAACCAAGATAATGAATTAATTCCATTTGACTGCTTATCCACTTTATTTACGCTAATTTATCATAGATTTATGAATTCACTAGTCTATAACTAGGAAACCAGTGGAATTAGGAAATAAACAGTTAATTGGAGGCCACCTGTCATAGTTATAGAAAACTTCACACCAATATTCATTTCATTGTGAATAACCATGTTAAAGCTACAAAGGGAAGACTTCTGTTTTTTTGATTTTTCAACAGCCCGTATCTTTTTACTCGATCAGAATTTAGAAAAATGGTAAATTCACACTTAATTCGAATTTACCATGGTAAATTCGAATTAAGAGTGTCCAATACAGGAGAATGGACAACATAATTTACCATGGTAAATTCGATTAAGGGTGCCCAATACAGAAGAATGGACAATAGAACTTACGCGCAAAAGCTTCTGACTTCACGTCAGTGCTTGAACCAATTTTTCTTTTCGTGATTTTTTTGAAATACGGGGTACGGTTCTTAAAATTTTTTTTTTCGTCATTTTTTTCAAATTTTCTAGGGGTACGGTTCTTACAAAATTTTAAACACGTCTTTATGTTGATTTTCTACTACTAGATAACAAGCTTCAATTCGATCGAATATTTATTTTTTGAGTTATCAAGGAAATAATATTCCAGGTGGATATAACTCGGAAACCGTTAGACTCTTCCTTTCGGATACGCAACCTACCCTGAAAATTGCAAGTCCCCATCTCCTTTCGTTCGAAAGTTATCGAGGCAACGGTTACCCATCTACTGAACTCACACAAGAATGCTCAAATCTCCAACAATATTTAACCGATCGTTTTAAAACTTGAAACTTGGCAGTAGAGTTAGGTTATGAAGGCTCTTGCAAAATTTCAGCAATTTCAAATGAATAGTTACTGATATATAGATTTTTTTTTTCAATTTTCAATGATTTTTTAGAAATTTTCTACAAATACTATCTTCTCGAAATTTTGCAAGAATTTTCGCGTTGGCATTCTACAACTAATAACCATGTTTGAATTCAATCGGTTTAGTATTTTTCAAGTTAATGAGGAACAAAAAACAACCAAATTTCAGATGGCTATAACTCTAAAACGTTTGGCCGATTATGCTCATAAACAAACTGAAATGTCGCGTTCTGGTGAACATCCTAACCTGAAAACTTAAGCCGCTATCTCTTTCCGTTCTCAAGTTATCGTGACATCAAAAATATTTTTTAATACCGTAACCAGGTAACACTATTTACGAGGTCATCCTCAGCGGAAGATTCGTTGTCGGACACTTTTTGGCGCTCTTGTTCCTCGGAACAGATGGCTTATCAATTTACCCAAATACTTCTAATTTTCGAATTTTTGGCTGAAAATGGTCTTACACGTTTTGGTTCGACTCACTGATCAAGAATCCGTGGTCAAAATCGATTCTCCGGCCGTCCTTAAACACGATAAATCTCGAACGGAATGAGCTATATATAGACTCATGATATAAAATACCTCCTATTCTAGAAAAAACAGTATGATCGAATGCAAAATGACCAATGAAATAACCTTAGCTTTCGTAGAATTATATGATATAATTTTTGGGTGATAATATAATGCCCTTGAATAATCCAAGTAAGTTAATCAAATTGGATTCAGAATATCTCCAGTAAAAACAAAACTGGAATATTATATAAGTTTCAATTGATATAATATAATTTTTTCAAATTTTGATCTCGCAGTTTAAAATATCTCAACGTTAGAAATTTATTGTGACAATTCCAGTGTCCATGCAGTATGAAGCGCAATTTAGCGTTATTTTCTGGTATTTGGCTTATTTCTTTATTATGAATAGTTATTATTTTTCTGGCGGAATGCTGCAAGTAGCCATTTCCTAATAAAAGTTGTTATATTTGCGCAACCATGGCAACTACGTAAACATGACGCCGAAAAAAATATAGCAAATTGAGCAAGCAATCTGATGCCCGTGAAAAAAATAGGAACCATTTAGAATTCCAAATCCGGTATTACCGGATAATCTACTTGGTTGACGAATTTCAAAACTTCATTTGTTCTAGAAGCGCAGAATCGACTAATGGACCAATTATTTGGATGACCATAGCAGGTATATTGCGATGAATGAACGAAGCGTCGTGGTCGGTTTGCAGAGGAGCATCTCAAGTCAAGACGAACCAGAAGTCAACACAAGGACAAGCGCCAACGGCAACGTGGCGATGTAATCTTCAGGGTTGCGCAACCCTGGAATTGCATCATCTCACTGGACCCTACGACTGTAGCCATTGCGAAATTTCGCTCTTCTAGTCTAGTCAACAAGTGCTTTTTAGGTCAAAATTTTTGCGTATTCTCCGAAAATTATGATTGAATTGTCATTCGATTCGGAATGGCATATATATAGTTATTGATAAAATAACAAGGCCGTTCGCAAAAATTGCAATAGTTATAGACAATTAAGTGAAAAAAAAAAGAAGGAGGTTTAGGTTTTCGCCAATATCTCAAAAAACTATCCTAGATAATTCAAATTTGAAAAAAGATTCAAATAGAGGAAGAAATTTCCTAAAGAAAGGTCCTGCTGGAACTGTAGGAACAATATTTATAATTTTCCTAGAGGGTTGAAAGTACGCCCGAAAACGGGTACTCCGGCTTACGCAATCCTCGCCCCCTTCGTACCTTTGATGAATAAATATTATTTAAACTTATTAAAAATGAAAATAAAAAATTTAAAAAGTTCAGGCACCTGCATGATAGATCAATGAACAATAATCCGTGGTATAAAAATTTTTATCACGATTTTTCAATCAGTTATCCATTAGTTAATTAACAATTTTTTGTAGTACGAACATTAACATTGCAAGTACGATAATTGTTAAACTATTAATCTGAATTTTTTTTCCTTTCGTGGAGCTATTCTTTGAATAGATTCATATTGGAAAATTTTAAAAATTATTAATTTTTGTTTTGTTATGAACAATTTAAATAAGTGAAAAATTATAAAGCTTCAATTTATAATATTACTATTGATCCGTTTTCTTATGATCAGAAACTTCCTAAAAATGATTTTTAATAATTATTAAATCCTATATTGTTTAAAAATTTTTTATAAACCAATGCGTTGTTTATGAGATAATTCATTCACGCAAATCTATTCCAAGACCTTCGAAAAATAGCTCCTCGAAAGGAAAAAATCTCAGATCAATAGTTTAACAATTATCGCACTTGCAATGTTAATGTTCATGCTACAAAAAATTGTTAATTATCTTATGGATAACTGATTGAAAAGTCGCGATAAACATTTTTGTACCACGGATTATTGTTCATTGATCTGTCCTGCAGGTGACTGAATTTTTTATTTTCATATTTAATTAGCTTAAATAATATTTATTCATGGAAGGTTCGAAGGGGGCGAGGCTTACGCAAGCCGTAGTACCCATCATTTTCGGGAGTATTTTCAAACCTCTGGGAAAATTATTAATATTGGTCCTAGTTCCGGGAGTTGGGACATTTTTTAGGAAATTTCTTCCTCTTCTTGAATCTTTTTTCAAATTTGAATTATCTCAGATAATTTTTGAGATATTGGCGAAAAACTAAACCCCCTTCTTTTTTTCTCACTTAATTCTTTACCATAACTATTAGAATTTGTTCGAGCAGCCTTAGCATTTTCTCAAAAACTATCTACATGCCATTCTGAATCGAATGACACATCAATAATAATTTTCGAAGAATACGCAAAAATTTTGACCTGAAAAGCACTTGTTGACTAGACTATTCCAACGTCGGAAGATTTGGAGAACTCATCATTTGCGCGAACAGCGACATAAAGATAGGTGGGATTATCTTAAAAGCCAAACGAAGTCGCGCTCCGACTGAAACGCTTACAAAACGCGGTCAAATGTTGCATAACGGCAGCCGTAATACGAGTAATACGACTGAGGTAGACTCTATTAGTGAAAGTTCAAACGTTGTCGACGGTTCTTATCTTGGCACCCGAGGAATTGGAACAGGTTGGAGAACAATGGATAGTTTTTTTTTGTGTCCACAATTTAAGGGAACATTTTTGCTGGAATTTCATTTATACGGCGTTGAGCGGTCTTTCCGGGAAAAGTACAAAAAAATTCAGAAATAGTAAAACCAATTTCGGAAAAAGTAAATTAAATTTCGGAAAAAGTAAAACCAACTGCGGAAAAAGTAAAAACAATTACGGAAGAAATATTTAGAATTACTTAGTAAAATGTTGTGTCCATGAGATCCATTTTCGCTATTATCGTAATGAATATCTTCTAACCTACTATTTTAACTCGTGCGCTAAGTGATTTAAGAACTACCAACCTGCAGGAAAAATATTTATCGACTAATTGCAACCTACCTCTTCAGTGGGGTTTGGGCATTTGGGTCTGGTGTTCGGTTAACATTTTTGAAGTTGTTTCGGAAATTTCGGTATCTTTTTCAACAAAATAACCTGTTAAATATAAAGAAATAGTGCAGATGCATTGCTTATTGTATGGGAGTCAATATTTCAATATACATTGTGTTAATGAAGAGTTGTTTCTTTGATTGCTTAACTTAATTTTTGAAATGATTCGAATTCATCTCTCACACTGAAGGCAAGGCGCTGCAAGAATTTTATTACCATCAGATGCCATGATTATAATAAGGTATACTGACATTCCTAGATCCTCTGAGAAGACTCGTGATAAGCTCTTAAGGGGTTAGGTGGGTTTGAAAATTTCAAAAAATCGATTAATTTTTTTTGTCTTATTAAATAGATAGAGATAGAGATAGAGATAGACCATTCGGAAGTTCCGCCCATCAGGCCACGTCAGTGCAGCGCTTCGCGGGCATACAGAAGCAGCTATTGTTGCTTATGCTGCGACTTGTGAAGCAAGAATTCGTCACAGGCAAGAGCAAAAGGATGCCCTTGATATTTCCGCAGCAGCAGGTACTTTATACTGCCGGAATCGATGATTCTATGCAAGTACAAAATTTGTTTTGCATGTTATTTCAATTCAAAACTTCAAACGCGTTTATCTCAAAACTCACTTTTTGAAGTCGGTGGACTCGATTTCTCGAAAACTTATGAAGCAATTTTGTTCAAATTTTGCACACACCTTTGAAATCACATTATCTAGTAATTGAACGAAGGATTATTGTTTTTTTTCTCATTATAACTGATTATTCCGAGCCAATACATGGCGAAAATTTGACCACAAAATGTGTTTTCTTGTTGAAAGTCTGTCAAAAATTCAAATTTTATTTTTTTTCCTTCCTTCGTCCAATAACGGGATTTATCTATTTACTAACGAAATATTTTTGGTTTTTTGATTTTAGATGAACCAATTATGATTTATGCTGTCCACGGCGAGAGCATTTTTTTGAGACGTCAAGGGAGATAAGGTACCAACGGCTGAGCTTTCGGAATTTTTGGATATAAATTTCTCAAAATATTGTTTAAATATGTATCTTCGATATGCTGAATCGTTTGAATAAAATATATGATAGTATATACCAAAAAAAAATTGGTTCAAGCACTGACGTGAAGTCAGGAGCTTTTGCACGTATGTTCTATTGTCCATTCTCCTGTATTGGACACTTTTAATCGAATTTACCATGGTGAATTATATTGTCTATTCTCCTGTATTGGACAGCCTTAATCGAATTCACCATGGTAAATTCGATTGAGATGTCCAATACAGGAGAACAGACAATAGAATTCACCATGGAAAATTCGATTAAGAGTGTTCAATACAGGAGAATGGACAAAAGAACATACGCGCAAAAGCTCCTGACTTCACGTCAGTGCTAGAACCAATTTTTTTTCGTGAAGTCAGGAGCTTTTGCGCGTATGTTCTATTGTCCATTCTCCTGTATTGAACACTCTTAATCTAATTTACCATGGTGAATTCGATTAAGGCTGTCCAATACAGGAGAATAGACAATAGAATTCTCCATGGTAAATTCGATTAAAAGTGGAGAATGGACAATAGAACATACGCGCAAAAGCTCTTGACTTCACGTCAGTGCTTGAACCAATTTTTTTTTTCGTGAAGTCAGGATAGAAAGCAATGATGAAAAAATTAACACATTATTGTATACCTTCAATTCTTCTTTAGGAGAAGTATAAATAATTATTCTTGAAAAATATTACTGGAATTAATGTCATATTTAAATAATCAAAGTAAAGAAAATTAAAAGTTTAGTTACTAAAATGTTGAATGAAATTCAATTGAATTCCAGTAATATGCAATTACTTATTCTTAATCAATAAATGTTCATTGATAGGTCTAAAGGTGATGAGGTGAAACATAAAGATATATTCTCATTAGTGATAGAAAAACCGGCCTAAAATTCCTCTCTACACAGCACGAGATTTAATATCCACAAATGAGCCTCTCACCTTACAAGATCAGAAAGTGTGGTTAATTTAAAATTAAGTTTTGAAGCCGTCAGCAAAATTTCAGCGATATCATATTAAAAATAATACATAACCTTTCAAAAGTCCCCTCTCACAAATATACTCCTCTGAAGGCACATGGATCTCTTGAAGAAGAATCGCCTTCTCTATTTCTCAAAGATATTCACTCTTGTTCATAGAAATCCCTTCAATATTTAGTTGCCTCCTCCTAAGGAGGATCTCTTTCAAAACCAGGTCTGACCGCTAATGTAGGGCTATCATCTCCCATAGATTTGTGATGAAATAACACGATTTTCCCCAGGACATACGCACAAAAATATGTCATCATGACATTAATATTTTTGAAGGTTCTCGCAAAAATACGACCATAGACAACATATCACACGACGATTCGCATCCAGCTACCGAACTCACAAAAGACTGCTCGGTTCTCCAACAATATGGATCCGATTGTGTTCAAACTTGGAACTCTGCAGTAGAGTTAGGTTCTGAAGGCTCTTCAGAAATTGCCATGCCGGACGAATAGTTTATGATACATAGAATTTTTTTTCAATTATTTTCAATAATTTTTTTGAAATTTTCTAGTTATACCATCCTCACGAAATTCTGCAAGAATTTTCGCGTTGGTATTCACCAACTAATAACCATGTTTGATTTCAATCGGTTTTGTATTTTTCGAGTTGATGAGGAACAAAAAACAACCAAATTTCAGATCGCTATAACTCTAAAACCGTTTGACCGATTATGCTTATAAACGAACTCAAATGTCGCATTCAGATGCACAACCTAACCTGAAAATTTCAAGCCGCTATCTCCTTCTGTTCTCAGGTTATCGTGTCATAAATAATATGTTTTAATAATTTTTATAAAATTCTCTAGTGACACGATTCTCACAAAATTTCACAAACATGCTTAGGTTTATATTCTACAACTATTCACCAAGTTTAAATTCGATCGAATTCATTTTGGTTGTAAACAAAATTATTACTCGGAAACCATTGGACCGATTATACCCATTAACGAACTTGTCCGTCGTATTGGGATGCGCCACCTACCCTGAAAATTTCAAGTCGCTAGCTCTTTCCGTTCTCAAGTTATCGTGGCAACGGCCGGACGGCACCACAGAATTAAATTTCACATTTGGGTAAAATGATAACGCGATGTTCCCCAGAACATACGCGTAAAAAATAGTAAAAATATCTATTTTTTGAACCTCTGAAACCCACGTAACCCCTTAAGAGCTTGTCTATTTTGAAAATCAAATTCAGGATTCATGGGAGCAATTTCTCATTAACACCCTGTATATTTCAATATTGACTACAATGTAATAAGAAATATATCCGTTCTTTTCTTTCAAAAAGTAATTTCGCTAAAAAATACACCGAAGTCTCCGAAACACTCAATAGTGTAGACCGAACCACCAGACCCAATTCCAGAAAAAATATCACCCTGTAGATTTGTTATCGAAATTGGTATGTCACATGGTGTGAACTATCAATTATAATATTTGTGCCAAATTTCAGTTGAATATCTTGTGAAATATAGATACTATAAGAGAAAAACTTGATAAAATTTCTAACTTTAACACCCTGTACCTCGAAAGCGAAACGTTTGCGGTCCCATGTATATGAGACTTATTTTTCTTAAAATTACTCAATTACAATTTACAATTACTCAATTACAAGGAATCTTCTGCTTTTGCTTGTACCTTGAATTGAGGAACACCCTGTATGCTTTGGTAAGTTAATCGAATTGGGTTCAGAATATCTCCAGTAAAAACAAAACTGGAATATTGACTAAGTTTCAATTGATATAATATAAATTTCAGAGTAGATTTGAGGAATAAATATCTCGGATAAGCTCGTTACTGGGTAGAATCGGTCTCATGGTTACGAAATAATAATTTTTGGCACTCTTGTTTTTTTTCTGAATGACACTTTTTTGAATTTCTTTTAGATGCAGTTCCATCATAAGAATCCATTGATATCATTCCCAATTCTGAGATACCAATACCTTCGGAGATGTGATAAGTCAAAGTTTGAACATGAGTGCCGAAGCTCCTGTCCATAGACCACATTAGTTAGGTTAGAATCATTCGCTTGGCGGGAGATCCATATTCAAATTTTTTAACAAGGAATTTCAACTTTGAGATGAAACCACCCTGTTTAAAAGAGAATGTTAGTACAGAGACAACAAGTATTGGGTACCTTCATCATTAGTGCATGTTTTCATGTTATTTCCACATTAAAATATACTTCTATTTATTCTTAAATCAAAATTGAAACCATTCTAGTTCGAAAGATTTCCGTATGTCGTAGATGACTTCTGTTGGGCGTCATTACAAGGCCGATTTAGGGTTATGTTATTATTTTCGACTGATTTCGAGTGAGCTAAGACATACGTCAATCGAATTTGGTGAACACTTTTATATTTATTAATTATTTTGGAAATATACAATTTTGTTTTGAAAACTTGATTCTAGATGGTTGAGAAAGGTTCACAGAATCTATTTCAACCAAAATAAACCTTAAGAAATTAGCCGAAGTATCTAAAAACAGGCGAGAAATTCGCGTAAATTTTAGGTCCATAAGAAATGCATGGGGAATTCAGTGCTCGGATCCACGGATGGATCGTAATTCAAATTTCCCGCCTAACCTAACTAATGTGGTCTATAGGGCTTTCCCACTTTTTGCGCGTATGTTCTGGGGAACATCGCGTTATCATTTTGCCCAAATATCTGTAATTTTCGAATTTTTCTCCGAAAATGGTCTCAAACGATTGGGTTCGTCTCCCTGATGAAGAATTCTAGGTCAAATTTCATTTTGTCCAGCCGCCCGTTGCCACGATAACTTGAAAACGGAAAGAGATAGCGACTTGAAATTTTCAGGGTAGATTGCGCATCCCAATACAACGGACAATGGTTTCCGAATAATAATTTTATTTTCAACCAATACAAATCTGATCGAATTGAAACTTTGTGAATAGTTGTAGAATATAAACCTAAGCACGTTTGTGAAATTTCGTAAGAATCGTATTCACTACAAAATTTAAAACAAATTATTTTTAGAAGTACTTTTTAATGTCACGATAACCTGTGAATGGAAAGAGATCGGCCAAACGGTTTTGTAGTTATACCCATCTGAAATTTGGTTGTTATTTCTTCAATAACTCGAAAAATATAAAACCGATTAAATGCAAACATGGTTATTAGTTGTACAATGCCAACACAACGATTCTTGCAAAATTTCGTGAGGATCGTATCACTAGAAAATTTTTAAGAAATCATTGAAAATTATTGAAAAAAATTCTATATATCAGTAACTATTCGTCCGACATCGCTGGAATTTTGCGAGAGCCTTCAGAACCTAACTCTACTGCCATGTTCCAAGTTTGAACACGATCAGATATATATTGTTGGAGATTCGAGCAGCCTTGTCTGAGTTCAGTAGATGGATGGTTGACAGTTGCCTCGATAACTTTCGAACGAAAGGAGATAGGGACTTGCAATTTTCAGGGTATGTTGCGAATCTGAATGGGAGAGTTAAGTTCGTTTACGGGCATAATCGGTCCAACTTTTTCGGAGTTATATCCACCTGGAATATTATTTCCCCGATAACTCAAAAAATATAGATCGGATCGAAGCTTGGTAACTAATTGTTTAATAACTGTATTATACAGTTGTTATACAATACATGAGAATGGACAATAGAACATACGCGCAAAAACTCCTGACTTCACGTCAGTACTTGAACCAATTTTTATTAGCATGTTTAATAGTTTGAGTACAAAGAGTATATATTATATTGTTAACAATCCCGCATTTTTGCGGATCTGCGAGATTGATAACTCTGATCCCGCTGGTTTGCGGGATTGAGGTATTGGTGCGGGATTGGATTCCCTACTTCGGTACAATATCCGCGACAGTTTCCCGCAGAGATTGATTGCAGACATTTATCCAGAAGGTCGACCAAAAGAATAGCCAGTATTAATTGAACTCCCACTTTCGTCAGAAACAGGTCAGTGGATTACTGCCCACTAGTTAGACCATTTAATCGAATCAATTGGATGCGAATATTCGGAGTCGCGAGCATGCGAGAATTATCCAACCATGATAGACACACATGTAACACACAATCAACTTGTGCAACAACAAATGGTTTCAGCTGGACCGAGAGATGAAGAAAGAACCTTCGAAAGATCATTGCATAAACCACCGAACATTAGCGGCTAAGCCAATCGAGTACGATGACCCCATTCATATTTTTAGCGGAAAATTTCGTTCAAAACTCGATAAATTCATTAACACCTATCTAATTACCGCCAATGGGTATGTCAACACGGCGAGGAACGCGCAATGTTGCCGGCTAAATGCAGAATATTCTATGGGCGGGCATTATACGATCAGTATGTCAGCGCTTGATCCGAATATCATGGATAATAATAGTGATGATTTTTTGCGCACATTTTCTAGGGAACAGCTCGCTTTTATTCCTAGGGCTTCACGCGAAAGCGAGATTTTTCTCGTCTCGTCTCGTCTCGTTCTCGTCTCGTCTCGTTCTCGTCTCGGAAAAGCGAGACGAGACGTTTTGAAAAATATTATAGGCGATACCGAGACCCCATACAGCCCAACACGAGAGTCTCGTTTTTGGTCTCGTTAAATTCTTTTTTATGGATTTTTCATTCAAAAAATTAGGAAAGGTCTGCATAGAGAACAATATATTTCACAAAATATCAACTCTTGTGAGTATCTGTGAAATATTTCTGTTCTTATAGTAACGTATCTCTTATCATAAATATTCATCCTTGCAGATTTTTATATTTCAGGTTTGAATGTATTTTTTTCAAGAGTGATTTTTACTCTCGGTTGAGTGTATATTGTCTATAAACTACTCAGTAATAAACGTGTTAACCATTTGAAGGGTTTCTTCGGTTCAACATTTTCTACCTGGAAGAGATCGTCTTGTTTACTACAGATACATACAGTAAACTTTTCATATATACGACTCGACCTTTTTCAACGTCCACAGAAAACAATCGAATATGAAGAATTTCCAATATAATTACCAATATATTTTGTCTATATTATACATTAATCGTTCTAGAAATATACGATTTTTCAGAAGATTATTGATTATTATGTTTGTCATGAACGTGCGATAATTGAGATTTTTTTCAAGAAAAAATAGAATTCACAACCATAAAAACTGATGCGATTATGAATTCAATACTTAACGGACAACTTTTATTGCCCCTAAATCCCAATGTTTGTAAAATTTCGTCTGTATTTGAACATCTGTAATAATTTATTGTTTTTTCTTGGGCTTCTGTAGGGCCGGTTTCTGAGGAATATAACATGTGGTTTATTTTCCGTTTATTTAATTCAATAGAATTCATTAGATAAACTGAAGATAATCTCCATTATAATACCGTAGCGAAGATGTGGACAATTATTGTATACATCTGTGGAAGTGCATAGAATAAAACTGGTGAAGAAATGAAGCTATTCAATGTTTCGAAAAGTGTTATGAGGAATACGCCAAGAACACCCTCAATGATCTACCCACTGATGGGAAGGTATTCATTGAAAACTATACCAATTTGTCCAATTCTATTAAAAAATGTATCGACATCGATAGCCTCTTTAACATCAACACAACGTTCGAAATATTGGAAAGCTGAGTTTGGAAAATATTTGCTGTTAGAAAAAGCAAATAGGAATCAAAATATTTTACAGTGGTGGAAAGTGATGAAGAAGTCCTTCCTACACTTTCCAAAATGACCGCTGATTTAGTAATGGCTACATCCGTACCTCTTGAAAGATTATTTTCTACAGCACTTATGATCATGGCAAAAGCACGTACATAATTGAAAGATGATGTGATGCAAGAGTGATTATATTTGAATTGTTGGACATCGAGTAATTTAAAAGATGAAATTAACAGCGTTTAAAATTAAAAATAATATATATTCCTACATGAATATTTTTGTATAAGAGAAAAATAAATATAGCTTTACAAAATTATTCATTATTATATACCATTTCGTTTATACAGGGTGAGTCTTTGACCACTGCATTAATTTTAACCAAAGATTCCTCTCATCAAATGAAACACTTTTTTCATTTAACATTTTTCCAAATTCAGCTCAGGTAAAAAGATACAGGCTGTTGAAATTTTGAAAAAAAATCAGTTTTTATTTTGTAGGTTTGACATCCTTTTTTCGAATAAAATGAATGTTGGCGTAAAGTTTCCTATAACTAAGATACATATTTTCCAAATATTAGTTATTTTCTACTTCTACTGGTTTTCTAGTTATGGACTCGTGGATTCATAAAACTAAACGAAATTAGCATAAATAAAGCATATAAAGTTTTTCTTGAGTCATTTCAGGAATATTCCATCGTTTTAGAACATTATATTATTCTTCATCATTTCTCCTTTAACGCACCGTTTTCGAGATATTCTTCATTGAATGTTTTAAAATGGAAAACTCCAGAAATTTCACTACTTTTATGGATCCGTCCCTGAGCGTTGGAATCCCGAATCAAGCTGTAAACCACGTTACCATGCCTTATTCTCGTCCGCCAACAATGTCATAGATAATTTATATGCGGGAGTGTATTAGCACATTGTGAAATCTTTAAACGCTTGTAACTTTTTACCTGAGCCGAATCTGGAAAAATGGTAAATGAAAAAAGTGTTTCATTTGATGAGAGGAATCTTTGGTTGAAATTAATGCAGTGGTCAAAGACTCACCCTGTATACATATAATAATATTCATGATCGTTATTCACAATTAAGCGAGACAACTGTTAACGAGACGAGAACGAGACTTAAAAGAGACTTAAACGAGGATTAATTTTTTGGGAATTCGCAAGAACGAGACGAGATTTTTTATGCTCCCGCCTACTCTCGTCTCGTGTGAAGCCCTAATTATTCCGCCCAAATGTCTGTAATGTTCAATTTTTTTGCTGGAAAAAGCCGTTATCATTTTGCCCAAATGTCTGTAATTTTCGATTTTTTGCCGTAAATGGTCTGTAACGATTGGGTTCGACTCCTCGATGAATAATTCGAGGTCAAATTTGATTCTGTCCGGCCAGCCGTTGCCACGATAACTTGAGAACGGAAAGAGCTAGCGAATCGTTTCAGGGTAGGTGGCGCATCCCAATGAGACGGACAAGTTCGTTAATGGGCATAATCGGCCCAATGGTTTCCGAGTAATAATTTTGTTTTCAACCAATACAAATCCGATCGAATTGAAACTTGGTGAATAGTTGTAAAATATAAACCTAGGCACTTAGTGCTTGAAACAATTATGAAAAAAAAATTGGTTAAAGCACTGGATCTCTTGCGCGTATGTTCTATTGTCCATTCTCCTGTATTAGACATCCTTAATCGAATCTACCATGGTGCAAAAGCTCCCGACTTCACGTCAGTGCTTGAACAATGGTAAATTCGATTGAGAATTACCAATACAGGAAAATGTATAATAGAACATACGCGCAGAAGCTCAATATCGATAATAACAACTAAATGTTTGAGAAATCATCGAAAATTATTTAAAAAAATTCTATATATCAGTAACTATTCTCTCCTCTGCTATACAGGATGTTTATTATCTCATGGCACAATTGTATGATTGAAATGATTTGTGTCCTTACCCACCACAAAAATGCACTGTTTATTTTCGACCCAACAGTATGACCTAAATGTATGAAATCAAATGGGTCCTTACGCAGCCATAGACACAGCAATGTTTATTTTCGGCCCAACAGTTAAAGTATGTATTTGAACAGAGACCTTACGCCACTTAAAACACAGCACTGCTCATTTTCGAACCAACAGTAAATGTATGTAATTGAGTCTAGAATAATCGTTTGAGACCATTCTCGGCAATGAAGTGGAACAGCTTTTTTGGACGATTGTTTTCCCAGTTGGATTTATTTTGTTGGATATTTTGGGACTATTATTTTTTTTCCTGGAGCTAAGCAGACTTGGTCGAGTTCAATAGCTGGATGGGTGACAGCCATGGTTATAAATTTGAACGAGCGCGGCAAAGCTCCTAGTCACAGTGCTTTTCCAACTTCTTTTTTGCGCGCATGTTCTGGGAAACATCGCGTTATCATTTTAACATAATGTCTGTAATTTTCGACTTTTTTGTCGAAAATGGTCTCAAACGATCAAGTTCAACTACCTGATGAAGAATTCGAGGAAAAATTTGATTCTGTTCGGCCGGCCGACCGTCCCTTGCCACGATAACTTGAGAACGGAATGAGATAGCGACTTAAAATTTTCAGGGTAGGTGGCGCATCCCAATACGACGGACAAGTTCGTTAATGGACATAATCGGCCCAATAGTTTCCGAGTAATAGTTTTATTTTCAACCAATATAAATCCGGTCGAATTGAAACTTGGTGAATAGTTGTAGAATATGAACTTCAGCACGTTTGTGAAATTTTGCGAGAATCGCATCACTAAGAAATAAAAAAATATTATAAAAAAATATTTTTTATGTCACGATAACCTGAGAACGGAAAGAGATAGCGTCTTGAAATTTTCAGGTTAGGTTGTACATCTGAATGCAACCTATGAATTTGTCTATAGGCATAATCAGCCAAACGGTTTTGGAGTTATAACCTTCTGAAATTTAGTTGTTATTCGAAAAATACAGAACCGATTAAATTCAAACTTGGTTATTAGTTAGTTATAGTGCCAACGCGAAAATTCCTACAATTTTGAAAATTTTGTGAGGATCGTATTACTAGAAAATTTTTAAAAAATCATTAAAAATTATTGAAAAAAACTTTATATATCAGTAACTATTCGTCCGACATCGCTAAAATTTTGTGATAGTCTTCAAAACCTGACTCTACTGCCAAGTTTCAAGTTTGAACACGACCGCATATATATTGTTGGAGATTCGAGCAGCCTTGAGTGAGTTTGGTAGTAGGATGGGTGACCGTTGCCTCGATAACTTTCGAACGAAAGGAGATAGGGACTTGCAATTTTCAGGGTATGTTGCGTATCCGAATGGGAGTGTTAAGTTTGATTACAGGCATAATCGGTCCAACGGTTTCAGAGTTATACCCGCACCTAGATTATCATTTCCTCGATAACTCAAAAAATATAGACTCGATCGAATTGAAGTTTGGTATCTAGTTGTAGAATATCGACATAACGACGTGTTTAAAATTTTATAAGATTCGTACCCCTAGAAATTTTTTACAAAAATATGAAAAAAGAAATTGGTTCAAGCACTGACGTGAAGTCGCACGTCACTGCTTGAACTAAATTTTTTCTCTTCATATTTTTTTAAAAAAAAATTTCTTTCATTTAACGGTTATGTATTTACTTCAAGTGAAAGGCACTCGTATTATTCGAATTACCACCAAGCTGAAATCTCTTAATGACATCTGCGCATTCGCCATTTTGCATCAAATGCCATTATGTCTCTACTGCAGGGTCTTAATAAATGATTGTAACATCGTAGTTGGTTCTCTCATTTTGCCGCTTCCTATTAATGCTGTTCAGATTCCAGCCACAGAATTCATAATATACGCAAAACCTCACTTTCTCCTTCGTTTACATTGGCAATGGTAAGTGATGAGTTCCAAAATCGTCGGCATCAGTGCAGGACCTTGTATCTACAATTTCTGATGAAACCATTTTTATCATTGAAATAAATAAAAGAAGTAGCCTGCCATCTACCGAGAATGCATTGGGGTACCTAATCCATACGTTAAATAGATTGATCTATCACCTTCTAACTGCGTTAGTTACAAGGTCCTGCATTGATGCCGACGAAATTATTATCACTGATGGGAGATTACTGTTCCTCCCGTCTCAGTTTGGACCAAAAATTTGTATTATACAAAATAAATTGATTTAATGGTTGATATAGTTCGCAATGAGTTTGTAGAAGATGAAATGTTCAAATAAATGAATTTTTCGAGTTTTTATTACACGTGATTTTGGATACATATTGTGATTGCTGAGCCTAACTCCTTCTCTGGGTTTACAACAGACCTTTGATGACCAGAGTAGGGTAATTTGATTGAAAGAATGATGAATGATAAATGATACTGGAATTTTTTTTCCGTTTTATGGACTTTTCTTTCAGAAAATAACAAGCTGATGGATAAGAGAGTGAATTATTCATCAGTTGGGATTCTATTCTCCTATATTTCATTTTCAACAGATATCATATTAGCTATGAATAATCTGTTCCCTTGTGTTTAAATGGAAAAAATTTTTAAATCCTATTTAGAATTTTTGAGATGTAAGTATGTACTTATAACTGAATGCATACTGTTGAACTAATTTTCGAAGGCAAGAATAAATCAATACAAATGGACAGAATACATTGAATAACTGTAAGATAACTCCCAGTTTGGGAGTTTGGCCATTTGTGAGAATTCTTACAATTAATTCACATCAAGTGTTCAAAATATGCTCCATTATCCTGAAGGCATTTATAAATTCTTTTCCGTGTGTTTTCAAATATATTTTTTCACATTTGTGGGTCCATATTTTGGCAGCACATTGTTATAGATAATTGGAGGTCCTCAATATTATCGTATTGTCTTTTGAAAACCTCATCTTTCAGATATGCAAAGATGCTAAAGTCCAGAGGAGTCAAGTCTGGAGAGCGTCTTGTAAAGGAAGGCTGGAGTCCCAGACTTATTATACGGTTGTCATAGAATTACTGGAAATAGCTTAGATTTCCAGAAGTCGTGTGGGCAGTTACCTCATCTTGTTGAAAATATCTCAACTGTATTTCTTCGTCATCTAGTTGGTTTATGAATGACTCCAGCATTATTCTTTTGTACTTTTCACCATGGTATCATGAAAGAAAACTGGGCTATATATTCTACGACGATGAATTGTTAACCACACATCAACTTTTTGCGAATGTAATGGAGCTCAATAAAACTGTGTGGATTTTCAGATGTCCAAAATCTGTAGTTGATGATCTAATTAGATTAACTGCCGTATTCACAAAGCATTCAATCTCCGTTAAGTCCTAACTGAGGTCCTCCTCAGTTAAGGATAAATAAGAATCGCAACCTCAATTAACGTATGGAACTGTGCTTAAACGGGCCTGTTTCACGTTAATTTTCACTTAAACTGAGGTTGCGATTCTTATTTATCCTTAACTGAGGACTTCAGTTAGGACTTAACGGAGATTCAAACACTTAACAATGCTTTGTGAATACGGCGGATAATCTTATAGTGGAAAAAATTGGTGGATATTGCATGAAAGTTAAGTTGAAGTTCATTGTTTCTTCACTTAAATCTTGTGTCATTCCATCAAACATATGTAGGTACTCACGGAAGAAAATGCTAATTTTACGTCGTAAACAAAGCATTTCTAATATAACAGTATAGGTATTTCGAATTTCATATCGTAATTTGTTTTTCATGAAATTTTGCTCGCCCTAAGAGGTAATTACAGGTGACCTAAATGCCAAAATTAGACTCAATTCTATATTTGGTTTCGGAACTTCAAGCAAAATATTCCGCCAAATAGATGGACATTTTTTTAACGATTTCTAGTCATGCGATCGTCACGAAATGTTGTATAAGTGTTGGCGTCAGTCGTTTGCAACTAACTACCAATTCAATCATATCAGTATTTTTCGAGTTATTGCAAGTCCATACAAAATTTTGCATACTTGTTGTGATTCTACAATTGATGCAAAATATTCGACAGATCGAATGAGTATTTTTGGAAAAAATGCTTTAAATAAAAAATGGGTTCAAGCCCTGTGGACAGGAGCTTTCTGGCGCCCTAGTTCAAACAGACAAATTATATCTCCGAAAGTATTGGTTTCTCAGAGTTGAGAATTATATCAATGTATTCTCATGATAGAACTGCATCATAATGGATTTTCAATTCACATAATAGTTTATTTATCAAGATTAAATGAGCAATCTGAGAATGAGAACTGCACCATGGAAGAAACCAAATTAAAATAGCTGAAATGAATTTGACTCTCTCTTATAGAACAGGATGAAATGTACGAGTATGAACACAGATCATATAATAAAGCTTAGATAGAATATTTATAGCATTCTGTGAAAACATAGAAGTACGATTCATTATTGAAATTTAGAACTTCATCTTAGCAGAAATTGAATTCAAACATCATAGAAGAATTTAAATTCAACAAGAGTGCCAAAAAGTATCAATCCAAAACCAATAGACGAATTCTACCCAACAACGAACTCATCCGAGATATTCATTCCTCAATTCTATGATGAACGATAATACAGGGTGTAACTAAATAAGTGTAAAATATTTAAGGGGGTGATTCCTCATCGAAAAAAAGATAGAATCTTTCATATAAAGAAACTTCATTGGAGCATCCCATGTTAAGATACAGCCCCTTAAAGGGGGTACAGAAAATGTATTTAATAATTTTTTTCACAAGCACTAAAAAAGTCACAATATTGAAATTAACCTGATAATTTCTAATACCAAAAAGACACTTAGCCAGTAATTTATTTGATTTTTCCCATGGTTGTAAGGGGTGGAAAACGCAACCCCTTAAATTTATTTCCAATGTAACTTTTTGTCTTATTATTTGTTTTCCATTCCAAAATTTATTTCCGATAACCTGTTTCATTCTAAACAAAAAATGTTTCTTGAATTTTTTACCCAAAATAAACCAGATCGCAGCAAAACAATATTTTACGATAAAGATACATATCGTCATAAAACGAATTTATCTAGGTAGCCCGCTATTGGCGACAGTGACAATTAAATTGGTATGGCTGTCCAGTACTGATGGAGGAAGTTCCTTTGGGCGTCAGAATGGATATGTTTTTCATGCATGTTGGCCCGCTCGATCCCCGTATCTCAATCCTCTCGCTGTCGATATCTCTATTTGGGGCCATTTAGAACATTTGGTTTATCCTACTCCTGTTCGCGATGTAGAGGACTTAAGAAACCGCATCATCGATGCGTGCAGGGATTACCCTGCACGCATCGATGATGCGTGCATGAGATGCGTGATGAGAGACTCCAGGAATATTTGAGCGAATACGTGGCTCAATGCGCCGACGTCTAGACGCATGCGTAATGTCTGAAGGTAGACATATTGAACATTTAATATGATTATTATTAATTACTATGATTGTTATTAATTACTGTGAGTAATTACTATGAGTGTTATAAATAAATTAGTTTTGTTTATTCTCCTTCAATCATTTAATGCAGGTAGTAACTACAAAATAACAATAAATCCAGATCGCATTTATAACGATGTATCTCTGTAGTTGTTCGTAAAATAATGTTTTGATGCGATCTGGTTTATTTTGGGCAAAAAATTCAAGAAACATTTTTTGTTTAGTATGAAACAGGTTATCTGAAATAAATTTTAAAATGGTAAACAAATAATAAGACAAAAAGTTACATTGGAAATAAATTTTAGTGGTTGCGTTTTCCACCCCTTACAAACAAGGGAAAAACCAAAAAAATTACTGGCTAAGTGTCTTTTTGGTATTAGAAAATATCAGGTTAATTTCAATATTGTGACTTTTTTAGTGCTTGTGAAAAAAATTATTAAATGAATTTTCTGTACCCCCTTTAACCGCTGTATCTTAACAAGGGATGCTCCAATGAAGTTTCTTTATATGAAAGATCCCATCTTTTTTTCGATGAGGAATCACCCCCTTAAATATTTTACACTAATTTAGTTACACCCTGTATATATCTTTCCTCAAATCTACCCCAATACACCAATATTCCAGTTTTGTTTTTAGTGGAGATATTCTGAACTCAATATTATTAACTTATCATTACCATTCCCATCATCATATGGATTGACCATCGGCATGAAAATATCAACCAACAAAAAGTATGATATTATATTATAATTCTCATATTTATAGGATTGCTGGAATGAATGACAATGAGACAACGTCATGTCTCAGGAAAATAAGATGACATTATAACAATTCATAGAATACCCACAGAATAATCCTTTCATTCATTGAAATTTTGAAAAATCACATCTCCGAAAGTATTAGCTTGTTAGAGTTAAAAATAATATGAATGGATTCTTATGATAAAACTGCTTATTGAAAAAAATTTAATTTGGAATTTGTTTCGTAAAAAAAAAAATTTTTTTTGTTACTCCGAAACCATCTGTCCGATTCTGCCCAATAACGAACTTAGCCGAGATATTTATCCCTCAAACCTACTCTGAAGATTTCAACTGTCTAGCTCATTCCGTTCGAGAGTTATCGTGCCTACGGCCGGCCGGACAGAATGAATTTCGACCACGGATTCTTGATCAGTGAGTCGAACCAAATCGTTTAAGACCATTTTCATCGAAAAATTCGAAAATTACAGACATTTGGGCAAATTGATAAGCACTCAGTTCCGAGGAACTAGAGCGCCAAAAAGGGCATAACTCCGTAACCACTTGACGATTTCGTCCATTAATGAATTTAACCGATATAATTATGCCCCTAACCTACCCTGCGCACTCATTTCGTTCGAGTGTTATCGTGCTTACGGAGGGCCGGGCGGGCAGAAATAGATTTGACAGAAAATTATTCATCACTGGGTGGAACCCGATCGTTTGAGATCATTTTCGGCCAAAAATGCCATCAAATTCTATATCACCCACATAAAAATAATAGAATCGGTAGAATAACCCACGAAACAGAGACAAACCAATGGAAAGATACGATGAGGGTGTTTTAGCTTCAATAGATCACATTAGTTAGGTTAGAATCATTCTCTTGAGGGGAGATCCATATTCAAATTTTTTAACATGGGAGTCTTATGGGAGTTAATGATGAAACCACCCTATTTAAAAGAGAACAGAGTACAGAGACATCAAGTATTGGGTACCTTCATCATATGATGAAGTATGTTTTCATGTTCTTTCGACATCAAAATCTACTTCTATTTATCCTTGAATCAAATTTGAAACCAGTGTAGTTCGAATTTACGTATGTCGTAGATGACTTCTGTTGTGCCTCATTACAAGACCGATTTAGGGTTAGGATTAAGATTATAGGTCCATAAGAAACACATGGGGAATTCAGTGCTCTGATCCACGGATGGATCGTAATTCAAATTTCCCGCCTAACCTAACTAATGTGGTCTATATAGCTGGAAGCAATCAAACGGTACCTCACCCTGAATATAGATCTGAATGAAAACGGATAGAAAGACGGGAAATATCCCACAAAGCGCGGCAACGCCGAAGCAGATAAACATTACTTCATGGGAACGTTCGAAATCCTTGCAAAAACGACCTATCCTAACTGAGACTGCGTTGCTGTTGCGCTATTAAATCGTGCGGAATGCGTAGAATTCGAAATTCGTCGATAACAAACCGTTGCATATCGCTGAGCTGTACGAAGTCTTCCGCGCTGATGAGTTTCGTTGTTCATTCGATATCTGATACGAAAACGCCGCAAATTACACACAATTACACTAATTGCCTGACTGTATATTAAATTTCAAGAGCACTACTCAATTACTCCCCAAATCCTTAAAGGTTAGACTAAGCTTTGGAGCACTTATTGGCCATCGTCTGCAAGCTGAAGTCGCTCTGGAAATGCAAACAAAATTTCGCAGCCTTAGAGTAATAAACTATTCCAAATTCCAATTTGGATTTCTGGGGTCTACTATAACACAAGCCATAGCGTTGCTTTGTACATGCAGCGCGATTAGCTCAGTGGTAGATTGATTGACTCAGGAGCCGGAGGTTCCAAGTTCAATCCCGAGGCTAGGAAAGAAAAAATTCTGGTCACGGTAGTCACCAACATTCACTGTTGGGTCAAAAATTAACAGTGCTGTGGCGTAAGCACATAGTAAAAAAAGGATACACAGAACACAACTGATTTAGCCTTACTCGCTCTAGCTCTTAAGAGCATATGAGGAGTCTCCTTGAGGATGACCTAGGAGGATCAGTATAATAAAATAATAGTTATATACCCTTTCATTATACTATGCCTTTTTCATGTCTATATTTGCGGCAATTCTCATGGCTATTTGTTGGTTGAATTGAATTTTCCCCCGAATGAATGACATTATTGCACCGCGCTTGTTTCAGGCAGTAATTTAAGAGCTGCAAACATTGAAGAAATTGACATATTTACCTCAAGTTCTTGTTTTGTTCGTATATTTTTAAAACAATACCATAATGTTTAAAGAATGTCTGAAGAAACGTTTAATATGCTACTACATAGATAAGAGTGCAATTTCACATACAGAAAAAAGACACTGTAATTCCAGAAAGCATTTCTCCAAAAACGAAATTAATAATTACATACTTTGCGATACTAGGCTACTGGTGAAAACTTCATATCACTCGTGGATAGCCATCACAGATTATCTGTGTATCAGAATAAACTAGGTTATGTTAAGACGTGAAGTCAGACAGATAAATATTGTGTTGGTAGACATGATATTTCGACAAAAAGGCTTGAAATCCCTACGATTCAGGGGGAACAAATAGAACCAGTTCTATTTATTTTCAAGCCTGAAACAGTCTACAAAATAGTCCCGGGCGCATGCGTATTTCTTCAAAACTTCAGGCGCAGTCAGTCAGGATGACAAATATGCACGAAAAAGTGTAATAGGCACAAATAGTGTAATAAGGATATAGTAAGTGCGTTTTGTTAGCTGCGGAAATTGATGAATTAAGGCAACACATAGGTTAAAACGATAGCATTTATAAACATTCGGGCGCGTTTTACCACGAATTCTTCATCAGTTAATCTATTGAAATTGTCGCATCAATTTCGGCTGAAAATTCGCAAAATACAAACACTTGGGAAAAATACTATTGGCGTCATTAAACTTCGGAAAAGCATTTTCCCTGAATTACCAACTTTTGTTAGTCAGATGTAAACATATGCCGCATGTGGGACCGTTAAAAAGTTTATGAAGAGGGGGAAAGCCTATGGAAAGGAGCTTTGGCGCTCTTCAAACTTTGACATTTCTCCGAAATTATTGGTTTCTCAGAGTTGGGAGTGATATCAATGGATTCTTATAATAGAACTGCATCATAAAAGAAACTAAATTAAAATTAAATAACGAACTTATCCGAGATATTCATCCCTCAAATCTCCTCTGAAAATTATATTATATCCCAGGGCATTTAGGGTAGGGGTATATCACCCAAAAATTATAATATCCTATAATTGGTCATTTTGCATTCAACCATACTTTATTTTCTAGAACAGGAATAAATTTGACATGTCTGTTATAGGTAGATAAGATGACATGTATGAACAGTGAACACAGATAGAACACAGACAGATATAATTCGCATCCTTTGAAAACATAGAAGTTGATGTGTTATTGAAATGTTGAAAAATAATATCTCCGAAAATATTAGCTTGTAAGAGCTCGTAATTATATTAATGTATTCTTATGATAAAACTGCATCTTAAATTAATTAATTATTTGAAGTTAAAAGAATCAAATTAATTTGAAATTTGTAATATAAAATAAATTTTTTTTTTCGTTATTACGAAACTATTTTGCCCAATAACGGCCGGCCGGACAGAATCGATTTAGACCACAGGTTCACAAAAATTCGAAAATTACAGACATTTTGGGAAAATTGATAAGCAATCTGTTCCGAGGAACGAGAGCGCCAAAAAGCAAGCGAAATGGTATCAACTACATCTGCTGAAGACTTTTTATTTCTATTTACATTTGAAAAATATAAGTTGGGTAGGGTTGCAGCCAAGGGTTGGAGGGAAATATTCCATTTTATCGACAAAAATGGGGAAAATTATGAAGCAATTTACTGGTTTCAGGGTCTTTATTATAAGTTATTGGTTGAGAAAATATGAATTTTATGCCATACTTTCGCCCAACCCTGTATACCTGATGCATAGAAAAACCGATGTAAACATATACAGTGCGCGTCAAAATTATGGAACAAATTCATTTTCTCAGAAGAAAAATATTTGGCAACAAAATCCTGAAACAGGTCAATTTTTGTTTCACTTTTACCAAATTTGTATGCATTTTTGAAAGATTTTTGTTGCACCCTGTGCCATCCCCATCAATCCTCTAAATTTTTCGAATAGGGAAAGTGGGTCATGTGGTACATTTTGGCAAGGTCTCTTTGTATCTTCTTTACAGGCGTGCAGAAATGTTCAAGGAAAAATTTTTCCTTTTTGAAAATTAGTTCAAAGAGGTTTTCAGTATGTGCACTTTGTCATGGCTCATTTACTTTGAGACGATGGTACCTGATGAAATTTGTCACCGAATGAAAGTCGTCCATTACAGTTTTGTTCATGCACAAATTTCAACCCCCTCACACTTTAATTTTTCACGTGAGAGGGTTTAAAGGGGTTGAAAGTTGTGCATGAACAAAACTGTAATGGTCGAATTTCATTCGGTGACAAATGTCATCAGGTACCATCGTCTCAAAGTAAATGAGCCATGACAAAGTGCACATACTGAAAACCTCTTTGAACTAACTATTTTTGAAAAAAGAAAAATTTTACATGGCCCACTTTCCCTATTCAAAAAATTTACAGGGTTGATGGTGATGGCACAGGGTACAACAAAAATGCATAAAAATTTGTTGAAAGTGAAAGAAAAATTGACCTGTTTTAGGATTTTTTTCCCAAATTTTTTTTCTTCTGAGAAAATGAATTTGTTCCATAATTTTGACGAGCACTATATTTAACAGCTTTGACATAATGACATGGTCATCTAGGAACACATTCAAAAATATATAAAAGCACTGCTTTATCGTCTGGAACTTCGGCGCGCTCATTCGTTACATGAACGGTCTACTGAAATGTAATATAATTCCATTAGTTTAAAAGTTATAGGAAAATTAAACATAAAAATCCAGGTGAGAATAATTAAATGAAAGAGAACAGAAAATTAAAAGTTCAATAAAAAATAAAAAAATACATGATTGTTTTTGATTTTTTAAGTGGAAATAGAAGAAAAAATACAGAGAGACAATTAATTTGTTAACAACAAATTGTTTATTAAATAAACAATGAAAATTCAAATAATAATAAATTTGTTTTATCAAAGACCAGAAATACTGATTTGAAAAAACAAATGATTCCTCAATATTAATCACAAGTGACAAATCCATTTTTAAGCATTAAAATTTTAATTTATGAAATCATAATATTATATTATGTTTCCAAAAGAATTTTTTAATTATCTTATAAACAATGCATTTGTTTATAACAATTTTATGAACAATAAGACATAACAATTTTAAAAATAATTTTTAAGTAGCTTCTGATCATGGGAAAATGGAACAATAGAAATATTATAAAAAAAAATGTTTTTTTCAATGTTTAATTAGACTTTATAATTTTTAACCTGAGTGAATTGTTAACAACAAAGCGAAAATTATCAATTTTTTTTTATTTTGCGAAAGTGAATCTATTCTAAGGCCATTAAAAAATACCTCCGCGAAAGGAAAACATTGTCAGATGAATAGTTGAAAACGCGATAAAGATTTTTGGACCACGGATTATTGTTCATTGATCTATCCTGTAGGCACCAGAATTTTTTCAGTTCTTAATTTTCATATTTAATAAGTTTAAATAATATTTATTCATTGAAGGTTCGAAGTGGTCGTGGATTGCGCAAGCCGGACTACCCGTTTTCGGGCGTATTTTCAACCCTCTGGGAAAACTTTGAATATACAGTTCCGAGAGTTGGTACTTTGGAAATTTCCTCCTCTTTTTGAATCATTCTTCAAATTTGAAAAATCTCGAATAGTTTTTGAGATATATACGAAAAACCAAACCTTTTTTTTTTCACTTTTTATAACTTTTGTAAATTTTTGCGAGCGGCTATTGAATTTTCTCAAAAAATATCCACTTTCCATTCCGAATCGAATGACACCTCTATCATAATTTTCGGAAAACTCTAACAAGTTTTGACCTAGAAGGCACTTGTTGACTAGACCAGACTTACTAGGCCAAATGGGCTGATCATGTCCATTCACGATCAGACGATATTTCCATTTAGGCTTAACCTACTCAAAACAACTTACTCTTGAAAGTTACCTTGCACTGAAACGGCCGGTCAGCCAGATGGACATAATTTAATTTTACCTCGATTTATCCATCAGTTAGTCTATTGAAATTGTCGGATGAATTTCGGCTGAAAATTCTCAAAATAGAAACATTTGGGAAAAATTGTATTGCCGTGGTTAAGGTTTGTAAAAATATTTCTTACCATGACGTCATTTCGTTTGTGTATTTCCCCTTAATTCCATATTAATCTTCCGAAATACTCTGTGTTACTCATTTTATAAGACTCGCCATATAATGATGTATAATATGTGGTTAAATAACATTAAAAGAAAGTTGGAAAGTGGTCCGGCATCTTTCGTTTGGATATCACACAATAATTACAATCTGAAAAACTCGTAAAATTTAGTTTAGGTATTTCTTGTTCATTACTGTTTCCGCTTTGAGTTATTAAGAAGTGTTTACATTTCACCTTCCTGTTATTCACTGTTTAATTTAATAACAACTAAATGATACCGTTATAACCTTACAGCTAGGACGATGCATCATCGCGGAGTTTATTAACATCTCTCCGGATTTCTTGAAATTCGAAACCTTGGAAACAATTTCTAGTATATACACCGCACATTAAAACCGCGCATGTTTGCCTCACTTTAGTATCGGACCAGAGTTTTTAAGCAGCACCCTGTCATGCTAAATTATCGGTAACTTTGTTGCACTTGCGTAATTACTCCCTTATTATTTAGTATGTGTTTTTGTTTGTTTGTGTTTTCATTCGGGAAATAATCCCCAAAATACCAAATATGCAAAGAAAACACACAAAATAGGCTGTGAAATTCGGCGGAAGCGTTCTCCAATAAAAGAGGATAGGGGGAATACAAAATTTTTGGCGCTCTTGATCCTCGGAACAGAATGCTTATCAATTTGCCCAAATGTCTGTAATTTTCGAATTTTTGGATCAATATGGTCTTAAACGATTTGGTTCGACTCACTGATCAAGAATTCGTGGTCAAAATCGTTTCAGTCCGGCCGGCCGTTAACACGATAACTCTCGAACTTAATGATCTAGACAGTTGAAATTTTCAGTGTAGGTTTAGGAGTTAAATATCTCTGTTAAGTTCGTTATTGGGCAAAATCGGCATAATGGTTTCGGAGTAACGAAAAAAAAATGTTTTTACATTACAAATTTCAAATTTATTTTTTTAAGATGCCATTTCACCATAAGAGTCCATTGATATAATTTTCAACTCTAACGAGCTAATACTTTCGGAGATATGATTTTTCAAAATTTCAATAATAAATCGTACATCTATGTTTTCACAGAATGCTGTACTTAATTATTCTATCTATGAATTATTATATGATCTGTGCTCTTACATGTCATCTGATTTCCCTATGAGAGAGATGTCAAATTTATTTCTTGTTCGTCATTCTTGATATAAAATACCCCTCCTGTTCTAGAAAACAATGTATGATTGAATGCAAAATGACCAATGAAATAACCTCAGCTATCGTAGAATTATTAGGATGATATGATATTATACTTTTATATTTTAGATGATAATATAATGCCCATGGATAATACATATGATGATGGAAATATATACTATGGTAAGTTACATAATCAAATTGGGTTCAGAATATCTCCAGTAAAAACAAAACTGCAATATTGGCTAAGTTTCAATTCATATAATATAATTTACAGAGTAGATTTGAGGAATGGATATCTCGGATAAGTTCGTTATTGGTATAATCGGTCTGTTCGAATTTAATTTCTTTCACGATGCATGAGAATCCATTTATATCATTCCCAGAGACCAATAATTTCGGAGATATGATTTGTCAAAGTTTGAGCAAGAGCGCCACAGCTCCTCTCCACAGGGCTTTCCCACTTTTATTTCGTTATTCTAACAACATGGATATCGAACGAAAGGAAATAAACAGACGATTCCAACTATACAGGGTCTTTCACGAGGAACCTCACCCATATTTGCAATATCTGCAATTTTTGAGTTCCTCCAGAAAATAATACTTTCCCTTGAAAAGGGAGAAATGGCATCGGGACTTTTTATAGATTTTTCGAGGGCATTTGACCGTGTTGACCATAGTATCTTGCTGTCAAAGCTTGAGAGATGTGGGGTACGAGGCATTCCTCTGAAACTGTTTGAAAGCTATCTTAGAGATAGAAAACAAGTTGTGGTTTTGCATGGGGAAGATGGGTGTGACATATCGTCTGAGGGGACTATTGGGATGGGCGTGCCACAAGGTACCATATTAGGTCCCGTACTTTTCCTAATATACATCGACGATTTACCAGAGATATTTCAGTCAGAAGAAGAGCCGAAACAACCACCAGAAAACCTGGTAAAACCTGTTGACCACATTGGAGCAAACCCAGATCTGTTGAAAATCTTGTATGAGGCGGTGATAGAGGCATTTCTCTATGCAGATGATACAAATATTGTGGTATCGTGCAAGGATATCGATGGAGTAGTGATCAATTTGAGGCGATCCATGTCACTAGCTGAGAATTGGTGCGCTGAAAATGGCCTATCACTTAACACTGACAAAACAAACATATTAATATTCTCGAACAGCAGATCAAGTTTCGCATCTATCAACAGCATAGATTTTGGTTGTGGTACGGTACGAGCGGGTTCTCACGCGAGGCTTCTAGGTGTGCATGTGGATGGTAGTTTGAATTGGTCGGTACACTGCGATTCATTGATGAGCAAGCTAAATTCTACGATATATATGTTGAGAGCTTTGAAAAATCAAGTAGACAAAAATACTTTAATGATTGTTTATTACTCAAATTTTCAGTCTTTGATGTCTTATGGAATAATTTTCTGGGGGGGTAGTTCATCGGCCGAACAAGTTTTTAGAACACAGAAACTCGCCCTTAGGACCATGTTCAGTATGAAATATAGAGAATCTTGTCGAGGGGTATTTAGAAACAATAACATCCTTACAATGTCTGGCTTATACATATACAGAATTTTATTATTTTTTCATAAAAACATTCATTATTTTCAAACTTATAAAAATGTAAATGCTACACGAAGAATGCATGACTATTTTTTTCCTCCACACAGATATACAATGACTGAACAAAGTACTTTCTATATGTGCATAAGACTATTTAATTATTTACCGAAAATTATAAGAAATATGAATGATGTCAAAAGCTTCAAGAAAAAAGTTTTTTCAATCATAGTCGAGTGTGAACCTTATACAACACTTGAATTCAAAAATTATTGCAGTGGTTTGTAAAGTTTGTATTTCGTCTTTGACTTGTTTTCTTTTGTTATGGTAACAATTTTGAAAATAAACATATATTATTATTATTATTATTATTATTATTATTTATACGGGAAACTAGTGAGCGTATTTTCATGAAATTCAGCACTTATAAGTACTTCACGATGCTGATGAAATCTAAAATATTTTCAAGGCATGAGCACCTCCGGTTTTTCCGGAAATGACGTCAACTTCCGTTTTTCAAATTAGAACACCATTTTTTCATTGCAGAAATAGATTCCTTAGAAAATTTCAAGTTATTTTGATGTAACATTTTCAGTTTTGGTTGGAAAATTCTCTCTGAGCGGGAAAATTCGAAAAAAAAATCGAAAATAGAGCTCCGCTGAAACAAGAATAACTTCGAGGTTTTTGGATGGAAAATTTTCATTTTTGGGATTTTTCAAGATGTAAGATTGATGTATCCACTTTAAAAATCGAAATCGCGATTCATGATACAGGGGGTGAAAAAATCGCTTTCAAAGTTAGGGATGACAAAATCGTGAAAAATCTATTTTTTCAAATTAGAACCCCACTTTTTTATGGCAGATATTGAATCTACGTTAAAAAATAATGTGAGTGTATGCATCCCACCCTTGCCCTAAAGTGGATATTACTGAGTTATTCACAAAAAACTGTTTTTCGTCTTGAATTTTCAGCTATTTCTTTTCCCTTCACGCCAAAAAGATGAAATTTTCAGGAACCGTTACTTAAACCATGTTTTAGATTTTACTACCCTAATATGCAAGAGAAAAAAGTTACAGGTTGTTCCTAAATAGATGGCGAATTTTGATTCGAATTTGTATCGGAAACCTCTTTATTTCAACTAATCGGCCATCGGTTTTCTCTCCAGTGATAAATAAATAATTTCTTATGAACCATATGCAAAAACTTACCATGTTTCACATTTTTTTTTTAATGATAGATATCATTAATTACATCTGCCAAATTTCTCTTTATTCAGTAGCATTTTGTGTTTACTATTAATTTGGTGATAATTCGTATTAAGCTATAAAATCGATCACTATGCCTAATTTTACCAATGAAGATTATTTAAATCTCATTCTACTTCATGCAGAATGTAATAAAGTTGTAGATAGAACGATTGCATTCCTGAGACGTATAAATAAATGTCTAGAAATTAACGGTCAAAACTTTGAGCATCTTCTCTAGTTATAACTGCGAGAGTTTGCCATGGTTCTCCTAATAGTAACTTGAAGTCGGTTTCAAGAAGGAGTCAAAAATCTACAGCATGGTTCAAATAACAGATCCTGAAAATTTCATCTTTTTGGCGTGAAGGGAAAAGAAATAGCTGAAAATTCAAGACGAAAAACAGTTTTTTGTGAATAACTCAGAAAATATCCATTTTAGGGCAAGGGTGTGATGCATACACTCACATTATTCTTTAACGTAGATTCAATACCTGCCATAAAAAATTGGGGTTCTAATTTGAAAAAATTGATTTTTCACGATTTTGTCATCCCTAACTTTGAAAGCGATTTTTTCACCCCCTGTATCATGAATCGCGATTTCGATTTTTAGAGTGGATACATCAATTTTACATCTTTTAAATTCCCAAAAATGAAAATTTCCCATCCAAAAACCTCGAAGTTATTCTTGTTTCAGCGGAGCTCTATTTTCGATTTTTTTTTCGAATTTTCCCGCTCAGAGAGAATTTTCCAACCAAAACTGAAAAATGTTACATCAAAATAACTTGAAATTTTCTAAGGAATCAATTCTGCAATAAAAAAATGGTGTTCTAATTTGAAAAACGGAAGTTGACGTCATTTCCGGAAAAACCGGAGGTGCTCATGCCTTGAAAATATTTTAGATTTCATCAGCATCGTGAAATACTTATAAGGGCTGAATTTCATGATAATACGTTCAGTAGTTTCCCGTATAAATATGGGTGAGGTTCCTCGTGAAAGACCCTGTATAATGCGTTATTATAATTTCACACTATTCATTTGGCAAAAAATATGAAATAGCGTGTTCGACTAAAGGTATAACAGTCCAATTTCCAGAGCTTTCCTGCGGAATTACTGGGACAAATTAATGAAAGTAAATAAGAAACAAGTTGGATAAGCTCTGTGGCCAGAGGCTTTGGCGCGCTGTTCAAAGTTATAGCCAAAGCGGTCACCTATCCCCGTACTGAAATGCCCAAGGCTGCTTAGCTCCAGGAAAAAAAATAATTTTCCCAATTATTCCAAAAATATAAATCCGAGGAGCAGAAAATTGAAAGTTCAATAAAAAAAATATAAATAATTTTTTTTTGTAAATAATACATGGTTGTTTCTGTTTTCTTAAATTGAAAAGGAAAAAAATAAAAAGAGATAATTAATCTGTTTATAATAAATTGTTCATTAAATCAACAATGAAAATTTAAATAATATCCTAAAGTGAAGCGAGCGGAGACCGTTATAATTCGCAGTGTATATTGTAATAGGAATTGTTTTCAAGGTTTCGAATTTCAAGAAATCCCGAAAGATGTTAATAAACTCCGCGATGATGCATCGTCCTAACTGTATGGTTATAACGGTATTCTTTATTTAATATAGAATTAAACAGGTACAGGTGAAATGAAAACACTTCTTAATAACCAACAGCGAAAACAGTAATGAAAATGAAATCACTAAACTAAATTTTACGAGTATTTCAGATCGTAATTATTGTGTGATATCCAAATGAAAGATGCCGGACCACTTTCCAACTTTCTTTTTATGTTATTTAACCACAAATTATGCATAATTATACGGCGAGTCTTATTGAATGAGTAACAGAGAGCATTTCGGAAGATCATGGAATTCAGAGGAAATGCACGAACGAAATGACGTCATGGTAAGAAATATTTTTACGAACCTTAACCACGGAAATATAATTTTTCCCAAATGTTTCTATTTTGCGAATTTTCAGCTGAAATTCATCCGACAATTTCAATAGACTAAATGATGGATAAATCGTGATACATTAAATTGTCCAACTGGCTGGCCGGCTGTTTGGGAGCAATGTAACTTTCAAGAGTAAGTTGTTTTGCGTAAGTATCAAGCCTAAATGGAAATATCATCTTACTGTAAATGGACATGATCAGCCCATTTGGCACAGTATAGTCTAGTCAACGTTTAGGTCGAAACTTTTTAGATTTCTCCGAAAATTATTGAGATGTCATTCGATCCAGAATGGCATATAGATATTTTTTGCGAAAATAGAAGGGCCACTCGCAACAATTGCAAAACTTATAAACTATTTTGTGGAAAAAAGGTTTTTTTTTGCATCAATCTCAACTACTATTTGAGATTATTCAAATTTGAAAAAAGATTGAAAAAGAGGAGGCAATTTCCCAAGTCCCAACTGCCGGAACTCTAGAACCAATATTTATAATTTTCCCAGAGGGTTGAGAATACGCCCGAAACATATCAACAATTTTTTGTGCGATAATTATTGTTAAACTATTAATCTGAGATTTTTTTTCTTTCGTGAGCTATTTGTCAAAAGCCTTAGAATAGATTCCGTTGGAAAAATTAAAAAATTGTAAATTTTCGCTTTGTTATTAACAATTTACTTAGGTTCAAAATTATGAAGCTTAATAAAATATTGAAACAAAATTTTTTTATAATACATATTACGTTTCTCATGATCAGAAGCTTATAATTACTTAAAAGATAATTTGAGATTTATTTATAAATCTTTGATGAAAATTAGGATTTAAAAAAACCATTTCTTAAAAAAATTATTGCTTAAAAATGGATTTGTTATTTAACAATATTTTTCTACCACTTGTAATTAATATTAAGGAATCGTTTTTTTTAATCATTATTTATCTTGGTCTTTGATATTAAAAAAAATTGATTATGATTTGAATTTTCATTGTTTATTTAATAAACAATTCAATATAAACAAATTAATTGTCTCTTTGTATTTTTTTTCTATTTCTACTTGAAAAAACAAAAACAATCAAGCATTAATTAAAAAAAAAATTATATTTTTATTGAACTTCGAATTTTCTGTTCGCTTTAATTTCATTATTCTCACTTGGATTTTTATATTTAATTTTACTATAACTTTTTAACAAATGGTGATCAATTCCATTAGTTTAAAAGTCATAGTAAAATTAAACCATAAAAAGCTGGTGAGAATAATGAAATAAAAGAGAACAGAAAATTAAAAGTTCAATAGAAAAAGTAATTTTTTTTTAAATAACACTTCCGTAGATGTACGGGCGTACATATGATAGGATCCTGTCAACACACATACGTACTTGTGCAGTCTTCTAGGCAGGTTGTGTTATATCAAGATGTCGAGTGAAGATGAATTAGATTTATTAACAGTGGCGCGTGTTTATATTATAAATGAAAAAAGAGAAAACATCAATTACAGAAAAGATTCCAACCATATAGTCTTTCGACTTAGTTTTACACAGCATGGATAAGTTTTGTGAAGTTCAATGAATTCTGTATATAATGAACTCCTTTGTAAAAAATCACAAATCAGCGAACTAGGGTCTTATCTTATTTCTAAAATACAAATAAATAATATATAGTAAATAATGATAATACACATAAAAATAACAATAGTGTAATATAATAAGTAGGTATCGCTAAAAACCGTTTGTTGAACCACACTAAATTACAAAAATTGGTTCAAGCACTGACGTGAAGTCAGAAGCATTTGCGCGTATGTTCTATTGTCCATTCTTCTGTATTGGACACCCTTAATCGAATTTACCATGGTTAATTATGTTGTCCATTCTCCTGTATTGGGCACTTAATTCGAATTTACCATGGTAAATTCGAATTAAAATTTGATATGGTTCATAATAATAATAAGACTATCTTTGTAAACGAAACGTAAAATTACAAAAAAATAAGCGTTAATAGCCACACTCAATTATGAATTTTAAGAAGGTGTTCGAAGTAAAAGAAAGAAAAACATTTTTTTTTCTAATAACTTTAACACCCTGTATCTCAAAGAGGAAGCATTTCCCGACAAATGTTTATATGACAAACTAGGGCTTATTTTTGACGTAGAATACGTGGTTAAAATTTCTTGTTTAAGATCTGGACCACCCTGTATATGAATAAAATTAAATAAGTCAGAAGGTGTCATAATTTTGTTTAAAGTTTTACAAAATTTTTTCCTGGCATTAACCATATCGACATATCGTTATATTTTTGGATGCTATTTTACTAATGCGTTCAAAATGTTCTGTTACAGCTGCGGAAAATTCTTCACCTAAATTTACTTTTTGTCCGATGTGGTCACTATGAATACGGAATGATACGGTTCAATATAAACATAAGTGTCTGTAGGAAATTATTTAAGAGGTCCGAAATTCCTAAAAGTATGTAAATGTCGACGAAAAGATGTAATATGCACCTCGGCGAAAAACTGTCTCGCCTACTTGCTATACTCGGCCCTGCCTCGCATAGCAATTCGCAGGCACGACAATAATAGACAGTTTTTCGTCCTTGGTACATAAATAACTACTATACATTTTAGAATAACCTAAAGAAAGTACTTATACTTGTATATATAGGAACATCTAGTTTTTCTCTTAATAAAGGATCATTCCTAATGGTATAGCGGTTAAGTTTTTTAAATTTCCTTCAATTTGTCGAAGTTAATATGCTGATATTCAAAAACTTTTTTGAAATGATACTTTTGGTATGTTTGGATACATATCTTTCATTTTTAAAATTATAGTTGCTGACAACACCTTCTCCAATTCATTTCTTTAGTGATAACAAAATTGTTTTCGACAGACATTTTCTTCTAATCTTCGCAATGTCTGCGCCTGTCCAACGGTGTTGCGTAACTGACAACACCTCAAAAAGCACGGTAGCTGTTACAAGTATACAGGGTGAGTCTTTAAGTTGTACATTAATTTTAACCATAGATTCCTCTCATCAAATAAAACACTTTTTTCATTTAGCATTTTTCCAGATTCGCCACAAGAAAAAAGATACAGGCTGTTGAAATTGAAAAAAAAAAATCAGTTTTTCTTTTGTAGGTTTGACATGGTTATTCAGAATTGAATGATTGAATGATATGAAGTTTTCTATATCTATGACACATAATCTCCAATTAACAGTTTTACCCTACTTTTACTGGTTTCTTCGTTATTGACTCGCGAATTCATAAAACTATGAGGAATTAGCATAATAAAAGCAGATGAAGGTTATCTTGGGTCATTTTTGAAATACTCTATCTTTTTAGGTAATTATATTATTCTTCATCATTTATCCTAAAACGTATCGTTTTCGAGATATTCTTCGTTGAATGTCATAAAATATGAAAAAAATTACAGAAATTTACCTGCTTTTATCGATCCGAACCAGGAAAACAGTCACAGATATTCTGCTCGAATAAAGGCATAGACTGAGAATCGATTTCAAAGTTGACACTTGTAGAAATTCAATTTTATCTCGCTTGTTTCCAAATTGATTAGTTATAATCATTACAATATATTACTAACGCCAAGATCTCGGGATCACAGAGAGAAGTCAAAAAAGATTTTTTCCTCGAGGAGGTCGATATTTTCGATTTTTTCGTCGGTTATTCGAGGGGCGAGGGGGGATTCGAGGTGGAAAAGGGAACGAGAAAAAACGAAATTTTCTCCGGGTATCCGTCTTTGACGAGAGAAAACGTGGGGAGTATTTTTAAATAAATCGTAAATTCGGGCGAAAACGGCCTTTTCTGCTAAAGGTGCGAATCGGTATGGGAGAGATCTGGCGAGGACGCGACGCTCGAAAAGGTATTTCGTCGGGGTCCGAAAGACGAGATTCGTTGGTAGTCCGTAACGGATCTCGATTTTCGATAAAACGTTCTCTTTTTCCGTAAAAAGATCGCAAACTTTGACATATTTTGAAAACCTCGGTGAAATGTGACGTTTAGACCGGTTCGGCTTCGCTCGACCGACTTCGGGTCCTGCTATAGAAGATGAAACGCGGATGTTTTACTTCGATCGAGTTCGATCACAGATGAAAGAAACTTATGTCAGTTTGAATTTATCGCGAATGAGTTGCGATAAATGTCAAATAGAATTAGAATTTCGAACGGAATTTGTCGAAAATCTCGAATCGTGAAGATACATTGCTAGAAATAAGAAGAAATATGATAGAGTCGCCGATTTGGAGCGATCGCATGGCAGAATTTTCGATATTTGAGAAATAATGTGTTCTATCAAATTCTAAGTTGAAATGACTGGTAGGTATCTTCGAGGAAAGAATTTTGATGAAACGGTCCGAAAGTGGAGAACGTAAAATAAGGTAATTATCGATCTACACTTTTGACGATATTGCCGATTTTTACTTGCATACATTTATATACGAATTCAAAATTCAATCGAATGTATCCTAAGGAAACATTTTTTAGTTGTTGACAGGTGTATGAAGTATGATGGGATATCGCCTGAATTTAATCTTTCCGTCGAATTTTGGAATCTTTTACGAAACGTGAGTATTTTCAAATGATATCGATGTAGAAATCGTATCGTAATTCTGTGCGAAATCTTTTCGCGATTCCTTCAACGTCATAGTGTTCAGTCCGAATGAGGGTCGAATTGTCAAATAGAATTCAAGCTTCCAACAGAATTAGTCGAAAATCTCGAAATCGTCAAGAAAAATTGCGAGAAATATGAACAAGTCGCCAATTTCGAGCGTTCGCTTGACAGAATTGACGATATTCTGGAAATCGAAGGACGGAAATCATCCCAGTGCTATAAAACCTTTATATAGAGCATAATTCCTACTTTTACCTATAGCGAAAGTGGCCGGGAGGGAAGCGTCCTAGGATCAACGGCTGCATCGCGGGGCAGCTGGATCGAATCTCGGAGTGGCCGGCAATCGTTGACGTTATAATTTTTCTTCATTTTTATAGAATGAAAACTTCTGAGTGTGTTATTCCCGTGTAAACTCATCATGGGCTATTGATCTTTTCGTCAAATTAAGAAATCTATATTGAATTTTCGTTTGTTTGAAAATTCTTCTTTTAAATTAATCGAAATATTCAAACTTTAAGCAGATAATTAACTGTCGAAAACGGGATTTGGATCTATTCGTCAAGTTACGGTATCTATAATCAATGGTTCAATCAGACGGATTTTTGTATGTATCTGAATATGAACCTACGCCACCGCGTTCATTGCATTGTTTATTTTTTATCCAACTGTGAGTGTATGTATTTGAACAAGGACCTTACTTAACCAAAGACACAGCATTGAATATTTTTGATCCAATTGTGAATGTATGTATTTGAATATGAACTTACGCCACCGCGTTCAATGCATTGTTTATTTTTTATACAACCGTGAATGAATGTATATGAATAGGTACCTTACGCAACCAAGGACGCAGCCTTGATTATTTTTGATCCAAAAATGAACGTATAATTTTGAATGTTTTGCATTGAAATTACACAAAATATTCAACTATTTAAGTAGAAAATTAACGGTCGAAAATGAAAAACCATTGCTACACAGGGTCTTAAGTGAGATATCACTGCACGAGAATTATCGTGAAGAGAATTCTCTTCATTGTAAATCCGTTACGAAAAGATAACCGCTGTTATACAGGGTGTTTTTAAATAAATGTCAACTCCGAAACGGCTTTACCCATTTCGATGAAACTTTGTGTGCACCCGTTAGGTGGCGCTGAGTTCGGTTTATAACAACTCAAAAACGACTGGAACAATTTCGATGAAACTTTGTGTGTGTATCTGAGAGTAGGTTTCAGATCCACAATATTCCCCGGTAGGTGGCACTATAATCCGTTCATAGGAATCCAAAAATGGCTATACCGATTTTGATGAATCTTTGTGATTGTGTTTCGGAAGGCCTTTGGTTCTCAATACGATTCGCTACGTGACGCTATATTCGGTTTTTAGTAACTCAAAAACTTCTAACATATTGTGATGGGACCTTCGTGTTATTGATTCGGCGCGTCTCTGATTCACAATAGCATACTGTAGGGGACACCCCGATCGATTTATGGTTACTCTAAAACGGCTCGACCAATTTCGATGAAACTTTGTGTTGTGTTGTGTATATCGTTGAAAATAAACCATTACTATACGGAGTGTTGTTTTTTTCACGGCAAAATTTTACACGATTGAATTGATTCGTGCCACAAACAAACCGTTATCTAAATAGGAATCTTGGATGGATTCTTATAATGTATTTTTGTGGAATCTCTATACAGGGTGTTTTTCTTTTAACGTCAATCGCAACTTGCTGCTTTTCACGACAAATCGTACTATTGTTTTCAATTATGATAAAAGATAAACTTTCGGGACCTACATCGTTGAAAATAAACCATTACTATACAGGGTGTTGTTTTTCTATCGGCACAATATTACGCGATTGATTTGATTTGTACAACAAACAAAGCGTTATTCAAATAGGAACCTTGGATGGATTCTTATAATATATTTTTCAGAAATCTCTATACAGGGTGTTTTTCTTTTAATCAAGCAATCACAACTTGCTGCTTTCCACGAATAATCGTACTATTGTATTCAATTGTGATAAAAGAAATGCTTTCGGGACCTACATCGTTGACAATAAACCATTACTATATAGGGTGTTCTTTTTCTATCGGCACAATATTACGCGATTGAATTGATTTTTGCCACACTCAAAGCGTTATTCAAATAGGAACCTTGGATGGATTCTTATAATATATTTTTCAGAAAACTCCATACAGGGTGTTATTCTTTTAACGTCAATCGCAACTTGCTGCTTTTCACGACAAATCGTACTATTGTATTCAATTGTAAATTATATACTTTCGGGACCTACATCGTTGAAAATAAACCATTACTATACAGGGTGTTCTTTTTCTATCGGCACAATATTACGCGATTGATTTGATTTTTGCCACAAACAAAGCGTTATCTGAATAGGAACCTTGGATGGATTCTCATAATATATTTTTCAGAAATGTGTATACAGGGTGTTTCTCTTTTTTATAATTCCATTTTTTTTTATAGTTACAATTTTTTTAATAATTTTTTTTTCCTTTCAATTTTAAAATTTTCAAAATTTTTGATTTATAATTTTTTTTTTCATTTTTTTTCCAATATTTTTATAAATTTTTTATTTAATTTTTTTTTTATTTAATTTTACCTATGAATAAAAACTACTGACTAATCGAAGCCTCCAACAATAGACTGCGGGCCACTAGTCACTATTACTAAAATGAAGATGGGTTTCATAGAAAAGGAACAAAAAAACTTTTTTGAAAATTTTACTATAAACGTGACGATTTTTTGGACGTTAGCAGGGGGGGAGGGGGGAAATTTCCGAGGGGTTTCGCGAGGAAAAAGACTGAAGTTTCGTAGGGGTTCGCGTTTACGGAGCGAAAAGAAGGGGGTGTATTTAAAAAAAAATCGCAAAAACGCCGATTTTGGCGAAAGGTGCGAAATGAAGGAAACGAGATCGGAGGACCGGTGGCGTTCGGAACGCCGGTATTTGCGGGAACGCGAAGACGAGATTCGAAATTAGTCCGTAACACGGCCCTTTTTTCGATCCTCTCTTTTGTTTTCCCGGAAGAACGATAGGAAAATGTGACTTTTTCGCGAAAATCGACAAAATTCTGACGTTTCACGTATTTCTGTGACGAATTTTAACGCGGCTCCTCCGAGTTCGACGTTTTCGGACCGAACGAACCACGATAAATGTCAAATCGAATTTGAAATTTGAATGGAATCACTCGAAAATCTTGGAATCGTCTGGGAAAACCACGAGAAATATGAACGAGTAACCGATTTCGATCGATCGCTTGACAGAATTGACGATATTGTGGAATTCGAAAGTCGGAAATCGTCCCAGTACTACCAAATCCTTATGTGTCAGATAATCGGAATCGATTCACGGAGCTGGCATGGCCGAGCGGACTAAGGCATCGGAATTATAGCTCCCGAGCCTCGCGGAGCGGCGGGATCGAATCTCCGAGCGTCCGAAATAGCTTTTTCTTGGTTTTGTTTTCATTTTTACCCAATGAAAAACTTAAAGGAGCGTACTCCAGTAAACGTATCTTGGGATTTGGATCTTTTCGTTAAGTTACGAAATCTATAATGAATATCCGTTCGATCGGACGGATTTTTGCGTTAAAATTACTCAAAATATTCAAACATTAAGCAGAAAATTAACTATACAGGGTGTTTCAAGTAAAATGTCATCGCTAGAGATGTATCGTAAAGAGAATTCTCAACACTGTAAAGCTGCTACGAAAAGATAACCGCTGCTATACGGGGTGTTTAAAAAAAAATGTCAACTCCGAAACGCCTTGACCGATTTTGATGAAAATTTGTGTGTGTGTTTCGGTGTGTCCTTGCTTCACAATAGCATCCGGTAGGTGGCGCTGATAATGCTCTATAGGAACTCAGAAATGGCTCGACCGATTTTGGTAGAACATTGTGTGCGTGTTTGAGTGTATCTCAGGGTCACAATAGGTAACCGGTAGGTGGCGCTGTATTCGGTTTATCGAAACTCAAGAACGGCTGAACCGATTTCGATGAAACTTTGTGTGTGTATCTGAGTATGTGTCAGGTCCATAATATACCCCGGTAGGTGGCGCTGCTATCGGTCTGTAGAAACTCAGAAATGCCTCGACAGATTAGGTCCCGTTAGATGGCATTGAACTACCGGTTCAATTGATCTACCGATTCAATTTATCTACCGATTATATTGATCTACCAAAAAAATTTCGATCTACTGGAAAAATGCAGATCTGCCGGAAAAATGTAGATCTACCGGAAAAATGTAGTTCTACCGAAAAAATGTAGATCTGCTGGAAAAATGTAGATCTACCGAAAAAATGTAGATCTACCGGAAAAATGCAGATCTACCGGAACAATGTAGAACTACCGTAAAAATGTGGATCTATTGCTAGGTAGATCTGCTGGCTCATCTGAATCCCAAAATATGGACTGCTGGCCACTAGTCACTATTACTAAAATGAAGATGGGTTCTATAGAAAAGGAACAAAAAAACTTTTTTGAAAATGTTACTATAAACGTGACGATTTTTTGGACGTTAGGAGGGGGGGAGGGGGGAAATTTCTGAGGGGTTTCGCTAGGAAAAAGACGGAAGTTTCGTAGGGTTTCTCGTTTTCGGAGCGAAAAAAAGGGGGTGTATTTTTAAAAAAATCGCGAAAAGGCGAAAAAACGCCGATTTTGGCGAAAGGTGCGAAATGAAGGAAACGAGATCGGAGGACGGGTGGCGTTCGGAACGACGGTATTTGCGGGAACGCGAAGACGAGATGTAGATCTATTGCTAGGTAGATCTGCTGGCTCATCTGAATCCCAAAATATGGACTGCTGGCTACTAGTTACCATCTTAAAATGGAATAAGTTCATAACAACTTATTCAAATAGTTCGCTGGTGAGTTATCTCTAGGCAAATAGATGAATAGGCTTACCATGATCTGTATTCATCTATGTATCCTCAATAGTGAATATGAAACTTATAAATTATCTGTTATCTATGCCATCCTAACATTAATTTTCATACTGCTTCGCTTCTGCACAATCATTCTAAGGATTTCTGTAATATATGGAACATAATTTCATCAACCTAATTTTCAACAGATATAACTCACATACATACTTGAATCTTATCAGTTTGTAGTATATAAGTATGCATAAGGGAAATATGAATTATATCATTCCACATATTCATCCCAATTATTCTTGACGAGAATTCTTAATCTGGATCTACGTTATTATGTATGTAAACAAAAAATCGCCGGCGTAATAATCTATAAGGTTAGACCATAGAACAGGTTAGATTATTACATTTCTGTGCCTGCTTCTGTCACAGTATATCACAGTAGGAACAAACCTGTGTCTATACGAGGTCGTCACTTGCATTTGCAATTATTTGTGTTCTGTGATTTGCATAGAAAACAGATTGTTTTTCTCGATTCAATAGAGTATAGGTTATAATTATAATTATTGTTGGATATTGATATATTATTCGTTTATATGCGAATTAAAATATGTAAGGAATGTGAAAATAGGCGAAGAAGATATTGTGAATAATCTAATATTGAATGTTCAATGAAAATCAAGTTGGAGTCAGTGTTTTAATATTCAGGTAGAGCTTTTTTCAAAAATGCGGCTTGAAGATTATTTAAAACCATTTCATAAGGTCAGTGAGTACCTAAATAAGATTTCTGACAATTTGGTTGAATTTCGAGCATCAGATGATAAAGCTTTCATCCAGTAAGTGTTTCTATGTTCAACACTTATCTACAGTTCAGGGCTGGCTTTGCACAATGTAAAATCTTCAAACGCTGAGCCGAATCTGGAAAAATGGTAAATGAAAAAGTCGTTCCATTTGATGAGAGGAATCCATGGTTAAAATTAATGTACAACTCAAAGACTCACCCTGTATAACCTTAACATGTCCTATACATTGTAAAAGTGTCTGAAAGGATGAAATAAATATTATTATTATTATTATTATTATAGGCACCCAATGTTGAGTTGGAACGCGGTAAACAATACCTTGAGAATGGGCGTATCCATAATACAATAGTTACTACGTCTGAACACCTGCCTGTGCTGAGTCGTGGTAAGATTATGTCTGGGTAGAGAGAGCATTGGTTAAGTCATTCTTTACCGCGTTGCAACAACATGTTTGCGTTGCAGCATGGTAAACAATGCCAATACGCCACCGGTACAATCCCCCTGTATACCGCTCGATCTACTACTGCGTCCATGACTCACAGGTGGGACATAAGCCTCCACGAGAACAATCACGAATAGAACGACCTCAAAGAAACGTGTGTAACGTCTCTAGACTACCATAAGCGTTCGCCGACGAGCTCAAGAACTCGTCCGTTCGATAATATCAATCTCTTCCTACTGTAAACGGAAAATACGATGCCATTAAACTTGAGAGGATCACCGTTCGTTTCCTTTGCGAGCGGACTTTATTAGTTAGCGACGAAAGTCAGCTTCGAAGGCGGTGGTGAACTCTGCACTTCAAGGTCACATAGAAGAAAATTACCGCGAGTGTGACATTGTGGAAATAGCATTGGCACATTTGCTTCGTAGACGTGATCGGATTTCCGATTTTTCCATCGATCACGATCCAATTGATTCATTGTCATTGATAGCACGCGATCAAACGACGGGCTTGTGAATTCGATGAAGACGAGAAATGATGACAAGGTACTCCTTCGCTCGGGAGGCGGATTTTGGGTTATATTTTATTCTTATGGTCAAGGGTGGTACCCAATGATCTAATAATAACTAGATGCGCCCTTGCGTCAGCGAGCCGTGCATAGCATTGACTCCGACATTAAAGATCGAAAGGGTCATAGGCTAATTCTTCCTGTGTAACTGAGACGGGTAGAAAATGATCACGTGACACAGGACACAGGATTCAAATTTAACATTGAGTTATACAGGGCGGCCCACGGTCGATGGTACCCTGGACTTTTACGCAGAATGGGACGTACGATTTTATTAAAAATTTGATTTCTTGCCTAGGAACCACTGCTCCATCGATCTATAATATTTTCAGCGCTGCGGTGTTGCCGCTTATTTCGAAAAATATTGAAAACTTTGATATTTAAATTGGAACACCCTATATATTATTGCTTTTTTCGATCCGCCGTAGCCTCTTGATCAATTCAGTATCAACTTCATTGTCCCTATTTCTAGCGGTTTTCGATGTACTTCCATTTCTGTGCAAAACATAGCTTCAATTGAACATTCATTACTTTATTACTTGGAATCCTAGAAAAACGAAATTTTTGATATGGATTAACAATATCCCGTGTATCATTTAAGTATTATGATATACGTCCCTTATCATACAGGGTTGTTCGAAATCCGAGACTTTTGGTTGTTATTTCCTCAATAACTCGAAAAATACAAAACCGATCCAATTCAAGCATGGTTATGAGTTGTAGAATGCCAACGCAAAAATTATTTTGTGACGATCGTATCACTAGAACATTTTTAGAAAATCATTCAGAAAAATTCTATGTATCAGAAACTATTCCTCCGACATCGCTGAAATTTTGCGATAGCCTTCAAAACCTAACTCTACTGTCAAGTTCCAAGTTTGAACACGTTCGGACCTATATTGTTGGAGATCCGAGCAACCTTGTGTGAGTTCAGTAGCTGGATTGGTGACCGTTGCCTGGATAACTTTCGAACGAAAGGAGATAGGGACTTGCAATTTTCAGGGTAGGTTGTGCATCCGAATGGGAGTGTTAAGTTCGTTTTTGGGCATAATGGACCCAACGATTTCGGAGTTATACCCACCTGGACTATTATTTCCACGATAACTCAAAACATATAGACTAGATCGAATTGATGCTTGGTAACTAGTTGTAGACTATCGGCATAAAGACGTGTGAAAAATTTTGAGAGAACCTTACCCCTAGAAAATTATTAAAAAATTACGAAAAAAAAATTGGTTCAAGCATCCAAATTCTCCTGGCTTGACGTCAGTGCTTGAACCAATTTTTTATTTCTTACAGTAAATATGTAGGCATTTCTTAAAACCATTATTCAGGTGTGTTGCATCGTCTAATGAAGCAGCAAAAAATGTATGTTGATGTAATCATGAATTCAAATTTTGCTCCCGTTTTGAAGTAAATAGCCTATTTCGATATAACGCTGGTATATTGACCCAAAGTTGGGTTAATGAATTCGAATAGATGCTAATCGATATCTTTGTTGTCCCTACATATTAGAATATTTAGATCGTTTAGAACTGCATGAGATTGAACAATATTGAACCAAAAGATGCTACTAATTTGAATTTCGGTCAAATAAGTTTTCACACACATTTTGAATGCTGGCTGCTTTATTTGATGAATACATATCAACTCCAATGAAAAATGGTTATTCGACAATTAATGCAATACGCTTCATTGAAATTCTTACAAGTGGCTCTGCTAACTCAATATTAAGTTACCAGAGCCACCCCATGTAAAGAAAATTAGTTCGAGCACTGACGTGAAGTCCGGAGCTTTTTCGCGTTTGTCCAATACAGGAGAATGGACAACAGAACATACGCTCAAAAGCTCCTGACTTCAAGTCAGTGCTTGAACCTATTTTTGTCTTCGTAATTTTTTCTAGGGGTAACATTTTCTAGGGGTACGGTTCTTACAAAGTTTTACACACGTCTTTATGTCGATATTCTACAACTAGTTACCAAGCTTCGAGTCTATATTTTTTGAGTTATCAAGGTGGGTATAACTCCGAAACCGATAGACCGATTATGCCCAAAATCGAACTTGACCCTCCCATTCGGATGCGCAACCTACCCTGAAAATTGTAAGCCCTATCTCTTTTCGTTCGAAAGTTCTCGAGGGAAGGGTCACCCATCCAGCTACTGAACTTACACAAGGCTGCTCCGATCTCCAACAATATTGGTCCGATCGTGTTAAAACTTGAAACTTGGCAGTAGAGTTAGGTTAGGTTAGGTTAGGTTAGGTTAGAACTTAGTTAGAGCTTAGTTAGAACTTACACAAGGCTGCTCCGATCTCCAACAATATTGGTCCGATCGTGTTAAAACTTGAAACTTGGCAGTAGAGTTAGGTTCTGAAGGATCTCGCAAAATTTCAGCGATGTCGGAGCAATAGTTTCTGATATATAGAATTTTTTTCAATGATTAAAAAAAAATTTCTAGAGATACGATCCTTAAGAAATTTTGTAAGAATTTTCACGTTGGCATTCTACAACTAGTAACCATGTTTGAATTAGAGCGGTTTTGTATTTTTCGAGTTATTGAGAAAATAAAAACCAAATTTCAGATAGGTATAAGTCCAAAACCGTTCGGTCGATTATGCCTTTAAACAAACTCTCTAGTGGTACAATCCTCACCTAATTCCACACACATCTTTATGTCGATATTCTACAACTAGAAAACTCCGAAACCCGCCGATTATGCCCAACAACGAACTCTCCCATTCGGATGCGCAACCAAGCCTGAAAATTTCAACCCCCTACTTCTTTTCGTTCAAAAGTTATCAGGGCAACGGTCACCCATCCAACTATTGAACTTATCCAAGGCTGCTCGGATCTTCGAAAACATACATCATGTTCAAACTTGGAATTTGGTGGTAGAGTTAGTTTTTGAAGGCTCTCACAAAGTTTCAGTGATGTTGGGCGAATATTTTCTGATATATAGAATTTTTTCAATGATTTTCAATTATTTTTTTGAATTTACAAGTGATACGATTCTAGCCAAACTTGCAATAATTTTCGAGCCAGTTTAGCCGATTATGCCTATAAATGAACACAAATGTCGCATTCAGATGCACAACCTACCTCAAAAATTGCAAGTCTCTATCTCTTTCCGTTCTCGGGTTATCCTGACGAAAATAATATTTTCAATAATTTTTTTAAAATTTTCTAGCGACACGATTCTCACAAAATTTCACAAGCGTCTTCGTATTTGTATTCTACAACTTGCTACCAAGTTTCAATTCGATCGGATCTGTATTGGTTGATGACAAAATTATTACTCGGAACCCGTTGGGCCGATTATGCCCATCAACAAACTTGTCCGTCGTATTTGGATGCGCCACTTACCCTGCAAAATTCAAGTCGCTATTTCTCTTCGTTCCCAAGTTATCGTGGCAACGGCCAGCCAGCCGGACGGAATCAAATTTGACCTCGATTTCTTCATCAATAAATTGAACATTCTCTCTTCTTATACGTTTCACAGTTTCAGGTGAAAATTTAATTATAGTATTTGTAGTGCAAAATCAGTTGACTCAAAAAATTCGAAAAATTAAGTTGAGTAAAGTGCTCGAACATCAACCACAGCCTGACAACGCCTTTGCATACTTCCGATCGGATTGTTGAAGTAGCCTTGATCTATTTCTCTCCAGAGTAGCTGTGAAAGCAGTCCGAGTTCTTGAAGTATATGTAAAGGTGGTTGATGAGAATTCAAAGCTTTTTGCGCGTATGTTCTGGGGTACATCGCGTTATAGTTTTGCCCAAATGTCTGTAACTTTCGAATTTTTTGAAAAAAATGGTCTCAAACGATTAAGTTCGACTCCCCAATGAAGAATTCGAGGTCAAATTTGATTCTGTCCGGCCGGCCGGCCGTCGCCACGATACTTGAGAACGAAAAGAGCTAGCGACTTGAAATTTTCAGGGTAGGTGGCGCATCCCAATACGACGGACAAGTTCGTTAATGGGCATAATCGGCCCAGCGGTTTCCGAGTAATAATTTTGTTTTCAACCAATATAAATCCGATCGAATTGAAACTTGGTGAGTAGTTGTAGAATATCAACCTTAGCACGTTTGTGAAATTTTGTGCGAATCGTATGGCTAGAAAATTATTAAAAAATTATCAAAAAATATTTTTGTTGTCACGATAACTTTAGAACGGAAATAGATAGCGGCTTCAAGTTTTCAGGTTAGGATGTGCACTAGAACGCGACATTTCAGTTTGATTATGAGCATAATCGGCCAAACGGTTTTAGAGTTATAGACATCTGAAATTTTCTGAAATTTGGTGGTTTTTTGTTCCTCATTAACTCGAAAAATACTGAACCGATTGAATTCAAACATGGTTATTAGTTGTAGAATGCCAACGCGAAAATGTTTGCGAAATTTGGTAAGGATAGCATTTGTAGAAAATTTTTAATAAATCATTGAAAATAAAAAAAAAATTCTATATATCAGTAACTATACGTTTGAAATTGCTGAAATTTTGCAAGAGCGTTCATTACCTAACTCTACTGCAAAGTTTCAAGTTTTAACACGATCGGTTGAATATTGTTGGAGATTCGAGCATTCTTGTGCGAGTTCAGTAGATGGGTGACCGTTGCGTCGATAACTTTCGAACCAAAGGAGATAGGGAATTGCAATTTTCAGGGTAGGTTGCGTATCCGAAAGGGAGAGTTGAGTTCGTTTTTGGGCATAAATCGGTTTAACGGTTTCCGAGTTATACCCACCTGGAATATTCTTTCCTCGATAACTCAAAAAATATAGACTCGATCGAATTGAAGCTTGCCAATTAGTTGTAGAATATCGACTTGAAGACGTGTGTAGAATATTGTGTGAACCGTATCGCTAGAAAATTAAAAAAAATATTACTTATGTCACGATAACCTGAGAAAGGAAAGAGACAGCGATTTGAAATTTTCAGGTTAGGTGGTGCATCTGAATGCGACATTTGAGTTTGTTCATGAGCATAATCGGTCAAACGTTTTTGGAGTTATATTCATCTGAAATTTGATTGTTATTTTCGCAATAACTCGAAAAATATAGAACCAATCCAATTCAAACTTAGTTATTAATTGTAGAATGCCAACGCGAAAGTTCTTGCAAAATTTTGTGAGGATCGTATCACTAGAAAATTTTTAAGAAATCATTGAAAAAAATTCTAGATATCAGAAACTATTCATCGGACATGGCTGACATTTTGCGAGAGCCTACAGAACATAATTCTACTACCAAGTTCCAAGTTTGAATACGATAGGATCTATATATGTATATGAAATTTATTCCATTTTTTTAAATATTTAAAACTGTAATTAGATCTTTGAAATACCATTGAATGAAGAAATTCTTGTAAGTTAACAAAATATCTTTATTTGAACAATAAAAATTCATCATTTTCTTAAAATGATAGTTAGACTATCCAATTGCTTCTTTCCTTTATAATATTTTTGCTGTAAGTCAGTATAGCTTAGAACTTTTAAAGTAACGTCCTACAATATTAATTTAAATGATATTATAAATAAAAAAAACAATATACTTCAACAATGTTTCTTGCATTATAGACTTTACAGAATAAAATAGGTAGGTATACTTCTAATTTTTGCGCGTATGTTCTGGGGAACATCGCGTTATAGTTTTGCCCAAATGTCTGTAACTTTCGAATTTTTTGACGAAAATGGTCTCAAACGATTAATTTCGGCTCCCCAATGAAGAATTCGATGTCAAATTTGATTCTGTCCGTCCGGCCGTCCGGCCGTTGCCACGATAACTTGAGAACGAAAAGAGCTAGCGACTTGAAATTTTCAGGGTAGGTGGCGCATCCCAATACGACGGACAAGTTCGTTAATGGGCATAATCGGCCCAGTGGTTTTCGAGTAATAATTTTGTTTTCAACCAATATAAATCCGATCGAATTGAAACTTGGTGGGTAGTTGTAGAATATGAACCTAAGCACGTTTGTGCAATTTTGTGCGAATCGTATGGCTAGAAAATTTTAAAAAAATTATTAAAAAATATATTTGTTGTCACGATAACTTGAGAACGGAATGAGATAGCGGATTGAAGTTTTCAGGTTAGGATGTGCACCAGAACGCGACATTTCAGTTTGTTTATAAGCATAATCGGCCAAACGATTTTAGAGTTATAGCCATCTGAAATTTTCTGAAATTTGGTGGTTTTTGTTCCTCATTAAATCGAAAAATACTGAACCGATTGAATTCAAACATGGTTATTAATTGTAGAATGCCAACGCGAAAATATTTGAAAAATTTGGTGAGGATAGCATTTGTAGAAAATTTTTAATAAATCATTGAAAATAAAAAAAAATTCTATATATCAGTAACTATCCGTTTGAAATTGCTGAAATTTGGCAAGAGCCTTCATAACCTAACTCTACTGCCAAGTTTCAAGTTTTAATAAGATCGGTTAAATATTGTTGGAGATTCGAGCATTCTTGTGTGAGTTCAGTAAATGGGTGACTGTTACCTCGATAACTTTCGAACGAAAGGACATAGGGACTTGCAATTTTCAGGGTAGGTTGCGTATCCGAAAGGGAGAGTTGAGTTCGTTTTTGGGCATAATCGGTCTAACGGTTTCCGAGTTATACCCACCTGGAATATTATTTCCTTAATAACTCAAAAAATAAATATTCGATCGAAATGGTGCTAGGTAACTAGTAGTAGAAAATCAACATAAAGACGTGTTTAAAATTTTGTAAGAACCGTACCCCTAGAAAATTTGAAAAAAATGACAAAAAAAAAATTTTAAGAACCGTACCCCTAGAAAATAAAAAAAAATCACAAAAAAAAAATTAGTTCAAGCACTGACGTGAAGTCAGAAACTTTTGCGCGTATGTACTATTGTCCATTCTTCTGTATTCTTCGAATTTACTATGGTAAATTCGAATTAAGTGTCCAATACAGGAGAATGGACAACATAATTTACCATGGTTAATTCGATTAAGGGTGTCCAATACAGAAGAATGGACAATAGAACATACGCGCAAAAGCTTCTGACTTCACGTCAGTGCTTGAACCAATTTTGTAGCTGGTACCAAGCATATTAAATGGGATTGAGGTATGGCGACGGAGGGGGCAGAGTCAAATGTGGAATACCATGGATTTCCAGAGCTTCATCGACAATTCTTGCAAGATGGGGTGGCGCATTATCTTCCAAAAATGGCCCAATAGCAGCATGAAACAATGGAATAATATTGTCAATGACTTGCTCTATGTAAATCTACGCATTCATGGTAGCATCAAGCACTTTACCACATATGAACGGATGAACTTCCTGAACCAATCTGCGGATTCTGGGTACCAGCGGATGGGTCCATGTCCGAACACGCCGACTATCCAAAAACCGTCCATACCTCAACTCATCTGTGAACAATACAGACCTCCATTGATCATTCCAATTCACGCGCTCATTGGCCCATTCTAATCGAAGTCGCATATGATTTAAAGTTAGTGGAACATTACTCAAAAGTCGTCGAGAATGTAGATTAACGTCTCGAAGTCTTCGACGAACTGTTTTGTTTTAATCGAAACCAAAACACCAGTAGCGTTCAAAAGGCACTGTTGCATGATTGGACAAGTACTCAAAGGCCCTCTACGGGTAGACATAGTCAGAAACCGATTTTGTGCAGGAGTGCTAGATCTTGGGACTCTTGGGAGTCCACTTTTCGGTCTTTCGATAACGTTTACAGTTTCTCAATATCAAAGCAAGAGCCGGGAAACTACGGTTTCACTAACTTGAAAGAAATTCGCAACATATCTCTGATTACGTCCCGCCTCGATCATAACAATAGCCCTATTGGCTCTATCCGCACTATGTTATGTCCAGGCATTATTGCAAAACAAATTTTCAGTTTTTGAATCAGAGTTAATTGTAAGAACGTAAAACAATAACTGATCCAAAATTATCAGAAACGCAAACGACAATAACTTGCCTGAAACTGAAGAAGTAATCAAACGAGGAGCAAAAAAATCCATTCAGATCTAAGAGAATTGGTGAACAAGGCAACTTTCGAAACGGTCACAAAATTTTCGTTCTTCCTTAACTTTTGAGGAGTAGTATTTGTTCACTTAGGCCTCATTCGCACGAGAGCTTTTTTAACATCCTTAAAAAAGCGTTTTAATAGAAGAAATGCATGTTCAATTTCCATCAAGAATATGTTCATACGTCAGCGCTTTTAAAACTCGACGTTTTTTTATGGAGCAAGTGTTTCATTTTGAGAGCTGGGCGTTAAAAGGAATAGATCATAAGAAACTTCGTATAATTATTCAAACGAGCTGTAAAATAGCGTTGGCTAGTACTAGTGCTGGGACATCGACACAAAACATCGATGTTGACAAATAAAATCAATTATTATTGCTGAAAATATTGAAATTTTATTTCTTGAATTAGAAAATTGAAGATTAGAGCATATTTTCAATTACTATTTATTTATTATATCGTACATCGGGGCATTGAGAATCGAAGCAATAGTGATTTTCTCTCTTTCAGTACCTTTATGAGTCCATCCAGCACTGAAAACAGTGCTGGAATGAACTCATTCCCGCTTTGTTTCTAGTTATATTTTTCGTTTTGTGGTAGTCAGCACTGACATTCGATCCTATCAAATTTCAACACACTTCAATTGACAATACAATATAATCTGGATATAGTGAAATAATTGTTGAGGAAAAGCTTTATTTTCATTAAAAAATATGGTACTAGAGATTTCATTCTTGCTAATTTTGAATCATTCACGCTATTAGGAAACTGTTTTAAATCTGATCTCCATGCCCTACGTACGTTTGAAATTCAAATTCCGTAATCTGTCAACTTTCGTAATAGTCACACCAACTACCAAGATACAATACAGTTACTAGGATGTATAATTTTTCATTTTCAACAGTATATTATAAAACTTGTCTGAAATAGAGAAAATATCGTCTAATACTCGTTGCAGAAGGCAATTCCAACACTCATGCGTTCGAAAACTCGCTCCTTCGTCGCTCGTTTTCGAATTTCGCATTCGTGTTTTAATTGGAGCCCATTCTGCAACTTGTTTTAGAATATACTATTAAAGCGTTCGTATGAACAATATCATCGAGAACGTCCAGTTTTGACGCAACGTTTTTCAAAGTCTTGTGCGAATGAATAACTATAAAACTAAAGGAACACACTAAAATTTGCAAAAAGCACAACACTCTCCACGCTGATTGATTGACTTTCCTCATCAGCTGATTGAGACGTCAGCAGACATTTCATATTTCTAGTTCAATTTGAGTTATCCCCAGCAAATGCATTACTATCTGAAATCCGAATACTATTTGGTGTATTTTCATCAAATCGCGAGAAGACTATTACTTGCAAAATATTAGCGACGTTAACATATCTAGGTCAAGAATAAATAATGAATGTGCCGTAACTGCGAACAATATAATCTGCAACAACACAATGACCACTCACCATTGTAAGATGACTTGGAGGTTTCCATCAGCTTGAAAGTGAACGGTATGTGGACCTTCATCATGTTCATCTGCGGTATCCTGGGTGCCACATTGTGGATGGAGGTTGAAAACACCAGGTCGTCCCCGTGTACCCTCAGGATCATCATATTCCTGGAAATATCAGATATCTGAGCGTGCTGGAATACCATTTGTGGAATCGGGAGCACCAACTAATTACTAGATTAATTCATTCGGAGATTTCAAGGTGAGCCTGAGTGCATTCGATATATAGGTTTCAATTGCTATTGAAATACAAGGTCGCTGATATTTATGGAAACAGTCGATTATCTAAGATACATGCGGTTTGCACGCATGTTATAGGGGACGGCGTGCATATTGCCCAAACGCCGGCCGGCATTTGCCACAATAACTTTCGGAAGGGAAAGAGATTACGATTTTCAGTGTAGCTTGCGCATCCGAATGCAATGCTTAAGATCGTGCATGGGCATAATCGGCCATAAAGTTCTAGAGTAATAACTAGAAATCGGATTATATGTAGTTGCATATTTGCATATGCCAAGGCATATAACACGATATTTAAGACGTTAATGCATATTTTGTTACTCTCTTGTCAATAGTGCATATTTCGGAAGTGAAACGTAATGATCGAGGATTATATCGATCGCCACATACCAGAAGCAGTAAAGAGATTGGAAACCAAAAACATTCCTCTGTTCAAGTCCATGGAAATTTCAGAAAAACTGATCGAACAGACCTCGCTGTCCGAAAAGTTCTATGTAAAATTAAATGCCGTTCTGCATAAGATTCCGGGTCTTGAAGCAATCAAGAAGTTTAATGCATATATCAATGACAATAGTCAAACCTTGCCTACAGAGATAACTTCAGAAATGGCGCCAAAATTCAAAATTAGTCCAGTAACGTCATTGGCTGTAGTGAGGTCATTTTCTGCCTATAATTTGATATTAATTGACAAACATCACAAGTTTTCTATAGAAAACCTGGAGAAATGTTTAACTGTGTACTGCCACCAAAATTATAATAAACGAGTATAAGAATAAATAAAAGATTCAATGAAAATAGGTGTTCTTTTCAGTGCATATTTTACCCTTTTTTAGTCCATATTTTGCCACTTTGTTAATGCATATAATATGTCTAGTAATAACCATCTTAAAATTTGTTGTTATCTCCCAATAACACAAAAAATACAGATCTGATTGAATTGAAACTTGGTAGTCAGTTGTAGAAAGCTGACGCGCAAATTTTTTGGAAATTTCGTGAGGATCGTAAACTACACAGTAGAACTCGTTTATAACGAATACGTGATATAACGAACGTTCGGTTATAACGAATAAATGTAAAATCCCAGTCAAAACTATATATTATTACATATGAATACGTTCGGCAGTAACGTACTCGATCATTGCGAACGCTTTAATATAGCGGCCTATTTTTTCCATGGAAGGACCGAAGTTGATTATGTCACCGGACATAACGAACTATCGAAGATCTTTCACCGCACCACAAATCAATCCGTTTAATTCCTGTTACTACATGTTAGGGTTTCGGTTGTTCTTTACGATGGCGGAACGTAATTTGCCGCTAAAAGGCAAATGCAAATCAATAAGTACAAAAACAAAAATCGAGATTCTGCAGAGAATATAAAATGTCAAAGTCGACGAAGCTTTTGTTTTCAAGCAATACACTTAATCCAAAGTGAAATTCAGAGAAACATTTTGGTATCGCGTAAAATACTAAGCAATATTACGAATTATTTCGAACAGCTCAAGTGAAATTTCCACAAAAAAACTTTCATGTTCATTTATTGATTATACTCGATTAAAGTTAACTTAAATAAATACATAATTGTTTTTCTCCATTCACGCCACGGATATAACGGCCTCTTGGTTATAAGGAACAATTTCTGATTCCTCTTGAGGGTTCGTTATATACAAGTTCAACTAAAGATAAATAAAAATATTTCTTGAAAAAATGTTCTTCAGAAATATTATATTTCACAAACTATCTGTCATATTCTGCTGAAATTCCGCCCAAATCTTGCAAGTACTATTTTATTTTTCCAATATTTCCAAAAATACATATCCCATCGATTGAAATCTAAGTACTCGGTTGAAAAAAAGACGACTTGAAGGTTCGTGCATTATTTCGTGAGAGTGAGTGAGGCGTGAATAGAAAAAAGAACATACGCACAAAAGCTCCTTACTCAACGTCAGTGCTTTTTAAGATTTTTAAAATCTATCACAATCAAGTATAAAGGATCAGTCAAAAAGTCATGACGAAAGAAAGTTGCTTTTTCTGTAATGGAATAAATGTGTATTATTCGATATTTCAGTTCTTATCGAAATTCTAAAGACAACTGATATCGCACATCATATCCTTGATTTAACCATTTTCGAGATATTGAATTTCGAAAATAACTTTCTCTTTTTCAGTATCGTAATGAGTTCATTCCAGCACTAAAAACAGTGCTGGAATGAACTCATTCCCGAATTGTTTCTAGTTATATTTGTCATTTTGTGGTCCTCAGCACTGACATTCGATCCTATCAGATTTCAACACACGTCAATTATTGTCAATATAAGATAATCTGGATAAGGTGAAATAATTGTTGAGAGGATAGGTTTTATTTTAATCAAAAAATAAGGTACTAGAGATTTCTTCCTTGCTAATTTTGAATCATTCATGATATTAGGAAATTGTTAAATCTGATCTCCATGCTCTACGTACAATTCAAATTCCGTGATCTTTCAACCTTTCGTAACAGTCACACCAACTGCCAAGATACAATACAAAAATCACTAGGATGTATAATCCTAATTTTTCATTAAATTTCAACAGTATTCTAAGAAACTTGCCTGAAATAGAGAAAATATCGTCTAATACTCGTTGCCGAAGGCAATTCCAACACACATGTGTACGAAAACTCGCTCCTTCGTCGCTCGTTTTCGAATTTCCCATTCGTGTTTGAGTATCAGCCCATGGTGCAACTTGTTTTAGAATATACTATTTTAATTAATTTTTGGCGCTCTTGTTCCTCGGAACAGTGTGCTTATCAATTTGCCCAAATGTCTGCAATTTTCGAATTTTTCGATGAAAATGGTCTCAAACGATTTGGTTCGACTCACTGATCAAGAATCCGTGGTCGAAATTCATTCTGTCCGGCCGGCCGTAGGCATGATAACTCTCGAACGGAATTAGCTAGACAGTTGAAATGTTCAGAGTAGGTTTGGGAGATAAAGATCTCGGCTAAGTTCGTTATCGAGCAAAATCGGAGAGATCGTTTCGGAGTAACAAAAAAAAAATTTTTTTACATGACAAATTCCAAATTAGTTTTTTTTTTCAATATGTAGTTTTGCCATTTCAATAATAAATCGTATTTCTATGTTTTCACAGAATGATATAATTATTCTATCTATGAATTGTTATAATGACAACTTATTTTCCTGAGACATGACGTTGCCTAATTCATTCATTCCTGCAATCGTATAAATATGAGAATTATAATATAATATCATACTTTTTGTTGGTTGATATTTTCATGCCGATGGTCAATCCATATGATGATGGGAATGGTAATGGTAAGTTAATAACATTGTCATTCATTCCAGCAATCGTATAAATATGAGAATTATAATATAATATCATACTTTTTGTTGGTTGATATTTTCATGCCGATGGTCAATCCATATGATGACGGGAATGGTAATGGTAAGTTAATAACATTGTCATTCATTCCAGCAATCGTATAAATATGAGAATTATAATATAGTATCATACTTTTTGTTGGCTGATATTTTCATGCCGATGGTCAATTCATATGATGATGGGAATGGTAATGGTAAGTTAATAATATTGTGTTCAGAAAATCTCCAGTAAAAACAAAACTGGGATATTGGTGTATTGGAGTGGATTTGAGGAAAGAATATATATTATCGTTCATCATAGAATTGAGGAATGTATATCTCGGATGAGTTGGTTGTTGGGTAGAATTGGTCTTTTGGCTTTGGATTGATAATTTTTGGCAATTTTTGCGAGCGGCCCTAGCACTTTCTCATTAACAATCTGCATGCCATTCCGAATCTAATGACACCCCAATCATAATTTCCGGAGAGTACGCAAAAATTTTGACTTAGAAAGCACTTTTTGACTAGACTAAAAATAATTTCCGCACGGCGTAACTTAGCACATACAATGCATTTGCGTCAATGTGTCATGGATATCATAAAAGGTAATAAACAGAACATTCCAAATATACAGGGTGTTCCTTAAAGACATGCTAATATTTAAGGGGTTGGTTCTTTGACTTATTTTAAGAAAAAACTTCCCATTAACGTATGTCCTAAAAGTCGTAACGCCGGACGGCACCTAGGGCCGGACACTCGTGTTATTTCGGCAATTCCAAAAGCGAGTGATTCAAGGACAGTTGAAAGCATCGCGGGGGGTCGTAGCAATAACAAATCACGGAACGCGGTGATCCAGTGACGCGAGCGACAAAAGTGGGAACGGTTGATTGCCGTTTTTAACGGGACGACACTGCGTCACGTAATATTCAGGTGAGTGTTACAACAAAGTATTTGTTATCTGTTGTTCATGTTTATTCTTAATTAAGGAAGTGTTCCATTGGTGTTCGTAATCAACCAATGTTTTTGAAGATTTCTGACATAGTTTTAAAATGCAATGCAATGCAATCATTTCAACGATTCTCTGTCCCCTAGTACCGGACACAAAGTAGTCCCTTAACACCGGACAGTGGAAATGTTAGTTTTTGTTGTCAGTATTTATAAATCTCATTACAATTATTATACTTTTTTTCAGAGGACAGAAGAACGAAACTAAGTAGAAATGGAAGAGAAGAAAAAGAAAGGAAACTTGGACCAAGCAAGTTTAAAAACTGCGATTACTAAGGTTTTGACTCAAGAACTTTCTCTGAGAGAAGCTTCGTCTCGCTACAACATTCCCAGAGGAACTTGAACCGTGGGGAAGAAGTGACGTTGCAACCAAAGATAGGTGGATTCACTAACACATTTTCACCCGAGTATGAACAAGTTTTAGTGGACCACGACAAATTATCTCCATTACCAGATGCTGCAAAAAAACGCTCAGCTGAACGGAAAAGAAAATGCGAAAGAAGTGAAATTTTAACGTCATCACCATATGAAATTGCTGTCGAAGAAAAAGAGAATGAAAACGCTAAAGAGGAAGAGATAAGAATGAAAACCAACTTTAAAACTTCAATAGAAGAGGAAGGGAAAGAAAACAAAGGTGGAAAAGCCAAAAGAGAAAAGGGAAAGCAAGCCAAAGGAGTAAAAGCCAAAAACAAAGAAAAAAATAAATCTGAGAAAAAAAGCCATTAACTGAATCATCTCAATCAGAACAAACTACGTGCGTAGTATGCTTAGAAGATAACGACGAGGAATGTTCAGACGGCTATATATGAGACCGGTGTCAGATGTTTTAAAACTGTCCGATGCTAGGGGTTTGAACTGAATCCCGTCCGGTACTAGGTGCCACTTGCAGAGACTGCGTTTATTTTTAGCAAAGTTTAATTTATGTTTTTGAAAATGTTTATGCTGAAGTTGCATTTTTGTTTGTTTATTTTCATTTTGATATTTGTTGAGTTACTTGAGTTGTCAATAAAGACAACTTTTTCTGAACAGTTTTTTTCATTCTTCCAAAGAACCTTAAGTGTCCGTCACTAGGGGACTTCCCCCTAACTTTTGAGATATAGGGGATAAAATTTAAAAAAAAATCAGTTTTCTAATAATAACTGAGATAATATTGCAGACATCTTTATGAAATTTGGTACATGTCTTCTATGCATCAAGTTGCATTTTGTGATGTACACAAATTTTATCTCATGGATTTTCTTTGTCCGATGCACGGTTTCAAAAATCTGATGCGGTGTGGAAATGTTTATGCATTGCCTGAAAGCAAATTAAGAGATCAGATTTGTTCCAAAATAAATGAGAATCCAAAAAATATGTTTTCTTGTAAGATGCTTTGTTCTTGATTAAAATAATTAAATCAAAATTGCTTCATATCGCAGTACAAACATTTTATCACCCTGTATGTCACAAGTTAATACTTTTAGGAGATTAGTTCATAGGAAGTTTTCTTCTTAAAATGAGCCAAGGAATCACCCCATTAAAGATTAGCATGTCTTTAAGGAACACCCTGTGTATTCGTTAAAATACCTTCATTCTACCCATTTGGCGAAAAATACGAAATAGTGATTTCGACGAAAGATAGCAAATTACTAAAATTAGATAAGGAAAAAATTGCAAGAATCCCCAGTGCTCCAAAAATTATTTACTGAAAGGGGCGAAACATGCTGTAAACGTTAATTAAAATGTTTCGGGATTTTGTAGGCGGGACAAAGGTTTAACCAAACTGTGTTTAGGTTTAGTCTCTCTCAAATATTTTGATTTTAAGAACAAGTATATTCCGTAATCTCCGCCAGCAAAATTCCGTAACGTTTTAAGGAACGTTTAGAGCATGTTTCGCCCCTTTCAATGAATAATTTTTTAAGCAGTCGGGTATTTTGTAATTTTTGGCGCTCTTGTCCCTCGGAACAGAGTGCTTATAAATTTGCCCATATGTCTGCAATTTTCGAATTTTAGGCTGAAAATTGTCTTAAAACGATTTGGTTCGACTCACTGATCAGGAATCCGTGGTCGAAATCGATTCTGTCGAGCCGTCCGTTAACACGATAACTCTCGAACGGAATGAGCTAGACAGTTGAAATTTTCAGAGTGGGTTTGCGTTACTGGGCGAAATCACCGGATGGTTTCAGATTAACAAAAAAAAGAATTTTTTTTACACTTCGATTTCGAATTAAATTTTTTTAAGATGCAGTTTCATCATAATACTTTCCAAGCCATGATTTTGCAAAATTTCAATAATACATCGTACTTCCATGATTTCACAAACTGTGAATTATATCTATCTGTGTTTAGTGTTCATACATGTAATCTTAGCTACTTATAACTTATAACATGTCAAATGTATTTCTGTTCTAACAGAGTATGATTGAATGCAAAATAATTATAGGATATTATAATTACCCCTACTCTATATGCCCTTGGATAATCCATATGATGATGGAAATATATAATTTCATAAATTTGTGAAAACAAAACTGGAATAGTGGCCAATTTTCAATTGATATAATATAATTTTCATAGTATAGATTTGAGGAATGAATATATCGGATAAGTTCGTTATTTAATTTTAATTTAGTTTATTTTATGATGCAGTTCTATTATAATAATCCATTGATATCATTCCCAACTCTGAGAAACCAATAATTTCGGAAATTAATTGTCAAGGTTTGAACAAGAGCGCCAAAGCTTCTGTCCACAGGACTTTCCCACTTTTTATAATTTTGTTTATTTCAGGGTTTTCTCTCCAAACTCTGAAAAAATAATATGAAATAAAACAATTCTTTAGAACTTGCTTCTGCGTCAGAAATATGATATTATTATACCGACACTCCTATAGATCTTCCGTTGCGACCCCTCCTACGCTCTGAAGAACTTACGTGAGATAGGAGCATCGTATTCTGTGTAGGCTTTGTCACTGTGTCCTCGCGGACACAGCCCCCGTCTAACCAGAAAATTTCTCTCCTAGTCCCGGGATTGAACTCGGGACCTCCGGGTTCCGAGTCGAAAGCTCTACCACCGAGTTAGAGACACTCATAAATGGAATTGATAGTTTATGACCGGATGCCAAATTTCAAGTTATTATGCCGTCTAGGAGTTGAAAAGTTTCGAAAGCAAGGTCTACGTCAATCACCCTGTAAATAATTTGAAAACAATTTAGATATAACAGATTCGAGACAAAATATACAAACATAAATGAGTTCTGTTGTTTTCCTCTATGATCGAAGAGAAAATTAATAATAATTGGAGAATTTGTTTCCCACGGACTTCAAATTTGACGATATGTTGTCATGATATCAGTACAAGATTGGTTGCGGAATGAGTTAAATAACACAGCTAGATATTTAATGATGCTAAATACGTAACTCAAATAGTAAAAAACCAGATGATATAAGGATCATAGTTATATTATCATGAATCTATCGCATTATCGTTTGCCATCTAGAATTTGATTATTTTACAGTATAGCATATTGGCGTATTGTGTAATTATGCTAATGAAAAGACAGATTACACTCATTTCTAGTTTTATGACAGCGATAAAATCACTAATTATTAGATTAACATAGATGTCTATAGTTTTTCGAGATAGCCGGAAGGTATGTGTGTATTGATAATTTTCATCTATTAGTCTGCCGAAGTTCGAATAATTTTGAAAGCTCACAAGTAACGTCAGAGGCTTCAGCGCGCTCGTTTATTCAATGATCAATAATGATTTGTAACACAGTAGGTACACTACTGAAATACATAGTTGTAAGAGATCCTTTATTTCAAGATAACAAAATCTCAGATGAGCATATCGAGGAAATTGCTTAAGATATGCATCATAATTAGTGACCGTACGAAAGTTCGGTTTCGGTTTCGGCCAGTTTCGGCCAAGAAATCTAGTTTCGGCCCTAAATGGCCGAAACTTTCGGCCGGGCCGAAACTGTAATGTTCGCAAATTATCCTGGTCGTTTGGCCAGGAGTTATAAGTAGGTATACATAATTGTCGTACGAGTTATTGTGATCTATCTTCGTTAAGACTGAGAATTAATGAGAATTCACTTTAATGATTATTAATTATATTACATAGGGGGATTCCAAATAAGACGTGAAACTTGGAGTATGACTCATTAGCTGTTGTTTAATCCATATTTATTAATAACCGAAAATCAACGATTTTGGAGTTCGGGTGATTTTTAAATGATTTCTGAACTTATAGTACATATTGGGTCAATTTTTTCTACGTTGACCAAATTTGGTGATAATATTAGTTTATTTTCATCAGAAAAGAATATGATATGTACGAAAAAAGTAAAACTATGCTGTATAAGAGGTTGAAAAAGAATTAGTATGGTTTGAAATGTGGTATATGAATAAATGAAAAATCTATTTCTAATATCAATTTTTCTGCAACTATCGAATTTCACAATTTTGTAAGCCAACATTTTTTTTAAAACTTGCCAAATTCCTTCTTCATTCTCTAAAAGATTTCGTTAGATTTCTTAACTAGTTTCGTTTCAGCAGTGTTTTTACAAGCAACCTTTTGAATGTCCGGCATTTAAAATAGTGAATGTGTATCAAAAGACAGCGTGAGTAAATTTCAGGCGGAAAATAACAACTGAAGACATCAGAAAGACGGCACGTGCTAGCCTATGGAATGGTGGAACATAATTTATGAATTCATTTTCTAATGTAATTTCGAGCTTAGTTGCAACAAAAAATTATTGAATTCGTTATTTTCCTCTATTTGCTTCTTATATCCCCTTTCAAATCATACTAATTCTTTTTCAACAGAACCAGTACTCAAACATCTCGGAAACCGTTGATTTTTGGTCCTCAATAAAAATGGCTCAAACCACAGCAAATGATCCATACTAACACCTCCTCTAAGGTTCACGTCTGATTTGGAATCACCCTGTATACTTGGACTAATTATTTTGATAACTTGGTAATACCAAATAATATTTAAAGATCTCAAAAAAAATGTCTTTTTATTTTGTTTAACACTCGCCTTAACTATTTCAATGTATATGCAAATAAAATTGTAAAAAATACAGTAGATTTCTGTATGAAATATAAAGTTAATAAAAACGCGAATTCAATAAAGATTTAAAGTCACTTTTCAATGCAAACCTATAGATATCGGTTTAATTAAGTGAATCTTTCGAAGTGACGTCATCTATCGATATTTTTCAGTGACCATACATAACATTAATAGTCCATTAAATTCATAGCAACGAATGAATCGTTTGCTGGAAGCCATCATTGAGTTATGTACAGAGACGTCCAAAATAGTTTATAAAATGTATTTAAATACAAAATGCAAATACATACTTTTATATTTTTTGGCGCTCTAGTTCCTCGGAACTGAGTGCTTATCAATTTGCCCAAATGTCTGTAATTTTCGAATATTTCGATGAAAATGGTCTTAAACGATTTGGTTCGACTCACTGATCAAGAATCCGTGGTCGAAATTCATTCTGTCCGGCCGGTCCGGCCGGCCGTAGGCACGATAACTCTCGAACGGAATGAGCTAGAGAGTTGAAATTTTCAGAGTAGGTTTGAGGGATAAATATCTCGGCTAAGTTCGTTATTGGGCAAAATCGGACAGATGGTTTCGGAGAAACAAAAAAAAAATTTTTTTTTTTACGAAACAAATTCCAAATTAAATTTTTTTTAATAAAAAGTTTTATCATAAGAATCCACTCATATCATTTTTAACTCTAACAAGCTAATACTTTCGGAGATATGATTTTTCAAAATTTCAATAATAAGTCGTATTTCAACGTTGTCACAGAATGATATTATTCTATGTATGAATATGAATTGTCATAATGTCAAATGATGTTCCTGAGACAATCAATCGAAGAATTGTGAGCGAAGTGAGAAAAATCTCAGTTGTTTGCTCCGAAATTAGTTTTTCTCAGAAAATTCTTACATTTCGGAACTGAACATGAAGTAAGAGATCTGAGAGTAGTGAGACTGCTTTTCATCCATAGACATAGATATAACTCTCGAACGGAATGAGGTAGGTAGTTGAAATTTTCAGAGTAGTTTAGGGAGATGAATATCTCGGTTAAGTTCGTTATTGGGCAAAATTGGCCAGATTTAATTTGATTTCTTCCATGGTGCTTTTCTCATTCTCATGATTGCTCATTTAATCTTGATAAATAAACTATTATTTGAATTGAATTTCCTTTAGGATGCAGTTCTATTATATGAATACATTGATATAATTCCCAACTCTTAGAAACCAATACTTTCGGAGATATAATTTGTCTGTTTGAACTAGAGCGCCAGAAAGCTCCTGTCCACAGGGCTTGAACCCATTTTTATTTTAAATATAAAATAGCTTTTCATTTTGTATTTGAAATACTGAATGCTTCATTAAAGTACATATAATACTTTTATAATTTTTAACTTTCCTTATTTTATTAGTAAGCTGGCAATTCAAGTAAGTAATCAAAGTAAAGGAGGAGTCAATAAGCTAAATTGGCCCCAAAAAACGAAAAAAAAATTTCAGTTCTCATCAATTATTCTCGTAAAATGGAAGACAATTATTAAATGCTTCAATCATTTAAAAGTAAAGATCGCCATTTTCTCTTTACGAAAAAAATCAGCAAACTAAGATCGAAATTCGAAATGGCATTTTTTTTGAAAAATTTACATTTTTATTCAATATTGAGTTCACCGTATTTCTTTAGCAGTTATAGGTTTTTGGTTTTGGCGCTCTTGTTCCTCGGAACAGAGTGCTTATAAATTTGCCCAAATGTCTGTAATTTTCGAATTTTTGGCTGAAAATGGTCTTAAACGATTTGGTTCCACTCACTGATAAAGAATCCGTGGTAGAAATCGATTGTGTCCGGCCGTCCGTACGTCCGTCCTTTAGTACGATAACTCTCGAACGGAATGAGCTAGACAGTTGAAATTTTCAAAGTAGGTTTGAGACATAACTATCTCGGTTAAGTTCGTTATTGGACAAAATCGGCCAGGTTGGTTTCGGAGTAACAAAAAAAAATTTTTTTTAGATTACAAATTTCGAATTCAATTTTTTCAAGATATAGTTTCATCATACGAATTCATTGATATTATTCTCAACTCTAACAAGCTAATACTTTCGGACATACGATTTTTCAAAATTGCAATAATACATCGTGATGTTTTCACAGAATGCGAATTCTATCTGTCTGTGTTCTATCTGTTTGCGGTAGCTGTCGTTCGATCGAGTTTGAAAAATATACGTCATTAATGTCAAATGAAACTGAAAGTGGTGGATGTAATGATGTAAACAACTTGAAATTTGGATTCGCCAAGATCATAGGCAAATTTTTTTTTGGTTAGTGAGTCGAAAATGAATGATGCAAGGAAGTCAAGCATAATTTACGAATCATTCTCTAATTATGGAATATTTAGAACGGGATTTCCAACTAATGTACAGGTAGTTATTCCTTAGTAACACTATTTAAGATTTCCTATATGAGTATTCTGATTTGAGTTCTCTCTGGACTAATTACATTAGATTTTTTTCATAAATAAAACTGGCTATTTCATTTACTCAATTTTTCAGAGTGACTCCTTGTAGCCAAAATTGGACCGTAATATAAAGATAAGGTGCAAAGGGATTTTGATGTCTTTCATGCTGTAGTCCTATCAAAATAATCCATTGATATCATTCCGAACTCTTAGAAACCAATACTTTCGGAGATGTGAATTGTCAAAGATTGAACAAGAGCGCCAAAGCTCCTGTCCACAGGGCTTTTCCACTTTTTTGCGCGTATGTTCTGGGGAACATCGCGTTATCATTTTGCCCAAATGTCCATAACTTCCAAATTTTTTGACGAAAAAGGTCTCAAGCGATTTGGTTCGACTCCCCTATGAAGAATTCGAGGTCAAATTTGATTCTGTCCGGCCCTCCGCGACATTTGAGTTTGTTTATAAGCATAATCGGCCAAACGGTTTTAGAGTTATAGCCATCTGATATTTGGTTGTTTTTTTCCTCATTAACTCGAAAAATTCAATTCCGATTGAATTCAAACATGGTTATTAGTTGTAGAATGCCAACGCGAAAACTTTTGCAAAATTTCGTGAGGAGAGTATTCGTAGAAAATTTTCAAGAAATCATTGAAAATTTAAAAAAAAATTCTATATATCAGTTACTATTCGTCTGAAATTGCTGAAATTTTGCAAGCGTCTTAAGAACCTAACTCTACTGCCAAGTTCTAAGTTTTAACACGATCGGTTAAATATTGTTAGAGATTCGAGCAGCCTTGTGTGAGTTCAGTAGATGGGTGACCTTTGCCTCGATAACTTTCGAACGAAAGGGGATAGCGACAATTTTCAGGGTAGGTTGCGTATCCGAATGGGAGAGTTGAGTTCTTTACCATGGTAAATTCGAATTAAGTGTCCAATACAGGAGAATGGACAACATAATTTAACATGGTAAATTCGATTAAGGGTGTCCAAAACAGGAGAATGGGCAATAGAACATACGTGCCACAGCTCCTGACTTCACGTCAGTGCTTGAACCAATTTTTTTTTTCGTAATTTTTTTGGAATTTTCTAGGGGTACGGTTCTTACAAAATTTTAAACACGTCTTTATGTTGATTTTCTACTAATAGTTACCAAGCTTCAATTCGATAGAATCTTTATTTTTTGGGTTATCGAGGAAATAATATTTCAGGTGGGTATAACTTCGAAACCGTTAAACCGATTATGCCCAAAAACGAACTTAACTCTCCCATTCGGATACGCAACCTACCCTGAATATTGCAAGTCCCTATCTCCTTTTGTTCGAAAGTTATCGAGGCAACGGTCACCCATCTACTGAACTCACACAAGGCTGCTCGAATCTCCAACAATATTTAACCGATCGTGTTAAAACTTAAAACTTGGCAGTAGAGTTGGGTTCTAAAGGCTCTTGCAAAATTTCAGCAATTTCAGACGAATAGTTACTGATATATAGAATTTTTTTTTCAATTTTCAATGATTTCTTAAAAATTTTCTACAAATACTAACCTTACGAAATTTTGCAAGAATTTTGGCGTTGGCATTTTACAACTAATAACCATGTTTCAATTCAATCGGTTTAATATTTTTCGAGTTAATGAGGAGAAAAAACAACCAAATTTCAGATGGCTATAACTCTAAAATCGTTTGGCCGATTATGCTTATGAACAAACTCAAATGTCGCGTTCTGATGCACATCCTAACCTGAAAACTTCAAGCCGCTATCTCTTTCCGTTCGCAAGTTATCGTGACAGAAAAATATTTTTCAATAATTTTTTAATAATTTTCTAGCCATACGATTCGCACAAAATTTTACAAACGTACTTAGGTTTATATTCTACAACTACTCACCAAGTTTCAATTCGATCGGATTTATATTGGTTGAAAACAAAATTATTACTCGGAAACCATTGAGCCGATTATGCCCATTAACGAACTTGTTCGTCGTATTGGGATGCGCCACCTACCCTGAAAATTTCAAGTCGCTAGCTCTTTCCGTTCTCAAGTTATCGTGGCAACGGCCGGACAGAATCAAATTTGACCTCGAATTCTTCGAAACTAAATCGTTTGAGACCATTTTCGTCAAAAAATTCGAAAGTTACGGACATTTGGGCAAAATGATAACGCGATATTCCCCAGAACATATGCGCAAAATGACTGCTATACCGGGCGTTTTTGATAAAATGTCAGTTCATAGTTCCTCATGGCGCAATCATAAGATTCGACTGATCTGTGTCATAGGAATAATTCTCGGAATAAGCTATTGAAAATACATCACCGCTATACAGGTGTATTTATCTCATGGCACAATTGTACGATTCAACTGATATGTACCCTTAAGCCGCCATAAACAAAGCACTGTTTATTATCGACTCAACAGTAAATGTCTGTATTCTAATGGACCCTTCCACCAAAGTCACAGCACTTTTTATTTTTAACCCAACAGTGAATGTATGTATTTGAACAGAGTCCTTACGCCACCACAAACACAGCACTGTTATCGTGACTCGACTGATTCGACTGATCTGTGTCATAGGAATAATTCTCGGCATAAGCTATTGAAAATACATCACCGCTATACAGGTGTTTTTATCTCATGGCACAATTGTACGATTCAACTGATATGTACCCTTAAGCCGCCATAAACAAAGCACTGTTTATTATCGACTCAACAGTAAATGTCTGTATTCTAATGGATCCTTCCACCAAAGACACAGCACTTTTTATTTGTAACCCAACAGTGAATGTATGTATTTGAACAGAGTCCTTACGCCACCACAAACACAGCACTGTTAATTTTCGAACCAACAGTGAATGTATGTATTCGAATGGGATCTTACGCCACCGCAGACAAAGCACTGTTCATTTTGAATCCAACATTGAATACATGTATTTATTATTATTAGTATTTATTTACAGTAGAGTTGAGGTAAATTGTTACTGTATGATATGAACCCCTATCCAACAAGAATAGAAATTAAAGTATCTATTGAAGATCTGGAATTTTAGGCCAATTTTAAGCTCGATCTTTGACGGAAATATTTGAGCACTAAAATTGGGTTTCACGAAGCTTTGACAGCTCTTAATTGCCGAATTAGTGTGATTCTATGTCGATTTCCAGTTCATTTTTGACGTAACCACCGAATTAAATCCACAATTAAGCTAATCGAAGCTTCGTGAAACCCACCATCAGTGTCAGTGTGTCAGTGTCAGTGTCATGTCCGCTTCAATTCACGAAATTGAATTCCTCTGGAAAGTTTGAAGTTTTGCCATAATTGTCCAATCTCTTAATTTTGCAGGAAACCCCAGAAACTGAACGTAATTAGAGGTTCCAATAATGTAAAGATATACAGGTTGTTCCATTCCGAATATGGAAGTAGGCATGTGTTTCCGCTATAACGGGAAGTAATACTTCACTCTTAATAATTTATAGGACTGTGCTTTTCCGACAGTTGTCCACATTTTTGTATTTCGAGATATCGATGCATGGAGTTCCCGAAAAGACACCCTGTGTAGACTCCATATCCGCAGGGTTGTGTTCGAATATTAACTCCACGGAGTAGAGTAGAGTTTTTGAAGGTTTGACAAGTTTACTCTGGAGTTTACTCTGACAGTGACAGAAGGTGCCAATATCGGAATATAGGTTTTGTTGGTTTAAGAAAGAACCTATTATTATTGTTTTATTCACATATACCTAACTCTAATCATAAATATATATTGTGAGCAGTAATAAAACTATCAAATTACCTCACAGAACATTCATAAAACAGTGAGACAAAGATACTAGATTTTCCGTCCCATGAGTTATGTCAATTTTGACAGGAGTAAAATGAACTCAGAGTCGAATACTCTGACATTTCGAACAACAGTCATGGATTAAAATTTACCCAACGCAATTTAGTAAATATACTCTACGGAGTTAATATTCGAACACAATCCAGAGCAGGGGTCACCAATTAGTTTCATTGGAGGTCCGTTCACAAAATTTGTATATCTGTCGCGGTCCGTTTGATAGCATTATGGTGGCATAAGAATTTGACTAGCTGTAAATCTAAATACAATATCAATAATTAGTAAATAAAACGAAAAGTTATCTGAATTTTTTTCATTACGAATATATGTTTTCTGGAAAAAGGGTCCGCAAAAAAAAAGGTTCGCGGTCCGCATCCGGACCGCGGTCCGCCATTTGGTCACCCCTGACCCAGAGTATCTTCCAAAAACGCATATACGTATTAGGTATATGCAAAAATGATTCCCACCCATCAATATTTTGCGGTGTCCTGTATTCTATGCTTCTTTCCCGAACTCTATTAGCGATTTCCATTGACACGCTCAGCACTCCAAATCGATCTCATCTGTCCAATTGAAAACGAAAATATCTGTCAAATATGACTCCGAGTGATCCGAGCGTGTCAATGAAAATCGCTTCCCCCCTGCAGGTTGATGGATTGTTTACCGTATCCAGGATGCGAACGACATTTCTGAAATACATGTATAAAGTTTACATTGTATTCCGTCCACTCCATTGTCATCGTCACGATTTAATTTAGATAGGCATTGAGAATAATGGCCACTTCTTCGAGATTGATCTCCGTCGATTTCGAGGTCTTCGGTAACGTGCAAGGTACTCGAATCATGTCTCATTTTCGCTTGTTTACTTAATGTTATGTTTTCAGGTGTGTTCTTCCGTAAGGTAAGGAAGAGTCTTACTAGGATGAAGCAACATGAGAAATAATATAATTATAATCCGAATTATAATTTATTGTGGGAACAAATGGAAATTGAAAACGAATTAATTATTTTGGAAGTTTTGTCTTCATAATTAATTTGAATATCATACTGATGCTTGATAACTGCACAGTCTCCAACAAGGTCTCTAATTTGCCACTCAATGAAAAATGGCAGGTTTGGATAAGAATTGAGAATATTAGTCAACATATAGTTTCTATACTATAAACAAGAACACATTTTCTTTCTCAGAGTTATGTTTGCCAACAAAAAAGTCTTTGTACGCGATATTCGACGTATGAGAACCACATCTTAAGCAAAGGTTCCTTCAAACCCTAATTGTACAATACGACTTATGTCGAATTTAACCGAGTAACCAAAACAGAGTGGTGAAGACCAATCCCTTTCAATCATAACCAATTGGTCATGATTGAAAGGGATTGGCCAGACGTCTCCAGTCATTTCACTTTAGGGTCATTCAAAACAGTTCCATCTTTTCTAGTGTTGAAGTCCGGTTAGGAAGTCATGAGCATCCAGCAGAATTATTTCCATAGTACTAAGCCTGGACAGTTATTTAATTATTATCCATCGAATTATAAGGTCCTGATAGTATCACTTAACTCTGGAACTGCACTATTGGGTAATTAACAATAGTGAGACATGTGCCTGTGGCGTTTGTTGGCGTCGCCATATTTTGTAAATTCAGTCTGCAATTACCGAATTGAGTGGCGGGTGATTTGCCAAACTTTAGAGAACCAACGAGGTACGGTATTTCTAAATTAGATGTTGTTTTTGCGCAACTGGAAAAGATACAAAAACAAATTTTGCGTGTTCTACTTGTCGCATACCATATAGACCACATTTGTTAGGTTAGAATCATTCGCTTGGCGGGAGATCCATATTCAAATTTTTTAACAAGGAATTTCAACTTTGAGACGAAACCACCCTATTTAAAACAGAATGTTAGTACAGAGACAACATGTATTGGGTACCTTCATCGTTAGTGCATGTTTTCATGCTATTTCCACTTTAAAATCTACTTCTATTTATTCTTAAATCAAAATTGAAACCAGTGTAGTTCGAAAGATTTCCGTATGTCGTAGATGACTTCTGTTGTGCGTCATTACAAGGCCGATTTAGGGTTATGTTATTATTTTTGACTGATTTCGAGTGAGCTAAGACATACGTCAATCGAATTTGGCGAACACTTTTATATTTATTAATTATATTGGAAATATACAATTTTGCTATGAAAACTTGATTTTAGATGGTTGAGAAAGGTTCACAGAATCTATTTCAACCGAAATGAACCTTAAGAAATTAGCCAAAGTATCTAAAAACAGGCGAGAAATTCGCGTAAATTTTAGGTCCATAAGAAATGCATGGGGAATTCATTGCTCGGGTCCACGGATGGATCGTAATTCAAATTTCCCGCCTAACCTAACTAATGTGGTCTATTGCATAGCGCTAAGCTGTGCTATGAATGTAAACATAACAATCGAATAAACTGAAATAGACAGTATTACCAAAAAAGTGGGAAAGCCCTGTCCCTATATCTGTGGACAGGAGCTTAGGCACTCTTGTTCAAACTTTGACAAATCTTCGAAAGTATTGGTTTCTCAGAGTTGGGAGTGTTATCAATGGATACTTATGATAGAACTTCATCATAAAAGAATTTAAATTCAACAAGAGCGCGAAAAATTATAAATCCAAAACCAACAGACCAATTCTACCCAATAACGAACTTATCCTAGATATTCATTCCTCAACTATACTATGAAAATTATATTATATCAAATGAAACTTAGCCAATATTTCAGTTTTCTTTTTACTGGAGATATTACTGGAGAATTTGATTATATATTTCCATCATCATCATATGGATTATCCAAGAGCTTCAATCATGCTTTGTTTGACATGTATCTTATCTGTAGATGAGATGACAATGATGGAATGTATTAACACAGATGAAATTCATAGACACGGACGTCAATTTTCGATGCAGCATTTCGTGAAATCATAGTTACGATTTAATATTGGAATTTTGAAATATCATATCTCATATTTATCTGTTAGAGTTGAAAATGATATAAATGGATTCTAATGACGAAACTGCATCTTAAATAAAATAGAATTCGAAGTTTGTAACGTAAACATTTTTTTTTTGTTACTCCGAAACCATCCGGCCGATTTTGCCCAATAACGAACTTAACCGAGATATTTATCTCCCAAACCTACTCTGAAAATATCAACTTTCTAGCTCATTCCGTTCGAGAGTTATCGTGTCTACGAGTCAAACCAAATCGTTTATGACCATTTTTCTTGTCAAAAATTCGAAAATTACAGACATTTGGGCAAATTGATAAGCACTCTGTTCCGAAGAACAAGAGCGTCAAAAAGATTATTTTTTGTTTACAAATGTTAACAACGTATTATTTTTAATGTTAATAGTTTGAATTTTAAGTACATTTTGTTTGGATAAAGACGAGTATAAAGATGTTTAATGTTGATGTTACATTTAGTTTTAAAGGTTACCACGATAACTTGAGAACGGAAAGATATAGCGACTCGAAATTTTCAGGGTAGGTGGCGCATACCAATACAACGGACAAGTTCGTTAATGGGCATAATCGGCTCAATGGTTTCCGAGTAATAATTTTGTCTACAACCAATACTAATCCGATCGAATTTGAACTTGGTGAGTAGTTGTAGAATATAAACCTAAGGACGTTTGTGAAATTTTGTGAGAATCGTATCGCTAGAAAAAGTTTTAAAAAATATTTTAAAAATATTATTTACGTCACGATAACCTAAGAACGGAAAGAGATAGCGATTTGAAATTTTGGTTAGGTTGAGAATCTGAATGCGCCATTAGGTTTGTTTATAGGCATAATCGGCAAAACGGTTCTGGAGTTATACCCATCTGAAATTTGGTTGTTATTTCCTAAATAACTCGAAAAATACAATATCGATCCAATTCAAACATGGTCAACATTAGTTGTAGAATGGCAACGCGAAAATTCTTGCAAAATTTCGTGAGGATCGTATCACTAAAAAATTTTTTAAAAATCATAGAAAAGTATTGAATAAAATTCTATACATCAGAAACAATTCGTCCGGCATCGTTGGAATTTAGCGATAGACTTCAGATCCTAAATCTATACTACCAAATTCCAAGTTTGAACATGATCGAATCTATATTGTTGGAGATCCGAGTAGCCTTGTGTGAGTTCAGTAGCTGGTTGGGCGACCATTGCGTCGACAACTCTCGAACGAAAGGAGATAGGGACTTGCAATTTTCAGGATAGGTTGCACATCTGAATGGGATAGTTAAGTTCGCTGTTGGTCGTAATCAGCCCAACGGTTTCGGAGTTATACCCATCTGGAATATTATTTCCTCGATGACTCAAAAAATATAGACTCGATCGAAATGAACCTTGGTAACTAGTTGGTAGTAGAATATCGACATGAAGATGTGTGTAAAATTATGTGAGGACCATACCACTAGAAAATTTTTTAAAAATTACGAAAAAATATTATTTATCTCATGATTCCTTGAGAACGGAGAGAAATAGCGACTTGTAGTTTTCAGGGTAGATTGCGCATCTGAATGCGACATTTGATTCGTTAACTAACATAATCGGCCAAATGGTTTTGGCGTTATATCAATCTGAAATTAGGTTGATATTTCCTCAATAACTAGATACGAATCCGATCCAATTCCCACTTGGTCATTAGTTGTAGAATGCCAACGCGAAAATTCTTGCAGAATTTCATGAGGATCGAAGCACTAGAAAATTTTTAAAAAATCATAAAATAAAAATTGGTTCAAGCACTAACGTGAAGTCTCTCTCTTAATCGAATTTACCATGGTGAATTCAATTGTCTGTTCTCCTGTAGTGGACACTCTTAATCGAATTTACCATGGTGAATTCTATTGTCCGTTCTCCTGTATTGGACACTCTTAATCGAATTTACCATGGTAAATTCGAGTGTCCAATACAGGAGAATGGACAATAGAATTTACCATGGTAAATTCGATCAAGAGTGTCCAATACAGGAGAATGTACAAGAGAACATACGCGCAAAAGCTTCTGTTCTCACGTCATTTCTTGAACAATTTTTTTTTGTTAAGTTTCCAATATTATACATTATCTTATGGTATATATTATATTTTTTCTTCGATCGTGGGAAAAGTGACACTATTTTGACCTCAACATTCCAGAATAGTGGGCAGTTGCTAAGCAATTAGAAAATAACAGTGCGGTAATATTCTTTCTCTATTTCAGTATCGTAATGAGTCCATTCCAGCACTAAAAACAGTGCCGGAATGAACTCATTCCCGCATTGTTTCTAGTTATATTTTTCGTTTTGTGGTAGTCAGCACTGACATTCGATCATATAAAATTTCAACACACGTCAACTGACAATACAATATAATCTGGATATAGTGAAATAATTGTTGAGGAAAAGTTTAATTTTCATTAAAAAATATGGTACCTACTAGAGATTTCCTTCATGCTAATTTTGAATCATTCATGCTATTAGGAAACTGTTTTAAATCTGATCCCCATGCCCTACGTACGTTTCAAATTTAAATTCCGTAATCTGTCAACTTTCGTAACAGTCACGCCAACTACCAAGATACAATACAAAAGTCACTAGGATGTATAATCCGAATTTTTCATTAAATTTCAACAGTATTTCACAAAACTTGCCTGAAATAGAGAAAATATCGTGTAATACTCGTTGCAGAAGGCAATTCCAACACTCATGCGTTCGAAAACTGGCTCCTTCGTCGCTCGTTTTCGAATATCGCATTCGTGTTTCAATAGGAGCCCATTCTGCAACTTGTTTTAGAATATACTATACCGCACTGCTGTAGCGTGCGGTAATGTTTCAAATGGATTATTAAAATAAAATGAAATAAAGTATGGTTTTGATTTTTATATTATTTTAATATAAAAATTGTATATTTCGTATTTTATGCATTTCAAGTAATACTATTTTATCTATATCTGCTTACTTTCGTCGAAAAAAGATGTCATCTGGGGCCTCTAAAATGAATTTCTGAACTTGTTCCTGGGTTGAAATTTTGGAGTTTTTCGGTTTGTATCCTCTTGACGTTTTAAAAATGCTCTCAGTTTTTGATACTGGGCAATATTAATATTATTTTTAACAGACAAAGTTGATCGAAGCATGGAATAATGTGCCCACGTCGAAGATTTCATTGTTTTAGCCAATTCAGCTATCAGTTCATTCTCAGGATTGGATTCACTGTTGTTTTTTCTGCAAAAATCCATGAAGCGTGGTACACAAGTTCATGCTTCTCTCTGGATTTCGCCGGAAGTAAGTTAAGTGAAGCCGCGTTCGCGGCTTCTACTAGTTCAGGAGGCGTGCAATTTAACAATTAATCACTATCAGTATTCATATTTATTAATTCTTTTTTAATTCCTTATAAAATATATCGAATCAAACAAATCCAGCTTGAAAATTATTTTACTTTTATCATAACAAAGTAATTTCCATGGTTACCACTTTTATATTTCAATATGAACATAGAGAAACCTATCCAAACTTACTTGATTACATCTTGAATGAAATATGTTTTAATTAATTTCTTAAATGTAAATCAACGATCGAAGAAAAAATAGTAGGTATGTATAATTCGTGGGAAAAGCATATTCCCAAACTCCTGTGTTAATGTGTTAATTAATTATTATCACAGTCGTTTGGGAATATTATGCTTTTCCCACTAATTATACAATATACTATTGTTTATAGTTATACCTACAATTGTCATAAAATTTCGCATGAACCTTGGACTCCCATCTTGCAAATAAATACCAAATTTCAAATCGATCAGATCAGAAGTTCAGAAAATATTGGAACAATAATATTTCAAATATGAGTATGTGTATGAGTATCTCCGAAACCATTGAGCGGATTGGGATTTGCCCTGCTAATTTCAGGTCTCTGGATTTCTTCTTTCGAAATCGTATTTACAGAAAGGCGGCGGTCATATTAGAATTTGACCATGGACTCATCAGTATGCCAAATGGAATCGTTTGAGACCATTTTCAGCTAAAAATTCGACAAATGTCAAATGTATTTCTGTTCTAGAAAACAAAGTATGATTGAATACAAAATGACCAATTATAGGATTTTTAGTTTTTGGGTGATATACCCCTTCCCTATATGCCCTTGGATAATCCATATGATGATGGGAATATACTCTTTGGCAAGTTAATAATATTGGGTTCGGAATATCTCCATTGAAAACAAAACTGGAATATTGACTGAGTTTCAATTTATATAATTTTCAGAGTAGATTTGAGGAATGAATATCTCAGATAAGTTCGTTATTTAATTTTATGATGCAGTTCTATTATAAGAATCCATTGATATCAGTCCCAACTCTGAGAAACCAATACTTTCGGAGATATAATTTGTCAAAGTTTGAACAAGAGCGCCAAAGCTCCTGTCCACACACCTTTCCCACTTTTTAATTCACTGAATTTCGCAACTGATTATTTCTGTGGTAAATTTTTCGAACCATTTTTTACAGCATACGCAGAAAGAGGCTCAAATACTAGATCTGAAAGGTTACTGCATGAACACCAAACAAGGAACTGTAAAAGGAACACTCCAAGGCGACATCGACAAAGTAAACATGATGTAAGTAGGGAAATATAATTTTTGACAAGTATTTACACGGTACTCTCTCGATTTCAGGAAAGTTTGGCTCCAAAAATCCGGAAGTCCCAAATCCAAGATAGAGAAAGCGGAGTTTAGAAACGAGAAACAGATTACGTCCGCTTCTTTCTACGATTTCGCCATTAAAAAATAAACGAAATTTTTGCATATAATAAAATTCAATGTGAAATGTACGCAGCTGTTCAATATGAGAAGAGAATGATTTAAAATAATTCATGAATTAGTATGAAGAAAATTAATTGGATTTAATACAGCGGACGAAAAATATTAAAGGGTCCGCCATCTAACGTTTTTTTTTTCAACTAGTGCTTATTTCGTGAATGGTAACACTTAGCTCATGTCTGATTTGACAGATAATTAGTTTTATCCTTCCGCTGAACGAATATGGTTGTGTATACGCTTGAACAACGCTGGGAAATATTGCGACATTACTTTGAAATTCATGGTAATGTTGCAGATTGTGTGCGAAAATTGCGTACGGATTTTGGAAGAAGAGAAGCACCGTCAGCTCCGTATGTTCGTCATCTTGTGAAAAAAGTGAAAGAAACTGGCATCCTCATCGATAAACCAAAGCGTGAAAGCCAAAACAGTTCGTACACCCGAGAATATTGCTGCTGTGGCAGAAAGTGTGCGTGAAGCGCCATCAACATCAATTCACCGTCGTTCTCAAGAATTGAACATTTCGGAGACATCATTGAGACGAATTTTGCATAAAGACCTTGGTATGACGACATACAAAGTCAAATTGGTTCAGGAGTTGCCCTGTTTTTGAAGATCGCATTATCAGCCGCAGAGCTGATGTGGTTTGGCCACCTCGGAGCTGTGATTTGACACCGTTGGACTATTATTTGTGGGGTGCCGTCAAAGATGTGTTACGCCAACAAGCCAGAGACAATTGACGCTTTAAAGGACAACATTCGTGAATCCATTGGTGAAATACAGCTGCACACAATCGATAATGGGTTCAAGCCCTGTGGACAGGACCTTTCTGGCGCTCTAGTTCAAACAGACAAATTATATCTCCGAAAGTATTGGTTTCTCAGAGTTGGGAATTATATCAATGTATTCAAATGATAGAACTGCATCATAAAGGAAATTCAATTAATAATAATAATAATAATAAACTTTATTGATCCTTTTGGACATTATAAAAATGTATAGGATAAGTCATATAGAATTACATACATAAGCAAAGAACTACAATCAAAATAAACAACAAATTCAACAAATTGAGTCCTTAAGGAACTCCTCAATACTGTAATAACATCTCTTGAGCAATATCAATTTGACCTCTCTCTTGAAAGACCTTACATTCATCGATTTCAATCTACTGGGCAATCGGTTATACAATTTAATACCTTTATAACTTGGTGAGGACTCATATTTCGCTGTGTGATGCCGGGGAAAGGCAATAGTGTCATTGTTTCGTGTACCGTACTCATGAAAGTCAGAACATTTTTTGAAGTTACTCACGTTCAGATGGACGTAAACAAGGCTATTGAGAATGAAGATACATGGGAAGGGAAGAATTTTAAACTCGCACAAAATCGGACGACATGAAACACGTGGACGAAGTCTGAAAATGAGGCGTATGATGCGTTTTTGGGAAATAAACACCCGATTCGACCCTACCGAGGAGACCCAGAGAACTACGTTGTAACTTAAATGGCAATAAGCCATGCTGTAGTAAATAGTCAGCAGCTCCTCAACAGGGAGACAACTCCTGAGACGTGATAGGGCATAGTAAGCACTGCTTAGCTTACCACAAACATGATCAGTGTGTATACACCACCTTAGATTACCGTCCACATATAGGCCCAGAAACCTCACGTCGTCTCTCGCCTCCAAAACCCCCTGTTTGTATTCAATGATAAGAGGTTCTCTTGGTTTATCTTGATTCTGAAACCTGACTATCACCGACTTGGTCAAATTGAGTATAAGTGCATTTTTGTGACACCAATCAGTAAAACACTGTACTGTAGCCTCGCATAGCAACTTCAATTCCTGCAGACTTTTCGCTTTGATAGCGATAGAGGTATCATCAGCAAACATCACCAGCATACTGGCTACCACATATGCAGGCAGATCGTTGATGAACAATATAAATAGAAGTGGGCCTAGAACAGACCCTTGAGCGACACCCAGGCTGTTTGTGTGTTCGTCAGATGTAGCGTCTTTCAATCCCACATAAATTCTGCGTTCAGATAAAAAACTCCTGACCCAATCCAGAAACACGCCCCTGAATCCCATTTGGTACATCTTATCCAGAATGAACCCATGTTGAAGAGTGTCGAATTCAAATAATAGTTTATTTATGAAGATTAAATGAGCAATCATGAGAATGAGAACTGCACCATGGAAGAAATCAAAATAAATCTGGCCAATTTTGCCCAATAACGAACTTAACCGAGATATTCATCTCCCTAACCTACTCTGAAAATTTCAACTACCTAGCTCTTTCCGTTCGAGAGATATTGTAGAAAAACTTTTTTTAAATTTTCAAAAATTTTGTTTGACACTTTGCGGTAATCTGGTCAATACAAAACTTCAAATGCGTATAAAGGTCATGATTCTACAATTTGATGCTAAATTTCAGATAGATAGAGTGATCGGTTTCGGAAATATTCATAAAAAATATTTTTACTAAAATCGGCCATAATTCCGAAACCGCTTGATGGATTTCGCCCATTAACGAGCTCGTCCGAGATATTTACGCTCCAAACCCACCTTGCAAATTCGAATCCGCTAACTCCTTTCGTTCGAGAGTTATCGTGAGATTTTTCTCACTTCGCTCACAATTCTTCGATTGATTAGATAATGTCAAAATTCATACATAGAATAATTATATCAATCTGTGACAACGTAGAAATACGATTTATTATTGAAATTTTGAAAAACAAAACTCCGAAAGTATTAGCTTGTTAGCGTTAAAAATGATATCATTGGATTCTTATGGTAAAACTGCTTATTGAAAAAAATTCAATTTGGAATTTGTTTTGAAAAAAAAAAATTTTTTTGTTATTACTCCGAAACCATCTGTCCGATTTCGCCCAATAACGAACTTAGCCGAGATATTTATCTCTCAAACCTACTCTGAAAATTTCAACTGTCTAGCTCATTCCGTTCGAGAGTTATCGTGCCTACGGCCGGCCGGCCGGACGGCCAGACCGGCCGGACAGAATGAATTTCGACAACGGATTCTTGATCAGTGAGTCGAACCAAATCGTTTAAGACCATTTTCATCGAAAAATTACAGACATTTGGGCAAATTAATAAGCACTCAGTAATCAGTTCTGAGGAACTAGAGCGCCAAAAATTGGACCGATCGTGTAGGCTACTGCATGGCCAGCCGAGGCAGCCATTTGAATAAAATTATTTTCTCTATTTCAGTATCGTAATGAGTCCATTCCAGCACTGAAAACAGTGCTGGAATAAACTCATTCCCGCATTGTTTCTAGTTATATTTTTCGTTTTGTGGTAGTCAGCACTGACATTCGATCCTACAAAATTTCAACACACGTCAATTGAAAATACAATATAATCTGGATGGATATAGTGAAATAATTGTTGAGGATAAGCATAATTTCCATTAAAAAATAAGGTATACCTACTAGCGATTTCCTTATTGCTAATTTTGAGTCATTCATAGTATTAGGAAACTGTTTTAAATCTGAATTCGGTATAATCTGTCAACTGTATAATCTGTCAACTTTCGTAACAGTCACACCAACTGCCAAAATACAATACAAAAGTCACTAGGATGAATAATCCGAATTTTTCATTGAATGTCATCAATGATTTACAAATCTTTACTGAAATAGAGAAAATATCGTCTAATACTCGGTGCAGAAAGCAATTCCAACACTCATGCGTTCTAAAGCTCGCTCCTTCGTCGCTCGTTTTCGAATTTCGCATTCGTGTTTTAATAGGAGCCCATTCTGCAACGTGTTTTAGAATATACTATTCCACTATTAACCGGAAGAATTTTACTCTCAAATAAAAAAAGAAATTTGATAAAATATTCAGTAGCTTTTTTTTATTGCATTTTCAAAAAAAAAAAAGTTATTTGGCGGACCCGTTATATATCACATAAATATACTGCTCCACAAAAGTTAGGGAAGTTCAGAAGTTTTGAGACCGATTCTTGTCCACCAAATGTTCATTTATAAGAAATCAAATGTTCACTCTCTAATATTTCAATGGGTTTTCCTCTCATCGTTCGATAACTATTTCAGTTTCAGGCAAATTCTTGGCGTTTGCGTTTCTGAGAATTTTGGATCAGTTATTGTTTTATGTTCTTACAATCAACTTCGATTCTAAATCTCAAAATTTGTTTAGCGATAATGCCAAGACGTCAATAGGCCAATAGGGCTATTGGTATGATCTAGGCTGGACGTAAACAGAGAGATGTTGAGAATTTCGTTCAAGTTAGTGAAGGCATAGTCCATCGATATCGAGAAACCCGTAGAGAGCCTTTGAGTACTCGCCGAATCGTGCAACAGGCAACAGCGCCTTTCGAGCGCTACTGGTGTTTTTTGATTTCGATTGAAACCGTTCGTCTAAGACTTCGAGAATTTCATTAACTCAAGATCATATGCGACAGTATTGTTCACAGATGAGTCGAGATATGGTTTTCTGAATTCTCATCAACCACCTCTACATTATATGTACGTCTAGAGCTCATACAGATTTTAACGCAACTCTGGAGAGAAATCGATCAAGGCTACTTCAACAATCTGATCGAAATTATGCAAAGGCGTTGTCAGGCTGATTGATGTTCGAGGAGGCCATACTCTTAACTGAACTTTATTTACCATTTTTTGAATCAACTGATTTTGCACTACAAATACTAAAAATAAATTTTCACCAGAATCTTGTGAAACTTATAAAGAAATGGGCAATAGAATGAGTTAGATAAGTGAGAATCATTTAGATTTCTCATATTTAAAGAATTGGTGAAAAAAATGGGAACTTTTAAAACACTATAAAAATTTCTGAACTTCCTAAACTTTTGTGGAGCAATATATTTCGAATGCTTTCCAATATTGTGGGAACATTGTAGGAATATGCACGATCAACTGACAAATTTCAAAGTTTGCAGTTTTATCACCCTTTGCGAACGTTTTCGAATCAGAACAGTGATAGGATAATTTTGTACATTTGCTATATGTGTTAATATATGTTCAGCCAGTACCTACGTCAACAATGAAATTTTCTTCCACCTTTGTGAGCATAGAAGACAAATTCAACAAGAAAAATCCAAAAATATTGCACTATCATACTGGGTGATTACATTTTATTGTTGAATAAATATATACTGCCTCCATTTTTTCAACTAGCTAGATTAATATTTCACCCCTTATGGCAATGATATACCAATTCTTATATTCTATGACTACTCAGATAAAGGATGGCACAACTTTGAGAAATTTTTCAACTCAAAAGTATTTAGACATCTCACATTATTTTTGTTTGTGGCCAAATTTTGCACTCATTTTATTGATGCTTTTACATTTTGGATAATAATCATCCTCATTTGTTATTGGGGAAATAAAATTTTTTACTAATTATTAATTTTTATTAATATGTAAACTATTAAATTTTTCGGACATTTTAATACTCTCCAAGGCAAGTTAATCTCAATTCTCAATGAAAAGTGATACTAGGATTCATGTGTATTGAGGAGAAAAATAATGTTACATCAATATTCAATCAATGTAGTTATATGCAGAATGTGAAAGGCAAGCAATATAAAATAATTGATGTGGAATCCTTTGTCTTAATAGGTATACTCGTATATATACAAGGTGATTCACGAAGACCGTTCGTTAATATATTTCAAAGAAAGACTCGAGATAAACACTTGAAATTTTATAGTTAAGCTTTGTTCGGAGAGATGAATTCTTGGAAAAAATTTCAGAATCGTTCGACTTCCGGTTTCACCGGAAATTATACCACCTTTCGTTTTTTCATTGATAATCAGATTACCTATTGAATTCTAGATTGTTTTAATGTGTCACTTACATATTATTATTCTCAGAAAATTCAACTGAAATCTGACAAAACCCTTTAAATTTTATAGGGCTTCATTCCAATGTTAATAACTTGTAGATTTTTGAATGAAAATTCCTAATTTTCAAACTTCTATCAGAAGACATACCAATGCTACTCCTTCGTTAATTAAGAATTCAATTGAACATACAGGGTGTTTCTATTTCAATGTCAAAGTCAATCATGACAAAAACCTCAAAACTCATTTTTTTCAAATGAGAACACATTTTTTCGATTGGTCAACTGGAATCTACGTTAAAAATGGGTTCAAGCCCTGTGAACAGGAGCTTTCTGACGCTCTAGTTCAAACAGACAAATTATATCTCCTAAAGTATTGGTTTCTCAGAGTTGGGAATTAAATCAATGTATTCTTATGAAAGAACTGCATCATAAAGGAAATTAAATTCAAATAATAGTTTATTTATCAAGATTAAATGAGCAATCTGAGAATGAGAACTGCACCATGGAAGGAATCAAATTAAAATAGCTGAAATGAATTTGACTCTTTCTTATAGAACAGGATGAAATGTACGAGTATAAACACAGATCATATAATAAAGCTTAGATAGAATAATTATAGCATTCTGTGAAAACATAGAAGTACGTACGATTCATTATTGAAATTTAGAAAAATCACATCTCCGAAAGTATTAGCTTGTTGGAGTTGAAAATGATATCGATGGATTTTAATGGTGAAACTGTATCTTAAATAAAAATTACAGGCATTTGGGCAAATTGATAAGCACTCAGTTCCGAGGAACTAGAGCGCCAAAAAGTGTAATTCCCTTTCCGGGATTTGAGCCCGCCTTCTCTCGTTCCGAAACCGAAAACCAAATCAAAAACCGAAACCGAAAACCCGACGGCCTAGACCAACCGGCTATCGTGCTCCTCGTACGATCTTGTCGATCACCGGTATTAGAATAAAACGTCGGTACTTACCTGGGATATTATACTCTTAATTTTCACTTTTCTGACATAAAATCGCCACATGGGGGTTTATTTGACGGTTTTTTACCCTTGTCTCTCTGAGTCGATTTTGACGTTCCTCGAACCAACTATTAGCAAGGAACTAGACAATGTCATGTCTCAGGAAAATAAGTTGACATTATGACAATTCATACATAGAATAATTACATAGTTCTGTGAAAACGTAAAAATACGATTTATTATTGAAATTTTGAAAAATCATATCTCCGAAAGTATTAGCTTGTTAGAGTTAAAAATGATATCATTGGATTCTTATGATAAAACTGCTTGTTGAAAAAAATTTAATTTGGAATTTGTTTTGTAAAAAAAAATTTCGTTTTTTGTTACTGCGAAACCATCTGTCCGATTTTGCCCAATAACGAACTTAGCCGAGATATTTATCTCCCATCTTCTGATGAATAATCGGAAGAGAATGGAAGAGCTTCCTTGGATCAGTATATTAGTAATTGAACATTAAACCATTCCATAAATATATATATATATATATTATGGCACAAGGGCGTAGCCAGGGGGGGGGGGGGTTTGGGGGTTCAAACCCCCCCCCGAAATGTTATTTTTCTCTTAAAAAAAAATTTTTTTGCTGCAGTCATTTCCTATGATTCCCGCGTGACCAGGAACCTAGACCAAGGAGGCCCTGTTGTTCTTGCCTACTTCATTGAGTTTTCTTCGGCACTCCCATATAAGCTTGGATTCGATAACATGGGAGCTCAGAGATTTAATAGCAACTGTCATAGTGGATTGCTATATCACAACTCTGATAGTTTCTTCCTAGGTTCATTTCCACGCACCTTCCTATTGCAAGTACTTCTGCCTAAAAGATGCTCGGATAGGAGCCTAGCGATAGTGAGCATTTGATGCCTGGCCCATATACTCCAGCGTCAGCTCCTGTAGTGGTTTTTGAACCGTCTGTGTACGATTTAATGGCATTTGGGTGGTGGATTCCTTGTCCCCATCTTTTTTCATACCAAGCATCGTTGTAAAGTTCTTTTCGATGCTTACTTTCTTGATCATTTCTTCACTAGGAAGATTGGCTGATAAAATGTACCTGGTAAGAGAGGACCAGGCTTTCAGTAATATCTGACATTTCAATTTACTGCTCAGTGCTGTTCAGGAATATCGGAACACGGCATATGTCATGTCTCAGGAAAATAATGGTGCTATTCTGCTTTTTATCTGTAAGCTATGAATCTGTAGGTAACGATTGCTCTATAAGAGACCGCCTTATGAGATCGTAAATAATGCAATTCTGGAATGGTCTCTGTAACTATCTCATTTACGGTGCTACATTTGAACTAGTTTGATGAATATATTGGAAAACATAACCTAAAACCGTAGAGATATTTTTTAGTTGAAGGTATTTTAGAGTATCACTTATCACTCCAATATATTTTATTAGGATTTTGTTTGATTGCAGCTATACTATTGTTAAGAGATGAAGGAAGGACATGAAATATGAAATGAGATATATTGATTTGTAACATGGTTTCACGTATAAATAGCCGTATTACTTGAAAGAAATGATCATATTAAAAATTAAAATGTATAAGCCAATTATTATATCACCCACCATACATATATTATAGAAAGAGGGATAATACCTATCCCGCTACTGCAATATGGCATTAGCATTTCTTGTTTGTAGGACTGGTTCTAAAGCATTCACTAAAACCAAAGTGCAATGTTTTTTCATTCAATCTGAAGATGATGATAAATTGATAATCCGGAATTTCAAATGAATCCATTTGATCACTTAACCGTTTTCTCTCAATTCTCACGAAGTTCCTATCATAATAAAATTGATTTTCGAGTCATGTGAAATTTTGTACAGTTACTTGGACACGAGCTTATCATGTTCTAAGAATAAGCAAATAATCCAAGCAATCTGATTCTTATTCATATATCCATTTTCATATTCGGGAGAAAAAACCGTCACGCCGCAAAATCATACAATAATTCTTTAACATAACCTCACATTACATCTTCCGATATGCTTCCGATCGCCACTCGAGTAGTCGAATGGATTTAAGAATATCTGTAAGTTACAGATCTCTAAAAGACAGTCCAGAATAGCAATGTTCCTGTAAGGTTACAGATTGGCTTATAGATGAAAGCAGAATAGCACCATTAGTTGACATTATAACAATCCATAGATAGAATAATTATATAATTCTGTGAAATCATAGAAATACGATTTATTTTTGAAATTTTGAAAAATCATATCTCCGAAAGTATTAGCTTGTTAGAGTTAAAAATGATATCATTGGATTCTTATGATAAAACTGCTTATTGAAAAAAATTTAATTTGGAATTTGTTTTGTAAGAAAAAAATTTTTTTTTGTTACTCCGAAACCATCTGTCCGATTTTGCCCAATAACTAACTTAGCCGAGATATTTATCTCCCAAACCTACTCTGAAAATTTGAACTGTCTAGCTCATTCCGTTCGAGAGTTATCGTGCCTACGGACCGGCCGGACAGAATGAATTTCGACCACGGATTCTTGATCAGTGAGTCGAACCAAATCGTTTAAGACCATTTTCATGGAAAAATTCGAAAATTACAGACATTTGGGCAAATTGATAAGCACTCAGTTCCGAGGAACTAGAGAGCCAAAAATAGTGTATAAGTGTAATACATACTACTGCTCTAAAATGCTAATTTCCCGAGATATTCGGTAAGTAAAGTAGTAGTATGTATTATAAACAAGCCCTGTGGACAGGAGCTTTGGCGCTCTTGTTCAAACTTAGACAAATCATATCTTCGGAACTATTGGTAAGAGTTGAGAACTATATCAATAGATTCTTATGATAGAACTTCATAATAGCAGAAATTAAATTCAAACATCATAAAAGAATTTAAATTCAACAAGTGGGTCAAAAATTATTAATCCAGAACCAATAGACCAATTATTCCACCCAACAACGAAATCATCCGAGATATTCGTTCCTCAATTCTATGATGAACGTTACATTTTTTCCCCAAATCCACTCTGAAAATTATATTATATCAATCGAAACTTTAGCCAATATTTCAGTTTTGTTTTTACTGGAGATATTCTGAACTCAATATTATTAACTTACCATTACGATTCCCATCATCATATGGATTAAGCATGGGCACAAAATAACAAAATTTGACATATCATGTCTCAGGAAAATAAGTTGACATATATCAACACAGATCATATTATAATAATTCATAGATAGAACAATTATCGCTGTGAAAACACAGAAGTACGATTTATGATTGAAATTTTGAAAAATCATATCTCCAAAAGTATTAGTTTGTTAGAGTTATTAATGACATCAATGGATTCCAATGGTGAAGAAAAACTTATTTTGAAATTTGTAATGTAAAAAATATTTTTTTTTACTCCGAAACCATCTTTTTGCCCCATAACGAACTTAGCCGAGATATTTATCTCCCAAACCTATCCTGAAAATTTCAACTGTCTAGCTCATTCCGTTCAAGAGTTATCGTGTTAATGGCCGGACGGACGGACGGCCGGCCGGACAGAATCGATTTCGACCACGTATTATAGATCAGTGAGTCGAACCAAATCGTTTAAGACCATTTTCAGGCAAAAATTCGAAAATTACAGACATTTGGGCAAATTGATAAGCACTCTGTTCCGAGGAGCGAGAGCGCCAAAAAATGGGTTATCGTTTGAAAAAAATGAGTTTTGAGGTATTTTCATGACTGACTTCGACATTGGAATAGAAACACCCTGTATGTTCAATAACGAAGGTGCATTAGAACGTCTTCTGATAGAAGCTAGAAAATTGGGAGTTTACATGCAAAAATCTGCAAGTGGAATGAAGCCCTATTTGAGAAAGTTCAAAGACTTTTTTCAGATTTCACATGACTTTTCTGAGAATAATATGTAAGTGACACATTAAAACAATGTACAATTCAATGGGGAATCTGATTATCAATGAAAAACTGGGTATTACATTTAAGAATCGAAAGTCGGTAAATTTTCCGGTAAAACCGGAAGTCGAACGAATCTGAAATATTTTCCAATAATTCATCGCTCCTAACAAAGCTCAACTATAAAATTTCAAGTGTTTATCTCGAGTCTTTCTAATAAATATTCTAACAAATGGTCTTCGTGAATCACCCTGTGTATAAAATTCTAAAAAAGCATTCACGCGAATGCAGGAGATTTTGCGCGCATGTTGTTCTGTATATTCAAGCTGCACACACCCCCACGAAATACTGCATGAACCTTCAAGCCGTCTTTTTGGCGCTCTTGTTCCTCGGAACTGAGTGCTTATCAATATGCCCAAATGTCTGTAATTTTCGAATTTTTGGCTGAAAATGGTCTCAAACGATTTGGTTCGACTCACTGATCAAGAATCCGTGGTCAAAATCGATTCTGTCCGGCCGTCCGTTAACACGATAACTCTCGGATTGAAATTTGCAGGGTAGGTTTGGAGCGTAAATATCTCAGACGAGTTCTTTAACCAGCGAAATCCATCGAGTGGTTTCGGAATTATGGCCGTTTTTAGTAAAAACATTTTTTTATGAATATTTCCGAAACTGATCACTCGATCTATCTGAAATTCAGCATCAAATTGTAGAATAATGACCTTCATACGCATGCGATTTTGTATTGATCGGATTGCCGTAAAGTGTCAAAAAAAGATGTTTTAATTAATTTAAATTTTGGCACTACAATAACTCTCGAACAGAATGAGCTAGGCAGTTGAAATTTTCAGAGTATGTTTGGGAGATAAATATCTAGGTTGAGTTCGTTATTGGGTAAAATAGGTCAGATGGTTTCGGAGTAACGAAAAAAAAAATTTTTAACTTTCAAATTTCAAATTCAATTTTTTTTAAGATGCAATTTCACCATAAAAATCCATAGATATCATTTTCAACTCTAACAAGCTAACACTTTCGGAGATATGATTCTTCGAAATTTCAATAATGAATCGTACTTCTATGTTTTCACAGAATGCTATAATTATTCTATCTATGAATTATTATATGATCTGTGTTCATACTCGAACATGCCATCTTATTCTATAAGAGAGAGTCCAATTCATTTCAGCTATTTTAATTTGTTGTCTTCCATGGTGCAGTTCTCATTCTCAGATTGCTCATTTAATTTTGATAAATGAACTATTATTTGATTTGAATTTCCTTTATGATGCAGTTCTATCATAAGAATACATTGATATCATTCCCAACTCTGAGAAACCAATACTTTCGGAGATATGTTTATGATAATTTTTGAAGCATTTTTTTTTAAACGACACTTTTTTTAAATTTAATTTCTTTCATGATGCAGTTCTATCATAAGAATCCATTGATATAATTCCCAACTCTGAGAAACCAATACTTTCGGAGATATAATTTGTCTGATTGAACAAGAGCGCCAAAAAGCTTCTGTCCACCAATTTTTTCAACCGAGTACTAGATTTCAATTTTGTGAAAATTTAAATTCGGCTTGACGGTTTGTGCGGAATATCAGCGGAATCTGATAAATAGTTTCTGAAATTTAAATAGGTAATAATTCAATATTTGAAAGAGTTGAGCAAAAATAGAAAAAAAATTGTTGGTTTTCCGACCTGAAATTTGGCACAGGAATCTGAATTTTTATTTCGAACAAGTTTACTTAAAGTGCTTCAAAAAAAAGTTCGAATATTCCGAGATAATGGACATCTTTGTTTGAAAATGGCGATTTCCGCTCAAACCGGAAGTCTCAGTTGGACGAGTTTTATATCATGTTTTATCATTTTTGGTGCACCCACTTTTTGTAATTAATAAGATTCGGAAATATAAATAGAAAAGAAAAGTTCCTCTTGGTGCGGAGTTGTTGGGACGCACTGTATATTTCGAATCCATTTTTTTTAAGAGGCAGTTTCATCATAAGAATCCATTGATATTATCTTCAACTCTAACAAATTAATACTTTCGGAGATATGATTTTTGAATATTTCAATATGTAATCGTTGATTTCACAGAATGCTGTATCGGAAATTAACGTCCGTATTTATTAATTTCAACAGTTTTCATACAATTCATCATTGTCATCTAATCTACAGATAAGAGACATGTCAAACAAATTATGATTGCATGCAAAATGACCAATGGAATATCCTCAGCTATCGTAGATAGATAGCTCTTGGATAATCCATATGATGATGATGATAGAAATATACAGGGTGAGTCTTTGACCACTGCATTAATTTTAACCAAAGATTCGTCTCATCGTCGTGCGATTGGCTCAGTGGTAGAGTAATTGACTTGGGAGCGGAAGCCCCAAGTTCAATTCCGAGGCTAGGAAAGAAATTTTCTAGTCACGGTAATCGCCACCATTCGCTGTTGGGTCAAAAATTAACAGTGCTTTGCCTAAGGTGGCGTAAGGACACAGTAACAAAGCCTACACAGAACACAACTGGTTCTCCTAACTCAGGGCAAGCTCTTAGAGCTTATGAGGGGTCTCCTTGTGGAAGACCCAGGAGGATCAGTATAATAATAATGATAATAATAATAATAATAATCATATGAAACACTTTTTTCATTTACCGTTTTTCCAGATTCGGCTCAGGTAAAAAGTTACAAGCGTTTAAAGATTTCACAATGTGCTAATACACTCCCGCATATAAATTATCTATGAAATTGTTGGCGGACGAGAATAAGGCATGGTAACGTGGTTTACAGCTTGATTCGGGATTCCAACGCTCAGGGACGGATCCATAAAAGTAGTGAAATTTCTGGAGTTTTCCATTTTAAAACATTCAATGAAGAATATCTCGAAAACGGTGCGTTTAAGGAGAAATGATGAAGAATAATATTATGTTCTAAAACGATGGAATATTCTTGAAATGACTCAAGAAAAACTTTATATACTTTCTTTATGCTAATTTCGTTTAGTTTTATGAATCCACGAGTCCATAGGAAATAACTAATATTTGGAAAATATGTATCATAGTTATAGGAAACTTAACGCCAACATTCATGTTATTCTAGGAAAGGATGTCAAAGCTACATTATAAAAAGCACTGACGTGAAGTCAGTACTCTTTGGCGCGCGTGTTCACGGTGGCTAATTTGAATTGAATGATGAGTACTTCAAGCTCAGTGGATAGAGCTAGCCGAAGATCTATCCAAAGGATAGTGGACACCATTCACTGTCGGTTCAAAAATTAACAGTGCTGTATCTAAGCTGCCATCAGGATAGAGTAACAAAGTTGGAAAAGAACACAAGTGACTCTCCTTAGTCGCACAAGCTCCTAGAAGATTTGGGAGGGTCAGTATAATCCTAATCATGTTTATAGCACGCGCACCAAAGCCGATTGACTTTATACACTTTTTCTTTCATTGTTAAGTCAATCTGCTTTTGCGCGCGTGCTATAAACATGATTAGGATTATACTGACCCTCCCAAATCTTCTAGGAGCTTGTGCGACTAAGGAGAGTCACTTGTGTTCTTTTCCAACTTTGTTACTCTATCCTGATGGCAGCTTAGATACAGCACTGTTAATTTTTGAACCGACAGTGAATGGTGTCCACTATCCTTTGGATAGATCTTCGGCTAGCTCTATCCACTGAGCTTGAAGTACTCATCATTCAATTCAAATTAGCCACCGTGAACACGCGCGCCAAAGAGTACTGACTTCACGTCAGTGCTTTTTTTTTTTTTTCAAGTTCCTTTAACAAATATAGCTATCAATACAGTTTGGCTGTTAGCTTTACCGTAGATCGGAAAAAAAAAGCGGTTGTGGGTCCTACGTTAGGGACGAAATTGCATCTTCTCCAAATCCGAACGTATTTTAATATAGATCTACCGAATATAGTTATTTATAAATTCGCCTCAGGGCCACCATACAGACATTTCAAATCGGAAACAACGATATTTCCCCCAAACTGACTTGTGTCCGTGCACTGAATTGACATGAATATTCTTTTAAAACCTCACAATATCGGCTCATTACACCCAACATAACCCAAACAACCCAAAACCATTCACTTCTCGTCTGCGCAAGCGCAGTATACTCGTGGCTGCAAGTCCTCCCAAAATTACACACCTCACAAAAAACTCCGATTCTCCAACACTAGTGGTTAAGGAGATATCGCTTCTTGAATCCACGCATGCGCAGACCTTCACCAGGGGATTCTAGAGCGGAATAGCATCCGCCACCCCAAAACCCCAATCCTCTCTGACGAAAGCACCAGCAGTTGAATCACTGATGGTCTGCTCATGCGCATAACGAAAAATGCCCGTAAGGGGTTACATCAATTTCGAAATTAGCCTCAGGGCCACGGTACGGACACTTTAACTCTGAAACAACGCTACATCCCCCAAACTGACTTGTCCTTGCACTGAATTGCTATGAATATTCTTTTAAAACCTCATAATATCGACTCAGCACTCCCAACATAACCCATCCAATTAAAAAACAGTCACTTCTCTTCTGCGCATGCGCAATCTACTCGCGGCTAAAAGTCCTCTCAAAATAACACACCTTACAAAAAACTCCGATTCTCCAACACTAGTGGTTCAGGAGATATCACATCTTTAATCCACGCATGCGCAGACCCTCAACAGGGGATTCTATAGAGGAATAGCATCCGCCACCCCAAAACCCTAATCCTCTCTGACGAAAACACCACCAGTTAAATCACTGATGGTCTGCTCATGCGCATAACGAAAAATGCCTGTAAGGGGTAACATCAATTTCAAAATTAGCCCCAGGGCCACGGTACGGACACTTTAACTCGGAAACAACGCTACATCCCCCAAACTGACTTGTCCTTGCACTGAATTGCTATGAATATTCTTTTGAAACCTCATAATATCGACTCAGCACTCCCAACATAACCCATCCAACCCAAAAACAGTTACTTCTCTTCTGCGCATGCGCAATCTACTGGCGGCTAAAAGTCCTCTCAAAATAAGACACCTTACAAAAAACTCCGATTCTCCAACACTAGTGGTTCGGAAGATATCACATCTTTAATCTACGCATGCGCAGACACTCATCAGGGATCTGAATTCTATGGAGGAATAGCATCCGCCACCCCAAAACCCCAATCCTCTCTGACGAAAACTACAGCAGTTAAAGGACTTCTCATCTGCGCATGCGCAATACGGAAAATGCCCGGAAAGGGCAGTATCAACCTCAAAAACATATGTTTCGGCATTAAAAGCAAAGTATTCCGCAAAATAGTAGTAATTTTTTAATTTTTTCATGTCACGTGATCTTCACGAAATTTTACAAAAGTGTTTGCTTTGGTCTTTTGCATCTAACTACTGAGTTTCAATTTAATCACATCAGTATTTTTCGAGTTATCGTGAAAATAAAATTTTCAAATTTTCAAAATTTTTTTTTGCCACTTTAGGGCCGTCCGTTCAACACAAAACTTCGCAGGCATATAAAGGTCATGATTCTACAATCTGATGCCAAATTTCAAAAAGATCGAGTGATCGGTTCCGGAAATATTCATAAAAAACGTTTTTACTAAAAACGGCCTTAACTCCGAAACCGCTCGGTCGATTTCGCCCGTTAACGAACTTGTCCGAGATATTTACGCTACGAAACTACCCTGCAAATTTCAACGCTCTAAGTCGTTCCGTTTGAGAGTTATCGTGCTAACGGCCGGACCGGCCGGCCGGCCAGCCGGCCGGACCGGACGGACAGAATTGAATTTGACCTCGAATTCTTCATCAGGGAGTCGAACCCAATCGTTTGAGACCATTTTCGAAAAAAAATTCGAAAAATACAGACATTGTGACGAAATGATAGCACGCTGTTCCTTGCGGAACACGCGCGCAAAAACTGATTTTTTTTCAAACAGCCTGTATCTTTTTATCTGAGCTGAATTTGGAAAAATGTTAAATGAAAAAAGTGTTTCATTTGATGAGAGGAATCTTTGGTTAAAATTAATGCAGTGGTCAAAGACTCACCCTGTATAGTTTGGGGTTCAGAATATCTCCAGTAAAAACAAAACTGGAATATTGGCTAAGTTTCAATTGATATAATATTATTTTCATAGTAGATTCGAGGAATGAATATCTCAGATAAGTTCGTTATTAGGTAGAATTGGTCTGTTGGTTTTGGATTAATAATTTTTGGCAGTCTTGTTGAATATAAATTCTTTTATGATGTTCGAATTCAATTTCTTTTATGATGGAGTTCTATCATAAGAATCCATTGATATAATTCCCAACTCCGAGAAACCAATACTTTCAGAGATAAGATTTGTCAAAGTTTAAACAAGAGCGCCAAAGCTCCTGTCCACAGGGCTTTCCCACTTTTTTTTCAATAACTCCAACAATATAGATCCGATCTTGTTCAAATTTAGAACTTGGCTGTAGAATCAGGTTCTGAAGGCTCAGCGATATCGGACGGATAGTTTCCGAGACACAGAATATTTTTAATATTATTTTTTATTTTCGAGACGCACGATACTCAAGAAATTTCGCATAAGTCTTTGTGTCGATATTCTTCAACTAGTTACCAGTTTCAATTCGATCGGATCTGTATCGTTTGAAGGGTTTGAAAACAATCTCGAACATTATCGAATTTGGGCAAAATTATAGCAAGCTGTTCCCTAGAACGCGCCCAAAAAAATTTGGGATATCGTTCATTTTGACTAGTTCTACTTCCTGTGGGAGAAATACTCGCCTTCAAAAACGCCCTGTAAATCGGTCAAGAGATTAAAATTTCCTAAGACTAATTAAATATTAAATTTTAAATATCATTACCAAAACAGTATAAGATTGCCATCTGCGTCTTGAAACGTGTCTTCAAACCTCCTGCAGGTGAAATATATTGTTAAGAAAACAGGTGGAGAATATAAATGAATGAACATGAAATTTAATGAAACAACTGATCTCATTTAAATAGAATATGATGGCAGCTATTCAATAGAAATTTCCAGTCCGAACCTATCTTAAAATATGCATGAATGCTAGACCAGGGTCGATAATTTTTGAAACAGAAAAAAATTATAGTAGAATGAAACAAAAATTATATGAAATAATTCACGGGCGATCTGAGGTCAGGAAGGGGAAAGGGGTGAGTCCTATGGAAAAAATTTAAACGGCAAAGTTGTAGGTAATAAAAAGATCTAAACTTTTGCATTTACAGTTTTTTCACATAACGCCAAAATTTATGTGAAAAATTGAAATAACCACGTTTTTGGTTTTTAATTTTTATCTTTCACAAAAAAATTATTTTTTTTACCAAATTTGTTAAAATCCTCCCTTTTCATGTGCCTAATACACTGTAATTTCTTAGATTTGAAATATTTTTTTTTACCTTAATTTGACTTGATATCGAAAAAGCACCATAATTTTGAATCAAAAATTCTAGGGCTCCACGCGAGAGCAATATTTTTCTCGTCCCGTCTCGTTCTCGTCTCGGAAAAGCGAGACGAGACGAGAAATTTGAAAAATATTATAGGCGATAACGAGACCACATACACTATACAGCGTCTACATAGAGAACAATATATTTTACAAAATATCAACTCTGTGACTATCTGGGAAATATTTCTGTTCTGATAGTAACGTATCTCTTACCATTAATATTTATCCTTGCAGATTTTTTTATTTTAGGTTTGAATGTATTTTTTTCAAGATTGATTCTTTTACTCTCGGTTGAGTATATAATTATGTCTATAAACTACTCAGTAATAAACGTGTTTACTATTGAAAGGGTTTCTTGGGCTCAACATTTTCTACCTGGAAGAGATCGTCTTATTTACTAGAGTTACTCAGTAAACTTTTCATATATACGACTCGACCTTTTTCAACACCCACAGAAAACAATTGAATATGAAGAATTTCCACTATAATTACCAATATATTTTGTCTATATTATACATCAATGGTTCTAGAAATACAGGATTTTTTAAAAGAGTATTGATTATTATGGTTGTTATGAACGTGCGATAATTGAAATTATTTTTCAAGAAAAAATAGAATTCACAACCATAAAGACTGATGCGATTATGAATGCAACACTTAACGGACAACTTTTATTGCCCCTAAATCCAATGCTTCCAAAATTTCGTCTCTATTTGAACATATGTAGAAATTTATAGTTTTCTCTTGGCTTCCTGTAGGGCCGGTTTCTGAGGAATATAAAATGGGGTTTATCTTCCGTTTATTCAATTCAATAGAATTCAGTAGATAAACTCCATTCATATACCGTAGTGAAGATGTGAACAAATTATTGTATACATCTGTGGAAGTTAGGGTGATTCAAAAAAAAAGAATATTTTTTTTTTCGTTTCGTACTCTGAAAAATAGAATCCTAGACACCTCTAAGACAGCCTCTCCAAGCATGAGTTCTTAATTGTAACGGGAAGGTCCTCCTTCGTACAGAATTCTATTTTTTCTTATTATCAAATAGAAAAATGTATATCTCGCTTCCAACTACTTGAAAAAATATCTTGTTTCTTAGATTTTGTAGGAAATTGAATGCTCTACAAAAAAGGTCTCTTACGATTTTTTCGTAAACCCAACCGTTTAAAAGATATTAACGGTTAAAGTTTGATTATTTTTGGGAAAATTTTTTATTTCTTATGAATTTTATAACTCAATGAAAAAAAATCATTATGAATGATGAAACTCATAGTTTTGTAGGAAATTTACTGCTTTATAAAAATGGTCTCTTATGATTTTTCGATCAGGTTGAGCGTTTACGAGATATTCATCGTCAAACATCAATGCATATCAATTTTTCTAGTTTTTGATCAATAATTCGAAAAATTTCAATTTATTCTGTGAGTTTCAAGGAAATTTAGACAAATTTGAGTTTCTATGAATAGAAATATGTTATGAACTATTTTTTTAATTAGTTTTTTTAGTCTAGGGCATGTTTGATTACATTAAAACAAAAAATTAGTGCATTTTTTAAATATATAATTCAATTTAGTGTGTTTCACATGTGTTTCACTTTTTTATCGAAGAATTTATTTATTTAATTATCAACTGCCATATAATTTTCAATATTTTCACCATAACGGTACACTTTTACTGTGAATAATTTCCTCTATTGCAGTTTGGGTATTTTTACCATATGACTTCCTTGATAAAGATATTGAATCGTGGCCTACTAATGACAGTTACATTGAAAATAAAGAATACTTTAACCAATTGAAAGTTCTTAATAATTCAGCAGAACGAGCTGTTGCATTAGTTAGTGAGTATAATCAATGCTTGACAAAAAATGAAGAGCAATTCCAATACTTATTGCAAGTTATCAAAAAACATCGAAAAAAATACCCAAACTGCAATAGAGGAAATTATTTACAGTAAAAGTGTACCGTTATGTTGATAATATTGATAATTATATGGCAGTTGATAATTTAATAAATAAATTCTTCGATAAAAAAGTGAAACACACTAAATTGAATTATATATTTAAAAAAATGCACTAATTTTTTGTTTTAATGTAATCAAACATGCCCAAGACTAAAAACCAATTAAAAAAATAGTTCATAACATATTTCTATTCATAGAAACTCAAATTTGTCTAAATTTCCTTGAAACTCACAGAATAAATTGAAATTTTTCGAATTATTGATCAAAAACTAGAAAAATTGATATGCATTGATGTTTGACGATGAATATCTCGTAAACGCTCAACTTGATCGAAAAATCATAAGAGACCATTTTTAAAGAGCAGTAAATTTCCTACAAAACTATGAGTTTCATCATTCATAATGATTTTTTTTCATTGAGTTATAAAATTCATAAGAAATAAAAAATTTTCCCAAAAATAATCAAACTTTAACCGTTACTATCTTTTAAACGGTTGGGTTTACGAAAAAATCGTAAGAGACCTTTTTTGTAGAGCATTCAATTTCCTACAAAATCTAAGGAACAAGATATTTTTTCAAGTAGTTGGAAGCGAGATATAAATTTTTCTATCTGATAATAAGAAAAAATAGAAAACTGTAAGAAGGAGGACCTTCCCGTGACAATTAAGAACTCATGCTTGGAGAGGCTTTCTTAGAGGTGTCTAGGAACCTATTTTTCAGAGTACCAAACGAAAAAAAAAATATTCTTTTTTTTTTAATCACCCTAGTGGAAGTGCTTATCATAAAACTGGTTAAGAAATTGAGCTATTCAATGTTTCTAAAAGTGTTATGAGGAATACGCCAAGAACACCCTCAATGATCTACCCACTGGGAAGGTATTCATTGAAAACTATACCAATTCTATTAAAAAATGTATCGACGTCGATAGCCTCTTTAACATCAACAAAACGTTCGAAATATTGGAAAGCTAAGTTTAGAAAATATTTGCTGTTAGAAAGAGCAAATATAGGAATCAAAATATTTTACGGTGGTGGCAAGTGATGAAGAAGTTCTTCCTACATTTTCCAAAATGGCCGGTGATATATAAATGGCTACATTCGTACCGCTTGAAAGATAATTTTCTACGGCAGGTGTATGATCATGGCAAAAACACGTACATAATTGAAATATGCATAAGAACAAGCCCTGTGGACAGGAGCTTTCTGGCGCTCTAGTTCATACAGACAAATTATATCTCCGAAAGTATTGGTTTCTCAGAGTTGGGAATTATATCAATGTATTCATATGATAGAACTGCATCATAAAGGAAATTCAATTCAAATAATAGTTTATTTAACAAGATTAAATGAGCAATCATAAGAATGAGAACTGCACCACATTTTCAAATTTTTTTTTTTACACTTTGCGGTAATCTGGTCAATACAAAACTTCACATGCGTATAAAGGTCATGATTGTACAATTTGATGCTAAATTTCAGATAGATCAAGTGATCGGTTTCGGAAATATTCATAAAAAATATTTTTACTAAAATCGGCCATAACTCCGAAACCCCTTGATGGATTTCGCCCATTAACGAACTTGTCCGATATATTTACGCTCCAAAACCACCTTGCAATTTTCAATCCGCTTACTCCTTTCGTTCGAGAGTTATCGTGCCTACGGCCGGTCGGCCGGCCGGACAGAATCGATTTCGCACTCCGATTCTTGATCAGTGAGTCGAACCAAATCGTTTGAGACCATTTTCAGCCAAAAATTCCAAAATTACAGACACTTGGGCAAATTGATAAGCGCTCTGTTCCGAGGAACTATACCTTTTCAACTTCAAATTGGGAACTATCAAAATCAAATTGGGAATTAACATATTCAAATTGGGAATAATCAAAATCAAATTGGGAATAAACACATTCAAATTGGGAATTATCAATTTCAAATTGGGACAGCATTCGCGGCTATGTAAATCAGGATCATATATAATCGGAAGATATTTTTTATTGGTGAAACTGGAAAATAAAAACTAATACCCACATTCTAAACAAACATTGTAAGCATTCAAAGACTTGAAAGAAATAATAAAAAAATGTCTTGTTTCTTATCAAACTCTCATATCCAATAAATTCATAATATCAGGTATGAACCTCTGGATATGAGCCACATATCTTGTACAGGTACTGACTGTTATGATGGATACATTTCATCTAATTTTGTTCTCCATTCTTTGAAGACGAAATTCTGCCTGTGATATGTTTGCTCTCTCTTCGCCCAATGAAATCTCCGGCAATTGAAATTAGTTTCATCCATGTAAATGATTGGAATATTTTCGGCTTGAAAATGTAAAATATTCCTTATATATTCACACCTCTTCATTTTATTTTCTTCGCTATTCATTCTCTCGGGCTCCCTGCGAATATCTTTCAGAGTAAACATTAATCCATCCAAATGATTTCTTATCACTCTTTGGAAACATTTATACCATAATGCCCATCAAATTTTTGCTCCTTCAAAGTTATTTTTGGGTTTTCCTCGATATATTCTATCATGCTATTCTTATGGGATTCTTCTATTTCTACTTTCCTTCTCCAACCTCGTTGGCGTTCTTCTTGATTTTGAGTAGTAACCCATCTATAGGCTGTAGATTTACTAATACCCAAGGCATTCGCTAGTTCTCTCCAATTGCCGTTTCTGTTACACACCGCAATTATCTGCCTATTCATTGAATCTGCAGCTTTCTTCTGTATATAAGACATATTTTCGAAAAAGAAATTGTATACTTATCCTCCGTTACTTACTTTTGACTCAAAACAAATTTGACAATTAATTACACATAGATCTGATACAAATAGCAACGGATGTCGTTCCAATTTGAAATTGATTATTCCCAATTTGAATGTGTTTATTCCCAATTTGATTTTGATTATTCCCAATTTGAATATGTTAATTCCCAATTTGATTTTGATAGTTCCCAATTTGAAGTTGAAAAGGTATAGAGCGCCAAAAAAACAAGTTTCGTATGACAAATGCCCTAAACAGGTTTAAAGTACCTACAAATAGTAGGTATTCCATAAAACATGTATAAAAGAAGATAAGTATTAATAAAAATGGGTTCAAGCCCTGTGGACAGGAGCTTTCTGGCGCTCTAGTTCAAACAGACAAATTATATCTGGTATTGGTTTCTCAGAGTTGGGAATTATATCAATGTATTCATATGATAGAACTGCATCATAAAGGAAATTCAATTCAAATAATAGTTTATTTATCAAGATTAAATGAGCAAACATGAGAATGAGAACTGCACCACATTTTCAAATTTTATTTTGACACTTTGCGGTAATCTGGTCAATACAAAACTTCACATGCGTATAAAGGTCTTGATTCTACAATTTGGTGCTAAATTTCAGATAGATCGAGTGATCGGTTTCGGAAATATTCATAAAAAATATTTTTACTAAAATCGGCCATAACTCCGAAACCCCTTGATGGTTTTCGCCCATTAACGAACTTGTCCGAGATATTTAAGCTCCAAAACCACCTTGCAATTTTCAATCCGCTAACTCCTTTCGTTCGAGAGTTATCGTGCCTACGGTCGGTCGGCCGGCCGGACAGAATCGATTTCGCACTCGGATTCTTGATCAGTGAGTCGAACCAAATCATTTGAGACCATTTTCAGCCAAAAATTCCAAAATAACAGCCACTTGGGCAAATTGATAAGCACTCTGTTCCGAGGAACTAGAGCGCCAAAAAAACAAGTTTCGTATGACAATTGCCCAAAACAGGTTTAAAGTACCTACAAATAGTAGGTATTCCATAAAACATGTATAAAAGAAGATAAGTAATAATAAATTACCTTGTAATCGATCAAAAATTTCCTGATCTACGTTCACCAAATTTTCTCCTCTCTCGAACTACAGAATTATGCTTTCAATATTTACGTAATATTTTCAAACATTTTCGGGTGAGGTCCCCGTTGCATCGCTAAAATACGAGTATTTCAACCCCAATATTCCCTTCTAACAAGTATGACAATTCATACATAGAATATACATAGAATAATTATATCAATCTGTGAAATACGATTTACATTGAAATTTTGAAAAATAATATCTCCGAAAGTATTAGCTTGTTAGAGTTAAAAATGATATGAATGGATTCTTATGATAAAACTGCTCATTAAAAAAAATTTAATTTGGAATTTGATTTGTAAAAAAAAAATTTTTTTTTTATTACTCCGAAACCTTCTGTCCGATTTTGCCCAGTAACGAACTCAGCCGAGATATTCATCCCCCAAACCTACTCTGAAAATTTCAACTCTCTAGCTCATTCCGTTCGAGAGTTATCGTGCCTACGGCCGGCCAGACAGAATGAATTTCGACCACGGATTCTTGATCAGTGAGTCGTACCAAATCGTTTAAGACCATTTTCATCGAAATATTCGAAAATTACAGACATTTGGGCAAATTGATAAGCACTCAGTTCCGAGGAACTAGAGCGCCAAAAATTACCTTGTAATCGATCAAAAATTTCCTGATCTCCGTTCACCAAATTTTCTCCTCTCTCGAACTACAGAATTATGCTTTCAATATTTACGTAATATTTTAAAACATTTTCGGGTGAGGTCCCCGTTGCATCGCTAAAATACGAGTATTTCAACCCCAATATTTTTGAAGTTACAATACAAGTTCGATTGTCATAAGTTGACATTATGACAATTCATACATAGAATAATTATATCAATCTGTGAAATACGATTTACATTGAAATTTTGAAAAATCATATCTCCGAAAGTATTAGCTTTTTAGAGTTAAAAATGATATGAACGGATTCTTATGATAAAACTGCTTATTAAAAAAAAATTAATTTGGAATTTGATTCGTAAAAAAAATTTTTTTTTTTGTTACTCCGAAACCATCTGTCCGATTTTGCCCAATAACTTACTTACTTTTGCACAATAACGAAATTAGCCGAGATATTTATCCCCCAAACCTACTCTGAAAATTTCAACTCTCTAGCTCATTCCGTTCGAGAGTTATCGTGCCTACAGCCGGCCGGACAGAATGAATTTCGACCACGGATTCTTGATCAGTGAGTCGAACCAAATCGTTTAAGACCATTTTCATCGAAAAATTCGAAAATTACAGACATTTGGGCAAATTGATAAGCACTCAGTTCCGAGGAACTAGAGCGCCAAAAACTGACTATTCATTCATTGCTCTAAAACCCCTACGGGTATGCAAATGAAATTTGGAGGATTTTAAGAGGTTGTTATTTTTTTATTGCATTTTTTACGTGCAATTAAGAATTAAATGATCATCATCGGCGTGTATACGGGTAATGAAATGATCTCAATTTTTTGAATGAAATAAATGGTATGCCACTGGGATATTTCCGAGGATATTTCAAACTAAAAATTATTTTTGAACTCCTTGTTCGATTTGTGACAAAAGATCTTTCATGCCTTTTTTCGTATGCGGCGCTGCTTCTATGCAAAAAAAAAATTGAACATCTTAACGCGTATTTTTCATTTCTTTAATAAATCTTATAGTAGCGACGCTTTCATGTTTCTGTTAAATACGAATATTTCAACGAATTGCACCAAATTTCATTTGCATATCTCAACCCGTTTCAGAGCAATAAATAAATAATCAGTTCTTAAGAATAACTCCCGTACCTCGGAAACGAAACATTTGCGGACAAAAGTTATAAGCCTACTGTCATTATTTTGTCATAAAGAAACACCCCTTGAAGTTTGTCGCACTTATTCACTATACACCCTATATATTATTTACACAAATTATTTTATTATATTTATTATTCTGACGCGTTTCGTCGATACAGCGCCTTCATCAGACTACATCATATGTATACAGGGAGATTCAAAAGTATGGATAATTTGTTCAGGAATAGCGAAAAATAGTTTGATAGGTCATATTAATTCATTTTTTTAAGGAACATTTTTCCGTAATTCTTATTGTTCTGTCATTTCCTGTTACCATGCAGTGTCTTCGCTCAATTTTTTAATTGTAAGCTCCTGTTTTTGGCGCTCTAGTTCCTCGGAACTGAGTGCTTATCAATTTGCCCAAATGTCTGTAATTTGCGAATTTTTCGATGAAAATGGTCTTAAACGATTTGGTTCGACTCACTGATCAAGAATCCGTGGTCGAAATTCATTCTGTCCGGCCGGTCCGACCGGCCGTAGGCACGATAACTCTCGAACGGAATGAGCTAGACAGTTGAAATTTCCAGAGTAGGTTTGGGAGATAAATATCTCGGCTAAGTTCGTTATTGGGTAAAATCGGACAGATGTTTTCGGAGTAACAAAAAAAAAATAAAAATATTTTTTTTTACAAAGCAAATTCCAAATTAAATTTTTTTCAATAAGCTGTTTTACCATAAGAATCCAATGATATCATTTTTAACTCTAACAAGCTAATACTTTCGGAGATATAATTTTTCAAAATTTCAATAATAAAACGTATTTCAACGTTGTCACAGAATGATTTAATTATTCTATGTATGAATTGTCATAATGTCAACTTATTTTCCTGAGACATGACATTATCTAATCAATCGAAGAATTGTGAGCGAAGTGAGAAAAATCTCAGTTGTTTGCTCCGAAATTAGTTTTTCTCTTAAAAGTCTTACATTTCGGAAGGGAACATGAAGTAAGAGATCTGAGAGTGGTGAGACTGCTTTTCATCCATAGACATAGATATAACTCTCGAACGGAATGAGGTAGGTAGTTGAAATTTTCAGAGTAGGTTAGGGAGATGAATATCTCGTTATTGGGCAAAATTGGCCAGATTTAATTTGATTTCTTCCATGGTGCACTTCTCATTCTCATGATTGCTCATTTAATCTTGATAAATAAACTATTATTTGAATTGAATTTCCTTTATGATGCAGTTCTATCATATGAATACATTGATCTAATTCCCAACTCTGAGAAACCAATACTTTCGGAGATATAATTTGTCTGTTTGAAATAGAGCGCCAGAAAGCTCCTGTCCACAGGACTTGAACCAATTTTTATCAATGCTGATATCAATGGTCCCTTTCTCACAACCAGTCCATGTTATTTTATGTCTATGGGTTATACTGACAACAGTGAATCGTGGCCAATTGAAGTTTGAAGTGCCGACTTCAATCCAGTTCCGAGTCAACCGCTCTATCATCTGAGCACGAAACACTCCTCATCAAAAAGCGCACCAAAGTTTACTGACTTCACGTCAGTGCTTTTTGGTGCTCCTGTTGCTCGGAACAGAGTGATTATATTTCTCATGGACATGCTTTTATCCCAAGAGAAACAGTACATAATATAAGATCCGTGTTCTATACTACCCCAAATTTCTATTTTTAGTGGGCAAATTCCACGGGAATTATATTAGGCACATCTCAGTCGCATGAGGTAGGAATCCATCTATAGAGCAGTATAATAATAATTACCATATGACTCCCCTCCGTGGGTCTGCAAGTGCTTGCTGAACCTCCCTGTAGGTTGAAACGATAAATTTAGTGGAGATAATAAAGATGTTTGTTGAATAATGATGATAGAGCGAACCTGAACTTTTCTTACTATGATGAGTATAATTTGTGGCCTGATTCTTAGAAATCCCGAACAGATTTTCGCGTCTGACGCATGAACATGCATTCTTTTAATAGGGTTTCGATTTGAAATGAAGAAGGAAAGAAAGTTTTCCAGTTTTATCGAGAGAACAAAATTATACATATTTGGAATGGTACAATTTTACATAGGTATACAGGGTGGCGCGGGAATTTAAAAATATTTTGATAATACATTCAAAATATCGAACAAAAACTTCAGATACAGGGCGAGTATTTAAGTTGTAGAATAATTTCATCAAATCGATCTTTATTGTTGGAAATATTATGAAAATATTATTTTTTTCCAGGAAGCAAAGTCAACTTTGCATATAAAAATTGGTTCAATCACTGACGTGAAGTCAGAAGCTTTTGCGCGTATGTTCTATTGTCCATTCACCTGTGTTGGACACTCTTAATCGAATTCACCATGGTAAATTCGATTAAGAGTGTCCAATACAGGAGAACAGACAATAGAATTCACCATGGTAAATTCGATTAAGAGTGTCCAATATAGGAGAACAGACAATAGAATTCACGATGGTAAATTCGATTAAGAGTGTCCAATACAGGAGAATGGACAATAGAACATATTCGCAAAAGCTCCTGACTTCACGTCAGTGCTTGAACCAATTTTTTTTTCGTGAAGTCGGGAGCTTTTGCGCATTATATTGTCCATTCTCCTGTATTGGACACTCTTAATCGAAATCACAATGGTGAATTCTATTGTCTGTTCTCCTGTATGGGACACTCTTAATCGAATTTAACATGGTGAATTCGATTAAGAGTGTCCAATACAGGAGAATAGACAATAGAATTCACCACAATAAATTCGATTATGAAAGTCCAACACAGGAGAATGGACAATAGAACATACGCGCGAAAGCTCCTGACTTCACGTCAGTCCTTGAATCAATTTTTTTTTCGTGAAGTCAGGATAGAATGCAATGATGAAAAAATTAACACATTGTCTACCTTCAATTCTTTTTTGGGAGAGGAATACATAATTACTCTAGAAAAATATTACCGGAATTAATGTCATATTTAAATAATCAAAGTAAAGAAAATTATAAGTTCAGTTCCTAACATATTGAATGAAATTCAATTGAATTCCGATAATATTTATAACGACATACGACTGTTCCCAAGTCGCAGTGGTTAAGATCGGAGCTACTAGAACTCAGGGATCCGCGATCTAGCTCCAGTGGAGATGGGAGTGGATTCCTAAAAAGGGAACCTAGTAAATGGGCGCCAGGTAAATTTAAGTCTCCCAGATACCCCTGCGTAATGTACTGATTCCTAAATTCACCAAAAGAATATTCACGCTAATAACAAACAGTTTATTCTAATAGCATACAACCCAGGTCTTTAGATCCAGCAAAATTTAACTATTATGAAACCCTGAATAAGGGTGGCGGAAATTGTACGTAGATATTATTCTTGGATTCAAATACGCGTCGCTTGAGCTCAGGCGCATTCACGTTTCTCCTCTATGATCATATACGATTACTACAAATCTTGCCCCAATTTCCGCTTTCCAATAACAATAACCTAGATAATTGATAACAATATATGTTCAAGTTATATATACAGTAGGTATAAGATGATTCGGGATATGTTTTCTATAACTTGCGTGCTATTCCTTGTGCCTGAACGTATTATTGCCTCGATGGTCTCGCAATACCGTTCTCCTTCCCTTTGTACTCGCCGTCTGCGACTTTTGACTGAATGTCCCTCAGCGCTGCTTCCTGACCACCTTGTATATACTCGGGATCGGTAACACTGCGTTGGCTGTCTCACAGCGCTACTTATGGACCACCTTGTATATATTCGAATGTCTCAGTTACACTCCTCCTGATATAAAAAATCGTGCTGGCCTCAAAAACTCCTGCCACCATAAACTTCGGACTGCCATAAAAACTTCGGACTGCCACAAAAATCCTTCTATTCCTCTTGATATAAAAATCGTGCTGGCACACAAAAACTCCTGATGTTACAAAAACTTCTGATGTTACCAAAAACCCCTGAAGTTCGGGGTTGTCTTGCACACGTTTGCTTCGAAACCAAATCTGGCCGTGCCTCCACCAAATAATTCTGCAAGCACACAGCGATGTTCTGTCAAAGTCGCCAAGATCGTTCACGTGTTCAACTCTTAGATTTGCAGAAAGGTCGTTATATCGAGACGAGTGCAAGTTACCTGTTATCTTCCCAAATCAAACCAATGTAACGCTCACTCCTAATTCGATTTTCGAAACTATATCCAATTAAGAAGAAATCACCAATTCTTATTAAGTTCCGAAAATACGCCTAACCTACTGCTCCTCCTTCGAGTGTTCACAAAAATGGACGACCTCATGTCCCTGACTGGCGCAGACCCTCACAAATTTCAGAATGTCACAATTCAACAATATTGCCAACTTATTCGGTTCTTCGTATACAACAATTATTATTTAGCGTCGATTGGCACCACTGAGATCCAACCTCAAATTCGACGTCAACACAAACGACAACCTTATCGTAAACAAAACATAAACAAACCCTTGCCTGAGTTAAAAAGAAACGTTACATATTCAATTACTTATTCTTAACGAATAAATGCCCATTGATAGATCTAAAGGTGTTGAGGTGAAACATAAAGATATTCATCATTAGTGATAGAAAAACTGGCCTAAAATGCCTCTCTACCCATCACGAGATTTAATATCGACAAATGAGCCTCTCACCTTACAAGATCAGAAATTGTGGTTAATTTAAAGTTAAGTTTTGAAGCCTTGCAGCAAAATTTCAGCGATATCATATTAAAAATAATACATAACCTTTCAAAAGTCCCTTCCCACAAATATACTCCTCTGCAGGCGCCTGGATCTCTTGAATTAAGAAGAATCGCCTTCTCTATTTCTCAAAGATATTCACTCTTGTTCATAAAAATCACTTCAATATTTAGTTACCTCCTCCTAAGGAGGATCTCTTTCAAAACCAGGTCTTACCGCTACAGGACCCTAATGTAGGGCTATCATCTCCCATAGATTTGTGATGAAAAAATATGTCATCATGCAGACTTGGGTAGTATTCGAATACGCAGTAACTTGAATCCTATTCAAGCTACTTTGCCAGGATTCTGTATTCGTATTCGAATACAAATAAAAATGGTGTATTCGTATTCTTGAATCCTTTTGATTGAAGGCTATTCGATATTCGTATTCAAGCTACTGTTATTCAGTATTCAAATTATTCAAATTTTGAATCCAGAGATTCGGAGTATTCAATTCTAGAATACCTGTACCTATTCAAAATATTCAATTTTTGCCTATAGTCTACAGCAGAACGCTAAATTTCAGTTCAATACGATGGCAATTTCCGGAGATATTGTGAAAAATGTGCCCAATTTCGTGGTACATTTTTTCACAAACTATTTATCAGTTTTGAATAAACAAAAATTTGTACTAGTATTGATTTGATACTATTTTGTATCTGCTGGTTTTGCCAATATCTTTCACAATGTTTGTGAATTAGCCAAATTGGTAGGAAAAATTATATTATTATTTAAAATACCTGAATAAGGGATCGCGTCAGGTACATATCTCATTAGGTTTAGTCGGGCATAACAATATTCAGTTTATGACTCTATTACGTAGCAGGTTTTACCCCTGATAATTATCATAATATTTATTTCCAGTTTTTCGGAATACAAGGTGCCATAATAAGGGTTATTAACCAAAAATTCTAAAAATAAATTCGAGAATGACAACAATATGCAAGATACTTACGTTATAGAATATTGGTATATGGCCAAGGGTATAAAATTTTAAGATAAGGTACAAGATTAGCATAAAACTGGTACTAAATTATGAACCACTAATTTCCTCAATTACTTTCATATTAATAGGAGGGTATTTCTCAGTGTTTTCTCGGTACACAAAAAAAATCTGGATGCGGCTTAAGGTGCAGGCAAGAATTTGTAGAGATACACAATCCGATCATACGGCGCGCTTTAAAGTTTCGCACAGTAGTAGCCTAGGCCCACAACGTGTTCAGTTAGTGTGTTCAGTGTTCAAGCGTCAACAGCTGAGTGACGATCTCTTCCAAATTCTAGTGTTATTGAAGGCTAATGGCATTGAGTGACGAGTGTTAAATAATAGTTTTTCAATTTTGTGTAATATTCTGAGATTATTTTTACTTTTCTTTGGAAGTGTAATACCTATATTCTCCCTCCCCGATTCTGTTATTTTAAGAAATGTTTTAATTTTGTATTTACATTTAAAATAAAACAATTACCTATATATCTGTATAAGTGTATAACTTATGTTTATGTGTATGTCACAAAGAGTTCAATAGAACGCCAAATGTTAATCTGTATTCAAAAAGATATTCATTTAAAAGAATCCATGGATTCGAATACTGTGTATTCAAATACTTTTTGGCGTATCGTATTCGATTCCACGGTATTCGAATATTTTTATCAATGTTGTATTCTGTATTCGTATTCGAATACAGAAAAACGGTATTCGACCCAAGTCTGATCATGAAATTAATGGTTTTGAAGGTTCTCGCAAAAATACAATGATTCGCATCCAGCTACCGAACTCACAAAAGGCTGCTCGGTTCTCCAACAATATGGATCCGATCGTGTTCAAACTTGGAACTTTGCAGTAGAGTTAGGTTCTGAAGGCTCTTGCAAAATTTCAGCGATGCCGGACGAATAGTTTATGATATATAGAATTTTTTCAGTTATTTTCAATAATTTTTTTGAAATTTTCAAGTTATACCATCCTCACGAAATTCCGCAAGAATTTTCGCGTTGGCATTCTACAACTAATATCCATGTTTGAATTATATCAGTTTTGTATTTTTCGGGTTATTGAGGAAATAAAAACCAAATTTCAGATGGGTATAACTCCAAAACCGTTGTGCCGATTATACCTATAGACAAATTCAAATGTCGCATTCAGATGCACAACCTAACCTGAAAATTTCAAGCCCCTATCTCTTTCCGTTCTCAGGTTACCGAGTCATAAATAATATTTTTGAATAATTTTTTTTCAATTTTCTAGTGATACGATTCTCACAACATTTCCCAAACGTGCTTAGGTTTCTATTCTACAACTATTCACGAAGTTTCAATTCGCTCGGATTTATGTTGGTTGAAAACAAAATTATTACTCGGAAACCATTGGGCCGATTATGCCCATTAACGAACTTGTCCGTGGAATTGGAATGCGCCACCAACCCTGAAAATTTCAAGTCGCTAGCTCTCTCCCTTTTCAAGTTATCGTGGCAACGGCCGGACGACCGGCCGGACGGACAGAATCAAATTTGACCTCGAATTCTTCATCAGGGAGTCGAACCCAATCGTTTGAGACCATTTTCGGCAAAAAATTCGAAAAGTACAGACATTTGGGCAAAATGATAACGCGATGTTCCCCAGAACATACGCGCAAAAACGGAGTCGAACTTTCTATGTCAAATATGAATGCAGCGAAATGTTTCTTATTTTTTTCCCGAAAAATATTAATTCTGATATAATACACAGTGGCATATCATATTTTCATTTAAAAATAATCAGTTTTAACCCCGCCCGAACGACACTGGTAGAAATATATAACTGTTGTCCATCAGAATATGCCTCTTAATATACAGGGTGATTCAGAGTACCCATTAAAGACATCAATGCATTATAGAGGAGCCAAAATGGAATAACTTTTGATTATAAACCCATGTCCGTATACGGACGCAAAATTAAAAAAATTGGAGCAAGCACTGACGTGGAGTCAGGAGCTATGTTCTATGTAGTATGTTCTATAGTCAATTCTCCTGTATTGGACAATATAATACACCATGGTAAATTCGATTAAGAGTGTCCAATACAGCAGAATGGACAGTAGAACATACGCGCAAAAGCTCCTGACTTCACGTCAGTGCTTGAACCAATTTTTTTTTTCGTAATTTTTTTGAAATTTTCTAGGGGTACGGTTCTTATGAAATTTTGAACACGCCTTTATGCCGATATTCTACAACTAGTTAGCAAGCTTCAATTCGATCGGGTCTATATTGTTTGAGTTATCGAGGAAATAACATTCCAGGTGGGTATAACTGTGAAACCGTTGGACCGATTATGCCCATAAACGAACCTAACTCTCCCATTCGGATACGCAACATACCCTGAAAATTGCTCCTTAACTCCTTTCGTTCGAAAGTTATCGAGGCAACGGTCACCCCCATCTACTGAATTCACACAAGGCTGCTCGATTCTCCAACAATATATATGTTCTGAATGCTTTCGAAAAAATTTCAGCGATGTTGGACGAATAGTTACTGAAATATTGAATTTTTCTCGATAATTTTCAATGATTTTTTTTTTAATTTCCTAGTACTACGATCCTCGCGGAATTTTGCAAGAATTTTCGCGTTGGCATTATACAACCAATAACCATGTTAGAATATAATCGGTTCCGTATTTTTCGAGTTATTGAGGAAAAAACAACCAAATTTCAGATGGGTATAACTCCAAAACCGTTTGGCCAATTATGCCTACAGACAAACTCAAATTTCGCATTCAGATGCACAACCGAAACTGAAAATTTCAAGTCGCTATCTCTTTCCGTTCTCAGGTTATTGTAACATGAAAAATAGTTTTTTTAAGTTTTTCTAGTGATTAGTTCTATATTCTACAACTATTCACCATATTTCAATTCGATCGGATTCATATGGTAGAAAATAAAATTATAACTCGGAAACCATTGGGCCGATTATGTCCATTAACGAACTTGTCCGTCGTATTAGGATGCGCCACCTATCCTGAAAATTTCCAGTCGCTATCTCATTGCGTTCTCAAGTTACATTAGCAATGGCTCTGGTACTCATTCTAGGATTCTCTTCGATATAATCAAGCACCTCCTCTTTAGACCAGGATCAGTCCTCTCCCCTTTCAGATTTTGAGAGACGGGTAACAAAATTGCAATTTCACTTATCCATGAAGAAAGCTCGCGCAGAAATGAAGAAACAGTTATAGATTCTTCGAATCGCTGAGATTACAATTAGTATCTCCGATAACGATTAACTCCAAGTTTTCACACCAAAGCAGTGCTCACCCCTTTCGGATTTGGAGAGACGGGTAGTAAATTTCAATTTCACTTATCGTATGTAGAATGTTCGCAAATAAATGAAGAAACATCTATTTGAAACGATAATAGACCAGGGTCGAAGCCTTTAAAAATGGTAAAAAAAATGAAATCCATTGGAAAAGAGAGAGAATATAACAAAAATTATAGCGTGTTAACGGAGGGCCGGCCGGACAGAATCGTTTTTGACCACGGATTCTTGATCAGTGAGTCAACCAAATCGGTTAAGACCATTTTCATCCAAAAATTACAGACATTTGGGCAAATTTATAAGCACTCTGTTCCGAGGAACATGAGCGCCAAAAAGAAGACATTCAGGACGCTCAAATGACGTCTATTTCTTGAAATGAACCCAAATTTCATCACTTATATATTTCAACTTACTATTGACACACCCTGTATATCTAGTGGGTTCTCAATATATTTCCAAGTGACTCGATCAATGATTCCAATAGTTCCTATAAGGATTATGACTGAATATTAATCATATTGATGAAGTTACGGGATTCCCTAACACTACCACGAAATTCACAGCCTTGCTCTTGACCCCAATAAAATCGTACAATTATGAACATCTTCGAATGTGATCGGAATATAGATATTATACTTTATTCCTTCCAAATCCACACATGAATTGTCACCTTGATGAGATAATTATGATGAGAAGACATGGTTGAGTTAACTGGAAAATTTAAACTAACACTGTGAACGAGACAATCACTTCGTATTTTCTTTCAGTTGTAAAAAAGAGATAAAACCCAGAAAGGAACCATTTATCAATGTATATACCTCCCAAAGTATCCCTTAATGATGCTCTTTTTGGGCAAGATCTGCCCATTGAGTCCAACAAGTCCAAACAAATCAGATCCCACATATTTAAAATAGAGCAAGGCCAACCGGAGTGAAGACACCGGCCACTTTCTCAGCGGCCAGTTTGCCGAACATTGGGCCCCATAGACATCCGTCGGCTGATGTTTAAGTAGAGTTCAGAGGCCGCGTTGGCGATTATTTTGAAACGATTGGAGATATTATTATATAATTTATACAGAAATGACAATTAGATGAATAAAATTATTCATACTTCCAAAAAAGAGATACGATACACAAATAAAGGTATAAGGTTGTTGTAAAATGGCTATATTTTCTAGAAATATCTAGAAAATTTATTGATTCTTTTTGGATCTTACATACAAAAGATTTCTCAACAATAAAATATGGGTCATCTATTTTGTCACCACTAAAAAAAGCCTACACCTGTCACTGAAAAGGGAACAATGAATATTACGCTCGCTGACAAGATTAAATCAGAAAATTGATTGATTCCTTTTGGATTTTGCATACAAAAGATTACTCAACAAATATGGGTAGTCGATTTTTTCACCATCAAGAAAAGTCTTCACCTGTCACTGAAAATGGAACATTGAATATTATGCTCGCTCACAAGGTTTTCGTAAAATGGCTGTAGTTTCTAGAAAAATGGAGAAAATCGATCAATTCTTTCTGAATCTTACATACAAAAGATTACACAACCCGAAAATATGGGTCGTCGATTTTGTCACCATTAAAAAAAAACAATACCTGTGACTGAAAATGGAACCTTGAATATTACGCTCGCTGACAAGGTTTTTGCAAGTTGGCAAAATCGACAACCCATATCATTATGTAGAGTAATCTTTTATCTGTAAGATCCAAGAAGAAACTATCCATTTCCTCAATTTTTCTAGAAAATACATCCATTTTACGAAAACCATATTAGCAAGCGTGATTGAATTTTCCGTTTTCAGCTGTTGTAGCGTTCATACATCTGAGAAACAACGGAAATGAGCAATTCCCCTAATATTGGTCGAAAATCGATCCAGCCATACTCGGACTTGTGTTAAATTCCGATTTGCACAATTTAGTTATGTTTCGTATTTCTTCTTTCGAAGTATGAATATTTTAACTCATTGTATTATCATTTCTGTATAAATTATATAATAATAGCTTCAATCGTTTGAAAATCAGCCGACGGACGTCTACGGGGCCCTCCGTTCGGCAATCTTCGGCAAACTGGCCACAGAGAAATTGGCCGCTAACTTCACTCCGGTTAAGGCCAGTCGTCTAGTGGAAAGCTGCAAAATCACATTCGTCCAAACAGATACCGGTAGGTTTTCCTACATAAACATACCGGTATCGGATTTGGAGGAATGTGATTTCGCAATTTTCTGCTCCCTCGGACGACTTGACTAATGGATGTCAAACGATGATTTTTTTACACTCGCGATCTCATGGAATAACGAATTAGATTAGTTTCAAGAATATATCCCAATTTTTCCCCAAAAAAGGTTCAAAAGTATCAACCGTTATAGTAAAATTCGTTCAACATACATCGGCATCACCAATCACCATAGTCTCCTTTATCATCATCCGAAGTGTTTCTCCAACATTTCGATACCTTTTTGGCGGTCTTGTTCCTCGGAACATTTTTTTTAGGTCTTGCGAACAGTTAAAAGTCGCTGTGTGCAAAATCAGGAAAATATAGTGGGTGCGGAAGCAATTTTAAGTGTAATTCCGTCAATTTTGCCATCGAGGCTAAAGACTTATGACACGGTGCATTGTCTTGATGAATGATCACTTTCTGTCAATGTGTCAATACATATGCGGTCGTTTCATTTTGGCGAAACGGAGTTGCGAGATATTTGAACCGGTGTGAAGTTATCCACATCCACACATACACTCAACGACCAAAAAATGTTCAAATTGAAATATTAATAACTCGATAAGTACTTGACGAATAATGATGAAATTTGAAAGTGTTGCTCATGGATGCCTAAAGAATCGAAATAAAATGTCAAATAATTTGTGTAACCCCCAGGGGGCGGTGGCTGGGGGCGGTAAAACGAAAAATGCTATAACTCGGAAAATATTGAGTGTTCCACGATGAACTTTGGATATGTGGTCAAGAATGGCGTAAATAAAAAGATGTAGTAGGTCCCATAGTTTGTGCGGCCCCAGGGGGGCGGCGATCGGGGGCGGTATATCAAAAAATGACATAACTCGGAAAATATTGAGTGTTCCACGATGAGCTTTGGATATGTTGTCTGGAATGGCGTAAATACAAAGATGTAGTAGGTCCCATAGTTTGTGCGGCCCCAGGGGGGCGGCGATCGGGGGCGGTATATCGAAAACTGCCATAACTCGGAAAACATTGAGTGTTCCACGATGAGCTTCGGATATGTTGTCTAGAATGGCGTAAATATAAAGATGTAGTAGGTCCCATAGTTTGTGCGGCCCCAGGGGGGTGGCGATCGGGGGCGGTATATCGAAACATGCCATAATTCGGAAAATATTGAGTGTTCCACGATGAGCTTTGGATATGTTGTCTGGAATGGCGTAAATACAAAGATGTAGTAGTTCTCATAGTTTGTGCGGCCCCAGGGGGGCGGCAATCGGGGGCGGTATATCGAAAAATGCGATAACTCGGAAAATATAGAGTGTTCCACGATGAGCTTTGGATATGTCGTCTAGAATGGCGTAAATAAAAAGATGTAGTAGGTCCCATAGTTTGTGCGGCCCCAGGGGGGCGGCGATCGGGGGCGGTATAACGAAAAATGATATAACTGGGAAAACAAGGAGTGTTCCACGATGAGCTTTGGATATGTTGTCTGGAATGGCGTAAATACAAAGATGTAGTAGGTCCCATAGTTTGTGCGGCCCCAGGGGGGCGGCGATCGGGGGCGGTATATCGAAAACTGCCATAACTCGGAAAACATTGAGTGTTCCACGATGAGCTTCGGATATGTTGTCTGGAATGGCGTAAATACAAAGATGTAGTAGGTCCCATAGTTTGTGCGGCCCCAGGGGGGCGGCGATGGGGGGCGGTATATCGAAACATGCCATAACTCGGAAAATATTGAGTGTTCCACGATGAGCTTTGGATATGTTGTCTGGAATGGCGTAAATACAAAGATGTAGTAGTTCTCATAGTTTGTGCGGCCCCAGGGGGGCGGCAATCGGGGGCGGTATATCGAAAAATGCGATAACTCGGAAAATATAGAGTGTTCCACGATGAGCTTTGGATATGTCGTCTAGAATGGCATAAATAAAAAGATGTAGTAGGTCCCATAGTTTGTGCGGCCCCAGGGGGGCGGCGATCGGGGGCGGTATAACGAAAAATGATATAACTGGGAAAATAAGGAGTGTTCCACGATGAGCTTTGGATATGTTGTCTGGAATGGCGTAAATACAAAGATGTAGTTGGTCTCATAGTTTGTGCGGCCCCAGGGGGGCGGCAATCGGGGGCGGTATATCAAAAAATGCCATAACTCGGAAAATATAGAGTGTTCCAGGATGAGCTTCGGATATGTGGTCAAGAATGGCGTAAATAAAAAGATGTAGTAGGTCCCATAGTTTGTGCGGCCCCAAGGGGGTGGCAATCGGGGGCGGTATATCGAAAAATGCGATAACTCGGAAAATATTGAGTGTTCCAGGATGAGCTTTGGATATGTGTTCGAGAATGGCGTAATTACAAAGATGTAGTAGGTCGCATAGTTTGAGCGGCCCCAGGGGGGCGGCGATCGGGGGCGGTATATCGAAAAATGCCATAACTCGGAAAATATAGAGTGTTCCAAGATGAGCTTCGGATATGTGGTCGAGAATGGCGTAAATAAAAAGATGTAGTAGGTCCCATAGTTTGTGCGGCCCCAGGGGGGCGGCAATCGGGGGCGGTATACCGAAAAATGCGATAACTCGGAAAATATAGAGTGTTCCACGATGAGCTTTGGATATGTTGACTGGAATGGCGTAAATACAAAGATGTAGTAGGTCCCATAGTTTGTGCGGCCCCAGGGGGGCGGCAATCGAGGGCGGTATGTCAAAAAATGCCATAACTCGGAAAATATTGAGTGTTCCACGATGAGCTATGGATATGTTGTCTGGAATGGCGTAAATACTAAGATGTAGTAGGTCCCATAGTTTGTGCGGCCCCAGGGGGGCGGCGATCGGGGCGGTATATCAAAAAATGCCATAACTCGGAAAATATTGAGTGTTCCACGATGAGCTTTGGATATGTTGTCTGGAATATTTTCCGAGTTATCGCATTTTTCGATATACCGCCCCCGATTGCCGCCCCCCTGGGGCCGCACAAACTATGGGACCTACTACATCTTTTTATTTACGCCATTCTCGACCACATATCCGAAGCTCATCCTGGAACACTCTATATTTTCCGAGTTATCGCTTTTTTCGATATACCGCCCCCGACTGCCGCCCCCCTGGGGCCGCACAAACTATAGGACCTAATACATCTTTTTATTTACGCTATTCTCGACCACATATCCGAACCTCATCCTGGAACACTCTATATTTTCCGAGTTATCGCATTTTTCGATATACCGCCCCCGATTGCCGCCCCCCTGGGGCCGCACAAACTATGGGACCCACTACATCATTTTATTTACGCCATTCTCGACCACATATCCGAAACTCATCCTGGAACACTCCATATTTTCCGAGTTATCGCATTTTTCGATATACCGCCCCCGATTGCCGCCCCCCTGGGGCCGCACAAACTATGGGACCTACTACATCTTTTTATTTACGCCATTCTCGACCACAAGTCCAAAGCTCATCGTGGAACACTCAATATTTTCCGAGTTATGGCATTTTTTGATATACCGCCCCCGATTGCCGCCCCCCTGGGGCCGCACAAACTATGGGACCTACTACATCATTTTATTTACGCCATCCTTGACCACATATCCGAAGCTCATCCTGGAACACTCTATATTTTCCGAGTTATCGCATTTTTCGATATACCGCCCCCGATTGCCGCCCCCCTGGGGCCGCACAAACTATGGGACCTACTACATCTTTTTATTTACGCCATTCTCGACCACAAGTCCAAAGCTCATCGTGGAACACTCAATATTTTCCGAGTTATGGCATTTTTGGATATATCGCCCCCGATTGCCGCCCCCCTGGGGCCGCACAAACTATGGGACCTACTACATCTTTTTATTTACGCCATTCTCGACCACATAACCGAAGCTCATCCTGGAACACTCTATATTTTCCGAGTTATCGCATTTTTCGATATACCGCCCCCGATGGCCGCCCCCCTGGGGCCGCACAAACTATGGGACCTACTACATCTTTTTATTTACGCCATTCTCGACCACATATCCGAAGCTCATCCTGGAACACTCTATATTTTCCGAGTTATCGCATTTTTCGATATACCGCCCCCGATTGCCGCCCCCCTGGGGCCGCACAAACTATGGGACCTACTACATCATTTTATTTACGCCATTCTCGACCACCTATCTGAAGCTCATCCTGGAACACTCTATATTTTCCGAGTTATCGCATTTTTCGATATACTGCGCCCGATTGCCGCCCCCCTGGGGCCGCACAAACTATGGATCTACTACATCTTTTTATTTACGCCATTCTCGACCACATATCCGAAGCTCATCCTGGAACACTCTATATTTTCCGAGTTATCGCTTTTTCCGATATACCGCCCCCGATTGCCGCCCCCCTGGGGCCGCACAAACTATAGGACCTACTACATCTTTTTATTTACGCCATTCTCGACCACATATCCGAAGCTCATCCTGGAACACTCTATATTTTCAGAGTTATCGCATTTTTCGATATACCGCCCCCGATTGCCACCCCCCTGGGGCCGCACAAACTATGGGACCTACTACATCATTTTATTTACGCCATTCTCGACCACATATCCGAAGCTCATCCTGGAACACTCTATATTTTCCGAGTTATCGCATTTTTCGATATACCGCCCCCGATTGCCGCCCCCCTGGGGCCGCACAAACTATGGGACCTACTACATCTTTTTATTTACGCCATTCTCGACCACAAGTCCAAAGCTCATCGTGGAACACTCAATATTTTCCGAGTTATGGCATTTTTTATATACCGCCCCCGATTGCCGCCCCCCTGGGGCCGCACAAACTATGGGACCTACTACATCTTTTTATTTACGCCATTCTCGACCACATATCCGAAGCTCATCCTGGAACACTCTATATTTTCCGAGTTATCGCATTTTTCGATATACCGCCCCCGATGGCCGCCCCCCTGGGGCCGCACAAACTATGGGACCTACTACATCTTTTTATTTACGCCATTCTCGACCACATATCCGAAGCTCATCCTGGAACACTCTATATTTTCCGAGTTATCGCATTTTTCGATATACCGCCCCCGATTGCCGCCCCCCTGGGGCCGCACAAACTATGGGACCTACTACATCATTTTATTTACGCCATTCCCGACCACCTATCTGAAGCTCATCCTGGAACACTCTCTATTTTCCGAGTTATCGCATTTTTCGATATACTGCGCCCGATTGCCGCCCCCCTGGGGCCGCACAAACTATGGGACCTACTACATCTTTTTATTTACGCCATTCTAGACGACATATCCAAAGCTCATCGTGGAACACTCTATATTTTCCGAGTTATCGCATTTTTCGATATACCGCCCCCGATTGCCGCCCCCCTGGGGCCGCACAAACTATGGGACCTACTACATCTTTGTATTTACGCCATTCCAGTCAACATATCCAAAGCTCATCGTGGATCACTCTATATTTTCCGAGTTATCGCATTTTTCGATATACCGCCCCCCTGGGGCCGCACAAACTATGGGACCTACTACATCTATTTATTTACGCCATTCTCGACCACATATCAGAAGCTCATCCTGGAACACTCTATATTTTCAGAGTTATCGCATTTTTCGATATACCGCCCCCGATTGCCGCCCCCCTGGGGCCGCACAAACTATGGGACCTACTACATCTTTTTATTTACGCCATTCTCGACCACATATCTGAAGCTCATCCTGGAACACTCTATATTTTCCGAGTTATCGCATTTTTCGATATACCGCCCCCGATTGCCGCCCCCCTGGGGCCGCACAAACTATGGGACCTACTACATCTTTTATTTACGCCATTCTCGACCACATATCTGAAGCTCATCCTGGAACACTCTATATTTTCCGAGTTATCGCATTTTTCGATATACCGCCCCCGATTGCCGCCCCCCTGGGGCCGCACGAACTATGGGACCTACTTCATCTTTTCATTTACGCCATTCTAGACAACATATCCAAAGCTCATCGTGGAACACTCAATATTTTCCGAGTTATGGCATTTTTCGATATACCGCCCCCGATCGCCGCCCCCCTGGGGCCGCACAAACTATGAGAACTACTACATCTTTGTATCTACGCCATTCCAGACAACATATCCAAAGCTCATCGAGGAACACTCAATATTTTCCGTTTATGGCATTTTTCGATATACCGCCCCCGATCGCCGCCCCCCTGGGGCCGCACAAACTATGGGACCTACTACATCTTTGTATTTACGCCATTCCAGACAACATATCCAAAGCTCATCGTGGAACACTCAATATTTTCCGAGTTATGGCAGTTTTCGATATACCGCCCCCGATCGCCGCCCCCCTGGGGCCGCACAAACTATGGGACCTACTACATCTCTGTATTTACGCCATTCCAGACAACATATCCAAAGCTCATCGTGGAACACTCAATATTTTCCGAGTTATGGCATTTTTCGATATACCGCCCCCGATCGCCGCCCCCCTGGGGCCGCACAAACTATGGGACCTACTACATCTTTGTATTTACGCCATTCCAGACAACATATCCAAAGCTCATCGTGGAACACTCAATATTTTCAGAGTTATTGCATTTTTTGATATACCGCCCCCGATCGCCGCCCCCCAGGGCCGCACAAACTATGGGACCTACTACATCTTTGTATTTACGCCATTCCAGACAACATATCCAAAGCTCATCGTGGAACACTCAATATTTTCCGAGTTATGGCCTTTTTTGATATACCGCCCCCGATCGCCGCCCCCCTGGGGCCGCACAAACTATGGGACCTACTACATCTTTTTATTTACGCCATTCTTGACCACATATCCAAAGTTCATCGTGGAACACTCAATATTTTCCGAGTTATAGCATTTTTTGTTTTACCGCCCCCAGCCACCGCCCCCTGGGGGTTACACAAATTATTTGACATTTTATTTCGATTCTTTAGGCATCCATGAGCAACACTTTCAAATTTCATCATTATTCATCAAGTACTTATCGAGTTATTAATATTTCAATTTGAACATTTTTTGGTCGTTGAGTGTATGTGTGGATGTGGATAACTTCACACCGGTGATATTTGAATGGAATTTTATAGGTCATCTTCCATCCAGGTGGCACAATTCTAAAATAGTTTTTTTTTCTTTCGACAGTGACGTTCGTACCAGCAAGTTAATGGATATTCTTGAAGGAAAAATGTTTTTTTTATAAAATCTTCAGAAAATTATGCGAAAATTTACGCGTCAGCATTCTACGACTAATTACCAAGTATCAATTCGATCGAATCTGCGTTATTTGAGGAAACAATATTTCAGAGAAGTAGATACAGGTTCGAAATTTTATTTTTATAATAATTGCTGAAATGCACAGCCGTTCGAAATAAAATGCAGTACCCGATTGTAAAATGGCGACTTGAAGGTGTATGCGGAATTTCAGCGGAATCTGACATATGGGTTCTAAAATATAAAATTTTTTAAATGATTGTGAAGATCTGGCAACTAGAAAAAAAAAAGTTACCATGATAACTTTCGAACGAAAAGAGATAGCTACTTGCAATTTTCAGGGTAGGTTGCGCATCCAAATGCGACGGTTTAGTTCGTCAATCGTTAATGGGGATAATCGGCCAAACGGTTTCGGAGTTATATCCAACTGAAATATTTTTTCCTCAATAACTCGAGATATACGTACAGATCCGATTCAATTTTAACTTTGTAATTAGTCGTAGAATGCCAATGCGCAAACTTTTTCTTTCAAAACCTAATTTTACAAGTTCTAAATTTGCACATCATGGGATCTATATTGTTCGAGATATTGAAAACCGAGCAGCCTTGTCCGAGTTCAGTGGCTGGATGGGTGACCGTTACCACGATAACTTTCGAAGGGAAAGAGGTAGCAACTTGCAATTTTTAGGGTAGTCTGCGCCTCTGAATGCGACAGTTAGATTCTTCAATGGGCATAATCGCCCAAATGCTTTCAAAGTTTTGTCCATCTGAAATGTTGTTGTTATTTCCTCAATAACTCAAAAAATAAAAATCCGATCCGATTTAAACTTGCTAAATGCCTGTAGAAAGACGACGCACTAATATCAGCAAAAAGTTTGTGAGAATCGTATCACTACGAAAAAAACTAAAAATTTTTAAAAAAAAAATTATCTAGAAATTGGAAATTTCAAAAACTATTTATCAGTCAAGCCGAATTTTTATTTTCAAAATATTTTCAAAAAAACAGATCCAATCGAATTGACGTCTAGTACCCGGTTGAAAAATGACGGCTTGAAGGTTAATGCAGTATTTCGTGAGGCTGTGAGAGGTGTGAATAGAGAAACGAACATGCGCGCAAAAGCGGCTGACCTCACGTTGGTGCTTTTCAAGAATTTTTCCTCGCCATTTCGAGACCCTTTTCGGGTGGAAATACGCGTAAAACAAACATTTCGACGAAATTATACGTCCTTAAAAAGTGATACCTATTTAATCATATTGTACGTAAATAGCTGAATTAATTGCGTTCGTTGATTAAAAGGAAGTAAACATCCGTAGTGAAGGAATAATTAATAATTCAGAGGATTCATGATAAATTGATCCATTCCAACGACGACATGCTACAAGACGAAGCACAATCGAACATCATATGGAAAAATTCATTGATTAAGGGGTTACATGGGTTTCGTCGGGTAAAAAAAGGCCTATTTTCAATATTTTTTTTTCTATGTAAAAAATTATTTATTTAATTCAAACTTTTTTCTCTCTTATAGATACATATTTAAAGAATAATTTCTGAAATTTTCAAAAAAAAATCAAAACTCCTCCTTTGTGACGTCATTTCCGGTGACCCCTCGGAAAAAAAGGTGCGTCCGCGATGTCAGCATAACTCCTGACAAAATCATCTAAAATGAAAAAACAAAAATATGTGTTTCAGTTAAGACCATAAGCTCGTGCTTGAACGAAGGATTTTTTTTTTCAATTACAACTATTTTAAAAAAAAACAAAATGTCAAGCAAATTTGACCGAAATTTTAATTTTTTTGGAAAAATGTCTGCCAAAATTCCAATTTTTACTTTTTTTTTCTTTCCTTCGTTCAAGCACGAGTTTATGGTCTTAACTGAAACACATATTTTTGTTTTTTCATTTTAGATGATTTTGCCAGGAGTTATGCTGGCAACGCGGACGCACCTTTTTTCCGAGGGGTCACCGGAAATGACGTCACAAAGGAGGAGTTTTAATTTTTTTTTTGAAAATTTCAGAAATTATTCTTTATATATGTATCTATAAGACAGAAAAATTGGTTCAAGCACTGACGTGAAGTCAGAAGCTTTTGCGCGTATGTTCTATTGTTCATTCTTCTGTATTGGACACCCTTAATCGAATTTACCATGGTAAATTATGTTGTCCATTCTCCTGTATTGGACACTCTTAATTCGAATTTACCATGGTGAATTCGATTAAGGGTGTCCAATACAGAAGAATGAACAATAGAACATACGCGCAAAAGCTTCTGACTTCAGGTCAGTGCTTGAACCAATTTTTTTTTTTTTTGAGTTATCGAGGAAATAATATTCCAGGTGGGTATAACTCGGAAACCATTTGGCCGATTATGCCCAAAATCGAACTCAACTCTCCCTTTCGGATACGAAACCTACCCTGAAAATTGCAAGTCCCTATCTCCTTTCGTTCGAAAGTTATCGAGGCAACGGTCACCCATCTACTGAACTCACACAAGAATGCTCGAATCTCCAACAATATTTAACCGATCGTATTAAAACTTGAAACTTGGCAGTAGAGTTAGGTTATGAAGGCTCTTGCAAAATTTCAGCAATTTCAAACTATTAGTTACTGATATATAGAATTTTTTTTTTTATTTTCAATGATTTATTAAAAATTTTCTACAAATGCTATCCCCACCAAATTTAGCAAACAATTCCGCGTTGGCATTCTACAACTAATAACCATGTTTGAATTCAATCGGTTCAGTATTTTTCGAGTTAATGAGGTACAAAAAGCACGAAATTTCAGATGGCTATAACTCTAAAACCGTTTGACCGATTATGCTCATAATCAAACTGAAATGTTGCGTTCTAGTGCACATCCTAACCTGAAAACTTGAAGCCGCCATCTCTTTCCGTTCTCAAGTTATCGTGACAACAAAAATATTTTTCAATAATTTTTTAATAATTTTCTAGCCATACGATTCGCACAAAATTCCACAAACGTGCTTAGGTTTATATTCTACAACTACTCACCAAGTTTCAATTCGATCCGATTTAAATCTGTTGAAAACAAAATTATTACTCGGAAACCACTGGGCCGATTATGCCCATTAACGAACTTGTCCGTCGTATTGAGATGCGCCACCCACCCTGAAAATTTCAAGTCGCTAGCTCTTTTCGTTCTCAAGTTATCGTGGCAACGGCCGGCCGGACGGACAGAATCAAATTTTAATCGAATTTTTCATTGGGGAGTCGAACTTAATCGTTTGAGACCATTTTCGTCAAAAAATTCGAAAGTTACAGACATTTGGGCAAAATGATAACGCGATGTTCCCCAGAACATACGCGCAAAAAGTTTGAATTAAATAAATAATTTTTTACATAGAAAAAAAAATATTGAAAATAGGCCTTTTTTTACCCGAAGAAACCCATGTGACCCCTTAAGTGATACCTGGTCCAGAAGAACTGTCAGGTAATTTAATACTATGTAAATTTGAACTATTTCAACTATTTCAAGGTTTCGCTAAAAAAAAACTAAAATTATTGATCAGTGAGTCGAACCAAATCGTTACCATTTTCAGCCAAAAATTCGAAAATTTTGTAGAAGAATTTTGTATGTAAAACAACAAGAAGGACCTCTTCCAGAACAAAAACGAGTTGTTTCCTCTTACCGAACCTTGTTGCCACTGCTACAATAAATTACTGTGGTTTGATGAAAAAGTGAAGAATTCTTCCAAATTATGCTGCTATACAGGGTCTTTCACGAGGAACCTCACCCATATTTATACGGGAAACTACTGAACGTATTTTCATGAAATTCAGCACTTATAAGTATTTCACGATGCTGATGAAATCTAAAATATTTTCAAGGCATGAGCACCTCCGGTTTTTCCGGAAATGAGGTCAACTTCCGTTTTTCAAATTAGAACACCATTTTTTTATTGCAGAAATAGATTCCTTAGAAAATTTCAAGTTATTTTGATCTAACATTTTTCAGTTTTGGTTGGAAAATTCTCTCTGAGCGGGAAAATTCGAAAAAAAAATCGAAAATAGAGCTCCGCTGAAACAAGAATAACTTCGAGGTTTTTGGATGGAAAATTTTCATTTTTGGGATTTTTCATGATGGTGTATCCACTTTAAAAATCGAAATCGCGATTCATGATACAGGGGGTGAAAATATCGCTTTCAAAGTTAGGGATGACAAAATCGTGAAAAATCAATTTTTTCAAATTAGAACCCCATTTTTTTATGGCAGATATTGATTCTACGTTAAAAAATAATGTGAGTGTATGCATCACACCCTTGCCCTAAAATGGATATTTTCTGAGTTATTCACAAAAAACTGTTTTTCGTCTTGAATTTTCAGCTATTTCTTTTCCCTTCACGCCAAAAAGATGAAATTTTCAGGAACTGTTATTTGAACCATGCTGTAGATTTTTCACCCCTTCTTGAAACCGACTTCAAGTTACTATTAGGAGAACCATGGCAAACTCTCGCAGTTATAACTAGAGAAGATGCTCAAAGTTTTGACCGTTAATTTCTAGACATTTATTTATACGTCTCAGGAATGCTTCGTGCGTTGCTCTTCTTATTTCATCGGGAGGAAGAGATCTGCAAACCAAATTGAGTTTCAAAACTATGAATCTAAAAATCTAAACAAACCTGAACGCATTTCTGACTCGTTCTATGCAGTCCTCTTTATCAGTCAGGGGAGTTGAGTAGACAATATTTTTTATCCTACCCCAAACATAATAGTCTAAAGGAGTTAAATCGGGAGAACGTGGTGGCCAAAGATGTGGACCATTGTTCGCCAACCATCGATCTTCAAATAGCCTGTAGAGGATATTTGACACATTGAGTGAATTGTGTGGAGGCGCGCCATCTTGTTGATACCATAAGTCATTATGGTTCTGTACTAGCGGCTCAATTATTTGAGTCAATATGTCAGAATATCTATCTCCTAAGGGAGAACATTCTTTAAATAATGCAAACATGTGTAGTGTTCTATCTTACCAGTTAAAGTCCCATCATAAATGTGAACATCGAGAATTGCATTATTTTTGATGGCGCAAAAAACATTGAAACTCCAGGTCTCTTGAAAGTTCCATTGTCTGAAGTGGTGGTTGTTCTCTTCATCCCAATAATGACTGTTATGCCTATTGAAAGAACCATTCTTTATGAATTTAGATTCATCTGTCCAAATTATACAGTCCAAAAAGTTTTCATTCTCTTGAAATCGAATCATCATAGCTTCGCAAAACTCTGTTCTCCTGACGAAATCAGTTTCCTTCAAATGCTGTACCCTATTGAATTTATATGGGTGCATTTTATGTTTTTTTAATATTCTCCAAACACTCGATTGAGATAATCCCAGATCAATCTCGGCATCTTTGAGAGAATTTTGAGGATTCACACGAAAATATGCAAGAACTGTAATTTCGTTGTTCTCATCTTCTACTACACTTTTTTCTCTGTGTATAGTTTTCTTAACGAAAGATCCGACACTTCTCAAGTTTGTCATGGTTCTGTTAATGGTATCTCTCGTTGGTCTGGGTCGGTCAGGAAACCTCTCAATGAACAGTCGAATCATTCTATCTACAACTTTATTACATTCTCCATGAAGTAGAATGAGATTTAAATAATCTTCATTGGTAAAATTAGGCATAGTGATCGATTTTATAACTTAATACGAATTATCACCAAATTAATAGTAAACACAAAATGCTACTGAATGAAGAGGAATTTGGCAGATGTAATTAATGATATCTATCATTAAAAAAAAAGAATGTAAAACATGGTAAGTTTTTGCATATGGTTCATAAGGAATTATTTATTTATCACTGGAGAGAAAACCGATGGCCGATTAGTTGAAATAAAGAGGTTTCCGATACAAATTCGAATCAAAATTCGCCATCTATTTAGGAACAACCTGTAACTTTTTTCTCTTGGATATTAGGGTAGTAAAATCTAAAACATGGTTTAAGTAACAGTTCCTGAAAATTTCATCTTTTTGGCTTGAAGGGAAAAGAAATAGCTGAAAATTCAAGACGAAAAACAGTTTTTTGTGAATAACTCAGAAAATATCCACTTTAGGGCAAGGGTGTGATGCATACACTCACATTATTTTTTAACGTAGATTCAATATCTGCCATAAAAAAATGGGGTTCTAATTTGAAAAAATTGATTTTTCACGATTTTGTCATCCCTAACTTTGAAAGCGATTTTTTCACCCCCTGTATCATGAATCGCGATTTCGATTTTTAAAGTGGATACATCAATCTTACATCTTGAAAAATCCCAAAAATGAAAATTTTCCATCCAAAAACCTCGAAGTTATTCTTGTTTCAGCGGAGCTCTATTTTCGATTTTTTTTTCGAATTTTCCCGCTCAGAGAGAATTTTCCAACCAAAACTGAAAAATGTTACATCAAAATAACTTGAAATATTCTAAGGAATCTATTTCTGCAATGAAAAAATGGTGTTCTAATTTGAAAAACGGAAGTTGACGTCATTTCCGGAAAAACCGGAGGTGCTCATGCCTTGAAAATATTTTAGATTTCATCAGCATCGTGAAGTACTTATAAGTGCTGAATTTCATGAAAATACGTTCAGTAGTTTCCCGTATAAATATGGGTGAGGTTCCTCGTGAAAGACCCTGTAGAATGAATCATAAAATCTGCGAATCTGAACAGCAGCAAATAAAGAAGAATGTTGCAATAACAAAGATATCATGAAAATGCTTCGAAAATAGTGCATTTTCGAAAGCAATGACGTTCGCATCCAGAATAATGATACTTTCTTCATCATAAAGATTCGGGAAAAGATCTGACGTACAGTCTGCAGTTTTTACGCGCATAGTCTTTATCTACTCATGCCTCACACACCCTAACGAAATACTGCATGAGCTTTCAAGCCGTCTTTTTGACGCTCTTGTTCCTCGGATCAGAGTGCTTCTCAATTTTCCCAAATGTATGTAATTTTCAAATTTTTGGCTGAAAATGGTATTAAACGATTTGGTTCGAATCACTGATCAAGAATGCGTGGTCAAAATCGATTCTGTCCGGCCGTCCGATCGGCCCGCCGTTAACACGATAACTCTCGAACCGAATGAGCTTGACAGTTGAAATTTTCAGAGTAGCTTTGGGAGATAAATATCTCGGTTAGGTTCGTTATTGAGCAAAATCGGCTAGATGGTTTCGGGGTAACGAAAAAAAAATTTTTTTTTCATTACAGATTTCAATTCCATTTTTTTTAAGATGAAATCATAAAGATCCATTGATAACATTTTCAACTCGTACAAGCTAATAATTTCGGAGATGATATTTCAAAATTCCAGCAGAACGGCCGCAATACTAGCGCCTGCATAATACTCACTGCGTCGCTACGAATTTCCTTGAGTGCAGAACGGGGGTCTAAAGGCTGGTTTATGCTGGCTGGTAACTTTAACTTAATCCTATATATATAATATATATAGACATAGATTTTTAGTGTTATGGCTTATAATCAGACCAAAGAATCCGTTAACTTATTAATTATTATTATTAATAAGTAAACGTATTCTTTAGTCTCAGTTTAAACAATATTCCTAGAAATATATGTTTCAATTTTTAAGTTAAGGGATAAGTTAAAGTTACCAGCCAGCATAAACCAGCCTTTACGTGGCATCAGTGATAGAACCTCCATAGACTCCCATGAATTGAAATGAAAGGTACTGACGTGAAGTCAGGAGCGTTTGCGCACATGTTCCATTGTCTATTCACGCCTCATACGAAGTCGATCGAGCTGAAATTCGGTACTCGATTGTAAAACGGCGGTTCGAAGGTATGTGCGAATTCTGACGGATAGTTTCCAAAATATAAGTTTTTTTCTAGTGATACGATATTCACGAAATTTAGCAAAAATTAATGCGTCGGTATTCTACCAGTAATTACCAAGTTTTATTTGGATCGGATTTGTATTTTTTGAGGAAAAAGCAACGAAATTTCAGATGGCTATAACTCCGAAACCGATTATGCCTATTAACGAACTTAACTGTCACATTAGGATGCGAAACCTATCCTGAAAATTGCAAGTCGCTATATCTTTCCGTTCGAAAGTTATCGTAGTAACGATCACCCATCCAGATCCTGAACTGGCCCAATGCTGCACGGTTTCCAATATTCTTTCAATATCTCCAACACTATACATCCGATCTTGTTCATAGTTGGAACTTTCTAGTGATACGATCCTCACGAAATATATACTCAAGTCATCGTATTGACATTCTACAACTAGTTACCAAGTTTCAACTCCGAAACCGTTTGTTGCATCAAAAATGATCTGGAAATTGACATATAATTGTTGGTTTATTGAAAGCTAGCATTCCTGAAATGCATGTTTGTTTATTCTGAGTTCCAAAAATTAATTTAACGAAATTATATATCGATAAATGGTTTTCACTTATCAGCAAGTTTGCCCTACGAATGCCTTAAATGGGACACTTGAAAGGTCCGTGAAACTGTCGGCGGATATGTTCATATTCAACATAGGGAAATGCAACTGCAGTGATTTCTCACGCTTATGATGTAAATTCCAGAGCTTTCGATATGCCGATTCTGCCTCATTTAAGTTAGTTGCTAGGGAACATTTCTCGAGAAACCTTTTAAGGCCGATTTTCATTAAACGTATCAGAAAAGTAATTTGACCGTTATTTTACATAGCCATATCCCAATAATAATCACACTGATTTGGTAATTAAGAGCTGTCAAAGCTTTATGACACCCACCGTTATGTTTGTATTGGCCCGAATCATGCCGTATCCATAGTGACCGTTTGGCCGATTATGCCCATTAACAAATCTAATTTCGCATTCGGAAGCGCAACTTACCCTGTGAATTTCATGTCACTATCTATTTCCGTTCAAAAGTTAACGTTGCAACGGCCGGCCGGACAGAATCGAATTTGACCTAGAATTCTTCCACTGAGTGGAACCTAATCGTATGAGACTATTTTCGGCCAAAAATTCCAAAATTGCAGACATTTGGCATAATGATAGCGGGCTGTTGCGCTTCTTCTTTCTTTAAGCACGATTGAAGAACGTCAGCGAAAGAGATACCTCACCTACTCGGGTAGCTATCAACAGGTAGCGCCACTACAATGTGCCATTTTCATAAGACCTCTACAGTGCAGCGAACATCATTTTGGAAGTTTGGCCAACAAACGTTGTGTGTCAGCTAAACCTTTCCAAGCACATTTCACCTTTCATATTATCTGAACAACATATTATTTATCTCCGAACGTATTATAACCAAGATAACATAATTACAAACAATCATTTAAACAACGGGAAAATCGAGTATTTAAATCATTTTACCGGATTTGCGTTATATGAACTCTTGTGTACTGTTATACCTAGATACGTGTCTATAATCACGCCATTAAACTTTGAATTGAAAACTGGCCAGCATCTTGTTAGGAAATGCAGAATCAGTATAACTGGTACTGCGACCAAATCTGTTACGTTGAACGAACCTGCATCACCAGTGCAAATGAAAGGATGTTCTGAAATAGTAATTTATGTACCAAGGACGATAAAACTGTCTATTATTATCGTGCCTGCAATTGCAGTTTTTCGCCGAGGTGCATCTTACATTTTTTCGTCGACCTCTACATACGTTTATGAATTTCAGACCTCTTAAATAATTTCACAATAGCAAATGACAGTTATTCTCACATTCACTCATGGTGGGTTTCACGAAGTTTCGATTAGCATAATTGTGGATTTAATTCGGTGGTTGCATCAAAAATGATCTGGAAATTGACATATAATCACACTGATTTGGCAATTAAGAGCTGTCAAAGCTTTATGACACTCACCGTTATGTTTGTATTCAACCGAATCATGCCGTATCCGTAATGACTACAGCGACTGACCGTTGTTCTTACAGACATTTATTTTTGTATTGAACATGCGCCGTATTCATAGTGACCACAACGGACGAAAAAATGTTTGCGGACGAAAGTACTTTTTCATCCGCAAAGTGCTTGCCTAAAAAATAGTCGATATTACAGCCGCAAATTATAGTACCTACGTGAAATGTCACTTATCATTGAGGTTGACGAATTTATGTACCGAGGACGAAAAACTGTCCATTATAGTCAAGTCTGCAAATGCAATCGCTCTCTCTTTGCATTTGAAAGTTATCGGGGCAACGGACGGCCGGCCGAACAGGATTGAATTTGACCTCGAATTCTTCATAAGTGACTCGAACCTAATCGTTTGAGACCATTTTCGGCGAAAAATACGGACACTTGGGAAAAATGAAAGCACGCCGGTACCCAGAAAATGCGTGCAAAAAAGTTGAAAACATAGGCAGGCTTACGCACTTCTGATTCTCGATGGTCAGGTGGAATGGCGGATCCAGGGGGAGGGTCATGGGGGTCATTTCTTTACTATATATAAATTAGAAATTTTGAAATTTCTTCCCAAGCCGTAGACACTTATATTTGGTATAAATGAAATAAAGACATAAAGAAAGACTTTAACTTATTAATAATAATTAATAAGTTAACGGATTCTTTAGTCTGAGTATACACCATAGCACTAGAATTCCATGTTTCAATTATTAAGTTTAGGGCTAAGTTAAAGTTCCGGCCAGCATAAACCAGCCTTTAATCAATAGGTTTATTCAACCGCCGTTCAGCAAAAAGTTTAATGTTAGCCGTGCTTCGATCAGCTTGGATCAGAAATAGAATGTATTGGATTGAAGACGACTATATCCGCTTCATTCAAGGGCGACAAGATCTAGTTTTAGAACTTAGGAACCGTAGAGCATCCCCTTAGAGTCCTGAACATTGCAGGTCCAGACGTTTGTTTGCAGAACACATTAGTTGGACCAGAGAAGAACGGAATCACGTGATGTTTACGGTCGAGTCCAGATTTCTTTTTACTCATACTCATGGAAGTGTTAAGGCTGGTTTATGATGGCTGGTAACTTTAACTTATTCCCTTACTTAGGGCCGGTTTCTCAATTGCGAGTTAACTCGAGGTTGCGGGTAACCCGAGTGTTACGCGTTCACGAATATCGCTAAATACATGCGTAACTCGCAACCTCGAGTTAACTCGCAATTGAGAAACCGGCCCTTAGAAATTGAAACATAGATTTCTAACGCTATGGTTGATACTTTGACTGAATAATCCGTTTACTTATTATTAATAATAATAATTAATAACTTAACGGATTATTTAGTCTGATTATAAAGCATAACACTAAAAATAAATGTCTATATATTATATATATATATATATATATGATTAAGTTAAAGTTACCAGCCAGCATAAACCAGGCTTTAGTGTCTTGTGACGACCAGGCGAGCGGTTTTTAGATTCCACAGTTCAAGAAACAAGGCCTTTGGAGGTGGCTCAATTATGGTTTAGGTGGGATGATTTTAAATGGTCGTTGTGAGCAAGAATTGATTCGGCTAGGGGTAATTACCGCAGAAAGGTACATCAACGGGTTTTTGGACCACATATTGTCCCAAGTCCCATTACCTGAAAATATAGGTCCGACAGCATGATATTACGAGACAGCACGGATAGTGAAATATGTATATATTATATTATCTTACTGACCACATTCAGGTTATGGAGTGGCAAGCGAGGAGTCCAACACCTTTAGGTTAGGATACACTTGAGAAGCGCTTAATGGATCGTCAATCACTTAGGGCGGGTTGTAACTCAGTTGGTTAAGTATTTGGTTAGGTCACCTGAAGTTCACCTACCATGGAAGTTTAATTCATTTTGTTTTGTAACATGGAAAATCAGGGAGTAGTTAAGTACACCTTCATTTCACCGAATTTCTCCAAGAGTGAAGAGAATATCTTCATTGCATTAATGGAAAATTATGCACATATTGTAGAAAAAAACCGACTGCAGCAACAACTCAAAAAAGCTGCAGCTTAGGTGCACATAGAAAAGGAATTCTATAGTACTGGTGGTGATACCTACAGCAAGATGCATGGTCATTTTAAAAAGTGAGCATTTGAACAGGAAGAAAACTTCTACCAATAAGTTTTTCACCGAAGGAAGGGTAAGGTGTAAGCGAGGGTGTAGGATACTATTTTGGAGACGATGAAAGTGATACCAGTATACATAGTAGTTGTTTATTTAGTGCATAGTAAGCTTGTGGAAATCGATCGGGGTTCCTTCAGCCTATTGTTTTACACTATATATTTTAATATTTGTGCATAAAATGTGATTTACACATTAGAATCCAATTGCTCTGGAAGTTCCCCTGTGATATTAGTCCTTTCATCGTCATAGTTTAGGGAGCCAACATCTTGAAGTTACATAAGTTTGGAGTTCTTTATTGGTGTTATGCATTTTCGTTAACAACAATTTTCATTTCAGTTGAAAATCTATCTGAGGAAAATGCCCATAAGGAACAATAAATGAAATATCCAAAATAACTACAGCAGATAAGTTATATTTTTACCAAACTATTGTCTATTCCTTCATTCCAACATTAGATGAAGTAGGTGAAACATTATTGGTTATGAATGCTGAGGAAACTGGAACTTCGGGCCAGGAATTGCAAATAGGTATTTATAACAAATATTAATTTATTTCATCCCATATTGTATGTATATATTCTATTGAATTATATTATACGTATAAATCAAAGAATGGTGTTTCTATTCTGTTGCAGAACAAAGTGTTTGCTGAAAAACAATGTTGAGAAACTACAAACTCCTGTCTCAAGCTGATTAGCGGTAAATGCTTCTACAAACTCTTTTTGTAGAAAATGCATTGAGAACCAAACTGTCACACTGGGCAACCGCCAAATAAGATACCTCCATAAAGTTAGCAGAGCCACTTGCGAAAATTTCAATGAAACCTATTGCATTAATTGTCGAATAATTGTCGATAATTTGTCGTGAAAGAAAAAAATTTGTCGCGCGCTTAGTTTTTTTTATATGGGGTGGCTCTGCTAACTTAATATTAAGTTAGCAGAGCCACTTGCAACAATTTCAATGAAACCTATTGCATTAATTGTCGAGAATTTGTCGTGAATTTGTCGTGAAAGAAAAAAGTCTGTCGCGCGCTTAGTTTTTTTTATATGGGGTGGCTCTGCTAACTTAATATTAAGTTAGCAGAGCCACTTGCAACAATTTCAATGAAACCTATTGCATTAATTGTCGAGTATTTGTCGTGAATTTGTCGTGGAAGAAAAAAGTTTGTCGCGCGCTTCGTTTTTTTTGTATGGGCTAAATTAATATTTGGCTAAAGGGGCCACACACAAATCACGTAAGTTGGTTAATCGTATTTTTCTTCAATCAGAAATGAGCTGAATAATTGTCGAACGACCCAAACATATTCGTCGAGACAGAAAAAATTTTGTCGCGCGCTTAGTTTTTTTTAAATGGGGTGGCTCTGCTAACTTAATATTAAGTTAGCAGAGCCACTTGTAACAATTTCAATGAAACCTATCGCATTAATTGTCGAGTATTTGTCGTGAATTTGTCGTGAAAGAAAAAAGCTTGTCGCGCGCTTCGTTTTTTTTGTATGGGCTAAAACAATATTTGGCTAAAGGGGCCACACACAAATCACGTAAGTTGGTTAATCATATTTTTTTTCAATCAGATATGAGCTGAATAATTGTCGAACGACCCAAACATATTCGTCGTGACAGAAAAAAATTTGTCGAGCCCTTAGTTTTTTTTTAAATGGGGTGGCTCTGCTAACTTAATATTAAGTTAGCAGAGCCACTTGTAACAATTTCAATGAAACCTATTGCATTAATTGTCGAATATTTGTCGTGAATTTGTCGTGAAAGAAAATAGTTTGTCGCGCGCTTCGTTTTTTTTGTATGGGCTAAATTAATATTTGGCTAAAGGGGCCACACACAAATCACGTAAGTTGGTTAATCGTATTTTTTTTTCAATCAGAAATGAGCTGAATAATTGTCGAACGACCCAAACTTATTCGTCGTGACAGAAAAAATTTTGTCGCGCGCTTAGTTTTTTTTAAATGGGGTGGCTCTGCTAACTTAACATTAAGTTAGCAGAGCCACTTGCAACAATTTCAATGAAACCTATTGCATTAATTGTCGAGTATTTGTCGTGAATTTGTCGTGAAAGAAAAAAGTTTGTCGCGCGCTTCGTTTTTTTGTATGGGCTTATTTAATATTTGGCTAAAGGGGCCACACACAAATCACGTACGTTGGTTAATCGTATTTTTTTTCAATCAGAAATGAGCTGAATAATTGTCGAACGACCCAAACATATTCTTCGTGACAGAAAAAAGTTTGTCGCGCGCTTAGTTTTTTTTAAATGTGGTGGCTCTGCTAACTTAATATTAAGTTAGCAGAGCCACTTGTAACAATTTCAATGAAACCTATTGCATTAATTGTCGAATATTTGTCGAGAATTTGTCGTGAAAGAAAAAAGTTTGTCGCGCGCTTCGTTTTTTTTGTATGGGCTATATTAATATTTGGCTAAAGGGGCCACACACAAATCACGTAAGTTGGTTAATCGTATTTTTTTTCAATCAGAAATGAGCTGAATAATTGTCGAACGACCCAAACATATTCGTCGTGCAGAAAAAAGTTTGCCGCGCGCTTAGTTTTTTTTAAATGGGGTGGCTCTGCTAACTTAATATTAAGTTAGCAGAGCCACTTGTAACAATTTCAATGAAACCTATCGCATTAATTGTCGAGTATTTGTCGTGAATTTGTCGTGAAAGAAAAAAGCTTGTCGCGCGCTTCGTTTTTTTTGTATGGGCTAAAACAATATTTGGCTAAAGGGGCCACACACAAATCACGTAAGTTGGTTAATCATATTTTTTTTCAATCAGATATGAGCTGAATAATTGTCGAACGACCCAAACATATTCGTCGTGACAGAAAAAAATTTGTCGAGCCCTTAGTTTTTTTTTAAATGGGGTGGCTCTGCTAACTTAATATTAAGTTAGCAGAGCCACTTGTAACAATTTCAATGAAACCTATTGCATTAATTGTCGAATATTTGTCGTGAATTTGTCGTGAAAGAAAATAGTTTGTCGCGCGCTTCGTTTTTTTTGTATGGGCTAAATTAATATTTGGCTAAAGGGGCCACACACAAATCACGTAAGTTGGTTAATCGTATTTTTTTTTCAATCAGAAATGAGCTGAATAATTGTCGAACGACCCAAACTTATTCGTCGTGACAGAAAAAATTTTGTCGCGCGCTTAGTTTTTTTTAAATGGGGTGGCTCTGCTAACTTAACATTAAGTTAGCAGAGCCACTTGCAACAATTTCAATGAAACCTATTGCATTAATTGTCGAGTATTTGTCGTGAATTTGTCGTGAAAGAAAAAAGTTTGTCGCGCGCTTCGTTTTTTTGTATGGGCTTATTTAATATTTGGCTAAAGGGGCCACACACAAATCACGTACGTTGGTTAATCGTATTTTTTTTCAATCAGAAATGAGCTGAATAATTGTCGAACGACCCAAACATATTCTTCGTGACAGAAAAAAGTTTGTCGCGCGCTTAGTTTTTTTTAAATGTGGTGGCTCTGCTAACTTAATATTAAGTTAGCAGAGCCACTTGTAACAATTTCAATGAAACCTATTGCATTAATTGTCGAATATTTGTCGAGAATTTGTCGTGAAAGAAAAAAGTTTGTCGCGCGCTTCGTTTTTTTTGTATGGGCTATATTAATATTTGGCTAAAGGGGCCACACACAAATCACGTAAGTTGGTTAATCGTATTTTTTTTCAATCAGAAATGAGCTGAATAATTGTCGAACGACCCAAACATATTCGTCGTGCAGAAAAAAGTTTGCCGCGCGCTTAGTTTTTTTTAAATGAGGTGGCTCTGCTAACTTAATATTAAGTTAGCAGAGCCACTTGCAACAATTTCAATGAAACCTATTGCATAAATTGTCGAGTATTTGTCGTGAATTTGTCGTGAAAGAAAAAAGTTTGTCGCGCGCTTAGTTCTTTTTGTATGGGCTAATTTAATATTTGGCTAAAGGGGCCACACACAAATCACGTACGTTGGTTAATCGTATTTTTTTTTTCAATCAGAAATGAGCTGAATAATTGTCGAATGACCCAAACATATTCGTCGTGACAGAAAAAAGTTTGTCGCGCGCTTCGTTTTTTTTGAATGGGCTAAATTAATATTTGGCTAAAGGGGCCACACACAAATCACGTACGTTGGTTAATCGTATTTTTTTTTCAATCAGAAATGAGCTGAATAATTGTCGAACGACCCAAACATATTCGTCGTGACAGAAAAAATTTTTCCGCGCGCTTAGTTTTTTTTAAATGGGGTGGCTCTGCTAACTTAATATTAAGTTAGCAGAGCCACTTGTAACAATTTCAATGAAACCTATCGCATTAATTGTCGTGTATTTGTCGTGAATTTGTCGTGAAAGAAAAAAGTTTGTCGCGCGCTTCGTTTTTTTTGTATGGGCTAAATTATTATTTGGCTGAAGGGGCCACACACAAATCACGTAAGTTGGTTAATCATATTTTTTTTCAATCAGAATTGAGCTGAATAATTGTCGAACGACCCAAACATATTCGTCGTGACAGAAAAAATTTTGTCGCGCGCTTAGTTTTTTTAAATGGGGTGGCTCTGCTAACTTAATATTAAGTTAGCAGAGCCACCCCATTTAAAAAAAACTAAGGGCTCGACAAATTTTTTTCTGTCACGACGAATATGTTTGGGTCGTTCGACAATTATTCAGCTCATTTCTGATTGAAAAAAAAATACGATTAACCAACTTATGTGATTTGTGTGTGGCCCCTTTAGCCAAATATTAATTTAGCCCATACAAAAAAAACGAAGCGCGCGACAAACTTTTTTCTTTCACGACAAATTCACGACAAATACTCGACAATTTATGCAATAGGTTTCATTGAAATTTTTGCAAGTGGCTCTGCTAACTTAATATTAAGTTAGCAGAGCCACCCCATTTAAAAAAAACTAAGCGCGCGGCAAAATTTTTTCTGTCACGACGAATATGTTTGGGTCGTTCGACAATTATTCAGCTCATTTCTGATTGAAAAAAAATATGATTAACCAACTTACGTGATTTGTGTGTGGCCCCTTTAGCCAAATAATAATTTAGCCCATACAAAAAAAACGAAGCGCGCGACAAACTTTTTTCTTTCACGACAAATTCACGACAAATACACGACAATTAATGCGATAGGTTTCATTGAAATTGTTACAAGTGGCTCTGCTAACTTAATATTAAGTTAGCAGAGCCACCCCATTTAAAAAAAACTAAGGGCTCGACAAATTTTTTTCTGTCACGACGAATATGTTTGGGTCCTTCGACAATTATTCAGCTCATTTCTGATTGAAAAAAAATATGATTAACCAACTTACGTGATTTGTGTGTGGCCCCTTTAGCCAAATATTAATTTAGCCCATACAAAAAAAACGAAGCGCGCGACAAACTTTTTTCTTTCACGACAAATTCACGACAAATATTCGACAATTAATGCGATAGGTTTCATTGAAATTGTTACAAGTGGCTCTGCTAACTTAATATTAAGTTAGCAGAGCCACCCCATTTAAAAAAAACTAAGGGCTCGACAAATTTTTTTCTGTCACGACGAATATGTTTGGGTCGTTCGACAATTATTCAGCTCATTTCTGATTGAAAAAAAATATGATTAACCAACTTACGTGATTTGTGTGTGGCCCCTTTAGCCAAATAATAATTTAGCCCATACAAAAAAAACGAAGCGCGCGACAAGCTTTTTTCTTTCACGACAAATTCACGACAAATACTCGACAATTAATGCGATAGGTTTCATTGAAATTGTTGCAAGTGGCTCTGCTAACTTAATATTAAGTTAGCAGAGCCACCCCATTTAAAAAAAACTAAGCGCGGGACAAAATTTTTTCTGTCACGACGAATATGTTTGGGTCGTTCGACAATTATTCAGCTCATTTCTGATTGAAAAAAAATACGATTAACCAACTTACGTGATTTGTGTGTGGCCCCTTTAGCCAAATATTAATTTAGCCCATACAAAAAAAACGAAGCGCGCGACAAACTTTTTTCTTTCACGACAAATTCACGACAAATACACGACAATTAATGCGATAGGTTTCATTGAAATTGTTACAAGTGGCTCTGCTAACTTAATATTAAGTTAGCAGAGCCACCCCATTTAAAAGAAAACTAAGGGCTCGACAAATTTTTTTCTGTCACGACGAATATGTTTGGGTCCTTCGACAATTATTCAGCTCATTTCTGATTGAAAAAAAATATGATTAACCAACTTACGTGATTTGTGTGTGGCCCCTTTAGCCAAATATTGTTTTAGCCCATACAAAAAAAACGAAGCGCGCGACAAGCTTTTTTCTTTCACGACAAATTCACGACAAATACTCGACAATTAATGCGATAGGTTTCATTGAAATTGTTACAAGTGGCTCTGCTAACTTAATATTAAGTTAGCAGAGCCACCCCATTTAAAAAAAACTAAGCGCGCGACAAAATTTTTTCTGTCACGACGAATGTGTTTGGGTCGTTCGACAATTATTCAGCTCATTTCTGATTGAAGAAAAATACGATTAACCAACTTACGTGATTTGTGTGTGGCCCCTTTAGCCAAATATTAATTTAGCCCATACAAAAAAAACGAAGCGCGCGACAAACTTTTTTCTTCCACGACAAATTCACGACAAATACTCGACAATTAATGCAATAGGTTTCATTGAAATTGTTGCAAGTGGCTCTGCTAACTTAATATTAAGTTAGCAGAGCCACCCCATATAAAAAAAACTAAGCGCGCGACAGACTTTTTTCTTTCACGACAAATTCACGACAAATTCTCGACAATTAATGCAATAGGTTTCATTGAAATTGTTGCAAGTGGCTCTGCTAACTTAATATTAAGTTAGCAGAGCCACCCCATATAAAAAAAACTAAGCGCGCGACAAATTTTTTTCTTTCACGACAAATTCTCGACAAATATTCGACAATTAATGCAATAGGTTTCATTGAAATTTTCGCAAGTGGCTCTGCTAACTTTATGGAGGTAAATAAGATTGTGTATGTGCAGCAACCGAAATTGAAACACCTGCTGAATGAATTGATTGAATTGCAAAATAAAATTTTATATTTTTTTAAATAATATTATTTTTGGCGCTCTAGTTCCTCGGAACTGAGTGCTTATCAATTTGCCCAAATGTCTGTAATTTTGGAATATTTCGATGAAAATGGTCTTAAACGATTTGGATCGACTCACTGATCAAGAATCCGTGGTCGAAATTCATTCTGTCCGGCCGGCCTATCCGGCCGGCCGTAAGCACGATAACTCTCGAACGGAATGAGCTAGAGAGTTGAAATTTTCAGAGTAGGTTTGGGGGATGAATATCTCGGCTAAGTTCGTTATTGGGCAAAATCGGACAGATGGTTTCGGAGTAACAAAAAAAAAATTTTTTTTTTACGTAACAAATTCCAAATCAAATTTTTTTTAATAAGCAGTTTTATCATAAGAATCCATTCATATCATTTTCAACTCTAACAAGCTAATACTTTCGGAGATATGATTTTTTAAAATTTCAATGTAAATCGTATTTCACAGATTGATATAATTATTATTCTATGTATGAATTCTCATAATTTCAACTTGACAGAAGGGAATATTGTAACTTCAAAAATATTGGGGTTGAAATACTCGTATATTAGCGATGCAACGGGGACCTCACCCGCAAATGTTTGAAAATATTACGTAAATATTGAAAGCATAATTCTGTAGTTTGGTGAACGTAGATCAGGAAATTTTTGATCGATTACAAGGTAATTTTAAATTATTACTTATCTTCTTTCATATTTGTTTTATGGAATACCTACTATTTGTAGGTACTTTAAACCTGTTTTGGGCAATTGTCATACGAAACTTGTTTTTTTGGTGCTCTAGTTCCTCGGAACAGTGTGCTTATCAATTTGCCCAAGTGTCTGTAATTTTGAAATTTTTGGCTGAAAATGGTCTCAAACGATTTGGTTCGACTCACTGATCAAGAATCCGAGTGCGAAATCGATTCTGTCCGGCCGGCCGACCGGCCGTAGGCACGATGACTCTCGAACGAAAGGAGTTAGCGGATTGAAAATTGCAAGGTGGTTTTGGAGCGTAAATATCTCGGACAAGTTCGTTCGATCTATCTGAAATTTAGCATCAAATTGTAGAATCATGACCTTTATACGCATGTGAAGTTTTGTATTGACCAGATTACCGCAAAGTGTAAAAAAAAAAATTTGAAAATTTAAAAAAAGTTTTTCCACAATAACTCTCGAACGGAATGAGCTAGGTAGTTGAAATTTTCAGAGTAGGTTAGGGAGATGAATATCTCGGTTAAGTTCGTTATTGGGCAAAATTGGCCAGATTTAATTCGAGTTCTTCCATGGTGCAGTTCTCATTCTCATGATTGCTCATTTAATCTTGATAAATAATCTATTATTTGAATTGAATTTCCTTTATGATGCAGCTCTATCATATGTATACATTGATATAATTCCCAACTCAGAGAAACCAATACTTTCGGAGATATAATTTATCTGTTTGAACTAGAGCGCCAGAAAGCTCCTGTGCACAGGGCTTGAACCCATTTTTTTATTATATATTATCCTTTAAAAACATAAATAAGTTTGATATTTTATTGTCACAAGCGTCCCTAAAAGTATTTGAGTAATTATTATGAAATTAAAATAAAAAATTATGTCTATATAATTTTCCAAATTAATCCAAGGAATGTCGGGCAATTCCAATTAAATATTATCGGTCTCTCCTATGACTGTTGCCACTTATTTAATGCATGAAATGGTTTCTCCTATCTCTTCAGTTATTTGTTCCATTGTGTCTTTAGATAACATCAACGAAGCTCTGAATAACTGTTTGTTCCATCTCAAAAAATGAACATCTCTCATTGTGAAATTTCGTTGAGCCTTTGCAAACAGTTCTAGTTCAACCAGTTCCAAGAAGTACTCATTGCTCGTTAACTTTAATTGAAACAAATTTTCTCTTGGGTTATTTTTATCAAATGTTTTCTTTCTTCATTCGAAATTTCCCAATTCTGGAGAACACTACGTAGATATCTGATATTTGCACATAATAATGTCTATAGGTTATATTATCAAACGTTTGATTGGTTTTTCTTTGATTCATCAGAAATCCTCAAATATTTTTATATGTATTCTCTGCATCTTGCTCTTAACCGCAATTTAAACTCTGAAATCGGCTGGTAAAAAATTCTAGTGGTTAACCACTGGTTAGCTTCCAAAACATCAGGGTTACAACGACTTAACCAACGATATCCGACTATCAAGGATAACCAGAGTTTAACCGGAGTTACAACCCGCCCTTAACCAACGATATCCGATGATCAAAGATAACCAGAGTTTAACCAAATGAGTTACAACCCGCCCTTACGAACCTATATAACATCTCGAGGAGGAGGAAGTTCTCTTGGCAGACTTAGGTCAGATTTATCAGAAAGCTATTCGAAATATAATTGAAAGCATATGCCTCGACGTTGTGTAGGTTCGGCGGGTAGAGGAACCCATATACCTACGCTATCAGTTTTATTTTCAAACCATATTTATCCTGGCTGTTATAAAAACAATACATGGAAATTATTACATTTATCGTTTCTTTTCGAGAAAAAAATTCGATAAAATAACAGACTGCACCATAATGTCCATAATTATAGCAAAAGCCTTAGATGTAATCATATAAACAAAATTATAATAATGAAAGGATTTATTTAAAAATAAAATAACTACCATTTTTATAAGTGCAAATTATCTTAATAATTTATCTTTCTTGATTTATATAGCATAAAGGAATAAAGATAAAATATTAGTAGAAAGTTTAACGTCGACTTCATGGTATATTCCAGGGGTGGCCAACCGGTCGATCGCGATTGACTGGTTTATCGTAGCTATAGACCCAGTCGATCTTGGCGAGGCAGACAGCATCGAATTTCATTTAAAATTTCTACAATTATAGATCTATACAGGGTGTCCCAATGAAAATGTGACCCCCCCTCCCAGAACAGAAACGAAGAATTTCCGGAGATTTAAGAAAAAACTGGTCAACTTCTTTTTTGAGGGGGACGAATTTCCATCATGAGTTTATTCCTAAAAACCACCCCCATGAAGGTGGTATCGACCCCCAACATTTTTTGTATTGGGAAGAGATGTCGAGTGTTGTTTAGTTTGAAAGTTATTTATGTTCTGTACACAACCCAGTTCAAAAGTTCAAAATCGATTCATTATTCACGAAATAATGTGATAATTTAACTACTGTCAAAAGGTGATGTTGAACATACAGTTGAACCGCCGAATTCAAGAACCTAAGAGTTTTGAAGAATCCAAAAATAATTTTCAAGTTCTGTATTAGGGGGAAAGAATTTCTATAACAACTTTGTTCCGAAAAAGTCACCTGACGGTGGCAACAACCCCCAACCATTTTTGAATAGGGAGAAGATGTTGGATGTGGTTTAGTTAAGAACTTCTTTCTGTTCGCTAAACATCGAAGTTGAAATTTTTAAATTTTTCTTTTTAATGGTGGTACAATTTGAATTTTTGGAAGTTTTTACTTTAAAAATATCCGATTTTCTTATCGTTCATGATCGGAAAATGTGTGAGACAATTCATTACATTATACTATTTTTTATGAAGATTCTTTCTCAAATGTGTTTCAGTCTTTCGTTTCTGCATCATAATTCGGTTTGAGATTTACTTACCTGGGCGAAAATGGCCGATTCTATAGAAGAAATAATAGAAATTCTCAAATTATACTATCGGAATGACGAAAATGCTAGATTAATGATGAATAAGGTCAAAACTCTTAGGTTCTTGAGTTTGGTCGGTTCAACTGTCTGTTCAACAACACCTTTTGACGGTAAGTTCAATTATTACATTATTTCGTAAATAATAAACCGATTTGGGATATTGAAAACTGGGTTGTGTACAGAACAAAAAATAACTTCCAAACTAATCAACACTCGACATCTCTTCCCTATTCAAAACATTTTGGGAGTTGATGGCACCTTCATGGGGGTGGTTTTTTCGAAACAAACCCATGATGGAAGTTCGTCCCTCTCAAAAGTTGACCTTTTTTTTCAAATCTCCGAAAATTCTTCGTTTCTGAGGTCTGGGGGAGGGGGTCAAATTTTCGTTTGGACACCCTGTATATCTATATTGGTAGATCTCGCAGAGTTTTGTCAGTAAATAGTAGATCTTGGGTCTCATCAAGTTGGTATATTCGGTACCCTCCCGGCGAAATAGTCGGCAGCTAGATTACCGACAACAAGTTCGAGACCTGCCGAGTCAAGGGTTGGTGATTGTTTATTCGTCCAAGTCTTTGAATATGATTAGATTTTTGAAGAAATAACATCGTATGCATATTTTTCACATATCTTCTACATCTCTATGTTTGAAAAATTTATAAGGTAGCAGTACATAAAATGAGAAGAACTTGCGAATTTGAATTGTTCAAATTGAAACCGAGATTTCCCCAAGAAATGCCATTAAAAGCGGAGTGCAATTTTTGATTTGAGCTCAATTTTGATGCATCCATGGAAGATGTTGAAATAAAACTAGGGCTACGAAAGTTATAAAAATTTAAGACATAATGGATTGCAAATACATATATTCGAAAAAATATTCCATGCAAATCCTTTGATATATTTATATTTATTTATATCTACTTAAAATATTTTACCGAAGGGTAGAGTTCGGTTTACTTTCATAATACTATATAGGTATGTTAAAGTTAAAACTGGTTAGCTTATAAAAAATTCAATATTCAGCACTATCTAGAGGAGCATTAATAGAAAGACTACGAAGAATTTGTTAACATATTGTTCTACGTAAGAATCTGTGTATTAATAAGGTACAAAAAGAAGCGGAATACAAAGATTTCAGATCTAATAGCCGCTCAATTAAAAAGCCACAAACATACTCTAGAAAAGGAGTGATGAGAAGAAAATGAAGATGCAGTGAAGTACAAGCGTTCTTGAAGTTGTTGTAAGGTATAATCACTTCGTAATGAACAGAATCATTGCACAGAACACCAGAAGGACCGCGAAGATCGAAAAAAAGTTTGAAAATTCTACCGCGGTCATCAATAACGTAGGAAGGGCCACCATTTCACTAGTCACTCAAGTTCAACACCACCCAAGCGAATACCATAGCGGTCAGAAACCAACTGAATATTCTCTCGCGACAGCTATACGTCTTCCGCATTTATCCTTACCACCACAATTCGTTTGACTAGTGATATCCTCACGAGAGTAAAACTGTCAGATGCAAGGAAAAACATGACATTTATCGGCTAACGAGTTTCGGAAGCAGCTGATTTTGACAATGCCTGGGACATTTGAACTACAAGTACAAGTGATCATAGAGTACCAGATTTACTAGTTCTCTCTATTTCTCTGGTCTAAACCTAAAATTTGTTAGAAAATTAATATCCTTACGATGATTGTATGAATATGGAAGTAATTTTGATAATTTACCCTTTTTTCAATCAATCAGTCATTATTTTCTGATTCTCCACTCTCCCAGATTGTATCTGCTTTATTATTTTATAAAAAAAATACCTATTTATGATTTTACATCATTTTACTCAAGTTGGCAAAAATGATTGTTAGGTGAGCATATATTAGTGTTCTGTGGGTGAGCATAAACAAATAAACAAAACAATATGGTCCAAATTTTCGGATTTCCATTAATTTTGTTTGATTGATCATTCACATGCGTTTTGGTCGAATGTGCTTTTGGAACTTGATATTACTTATTTTATTGATTCACCCGCTATCAAGTCTAATTCTAGAGGAAAATCCGAAAACTATGTCTGCAAAATTAGTATCAGTTGATTTTGAAGTATTTGGAGTTGTTCAAGGTATGTACTTTGATATTGTACCGATTATCAAGTACTCATATTTAATTTTCAGGTGTTTTCTTCCGAAAAGTAAGATAATTCAGAAGCTACTTTTATTTGAAGTTGAAACAGCCATTGAAAACTATTTTGTAGGAAACTGATCTAATATTTTCGATTTTTAGTACACTCAGAAAGAAGCTCAGAATCTCAGTCTGAGAGGATATTGCAAAAACACCATACAAGATACTGTGATAGGAACAATCCAAGGGGAAATCGCTAGCATCAATAAGATGTATCATTGATCTTATTTGTATATTATCTGAAGTTTAAATGAATGTATTCTAGGAAGAATTGGCTCCAGAACACAGGAAGTCCCTCTTCCAGAATTGATAAAGCTGAATTCAAGAATGAGAAAGAAATAAAAGAATTCACATTCAATAATTTTTCTATAAGAGGATGAATACATTTTACGTCTTGTAGGTAATCTATATCCATTATTCTATAACTGTTCATGAAGTAGTATTTTTTGAATACAGTAAAATTTAGATTACATTGAATATAGTTAAAGCACTGATAGATTCAAGATGTTACTGTTGAAGATATAGGTATACATACAGTCGACTCTCGATAACTTGAAACTCTAGGGACCAGCAAAAAGTTCAAATTAGCGACAGTTCAAAATAATAAGTGCTCAAATAATCAAAAGGGTGATCTGATGAAATTCAAATAATCAAGAGTTCGATCGAAATTAGTGATTTATGTATTATTTCAAATATTTGTCCATCCTCCACAGCTTCAATCACACGCTTTCATGAAATCATTTTATTAACACAAATCGAAAATTAACACTTGAACTTTGAATTAAACTGGAATGAGAATTGCGAACTGCATTTATGTAAACAAACGACAGGTCTGAGCATGATAAAAAGTTCAAATTATAGGGTGTGGGGTAGCCGGGACTTCAAATTATTGAATGTTGGCGGGCAAGATACCATTCCTTCAGCTTCAAATTACCGAGGGGACCAATTAGCATTGATTTTTTCAATTTATCGAGTATTTTGCAAGGGACTAGAATAAAATTTCAAATTATCGAGAGGTTCAAATTAATGAGTGTCAATTTATCGAGAGTCGACTGTACCTTATATGTATATTTAGATCATAAATATTTCACATGTTTTTCTGTTATTTCCCTGGAAGCCTTTCTCACATATCATTATTTCCAATAAACACTTCAGATATGAACCAGGAAGAAATCAGTGTAGTCACGAAACATCTAAGAAATCTCAAAGATGTTTCCAGTCCAAATGCTGTTGTTCATTGCGCTCAACATTGTCCTGAATTGTGCACTCATAATTTCTGAGTGGTTCTCAAATGGTTCTTCTCACAAAGATATACAAAGTTTTAGAATTAGATTGGGACACTAAGAAAAATCATTCAGCAAATTGAATGCATTAATAAAAACATAGAATTGTCAGTGCAAATTATTAATGTGCCCAACTAAGAAGACTGGTTTGCTCATGAGGATATGCAGTGTCTGGGATAATCTACTTTCTGAGTGATATTCAAGAGTGGATAATAACAAAATATTTTTTGGAAAGATCTCCTGATGTGGAATGTGGATGGAACTTCATGGAATGCATACTATGAGTCACTAAATCATTTATTGTAAAGGAATGAGATGAAAGGTACATTAACGCCGCCAAGCAGTAAAAGAGTGCAAGATTTGGAAAAACCTGGTTTTCTATAGCATGCATATTGTATGTATATATGTATGGTGGTGAATGGTCACCACTGCATTTGTAGCACATGTGTGTTCTTCCCGTAAAATGATTCATCATAAATGACAAGTTCAAACTCATAAAATCAGAAGTAATTGATTGACAGTAGGGAAGACCGAGGGGAGTTGAAACAATTTCGACATTTTGCTGCATAGTGCAAATACTATGAACACAAACCCTATGGGATTAAAACCAATTCATTTCTTGGACTTGTAGATGCCTACAAGCACGAAAATTCAAGTGTGAAATTTATGATGAAAAATCGACTTCAACGTGAAAACTCATTTTGTTTCAATTCCCCTAATACTGAGGTGAGTTGAAACACATTATATTAAGGTAGAATTATGCGGGTTGTAAAGTCTGAAAGATTGAATAATTGAAATGTATTTATTGAAATAAAACTTCGTCAGATGCTTGCTTCTTCAATGTTTTCGATAATATTATTTTCTTTTGAGTATCACATATGAATCATAAAGAAATATTCAAGATGGTTAATTGTAACGATTACAAGGGTGATATGATATGAGATCATAATAACAAATGTAGCATTAATAAACCAAACAACAGTAAGAAACAGAAATAATATTTTTACATATTTCAGTCAATAATTAACTCTAAAATCAGTCTTGAAATTTTTCATAAGTCTTGGTTTCTAATGATTATCAAAAATATCTCTTATGAGGAAAAAAAAGTAAAAAGGTATAAAAATGAAAATATCAATCTGAAACGCAATTGTGACATATATACGAAAGTTCACCACCAGTGCAAGCTTCATGAGCCCAAGCCTTGCATTCTAGACATCGAACCTATTTTTCTCTGGCTTTGCTTTTTGAATAGGGTTCTAAAGAACAAATACAAAAGCATTAATCTTCACTGTCCGTTTCTGTTCTTTTTTTCTCAAAAATCTTTTTTGTTTTATTCTTACGTATTTCAGTGACTAAATTTGGTTTTTTAACTTTTCTTATCGCCATCTTAGCTGCTAATGCAGCTAATTCATCCATCACTGAAGTATCAGTTAAGACTGCAGATTTCACCTTTCGTCGTTTACTTTGATTTCCTTTCCTTGCCGGTGCCTTTGGCAAGGTCCTAAAGGTTTTAGGTGAGAAAGGAGTTGGTGTCACCATAAATGTAGTATCACGTGATGTCCATGCTAGCTACTGGTGAAGTCTTATTAGAGTTTTCTTTAGAACTAGGCAAAGCTTCATCGCTGATTTTAACAACTCTAGGAGGAGTAGAAGGTGGACTTGGTGTACACAAATCAGTGGAGAAACCTCCTCTGTTCGCAGAGCCAAGAAATTCGTCATCATGCGCATCCATGTGATTTGTCATGAGTTCTGCATTTCCTGAAGTTCGAGCTCGACTCGACGCCGCACTTTTTTGTCGCAAGGTTGCCTATTCTGCTGCTAGTTCGTATATATCGCAGCTCGTCATGCATCTATCAGTCTTTCTTTTATAATCAGTAGGCATGCTGAAACAAAATAAACGAAGAAATAACTAAAAACCCAATGACTAAGAAAATCAGTTATACGAAACTGCAACGAGGTGCAATAAACAGTGAAAAGAAAACATGGAAATCAGCGATACTGATGTTACGATCTGAATTATAAATAAATGAGCTTTCGATTCATATATAACTCAAAATAAAATGAAAAAACTATTCAAATAGAGGTTAAATAGAAAAGCGTTGAAAACGTACTTTTTAAGATTTCTGAGACGTGGCATCCAGAATGACAGAAGCGCATACAAGAGCCACTATAGCTTACTGAGAGTCTTCGCAGGTGGTGAAAACCAATATAATTAAGATGTTGCAATATTGCTAACGATCTTAAATTTCAGAAAATCGGTGTCGTTTCGAATCACCTCTGTTTCAAAACCCCTCGGTCTCCCCTACCATAGACAACAGTACTGCGGTAACCCTTAAAAGAATAACAATACACATCATACTATTGATATCTTCCAGATGAAAATCCTTTTGGAACATAACAAAGCATTACATCATTTTCAATATTTAATATATAAATATAAATAATATATATATATAAAAGTTTCACTTTACTGAAGTTTTTGGAACTAAGGTTTCCATTGTTCAGCTCTTATTTAAATCACTAATCGTTTTTCAAGCTAATATGAATAATGAAGGTCTGCATCAAACCGAGCTGACACTGAATCATATTCCAAAATTTTGTTTGTTACAACTATTTATGATTTCTTGTTTATTCCATTATTAATGTTGGGAAGGTACAAACAAAGCATCACAACTGTCACTCCACAATAAACAAGAGCGCCAAAAATGAAAATATTACAAAATCCATCTTGGTCACAGACTCAGTCACATTTACATGCAATAATTGAAGGAATAATTTTTATAACAGCTACATTTAGCAAATAGAAAATGCTCCTGTTGTGTATTCAAGAATATCAAGGCCGTATTAGAAATTATTTTATCGGCTATTTTTGGTGTCATGTTTTTTTTGTAAGTTATACCTTCTGTTAAAATCAACTGTAAACATTTCAATTGCAGCCAGAGAAATAATAAAGTTATTGAGGTTTTCACCCCAGTTATTGCATCGAAATTTATTGATATTTTCTATGTAGATCGCTATTTTTATGTCAATTCATGTCACATACAATATGTTTTTGTGAAGTGTTTAAAAAATTTTCCTGATTTTAATGAAATGGATGATATCACCTAATGTCCAAGATCAAGAAAATATGGAAAGCCGTGGTGAGTTTTTAAATCCATGGTATTTTTACTTCCATTTTAATAATTATGTGCCCAGTGTGAAATCAAACGAGAATAAACACTGACATCGAAAGAAATGAACTTATTTCCGAAGAAGTAATCTGAAAATAAAAAAAATTATATTTGTTGATGTAATGGTCAAAAATCCCACACAACTTAAAAGTTGCATACTCTATTGTTCAGAGGTAGAGTGTAGAGTTGGTAATAATAATAATGTATACAACTATACAATGTACATACATACTATCTATATACCTACACTAACCTACATATTCTTAATTAAATGCTTAATGCTTATAGATATTGAGTTGTTGCAAATCACATGGTGAACATGGCTAACTTTCACAATATAATAATATGTAGTTGATATACGTATTATATATTTTTTTTTTTTGGCGCTCTAGTTCCTCGGAACTGAGTGCTTATCAATTTGCCCAAATGTCTGTAATTTTCGAATATTTCGATGAAAATGGTCTTAAACGATTTGGTTCGACTCACTGATCAAGAATCCGTGGTCGGAATTCATTCTGTCCGGCCGTCCGGCCGGTCCGGCCGGCCGGTCCGGCCGTAGGCACGATAACTCTCGAACGGAATGAGCTAGACAGTTGAAATTTTCAGAGTAGGTTTGGGGGATAAATATCTCGGCTAAGTTCGTTATTGGGCAAAATCGGACAGATGGTTTCGGAGTAACAAAAAAAAATTTTTTTTTTTACGAAACAAATTCCAAATTAAATTTTTTTTAATAAGAGGTTTTATCATAAGAATCCATTCATATCATTTTTAACTCTAACAAGCTAATACTTTCGGAGATATGATTTTTCAAAATTTCAATAATAAATCGTATTTCAACGTTGTCACAGAATGATATTATTCTATGTATGAATATGAATTGTCATAATGTCAAATGATGTTCCTGACAGATTATCTAATCAATCGAAGAATTGTGAGCGAAGTGAGAAAAATCTCAGTTGTTTGCTCCGAAATTAGTTTTTCTCAGAAAATTCTTACATTTCGGAACTGAACATGAAGTAAGAGATCTGAGAGTAGTGAGACTGCTTTTCATCCATAGACATAGATATAACTCTCGAACGGAATGAGGTAGGTAGTTGAAATTTTCAGAGTAGTTTAGGGAGATGAATATCTCGGTTAAGTTCGTTATTGGGCAAAATTGGCCAGATTTAAATTGATTTCTTCCATGGTGCTTTTCTCATTCTCATGATTGCTCATTTAATCTTGATAAATAAACTATTATTTGAATTTCCTTTAGGATGCAGTTCTATCATATGAATACATTGATATAATTCCCAACTCTGAGAAACCGATACTTTCGGAGATATAATTTGTCTGTTTGAACTAGAGCGCCAGAAAGCTCCTGTCCACAGGGCTTGAACCCATTTTTTTAATTTAATGCTTGTGGCTTTTACTTGATGCAAATCCATATTAACTCAATGAAAAATTATATACGATTCACACTTATTTATTCAATATTGTGACGCGTTTCGTCGACACAGCGACTTCATCAGACTACATCATACTAAATTCTTAACAAGTTATTATCTCCCTATACCTAGATGACATGGACACAGAATCATTTAAAACTAATTACATGAGAAACTTATTTAAAACAAATTACATAATAGACTTATTTAAAACTAATTACATGAGATTTCACTGCTGGTTTCTTTGTACACATTAACAATAATTCATTCCTAATGCTTTTATTTATAAATTGATTCTTTATTTGAATAGATTGAGTAACGGTGAAAAATTTAGATCTAATTGTTCATTAACTAAATTACCCGTATGTTTTTCCCTATTTATTTCGACCATTTCCCAGTAATTAAGTTGCGCACCTTTATTCAAATTGTGTAGAATTTTGAAATCCGGGTTAAACTTATGTCCTTCTGCTAATAAATGATTTGAATAATTTGAATTAATTTTGTTGTTTTTGAAGCTGTGATGATGTTCCTTTATTCTTATGCCAAAATTTCTACCAGTTTTTCCTATATATGATTTGTCACAACTCCCGCAATTTAATTGATAAACACCGGATTTATCTTCTTTATTCCTTTTCGATTTATTGTTTTTTATGAATTTGGCAAGGTTATTATTTGTCCGGAATGAGATATTCACCTGTTGGTTTTGAAGAAACCTTTTAAGTTGTTGACTCGTTGTACCAAAATATGTTAAGCTATTGAATATTTTATTTTTATCCTTAATTTCTGGAAATACTAAACTAATTGTTTTTCTAAATTGTTTTTTCGTCAACATTTTTCTGATTAACTCTGTGTCATATCCGTTGTTCACCGCTATTTGTTTAATTAGTTTAGTATTTCCAGAAATTAAGGATAAAAATAAAATATTCAATAGCTTAACATATTTTGGTACAACGAGTCAACAACTTAAAAGGTTTCTTCAAAACCTACAGGTGAATATCTCATTCCGGACAAATAATAGCCTTGCCAAATTCATAAAAAACAATAAATCGAAAAGGAATAAAGAAGATAAATCCGGTGTTTATCAATTAAATTGCGGGAGTTGTGACAAATCATATATAGGAAAAACTGGTAGAAATTTTGGCATTAGAATAAAGGAACATCATCACAGCTTCAAAAACAACAAAATTAATTCAAATTATTCAAATCATTTATTAGCAGAAGGACATAAGTTTAACCCGGATTTCAAAATTCTACACAATTTGAATAAAGGTGCGCAACTTAATTACTGGGAAATGGTCGAAATAAATAGGAAAAACATACGGGTAATTTAGTTAATGAACAATTAGATCTAAATTTTTCACCGTTACTCAATCTATTCAAATAGAGAATCAATTTATAAATAAAAGCATTAGGAATGAATTATTGTTAATGTGTACAAAGAAACCAGCAGTGAAATCTCATGTAATTAGTTTTAAATAAGTCTATTATGTAATTTGTTTTAAATAAGTTTCTCATGTAATTAGTTTTAAATGATTCTGTGTCCATGTCATCTAGGTATAGGGAGATAATAACTTGTTAAGAATTTAGTATGATGTAGTCTGATGAAGTCGCTGTGTCGACGAAACGCGTCACAATATTGAATAAATAAGTGTAAATCGTATATAATTTTTCATTGAGTACGTATTATATGTTTCGGGTTTTGTGTTCTGTCCCATTTAAAACTAATTAGATTTACAATGCAATTTATTATTATTATTTTATTATTATTAAAACAGTGAGATTAGAGTTTAGGCTAAGCCTAAAAACTCCCAGAGTTTAGTCTAGTCAACAATTAAGTGCTTTTTAGGTCAAAATTTTTGCGTGTTCTCCGAAAATTATGATTGAGGTGTCATTCGATTCGGAATTGGGGTTGAAAATACTCCGAAAACGGGTATACTCCGGCTTGCGTAAGCCTCGCCTCATTCGGACCTTTCATGAATAAATATTCTTTAAACTTAGTAAATATAAAAATAAAAAATTTAGACGTCTGCAGGATAGATCAATGAACAATAATCCGTTGTCCATAAATTTTTATCGCGACTTTTCAATTAGTTATCCCTTGGTTAATTAACAATTTTTTGTAGCACGAACATTAACATTGCAAGTGCGATAATTGATCTGAGAATTTTTTCCTTTCGTAGAGCTATTTTTCAAAGGCCTTGGAATAGATTCCCATTTGAAACATTGTTAATGTTCGTTTTGTTATTAACAAATTACGTAAGTGGAAAATTATATAGCCTTAATTAAGTTTTCAAAAGAAAATTTTAAATTATCTCATAAACAACGCATTGGTTTATAACAATTTTCTAAACAATAGGAGATAATAATTATTAAAAATCATTTTCAAGTAGTTTCTGATCATAAAAAAGCGGATCAATAGTAATATTATAAATAGAAGCTTTATAATTTTTCACTCAAGTAAATTGTTCATAACAAAACGAAAATTAACAATTTTTAAAATTTTCCGATAGGAATCTATTCTAGAACCTTCGAAAAATAGCTCCACGAATGGAGAAAATTATCATATTAATAGTTTAACAATGATCGTACTTGCAGTGTTAATGTTCGTGCTACAAAAAATTTTTAATTAACTAATGGATAAATAATTGAAAAATCGCGATAAACATTTTTGGACAACGAATTATTGTTCACTGATCTATCCCGCAGGCCTTGAATTTTTTCAATTTTTCATTTTCATATTTAATAAGTTTGAATAATAATTATTCATCAAAGGTACGAAGCGAGCGAGGCTTGCGCAAGCCGGAGTACACGTTTTCGGGCGTATTTTCAACCCTCTAGGAAAATTATAAATATTGGTCCTACGGTTCCGGCAGTTGGAACTTTTTTTTAGGAAATTTCCTCCTCTATCTGAATCTTTTTTCAACTTTGAATTATCTCAGATAGTTTTCGATATATTGGCGAAAACCTAAACCTCCTTCTTGTTTTCACTTAATTGTTTATAACTATTGCAATTTTTGCGAGCGGCCTTAGCATTTTCTCAAAAACTATCTGCATGCCATTCCGAATCGAATGACACCTCAATCATAATTTTCGGGGAATACGCAAAAATTTTGACCTAAAAAGCACTTAATTGTTGACTAGACTATTATACTTTACATACAGATGAAGTTCTAGTTGGTCATTAGTGACAGGTAGATTTTGTCTTAAGGCGTAGGAAATTTCTCAAGTTTCTGACATAATTTAAACTTTTGGTTTTATTATACCACTGCATTAATTTTAACCAAAGATTCCTTTCATCAAATGAAAAACTTTTTTCATTTAACATTTTTCCAAATTCAGCTCAGGTAAAAAGATACAGGCTGTTGAAATTTTGAAAAAAAAAATCAGTTTTTATTTTGTAGCTTTGACATCGACATTTTTCGAATGAAATGAATGTTGGCGTAAAGATTCCTATAACTATGATACATATTTTCCAAATATTAGTTATTTTCTACTTCTACTGGTTTTCTAGTTATGCACTCGTGGATTCATAAAACTAAACGGAATTAGCATAAAGAAAGCATATAAAGTTTTTCTTTAGTCATTTCAAGAATATTCCAACGTTTTAGAACATTATATTATTCTTCATCATTTCCCCTTAAACGCACCGTTTTCGAGATATTCTTCATTGAATGTTTTAAAATGGAAAACTCCAGAAATTTCACTACTTTTATGGATCCGTCCCTAAGCGTTGGAATCCCGAATCAAGCTGTAAACCACGTTACCATGCCTAATTCTGGTCCGCCAACAATGTCATAGATAATTTATATGCGGGAGTATATTAGCACATTGTGAAATCTTTAAACGCTTGTAACTTATTACCAGAGCCGAATCTGGAAAAATGGTAAATGAAAAAAGTGTTTCATTTGATGAGAGGAATCTTTGGTTAAAATTAATGCAGTGGTCAAAGACTCACCCTGTATATACGTTATTATTATACAGGGTGAGTCTTAAAGTTGTGCATTAATTTTAACCATAGATTTCTCTCATCATTTCTCATTTACAGTATTTTCAAATTCGTCTCACGTAAAAAGTTATCACCGTTTAAAGATTTCACAATGTGCTAATACACTCATGTATATGAATTATCTATGAAATTAATGGTGGACGAGAAAAAGATCGGTAACGTCTTCATGCGGGATTCCAACGGTCAGGGGCAGATCCATAAAAGTAGTAAAATTTCTGGAGTTTACCATTTTATAACATTCAATGAAGAATATCTCGAAAACGGTTCGTTTAAAGAGAAATGATGAAGAATAATATAATGTTCTCAAACGATTGAATATTCTTGAAATGACTCAAATAAAATTGTATCTGCTTTCTTTATGCTAATTTGGTTTAGTTTTATGAATTCACGAGTCTATAACTAGAAAATCAATAGAAGTAGGAAAAAACTAATAGTTGGAAAATATGTATCATAGTTATAGGAAACTTCACACCCACATTCATTTTATTTGGACAAAGTATGTCAAAGCTACAAAATAAAAACTGATTTTTCCTCGAAATTTAAACATGCCGTATCTTTTTACCTGAGCCGAATTTGGAAAAATGGCAAACGAAAAAACTTTTTCATTTGATGACAAGAATCTATGGTTAAAATTAATGTACAACTTAAAGACTCACCCTGTATACAGGGTGTCCCGTAAAGACCACGTCAAACGAAAACGGAATGTAGATCAGAATATGCTCTATCTGATGTGAAAAAATCGTTGATATGAAAGTCTCACAGTTTTCGAGATATTTGATGTTTCATGAAAATGTTGAATTTTTACACTTAAAATGCTTTCTCTCTTGCGGAAGCTACAATTGAATACATTTTGAATCAGGTTTTTCCGTAAATATTGTTGAACGATTCCTTCAATTCATGCAATGAAAAATAGCACATAATATTATACAGGGATTCTGAAAAAAAAAATTAATTCATGTTCTGAAGGAAGTGTTTTTGCGCGTATGTTCTGGGGAACATCGCGTTATAGTTTTGCCCAAATGTCTGTAACTTTCGAATTTTTTGACGAAATTGGTCTCAAACGATTCAGTTCGACTCCCCAATGAAGAATTCGAGGTCAAATTTGATTCTGTCCGGCCGGCCGTCCGTTGCCACGATAATTTGAGAACGAAAAGAGCTAGCGACTTGAAATTTTCAGGGTGGATGGCGCATCGCAATACGACGGACAAGTTCGTTAATGGGCATAATCGACCCAGTGGTTTCCGAGTAATAATTTTGTTTTCAACCAATATAAATCCGATCAAATTGAAACTTGGTGAGTAGTTGTAGAATATGAACCTAAGCACGTTTGTGAAATTTTGGGCGAGTCGTGAGGCTAGAAAATTAAAAAAAAATTATTAAAAAATATTTTTGTTGTCACGATAACCTGAGAACGGAAAGAGATAGCGGCTTGAAAATTTCAGGTTAGGTTGTGCATCTGAATGCGACATTTGAGTTTGTTTATGAGCATAATCGGCCAAACGGTTTTAGAGTTATAGCCATCTGAAATTTTCTGAAATTTGGTGGTTTTTTTTTCCTCATTAACTCGAAAAATACTAAACCGATTGAATTCAAACTTGGTTATTAGTTGTAGAATGCCAACGCGAAAATGTTTGCAGAATTTGGTGAGGATAGCATTTGTAGAAAATTTTTAATAAATCATTGAAAATAAAAAAAAAAAATTCTATATATCAGTAACTATCCGTTCGAAATTGCTGAAATTTTGCAAGAGCGTTCATAACCTAACTCTACTGCCAAGTTTCAAGTTTTAACACAATCGGTTGAATATTGTTGGAGATTCGAGCATTCTTGTGTGAGTTCAGTAAATGGGTGACCGTTGCCTCGATAACTTTCGAACGAAAGAAGATGGGGACATGTAATTTTCAGGGTAGGTTGCGTATCCGAAAAGGAGAGTTGAGTTTGTTTTTGGGCATAATCGGTTTAACGGTTTCCGAGTTATATCCACCTGGAATATTATTTCCTTGATAACTGAAAAAATAAAGATTCGATTGAATTGAAGCTTGGTAACTAGTAGTAGAAAATCAGCATAAAGACGTGTTTAAAATTTTGTGAGAACCGTACCCCTAGAAAATTTGAAAAAAATTTAAGAACCGCACCCCTAGAAAATTTTAAAAAAAATCACGAAAAAAAAATTTTTTTGTTCTGAATTCTATCTGACGTGGTATAAAAAAAAGACACTAGACCTTTTCTGCATATTACGTTGAAAAGTTGCCCATTTCGTGAGGATTCCGAAAAGGTAAAATAAAGGTGATAACCTTCTTCACGAAAAAAGATATTCGAATGTTTATCGAAAATGGAGCATTTCTGTGAAAACCTGATATTTTCACCTTTTCCATAAATACTTCCATTTTGCACTTCCTGCTGAAAATAATCAATCAACAAATCAATATAATGTTATTAAGATGCCAATTCACTGACTGAGTTTTTTTATTTCTTTTTCTTTGCCTAAAGAACTCTCGAACATCGATATGATGTGATGCGATTGAATGATTCAAACTTTAGGTACTTAAGGTATCTATGGAAACGTTAATTTTCATCTAGTGGAAGTTAATGCGTATCAGTTTACTGGGTAAAATGTCTACAGAAAAACCGGTGTGAAATGAGCAGATAAAGATAGCGGATGAAATCTCCGAAAACACCCGAACGGCGCAACCAGTGGCGCACCGATCGATTCAGTCATAATCATATAGAACCAATATATTCTGGCATGAATTGAAGAAAATCGAAGTTCTGCGATAATATAAATACACAACAACTTGAACTGATGGTTTCTTCGAGAGATGAACTTAATTTGGAACTTATTTTGTGAGTCCGATCAAGCTCTTGTTGAATATTGATAGATTTATCAATGCTGGGGCATGAAAGTTATTTTGACATCGGAAGATTTTGACAAGATAATGGTAATGGAGATTCGGTTCTTTACTGAAAAAAGTATCCGCATTGGATGAGACCCTGGGCTTGAAATTTCAACCCTTAACACAAAAAATCCAGGTTTTCATCCGTTTTTCCCAGTAAAAATAGTTTTTTCATAACAGATTTTGAGAACATTTTGTGACAACGACGATATCGATATTCAGTAAAAAAATGGTCCACTTCGGATGGGGCCCTGGGGTTGAAATTTCAACCCTTAACAGAAAATCTCGGTTTTTCCGGTTTTTTTCATAGAAGGAAAAGTTTTTTCATCAACAAATTTTGAGAAGATCTTGACTACGACGATACCGATATTCAGTAAAAAAATGGTCCACTTCGGATGGGGCTCTGGGGTTGAAATTTCAACCCTAAACATAAAATCTCGGTTTTTTCCTGGTTTTTTCATAGAAGGAAAAGTTTTTTCATCAACAGATTTTGAGAACATCTTGACGACGACGATACCGATATTCAGTAAAAAAACGGTCCAGTCCGGAGGGGGCCCTGGGGTTGAAATTTCAACCCTTAAGACAAAATCTCGGTTTTTCCTGTTTTTTTCATAGAAGGAAAAGCCTTTTCATCAACAGATTTTGAGAACATCTTGACTACGATGATACCGATATAAAGTAAAAAAATGGTCCACTTCGGATAGGGCCCTGGGGTTGAAATTTCAACCCTTAACTCAAAAATCTCGATTTTTCGTCGTTTTTTCCCAGAAGGAAAAGTTTTTTCATCAACAGATTTTGAGCACATCTTAACTATGACGATATCGATAATCAGTAAAAAAATTGTCCACTTCGGATGGGGCACTAGGGTTGAAATTTCAACCCTTAACAGAAAATCTCGGTTTTTCCAGTTTTTTTCATAGAAGGAAAAGTTTTTTCATCAACAGATTTTGAGAACATCTTGACTACGACGATACCGAAATTCAGTAAAAAATGGTCCACTTCGGATGGGGCCCTGGGGTTGAAATTTCAACCCTTAACACAAAATCTCGGTTTTTCCTGGTTTTTTCATAGAAGGAAGAGTTTTTTCATCAACAGATTTTGAGAACATCTTGACCAGGACGATACCGAAATAAGGTAAAAAAATGGTCTACTTCGGATGGGGCTCTGGGGTTGAAATTTCCACCCTTAACAAAAAAACTCGATTTTTCCCAGAGGGAAAAGTTTTTTCATCAACATATTTTGAGCACATCTTAACTATGACGATATCGATATTAAGTAAAAAAATGGTCCACTTCGGATGGGGCCCTGGGGTTGAAATTTCCACCCTTAACAAAAATCTCGATTTTTCCAAGAAGGAAAAGTTTTTTCTTCAACAGATTTTGAACACATCTTAACTATGACGATATCGATATTCAGTAAAAAAATGGTCCACTTCGGATGGGGCTCTGGGGTTGAAATATCAACCCTTAACAGAAAATCTCGGTTTTTCCGGATTTTTCATAGAAGGAAAAGTCTTTTCATCAACAGATTTTGAGAACATCTTGACTACGACGATACCGATATTATGTAAAAAAATGGTCCACTTCGGATAGGGCCCTGGGGTTGAAATTTCCACTCTTAACTCAAAAATCTCGATTTTTCGTCGATTTTTCCAAGAAGCAAAAGTTTTTTCATCAACAGATTTTGAACACATCTTAACTATGACGATTTCGATATTCAGTAAAAAAATGGTCCACTTCGGATGGGGCTCTGGGGTTGAAATTTCAACCCTTAACAGAAAATCTCTGTTTTTCCTGTTTTTTTCATAAAAGGAAAAGTTTTTTCATCATCAGATTTTGGGAACATCTTAACTATGACGATATCGATATTCAGTAAAAAAATGGTCCACTTCGGATGGGGCTCTGGGGTTGAAATTTCAACCCTTAACAGAAAATCTCGGTTTTTCCTGTTTTTTTCAAAGAAGGAAAAGTTCTTTCATCAACAGATTTTGAGAACATCTTGACTACGATGATACCGAAATTCAGTAAAAAAATGGGTTGAAATTTCAACCCCAGAACCCCATCCGAAGTGGACCATTTTTTTACTGAATATCGATATCGTCATAGTTAAGATGCTCTAAAAATCTGTTGATGAAAAATATTTTACTTCTATGAAAAAAACAGGAAAAACCGAGATTTTCTGTTAAGGGTGGAAATTTCAACCCCAGAGCCCCATCCGAAGTGGACCATTTTTTTACGGAATATCGGTATCGTCGTAGTCAAGATGTTCTCAAAATCTGTGGATGAAAAAACATTTCCTTCTATGAAAAAAAAACAGGAAAAACCGAGATTATGTGTTAAGGGTTGAAATTTCACCCCAGGGTCCCATCCGAAGTGGACCATTATTTTACTGAATATCGGTATCGTCGTAGTCAAGATGTTCTCAAAATTTGTTGATGAAAAAACTTTTCCTTCTATGAAAAAAACAGGAAAAACCGAGATCTTGCCTTAAGGGTTGAAATTTCAACCCCAGGGCCCCATCCGAAGTGGACCATTTTTTTACTGAATATCGATATCGTCATAGTTAAGATGTGCTCAAAATCTGTTGATGAAAAAACTTTTCCTTCTATGAAAAAAACAGGATAAAACCGAGATTTTGTGTTAAGGGTTGAAATTTCAACCCCAGGGCTCCATCAAAAGTGGACCATTTTTTTACGGAATATCGTTATCGTCGTAGTCAAGAATTTCTCAAAATCTGTAGATGAAAAAACTTTTCCTTCTATGAAAAAAACAGGAAAAGCCGAGATTTTCTGTTAAGGGTTGAAATTTCAACCCCAGAGCCCCATCCGAAGTGGACCATTTTTTTACGGAATATCGGTATCGTCGTAGTCAAGATGTTCTCAAAATCTGTGGATGAAAAAACTTTTCCTTCTATGAAAAAAACAGGAAAAACCTAGATTTACTGTTAAGGGTTGAAATTTCAACCCCAGAGCCACATCTGAAGTGGACAATTTTTTTACTGAATTTCGGTATCGTCGTAGTCAAGATATTCTCAAAATCTGTTGATGGAAAAACTTTTCCTTCTATGAAAAAAACAGGAAAAACAGGTTGAAATTTGAACCCCAGAGCCCCATCCGAAGTGGACGATTTTTTTACTGAATATCGATATCGTCATAGTTAAGATGTGCTCAAAATCTGTTGATGAAAAAACTCTTCCTTCTGGGAAAAAACGACGAAAAATCGAGAATTTTGAGTTAAGGGTTGAAATTTCAACCCCAGGGCCCCATCCGAAGTGGACCATTTTTTTACTGAATATCGATATCGTCATAGTTAAGATGTGCTCAAAATCTGTTGATGAAAAAACATTTCCTTCTGGGAAAAAACGTCGAAAAACCGAGTTTTTTTTGTTAAGGGTGGAAATTTCAACCCCAGAGCCCCATCCGAAGTGGACCATTTTTGGCGCTCTAGTTCCTCGGAACTGAGTGCTTATCAATTTGCCCAAATGTCTGTAATTTTCGAATTTTTCGATGAAAATGGTCTTAAACGATTTGGTTCGACTCACTGATCAAGAATCCGTGGTCGAAATTCATTCTGTCCGGCCGGCCGGCCGTAGGCACGATAACTCTCGAACGGAATGAGCTAGACAGTTGAAATTTTCAGAGTAGGTTTGGGAGATAAATATCTCGTCTAAGTTCGTTATTGGGCAAAATCGGACAGATGGTTTCGGAGTAACAAAGAAAAAATTTTTTTTACAAGGCAAATTCCAAATTAATTTTTTTTCAATAAGCTGTTTTACCATAAGAATCCAATGATATCATTTTTAACTCTAACAAGCTAATACTTTCGGAGATATGATTTTTCAAAATTTCAATAATAAATCGTATTTCAACGTTGTCACAGAATGATATTATTCAATGTATGAATTGTCATAATGTCAAATGATGTTTCTGAGACATGACATTATCTAATCAATCGAAGAGTTGTGAGCGAAGTGAGAAAAATCTCAGTTGTTTGCTCCGATATTAGGTTTTCTCAGAAAATTCTTACATTTCGGAACGGAACATGAAGTAAGAGATCTGAGAGTAGTGAGACTGCTTTTCATCCATAGACATAGATATAACTCCCGAACGGAATGAGGTAGGTAGTTGAAATTTTCAGAGTAGTTTAGGGAGATGAATATCTCGGTTAAGTTCGTTATTGGGCAAAATTGGCTAGATTTAATTTGATTTCTTCCATGGTGCAGTTCTCATTCTCATGATTGCTCATTTAATCTTGATAAATAAACTATTATTTGAATTGAATTTCCTTTAGGATACAGTTCTATCATATGAATACATTGATATAATTCCCAACTCTGAGAAACCAATACTTTCGGAGATATAATTTGTCTGTTTGAACTAGAGCACCAGAAAGCTCCTGTCCACAGGGCTTGAACCCATTTTTTTTTACCTAATATCGGTATTGTCCTAGTCAAGATGTTCTCAAAATACAGATTTTGAGAACATCTTGACTAGGACAATACCGATATTAGGTAAAAAAAAATGGATGAAAAAACTTTTCCTTCTATGAAAAAAACAGGAAAAACCGAGATTTTCTGTTAAGGGTTGATGTTTCAACCCCAGAGCACCATCCGAAGTGGACCATTTTTTTACTGAATATCGATATCGTCATAGTTAAGATGTGCTCAAAATCTGTTAATGAAAAAACTCTTCCTTCTGGGAAAAAACGACGAAAAATCGAGATTTTTGAGTTAAGGGTTGGTATTTCAACCCCAGGGCCCCACCCGAAGTGGACCATTTTTTTACTGAATATCGATATCGTCGTAGTTAAGATGTGCTCAAAATCTGTTGATGAAAAAACTTTTCCTTCTATGAAAAACACAGGGAAACCCGAGATTTTGTCTTAAGGGTTGAAATTTCAACCCCAGGGCCCCATCCGAAGAGAACCATTTTTTTACTGAATATCGGTATCGTCGTAGTCAAGATGTTCTCAAAATCTGTTGATGAGAAAACTTTTCCTCCTATGAAAAAAACAGGAAAAACCGATATTTTGTGTTAAGGGTTGAAATTTCAATCCCAGAGCCCCATCCGAAGTGGACCATTTTTTTACTGAATATCGATATCGTCATAGTTAAGATGTGCTCAAAATCTGTTGATGAAAAAACTTTTCCTGCTGGGAAAAAACGACGAAAAACCGAGATTTTCTGTTAAGGGTGGAAATTTTAACCCCAGAGCCCCATCCGAAGTGGACCATTTTTTTACGGAATATCGGTATCGTCGTAGTCAAGATGTTCTCAAAATCTGTGGATGAAAAAACTTTTCCTTCTATGAAAAAAACAGGAAAAACCGAGATTTTGTGTGAAGGGTTGAAATTTCAACCCCAGGGCCCCATCCGAAGTGGACCATTTTTTTACTGAATATCGGTATCGTCGTAGTCAATATGTTCTCAAAATTTGTTTCATTAAATTTCAACAGTATTTTATAATTTATAAAACTTGCCTGAAATAGAGAAAATATCGTCTAATACTCGTTGCAGAAGGCAATTCCAACACTCATGCGTACGAAAACTCGCTCCTTCGTCGCTCATTTTCGAATTTCGCATTCGTGTTTGAATATCAGCCCATTCTGCAACTTGTTTTAGAATATACTATTCCTTCTATGAAAAAAACAGGAAAAACCGAGATTTTCTGTTAAGGGTTGAAATTTCAACCCCAGGGCCCCATCCGAAGTGGACCATTTTTTTACTGAATATCGATATCGTCGTTGTCAAAATGTTCTCAAAATCTGTTGATGAAATAACTCTTCCTTCTGGGAAAAACGGATGAAAACCCGGGTTTTTTGTGTTAAGGGTTGAAATTTCAACCCCAGGGTCTCATCCAATGCGGATACTTTTTTCAGTAAAGAACCGAATCTCCATTACCATTATCTTGTCAAAATCTTCCGATGTCAAAATAACTTTCATGCCCCAGCATTGATAAATCTATCAATATTCAACAAGAGCTTGATCGGACTCACAAAATAAGTTCCAAATTAAGTTCATCTCTCGAAGAAACCATCAGTTCAAGTTGTTGTGTATTTATATTATCGCAGAAATTCGATTTTCTTCAATTCATGCCAGAATATATTGGTTCTATATGATTAGGACTGAATCGATCGGTGCGCCACTGGTTGCGCCGTTCGGGTGTTTCCGGAGATTTCATCCGCTATCTTTATCTGCTCATTTCACACCGGTTACAGAAAATGTTTCGTAAACTGCAAGAGAATACGCCGACATGCACCTTATTTATGGAGAAGTACGTCTTAATGCTAGAGCAGCATCGATGCTTTATTCAGAGCGGTACCCCAATCGCCGACATCCTAATTACGAAGTTTTTGTCCGGACCCATAATGCAATTGTCGAAGAAAGAGTTCCTCGGAGTCGTAAAAGTAGTGGCCGGCCTTTGATCGTGGAAGATGACACCATTTTGAATGATGTCGAAAATAATCCTTCAGTATCAACCAGAATGATAGAGCTCATGACAGGCATATCAAAGTCAAGTGCCCATAGAATCCTGAAGAAACACAAATATCACCCCTACCATCAACTATCAACGGGACTATCAAGCCCGAGTAGAATTTTGTCAACAAATGTTGCTGAAACATACAGAAAATCCCGATTTTTTCAATAATATCCTTTGGACTGATGAGTCTTCCTGTACTCAAAGCGGTTATATCAATCTGCATAATCTTCATAGTTGGAACATCGAGAATCCGCACAATATAAGGCAAGATAGATCCCAATATCGATTTACGGTGAATTTATGGACTGGAATATACGATGGAAAAATATTCGGTCCGACAGAATTGCCGCAATCATTAAACGGCACCAACTATTTGAATTTTCTAAGGAACAGTATACCCTTACTCTTAGAAGACATACCACTGGAAATGCGACGTAATCTATGGTTTTAACACGACGGGTGCCCAGCACACTACAGTCGTCATGTTGGGGAATATTTAAACCAAACATATCCTCACCGGTGGATCGGAAGAGGCGGTGAAATTTTGTGGCCTCCCCGTTCACCAGACTTAAATCCTCTGAATTTTTTTTTACTGGGGATTAAAAAAAAAATGAAATTTATTCGAATCCCATAAGAGATGAAGCACCACTAAGGGGCCGCATTCGTATTTCAGCAGCCAAAATAGCGGGGAGAAGTTTGTATGGTTTGAAAAGGTCATTTCTCAATAGATGCAGTGCATGTATTAGAAAAGGGGGGTGGTCATTTTGAGCATTTGCTCTAATAAGAATCCTGAATTTTTATTATTGATATTTTTATAAAGTTTCTTCGCAATAGATTTGTTGATGTTGAAGGTCCTGTGCTTTATTACATTATATCATTGCAATTAATGAATAATTTCACTTTATAAGTAATTTAAGGACTAACTGACATTTTTCAATAGAATTATTCAATATGTTACAGCAGAATCTGCAAAGTGAAAGGATTTGTGGAAAAGGTAACAAAATCAGTTTTTCACAGAAATGCTCCATTTTCGATAAACATTCAAATATCTTTTTTCGTGAAAAAGGTTATCACCTGTATTTAACCTTTTCGGAATCCTCACAAAATGGGCAACTTTTCAACGTAATATGCAGAAAAGGTCTAGGGTCTTTTTTTTATACCACGACAGATAGAATTAAGTACAAAAAAACACTTCCTTCAGAACATGAATTTTAATTTTTTTCAAAATCCCTGTACAATATTTTATGCTATTTTTCATTGCATGAATTGAAGTAATCATTCAACAATATTTACGGAAAAAAAATGAGTTCAAGCCCTGTGGACAGGAGCTTTCTGGTGCTCTAGTTCAAACAGACAAATTATATCTCCGAAAGTATTGGTTTCTCAGAGTTGGGAATTATATCAATGTATTCATATAATAGAACTGCATCCTAAAGGAAATTCAATTCAAATAATAGTTTATTTATCAAGATTAAATGAGCAATCATGAGAATGAGAAAAGCACCATGGAAGAAATCAAATTAAATCTGGCCAATTTTGCCCAATAACGAACTTAACCGAGATATTCATCTCCCTAAACTACTCTGAAAATTTCAACTACCTACCTCATTCCGTTCGAGAGTTATATCTATGTCTATGGATGAAAAGCAGTCTCACTACTCTCAGATCTCTTACTTCATGTTCAGTTCCGAAATGTAAGAATTTTCTGAGAAAAACTAATTTGGGAGCAAACAACTGAGATTTTTGTCACTTCGCTCACAATTCTTCGACTGATTAGATAATGTCTCAGGAACATCATTTGACATTATGACAATTCATATTCATACATAGAATAATATCATTCTGTGACAACGTTGAAATACGATTTATTATTGAAATTTTGAAAAATCATATCTCCGAAAGTATTAGCTTGTTAGAGTTGAAAATGATATGAATGGATTCTTATGATAAAACTGCTTATTAAAAAAAATTGGTTTGGAATTTGTTTCGTAAAAAAAAATTTTTTTTTTGTTACTCCGAAACCATCTGTCCGATTTTGCCCAATAACGAACTTAGCCGAGATATTCATCCCCCAAACCTACTCTGAAAATTTCAACTCTCTAGCTCATTCCGTTCGAGAGCTATCGTGCTTACGGCCGGCCAGCCGGCCGGACCGGCCGGACAGAATGAATTCCGACCACGGATTCTTGATCAGTGAGTCGAACCAAATCGTTTAAGACCATTTTCATCGAAATATTCCAAAATTACAGACATTTGGGCAAATTGATAAGCACTCAGTTCCGAGGAACTAGAGCGCCAAAAAACTGATTCGAAAAGTATTTAATTGTAGCTTCCGCAAGAGAGAAAGCATTTTAAGTGAAAAAATTCAACATTTTCATGAAACATCAAATATCTCGAAAACTGTGAGACTTTCATATGAACGATTTTTTCACATCAGGTAGAGCACATTCTGATCTACTTTCCGTTTTCGTTTGACGTGGTCTTTACGGGACAGCCTGTATACTAGGGTGGCCAGATCATTCCTAGTCCCATGACGGACGGACCTGTGCACAATCAAAAAAAAGGTCCTACTTCCACAATTGAATTGAGCCAACCTGTGAGACTAAACAAAAAAAAGGTCCTACTACCTTTTCGGTACGCTTGTCAATGACGGACATAATTTACGAATGACGGTCACCTAATATGTATATAGACCACATTAGTTAGGTTAGAATCATTCGCTTGGCGGGAGATCCATATTCAAATTTTTTAAGAAGGAATTTCAACTTTGAGATGAAACCACCCTATTTAAAAGAGTATGTTAGTACAGAGACAACAAGTATTGGGTACCTTCATCATTAGTGCATGTTTTCATGTTATTTCCACATTCAAATATACTTCTATTTATTCTTAAATCAAAATTTAAACCATTCTAGTCCGATAGATTTCCGTATGTCGTAGCTGACTTCTGTTGTGCGTCATTACAAGGCCGATTTAGGGTTATGTCAGAGACAACTCTGGTTATGTTATTATTTTTGACTGATTTCGAGTGAGCTAAGACATACGTCAATCGAATTTGGTGAACACTTTTATATTTATTAATTATTTTGGAAATATACAATTTTTGTTAAAAACACTTGATTCTAGATGGTTGAGAAAGGTTCACACAATCTATTTCAACCAAAATAAACCTTAAGAAATTAGCCAAAGTATCTAAAAACAGGCCAGAAATTCGCGTAATTTTTAGGTCCATAAGAAATGCATGGGGAATTCAGTGCTCGGATCCACGGATGGATCGTAATTCAAATTTTCCGCCTAACCTAACTGATGTGGTCTATACGTCCATGTTAAATTCCAATACTGGGGAAATCTATTAAATCAACTTCTTCCTCTGAAAATATCAACCGGCAATATAGAACACAATTTGCATAAAAGAAAATCATTTAATTCGTAGATTTCGCTCTAGAAATCTCTTACGCTAAAAGAGACTATAACCATCATCACTGATGATCAACTTGATTTCTACCTATTGACACTCCTCTCTCATATGAAATAAAAAGTAATTGTAATTGTTTTGTTAAGTGAAATCTAATCAGTTTTGTAAATGGGATAAAACCCGAAACATTTATGTAAACAATTACAATATATAAATATATTATATGTATGGTGGAACTAAAGCCATCAGGTACAATCATAGTCATCAATAAACAATTATGCTGTGAAAAGAGCATATAAAAATGGGTTCAAGCCCTGTGGACAGGAGCTTTCTGGCGCTCTAGTTCAAACAGACAAATTATATCTCCGAAAGTATTGGTTTCTCAGAGTTGGGAATTATATCAATGTATTCATATAATAGAACTGCATCCTAAAGGAAATTCAATTCAAATAATAGTTTATTTATCAAGATTAAATGAGCAATCATGAGAATGAGAAAAGCACCATGGAAGAAATCAAATTAAATCTGGCCAATTTTGCCCAATAACGAACTTAACCGAGATATTCATCTCCCTAAACTACTCTGAAAATTTCAACTACCTACCTCATTATCCGTTCGAGAGTTATATCTATGTCTATGGATGAAAAGCAGTCTCACTACTCTCAGATCTCTTACTTCATGTTCAGTTCCGAAATGTAAGAATTTTCTGAGAAAAACTAATATCGGAGCAAACAACTGAGATTTAACTCACTTCGCTCACAATTCTTCGATTGATTAGTCTCAGGAACATGGAACATCATTTGACATTATGACAATTCATATTCATACATAGAATAATATCATTCTGTGACAACGTTGAAATACGATTTATTATTGAAATTTTGAAAAATCATATCTGAGATTTTTCTCACTTCGCTCACAATTCTTCGATTGATTAGCATAGACAAGATATACTATGATTTATTAGTCTCAGGAACATCATTTGACATTATGACAATTCATATTCATACATAGAATAATATTATTCTGTGACAACGTTGAAATACGATTTATTATTGAAATTTTGAAAAATCATATCTCCGAAAGTATTAGCTTGTTAGAGTTAAAAATGATATGATTGGATTCTCATGAAAAAACTTTTTATTAAAAAAAATTTAATTTGGAATTTGTTTCGTAAAAAAAAAATTTTTTTTTTGTTACTCCGAAACCATTTGTCCGATTTTGCCCAATAACGAACTTAGCCGAGATATTCATCCCCCAAACCTACTCTGAAAATTTCAACTCTCTAGCTCATTCCGTTCGAGAGTTATCGTGCCTACGGCCGGCCGGCCGGCCGGCCGGCCGGACCGGCCGGACAGAATGAATTTCGACCACGGATTCTTGATCAGTGAGTCGAACCAAATCGTTTAAGACCATTTTCATCGAAATATTCGAAAATTACAGACATTTGGGCAAATTGATAAGCACTCAGTTCCGAGGAACTAGAGCGCCAAAAATGGCAAATGAATACTCCGAAAAGGCCCGAACGCCGGAACCAGTGGCGCACTGTTACATTCAGGTAGAACTGATATCCGGAAGGAATTGAAGAAAATCTCTTTCTGCGATAATATAAAGACTCAACAACTTGAACTGATAGTTTGTTCGAGAGATGAAATTAATTCAGAACTTATTTTGTGGATCCGATCATGCTTTTTGAATATTGGTCGATTTAACAAAATGGCATGAAAGTTATTTCGGCATAGGGAAATTTGGGCAAGATGTTGTTTATGGCGATACGATTCTTTACTGAAAAGATGATCGGAACAGATTTCGGGAACATCTTCACTATGAAGCTATTCTCAAAATCTGTTGATGAAAAAACTTTTCCTTCTAGTAAAAAACGAAGTTTTTGAGTTATGGGTTAAAATTTCAACCTCAGGGTCCCATCCGATGTCATCCATTTTCTCAGTATCGTCATAGTGAAGATGTTCTCGAAATCTGTTGTTTTCTTTCTAGGAGAAAACGAGGTTTTTGAGTTAAGGGATGAAATTTCAACCCCAGGATCCCTTGCGTAGTCGACCATTTTTTTTAGTGAATGACGGTATCGTCATAGTGAAGATATTCTCGAAATTCATCCTTCCAGGAAAAAACGAATTTCAACTCCAGGATGGCATTCGAGGTCGATCATTTCTTCAGTGAATAACGGTAATCGTTATAGCGAAGATGTTCTCAAAATGTGTTGATGAAAAAACTTTTCCTTCTAGGAGAAATCGATATTTGAAAGTTACGGATCACATCAAAATCGACCATCAGCTTTTCAATGAATAACGATATCTTCATTGTTAAGATAGTCTCAAAATCTGTTGATGAAAAAATCTCTCCTTCAAGGAAAAAAAGGTGTTTGACAGTTAAGGGTTGGATATTATAATAATAATAATAAATTGTCTTTATTTATATCTTAAAAGAAACTTAAACTATTGAATATTGACTGAAAGTTAAATCAATTCGGAGCTGTAGTCTAATATTGAGTTTCAAAGATTGTTGTAGGCGATAGCAAAATCAAAATAATAACCAATGTGGTAAAACCTCAGAGTAATAAAAAACTCTCTGAGGGTAAAACGATGTTGAGTAGTTAAGCTGTCTCATCCTTGTTGAAATAATTAAGTAAAATATGTCATCTAATTAGGTAAATGACCCAGTACTCGATTGTAAATATCTCAAGGAAGTCTTCTTATACCTCATTTTACTAGGAAAGATCCAAATTGTTTTTATTGGATTCGATTTTAAGTGTCCGATTATACGAGTATTTCTTGTTGTAGGTACTTGTGTATAGATAAATCTTGCCGCTTTTGTAATATGTCATGTTATGTGACTTCAAAATTATTATTATTATCAGCAATGCTGAATAGCAATGTTTACTGTGTAAAGAGAGACCTGAGTTACTTCTTGCAAAATGGTACCCAATTGGTTTTGTAACTATTTGATAACACTTGGTAGTGTCAGTGAACTAGTGAGCAATCGTTGGAAATAACATGAGTTTTGCTGTTATTGAAGGGAAATTCATCCATTCCGATATACAACAAATCTATGACCCTGGGTGTGTGAAGTTTTCCCAGAACTTTTCGATTTTCTACAACATAAAAATTTGCGCTGAATTATGCCAAATTTTCGCTGCTTTGTGAATGAGTGAAGAAAAATTGTGCTAACAAGGGCGTAGCCAGGAATTAATTTCGGGGGGGGTTTTCAAATAGGAATTAATTTCGGGGGGGGGGGGGGGGTTTGGGGGTGTAAGGGTCACTTTCTGCAGCAAAAATTCGTTTTTTTAGGAGAAAAATATCATTTCGGGGGGGGTTTGAACCCCCAAAACCCCCCCCCTGGCTACGCCCTTGTGTGCTAACATGTGTGCCGTTGGATTTTCACGAAAATTCTTCGGATTTCCCGGGAAATTGCGAAATTGAAAAAATGTTAGTCCAGCACTTGTAGATGATAGGTCTAATCAGCTCCATAGCCGAGATACAGGGTGATTTATGTATTCGCCAATATTTTCAATTGGTTATAACTTTTGAACCACCCAGCAGAATCAGTTGATATTTGGAAGGCAGGATACACTTCCATGGATAGATCGATTAATCTTTAAACTGATCAAAAATCCAGATCTCTATTAGAATAATTTAGAACTTCTCGCAAGCTCAGATTCAATACCCTGTATGAAGGAATATTGGAATTTGGTTAGAATTTTAGGAAAAAGCAGAAAATTTTCGAAGGGAATCAGTAGATCTGAGTGTCCCGCACGATATATGACTCATCAAAATTATTGTCGAAAGATTTAATTCGTTAGTGAAATTCCACTTAATCCTCAAAAATGTTGTACGTTAAAGTGCGTATACACCAGCGCGCTGCGCGGCGAACGCGCCGCTCGCGTGCTTCGATTCTTCCAAGTTTGTACGGGTTTTCAAGTTGATCGGGCTCCGAAAACCCGTACTAATCGCAGCGCGCGCGCCGCTCGTTGGCCGCGCAGCCCGTAAGGCTGGTTTTCCTGTCACGCTGACGGTCGGCGCTGACGGTCAGCGCTGATCGGTCAGCTGGCCGTCCACTAGGTCGGAAACGCGGCGCGGCGCGGGGCGGAAATATATATCTCCGTCCACTGTGGGGCGGTCGGTCAGGTCGGAAAAATTTTCAGGGCAGTTCTCACTTGGCAGTCGATATATGCGTATCACATGAGGTATGTCTTCTGACGACGAGGACTTGTTCGTGTTTGCTGCTGCATGGGAAGCTGAAGAAGAGGAAGCAGTGAGGAGAAAGAGGAAAAGGATATGGGTTCATGAAATTAATACAAAAAGAAAGGAGCTTGGAGAATTTCATCATCTATTCGATGATCTCCTGAGGGACGAAAATAAATTCTTCAGGTACTTCAGGATGTTGCCAGAAATGTTCTTCAAATTCTTCAAATATTAAAAAATATTATTCATCTCACGTTAACTTGAGAACAGAAATAGATAGCGGCTTGAAATTTTCAGGATATGATGAACATATATGCAAAATTATTATCTATATCACAATAACTTGAGAATAGAAAGAGATAGGGAATTGAAATTTTTAGGGAAGGTTTCGCATCCGAATGTGACATTTGAGTTATAGGCATAATCAGAGAAACGGTTTTGGATTTACGCTAATTTGAAAATCAAGACTGTACAATAAACGTCCTATAGAACATGCGTGTAAAAGCTCCTGACTTCACGTCAGTGCTTTTTTTTTATATTTGGTTTTCTCAATTCGCTAAAATTCAAGGTACGTTGAGTGGGTGCATTTCATTATAATGTATGTATCCACAGATTCTGACAATATAATACATAGTTGAAATATTATGAAAAAAAAAAGTGTAAAAATTAAATCATATAATCTATAAAAATTACAGACATTTGGGCAAATTGATTAGCACTCAGTTCCGAGGAACTAGAGCGCCAAAAATACCACATTTGTAACGACGGACTCACAGAAATCGAAACGAAAGTGACCGAGTCATGCCGAGGTCGGAATATTTCCGCTCCGCCCTCCGTCCATTGGGTCGGCGACGCGGAATTCATGAAACCGCGCCGCGCTCAAGAAGTTTGGATAGATCCCGAGCGCGGAGATTTTTCGACTTCTCCGCGCCGCGCCGGCGCCGCGCTACCGACCTAGTGGACGGAGCTTAGTGTATTTTGGTTCAAAGTTCTAGCACACATTTCCGCCCCGCGCCGCGCCGCGCCTCGTTTCCGACCTAGTGGACGGCCAGCTTAAGGACTCCACAAACTGACGCGGCTGCGGTGGCGATCAGAGAGCGGTAGAGACCGCGATCAAAACAAACGGATGTTTGTTCGAAGGTTGTCACCCTCGAATCTAGATTGGATAACATGCCTGCTGTAACCACGCCTGACCTTATACCCGAAATCATGAACAGAGTGGAAAAATCTCACAATATAATTATTGCGAACCTGCTTGATGGTCTGGACGATGGAGGGACTGCGGCTGTCATTATGGAACATATATATTGCTCAGCTAGTAGGTTCATCAATAGTGTTCTCCGTATTCCTGGTAGTGATGCAAGTAAGCGCAGGTGGCTTAAAATTTCTTTTTCTAACGCCGACATCGACAACAAAATTCAGGGGCAGGAAGTCTCTGCTAGGAAATCCACGTTTTCGCGAAATAATACGTGACGATAAAACGAGGAATCAGGTTGAGGAACTTGATTCACTCCGTGCAGAACTGAGGGGAAAGCAGGATTTTGGTGAAGCGAGTCTGACAATAAAATATCAAAAGGGTCGACCCACTATCACATCTACGAAGATATCTCAAGATGGACATCATTCAAAAAACCGACTACCCCAAATTCATGGCCTATTATTTATACCAACGCCCAATCTCTACTTTCCAAATTCAATGAACTACTCACTATCGTCCAAATGCAAGAACCATTTATTATTTTGATATCCGAAACTTGGCTTCATTCTTCCATTCCCGATGGAGCTTGCCACATAACGGTTTAAACAGTGTTTCGCCAGGATAGCGTCAGAACTGTCGGTCACGGAGGTGTCTGCATATACTTGAGGGATAATATCGTTGCTTCGTTCAAGATATCTGTTTATTACAAAGACTGGCATGGGATAGACAACATCTTCATGGACGTATCGGATGCACACATATCTTTCACACTAGCATGAATTTATAGACCACGCCCTTGCATGGAGGACATGGCCTTTACTGAAAACCTGGAGGAAATATCACTTTTACGTCGAAACCTGATAATAACTGGTGACTTTAATTGCCCACATGTGCCATGGCCTATCACCAAACTTCCTTCAGAAAGTTCACCGTCGTTTCCGTATGCAGACCTCATCCTCAACTCTGGTCCTCAACAGATCGTTCTTGAACCCATCAGGTACAGACATGACCCAGACTCCTTCCACACTAGATCTCATCATCACATTTGATAACAATCTTCTGTCTGATCTACTATATCTACCTCCACTTGGTAAATCCGACCACGTGGTCTTGAAATGCGAGCTGCAATTTTATTATCCTTGTACAGTTAATAACCAAGTCAAAATTCGCATGAACAGCATGGTTTCTTCCGGGTCGCTCAACACTGACCAACCTTCTCGTAGCGGTGAATGATTGGACTAAGTTTGTGAACGCTGGTGTCCCCGTTGATGTCATCTACTTAGATTTCGCGAAGGCTTTCGACCGAGTTCCTCACCGTCGTCTCATTCACAAGCTGGAGTATATGGGAATTCGAGGTATTTTGCTATCTTGGATTAGATTCCTCAGGGACAGAACTTTCAGGGTCAGGGTTGGCGGAGTTTTCTCTGCACACGAGAGGAAGATAACCAGCGGAGTGCCCCAGGGTTCAGTTCTTGGTCCAGTACTTTTTCTACTGTACACATCGGATCTCTCCCATTTGATCGGCTCAAGATGTCTTCTGTTCGCTGACGATTTTAAGCTGTACAGTGTTCCATCTCTTATCTCCAACCAGCTGCAGGCGGACCTGGACGCGATTTCTCAGTGGGTCGAGGAATGGTTGTTACCTCTCAACATCAAAAAATGTTGTGTGCTGCACATTGGTAAGGACAATCCAAAGCTTCCGTATTTGCTTGATGGGCGCTCTCTTACTTCAGTCCGGAGCCACCGGGATCTTGGTGTGGTCGTCAATGCAGATCTTGACTGGTCTGAGCATATTACGGAGACTTGCAGAGCCAAAACATCGACCTACATCATTCAGCGGTCTTTTGTAGGCTGTAGTATACGGACTGCAGTGGAGTTAAAGGATTGAAATTTGCAAGGTGGGTTTGGAGCGTAAATATCTCGGACGAGTTCGTTAATGGGCGAAATCCATCAAGCGGTTTCGGAGTTATGGCCGAGTTTAGTAAAAACTTTTTTTATGAATATTTCCGAAACCGAACACTCGATCTATCTGAAATTTAGCATCAAATTGTAGAATCATGACCTTTATTCGCATGTGAAGTTTTGTATTGACCAGGTTACCGCAAAGTGCAAAAAAAAAATTTTAAAATTTAAAAAAGAAATTTCTACAATAACTTTCGAACGGAATGAGCTAGGCAGTTGAAATTTTGAGAGTAGGTTAGGGAGATGAATATCTCGGTTAAGTTCGTTATTGGGCAAAATAGGCCAAATGGTTTCGGAGTAACGAAAAATAATTGGTTCAAGCACTGACGGGAAGTCAGAAGCTTTTGTTGTATGTTCTATTGTCCATTCTTCTGTATGTGTGTCCAATACAGAAGAATGGACAATAGAACATACTCGCAAATTCTTATGACTTCCCGTCAGTGCTTGAACAAATTTTATTTTCGTGATTTTTTTGAAATTTTCTAGGGGTACGGTTCTTGAAATTTTTTTTTCGTCATTTTTTTCAAATTTTCTAGGGGTACGGTTCTTACAAAATTTTGAACACGTCTTTATGTTGATTTTCTACTACTAGTTACCAAGCTTCAATTCGATCGAATATTTATTTTTTGAGTTTTCAAGGAAATAATATTCCAGGTGGGTATAACTCGGAAACCGTTCGACCGATTATGCCCAAAAACGAACTCAACTCTCCCTTTTGGATACGCAACCTACCCTGAAAATTGCAAGTCCCTATCTCCTTTCGTTCGAAAGTTATCGAGGCAACGGTCACTCATCTACTGAACTCACACAAGGCTGCTCGAATCTCCAACAATATTTAACCGATCGTGTTAAAACTTGAAACTTGGCAGTAGAGTTAGGTTATGAAGGCTATTGCAAAATTTCAGCAATTTCAAACGAATAGTTACTCATACATAGAATTTTTTTTTCAATTTTCAATGATTTTTTAAAAATTTTTTACAAATACTATCCGCACGAAATTTTGCAAGAATTTTCGCGCTGGCATTCTACAACTAATAAGAATGTTTGAATTCAATCGGTTTAGTATTTTTCGAGTTAATGAGGAACAAAAAACAAGCTAATTTCAGGTGGCTATAACTCTAAAACCGTTTGGCTATAATTATTCTATCTAAGCTCTATTATATGATCTGTGTTCATACTCGTACATGTCATCCTGTTCTTTAAGAGAGAGTCAAATTCATTTCAGCTATTTTAATTTGATTTCTTCCATGGTGCAGTTCTCATTCTCAGATTGCTCATTTAATCTTGATAAACAAACTATTAGTTGAATTGAATTTCCTTTATGATGCAGTTCTATCATAAGAATACATTGATATAATTCCCAACTCTGAGAAACCAATACTTTCGGAGATATAATTTGTCTGTTTGAACAAGAGCGCCAGAAAGCAAATGTCCACAGGGCTTGAACCAATTTTATTATATATCAAGATAGTTCTGTAATTGTAGAAATTTTAAATGAAATTCGATGCTGTCTGCCTCTCCGCGATCGACTGGACCTATAGCTACGCTACGATCGACCAGTCGATCGCGATAGTGGACTTATACAGGGTCTTTCACGAGGAACCTCACCCATATTTATACGGGAAACTACTGAACGTATTTTCATGAAATTCAGCACTTATAAGTACTTCACGATGCTGATGAAATCTAAAATATTTTCAAGGCATGAGCACCTCCGGTTTTTCCGGAAATGACGTCAACTTCCGTTTTTCAAATTAGAACACCATTTTTTCATTGCAGAAATAGATTCCTTAGAAAATTTCAAGTTATTTTGATGTAACATTTTTCAGTTTTGGTTGGAAAATTCTCTATGAGCGGGAAAATTCGAAAAAAAATCGAAAATAGAGCTCCGCTGAAACAAGAATAACTTCGAGGTTTTTGGATGGAAAATTTTCATTTTTGGGATTTTTCAAGATGTAAGATTGATGTATCCACTTTAAAAATCGAAATCGCGATTCATGATACAGGGGGTGAAAAAATCGCTTTCAAAGTTAGGGATGACAAAATCGTGAAAAATCAATTTTTTCAAATTAGAACCCCATTTTTTTATGGCAGATATTGAATCTACGTTAAAAAATAATGTGAGTGTATGCATCACACCCTTGCCGTAAAGTGGATATTTTCTGAGTTATTCACAAAAAACTGTTTTTCGTCTTGAATTTTCAGCTATTTCTTTTCCCTTCACGCCAAAAAGACGAAATTTTCAGGAACTGTTACTTAAACCATGTTTTAGATTTTACTACCCTAATATGCAAGAGAAAAAAGTTACAGGTTGTTCCTAAATAGATGGCGAATTTTGATTCGAATTTGTATCGGAAACCTCTTTATTTCAACTAATCGTCCATCGGTTTTCTCTCCAGTGATAAATAAATAATTCCTTATGAACCATATGCAAAAACTTACCATGTTTTACATTCTTTTTTTTTAATGATAGATATCATTAATTACATCTGCCAAATTCCTCTTTATTCAGTAGCATTTTGTGTTTACTATTAATTTGGTGATAATTCGTATTAAGTTATAAAATCGATCACTATGCCTAATTTTACCAATGAAGATTATTTAAATCTCATTCTACTTCATGGAGAATGTAATAAAGTTGTAGATAGAACGATTCGACTGTTCATTCAGAGGTTTCCTGACCGACCCAGACCAACGAGAGATACCATTAACAGAACCATGACAAACTTGAGAAATGTCGGATCTTTCGTTAAGAAAACTATACACAGAGAAAAAAGTGTAGTAGAAGATGAGAACAACGAAATTACAGTTCTTGCATATTTTCGTGTGAATCCTCAAAATTCTCTCAAAGATGCCGAGATTGATCTGGGATTATCTCAATCGAGTGTTTGGAGAATATTAAAAAAACATAAAATGCACCCATATAAATTCAATAGGATACAGTATTTGAAGGAAACTGATTTCGTCAGGAGAACAGAGTTTTGCGAAGCTATGATGATTCGATTTCAAGAGAATGAAAACTTTTTGGACTGTATAATTTGGACAGATGAATCTAAATTCACAAAGAATGGTTCTTTCAATAGGCATAACAGTCATTATTGGGATGAAGAGAACAACCACCACTTCAGACAATGGAACTTTCAAGAGACCTGGAGTTTCAATGTTTTTTGCGCCATCAAAAATAATGCAATTCTCGATGTTCACATTTATGATGGGACTTTAACTGGTAAGATAGAACACTACACATGTTTGCATTATTTAAAGAATGTTCTCCCTTAGGAGATAGATATTCTGACATATTGACTCAAATAATTGAGCCGCTAGTACAGAACCATAATGACTTATGGTATCAACAAGATGGCGCGCCTCCACACAATTCACTCAATGTGTCAAATATCCTCTACAGGCTATTTGAAGATCGATGGTTGGCGAACAATGGTCCACATCTTTGGCCACCACGTTCTCCCGATTTAACTCCTTTAGACTATTATGTTTGGGGTAGTCGAAAAAATATTGTCTACTCAACTCCCCTGACTGATAAAGAGGACTGCATAGAACGAGTCAGAAATGCGTTCAGGTTTGTTTAGATTTTTAGATTCATAGTTTTGAAACTCAATTTGGTTTTTAAACACTTTTGCAGATCTCTTCCTCCCGATTAAATAAGAAGAGCAACGCACGAAGCATTCCTGAGACGTATAAATAAATGTCTAGAAATTAACGGTCAAAACTTTGAGCATCTTCTCTAGTTATAACTGCGAGAGTTTGCCATGGTTCTCCTAATAGTAACTTGAAGTCGGTTTCAAGAAGGGGTGAAAAATCTACAGCATGGTTCAAATAACAGTTCCTGAAAATTTCATCTTTTTGGCGTGAAGGGAAAAGAAATAGCTGAAAATTCAAGACGAAGAACAGTTTTTTGTGAATAACTAAGAAAATATCCATTTTAGGGCAAGGGTGTGATGCACACACTCACATTATTTTTTAACGTAGATTCAATATCTGCCATAAAAAAATGGGGTTCTAATTTGAAAAAATTGATTTTTCACGATTTTGTCATCCCTAACTTTGAAAGCGATTTTTTCACCCCCTGTATCATGAATCGCGATTTCGATTTTTAAAGTGGATACATCAATCTTACATCTTGAAAAATCCCAAAAATGAAAATTTTCCATCCAAAAACCTCGAAGTTATTCTTGTTTCAGCGGAGCTCTATTTTCGAATTTTCCCGCTCAGAGAGTATTTTCCAACCAAAACTGAAAAATGTTACATCAAAATAACTTGAAATTTTCTAAGGAATCTATTTCTGCAATAAAAAAATGGTGTTCTAATTTGAAAAACGGAAGTTGACGTCATTTCCGGAAAAACCGGAGGTGCTCATGCCTTGAAAATATTTTAGATTTCATCAGCATCGTGAAATACTTATAAGTGCTGAATTTCATGAAAATACGTTCAGTAGTTTCCCGTATAAATATGGGTGAGGTTCCTCGTGAAAGACCCTGTATATGTAGGAACTTATCGAGGATTCGTACCCGAATCTCCTCTGCGGCAGGTGATCACGCTAAAACATCTCGTCCATCGAGGTGTTGTTGAAATTCTATGAGATTCACATGATTTGAAGTTTCAAAAGAAGTACCTAGATATCAGATCGAAATTTAATTTTCACAATTATTATTCCTGATATACCTACAAAGTCGATTGAGCTGAAATCCGATACTCGATTTTAAAATGGCGGCTTGAAGGTTTGTGTCTCAGATCAATTTGTGCGGAATCTGAAGAATAATATCTGGATAATTTTGAAAAATTAATTTTTTTTAGTGATGTGAAAATTTGCGCATCTGCATTCTATACAACTAATTACCTAGTTTCAATTCGATCAGATCCGGGTTTGGATTTTTTCAACAATTCTTTTCCTGTTTTGAGAAAAGAGATATGTCTTGCTTTTGTTTGGTAAAGATTGCTGATTTAAGTTTGGTAGTATTAAAGTTTATTGTTCCTTATGTTTTTTTTGAGGAACCAGTCATCGGTGGTACGTGTATACTTTCTCATGTCACTTTTGTTATTTGTTTGCATGTTGATTTTTCTTTGCCTCACACAAGGATGTATTTTTTTTGTAAAAAAGGGTGTTCTACCTGTTTATTTAATAAATAAATAAATAATGTGTCTACAATTTAAAGTCGATGTTATTTGACCGACTGAAATTATTTTGTCACTTTCAACTCTAACCTCTAACAAGCTAATAATTTCGGAGATATGATTTTTCAAAATTTCAATATATACATCGTACTTCTATGTTTTCACAGAATGCGAATTCTATCTGTCTGTGACTGTGTTCACTGTTCATCTCGCTGTTCATTCATGTCATCTTATCTACCTATAAGAGACACCATATTTATTTATGTTCTAGTTTGTATATATAATTCGTACTTTGAAAATATTTTGTTAGTGAGTTGAATATGAATAGTACGAGTACAAGAAAGTCGAGCATAATTTACGAATCATTCTCTAATTATGGAAGATTTAGGAATTTCCAACTATCGTATACAGGTAGTTATTCCTTAGTAATACTGTTTAAGATTTTCTAGAAGTATTCTGGTTTGAGTTCTATCTGGACTAATTACATTAGACTTGTTACATACCTAAATAAAACTGGCCATATCATTTACTCAAATTTTCAGAATGACTCCTGATAGTTTTGAAACACTGGTAGCCAAAATTGGACCGTCATATAAAAATGAGATTTCCTTCATGATGCAGGTCTATCATAATAATCCATCGATATCATTCCCAACTCTGAAGAACCAACACTTTCGGAGATATGATTTGTCAAAGTTTGAACAAGAGCGCCAAAGCTCCTGTCCGCAGGGCTTTCCCACTTTTTACTGACTTGTACCGCTCAGATTTTCAGAAAAAAAATGTGAACTTTTCCTTCAAACGGTAAAAATTAGATTAAATCTGTAGATTGTTAAGATTGTTTGAAAATCAGTATACATGGCAACTGACTGGAGATCTAGACATGTCAACATGAAATAAAATGCGGTCGGGTCTTGTAAGATGTTGCCAAAATGTAATTTTCAGAAGAGAATATGACAGCTCTTGAATAAGAGTGAAATTGATTTACCAATTATACAACAAGTTTCTTATTTTTCGAAATTTTCTTGTTCCTATCTAATTAATCAAATCAAATCAAATCAATTTGTGATCGTACAGTTTTAGACAAGAACAAATGATTATACTGGATTAGCTTATTTTGATATTCACAGTTCGCATAGAAAACGGAGAGATTTTCTTGAATTTGAAAAGCAGTTTTCAATTCAGTTTCAAAGTGAATCATTAACATGTGAAACTCAGAAAAGTACAAGGCACTAGGCCACCCTCACATACGTCCAGTACCTTCACTACATTCTTGAAGTGTGAATTTACTGAGAAAATGGTCAATTTCATAATCATTCAAGTAAAGATGGAATAATCTTCACATAATTAACGAATAAAGTCTCATTACTTTTCTTTCTAAAATATAAATTTTGGCATCATCTTACAACTGCAGAAATCATGGCTAGCCATCTTGTACATGGTGGGTCAAATTGGACACTTTTGAAGGAGACGTCCTATTTCTGTACTAGATAGACGCAAACTGATGTCGTTGTCTGAGGGCCATAGGTGAAAACTGCATGTCGTTATATCACCGTTACATAGTTACAGGATTTTTTTCGATAATGTGCATCTTCGAATTATTGCTGTAACTTTTCTTCTGTTACAAATTTTCCATTTCTGTAAAAATATTATCATATAGCTACTCTTTACATAAAATTCAATGAGGTTAATTACATTTTCTGGAAACTGATATTTTATCTGATCTCGGCATTAAAATATTTTTTTCAAATGGGAACACCCCGCATATTTTCGCATTTTTTGATAGAGCTTGAAATATCTTTTTCAAATATATATAACGCTTGATATAAAATATAAAAATGGGTTGAAGCCCTGTGGACAGGAGCTTTCTGGCGCTCTAGTTCAAACAGACAAATTATATCTGGTATTGGTTTCTCAGAGTTGGGAATTATATCAATGTATTCATATGATAGAACTGCATCATAAAGGAAATTCAATTCAAATAATTGTTTATTTATCAAGATTAAATGAGCAATCATGAGAATGAGAACTGCACCACATTTTCAAATTTTTTTTTTGACACTTTGCGGTAATCTGGTCAGTACAAAACTTCACATGCGTATAAAGGTAATGATTCTACAATTTGATGCTAAATTTCAGATAGATCGAGTGATCGGTTCCGGAAATATTCATAAAAAATATTTTTACTAAAATCGACCATAACTCCGAAACCCCTTGATGGATTTCGCCCATTAACGAACTTGTCCGAGATATTTACGCTCCAAAACCACCTTGCAATTTTCAATCCGCTAACTCCTTTCGTTCGAGAGTTATCGTGCCTTCGGCCGGACAGAATCGATTTCGCACTCGGATTCTAGATCAGTGAGTCGAACCAAATCGTTTGAGACCATTTTCAGCCAAAAATTTCAAAATTACAGACACTTGGGCAAATTGATAAGCACTCTGTTCCGAGGAACTAAAGCGCCAAAAAAACAAGTTTCGTATGACAATTGCCCAAAACAGGTTTAAAGTACCCACAAATAGTAGATATTCCATAAAACATGTATGAAAGAAGATAAGTAATAATAAAAAATTACCTTGTAATCGATCAAAAATTTCCTGATCTACGTTCACCAAATTTTCTCCTCTCTCGAACTACAGAATTATGCTTTCAATATTTACGTAATATTTTCAAACATTTTCGGGTGAGGTCCCCGTTGCATCGCTAAAATACGAGTATTTCAACCCCAATATTTTTGAAGTTACAATATTCCCTTCTGTCAGTCTCGTCATAAATTGAGAGAACTGAGCATTCGTCTATGGATGAAAAGCAGTCTCACTACTCTCAGATCTCTTACTTCATGTTCCGTTCTGAAATGAGTGAAATGTAAGACTTTTCTGAGAAAAACTAATTTCGGAGCAAACAACTGAGATTTTTCTCACTTCGCTCACATTTCGGAATACACCTTATTCTCATAATTCTTCGATTGATTAGATAATGTCATGTCTCAGGAAAATAAGTTGACATTATGACAATTCATACATAGAATAATTATATCATTCTGTGAAAACGTAGAAATACGATTTACTATTGAAATTTTGAAAAATCATATCTCTGAAAGTATTAGCTTTTTAGAGTTAAAAATGATATCATTGGATTCTTATGGTAAAACTGCTTATTGAAATAAATTTTATTTGGAATTTGTTTTGTAAAAAAAAAATGTATTTCGTTACTCCGAAACCATCTGTCCGATTTTGCCCAATAACGAACTTAGCCGAGATATTCATCTCCCAAACTCACTCTGAAAATTTCAATTGTCTAGCTCATTCCGTTCGAGAGTTATCGTGCCTAGGGCCGGCCGGACAGAATGAATTTCGACCACGGATTCTTGATCAGTGAGTCGAACCAAATCGTTTAAGACCATTTTCATCGAAAAATTTGAAAATTACAGACATTTGAGCAAATTGATAAGCACTCAGTTCCGAGGAACTAGAGCGCCAAAAATGATCATTGGATTCTTATGGTAAAACTGCTAATTGAAAAAAATTGAATTTTTGGAATCTGTTATGTAAAAAAAAATTTTTTTTGTTAGTCCGAAACCATCTGTCCGATTTTGACCAGTAACGAACTTAGCCGAGATATTTATCTCTCAAACCTACTCTGAAAATTTCAACTGTCTAGCTCATTCCGTTCGAGAGTTATCGTGCCTACGGCCGGCCGGACAGAATGAATTTCGACCACGGATTCTTGATCAGTGAGTGGAACCAAATCGTTTAAGTCCATTTTCATCGAAAAATTAGAAAATTACAGACATTTGGGCAAATTGATAAGCACTCAATTCCGAGGAACTAGAGCGCCAAAAACTATATAAAACTGATTGGGCAAGAATGGTAAATGAATGCAACTTTATAGGTCCCTGATAATTTTCCACAATGTCCAATTCAATATGGAATATCCATTTGCGGCCCCCCCTGAGGCGGGGGCCCCTCGGCAATCACCGACCTGTCCAGTCCGGGCCTAACCAAAATCTATTAATTCCGCATTCATTTAAAAACAACAAATGTTAGACCCATTGTTTACGCTCTTACCAATGTACAAAAGCCAGCATTATTCGACAATTTTTAGCATTATAATCTTTGGATAACGCAGAACTATCGGGTTCCTTTCATCGATGTTTATAAATCCATCTAGATTTCGTCTTATCGCAGTTTTGAGTAGTTGAGATGAAAATGTTTTTTCGTGTCGTCATTATCACTTCTGTTGGTGTTTCTCAATATTTCTACATTTGTATAAGGACCTTTCAAAGTAAGTTAACATTTTTTTAGAAATCATTATATCTGGCCGCTTATCATCGTATATTTATTTTATTATTTCTGTTTTGTTTTCATTATAGTATTTGTTTAATCAGCTGGTTTGTGATTTACACTAATAGTTTGAATGTCCATTTTCCTTCCCGTCTTGATATCTCATCGATCTCACTTATCTACAAACAGACACCTCTTGGTGCAGTGGCGTAACAAAACGGTGACAGAGTTGGCAAAATGCCATGGATCCCAGCCAAAATGTATACCTATACTTTTCATTTCTGTTTGATATGTTAGGCAATTTTGGTTGGTAGAAAAGAGCCAAATATGAAATTACTGACTGGAAATAAACACTGGAATATGGCTAGAAAATTAACATCGGAGTAGACAGGTAGTAGTATGGGTGTACCTACTATTATAGCACAGGAGACCATTACCCTAATTGAATACAATTCAGTTTCGATTCAGGTAGTTTTGTGACTCAGCAGCACTCGAAACTATATTAGATTTTTTCAGATTTTTTTTTTTGCAATATTGTCAAAGGTAATCAGATTTTAAGGTGTCATAATTTACGAAACGAAATAGCGAGAATTCGTTTATCAAATCGTGGTATTTTGGAATCAACTGTGATATTCATCTCAATAGAAAAGTCACTAATTTCCCACTCATTTCTTCCCATTTATATACACGAAAAAATAGTTTATACAAGGTGTATATGAACGGTTGCGAAAAAATTTAGGGGGTGATTCCTTGTCGTAAAATTCACCCTATTTTATGACAATATGACGATTGAGCTGATTTGTTTCATAGAAAGTACTCTCAGAATACACTATTGTATATCTCAGTCATGACACAATTGAACTGATGTTGTGTCCTTACGCCACCACAGACAAAGCTACAAAGCACCGTTTGTTTTCGACCCAACAGTTAATTTATGTATTTCAACCACCACATAAGCCACCACGAACACAGCACTGTTCATTTACGAAACAATAGTGAATGTATGTATATGTGTGAGTTATAACTAATCGTTTGATACTATTCTCAGCCAAAAAGTGTACCAGTTTTTTTGACGTTTGTTTTAACTGTCGGATTTAAATTCTTGGAAAATTATTTTTTTTCCTGGAGCAGCAGCTTAGGGCGAGTTCAGTACCTGGTTGGGTGACAGCTCTGTCTATAGATTTGGACAGCGTGCCAAAGCTCCTGTCCACAGGGCTTTTCCCCTTTTTATTGTAGAATTGCGAAACAAGATTTATGAGTGGCTTTTTCTACCCCTTTCAATTATAAAGGAACACAACCAAAAATATTTTTGAATGCCTTCTCGCCCGCATAAAATATCTGCTTGATTTCATTCTAGTCAGTTCTTTAATTTTTTAGAAAAAGTTAAAAACTGCTTTTCGGGCGCCATCTTTAGGTGGCTGTTACTAAGCAGGGGGACTCAAAAATGAAAGACCCAGCCTAGTTTTTGACAAGGAATCACTCACTAAATTTTTTCGCAACTATTCATATACAGTGCGTTTCGAAAAGTACGCACTAAGGGGAAACTTTCTCACCTGTATAGTTTTTCGGAATTTTGGTTTTCGGGAAAGTTGGTGGTGATTTTTGACATATATGTTATTGATCCTGTTACTCAGCAAACCTGTCAAAATTGACATTTTTTTAGAAAAATGACCCAAAGACGTAGAAATCAGAACAATATCAAAAAGTTTCTGAAAGAAATGTTGCTCAGGATTTCATTTTATACCTAACTGTCAAATTTCATAGTGAAATTCCGAAATTTTTTCACATTAATATTTTGATGACAGCATGCTAGAGGCTTTGGGCTTTGCGGAAATTTGAGAAATTATTCGGAATGTAATTCCAATAAAACTGACATTATCACTATTCAAATAAAGTTTATATTAATTCAATGTTTCTCATAAATTATGATTACTATCGTGAAAACCTCACAATCTTGGTGCAAACCGATTTATACTTGAGAAATGAAATGCGCGAAGAGCTAATATCTTGCTAATTATTCTTGAAACATCAAAAGAAATTAAATTCTTCGATTTCACATCTGAAGACGAATTCTCCAATCATCTGAAATCCCTTGTGAATTTATTTACTCAAATACCACTAAAAACGCAATACAGACCTCGTCTAAAACAAAGATACCTGTGAAAATAATGAAATGAAATCGATTTGACAGGCGCATAGAATTATACACTTACAAATTATTTATTTATTTTAAAGCGCCTGTCAACTCGATTTCATATTCACAGGATACTTTGTTTTAGATAATGTATGTATTGCGTTTTTAGTGGTATTTGAGTTAATACATTCACAAAGGATTTCAGAGGATTGGAGAATTCTTTTTCAGATGTGAAATCGCAGAATTTAATTTCTTATGATGTTCCAAGAATAATTAGCAAGATATTAGCTCTTTGCGCATTTAATTTCTCTAGTATAATTCGGTTTGCACCATTATTGCGAGGTTTTAACTTAAGTAATCATAATTTATGAGGAACATTGAATTGATAAAAACTTTATTTGAATTGTGATAATGTCAGTTTCATTGGAATTACATTCCGAATAAATTTTCAAATTTTCGCAAAGCCCAATGCTCGCTCTAGCGTGCTGTCATCAAAATAATAATATAAAAAAATTTCGGAATTGCACTATGAAATTTGGCAGTTTGGTATAAAATGAAATTCTGAGCAACATTTCTTTCAGAAACATTTTGATATTGTTCTGATTTGTACGTCTTTTGGTCATTTTTCTAAAAAAATGTCAATTTTGATAGGTTTGCATAGTAACAGGATCAATGACATATATGTAAAAAATCATCATTTCTTGAGCACCAACTTTCCCGAATACCACAATTTCAAAAAACTATACCGGCAAGAAAATTTCTTCTTGGTGCGTACTTTTTGAAACACACTGTATATAGGGATTCATATTTATAGGGATTGTTGCAGTACACGCTTAGCTTTGCGACACGAATAATACAAATATCGTCATACTCGTACGTGCAAGTGAGATTGAGCCGTAGATGGAGGATGGGGAAGGTATAGTAAACAACGAAGAAAAACGTGGTCGACATCTCTGTATTTATATTTACGTTTCCCCACTAACTCATTAGAGTTTACTTCTTTATCTATGATCCCAGTATTCTCAGTGAGAAAAGTTAAACAAATCTTTGGAAATATAGGAAATAAATACATGTGATGCTGGCTGCAAACATTGACTTATACCACAGATGACTGTGCTTATACATTACAATTGATGACCTGGTCAGCTTTTCTGTTCTTCAAACTACTTACAAATCATACTTCAAGTACATTGTAAAAATTAAAAAAATCCATGTTTTTTTTATAAATTCATTCTCTATAATTATTAATAGATTAAGTAACGAAAAAAAATTGGTTCAAGCACTGACGTGAAGTCGTGAGCTTTTGCGCGCATGTTCTATGGTCGATTCGACTCTATTGGACACTCTTAATCGAATTTAACATCGATTTAGATCGTTTTTCAGCTTTTATAAGATATTAATACATTTTGTACCATTTTAAGGACTTGAGTAATGAGAGAATCGTCTAAGATCGAAGAATATTCAATTCTGACATATTTATTCTATAACGGAATTCAAATTCATTGAATCTAATGATATACGGAAAAAAATACTGCATAATTCTTCTTGACGTATTTATTCAACTGAGTATTTGATTTAAATTGCCTTTAAAATATCGGAACTCACCCATGTCTGCGCGGATCTCCAACAATATAGATCCGATTGTGTTCAAACTTGCAACTTGGTTGGGAAGGTTCTAGCAAAATTTCAGCGATGTCGGTCGCATATACTTTCTGATATAGGTATGTAAGTTTTTTCAAATAATTTTTTGAAATTTTCTAGTAATACGAACTTCACAAAATTTTGCAAACATTTTTGGGTCGGCATTCTTGAATTATATTACCAATTGAATGCACCGTATTTTTCGAGTAATTGAGGATATAACAACTAAATTTCAGATCGATATAACTCCAAAACCGTTTTGCCGATTATACCCAATAACAAACATAATTGTCCCATTCGGATGCACAACCTCTCCTGAAAATTTCAAGTTGCCATCTCTTTCCGTTCGAAAGTTATCGTGGCAACGGTCACCCATCCAGCTACTGAAATGACACAATGCTGCTCAGATCTCCAATAATATAAATCCGATCGTGTTCAAATTTGGAACTTGGATGATGTAAAGTTAGGTTTGGTAGCCTTCCGCAAAATTTCAGTGATATCAGACGGAAGGTCTGATCTCGGATATAGAACTTTTCTCAAAGATGTTCAATGATTTTCAAAAATTTTCTAGTTATACGATCCTCATGAAATCTGCGTATCGGCATTCTACAACTAATCACCATGTTTCAATTGGATTGATTTCATATTTTTGGAGTTAAGGAAGAAATAAAAACAAAATTTTAGGTAAAACTCCAGAACTGTCTGGCCGATTATGCCTATTAACGAACTCCAATTTTGCATGAATAATGAATAATACCAATCGTTCCATATTGTCCTTTATTTATTAAGAAAACAAATTCAATTACCAGGTAACTGTACTTTAATGAAAAAAAAAACCTTCATAACAACGCCAATGGCGTTGTTATAAACGTTTTTAACGTTTATATAACAACGCCAATGGCGTTCTTATAAACGTTTTTTTTTCATTAAAGTCCAATTACCTGATAATTGACTTTGTTTTCTTAATAATGAATAATATTTTTTAATCATTTTCTAGTGATACGATTCTCACAAAATTGCACATACGTCCTTAAGTCTGTATCCTACAACTACTCATCAAGATTCAATTCGATCGGATCTGTATTGGTTGAAAACAAAGGTATTACTCGGAAACCGTTGGGTCGATTATGACCATTAACGAACTTGTCCTTCGTATTGGGATGCGCCACCTATCCTGAAAATGTGAAGTCGCTATCTCTTTCCAGACGGCCGGCCGGCCGGACAGAATGGAATTTGACCTCAAATTCTTAATCAGAGAGTCGAACACAATCGTTTGTGACCATTTTCGGCGAAAAATTCGAAAATTACAGACATTTGGGCAAAATGATAACGCAATGTTCCCCAGAACAAAAACAAAAATGAGATCTAATTATTCATCAACTAAATTATACGTATATTTTTCTCTATTTATTTCCACAATTTTCCAATAATTCAGTTGCGCACCTTTATACAAAATGGGTAGTTTTGAAATCTGTTTTAAACTTATGTCATTCTGCTAATAAATGATTTGATAATTCGATATAATTTTGTTGGGCTGTTAGCTGTTAGCGTTCCTTAATTCTATCAGTGAGCGTCAAAACTATGGAATAGTGGATTTATTTTCTCCCCTTTCAGGAATATCGAAAAATGGTTCGATAGATCAAAGTAATTCATTTTTGGCGCTCTTGTTGCTCGGAACAGAGTGCTAATTAATTCACCCAAATGTCTGTAATTGTCGAATTTTTGGCTGAAAATGGTCTCAAACGATTTGGATCGACTCACTGATCAAGAATCCGTGGTCAAAATCGATTTGAACGGAATGAGCTAGACAGTTCGACAAGAGCGCCAAAGCCCCTGTTCACAGGACTTTTCCACATTTTTAAGGAACATTTTCCAGTATTTCTTATCGTTTTCGGCTTGAATATATCATAAAATTATGAATTCAGTAATGCACATGTAACGCCATTTGGGTCAATAATTCTCGAGATATTAACTTTTCAAATTAGAAAAACACGTGAAAGTTTGCTGAAAAAGTGGATTTAAGGGCTGGAATTGTAACAGGTTCATATTGCCTGTCTTTATTGAATGACCGTTATCCGGCGAACGATGCAGATCCGGATTTTCCAAATAAAAAAAAGGTTTTATTGAATGGCCGGCTCGGTCTCCAGATCTGACTCCGTTAGACTTTTTCTTATGGGGTTATTTCAAAATCAAAGTTTACCTCAAAAGTTGAAACAGAGGATTCGGGACGAAATAGGAGCAATACAGCCTGAAACTCACCAAAATATTTGGTCCTAGTTTCAAGCTCGATTACTGTCGAAAATAAATGGCCATCAATTAGAACACTTACTTTAATAATTTTTGTAAATTATAACAGCTCAAGTATCGTGTTTGCACTGAAAATGTGTTTATTTGGTGAAGACTTCATTTCAAAATGTTCACATATGTTTCAGATTTAAGAAATTGAAATCTCGAGAATGATTGACTCAAATAGTGATACATGTGCACTACTGAATTTTTTTTTAATAATATAGGTTTATTTAGCACTTGGCTATTCACATAATTTCTATAATTCACATACAATTTCACTATGAACTACGCAAATAATTGGTAAGTCTCCCCTTGAATTGTCTCAGAGAAGGAGCATTTTTAATATCACTCGGCAGATCATCAAAATAGCGAACACCATCATAAAATAACGTTTTCTGTAGGTTTGTCGTTCTCACCAAAGGAACATTGAAATTCTTATTTGATCTTATGTTATAGTCATAAAAATTTGACCTTCTCTGCAGATATGATTTCAGATAACTAGGCTGATGATTGTGCACTATTCCATATATTAAGACCAAGTTCGCCCTTCTGATAATCTGCTTGACATTCAGCCAATTCAATTGATCCAACATATCCTTTATCGGATATACCTATCACAACTCAATATAATTCTCATTACCCTATTTTGCTGTAATTGTAATCTATTCAGCTCTTCATTAGTGCAAGATATAAGTAACGAGCAAACATACGAAAAATGACGCAAAATTATAGTACTATACACTATCATCTTAGTCCATTGAGACAAAAAACGCGATACTCGATTTAAGAACCCTATCTTTTTACCAATCTTTCTACATACATATTCAACATGATTACTGAAACACAATTGGGGATCCAAGATCACTCCCAAGTACTTAATTTCGGAAACAAATTAAATTTTTTTCCCTGTATATTCACCGAACACCCTGAGTCGTAGAATTTTTGACAATTTGCTCTAGATCCAATTATCATACATTTAGTTTTTGAACTATTCAATTTTAATTTATTTTGACAAAGCCATTAATATGAACACTGCAATTCAGCATTCAGTACGGAAATTATTTCTTCAACGTTCTTTCCAGATACTGAGATAAGGGTGTCATCAGCAAATAAGTTCACAAACGAGTTTTTCAATACCTTATATATATCATTTATATAAACAATAAACAAAAGTGGCCCTAGCACGCTTCCCTGTGGAACCCCCCATCTGCTATCCCTTTTGCTCGAAATCTTATCACTAATTTTAGTCTGATGAGATCTATCTAATAAGAAATTTCTTAGCCATTCTAGGGCAGAACCCTCAATGCCGTATAAAGTTAATTTCGCAACAAGTATGTCCCTGTCAATAGTCTCAAATGCACGTTTTAAATCTATAAAAACATTCACAGTCACCTTTGATTCGTTCATGGATTTTCTCCAAACTGCGCACACATATTGCAACGCAGATTCGCACGAGTGCTTGCTCCTGAAACCTGACTGTCCTTCGTACAGAAGGCAACTACGTTCTAGGTAGTCTCTTAATTGTTCACACACTATTGTTTCCAGAATTTTATCGACTACTGGTAGTAAGTTAACTGGTCGAAAATCTCCAGGCGTCCTTGGTGTCAACACTTTAGGTATGGGCACTATGACACTTGCCTTTAGTTTATCGGGGACTTTTCCAGCACTCAAATATGCATTCACCAAATACAACAACGGGTACCCTATCACACAAAATAAATCTTTCACAAGCCTGACGCTAAGAAGAGAATCGCTGGTGCTCCTATTTTTTAGGTTGATTACAATTTTCTCAAGCTGTGATATCCCTATTCTTTTTAAGCTAGAAAATCTAGCAGATGTTACGCAACTAACCGATTCCCATTGCTTTTTTTTTCAATACTTAGTGCTATTTCTTTCAGGCTGTCGGCATAAAAATTATTCATATTTTCTTCTACGTTGTTGTTATACGGTCTAAAGTCCAACAAGCCCCTTTAATGTCTGCCACATTTTCTTTCCATTTCCCTTGCAATAATCAATATTTTGGTTATAATATTTTTATTTCTCTTTTCTGATCACTGAAATAACGTTATTTCGCTGTCTTTTCTATTCTTTCCATTCTTCTTCACTCTTGGTGTAATTGAATTTCTTATAAGCTATATCTCTAGCATGCTGTGCCTGTTTTACAATCGGTTTCAACCACGGATATCTCTTAGATTAAGAATTGTATGATCTATCCATGGCAAGAAAAAAATAGAGTCTTGCAATTAAAAAAAATATATCGATGACGTCACAGCTTGGTAACGGTAAATGGCAGAACAATAAGAATTACGTGAAAATGTTCCTTCAAAAATGAATTATATTGACTCATCAATCAATTTTCCGCTGGAAGGGGAAAATGAATCCATTATTCCATACTTATGACGCTTACTGTAGTTATATACCTACTTTTTCATTTGAGTGAATATGGATTTGCATCGAGTAAAAATCCACAAGCATTCAATTCAAAGTAATAATTATTATCACATTTGCAACATCTCAATACGTTCAAAAATATAATGCCAATAATACTATTGAAGTATTGCAAGATAGAATTACATTACAAATGCCATACCTGCATCATATTCAAAATGCTGTTAATTTTGCACAGATTTAGGATTCTCTTGTGAAGCATTGCAAAGCATGAATCAACGCAATCAACATTTATTGTATTTTATTTTTGATTACCTATGATTTATTGTTGAAATATTGTCTGAGAATTTAATAACAATTATTAATGTTTCAATTTTGTTTTCTTTATTTTATTGAATATCTTCTAAACGGGGCCCGATTTCTAAAAAATATATTCTTTGTTTTATCGTAATAATTTCAATTTCACATGTCATTTCATTTTGGCACTCCAGTTGGAGAACAGCCTGTATATTCAACTTTCATATTTTGTTATATTCTATTACTCATTATATTTGATTTGCTGTATCTACCTTAGTATTATCATATTATTATCATTTGCCATCGGGAATCCAGACATTTACAGGTTGAATAAAATTTTACACTTTTGAAGGAGAAGTCCTATTTCTGTACTAGATAGACTGCTGTCGGTGTCTGGGGGCCAATTTTCATGAGAAAATCATAGGTGAAAACCGCAGGTCGTTATCTATCACCGTTACATTGTTACAGGATGTTTTTCGAAAATGTGCATTTTCGAAATATTGCTGTAACTCTTCTTGTGTTGAAAATTTTCCATTTCTGTAAAAACATTAATGTAACTACTTTTCACGTATAATTCAATGAGGTTAATAAAATTCTCTGGAAACTGATATATACTGATATATGGGCCACCCCATATATTTTTGCACATTTCGATAGGGCTTGAAATTAAAATTTCAAAAATATAGCTTACTTGACATTTTCCATAATTTTCGAATTTAATTGCAGATTCGAAAGTTGAGCAGAAGTTACGAAGTGAATAGAGCTTTTGCTGATTGAAAAAACGTTTGACTATAATTTGCATTATTAAATTAATCATGGCATCCTCCAAAGCATATTTATCTAAAGGTTGAAATCTGATTTCTCTAAAAGAATATTAAGTTTTATATATTTTTGAAATGGATATTTCAAGTTCTTTTTAATTAACCTCATTGAATTCTACGTAAAAAGTAGCTACAATAGTGTTTTTACAGAAATGGAAAATTTTCAACACAAGAAAAGTTACAGCAATATTTCGATAATGAACATTTTCGAAAAAACATCCTGTAACTATGTAACGGTGATAGATAACAACATGTGGTTTTCACCTATGAAATGAAAATTGCCCTCAGATACCGACATTAGTTTTCGTCTATCTATAGTACAGAAATAGGACCTCTGCTTCAATAGGGTCCAATTTGGCGCAATGTACCTACCAAATTCCAGTTTGACTGTGTATTTCTATTGTTATTCTTCGGAATTATTTCGAATCGATTTATGAAAATTGCATCCTTGATTATAACGTAATAGTAATATATTACCGGTTACGGGCAATTGCTCCTGAATGACCAGGCAGAATATCAAACATTCGTACTGCTCCGACGAAAATATTGCCTTTCCATCGACACAGTCCACAGTTCTTGTTCGTAAGAAAATATTTGTTTTATTATATGCATTCGAAACAAGAAGTGAAAGTGATTTCGATGAAGCAATGTTAGGACAGATCAACATCGGAGATTTAAGTTGGTGCGGTCGTTCGAGATAAGTGAAATTGAGATTTATCCAGTGCAATTTTGTTTTTACATTGAATGATGGTTAGAATAGGATTCTTCCATTCTTGCTTTACGGATGCTGTAGGAGATAATTGTGTAAGTTAACTCAATGGGACTGCAGCCAATTTATTTGAAAGCTGTTTGAAATACGATCTTTTTTATTACATTTTATTTTAGGCTGTCGCCACATGGAGTTATGGCTTATATAGAAAATGGCTGTAAATTTTACACTAAGGCATAAGCTTCCTATTTAAAATATGTCGACAATTCATATTTGTGTCAATACCTACGTACGTCAAGATTTTCTCTAAGTTTCACCATCGTTTAACATCGGTAAACACTTTTGGATCAGGCCTTGCATATACATATTTCAAAGTAATCATTAGATTATTCTAAATGGCTCCTTTCTGGGTTTTCTCTCCCAAATTTCTCAAGGATATCTATAAAATAAAAAAAATCGTATTATGAAAATTGCTTCTGCCGTATAAACACAATATATTGGTTAGAGGAAAATTGTGACACCTCTCCCGTTTCCACTATGTTGTGTTGCCATTTTTACCTGTAAAGATAGAGTCTCGGGCGCCACCTCTATAGTTTAAAGTGTTGAGGGCACTGCGGTACCTATGGGCGGTTTTCCATAGGGTCCTGGAGCTACTAGCCAGAGAAGGTTATGTCCAGGGGCCTGTTGTTCGTACCTAAATAGAAATTCCCTACCTCTGAAAAATACTTCAAAAATTCCTCGGGTGAAATAAAATACACAATATCAATAAAACTTCTATTCAATAACCGGATAATAATGACAGGATGAAATAATGTTTTCAAATAAATTATGTAAAATAATATACAAGTTGATATGCAAGGAAAGGTAAGCGGCCGGTGAGAAGGCAGAAGCGGGATGCAACATCGGTAAAAATTTAAGCGGTGAAAGCTATTATTTATTTATTTATTTATTTCACATATGGAGCACATATAGGTAATTCAATACCCAGAAAAATGTGTTCACAGAGTAAAAAGAAAGACAAATTCTAACAGAAATGTAACTTAAATTAGAAATCCTATTTCTAAATACAGCTAAATGAATCTAAATGCAGAGACAATAACTCAAACTGATAACTAAAATAACAAGTGTGCAAGCATTCTATAAAAGGGGGAGAACAGTGCACTACTGGTACGTCTAGTTGGTTAATAGAAGGTATCTCATCGTCTGGATCTCTTCACGGGAGCATAATATTGCAACTTAGGGATAGCATTGGGACACTATAGCTTATTGCTGATCAATTTACTAATGAATAGTAGGTGCGTCCCCAATAGTTCTCCTATCCTTAAGGCTGAGCATTTTGAAAAATTTGAGTCTCAAACTAAAGTTATTGGGGTCACTCCTGTCCAACACGTAATTACATCTGAAGGCCAGATAACGCAGGAATTTGCGCTGAATTTTTTTTTAGGCGGTCAATCTGAGTAATGAGATATGGATTCCACACAACTGAAGCATATTTCAGCCTCCTAAAAACTTAAGCAAAATACAATGAGAGCAAAGTTTGATAACTTGAAAAGTTATCAAACGCCTCATCACGAAACCCAGCATCGCATTGCATGAGTTCACCAAACGATCTACATGTGCAGAAAATTTTAGTTCAAAATCAAATGTAACTCCCAAGTCCTTAACGGTCTTAGATCGTCTCAATTCCATGTTTTGTAGTTTGTAAGCATAATAAGTAGCATTTCTATTTCTGGTGAAATATGTCACATGACATTTTTCAAAATTTAAGTGAAGAAAATTGTTATGGCAGTAGTTGACTATTCTATCTAGATCTTGTTGAAGACTTATGTAGTCATTTTCACACTTGACTCTATAATATATTTCCAGGTCATCGGCAAAAAGTAATATTTCACATATTTCGAAACATTTAATTATGTCGTTTATATAAATTATAAAAAGCAATGGCCCCAAGTGGGAGCCCTGAGGGACACCAGACGTTGACTTGAAATAACGTGATTTGAATCCCTCGACTGAGACAAACTGTGACCTTTTATTCAAATATGATTCGAACCAGCGTAGCAGTGATCCACAAACCCCAATTCTGCTTAATTTGATAATTAGTTTTAGAATATGAGTCTTGTCAAAAGCTTTACTAAAGTCAGTGAACACTACGTCCACCTGAACTCCATTATCTAGATAATCCTGCAGATACTCAACGAAGGTAACTAAATTCGTCTCAGTCGAGCGACCTTCAAAGAAACCGTGTTGTTCGGGAACTATCTGAGTCTTGACTAGATGGAATAGGTGAGGACAGAGTAGGGATTCAAAGATTTGTTCGAAAACACTACCCAAACAATTAGCAATGCCCATGTGGACTAAAATAAGCGGTAGAATCGAGATGACGGTGAAAGTATGAGTGGAAAATAGTTCAACCTATTCTTACCAACGGTACAACAGTAAGGGTTCCACACAAGCAAGCTCCGATCAGAAAAAACAAATTAAATGACATCCTACCTTGCTGGCATATAACGGCTCGTATACAAATGACGGTTTTCGGGCTGGGGACGTAAAAGGGAAGGCACTAGATAGGATGATAGGGGAGGATCTGTGCGCCGTTTCAAGCTAGCACACACCCTCCAATATCCTTGGAGATACTTGATGTCCATGCCTGCCACTGAAGCTCCTTGCATGACCATCAGGATCTCGAGTAGGGTTAGGACGGAGTCGGTTGATAGAGGAGAGTCTGTGCGCCGTTTGAAGCTAGCACACAATCTCCAGTATCCTCGGAAATACTTGATGTTCATGCCTGCCACAGGAGCTCCTTGCATGACCATCAGGATCTCGAGTAAGGTTAGGAAGGGCGCTACAAGACTGTATATGGGCCGTTTCAAGCTAACATATACCCTCTTGTAGACTCAGAATTTCAGGACATCATGCAGGCCGTTAAGAGCTACTACACCACCTCCAGAAACTCGAGCGGTACAGGAAAAGGAAAATAATACCAGCAAGTTAAGAATTTAAAACAAACATACCTATAGAACCTGCCCATGTGTGACTCTCCGGTGGGACTTACTTATGAATCGTGCTGCGGTAGTATCGGTGAAGAAGCGGACGTTATGTTTCATTCGACTGATTTAATTAGGTCGCGGGTCCCGCAATTATAGCCAAATCTAGACACGTGTCTGACCACGCCCATCTGTTTGAAAACGGGGAACTCGCAAAATCTTACTTCACGCATATTTCGGAAATGCGACGCAAACGCTTTGGATCATCGTCGTCTTAGTTGCAATGAAGGAAATTATTTAGCTTCGTTACAATATATAGAACAATGTCTAATAAACAGTAACGAAACAACATCAGCGATAAATAAACTATTTGTAACGTTTCGGAAACTAGATCAGACTACTTCATTAGAATTAGTCTATGTGAATGAATTTTTGGATTGGTCTCATCATATTGATTGCCTCAACAAAAAACTGAATAACGTCGGCTACTGCCTTCGATTTGTTTCGAGATACCTGGGTGAAGAAGTTCGGAAAATATTATCTTTTCAAGGAAGATCAATATACGGTATCGTATTCTGGGGAGCTAGCTCTGGAGCCCAAGATATTTTTGTATCACAAAAACGTGTTATAAGAATTATATTTGGCTTGTCTTATTTGCAATCGTACGAGGAATCTTCAGAACTAAAAAGCTTCTTCCTATATATGCGTTATATATGGGTATATTTGAGACTGCAGATTTTGTATTTAAGAACAAAATCTTATTTACTGGTTCAGACCATGGTTATAATACTCGTAGGGACGATCTTCTGTTCCCTTCACAACGCTTGAGACACCATATTATATAGGTAGGTATTAAGTTTTATAACAGACTCGGCAATCAGTTGAAAAATGTCAGATCAGAAAAACAATTCAAGCTAAGATTAAAGCAATTCCTAATAAATCTTGACCTCTATAGTATCGAAGAATTTATGATAGGTAATTTTAGTTAGATAAGAATGTTTTAATATTGTTTTTGGTTTTCAGTGAGAAGGCTAAGTTAAGTTCCTAATGTCACGTCATTTCATTTCATGATGCTTTTGCTTGTAAAAGGTGATTTAATCTGAAATAAAGAAGAATTAATTGACTGAAACCTAGCGAAATTCTTCTGAATTATTCTCTGAAAAACATGGCAACAAAGTTTCAATTTACATAGAAATTTCTAAGCTTATTCTTAAACTAATTCAACCGATTATGGCCAATTCCAATTGAGCAAATTGCAAAATTGCATTCTCTGTTCAACAAAATACAAGTCGACTCCTAAGTTACCTTTTTGGCGCTACTGTTCCTCGGAACAGAGTGCCTATCAATTTGGCCAAATGTCTGTATTTATCGAATTTTTGGATGAAAATGGTCCTAAAACGATTTGGTTCGACTCACTGATCAAGATACCGTGGTCAAAATCAATTCTGCCCAGCCGGCCGTAGACACGATAACTTTCGAAGGGAATGAGGTAGACAGTTGACAGTTTCATCATAAGACTCCATTGATATAATTTTCAACTCTAACAAATTAATACCTACTTTCGCAGATATGATTTTTCAAAATTTCAATATTAAATCGTAACTCTATGATTTCACAGAACACTGAAATCGAAAATATTAAAGTCCGTATCTATGAATGTCATCATTGTCATCTTACTCTTAGCTACAGATAGGGGACACGTCAAACGAAGTATGATTGAATGCAAAATGGACAATGAAATAACCTCAGCTTATCGTATATACTCGTATAGCTCATGGATAATCGAAATATATACTTTGGTAAGTTAATCAAATTGGGTTCAAAATATACATCCTGTAAAACAAAACTGGAATATTGGCTGGCCTGGAATTTTACTCCGTTTTAAGGAGTTTTTTTTTCAGAAAATATCAAGCTGATGGAATCGAGAGTGAATTATTCATTAGTTGGGATTCTATTCTCCTAAGTCATTTTCAAGAAATATCGTATTAGCTATTGAACCGATATGAATAATAATAATCTTTTACCTTGTGTTTGAATGGAAGAATGTTTGAAATCCTATTTAGAATTTTCTGAGATGTAAGTACTGATAACTCAATGCATAAGGTTGAACTAATTTTAATGTTCTTATGCAGGTAATAAATCAATATAAATGGACAGAATATATTGAATAACTGTAAGATAACTCCCAGTTTGGGAGATTCGCCATTTGTGAGAATTCTAACAATGAATTCACATAATATGTTCAAAATGTGCTCCATTACCCAAGGCATTTATAAATTCTTTTTCTTTTGTTGTCAAATATATATTTTTCTTTCATTTGTGATCCAATATTTTGGTAGCACATTGCAATACATCTTTCAGATATGCAAAGATGCTAAAGTCCAGGGTAGTCAAGTCTGGATAGTATGTTGGAAAGGAAGGCCGACTATACGGTTGTCAGAGACTGCAAATAGATTAGATTTGCAGAAGTAGTTATATTTCTTCGTCATCTAGTTGGTTTATGAATGGCTCCAGCATTATTCTTTTGTACCTTTCATCATTAATGGTATCACGAAAGAAAACTGGGCCATATATTCTACGACGAGAAACTGCTAAGCACACACCAACTTTTTGCGAATGTAATTGAGTCTCAATAAAACTGTAGTGATTCTCAGATATCCAAAATCTGTAGTTTTGGAAATTCACAGAACCCTAGAAGTGATACCAATCCTCATCACTAAAAAAAATCCAATAATATGTCGACGTTTAGATCATTTAGAAACCAATAGCAGTACTCTATAGGCGACGTGGAATATATGAGTTGCTGTACCATCGTTATTTTGTAAGGGCTCAAATTCAGTATTTTTTGGCGCTCTAGTTCCTCGGAACTGAGTGCTTATCAATTTGCCCAAATGTCTGTAATTTTCGAATTTTTCGATGAAAATGGTCTTAAACGATTTGGTTCAACTCACTGATCAAGAATCCGTGGTCGAAATTCATTCTGTCCGGCCGGTCCGGCCGGCCGTAGGCACGATTACTCTCGAACGGAATGAGCTAGAGAGTTGAAATTTTCAGAGTAGGTTTGGGGGATGAATATCTCGGCTAAGTTCGTTACTGGGCAAAATCGGACAGAAGGTTTCGGAGTAATAAAAAAAAAATTTTTTTTTACAAAACAAATTCCAAATTAAATTTTTTTTAATAAGCAGTTTTATCATAAGAATCCATTCATATCATTTTTAACTCTAACAAGCTAATACTTTCGGAGATATGATTTTTCAAAATTTCAATGTAAATCGTATTTCATAGATTGATATAATTATTCTATGTATGAATTCTCATAATGTCAACTTGACAGAAGGGAATATTGTAACTTCAAAAATATTGGGGTTGAAATACTCGTATTTTAGCGATGCAACGGGGACCTCACCCGAAAATGTTCGAAAATATTACGTAAATATTGAAAGCATAATTCTGTAGTTCGAGAAAGGAGAAAATTTGGTGAACGTAGATCAGAAAATTTTTGATCGATTACAAGGTAATTTTTTATTTATTACTCATCTTCTTTCATATTATTACTCATCTTCTTTCATACATGTTTTATGGAACACCTACTATTTGTAGGTACTTTAAACCTGTTTTGGGCAATAGTCATACGAAACTTGTTTTTTTGGCGCTCTAGTTCCTCGGAACAGAGTGCTTATCAATTTGCCCAAGTATCTGTAATTTTGGAATTTTTGGCTGAAAATGGTCTCAAACGATTTGGTTCGACTCACTGATCAAGAATCCGAGTGCGAAATCGACCGGCCGTAGGCACGATAACTCTCGAACGAAAGGAGTTAGCGGATTGAAAATTGCAAGGTGGTTTTGGAGCGTAAATATCTCGGACAAGTTCGTTCGATCTATCTGAAATTAAGCATCAAATTGTAGAATCATGACCTTTATACGCATGTGAAGTTTTGTATTGACCAGATTACCGCAAAGTGTAAAAAAAAAAATTTTGAAAATTTAAAAAAAGTTTTTCCACAATAACTCTCGAACGGAATGAGCTAGGTAGTTGAAATTTTCAGAGTAGGTTAGGGAGATGAATATCTCGGTTAAGTTCGTTATTGGGCAAAATTGGCCAGATTTAATTCGATTTCTTCCATGGTGCAGTTCTCATTCTCATGATTGCTCATTTAATCTTGATAAATAAACTATTATTTGAATTGAATTTCCTTTATGATGCAGCTCTATCATATGTATACATTGATATAATTCCCAACTCAGAGAAACCAATACTTTCGGAGATATAATTTGCCTGTTTGAACTAGAGCGCCAGAAAGCTCCTGTCCACAGGGCTTGAACCCATTTCTTTTTTCAATACTTTGTTGCAAGATAATTTATTCAGGGACATTTGAGGATTTTTTCTTCAAAAACTTCTTGAGAAACTTCTGGTCTTTCTGTCGATTCTCACTTGTTAACGTTTCCAGTATGCATGCATCATTTTATAACAATTCTGATGTGGGCTTTCAGAGAAGATTATAGAATCTGAACATCAGGATATTTCGTCAGATATTCATTTTTACAGGCTTCTACAGAATAAATCCATTCACCATTGATTCAAGTACCATTGCGCTAATAGGGCATCACAATAAATGTGTTTTGTTCTAAATCATAAGTCATTGCAGATTTACGCAATTTGGAAAATGAATTTTCACGAGGGAATCTTAAGAATTGACAATAATTCAATATTGGCTGTCAGCTTAAAAATTCTATGATATAAACAGAACACAAGATGCAAATAAAAATCCAAAGCCAACTGCGATGTTACCATCATTTAAAAAGACCTTGTATCAACAATAGAGGTAGAGTAACACAAACTGCTGAGAACTGAAGGACAATTTTCAAGGTACCAAATCTCATGGGATCCAGAATTTTTTATTTACTTTCGCAGGAAATAACTATATGTAACCTCCAAGGTCGAAGGTCGTGCAATGACTTATCAAGACGGTGTTTACAAAATCGGGAAATCTCGACAGATAAAATCCTCGAAGATACCTCCTGAAGACATGCATTTTTGATAACGTTATCTGAGGTTGGCGTTCCCAAAACTTCCCAAGCTGCATAAAAACGTTATCATTCAGCTAGCGATATCGGAACCGTAAACAGAATGTCACCTACTACCTACGAAACCGAAGTTGAATTGTAATCGCATCGGTATAGTCAGTACTTCCCTGGCGACAACGTACCGAATACCGTTTAGTTAAGTCCAATTGAATAAGCTCATTTAGACGAATCATTCTCATGTTGTTTCAACTAGATTAACGTGTTTGTAGAGACAGGAAGAGGGACACGGGCGGTGAAAATGTGCATGAGAGCTGCAATCTTAGGTGAGGCATACGCAGGTATGGATTTTGTATCTTGCGGAAAAGTGTGAATCCAATTAGAAGCATGTACAGGGTGTCACGAATTCGATGGCTATTGATGAAATCTCGGAATCTACAAACGTTAGGAGAAAACGTAGTCCACTTTCTCGATTTCTCAAATGCCAAAAACAGTATTTCGATATCGCTGATCGTTTTCGAGATACAGGCTGATTTCGATTTTTTTCCAAAAAAACAGTTTGATCTATAACTTTTTTGTTTATGCGAATTTTTCGATCCTTTAAAAACAAGTTTTTGTTAATTTTTTACACTGATTATTATGCGTTTGATATGATGCAAGCTCGAAGATATTACGGAGATTTTGGGGTGAATCATATGATTTTTCTTATGGGACACCCTACAGGGGTGCTGACTCGAAGGGGTACTAGTTCAAAGAGCTGTTATTTTGTTGATTTTGAATATTTTTATTTGAAAATTAGTGAAAATGTTGGAAACATATTGAAGTTTAAGATAACAATGGCATTGTTCGATATGTCCACCCCTGGCTCGAATGACATCCTTGATTCTGCCGATGAACGCATCGCACGCTGTTCGAATGTAAGCTTGAGGAATTCATTCACGGTGAAGACTTTCTTTCAGCGACTTCAAACTCTGATGTTTTTTTGAGGACATTTTGGCCTCCTAAATACTCCAAATGGTGAAATCCATCGGGTTCAGATCAGGTGAATATGGCGGTCACTGTTGTAAGGAAATTAGGTCAGGAACGGCATTTCGCAAAAATTGTTGAGTTTTTCTAACTTTATAAAACTGTGCCGAGTCCTGTTGGAATGTCCATGCTCTGTTACCGAAACTTTTGTGTGCCCACGGTATCAATGCAGCATAACGTGATGTGGTCCTTGCACTCGTTCGCCCTTCCTGATGGTAACCACCATACACCATCATTTTGTTTGTTCACGTATTGTCGAACAGTGAAAATTTTGTCATCCAAAAAGACGATGTTCGGCAGAGCATGAATTTCGAGCAACCGTTTCAACTCCGTCGATCTTTCGAGCCGCGTTTTTTTTTCTGCGCCAGTGTAAGACATTGCCCTTTTTGTATTTTGAGAGGCTGCAATCCGCGCTTAGTTTTCAAATATATGTAAGCGCGATATTTTTAAGGATGCGGCCATTTTTGCCATGGATTTCATTGAATTCTGCATCTCACTTGCTGGAGATGTTGCAGTTCTTTTATGGCCACCACATTGGCGTTTTGCTATGCTACCAGTATCATTGTTAAGTGTGATGGTCCGGTACACGAACATTTCATTCATACGTAAATGCTGCAGCTGACGAACAATACCTGGTTGCAATTTTGGCATGCTGTTACCACAGTTACCGTCTACATGCAGCGACAAATCCGCACAGTTCACGGATATCTATGCTCTCTAGCTCAGTTATCGGTGCAACTGCATCGTCTCCGCGCCGTTTTCAAAACTGCGCAATTTTCCTATCTACACGCAACGTGTTGAACTGTGCAGGCAAAAGTTTGTGCAAAACGTAGCGTATGGACCGGCCTTTACGTTTAAATTCCATTTTTTTGGCGCTCTTGTTCCTCGGAACAGCGGGCTTGTTAATTTGGCCAAATGTCTGTTTTTTCGAATTTTTGAATGAAAATGGTCTTAACGATTTCGTTCAACTCCCGGATCAACTCAAGGATACCTCTCGCGGCAACCCCCTGTACAATACATAGAATACCTCTGGATTTACTTTTGGGGGCCATTTAAAATTGGTTTACAAGACTCATTTGCAAGATATGGAAGACTTAAGAAACCGCATTGTTCTTTCATGTAGGGTGTTATTCAAAATACTACCGGATTTTTTGACCGGGTAACCCAATCTATGCGCCGACGTCTATAGACTCTTGTCTAGAGGTGGTCACTTTGAACATTTAATATGATCACAAATAGCAAGAAAGAATATTATTTATCGAAAGTAGTCAACGAATTTGTTGGTTACAATCGATGAATATTTCTTTCTTGCTATTTATTATGTATTGCATTTGGCCTTTCGGCGTGTACTTTCTACCTATTTAATATGATATTTAATACAATTACAACAAATTTAATACAATTTTAAACTTTTCACAAGAAAAGATTAAAAAAACGCTTAATAGATAAATTTAAGGTCGAAAATAATTCCTAAACTTACGACTCAGGCTTATTATCTGTTGATAATTTTTTTTTCCCAAAAACTCTGAACTTTAGCAAGAAATAACATGAGATCTTATTTGTTCAGAATTGAACAAGCTATCCAAAATTAATCTTTTATTGCAAAATATGAATATGGAAACAAGGTTTAGGGGTGGCTTTTTCTACCCCTTACAATCTTAGAGCAACACCACCAAAAATTGTGCTTTCTCGCTCGCATAAAATATCTGCTTAAGTTTATTCTTGTCATTTTTTTGATTTTTAAGAATAAAATTCTTGACTTCACGTCGGTGCTTTTTAAGAATTTTGTCACTAGATTTTGCGGAGTGGAAATATGCTACTGAAATTAGAATATTAGAAATAATCTCTAGAGTCGATTTATTTCCGTTGCAGAGAATATCTTTGGTGCTAAAACACATGATTGAGATGGCACACCTATGAATATTGCTACAATTTCTTGAAAGGGACACTATGATTATGATAATACTGATACTCCTAGGTCTTCCGAACAGAACCTTCATGAGCTTGTGCAAGTTAGGAGAATCAGTTGTATTCTGTGTAGGCTTTGTTACTGCCTTAGGCACATCACTGTTAATTTTTGGCGCTCTTGTTCCTTGGAACAGAGAGCTCATCAATTTGCCCAAATCTATGTTATTCTGGAATTTTTGGCTGAAAATGGTCTTAAACGATTTGGTTCGTCTCACTGATCGATTATGTCCGTTAACACGGCTGTAGGCACGATAACCCTCGAACGGAATGAGCTAGACAGTTGAAATTTTCAGAGTAGGTGTGGGAGATAAATATCTCGCTTAAGTTCGTTATTGGGCAAAATCTGCGTGATGGTTACGGAGTAACATTACAAATTTCACATTAAATTTTTTTCAAGATACAGTTTCATTATGAGAATCCATCGATATAATTCTCAATTATAACAACCTAATACTTTTTGAGAAATGATTTTCCAAAATTTCAATAATTAATCGTAATTTTATAATTTCATAGAATGCTCTATGACGGAGGTTACACGGTCAATCTGGTTCAGTTTTACATCAAACATGGATTGATGTCATGACGGGAAACTGATTGTATACGCGTAGACTGATGGACTGATGGCCCTTATTGATGTCAGATTGATGCCAGATTGATACCAGATTGACCGTGTAACCTCCGCCTAATTATAATTTGTTGATGTATGTAAATCCAACATATGAGGTGAGTCATAGACCTAGGTACGTTTGGAATTAAATTTTTTATGATACGGTTCTATCATAAGAATCGATTGATATAATTTCCAACTCTGAGAAACTAATACTTTCAGAGACATGATTTGTTTTATGATGCAGTTCTATCATAAAAATCCATTGATATCATTCCCAACTCTGAGAAACCAAGACTATATACAATACCAGGAGATAATAATATGATTTGTCAAAGTTTGAATAATTACTCGCTAGTAGTTTGACAAGAGCGCCAAAGCCCTTGTCCCCAGGGATTTCCCACATTTTTTACCCAACAGTGAATGGTGGCCGCTACCGTGTGACTAGGAATTTTTTTCCCTAGCCTTGGGATTCAAAACGGGATCTCCGGTTACCCCTTCAAAACTCTACAACTGAACTAGGGACACTACTATGGTCAATTGGTTGTGATATTTAATAAGTAATGCTGTGTTCATGAGTGTTTTAGATCGTTTAGATCGCAATATTACATTTGATATGAATTATCTGTTATCTGTTCAACTTTTAAAATGATAAAAGCTCATTCACCTCATCATTCAATTTGATCAGGTCATACACTCACCTGCTTATCGATATCTCCATTTCTTGGTTTTATCAACAGAAAGTTGTCTCACCCATACAAAAGAATTCATAAGGCTTCAAAAATTGAGTGTACAAAAATTGATTTCAACATCTCTGGACCTATGAATCCGATGATTCAATAGCAACTGTGTATCTTTCAAAAAGTAAATGATGTGTTTATATTTTCATCTTGGTAGGAACCTGAAGGCCGGTCCATACGCAACGTTTTGCACAACCTTTTGTCTGCGCAGTCTCAAGGCGGAATGAAAACGTAGCAATTTTTAGTGCGTCGTACGATGCAGAGATATCTGTATATTTCGCTATTTCGCACAGTTTTAGCGATATCGTCATGGAGGAGGTACTACTCTTGTCAATTTTGGCATGCTGTTACCACAGTTACCGTCTACATGCAACGATAAATCCGCGCAGATCACGGTTATCCCTGCAACTGCAACGTCTCCGTGCCGTTTTTAAAACTGCGCAAATGTCTTATCTACCCGCAACATTTTACCTGCAACGTGTTGAACTGTGCAGGCAAAAGGTTGTGCAGAACGTAGCCTATGGACCGGCCTTAACATGACCAAGAATGACTACCGAATGGTATTCATTCGTGGTAGGATATTGTCGAGTTTCGGGGAGAGAAAACTAATTATATTTGCTCTTTAATATACTGAAACCGTATTCACCGAATTAATCTTATTGTATTCCCAGATAATCAAAATCATTCCCCGATTTTCCTACATTTTTTTGGCGCTGCAGAGTAGATTTGGGACCTGAATACTCCGGTCAAGTTCGTGAATGAGCAAAATCCACCAAATGGTTCCGGAGAAATATCCATTTGATTAATTATTTTTCCAATATTTCCGGAAATACAGATCAAATCAAGTTGAAATGTAGTTTTTAGGTGTACAGTAACGATTTCAAGGTTCATGTGGACTCATCAGGAACAATAGTTTTACGACTTACCCATTTGAATGTACATATATACAGGGTAAGTTTCCTACTTCCACTGGTTTCGTAATTAAAGACTCGCGGATTCATAAAACTAAATGAAATTAGTCATCATAAGAATGTTGAATCATTTTAGGAAATTAAATTTTTTGGTTTGTTTTGGGAGAAATCATAAGGGATACCTCATGATTTCTCCCAAAACGCATCGTTTTTGAGATATTCAACGTTGAATGGATACAAATTTTAGTATTTGCCTTTATTGCCTTTATTTTGGTTGATCTGCTCCTGACCTAGGATGGCCTTGAATCGATATATTTCTACGTTGCCACACTTTTTTCACAAGATGTGCCTGGACACAGTTTGACAATGCCGCATGCGAACAGCGAACGGAGACATAGATATAACGTCTATGATCCTGAGAATCTGTGATCGTTACCTAATTATTATGATTATTCTGTCAGTTGAAATCACATCTCAACTATTCGATTTGAGCTTTTCTTGGAAATTAATAGATTCATGGATATTTATGGAATGTTCAATAATAATTTTATTAATTTATTAATTCTCAATAAAACATCATTAACATCAATGCTCAACGCATCATGTTTATGAACGAGAGACAAAAAAATTTCTAAGAAACATCGAGAGGAAAAAAAAAAAAAAGCACTGACGTGAAGTCAGTACTCTTTGGCGCGCGTGTTCACGGTGGCTAATTTGAATTGAATGATTCAAAAATTAACAGTGCTGTATCTAAGCTGCCATCAGGATAGAGTAACAAAGTTGGAAAAGAACACAAGTGACTCTCCTTAGTCGCACAAGCTCCTAGAAGATTTGGGAGGGTTCGTATAATCCTAATCATGTTTATAGCACGCGCGCCAAAGCAGATTGACTTTTTACACTTTTTCTTTCATTGTTAAGTCAATCTGCTTTTGCGCGCGTGCTATAAACATGATTAGGATTATACGAACCCTCCCAAATCTTCTAGGAGCTTGTGCGACTAAGGAGAGTCACTTGTGTTCTTTTCCAACTTTGTTACTCTATCCTGATGGCAGCTTAGATACAGCACTGTTAATTTTTGAATCATTCAATTCAAATTAGCCACCGTGAACACGCGCGCCAAAGAGTACTGACTTCACGTCAGTGCTTTTTTTTTTTTTTTTTTTTCAAGTTCCTTTAACAAATATAGCTATCAATACAGTTTGGCTGTTAGTTTTACCGTAGATCAGAAAAAAAATCGGTTCTGGGTCCTCCGTTAGGGACGAAATTGCATCTTCTCCAAATCCGAACGCATTTTAATATAGATCTACCGAATATAGTTATTTATAAATTCGCCTCAGGGCCACCATACAGACATTTCAAATCGGAAACAACGCTATTTCCCCCAAACTGACTTGTGTCCGTGCACTGAATTGACATGAATATTCTTTTAAAACCTCACAATATCGGCTCATTACTCCCAACATAACCCAAACAACCCAAAACTATTCACTTCTCGTCTGCGCAAGCGCAGTATACTCGTGGCTGCAAGTCCTCCCAAAATTACACACCTCTCAAAAAACTCCGATTCTCCAACACTAGTGGTTCAGGAGATATCGCTTCTTGAATCCACGCATGCGCAGACCCTCACCAGGGGATTCTATAGCGGAAAAGCATCCGCCACCCCAAAACCCCAATCCTCTCTGACGAAAGCACCACCAGTTAAATCACTGATGGTCTGCTCATGCGCATAACGAAAAATGCCCGTAAGGAGTTACATCCATTTCGAAATTAGCCCCAGGGCCACGGTACGGACACTTTAACTCTGAAACAACGCTACAGCCCCCAAACTGACTTGTCCTTGCACTGAATTGCTATGAATATTCTTTTAAAACCTCATAATATCGTCTCAGCACTCCCAACATAACCCATCCAACCCAAAAACAGTCACTTCTCTTCTGCGCATGCGCAGTCTACTCGTGGCTAAAAGTCCTCTCAAAATAACACACCTTACAAAAAACTCCGATTCTCCAACACTAGTGGTTCAGGAGATATCACATCTTTAATCCACGCATGCGCAGACCCTCAACAGGGGATTCTATAGAGGAATAGCATCCGCCACCCCAAAACCCTAATCCTCTCTGACGAAAACACCACCAGTTAAATTACTGATGGTCTGCTCATGCGCATAACGAAAAATGGCTGTAAGGGGTGACATCAATTTCAAAATTAGCCCCAGGGCCACGGTACGTACACTTTAACTCGGAAACAACGCTACATCCACCAAACTGACTTGTCCTTGCACTGAATTGCTATGAATATTCTTTTAAAACCTCATAATATCGACTCAGCACTCCCAACATAACCCATCCAACCCAAAAACAGTCACTTCTCTTCTGCGCATGCGCAATCTACTCGCGGCTAAAAGTCCTCTCAAAATAACACACCTTACAAAAAACTCCGATTCTCCAACACTAGTGGTTCAGGAGATATCACATCTTTAATCCACGCATGCGCAGACCCTCAACATGGGATTCTATGGAGGAATAGCATCCGCCACCCCAAAACCCTAATCCTCTCAGACGAAAACACCACCAGTTAAATCACTGATGATCTGCTCATGCGCATAACGAAAAATGCCTGTAAGCGGTAACATCAATTTCAAAATTAGCCCCAGGGCCACGGTACGGACACTTTAACTCGGAAACAACGCTACATCCCCCAAACTGACTTGTCCTTGCACTGAATTGCTATGAATATTCTTTTAAAACCTCATAATATCGACTCAGCCCTCCCAACATAACCCATCAAACCCAAAAACAGTCACTTATCTTCTGCGCATGCCCAATCTACTCGCGGCTAAAAGTCCTCTCAAAATAACACACCTTACAAAAAACTCCGATTCTCCAACACTAGTGGTTCAGGATATATCACATCTTTAATCCACGCATGCGCAGACCCTCAACGAGGGATTCTATAGAGGAATAGCATCCGCCACCCCAAAACCCTAATCCTCTCTGATGAAAACACCACCAGTTAAATCACTGATGGTCTGCTCATGCGCATAACGAAAAATGCCTGTAAGGGGTAACATCAATTTCAAAATTAGCCCCAGGGCCACGGTACGGACACTTTAACTCGGAAACAACGCTACATCCCCCAAACTGACTTGTCCTTGCACTGAATTGCTATGAATATTCTTTTAAAACCTCATAATATCAACTCAGCACTCCCAACATAACCCATCCAACCCAACAACAGTCACTTCTCTTCTGCGCATGCGCAATCTACTGGCGGCTAAAAGTCCTCTCAAAATAACACACCTTACAAAAAACTCCGATTCTCCAACACTAGTGGTTCGGAAGATATCGCATCTTTAATCTACGCATGCGCAGACCCTCATCAGGGATCTGAATTCTATGGAGGAATAGCATCCGCCACCCCAAAACCCCAATCCTCTCTGACGAAAACTACAGCAGTTAAAGGACTTCTCATCTGCACATGCGCAATACGGAAAATGCCTGGAAAGGTAGGCATGAACCTCAAAAATATATGTTTCGGCATTAAAAGCAAAGTATTCCGCAAAATAGTAGTAATTTTTTTATTTTTTTCATGTCACGTGATCTTCACGAAAATTTGCAAAAGTGTTTGCTTTGGTCTTTTGCATCTAACTACTGAGTTTCAATTCAATCAGATCAGTATTTTTCGAGATAACGTGAAAACAAAATTTTCAAACTTTCAAAATTTTTTTTTGCCACTTTAGGGCCGTCCGTTCAACACAAAACTTCGCAGGCATATAAAGGTCGGAAATATTCATAAAAAACGTTGTTATTAAAAACGGCCTTAACTCCGAAACCACTCGGTCGATTTCGCCCGTTAACGAACTTGTCCGAGATATTTACGCTACGAAACTACCCTGCAAATTTCAACGCTCTAAGTCGTTCCGTTCGAGAGTTATCGTGCTAACGGCCGGACCGGCCGGCCGGACCGGACGGACAGAATTGAATTTGACCTCGAATTCTTCATCAGGGAGTCGAACCCAATCGTTTGAGACCATTTTCGAAAAAAAATTCGAAAAATACAGACATTGTGACGAAATGATAGCACGCTGTTCCTTGCGGAACACGCGCGCAAAAACTGAACAAGAATGAGGAGGAAGCCGGTGAGGCGGCTACCAATAGAGTGATATGAAGAACTTTTTCAAAAACTTTTCAAGGTACGCTCAAAAGATTCACAGGATCCTCTGAATTATTACAGTGTTTGAGCATTCTATGAATGGGAGATTTCTGGCGCTGTTTGAGTGCTTGCTTATTATAGGCAAGTTTAAGGTTTCCGGCCACCTAATCTCCGTACGGGCGCATGAAAATGTGTATAATTTTTTGAAAATCCAAGTGATTATTCAATAAAACTTACTAAAAAAAAATGGTTCAAGCCCTGTGAACAGGAGCTTTTTGACGCTCTTGTTCAAACAGAAACATTATATCTCCGAAAGTATTGGTTTCTCAGAGATGGGAATTATATCAATGGATTTTTATGATAGAACTCTGCATCATGAAAGAAATTAAATTTAAAAAATGATATCAATGTATTCTTATGATCCAAATAATAGTTTTTTATCAAGATTAAATGAGCAATCGGAGAATGAGAACTGCACCATGGAAGAAATCAAATTAAAATAGCTGAAATGAATTTGACTCTCTCTAATAGAACAGGATGACATGTATGAGTATGAACACAGATCATATAATAAATCATAGATAGAATAATTGAGGAGTAACTTATCAAAACGCATTATGTCCAAAAACCATTTTATTGGGAATCAACGAAAAATGATTTTTTCTTACACCCTGGCTTATAATTATTTGAGTACGTCGAGTTTGTTTGATAGAAATTCACATCTAAAGGTAATAACTAATCTTATTTAAATCACTTTTGATCAGATATGCATAGAAAATGTAAAAAACGTTTGGACTTAATGCGTTTTGATTCATCCCATTGTATATAATGCGTTTTGATGTGGTTGAAACTGAACATAATGCTGTTTGTTGCGATTTATTAAATTTAGAGAAAACAGTGTGCACAGTAAGTAGTGTTGGCCTGTAACCTAATTAACATGAGCAAATCGATAAACAATTTTTTTGGTTATATTTTATTTGTTTTAAAAATAATAACGTAAACATAATTTATTCTATAATATCGAAACATGTTGAAAAAATTAAATTTGTTCCTGATTAGGGTCATCCTCGAGACAGTCGCACACGATATTTTCTTCAACGTCTACAGTAGGATCTACTGTTTCAGCTTCTGCTGAGTCTAGGTCAGCTAATTTTCAAAAAGCATGACTAAAGAACATGAACGAAGATAGAGGAATATTGTCTTTCCAGTTTTGTCCAAATCTTGCACAAAGCAGTTTTCGCACATCATTTTTTTTCTCCTCACTGATTTTATTTTGTAGTGGCACGTTGCAGCGATCATGCATATCCCTCATCAAGCTGAATCCTCGTTTTGTTATTGACATTGGTTTTTTTGAAATGTCGTCAAATCTGTAGGTGGGCTCAAGTTTCATCTCAACATCCACGTTGCCATTTTTTATGATTTTTTGCAAGAATATTCTTTTCATGTCACTAATTCCATAAATTGGTTTCAATGTAACTTTTAAATCTTTGTAGTTTTTAAGGAACCAGTCTTTGCCTAAAATTAGAACGTTTCCAAATTTCCTGTAAATTTCAATATACACTGATGAGTCCAAAATCTCTTCTTTTTCTCTTAAATTCCTTTCAACTCTACCAAAAACCCTGTCAGCAGGTAGGTACGAGTGACCGCGAACTGGAAAAAACAATAATATTTCTTTTATATTTCTTGGGGCTTTTTTCTGGAGCCAGTATATCAAGGCATGGACGACGTGCTGGTTTTTGTTCTGCCCCCACAACCATCCGCAAAAAGTCTACTGTGGTATATGGAACTACCAATAAGCGCTTTTTCTAAAAAATCTGTTAAAGCGGAACTTAGTTCTTGAGCACCTCTAGCTGCTTGGGCTTCGTTCCAGACATAAAAATGTGGATTCATAGTTTTAACATCAGTGACACACAAAGAATAAAATGAAATTTGTCGAGCATAGAAAGCCTCCCCAATACTAAGTTTAGAAATCGGCTGGACTTGTTTCATGTCAAAAACGTACGTAATACTTGCCTCTGGTATTTCCTTCATCAGACTGTGGAAGGCTTTAGCCCTCTGTTTATGAATTACAAGTTCTGCACTCAAACCTCGTTTGATTTCACCATATCCGCAAGGATCAATTTCTGTTTTTAGACTTGCACAAAAACTGCATGTATCAGTGGCTGGAGAACCGAAGCCTAGATTGAATTTTGTTTCAAATATTTTCACAAAAAATGTTTTTTTAACCTTTAACTCGTCTTCAACGGTGCTGTTATAAAGGCAAAAGAGTCGGTTGATGTTCAAAGATGATTGCAAGTAAAGTCGTCTGCTTTTATTTCGGAAATAGTGACTTTCACAAGCTTTTAATTTCGAAAGAAACTCATAAACTTTCAATCTTTTTGCTGAGTACATTCTAACTTTTTGATCCCCACCTCGTTTATCTACTACGCCGTTGCCAGATAAAATTCCTTCCGCGATTGTATTCAATCGTCTTTGACCAACGCCAAATAATTTGGTAAAAAATTTGGAGCATACAGGTATTCTTCCCTTTTCCGTAGACATTAAGTAATAGTTCACTGCAACACGATGTCCCCTGTTTTTTCTCATTACACCACGAACACGAACACGGCTGCATTCTGGATACGCTACATCCATCAAAAAGGACATTCTATTGTCTTGGTCTTTTCTGTTTCGTTTAAAAAAAACCTTCCTTTTTGCTTTCGCGAGAATGCTCCTTGATATATTGCAGCAATTAAATTTTCCATCTTTATGACAGCAAGGTGGTTTAAAATTTACCAACAAGGGGTCAGAATCTTGGTATCTACAAATAAATTAAGTACATTGGTACTTATTTTCAATTGTAGCAGAAAAATAATACTCACCTCTTCTCATATTCGAATTCCCTTCTTGTTTTGCGACGTTGCTTCTTTCTTGAGCCATCATTTTTTTCGCCCACCTTAACACTGTTATCGAGACTTTCCATTATAATGCATTAATTAACAGAAATATTATTCTATTCTAACGTGCACACCTAGGTTATTTCCAACAAATTGTACCGTACTTCAGTTGTTCATCAATATTGTGGCTCCTTCTGTGCCGACAAAATGACATAATGCGTTTTGATCCGACTACAAGTCTGGACAAAATGCTTTTCGATGCGGCTTACATACTTTGGATTTGAATTACACAGGGACATAATGCCATTTGGAAGATATTGTTTACATAGGGCTATAGAGCAATATAAATAATTTCTGAATCCGCTTCAAACTCAATTTCGCCCAAATTGGACATAATGCGTTTTGATAAGTTACTCCTCAATTATAGCACTCTGTGAAAACATAGAAGTACGATTCATTATTGAAATTTCGAAATTTTTTTTTCGTTACTTACCATTTGGCCTATTCTGACCAATAACGAACTCAACCGAGATATTTATCTCCCTAACCTACTCTGAAAATTTCAACTGCCTAGCTCATTCTGTTCGAGAGTTATTGTAGAAACAAAGTTTAAAAATCTTCAAATTTTTTTTTTACACTTTACGGCAATCCGATCAATACAAAACTTCACATGCGTATAAAGGTCATTATTCTACAATTTGGTGCTAAATTTCAGATAGATCGAGTGATCGGTTTCGGAAATATTCATAAAAATGTTTTTACTAAAAACGGCCATAACTTCTAAACCACTCGATGGATTTCGCCCGTTCACGAATTCGTCCGAGATATTTACGCTCCAAACATACCCTGCGAACTTCAATCCTCTAACTCCTTTCGTTCGAGAGTTATCGTGTTAACAAACGGCCGGACAGAATTGATTTCGACCACGGATTCTTTATCAGTGAGTCGAACCAAATCGTTTGAGATCATTTTCTGCTAAAAATTCGATAATTACAGACATTTGGGCAAATTGATAAGCACTCTGTTCCGAGGAACAAGAGCGCCAAAAACAATAACTTTGTGATCTTGGAGGCTTATCATATTGAAATGTCTCAACCTGAAGTTATAGTTGTTTGGATATCCTCGAGTCAGACTCAAGTTCAATCTATAACTCAAATTGATAATAATAATATTTCAAGAATGGGCGATGATAATTTAATGTATAATCTTATAGTGGAAACGATTGATGGATATTGAATGAAGTTTAGTTGAAGTTCATTGTTCCAATAGTGGGACATTATTTGATGCTGCATTATAAGAATTGAGTAAATAAATAAGTTTTCTCGAAAAATTTTATTCAAGAATTTAGATTATGTTTTTTGTTGTTCCACAATAGATATCCGTAACAGTTGTCTTTGTAGAACTGTGCAGTGCAGGATTGTATTAGCATATTGTGAAATAATTAAACGCTTGTATCTTTTTATCTGAACCAAATCTGGAATAATAGTAGATGCAAAAAGTGTTTTGCTTGATGAAAGAAATCTATGGTTAAAATAACAAAATGTACAACAGACTCACTCTATACGCGTAGATCCAATTGAGTTCGGATTTGGTTTTTGCGCACTTCTTCTAAGGAACAGCGTGACTTTGCACAAATGTCTGTAATTTTCGAATTTTTTGCCGAAAATGGTCTCAAACGATTAGGTTCCACTCACTAACGAAGAATTCGCGGTCAAATTCAATTCTGTCTCGGAATTTCGCCAGAACCTGACGGCAAGTTTCTGCAATATAAAATTCTAGAAGAAAAATTTCAAGGCGTCAATATGATCTGTCATTTTTAGAGAAAACTTGGATCCATATTGTTATCTCAGCAATCTCATAATAGTAATTGCCAATAACAAAACAAGATTTGGAATATGGCAGAGAACCATTTATTGCATTTTTTTTTTCCAAGAGTTCGAAAATTTTGGAGATTATGATACTACCGGTAACCAATATTCGGTGCGTTTCGAGAAAATTGATCAATAACTGGATTTGATCTTGGTTAGATTTTCAGAAATAACGAAAAATCATAGAAAAACGGACACAAAATATGTTTAAGGTTAAATTCTTCTTCTATTCCACACAAATGTTATGAAATACAGTGTTGTCAGCTCTCAAATGATTGATTTTTGAACTTCTGGATAGCAATATTGCTGGGACAAAATTGATAACATTGCTATAACAGTCCAAACACAATACCAAATACCATAGCCATATTAATAATATTAAAACTTGGGAAGATAGCAATATGACATGAACAGCAGAATAGGTCTGAATATGAATCTATAGGACGTATGCACTAGTTTCATTTTAAACATCTTAAACTGTATTTGTTTCAGATGGCTAATCCGTCACAAAAACATCTGGATCTCGGTGAAAAGGGTAAAGTTCGCGTCGATACAGAATTGAAAAACATGAGCCAAAACCAAGGACAGAGCTCAGATGCTGCCTGGATGGCTCTTCCAGACACGGTTTGCAAACCAATACATTGCCACGAAGCCAGGCAAAGACACCAACCTCCCGATCTGGCTGAAAGTCCGTGGCACATAAAGAAAACGATTTTTTTAGTTGGACTTATAGTATTATTGATCATTTGGGCCATTGTGTACGGAATTTTGAAACACTATGATGTTATTTAACTGTGATTGTACAATCCTATATTTTTTTGTATATATACTCCTTCTGAATACTGTCATGTACAATAATTTTATATACATATATGCATTTTATCTAAGTTTTAAATAAAAATATTCGATAAAAACTTTCATACTCAATATCCTCAACGGAATGGGATGACTCTGCATAAGATTCATAGATAAATAAATGGACTAAAAATGACAGACAGACCTAATCGGTTGGCCCCAAATCTTACGCCAGCCCATCTCTATACTGATTCAGAACAGGCAATCAAATATTTCATTTTGGAGATACGGGGTGTTCTCCGAAAAATGTATATATTTTGAAGCGCTATAACTTATAGATATGTATATTATTATAATATCATGCCATTCGTATTAACTTGGGTCTCTACTGATAATAATTCCATGAAAGGATCGAAGCCAGCCCATCTCTATACTGATTCAGAACAGGAAATCAAATATTTCAATTTGGAGATACGGGGTGTTCTCCGAAAAATGTATACATTTTGAAGCGCTATAACTTATAGATATGTATATTATTATAATATCATGCCATTCGTTTTAACTTTGCTCTCTCTATTGATATAATAATTCCATGAAAGGATCGAAGCCAATTAATAAAACTTGGCCTAGATCGTCTTTGACAAATCATAGTTACATGGATAATTTTGAGCCTCTCGCAATGAAATATGTTATTGGCTCAATTTTTCTTACTCTTCAAGAATATTAAAGATATTTTTTTGTACAACTGCCATTAAAAGTGACACTTTTAATGACAGCCAACAGTGTTAAAAGTGAATGTTTACGTGGAAGAGCGTTAAATTTTTTTTTAACACAGTGTTAAAAATATATTCAACACTACAATTTCTTATGATGAAATCAGATAAATTTATAATAATAATTTTAGGAATTGCAAATTTTTATTATCAATATTTAACAATCATTACTTATGAACATTAATATGAATCGTACAACTAGGACATTTGCTAACAATAATGCCTTGCGACGTTAGGGAGCTACGCAACACATCACTAGAATCACAGCCCCCTATATCTATTAGCCTGGAAGATGATAAAATGGCAACACAGCTCTGAGTCGTACGCCAGGCGATTCAGTCGAACGTTGTTATTGTAAATGAACGATTACTTCTGATTCTGGAGTTAACCATTATTGTTTTTCACGGGCATTTCGTGGTATTTTTGTGTATAACGGTGTCAAATGTGAATCAATGCAATGCAGTGAGAAATATGGTCGGATATTTAATATTTATATGTTCTGTGATTAAACTGCAGTGTGTAAATAGTGAAATTTCCTTTGGATTATTTCTACTTCGAGATGAATACATTTCAGTTGACACTATAGAGAACAAGATGGACTAGAAATATGAGTGAAATAGAACTTTCATTTCTTCCGATTTTATAAAAGATTTTGATGACCTTTCTAATAATTTTTCAACAAAAATTGATACATCTGGATAGGAGATCAAGAAGCTCAAAGAATCTATTTATTTTGATATATTATGTATTCAATTTCCAAAAGTCTGTATCTGCAGATGCTTCAGTTGAAATCAATAAGGACCTTATTCATTAAGAATGTTCAGATTTCCTGCTGTGGTTTGAAATGGATTCTTCCTTTCGATCTTACTCCGAGCAGATGGTCTCAACTTACTAATCTGATTTCCCGCTACAGAAATATAATTAATGGGGATTCAGATTCAGAATTTATCAATTTGTTTTATCAATATTTTTACACATTTCAGATCAAAAAATAATTTTATGTGAATTTACTCTTGGTAGCATTGAATTGATATCCTGAATTCATAGTGACTTGTGTAGTTGTGGTTTAATTTGTAAATCATTCTAAATTCACTTTGTTCAGTTTTCGCAAATTTACTTTTGAAAAATTTTGTAGAAAATACGAATTACAATGTTATTGTCCACCGAATGGAAAATAAAAACAAAAATATTTGTAGATAGCAGAAACTCACTATTATAGTAAGAAGCAAAACATGACAAACACTAAGCTTATCACAATTTTCATTAGCCTACCTCATTAGTCTTATAATAGTTATGTTTGGGAATATATATTTATTTTGAGAATTTCATTCAAGTTTATAATTTGTTTGCCAAAAGTTAACCCTACACCTTCTCGTGGTACTTGCTGAATAGTTATTCAATTTATTGAAAAAGTTGGGTCTCATATTGTTTATTCATCCAGTGATTCCAAGCAAGAAAACCTATTCAATGAGTTCACTAGAGTTTTAAATTGGAAATATACGATATCCAGCGCTACCACATTGAAGAAGTATGCCTCTAAGAGACGATAAATTGCGGCGTTGTCAGACTGTGTTCCAGGCTATCTCTATAGTGGGCTGTGCTAGAATCCCAAGTACTATCATAACTAGTAGAAAGCGGAAGTACAATATTGGATGATGACGTTGCAAATTCTGCTGATTTGTTAGAGGTTGGGAGATTTTTTTCCACAATGGCATTTCTATAGGCAATAGAATGATCAATATAGCCCTCGGCTACAGTTGTAGACTTCCATCCACCATGTTTTTTTATCTCCGGGATATTTGTTCCTGATTCTGACAAAGAAGCGGAGGATCTTCGAAAGCAGTGGCCTGTATATTGTTTTTGTTCTGGCAGTTTGAGAAATTCGGCATCAATAGAGGGCCTTTTCCCAAATGTATTGATACCAACTGGATTGGCAGTGCATTTATTATTCATGTACCTATTTCGGAAAAAAACGACGATGTTTCATAACAGAAGGGCGTAGTGCAATGTACTTACGGAAATAGTCAACATACTTCCCAATAATACAGAAAGAACGACTGACTTTCGTTTTTGTGTTTGGAAGTTGTATGACCAATGATTTATTTGTTATTTCGATATCTTCTACTAATAAATAACACAATTCTTCACGTCGACAGGCAAATAATCCGAAAATAGTTGCAACTTCAACCATCAAGTATTTTCCATCTGGTGATTCGTTTATAAACTTCTCCGCTTGTTCATGTGTGAGAATTTTTGATTATTTGGAACGAAATCCTTCACTTTTCCGTTTTAAATATGCCATTCTCTTGAAATATTTACTAACATCAACACCATATTTAAAAAGGGCGCTTGACTAGATCATTGAAAATTCGCTCCACAAAGTTGATCAGCTCCATATTTCTGCTGTTTTTCTTGTAATTATGCTAAGAAAACAGGTTCACTGAAGTTCACTTCTATATAGTCCGGGAGCCAGTAACAGATATACATGACCAAGTTCCTCTCAAGCGGTAATTAGTAAAATGCATCAGAGAATAGTAACATAAAGCCTAGTGAACGTCAGCTGCGGCTCCGTTGGGGGGATGAGCGGCGGCAGCCTCCCACGCACGAAGAAAATAAAAATACATTCAGTCATTTCCTCCCAGCTAAAAATTCGTCAAATTGTAGCTAACCCTATAGATCCAAGAAAAAAACAATCAGCTGGCTATAACATAGAGGATTGTACGTCAGCTGATGCCTAGAACATGAATGAAAAAATTTTACTTTCAGTGACTTCCTCTCAAATGAAAATTCACCTGATGATAGCTTATATGCAACTATGGATAAATATATAAGTCAGCTGGCTGTATCTCGGTGTAAAAACCGTCAGCTGATAATTTGAAAGTTATTACGTAGGAGTGAGGAGGAAGCATCTATTGACTATTTAAATGCATCAGCTGACCAAGTTTCCCTCGACTTACTGATAGCATCAGAAATTTTCCAACTATGCATTGAAGGATTAGATAACCGAAGGTGAAGGGGGGGCCGCGTAAGTTCAATTTCAAAGAAAATAAATGAATCATCCAATGATGAAAATTTTGCAACTCCTTTGAAATTTTTTAACGGCTTGAAAAATTTGCCAATTCCATTCAGCACAGCATTACGTAGAACTAATAAGGTACGCTTGGAGAGGGGGAAGTTGTACGCATGATCGGGGTACTACGGCCCTGGTCTAGAATAGACGAGCAAATGTAGTCGCTATTATAGCAAACGTTAAAAATCTGTCAAAATTTCTAACGTAACGCCTTTTTGTGTTTTTTGCAAAAAAACAAATTCTTATTTAAAATCATTCAGTGAAGATAATCTTATTAAGTGCAGTACTACATTGATTGTTCGTAAAAATAATAAACTAATCGGATACGAAACTGTATTTCCTCTAGAAAAAACAATGTGAACACTCATATTGGAATGTAATGCCGAATAATTTCCTCCCAGATGAAAATTTGTAGACTGATTGTTGATATACTGCTGTGATGAATAAGAAATGGGTTCAAGCCCTGTGGACAGGAGCTTTCTGGCGCTCTAGTTCAAACAGAAATTATATCTCCGAAAGTATTGGTTTCTCAGAGTTGGGAATTATATCAATGTATTCTTATGATAGAACTGCATCATAAAGGAAATTCAATTCGAATAATCGGTTATTTATCAAGATTGAATGAGCAATCTGAGAATGAGAACTGCACCATGGAAGAAATAAAATTAAAATAGCTGAAATGAATTTGACTCTCTCTTATAGAACAGGATGAAATGTACGAGTATGAACACAGATCATATAATAAAGCTTAGATAGAATAATTATAGCATTCTGTGAAAACATAGAAGTACGATTCATTATTGAAATTTAGAAAAATCATATCTCCAAAAGTACTAGCTTGTTGGAGTTGAAAATGATATCGATGGATTTTAATGCTGAAACTGCATCTTGAGTAAAAATTGAATTTGAAATTTGTTGCTTAAAAATAAATTTTTTTCGTTACTCCGAAACCATCTGGCCTATTTTACCCAATAACGAATTTAACCGAGATATTCATCTCCCTAACCTACTCTGAAAATTTCAACTGCCTAGCTCATTATGTTCGAGAGTTATTGTAGATTTTTTTTTTTTAAATTTTGAAAAAAATTTTTTTACACTTTGCGGTAATCTGATCTATACAAAACTCCACATGCGTATGAAGGTCATGATTCCACAATTTATGCTAAATTTCAGATAGATCGAGTGATCGGTTTCGGAAATATTCATAAAAAATGTGTTTTACTAAAATCGACCATAACTCCGAAACCGCTTGATGAATTCCGCCCATTAACGAATTTGTCCGAGATATTTACGCTCCAAACCCACCTTGCAAATATCAATCTTCTAACTCCTTTCGTTCGAGAGTTATCGTGCCTATGACCGGCCGGACAGAATCGATTTCGACTTCGGATTCTTCATCAGTCAGTCGAACCAAAACGTTTGAGACCATTTTCAGCCAAAAATTCGAGAATTACAAACATTTGGGCAAATTGATAAGCACTCAGTTCCGAGGAACTAGAGCGCCAAAAATCAGCTAGCTGTAAATCGAGGCAAATCTGATCAGCTTATGCATTTAAATAGGCAATATATGCTTCCGCCTAACTCCTACGTAATAACTTTCAAATTATCAGCTGACGGTTTTTTCACTGAGATACAGCCAGCTGACTTATATATTTATCCATAGTTGCATATGAGCTATCATCAGGTAAATTTTTATTTGAGAGAAATCACTGAAAGTAAAATTTTTTCTTTCATGTTCTAGGCATCAGCTGACGTACAAATTCACTATGTTATAGCTAGCTGATTATTTTTTTTCCTCGAGATATAGGATTCGCTACAATTTGACGAAATTTTAGCTGGGAGGAAATGACTGAATGTATTTTTATTTTCTTCGTGCGTGGGAGGCTGCCGCCGCTCATCCCCCCAACGGAGCCGCAGCTGACGTTCACGGGCTTTATGCTACTATTCTCTGATGCGCTCACTAATTATCTCTCGAGAGGAAATACGACGGACAAGTTCGTTAATGGGCATAATCGGCCTAGTGGTTTCCGAGTAATAATTTTGTTTTCAACCAATATAAATCCGATCGAATTGAAACTTGGTGTGTAGTTGTAGAATATGAACCTAAGCACGTTTGTGAAATTTTGTGTGAAGCGTATTGCTAGAAAATTTTAAAAAAATTATTAAAAAATATTTTTGTTATCACGATAACTTGAGAACGGAAAGAGATTGCGGCTTGAAGTTTTCAGGTTAAGATGTGCACCAGAACGCGACATTTCAGTTCGTTTATGAGCATAATCGGCCAAACGGTTTTAGAGTTATAGCCATCTGAAATTTGGTTGTTTTTTTGTTCCTCATTAACTCGAAAAATACTAAACCGATTGAATTCAAACATGGTAGTTAGTTGTAGAATGCCAATGCGAAAATTCTTGCAGAATTTCGTGAGGATAGTATTTGTAAAAAATTTTAAAAAAATCTTTCATAAGTCATAACCTAACTCTACTGCCAAGTTTCAAGTTTTAACACGATCGGTTGAATATTGTTGGAGATTCGATCATTCTTGTGTGAGTTCAGTAGATGGGTGACCGTTGCCTCGATAACTTTCGAACGATGGGAGATAAGGACTTGTTATTTTCAGGGTAGGTTGCGTATCCGAAAGGGAGAGTTGAGTTCGTTTTTGGGCATAATCGGTCGAACGTTTTCGAAGTTATACCCACCTGGAATATTATTTCCTTGATAACTCAAAAAATAAATATTCGATCGAATTGAAGCTTGGTAACTAGTAGTAGAAAAATCATCATAAAGACGTGTTTAAAATTTTGTAAGAACCGTACCCCTAGAAAATTTGTAAAAAACGAAAAAAAAATTGGTTTAAGAAGAATGGACAATAGAACATACGCGCAAAAGCTTCTGACTTCACGTCAGTGCTTGAACCAATTTTTTTTTCATTTACACCAGGCAAAGAAATTGGTATATGCAATGTCGTACTGCTGAGGTCATTTTTGGCGCTCTTGTTTAGGTGGGAGTTCCAAAGTTGCTCTTCTTGCAGACTCTTTAATATCCTCAGGAACAACCAAATCAACACTTTTATTAATTATTCCACTATCGACAAACATATTATGCAGTCATGAACTAAAGAGAAAAATTGGTTCATGCACTGACGTGAAGTCAGAAGCTTTTGCGCGTATGTTCTCTTGTCCATTCTCCTTTATTGGACACTCTTAATCGAATTTACCATGGTGAATTCTATTTTCTGTTCTCCTGTATTGGACACTCCGATTTTACCATGGTGAATTCGATTAAGTGTCCAATGCAGGAGAACAGACAATAGAATTCACCATGGTAAATTCGATTAAGAGTGTCCAATAAAGGAGAATGGACAAGAGAACATACGCGCAAAAGCTTCTGACTTCACGTCAGTGCCAATTTTTTTGTTCAATAATTTTCTAATGCTGCGATCCTCACGAAATTTTGCAAGAATTTCCGCGTTGGCATTCTACAACTAATAACCATATTTGAATTGGATCGGATTTGTATTTTTTGAGTTATTGAGGAAATAACAACCAAATTTCAGATTGATATAGCTCCAGAACCATTTGGCCGATTATGCTAGTTAACGAACTTAAATGTCGTATTCAGATGCGCAATCTACCCTGAAACCTGCAAGTCGCAATTTCTTTCGGTTCTCAAGGAATCATGAGGTACATAATATTTCTTCGTAATTTTTTAAAAAATTTCTAGTGGTACGGTCCTCACAAAATTTCACACACGTCTTCATGTTGATATACTACAACTAGGTACCAAGCTTCAATTCGATTGAGTCTAAGTTTTTTGAGTTATCGATGAAATAATATTCCAGATGGGTATAACTCCGATACCGTTGGGCTGATTATGGCCAACAGCGATCTTAAGTCTCCCATTAAAATGTGCAACCTATCCTGAAAATTGCAAGTCCCTATCTCCTTTCGTTCGAGAGTTGTCAAGGCAACGATCACCCATCCAGCTACTGAACTCACACAAGGCTGCTCGGATCTCCAACAATATAGATCCGATCATGTTCAAACTTGGAACTTGGTAGTAGAGTTAGGTTCTGAAGGCTGTTGCAAAATTTCAGCGATATCGGACGAATAGTTTCTGGTATATAGAATTTTTTCAATTATTTTCTATGATTTTTTAAAAATTTTCCAGTTATACGATCCACACAAAATTTATCAAGAATTTTCGCGTTGCCGTTCTACAACTAATAACCATGTTTGAATTGGATCGGTTTTGTATTTTTCGAGTCATTGAGGAAATAACAACCAAATATCAGATTGGGTATAACTCCAAAACTGTTTTACCGATTATGCCTATAAACAAACTCAAATGACGCATTCAGATTCTCAACCTAACCTGTAAATTTCGAGTCGCTATCTCTTTCCGTTCTCAGGTAATCGTGACGTAAATGATATTTTTTAATAATTATTTGAAAATTTTCTGGTGATACGATGTTCACAAAATTTCACGAACGTCCTTAGGTATATATTCTACAACGACTCACCAAGTTTCAATTCGATCGGATTAGTATTGGTTGACACAAAATTATTACTAGGAAACCATTGGGCGGATTATGCCCATTAACGAACTTGTCCGTCCAATTGAGATGCGCCACCTGCCCTAAAAATTTCAAGTCGCTATCTCTTTCCGTTCTCAAGTTATCGTGGCAACACCGGCCGGACAGAATCAAATTTGACCTCGAATTCTTGATCAGGGAGTCGAATTCAATCGTTTGAGACCATTTTCGGCGAAAAATTTGAAAATTACAGACATTTGGGCAAAATGTTAACTCGGAGTTCCCCAGAACATACGCGCAAAAAAGGGGCCGCAATTTAAATGAGCGCGTCTTTTTGATTTGTAAACAAGCATTTGTTAGTAACCATAGCGTTGGCATCGTTTGTTATTGACAACAACCTTGTGATTATTATAATATAAAAATGGGTTCAAGCCCTGTGGACAGGAGTTTTCTGGCGCTCTAGTTCAAACAGACAAATTATATCTCCGAAAGTATTGGTTTCTCAGAGTTGGGAATTATATCAATGTATTCATATGATAGAACTGCATCATAAAGGAAGTTCAATTCAAATGATAGTTTATTTATCAAGATTAAATGAGCAATCATGAGAATGAGAACTGCACCATGGAATAAATCAAATTAAATCTGGCCAATTTTGCCCTATAACGAACTTAACCGAGATATTCATCTCCCTAACCTACTCTGAAAATTTCAACTACCTAGCTCATTCCGTTCAGGAGTTATATCTATGTCTATGGATGAAAAGCAGTCTCACTACTCTCAGATCTCTTACTTCATGTTCCGTTCCGAAATGTAAGACTTTTCTGAGAAAAACTATTTTAGGAGCAAACAACTGAGATTTTTCTCACTTCGCTCACAATTCTTGGATTGATTAGATAATGACATGTCTCAGGAAAATGAGTTGACATTATGACAATTCATACATAGAATAATTATATCATTGTGTGACAACGTTGAAATACGATTTATTATTGAAATTTTGAAAAATCATATCTCCGAAAGTATTAGCTTGTTAGAGTTGAAAATGATATCATTGGATTCTTATTGTAAAACTGCTTATTGAAAAAAATTTAATTTGGAATTTGCCTGGTAAAAAAAAAATTTTTTTTTTGTTACTCCGAAACTATCTGTCCGATTTTGCCCGATAATGAACTTAGCCGAGATATTTATCTCCCAAACCTACTCTGAAAATTTCAACTGTCTAGCTCATTCCGTTCGAGAGTTATCGTGCCTACGGCCGGACCGGCCGGACAGAATGATTTTCGACCACGGATTCTTGATCAGTGAGTCGAACCAAATCGTTTAAGACCATTTTCATCGAAAAATTCGAAAATTACAGACATTTGGGCAAATTGATAAGCACTCAGTTCCGAGGAACTAGGGCGCCAAAAATGCATTTTGAAGTTTAATGTCATTCCAAATTCGCCTATTTTGGCGCTCTAGTTCCTGTCTGTAATTTTTATATAAGATGCAGTTTCACCATTAAAATCGATCGATATCATTTTCAACTCCAACAAGCTAATACTTTCGGATATGTGATTTTCCTAAATTTCAATAATGAATGAATCGAACGTACGTCTATGTTTTCACAGAATGCTATAATTATTCTATCTAAGCTTTATTATATGATCTGTGTTCATACTCGTACATTTCATCCTGTTCTATAAGAAATATTCAAATTCATTTCAGCTATTTTAATTTGATTTCTTCCATGGTGCAGTTCTCATTCTCAGATTGCTCATTTAATCTTGATAAATAAACTATTATTTTTACTATTTAATTTCCTTTATGATGCAGTTCTTTCATAAGAATACATTGATTTAATTCCCAACTCTGAAAAACCAATACTTTCGGAGATATAATTTGTCTGTTTGAAATAGAGCGCCAGAAAGCTCCTGTCCACAGGACTTGAACCCATTTTTGGCGCTCTAGTTCCTCGGAACTGAGTGCTTATCAATTTGCCCAAATGTCTGTAATTTTCGAATTTTTCGATGAAAATGGTCTTAAACGATTTGGTTCGACTCACTGATCAAGAATCCGTGGTCGAAATTCATTCTGTCCGGCCGGTCCGGCCGGCCGGCTGGCCGTAGGCCCGATAACTCTCGAACGGAATGAGCTAGACAGTTGAAATTTTCAGAGTAGGTTTGGGAGATAAATATCTCAGCTAAGTTCGTTATTGGGCAAAATCGGACAGATGGTTTCGGAGTAACAAAAAAAAAAATTTTTTTACAAGGCAAATTCCAAATTAAATTTTCTTTTTAATCTGTTTTGCCATAAGAATCCAATGATATCATTTTTAACTCTAACAAGCTAATACTTTCGGAGATATGATTTTTCAAAATTTCAATAATAAATCGTATTCTAACGTTGTCACAGAATGATATAATTATTCTATGTATGAATTGTCATAATGTCAAATGATGTTCCTGAGACATGACATTATCTAATCAATCGAAGAATTGTGAGTGAAGTGAGAAAAATCTCAGTTGTTTACTCCGAAATTAGGTTTACTCAGAAAATTCTTACATTTCGGAATGGAACATGAAGTAAGAGATCTGAGAGTAGTGAGACTGCTTTTCATCCATAGACATAGATATAACTCTCGAACGGAATGAGGTAGGTAGTTGAAATTTTCAGACTAGTTTAGGGAGATGAATATCTCGGTTAAGGTCGTTATTGGGCAAAATTGGCCAGATTTAATTTAATTTCTTCCATGGTGCAGTTCTCATTCTCATGATTGCTCATTTAATCTTGATAAATAAACTATTATTCAAATTGAATTTCCTTTATGATGCAGTTCTATCATATGAATACATTGATATAATTCCCAACTCTGAGAAACCAATACTTTTGGAGATATAATTTGTCTGTTTGAACTAGAGCACCAGAAAGCTCCTGTCCACAGGGAACCCATTTTTTTTTATCAAAATAGGGCAGCTATACAAAAAACATTGTATGATATTTGTGTGAAAAGTGATTTTATTTTGTTCGTGAAATTGTTCAATTCGCTCCGCTCATTTCACAAAGTTTTTCACTCACAGAATATGACTTTAACTTTTAATTTTCGTACAGACCAAAGAGGATTATTTTAACTACGCTAATGGCTTGTTTCTTCAATATTCATTATTACTAACGGATAAGGGATGACATAGTACATTCGACCCAAAAAATCAACTCATGAACTATAGCCGTTCGAAAGTTATAGCCCTTCAAAATTTTTGCATTGTACAGAGAACACCCAGTATCTCCAAAAAGAAATGTCAACAGAACGTTTGATGGCCTATTCTGAATCAGTTTAGAGGTTCTCTACAACTAACGTCTGGACTTGGGAACTTCCAAAACTCTGGTGGCGGGATTCGGCAACTAACCACGCTAGTAATAAATGTAAACAATCTCGTGTTGGACAGGTCAGTCGACGAAGTTTGACCGAAATTTTCATGGAAAATTTAAATTATAATTGACTTGAGATCATTGTTGGATTACTTTGTGATATATATTCAAATATTGATCATTATATAACTAATTTTATGGCACTTGATTGATATAAAGACTACAACCAGTAAGTATATTCATATATGTTTGTCAAACTTACATTATATTTAAAAGTTATTTCAGTTACTATTTGCGAAGGATTAAGAAGGGACTCAGTTGATTAGAATTTCTGGAGTACATAGGAGCTTCAACTTCTAATTCTAGAGTCCTTGTAGAAGGAGAAGAGGTTCTAAATGTAGATCATGTAATCGTGTGTGACAAAACAAATTGTGGTCCCAGTTTTATAGACATTTGTTCTTTATGTTTACAAAGTAGTGCCCTTAATTCAATACCACATAAAATTGATGGCCCATTAATGTGGAGAATGGTAAACTTAAAATAGAAGGTATGGTATATTCTTGTAAAGTCGGAGCACGGAGGAGGTGTAAACATATTACTGATGTATTAATTAAAGTTCAGGTGCATGATGTTCTAGTTTATTTATGAGAATATAGTGTCAAATTGAACCAGATAAAGCTTTTGTAAAACAGTTACCAATAATTGAAATGATTTTTTCAAAATATGATACATATAATATGTCAAAAGAATTATTAACAATAAGTGTAATGTTTGAGGTATAATAAAGATTATCTGGATGTAGTTCCAGGTTAAGTACTCTTCGGTCTATTAGTTATCTTTCTAACGCATTTCCAATATTTATATTTGGTTTTCCGGAGGTAAGAAGTGAAAACTCAAACCTATACAATTTGGCATTTTTTCGCCCATGAATTGCATTGAGGCACACAACAATAGTCGTTTCTGGTCGAAGACATATTAGGCAGGATAATATTCACTATTTAAACTTGAATTTTTCTTTCAAACAAAAGTTTATTGACGAATACTGAACAATTAAACTCGAACACGTGGCTCATTACTAGCTTGGTTAGTTGCCGAATCCCGCCACCAGAGTTTTGGAAGTTCCCAATGGGTCACCAGTCACCCTGTATAAACTAAAATTCGGTGTCAAAATGAAATTTAAATGAAGTAGATTATTTTATGACAGTGTTACGCTGTACGGACTATGTATATTTGTATATCTACCTACTGATAAAGAATTCGAATGTCGTAAAAATATGCGGAATATTGTCGTTAAAACGAAATGGAGGTACATAAATTATATTAGTATTTTCACAATATTATATTTCCATAACGTGAAAGTTAAATTTAACTGTCTGAAGATCAATGTTTATGTGCATCAGTTAATAGTAGTGACAGAAATTCAATACAGAACAATGAAAAGGTCTATACGAATAATATCCTAATATATTTCCTTGATGCTATATACAAATTTTTTGAAGTACTCACGTGACGGCAGGAGGTTTAGCTGTCTCGTTCATTCAACGTTTAATATATTTCAGTGATTTGCAAAACCGTAATTTATTGAAATTTATGGATAACAGAGATCCGTTACCTATATCAAGGATTCAAATGTTCAAATGGACAAATTCAGGATATTATTTAAAATTTCCAATCGCTACTTGCAGATGGAAATCACAGATTTTTGAACCAGTCTGATTAATCTGTCAAAGTGACGTCGTCTATGATATTCTTCAGTCAAATAGTAATTCAAATTGGAAGCACCGAATTAATCATTGACACTATCTATCACCTTATTTTCTGATATGATAAAGAAGCTATAGCGCTGATTTTTCCGATGTAGCATATGATAGTTGCCCTTTAGTAAATACAAAAACATCCGGCCAATTATGGAGATAAGTTTCCAATATATTAAATCTAGAATCGAGATATTTATTGGTTTATTGATACGAACCAAGTCGATAAACTAGGAAAAGTGTAAGGAAAAGTGAAAAAAAATACCAGTTCAAGTTGAAATCATTTTTTTTTTGACACTTATCTTATCAGTCTTTTAGTTATCTGCCTTTCAGTAATCACTAGCAAATATTCAAAAAAAAATAAATATTCGATCGAATTGAAGCTTTGTAACTACACTGAGAGAAATGTTAGGGTTAATAATTAATAATTCTTTATTTGGGATAGATTTATTCATTGTTAATGAATTTTATTAATTATTAATAAATGTTATTAAGAGTTAGAATCATTTGATTTTAAGCTTATTCCTCAGAAATATATTATTTATTTAGGAAATATTTATTAATTATTACAAAGGTTTATTAATAGGAAATAAATCTAATACAGAAAAGTCATGTTCGAAAATATTATTAACTATAACAAAATGATTTATTTCCACCAAACAAATATTATTTCAAGTTAAAATTTGCCTTATTTCTGTCAAACAAATATTTGTTGAATCATCATTTAATCAACATTTATTTATTAATAATAAATCTTGATTAGACCTGAATAAGTGTTTATTTACGCTCGGATCTTTATGTTCCCGACCCCACCCCATCATAGCGAATTGCGACTCTGAAAATCTTCTAATTCTAATTCAGTCTTTTCCTTTTCTTCGGTCAGTTAGGATATAGTTAGCATAGTGCGTATTTGTGAGTTACTACGAACTAAAAGTTTTGTGATAAGTGTGTGAACAGAATGTCCGATTTCCAGGAGTTTTTGTTTGAAAATGGTTTGAGCCATTTGAGAAGTATATTCGAGTTGGTTGAAAATCAATGGAGTACTCTATAAGAAAGGAGTGGTATGTCAATACGGTCGAAATAATTTTGGAGAACCAGTGTTTTGTGTTATAGAATCTATTGAATATAACAATAAAAATTATCGTTTAAATTGCAAAGAAATTTTGTGTTTCGGTTTTGATAAACATTTTCAGGCCTATCAGGTAAATTGTATTTCTTCCCATACCTTTAAAGTTAATGTCCTCGAAGACTTTTGGCCTTTTCTAACACATATGCAGAATTCAGCTCATGGAAATAAATATATTTCATGTATGAATCAGGAAGTTTAAATCAACCTTATGATTGAGTTCGCTTTATGTACCCAATTGTTCCTGAAGTTATCGTTTAGGTGTGACAATGCCATAAGTGTAATTTCTGATTTAGTGTATGTGAGAGCGAATTTCTTGAACCTAGTCATAATTTGACCAAATTGTTAATTTATTTGCATTTAAATGTTTATGACAAGTTTTTTATTTCTTGCTTCACATAAATGAGTTGAGTTCATAAGAATTTAATAATTAAGAAAAATGATGTTCCATTATCTGATACTAAAATATTGATGAATGTATAGTTAGACTCGAATTATATTTTTGCTTTTTTTGATTTTTTGAAAGTTGAATGTTGAACCTGTTATTTTTTCTCATTATTTAATAAAGATTACGTTTTATTGCATTGAATGCTTGAAGACTAGACTGATTTTATATTTGGCAAGACTTCAATGTTGAACCTCTTAAATACTTTCTTCTTATTATTTAATAAATATTACGTTTTGTTGTTGAATCTGTACTGACTAGACTGATTTTATATTTTTTAAAAGTTTGATGTTGAGCCTGTTTATTTTCTAATTATTCAATAAATATTACGTTTTGTTGTTGAATGCATATTAAGACTAGACTGATTTTATATTTTGTAAGAGTTTAATGTTGGACCTCCTAAGTATTTTTTCTCATTGTTTACTAAATAATACGTTTTGTTGTTGAATGTATACTAAGACTAGACTGATTTTTTTTATAAGTTTAATGTTGAACCTATGTTATGTTTTCTCATTATAGAATAAATATTACGTTTTGTGTATTTCCTTTATTTTATTTTTCATGCACCACCCCTATATATTGTTGATTGACTCAATAATACATAACTTTATTAAGTTCCATTCCAATGAAACATAAAGAGGCTAATGTGATGGATTCTAATTATTCATTCCCCTCAGTTTTCATTCACTTCAGTTTTCATTTAATTAATCATATTTATTGGAAAAATATAATTTTTTTTCGAAAAAAAAACCTTAATTTACTAAGAAAAACTTTACGAAAGTATAAAATTATTCTATAATAAATTTTATTTATTTACATGAAATATAATCTACTAAATATAAATTTATATTTGTTTGGTATAAACTATTGACTTTCATAGAATGAACATTGTTTTATCTCATAAATAATATATATTTATTAATAAGAATTCGTTATTTAATAAGTATAAATCTTTTTTCCTTCAATAAATTCATTATTTCTTATGAATATATAATTTCTTATAATAAATTTCCTATATTTATGAGAAATATTCTTTTCTGAAATATAAATATATCTTTATTCATTATAAACTAATGATATTCATTCAAAACAAATATTTTATTCTCATAAATAACATTTATTTATTATTAATAAATGGTAATTGAATGATAATATAATTTTGTATCTATTAATAAACCTTTTCATCTATTAATAAATCGTATATTAATAATTAATATATATATTTATTTTTCACCAATATATATTTATTTTTGAAACTCAAACAAATCCATTATTTGGGACAAATAAATATTTATTACGCCATATATGAATAAGGGGTTTATTTAATATGAATAAACTTTATTATTTATAAATAAACTGTTCTCTCAGTGTAGTAGTAGAAATCAACATAAGGACGTGTTTAAATTTTTGTAAGAACCGTACCCCTAGAAAATTTGAAAAAAATGACGAAATAAAAATTTTAAGAACCGTACCCCTAGACAATTTTAAAAAAATCACGAAAAAAAAAATTGGTTCAAGCTCTGACGTGAAGTCAGAAGCTTTTGCGCGTATGTTCTATTGTCCATTCTTCTGTATTGGACACCATTAATCGAATTTACCATGGTAAATTATGTTGTCCATTCTCCTGTATTGGACACTCTTAATTCGAATTTACCATGGTAAATTCGAAACAACATTTAAAAATAAAAAAAAATTCGTTTTAACACTTTACAGCAACCCGATCAATACAAAACTTCGCATGCGTATAAAGGTCATTAGTCTACAATTTTATGTCGAATTTCAGATAGATCGAGAGATCGGTTTTGGAAATATTCGTAAAAAATGTTTTTATTAAAAACAAACAAATTATATCTCCGAAAGTATTGGTTTCTCAGAGTTGGGAATTATATCAATGTATTCTAATGATAGAACAACAACATAAAGGAAATTCAATTCGAATAATATAGTTTATTTATCAAGATTAAATGAGCAATCTGAGAATGAGAACTGCACCATGGAAGAAATCAAATTAAAATAGCTAAAATGAATTTGACTCTCTCTTATAGAACAGGATGACATGTACGAGTATGAACACAGATCATATAACAAAGCTTAGACAGAATAATGATAACATTATTCATTATTGAAATTTCGAAAAATTATATCTCCGAAAGTATTAGCTTGTTGGAGTTGAAAATGATATCAATGGATTTTTATGGTGAAACTGCATCTTAAATAAAAATTAAATTTGAAATGTGTTAGGTACCTTCAAAAAAATTTTTTTTTTGTTACTCCGAAACCATCTGGCCTATTTTGCCCAATAACGAACTTAACCGAGATATTCATCTCCCTAACCTACTCTGAAAATTTCAACTGCCTAGCTCATTCCGTTCGAGAGTTATTGTAAAAAAAAAATTTTAAATTTTCAAAAATTTTTTTTGGCACTTTGCGGTAACCTTGTCAATACGAAACTTCACCTACGTATGGTCATGATTCTACAATTTGATGCTAAATTTCTGATAGATTGAGTGATCGGTTTCGGAAATATGCATAAAAAATGTTTTTACTAAAATCGGCCATAACTCTGAAACCGCTCGATGAATTTTGCCCATTAACGAACTTAGCCGAGATATTTACGCTCCAAACCCACCTTGCAAATTTCAATCCTCTAACTCTTTTCGTTCGAGAGTAATCGTGCCTACGGCCGGCTGGATCGGCCGGACAGAATCGATTTCGACCTCGGATTCTTGATCAGTGAGTCGAACCAAATCGTTTGAGACCATTTTCAGCCAAAAATTCGAAAATTACAGACATTTGGGCAAATTGATAAGCACTCGGTTCCGAGCCAAAAAGCAAATATGATTTTTAGGGTCACCGCAACCTGAACTCAGAATGGACCTATTTGCCACAAGCTCTGTGCAACGGTAAGTACGATCATTCTTAATTGCGCGCGTGTTCCGCAAGGAACAGCATGCTATCATTTTGCCGCAGTGTCTGTATTATTCAAATTTTTTGTCGAAAATGGTCTTAAACGATTGGGTTCGACTCACTGATGAATAATCCGAGGTCAAAATTCAATTCTGTCCGTCCGTTAGCACGATAACGCTCGAAAGAAAGGAGCTAGAGGATTGAAAGTTGCAGGGTAGTTTTGGAGCGTAAGTAGCTTGGAAAAGTCCGTTAACGGCAGAAATCCACCAAGTGGTTTCAGAGTTATGGCCAATTTTAGAAAAAATATTTTTTATGAATATTTCCGGAACCGATCACTTGATCTATCTGAAATTTAGTATCAAATTGCAGAATCATGACCTTCGTATGCATGCGAAGTTTTGTATTCATCAGATGGCTATAAAATGGCAAAAACAAAGCAAAAATTTAAAATTTTGTTTCCACGATAACTCGAAAAATACTGGTCTGATTCAATTGATACTCAGTAGTTGGATGCAAAAGACCGAAGCAAACACTTCTGCACAATTTCGTGCGGATCACATGACTTGAAAAAATTCCAAAAATTTCCGCTATTTTGCGGAATATTTTGATTTAAATTACATATTTTTTTGAAGTTCAAGCTGCCCCCTTCGGGTATTTTTCGTTACGCGTATGCACAAATGGAAAGTGATTTAACTGCTGGAGATTTCGTCTGAGAGGATTGGGGTTTTGGGGTGGAGGATGCTATTCCTCCATAGAATCCAAGCCAATGGTGTTGAAGAATCAGAGTTTTGTGTGGTTTACGTCTAGCGGTCATAGATTAGGTGCTGAGCCGATATTATGAGGTTTTAAGACATATTTCATGGAAATTATAATTTCCTTAGTCAGTTTCGAGGTAATAGCGTTGTTTCCGAGTTGAAATATCTGTATCGTGGCCCTGCTGGGGCCAATTTATAATTAACTATATTTGGGAGATCTATATTAATTGAAATAGATTCCTCGCTCAGCACTTGGTGAAACATTTTGATAGACATAGAAAATAAAACACTTGACTATACGTTCACATAAATATATTCAAAATAGTTAACATGTTTCGGGTTTCATCCCATTTTCAAATCTGACTGGACAGAAAATATAAACATAAACAGGCTACACATTATACATCACAGATGTTAACACAGGTGATAAGCGGAAATCTAAAAATGTTTCACCAAGTGCTGAGCGAGGAATCTATTTCAATGATCAAGCATGCAAGCACCCCCCGTCTCGCAATATATTACAGAAAAGTACTTTTGAAGATCAAAAAATGCCACAACCATCTGTGGTTTAATAAACAGTGCCTATTGAACAACCTCAAGCCTATATACATGAAAATTTGTTGTAAACACAGCTCACCCCAGGCCAGGTCTGCAGTGGATACAGCGATAAGAACTTGGATCAGATTAGAAATGAAAAAGTGGTACAAGATAAGGGATAATTGTAAACTTCATCAGAAAGTAATACACAGTGAGTTATCTTACCGAATTAGCCCCTCTGAATTCGATCATTTAGATTTTACCACTAGAGAAGAGGTGAGGAATTTAGGTCATAAACAATATGAGCGTCAGTCTAACAAACTAAAAAAGCTTCTAAATAATAAAGTAAATTTTATTTCCAATATTAATGAGATTAAAACCAACATTAACTTCCACCAGAGAGTTAAAAACTTCACGAATACAAAATTTGAAGAATCAGAATTAAAGCTTTTAGAGAAAGGTCTGAAATACTGCCCTAATATATATAATAATAAGGATCTTAAACACCTTGCAGTTAACACAGAATTAGCATTAAGCAGAATTGAACCCCCGATAGATCAAAGCTTCGAAAAATCCTTTTGTGCAAAATTAATCTCCAGTAACAATTTTACAAATAAAATTCGATTAAGAAGAGTGTTCATTACAGGAGTATGGACAATAGAACATACGCGCAAAAGCTCCTGACTTCACGTCAGTGCTTGAACCAATTTTTTTTTCGATTAAGAGGGTCCAATCAGGAGAACGGACAATAGAATTCATCATGGTAAATTCTATTAAGAAGACCAAAAGCTCCTGATTCACGTCAGTGCTTGAACCAATTTTTTTTTTTCGATTAAGAGTGTCCAATACAGGAGAATAGACAATAGAATTCACCATGGTAAATTCGATTAAAAGTGTCCAATACAGGAGAATGGACAACAGAACATACGCGCAAAAGCTCCTGACTTCACGTCAGTGCTTGAACCAATTTTTTTTTTATTTATAATATCATTTAAATTAATATTGTTGGACGTTACTTTGGAAGTTCTAAGCTATTAGAAGTATACCTACCTATTTTATTCTGTAAAGTCTATAATTCAAGAAACATTGTTGAATTGAAATATATTGTTTTTTTATTTATATATAATATCATTTAAATTAATATTGTCAGACTTTACTTTGAAAGTTCTAAGCTATACTGACTTACAGCAAAAATATTATAAAGAAAATAAGCAATTGGATAGTCAAACTATCATTTTAATAAAATGATGCATTTTTATTGTTCAAATAAAGATATTTTGTTAACTTACAAGAATTTCTTCATTCAATGGTATTTCAAAGAACTAATTACAGTTTTAAATATTTAATAAAAAAACCTTTTTAATTCTTCATAATCATTACAAGAATGTCTGTCGATATGGAATATGGTAATAATTTGACATTTGAACACATCGTTTAATAGTAGGGGAGCCCAAGCGGGGATTTTGGGATTTACTACAGCGCGGCAGAATAATATATAGGGGGATACCTTGTACCTGGTTAAGTTTTTCCACGAAACATGAGCCACATATATATGGCCGCCCGTCAAGGATAAAGCATCAGATTAGTAAAAAAAAGTTGATCATCGGAAATTCTCGAGCGCGTCAGATTAAGGTAGGGTGAGTTAGTTACATGCTAAAAAGTGTATATTCCATTAATCTGACAATTTGAGAGTGACGTAAAGAAGGGGGAGGGTTACAAAGTTGTAAAAAAAAAACGACATCTTGACATTCTCGAGCGTGGTAAATTTTTTTTTTTATTTTGAAGGGAATAATGCAAGAATTACGAAAAATATATAATCTGACTATTTTCACAAGCCGAAGTAATAAAAATTAATTGATAAAGTTGAATGCGTGCAGCTATGCCATGCCTATATTCCCCTCTACGTGTTTCTATTCTCCTCTTTCTCTATCTATTGCTCTCTCACTCCGTCCCACTCCGGTTTCTGTTGCCATGACTCCATAACAGCTGGTCACGCTAAATCGTTCGGGGTATGATCTTGTTTACAACGTATTTCCAACGTATTAGGTTATTTTGCGATTTTAATAAAAGTTATGTGAATTAAAGTTAATAAATAATTACTATGAGTGATTGAGTGATATTAATATGAATTGTGTATTTTGTGGTGAAAGTACTTTACAAAACACAATCAAATTTTCATTAGAAACTTCACAAAAATGTATCATTACTTTAGAATATCGTCGGAGCAAACCGATTCTTCGAAAATCACGAAAAAATTAAAAATTAAATTTTGTATAATTATTATTTGTATTAATATTCTCCTCAAAAGAACATAAGCTTTTTCATTTGCACGCTATTTCCTGAGCTTTTCGATTAATTAAGTTCAATGATTTAAAAAAATAGAAAAAAATAAATTTTATTGTCAGATTTAGTGAATCCCTCCAGACAATCGTCAGATTAGGAGACAGCACGTCTAGGCCATATTAATGAACCACATATATCTTAATCTGACGCGCTTGAGTATTTCTAAATGGCAATTTTTTTTTGCATATTCTAATAATGACCACGAGTTTGCGTTACATCCCAATCGTCAGATTATTATACAAGAGCATCTTTTAAGGTTCACTTAACACCCCCTTAGAAAATCTGACGAGCTCGATAAAAAAATTTTTTTTTTCATTTTCAACCCTTACGTATGATCACCCCCATCATGGAAACGATCAGATTAACATCTGTACATTTTTTAAATTACGTAGGACACAGATGCTATCAATATCTGACGCGCTCGAGTATGTCCACGTACCTAACGGTTTTTTTTTACATTTTTGAAAATTGATATCTGCTCACCCCACCGATGAACAGGTATATATTATATCGGGTGTCCCAAGGTGAGTGGCCTATTAGATTATTATGGAAACTATTTATGGTAAAGATTTTAAATTTTGTGGATCGATATTTGGCCATGTAAGGTACAGTTTTAGAATAATTTCACAATTCCAGTGTTGCCGGATGTACGACAATTTGGCAACAACTTTGTTATTTTAAATGGGACATTCGGTATTTCTATTTTTTTTATGATACTCCATAAAATACTGAATCTATTCATTCTACTTTATCATACCCATCTTTAACGGTTTCTGAGTTATTAATTATTTTTCGAAGTTTTAGATCCCATTTAAAATAACAAAGTTGTTGCCAAATTGTCGTACATCCGGTAACACTGGAATTGTGAAATTATTTTAAAAATGTACCATACATGGCCAAATATCGATCCACAAAATTTAAAATCTTTACCATTAATAGTTTCCATAATAATCTAATGGGCCACTCACCTTGGGACACCCGATATAACATTTTTTTCTTCTTATCATCTAAGCTTGACAACCCAATAGCTCTCTATGACGCTCGAGTAAATCCCGAATTAGCTACGTGGGCTCCCCTACTATAATGCATAATCAATTTCAATACTTTTGTCACTCGTTGATGAGATGAGATATCTGAAATTATAGATAAACTCTAAATATTCCATTCAATATTGAAATATTAAAATTAAATTTCCACTTATTCATTTGTATTTCAAGATAATGAACGTTTGAAGCTAATGATTCATGTAAATTGTCTGTGAAAATTTGTTTTCATGGGTTAGGGGAAAAGAGTTATTGTGAAAATAAGATTCATTTATTTAGATACCAATCTATATATTGTTTTATACTATCTACTAAGGGCCGATTTATTCAACCTCTCCGTAAAGTATTCGTCAACTATGTGCTCGTTGAATTTACTGATCCCCTTTAAAGTGAACATTTACAGATTATACTTTCCTTTCGGTAAGGCTACTTGACAGTTTACAGGTCGTAAAATATATCAGCCCTCAGTGAACAAAAAAATGGTATACCTCACTGAAGCCGTAATACAAAAAAAGGAAATAATTTCGAATAAAACTCTATTAACATATTCGATTATTTACTTCAAGAGAGATCAAGAATAACATTCATTTTGAAAATTAATACTACATCAAGCAGCATGCAATACATTTTTTCGAGTTTGGACCACTGCTGCCCACATAATCATGGAGGATTCGTGAAACACTGCAGGGAGGATAAATACTTGTATATAGATTATTATTAAAATATGATAACTGACTTTCTCCGTTTCCTTATATACTACTTCTCGTTGTAAAATATACTTGGATTTTCCTCCGCAACACTAGGATACATCATTTTCAAAGTTAGCGTTGAATTATCAAGCCATTCTATTATAATATTAGTAAAATCTGTTCTTCAGAGGTATTCATTGTTAAGCATGCTAAGCAACAAGCATTTAAGAAACATATACCTGAAGTTCCACGGGAAAACAATATACATAATATATTAGAATATAGAATATATTTATTTTAGAATATAGAATATATTTAGAATAGAATATATTTATAATTCCAGGTACTGAATGTTACAAATTAGATAATACATTTAAAATTCATTTTCCTCAATACAATTTCTGCACAGTAACTAAATCAAGGACAAATTCATATAACAGTTCTAACATTTTTGTTTATTTAATAGTAAATAAGTTTGTCACCTAAACTTGTAGTTTGTGTGTGACAAACTTCCAAGATCTAAAATACTTATGTAAATCGCTGTTATAGCGCAATCTTAACATAAATTGAAACCCATTCGGCAATCACAAAGCAACCGAAAATAAAAATCGTCAGACAGAGTAGTATCCAGTTCTATATCAAAAAACTGCGGAGGAGAATCGAGACCAGAAAAAAAAACAAACTAAAAAATAAAATAAAAAGGAACACCCATCAAATAGTAGCGCTCATATGGAAACTTTACTTAAAAATATTTAAGAATGTCCAACCATTCGAATGAACATAATCCTTCACTTTCGCTTTGAAAGATTTAGATTTAGAAGGGGCCAGCAGGATGATTTCTTTCGGTAATAGATTAAACAACTTTGGAGCATAATAGAGAACACTCTTTTTTGTGAAATTCTTCCTGTAAAAGGGTATTTCGAGGTGATCAGCTTGTCTAGTTTTGTGATACCTACACACATGTTATATTGCATCACCTTCTACTCCTATATTTTAAAATATTCTGCAATTAGAAAAATTAAAATGTTTCGTTAAAAAAATGCCTATTATATAGGTACACGCTGGCATCCAAACACCCTGATGATGGATCGTAAGAGACCCATGATTTCAGGAAAACAGAAAATTGTTCAAAATTCACTGGTCTAAGCGTAATTCAACTGTTTTTTTTTGTGCAATAGTATTATGCAATTCCACAGAAGTTCCTAGGAGAGTCAGTTTTGTTCTGTATATATTTTATTAATGTATCCTTACGACAGCTTAGGCAAGTCACTGGGTGGTTTTCACCTAAGTACATGATGAATAGAATACTTATCCCATAATATATATAGCTTCGGCAAAATGACAAAACAGAATTAAGTGTAAAATGTAAAATTTTGAGTTGGCTTTATTTTTTATAGTCATAGCCTACTCATAACAACCACTTCCTTAGTAGATTGCGGAACATATTTAAATGCACCTTGAATCGAGCATTTACGGTTTATTTCGTTCACTCCCTGATTTATCGTTCACTCTCGAATTTCAAAACGAGAATATCTTGAAACTTGCTTATTGCAGATACGTCCCTTTGTCATTTCAACGATATGAGAACCACCACCAATTTGTTTGAATAGAAACACTAGATTTTCTTCTTGGCTATTCCACTCTTGAAATTTAAAAATTTTAGTGTTCATGTCATCTTGGTTGCCTCTTATCAATATTAAATTTTCTCATGAGATATACTTAATCTTCACAAATATTCAATCGACTAAGTTCCATATGCCTTGTTTTTAAGAATTCTATCTGCAGTAACTCCAAGAGTAACTCATGCATTCTATTCGTCGAAAAGCATTACTTTTTTGCTCTACGTCAACTGGACCTTAATTCATTCCAACCTGAAAGGAAATATTAAGACTTGGATTTTTCTGAGTAAAGTAATTCATTCAATTCACTTCTATTACTTACTGCTGATTTTTAGCCAGAAATCCTGAAGGACATATACCAGATATCTTCTTTCTGAACAACTTTTCCACAGTTCTCCATAATTTGGAATTTCTTTCACATACGTAAACAATATTTCTAGATTCCTCCAATCTTCAAATACAAGGTAGGATCTCGATTATTTTCAACGGAAGGAATACTCGTTCGTACTTCGTGGATTGAGAATATTTTGTTTATGTTTTGTGTTTTGATCAGATTCAGATTCGATGTTGAGGTTAAAACGGGGCGCATGCGTAGATCAGAATGTAGTTTGTAGTATTGTAGTATATCAATTAATCATTTTCTCAAAAATACCACACAAGCAAGTTACCGATCACTGCTAATATTTATTATTTACCAGAAATTCATCACAAATCGAAACTATTTAAATTAGAAATGTCAATTTTTACATGACTAACCCGGACTTAGCCATTTAACTCTGCTATTTTGCCGGGTTAAATTTTTATAGTTTTAACACAGGGTTAGGCTCTAAATCTTGAAGGTGCAAGACCTATTATCAATTTAACCCTAGGTTTAGAGTTAATCCGGATTTAATTAGATAACCCGCATTCGTGCAAGTGGGCCTTAGTGGCCTACATGGCCTAAAATTCCTCTCTACCCATCACAAGATTTAATATCCACAAATGAGCCTCTCACCTTACAAGATCAGAAGCCTTCAGCAAAATTTCAGCGATATCATATTAAAAATAATACATATATAACCTTCCAAAAGTCCCCTCTCGCAAATATACTCCTCTGAAGGCACATGGATCTCTTGAAGAAGAATCGCCTTCTCTATTTCGCAAAGATATTCACTCTTGTTCATAGAAATCCCTTCAATATTTAGTTGCCTCCTCCTAAGGAGGATCTCTTTCAAAACCAGGTCTGACCACTAATGTAGGGCTATCATCTCCCATAGATTTGTGATGAAATAAGACAATTTTCCCATAATATACGAGCGAAAATATGTCATCATGACATTCATATTTTTATTTTTGAAGTTTCTCGCAAAAATACGACCATAGACTACATATCATCATTGGTTACCACTACGCTACCGAACTCACAAAAGGCTGCCCGGTTCTCCAACAATATAGATCCGATCATGTTCAAACTTGGAATTCTGCAGTAGAGTTAGGTTCTGAAGGCAGTTCCAAAATTTCAGCCATGCCGGACGAATAGTTTATGATATATAGATTTGTTTTCAATAATTTTCAACTATTTTTTTTTAAATTTTCTAGTTATACCATCCTCACGAAATTCTGCAAGAATTTTTGCGTTGGCATTCTTCAACTAATAACAATGTTTGAATTCAATCGGTTTTGTATTCTTCGAGTTAATGAGGAACAAAAAACTACCAAATTTCAGAAAATTTCAGATGGCTATAACTCTAAAACCGTTTGGACGATTATGCTCATAAACAAACTCAAATGTCGCATTCAGGTGCACAACCTAACCTGAAATTTTCAAGCCGCTATCTCCTTCCGTTCTCAGGTTATCGTGACAACAAAAATATTTTTTAATAATTTTTTAATAATTTTCTAGCGATACGATTATCACAAAATTTCACAAACGTGCTTAGGTCTATATTCTACAACTATTCACCAAGTTTAAATTCGATCGGATTTATTTTGGTTGAAAACAAAATTATTACTCGGAAACCATTGGGCCGATTATACCCATTAACGAACTTGTCCGTCGTATTGGTATGCGCCACCTACCCTGAAAATTTCAAGTCGCTAGCTCTTTCCGTTCTCAAGTTATCGTGGCAACGGCCGGACGGCCGTACGGCCGTACGGCACCACAGAATTAAATTTCACATTTGGGCAAAACTATAACGCGATGTTCCCCAGAACATACGCGCAATAAAAAAGAAATTAAAATTTTGAAAGAAATTAAAAACAAAGCCTCTAAAAATGACTTGATTTTAACAAAAGCTGACAAAGGCAATACAATCACTATTTTGGACAGAGGTGTTTATTTGACAAAAACAGAAAGTTTGCTCACCTCAGATAATTTCTTGGTTTTAAAATCTGACCCTACACCTAAATTCCAGACTGTAGTTAAAAAGACAATTAAAAGCTGTACCAACCTATTGTCCAGTGTGGGATTTCCTTTAACTGTAATGAATCCCAGAATTCCATTATTATACGCTCTTCCGAAAATACATAAGGAAAATTGTCCCATGAGACCCATTGTCTCATACGTTGGAGCACCAGCATCAAAACTTTGCAAACAGATCAATTTAATTTTACCGGAGTTGATTCAGCACAACCCTGTCTATTCAATCAAAAACACGATACAGTTAACGGATGAATTAAAATCACTGAAAATTCCTCATAATGCCATATTAGTTTCATTCGATGTCGTGAATTTATTTCCATCTATACCAACCGTTGAAGTTAGAAATATTGTCAAAGATCGGCTCAACGAGAACCTTTCACTTTCCGAAGAAATAAAAGAAGAAACCAACAAAATGATAGATGTATGTTTGAAGCAGAGCTACTTTAAGTTCAACGCTAAGATCTACCAACAGTTAGACGGTCTACCAATGGGTTCTCCAGCATCACCTCTTTTTAGGGAAATATTTATGAGCCATTTTGAAAAGAAAATTTTTTCCCAGATGAATTTCAGCTCAACGATGTATGTGTTGTATTGGAAGCGGTACGTGGACGATGTTTTTTGTGTATGGACTGGTACAGAATTGGAATTGGAAAATTTTTTAGAACTTTTGAATTCAATGTACAGTTCCGTCCAATTCACCGTAGAAATTGAAAACAACAAAAGCATCAATTTCCTAGACATAAAAATTAGTAGAGTGGATGATCATTTAGAATTTGATATATACCGAAAGCCCACCTTTTCAGACATCCTCATTCCCGCTGATAGTTCCCACCCACAAAGAGTAAAAATGTCAGCCTTTCATGCCCTCGTACATAGGCTGATCTCGACACCATTATCGGAGAGTAACTTCAATAAAGAAGTAGAAATTCAAAAAGTATTAGCAAAAAACAATGGTTACTCTCCCATGATAATAGACAAATTGATCAAAAGGAAACTTTTTAATAAATCCCTTACAAACATATATCCATCTGTTCGAGAACTTGACCAAAAGAAATTTGTATATATGAATCATGTTCCACGTTTGAGCGATACCATCTGTAATAGACTCAAAAATTATAACATCCAAGTCGTCTGTACAAATAAGAAAAATTTAAAATCATTATTTTCAAATGGCAAGGATCAACTTAACAACCTTGAAAAGAGTGGTGTCTACAAGCTATTTTGTGATGAATGTCCTGCTTTTTATATTGGTCAGACCGGTCGTTCTCTGGGTGTTAGAATTGGCGAGCATAGGAAGTCCATTCTCCAAAATAAGTCCACCACGGGTTTTTCTGACCACTGTATTAGCTGCAATCATTTCATCGATTCGAGTAGAACAGAAATTCTACATACAGGAGAAAAGGGCAAAAGATTGGATTTATTAGAAATGTTTGAAATTGCATACGCGCACAAAGAAAAGTTACCGATCGTAAATGAACAATTAGATTTCCGCTTATCACCTGTGTTAACATCTGTGATGTATAATGTGTAGCCTGTTTATGTTTATATTTTCTGTCCAGTCAGTTTTGAAAATGGGATGAAACCCGAAACATGTTAACTATTTTGAATATATTTATGTGAACGTATAGTCAAGTGTTTTATTTTCTATGTCGATCTATATTAAGTTACGCTCGGATTTGGAAAAAGGTCGTAAGCACTTGCGTTCCTAACGGGGGTCTCATAACCGCATTTTTTTTTCATTTCGATGGCACGCCTGCAAATGCGGATTGATTTCACAATGAAAGAAAAAGGCTTAGAAAGCATTGACGTGGGGTCAGGCTGCTTTGGCACACGTGTTATAAAAGTGATTATGATTATACTGACCCTCCTAAGTCTTCCCCAAGGAGATACCTCAGAAGTTCCTAGGAGCTTGAGCGACTAAGGAGAGTCAGTTCTTTCTCAACTTCGTTACTCTATCCTTACGCCAGCTTAGACACAGAACTTTCACCAAAGAGCACTGACATTTTTTATATTTTTAGCCAACATCTTTACATTTCATGCATTCATTTTGCTTATGCTATGAATATTCAGAATTATCATCACATATACTCCATTCACTTCAATAAAGTCTCCAGGTTGTCCATGATTTAGGTCTATCACGTTTTTTTAACTAAGACACAGGCAGGTTGGCACTGCTGAAATATCGTCAAGGTCGAAATAATTCGCTGAGACGTTGCCAATTTCTACTCTCAACATAATCATTACATAATCTTCAATCTTAGACAAGATATTATCACATATCATTATCTTCGAATAATAAAGAACTCTTCGTTTTGAAATTGAAAATGCCGAAAGAAGTTTTGAAGAAGCAGAAGTGCTATACCGAACCGAAATCTGCAATAGGAAAACTTCATTCTGACATGTTGAACTCTCAAATGGAATTACTCAGTTTCCTATCATTATATTTTATTAAGGTTTAAGAATGACTCGGGTTCCGTATTACTACTAAATTTTGAAATTGGAGTATTTCAAGTTGTGCAACAAGGTATTTAAATGTCTTCTTGAGAAGAGTGGGGAATTCCATAGGTAGGTACGTCTGTTCGTTCAGAAGTTTTCCTGCCGGGTTATTCCGGTACTTTTCAAATGAGCTATCACAAAGTAACGGACTACTCTATCCATTATTTTTCAATAAAATTCCAATACTTGATTCTTGATTTCCATACAAGAAAATAGCATAATTGAATATTCCAACCATTTTATATATACGTGAATTATTTCTAGTAACAACAGAGAAAAAATTTTCTTCTAGAGAGGACAACGTTGCGTAGTTATCTGACAGGAAAATGACTATAACCTAACATTTTCAAAATATACATGCTGAAATGCACTTTATAAAAGTGAATGGAGTTATACATATATGTTATTTTCATCGACAGATGATTCCTCAGATGTGCTGTCTTGGAATAATAATAATATTATAAGTTTATTTCGAAAAATAAACAGAATACATCACAGAGGTGAAATTAGATTACAACCTGTTTGTGACTAAAATTAAAAAATAATTCTTGATAATGTTCCATGAGGATGAACGTTGAAAGAACACATAAAAAAAATAAATATCAATATTCTCCGCAAAAAGATAAAGATAAAGCATGATATCCAAGGGAAGGTTATTTTTTCTGTCATCATCGGGTATAGTTTCATTTTCCTCTGTCGCATTCGAGTCTTCTTGTCTTAATCAGGTATTTTTCTTTCGTCGTTGTTTTGCTATGTATGTATGTAGGTTTTCTTTTTGGCGCTCTAGTTCCTCGGAACTGAGTGCTTATCAATTTGCCCAAATGTCTGTAATTTTCGAATTTTTCGATGAAAATGGTCTTAAACGATTTGGTTCGACTCACTGATCAAGAATCCGTGGTCGAAATTCATTCTGTCCGGCCGTCCGGCCGTAGGCACAATAACTCTCGAACGGAATGAGCTAGACAGTTGAAATTTTCAGAGTAGGTTTGGGGGATAAATATCTCGGCTAAGTTCGTTATTGGGCAAAATCGGACAGATGGTTTCGGAGTAACAAAAAAAAAATTTTTTTTTTACATAACAAATTCCAAATTAAATTTTTTTTAATAAGCAGTTTTATCATAACAATCCATTCATATCATTTTTAACTCTAACAAGCTAATACTTTCGGAGATATGATTTTTCAAAATTTCAATGTAAATCGTATTTCACAGATTGATATAATTATTCTATGTATGAATTGTCATAATGTCAACTTATGACATGACATGACATTATCTAATCGATCGAAGAATTATGAGAATAAAGTGTATTCCGAAATGTGAGCGAAGTGACAAAAATCTCAGTTGTTGCTCCGAAATTAGTTTTTCTCAGAAAAGTCTTACATTTCGGAACGTAGAAGTAAGAGATCTGAGAGTAGTGAGACTGCTTTTCATCCATAGACGAATGCTCAGTTCTCTCAATTTATGACGGGACTGACAGAAGGGAATATTGTAACTTGGGGTTGAAATACTCGTATTTTAGCGATGCAACGGGGACCTCACCCGAAAATGTTTGAAAATATTACGTAAATATTGAAAGCATAATTCTGTAGTTCGAGAAAGGAGAAAATTTGGTGAACGTAGATCAGGAAATTTTTGATCGATTACAAGGTAATTTTTTATTATTACTTATCTTCTTTCATACATGTTTTATGGAATACCTACTATTTGTAGGTACTTTAAACCTGTTTTGGGCAATTGTCATACGAAACTTGTTTTTTTGGCGCTCTAGTTCCTCGGAACAGAGTGCTTATGAATTTGCCCAAGTATATATTATTATACTGATCCTCCTGGGTCTTCCACAAGGAGACCCCTCATAAGCTCTAAGAGCTTGAGCGAGTAAGGAGAACCAATTGTGTTCTGTGTAGGCTGTGTTACTGTGTCCTTACGCCACCTTAGGCACAGCACTGTTAATTTTTGATCCAACAGCGAATGGTGGCGATTACCGTGACTAGAAAATTTCTTTTTTTAGCCTCGGAATAGAATTTGGGGCTTCCGCTCCCAAGTCAATTACTCTACCACTGAGCCAACCGCACTACTGTAAGTGTCTGTAATTTTGGAATTTTTGGCTGAAAATGGTCTCAAACGATTTGGTTCGACTCACTGATCAAGAATCCGAGTGCGAAATCGATTCTGTCCGGCCGGCCGACCGACCGTATAGGCACGATAACTCTCGAACGAAAGGAGTTAGCGGATTGAAAATTGCGAGGTGGTTTTGGAGCGTAAATATCTCGGACAAGTTCGTTAATGGGCGAAATCCATCAAGGGGTTTCGGAGTTACGGCCGATTTTAGTAAAAATATTTGTTTTATGAATATTTCCGAAACCGATCATCACTCGATCTATCTGAAATTTAGCATCAAATTGTAGAATCATGACCTTTATACGCATGTGAAGTTTTGTATTGACCAGATTACCGCAAAGTGTCAAAAAAAAAAATTTGAAAATGTGGTGCAGTTCTCATTCTCATGATTGCTCATTTAATCTTGATAAATAAACTATTATTTGAATTGAATCTCCTTTATGATGCAGTTCTATCATATGAATACATTGATATAATTCCCAACTAAGAGAAACCAATACCAGATATAATTTGTCTGTTTGAACTAGATCGCCAGAAAGCTCCTGTCCACAGGGCTTGAACCCATTTTTTTCCTTTGTTTTTGTTCATTCATTATTTATTAATCTGTGTATTAATTGTCTACATCCACTGTTCATCAAAGTTTTCAATCGTTTCTTGAATTTCTTGATATTTGGCATATTTTTTAGATGATCAGGGATTATATTGAAAATTTTGGGTGCAAGATATCTAAAACTTCTTTGGCCTATACTTTTGTTACACTTAGATGGTGGGTAAGTATATCTTCCTTCTAGTAGTGTAATGATGATGTAGTTTTGAGATGGGAATCCTCCCTGAGATGACGTTGAATAAAACCTTTAAAGCGTACAATTGCCTTACATCTGGCACTTCTGACTCCTCGAACAACCTCTGGCTTGGAAAAGTACGGCCTTTTTTATGAATTATTTTCAAAAACCACTTTTGAATAATCTCTAAAGGCTTGATGTGGTTGTTATACGTACCAACCCATCCAACTATCCCGTATAGGTGATCTGGGACTCAACCAAGGGTTGATAAAAATCTTTAAATATTTTGTCGAGATCAGATGTTTACTCAAGAACCTGAACTTGAAAAGAAGACCCCTCATCTTGTTCATAACATTTTTTATATGTATATTCCATCTCATTTGGGAATCAATTGTTATTCCCAAATACTTTATATGTTTTGTTTCAGTTATACAGACTCCATCATCAAAAACAAGATATCCCAGACCCGGAATATTAGAAGCATAAGAGCTGTACACCATATATTTGGTCTTGTCTATGTTTGAGGTGAGTTTATTATGCTTGAACCAATTTACTATCTCTGGAAATTTCACCTGAACTTTTCCTTTCAGTTCTTCCCATGTTCCTCCCTGGAATTGGAAAACGGCATCATCAGCGAAGCAAATCGCACCTTCATACTGTTCTATTTTGAGAAGGCTATTTATGTATAGGAGTAGCTGACGCTAGACTTCGCCCCAAGTGTATTTTTGTTCTGGTATGCTATTAAAGACACTATTATTATTATTATTAAATAAAACAGGACCCAACACGGTACCTTGTGGAACTCCGTAAGTTATTGTCTCTTCTTGACTCCTTGAGTTTTCTATTTCCACAACCTGCTTTCTATTTGACAAATAGCTGTTTAGTAATTTATAGGACGAACCTCTAAAGCCGTAAATTTTTAATTTCTTGAGCAATCGAATATGACACACTGAATCAAATGCCTAACATAAATCTACAAATATACAAAGCGAAGGAATCGCCTTATCCAGACATTCGTACAGCTTTCCTGTCAGTTCTCTTATGGCATCTTCTGTGGATTTTCCTTCAATAAATCCGTATTGTTTTTTGTCGATGATATTATATTTTTGTAAGAAGTTCATGATACGTGTTTTCATAGCCTTTTCCACTATCTAGGCCAGGTTCGATATTAGGGTTATGGGTCTATAGTTCGTAACTTCGGATCGGTCTCCACTCTTGTATACTGGCTTGATTATACCTGTTTTCAAAGTGTCAGGAAAATATCCCCTCTCGAAATAGTTGTTTATAAGATGAACTAAAGGTGCCGATATTTCCATTTTGACCTCTTTCAAACTTTGAGATCTTATGTAATCATGTCCAGCAGCCTTTCCGGACATGAGCTGACCTATGATATCCTGCACCTCCACAGTGTCGACAGGAAATAAGTAGAAGGAATTACGCTGAGAAGTATTCCTTTCTTTATAATTCTTAGGTGGATCGATTCTGTCAGCATAAAGTTTTCCTATACCACAGAAATGTTTATTAAATAATAAATATATTAGCTATATCTGTCTTATCTCGGTAACACACTATTTCATACTCTTTTTCATACACCCGTGACCATGTTTCTTTTTGTAAATCTTCTCTTAATTTGACATAGTTTACATAATTTTTTACCCTCTTTTTTTCCTTTTTATGCAGTAAAGTTCGATTATCTGAATCTATAGTCAGAATCGTTGAAAAATTATCAGTAAAGATATTGCAGTACGTATCCGTTTATTTGATCCAATTGATTTTCGAGATTAATTTTCTTGAGGAATATATGTATACAGGAATTTCCGTCAGGTCTGGTGCATTTATTTATGACGGACATGAAACCGAAAAATATAAAATATTCTTATATTCGTCAACAAATTCATCATGTGCGAACAAATTGACATTCATATCTCCGATCAGCATGTGTGTTTTCACCTGACACTTATTCTCCAAATAATCATAAAGATCTTTATTAAAGGTATACACACATGTATCGGGCGATCTATAAATTGCCGTCAGCGTAAAATCATTTTGTCCAGTTATATTTACTTCTATTGACATGCTTTCGCCCAAGGGTGTTAAATTATACGTAAATTCTATTTCTTCCCTTATGTAAATTGTTCGATTTCCAGTAATATTGAAAATTTCTAAGCTATTTATCTGAAATGTTTCCGATAACACTATTATATCAAATTTAACTGAAAGGGTATCTAGTACCAGCAGTAATTCATCAAAGTTTTTTGCGATGCTCCTAATGTTAACATGAAATATACTAAATTTACTCTGCTTGAAAGTGTCGATTTTCTGGATTATTTTTGTATATATTTATCCTCTTGATATTCTCTTATATATGGATTCATGTTCTCTTGTAATCAATGGATGTACGAATTAAAAAAAAAAAATTTTAAATTGTCTCTAACCTTAGGATCTCGCAGCCAGATTCAATCTAGTAGAGCCAGTTCTCAACTTCCTATTTATATTTTTATCTTGGGTTCTCTTTTGGGTGGTGATTTGTTTTTAGGGCTTTTGTGGGTTTCTGATTTTTTTCGACAGTCAAGAGAAGTCGAACATGGAGTCCTCGCAGTTGCAGCACCAGCCTCCAAAGTATCTTCCACAGTTTCCCACTCCGTTTCTGTATCTTCCGAACTCTTGCTTTGTGCACCTTTTCTCGAGACTGATAGACTCTCCGATAATGAGGGTGTCGGGGGTGCACTAAGTGGTGTCTTTTCTTGCTAGTTGTTCTGAAGATCTTCAACATTATATTCCCTTGTTCCAACTACCAGGCGGTCACCACGTATGTATGATCTGAGCAATGAGTTTGCTCTTGCTTGCTTAAGATTTGTTTTTAATATTTTAAAATCACTTCGTTGAATCTCAGTCAAATCATTCGAAATGCTAACAGGTGTTCCTCTCAATTGTTTCGCTTTCGAAAAAATAATTCTCTTCTTCAATGTTGAAATCAGCTCTACCTTGATAGGGGAATTTCAGTTTTTCCCAATCTATAGCAGTCACCAATGTCTGCTTTGGTTAATTCAACCTCCAGCAATCTATGTAGCTCATCACAAACTAACCTTGGCACGACCATACCTTCCGAGGTATTCAACCCGAAGATGATTATATTATTTTTTCTACTTATTTGATCAACACTTTCAAATTTCTCCCTTAGTGATAAATTTTCTCTTTCAATTTGGTCGATTCTACTTTTTAGGGAATGAATCTCCAACACTAATCGCGTTTCAGTAGCTGCGATTGAGCTCTTTACTTCCTTCTTGCTCCGGATTATTTCATCGTATAATTGCTTCAGTGTGAAAATCTCTTTGATATCGCATGTTCCCTCCGTCATTACAAAACTGAATGAATTTTTAGTTGCCCTCTTTATGTTTTAATATTATCATTATTATTATTAAATTCATAAGAGCCAAGGCAAATACCTATAGGGGCTCAAAAAAATATATACATTTTGAATGTAAAGAACTTAAACCTAAGTCACATTGTGAATAACTTAAAACACTGGTGTATTGTAGAGAAACACATAATTGAAACAAGAGCAAAAAAAAAACATGAAATAAAATAAGATAACCAAAAAGAGACACTAAAAAGAAACACTACACTGGAAACCGCCCACTCCATGAGTCCAAGGCATTTTTGAACGAATTAACACTAGGGGAGTTCACTATTCCCGTTGGGAGGGCATTCCAAACTTGAAAAATTCTATTCGACAGAAAGTGTTGTCGTGGAACAGTCTTGAAATTTTCCTTATGGAGTTTGTAATTGTGGCCTCTTAAGTTATTGTTGTTTAGTCTGAAAACGGTTTAATTTGAACATCATCTTTAATTGTTGGCGCTCTTCTTCCTCCGAACAGAGTGCTTATCAATTTTCCCAATTGTCTGAAATTTTCGAATTGATGCACAGCTGAATGCATCTATGAGGATCATGACTGGAAGTATTAGGTTTACACCTATTCATTGGTTGCCAGTTCTTTCAAACATTGTCCGCCCCACATTCGCAGGCAGACTATTGTTTCAAATTCTTGGAATAAATTTCATTCTTTTCCGAATTCATTTCCAATTATCTCCTATATTCCAGGTAATAAGATTCCCAGATTGACGTCGCGTCAAGGGCGTACCCAGGTAGGGGCAGGGGGGGGGGCAGCTGCCCCCCCCTAGAAGATAAAATAAACGTCAATTTTCCTGGCAAGTGGCAATTAAAAATGAAGTGTTGGAAACAAAATATCTTTTCAGTCAGATATTTTGATTTAATATTTTTTATCTATAATTAAATATTCTACAATATTCGATATAGTATACTGTTAGCGACGCAATATAATTTAAATCTCCCGCGAAACTTGTAGGGTTTGTTGAACTAAAAGCACAAAATGCTTCAGCAATTGCCGAAGCAATTGACAATTTCTTGATTAGTTCTAACCTCCCAACCGAAGATTGCGTAGGGTTTGGATTCGATGGCTGTTCTACAATGGTAGGGAAAGAGGGTGGCGTACAAGCCATTTTGAGAAAAAAATATCCTCGTGCTTTATATTTTCATTGCTCAAGTCACAAACTCAACCTTGTTGTGAATGATGCGAACGCAGTGCCAGAAATTAGAAATACTGTCGCCACTGTAAAGGATGTTATAACGTTTTTCAGAGAATCGACTACACGTCGAAACTACGCTCCAAGCCTATCACGATTGTGTGAGACGAGATGGTCCGAAAAATATAAATCAATCAGAAAGTTTTCTCAACAATTCCCAGAGCTTGTGAATTCTCTAGAAACGTTATCCGTAGAGGGAAATTATGCCACCAGAAAATCTGCATATCAGTTGCATTCAGCCGTTACAAAACCAGTGTTTATTGTTGCTCTACAAACAATAGCCAAATATTCAGCAGTTTTAGAACCAGTAGTTAACGCACTGCAAGCTAAATCGATCGACATGATCTCGGTGGGGGAACACATCAAATATATCAAGGACATTCTCAGAAATGACCGCGAGTTTCCTGATAGAATAAGTAATGAAATGCTTCAAAAAGCGCGAGCTGTTGCAATGGATTTGAACATAGAAATTTCGGTTCCACGTCTTGCTCATAAGCAAACACATAGAAGTAATCCGCCATCAGACAATGATAACGAATATTGGCGGCGTTCCCTGATAATACCATACATTGATTCACTCATTTCATCGTTGAATGTTCGATTCTCCCAAGAAAATACTCCAGCGTTTGCTTTAAGTAAGCTACATCCCTTGTATATGACCAAAACCAGCATTACAGACTTACACAAGAACGCAGAATCATTCCAAGAATTTTATAACCTGGATATTACCGGAGAACTGAACCTTTGGCATAATTTATGGGTGAAGAAGGCTTTATCAGATGATAAATTAAGGGACATAGAAGTAGTTGATCTGTTCTACGAAGCCAACATTTTTTACCCTGCTGTCAGAAAGGCATTGATTATTTTAAGCACTATCCCATGCACCACGGCGACCGTAGAACGGTCCTTCAGTACGCTGCGAAGAGTTAAAACGTGGCTTAGAAGCACCATGGGTGAAGAAAGGCTTACAGGTTTATGTCAGATGAGCGTACATCGCAAATATTTAAATGAAAACAGTGAGTATTTTGAAATGACTGTCATAGACAAATTTTCGGCAAATCCGAGATACTGTTAAATTAATATATATATATATATATATAAAGTAAATTTTCATGATTTTTTGTTTCAATATACCCGACCGACCATCTTCTAGAAACAGGTATGAGCTGCCCCCCCCTAGCTCAAATCCTGGGTACGCCCTTGCGTCGCGTAACCCTTTATGGTCCAACTGTTTTCTCAATTTGAATAAAAGTGACAAGGAAGTTTGGCGGTCGGAATTAATTTCTTGCGATCTTCCGGGGAAAATATGGTCTTTTCTGAATCATTTTTGAACCGGTCATGTTCGTTGCATCAGGATGTCTTCCAGATGGAACTCAGTTGAGAGTCCTAGTTGTGAATGCGGGGACGCAGAGGAAAGCATAGATCATTTAGTTAATAATTGGTCCATATATAGATTTCAGGATGGTTTTAGGGCTATTCATAATATTTTTTAATGTTTTTTAGAATGGGTAGCGAATTTCAAATTTATTTAATATAACATGGAATATCCCATTTTCAATTTCATTTTCAGTTTCGGGACCTTGGAGAAACCTCTCTGTTTGTTGAAGGAAGAAGCGATAGTAAAGAAAAATATACCCTTCAATATTTAATATTTCAGCATATTTTGTTAACAATTTCAATTTTCATAAATCACAACACTAACGGGGAGATAGGGTTTTTTTGCTGAGGTTTTTTCCCTAAGCTCTAGTATCATATATCGAGTTATATGGTACCCCGTTACACTAATACAAAAATAAGTTTTGTATTGATCGTATTGCCGTAAAGTGTAAAACAATTTTTTAACAATTTTTAAATTTTGTTTCTATAATAACTCTCGAACAGAATGAGCTAGGCAGTTGAAATTTTCAGAGTAGGTTTGGGAGATAAATATATCGGTTAATTTTGTTATTGGGAAAAATCGGCCTGATGGTTTCGGAGTAAAGAAAAAAAAATTATTTTACATAACAAATTTCAAATCCAATTTTTTCTAAGATGCAGTTTCATTATAAATTGATTTACTCATTTATAATTGATATCATTTTCAACTCTAACAAGCTGATACTTTCGGAGATATGATTTTTCGAAATTTCAGTAATGAATCGTACTTCTACGAGTATGTTTTCACATAATGCTGTACTTAATTAGTATGAGTTATTATATGATCTGTGTTCCTACACGGAATCTTATTTTCCTATGAGAGATAAATGTCAAAATAAATAAATTAATTCGCTTTACCATGGTAAATTCGAATTAAGAGTGTCCAATACAGGAGAATGGACAACATAATTTACCATGGTAAATTCGATTAATCGTGTCCAATACAGAAGAATGGACAATAGAACATACGCGCAAGAGCTTCTGACTTCACGTCAGTGCTTGAACCAATTTTTGCGCGTATGTTCTGGGGAACATCGCGTTATAGTTTTGCCCAAATGTCTGTAACTTTCGAATTTTTTGACGAAATTGGTCTCAAACGATCAAGATCCGAGGTCAAATTTGATTCTGTCCGTCCGGCCGTCCGGCCGTCCGTTGCCACGATAATTTGAGAACGAAAAGAGCTAGCGACTTGAAGTTTTCAGGGTGGGTGGCGCATCGCAATACGACGGACAAGTTCGTTAATGGGCATAATCGGCCCAGTGGTTTCCGAGTAATAATTTTGTTTTCAACCAATATAAATCCGATCGAATTGAAACTTGGTGAGTAGTTGTAGAATATGAACCTAAGCACGTTTGTGAAATTTTGGGCGAATCGTATGGCTAGAAAATTTTAAAAAAATTATTGAAAAATATTTTTTTGTCACGATAACCTGAGAACGGAAAGAGATAGCGGCTTGAAAATTTCAGGTTATGTTGTGGATATGAATGCCACATTTGAGTTTGTTTATGAGCATAATCGACCAAACGGTTTCAGAGTTATAGCCATCTGAAATTTTCTGAAATTTGGTGGTTTTTTGTTCCTCATTAACTCGAAAAATACTGAACCGATTGAATTCAAACATGGTTATTAGATGTAGAATGCCAACGCGAAAATGTTTGCGAAATTTGGTGAGGATAGCATCTGTAGAAAATTTTAATAAATCATTGAAAATAAAAAAAAAAATTCTATATATCAGTAACTATACGTTTGAAATTGCTGAAATTTTGCAAGAGCGTTCATTACCTAACTCTACTGCCAAGTTTGAAGTTTTAATACGATCGGTTGAATATTGTTGGAGATTCGAGCATTCTTGTGTGAGTTCAGTAGATGGGTGACCGTTGCCTCGATAACTTTCGAACCAAAGGAGATAGGGACTTGCAATTTTCAGGGTAGGTTGCGTATCCGAAAGGGAGAGTTGAGTTCGTTTTTGGGCATAATCGGTTTAACGGTTTCCGAGTTATATCCACCTGGAATATTGTTTCCTTGATAACTCAAAAAATAAATATTCGATTGAATTGAAGCTTGGTAACTAGTAGTAGAAAATCAACACAAAGACGTGTTTAAAATTCTGTAAGAACCGTACTCCTAGAAAATTTGAAATAAATGACGAAAAAAAAAATTTTAAGAACCGCGCCTCCAGAAAAAAAAAAAAATCACGAAAAAAAAATTGGTTCAAGCACTGACGTGAAGTCAGAAGCTTTTGCGCGTATGTTCTATTGTCCATTCTTCTGTATTGGACACCCTTAATCGAATTTACCATGGTTAATTATGTCTTCCATTCTCCTGTATTGGACACTTAATTCGAATTTACCGTGGTAAATTCGAAGTAAGAGTGTCCAATACAGGAGAATGGACAACATAATTTACCATGGTAAATTCGATTAAGGGTGTCCAATACAGAAGAATGGACAATAGAACATACGCGCAAAAGCTTCTGACTCCACGTCAGTGCTTGAACCAATTTTTTTTTTTTATAAAATTCATTTCGGAAATTCCAATTCCATTGAAATTTTTGCAACTACTTCGAAATTTTTTCCAACTCTATCGAAATTTTTCCAACTGCTTCGAAATGTTTTACAACTCCATTGAAATTTTTCCAACTGCTTCGAAATTTTTTTCAACTGCTTCGAAATTTTTTCCAACTCCTTCGACATTTTTCCAACTGTGTTGAAAATTTGCCATTTCCGTTTTACATTGGGGGGGGTCATATTATTGATGAAGTGATTTCACCGTAAGCCTTACGTAACATTTTCATTTGCGTGAAGTTATCCACACATTCTCATCCACACATTATGACGTGGGGACTGTCGAATATGGGATATACGGAATTTAACGAGCAGTGTTGCCAGACTGACAATTATTCCCTTATTAACAAATTTGTCAAAATAGGAGATTACACGCGCATTAAAATTCATTTTAAATCATAAGGGGGTTTCACATACAATTATGACCGACAAACTATACATGTGTCTTATATAAATGATTAATTTTCCTCGAAAAGCATCCAAGTGTCCCAACGAATATGATAATAAATTCTTGGTTTTCTATGATGACCTTCATTTAGAATGTATATGAATTTCAGCTCGACATAACGTACAGGGTGAGAAAATAAATACTGTCTTGGAAAATGATGTTTTTTCCACCGAACGACGGCCGTTGCATCGAGTATTTTTCTATTCTTACATTCCTCAGATGACTCTAATTCAGAATAAAGTTGAATTTTTGCTCGACATAACGTACAGGGTGAGAAAATAAATACTGACTTGGAAAATGATGTTTTTTCCACGGAATGACGGCCGTTGCATCGAGTATTTTTCCATTCCTATATTCCTTAGATGACGCTAATTCGGAATAAAGATGAATTTTTGCTCGACATAACGTACAGGGTGAGAAAATAAATACTGACTTGGAAAATGATGTTTTTTCCACTGAACGACGGCCGTTGCATCGAGTATTTTTCTATTCTTACATTCCTTAGATGAACCTCATTTAGAATAAATATGAATTTTTGCTCGACGTATCGTACAGTGTGAGAAAATAAATACTGACTTGGAAAATAATGTTTTTTTTACTGAACGACGGCCGTTGCATCGAGTATTTTTCTATTCTTACATTCCTCAGATGACTCTAATTCAGAATAAAGTTGAATTTTTGCTCGACATAACGTACAGGGTGAGAAAATAAATACTGACTTGGAAAATGATGTTTTTTCCACTGAACGACGACCGTTGCATCGAGTATTTTTCTATTCTTACATTCCTTAGATGAACCTCATTTAGAATAAATATGAATTTTTGCTCGACGTATCGTACAGTGTGAGAAAATAAATACTGACTTGGAAAATAATGTTTTTTTCACTGATCGACGGCCGTTGCATCGAGTATTTTTCTTTTCTTACATTCCTTAGATGATACTAATTCAGAATAAAAATGAATTTTTGCTCGACGTATCGTACAGTGTGAGAAAATAAATACTGACTTGGAAAATAATGTTTTTTTCACTGAACGACGGCCGTTGCATCGAGTATTTTTCTATTCCTATATTCCTTAGATGACGCTAATTCGGAATAAAGATGAATTTTTGCTCGACATAACGTACAGGGTGAGAAAATAAATACTGACTTGGAAAATAATGTTTTTTTCACTGAACGACGGCCGTTGCATCGAGTATGTTTCTATTCTTACGATCCTCAGATGACTCTAATTCAGAATAAAGTTGAATTTTTGCTCGACATAACGTACAGGGTGAGAAAATAAATACTGACTTGGAAAATGATGTTTTTTCCACTGAACGACGGCCGTTGCATCGAGTATTTTTCTATTCTTACATTCCTTAGATGAACCTCATTTAGAATAAATATGAATTTTTGCTCGACGTATCGTACAGTGTGAGAAAATAAATACTGACTTGGAAAATAATGTTTTTTTCACTGAACGACGGCCGTTGCATCGAGTATTTTTCTATTCTTACATTCCTTAGATGAACCTCATTTAGAATAAATATGAATTTCAGCTCGACATAACGTACAGGGTGAGAAAATAAATACTGTCTTGGAAAATGATGTGTTTTCCACCGAACGACGGCCGTTGCATCGAGTATTTTTCTATTCTTACGATCCTCAGATGACTCTAATTCAGAATAAAGTTGAATTTTTGCTCGACATAACGTACAGGGTGAGAAAATAAATACTGACTTGGAAAATGATGTTTTTTCCACTGAACGACGGCCGTTGCATCGAGTATTTTTCTATTCTTACATTCCTTAGATGAACCTCATTTAGAATAAATATGAATTTTTGCTCGACGTATCGTACAGTGTGAGAAAATAAATACTGACTTGGAAAATAATGTTTTTTTCACTGAACGACGGCCGTTGCATCGAGTATTTTTCTATTCTTACATTCCTTAGATGAACCTCATTTAGAATAAATATGAATTTCAGCTCGACATAACGTACAGGGTGAGAAAATAAATACTGTCTTGGAAAATGATGTTTTTTCCACCGAACGACGGCCGTTGCATCGAGTATTTTTCTATTCTTACATTCCTCAGATGACTCTAATTCAGAATAAAGTTGAATTTTTGCTCGACATAACGTACAGGGTGAGAAAATAAATACTGACTTGGAAAATGATGTTTTTTCCACTGAATGACGGCCGTTGCATCGAGTATTTTTCTATTCCTATATTCCTTAGATGACGCTTATTCGGAATAAAGTTGAATTTTTGCTCGACATAACGTACAGGGTGAGAAAATAAATACTGACTTGGAAAATGATGTTTTTTCCACTGAATGACGGCCGTTGCATCGAGTATTTTTCTATTCCTATATTCCTTAGATGACGCTAATTCGGAATAAAGTTGAATTTTTGCTCGACATAACGTACAGGGTGAGAAAATAAATACTGTCTTGGAAAATGATGTTTTTTCCACCGAACGACGGCCGTTGCATCGAGTATTTTTCTATTCTTACGATCCTCAGATGACTCTAATTCAGAATAAAGTTGAATTTTTGCTCGACATAACGTACAGGGTGAGAAAATAAATACTGACTTGGAAAATGATGTTTTTTCCACTGAACGACGGCCGTTGCATCGAGTATTTTTCTATTCTTACATTCCTTAGATGATCCTCATTTAGAATAAATATGAATTTTTGCTCGACGTATCGTACAGTGTGAGAAAATAAATACTGACTTGGAAAATAATGTTTTTTTCACTGAACGACGGCCGTTGCATCGAGTATTTTTCTTTTCTTACATTCCTTAGATGATACTAATTCAGAATAAATATGAATTTCAGCTCGACATAACGTACAGGGTGAGAAAATAAATACTGTCTTGGAAAATGATGTTTTTTCCACCGAACGACGGCCGTTGCATCGAGTATTTTTCTATTCTTACATTCCTTAGATGATCCTCATTTAGAATAAATATGAATTTTTGCTCGACGTATCGTACAGTGTGAGAAAATAAATACTGACTTGGAAAATAATGTTTTTTTCACTGAACGACGGCCGTTGCATCGAGTATTTTTCTTTTCTTACATTCCTTAGATGATACTAATTCAGAATAAATATGAATTTCAGCTCGACATAACGTACAGGGTGAGAAAATAAATACTGTCTTGGAAAATGATGTTTTTTCCACTGAACGACGGCCGTTGCATCGAGTATTTTTCTATTCTTACATTCCTTAGATGAACCTCATTTAGAATAAATATGAATTTTTGCTCGACGTATCGTACAGTGTGAGAAAATAAATACTGACTTGGAAAATAATGTTTTTTTTACTGAACGACGGCCGTTGCATCGAGTATTTTTCTTTTCTTACATTCCTTAGATGATACTTATTCAGAATAAAAATGAATTTTTGCTCGACGTATCGTACAGTATGAGAAAATAAATACTGACTTGGAAAATAATGTTTTTTTCACTGAACGACGGCCGTTGCATCGAGTATTTTTCTTTTCTTACATTCCTTAGATGATACTAATTCAGAATAAAAATGAATTTTTGCTCGACGTATCGTACAGTGTGAGAAAATAAATACTGACTTGGAAAATAATGTTTTTTTCACTGAACGACGGCCGTTGCATCGAGTATTTTTCTATTCTTACATTCCTTAGATGAACCTCATTTAGAATAATTATGAATTTTTGCTCGACGTATCGTACAGTGTGAGAAAATAAATACTGACTTGGAAAATAATGTTTTTTTTACTGAACGACGGCCGTTGCATCGAGTATTTTTCTATTCTTACATTCCTCAGATGACTCTGATTCAGAATAAAGTTGAATTTTTGCTCGACATAACGTACAGGGTGAGAAAATAAATACTGACTTGGAAAATGATGTTTTTTCCACTGAACGACGGCCGTTGCATCGAGTATTTTTCTATTCTTACATTCCTTAGATGAACCTCATTTAGAATAAATATGAATTTTTGCTCGACGTATCGTACAGTGTGAGAAAATAAATACTGACTTGGAAAATAATGTTTTTTTCACTGAACGACGGCCGTTGCATCGAGTATTTTTCTATTCCTATATTCCTTAGATGACGCTTATTCGGAATAAAGATGAATTTTTGCTCGACATAACGTACAGGGTGAGAAAATAAATACTGACTTGGAAAATAATGTTTTTTTCACTGAAGGACGGCCGTTGCATCGATTATTTTTCTTTTCTTACATTCCTTAGATGATACTAATTCAGAATAAAAATGAATTTTTGCTCGACGTATCGTACAGTGTGAGAAAATAAATACTGACTTGGAAAATAATGTTTTTTTCACTGAACGACGGCCGTTGCATCGAGTATTTTTCTTTTCTTACATTCCTTAGATGATACTAATTCAGAATAAAAATGAATTTTTGCTCGACGTATCGTACAGTGTGAGAAAATAAATACTGACTCGGAAAATAGTGTTTTTTTCACTGAACGACGGCCGTTGCATCGAGTAATTTTCTATTCCTATATTCCTTAGATGACGCTAATTCGGAATAAAGATGAATTTTTGCTCGACATAACGTACAGGGTGAGAAAATAAATACTGACTTGGAAAATGATGTTTTTTCCGTTGAACGACGGCCGTTGCATCGAGTATTTTTCTATTCTTACATTCCTTAGATGAACCTCATTTAGAATAAATATGAATTTTTGCTCGACGTATCGTACAGTGTGAGAAAATAAATACTGACTTGGAAAATAATGTTTTTTTTACTGAACGACGGCCGTTGCATCGAGTATTTTTCTTTTCTTACATTCCTCAGATGATACTTATTCAGAATAAAAATGAATTTTTGCTCGACGTATCGTACAGTGTGAGAAAATAAATACTGACTTGGAAAATAATGTTTTTTTCACTGAACGACGGCCGTTGCATCGAGTATTTTTCTATTCTTACGATCCTCAGATGACTCTAATTCAGAATAAAGTTGAATTTTTGCTCGACATAACGTACAGGGTGAGAAAATATATACTGACTTGGAAAATGATGATTTTTCCACCGAACGACGGCCGTTGCATCGAGTATTTTTCTATTCTTACATTCCTCAGATGACTCTAATTCAGAATAAAGTTGAATTTTTGCTCGACATAACGTACAGGGTGAGAAAATAAATACTGACTTGGAAAATGATGTTTTTTCCACTGAACGACGGCCGTTGCATCGAGTATTTTTCTATTCTTACATTCCTTAGATGAACCTCATTTAGAATAAATATGAATTTTTGCTCGACGTATCGTACAGTGTGAGAAAATAAATACTGACTTGGAAAATGATGTTTTTTCCACTGAACGACGGCCGTTGCATCGAGTATTTTTCTATTCTGACATTCCTTAGATGAACCTCATTTAGAATAAATATGAATTTTTGCTCGACGTATCGTACAGTGTGAGAAAATAAATACTGACTTGGAAAATAATGTTTTTTTCACTGAACGACGGCCGTTGCATCGAGTATTTTTCTTTTCTTACATTCCTTAGATGATACTAATTCAGAATAAAAATGAATTTTTGCTCGACGTATCGTACAGTGTGAGAAAATAAATACTGACTTGGAAAATAATGTTTTTTTCACTGAACGACGGCCGTTGCATCGAGTATTTTTCTATTCCTATATTCCTTAGATGACGCTAATTCGGAATAAAGATGAAGTTTTGCTCGACATAACGTACAGGGTGAGAAAATAAATACTGACTTGGAAAATGATGTTTTTTCCACTGAACGACGGCCGTTGCATCGAGTATTTTTCTATTCTGACATTCCTTAGATGAACCTCATTTAGAATAAATATGAATTTTTGCTCGACGTATCGTACAGTGTGAGAAAATAAATACTGACTTGGAAAATAATGTTTTTTTCACTGAACGACGGCCGTTGCATCGAGTATTTTTCTTTTCTTACATTCCTTAGATGATACTAATTCAGAATAAAAATGAATTTTTGCTCGACGTATCGTACAGTGTGAGAAAATAAATACTGACTTGGAAAATAATGTTTTTTTCACTGAACGACGGCCGTTGCATCGAGTATTTTTCTATTCCTATATTCCTTAGATGACGCTAATTCGGAATAAAGATGAAGTTTTGCTCGACATAACGTACAGGGTGAGAAAATAAATACTGACTTGGAAAATAATGTTTTTTTCACTGAACGACGGCCGTTGCATCGAGTATTTTTCTATTCTTACGATCCTCAGATGACTCTAATTCAGAATAAAGTTGAATTTTTGCTCGACATAACGTACAGGGTGAGAAAATAAATACTGACTTGGAAAATGATGTTTTTTCCACTGAACGACGGCCGTTGCATCGAGTATTTTTCTATTCTTACATTCCTTAGATGAACCTCATTTAGAATAAATATGAATTTTTGCTCGACGTATCGTACAGTGTGAGAAAATAAATACTGACTTGGAAAATAATGTTTTTTTTACTGAACGACGGCCGTTGCATCGAGTATTTTTCTATTCTTACATTCCTCAGATGACTCTAATTCAGAATAAAGTTGAATTTTTGCTCGACATAACGTACAGGGTGAGAAAATAAATACTGACTTGGAAAATGATGTTTTTTCCACTGAACGACGGCCGTTGCATCGAGAATTTTTCTATTCTTACATTCTTTAGATGAACCTCATTTAGAATAAATATGAATTTTTGCTCGACGTATCGTACAGTGTGAGAAAATAAATACTGACTTGGAAAATAATGTTTTTTTCACTGAACGACGGCCGTTGCATCGAGTATTTTTCTTTTCTTACATTCCTTAGATGATACTAATTCAGAATAAAAATGAATTTTTGCTCGACGTATCGTACAGTGTGAGAAAATAAATACTGACTTGGAAAATAATGTTTTTTTCACTGAACGACGGCCGTTGCATCGAGTATTTTTCTTTTCTTACATTCCTTAGATGATACTAATTCAGAATAAAAATGAATTTTTGCTCGACGTATCGTACAGTGTGAGAAAATAAATACTGACTCGGAAAATAGTGTTTTTTTCACTGAACGACGGCCGTTGCATCGAGTAATTTTCTATTCCTATATTCCTTAGATGACGCTAATTCGGAATAAAGATGAATTTTTGCTCGACATAACGTACAGGGTGAGAAAATAAATACTGACTTGGAAAATGATGTTTTTTCCGTTGAACGACGGCCGTTGCATCGAGTATTTTTCTATTCTTACATTCCTTAGATGAACCTCATTTAGAATAAATATGAATTTTTGCTCGACGTATCGTACAGTGTGAGAAAATAAATACTGACTTGGAAAATAATGTTTTTTTCACTGAACGACGGCCGTTGCATCGAGTATTTTTCTTTTCTTACATTCCTTAGATGATACTAATTCAGAATAAATATGAATTTCAGCTCGACATAACGTACAGGGTGAGAAAATAAATACTGTCTTGGAAAATGATGTTTTTTCCACCGAACGACGGCCGTTGCATCGAGTATTTTTCTATTCTTACATTCCTCAGATGACTCTAATTCAGAATAAAGTTGAATTTTTGCTCGACATAACGTACAGGGTGAGAAAATAAATACTGACTTGGAAAATGATGTTTTTTCCACTGAATGACGGCCGTTGCATCGAGTATTTTTCTATTCCTATATTCCTTAGATGACGCTAATTCGGAATAAAGATGAATTTTTGCTCGACATAACGTACAGGGTGAGAAAATAAATACTGACTTGGAAAATGATGTTTTTTCCACTGAATGACGGCCGTTGCATCGAGTATTTTTCTATTCCTATATTCCTTAGATGACGCTTATTCGGAATAAAGATGAATTTTTGCTCGACATAACGTACAGGGTGCGAAAATAAATACTGACTTGGAAAATGATGTTTTTTCCACTGAACGACGGCCGTTGCATCGAGTATTTTTCTATTCTTACATTCCTTAGATGAACCTCATTTAGAATAAATATGAATTTTTGCTCGACGTATCGTACAGTGTGAGAAAATAAATACTGACTTGGAAAATAATGTTTTTTTTATTGAACGACGGCCGTTGCATCGAGTATTTTTCTTTTCTTACATTCCTTAGATGATACTTATTCAGAATAAAAATGAATTTTTGCTCGACGTATCGTACAGTGTGAGAAAATAAATACTGACTTGGAAAATAATGTTTTTTTCACTGAACGACGGCCGTTGCATCGAGTATTTTTCTATTCTTACATTCCTTAGATGAACCTCATTCAGAATAATTATGAATTTTTGCTCGACGTATCGTACAGTGTGAGAAAATAAATACTGACTTGGAAAATAATGTTTTTTTTACTGAACGACGGCCGTTGCATCGAGTATTTTTCTATTCTTACATTCCTCAGATGACTCTGATTCAGAATAAAGTTGAATTTTTGCTCGACATAACGTACAGGGTGAGAAAATAAATACTGACTTGGAAAATGATGTTTTTTCCACTGAACGACGGCCGTTGCATCGAGTATTTTTCTATTCTTACATTCCTTAGATGAACCTCATTTAGAATAAATATGAATTTTTGCTCGACGTATCGTACAGTGTGAGAAAATAAATACTGACTTGGAAAATAATGTTTTTTTCACTGAACGACGGCCGTTGCATCGAGTATTTTTCTATTCCTATATTCCTTAGATGACGCTTATTCGGAATAAAGATGAATTTTTGCTCGACATAACGTACAGGGTGAGAAAATAAATACTGACTTGGAAAATAATGTTTTTTTCACTGAAGGACGGCCGTTGCATCGATTATTTTTCTTTTCTTACATTCCTTAGATGATACTAATTCAGAATAAAAATGAATTTTTGCTCGACGTATCGTACAGTGTGAGAAAATAAATACTGACTTGGAAAATAATGTTTTTTTCACTGAACGACGGCCGTTGCATCGAGTATTTTTCTTTTCTTACATTCCTTAGATGATACTAATTCAGAATAAAAATGAATTTTTGCTCGACGTATCGTACAGTGTGAGAAAATAAATACTGACTCGGAAAATAGTGTTTTTTTCACTGAACGACGGCCGTTGCATCGAGTAATTTTCTATTCCTATATTCCTTAGATGACGCTAATTCGGAATAAAGATGAATTTTTGCTCGACATAACGTACAGGGTGAGAAAATAAATACTGACTTGGAAAATGATGTTTTTTCCGTTGAACGACGGCCGTTGCATCGAGTATTTTTCTATTCTTACATTCCTTAGATGAACCTCATTTAGAATAAATATGAATTTTTGCTCGATGTATCGTACAGTGTGAGAAAATAAATACTGACTTGGAAAATAATGTTTTTTTTACTGAACGACGGCCGTTGCATCGAGTATTTTTCTTTTCTTACATTCCTCAGATGATACTTATTCAGAATAAAAATGAATTTTTGCTCGACGTATCGTACAGTGTGAGAAAATAAATACTGACTTGGAAAATAATGCTTTTTTCACTGAACGACGGCCGTTGCATCGAGTATTTTTCTATTCTTACGATCCTCAGATGACTCTTATTCAGAATAAAGTTGAATTTTTGCTCGACATAACGTACAGGGTGAGAAAATATATACTGACTTGGAAAATGATGATTTTTCCACCGAACGACGGCCGTTGCATCGAGTATTTTTCTATTCTTACATTCCTCAGATGACTCTAATTCAGAATAAAGTTGAATTTTTGCTCGACATAACGTACAGGGTGAGAAAATAAATACTGACTTGGAAAATGATGTTTTTTCCACTGAACGACGGCCGTTGCATCGAGTATTTTTCTATTCTTACATTCCTTAGATGAACCTCATTTAGAATAAATATGAATTTTTGCTCGACGTATCGTACAGTGTGAGAAAATAAATACTGACTTGGAAAATGATGTTTTTTCCACTGAACGACGGCCGTTGCATCGAGTATTTTTCTATTCTGACATTCCTTAGATGAACCTCATTTAGAATAAATATGAATTTTTGCTCGACGTATCGTACAGTGTGAGAAAATAAATACTGACTTGGAAAATAATGTTTTTTTCACTGAACGACGGCCGTTGCATCGAGTATTTTTCTTTTCTTACATTCCTTAGATGATACTAATTCAGAATAAAAATGAATTTTTGCTCGACGTATCGTACAGTGTGAGAAAATAAATACTGACTTGGAAAATAATGTTTTTTTCACTGAACGACGGCCGTTGCATCGAGTATTTTTCTATTCCTATATTCCTTAGATGACGCTAATTCGGAATAAAGATGAAGTTTTGCTCGACATAACGTACAGGGTGAGAAAATAAATACTGACTTGGAAAATGATGTTTTTTCCACTGAACGACGGCCGTTGCATCGAGTATTTTTCTATTCTGACATTCCTTAGATGAACCTCATTTAGAGTAAATATGAATTTTTGCTCGACGTATCGTACAGTGTGAGAAAATAAATACTGACTTGGAAAATAATGTTTTTTTCACTGAACGACGGCCGTTGCATCGAGTATTTTTCTTTTCTTACATTCCTTAGATGATACTAATTCAGAATAAAAATGAATTTTTGCTCGACGTATCGTACAGTGTGAGAAAATAAATACTGACTTGGAAAATAATGTTTTTTTCACTGAACGACGGCCGTTGCATCGAGTATTTTTCTATTCCTATATTCCTTAGATGACGCTAATTCGGAATAAAGATGAAGTTTTGCTCGACATAACGTACAGGGTGAGAAAATAAATACTGACTTGGAAAATAATGTTTTTTTCACTGAACGACGGCCGTTGCATCGAGTATTTTTCTATTCTTACGATCCTCAGATGACTCTAATTCAGAATAAAGTTGAATTTTTGCTCGACATAACGTACAGGGTGAGAAAATAAATACTGACTTGGAAAATGATGTTTTTTCCACTGAACGACGGCCGTTGCATCGAGTATTTTTCTATTCTTACATTCCTTAGATGAACCTCATTTAGAATAAATATGAATTTTTGCTCGACGTATCGTACAGTGTGAGAAAATAAATACTGACTTGGAAAATAATGTTTTTTTTACTGAACGACGGCCGTTGCATCGAGTATTTTTCTATTCTTACATTCCTCAGATGACTCTAATTCAGAATAAAGTTGAATTTTTGCTCGACATAACGTACAGGGTGAGAAAATAAATACTGACTTGGAAAATGATGTTTTTTCCACTGAACGACGGCCGTTGCATCGAGTATTTTTCTATTCTTACATTCTTTAGATGAACCTCATTTAGAATAAATATGAATTTTTGCTCGACGTATCGTACAGTGTGAGAAAATAAATACTGACTTGGAAAATAATGTTTTTTTCACTGAACGACGGCCGTTGCATCGAGTATTTTTCTTTTCTTACATTCCTTAGATGATACTAATTCAGAATAAAAATGAATTTTTGCTCGACGTATCGTACAGTGTGAGAAAATAAATACTGACTTGGAAAATAATGTTTTTTTCACTGAACGACGGCCGTTGCATCGAGTATTTTTCTATTCCTATATTCCTTAGATGACGCTAATTCGGAATAAAGATGAATTTTTGCTCGACATAACGTACAGGGTGAGAAAATAAATACTGACTTGGAAAATAATGTTTTTTTCACTGAACGACGGCCGTTGCATCGAGTATTTTTCTATTCCTTTATTCCTTAGATGACGCTAATTCGGAATAAAGATGAATTTTTGCTCGACATAACGTACAGGGTGAGAAAATAAATACTGACTTGGAAAATGATGTTTTTTCCACTGAATGACGGCCGTTGCATCGAGTATTTTTCTATTCTTACATTCCTCAGATGACTCTAATTCAGAATAAAGTTGAATTTTTGCTCGACATAACGTACAGGGTGAGAAAATAAATACTGACTTGGAAAATGATGTTTTTTCCACTGAATGACGGCCGTTGCATCGAGTATTTTTCTATTCCTATATTCCTTAGATCACACTTATTCGGAATAAAGATGAATTTTTGCTCGACGTATCGTACAGTGTGAGAAAATAAATACTGACTTGGAAAATAATGTTTTTTTCACTTAAAATGAAAAAAAAATGTTGATAAAAAGGTTTATTTGTAAAAAAATCGTCAACAGTCTAACGAATAACTTGTTAACAGTAAATTGTCAAAGAATAAAAAATATGTACAAAAATGAGATAAATGTTTTAAAAGTAGAACAAACAAAACAACTAACAAAATATAAGCAACAAATAAAATAATTTAAATATCATCTCTGAAATCCTAGTTCCTACATATACAACAAAATTGAAATAATCTAATATCATGTATGATTATTTATAAGACTCCACAGTTAAACGAAATGTTGGACAAAAATAAAATAGTTTTCAAAAGAATAGAATATGTGATAAATGGGATACATGAGAAATGGTACCTCTATCAAGTACCGATGTATGTTAAATCATATAAAATGAAATAAGAACTGAGAATGAACCATTCAAGTACATAAAATTTAAATAATTGTAATTGAATCTTATTTCTTCTGCTTTCATTTTATTCTCTTCAACTTCGATACTTATGCTATAATTGTTCTAATTTCCCATTCTATTTGAATGCATGTGAGTGTATTTATACATTGGCGGTAATATAGCTAACAGATATGAACACAATTTCAAATCAAATTTCTCAAGGAGAAAAATATTTATCGATTAAATATCAAAGAATATATTAATATCAATGAATAGTTTTGATTAAGAGTATACATCATGATTCCACAAGAAAAATTTGTTTCTTTTTCTGTTGTTTCAGGAACGAAGTGGCTCTTTGCAGTTCACATCATTAAACACTTCTTTATATCTGTGCCTTCTTTATTTCTTCGAAATATGACTTGGAACTCCAATGTTTCAACACCAATGTATTTGGCAAATAGTCTTCAGAATTTTAGATCTTTAGAATTGCATCGTAGTGGTTGTGTTTCAGTCTTCAGTGTAAGCCTTCATTCACTATACAGTGGGAGATATGCCCCTCTTTGGAGAAGTTTTTGGTGATGACGTGCCTAGTTGTCAGCTCGATGGTATATATGTTGATATCTAATTGATGAATATTTCTCCGTGTGAATTATAATTTATATATATAATATTAAATAGTCTAACATCATTTATCTATTGCAATCCATCCTGGAGAGTTATACCTTATTTAGGTATCTTTAGTAACTAAAACTAATAAGAATAGAATTTACATAAAATCACAGTATTCTTCAGGTACCAAAATAATAAACATAACAAAGATATCTATCATAATAAAGTTGTCATAACAATCGGATACATTAAAAGTTTTCAATCATTCCATTCTTGTGTAGACCGTAGGAAAAATTTTAAAGAAAAAATTATGTTATTTCTAACTAACTTATTATTTCTTTATAATATACATAAAAAATAGCACAAGATTCGTCTCACAAAATATTTAGGCATCAACATAATACAATAATTATTCCTGCCATTTCCACCGAAATCTTTTTGAATATAACAAAAATATTTCGTATATTAGAAGAAGAATATTTTTCAATCTGAATTCATTCGGCAATTTTCATATTTGATCGAGAAAATTGCATTCCAGAATAAAAATATTACATGCAGTTTCATTTAAATACAATTTGTGGTATTACAAATTTCAAAATGAAGACAGACTCATGAATTGCACGCATATATCACAGTAGTCAAAAGGAAAAATATAGTCATCTTTCAATCTTGGATTGATGCATTTCAAGTGAAGAATCCGATGACATGAATTACATTCTATTGATTTTTTGTCAGGGTTAGATGTTCCACAAAGTGTACATATTTGTTTCATATCGGATGATTTTTCCAACAACAATATTTGAAGTGATTTTCTGAATTCATCTGGGTTGAAAAATACTCGATGCAACGGCCGTCGTTCAGTGAAAAAAACATTATTTTCCAAGTCGGTATTTGTTTTCTCACACTGTACGATACGTCGAGCAAAAATTCATATTTATTCTAAATGAGGTTCATCTAAGGAATGTAAGAATAGAAAAATACTTGATGCAACGGCCGTTGTTCAGTGGAAAAAACATCATTTTCCAAGTCAATATTTATTTTCTCACCCTGTACGTTATGTCGAGCAAAAATTCAACTTTATTCTGAATTAGAGTCATCTGAGGATCGTAAGAATAGAAAAATACTCGATGCAACGGCCGTCGTTCAGTGAAAAAAACATTATTTTCCAAGTCAGTATTTATTTTCTCACACTGTACGATACGTCGAGCAAAAATTCATTTTTATTCTGAATAAGTATCATCTGAGGAATGTAAGAAAAGAAAAATACTCGATGCAACGGCCGTCGTTCAGTAAAAAAAACATTATTTTCCAAGTCAGTATTTATTTTCTCACACTGTACGATACGTCGAGCAAAAATTCATATTTATTCTAAATGAGGTTCATCTAAGGAATGTAAGAATAGAAAAATACTCGATGCAACGGCCGTCGTTCAGTGGAAAAAACATCATTTTCCAAGTCAGTATTTATTTTCTCACCCTGTACGTTATGTCGAGCAAAAATTCATCTTTATTCCGAATTAGCGTCATCTAAGGAATATAGGAATAGAAAAGTACTCGATGCAACGGCCGTCGTTCAGTGGAAAAAACATCATTTTCCAAGTCAGTATTTATTTTCTCACCCTGTACGTTATGTCGAGCAAAAATTCAACTTTATTCTGAATTAGAGTCATCTGAGGAATGTAAGAATAGAAAAATACTCGATGCAACGGCCGTCGTTCGGTGGAAAAAACATCATTTTCCAAGACAGTATTTATTTTCTCACCCTGTACGTTATGTAGAGCTAAAATTCAACTTTATTCCGAATTAGCGTCATCTAAGGAATATAGGAATAGAAAAATACTCGATGCAACGGCCGTCATTCAGTGGAAAAAACATCATTTTCCAAGTCAGTATTTATTTTCTCACCCTGTACGTTATGTCGAGCAAAAATTCAACTTTATTCCGAATAAGCGTCATCTAAGGAATATAGGAATAGAAAAATAGTCGATGCAACGGCCGTCATTCAGTGGAAAAAACATCATTTTCCAAGACAGTATTTATTTTCTCACCCTGTACGTTATGTCGAGCTGAAATTCATATTTATTCTAAATGAGGTTCATCTAAGGAATGTAAGAATAGAAAAATACTCGATGCAACGGCCGTCGTTCAGTGGAAAAAACATCATTTTCCAAGTCAGTATTTATTTTCTCACCCTGTACGTTATGTCGAGCAAAAATTCAACTTTATTCCGAATTAGCGTCATCTAAGGAATATAGGAATAGAAAAATACTCGATGCAACGGCCGTCATTCAGTGGAAAAAACATCATTTTCCAAGTCAGTATTTATTTTCTCACCCTGTACGTTATGTCGAGCAAAAATTCAACTTTATTCTGAATTAGAGTCATCTGAGGAATGTAAGAATAGAAAAATACTCGATGCAACGGCCGTCGTTCGGTGGAAAAAACATCATTTTCCAAGACAGTATTTATTTTCTCACCCTGTACGTTATGTCGAGCTGAAATTCATATTTATTCTAAATGAGGTTCATCTAAGGAATGTAAGAATAGAAAAATACTCGATGCAACGGCCGTCGTTCAGTGAAAAAAACATTATTTTCCAAGTCAGTATTTATTTTCTCACACTGTACGATACGTCGAGCAAAAATTCATATTTATTCTAAATGAGGTTCATCTAAGGAATGTAAGAATAGAAAAATACTCGATGCAACGGCCGTCGTTCAGTGGAAAAAACATCATTTTCCAGGTCAGTATTTATTTTCTCACCCTGTACGTTATGTCGAGCAAAAATTCAACTTTATTCTGAATTAGAGTCATCTGAGGATCGTAAGAATAGAAAAATACTCGATGCAACGGCCGTCGTTCGGTGGAAAAAACATCATTTTCCAAGACAGTATTTATTTTCTCACCCTGTACGTTATGTCGAGCAAAAATTCAACTTTATTCCGAATTAGCGTCATCTAAGGAATATAGGAATAGAAAAATACTCGATGCAACGGCCGTCATTCAGTGGAAAAAACATCATTTTCCAAGTCAGTATTTATTTTCTCACCCTGTACGTTATGTCGAGCAAAAATTCAACTTTATTCCGAATTAGCGTCATCTAAGGAATATAGGAATAGAAAAATACTCGATGCAACGGCCGTCATTCAGTGGAAAAAACATCATTTTCCAAGTCAGTATTTATTTTCTCACCCTGTACGTTATGTCGAGCAAAAATTCAACTTTATTCTGAATTAGAGTCATCTGAGGAATGTAAGAATAGAAAAATACTCGATGCAACGGCCGTCGTTCGGTGGAAAAAACATCATTTTCCAAGACAGTATTTATTTTCTCACCCTGTACGTTATGTCGAGCTGAAATTCATATTTATTCTAAATGAGGTTCATCTAAGGAATGTAAGAATAGAAAAATACTCGATGCAACGGCCGTCGTTCAGTGAAAAAAACATTATTTTCCAAGTCAGTATTTATTTTCTCACACTGTACGATACGTCGAGCAAAAATTCATATTTATTCTAAATGAGGTTCATCTAAGGAATGTAAGAATAGAAAAATACTCGATGCAACGGCCGTCGTTCAGTGGAAAAAACATCATTTTCCAAGTCAGTATTTATTTTCTCACCCTGTACGTTATGTCGAGCAAAAATTCAACTTTATTCTGAATTAGAGTCATCTGAGGATCGTAAGAATAGAAAAATACTCGATGCAACGGCCGTCGTTCGGTGGAAAAAACATCATTTTCCAAGACAGTATTTATTTTCTCACCCTGTACGTTATGTCGAGCAAAAATTCAACTTTATTCCGAATTAGCGTCATCTAAGGAATATAGGAATAGAAAAATACTCGATGCAACGGCCGTCATTCAGTGGAAAAAACATCATTTTCCAAGTCAGTATTTATTTTCTCACCCTGTACGTTATGTCGAGCAAAAATTCAACTTTATTCCGAATTAGCGTCATCTAAGGAATATAGGAATAGAAAAATACTCGATGCAACGGCCGTCATTCAGTGGAAAAAACATCATTTTCCAAGTCAGTATTTATTTTCTCACCCTGTACGTTATGTCGAGCAAAAATACAACTTTATTCTGAATTAGAGTCATCTGAGGAATGTAAGAATAGAAAAATACTCGATGCAACGGCCGTCGTTCGGTGGAAAAAACATCATTTTCCAAGACAGTATTTATTTTCTCACCCTGTACGTTATGTCGAGCTGAAATTCATATTTATTCTAAATGAGGTTCATCTAAGGAATGTAAGAATAGAAAAATACTCGATGCAACGGCCGTCGTTCAGTGAAAAAAACATTATTTTCCAAGTCAGTATTTATTTTCTCACACTGTACGATACGTCGAGCAAAAATTCATATTTATTCTAAATGAGGTTCATCTAAGGAATGTAAGAATAGAAAAATACTCGATGCAACGGCCGTCGTTCAGTGGAAAAAACATCATTTTCCAAGTCAGTATTTATTTTCTCACCCTGTACGTTATGTCGAGCAAAAATTCAACTTTATTCTGAATTAGAGTCATCTGAGGATCGTAAGAATAGAAAAATACTCGATGCAACGGCCGTCGTTCGGTGGAAAAAACATCATTTTCCAAGACAGTATTTATTTTCTCACCCTGTACGTTATGTCGAGCTGAAATTCATATTTATTCTAAATGAGGTTCATCTAAGGAATGTAAGAATAGAAAAATACTCGATGCAACGGCCGTCGTTCAGTGAAAAAAACATTATTTTCCAAGTCAGTATTTATTTTCTCACACTGTACGATACGTCGAGCAAAAATTCATATTTATTCTAAATGAGGTTCATCTAAGGAATGTAAGAATAGAAAAGTACTCGATGCAACGGCCGTCGTTCAGTGGAAAAAACATCATTTTCCAAGTCAGTATTTATTTTCTCACCCTGTACGTTATGTCGAGCAAAAATTCAACTTTATTCTGAATTAGAGTCATCTGAGGATCGTAAGAATAGAAAAATACTCGATGCAACGGCCGTCGTTCAGTGAAAAAAACATTATTTTCCAAGTCAGTATTTATTTTCTCACCCTGTACGTTATGTCGAGCAAAAATTCATCTTTATTCCGAATTAGCGTCATCTAAGGAATATAGGAATAGAAAAATACTCGATGCAACGGCCGTCGTTCAGTGAAAAAAACATTATTTTCCAAGTCAGTATTTATTTTCTCACACTGTACGATACGTCGAGCAAAAATTCATTTTTATTCTGAATTAGTATCATCTAAGGAATGTAAGAAAAGAAAAATACTCGATGCAACGGCCGTCGTTCAGTGAAAAAAACATTATTTTCCAAGTCAGTATTTATTTTCTCACACTGTACGATACGTCGAGCAAAAATTCATATTTATTCTAAATGAGGTTCATCTAAGGAATGTAAGAATAGAAAAATACTCGATGCAACGGCCGTCGTTCAGTGGAAAAAACATCATTTTCCAAGTCAGTATTTATTTTCTCACCCTGTACGTTATGTCGAGCAAAAATTCAACTTTATTCTGAATTAGAGTCATCTGAGGAATGTAAGAATAGAAAAATACTCGATGCAACGGCCGTCGTTCAGTAAAAAAAACATTATTTTCCAAGTCAGTATTTATTTTCTCACACTGTACGATACGTCGAGCAAAAATTCATATTTATTCTAAATAAGGTTCATCTAAGGAATGTAAGAATAGAAAAATACTCGATGCAACGGCCGTCGTTCAGTGGAAAAAACATCATTTTCCAAGTCAGTATTTATTTTCTCACCCTGTACGTTATGTCGAGCAAAAATTCATCTTTATTCCGAATTAGCGTCATCTAAGGAATATAGGAATAGAAAAATACTCGATGCAACGGCCGTCATTCAGTGGAAAAAACATCATTTTCCAAGTCAGTATTTATTTTCTCACCCTGTACGTTATGTCGAGCAAAAATTCAACTTTATTCTGAATTAGAGTCATCTGAGGAATGTAAGAATAGAAAAATACTCGATGCAACGGCCGTCGTTCGGTGGAAAAAACATCATTTTCCAAGACAGTATTTATTTTCTCACCCTGTACGTTATGTCGAGCTGAAATTCATATACATTCTAAATGAAGGTCATCATAGAAAACCAAGAATTTATTATCATATTCGTTGGGACACTTGGATGCTTTTCGAGGAAAATTAATCATTTATATAAGACACATGTATAGTTTGTCGGTCATAATTGTATGTGAAACCCCCTTATGATTTAAAATGAATTTTAATGCGCGTGTAATCTCCTATTTTGACAAATTTGTTAATAAGGGAATAATTGTCAGTCTGGCAACACTGCTCGTTAAATTCCGTATATCCCATATTCGACAGTCCCCACGTCATAATGTGTGGATGAGAATGTGTGGATAACTTCACGCAAATACATTTTCAGCGCTTCCGCGCACAAAATTCTAATTCCACAGAATTTATGACAGAATATTTGTTCGTCCTTTGTTGAAAATCGCACTTGAGATGAGCTGACAAAATTATGCACTGTAACAAAACTAAATGTCAGGTGACGCTCAAACTCCGAATGAGATGACAAAATAAATAAATTTCCACAATCCCTACATGGAGCGGGCTTTCTAAATAATCAATTCCCGGTACTTGGCAGTATGTACATTTTCGGTTATAAATTGTAAGTATGTAACGATATTCCCTCGTGATCCGGGCTAGCCACCTCATCACTCATCGCTGGTTTCTCTAACCACACTAAACCGAACGTATTCATGTCGCAATTGGCGATTCAAGGGTAGGTTGCGCCCTCAATAAACATTAGGAACTTTCAGAAGTAGGTAGAGTAATTAATTAATTATAAACACAAGGATACTTGTGTAGTTTAGTCAATATTGACGTTGACTGTGACACAGAATGATGCTATGTATAATATGTGCATGAAGCTGATGATTGCATTGCATTGATTACTACATAGGAGAATTAATCCTTTCATAGTAAAATGTGAGTCTTATAACTTACAAGAATATTTTGAATTTTGTAAAGCTTGCCTATTGCCTACTTCATCAAGTATTCTTCGGAACTCCCATATTAGTTTACACTGGATAACATGGGAGCTCAGAGCTTTAACAGCAGCTTGACTGTCATAGTGGATTGCTATATCACATCTCTGGTAGTTTCTTTCTAGATTCATTTCCACACTTTTTTCAATTGCTACTATTTCTGCCTGAAAGACGATCGGATAGGAGCCTAATGAAATGTACCTGGTAAGAGAGAACTAGGTTTTCTGGTTTTTAATACTATCATTACCTGTTCCGTTCCTAGATATTCTGAGAATGGCATCATGGGCCATTCTGTCTATCACAATGTGAAGGGGTGAGATTTGTGATAATCTCAAGTGCCCTGGCAGGATAGGTTCCCGTAGCTCCCTCTGACACACTTATGTAATCCTTTGTATTTTTTCGAGTGTTTTCCTCGCACTATTCTGACTTATTTTTGTACACCAGATTACTCCCCCATACGTGATTATGGGTCTCACAACCATCACAGTTCATAAGTCTTACCGGCTAGATTTCTGCTCTCCATTAAAGCCTTTATTGCTTTATTAGCAGTGATTTCAACATGCACTTATTCCACAAAAGTTTACTGTCTAATGTTACTCCTAGATATTTAACTTCAGACTTCCATTTTATAATATCTCCATTCGAAAAGAGTGATCTCACAGCTGGAAGTTTCCTTTTCCAAGTGAACGGAAGCACTCTGTGGTATATTATCAAAGGAAACATTGGGAGATATATTCATTATTAAATGGTTCCTTTCTGGGTTTTCTCTCCCAAACTCTGAAAAATAATACGGAAAAATCTCACAAAACTCATCATATCACATAAGGAACTGGGAACCGGAATTACGCTGATTTGGCAATTTTGCCAAATTTCAAAAGGCTATAATTCTGAAACCACTCGATGGATTTTGCCTATTAACAAACTTATCAGGCGCATTTGGACTACAAAGCTACCCTGAAAATTTCAACTCTCTACCTCTTTGCGTTCGGGCGTAATCGTGCTGACGGTCGGACGGCCGGATAGAATCAATTCTGACCTCGGATTCTTGATCAGTGAGTCGAAACTAATCGTTTAAGACCTTCATTATCGTCCAAATATTCGAAAATAACAGACATTTGGACGAATTGATAGGCACTATGTTCATAGAACAGCGTGCCAAAAATATGTTTCGGAATTTGAAGCAAACTATTCCACAAAATAGTTGTAATTTCTTCAATTTATGCTTCGGTCTAATACTGGGTGAGTTTTTTTACTCCGATACGATCGATCGTATCAATCCCAGAAATCCCACGACGATTTTGAGCGATGACGTCACATATGTCTACGGTACATCTGGCGGTTAGTAAAAGAACTTGAATGATCAGCTGATTACTCGGTGAATTTAATTTTGTTGTTACTTGATTGACTATAAGGACGGTTACGGAGATTCTTGGGCAATGAGAACCCCTTCTTTAAACTAAATCCAGAGAGAACTCTACAAAAGACCGGAAAAACTTCCATTCTCATACGGAAAATTTGTTAAAATCATAGATATTTTTGTTATAATCACAGATAGAGCACAAATATTGATTGTGAAATATCTTATTTGGTTAAAACATAATAATATCTTTGGCTGAAACTAAGATGTCTAAACATTACACCTAAAACTGATTTCATAACCCTATAAATTAACAGCTGACACGAACAACAAGTAATCAAACCGTATGAATCTCCAAATTTGACGATCAATACGATCACTTGAATGTTCAGTGAAAAAACTCATACGGTGGAACGTATGGCGTCACTCATGTCAACATCGAAGTAAAATAACAGTTGAGATCAGTGATCTGGTCGATCTTATCAACCGTAGCAAGTAAAAAAACTCGCCCAATGAGTTTCAATTCAATCAGATCAGTATTTTTCGAGTTATTGAGGAAACAAAATTTTAACATTTTGAAATTTTTTTTCCCTCTTTAAGGCACTCCGATCAGTTCAAAACTTCGCATGCATATAAAGGTCATGATTCTACAATTTGATGCTAAATTTCAGATAGATCGATTGATCGGTTCAGGAAATATTCATAAAAAATGTTTTTACAAAAAACGGTCTCCGAAACCGCTTGGTGGATTTCGCCCGTTAACGCACTCGTCCGAGATATATAATACATAACTCACTAGTGAGTTATGGCTTATAACACACTAGTGTGTTATTTGATAGTTTACCTGTCTAAAATGACATTAATAAAGACATATCTGTCATTTGTTGAATAAAATTTAAAAAAATACTTTCAGAAACGATTTTTGGAAAAAATGTTATTCGATTAATTCACCACACTTTTATGTGCTTAAATCATGTGCAGCCATACGATAATTATATAAATATACCATAGCACAACATATTGTCATTATGTCCTCTACTTTACGAACCAGATTCCATGGTTCCACAGTTAGCATGTCGTCAATTTCTTAGACACTTTGGGAACTTATGTTTCTTTAGAGTAATCACAAAACAATATAGCTAGTATCATTTTTCAGTTTTGTGAAAGTTAGTATACTTTTTCTGAGGACCACTTTTTAACAATAGGTACCATTTTTGTTGCTTATTTCAACTCTGAAGCTATTATATTTGGGAAAAAAGAGTATGACACGTTATCCCTGTTGGCACAACTATTACAACCATAAACACAACAAAACACTTTTGATTTCAACATTTGAAGTAATTTATCATTGAAAAATTAAAACAAACCCCGTTATCTACTTCTGAAGCTTCAGAATTTGCCACCAGGTGGCTCGGATATGAACTTGAATCGCCAATGGTATCATATAGGTAGTCCTTATCGCAGTCCCTCTTGCGACAAAATAATAAACGTCACTTAAAAAAGGTCAAGGTTTCCTCTTCATAGGGGGTTAGAGTTTGTAAGGATCTTCCTAGGTGGCGCTGGTAAGATATTCTTTTCAGTACTTCGCCATCGTAGGGTTTAAGTCTCCTCTAGAGCTCCTTGGTTTGTCGTTCAATGGGTAAGTTACGCTGTCGATTGGTAACAACCATGGAACCGATACGTATCTGCCCTGAATTGCACTTTCCTCTTTGGGGGGCACTGAGCGATGGCGTGGCTAGGCCGGATAACGGGGGAATATTTGTTGATGATTAAAATCGATAAATATTTCGCCATGTGTTTTTAGTTATTAGAAACTAGCTAGTCACATTCTTCTAAATATGTATATTATAAATTTCTACCCAAAATTATATATGAGACAACCGTTAAGGTTCAACATACTGATAAATCTGACTCAACTGAGACGTCACTTTTATAATCTGATACCACTGCACTTACTATTCGTCATACAGAAATCCTATAGCGAGGTAATTACTAAATAGTATAAACAAATTATAAATTCAATTCCAAGGTAACCAACTATTTCTAATCTATTGCATAGTCTATAGTGAATTCCATTCCAGTAAGCACAACGTTTGATGTGTAGGAAGATTTGTGATACTTCTTCGAGAAATTAGTATCTAGGTACCGAGAATATAGATTATTCTAGTCTCCAACTTGATCGTTGATCAGTGCTCTTTTGAATAAATACCGATAATCGTGTTATCAGCGAATTTTTTCATTGGTCTCGAGTGTAAACCATACGATTGTGTGATATCGGCTATAGCCAATTTTATAGTAGAACCGTTCATATTTATTGTGAAAATGAATAACAGTAGGGAGGTTTTGACTGCTGCAGTAGCACCCAACGCCTTTTCGTCGCAGGTAAATATTGTAAACATTTCGCTATTAAAATCATCTCAAATTTTGCACAAAGGTTTATTATTATCTTCTATTCAAAATGTACGGATTCAGTCCCTTGGTATTTACCGAGTGTCCCAACAGTGAGTTTTTGCTCGTTATATCGATAATGCTTGATATACAAGCTGATTCATAAAGACCGTTCGTTAGAATATTTCAAAGAAAGACTCGAGATAAACACGTGAAATTTTATACTTAGCTTTGTTAGGATAGATAATTCTTGGAAAAAAATTCAGATTCGTTTGACTTCCGGTTTCACCGGAAATGATTCGAACTTTCGTTTTTTTAAAAGTGATACCCAGTTTTTTAATTGATAATCATATTACCCATTGCATTATACATTATTTTAATGTGTCACTTACATATTATTCTCAGAAAATTCGTGTGAAATCTGAAAAACCCTTCAAATTTTCTCAAATAGGGTTTCATTTCAATGTTAATAACTTGTAGATTTTTGCATGAAAATTCCTTTTCTAGTTTCTTTCAGAAGACATACCAATGCTTCTCCTTCGTTAATTAAACATTCAATTTAACATACAGGGTGTTTCTATTTCAATGTCAAAGTCAGTCATGACAAAAACCTCGAAACTCATTTTTTTCCAAATGACAACCTATTTTTTTTTATTGGTCAGCTGGAATCAGCATTGGTCAGCTAGAATCTGAGTTAAGAAATAGTGCATTTTTTATAATACATACTAATGCTTTACTTACCGAAATTCAGATGTGTATAACTCCAAAACCATTTGGCCGATTATGCCTAAACGAACTCAAATGTCGCATTCGGATGTGCAACCTACCCTGAAAATTGAAAGCCGCTATCTCTTTCCGTTGTCAAGCTACCATGAGATACATAATATTTTTTGATCATTTTTCTTTAAATTTCTAGTAATACGATCCTCACAAAATTTAACATACGTCTTTATGTCGGTATTCCAAGACTAGTTACCAAGTTTCAATTCGATCGGATATGTATTTTTTGCGGTTTGAGTTATGGAGAAAATAATATTCCAGTGGGTATAACTCCGAAACCATTTGGCAGATTATGCCCAAAAACGAACTTAACTGTCGCACTCGGATGCGCAACCTACCCTGAAAATTTCAAGTGGCTATCTATTTCCCTTCTAAAGTTAGTGTGGCAACGGTCACCCATCGAGCGACTGAACTCACACAAGGATGCTCGAATCTCAAACAAAATAGATCCGATCGTGTTCAAATTTGGAACTCGGCTGTAAAGTTAGGTTTTGAAGGCTTTCACAAAATCTTAGCGATTTCGGACGAATAGTTTCTGATATGTACATATATAGAAAAAAAATTAAATTTGCTCGTCGGCATTAAACAATGCTGTTTGAATTGGATCGATTTCGTATTTTTTGAGTTATTGAGCAAATAAAAACAAAATTTCAGATAGGTGTAGCTCCAAATCGTTCGGCTGATTATGCCTAAGAGTCTCTTTCCGTTCTTAAGTTATCGTGAGATAAATGATATTTTCTAATATTTTTTAATTTTTTTATTTTATGGTAATACGATGCGATCCTGACAAAATTTCACATACATCTTTATGTCGGTATTCTACAATTAGTTACCAAGTTTCAATTTGATCGGATCTATATTGTTGAAAACAAAATTTGTCCACGGAAACCGTTGGGTCGGTTATGCCTATTAACGAACTTGTCCGTCGCATTTGGACGCGCCACCTAACCTTAAAATTTCAAGTCGCTATCTCTTTCCGTTCTCAAGTTAACCTGGCAACGGCAGGCCGGCCGGACAGAATCGAATTTGACCTCGAATTCTTCATCAGGGAGTCGAACCTAATCGTTTGAGACCATTTTCGGCAAAAAATCGGAAGTAACAGACATTTGGGCAAAATATTCTAGAGAACAGCATTTTATCATTTTCCAAATTAACAGGCATTTGAATTTTTGGCCGAAAATGGTCTCAAACGATTAGGTTCGACTCAGTGATGAAGAATTCGACGAAATGAGGATAACTATCTAACGGAAAGAGATAGCGATTTGAAGGGTAGGTTGAGCATCCGAATAAAACGGTAAGTTCGTTAATGGACATAATCGATCAAACGGTTTCGAAATTACACCCATCTGAAATATTGTTTCCTCAATAACTCAAAAAATGGTGCGTCATTAGACAATAGAACATGCGCGCAAAAGGCAAAAGCTCCCGACTTTACGTTAATGCTTTTTAAGATTTTTTTCATTTACCATTTTTACAGATTCGGCTCAGGTAAAGAGATACAGACTGTTGAAATTGCAGAAAAAAATCTGTTTTTTTTGTAGCTTTGACATGGATGATTCAGAATGAAAAATGTGGGAAAGCCCTGTGGACAGGGGCTTTGGCGCTCTTGTTCAAAGTTTGACTAATCATATCTCTGAAAGTGTTGGTTTCTCAGAGTTGGGAATGATATGAATGGATACTTATGAAAGAACTACATCATAAAAGAAATTGAATTTGAAAAAAAAAACAAGAGTGCCCAAAACTATTAATCCGAAACCACCAGACCGATTCTACCCAATAACGAGCTTATCCGAGATATTTATTCCTCAAATCTACTCTGAAAATTATATCAGATAATTTGAAACTTGGCCAATATTATTTTAACTGGAGATATTCTGAACCCAATTGTATCAACTTACCAAAGTATATACATATTTCCATCATCATATGGATCATCCAAGGGCATTATATTATCACCCAAAAATTATAATATACTATAATTCTTATATAATTCTACGATAGCTGGGGTTATTTCATTGGTCATTTTGCATTCAATCATACTTTGTTTTCTAGAACAAGAGGTACATATAGTCCTATAAACCTGTATATACGCAACGGTATCCTCTCTACATAGAAGTCGTAATAATTACGTATTTTTCACAATGTGAATTTACTTCGGAAAAATAATGAATTTGAGAAGATATTATGTGAATTCAATAAGTCCAAAGTCCTGGCGACTGTAGAAGAACATTTTTCCTCTGTTGTTACTGGAAATATTTCACGTATATAAACTGGTTGGAAGATTCAGTTATGCAATTTTCTTGTATGAAAATCAAGAATCAAGTGTTGAAATTTTATTGAAAAATAATGGATAGAGTAGTCAGTTACTTTTTGATATTTCATTTGAAAAAAGAATAAAAGTACCTGAATAAACCGGCAGGAAAACTTCTAAACGAAAAACGTAGAGACGTACCTATGGAATTCCCCAATTTTCTCCAGAACACATTTAAATAACTTGTTGCACAACAGTTTCAAAATGTAGTAATACTACGAAAACCGAGTCTTCTTATACCTTAGTAAATTATAGTGATAGGAAACTAAGTAACAAAAATTGATACATCTGGATGGGAGATCAAGAAGCTCAAAGAATCTATTTATTTTTATACATAATATGTATTCAATTTCGAAAAGTCTTCATCTGTAGATGCTTCAGTTGAAATCAATAAGTACCGTGTTCATCTTAAATTATTCATTATAAGAATGTTCAGATATCCTGCAATGATTTGAAATGAATTCTTCCTTTCGATCTAACCCTCACCAGATGGTCTCAACTTACTAATCTGCTTTCCCGCTTTAGAGATATAATTAATGGGGATTCAGATTCAGAATTTATCAATTTGTTTTATCAACATTTTTACACTGTTCAGATCAAAACATAATTTTATGCGAATTTACCCTTTGTAGCATTGAATTGTTATTTAGAATTCACAGAGACTCGTAGTTGTGGTTTACATTCGTGAATCATTCTAAATTCACTTTGTTCTGTTTTCGCAAATTTACTTTTGAAAAATTTTGTAGAAGATACGAATAACAATGTTAATGTCCACCGAATGTAAAATAAACAGAAAGATTTGTAGATAGCAGAAACTCACCATTATAGTAAGAACCAAAAAATGGCAAACTCTAAGATGATTATCACAATTTTCATTAGCCATGCAACCTCATAAGTCTGATAATTGTTATGTATAGGAATATATATTTATTTTGAGAACTTAATTCAAGTTTATAATTTTTTGTGGCTATAGTGAACCCTACACCTTCGTGTGGTTCCTGCTGAACAATGAATTGAATAAAAACTACCTAGGTTTCTATTTCAACTTGATCATAAATTTTGTGCAGAATGAAATGTAGTTATTCAATTTATTGAAAAAGTAGGGTCTCATATTGTTTATTCATCCAGGGATTCCAAGCAGGAAAACCTATTCAATGAGTTCACTAAAGTTTTAAATTCGAAATAGGTAGACGATATCCCGCGCTATCTCATTGATGAAGTATACTCACGATGAGACTGATGCGGATTGATGGAATGACGAAGCACGTCAGACGGAGGTTACACGGTCAGTCTGGTATCATTCTCGCATCAATCTAACATAAGTCTTATCATCAATCCGGATCATCAATCCATCAGTCTACGTATATAGAACCAATTTGCCGTCAATCTGACATCAATCCATGATTGATGTGATGCGAGACTGATATCAGCTTGACCGTGTAACCTCCGTCTTACTAACACGGTCAGTCTGGTATCATTCTCGCATCACTAGATCATCAGTATTACCATCAATCCGGATCATCAGTCCATCAATCTACGCATGTAGAACCAATTTCCGTTAATCTGACATCAATCCATGGTTGATGTGTTGCGAGACTGATACCAGATTGACCGTGTAACCTCCGTCTTAATATTTCATCAATCCGGAGTCCGGACCATCAATCCATCAGTTTCCCGTCAATCTGATATCAATCCATGATTGATGTGATACGAGACGGATACCAGACTGATATCAGAATGATCGTGTAACCTCCGTCTATGAGACGATAAATTGCGGCGTTGTCAGACTGTGTTCCAGGCTATCTCTATAGAAGGCTGTGGATGTACTCCACATACAAGGTGAGACTAGTGTCAACTGAGCGCGCAATCCATGTTGTTGCGGAATGATAACTTTCTTAGAGTGCTAAGGATAATGCGATATACGATCTGTTCTAAGACCGTCCCAAATATTGAAAGTTTACAAAAATGGGACGATAATTTGTTATTTCACTTTTTTCCACCCTTGTTTATAGGCACTAACGTGACTCAACTTCCAGACAGAAAGGTAATGGAAGGAGAGAGACATATTATAAATAGCTGTGAGTGAAAATACCAGACCACCGATACAGTTCTTTATAAATATTGGTGGTATTCCCGATTCCGTCAGGACCGGCTGATTTATTAAGTTGGATATTCTGTAGTAGTATACGAACTTCTGAGTCATCAACTGTTGTAATTTGGATTTGAGAGCTATTTCGAGTATGAGAACAATTAGCGCTTTGAGAAACCTCAAGCGTACTTTCGAAAACAGTGGTAAATAAGTCACACATCCCCGACTTTCGTTTACTAGACATATACTTCCAGAGAAACCTTATTTCCTTAATAGATGATCTTAACATTGAATAGTTAATATAATCAGACCTGTTATGTTATTGAATATTGTAATTTTTTTGTGGTGATACAACTTCTGTATGAAACATTTGATGATGTCTTTTTTGAAATATTTGGTATTAACCTTAAATATGGGAACATGTTTCTTAATCAAATCGTTTATTTTGAAATAAAAAACCTTAACAGCGTTTTCCATGCTGAGATGCTCGAATAATCCCACCCAATTTGAATTTAAAAGTTCTCTGTTGATTGAATCACAGTTCGCTTTTTTGACGTTTTTCAGAAATTTTAAGAAAATGCGGAGAGGCTGGTACCTCTGATAATTGAAGTTGAACTCTACTGCAGGAAAATGTGTCCTCAGCCACAAAAGGATCGTCTGGTCTTACCAAATTATCAATGTAGTTTTCGTTACAAAGAATCAAATCTAAAGTTTTGTCATTTGAGTTTCTCGTTGACTTGAACATAAGCGCAAAAACAGTTTCTTATGTCATCATTTCAGAGATTTTAATTTGAACCATCAAATAAATCAGTAGGCTTCAATCGATAGTACTATCAAATAAATCATCTATAACGAAGATCATGAATGATATAAGTACATATATTTTGGAAAAAAATGTAAGTATTTCCAGGGCCGGATTTAGGGGAGGACAACCGGGGCTTCCACAAAAGAGGGACTCCCACAATAGAGACAATTTTCAGACTAGTAAAAAAATTTTCCTTTGATAATTTTTATTTATACTTCGTTTCACAATACATTATTTATTAGAAAAATCGACTGATAAAATTATCCATTTTATTTGGAGGCTCCGGGGCCTCCATACCTCTAAATCCGGCATATTTATCGATATAAACGATGGCGAAAAACCTGCTTGATTCAAATAAGAAATTTCGGACAAATTCGACGGCTAGCTTCAGAGATACGACTATTATTCGAATATTCAACTAATAGGTAATCGAATATTGAAATGAATATTCGACTATTCCAATGAAATACTAAACTACTATTCGAAAAGTAATAACATGCGTTAAAAAAAATTCGTGGTCAAGTAGGCTATGGAATTATGAACTTCTATATCTTGCCTACTTGACCACGAATTTTTTTGAACGCACGTTATAACTAAGTAAGTTATAACAAGTAGGCTATGGAATTATGAACTTCTATATTCTGCGTCAGATTTTTTGAACGCACGTTATTTAAGAGATTCTTAACCTTAAGGTGAGTTTATACAGTAAATATAAAAAATTAAAATAACATAAGAATAAGGGCAAATAAGATTGGTTTATACAGATATGACTAAAATAGAATGAGAAATAAGAATGAACCACAGCTTTTTTGACAATGACAATGATTCATTTCATTTCATTCTCTTTTTAGTTTGCCAGGCAACTAAGGCCATCTACACAGTTCTATAATATTTGTTTCACGAAGACTATTTGTTTCAAGACATTACACACCCAAACACCACATCCATATCCATGTCCTAAGCGGCATTCGAACCCGCGACCATCGGCACCAAAGTGGGATCTTCTCCCACCAAGCCACCTAGGCCGACCAAAGACAATGATGATTTGCGTAAATTGTGTGTTTTTCAGTCATGCGCATTATCAGTTTCCAAAATAAAATAAAATAATATGACATATTATTTCGTGTATAAATGATCTCATGGGAATGTGCATGTGCAACTTTTTCATTTTATTTTAATGTGTTTCCTATTTTATTTAAATTCGTTTTATTTGCTGCGTAAACTCACCTTTACCCTGGAATCTGGAAGGCGTACGACCAATTATTTAATTCAAATATGTTGTTCTTCATTCTAGGACAACCGCAGCGTATCTAGTGCAAAAGTACCACCCAAACAGATTTTGATTGGCTGGGACAAACAGAGGTCATGGACCTTTCTCGCCCTCAGTGCGGGATTTATCATCTGGGGCTGCATTTTCTTCCCATTAATGGTCAATGATGTCATTTAATGAAGAAATAATGATTTACACGGAAAAGTAAATAATGCAATACTGGTCAAGTTAACCTGAATTTGTGTATAACTTTGTATATATATAAGTATCACATCAGATAGTAAACATTATGAATGAATAAAACAAATATTCAATGATAACTTTCACTGTATGTTGTTCCATGTTAGCAATGATTATTTTCGATGAGAAGCACGTATTCAAACCTTCAAATGGGAGGACATCACTACAGCTTTTAGATAGCACCCACACCGTCTCTAATGTCACTCGCATCAATTTTATTCCTTGTTATGATGTTAAGATTTTATGCACAGAATATACCCTAGGGTATATTCTTATTAAGGTCCGGTTTCTCAATTGCGAGTTAACTCGAGGTTGAGTGTAACCCGAGTGTTACGCGTTCATGAATATCGCTGAATACATGCGCAACTCGCAACCTCGAGTTAACTAGCAATTGAGAAACTGGCCCTAAGCAATGAAATTTCTACAGATGTTACACTCATTAACATCACTTAGGGCCGGTTTTTCAATTGCGAGTTAACTCGAGATTGAGAGTTACGCATGTATTTAGCGATATTCCTCAACGCATAACACTCGGGTTACCCGCAACCTCGAGTTAACTCGCAATTGAGAAACCGGCCCTAAGTGATGTTAATGAGTGTAACATCTGTAGAAATTTCATTGCGAGAACCAAATTTACATACATATTAGTGATCTGCAGATTATGAGTTCCTATTATCAAAGTAGACCGTCTACATCATGTAAGTTTGTAGTGTTAGTACCACATTAGTACGTTGTCATTATTTCTGACATAATCATTTTTGAAATTTAATTTCTCATAAATCATCTGACTATTCAATCAATAAGTAAAATTTACTTGATGATCTGAGATCCCATTTCATCTTAAAATTATGAATGTGGTCTAAATGATCCGCTCTATTTATGTACAGAGCAAGGGCGTAGCCACGGGGGTTTTGGGGGTTCGAACACCCCCCAAAATGTTATTTTTTGTGAAAAACAAAAAAATACTTGCTACAGAAAGCGACCATTACTTATAAAGTCAATTGCCGAAATTTCAAACCCCCCCCCCTAAATTAATTCCTGGCCTCCCAATTGCTGTAGGTCATGCACTGGCTTGAAGAAGAAAGAGTGAGGTCTGGCACTGCTCTTTAATCACCTCGGGCGAATATGAATGAGTTATAAACGATAATGCTTACTGACCTCCGAGCCGGTGCTCCGAACCAGGTACTCTCTTTATCATTCTCAATGATTGTAGAAATGTGAATATAACAGTTGGTTTATATATCTTTATCGGATCATGATCTATAGTATCTATAATATATAATCTATGATCATGATGATCGCACTACTGGGGATTTTTCTAAGCGTTCTTTTCCCCCACTTATACAAAATATACGTACCTGAACGCTGAACGCAAAACCTTGTTTGAATCTTTAAACTTCCCGCCCATTTTCCTTGTTTCGAGTGTGACTTGGGTTGCCTATAAAACGTAAGGAAGTAGTCCTACCAATTCACTAGACGATCACAATACAATACAGCCAAGGTAAGAAACTTCAACCACAAATCACCATAGTAGGCTGTGCCAGGGGGGTGAAGCGAGAGTACAAAAAGTGGAAACATGGACATACGTCCCCACCTTTTTTGTTCGCTTGTCGTAGATATGTTCAAATGGATACATGACAATGACATGAGTGTCAGGACTACTTCGTAAATTTGACAAGACTGATAAATATACTCCTGATATTTCTAATAGATTGTGGCAAATAGCAATAATAATTGTTATACTAAAATAAAACCAGTGTTATTATATTACCCGTGTGAAGATAAGTTTGTTTTTTTCGTAATTCAATGAAAAAATGTTCTGTGGGCAGTGCTTCGACCTTCATGGTTGTGACACATGAGTAGTGATGTGAAATACTCGAGTTTTTAAGTTAGGGACAAATATCCTGGGAAAATGTCCGAAACTTTCCCCCAAGGTCGAGCATTTTGAGTATTTAAGTATTTACGGACATTGCGGAAAAATATGACAATCGTTACATGTTAAGTTAAAATATCAGGACAATTTGAGGCATTTTAAGAAATTTTTCTAGGTCAATTGGAAATAACAAATAACTTATCATTAAATGAGTTATTATCGTGTTATTTTATTGTGTATAAGAGATAAAATACAGGAGCCAGGTTCTGAATTAAGAATTAGTATTAGAAAAATCGATTTAATTAGACTGTTAAATAATAAAAATAAACTTGTTAAAAAAAAACTTTGTATAATTTCCCCATTGGCTCACAGATCGTTAAGAATCTTCGATCCAAGTAGAAAAGAATAAACTGCTTAAAACAAAACTCTGTATTATGGCATCACAAATCGTTAAGCATCTTCGATCCAAAACTAGAAAAAATTTAACTTCTTAAAAAATTTTTGTATAATTGGCATCTCAGATCGTTAAGCATCTTCGATCCAAGTAGAAAAGAAGAATAAATATCGGACAAAAATGAAAATTGTCTAGCAATTTTTAAGTAGAAAAGAAATTTATGATATTTATCCAGACATTTTCGATAATGTCGATAAATACTAAAAAACTCTAAATGTCGACTGTTTTTAGAAGTAATGATTGTTTTCGGACATTTTTTAGTATTTATCAGAGGAGTATTTAAGACATTTTCCACACTCACAACACTACACATGAGACATGACCAGAGACATAGAGGGATTTCCCTCTATTTCTCTGGACATGACACATGTATTAACCATAGACGTAATATCAAATACTACGTCAATGGTATTAACCTTCAAATAGTTCAAATTAGTACTAGTAGTTCATTGGGCGAACTAAAAACAAAGACAACTATTATTATTATTATTATTATAAATATTGTTATAAACAATTTATCGTTGACTCTTGACTCCTCAGATAAATAAAAAACATGTACTGTGAGGTAGTCTAGCTAATATCAAATGAGTTTCAACTTTGACACTGCTTATCCAATTTTATAACGAATTTGATCAACAAAAGTAAAGGGGAATTATATCACTTTTGCCATTCAGATGAGATGATGTCCTGCAGGTCTGTTATATCTTCATGCGTTGTGGTTTTTGCATTCATTTTCGCTGAATATTTGTGTGAGTATATTTCACTAAGAGGCTTTAAAATTAATTGCTCAATTAACAGTGCTGTGCGTAAGGACAGAATAACAAAGCCTATGCAGAACATAATTGTGGACTTGCACAAGCTCTTAAGAGCTTATGATGGGTCCCCTCGAAAGACCTATCGATATTAATTGTTTAATCATGTGACATAATTACAATACAAGGACGTTGCTATGTTTTTGGATTAAAGTAAATACAAAGAAGAGTTGAGAAATTATAGAATTTTTCTGATAAAAATATTCCTAGATTATAGCCTTATTTTTGATATTGGTTCTCACTATGTCTAACATTCATCATTTCACAAATTATCAAAATGTTTAGAACAATTTCTAAATTTTATTTAAAGGTGAAGATGCAGTCTTTGGCATACAAATACAACCTCTAAACATAGACAATACAGGCCTGAATTCAAATCAACGTACTCATGTACAAACCCAGGCGAGAACACATTCTACAGCCAACTCTCAGCTAAACCATCAGGAATGGCCTGCAATTGGTGAAAGAAGATATAACAACCCTAATAATTTCCAAACATCCGCACAACCTTCTTTTGTACGTCAACAAGTGGAAACGTGGAATGCACGTTTGAGTCCGAATACTTCTTATGCTACCTCTGTTAATAATCGGGCAAACACCAATTATAGGCCTCAACAATCAGGCTTAAGAACAACTAGTCGTCCTATTGCAGGGATTCAGTTCAGTGATGATAAACGAAATGGCCAGGGAGGTAGTAATATAAAATCAGAAGCTTCTTCTGTTACCGATGATGAGTTGAGGGAGTTTTCTGAGAAATTGCTGTTGGAAGATACAAACAATGCTGCAAAGTATGTGAGGATAAACTATCAAGGAAGGACAACATCTAGGTCAAAAATTGATGAAGCACCACAGCCGTGAGTATGTCTCCTCGATTCTGCATGTTCACAGTGTCTGAAATTCACGAGTTGAGACACGATTCAGAAGATTGTTGGGGCTTAGTTTGTTTTTGGTTATTTTGCGTGCAGTTCACAACGATTGTTTTGCCCAAAAATGCCAAAAAGAAAGAAGACAGAGTTCAAAGATACTTCTTGAAATGAGAAATATAGCAGTGAAAAAGTGGGAAAGCTCTGTGGACATGGACTTTGCCGCTATTTTCAAACTACTAGCGAGTAATTATTCAAACTTTGAAAAATCATATCTCCGAAAGTATTGGTTTCTCAGAGTTGGGAATGATATCAATGGATTCTTATGATACAACAGCATCATAAAAAAAATTCAAAACGTATGTCTATGACTCACCTCATATGCTGGATTTACATACATCAGTAAATTATAATTAGATCATTCTATGATTTTGATCCAACAAACAAGAGCGCCAAAAGTTAAGCTGACTGAAATTAAAATTTCCAATTACTTCAAAGTTGAAAATAAATAAATAGATAAATTTAAATATGATCTCTTGTTCATGAAAATTTGAATTCAATTTAGTTTTTCTGTTACTTTTGTGAAGAATATATTGCATTTAATAAACAAATTACAATCTCTTACATCTCTAGTAGTTGAGAATTTGAATAAATTTAATGTTTTCTGTTACTTTTATGAATAATATGTTATTTAAATTTTTTTTATGAATAACCTATAAGAATAATTCTGTTTTTCTATAATCCGGACAACTACCTTGCCATCAACTATCTGGATTAAAGAGGTTACACTGTACTGAATAAAGATTAGTGGAACTTTTAGTCTGTGGCGTTGGCACATCTATTTTGCATTCCAAAAATTTAGGCAGTATCTAATCGATCTTCCTCATGTATTACATTTTCAATTTCCTGCCACCAGATATGCTCCATTATATGAATTTACAATAGACTCTACAACTTTTCAGTCTACTATCAATAAGTAGGGAAGCTTATAATATTCCAACAATTTCCAAATTGCAACCTTTGTATGACAATTATATTGTGCAGAGTAATGTAAATGAAGATTATACCAACCAGGAAAAACAAGAAGAAAATGCTTTACTGAGAGCATTATTAGACACGAAAATTATGAGAGCTACAAGGACATTTTTGATGACTAAAGGTAATATACATTCATTTGACATATGGGCTTTGTTGTTAATTTCTGTAGATACTATACAACTGTAGAGGGTGGGCCAAATTGGACACTTTTGAAAGGAAAGTCCTATTTCCGTACTAGATAGACCAAAACTGATTTCGGTGTCTGAGGGCCAATTTTTATGAGGAACTCATAGGTCAAAGCCGTATGTCATTATCTATCATCATTACATAGTTACAGGATTTTTTTGGATAATATGTGCATTTTGGAAATATTGCTGTTTCATTACTTCTGTTGAAAATGTTCCATTCCTGTAAAAATATTATTGTACCTACTTTGTACGCAGAATCCAATGAGGTTAATAAAATTTTCTGGAAACTGATATTTTATCTGATCTCGGCATGAAAATATTTTTTTCAAATGGGACACCCCATCTATTTTTGAATATTTCGATAGGGCTTGAAATTAAAATTTCAAAAATATAGCATACTTGATATTTTCCATAATTTTCGAATTTCATTGCAGATTTGAAAGTTGAACAGAAGTTACGAAGTATATAGAGCTTTTACTAAACTACTACTTATCTAAAGGTTGAAATATGATTTCTTCAAAAAAATATCACGTGTTATACCTATATTTTTGAACTGGATATATCAAGCTCTATCGAAATATGCAAAAATATACGGGGTGTCCCATTTGAAAAGAATATTTTAATGCCGAGATCAGATAAAATATCAGTTTCCAGAAAATTTAATTAACCTCATTGAATTCTACGTAAAAAGTAGCTACAATAAAATTTTACAGAAATGGAAAATATTCAACAGAAGAAAAGTTCAGCAATATTTCGAAAAACATCCTGTAACTATGTAATGGTGACAGATAACAACATGCGGTTTTCACCTATGAATTTCTCATGGGAATTGGCCCTCAGACACCGACATCAGTTTTCTTCTATATAGTACAGAAATAGGACTTCTCCTTCAAAAGTGTCCAATTTGGCCCAACCTGTACAGGACATTTGAAATACTGCGATTTATTGATCAAATTAAAATGTCTGGATGTCTGTCCTAATTTTTTGAGTTTACATATGATAAATATTTAATTCGATTGTTTCAGGTGCCATTAGTGGAAATGAGAGGGATTTTGAGAAGTTGTTACATGAAATGTGGTTTGATCTTTACCCCAGAGCCAAGAACAAGGTTGGGTCCAGTGCATTCGAACATGTTTTTTTGGCTGAAATCAAAAAGGGAGATGTATCTGGCCTTCATAACTGGTTGTACTTTGAACGAGAGGAATATAATCGCAGGGCAAATTATTTGGGATACTTGAAGAAAATTGACCTGGGAGATGTAGGTCATTTGCCTTAATTTATATTTAAAGTTATTTTTACCAACATGAGGCAAAAAAGTGATGGTCTACCTGCTATTCTACGCCACCCATATTTTTCTTGGAAAGTGCCAACCTTTATCAGATACTTCTCAAAAAATCATTGCATTTTACAATGCAATGCAATACAACCATTGATTATTATCATTGATATTCCAATAGATGAAGAGGGGTACTCATTTAAGATGACGCTCTGATGGTCAAATATAAAATCCAAACTTTGGACTGATAAATTTACCGCCTCCACAGCATAGAAATCATCAGTTATTCAACAGTTCAATAAATTTAAACCTATCCAGTCTCTCATGAGGCCGACCACTCCAATCTTTAAGTGAGATAATTACTCCAGAAATCTAAAAGAATTACAATATTCTTTCGAAGGAATCATATAGTTGTCGATATATCATTAGGACATCAGAGGAATATTTCTTTCATCATAGGGGTCGGCAGAAATTATTCTAGGCAGCGGGCAAGACCTAAATATTTATGTACAAGGTCATTCAAATAATTGGCATGTTAGACACGTTTCTAGGCTTATAGAAAAAATGGGGTCTTCTAATCAGGCTGACAGCAGTTTTTCGGGCTATCTTTCTGGAATATGTGCCCATCAACATTGGAATTTTAAATAGAACTACCCATTTATTTCGCCAGCATCAGATTGCTTGCATGATTTGCTACATTTTTCGTCAAAGTCATTTACGTAATTGCCATTGTTATGGAGATACCAACTAATTATGAAAAATAGCTACTTGCAGCGTTCTGCCAGAAAAATAATATCATTGGAACTATTAATAATATATGAAATAAGCGAAACACCCGACAATAACTGAAGATTTGAGCTATGTACTGCATGCTGACTGAATGATGTAGACGAGTTAGAATTGTCACAATAAATTTGTAACGCAATGTACACTGATATATTTTGACGCATCTTGATTTCTTCAAATAGCACACCCCTATTTTCTTCGAACATTTCGGCATTCTACAAGTAAGTACCGGCTTTTAATTGGATCGGATTTGTATATTTTGAGTTATAGAGGAAATAACAACATAATTTCAGATGCGGATAACTCCAAAACCGTTTGGCCGATTATGCCCGACAACGAACTTAGCTCTACCATACAGATGAGCAACCTACCCTGAAAATTGCAAGTCCCTATCTCTTTCCGTTCGAAAGTTATCGGGACAACGGCTCCCATCACGCTCCTGAACTCAACCACTCCAACAATATAGATCCGATCGTATTCAAATTTAGAAGTTTACTGTTTCTCGCAAAATTTCAGCGATGTCGGACTTTGTAATATATAGAATTTTTTTCAAAGATTTTTTTTTAATTTTCTAGTGATACGATCCTCACTAAATTAATGTTGTGAATTTAGATAAAACCGTATTTTCTTGGAAACGGTTGATAAAAGCCATATAAAACCTTTGACTAAAGGAGCTTCATAGCCTACAGAGAACCTTGATGAACCGAATTAATGTAGATAATTTAGATAAAACTATATATTCTTGAATGATGATGATAGCCATAAGGAACCTTTGGCAAAAAAGTGATTGAATTAAATATTTTCAAAAAAAATAGGACTGTACTAAGTACTTGAAAAAATCAAGATATTCTAGTTTGAAATATCTCAAAGTTACAAATTTATTGTGACAATTCAAAATAAGCTACATCGTTCAGTGCTTGTGCAGTACAAATTGCAAGTTTTGCGTTATAGTTGGATATTTTGCTCATTTCTCTATAATGACTAATTCCGATGTAATGATGAAATTTTTTTATGTCCTTGAATACATAAATATGCCGCAGTTAAACAATGTAGCCAATTATGTTCAAAATATTTTAGAAAGACAGGTCGCAGTCGCATCAAGAAAAGCTGATGTGCTAAATTTCAGAACTCCATTTACCGAGAAATGTAGCTAAAACAACAACATGGGTAAATAACTACAATCCTGAACTAAAACAATTCTCAACAAAGTAATGTGGAGTCAAAGTATTCATAGACGGCGAATGATTTCCGGTAATATTCTGTTAGGATGCACCTAGCATAATATTCAATAACCATCTGAAAAAGGAAAATCATAAACAGTTTTTGATTGGCTCTCAAACCATGCCATAGTAAAATTGAAGGAATTGAAGATCCTTCAATACCATATTAGGCACTCAGCAACTTGTATCTTTTTCCTGTCTTGAAGGGATAGTTCAGGGCCGAAGGTTTACATCAAAGAAGAACAAAAATTCATCATTTCATATTGCAGGTATAGAAATGTATTGTTATGATTAGAAGAACCTCATAGCAGCTGTTTTTTCTCTGGTAGACCATAAACCTTTCAGCCCATGTAGTAAACTTTAAATCATTTCGTAAAAAATTGGTTCAAGCCCTGTGGACAGGAGCTTTGGCGCTCTTGTTCTAACTTTGACAAGATTTGTTGTTATTTATCAAGATTAAATGAGCAATCTGAGAATGAGAACTTCAACTTGGAAGAAATCAAATTAAAATAGCTGAAATGAATTTGACTCTCTCTTATAAAACAGGATGACATGTAAGAGTATGAACACAGATCATATAATAATTCATAGATAGAATAACTATAGCATTCTGTGAAAACAGAAGTACGATTCTTTAGTGAAATTTCGAAAAATCATATCTCCGGAAGTATTAGCTTGTTAGAGTTGAAAATGATATCAATGGATTTTTATAGAAAAACTGCATCTTAAAAAAAATGAATTTGCAAGTTGAAAAAAATTTTTTTTTTCGTTACTCCGAAATCATCTGGCCTATTTTGCCCAATAACGAATTCAACCGAGATATTTATCTCCCGAACCTACTCTGAAAAATGCAACTGCCTAGGTCATTCTGTTCGAGAGTTATTGTAAAAAAAAATTCGAAATTTAAAAGTTTTTTTTTACACTTTACGGCAATTTGATGCTAAATTTCAGATAGATCGAGTGATCGGTTTCGGAAATATTCATTAAAAATGTTTTTACTAAAAAGGGCCATAACTCCGCTTGGTGGATTTCGCTCAAACTCGTCCGAGATATTTACACTCCAAACCTACCTTGCAAATTTCAATCCTCTGACTCCTTTCGGCCGGCCGGACATAATCGATTTCGACCACGGATTCTTGATCAGTGAGTCGAACCAAATCGTTTAGGACCATTTTCAGCCAAAAATTGCATATTGCAAATTGATAAGCACTCTGTTCCGAGGAACAAGAGCGCCAAAAAATGGGCAACTGTGAGGTTGCTGAAGGAGAAGCATTTCATATACTTACAACTTAAGGGCTCAGGAGTATTAAAATATAGATTGTTATTTTTTTCAGAAAGGTGCCATTCTGAAATTCAATTTTGACTTCCAAGGGATCAACAAACCTGTTGGATCAATGTTTATAGGAACAAGTCCTGAATTTGAAATTGCTTTATATTCTACTTGCTTTATTCTACGAGCTGATAGAGTCTGTCCTTTGAAGCTTGGTGGAAAGCGTCTTGTGATAAGAACATATACCTTCACGTACAACGGTAAAAAGCTGATTGGTAGTGCATTTCCAGAAATTTAAACAACAATCTAGAGAAATTTGCAAAGGGATATTATGAGAAAGAAAGGTACTTACTCTGAAGAAAGAGGTTTTAATCCATAGAATGCCAGGAGGAAATTATTATACTCAATTTATACCGTTTTTAACTAGACAAATTTTAATAGATGCATAATTTTTATATTTTAATTTATTTATTGTTGACTTCTTTACAAATCTCGAATAAATAAGTTGCTTATTACTCATATGGTTTTTTTTAATCGAGATAAGTACCTATATTTTTCTAAACGTCAAAAATCGCTCTGCCAACATGTAAGTGACGTTTTACAATAACATGCACGTGCATTTTGATAAAAATTGGTTCAAGCACTTCAAGTATTGGACGCTCTTAATCGAATTTACCATGGTAAATTCAAGTGCTTGAATAAAAAATGTTTTTCTTAATTTTTTCGGTTCTTACAAAATTTTAAACACGTCTTTATATCGATATTCTATAACTATAGTTACCAAGCGTCAATTCGATCGAGTCTATATTTCTTAACTTTCTAAAACAAGTTGCAGAATGGGCTCCTATTAAAACACGAATGCGAAATTCGAAAACGAGCGACGAAGGAGCGAAATTCGAAAACGAGCGACGAAGGAGCAAGTTTTCGAACGCATGAGTGTTGGAATTGCCTTCTGCAACGAGTATTAGACGATATTTTCTCTATTTCAGGCAAGTTTTGTAAAATACTGTTGAAATTTAATGAAAAATTCGTATTATACATGGAGGTACCTCCATGGTATTATACATCCTAGTGACTTTTGTATTGTATCTTGGTAGTTGGTGTGACTGTTACGAAAGTTGACAGATTACGGAATTTGAATTTGAACCGTACGTAGGGCATGGAGATCAGATTTAAAACAGTTTCCTAATAGCATGAATGATTCAAAATTAGCAAGAAGGAAATCTGTAGTACCATATTCTTTAATGAAAATAAAATTTTTTCTCAACAATTATTTCACTATATCCTAATTATATTTTATTGTCAATTGACGTGTGTTGAAATTTGATAGGATCGAATGTCAGTGCTGACTACCACAAAACGAAAAATATAACTAGAAATAATGCGGGAATGAGTTCATTCCAACACTGTTTTTAGTGCTGGAATGGACTCATTACGATACAGAAATAGAGAATAGTATATTCTAAAACAAGTTGCAGAATGGGCTCCTATTAAAACACGAATGCGAAATTCGAAAACGAGCGACGAAGGAGCGAGTTTTCGAACGCATGAGTGTTGGAATAGCCTTCTGCAACGAGTATTAGACGATATTTTCTCTATTTCATTCAAGTTTTATAAAATACTGTTGAAATTTAACGAAAAATTCGGATCATACATCCTAGTGTCTTTTGTATTGTATCTTGGCAGTTGGTGTGACTGTTACGAAATTTGACAGTTTACGAAATTTGAATTTGAATCGGACTTATCGAATTCAGACCCTTATTGGACTATGGACATACAATTTTCACAAATTCACCAAAAACAACCCGGAATATAATAGCAGTAGCAGAAAGAACTTGCTTAAGAAAGATTACAAAAATAAGACACCCCAACAACCCACTCCACAACCCATCCAATGAACTTTTATACCAGATGACGGAAATAGAGCCAATAACGGAAAGAATGCAGAAACTCAGCAAGAAGTTCATCACAAACCACGATAATGTCAACATAATTGAACCATTGCTACACCGATACAATAGAGAATCTACACCAAAGGCAAAGTTACCAGCTTTGCCACTTTTCGAACACCTGGAATCCCTAGGATAACAATAATTGTCAATACACAGTTTAAATAAGTTGTATTCTAATTCTTTTATATACAAAATGTAGATAACTGGCTGGAAGACTGCGGTCGATAGCCAATTGATTGCAAGATCAATAAAGTTGATTTCTCTCTCTCTCTCTTATCGAATTCCATTATAATCTAGAATTACACATTTAATTTGTAAATTATGTCCGACGAAATCGATTTAACACCACCAGAATTAAGAGAAATTGCAAATGAAATTGCAAATAAATTAATACCTCAAAAATCCAGATCCTTGTATGAAAGAGAATATGTAAAACTCATGAAGTGGTCCGAAGAGAATTCGGTAATTAGAATTTCAGAAAATGTTTTGTTAGCGTATTTTGAACATTTAAATAAGACATATAAATGTTCTACGTTATGGAAAACATATTCGATGTTACGTAGTATGCTTAATATAAGACAAAGCATTGATATTTCAAAATTTGCAAGACTGCAATGCTTATTAAAAACTTTCTCGAAAGAATACAAACCGAAGAAATCAAAAGTTCTCGATTTCGAACAAATTGACAAATTCTTGAAGGAAGCATTAAACGATACTTATTTAGACATTAAGGTAACAATCTAATCATGTTTAACTATGTACGATTAATATAATATCTTTCAGGTAATATTAATCATGGGATATGCTGGGGCATTGTATATAGAATGGCTGGGGCATGCAGAAGGGTAGAGCTCTGCAATATAAAGGTTCAAGACATAGAATTCAAGAATGATTGTATTTTGATCACCATACCAAATACAAAAACTTATAGTCCCAGGCAATTTATTATTTCAGACCCATTCTGGTTGAGTCTTGTTAGAGAATATTATGCATTGAGACCATCACATACACATCACGATCGATTCTTCATTAATTTTAGATCAGGAAAATGTAGCATACAACCTATTGGCATCAATAAAATAGGTGGAATGCCAAAAAAAATTGCAAATTTTTTAAATTTGCCCCATCCAGAACTTTATTCTGGTCATTGCTCCCGTAGAAGCTCAGCTTCCCATCTAGCGAACAGCGGAGAAGATTTGATGACATTAAAGAGACATGGAGGATGGAAGAGTTCAGCAGTTGCTGAAGGATATGTTGATGCGTCTCTATCAAAAAAGATTGATATTTCTAACACACTATCAAAACAAATCAACAAAAATACTCAGGACCTGAATATGCCTTTGACTTCTAAACAGCAGAATATGTCAGAAGTCTCTATTGGAACTTTACAGGATTCTATGCATGATAACCAGCCTTCTACCTCCTCTGCATGCTTCAATCAGGCTATTTCAATGAATGAAACACATCATAAAATACCAGGAATCTCTACGTTAAATACTGGTTCAAATTGTAATATTAACGTGAAAGTATTTAACAACTGTACGATAGCAAAAATTGAATGACTTACTATTTTATTTTTATAATACATCATACTTTTTCAGTGTGTAATTACTACCTGTACCCACTTAATTAACACCAACACTTTAAAAGAGTTTCTTCAAATATGACATAACTAATAGTAAGAATATTGAAAACAAAATTTCTTCTAAGAAACGTAGAACTCTAGTGACTTTATAGCATAAGACAAGAATTACTTTCTATAGTACAAAAATTTACCTACTAAATTCACCGCATCGTTTTTCAAATATCTTTGATTTGTTTAAATGTTGAGTATCGCAACCACCATAATACAGATATTAGGCCTCCACAACAGACCAAGAACGATATGCTAACTGACGGTGATCAATGGACTTGCTTTTAAACTATAATTTCCAATAAGTACTGGCTTATTGAAATTTTGATAGATATCAAAACTCAAAGGTATTGTCAGTCATTTAATTTCCCTTGGCAAGATAATACATCTTTATAGCTCCAAACTTTTTTTTGGAATAAACAATTAAGGAATTAAGAATTAACATGAACCTGTAACGTCATCCTGGAGAATATAAAAATTACATACATACAGATATTTACCATCTACCCTGTTTAGGCCTAATTTACCCTGTTTAGGGCAATTGTCATACGAATTAACTTGTTTTTTTGGCGCTCTAGTTCCTCGGAACTGAGTGCTTATCAATTTGCCCAAGTGTCTGTAATTTTGGAATTTTTGGCTGAAAATGGTCTCAAAGATTTGGTTCGACTCACTGATCAAGAATCCGAGTGCGAAATCGATTCTGTCCGGCCGGCCGACCGGCCGTAGGCTCGATAACTCTCGAACGAAAGGAGTTAGCGCCGTTAGCGGATTGAAAATTGCAAGGTGGCTTTGGAGCGTAAATATCTCGGACAAGTTCGTTCGATCTATCTGAAATTTAGCATCAAATTGTAGTATCATGACCTTTATACGCATGTGAAGTTTTGTATTGACCGGATTACCGCAAAGTGTAAAAAAAAAATTTTGAAATTTTAAAAAAAGTGTTTCCACAATAACTCTCGAACGGAATGAGCTAGGTAGTTGAAATTTTCAGAGTAGGTTTTAGAGAGATGAATATCTCGGTCAAGTTCGTTATTGGGCAAAATTGGCCAGATTTAATTCGATTTCTTCCATGGTGCAGTTCTCATTCTCATGATTGCTCATTTTATCTTGATAAATAAACTATTATTTGAATTGAATTTCCTTTATGATGCAGCTCTATCATATGTATACATTGATATAATTCCCAACTCAGAGAAACCAATACTTTCAGAGATATAATTTGTCTGTTTGAACTAGAGCGCCAGAAAGCTCCTGTCCACAGGGCTTGAACCCATTTTTACTTACCAACTAGAAATACTACTGATGCATCAAACTCATCCATCTATAGAATGCTCACTGAGTGTAATAAATCTAAAAATTTCATTGAAGTATTTTTTCAGACTGTGAATTCTATCAAATTTGATATGAAAAATAAGTTCCTCTCCCTCATATGTAGGGTGACATTTGTTTTACGTGCATTCTTCCCTTACTTGTTCTCTAGAATGAGAGAATTATTATTTTTGGCGCTCTTGTTCCTCGGAACAGAGTGCGCTTATCAATTTGCCCAAATGTCTGTAATCTTCGAATTTTTCGATGAAAATGGTCTTAAACGATTGGGTTCGACTCACTGATCAATCCGTGGTCAAAATTCAATCTGTCCGGCCGGCCGTAGGCACGATAACTCTCGAACGGAATGAGCTAGACAGTTGAAATTTTCAGAGTAGGTTTGGGAGATAAATATCTCGGCTAAGTTCGTTATTGGGCAAAATCGGACAGATGATGGTTTCGGAGTAAGAAAAAAAAATTGTTTAAATGACAAAATTCCAAACTAATTTTTTTTCAATAAGCAGTTTTACCATAAGAATCCATTGATATCATTTTTAACTCTAACAAGCTAATACTTTCGGAGATATGATTTTTCAAAATTTCAATAATAAATCGTATTTCTACGTTTTCACAGAATTATATAATTGTATGAATTGTCATATTGTCAACTTATTTTCTTGAGACATATGACATTGTCTAATTCATTTCAGCAATTGTAGAATTATGAGAATTATAATATGATATCATACTTTTTGTTGGTTGATATTTTCATGCCGATGGTCAATCCATATGATGATGGGAATGGTAATGGTAAGTTAATAATATTGTGTTCAGAATATTCCCAGTAAAAACAAAACTGGAATATTGGAGTGGATTTGAGGAAATAATATATATTATCGTTCATCATAGAATTGAGGAAAGAATATCTCGGATGAGTTCGTTGTTGGGTAGAATTTGTCTATTGGTCCCATGGTTGGATCGCTACCCTGTAGTGTTCTTTTCCAAGCCCACAGAAGGGCTCTGGTCCAGCAGGTGTTGGTGTTACCCTGGAGGCCCGTTTCGCAAGTTCATCTTCCTTCTCATTTCCTTCAATACCACAGTGTCCTGAAACCCATAGAGGAGTCACCATATTGCCTCTACACACTTGTTTGAATTGATAATTTTTGGCACTCTTGTTGAGTTTAAATTCTTCTATGGTGTTTGAATTCAATTTCTGCTAAGATGAAGTTCCTTCATAAGAATCCATTGATATAATTCCCAACTCTGAGAAACCAATACTTTCGGAGTTTCGGAGATATAATTTGTCTGTTTGAACAAGAGCGCCAGAAAGCTCCTGTCCACAGGGCTTTAACCAATTATTTTCTTTTCAGTTGGATTTCTGTTGTATTGACTAATATGTTCATCATTTCTGTAAAACATTTTTTGTTGTAAATTTCTGGTCACATTTTTTTTTGGATATTAAATTATCTGTATGTGCTCCTAGTAAATAAATAAATGAATAAAATCACCAAGTTCCAATTCGATCGGTGGTGTATTGTTTGAAAACAAAATTTGCACTCGGAAACCGTTTGGCCTATTATGCCCATTAACGAACCTGTTCGACTCATTTGGATGCGCAACCTACCCTGAAAATTTCAAGTCGCCTTATCCTTTCCGTTCTCAAGTTATCGTGGCAACGGCCTGCCGTCGTATGGGCAAAATGATAGTTCGCCGATCCCTAGAACATGCGCGCAAAAATGGACCTAATAACTATCTAATAGCGTATTCCATTGGTAGAACTCGTGCCGAGTCGTGCGCACTGAGTGCATGAATCGTATTCCATTGGGGAATTTCGTCAAGCATTTTGACACATTTTGACGTCCAGTGCAACATTTTTTGCACTCAGTGCGTGCTCAGTGCAGCACTGGTGCTGCCAATGGAATACGCCATAAAGCGAAATACATTCTGAACAATTCTTGTAGAATTCACTTGTATCACTGATTGCCGACGAGTAAAGTGAAGATTGATAATGCGTTTCAAATTTTAAGAAATAACCAAAATTCGCAATATTTTTCTCAGCTTTGCCTTTTATCATAGGTAAAAGCACAAGAGTTTTTTTTTTATCGGATAAACTTTTATTTTTTACGAAAACTAGATTGCTTAGAAATTTAACGAGAACAAACGAACTGATAAAAACTCGACAGCGAAGCTGGAGAGTTTTTATAAGTTTCGTTTGTTCGAGTTTAAATTGCTTGAAAGCAATCTAGTTTGAGTTTACAAAATAGAAGTTTATCCGATCTTAAAAAAATGCTCGAGTGATTTTTAGCTAGATAAATTCACGAATTTAATTTTATGGTAGCCATATTGTTATGTTGCTAGGAAACGAGCCAGTACGGCTTGATATCGAGCTGGGAGGGTTTTATCGCTGTAAAAAACGATGCAGCTTTTTTATCGATGTCAAAGTGATATAAATGCGATGCTCAAATAGACATTTTATTGCAGGAGTGAATTTATCATTGTAAAGTATTCTTTAGGAGCACTTAAATGATGTATCACAAGTAGGGGGTTGCCATGAGAATTTCTTATTTGGGGGATGGCGAGTGCGCAGGGGGTTGAACAGGGTGAGTGCCTAAAAGGTGCCTATATTGTTCCTCCTCTATACTTTGGAAACAATTTCAAATGTTTTTTTGCGCGTATGTTCTGGGGAACATCGCGTTATCATTTTGCCCAAATATTTCGATTTTTTTTGTTGTATAAGGTCTCGATTGGGTTCGACTCCCCGATGAAAAATTCGAGGTCAAATTTGATTCTGTCCGGCTGTTCCGTCCAACCGTGGCCACGATACCTTCAGAACGGAAAGAGCTAGCCCAATACGACAGACAAGTTCGATAATGGGCATAATCGGCCCAATAGTTTCCGAGTAATAATTTTGTTTTCTACTAATACAAATCCGATCGAATTGAAACTAGGTGAATAGTTGTAGAATATAAACCTAAGCACGTTCATGAAATTTCGTGGAAATCGTATTACTAGAAAATTTTTAAAAAATTATTAAAAAATATTTTTATGTCATGATAACCTGAGAACGCAAAGAGATAGCGACTTAGAATTTTCAGGGTAGGTTATGCATCTGAATGCGACATTTGGGTTTGTTTATAGGCATAATCGGTCAAACGGTTTTGGAGTTATACCCATGCATCTGAAATTTGGTTGTTATTTCCTTAATAACTCGAATAATACAAAACCGATTAAATTAAAACATGGTTATTAGTTGTAAAATGCCAACGCAAAAACTCTTGCAAAATTTCGTGAGGATCATATTACTAGAAATTTTTTTAAAATACATGAAAATTATTGAAAAAAATTGTATGCCTATATCAGTAACTATTCGTTCGACATCGCTGAAATTTTGCGAGAGCCTTCAGAACCTAACTCTGCCAAGTTCCAACACGATCGGATATATATTGTTGGAACTTGGCAGAGTTAGGTTCTAAAGGCTCTCGCAAAATTTCAGCGATAGATGGTTGACCGTTGCCTCGATAACTTTCAAACGAAATGAGATAGTGACTTGCAATTTTGAGGGTACGTTGCGTCTCCGAATGGGAGAGTTGAGTTCATTTACGGGCATAATCGGTCCAACGGTTTCAGAGTTACATACATCCACCTGGAATATTTTTTCCTCAATAACTCAAAAAATATAGACTCGATCGAATTGAAGCTTGGTAACTAGTTGTAGAATATCGACATAAAGACATGTTTAAAATTTTGTAAGAACCGTACCCCTAAAAAATTTCAAAAAAATTACGATTATGTTCCATGTACCTACCATGGTAAATATTCGATTGAGAGTGTCCAATACAGGAGAATGGACAATAGAATATACGCGCAAAAGCTCCTGACTTCACGTCAGTGCTTGAACCAATTTTTTACCTCTTATCTTATAACTTCGGAGATATGACAATGGCAAGTTTTTGAAAGCCTACCCTGTATATCCTTGAAAAGCGTAAATTTACATATCCAATCCGGAATGATGAAGCGAACAATATCAATAGAAGGTACCAGTAGCTACGAACGTATTTACGATCTCTTAAGAGCGCTGATAAGGCTATCTAACTTTCCGTAATTTTGTATCTTTCGAAACGAAAAATGATTGTCCAATGAATAAACATAGCATTGAGCACACTTGTCTGATCATTTAATCTATATACGTCGAATAAACTGTTACAAGTGTTAACCAGAATGTTAAGGATTTTATCGAATAGTTTAAAATTTTCAAGATATGAAAAAATAAATGGTACCAAATTGTACCATAGTGAAAATGTGTTTGGGTTCAGAAAAAAGGTTATAAAAGATTATATCGGTGAGTGATGGAGTTGGGAAGTATCCCAAGCTTTCTGGTTCCGAAATGAGTTGAAAATTTAGATATAATCAGAGACATTATTGGTATAAACTTAATTCTCATGTATCAATATGTACGAGGATGATTAGGAAATTAAATTATATAAAACAAAACAAGGTTGAGGTGAAACTTTTTTATTGAATATTGAAAAGGGTGTTGCAATACAGAGTGCAAGATTTGAAGTGAAACGTAGTTTTTATGTAGCAAAATATTGAAAATTCATTTAAATTTTATTTTATTCAATTCACAGTTAATATGAATATTTGGGTATTATTCACATAGCTGAATCAACGCTGTTCTCACTTCTCACTCCCTTTCAGTGCCTAGCTCGGTGTCCCGGCTTATACACTACTTGTCTAATACAGCCACATAAATAAAAATCTGATGGTGTTAAATCTGTGTTTTACAAGCCGTTCTTAAAATTTTCTTATACTATTATAGTACAACGTTGCAGGGCCGTATCTAGGTACTATTACACCTGTGGCAACATATTGGGCAGCGCTCCCCCATTTGCGTAGATTATTTTCATCCATTATATTTTCTTATAGTATTTTTTCGTAACAGTTTTAAATGAATACACAATATTTGGATATTTACTTATTTTATTAAAATACACAAATAAAGTGTATAAAAATAAAACAAATTCTGAAAAAACGAAGCAAAATATTTATATTTATGCAGTAAATACGCATACCTATCTAAAAAAATATGTATTTTTCGCGCTCTAGTTCCTCGGAACAGAGTGCTTATCAATTTGCCCAAATACTGTAATTTTCGAATTTTTGGCTGAAAATGATCTCAAACGATTTGGTTCGACTCACTGATCAAAAATCCGAGGTCGAAATCGATTATTTCCGGCCGGCCGGCCAGCCGTAGGCACGATAACTCTTGAACGAAAAGAGTTAGAGGATTGAAATTTGCACGGTGGGTTTGGAGCGTAAATATCTCGGACGAGTTCGTTCATGGGCGAAATCCATCAAGCGGTTTCGGAGCTGGTTCGGCCGATTTTAGTGAAAACATTTTTTATGAATATTTCCGAAACCGATCACTCGATCTGAAATTTAGCATCAAATTGTAGAATCATGACCTTTATACGCATGTGGAGTTTTGTATTGATCAGGTTACCGCAAAGTGTAAAAAAAAAATTTTGAAAATAAAAAAAAATGTCTGCAATAACTCTCGAACGGAATGAGCTAGGCAGTTGAAATTTTCAGAGTAGGTTAGGTGGATGAATATCTCGGTTAAGTTCGTTATCGGGAAAAATAGGCCAGATGGTTTCGGAGTAACGAAAAAAAAATTTTTTCTTTAAGTAACAAATTTCAAATTCAATTTTTATTTAAGATGCAGTTTCACCATAAAAATCCATTGATATCATTTTCAACTCCAACAAGCTTGTACTTTCGGAGATATGATTTTTCTAAATTTCAATAATGAATCGTACTTCTATGTTTTCACAGAATGCTATAATTATTCTATCTAAGCTTTATTATATGATCTGTGTTCATACTCGTACATGTCATCCTGTTCTATAAGAGAGAGTCAAATTCATTTCAGCTATTTTAATTCGATTTCTTCCATGGTGCAGTTCTCATTCTCAGATTGCTCATTTAATCTTGATAAATAAACTATTATTTGAATTGAATTTCCTTTATGATGCAGTTCTATCATAAGAATACATTGATATAATTCCCAACTCTGAGAAACCAATACTTTCGGAGATATAATTTGTCTGTTTGAACAAGAGCGCCAGAAAGCTCCTGTCCACAGGGCTTGAACCCATTTTCAACTAAAAATGTATTAATACTGCATACAAATACTATTCTTTAACCCTTTGAAACACGAACTTCTATTTTCGATTTCAGTGTGAACCTGCGCAAAGAATTAAAAATTACGTGCTTTCTATCTGAAAGCTCTATGCTTCAAAGATTTAAGCCTAGGGTTATGCGAACATTCGAGAGAAAATAGCAAAATTATATGTTTTATTTTTCTCAGAAGAATATTTTTGTGGTAAAAAATTATAATTACTGATTGCATAAATAATTAAATACTCAATGTCAATTAACCCATTATATTAGTTTATCCCATTTTGACGTTTAAAGACGACAATATTCAACCCATGGTAACAAGGGTAAGTTGACGTTTATCCACTGAGTGAATTAAAATTTTTTTAATTCACTAGTGGAATAAAACGTTCACCACTCACTTTCTGGAAATTATTCTTTCCACACACAATGCACCTAAAATCATTTTAAAGTATGTTTATTAAAATTTATCAAAAATTCTACATTAACAGTCATTTCTATCATTAAAGTAAAAATTACAATTATTGAGATTTTTAAAATGGAACTGGAAACCTGCAGCTCTTCCAAAGGAAACACGCTCAGTCGTTATAGCACATGTGTTTGAGGACTTCTCAGGCCCTGCTGGAATATCCATTTCTGCATCAGGAACTGCGGTTTTTGGGGCCCCACCAAGTATTTGTTCAGAAATATTTATTGTGTTTTGTAGTGAATCTTCAATATATCCTTCTGCAACAGAATTTGAGCGCCATCCACCATGTCTTTTCAAAACTGTCAAATCTGCCCCAGAATTTGCGAGTAGGGTTGCAGAAGAACGCCTGAAACTGTGCCCTGTATATTGTTCAGCATCAGAAAGGCCCAAATACTTTGCAATAGTAGCGGGCATTTTCGAAAATGTATTCACACCTACAGGCTGGACGGTACATTTTTCATTTTTATAATTTATAAATAGTCGCTTGTGATCAACTTTACTTGGCCTCAAGTTCCTATACTTGCGGAATATATCGAGTTCAGCAACCTTATTAGTACCATTGACCACAGTGAACACTCTTTTCTTATAAGTTTTCGTATCTGGAATCTGAATAACCAATACGCTGCCCCGATCTTCCACGTCATCTACGGTCATAGTCACCAGCTCGCCGATTCTACACCCTCCAGCAACACCCATAATAAAAACTACCTTTATCAATAAATATTGCTCATCAGGAGCGGCATCTAAAAAGTATTCAAACTCCTCTCTTGTGAATACCTTCGACTTCTTTACTACGTATCCCCTGGAATGTTGCTTCAAAAAGGCGGTGACTTGGTGAAATATGCCGATGTCTATTTTTTCTTTCAGAGCCAACAACCATAAAGACGACGACTTAACTTGGATTGTTCGGAAATATACGCCAAAATTATTTTTTCGTTGACAACTTTGGCTTTTTTATTATTTCTCCAGGCACAAAATGCCGAATATTGCTTTTCGTACAATATTTTTGATTTTAATGGAATTACTGCTTCTGCTGCCTCATTTGCTTCTTGTATAATGCACTCAGGAACTACAACCTCGTCGTAATAAAAATTCTTTGACGGTTCTATAATTTTCATTGACACTTGCAAACAATTAATTACATAGTGCCCTAGCAACCATCGATCGAAGGGAAATCTCGTTATGAATTTGAATTATACCTAATATTTCCTCTAAAAAGTATTCATTATTTGAAATTTCATCAAAATGGGATAAAATTTTGTATACGACACGTGGGTTAAAAATGTTTATTCACTCGAAGAAATTAACCCACTCGCCCTACGGGCTCGTGTGTTAAACTTTCTTCTCATGAATAAACATTCATTTAACTCACTTGTTGTATAAATAACTATTTCTGTTTAATTTAAGTTGGTCTAACTGAAAAGTTTTTTATTTTTATTATATATAATATATATATTCATTATTTATCGAGTAAGAACGATAATATCTATTTAATCCATTTACTCCCTTAACACGTGACTTACAATTTACTTTTCTCTACTCCACACTGTAATACATTTAGCGAACTTAGTAATATAATATAGTAATATTAAATACAATATTATGTAAACCGAGCCAGAAAGACTGAAATGTAGAAATTACGTCAATTCATCTCACTCGCGCTTTGTCATGGTCTGTCGAATTATTTTGCTTGAATCTTCTATTTTTTTAATATTTTTCGGCGCCCCTGCGGACCTTGCGCCCGTGGCCAGTGGCACCTTTGCCACGCCCTAGATAGGCGACTGCAAAGTTGTAATTAACTTTCCTATTTTTTCAGTTATAGATGATATTCTCCAAAATAGGTCCAAAGAAAGCAATTTTTACCGATTAGTAACAGCGTATAGAGAGCATGGACATAAAATAGCTGAGATCGACCCAGTTGCGATGAAAGAACACAAAACGTAAGTTCTATAATTTAAAGGTTCAAGAATACAAAAGTTGTTTTCAGACTGCAACCCGAATTAGACCTAAGACGATATGGCTTAACTGGCGGAGAAAGAGTGAAAACAAGTGGTATTCTAGAATGCGATAAAGATGAAATTACTATCCAAGAGGCTGTGAACATTTTAAAGAACATCTATGCTAATCATATATCCGCTGAGTTCACATACTTAGAAGTGAGTTTTACTTTTAGTGTGCGTCATTTTCTGAATTTAATTTTGATTCATGTGTTAAGCCGTTTTTATCCTAAATGTGTAAAATGTCTAAAGAGCGTTAAAATTTGAATATCTTTTCATTTTTTGGCTACTTCATGTATAAATGTTTTTGTCCCTTGTGATTTTTACTCATTTGCGTTCGTTATCGAGCAAAAAATTAATAATAATAAATCGAGTAGATAATCTGAAATCCTCGAAAACTATCGAATTTATCAAAAAAAGTTTCGTATATTTTTTTTTCTACTTCGAGGTGTACCTACATCTTTCAGAGTAAAAATTTTCCAATTTTCGATCTGAGAAGACATCGCGAATTTCAGTAGAATGTTGAAAGAGCTAGTTCGGGTAGGCCTCTGTTAGAGTAGCAATAGATTCTAAAATATCGACCCCATATATATATATATGTATATTCTTTTGACGGAGAGCTTTATATGTGTTAGCAGAGGTTGGTGTAATGGGGTACCATACAATTCGACATATGATAAAAGAGCTTAGGGAAAAACCTCAGCAAAAAACCTTGTCTCCCCGTGAGAGTTGTGATTTGTAACTATTGTTTACAAAATTTGCTGACATTCAAAAATATTGATAGCCATTTATTTCTTCAATATGGATTCCTTCGTCAAAAACGGAGAGGTTTCTCCAAGGTACCCGAAACTGCTGAAAAATTAAAAGACAAGAGGAGAAGAACGAACGAATTATAAATAATACATAACCTTTCAAAAGTCTCCTCTCACAAATATACTTCATGAGAGTGGCATAGCCCAGACAGTCCGTTGAACACACTGTATTTTGGACACATTTGATCATGAAGCACCTTACTACGATACACAGATGTTGCAATGAGCTTTAGAATGAGGTAGTAAGGCATCGCACCTACATTACCTATTCATAATTTAGCCACCACTCTTCAGGAGTTGATATTTTGAGGGAAAATTTTCCTATGGAAGATGTCCCCCTCGTATTAGAAAAAAATCGAAAGTTTTCTTCGGTAAATTCGATAGTTTTTGAGATTTTCAGATTACTCGTTTAAAACGGGATTATTATTATTATTTGAAAAAAAAAATATTTTTGGGTAAAATAGTTTATTTGTTCGTTTTGGATTTACTTTTTGGGTTTATATTTCAACTTTGGTAATAATTATTTTATTGTATGTATTTCGGGAATACAATTTAGTCATAAATAGAATAGTCGAAAAATTTGTTTTGCCAGCGTTCACTTTTATGTATCATACCCGAGAAAAGCTATAAAAAAAATCATTTCTTGATCATCTCTTCTTTATCGTAAATGCATCTCTGAAAATATCATTTCCTAAACATTTCAGCAAGAAGAAGAACGGGAATGGTTTGCTGTAGAATTCGAGAAATTACAAAATATAACCATCGACGATAAGACCAAGGTTGAGATGGCTAGAGAAATGTTGAAATCTCAAGAATTCGATCGTTTCCTAGCTGCTAAATATCCCGGGTTGAAAAGATATGGAGGGGAAGGTGCAGAAGGGATGTTCCCCTTCTTCATGGAGCTATTCCGACTTTCAGCCGAAGGTGATTAGATGTTCTTGTTCCAAACTATTTTCAATGTTAAAATGGCATGCGTTTTTTCTAACAGAAAATTACTATTTTACCCTTCACACAACGATTTCCTATATAGTATCACAAAGATTACAAAGAATATACCTTGGGTATTGTGGTTTGATGGGAGCGTAAAGAATAGCTTACTAAATATTGAGAGAGCCTCACAATTTCTCCTCGAATAGCGCGATGAAGGGATATCGATTTGTTCGGCTCATAAGCTTATCTATTTTCTATTATTACATTTGTGATCTGAATCTAAATGAATATTATCATTATTCTTATTATAATCAGTCGCTGCCTTACCTTGTCTTGCTACGATGCTCTGATTGCTCTGCGTCTGGTGTAGTGACGCGCAGTCAGTTGAAGAGTCGAGTGGGGTAACAGTAGAGGAGGATAGAATTGCGTCTCTTTTGATCTATACGCAAGATATATTTGTTCCGATATATTGTATAACTCTTTCTATAGTAGCCATTGGATTTTGATAGCTAGCTTCATTCAAATTATTTCATTTTAACTATTTAAATAAATAAATGTTTGCTGATCCGGTATCTGTGTTTCTATACCATTCTCCGATTACGATGAAATTTAAGGTAAAAAATACCCTGCAAAACGCCAGCCATCAGTCCTCAAACATGGGTACTTATCAATTCACCCTTGTATTATAGCATTTTACATAAAGGTTTAAACTCAAACAACTTTTCATCACCTTAGGAGGAATCCAAGAAATAGTGAGTGCAATGCCCCACAGAGGAAGACTCAATATACTGACAGGTCTACTTCGGTATCCACCAGCTCAGATATTCCTACGTTTGAAAGGGGAGAAAGATTACCCTGACCATTATCAAGCTTCAGGAGATGTACTAAGTCATATAAGTAACCATTGCAGCATTCAATATTGCAGGGATCATATTATTTTCAATGCGTTTTCCAGATGCTTCGGTAGATTTACACTTTGGGGACGATAAAGTTCATTTAACGATACTGAAAAACCCTTCGCATCTAGAAGCTGTTAACCCTGTGTCTGTTGGCAAAACCCGAGCGAAACTTATGCTGAATAAGGATGGTGACTACGGCGAAGAGGGACGCTTGGGCGACAAAATATTGAACTTGCAGGTTGGAAATCATTTGAACCAATATATTTATTGAAAGAAGACCACTTTTTGCGCGCTTGTTTCAGAGCACAATTCCGTATTTTCGTGAACACGATAACTTTCGAAGCATACTACTAGAGGAGAATTAAAATCAAGAAATTTCAATATCTCATAAACAAGTTGATACCTGACAACCTCGCGGTTAGCGAGGTTTGATGGAAACTTGAAAAAGTCTGGATATCTGAGATATGTTCAAAAGTAAATTTAATGATTAACGTGATCCTTCGACATAAACGCTGGCAAAAGCTGACTACACGTCAGTACTTTTTCCAATTTTTGCTCGCATGTTCTGGGGAAATTCGCGTTATCATTTTGCCCAAATGTCTGTATTTTCCGACCGGACAGAATCAAATTGCCTCGATAACTTGAGAAGGGAAAGATATAGCGGCTTGAAATTTTCAGGGTAGGAGGCGCGTCCCAATACGACGGACAAGTTCGTTAAATGGCATAATCGGCCCAACGGTTTCCGAATAATAAATTTGTTTTCAAACAATACAGATTCGATCGAATAACGATTCAAAGACGTATCTGCAATTTTTTGAGAATAGTAAGAAAATAAAAAAAAAAATATTAAAAAATATTATTTATATCACGAAATCCTGAAACGGAAAGAGATAGCGACTTGAAATTTTCAGGGTAGGTTGAGCATCCCAATGCAATATTAAAGTTCGTTAATAGGCATAATCGGCCAAACGGTTTTGGAGTTGTACCCATCTGAAATTCGGTTGTTATTGCCTCAATAACTCGAAAAATACGAATTCGATCCAATTCAAGCATGGTGATTAGTTGTAGAATGACAATGCGAAAATTCTTTTGAAATTTCGTGAGTATCGTATCACTAAAAACTTTTTAAAAAATCATTGAAAATTAAAAAAAAATCTATATATCAGAAACTATTTGTCCGACATCGCTGAAATTTTGCGAGAGCATTCAAAACTTACCTCTACTGCTAAGTTCCAAGTTTGAACACGATCGGATCTATATTGTTGCCTCTATAACTTTCGAATGAAAAGGGATAGGGACTTGAAATTTTCAGGTTAGGTTGTGCATCCGAACAGGAGAGTTAAGTTCGTTGTTGGGTATAATCGGCCCAACGATTTCGGAGTTATACCCGTCTGGAATATAATTTTCTCTATTACTCAAAAAATACAGACTTGATCGAATTGAATGTTGGTAACTATAGTTATAGAATATCGACATGAAGACGTGTGTGAAATTTTGTGAGGACCGTACCACTAGAAAATTTTGAAAAAATTCGAAAAAATATTATGTATCTCACGATAACTTGAGAACGGAAAGAGATAGCGACTTGCAATCTTCAGGATATGTTGTGCATCCGAATGCGACATTTAAGTTCGTCTATTGGCGTAATTGGCCAAAGGGTTTTGGAGTTACTAATCTGAAATTTTGTTATTATTTGCTCTATTACTGAAAATATACAGATCTGATCCAATTAAAACTCGGTGATTACTTTTGGGTATGTCATAAAGTAAACCATCTGGTACCAATTTGAGCTGTTTCTCACTCTCGAGCGGCATTTTAAAAAGCTTTTATTTCTATTGAATTTAGCAACGTAAATATGTGAGTACGCACGCAGTTCGCTCATTTCTTTTAATAATAGAAATAGATAAGTTTGAATTTCCGAAAACAAGTTTTGATGTTCTGTTTTGGGTTTCTTGCAAATGGGCAGTTGAACGGACGGAATAACCATTACCACGGACGGGTCCCTACAGGGGGAAGATCTCCCCAATGTTGGCAAATTTGCAAAGCAGTTGGAGCATCCCCCCCCAATCACAATCAGTTTTTGTATGTAATCCTTCATGCACAGTTGGAAAATTTGGCTTCAGCTCGTCCCTGGTTATGTTCATCTTCATCCAAATCTATCTTTCTTCTGATTTTAATTGTACCAAATTAGTGCATAGCCTGAGATCGAGAATCGTTTTAGGTGCATGGTGATGCAGCCCTCATGGGACAAGGAGTCAACCAAGAAACCTTAAACATGAGCCAAACGCCACATTTCGAAGTGGGCGGATCAATTCATATGGTAACCAACAATCAACTAGGCTTCACAACTCCAGCAGAGAGAGGAAGATCTTCAAGATATTGCACAGATCTTGCCAAAATGGTATCAGCCCCTGTTGTGCATGTGAATGGAGACTATCCGGAGGTATGTATATTTAGAAATGATAGGAGGTTTAAATTTCGAATGTTTGATAATCGTGATTTCTAGTTGGTGTACAAGGCAACGAGACTAGTGTTTGAATATCAAAGGAAGTTCAGAAAGGATGTTTTCCTAGATATAAATTGTTATAGGCAATTGGGACACAATGAGTTGGATGACCCTTCTTTTACAAACCCCTTACTCTATAAAATTATACGTCCAAAAAAGTAAGTGTCCTATCAACATTTAAATTACAGAAATCATATGAATTGAATTGTGGGCAAACTGGATATTTCAGGAGATGAAACATATAAATTATTTAATTGCCACTGAATATGAAAGTCCTTTCATTTTTGCGCGCATGATCTAGCGAACAGCGTGCTATCATTTTGCCCAAATGTCTGTAATGTTCGAATTTTTGCAGAAATGGTCTCAAACAATTAGGTGCGACTCACTGATGAAAAATTCGAGGCCAAATTCGATTCTGTCCGGCCGTTGGCACGATTCGAACGGAAAGCGATAGCGACTTGAAATTTTCAGGGTAATTTCCTCAGATCAATAGGTAATTTCAGTAACTAGGTAATTGGTTATAGAATGCCGACGCGCACATTTTTGTATCGTATCACTAGAATCACTAAAAATTATTAAAAGGAGTCCGTATCGGCAGCCTTCAAAACCTAATTGTACAGCCAAGTTCTAAATTTGGGCATAATCTGAAAAACGGTTTCCGAGTTGAAATTTTGTTTTCAATCAATACAGATCCGATCAAATTGTAACAAGATGTAGAATGTCGTAACAAAGATTTATGCGAAATTTTGTGGGGATAGTATCACTAGAACATTTTTAAAAAATTATTAAAAAATATTCTCTGTATTTCAGCAACCAGGGTTCGACCGATATTTATCATGATATATATCACGATATATATCGATATATATAAGCAGTGATATATATCACGGATATTTATAATTTTTTTGAAATCAGCGACGCTGCTTAAAAAATTCATAATCAATCGCTATTTAAGAGCACGCCTATGCCCACGTCAAGGGGCCACAGCCAACACATGCGAATAGAGACAGGGACATGAAGGTTGGAATCAGCCAATCAGAGAAAACACAGTATGGCGGTAAAATTTGAATTTCGAAACGAAAGTGTAGTTTACTAGACTGATCGATCTGTGGTACCACATAGTATTTTATCTTAACTTTTATTAATTTTGTTGTAACCAAAGACTGTCTTCCCTTATTTATGAAGAAAAATTTGTTATTCATATATTTATATCATAAGTAACATATACAGTGGGCTTCAAAATTATGGAACAAATTCATTTTCTCAGAAGAAAAATATTTGGCAACAAAATCCTGAAACTGGTTAATTTTTGTTTCACTTTTACCAAATTTTTATGCATTTTTGAAGCATTTTTGTTGCACTCTGTGCCATCCCCATAAACCCTCTAAATTTTTTGAATAGGGAATGTGGTACATTTTTGGCAAGGTCTTTGTATCTTCTTTACGAGTGCAGAAATTTCGAGAAAAAAAATTCTTTTTTGAAAAATATTTTTCAAAAATGAAAAATTTGGTTCCCCCTTTTGTGTGTCCCACTATCTTTGATGAATTTGCTTTGTGTTTTCTTCTCGATATCTTCTTTCCATGACTTGAAATCTTCAAATGATTGAAAAATAGCGGTAGTTTGCTCTATATTCAATCCATGTATTTCCTCATAAGGCTTGAATAAGAAATCTTTTTTTGTACTTTTGAAAGGACATGTTGGACAGCTGTAATAACATTGTCCTGTTTTCACATGAGTCACATTGTGGGCAGCCTTTTTGTGCTTGAGTAAATATATATTTGCTGTTATATTGTAGGTTTTATCACAAAATTCACATTTTAATTTCCTCTTGTCTAATTGTGCAATTGACTCCATTTCTTCGAAGTGATTTTTCATAGCATGCTACCTGAAAAAGAATAAAGTTGTTTCAATGTTCCAATCATTTTTTCAATTTCCATGTGAAACCAGCTTGTAAATGCTTCAGACTCGCATCAGTACTTTTCTAGAATTTTTCATAATTACCTACTTACCTCAAACTTTTTAGACGTTTATACTTTGATTTGCATTTAAAGCAGACGAAACTCTACACAGGTTTAGCTAGTATGAAAATGTTGAAGAATTAGTATTTTCTCGCCAAGAAATCGAAAAGCATAAATAATCTATTCCTATTCATTTCGCGCTAATACAGACGGAAGGATGGAACGATAGCGCACGTTCTCCGTTATTGCACCGATTGCATTTATTCCTTGAATAATCATTTCACTGGATTAGGACTATTTATGAAGACTCAAACAATATGAGCAATGAAATAAATATCGAGATGATTACAAGTACATACATATATATGAATTGAAAACACATGTAAACGGTTAAAATATAATTTCTGAAGGATCTATTCATTCCGTTCTGAAATTCAAATTTGCCGCCATACAGCTTTTTCTCTGATTGGCTGATTCCAACCTGCATGTCCCTGTCTCTAGACGCATGTACAGCCAACAGCTGAAAACGGGTATTTACCGACATACATACATCTGTCTGCGAAGCAACGCATTTTCGGGGAATCCCAACTCCGTCTTAGGGCCGATTTATTCAACCTCTCCGTAAAGTATTCGTTAACTACGTGCTCGTTAAATGTACTACCCCTCTTTAAAAGTAATAAAACCTATTCATGTTTCACAGATGTTTCTCATATTTGCAGATCACTTTGTGCAACTGAGAGGTGAATAAACATTTAAAGAATACTTTCCTTTCGGTAAGGCTACTCGACAGTTTACAGATAGGTGAATATATCGGCCCTAAGTATATCTTCAGATGGTGATATTATAACTTCGCCGCGGAATCGTATTTTTGGCGCTCTAGTTCCTCGGAACTGAGTGCTTATCAATTTGCCCAAATGTCTGTAATTTTCGAATATTTCGATGAAAATGTTCTTAAACGATTTGGTTCGACTCACTGATCAAGAATCCGTGGTCGAAATTCATTCTGTCCGGCCGGCCGTCCGGCCGTAGGCACTATAACTCTCGAACGGAATGAGCTAGAGAGTTGAAATTTTCAGAGTAGGTTTGGGGGATGAATATCTCGGCTAAGTTCGTTACTGGGTAAAATCGGACAGAAAGTTTCGGAGTAATAAAAAAAAAATTTTTTTTTTACAGAACAAATTCGAAATTAAATTTTTTTTAATAAGCAGTTTTATCATAAGAATCCATTCATATCATTTTTAACTCTAACAAGCTAATACTTTCGGAGATATGATTTTTCCTAATTTCAATGTAAATCGTATTTCACAGGTTGATATAATAATTCTATGTATATTCTATGTATGAATTGCCATAAAGTCAACTTGACAGAAGGGAATATTGTAACTTCAAGAATATTGGGGTTGAAATACTCGTATTTTAGCGATGCAACGGGGACCTCACCCGAAAATGTTTGAAAATATTACGTAAATTTGAAAGCATAATTCCAAAGTTCGAGAGAGGAGAAAATTTTGTGAACGTAGATCAGGAAATTTATGATCGATTACAAGGTAATTTATTATTTTATACATGTTTTATGGAATACCTACTATTTGTAGGTACTTAAAACCTGTTTTGGGCAATTGTCATACGAAACTTGTTTTTTTGGCGCTCTAGTTCCTCGGAACAGAATGCTTATCAATTTGCCCAAGTGTCTGTAATTTTGGAATTTTTGGCTGAAAATGGTCTCAAATGATTTGGTTCGACTCACTGATCAAGAATCCGAGTGCGAAATCGATTCTGTCCGGCCGGCCGACCGGCCGTAGGCACGATAACTCCGAACGAAAGGAGTTAGCGGATTGAAAATTGCAAGGTGGTTTTGGAGCGTAAATATCTCGGACAAGTTCGTTAATGGGCGTTAACCATCAAGGGGTTTCGGAGTTATGGCCGATTTTAGTAAAAATATTTTTTATGAATATTTCCGAAACCGATCACTCGATCTATCTGAAATTTAGCACCAGACTGTAGAAGACAGTAGAATCATGACCTTTATACGCTTGTGAAGTTTTGTATTGACCAGATTACCGCAAAGTGTCAAAAAAAAAATTTGAAAATGTGGTGCAGTTCTCATTCTCATGATTGCTCATTTAATCTTCATAAATAAACTATTATTTGAATTGAATTTCCTCTTGATGCAGTTCTATCATATTAATACATTGATATAATTCCCAACTCTGAGAAACCAATACTTTCGGAGATATAATTTGTCTGTTTGAAATAGAGCGCCAGAAAGCTCCTGTCCACAGGGCTTGTTCAACATTCGGCTTGGTAGAATCAAAATTAAGAAATCGATTGGAACGTGATAAAACAGCCATACTTGTTTTTTTGTTTAAATATCTAAACAGAGAGCATGCGTCTACACCCTAAGCTAGCAATAGTAGCAATATAGAATGTATATGGGATGAGGCAGTTGCGTCTGCACCGGAGATTGCTTCTGATGCCTTTGATAAATTTTTTATCTAATTAACTTTATTTTATTTTGTTGTTTTTGAGAATCTTTTTGCCTTTTTTTAATAAAAATAGTAAATCATAATTTGATTCGTTTAATTTATTGATTTTAATTGAGAAAAATGTTTTGAAAATGATTTATAAAAATAAATATCAGGAAATTGATATATATTATATCGGATATACAGGGTGTCTGGTGAGGAATGGGACAACGTTTAGGTGGGGATGAGGGATGTCTCAAGGAGTGAGAAAATGCCATTTGAAATCATCTGAGGTTCATGCTTCCTGATATACAGGGTGTTTTAGAAAAAACTATGATATTTCAAATGATTATAATTCAGGAAATATTAGAGCTAATCCGATGATTTTTGGTATGAACAATGATAGAGTGAGTACGAATCTGCTTGGATGAAAAATTCGAAATAAAATCAGATCCGGACTCAGAAATTTTAGTTTTTCTGAAATTAGGAAAAAACAACACCCTGTATGCGGTTTTCAATTTTTTTTACTTCAGATTCTGAGAGAGCAGGAAAAATACTTTCAAACTCAACTGTCATCCCGAATGGCACAAATTTTCCCTGCTTTCTCTGACCCTTCGAATGCCAATCTTCCGATTTTCGCTTCTTCCATATTTTTTTCTCGACATTGCAGAAACATGAGATCTCAGATAGTTACCTATAAGTAAAAACAAAGATCATAAACGAATCAAAAAATTTATAAAAATTATCAAAAAAGCGAAAAACAGTCAACATTTGGAAAATTCACGAAGTATTTCTGCAGTACTAATTGATGATTCAGTGGGAACAAAATTAATGATTAATTCTTCAAATATTGTTCAAAATGAAAACCACCAACTTCTACACATTTATCTGCTCTTTTCATTATATTCAAAACTGCTTTCCTTATCACATTTGGGTTGTTTCGTATTTCGTCACATGCGTCTATTATTCGCTGAATTAATTGTTCCCTCGTATTTATCTCTTGCTCGTACACCATAGTTTTAAGGTGGCCCAAAGGAAATAATCTAACAGTGTCATGTCTGGAGACCGAGGTGGCCATGCTCTTTGACCACCACGACCACGAAAAAATTTTGTGATTTGGAACCCGACGATTGGGAAATCGTCTACGATACTCCCTTTCAGCTGCTCTTCCGTTCATATCATATGAACCATACACCAAAAGCATGTCAACATACTCTTCATTAGAAAATGTGTGCGGCATGATTTTCAACAAATTGAAGTAAGATTGTATCAATAATAAAATCACTAGTTTGACAGATAACTAAATGCTCTATCTTTTCTCATCATGAATGATAGCAAACCATAGAATTGACATAACTGGCAACTAGATTCAAGACTAATGTTGGAGATATGTATGTACATGACGAATGAAACTTTGGATATAACAGGAAAAAATGATCCAAACTCATCTGAAAGATCGACTAAGAGACAGGAAGTTGACGGTTTTCATTTTGAACAATATTTGAAGAATTAATCATTAATTTTGTTCCTACTGAATCATCAATTAGTACTTCAGAAATACTTCGTAAATTTTCCAAATGTTAACTGTTTTTCGCTTTTTTGATAATTTTTATAAAATTTTTGATTCGTTTATGATCTTTTTTTTTACTTATAAGTAACTATCTGACATCCCATGTTTCTGCAATGTCGAGAAAAAAATATGGAAGAAGCGAAAATTTGAAGATTGACATTCGAAGGGTCAGAGAAAGCAGGGAAAATTTGTGCCATTCGAGATGACAGTTGAGTTTGAAAGTATTTTTCCTGCTCTCTCAGAATCTGAAGTCAAAAAAATTAAAAACTGCATACAGGGTGTTGTTTTTTCCTAATTTCAGAAAAACTAAAATTCAGAAATGTCAGAAACTATCCGTCCGATACGCTGAAGGCGATAGCTTTCAAAACCTAATTCTACAACAAAGTTCCAAATTGGAATCGGATCTACATTGTTGGAGTTATTGAAAAAATTGGTTCAAGCCCAGTGGACAGGAGCTATTGGGCGCATGTTCATCTTCCTTGTGGCCCGTACTGACCAGTAAAGAAAAAAAGCAGTATCATGTTGAATACCTTAATATTATTGATTATTATATAATAATCGATGAAAATACTGAGAGAGACCCAGGAAATTTGACACATTTTGTCTTATATCTCCAGAAATTGAAATCGTATAGAGCCAAAATTTTGCACAATGTTGCAAAATACTACAATTGACGTTAGTACAAGTTTTTGTTGCAATCTGATGAATAGTTCACGAAAAAAAATTTTTTTTTTCGAAAAAATTAAAAGAAATATTTTTTTAAAAATTACCAACATTTCGATCATAACAGAATTTTGCCAAAAGTTGCGCGTTTATATCCTCGAACTGACTACCAAGTTTCGATTCAACATCTTCTTTAGTTCCTGAAATATCAGGGAAATAACCTCAAAATTTGAAATGTCTATAACTTCTAAACCGTCCGGCCGATTTTGCCCGTTAACGAACTTAACCGTCGCATTTTGATCAGAAACCTACCCTGAAAGTTTGAAGTCGATAGGACCTTCGGTGCTCCTGTTATCGTGCCTACGGCCGGAAGGCCAGCCGGCCAGCCGGCCGGCCTGCCGGACGGCACCCAAAAATCTGACACCGGATTCGTGATCAGGGAGTCCGAATTAGTCTATTAGCCAATTTTCAGCTCGAAATTCGAAAATTACAGACATTTGGACGAAATGATAGGACGATGTTCCCCTAAAACATGCGCCCAAAAATACTGGAATACTGGAGCAGCGTTGGGTGAGTTCAGTATCTGGATGGATGACCGTTACCACGGTAACCACGGAAAATTTAAATAACCCCATTGAATTCTACATAAAAAGTAGCTGCAATAATGTTTTTACAGAAATGGAAAATATTCAACAGAAGAAAAGTTAGCTGCATATTTCGAAAATGCACATTTTCCGAGATCAGATAAAATATTAGTTTCCAGAAAATTTAAATAACCTCATTGAATTCTACATAAAAAGTAGCTACAATAATGTTTTTACAGAACAGTAAATTTACAACAGAAGAAAAGTTACAGTTGCATATTTCGAAAATGCACATTTTCAAAAAGCATCCTGTAACTATATAACGGTGATAGATAACGACATGCGGTTTTCACCAATGAGTTTCTAATGAAAATTTGCCCTCAGATATCAGTTTTCGCCTATCTAGTACAGAAAATCCACTTTCCCTTCAAAAGTGTCCAATTTGGCCAACCCGGTACAGCCAAGCTCAAAATTTGAACACCATCGGATCTATATTGTTGGAGATATTAAAAAATATTGGAAGCCTTGGGCGAGTTCAGTAGCTGGATGGGCATCCAAACGCGAGAGTTGAGTTCGTTAATGGGCATAATCTGCCGAACTGTTTCGGAGTTATACCATTTTTGCAAAATTTCGTGAGGATCGCCTCTCTAGAAAAAAAAATTGAAATATTCCTTCAAAAAAAATTTCCGTTAAAATTTCAGACAAATCTTCAAGCCGAATTTTATTTTCCTAATATTTTCAAAAATACAGATCCGAACGAATTGAAATCTAGTATTCGGTTGAAAAAAGACGACTTGAGGTTTCATGGAGTATTTCGTGAGGGATGTGTGAGGCGTGAATAGACATAAGAACATGCGCGCAAAAGCTCCTGATTTCACGTCAGTATTCTTTGCGCGTATGTTCTGGGGAACATCGCGTTATAGTTTTGCCCAAATGTCTGTAACTTTCGAATTTTTTGACGAAAATGGTCTCAAACGATTTAGTTCGACTCCCAAATGAAGAACTCGAGGTCAAATTTGATTCTGTCCGTCCGGCCGTTGCCACGATAACTTGAGAACGAAAAGATCTAGCGACTTGAAATTTTCAGGGTGGGTGGCGCATCCCAATACGACGGACAAGTTCGTTTATGGGCATAATCGGGCCAGTGGTTTCCGAGTAATAATTTTGTTTTCAATCAATATAAATCCGATCGAATTGAAACTTGGTGAATAGTTGTAGAATATGAACCTAAGCACGTTTGTGAAATTTTATGCGAATCGTATCGCTAGAAAATTTAAAAAAAATGATTAAAAAATATTTTTGTTGTCACGATAACTTTAGTACGGAAAGAGATTGCGGCTTGAAGTTTTCAGGTTAGGATGTGCACCAGAACCGACATTTCAGTTTGTTTATGAGCATAATCGGCCAAATCGTTTTAGAGTTATAGCCATCTGAAATTTTCTGGAATTTGGTGGTTTTTTGTTCCTCATTAACTCAAAAAATACTGAACCGATTGAATTCAAACATAGTTATTAGTTGTAGAATGCCAACGCGAAAATGTTTGCGAAATTTGGTGAGGATAGCATTTGTAGAAAATTTTTAATAAATCATTGAAAATAAAAAAAAAAAATTCTATATATTAGTACCTATTCGTTTGAAATTGCTGAAATTTTGCAAGAGCCTTCATAACCTAACTCTACTGCTAAGTTTCAAGTTTTAATACGATCGGTTAAATATTGTATGAGATTCGAGCATTCTTGTGTGAGTTCAGTAGATGGGTGACTGTTGCCTCGATAACTTTCGAACGAAAGCAGATAGGGACTTGCAATTTTCAGGGTAGGTTGCGTATCTGAAAGGGAGAGCTGAGTTCGTTTTTGGGCATAATCGGTCAAACGGTTTCCGAGTTATACCCATCTGGAATATTATTTCCCTGATAACTCAAAAAATAAATATTCGATCGAATTGAAGCTTGGTAACTAGTAGTAGAAAATCAACATAAAGACGTGTTTAACATTTTGTAAGAACCGCACCCCTAAAAATTTGAAAATAATGACGAAAAAAAAATGTCAAGAACCGTACCCCTAGAAAATTTAAAAAAAATTACGAAAAAAAAATTGGTTCAAGCACTGACAACATAATTTACCATGGTAAATTCGATTAAGGGTGTCCAATACAGAAGAATGGACAATAGAACATACGCGCAAAAGCTTCTGACTTCACGTCAGTGCTCGAACCAATTTTTTAACAATTTTATTTTGTATTATATTCTGACAACGCCTAGAGCATTACTACAAAGCGGGCATACTAAAAAAAAATAATTCTATATCCCCAATAGCAAATCATTATCATTATGTGCATAAATTATATAAATTGATTATTGTTGTTTCAATCTCAGTGCGCTTATGTATTCATTCTTCTTATTCACAGGACCGTACCAGATAATTACGCTGATAAACTTATAACTGAAGGCGTATTTACAGAAGAAGAGAAGAAAAAAATATCTTCTTCACATTTCCAATGGCTCAATGATGCTTACAAAAGCTGTGATTCGTTTAAACCTCAGGTAAGGAAGAGCATAAATGGTATAGACAACATTAGTTAGGTTAGAATCATTCTCTTGGCGGGAGATCCATATTCAAATTTTTCAACATGGAATTTCAACTTAGAGATGAAAAAAACCTATTTAAAAGTTAATGTTAGTACAGAGACATCCAATATTGGGTACCTTCATCGTTAGTGCATGTTTTCATGTTCTTTCCACATTAAAATCTACTTCTATTTATCCTTAAATCAAAATTGAAACCAGTGTAGTTCGAAAGATTTCCGTATGTCGTAGATGACTTCTGTTGTGCGTCATTACAATGCCGATTTAGGGTTATGTTATTATTTTTGACTGATTTCGAGTGAGCTAAGACATACGTCAATCGAATTTAGCGAACACTTTTATATTTATTAATTATTTTGGAAATATACAATTTTGTTATGAAAACTTGATTCTAGTTTGCTTAGAAAGGTTCACAGAATCTATTTCAACCGAAATAAACCCTAAGAAATTAGCCAAAGTATCTAAAAACAGGCGAGAAATTCGCGTAAATTTTAGGTCCATAAGAAATGCGTGGGGAATTCAGTGCTCGGATCCACGGATGGATCGTAATTCAAATTTCCCGCCTAACCTAACTAATGTGGTCTATATCTATTTGTTTTCAATAATATTGAAAAATGGCTGATACCGTTGTTAATAAATCAACAAGCTAACAACGGTATCAGCCATTATGCCCAAATGTCTGTAATTTTTGCTGAAATGCTCTGAAACGATTAGGTTCGACTAACTGATGAAGAAGAAGATCAAATTCAATTAGTTCCGGCCGGCCGTCCGTTGTCACGATAACTTTCGAAACTTTGAAATATTCAGAGTAGGTTTGGAGTCCAAATGAGCTATTTAAGTTCGTTAATGAGCAAAATCCACCGAGTGGTTGCAGAGTTATAGCCATCTGAAATATTTTTTTTCCAATAACTCGCTAAATACTGATCTGATCGAATTAAAGCGCGGTAGTTAGTAGAAAAATACCGACAAAATTTTATGAGGATCGCATGACTAGACAATTTAAAAAAATGGGTTCAAGCCCTGTGGACAGGAGCTTTCTGGCGCTCTAGTTCAAACAGACAAATTATATCTCCGAAAGTATTGGTTTCTCAGAGTTGGGAATTATATCAATGTATTCATATGATAGAACTGCATCATAGAGGATATTCAATTTAAATAATAGTTTATTTATCGAGATTAAATGAGCAATTGAATACGATAGTACGACTTTTCGTGAAAAGCAGCAAGTTGCGATGGACGTTAAAAGAAGAACACCCTGTATAGAGATTTCTAAAAAATACATTATGAGAATCCATCCAAGATTTCTATTTAGATAACGGTTTGTTTGTGGCAAAAATCAAATCAATCGCGTAATATTGTGCCGATAGGAAAAGAACACCCTGTATAGTAATGGTTTGTTTTCAACGATCTAGGTCCCGAAAGTATATCTTTTATCACAGTTGATTACAATAGTACGATTTTTCGTGAAGAGCAGCAAGTTGCGATGGACGTTAAAAGAAGAACACCCTGTATAGAGATTTCTAAGAAATACATTATACGAATCCATCCAAGATTCCCATCTAGATAACGGTTTGTTTGTGGCAAAAATCAAATCAATCGCGTAATATTGTGCCGAAAGAAAAAGAACATCCTGTATAGTAATCGCTTGTTTTCAACGATGTAGGTCCCGAAACCATATCTTTTAACACAATTGATTACAATCGCACGATTTGTCGTGAAAAGCAGCTAGTTGCGATTGACGTTAAAACAGAAACACCCTGTAGAGAGATTTTTTGAAAATACATTATAAGAATCCATCCAAGATTCCTATTTAGATAACGGTTTGTTTGTGTCAAAAATCAAATCAATCGCGTAATATTGTGCCGATAGAAAAAGAACACCCTGTATAGTAATGGTTTATTTTCAACGATAAGAGCTTCGGAAAAAAAAGAAAAACACCCTTACTCAAAGTCGATAGATATAGCGTAATTCGAAGTTAATATTCCGATAGAAATTGAAAAAAAAACACGAAAAAGCGTAATTCCCTTTCCGGGATTCGAGTCCGCCTTTCTCGTGACGAAACCGAGACCCCCGACGTTCTAGACCACCTAGCTATCGGACTGCTCGTACGGACTCCGCTATTAGAATATAACGTTGGTAATTACCAGAGAAATTATATTCTTAATTTTCACTTTTTGGACATAAAATCGCCACATGGGGGTTTATTTGACGGTTTCTTACCATTAACTTCACTTTTAGCCCACTTTCAGGCCCTAAAAATGCCTAGGACGGCCGTTTTCATACCCCGTCTATCTCAGTCGATTTTGACGTTTCTCGAACCAACTATTATCAAGGAAAATCACCGGGGTCGAAAAAACCTACAGAACTTGTATCAATTTGATATAGTTAGACTTATTGTACGTGAATGAAAATGTAGAAAAGCAAAAATGGATACTTCTCCATCATCTCGATAATAATTTTAAGGGACAAAAAGTCCCTCGATTTGAGTTTCAGGCAAAATCAAATTGGAACCTCGTTTTTCTAGGTTACTTAGGAAAAAATACAAATTTGTTCATAAATCATAAACTATTAAAGATGTCGACACGGGGTTTTCGGTTTTACCTTTTCTCTCTAGCAAATTTTCGTTATCTACCTCTTTCAAACCCCCACATTTACTGTGGATTCTTAAAAAAATTCTCAAAATTCTCGTTTTACTCACCTTGGATTGTTAATCTTATATTTTACTGATTGTGATCGAACATCGTCAAACGAAGGTTTATCTGACTATCTGATTTTTCACAATTATCTTCTATTTTCTTCAAGTTTCAGGTCCCAAAACAACCTAGAACGGCCAAATTATGCCTAAAAAAATCTCAAACCTCGTCTCTCATTACGTAGAATTTGTGACGTTTCTATGATCGAATTTACAAAGGAAAATTCTCCAGGTCAAAACTTCCAGAACATGTATCGATTTCTTATATTTAGACTTAATGTAGGTACATGAAAAGTTGGAAAATGATGAATTGATACTTCTCGTTCGACTCGGTAACGATTCCGGGGGCAGAGCAGCGGTTCCTTTTAAGTTTTAGACAAAACCAACTCGGCACCGCGCTCTGTACCTACCTCACCTGAATTTGCTCATTTTTCACATTTCTAGATCGAAAATAGCCACATGGCGATTTATGGGACGGTTTTTCGCCCTTATCTTTCATTTTCTTCAAGTTTCACGCCCCAAAAAGGCCTAAATCGTCAGTTTCGCTTCCGAAAATATGATAGATAATGATATATGATAATATTTAAATAATAGCTTATTTATCAAGATTAAATGAGCAATCATGAGAATGAGAACTGCACCATGGAAGAAATCAAATTAAATCTGGCCAATTTTGCCCAATAACGAACTTAACCGAGATATTCATCTCCCTAAACTACTCTGAAAATTTCAACTACCTACCTTATTCCGTTCGAGAGTTATATCTATGTCTATGGATGAAAAGCAGTCTCACTACTCTCAGATCTCTTACTTCATGTTCCGTTCCGAAATTTAAGAATTTTCTGAGAAAACCTAATTTCGGTGCAAACAACTGAGATTTTTCTCACTTCGCTGACAATTCTTCGGTTGATTATATAATGTCATGTCCCAGGAACATCATTTGACATTATGACAATTCATACTTAGAATAATATCATTCTGTAACAACATTGAAATACGATTTATTATTGAAATTTTGAAACATCATATCTCCGAAAGTATTAGCTTGTTAGAGTTAAAAATGATATCATTGGATTCTTATGGTAAAACAGCTTATTGAAAAAAAATTAATTTGGAAATTGCTTTGTAAAAAAAAATTTTTTTTTTGTTACTCCGAAACCATCTGTCCGATTTTGTCCAATAACGAACTTAGCCGAGATATTTATCTCCCAAACCTACTCTGAAAATTTCAACTGTCTAGCTCATTCCGTTCGAGAGTAATCGTGCCTACGGCCGGCCGGACAGAATGAATTTCGACCACGGATTCTTGATCAGTGAGTCGAACCAAATCGTTTTTCATCTAAAAATTCGAAAATTACAGACATTTGGGCAAATTGATAAGTACTCAGTTCCGAGGAACTAGAGCGCCAAAAATATATTTAAAAAAATTCTGTATGTCAGAAACTATCCGTCAGGTATCGTTGAAATTCTGAGAGATTCTTCAAAACCTTATTTTACTGTAACGTTCTAGATCTTAAATTGATCGGATCTATATTGGTGATGAAGATGATTTTGCCGAATTATCGAAATATTACAACGATCGAGATGTAATGGTCCATTTTTTTGGCGCTCTAGTTCCTCGGAACTGAGTGCTTATCAATTTGCCCAAATGTCTTTAATTTTCGAATTTTTGGCTGAAAATGGTCTCAAACGATTTGGTTCGACTCACTGATCAATAATCCGAGGTCGAAATCGATTCTGTCCGGCCGGCCGGCCGTAGGCACGATAACTCTCGAACGAGTTAGAGGATTGAAATTTGCAAGGTGGGTTTGGAGCGTAAATATCTCGGACAAGTTCGTTAATGGGCGAAATTCATCAAGCGGTTTCGGAGTTATGGCCGATTTTAGTAAAAACATTTTTTATGAATATTTCCCAAACCTCGATATATCTTAAATTTAGCATCAAATTGTAGAATCATGACCTTTATACGCATATGAAGTTTTGTGTTGACCAAATTACCGCAAAGTGTAAAAAAAAAATTTGAAAATTTTTAAAATTTTTTCTACAATAACTCTCGAACGGAATGAGCTAGGCAGTTGAAATTTTCAGAGTTTGTTAAGGAGATAAATATCTCGGTTGAGTTCGTCATTGGGCAAAATAGTCCAGATGGTTTCGGAGTAACGAAAAAAAACATTTTTTTTTAAGTAACAAATCTCAAATTCAATTTTTATTTAAGATGCAGTTTCACCATAAAAATCCATTGATATATCATTTTTAACTCCAATAAGCTAATACTTTCGGAGATATGATTTTTCTAAATTTCAATAATGAATCGTACTTCTATGTTTTCACAGAATGCTATAATTATTCTATCTAAGCTTTATTATATGCTCTGTGTTCATACTCGTACATGTCATCCTGTTCTATAAGAGAGAGTCAAATTCATTTCAGCTATTTTAATTTGATTTCTTCCATGGTGTAGTTCTCATTCTCAGATTGCTCATTTAATCTTGATAAATAAGCTATTATTTAAATTGAATTTCCTTTATGATGCAGTTCTATCATATTTTCGGAAGCGAAACTGACGATTTAGGCCTTTTTGGGGCGTGAAACTTGAAGAAAATGAAAGATAAGGGCGAAAAACCGTCCCATAAATCGCCATGTGGCTATTTTCGATCTAGAAATGTGAAAAATGAGCAAATAAATAAACTATTATTTGAATTGAATTTCCTTTATAATGTAGTTTTATCATAAGAATACATTGATATAATTCTCAACTCTGAGAAACCATTACTTTCGTCTGTTGTCTGTTTGAACTAGAGCGCCAGAAAGCTCCTGTCCACAGTGCTTGAACCAATTTTTTTTGCAATCGAAATCGACTAACCAAGTTGTCAAAAGTTTTTGATTTTTGACGTGCCTGGAGAGAATTCAATGAATTAAATTAGTAATAATTAACATTCGTTCAATACCTAGTGACAATTGTTATATCTTGTCTATGATAATATGTATCTTATTTTACAGCCAAGTTCTCGATTTAAGCTTGATCGAATAATATGTAACATGCAGATATTTTTCTGAAATTACAAATTTGAAAAAAGGGTATCAAAGGTCAGTAATAACATTCGTTCAAGTTTCGGAACTCACAGATTTACTGCTCATCTGGCCTAGTGATACAGATTCGTCTTTTGACATTGGCAACAAAGAACCGATCGATTCCCGTATCCGAAATTATTGGATAATTTTCGGAATAAATTATTGAAAATAAACTACTGCTATACAGGTGTTTTTTATCTCATGGCACATTTATACGATTGAACTAATTTGTGTCCTTACGCCACCACAAACAAAGCACTGTGATAATGCACGTTTATATTTGGCTCCGAGTTATTCTGCTAGTTTCGGTGCTCGAATTGCAAAATAAAATTTGTGAAGTGTTTCTGTGGTGACTGGATGAATGGTTGCTTCAATTGTTTGAAGCGCCTCAATATATAAACGCAAGTTTTCTTTCATTTTAATTAATGCCCAGGACTTTTCCGATTTGTTTATCGACACGTCTCACTCTTATCGGTGACACAGGTGTTAGTTGTTGAATGCCGGTACATTGTAAAGGGTACCATACATTTCCGGACTCATTTGCTTCAGTCTGTGTGGACTTGATTGTAGGTTTGAGTTTGTTCAGGAATGGGTGAAAACTGTAAAAAATGTAAGTTGAGGCTGAACACTGTCTTTGTGAAGTGCGATGGATTGTGCGGTCAATGTTTGCATCCAGAATGTGCGGAGATTTCCGAGGAATATTGCACAGTAATTCAGAAGTCAGCCAACATAAAGTGGTTCTGCAACAGTTGCCTGCCGTATGTTCAATTCAGTATTATGAAAAATGAAGAGTTGCATCAGGTAAAGGAGATGATGATGGAGAAAATAAATGTCTTGGAGAACATGGTGTGCAACAGGGGGGTAGGTGAACAGGAAAGGAGTTATGCTGCTGTGGCGGCTGGCGAAGTAGTAGTAATCAAACCTAAAACGAAACAAGATTGCAAGACAACTAAGGAAGCAATCAAAAAATCATTTGATCCCACAAAATTGGAAGTTGGCATAACTGAGATGAAGGAGTTGAAGGAAGGAGGGGTACTTATTAAATGTCAAAGTAAAAAAGAAATTGCAAAAATTCGAACTGCTACTGAAAAAAAACTGAAAAGAAATTATGAAGTCAAATTGCCTGAACATAAAAATCCAAGAGTTAAAATCGTTGGAATTGAGGACAATTATTGTAAGGACACCCTGGAAGAGATTATTAAAAAGCAAAATATATATCTGAATAAGGAGGAATGCCATTTAGATGTGAAAATAGTGAAGAAGATGAAAACTCGATATATGGCAATAATGGAATGCGATCCAGGAAGTTTCCAGTTGCTGATGAAGAGTGGTAAACTGAGCATTGGGTGGTCGGTTTGTAGGATCTATGAGTATGTACCAGTGTTCAGATGTTTCAGGTGCGGAAATTTTGACCATAAAGCAGGGGACTGCCAAGCAGAGGAAAGATGTTTGCGAGATGTTCTAATTGTTTATTTGCCAAAGAAAAACTTAAATTGAATCTCAATGCTGATCATGGTATATTTAGTGTCAATTGTCCTGTTAATTTGAAAAAGGTTGAGGCCAAAAGAAGAAACATCCAAATGTTACCTACCAGTGTTACTGATGCTGAATAGCAATCAGTGCATGAGAATGATTTTCCTGAAAAAAACTGCTTCAAAATAATGCATCAAAATGTAAATTCTATACGTAATAAAATAGATCTTTGTGAAGTTGAGTTGGATCGTGAACAAGTTGACATTCTCTGTCTAACTGAGCATTATCTCACAGATGATGAGTCTCAAGCAGTAAATATTGGCGGTTATACACTGTGCAGCATCTTTTGTAGGAAAAAGAAGTCCTGTGGCGGTAGTGCAGTTTTTTGTAGAAGTGGTTTTGTTTCCAATGTACAGGATGTGACAAGGTTCATGGAATTGTCGATTGAAGGAGAGATTGAGATATGTGGCATCAAGGTAACAACACAGAATGGTTGCTTCTTTGTTGTGTCAGTGTATAGACCTCCAAAGGGGGATATTGGATTATTCCTGAAACAACTCGAAGAGGTACTAAGTATGGCATGCTCATGTAATAGAACAGAACTTATATTATGTGGTGATCTAAATATTGATAATTTGTGTAATACAGATTTGCGTAAAAATCTTATTGATATGTTCTCGTCATACAATATCAGAAATTTGGTAAACTTGCCCACAAGAATTACCAGAACGTCCAAAACTGGTATTGACTACATTAGTACGAATAGTGCCGATTGCGATATACGTGGCTGTGTATTGTTTAATTGTCTGTCAGATCATTCTGCCCAGTTTGTAACATTAATGGTGGGTTTCACGAAGCTTCGATTAGCTTAATCGTGGATTTAATTCGATGGTTCTATCAAAAATGAACTGAAAATCGACATAGAATCGCACTAATTTGGGAATTAAGAGCTGTCAAAGGTTCGTGAAACCCGTTTTAAATATTGTAAAACCAGAGACGAATTATGTAACTTACCAAAGATTATATAATGCTGGAACTCATGAGACCTTTGGGAATTATCTTGGGCAGGAAACATGGTGTGAAGTTTATGAGTGCACGGGAATAAATGAAGCATTCTCATGCTTTATTGGATTATGAAATATTATATTAATTTGTCATTTCCCCTAAGAAAATTTGTCGTCAAAAATCAATCGCGGATAAAGCCTTGGATTACGCGCGGCATTCACATGTCTGCCCGAAACTTGAAACTCTGGTATAAAATTTTGTTGGGTAGTAATTATGATGAAACCATCTTGAAGTATTATAAAAGATATAAAAAAATCTATCGAAAAGTCATTTCTGAGGCAAAAAAACTACATAACATAAAAACGTTCATGGAATCTGATAATGCATCTAAAATAACATGGAAAATAATCAAAGATAATATTGGCAACAAAATGAATAATAATCGTAGAATCAATAAAATCATTCAACATAATGAAGTAGTTGATGACCCCGTTAAAATCGCTAATAGCTTCAATCGACATTTTTCTGGTGTAGCTAAAGATCTGGGACAGAGATTGCCGGATGTTCAGCCTGGTTGTTCGTTGCCATGCTGTCTGCTACTTCACACCATGTTTTTGACGCCGATAATTGAGCAGGATATAATAGATGTCATAAGAAATCTGAAAAATTCTAATTCTGTTGGAGTGGATGAAATATCTACTGGAATGCTTAAAAATTGTGTTCAATTCATAGTTGGACCACTAACGTTTTTGATAAATATGGTACTAACAGAGGGTGTATTCCCAGAACCGTTAAAAGCTGCGAAAATCATTCCCATATACAAAAAAGGAAAAAAAGAAGACATTCAGAATTATCGACCAATTGCACTGCTCTCTATATTGTCAAAGATAGTGGAAAGAATAATTTTCAACAAAATAGTGAAGTTTCTAAATAAGTACAATGTATTGCATACGGCACAGCATGGCTTTCTCAAGGGTAGATCCACTACATCGGCTATTTATCAGTTTGTTAACAAGGTATACCTTAATTTAGACAAGAAAATGAAGACCTTGGGTCTATTTATGGATTTGAGTAAAGCTTTCGACCTTGTGGATCGCGACCTTTTGCTGGATAAGTTGAATGCTTATGGCTTAAGGGGTAAGATCGGGGAACTGCTGAGAAGCTACTTATCTGGCAGAACACAGTTCGTGGATATAAATGGAATTTACTCTGAAGTTTTACCAACAGATATAGGTGTACCCCAGGGGTCTGTACTGGGTCCTTTGCTGTTTTTGCTTTTTATGAACGATCTCCCTAGCGTGGATGACCAGCAGAATCTTGTTATGTTTGTTGATGATAACAGTTTCATTTGTTCCAAAAAAACTAAAGAAGAAATGTTGGTATACGCACAATATATACTGAATAAATTCGTAAGATGGTTTCATAAGAACAAGCTTTTCATAAACAAGCAGAAAACTGTGTTCATTTACTTTACTCCGCGGAACAAATCATCATCGGAAAGTAGCTTGTTGAAGATTCAGGGAAGTAGCATTCATCAGGTGGACAGGGTTAAATTTCTGGGACTACATTTGGAAAGTAGCCTAAGTTGGGAGGGACATATTGACGCTCTATGCGGGTCATTGTCAGCATCGTGTTTTGCAATTTATAACCTGAAGAAATTTACTAACAGACAAGTCATGTTATCGTTTTACTATGCGTATTTTTGCTCTAGAGTAAAGTACGGCATAATTTTTTGGGGTCGTTCTTCTTTTGCTGTCAGGGTTTTTAGATTGCAGAAGAGAGCATTGAGGACGATTGTTGGCGCTCGGGGATATGCATCATGTGCAGGTATATTCAGAGAGCTGAAAATTCTAACAGTGCCTTGTCTATTCATTATAGAGGTCTTACTGTTTGTGCGACAAAATCCACATAATTTTGTAGCTAACAACGCTCATGATGATTACTCTACAAGGTATGGGGACCGATATTCTTTTCCACTGCACAACCTATCCACGACAGAAAGCAATCCAAGCTATGTTGGTATTCATTTGTTCAACAAATTACCTGCTGGTCTGAGAAATATTGAGGATATAAAATTGTATAAGAGAAAATTGAATGATTTTTTTATTGAAAAAAGTTACTATAACGTGGATAGCTACTTGACGGATCATATTTAGTTTTCCTTGTGTATAAATGTATGTATCTGCATATGTAAGGTTTTATTTGTATGTTTGCATATTCATTTCGATAGTTCTATAGTTGTGTTTTGTTCATTCTATTGTAATTCTGGACCTGACGTGTCCTATGCCATTGTATATGGTCTCTTGGATTAATAAACTTTACTTTACTTTACTTTACTGTTTATTTTTGACCCAACAGTGAATGTATGTATTTGAGTGGGTCATTGCGCCACCACAGACACAGCACTGTGTATTTTCGAGCCAACAGTGGATGTTATGTATTTGAGTCGAAACTAATCGCTTGAGACCATTTTCGGCCAAAAAGTGGACCAGTTTTTTTGGACTTTTGTGTTTACAGTCGGATTTATATTCTTGGAAATATTGGGAATATAATATATTGGGCGAGTGCACTACCTGAATCGGTGACTGCTCTGGCTATAAATTTGAACAGCTCGCCAAAGCTCCTGGTCACAGTGCTTTTCCAACTTGTTAGTTATAATTCCTTCATTATTAAAATTGCCATGGAAATTGTAGTGCAGTTGACTCAGTGGAAGAGTAATTGACTTGGGAGCGGTAGCCCCAAGTTCAATTCCGAGGCTAGGAGAGAAATTTTCTAGTCACGGTAATCGCTACCATTTACTGTTGGGTCAAAAATTAACAGTGCTGTGCCTAAGGTGGCGTAAAGACACAGTAACAAAGCCTACACAGAATACAACTGGTTCTCCTTACTCGCTCAAGCTCTTCGAGAGCTTATGAGGGATTTCCTTGGGGAAGACCTAGGAGGATCAGTATAATAATATACAATACAATTATTGTGGAGTTATTTTCTCTGTTTGAATCTTCTTCACAAATTATTTGTGAATCTTTAAAATTGAACACTCTGGTCTCTGCTCCTCATATTTTGTTAGAAATTTTAGGATCCTTCTTACAACGGTAACTGGAAGAACTTTGAAGAGGCTAAAAATCAAATAACAACCTGGGATACTGGTGTGAATTTGGACATTTTGACTTTCGTTGGAGGAAAATCTGTGCAGTACCCAGATACATTTGTAATATTATCGATCAATGTTCCATTTTTTTATAATAATTATGTTCTTTCTTAGAATGTACATCCCACACTGCTGAAATCCTATGTAAAAAATCGTTTATCGAAATCATCTGAAGGTGTGGCAATTGACTGGGCAACAGCCGAGACTTTAGCATTTGGATCACTTTTATATGAAGGTAAATTTCTCCAAATACCGAACATATTCAACCAATTCTAGAATCTAATGTTATTTCAACACGAGATCTGATACTGGTTCCCTATGACTTATGAATTCTTGATTTTAATATAATCAAATTTCAATTATTTCTGCCGTATAGTTCCTATAACTTCATTTATAAGCCACGTAGCGCTGGAGGCGATTTTTTCAATCTCCATAGCTTGGCAAGGATGTGGTTACTGATAGTTGGGGTCGGTTACACACTTGAAAATTGTCCATAGAGATATATCTCAATCTCTCTATATTCCAATGGAAAAAACTCTTTTACTAAAATTATTGTTCGATGTGGCGCATTGGTGTGATAATATTACCCAATGGGGAATTTTCCTTCAGACGGAAATGAAGTACCTATTATTTATGAAATATCTGACATTTCCAACTTACCATTTCAACATTATTTCTTAAAAAAATATAAATATGTACAGTGCCGGAAACCGAAAAATGAACGACTCAACAGAGCATATTTGGCTATTATTAGTTGATTAAATGAGGCTTTGACAAAGAATAGCTCTATTCTGTGGTTTTACACGGCTAGTCCATGAAAGTGTCAAACCAAGATGCATAGAATAACAAGGTGTGGACACTCCCTACTAATTCCTGCTAAAATTTTCGGCCGAAAAACGGACCAAGAACTGTCAAATCACGTACTTTATGTACTACTTCACTTTATTAACGATGGTGCCGCTAGGGTCGATTTCGAAGATTCTGACAAGCGAATAAATGAAAACTGACAAGCGACAAAGTTCACTTTTCACCGTTGCTAGTTCGTAAATTCAAATTAAAAGAATATAATGAAGCAGTTTATTGAAAAATCAATCCATTTTTTGATTAATCAGATATCTGTTCGGAGATAATATGTAAACCACATTGGTTTGGAACAGAAATTTCATCTTGCCAAGACATAATGAGGTCAAATAAGGGATTTATCAGTAAAGGAGTTTCTTTGGAACATTTTGAATGGAACTGTAAATGAAGAAATCTGTGAAATCATTATTTTTCCATTACGAAAGATCACATCCAACGTCATTAGAGTACAAGCATTTAATTTATGTATTTTGAAATACATTGAATGATACAGAATTTTCTGTAATACCTCTACATACAATATCTTTCGATATCATATTATTATTCAAATGTAGTAATTCCTTTATCATGTAAGGCTCTTTTAAATTGAGCATTTTACTTATTATATTATATGTATAATTTGAAATTTCATCAAAACATTCTCATGTATACAGCATTTTTTCAGTCACCCAATACCCCTTGACAACTTTTCATGTTCTCAGCAATTAGATTGCTGAATATAGATATTTAATTCGATAGCTATTATTCAGAACTAAGTATATACTGATGAAATATCGAAAAATGATTCATTAAATTGATAAACTAACCAAATAGAGGGTAGTGTACTACGTTTCAATCTTTTATTCAATATACATATAATCGCTAGAAAAATATTTTGAACAAACAAAAGTTCTAATTTTCGATACCCTACCTCTAGCACAAGCCAGTTGCCATTCTTGTCGTTTAACAATATCCTTGAAACAAATAATATTATAGTATAAGAGCGCCAAAAAGAATGACGCCTTAGGAAAGCTATTCAAATTGATGAAATCACACTGTGTGGTTGCTCTGAACTTTGTTCTCTGCTAGTCCTTTCATCGTTCACAAATAATATTGTTAGTTTTCATAACATGGCATTTCATTCCTTCTCAATATATAACTGAATTGTATAATGAATATAATTATTAATCAATAGAGTAATATCTTAATTTCAACTGTTAAAACAGTTTATGTTCATCAACCGGCAAGATTATAGTAAATCAACAAGTCTTACGTTCTCCTATATTGATTTATTAACAATTAACGGTATCAGCGATCTTTCAATATTATTAATATTAAAATTAATAACTATCTTGATACTAGAAATCTGCCCCTGATCCGGTAAGAATATACAATTGTTAAAAAAATATATTCGCATAAAAACGAAGTATTTTCGAAATGAAAATAGTATTTGATTAAAATGGTTCTGGATACTCGTTCAGAGTTCACACAGCAAACATTTGACTTACTTTCGGCGCGGCAAACGACTTTCCACAAGAAACTGGAATAAGCAAAGATTCAAATTTAATTTGACATGTCGGTAATTTTGTCCATAAAATTTCTACTGCCGGCATCTATCGGCGAAAATTGAAGTAAAACAAAATCCTAGTATTTTGACAGTATTTGGACCGCAAATCGGCCGAAAATATGTCAAAGAGTGTCTTCACCATGTATTCTATGCATCTATTGTCAAACCATAGATGCATAGAATACATTATCCTATGCATCTTGGTCAAACCCAAGATGCATAGAATAACAAGGTGTGGACACTCCCTACTAATTCCTGCTAAAATTTTCGGCCGAAAAACGGACCAAGAACTGTCAAATCACGTACTTTATGTACTACTTCACTTTATTAACGATGGTGCCGCTAGGGTCGATTTCGAAGATTCTGACAAGCGAATAAATGAAAACTGACAAGCGACAAAGTTCACTTTTCACCGTTGCTAGTTCGTAAATTCAAATTAAAATAATATAATGAAGCAGTTTATTGAAAAATCAATCCATTTTTTGATTAATCAGATATCTGTTCGGAGATAATATGTAAACCACATTGGTTTGGAACAGAAATTTCATCTTGCCAAGACATAATGAGATCAAATAAGGGATTTATCAGTAAAGGAGTTTCTTTGGAACATTTTGAATGGAACTGTAAATGAAGAAATCTGTGAAATCATTATTTTTCCATTACGAAAGATCACACCCAACGTCATTAGAGTACAAGCATTTAATTTATGTATTTTGAAATACATTGAATGATACAGAATTTTCTGTAATACCTCTACATACAATATCTTTCGATATCATATTATTATTCAAATGTAGTAATTCCTTTATCATGTAAGGCTCTTTTAAATTGAGCATTTTACTTATTATTTTATATGTATAATTTGAAATTTCATCAAAACATTCTCATGTATACAGCATTTTTTCAGTCGCCCAATACCCCTTGACAACTTTTCATGTTCTCAACAATTAGATTGCTGAATATAGATATTTAATTCGATAGCTATTATTCAGAACTAAGTATATACTGATGAAATATCGAAAAATGATTCATTAAATTGATAAACTAACCAAATAGAGGGTAGTGTACTACGTTTTAATCTTTTATTCAATATACATATATTCGCTAGAAAAATATTTTGAACAAACAAATGTTCTAATTTTCGATACCCTACCTCTAGCACAAGCCAGTTGCCATTCTTGTCGTTTAACAATATCCTTGAAACAAATAATATTATAGTATAAGAGCGCCAAAAAGAATGACGCCTTATAGGAAAGCTATTCAAATTGATGAAATCACACTGTGTGGTTGCTCTGAACTTTGTTCTCTGCTAGTCCTTTCATCGTTCACAAATAATATTGTTAGTTTTCATAACATGGCATTTCATTCCTTCTCAATATATAACTGAATTGTATAATGAATATAATTATTAATCAATAGAGTTATATCTTAATTTCAACTGTTAAAACAGTTTATGTTCATCAACCGGCAAGATTATAGTAAATCAACAAGTCTTACGTTCTCCTATGTTGATTTATTAACAATTAACGGTATCAGCGATCTTTCAATATTATTAATATTAAAATTAATAACTATCTTGATACTAGAAATCTGCCCCTGATCCGGTAAGAATATACAATTGTTAAAAAAATATATTCGCATAAATACGAAGTATTTTCGAAATGAAAATAGTATTTGATTAAAATGGTTCTGGATACTAGTTCAGAGTTCACACAGCAAACATTTGACTTACTTTCGGCGCGGCAAACGACTTTCCACAAGAAACTGGAATAAGCAAAGATTCAAATTTAATTTGACATGTCGGTAATTTTGTCCATAAAATTTCTACTGCCGGCATCTATCGGCGAAAATTGAAGTAAAACAAAATCCTTGTATTTTGACAGTATTTGGACCGCAAATCGGCCGAAAATATGTCAAAGAGTGTCTTCACCATGTATTCTATGCATCTATGTCAAACCCAAACCCTTCATCGTAGGTTCATTTAAACAAACCAGTGGTCGGCAAATAATTTGTAGTGGCGTCTGAATACTCTGGGTAAATTGCTGCAACGTCCAGTCCTACACTATTATAACAATTACGTATCTAGCTCTAGACTATAAGTTTCGGTCGCTGTATGTCTTGTAAAATACAAGAAACATTGAAAAACATAGCACTTGCATATATTTATCTGTTTAATATACATATATATACAATAGTCCAAATTTTTGGAGGAACAGATTTCGATTTCTTGCGGTCCGAATACGGACCGCGGTCCGCTGGTTGCCGAACCTTGACTTAAACTCTGAATGAAAACGGGTCAACGAGATTGAATAATTTATATCTATTCAACATAATCAATATTTTATAGCAGCTCCATCGGCTGCTATAACAGCTTCCAGGCGACTCCTCATTGATAAAACTAATGATCTCGTATCTTACGTATCAGATATATGTTCCCAAACATTTTCTATAGATTCCCATAATTCTTGGGCATTTGCTGGTCTGAAATTTCGATTATACATTAATTTTACCATATGCCCCCAAATATTTTCCACAGGGTTCATGTCCGGACTTCTTGCAAGCCAAGGTAATACGATTATATTTTTTTCCTGCATCCATTGTCTTACTATATTCGAAGTATGAATAGAACAATTATCATTCACCGAAGGTATCATTATATTTTCTGATATTTCTTTGTAATGTTCGCCTGTTGACCTCCCATCTATTTTCCACCAGACACCTGTTCCATAGATGCGACCACTATTTCTATAAGTCTATAAACTCGAAGTTGTCCACTGCTGCACGATTGAAAAGTTTTATCATCAGAAAAAACTACGGTCCTTCATAAATTGTCATCCATATTCATTTGCGAACTGCAATCTCTTTATTTTATGGTCTTCTGTTAAGAATGCATTCTTCGCTACAGAATATTTTTTTTTAAGTTATCTTCCTTGATTCTATTTCGCGCTGTTCTTACGGATCCCTGGAAATCAGTGAACTGACACGTTTCAACAGCAGTTGCGAATGGATGCTCCTTAATATAATTGATAAGCGCATGCATTGTCTTCATTTTGATGATTGCTTCAAGTTGAAAATACAAGTATAGTACTGACATTTGAGGCGTCTACTGTTGCATTTAGCGACCAATTATCCTCCAGTTTAGCTATTGCCCACATTTTTCACCATCGTTTAAATGTCGAGGCATTTTATAATCATTTCCGTTTAATTGAAATTACTGACGTTTTTGTTGTCAACGAGTCAACGACTGCGCGATATAGCCATAGATATATGTACACTGAGAAAAATATTCAGTGTTGGTTAGTGAAAATTCGCATGTCCCCAGTGAAATTTTCATTGAAAAATGGGTTCAAGCCCTGTGGACAGGAACTTTCTGGCGCTCTAGTTCAAACAGACAAATTATATCTCCGAAAGTATGTATTGGTTTCTCAGAGTTGGGAATTAAATCAATGTATTCTTATGAAAGAACTGCATCATAAAGGAAATTAAATTCAAATAATAGTTTATTTATCAAGATTAAATGAGCAATATGAGAATGAGAACTGCACCATGGAAGAAATCAAATTAAAATGGCTGAAATAAATTTGACTCTTTCTTATAAAACAGGATGAAATGTACGAGTATGAACACAGATTATATAATAAAGCTTAGATAGAATAATTATAGCATTCTTTGAAAACATAGAAGTACGTACGATTCATTATTGAAATTTAGAACAATCATATCTCCGAAAGTATTAGCTTGTTGGAATTGAAAATGATATGGATGGATTTTAATGGTGAAACTGCATCTTAAATAAAAATTACAGACATTTGGGAAAATTGATAAGCACTCAGTTCCGAGGAACTAGAGCGTCAAAAAGTGTAATTCCCTTTCCGGGATTTGAGCCCGCCTTCTCTCGTTCCGAAACCGAAAACCCGACTGACTAGACGAAACGGCTATCGGGCTCCTCGTACGATCTTGTCGATCTCCGGTATTAGAATAAAACATCGGTACTTACCTGGGATAATATTCTTAATTTTCACTTTTCGACATAAAATCGAAACATGGGGGTTTATTTGACGGTTTTTTACCCTTGTCTCTCTAAGTCGATTTTGACGTTTCTCGAACCAACCATTAGCAAGGAATTAGACAATGTCATGTCTCGGGAAAATAAGTTGACATTATGACAATTCATACATAGAATAATTATATAATTCTGTGAAAACGTAGAAATACGATTTTTCATTGAAATTTAGAAAAATCATATCTCCGAAAGTATTAGCTTCTTAGAGTTAAAAATGATATCATTGGATTCTTATGGTAAAACTGCTTATTGAAAAAAATTAAATTTGGAATTTGTTAAGTAAAAAAAAAAATTTTTTTTTGTTACTCCGAAACCATCTGTCCGATTTTGCCCAATAACGAACTTAGCCGAGATATTTATCTGCCAAACCTACTCTGAAAATTTCAACTTCTAGCTCATTCCGTTCGAAAGTTATCGGGCCTACGGCCGGCCGGACAGAATGAATTTCGACCACGGATTCTTGATCAGTGAGTCGAACCAAATCGTTTAAGACCATTTTCATCGAAAAATTCGAAAATTCCAGACATTTGGGCAAATTGATAAGCACTCAGTTCCGAGGAACTAGAGCGCCAAAAACGGCACAAGTACAATCTTTCACTATGCCTAAATGAAATCTGTTTCTTGAACGGAGCCACTAAGGAACAGCTTTCAACTAGGAAGCATAATTTTCATAAGATATAGGTCAAATTTTTTATTTATTTCTAATTAATTGTTTACTACTGATTAAAAAATTATATTTATGATTGGTAGCCATTAATTAAATACTAATGATTATATTATTTATAATAACTGGCATGATGCTTATGTTGAATGTTTTTCTACTGTTTTAAGTGAATATATTCATTTAGAACTATTTTTTTTTCACTCAGTATTACCGTTTTTGGCGCTCTAGTTCCTCGGAACTGAGTGCTTATCAATTTGCCCAAATGTCTGTAATTTTCGAATTTTTCGATGAAAATGGTCTTAAACGATTTGGTTCGACTCACTGATCAAGAATCCGTGGTGGAAATTCATTCTGTCCGGCCGTCCGGCCGGTCCGGCCGTAGACACGATAACTCTCGAACGAAAGGAGTTAGAGGATTGAAATTTTCAGAGTAGGTTTGGGGGATAAATATCTCGGCTAAGTTCGTTATTGGGCAAAATCGGACAGATGGTTTCGGAGTAACAAAAAAAAATTTTTTTTTACAAAACAAATTCCAAATTAAATTTTTTTTAATAAGCAGTTTTATCATAAGAATCCATTCATATCATTTTTAACTCTAACAAACTAATACTTTCGGAGATATGATTTTTCAAAATTTCAATGTAAATCGTATTTCACAGATTGATATAATTATTCTATGTATGAATTGTCATAATGTCAACTTGACAGAAGGGAATATTGTAACTTCAAAAATATTGGGGTTGAAATACTCGTATTTTAGCGAAGCAACGGGGACCTCACCCGAAAATGTTTGAAAATATTACGTAAATATTGAAAGCATAATTCTGTAGTTCGAGAGAGGAGAAAATTTGGTGAACGTAGATCAGGAAATTTTTGATCGATTACAAGGTAATTTTTTATTATTACTTATCTTCTTTCATAAATGTTTTATGGAATACCTACTATTTGTAGGTACTTTAAACCTGTTTTGGGCAATTGTCATACGAAACTTGTTTTTTTGGCGCTCTAGTTCCTCGGAACAGAGTGCTTATCAATTTGCCCAAGTGTCTGTAATTTTGGAATTTTTGGCTGAAAATGGTCTCAAACGATTTGGTTCGACTCACTGATCAAGAATCCGAGTGCGAAATCGATTCTGTCCGGCCGGCCGACCAGCCGTAGACACGATAACTCTCGAACGAAAGGAGTTAGCGGATTGAAAATTGCAAGGTGGTTTTGGAGCGTGAATATCTCGGACAAGTTCGTTAATGGGCGAAATCCATCAAGGGGTTTCGGAGTTATGGGCGATTTTAGTAAAAATATTTTTTATGAATATTTCCGAAACCGATAACTCGATCTATCTGAAATTTAGCATCAAATTGTAGAATCATGACCTTTATACGCATGTGAAGTTTTGTATTGACCAGAGTACCGCAAAGTGTCAAAAAAAAATTTGAAAATGTGGTGCAGTTCTCATTCTCATGATTGCTCATTTAATCTTGATAAATAAACTATTATTTGAATTGAATATCCTTTATGATGCAGTTCTATCATATGAATACATTGAAATAATTCCCAACTCTGAGAAACCAATACTTTCGGAGATATAATTTGTCTGTTTGAACTAGAGCGCCAGAAAGCTCCTGTCCGCAGGGCTTGAACCCATTTTTAATGAATTGATTGGTACTGATAAAATAAATATCCACTTATGATTGTTAGACATATATTAATTACAAATGATCATATTATTATTTATAATAACTGACACGATGGTTATGAAGGAATGAACCATAGGTACGTCTGTTTTTCTAGAAGTTTGCCTGCCGGGTTATTCAGGTACATTTATTCTTTTTTCAAATGAACTATCACAAAGTAACGGACTACTCGATCCATTATTTTTCAATAAAATTTCAACACCTGATTCTTGATTTCCATATAAGAAAATTGCATAACTGAATCTTCCAATCAGTTTAGACACGTGAAATATTTCCAGTAACAACAGAGGAAAAAATGTTCTTCTTCAGTCGCCAGGGCTGTGGAATTATTGAATTCACATAATATCTTCTCAAATTCATTATTTTTCTGAAGTAAATTCACGTAATGAACGTCGAGAGGTCCCAATCCTCCAGCAAAGATTCGTAATAAAACATAACTTTTAGTTTAGTTAGGTAAAAATGACGATCACTTCTCACTTAACAATTCACGTTCACTTTCAACGTTGGCAACGTTGCCCAATTTCAAACTAAACAAATCAGGCACGTCGCACGTCGTGTTCCGACACGAAAGAAACGAACACCTGCCAGGGGCTGCAGGCTGCAGCTCCATTCGCAGCGCCTTCATTTTCATTGGTTTTGTTGGAATGGCGAGATGTTTTAAATATTCAAATTTCAAATATACTAGTAGTAATATTTTGTATCTTGATGACTGATATATATTGATTAACAGCAAGTGAATATATATTAATCATTACTAACTAATAGTCCAGTAGAAATTTTTAATATTTCCTGATGAAATTTCATTGAATATCAGTAAAAGTTTATTAAATGAAAAAATCTTTATACTGATCCTCTATACATTGATCCTCAATGACACCTTTCAAGAAACGACTTTCTTTTGATATTAGTGAACAAGCTCATTTAGCAGAGCATTAATTTTACTGAACACTAATGAAATTAGATCAGGAGAACAGTTTGCTAACACCACTTTTCTCAGTGTACATGGATATGGATGAAGCCGACAGGAAAAAAATCGTTCACATTTCGGTTTCCGCCACTGTACTTGAAAACGAAAAATAAACTTTACAAAGTTGACACGTAGTGCGTACGTCCGGCGCTACCACAAAGTACAGAATAAAATATATACACTTCTCCATTCTGTACACAAAGATGGGTTATACCTGCTGTTATATTTACAAATAACACGAGTAGTACCTACGTCAGGTCTAGTAGGAGTAGTAGGCGCTGTTGCCGATTTGTGAACTAGAAACAAAGAAATTCAAAATTTTAAAACTGAATTTAGATAAAATGGAAAATTATAACGGGTAATTCCGCAAAAGGAGCAGAGATAAACATTCTGCTGGTACCTGCAGAATGTTTATCTCTGCTCCTTTTGCGGAATTACCCGTTATAATTTTCCATTTTAATAAACTTATCCGCGTTATCCTATTTTCTTGAATTTAGATAGTTTCTGAAGCGAATCATGAATGAAATTCACAATAATTGAGTTCAAACTTGCATTTATGTTCCTTCAGAAATGTATCACTGATAACAAACAAAACATGGGAGACTTTATTGCGTTTGTCACACTTTATTCAAATTTTTCAATACATGGTCCTATGAGTTTTCGAAGTAAATATCTGCTTTTTTGATAATTACTTATTTTCTTAAAGGATTCAATGTGAGGATAAGCGGGCAAGATGTAGGTCGGGGAACCTTCTCACATCGCCATGTTATGTTGGTGGACCAAGAAACTAACGAAATGTACATTCCCTTGAACAATCTACACAAGGATCAACAAGGTTTTTTAGAGATTGCGAATAGTACATTGTCGGAAGAAGCTGTTGTTGGTTTCGAATATGGATTCAGTATCGAGTCTCCACAGAATCTCTGCATCTGGGAGGCTCAGTTCGGTGATTTTTTCAATGGTGCTCAAATTCCCGTGGATAACTTTGTTACTTGTGGTGAAAGTAAGTGTAAGATTTTTGGAATTTTTGCCGTCAACTCATTCATATTATTTGTGACTTATGTGTTTTTCTTATTTATGACAGACGTCGTTTTTATAAGGCCATTCCTACGCTTTATCCATTAATTTCATCGTAGGTCTATCTTATACATTTCCCACTCTCTCCACCTTTATCCCACCATATCATTGCACTCGTCCCTCAATATGTTATCAACCCATACAAGCAATATTATTCGCATCTTTAAGCACACGGAATAAATGATGTATTTTCAATTGAATTCATCAAGATCACCTCGAATCGCAGCTTGAATACTTAAGGCGGGTTTATACAGCAAACAAAACGAATTAATAAAATAAAATTAGAAACAAACTAGATTAAAATAAGAATTAAGGGTAAAATAGATTGAGCTATACAAATAAACAAAAAGAACAAAATATGAAATAAGACTGAACCGATCAAATCACAACTTTTTTGACAATGACTTCTATGTTTTGTGCAAGTTCTGTGAATTTCACTCTTTCAGCATGCGCATTGGCCTTAGATGCCTTAGGAAAAAGTAAATCCAATTTTGGACAAAATATTCAGATTTACTCAGTATTAAGTGATTTAAGAACGACAAATCTCCAGGAAATAGTAATTTAATCAACTAGTTTATTAATGACAGCGATTAATGGTTGAGCGATTAATAATTTGAGACCATTAATCGCTAGAATAATAAACGAGTTGATTACAAGATTTTTCCGTTGATCTTATTATGAATTGAGAATAAATACTTGATTAAAATAATTATTCATTTTACATAAAAGAATCATTTATCATTATATAAATTTCTATGTTCATTTCAATATATTCTATTTATGCTCCCGATAGAACAATTCGAGAAATTCATAGAGGGAATATTAGACATGTGACACTCTGAATAGTTCATATTGATATCAATACATTTTTACATGTTCGGTTGTCCATGACTATCATACATTAAAATGGGTCATTATTGTGTACGTTTAACGTATACGAAATTGAACTTTATTTAGAGGTCGACGAAAATATTTATGGACTAATTATTGCAACCTACCTACTCAGAGTGGTTTAGTGATTTGGGTCTGGTGGTTCGGATGCATTTTTGAGTCAGTATTTCGGAAATGTCAATATATTTTTAAGCGAAATGACATGTTGAACGTTAAGAAATGGTGCGGATGTATTTCTTATTGTACTGGAGTCAATATTGCAATATACAGACAGTATAGTAGTTGTAAGTTGCTTCCCTGAATGCTAAACTTGATTTCTGAAATTATTTAATTCCCTGAAAAAAAGGAGCTTAAAGAATTTCTTTTCCATCGGATGATATGTTTATGATTATTCTGGGCCTCGATTCTCGATCTCGAGTCCATGCGACTGGATATCGCATGCGCTAGTGACGTCATAACGTATACAATGCCAAAATAGCTATTCTCGAGCTGTCGTATGCGATATTCCGTGCGATAAACCACACGAGTCGTGTGGTTTATCGCATGGATTATCGCATACGACAGCTCGAGAATAGCTATTTTGGCATTGTATGTAACCACACGAGTCGTGTGGTTTATCGCATGGATTATCGCATACGACAGCTCGAGAATAGCTATTTTGGCATTGTATACGTTATGACGTCACTAGCGCATGCGACTGGATATCGCATGCGCTAGTGACGTCATAACGTATACAATGCCAAAATAGCTATTCTCGAGCTGTCGTATGCGATAATCCATGCGATAAACCACACGACTCGTGTGGTTTATCGCACGGAATATCGCATACGACAGCTCGAGAATAGCTATTTTGGCATTGTATACGTTATGACGTCACTAGCGCATGCGATATCCAGTCGCATGGACTCGAGAATCGAGGCCCTGGCACTCCTAGGATTTCTGAAGAGACTCCTCATAAGCTCTTAAGAGCTTGTGCGAGTTGGGATAATGAGTTGTGAAGTCTTTGTTACTATGGCCACCGTCGTAGGCACAGCTTTGTTAATTTTCGACCCAACAGTGAATAGTTGTCGCTAAGTGAAAATTTCTTTCGGGACCTCCGTTTCTTAGTCTGATATATGCAGGCTAATAATCACATGTAAATGGAGGTTTTAATGAAGTCGGCGCACATTTCTCGACAATTTGTACTACCCTAATCGAAAACAGATCAGTAACGGAAAGAGATAGCGACTTGCAAATTTAAGGGTAGGTTATGGGCGTCTGTACTTATGCGACATTTGAGTTTGTTAATAGGCGGAATTTGCCAAACGGTTTTGGAGTTATACCCATCTGAAATTTGGTGGTTATTTGCTCAATAACTCGAAAAATACGAAACCAATCCAATTCAAACATGGTTGTTGGTTGTAGAATGTCGACGCAAATATTTTTGCAGAATTTCGTGAGGATCGTATTACTAAAAAATTTTTGAAAAATCATTGAAAATCTTTCAAAAACTTCTATATATCAGAAACTATTCGTCCGACATCGCTAAAATTCAGCGAGAGCCTTCAAAACCTAACTCTACTGCCAAGTTCCAAGTTTGAACATGATCGGATCTTGTTGGAGATCTGAGTAACCTTGTTTTTCAGTAGCAGGATAGGTGACCTTTGCCTGGACTTTCGAACGGAAATAGAGAGGGACTTGAAATTTTCAGGGTAGGTTGCGCATCCGAATGGGAGAGTTAAATTCGTTGTTGGGCATAATCGGCCAAACGGTTTCGGAGTTAAACCTATCTGGAATATTATTTTTTCGATTACTCAAAAAATACAGACCCGATCGAATTTAAATTTGGTATCTAATTGTAGAATATCGACATGAAGACGTGTGTGAAATTTTGTGAGAATCGTACCGCCAGAAAATTTTAAAAATATTACGAAAAAATGTGATGTATCCCACGATAACTTGAGAACGGAAAGAGATAGCGACTTGCAATTTTCAAAGGAGATTGCGCATCTAAATGCAAAAGTTCGTTAACTGGCATAATTGGCCAAATGGTTTCGGAGTTATACTCATCTGAAATTTTGTTGTTATTTTCTCCATAACTCAAAATATACAAATTTGACGAAATTAGAACTCGGTGATTACTTATAGAATGCCGACCTACTAATTTTCGCGGAATTTCGTGAATATGGTATCCTGGAATTAATTGGGCCGTAAGTTTTTTCGTATTTCAATTTCAATACAATACACTTATGAAAGAATTAAAAAATTGGTTTAAGCACTGATGTGAAGTCAGGAGCTTTTGCGCGTATGTTATATTGTCTATTCTCCTGTGTTGGACACTCTTAATCGAATTTACCATGGTAAATTCGATAAGAGTGTCCAATACAGGAGAATGAACAATAGAACATACGCGCAAAAGCTCCTGACTTCCGTCAGTGCTTGAACCAATTTTTTAGAAATTTTCTAGGGGTACGGTTCTTATAAAATTTCATTTGGTTTTGAAGGCTCTCGCAAATTTAGCGATTTCGGACGAATAGTTACTGAATATAATGTTTTTCAATAATTTTCAATGATTTTTTCAAGATTTTCTACTTATACGATCCTCACGAAATTTTTGTAAGAATTTTCGCGTTGACTTTATACAACTAATAACCAAGTTTGAATTTAATCGGTTCTGTATTTTTCGAGTTATTGAGGAAATAACAAGAAAATTTCAGATTTCAGGTTATAACTCCAAAACCGTTTGGATGATTATGCCTATAAACAAACTCAAATGTTGCATTCAGATGCACAACCTGACCTGAAAATTTCAAGTCGCTTGTTCTTTCCGTTCTGAGGTTATCGTTATCGTTCAATATTTTTTGATGATTTTTTTAAAATTTTCAATTGATGCGGTTCTCACAAAATTTCACAAACGTGCTTATGTTCATATCCTACAACTATTCACCAAGTTTCAATTCGATCGGATTTATATTTGTTGAAAATAAAATTATTACTCGGAAACCATTGAGCCGGTTATGCCCATTAACGAACTTGTCCGTCGTATTGGGATGTGCCACCTAACCTGAAAATTTCAAGTCGGTATCTCACTCCGTTCTCAAGTTATCTCGTGGCAACGGCCGGACAGAATCAAATTTGTCCTCGAATTCTTCATCAGGTAGTCGGACTCAATCGTTTGAGACCATTTTCAGCAAAAAATTCGAAAATTACAGACATTTGGGCAAAATGATAACTCGATGTTCCCCAGAACATACGCGCAAAAATAATGTGATCATAGATTCTCTCGTTACTGACGTACCTATGTCATTAAAATGGTATCAAATGAATTCATAAATTATAAGAGCTGAGAAAACGGTATATATATGGAATATTGATGCTACACTCGATAAAGAGTGTCCAATAGAGGTGAGTAGACAATAGAACATGCGCATAATAGCTTCTGACTGCTTGTTTTTTATGTTGATTTTCATTTCGCTAAAAAATAGATCGAAATTCTCTACATCGACTAAAAAGTATAAACCGAACCTTCAGACCTAAATGCCAACGGAGTAGGTAGGTTGCAATTAATCAATTATTAGTCAATAAGTCTTTTTCCTGAAGTTTAGTAATTCTTAAATGAATGAATCTACGAGTTAAAATCATAAGAAAGAAGATATTCATTACGATTAAACCGAGAATGGGTCTGATGGAAACAAAATTGTACTGAGTAAAGGCTGGTTTATGCTGGCTGGTAACTTTAACTTAATCACATATATATAATATATATAGACATTTATTTTTAGTGTTATGCTTCATAATCAGACTAAATAATCCGTTAACTTATCAATTATTATTATTAATAATAAGTAAACGGATTATTCAGTCTCAGTATCAACCATAGCGTTAGAAATCTATGTTTCAATTTTTAAGTTAGGGAATAAGTTAAAGTTACCAGCCAGTATAAACCAGCCTTAAATCAGAATATTTTGAAAATTGGTTTTATATTTTCCGAAATTGGTTTTACTATTTCAGAAATTGGTTTCTCTATTTCAGTATCGTAATGAGTCCATTCCAGCACTAAAAACAGTGCTGGAATGAACTCATTCCCGCATTGTTTCTAGTTATATTTTTCGTTTTGTGGTAGTCAGTACTGACATTCGATCCTATCAAATTTCAACACACGTCAATTGACAATACAATATAATTATAGTATAGTGAAATAATTGTTGAGGAAAAGTTTTATTTTCATTAAAGAATACGGTACTACATATTTCCTTCTTGCTAATTTTGAATCATTCATGCTATTAGGAAACTGTTCTAAATCTGATCTCCATGCCCTACGTACGTTTCAAATTCAAATTTCGTAATCTGTCTACTTTCGTAACAGTCACACCAACTACCTAGATACAATACAAAAGTCACTAGGATGTATAATCAGAATTTTTCATTAAATTTCAATAGTATTTTACAAAACTTGCCTGAAATAGAGAAAATATCGTCTAATACTCGTTGCAGAAGGCAATTCCAACACTCATGCGTTCGAAAACTCGCCCCTTCGTCGCTCGTTTTCGAATTTCGCATTCGTGTTTTAATAGGAGCCCATTCTGCAACTTGTTTTAGAATATACTATTTTCTTATTCCGAAATTGAACTCGAAAAGGAATATACCTTGTCATGTCAATTTCGGAAAAAGTAAAACCAATTTCGGAAAAAATAAATCCAATTTCGGACAGAATATTCAGATTTACTTAGAACAATTTCCGAAATTGCTTTTACTTTTTCCGAAATTGAACTTGAAAAGGTAAATATGAAATATTTGGTTAAACATTAATGTTAATGACTTTAAAAACGACTACTTTTATCATATTCAAATTGTTATTCATACACTTGATTTCGAACTTGACATATTGAAGCAATTGGATTTTGTCCCTTTTTGAAGTGGATGTAACTGAATAAATGAATAAGCAATATTAGTTAGTTAGAATATACTCTAAATACAGTTGGATGGATAATTACTTATAACTTATATTATATAAATTTCTTTGGAAATGAAATTGAGTTGGATAACTGGCAAAATATCATCTAATATATTATTAAACCGATATTCAATCGACGATGAGTTACCCATTTCACAAAAGAAATTTGTTGTTCATTCGAATATATTCGACACATCAAAGGGAGTTATGAAGCGTAATTTTATTTTCCACTGAAACTACATACAATCACAGGGCTTGCTCTATAAAACAGAATTCACACATAGTTGAATCCCAATATTCTGGGCATAAAAATAACCGAAACAATCCATGCCGTTACCGTTCTGAACTTTCAACCATATACCTAATAGACATACGCATATACGTATATGCTTTCAACATAACATATAATACCTATATCAACCCTCTAATATGTCTAATAGCTAATGCATACATTTTTTTTTTCAAATTGAAAAAAATCAAGTAGGTACATAATATAGTATCATTTTACATGTACACATTCGATATGAAAAATTAATTTTAATACAAAAATTAACTTCTTTTTGGGCTAAAAATTTACTGCACAGAATACACCCTAGGGCCTAGGGTATATTCTGTGGCTTCGAAAGCTCTTAATAATTGCCAAATCCGTGTGATTCTACCTTGATTTCCAGTTCATTTTCGATGCAATGCAACCATCTAATTAAATCCACATTAAATCTAATCGAAGCTTCGTGAAACCTACCATGAAACTATATTTAATATAGGTACTTAATCCTGTTGCATACAGTTATTAATCAAAACCAAAGTGGCAACACCACCAAAAAGTTGACGATCACAGAAAGTTTTAGTCTTAATTTATCTCAGTCATAAATAAAATGACCGACTGATATTACAGTAGACAGTACCTACTATTTTCAATTCCCCATTCAAATTTTATTGTCGCGAAGTGAAGAAATTGTATGCTAATCCATTTTGATACTGGTCAAAAGCTAAATGGCTGTACGGTAGTGGACTTACAATGCTTCTTCCACATGGATACGATGGTGCTGGCCCTGATCACAGTTCTGCGAGAATCGAGAGAATATTGCTTCAGACAGACTCTAAGGAAGATAGAGTAGATGGAGACAATGTTAATTTGCAAGTTTGTCAGCCAAGTACACCAGCTCAGTATTTCCATCTTCTAAGAAGACAGGTAAACTTATATTTCATACTGATATCAGTAACGTAGCCAGGATTTGGAAATGTGGGGAGGGTATATTGTCAGTTCTAAGGACCCCCTAGAATTTTGTATCGTTAAAACCTCTTGTTTGAGGCCTTTGCATAGTTTTAGAGACCCTTTTTTCAAGCTCAAGGGGGAGGGGAGTTATACACCGGTAAACCCCCGTTTGCTATGCAACTGACTGAAATAATATGGATTATGATCACCATTCATTTTATATCTGTGGTGATAGAATGAGAAGAGAACATCAGATTATAGATTGTTTCAAGGAGTATACAGGCCTCAGATCAATACATCAATGTTTAATTATTGAGCTGAGGTATAGGCACAGAAGACCTTAAATACACAGAAGCAACAGTAAAAACGGCACTTTGATGATCGAGGGGCGAATTGCCGTCATCTTCCTTCTCTGCTTAATGTTACATCGGTCAGTTTTGAGCGGCAAATTTGAATTGAATCAAATTCATGTAGTTCTTAGCACACCTAGATTCAGCATATTTTTCAGTTTATCGATTGAAAATATTCTGTATATTTACCTGTTACTTTTGTGGTAAATGAAGTTCCGGTGTGCTGCTGACCGACTTACGCTTCAGTGTAGTTAAGATATTCTGTGGTCTAGGGGAAATACTGTATTCTACTAGATGGAGAACATAAAACCGTTGTGAAAAAGGCGCGATACGTAAATGGTTCTGAATTTAGTATAATACATATTTGCATATATTTATAGATGGTTCGAAACTTCAGGAAACCTTTGATCATCATAGCCCCCAAGACTTTACTGAGATTAGCTGAAGCTACTTCTAGTTTTTCTGATATTGCCCCAAATTCTTCATTCATGCCAGTCATAGGTAGGTGGGCAATATTGATAAATTCAGGCGTGTATGAAATAATGAAATAAATGAATCTTCAATTTCTCAGGTGATCGAACGTGCGATCCAGAAAAAGTGACGAGAGTATTGATAACTTCTGGTAAACATTACTACACTCTGTTGAACAAGAAACAAACAATCAAGGACCAGAACACAGCTCTAATTAGACTGGAATCGTTCGCTCCTTTTCCAACAGCAGAGTTATTGAAAGAAATACAAAAATTCAAGAAGAATGCAGGTATAGTGTTAATATCTGGATAGAACAAATCTGAATGTGATTGAGTAAGATCCATTGAGGTCCTCCAGAGATTCCTTAATATTTAGAAACTGAAGTAATGACGTCATAGAATTTCCTTACATAATAGTATTCTTTCATGTTTGAAAAGAGCAAATTTTGTGAGGAAAAAATGTTGATATCTTGTTTAATTAAAATATTATGAACAAATTTGTTAACAATAAGGCATTATCGAAAATTCGAAATCGTAACAATATAATAAGTGGTCTTCGGAAATGTGCGGCCAAGACGCGTCTATCAATACGTTTGTTGCGCGTATGTTCTGGGGAACATCGCGTTACAGTTTTGCCCAAATGTGAAACTTGATTCTGTGGTGCCGGCCGTCCGTCCGGCCGTTGCCACGATAACTTGAGAACGGAAAGAGCTAGCGACTTGAAATTTTCAGGGTAGCAGGTGGCGCATCCCAATACGACGGACAAGTTCGTTAATGGGTATAATCGGCCCAATGGTTTCCGAGTTTCCGGGGGGGGTTGAACCCCCAAACCATCCCCCCCCTGGCTACGCCCTTGACCATGGGTATACCTACTACCTAGTTGTTATTCAATTCATTGTTCAGCAAGAACCAGGAGAAGGTGTAGGGTTATCTCTTGCAAAAAAAAATATATTTTTCAAAAGTAAATTTGCGAAAACTGAACAAATTGAATTTATAATGAAATTAAACACTACAAGTTTTTGTGAACTCTGAATAATAAAAGTAAAATTCAATGCTACGAAGAGTCAATTATTAAAAAAAAATTATTTTTTGATCTGTGTGAAAATTTTGGTAAAACTAATTGTTAAATTCTTAATCTCTGAATCCCCATTAATTACATTTCTATAGCGGGAAAGCAGATTAGTAAGTTGAGACCATCTGCTGAAGGTTATAGATAGAAAAGAAGAATCCATTTCAAATCACTGATAGGAGGTATAGGAAATCTAACATTCTTAATGAATAATTTAAGATGGAAGGTCCTTATTGATTTGAACGAAAGCATCTAACAGATGATGACTTTTCGAAATTGAATATATAAAAATAAATAGATTCTTTGGGCTTCCTTTATCTCTCACTCAGATGTATCAATTTTTGTAAAAAAAAATGGGTTCAAGCCCTGTGGACAGGAGCTATTGGGCGCATGTTCATTCTGGAACACAAATTTTCCATTACAATAATCTTCATCTAGCTTCTATTTAGTATCAATTCCTGTAGAACGTGATCATAATAAGTGTTTTCCATATAATAAAATGTGTTTGTACTTGGTATGTAGGAAATCTGACATCAATTATTGGAATTAATTGATTTGACAAACAGCCGTCAAATGAGGTAAATAGATTTTTGTGACGATTTTCTGTGACCATAGAACGTCAAAACACGCTGGAATGTGAATTTGAAGCAATATCTTCTGGAATTGAGATCGTATCGAACTGAAATTTTGTACACTCGTGTAGAATGCTTGATTTAACGTCGGTACAAATTTTTGTTTCGATCTGATGGATAGTTTTGGAAAAAAAATTTTTTTTCGAGAAATATGGATAATATTTTTTTTTAAAATAACTAAAAACAATTTACCTAACGAAATTTTGATAGAAGTTGCTCATTCTTATGCTTGAACTACCTGCCGAGTTTGAATTCAAACTGTTAGGTTTTCACTGAAATATTGATAAATGAAAATTTCAAATGATTATAACTCCGAAACCGTTTGGCCGATTTTGCCCATTAACGAACTTAACCGTCGCATTCTGACAAGGAACCTATCCTGAAAATTTCAAGTCGATCCGTTTCTCCGTTCTCCTGTAATCCTGCCTACGGACGGCCGGCCGGCATCCAAAAATTTGACACCGGATTCGTGATCAGGGGGTCCGAATTAGTCTATTAGCCAATTTTCAGCTCGAAATTCGAAAAATACAGACATTTGGACGAAACGATAGGGACGATGTTCCCCTAGAACATGCGCCCAATAAAACAAATTTAATTCCTATAAATTATTTATTTTTATTGTTATTTTTAACTTTCCATTTTTTGTGGAGATTGTCTTGTAGCTCCTACTGAGCCACAAATAATTGTTGGAGCTACAACAGCACCTTGAGGTGCTGCCAGAGACAAGAGACTTGTCTCTGGTGCTGCTGAAGCTCCAGAATTAATCTGTGGAGCAGTAGGAGCAGTGGGAGCAGTAGGAGCAGCAGGCGAAGTAGGGTTATTTTTTTGAAGTCTTGGAGGAATTTGGTAGCCACCCCGTCCTCTGGGGTGGCCCCTTCTTCCGCGGCCACCTCTGCCGCCTCTTCTGGCCCTTTGTGCCCTCCTCCTTATTTTTTCTTCCTTCAATGCTTCCTATGACATGAGAAAAAAAATAATATTGGAGTGTGGATAATTAGTTAGGGATTGAAGCGAGGACAAAATTTTGTGGAAAATATAAATAATAATAACCAAATGTAATAAATATTAAATTTAAAATATAAATAAGTGAGATAAGGTTAATTGTTCTATATTTGTGGTGTTCTAGATTTCAATAATTTATAGCGAAAGAGGAAAATTCTACTGAATATTTGATGAATTAGATCTGGGGTTCCCAAACTTTTTTAGTTTGCGAAGCATTAACAGGTTTAGTATTTTTTCGTGGTATCCCCACAAATCTTGCTTAGGATTTTAGGGTTCGAGATCCATTAACATTAAGTTCTATTTTATCAGGAGCGTTTGGCTGCGTCCCTGCTTTGTTCTCACGCCGCATACTTTGGGAACCATTGAATAGATAATAAATTCTTATTACTTACGTTATAGGCTCTTTCTAATGTTCTGGCGTTAGCCGCCAATGTTTCGAGTACTGACTGGAATTATAGAAATAAAAAATTAGGACAAGTATGAATGATGTGGGTTATCGTCAAATAATACAAATTTGCAATTTTCGGTTCATGTTTATTGTAATATTTTGTATATCGTTACATTTAACAAAAAAAAATTGTTATTACATTTGACAATCCATTTTATTACATGTCGGCATTTATTAGTTATCGGGCTGTGATTGGTAAGATTTTTCAATGATAGAATTAATCTATGTTAAGAAATGTTATTTGCTATAGTACCTATATTATCCGAAGGCCTATTTGGTTGTTATCAAGAAACGATTTAGAGATATTTATCATAAAATGAAGAAGCATGTATTCTATAAGAGACAAACAAATCGTATAAGAGCTCAGATACTCCGCAATGTCGCATTATACTTATGAGAAGTAATAGCAAGATAATCGTTGACATAAGTATTGACAGTGCAGAATTACGTAATAGTTGTACTATTATACATATTGATGGTCATGCGCAGATTTTATTTGCTAATTTTGCGGCCCTAAAGTACCAAATTGTATACATTAAAGTGTTTAAGTAAATGTTAATATTGTATTCTTTAAATATATGAGAAAACTAAAATATGGATAAAAATTATGGATAAAAAATTGAAACCCAGTGGCTCATTTAAACGCAAATAACGCCAAGAAACTGAAGATAGATAATAAAAATTTCCAAGTATTTTAGTCAGCCTTCAACAACTATAACTGGTCAAAATATTTCTATTGATAGTGACACAAACAATGTGGTAACTACAGTCTCGGTTGAAAAGCTTGAAGATTCTACAATTATTGCAGTCCGAGATACCTCCCCTGCTGATCATATGCCATGATGACAAAAGTGAAGTTATTTGACTTCCTCGTCTTCGACCAGCTCCACAGACGTAGATCGCGATTTCTTTGTCATTTAACTCATCAGTACGACATAGTGGTTAAGGTCCGAGGACGACGAAGACAAAAACGTTATTTTAGGTTATCAACCTAGGAATAATTTTCAGAGAATGAAAAGTAAGTGGCTCCATCTATGAAGACGGTGGATAACTAGAGAACTATTTATAACATTATTATTATTATTATTGATAAGGGGTTACGTTGCACCGCGACCTTGAGATCTATTGTGCCCCCCATCAGAGCTGTTCTCACCATTACGCATTTATAACATTAATAGAAACTGAAGTGAGAAACTAAATCAGCTTATATTTGCCAACGCCACGCTATTTCACCTAATCGAGGTGTGCGAAATTTTGACAAAAATGAAGTTATTTGACTTCCTTCCACCAATCCCAGTTAATGTATTATGGTTGAGTTATATTATTTGCAGTGCACAAAAAAGAGCTTGAGTAGCTTTGCATTAATTTTATATCAAGTAATTGTATATTTCATTTTCTATCTAATGATGAAACTTAATCAGTTGGCACAGCAGGGGGCCCCATTTCTTAATTTGCCCCAGGATCCTTGGATACCTAGCTACACCACTGCTTAACGTATAAAGAATTCATCCAAATCTACCCAATCGTTTCTTTAGATTGAGATCAGGGAGTATTGGGAACTTCCAAAACTCTGGCGGCGGGATTCGGCAACTAACCAAGCTAGTAATGAGCCACGTGTTCGAGTTTAATTGTTCAGTATTCCTCAATAAACTTTTGTTTAAAAGAAAAATTCAAGTTGAAATAATGAATATTATCCTGCCTAATATGTCTTCGACCAGAAACGACTATTGTTGTGTGCCTCAATGCAATTCATGGGCGAAAAAAATGCCAAAATGTATAGGTTCGAGTTTTCACTTCTTACCTCCGGAACACCAAATATAAATGTTTGAAATGCGTTAGAAGGATAACTAATAGACCGAAGAGTACTTAACCTGGACCTACATCCAGATAATCTTTATTATACCTCAAACATTACACTTATTGTTAATAATTCTTTTCACATAATATATGTATCATATTTTGAAAAAATCATTCCAATTATTGGTAACTGTTTTACAAAAGCTTTATCTGCTTCAATTTGACACTATATTCTCATAAATAAACTAGAACATCATGCACCTGAACTTTAATTAATACATCAGTAATATGTTTACACCTCCTCCGTGCTCCGACTTTACAAGAATTTACCATACCTTCTATTTTAAGTTTACCATTCTCCACATTAATGGGCCATCAATTTTACGCGGTACTGAATTAAGGGCACTACTTTGTAAACATAAAGAACAAATATCTATAAAACTGGGACCACAATTTGTTTTGTCACACACGATTACATGATCTACATTTAGAACCTCTTCTCCTTCTACAAAGACTCTAGAATTAGAAGTTGAAGCTCCTATGTACTCCAGAAATTCTAATCAACTGAGTCCCTTCTTAATCATTCGCAAATAGTAACTGAAAGAACTTTTAAATATAATGTAAGTTTGACAAACATATATGAATATACTGTGAAAGTTATTTGGGTTCTTGGCTATAAGGGGCTATTTATAATCAAACAACCATTGTTACATACACCTATATTTCGGAACTATATTGGTTCCTTCATCAGGATGCTGAAAAGTATACAACATTACACAAAAACTGCTTTATCTGGGTATGGGGATAACAATCTTAACAATAAAAGTATCTCTTCAAATTAGCGTGAAGTTACCCACACATTCCCATCCACAGTTTATGACGTGCAGACTGTCGATTATGAGACATACGGAATTATTCGAACAGTGTTGCCACGTCAACCATGATTTCCTATTATCTCGCATAACTATATGTGTAGTGTACATCTTATGTAGTTAGAAATTAGTACACATGACTGATTGGATATTGAACATTAATTACATAGTAAACAAAACTAGCTTAATAATACAAAACTGAAGCGAATTACCGAGCGTGCTCCGGGTAAAAAGGTATAATTTGATTCTAGATAATGTACCCCTCTCGGCAAGGATTACAAGAATTTTTTTTTGATTAGGACTAATATCTATTTATGTTACACATAACAGAACTACAAGAATTTTTGATCGACGAACCGTACAGGGTGAGAAAAAAACTATACAAAAAATAATATTTTTTTTTACTGAACGACGATGTGTGCATCGGTGTAGAAAATAAGGCTGATATCTATTTATGTTACACATAACAGGATCACAAGAAATTTTGATTGACGAACCGTACAGGGTGAGCAAAATACTATACAAATAATAATATTTTTTTTTGACTGAACGACGATGTGTGCATCGGTGGAGAAAATAAGATTGATATATATTTATTTTACACATAACAGGATCACAAGAAATTTTGATTGACAAACCGTACAGGGTGAGCAAAATACTATACAAATAATAATATTTTTTTTTTGACTGAACGACGATGTGTGCATCGGTGGAGAAAAGAAGATTGATATCTATTTATGTTACACATAACAGGATCACAAGAAATTTTGATTGACGAACCGTACAGGGTGAGCAAAATACTATACAAATAATAATATTTTTTTTTTGACTGAACGACGATGTGTACATCGGTGGAGAAAATAAGACTGATATCTATTTATGTTACACATAACAGGATTACTAGAAATTTTGATCGACGAACCGTACAGGGTGAGCAAAATACTATAAAAATAATAATATTTTTTTTTGACTGAACGACGATGTGTGCATCGATGGAGAAACCAATATTGATATCTATTTATGTTACACATAACAGGATTACAAGAATTTTGGATTGACGAACCGTAAAGGGTGAGCAAAAAACTATAAAAATAATAATATTTTTTTTTGACTGAACGACGATGTGTGCATCGGTGGAGAAACCAATATTGATATCTATTTATGTTACACATAACAGGATTACAAGAATTTTTGATTGACCTACCGTACAGGGTGAGAAAAAAACTATACAAATAATAATTTTTTTTTTCACTGAACGACGATGTGTAGTTTTTTTCTCACCCTGTACGGTTCGTCAATCAAAAATTCTTGTAATCCTGTTATGTGTAACATAAATAGATATCAATATTGGTTTCTCCACCGGTGCACTCATCGTCGTTCAGTCAAAATAAAATATTATTATTTTTATAGTATTTTGCTCACCCTGTACGGTTCGTCGATCAAAATTTCTTGTGATCCTGTTATGTGTAACATAAATAGATATCAATCTTATTTTCTCCACCGATGCATACATCGTCGTTCAGTCAAAAAAAAAAATTATTATTTGTATAGTATTTTGCTCACCCTGTACGGTTCGTCGATCAAAATTTCTTGTGATCCTGTTATGTGTAACATAAATATATATCAATCTTATTTTCTCCACCGATGCACACATCGTCGTTCAGCCAAAAAAAAATATTATTATTTGTATAGTTTTTTGCTCACCCTGTACGGTTCGTCGATCAAAAATTCTTGTGATCCTGTTATGTGTAACATAAATAGATGTCAATATTATTTTCTCCACCGATGCACACATCGTCGTTCAGTGAAAAAAAAAATTATCATTTGTATAGTTTTTTTCTCACCCTGTACGGTTCGTCAATCAAAAATTCTTGTAATCCTGTTATGTGTAACATAAATAGATATCAATATTGGTTTCTCCACCGATGCACACATCGTCGTTCAGTCAAAAAAAATATTATTATTTTTATAGTATTTTGCTCACCCTGTACGGTTCGTCGATCAAAATTTCTAGTGATCCTGTTATGTGTAACATAAATAGATATCAGTCTTATTTTCTCCACCGATGCACACATCGTCGTTCAGTCAAAAAAAATATTATTATTTGTATAGTATTTTGCTCACCCTGTACGGTTCGTCGATCAAAATTTCTTGTGATCCTGTTATGTGTAACATAAATAGATATCAATCTTATTTTCTCCACCGATGCACACATCGTCGTTCATTCAAAAAAAAATATTATTATTTGTATAGTATTTTGCTCACCCTGTACGATTCGTCAATCAAAAATTCTTGTAATCCTGTTATGTGTAACATAAATAGATATCAATCTTATTTTCTCCACCGATGCACACATCGTCGTTCAGTCAAAGAAAAAAAATTATTATTTGTATAGTATTTTGCTCACCCTGTACGGTCCGTCGATCAAAATTTCTTGTGGTCCTGTTATGTGTAACATAAATAGATATCAATCTTATTTTCTCCACCGATGCACACATCGTCGTTCAGTCAAAAAAAAAATATTATTTTTTGTATAGTTTTTTGCTCACCCTGTACGGTTCGTCAATCCAAAATTCTTGTAATCCTGTTATGTGTAACATAAATAGATATCAATATTGGTTTCTCCACCGATGCACACATCGTCGTTCAGTCAAAAAAAAAAAATTGTTATTTGTATAGTTTTTTTCTCACCCTGTACGGTTCGTCAATCAAAAATTCTTGTAATTCTGTTATGTGTAACATAAATAGATATCAATATTGGTTTCTCCACCGATGCACACATCGTCGTTCAGTAAAAAAAAATATTATTATTTGTATAGTTTTTTTCTCACCCTGTACGGTTCGTCAATCAAAAATTCTTGTAATCCTGTTATGTTTAACATAAATAGATATCAATATTGGTTTCTCCAACGATGCACACATCGTCGTTCAGTCAAAATAAATATTATTATTTGTATAGTATTTTGCTCACCCTGTACGGTTCGTCAATCAAAATTTCTTGTGATCCTGTTATGTGTAACATAAATAGATATCAATCTTATTTTCTCCACCGATGCACACATAGTCGTTCAGTCAAAAAAAAATATTATTATTTGTATAGTTTTTTTCTCACCCTGTACGGTTCGTCAATCAAAAATTCTTGTAATCCTGTTATGTGTAACATAAATAGATATCAATATTGGTTTCTCCACCGATGCACACATCGCCGTTCAGTCAAAATAAATATTATTATTTGTATAGTATTTTGCTCACCCTGTACGGTTCGTCAATCAAAATTTCTTGTGATCCTGTTATGTGTAACATATATAGATATCAATCTCATTTTCTCCACCGATGCACACATCGTCGTTCAGTCAAAAAAAAAAAATATTATTATTTGGATAGTTTTTTGCTCACCCTGTACGGTTCGTCGATCAAAAATTCTTGTGATCATGTTATGTGTATGTTATTTTCTCCACCGATGCACACATCGTCGTTCAGTAAAAAAAAAATATTATTATTTGTATAGTTTTTTTCTCACCCTGTACGGTTCGTCAATCAAAAATTCTTGTAATCCTGTTATGTGTAACATAAATAGATGTCAATATTATTTTCTCCACCGATGCACACATCGTCGTTCAGTAAAAAAAAAAATATTATTATTTGTATAGTTTTTTTCTCACCCTGTACGGTTCGTCAATCAAAAATTCTTGTAATCCTGTTATGTGTAACATAAATAGATATCAATATTGGTTTCTCCACCGATGCACACATCGTCGTTCAGTCAAAATAAATATTATTATTTGTATAGTATTTTGCTCACCCTGTACGGTTCGTCAATCAAAATTTCTTGTGATCCTGTTATGTGTAACATAAATAGATATCAATCTTATTTTCTCCACCGATGCACACATCGTCGTTCAGTCAAAAAAAAATATTATTATTTGGATAGTTTTTTTCTCACCCTGTACGGTTCGTCAATCAAAAATTCTTGTAATCCTGGTATGTGTAACATAAATAGATGTCAATTTTATTTTCTCCACCGATGCACACATCGTCGTTCAGTAAAAAAAATATTATTATTTGTATAGTTTTTTTCTCACCCTGTACGGTTCGTCAATCAAAAATTCTTGTAATCCTGTTATGTGTAACATAAATAGATATCAATATTGGTTTCTTCACCGATGCACACATCGTCGTTCAGTCAAAATAAATATTATTATTTGTATAGTATTTTGCTCACCCTGTACGGTTCGTCAATCAAAATTTCTTGTGATCCTGTTATGTGTAACATAAATAGATATCAATCTTATTTTCTCCACCGATGCACACATCGTCGTTCAGTCAAAAAAAAATATTATTATTTGGATAGTTTTTTGCTCACCCTGTACGGTTCGTCGATCAAAAATTCTTGTGATCCTGTTATGTGTAACATAAATAGATATCAATCTTATTTTCTCCACCGATGCACACATCGTCGTTCAGTCAAAAAAAATATTATTATTTGTATAGTATTTTGCTCACCCTGTACGGTTCGTCGATCAAAATTTCTTGTGATCCTGTTATGTGTAACATAAATAGATATCAATCTTATTTTCTCCACCGATGCGCACATCGTAGTTCATTCAAAAAAAAATATTATTATTTGTATAGTATTTTGCTCACCCTGTACGGTTCTTCAATCAAAATTTCTTGTGATCCTGTTATGAGTAACATAAATAGATATCAATCTTATTTTCTCCACCGATGCACACATCGTCGTTCAGTCAAAAAAAAATATTATTATTTGGATAGTTTTTTGCTCACCCTGTACGGTTCGTCGATCAAAAATTCTTTTGATCCTGTTATGTGTAACATAAATAGATATCAATCTTATTTTCTCCACCGATGCACACATCGTCGTTCAGTCAAAAAAAAAAATATTATTATTTGGATAGTTTTTTGCTCACCCTGTACGGTTCGTCAATCAAAAATTCTTGTAATCCTGTTATGTGTAACATAAATAGATATCAATATTGGTTTCTCCACCGATGCACACATCGTCGTTCAGTCAAAATAAATATTATTATTTGTATAGTATTTTGCTCACCCTGTACGGTTCGTCAATCAAAATTTCTTGTGATCCTGTTATGTGTAACATAAATAGATATCAATCTTATTTTCTCCACCGATGCACACATCGTCGTTCAGTCAAAAAAAAAATATTATTATTTGGATAGTTTTTTGCACCCTGTACGGTTCGTCGATCAAAAATTCTTGTGATCATGTTATGTGTAACATAAATAGATGTCAATATTATTTTCTCCACCGATGCACACATCGTCGTTCAGTAAAAAAAAAATATTATTATTTGTATAGTTTTTTTCTCACCCTGTACGGTTCGTCAATCAAAAATTCTTGTAATCCTGTTATGTGTAACATAAATAGATGTCAATATTATTTCCTCCACCGATGCACACATCGTCGTTCAGTAAAAAAAAAATATTATTATTTGTATAGTTTTTTTCTCACCCTGTACGGTTCGTCAATCAAAAATTCTTGTAATCCTGTTATGTGTAACATAAATAGATATCAATATTGGTTTCTCCACCGATGCACACATCGTCGTTCAGTCAAAATAAATATTATTATTTGTATAGTATTTTGCTCACCCTGTACGGTTCGCCAATCAAAATTTCTTGTGATCCTGTTATGTGTAACATAAATAGATATCAATCTTATTTTCTCCACCGATGCACACATCGTCGTTCAGTCAAAAAAAAATATTATTATTTGGATAGTTTTTTGCTCACCCTGTACGGTTCGTCGATCAAAAATTCTTGTGATGCTGTTATGTGTAACATAAATAGATATCAATCTTATTTTCTCCACCGATGCACACATCGTCGTTCAGTCAAAAAAAAATATTATTATTTGGATAGTTTTTTGCTCACCCTGTACGGTTCGTCGATCAAAAATTCTTGTGATCCTGTTATGTGTAACATAAATAGATGTCAATATTATTTTCTCCACCGATGCACACATCGTCGTTCAGTGAAAAAAAAATATTAATATTTGTATAGTTTTTTTCTCACCCTGTACGGTTCGTCAATCAAAAATTCTTGTAATCCTGTTATGTGTAACATAAATAGATATCAATATTGGTTTCTCCACCGATGCACACATCGTCGATCAGTCAAAAAAAAATATTATTATTTTTATAGTTTTTTGCTCACCCTGTACGGTTCGTCAATCCAAAATTCTTGTAATCCTGTTATGTGTAACATAAATAGATATCAATATTGGTTTCTCCATCGATGCACACATCGTAGTTCAGTCAAAAAAAAATATTATTATTTTTATAGTATTTTGCTCACCCTGTACGGTTCGTCGATCAAAATTTCTAGTGATCCTGTTATGTGTAACATAAATAGATATCAGTATTATTTTCTGCACCGATGCACACATCGTCGTTCAGTCAAAAAAAAATATTATTATTTGTATAGTATTTTGCTCACCCCGTACGGTTCGTCAATCAAAATTTCTTGTGATCCTGTTATGTGTAACATAAATAGATATCAGCCTTATTTTCTCCACCGATGCACACATCGTCGTTCAGTAAAAAAAAAATATTATTTTTTGTATAGTTTTTTTCTCACCCTGTACGGTTCGTCGATCAAAAATTCTTGTAGTTCTGTTATGTGTAACATAAATAGATATCAGTCCTGATCAAAAAAAAAATTCTTGTAATCCTTGCCGAGAGGGGTATATTATCTAGAATCAAATTATACCTTTTTACCTGGAGCACGCTCGGTAATTCGCTTCAGTTTTGTATTATTAAGCTAGTTTTGTTTACTATGTAATTAATGTTCAATATCCAATCAGTCATGTGTACTAATTTCTAACTACATAAGATGTACACTACACATATAGTTATGCGAGATAATAGGAAATCATGGTTGACGTGGCAACACTGTTCGAATAATTCCGTATGTCTCATAATCGACAGTCTGCACGTCATAAACTGTGGATGGGAATGTGTGGGTAACTTCACGCTAATTCTCTTCAAGGCAAGTGTAAAAAAAAAAAAAAGAATCATCAACAACTAAAATACAATATTACTCACATGCGTCAGTTGCTATAGAGAACAGAGGCAAACTGAACGGAAAACATTCCTCAGAATTTAACTACGTGGCCATGATATCAATTCATCAAAATTGGAAACATGCAAAAACCGACAGATTTAAAAACGAATACAAACAGTCTTTTTTGGTTAGGAGAGACCACAGACGAGAGCAGAGAAAGCAAGAGAGATCAAGTATAATTCTATGACGAGGCGGTGGCTGTCATCGAGGTACAGGGGCCATCCTTTAAGTCTAGATGCAGGAGATAACTATAAATGTTACTAAGACCTTTTATGTCTGTTCTCTTATTAACACTATTGTTGTTTTCGTTAATAAAGCACATTTCCTGGAATATTCTTTTATGATAATTTTTGCAAAAAGAGAGGACCTTCGCTCGTTCAAAATTAAACGAGTGAAGGTTTTTAACTGCATGATTTGATAGCGCGCAATTTTCGGATAAAGACCTGATGTTACTTCGATGGCCAGAAAAACGACGTTTCAAGGACTGAGATGTTTGTCCTATATAGATGCTGGGGCAATCATTACAAGGGACTGAATACACACAGTCAGATTGGTCTAAAAGAGGAATTTTGTCTTTTAATTTGGAAAACAGAGCTCCATTTGAGAAAACGTTATACTTGGCAATCTTTAAGTTTCCGATGTTGGACAGAATGTTGAACTTAAAGATTGCCAAGTATAACGTTTTCTCAAATGGAGCTCTGTTTTCCAAATTAAAAGACAAAATTCCTCTTTTAGACCAATCTGACTGTGTGTATTCAGTCCCTTGTAATGATTGCCCCAGCATCTATATAGGACAAACATCTCAGTCCTTGAACCCAAAGATTTTTCTTTGCTTGAAACGTCGTTTTTCTGGCCATCGAAGTAACATCAGGTCTTTATCCGAAAATTGCGCGCTATCAAATCATGCAGTTAAAAACCTTCACTCGTTTAATTTTGAACGAGCGAAGGTCCTCTCTTTTTGCAAAAATTATCATAAAAGAATATTCCAGGAAATGTGCTTTATTAACGAAAACAACAATAGTGTTAATAAGAGAACAGACATAAAAGGTCTTAGTAACATTTATAGTTATCTCCTGCATCTAGACTTAAAGGATGGCCCCTGTACCTCGATGACAGCCACCGCCTCGTCATAGAATTATACTTGATCTCTCTTGCTTTCTCTGCTCTCGTCTGTGGTCTCTCCTAACCAAAAAAGACTGTTTGTATTCGTTTTTAAATCTGTCGGTTTTTGCATGTTTCCAATTTTGTAGAATTGATATCATGGCCACGTAGTTAAATTCTGAGGAATGTTTTCCGTTCAGTTTGCCTCTGTTCTCTATAGCAACTGACGCATGTGAGTAATATTGTATTTTAGTTGTTCATTCATTCATTCAATTCTCATTCTCCACAGCGAGCATCGGCAGACCCCCGACACATTACCGTTGTGGAGACTTAGGCTCAGCAGTTATGCTATGTGCCCAAAATCCAGTATCCAATATTTGCATGTGTGAGGTCTCAAGTAATCCTTGGTGTCCCTGGGACCTGCGGGAGTCTCGGATGAGCCGATCACCAAGGATTGGCACGTGCACTTAACAGTCACAACACTGACTCTAATTTATCCAGGTAATCCTTCAAAACTAGAGCCCAAAAACATTACACTAATATAATTTGAGAGTCTTGCGTCTTCCTTAATAACTATTTTTTAAAACTTATAGTATAATTTGAGTTCCAAACCAGGACGCGGGGAACTGTACCCATCCCGCTGTGACAACCATTTTGGAACTGTATTTTAGTTGTTGATGATTCTTTTTTTTTTTTTTACACTTGCCTTGAAGAGGTACTTTTATTGTTAAGATTGTTATCCCCATACCCAGATAAAGCAGTTTTTGTGTAATGTTGTATACTTTTCAGCATCCTGATGAAGGAACCAATATAGTTCCGAAATATAGGTGTATGTAACAATGGTTGTTTGATTATAAATAGCCCCTTATAGCCAAGAACCCAAATAACTTTCACAGTATTAATTATTCCACGGCTACTCTCCTACAATATTTATATGAATATACTTACTGGTTGTAGTCTTTATATCAATCAAAAGTGCCATAGAATTAGTTATATAATGATCAATATTATAATCTATATCACAAAGTAATCCAACAATGATCTCAAGTCAATTATAATTTAAATTTTCCATGAAAATTTCGGTCAAACTTCGTCGACTGACCTGTCCAACACGAGATTGTTTACATTTATTACTAGCGTGGTTAGTTGCCGAATCCCGCCACCAGAGTTTTGGAAGTTCCCAATAGAGGTAAAGGAGATAACACTCTATGCTCTTTCCTAAGTAGCTCGAGGTCCTAAAAATGCCGAAAATATGAGGTTCCGCAATTCTTCAAAGAGGTCGCTGATGATCCAAGAGTATCCTGTCAGCTGTTTAAGGTGAATACAACAAAATACAACGTGGTACAAAAGAACATCAGGCGAATATAATATTCTTTGTGTTTTATTATTAATAATATTATCAATGTGACAAATCAGAAGTTTGGAATTTGCCGCGTTTAGGGATATCTTACATTTCGTGCGACCCTTACGGTCAAATAAAGAACTACCACTATTGACGTCGCTTTTGGGTATGCGAGTGAGGAGTTTTATCTCCTTTACCTCTATATTCCCTGATTGAGATCTTTGATACCGACTGCAGTGCCACCTGGTTAATTTGTGAATTAAAATCTATTGGGAACCCAGTTATGAATACGCATACAAAAATTCATTTAAATCGGTCCAGTCGTATAGGAGGACTTCACAGTCAACATATGTACAGTAGAGTTTTATATCTAAAGATAATAAAATATATTCCTATCACGTAGTTTGGGTAAAAAAAGATTGTTATTCAAAATACTTTCGGAGGAGTAGAATTACAAATACCGTGACACGAGAATTTTATATATTAGATATCATTGGAATAGAAAATGAAGAAAAAAAGCAGTATCATGTTGAATACCTTAATATTATTGATTATTATATAATAATCGATGAAAATACTGAGAGAGACCCAGGAAATTTGACACATTTTGTCTTATATCTCCAGAAATTGAAATCGTATAGAGCCAAAATTTTGCACAATGTTGAAAAACACTACAATTGACGTTAGTACAAGTTTTTGTTGCAATCTGATGAATAGTTCACGAAAAAAAAATTTTTTTTTCGAAAAAATTAAAAGAAATATTTTTTTAAAAATTACCAACATTTCGATCATAACAGAATTTTGCCAAAAGTTGCGCGTTTATATCCTCGAACTGACTACCAAGTTTCGATTCAACATCTTCTTTAGTTCCTGAAATATCAGGGAAATAACCTCAAAATTTGAAATGTCTATAATTTCTAAACCGTCCGGCCGATTTTGCCCGTTAACGAACTTAACCGTCGCATTTTGATCAGAAACCTACCCTGAAAGTTTGAAGTCGATAGGACCTTCGGTGCTCCTGTTATCGTGCCTACGGCCGGACGGCACCCAAAAATCTGACACCGGATTCGTGATCAGGGAGTCCGAATTAGTCTATTAGCCAATTTTCAGCTCGAAATTCGAAAATTACAGACATTTGAACGAAATGATAGGACGATGTTCCCCTAGAACATGCGCCCAAAAACATTATATTAAATGTCATCAAAATCTTCTATAAATTCGGAAGAAGTAAAAGCTTCTATTTCACTCATATTTCTAGACATCATCATACCTTAGAGACCCTTCTAGACTGAGGATCTGCCCTTAAAATTTTGTCGCGGAATAGCCATATACCCATAAATCCTTCAACACTTTTTTGGAAAAGGGAAACAAACTAACATAATTTCCATTTCTTGAAGATGAATAATTATTATTATAATTGAAGGCATCAATGCAAGAAGTACCTAAGTCACAAATAAGTGAATGTGAGATATTAAGGTTTGAGATTTTATGTTTGAGTATGAAACATTACTCGAACTGTTTTCATCAAAATATGTGTGATATTGTATTATACGTAAAAAATGGCTACTACTTTCACAATTACATTTTAAAAATACCTTTTTCTTTACCTAAAAAAATTTATAATAGTTTTGGACTTAGGCACTTTTTGTGTTAAAATTGTTATTTTGTTGAAATTTAAAGATACATTAAAGTAAAAATTCTTAATATTGAAATAAGATTTATCATGAAACGGCCTCAGAATATACAAAACATGTGGACGACTTAAAACTTGTGCGTCTTTCTCTTTTTGCCCTTCTTTAGCTCTGGTTGCTGACGATTTTCATTGATATTACTGCATACTGAGGATCCTGGAATATCCACATTTTGTGAAACATGTCCCAGTGTGGCAGAAGAACTCCAGGTCATACCTCCTTTTGAAGTTTTTTTGTTTATTATGGAAGCAAATTCGTCGGCTTCCGAACTGTCTTCGCTTTCGCTATTTGGTGCATACACACGTGAATAATGCATACTGTATCATCTACAAAAAGCGTCAAAGCTAAAAATATTGTTTAGCTTTATCGCTTGGTGCTCCTTTTTGACGTTACACGCTTTATCACAGAATCTGTGGTTCCATTATAAAACGTACCACGTCACCGTAGCAACATGAAAATGAACATGTCAAGTCTGTGACTTAGGTACTTCTCGCATTGTAAACAAGGTAAAATCCTATTGGAGACAATGTGAATTCGGGCACTTAGGTACATATTCCTGCCAATTTAAATAGCCAATCTGAAAGCCTACTAAAAATAACACTATACGGCGCAAATTCCGACTTTTGATTAAAATGTGACTTAGGCACTTCTTGCATTGACCCCTTCAATTGCTGTTGCAGGAGAAAACACAACATTTCCTAACCATCTTTATTATTGTTCAGTCATAGTCTCAACTGAAGTGTACTCACCCCCAAGTAGAAATAATCCAAAGGAAAATTCTCTATTTACACATATTTTAATCACAGAATATAATATTCTGTGATTAAAATATGTGTATATGTGGATAATATAATATTTAATCAGAGCATAGGTATATCACTGTAGCGCTCTAATTCACGCCGTTTACCTATACACAAAAATACAACGAATACCGGCAATTGTTGATAAGGATGTAACCATCCATGATACAATAACCATAAAGGTTGACGTTCACTTCCAAGACTCCATACCCTGTTGCCATTTTATCACTATCCAGGATTTCTATTAAAGTATATAGGTTGTGGCACGAATCCCTGTTCCGAACCGTCCGACGCATTCTCAGTCGAAGATGTTCATCATAAATACTCAACTGAGGATGCGTAGTCGGGCTTCGGCGGGACCATCTCCGGACTTTTCGGATTTCACGCTAAAAGACAATTATTGATTAAACATTATTGAGTACCTATATTAATCATACAATTTTTAATTCATCATTGATTTCTCTTTCAGCAACGGTATGGTGCCAAGAAGAACCAAGAAACATGGGAGCTTGGTCATTCGTCAAGCCAAGATTTGAAAACCTCATAGGTAGAAAGGTATTTTGTCTCCAACAATATAAGGAACAAATTTATATATCTATATTGTTTTTTTAGATTCATTACTGTGGTAGAGATACCCTGGCCGCTTCAGCTGTAGGAGTTGCTAAATTACACCAAAAAGAAGTCATTGAAATCGAAACCAAACCGTTCTCACTTGAGGTTTAATTGAATGTATTTTCTTTGCAATTTTTCGACTTGGCAGACCACCCATATCATTCTTAGAGCAGCACGATAGGGAATAATGAATTTAAATGTTTAGGACCCTCTTTGTTTCAATGTTTTCTAAAATAATAAACCTGAGTTATCGTAACAAAAATTTTTTCCTCTGAAATTTTCAGTTCACGTTTTAAAATATATGTATGTACTTCAATTACTGAGTATGAAATAGGTAATCGGCATTCCAACACTATCTAGAAACAATTTTGTTTATACCTACACAGTATCCATATACCCTTTATAAATAAAAGTGGGTCGAAAGCCCTGTGGACAGTAGCTTTGACGCGCTTGTTCAAACTTTGACAAATCATGAGTGTTGGAATTACTTTCTGCAACGAGTATTAGACGATATTTTCTATATTTCGAGCAAGTTTTGTAAAATAGTGTTGAAATTTAATGAAAAATTCGGATTATACATCCTAGTGACTTTTGTATTGTATCTTGGCAATTGTTGTGACTGTTACGAAAGTTGACAGATTACAGAATTTGAATCGTAATAGCATGAATGATACAAAATTAGCAATTAGGAAATCTCTATTACCTTATTTTTCAGTGAAAATAAAACTGATCCTCTCAACAATTATTTTACTATATCCAGATTATTATTATATTGTCAATTAACGTGTGTTGAAATTTGATAGGATCGAATGTCACTTCTGACTACAACAAAACGAAAAATATAAATACAAACAATGCGGAATTACAGCACTGTTTTTAGTGCTGTAATGAACTCATTACAATACTGAAATAGAGAAAAACCTTTTCTCAATTATTTTCACTCTCTAACACCAACACAATATTGTAAAGGATAAGACAGGTTATGTAATTTTACATCATTTATTTACAAGTAGAATAAATATTACAAAGTGAAATGTGTTAATTTATATTCGAACAATATGTTTCTTCACATACCATGCTTAACAGGGCAACCCAGTCATAAAGCAGCAAAGAAATACACTCTGAACCAAATTAGATTCATGAGAGAATATCAAGACGAACAACTTGGAATCTACCGTTCATATTAGCCCCCTCACTGGCAATATTTGTCTAAAACCATTCCAGATTGCCATTCCTGTGGATCTCATGCATTCATAAGAACACCTCCACATAATCGATTGTTTAAATTATTAATAGCAAGATCTTATGAATCCATCTTTCATTAAAACAACTATACATCAGTCAACGTAGGAAAATTGGTATAAAAAGAATTATACTACATCTTAATTACTCTATAGATTTATTTCAGCTAGCTCCGATAAAATGTGTAGTAGTTATATCATGTATTATGGCACCAGGCTATTTCGAACTGCACTTTCGTTTTTATCTATACAATATATATTAAACAATGAAGGCATCCATTGATAACAGCAGTGGTGGATTTACCAGCAGGCTGAGTAGGCTGGAGCCTAGGGCGGCAAATTTTAAGGGGCGGCATATTGGCAAATTTAGTTCATAAATTTTTCATTTCGACTTACATATTGAAAAAAAATATTACACACAAAATACGAATTTCGAGAATTGGAGAGAAATTGAAATATTTGTGTTGTGTTGAATAGCCTACGGCGGCAAATCTGTAAATCCGCCACTGGATAACAGGAATTGATTCTTCATTTAAAATGGATCTTCTTCAAGGGATGAGAATAGTTATACCTTACCCAACTTCTAGTGAAAATTTTCTACACGCTTTCATTCAATTTGATAATCTTTTCCAACGTTCTATCTACATTCTCCTAAAGTCTCAAATCAAATTTCAACAATAGAATGAAAAGTATGAAGAATTAACTCTTAAAACATAATCTTCACCAAAAACAGTTTGTCAATGCCAAACCAGAAATAAAAACAAAAAAGAAGAACTGATAAATGATTTATTTCTCAGGCAGATATTTGAATCATCCCAAAAATGGAGAAGTCTATTTCAAATGAATTGATGAGTATATTATGGGAAAATGCCTGAAGTGGAATCTTAATATTGAAAACTACTTTCAAAGCAACAAATTACGTTTTTTTAATATATACAAATACACTCACATTAACTTACACGGTTCTAATTTGATGATAAATACTGATAATATAATTTATACATTCACCGTTCTTCCGAAATACAACTTCAAACAACGGTATATTCATTTAAAATCTTGTGAACACTACACTCAAGTTTAGACATCGCAACGCAGTATCTTTATATATACATTAAAGCTATATTCTCTAATACAATGAAATTATTACATTTTTGTATAATTTTTCCATTTAACAATGCCACCGATACATACTCACTAAAAAAAGTATTATTTTCAAAACTAGAGATTATGAGGCACTTCAAAAATCAAGGGATTTTATTCTATTGCTTGTAGACAATTGCAACCTAAACACAGAGACTGTTTAGAAAACATATTATATTGAATTACACCCTATAATAGGCATTTCTTTTATGCTATATACTAGGAATTTTCCATAATATATACGTTGAAATGAATTACATAAAACGTTAAATGAAAAAATTATGATATCAATGAAAACATGTATAATAACACCTTAGTAATCCTAAAGAATCAATTGAATAAATAAAATTATCATTTATAATAACAAATAATGACCCTATAATAATAAACTTAAACAGAAAATATTGAAAATGATTAACAATATTATGTTACTGTACAAATAAATGGTAATAAAAATCATTAGTATGTACCTGCGAAACAAGGAAAAAAAATCACTGGGTTGAATTGTCTTGAAAATTAACAGTACTATCTGCTTGTTGAAAAAAATTAGTAGTGTTACAATATTAAGTAATGTACATAACGATTTCAGATCAGGAATTTCGTATAAACTAGTGATTCTGTATTTGTAATAGTTTTTTTTTAATTCAAAATTTTCATGTTTAGTAATGGAACAAATATATTCTTGATGATAAGGAACCAACTAATTAATTTTTCAAATATTCACTTATATAAAAAATTATATAGTAAAACTCGAATCCCAATTCAAGAAAAATATTTCACGCATAAAAGTTGCCCATATAATTTAGATATTATTTGATCATTATGACAATTGATGATACAATTTACCTGCATGCCGCCAAACACCAATATTCAAATCTTCATCAAAATACGAATATTTTTTATCCAATTATTATAGAAAAATATCAAGTTCGCAGTTATCTCAATATCTTTAGATTTGAAATATTTAAATCTTCATCGAAATACGAATATTTTGTATCCAATTATTTTAGAAAAATATCAAGTTCGCAGTAATCTAAATATCTTCAAAGCCACGTAAATATCCCAAAGCTTTGACTGTTCATTTTGTCATGAAATTCGTCATGTCATGCCAGTGAATAATGCACTATACTTTTCCATATGAAAACTAAAAACACATATAGAAAAGTATCTTTTTGGAAGAGCGTATGCTTAAATATTTGAAGCACAGTAAAAAGAGCAAGTTAATAAATCACGTGAAAAATAGAAATTATATAGACTTAAATTTCATTCGAAAAATATCAATAATGCAAAGCGGCAGATAAACTGTAGCACCCTTTAATAAATGATACAATAATGACCACCTGTAGACATTACAAGGGATGGAATTTATATTCACTTATTTGATTTCCTGCACCCATATACCGCCGTATTCACAAAGCATTCAATCTCCGTTAAGTCCTAACTGAGGTCCTCAGTTAAGGATAAATTGGGGATAATAAGCAACAATAAGGGATAGGGGTAGTGAAACAGGCCTGTTTCACCACCGTTAAATACATAAACTGAGGTTGCGATTCTTATTTATCCTTAACTGAGGACCTCAGTTAGGACTTAACGGAGATTCACACTTAACAATGCTTTGTGAATACGGCGGATAGTCTTGATTTGTCTTGGATTCGATGTTATTGTCTCTGATATTTGAAAATGGTCCATCTTCATATCTCATTTCGACAAATAATAACTCAACATTTTTAATGTTTCATAACCTATCCGTGAACCGTCACACAACCATTTCGACAGTTCTATAACAAGAATAAAAAAATTCAACCATTTGAGCTGCCAAATTCCTGAATTTCAATAATTAATCGCGCCAAGATTTGTGCGATATCGAGAACAGCATATTGGGATGAGATAAATATGACAGAAAAAATTTCATTATAGGATACTCTGGCATGATAACTATATTTGTCACAAGAAAGTGAGAGATAAGAACATTAATTTTAACTTATTCAAAAATCTGTAATAGTTATAAAATATTCAGGAGATCAAATCAAGTAAATATAAATCTCATCAACTGTAATATCTGCAGGCAGTCCTTATGGTTACATTTATCCCTGTATTATCCACATAATTTTAAGTTATCAGAAACATTGATGGAATTTCCTTTATTACCAGACAATTACTTCAATTAACCTCTGTTTAAGATCCGAAACTTCCCTTTGCCTGCTTCAATCAGGAACCAAAGAACGAAATTTAGTTCCTCATACTCTTCAAAAAATGCTTCATCATCAAAGTACAGAAATTCTCTGAAATATTCATGTACAGAAAGAACCTAAATTGAAATGGAAGCCAGATTATGATTGTCTAATTCTAATAAAGTGGAAAAAATCAGTCATGCAAACATTTGTCCCAGGTCACACAAACAGTTAATAACTAAGGAGACATCCGCTATTCAAAAAGCCACCAAATGTCAAGTTAAACCACACTCCGCAAATCGAAAAAAAGAAATTTTCTGTCGACTTGAATAGTGAATTTCCCAATGCACAACACTATGACTATAAAAAATCGTGACAAATAACTCCTCCGTATCACCTGCTCTCTTTTCGTAAACGTTCCTAAATTCCTATATCACTCTCTGATCAGTGTGCAAACAACATATTGTCCTTGTTTACAGTTTAAACATTTAACACGATATCTAAAAGGATTCGGATTGCAACATTTGTATGCATCGGTGTAGGACATATCACATTAATTCACCATTAGTGTGTGGGACTCCATTGGCGCAGCAGAGTCATATAATGTGTCTGTATCTTGAGTTGGTTCCCCTTGCAGTTGACACTGATTGGTTAATGTACCGGCTCCACAGTCACAAAAGAACCTGAAAAAAATTTCAGATTATAACCCTATAACTCGTATTTCATCCATTTTCTAACCCATAATTGATTGATACTGTTTATTTCTCTAGAATTAGAAGAAATATTAATGAAAGGGGAAACTGGAGAAATGAAATCAACATAATATTCGAGGGTATTCGCCGAAGTACCGACCTTACACAACAAATGAGACAAAAATGATCAACGTCTGGTAAACCGAGTTCTAGGGTGCCGAATATCTCTATGTGATGAACTGGAATGTCATAGAGGGAAGACCTTAGTCAAACAGCGAAGGATGGAAGGGGAAATTTACGATTCTCAACGCGTCCACTCCCGTCGCTAGTTTCCTTTTGCCTGCATGATAACCAAAAGATATTCGCATAAACGAAAAAAATTAATAAATGGTATCAAATGCTGAGGAAGTGGTGGGCTATTTATATTTACTCACCCAGGTCAACAGGTAAAGTTATTTGATATGACAAACATGTATGAAAAGTAATAATTGGCAACATTTGAAAAATATAGACATTGCTAGATTCATAATTAATCACATCTGAAAAAAATAATAATAAAATTTATACATCTGAATGAATGTTCATTCTGACAAATGTTTTTCATAATTTGGATCATTTGAATTTTTTGTGCTAGCAAAAATCAATCAGTACTGACGTCATAGGGTTGCTTCTAATCAATATAAGAAACAAAAAAAAAAACAAAAATTGCAGAAAGAACTGACCTGATGACAGCTTTTACGCGCTTGTTCATTTTTGTATTCTCAAAGCTATTGCTATCAAAATCGATGAAGATCAACCCATGTGGAAGTGTTATGTTAATCAAATAATTTCCTTTAAACACAACTAACACTGCCCATTTTTGCGCGTATGTTCTGGGGAACATCGCGTTATAGTTTTGCCCAAATGTCTGTAACTTTCGAATTTTTTGACGAAAATGGTCTCAAACGATTAAGTTCGACTCCCCAATGAAGAATTCGAGGTCAAATTTGATTCTGTCCGTCCGGCCGTTGCCACGATAACTTGAGAACGAGAAGAGCTAGCAACTTGAAATTTTCAGGGTAGGTGGCGCATCTCAATACGACGGACAAGTTCGTTAATGGGCATAATCGGCCCAGTGGTTTCCGAGTAATAATTTTGTTTTCAACCAATATAAATCCGATCGAATTGAAACTTGGTGGGTAGTTGTAGAATATGATCTTAAGCACGTTTGTGGAATTTTGTGCGAATCGTATGGCTAGAAAATTTTTAAAAAATTATTAAAAAATATTTTTGTTGTCACGATAACTTGAGAACGGAATGAGATAGCGGCTTGAAATTTTCAGGTTAGGATGAACACCAGAGCATAATCGGCCAAACGGTTTCAGAGTTATAGCCATCTGAAATTTTCTGAAATTTCGTGGTTTTTGTTCCTCATTAACTCAAAAAGTACTAAACCGATTGAATTCAAACATGGTTATTAGTTGTAGAATGCCAACGCGGAAATGTTTACAAAATTTGGTGAGGATAGCATTTGTAGAAAATTTTTAATAAATCATTGAAAATAAAAAAAAAATTCTATATATCAGTAACTATTCGTTTGAAATTGCTGAAATTTTGCAAGAGCCTTCATAACCTAACTCTACTGCCAAGTTTCAAGTTTTAATACGATCGGTTAAATATTGTTGGAGATTCGAGCATTCTTGTGTGAGTTCAGTAGATGGGTGACCGTTGCCTCGATAACTTTCGAACGAAAGGAGATAGAGACTTGCAATTTTCAGGGTAGGTTGCGTATCCGAAAGAGAGTGTTGAGTTCGTTTTTGGACATAATCGGTCTAACGGTTTCCGAGTTATACCCACCTGGAATATTATTTCCTTGATAACTCAAAAAATAAATATTCGATCGAATTGGTGCTTGGTAACTAGTAGTAGAAAATCAACATAAAGACGTGTTTAAAATTTTGTAAGAATCGTATCCCTAGAAAATTTGAAAAAAATGACGAAAAAAAAAATTTCAAGAACCGTACCCCTAGAAAATTTTTAAAAAGTCACGAAAAAAAAATTGGTTCAAGCACTGACGTGAAGTCAGAAGCTTTTGCGCGTATGTTCTATTGTCCATACTTCTGTATTGGACACCCTTAATCGAATTTACCATGGTAAATTATGTTGTCCATTCTCCTGTATTGGACACTCTCAATTCGAATTTACCATGGTAAATTCGAATTAAATTTATTAAGGGTCTCCAATACAGAAGTATGGACAATAGAACATACGCGCAAAAGCTTCTGACTTCACGTCAGTGCTTGAACCAATTTTTCAAGTTTCCATACAATCTCGTTAACTGCGAGGTTGTCAGATGGCGAGTTCTTTACGATACTGATCTCATCGAATTAAAGCGCGATAGTTATTTGAAAAATACCGACTCGAAGACTAACATGTGAAATTTTTTGCTGATCGCAGGAATGAAAAATTGAAAAAAAAAATATATTAAAAAGAAATCTGTATATAATAATAATAATAATAATAATAATACATTTATTGCAGAGAAATCATACAATTTTTCAGAATACATTGAAGAGAAAAAAATACTGCAAAAAACTATCCGTTAGATATCGTTGAAATTCTGTGAGAGCCTTCAAAAAGTTATTCTACAGAGAAGTCTAGATTTAAATTCGATAGGATATTGATAAAGATATAGCCGAAATATCTAAATATTCCAACGATCAGGGGTACTTGTTCAATTTTCTACACTCAATCAACAAAGTTAGTTGTCAACAATTTTTGATTATTGACGTGCTTGCAGTCGATACGTCAGTAATAACTGGAAAAGCATAACGAGTAATTTCGCAAAATGAGCAGAGAAAATTATTTGGTACCTGCCGACACGTTGGCTTTTTCAGGACAGAGCAACCAAGAAACCAAGGAAAAATGCGGAAAGACAACTGAAAACAGGTAACACCACAACAGGAGCGAGCAACCAATTTGTGCCTTCAGCTTTAGGACCTCCAATTCGGAAGTAAACTTCGGAGTTTACCTCCGAATTGGAGGAATCGGAGTTTACCTCCGAATTGGAGGTCCTAAAGCTGAAGGCACAAATTTGTTTCTCGCTCCTGTTGTGGTGCCATCTGTTTTCAGTTATCTTTCCACATTTTTTCCTTGGTTTCTTGGTTGCCCTGCTCCTTTTGCGGAATTACTCGTTATGCTTTTCCATTTAAATATACTTATCCGCGTTATCCTATTTTTATCAGTAATAGCATTCGTTCAATCCCTAGTGAGAATTGGATATGTACCTTATTATGTAACCAAGTTCTCGATTTAAACTTGATTACCTTGAATAATATGTATTTTTTTAAATTTGAAAACAAGGTATCAAAGGCTGTACTGGTTGAACAAGCTTAGGGGTAGAGCTCCCTGATCATAGCACGTAGGTACTAGGATCAATTCCCTTAGCCGACATTAATGATCCTTTTTTTTTCAATTCTATTGAAATAATAACTTTAAGAAAAGGGTTATTATGGACGGAATTAAGTCGATATTTTCATTAAATTACGTGAAACGTTAGTATTTTCGAGTTATTCGGCGAGTTCAGTACCTGGATATGTGACCGCTATGGATATAAATTTGAACAAGCGCGCCAAAGCTCCTGGCTTTTCCATCTTGTGTATCAATCTTCTAGTGATTTACCATGGTAAATTCGATTAAGAGAGTGTCCAATACAGGAGAACGGACAAAAGAATTCACCATGGTAAATTCGTTTAAGAGTGCAGAATACAGGAGAATGGATAATAGAACATAAGCGCAAAAGCTCCTGACTTCACGTCAGTGCTTGAACCAATTTTTTTTGTCATTTTTTTAAAATTTTCTAGGGGTTCTCACATAACTTTACACACATCTTTATGTCGATATTCTACAACTAGTTAGCCAGCTTCAATTTAATCAAGTCTATATTTTTTGAGTCATCGAGGAAATAATATTCCAGATGGGTATAACTTCGAAACCGTTGGGCCGAACTTAACTCTCCCATTCAGATGCGCAATCTACCCTGAAAATTTCAAGTCCCTATCTCCTTTCGTTCGAGAGTTTACGAAGCAACGGTCACCCATCCAGCTACTGAACTCGCACATGACTCCTCAGATCTCCAACAATACAGATCCGATCGTGTTGGTAGTAGAGTTAGATTCTGAAGGCTCTCGCAAAATATTTCAGCCATGTCGGATGAATAGTTTCTGATACATATATGGAATATTTTTTAATGATTTTCAATGATTAAAAAAAATTTTTTTAGTGATTCGATCCTCACAAAATTTTGCAAGAATTTTCGCGTTGGCATTCTTCAACCAATAACCATGTCTGAATTGGATCGCTTTCGTATTTTTCGAGTTATTGAGGAAATAACAACCAAATTTCAGATGGGCATAACTCCAAAACCGTTTGACCGATTATGCTTATAAAGAAACTCAAATGTCGCAGTCAGATGCACAACCTAACCTGAAAATTTCAAGTCGCTATCCCTTTCCGTTCTCAGGTTATCGTGACATAATAAATATTTTTTAATAATTTTTTTAAAATTTTCTAGTAATAAGATTCTCACAAAATTTCACAAATGTGCTGAGGTTTATAATCTACTACTACTCACCAAGTTTCAATTCGATCGGATTTATATTGGTTGAAAACAAAATTTTTACTCGGAAATCATTAACGAACTTGTGCGTCGTATTGGGATGCGCCACCTACCCTGAAATTTCAAGTCGCTAGCTCTTTCCGTTCTCAAGTTATCGTGGCAACGGCCAGAATCAAATTTGAGCTCAAATTCTTCATCAGGCAGTCGAACTCAATCGTTTGAGATTATTTTCGGGGAAAAATTCCTTAATTACAGACATTTGGGCAAAATGATAACGCGATGTTTCCAGAACATACGCGCAAAAACTACAGATTATCAGGCGAAGTGAGAGTACCCTGGAACAAGCGCGCAAAATTGAGTAGTATGACAATATAAAAATTCGCAATTCATTTGTTCTGAAAGTGAATAAAACGCCCATTGTATAATACAAATCTTCAGATACTACTCACCTATCGTGCCTAATGAATTCCACGTCATGCCCTGCATGACAAGTCTTGATGCAGTTCACGCAGATGGCGTTGCGATCGGTCGTATTGCACGTCTGACATCTGTAGAAATCGTGCATCGGGAAAGACGTATAACTAGATATCTTGTATAGGCACTGTCCGTTCGCCACGGCTTTCTCGACCGCGTCCTGATTGTTGAATATCTTGTTACCGCGAACGATGGGCTGTACGCCGCTCGCCAGGCACAGCCCCCCGAACCTATTGTTGAAGATCTGGTTGAACTCCAAGGTGGCGGTAGCATTGTTCGTGATCTCCACGCCCGCAGCTAACCCGTCGAATATGCGGTTACGGCGAAGAATAGGGTGGCTCTGCGTAGAGATCAATACTCCCGCTTGAGCGTTCCTGAAGATGTCGTTCTCCTCTAGGATGCCCTTACCCCCGTTGAAAATGCAGATACCGCCGTCTCTGCCGTCGAAGATCTTGTTCCGTTTCAGGGTGGGATTGGAGTCTGTTTTTATCCACACGCCCGCCATTGCGTTATCGAAGATCTCGTTTTGTTCCAGCAGACCCAGGCCCCCGTTGTACACCAGCACCCCGCCGTTTTGTCCGCCCCAAATCTTGTTTCCCCTGATCACGGGGTTGCTACCGGTGCGAATTTGGACGCCGGAGTATAAATGGTTGAATATGTCGTTATCCTCCAGCTTTCCGTGCCCGTTGTCGTAGAAATACACGCCTACCTGCTTGCCGGAATGTATACGATTCCTGCGCAGTACCGGTGTGCTTCCGGTAGTAATCCAAACCCCCGCAAGGGTGTTAGCGTATACCTCGTTTTCCTCGATCAAACCCTGACCCTTTTCGTGCACGTATATACCGCCGTGCTGACCGTGGTGTATCTTGTTATGACGAACGATCGGATCACTGTTAGTCCTAATCTGGATGCCGGCCAGCGCGTTACCGTATATGTTGTTGTGTTCGATCAGGCCCCTCCCCTCTCCGAATATGTACACGCCCCCTTGGTGGCCGTTGTAGATCTCGTTGCGCCGGATGGTGGGGTTAGAGTTTGAGGTTATCCAAACGCCCGCGAAATTGTTCGAGTGGATTTTATTGTCTATGAATTGGCCGAGACCGTTCTCGTGGACATATATACCGCCCGTTTGTCCGTGGTGGATCTCGCAGTGTACTACGGTGGGATTCGCGCCCGCTTTCACCTCAAACCCGGCGATCCTATTGTTGTGGATGTCGTTGGCTTCGAAGTACCCCTGAAAAGAACGAATAATATAGACGTTGTACCACTATTAATTAACCATTCGATAAAATAAATAATCTGACTTCAACAATCTATATTTATAAAAGAAAGTCGTGTTAGTTACACCACTTATAACTCAAGAACGGCTATACCGATTTGGCTCAAAATTGGTGGGGAGGTAGCTTAGAACCAGGAGACGGACATAGGATACTTTTTTGTGTTATACAGGGTGTTTTTCTTTTAACGTCAATTAAAACTTGCTGTTTTTCCTGCCATAATCGTACAATTTTAGTCATGTGTGTTTAAAAATAAACTTTCGAGGCATACACCATTGAAAATAAAGCATTACTATACAGGGTGTCCTTTTTCTCATGGCACAATTGTACGTGATTGAAGTGATTTGTGTCACAAACAAAGCATTAACTAAATAGGTACCTTGGATGGATTCTCATAATGTATTCGTCCGAGATCTCCATACAGGGTGTTCTTCTTTTAACGTCAATTGCAACTTGCTGTTTTCCATGCCACAATCGTACAATTTCATTCATTTGTGTTAAAAAATAAACTTTAGAGGGATACATCATTGAAAATAAATTATTACTGTACAGGGTGTTTTTTTTCTAATTGCACAATTGTACGCGATTGAAGTGATTTGTACCACAAACAAAACATTAACTTAATAGGTACCTCAGATAGATTCTCATAATGTATTTGAATAGGGACCTTATGCGACCGCAGAAGCGGCGTCGATTATCTTCGAATGTTGCAAATTGATATATGATTAATTGGACGCAGTTAAGCAGAAATATATGATTTTATATATAAACTATCTATATTTTATGACAAACGTGTATAATAAAATCTAAAATCTGCTTATTTATTGCCTCTAAGGCGGAACAGAGTTCGCTGGGTCAGCTAGTTTCAAATACATTTAGGAAGTACATTCTCACACATTTATTGAACAGAATTATTCATGTAGTTCTCAAAACATTTGTTGCTTAACTATTATTGAACGATTCTCACTTACCAGTCCATTATCAAAGGTGAATATTCCGACATCTCTACCATGATGGATATGATTCCTGCGCATGATAGGATTGGCAAAATTTTTAACCCATATTCCGGCTAAAGCGTTTCTGCTAATTTCATTATCTTCATATTTTCCTTGAGCATAGTCCGTTACATAAAGCCCTACATTTTCACAATCACTTATATCACAATGTCTTATTGTAGGATTCGCACCGGCACCACTAACACAAACAGCTGCCCCAACTGAAAAGACAATTCCTCATTAGAATACATTTAAGTAATGGAAACAGTTTCGTATGTATGATATAGCAGATAATCATTTATTTGAAGCAACTGACAGTATCTGCCAAGAAAACACATATGGCGATTTCTATTGACACGCTCGGGTCACTCGGAGTCATATTTGACAGATATTTTCGGTTCAATTGGACAGATGCATGACAGAAGAGATCGATTTCGAGTGCTCCGAGCGTGTCAATGGAAATCACCAATAGTGGTCGCGTTCAGCAGAAAGATCGGTAGCATGAACCGCTACGCTACCGATAGGTAGCGGTATCGTGTTCTGCCGAACGGACAGCTCCTTTTGTCAGAAAATCACGGATGTTTGAAGTTCAGGTTAGGTGATTCGAATTTTCTTTGATTGCCTGTCACAAAAATAAATATTCAATCATGAATCCAAATATCATTTCATTACTCTTTGAAGATGATAATATTACGAACAACATAAGAAGTGAACTTGTTGAATAATTGGCTCAACCTCTGCCTTCATTGGAAGATGAAAATAGCGAAAATTGTTCCAGGAATCAGAATTTTTATGAAGAGACAATTCCTCAATATATGTGTGATTTATTCGAAGACCATTTTAGAATGTCCCGAAATGCAGGTAATTCTTTCCGTCGAAAATATATGTCCAGCATCCATTTTTTCGCTCCTTATTTTTAAAATAAATGTCACAACTGTCAAACTTACAACATGTTACCGATACTGAGCGGAAAAAATCTACGCTCCTTAAAATGACAACCGCTACTCAACATGTTCCAAAGTGAGCGTACCGTTCAGCAGAAAAATCATCGAAATATGACAACTGTTCCGCAACTGTTGGTTCTGCTGAACTCGACCAGTGTTTATTCTGTCACACAAAACGGAGAACAGCACTTCATCTATGTTATCGGTGGTTCAGTTTATTTATAGTTTTCTTTTCTTTCTCCCTAATTTCCTAGAATAGCAGAAACGGAGATCACAATTTCTACTGCTTTAACTCATTAAACAAATTCAAGTCAACATTTTGTACCAAGATTCATGAATTTATCTCCACCAGTAAATATATACAGCTAATTCTCCAGGGAAAATCTTGAACCTACAAAGAATTAAAATGTCAATACTCACCTACAGATGTACTCCTGATAATACAGTGGTCTATTGTAGGACTACAATTCTCACCAACTTCTAGACAATAATGTTTGTGATGGGGCACAGTTGACGTTACGTCAGGTGAGAACTTCAGGGTCAAATGACCAGCATAAGCATTTTTAGCTCCCTCAACAAACATTACTGTGGATTCAGATTCCCTTTCTAAGATTACAGATTCGGCTACATTCCCTGGAGCTGCCCCTGAAAAGGTCAAAAATTTGCAGACTATTCTTGTAATGGAAGGATATAATAATGGAAAAATCATGTTTTTGCTGCACGATTCCAAAAAAGTTATTTGAGAATATAATAAACCAAAAACCAATTTCGATGTCAATCATAATATAGATAGATGAATAAAAGTTTTAAAAGAACTCATGTGACGTCAAAATCTTTAGTGCTCTCATTTAATGATCAATATATTTCAACAATTTCACAACTAAAATTTATGGATATTGCGAATTAGAGATATCAATAATACATCATTTCAAATAGGTGTATGTGTTTTGCATTTTCACCACCTGATTCTGGATTCAGACAGTAACGCTTTTTTTATTTTCCATTTCAACAGTGGTGCACTGTGAGACTCCTTTAGGGTTCTTCACAGGTATTTATACCAAAGCATAATTATTGTTGTACTGTACTATATGACCCAAACTAATATTAATAGCGAACCAAATTCATAGCAACAAATAAATTGTTTACTTAGGTAGTTATGTAGTTGCCAGAAAAACTTCTCTGTTATGTTTGGAATGCTATATAGCTGCATTTTCAGATAAATGATTGCAACGTTGCCCTTAACATTTCGCATGAACCTTGGAGTCGCTATTCTCCACCTTAGTACCAAATATTCCCTGCCAATTAAAAGTATTTAAGTTTCTTTTTTCAAAAGTTACTGTGTTTACAGCCGTCAAATTCAATTATGTCCGTCCGTCCGGGACATAATTGAATTTGACGAGATCAATAAGTCAAATGGAATCGTTTGAAATACCATAAATTTATGTTTTTCTGAATCTACTTCAATACTAGATCATCATGTATGCCCTCATCCACTTTCATAATTTATAAAATTTGAATATTTCGGTATTGAAAATCGGTAAATCAAGAAGCAAATTAAAATGAGGTGAAACTCTTCTGAATCGTTGCTATGACGGCTGACGTAATCAAAATGTACCTTCTGCTTGTTATAGCCAATATCGACTACGAGCCCTTTATAGGGAGCTGTGTCACACTGTAATAAAGAGTGAAACGGACACGAGAAGATAGTGAGAGTAGATATGACGGGTTACGTCACGCGGAGGCGCCAACTTTCGATCGTTTGAACAAGCATTAGACTCACTTTTGATTGCAAACACTAGATAACTGTTTACGTCTGTTCATAATTATTGACCAAAATATTACTTAATAATATAAGTTCATATTCCAGAATTAGAGAAAGACCCGCAAATTATGCTCGACTTCCTTGCACTATTCATTTTCGACTCAGTAACCAAAAAAATCTGCCTATTAGCTTAGCGAATAGAAATTTAAAATCAACCAAACTGTTCAGAAATAGACTTTCAATTCCGTTTGACATTAATGACGTTTATCTTCCAAACTGGAACAAACGACAGCAATAATGATAATAACTGATTCCAATAATAAAAAAAATTCATGCAAGAGACCTATTCTAAAATTACAGGCATTTGGGCTAAATTAAAGCAACCTAGTAGTACGAGTGCGCAAAAATAACCACAAGTAACCTTAGGTAAACTATTAAAACCTATTGTGATTTATATTCTCAACATTGTTTTAAATACTATCAACTCTCTCCAACAACTGTGGAAACTATCAATAAATATTGTTTTATACTGTACCTATCAAAGCTATATCAGAGTCGATAACAAGAAATTCCCCATTGTAGGTTCCAGTATGTAGAAATATCAGAGCCCCCTGGTTGTTAACCTCCGAGTTATTGCTTGAACCTGATACCGATCCTGATGAACTAATGCTACCACTTCTTTCATCAGCATATTCATGAGCTCCCTGCAACGGTTCATTATATGAAATTTCTCAGCGTGATTAGTAGTGACATTACAGCAATTTAGCTGAGAACAAACCTGGACTGTATTGAAATATACGATATTCCTTCCTTTGAAGGTCATCTCATGATATCCAGGTCTGACATGAATACCTCGATATAACTGTCTGAAAGATTCCTTCCAAGGATTCGCCAGCTCAGATTCTTCTGGACTGACAAACTCGAAACGGCAAGGTGCAGGATTGAACAAAGGAAGATCATACTCATAAACATTCTGATATAGTCGCTTCCTACAAAAAGTATAAAATATTTCATTATTTTATTGTGATAAAGTTTGCAGAGCTCAACTAATCAATAATACGATCTCATGAGGATTGAACAAAGGAAGATCATACTCATAAACATTCTGATATAGTCGCTTCTCACACAAAGTATAAAATATTTCATTATTTTATTGTGATAAAGTTTGCAGAGCTCATCTAATCAATAATACGACTTGAAAACTTCCAACATCATTTAATTCCAAAATGATTTAATGGTGGTATTGCAATGAATTTAAATTTTCGACATTGGTTAACTGTTTTGTTAAACCGAAATGTAACACAACATGTTCAATTCGAAATTTTCAGTTGTTTTTCCGAATATTATGTGTTACTTTCATTACTCAAACTACTAGAAAATTTTACTTTCTGTTGAAAGTAACTACATACTATAATCAAGAAAAATATTCAACTGTAACTTGATATTTTCACAGGAATGGCGGAAGGCCAAATTATTTGCACAGTATGTTAAAATTCCATTTGATTGGTTGGTGGCTTACTTAGTTAACATAAGACATCTGTATTATTTCAACCAATCATGAATACGTAATAAATCCATTTTATAAACATATGGAATGACAGGGACATAAGAGAAGGGAAAACATCCCGGTAAGACAACAAAAATTGTAGTCCTTGAACCTTAAACTTACTATCCTAGAATCATCTTTCGATTTGAATTAAAATCGACTTAATCCTCTTGAGATCTCATAACATAATTCACCAAAAATATATTACAATAACATGTAGTTCACATAAATAAGTACAAATGATATCAAATTGATTACTCACCAAATTTCAGTATCGTTAGCAATGGCTTGAAAACGCTTGCAAACCTGACTAACGCGGCACAGATCCTGTTCTAACAAGTAGTTAAAAATGGTGAGCAAGACTTCATCAGGAAGTTCATATTGTAGGTAGTGAGCAGCAGAATTTGTGAATACTAGAAATAAGAGCTTGTTGAAGAAAAATACCAAATTCACAAAATACATTCTGCAATGACGGTACTGCGTGTGGAAGAGTAAGGCAGAGGAACAAAAAGAAGAACGACTGATCAACCAAGGTGTACCACAGAGCTTCAAGTTAGCTCAATGAGACTATTTTGCTACGCGACAATTCTTCGACTAATGACGGAGGAGAAGATACAGCCTTTGGACTTTTGTTATACCGTGCGCGATTAGCGCTTTCTTCGACTGCGGATCACTGTCGTAAACGTTTTTCACTGTTACAGAGAATAGCAACATTGGGAGGCAGAACAGATCTATGTATACACGGTGGTCCAAGAAGAGTAAGACGTCGGCCTGGAGTGCAAAGTGATATTGCGTTTGCTGTTGAGAAGCATGTACACAGGACTGTTGGTGTAATGCTTTTAGGGCTATTGCATTTGGTATTTGATAACAACTTCTCTTATTCAAGGCAGTATTACAGCTGCCTCATCAAGATGGCCGCCCCACAATGGCCTTCCTCTAAGAAGCAGGAGCCACTGCAACCTGTTGGCTTATCGTGACAAACATAAATCTATACTTCACCCAAATACTCAAGCCTTCTGATGTGGGAGAAGAGTCTAGTGGGTTAGCACTTATCCAGTTCCCTCAGTCTCAGCTTGTGGACTCCTAGTTCCTCAAATCTAATCCTGTCCCAGGCGGGGCAATCTCATATAATGTGCTTGATAGAGCCGTCATCCTCCAGGGCCCCTGTTCACGAAATGTTGATAGAGATCTCTCCTACGAGATTCACGTGTCAGTGACTCTGCGCAAACTCCGTATGCGAATTGACGGTTGAAATGTGTTTCTCTACTACTAAATAGTGAGGGAGAAGTGAGATGAGATTTCTTGTAGGAGTTCTCGCATGAGAATACTCATCTCTACAAACGTCAAGTATATGGGGCCTGACATAGTCTGCACTCAGATTCCTCAAGTAACACTAACTTAGGTGTTTTCTGAGTCCACACTGTCCCGTATATGCAGCTGTTAGCCATCGTCTGGCTCTTTCAGCTGAGGGACCAATAATTGTTGAGCAAGCATGTCTGAGACCATATTATCCTGCTCCGGAGTTATTGGACCTTTTGGTCTCTTCTATCTGTTGCCTTGAGAGAAATGCCAAAGGTCGGTTTAGGTCCAATGAGTCCTGTGGAAGCCCCACTGTGCCGCCAATGAGTCTGCCGCTTCATTGCCTTCTATGCCCCAGTGGCAGCTGAGAGTTTCAACAACTGCAGTTGAGCTGCATTGCTTTCCCAGTTCAACAAGTGTAGTCCAGTAGTCCTGCACAAGAACGGACGTGCAGGTGTAGGAAGCCAAGGCCTTCAGGGCGGCTTGTCTATCCAAAAGGATCATAATTGAGCCAACCCATCCTTTCTCAAGTAGGAGCTTCGCGCAGTGGTCAATGAGGAAAATTTCTGCATGAAAGATAGTCGTAAATCTAACCAGACTGATAGAATTTCCAAAAGCACTGATCTCTGCTACCACCCATTGGGTGGAAACGGAGCCATCTGTGAACCAACAGGTACCATCAAGCAGTGGGGTCCCAGAGATAGTCCAATCTTCTCTGCTAGGAAAGACAATACGGTAGATTTTGGTTATAGATACGTCAGACCACATGCTTATTATCTCGTTGGACTCCAATTCAAGGCTCATTGCGGCAATATGCAGAAATCTGTATGTCACCGCGCTCCTGATAACTAGGTGAGGAGCGGCGAGGTCTAGTTTGCGTTTAATAGCTTCAGTGAGGGTGGAACAACTGTCACCTTCATGCACGCAGATCTCCGAATTTTCGCAAGCTTCAGTTGAGATTGCATTTTTAAAGTGTAATCCCACCGAGCAATAATACCATAAGTGATTTGTCGTCTCACCACCATCACATACAGCCAGTGGAGCTGTTTCAGGGCTAGTACCAATTTCTTTCCACAAGTCTACTAGCAGGCCCAGAGGGAGTGCCTAGTCTGTGAATCACCCTTTCCAGGTGCAAATCCCCATTAAGCTTTCTATCTAGAAGGACATCCAGATATCTAGCCCCATCCACAAAGGGGGTGTGAACTCCATCCATAATGAGGGAATCCATACGCCTAGTTGAGCACAGCTACTGCGTCAAAAAACACATTATCAATTCTTTTTTTGGTATACATAATGATAAAATTTCTCATAAATGTTATCATTTCATTCTTGGTGTAAGGCTACCACGTTGTTAAAAAATCAAGTTGAAGATCTTATTCCTTTTGGGTGTGACACTTCTGATGTCGCTAAGTATATTTTATATTTTGACATATCAAATCAGAGCAAGTTCTTCCTCAACTACATTGAGACTTTCATAGCCTCAGATTTAAAAATTCCACATGATCAAAATGAACTTACCCTCGCAAGATGTCGAACACGTTCTCCGCGGGCGCTTCCTAGCTGGAAGCATCACCGAGGAATAACCCTGGGCGGGCGCTGTGGGCGTGGCCGGGGAAGTGGGCGAGCCGGCGGTTGCCGCGCTGGTGCTGGGACCGGATACGCCCGGCAGAGCATCATGGTGTGAGGGCGACTTGCGGCGCAGATCGTAAGGCGAGTGATGGTGGGTGGCGGCAATAGCGCCCACGCCGCCACTTGGGCCGGCACCAAGAGAGGACGAAGAGGAAGATGGGCCGCCCGAAGATCCTCCCGCAGGTGCTGCGGCTGTGGGAGCTGGAATGTTATTCATGAGGTGGCAGACGGGTTCACATGGTTCTGTTGGTGGAAAATATTAGATCAAATATTAGTTCAATAATCAATAAAAAATTGAAAAGCACTGACGTGAGATCAGTCTGCTTTGGCACGCTTGTTGAAATTCATAGCCAGAGCTATAACTTGGCTGTAAAATAAGGTTTTGAAGGCTCTTGCAAAATTTCAGCGACATCTGACGCATAGTTACAATTTTTTTATAATTCATTAAAAATTTTTTAATCATACGATTCTCACGAAATTTTGCATAAGCCTTCGTCTCGATATTTTTAGACTACCTAGTTCCAATTCGATCAGATCAGTATTTTTCGAGACATTGGGAATGAAAATTTCAGATGGCTATACCTCTGCGGAATTCGCCCATCAACGAACTTAACCGGTATAGTTATGCCCCAAACCTAACCTAGAAATTTCAACCCTGACTCATTGCATTCGAGAGTTATCTTGCTCACGGACGGACCGAATAAAATTGACCACGGATTCTTCAGTAGTGTATCGAAACTAAACATTTAAACCATTTTCGGAAAAAAATTCGAAATATACAAACATCTGGGCAAAATGATAGACGCTCTATTCGAGGGAACAAGCGCGCCAAAAATGAGCATAGGGGTGAAGAAGTCATTTACTAAAAGTGTGTAATGATGTGTTCCTAATGCTATTTTCGGTACAGCATTCTTTTTTTTTACATTAACAGTGCAACAGTTGCCAACAATTCAGAATAATATGGCCCCAAGAAGGAATTTTAAAATCACTCATACCTAGGTACTTATTGACAGAAAATTTTGAATGATCCTGCATGTTGAATATGACATATAAAGAAACTTCTAAACCACTTGTTTTCATCCGGTAGAATAAAATCCATTTTTTTCTCCATTTGACTTTAATAAATGTTTCCCTACAACTTGGAAGAGTTTGGTTCCTTTTTTGGCGCTCTTGTTCCTCGGAACAGAGTGCTTACAAATGTCTGTAATTTTCGAATTTTTGGCTCAAAATGGTCTTAAACGTTTTGGTTCGACTCACTGATGAAGAATCCGTGGTCAAAATCGATTCTGTCCGGCCATCAACACGATAACTCTCGAACGGAATGAGCTTGACAGTTGAAATTTTCAGAGCAGTTCGTTATCGGCCAAAATCGCAGGAACGAAAGAAAAACATTTTTTTTTAACTACAAACTTCAATTATATTAAAGATGCAGTTTTGTCATAAGAATCTATTGATATCATTCTTAACTGTAGCAAACTAATACTTTCGGAGATATGATTTCTCAAAATTTCAATAATGTAATTCTATGATTTCACAGAGTGTAATTGAAAATTAACGTCCGTATTTGTATCTATGAATGTCATGATCTATGTTCATACATTTCATCTTATCTACCGATTAATAATATAGCGTTGATAAGAGACATGTCATATTTATTTCTGGTTCTATTCAAAATTTGTTACATACGAAATAAAATACCTGCTGTTCTAGAAAACGAAGTATGATTGAATGCAAAATGACCAATGATATAACCTCAGCTATCGTAAAATTATGAGGATTACAGGATATTATAATTTTTAGGTGATAATATATATATATATATATATATATATATATATATATATATATATATATATATATATATATATATTAATGCCCTCGGATTATTATTATTATTATTCTACTGATCCTCCTGGGTCTTCCACAAGGAGACCCCTCATAAGCTCTAAGAGCTTGCCCTGAGTTAGGAGAACCAGTTGTGTTCTGTGTAGGCTTTGTTACTGTGTCCTTACGCCACCTTAGGCACAGCACTGTTAATTTTTGACCCAACAGCGAATGGTGGCGATTACCGTGACTAGAAAATTTCTTTCCTAGCCTCGGAATTGAACTTGGGGCTTCCGCTCCCAAGTCAATTACTCTACCACTGAGCCAATCGCACGATAATCCATATGATGGAAATATGCACTTTGGTAAGTTAATCAAATTGGGTTCAGAATATCTCCAGTAAAAACAAAACTGGAATATTGGCTAAGTTTCAATTGATATAATATAATTATATCAAAGTAGATTTGAGGAATGAATATCTCGGATAGGTTCGTCATTGGGTAGTGTAGGTCTGGTGGTTCCGGATTAATAATTTTTGGCAATCTTGTTTTTTTTTAATGTAACTTCCTCCACAAATTAATGTTGTTACTTTGTTTGGAAAACTAAAGAAAATAACACAATATTACTTTATTCATTGCTAATCAGTATACCATTCTATTTCACCAGTCATAATTCACTTTCCTATTTAAAATAATATAGGTAATTTAAAAATTAACATGAATGTGACATTTGAATGACCCTAATTCACAAAGATTCACATTCTAAAAGGCATCAATATGAAAACCTTAAAAATTATTAAAAATACGAACTTCTCTTTCATGATTTTGAAATTGTTGAAAACTGACATTTGAATGTCATTTGATTTACAGTTGATAATGTCAAAAATTTGAATTAAATAGATTTCACCGTAAAACTCAAATTGAGCAAACTGTAATTATTGTCAAAAGACTTTAAAATTGTGAGGACTGAATGAATCTCCTCAATGTAACAGAACACAATGAAAAAATTATAGGTTTCACATATCTGACGATGACATTAAAACAATTAGGTGTCAAAATTCTGAATAAACAAATTACCGAAACATTCCAATCATGCGGAATCATAGACATAGAATAATTTTATGTCCATGTGCGGAATACTGAATGATTCACATAAACATTGATAAAAGACAAATATCTCAAACAATTCGCGAAGAATCCAAACTCATATAATTGAGGAATCAAATGGGTATATATTTGAACAGTTGTGACTGCCTTAATCAACTGGAATTTGGTTATGCCAATGTGGTATTGTTTTACCAATCGGAACAAGATTCGAAAATACAATTTTTAAGCAGAATCAATAAATCCAGTTTGACATATTCCATAATGCAACGAAAAATTCTGGTGTGAAATCAATTATGGAAAACCTGATAAAAGGAAATTTGAAAGATGGTTGTTTCTAATTGAAGAGATTATTTATTAGAATCTGTATTCATCTAAACCTTCTAAAGGATATATTTAATTATTTTTGACATTTATCACATACTTCTGCTAGCGTTCAATAGATTTAATTGAGATGGACTTGTTCAAATATTAATTATGTGTACATTACTAGGATGAAATAAAAATAATCACTGTTCCTATTAGCAGTTTATTTCCAATGAGTGTTGGCTTTTGAACTCCTCTGCTCATTAATTTACAAACATATCCTACACAGAGTATGATAGGCGATTAGTTATGTTTATCTGAGACCGCTATGTGGGTTTCACTGTTATTTTTATTTAGTGGAATGTAATGACATTTAAAACCTATCAGACATGACTTACAAAACAAAAACAAAAAATAAAATTTTAAATCAATACTCAAATTTGGGACGGTCCCTGGCAGGAAACAAAGGGCCAATATACCGGCAGTTTGCTTGATGAACCAATCAACTACAAAACACCATGAGCTCACTGTTAATTTCCAGACTATATGGTAATCTTACCAGACGTGGTTCTTGAAGGTGTGGGGATTCTGTTCGCTCCTTTTCTTCTCGATCTTCTCACATACGACCTGGAGGCCGTAAAAGAAGCACTCGGCATTTTCACTACCACTAAAACACCTCAGAAAAGAGTACTAAACAAAGGACACAAAACCAATTTCGGCAGCCATTTTCACCACCGTTCCAGTGTTCCCTAGGAAAGGAAGGTAGCCTGGTAGACAGACGGCAAATCGACCCGTCCGACCAATACAAACCGCTGCACACAAGTCACGTGACATAAGAAATGTCAGAATGGAGTTGAAATGCGATGGTAAATTCAATTGTTTTATTTCGGTATTAATATGTTTTCTTTTATCGGTCACTTATGTAGGAAGTTTATATATATGGAAAACAGCACATAACAGGTAAAAAGTTTTAAAATTTTGTATTTTATTAACACTATTCTAATTTATTGTGGAACAATGAAGTAACTGCTACCTAGGCTAGGACATGCAGGATGCCCCCCTTTCTGCACTTCCCTCCTCCTCTATACACTATACATCTCTTCATTCTCTTCTCTTCACTTCACTTGTTTTGTGCAAATGTCAAAACCATAGACAAGAGATGGTCAAAACTGAAGGTTCTCGGAAACCAGACCTTTAACAGTGGCGGGTGAACAATTTGGAATTAGGCTTTTAATGCCTGAATGGAAATATTTTATTCCAAACCTATAACCATTCTCTTTATCTTTTGATAAACTCACATTTCGCTTCTGAATAATACTGATCACAAAGAACAAATGAGTCCATACTAGTTTATTATTATTATTTTGGGTAATTGTCTAGAACATCCCATAACTGCCTAATCGTCATGAAAATTTACTCACTTGCTAATTTTGGGTTGTAGACAACGAATCTGAAGTTAAACATTTGGTTAAGTTGAATAGTGCTGCTAAACTGTGCCTAATGTATTATTTTTGGCGCTCTTGTTCCTCGGAGGAACAGAGTGCTTATCAATGTGCCCAAATGTCTAATTATCGAATTTTTGGCAGAAAATGGTCTCAAACGATTTGGTTCGACTCACTGAGCAAGAATCCGTGGTCGAAATCGATTCTGTCCGGCCTTCCGTTAACACGATAACTCTCGAACGGAAGGAGTTAGAGGATTGAAAGTTGCAGGGTAGGTTTGGACCGTAAATATCTCGGACGAGTTCGTTAACCAGCGAAATCCATCGAGCGGTTTCGGAGTTATGGCCGATTTTAGTAAACACATTTTTTATGAATATTTCCGAAAAGGATCACTCGATCTATCTGTAATTTAGCATCAAATTGTAGGATAATGACCTTCATACGCATGCGAAGTTTTGTATAGATCGGATTGCCGTAAAGTGTCAAAAAAATTTTTTTTTATTTTCAAATTTTGTTTCTACAATAACTCTCGAACAGAATGAGCTAGGCAGTTGAAATTTTCAGAGTAGGTTTGAGAGATAAATATCTCGGTTAAATTTGTTATTGGGCAAAATGATGGTTTCGGAGTAACGAAAAAAAATATTTTTTTTTTAACTTACAAATTAAAAATTGAATTTTTTTAAGATGCAATTGCACCATAAAAATCCATTGATATCACTTTCAACTCTAACAAGCAAACACTTTCGGAGATATGATTTTTCGAAATTTCAATAATGAATCCTACTTCTATGTTTTCACAGAATGCTATAATTATTCTATCTATGAGTTATTATATGATCTGTGTTCATACTCGTACATGTCATCCTATTCTATAAGAGAGAGTCAAATTCATTTCTGCTATTTTAATTTGATTTCTTCCAAGGTGCAGTTCTCATTCTCAGATTGCTCATTTAATCTTGGATAAACTATTACTTGATTTGAATTTCCTTTATGATGCAGTTCTATCATAAGAATCCATTGATATAATTCCCAACTCTGAGAAACCAATAATTTCGGAGATATAATTTGTCTGTTTGAGCGCCAAAAAGCTCCTGTCCACAGAGCTTGAACCAATTTTTTCCTGCATCCATTGTCTTACTATATTCGAAGTGTGAATAGAACAATTAGTCCTTCATTATTATGAGGGAGCGATAAGTGGTTCAATTTCAATTTAATTCTTTATTAATTAAATATTACAACCCATTCTATTTACAGAGATCATCCAGATGTAATAAAGAAAAGATTCATAAGTGTACTTATAATGTTTTTCATATCGCCAGTATTTCTATATGTCGGCATTAACCAGTCAATATTGGATCAGGTAAGCTCTTCTTGATAGAAGTAATATAGATGATTATATTTGAAGGTCTATTCTTTATCTTTAAAGGTTCCTTTGAATATCCTTTTGGGACTGAGAACAAAGGGTCTACTACAAGGGATATTTATGCCATGGTTTCTGACAATGATATTATTTTTAGGACCTCTTGCTATGCAAGCATGTAATGGTTACTTGAAATTGTACACAGGTACATGATAACACACTGATTAAGAGCTTATAATAGCTTAAAATAATTAATGAATATAAAAAGACTAAGTACATGTTTCTTCATTCAATTGTGGGTGATACATGAGGAATCATATAATCCAAAGAATTGAAGTACGATAATGCACACTATTGGTACAACAACATTAAAAAACTAGTCTTATTTGTTTTCTGATTATATTTAGCTCCAAGCTCTTGGACAAAAACGGAATATTTATGAGTAAATTTTTGCAGAGCCAATGCATTGGATCTCTAGCTTCAAGAATTTACTATGGATAAGAAATTTTCTGGTGGCCCCATTATCGGAAGAATTCACCTTTAGATCATGTATGATGCCATTATTGTTACAGTGTTTTCCTCCTATGACTGTCGTCTTTTTAGCACCTCTATTTTTCGGCACAGGTAATGTATACATGTTATATTACATTCACTGATTTTCAGTTATGATTCGATATAAACCGGCTATTTCCAAAAATGAGTAGGTAGAAGAAGTCTTCAAAATAATCGATCTAAAAAAAATTGCCAGTAATTTTGAACAAGGATCTGATTTTGAGAGCTTTTATGATTTCCAAAATTCGAGGTTTCACAAACTTGCTCTTCCCATTTGAGCTTTAAATTCATCCTGGAAATTCCTTCAGTTAGTTCTTTCGTAATTTATCGTGCTTAGAAGCTGCCGGCCGGAATTTGTTAAAAATGATTGCGCCCAGAAGCAGGCACGCAAAAAGACTCATATTTGAAAACATTTTTTGTATGATTAAAAGATAATATTATTTCGCTACTTTCTTCCCAAAAGAAATGTTAAGAAAGTACAACTTAATTTATTCTATGATCATTCTCAATAGCAACTATTCTTTCCAGCTCATTTTCACCACCTACAGGAAAGAAGAAAGATTGGATTCACATTGAAAGCAGCATTGCAGGTTTCATGTAGGTATAAATTTGAATTATTTGAAGTAATGAATTAATTCTTCTTAATCGAGAATGTTTATACTGATTTACAAGCAGATTTTATAACTGAGGCAATTTTTAACTGCCTATAGAATGTATAAAAAGAAACACCATTTTCATAAATAGGAAACTTGGGAAAATTTTAAAACACCCACGTGGCTTCAGGAACTTAAGCGTACTCGTTCATTTATTGATCTTGCTGATTTGAATCGGCGTAGAATAATGAAATATATGGATAATAGAGATCCGTTATAGCAAGAAATCAAATCTCATTTTACCATTGCTCCAGTACATACATACATAAAAAATTAAAGCGAATTACTTTAAACTTTTTTTTTCGCATCTCATAAAATTTCCCGTGAAACTATAAGTCGTTATTGTTCACCTAAATAACGAATTTCAAATCAATCGGATCTATAGTTTTGGAAATATTGGGAAAATTAATTTTCAAATAGATATATCTGCGAAACCAATGTAAATTTTATTAAATTATCACTATAATAGCTTACGCCAGGTGAATAAAAATATAATAATTCATAATTGTTTTTACCCTTTCAAGGAATATGTAAATTTTTGTTTGTCTGTTCAGAATTGATGTATTTTGTTTTAAACATTGTAATTTAGGATATTTTATGAATGCATGATTTATATGTTTGCCTAATTTTAATGGTGTATTGACTGTACCTTATACTTTTACTATTGTAAGTCTGATAGGGAAAATAAATATTTTATTATTTATCAAATATCAAGTTTTGAAAAATTTTATGACAGGTAATTTTCGAAGGGTTGCACTGTTTATTTTGGAAGGCACAATGACCACAATGTATAACTCATAGCTTCCAGGATTTATTAATTATTATCTATGTATCCCGCAAAGAAGCAGGAAGAGCTTGAATTACTTTTCAGAGTTCATAATATGTGCCTGAAAATCTGTTTTTTTTTTTAGGTTTCCAATTCGCTTTCACCACACTATTTGGGGCTTACTCCGCATTCATTTTCCTGAGGACTGGTCATTTTGCATCGATCTTTATAGTTCATGCTTTCTGTAACCACATGGGTTTTCCTAATTTCGAGGAAGTTGCGAATTACAAGGGTGCTAAAAAAATTATCATTGCCACTTTATTTTTTGTAGGTTTAATTTCTTGGTGTTACTTGTTATACCCTCTAACAGAACCTTTATGGTATCATAACGAATCTCCATGGTCTAGCTGATGATAGTTTAATTGAAGAGTTTTATTAGTCAATATTATTATCAAATTTTACTGCCAATATTACATAACTGTTGATGAGTACTTATGTTTAGGAAAATTAATGTGAAGCTCATTCAGTTTTTATGATTTTCTTCAGATGATGCAATTGCTTTGCATTTCGATTCTTTGACAAATATAGCCATTTTATCGAATTGATTTCTGGAAATTAGACAGTTGATAAAATAGCTCATCTTTGTCAGAATCTACCAGTATGCCTTCAAAAATAGTAAGGATATACTTTTCTTTGAATTAATTTATCTTGGAGTTGGTTAGGTTCACGATTATAAAGATAATATTTTTTTAATTACAATAATCCAATTTACTTCTGTATGTATCTTGAATATTCTTTAAAAAATTCCTTATTCGGTTCGATTTTGGAATCAAATTATACAGGTGGACCACCTAAAAATGGCTCTTTGATTGTGAATTGAAAGGAAAACATTTCGTACTTTGAATGCATGATCCTATAAATTTTCCACTAAATGTTGATTCTCCTTTATTATACATATATATTTTGAAACCATTGATTGGTTATTAGTATTCTATTACAAAATATGACTAATTTGAATTTTTCTGAGAACGTATGTAAACCACAAAAGTTAAAAACATGTTTTTGAGACTTTGTTATAAATCGATTTCATTTATAATATTGTTAGAAAATGGGGTGCATTTACAAGGTACACTTTAAAATACAGATGTTTACTAGCTGGAGGATTCATCACACTGTGAATGAAAATAAATTGGGTAGTTCAAAAATTCACATGCCGAGGTATTCATGTGGTGTTTTATGAATACTCAATGTTGTATACTATATACAGAGCATAATTGTGAGTATATTTAAAACATTTTTTCACAAAAGTGAAAGCAACTAATTGTCTTAGGTAGGGCACCCCTTCTGTTATAATAATACATGCATTCCAAAACTGACAATTTGATAATATTTTCCTACTGTAGACAATTATTACCAGAAAAAAAATATATTCCAAATGGTTTCCAAAAACAAAATTTTAATGCTGCCATATTTTGTTGAAAAACAATTTTCTAGTCACAATATATAGAATAACTTTCAAGTCAATAAAATATAGATTTTCATAATTCCTAACCATATAGTATTCAGTTTTTCACATACTTTCTCAAAATAGGTTGCTATTCTTACTTCATTACTTCTATTTGGCTGTGATTAATCCAATGGAAAATCTTGACTGTATTGATATTACATTTTTGTGGTCATGCAACAAAGTGTGAGAAACCATCATTATATCAAATTTTGTTTCAATTACGTATGTTTCATGACATTTGTTTTCAGAATATTTGTATAATGAATGATGTTAAAAAAAATGGTTGATTGACTATTAAAAAGTGAAAATATTGGATAACAAATAAACCCCATACAGGGATTTCTCCTAATGTTTAGTGAAATTTATCTTGCTCAGTGAATACCATCAATAAATTTCTTAAGATTGTGTGTGGTCATTTATTTTGGATCCTTTGAAATCAAGCAACTACAATCTACAGGTCTAGCAAAATTCGTTCTAGGGAGAGCGATTTGCACGTATCGGAAAAAATGTAATGCAGTGATACTAGTTAGCACAGAACACTAATATATAGTTAGTATCCCGGAGGGTACAACTATGGTGGAAGAATACACGGTATGCTACAAATGAAGCTTTCGTCCACTTGTCCAGCTTGTCGCTCACTTTGACGACAATGGCAGCATATGTGGGTATAGAGATGCGCAAGAAAGAACACACCATGTATTCTTACACCATGGGGATAACAACCCTGTTCACATACCCAAGTGTCAACAAACGCTAGGCTGCTGTAACATCTGCAGAAAGGAGATTGGATGATTTCCACAAATAAGTGATTCCAAAACAGCTTCTTGTTCATGCATGATAGAAAAATGTTGTTTTCACGCAAACAGTGTATGCAGGAAAAATAATTGATATAATTATTTCAGAATTTCTTTTATTTTATGAAGCCTCGGGGACCGGAGGTCCCGACTTCAATCCCGCGGCTAGAAAAGACAATTTCTAGTCACGGAAATCGGCATCATTCACTGTTGGGTCAAAAATTAATAGTTCTGTGCATAAGGTGGCGTAAGGACACAGTAACAAAGCCTACACAGAACAGAACGGATTCTCCTAACTCGCTCAAGCTCTTAAGAGGGGTCCCCTTTTGGTATATCTTGGCCAGTATAAATAAAATAACAATAAGAAAAAATTAATTTTTAAGAATATTGAATGTGCACTCATTTTTTCCAGAGTACCAGTATTCATTTTATTTCTAGGCTTAAGGCTGTTAAATATACAGATTGCTGTCGTATTAAAGAATACATATGGCTGAAATAAGGGAACATCGTCAAAAAGGATACACTTGGCCTAGGATCACTTCGTACTCATCATTTATTCAAATACTCCAATACAAATAACCCTGTTAGGGTGTAGAGCTAGTCAATATATCAATTTAAAATTTAAAACAGAAACAGTAGACATAAACATATACAATCATAAATAAGGTACCCCTAAACAAGATATGTTAAAAACAGTCAAGTATTAATTAAGTATTTAAAAATTCATTTAATGAGTAGTACGGTCTGTCCTTCATATAGTTGAAAAGTACTCTCTCCATCCTTTTTTGAGGCAGCTGCTTGATTTCATCAGGTATTTTATTGTAAATCTTCACCAGGGTATGTAAAGAGTTTCTTTGAAGGTAGGAGAATCTCAATGAGGGAACGTTTAGATGTTCCTTGGCTCTAGTGGCGTATTTATGCTTTTTTTCGATCTCATGAAAGAATGGGAGATTGTTGGTAACAAAAAGGGCTCCTTCATGTATATACAATGAGACCACCGTTAAGATACCGCGATCCACAAAGTGTTGTCGACAGCTCTCGTACCTATCGAGACTTAGGGTACTTCTTAGACATCTCTTTTGTAGCAACAGAATTCTGTCGATTTCATTCGAGTTGCCCCAAATCACGATCCCATATCTAATCCTGCTATGTACATATGCATGGTATGCTGTAATTGCGGTTTCTGGGCTCACCAAACGAGATAGATTTCCCAGTGCGTATCCAAACCTAGCCAGACTCTTACACAGGGTGTCTATATGAGATGTCCAATCCAGACGGTAGTCTACTTCAACACCCAGGAAACGTACGGAGTTTGTGGTGGTTAGTGATCTGTCGGCATCAGCATAGGATCGTTGGTGAAAGTCTGTGGTAAATTCAAATTTTATCAATTGTGTTTTCTTAGGGTTTAGCATTAGGTAATTTCTGCTGAACCAGTTATTTAGACCATCTAGTGCGTCGAATATTTTTCCTGGTATGTTACTGGGATCCTCTGATAGCACCAAGGATGTATCATCCGCGAAGAGTGTCAGTTGGTGTACTACTTGAGCAAGGTCATTTGTGTATACAATGTACAAAAGCGGCCCAAGAATTGTCCCCTGTGGAACTCCCTTCTTGACATGTAATTCTTCAGATTCGATCAGCTTTCCTGTGGTTTTGTCAAACTCTATAACAGTTTGTTTCCTATTTGACAGGTAGGACTCCATTAAGTTGAGCGGGAGTCCTCGGATTCCCAGTCTATTCAGCTTCTCCAGAAGGACAGCATGGTTCACATTGTCAAAAGCCTTGGTGAGGTCAGCACATAAAAGCAGGGTATATTTTCCCTTATTTAGCGAATCTATGATCTTGGAGATTACTCGGTAGAGTGCTTGCACCGTTGTTTTTCCTTTTCGGAAGCCATATTGATGTTCATATATTAGTTTAAAGGACTCGAGGAAATTTATTATGCGATTGTAGAGCGCTCTCTCGAAGATTTTGCTGATGTTAGGTAGTATTGCAATTGGTCTGTAGTTATTCATATCGTCCCTTTTTCCTTTTTTATGCACTGGTCTTATTTGAGCCTTCTTGAGTTGATCTGGGAATATACCTGTTTCAAAGGTGGAGTTTATGATGGAGGATAGTGGTCCTGATATCTCATCAGCCACATGTTTCAGTACCTTCACCGGTATTCCGTCATGTCCAGTTGAGTTGGTATTCTTCAACTTCAGGATAATGTCTCTTATTTCTGTCGGATCTGTGGATTGAAGGACTATGCTGTTAGCGATATTTTTATCTGCTGGTGAGCTCACAAGGGTTTGTATGTTCCCGTTTGTTGTCTGATTCGATCCCTGGTTAACAAAGAACTCATTAACCCGACCCAGGGTTTCCTTTGGATGGTTTTGACCGTCTAGATAGGTAAGAATGGAGTCCCTTTTTTGTGACTGGGTTGTAAGCTCCCTTATCAATGTCCAGGTAGCCTTTGTTTTGTCCTTAGATTTTCTTATATATTCTTCGTTTGACAGCTTTTTAGCTTTTCTAACTACTTCTTTCAGTATTTTTGAGTACTTTGTATAATATTCTGGAGAAATTTCATTCTTCTTTTTTAGATGGTAGAGAAAGATTTTTCTTTTCGAAGAAGTTTTTATTCCAGTTGTGATCCAAGTTTTGCGTTTTTTTGGTTGTGCAGTTTTGACAGTGAATATTCTTTCAATGAGGCCTTGGATAGTTGTGGAGAACGCTTCATACGCATCGTTTGGGTTTGGGAATCCCAAAAGGTGGGCCCAATCAATATGCTCCAGGCTGTCCCTTAGATCTTCCATCTTAGACTCTGAGAAAAACCGTTTTGGTTCAGACTTTCAGATCAACTAAATCAGACAACCTTTAGACCACACCCACGAGATTTCCTCTTATTATGCTAAGTTAGAAGAAGCACTGAAGTAAGTTTATCCTAGTACGTTGTCTTTATTTAATGTTCGAATATTCCTATAGCGTCATCTCCTTTCCTGTCATTCATATTTAACCTCCTAGACCTCCATCTTCTAAAATGACAGCGTTCTCAAAATATCACACCATGTACCACACCAAATTGGGTTGGACGTTTGTCAATATTTTCTTTGCTAATCTTCTATATTTTTGCCAAATTAAACTCAATTTAATCTACTTGTACTTTTCTGTAATTCTCAGAAAGTTTGAGACGTTCACAGAAGTATCTGATCGCATAAAAGGTTTGAAGGTTGAATAAACATTAAAATAAGAATATAATTGTCATAATAATAATATAATACAATTCATCATCAAAACTGTTGATAAAGTTATTTGAGCTATTTAAAAAACGTCAACATCTCATGATATACGTAATAGTTTTGTTTATTTTATCACTTCAACAATTCTTCATATTTAAGCTAACCAAATAATTGTGGAAAATGCAGTTAAACTGCTAATACTGCTAAAATATACGGTTGATTAGATCAATCCCTAGCGAAGTATGGAAGTATACAGTGTTTTCAAAGGCGAGGATTCTTTTTTATATTGGTTTATTAAGGATTAACTCGTTAAATAAACTGCAAAATATCTTTAAACATAATAATTGACGATTTCATGAATTTCTAATACAGATCTGACCAGACTGTATACTTGCCAAGTTCAGATGGGATCGTCGATGTTGACTTTGCAAAACCATAATCATTTGAGCGCATAATTTCTGAAGCGCAATTAGACAAAATCTTTTCAAATTACTTGTAGTTTGGATATTTATTGTTTGGATATTTTCTGCGAATATGTGAAACACAGCCTCGAATGTTCGTCAATTTTTTGCAGAAATTTGACGGTATTGCACCATAAATATCTACATTCATAACTTAAATTCTCCATAATTCAAACTGCTTTGATGTTGAACATAATGTTTAGAGGTTCAACAGTTCTTTCAAAATGTAAATATGCCTTCAGCTAAACTAAACTACAAAGAGCAAGGGAAGACAAGGTTATCTTCCATATACATATGTAAAACAAAATGAGATTCAACAAACTATAAAATAGATTAAAAGTTTATATGTAATGAGGAACTGAAAAAATTACAATAACACAGTCGAAATTGCAAGCAGTCTTTAAAATAGGAATCCAAGAAAACTCAGGGTCTCTCAGCATCCTGAGCTTGATTCAAAAAGGCTACGTTACTAGCTTTCAGTCTGGCGGCTGCCATCAAAGAAGGCGATGGGGACATACAGGGTGTTGAACACAAACTATTGCTCAAATCGCACTGACCTAGCATGTGCAACAATTCTTCTGAAGAAGGTCCTCCCCTCGATTTTTCAGCTGAAACATATTTCATGATATTTTCATACAAAAGTGTTTATTCCTAGTGTGTTCATGCATTTTTTAACTTTTAGCACGTGTCACTATTCACTATTGGACCAAAACTTAACAGTGCTGTGCACAAGGTGGCGTAAGGACACGGAACAAAACTGATTGTCCTAACTTGCTCAAACTCTTAAGAGCTTATGAGGGGTCTCCTTGGGGAAGACCTTGGAGGGGCAGTATGAATGAAATAATAATACAAAAAATAATTAATTTTTAGAACATTGAATATGAGTAAATTTTCAGAATACTGGTTTCTGAGCTTATGAGGGGTCGCCTCAGAAGACCTAAGGATATAATAATAATATAATAATAATAATAATAATAATAATAATAATGTTCATTTGTGATATTTGTTACATAACTCGAAAATTATTCACACTTCATTATTAATTGTTTCAAATAAACATTAGTTCCTCAAAAATTACCTAAAGCCACTTGTTCGTGAGAATAAGTAAAATAAAGTAAAAAATATAGTGACATTTAAGTCATCCCGTTCCCCCTCACAATACAATAGTGTATTCAAAATAACATAAAATTAAGAAACAATATAAAATTCTTCTTTTACTTTTGAATGCTTTTTTTTCGAAAATTTCATTCATCCTGAGACAATCCATCCTGGTTCCATTTGTGTGAACTTATATCTACTATAAAAAGTCTCCCATAAAATTTTAGATTGGCTCTTTATCCAGCCTTTGATGTGCCTTTTAAACGAGGCACAGGATTTGGCGTACCTAATGCTTTCCGGTAGCATACCGAATAGAAGTGAACCCAGATATGCAAATGATGACCAACAGTTTTGTTCATCTTTGGCAAGTTTATCGCATCTATCCTCAGATCATAGTGGTTTCCTTTATCGACCTTATTGTTTGTGAAATGTTTGAATTGGTATAGTAGAAGATATTATGCCCAGATATTTGATATGCTCTACGCTGTTTATGTTTATGAGTGTTCCACACCTTACTATTTCTAGTGTCTGATATCTTGGTCCTGTGTTTTTGTAGCTAGTGTATCCCATGAATTTTGTTTTATTGTAGTTAATGGTTAACTTTTTTGACTCAAAGAATTTAAATGCCGCCAGGAACCCATCCTGTGCCCTCGCTCTTGCTTCGTCCCACGTCGATGTCAGGTTAATCTGATTAATATCAATTGTCATGAATAAAATATCGAAACAGTCATCAGTCATGGAGGGAAATTTTTGCGCGCATGTTTTAGGGTAAGTTTCGAATTTTTGGCGAAAATGGTCTCAAACGATTAGGTTTGCCTGGTTACCTTCGGACTCACTGATGAATATTTCAAGGTCAAATTCGATTCTATCCGGCCGTCAACACGATAACTTTCGAAAAGAAAGATACAGCGACTTGAAATTTTCAGGGTAGGTTTGCGCATCCAAATACGACGGTTAAGTTCGTTAATGGGCATAATCGGCCAGACGGTATTGGAGTTATACCCAAACAAAGTTTCCATCTTCAAAGATGAAGCGTTACTGTAACGCTTCGTCAGAGGACAAAAACTGTAGTGGACAAGAGTAAGAGTGTAGTTACTTTTATAGTGCTCATAATAAGTCCACAGTGAACTCAAAATAGAATATTGTTTCCTCAATAACTAAAAAATATCAGATCCGATCCAATTTAAACTTTATAATTAGTTGTATAATGCCGCCAACGCGCAAATTATTGCGAAGATTCGTGAATATCGATTCACTAAAAAAATTGTTATATTTCAGAAACTATCCGTCAGAATCCACTGAAATTCCGCACATACCTTCGAGTCACCATTTTACAATCGAGTACCGAATTTGAAATCGATCGACTTCGTATGAGGCGTGAATAGGCAACAGAACGCTCATAAAAACTCCTGACTCCACGCCAGCACTTTTTAAGAATTTTTATTTTACGATTAGCTTGTAACCGGAGCAATGCTGCTGCAGAAAAAATAGTTATACTACGCGAGCGCCATCTAATATGATAATTAGATTTTGGAAAACTTACCTGTATCAGATTTGTAAGAGAGATCAAGCGCTGTTGTCAAGTCCCACATTTGGATAGAACCGTTGGAGTGTCCAGTAAATATGAATCTTCTTGGTCTCGATCCCATCCTGCTTGATCCTTCACATTCATGTACACAGAATGCGCTGACTGTGCTACCATCTACAGCCTTAATGGTGCAAACTCTGTAAATGCACATGATAATTGAAAAGTATATTCTGTGTCATATTGCACATATCTGGATGATTCTTTAAATTGTTCTAATTTAAGAGATGGTATTTGGTAAACTGTAATTTACAAAGAATTACACAAGAGGTCTATTTTATGTTCCCAAAATTTCCAGAATCAAAAGTCAGATCGAATTTAAAATCGGTATTCAGGTGTATCGATTTCAAGGTTCATGCAAAATATCATGTGAACCATAACATTAGAAGTGGAAAACTACAATTTCTTGTGGAAAATTATCTCGAGAATTCGCTGAAATTTTGTACAGGGCAACGATAAGATAAGTTATCTGAAATATCAGCCTTATATCTACTCTAGCTGAATAGAAATGGAAGTTGTCCTGATTTTAAACCATAATTCGGCACTCTGAATTCTCTACTTCCATCTGAGAGAGGTTTATGGTATAGACAACGAACCAGTGCTATCATCTGTGCCTCTGGAGATTGAAGCATTTGTTGAAAAAGACAGAGCTCGCATCTACTGGAACTATGCGATTCCAACAACTCGACAGATCCACGCCATAAAGCCAGATATACTCCTGCTGGACGAAGAACTCAAGAAATTGTTTGTCGTCGAATTTTCCTCCCCCGCAGAAAATAATGTGGTGATGAAGGAAGAACAGAAGAGGGAAAAATACAAGGATTTAATGTTCAAACTGGGGGATGCTGTATCCCAGGCATAAAGTTTCGATGGTCGTTCTAATCATAGGATGCCTAGGCGGAATGAGAGCGAACTCCATGACCGCATTGAAGATTATTCCGGCCTGCAAATCCCTGGCCGAGGATTTAGCGCTCAGAATGCAGAAAGTGGTGTTGCTTGGATCACTTCGAGTCATCAGGTCCTATCACCGTGAAGGCCGCTTGCAGCTAATCTCTTTTGTTAAGGGACGCTGTAAGGGCAGAACGAAGAACTAATAATAATAATAATATTCTTTATTTGATCAAATATCAACAGATGTAGATCACGTCAATACATATCAATACTACAAAGAAACAAAATCCCTTTCACCCAAAAATTCACCAACACTATAATAATTTTTCCTAATCAAAAACATTTTTAACCTTTTTTTTGAATAGCAATGGGCATGCATTTAAAATTTTGAGGAAATTTATTCCAGACTGTGATTATAAAATATACAGCATTCCTTTGTACATAACTAAAATTAGTTTTTCTCTACTGAGATGACTTTTTCCTCTGGTATTGTATTCATGACTCAACAGTAAATCTTTGAAATCATTGAAGTTGTTGCTTACATACATTACACATTCATAAATATGTTATTACTAATAAATATATTTCTCTATTTCAGTATCGTAATGAGTCCATTCCAGCACTAAGAACAGTGCTGGAATGAACTCATTCCCGCATTGTTTCTAGTTATATTTTTCGTTTTGTGGTAGTCAGCACTGACATTCGATCCTATCAAATTTCAACACACGTCAATTGTCAATATAATATATATAATCTGGATGTAGTGAAATAATTGTTGAGAGGAAAAGTTTTATTTTCATTTAAAAATAAGGTACTAGAGATTTCCTTCTTGCTAATTTTGAATCATTCATGCTATTAGGAAACTGTTTTAAATCTGATCTCCATGCCCTACGTACGTTTCAAATCCAAATTCCGTAATCTGTCAACTTTCTTAACAGTCACACCAACTACAAAGATATAATACAAAAGTCACTAGGATGTATAATCCGAATTTTTCATTAAATTTCAACAGTATTTTACAAAACTCGTCTGAAATAGAGAAAATATCGTCTAATACTCGTTGCAGAAGGCAATTCCAACACTCATGCGTTCGAAAACTCGCTCCTTCGTCGCTCGTTTTCGAATTTTGTATTCGTGTTTTAATAGGAGCCCATTCTGCAACTTGTTTTAGAATATACTATTCTGCAGCTCTCACTGTATTTCATTTTGAAGATAGTTATCAAGCATCTCTTTTGCATTATGAATATTCTTTCAGCCTCAACAGAATTACCCCAGAAAATTATTCCGTACCTGAGTTTGGATTGTACATAGGCGTAATAAGCTGTCAGGGTCGCCTTTTCACTGATTGTATTGGTCAATATCCTCAAAGCATAGCAATACCTTGAAATATCTTTAGACAGATGTTCAATTTGTGTTTTGTAACTCAAATCCCCATCGATATATATCCCCAAGAAATGTAGTGCATTCTCTGTCCTGATTATTTTACCATGATATGTCAATCTTGATTTCTTTCCCTAAAGACAAGCAGTTTTGTTATATCGATATTTATTATTAATTCATTGCTTTTAAACCATTCATCAAGATTTTCCAAGTCACATTCAAGCTGATGTTTGCATTCAGTCTCAGTCTTACGAGCCAAAATCATCGATACATCATCAGCAACCATAACCATATCATTGGATGTTACATGAATTGAATCATTGGTATAGATTATGTAGAGAAGAGGACCCAATATTGAGCCTTGAGGTACACCTCTCTCAACATGTAGGGCATCTGATGTTACTTTTTTGCAATTTCTTCGTCGCTCTATGGTTTTTTGAGTTCTTCTTGTTAAATATGATCTGAACAGATCTAGTGCAACTTCTCTTATTCCATATTTTTCCATTTTTTCCAGTAAGAAGTTATGATTCACACTATCGAATGCTTTTGTCAAATCAAGACAAAGAGCTGCTGTCACTTGATTTTATGATGGAATTTAGTGCCTGATACATAGCATTTATTGTAGATTTTCCCTGCCTGAAACCGCATTGCTGCTTAACCAAGATGTTATTTATTTCAAAAAAATGTAAGACCTTATCAAAAAATATTATCTCGGAAATCTTGTTGATATTAGATAATATTGATATATTCGATTGATTATATGAGAAAGCATTATATAACCTAGCATATCCTCCTCCACTACTGGACCCAGAAAAATGCTTCTATCGTGTGGCCTAATAGTCTCTGTGGCTGTTTTATAGCTCATATCAGGACTTGGAGTAGATTTCAGAAATAAAGTGTTCATTTCATTTAATAGATCCAGCTCTGATTTTTCTGGAAATGCCTTGAATAATGATTTGTCTTTATCACTTTCATTTTTCATTGTGTTATTTATCAATGTCCAAGTGGCTTTGGTCTTATTTTCAGAATTTGCTTCAATATATTTGAGTATTTCTTGTAGTACTCCTGTGATATCAAACCATCCAACATTTTTTCATAAAGATCTCTTTTATGTTTGCTTGATTTCTTTATTCCCGAAGTGATCCAAATCTTTTTGAGTCCTTTTTTTAGGTTGCAATTTTTCAATGGAAATATTCGGTTCATCCTTGACTTCCTTAATCATTTTTTAGCGACGATACCGCTTGATACCGGTATCAGACGGTTATAATTACTACATTTTAGCGAGAATGGTTACAAGCGGTAACGGAAGTTCCCCTCCAAAGCTGTCATTTTGACATTTGATACCGGTATCAAAATGTATGACCGGCTCCTTGAGGTGAGTTATTGGCGGTTGACATCTGTTGAATGTTTGAATTGTCAAAAGTATTGAAAGTTTGAAACTGTTGAAAGCAATTGAAATGGCCGTAGCAAAGGAAAGCGTGGAATTTTTTTAATATACTCTAAACTACTATGAAATGGATTACTTCGTCATTAGACAACGCAAACGGCGAATGTTCTATTGAACGGTAATATAATGAAGGCAATCTGGCTTGGATATAGACCACAAAAAGACTAGTAGACTACGTTCTTGTTGTACTGGTTAGTGCCCACCTCTTTAATTTTTCTTAATTAGGTGGTGAGAATCATTATCTATACTTTCATCAAACAAATTTAATTATGGAGGGTTTCTTTTTTCATTCGAAACGATTGAAGAAATACAATTTCAGTATATATTTCAAGCCAGATATCCCCTAGGTCTAGCCTGAAGTACATTATCCAGAATTTGATAAGTGCAATCATCACTGGGAGAAATTGCAATAAGACACAATAATTCTCGTTATTGAATAGCATTTCGTCAAATAAATTCAATTTTGCATGTAATTCATGTTAATTGTATATCAAACGTTAGAATACGTCAGGTTTTCATAATAAAAAGTAAACAAATATTTACGAAGATTAACCGTTGACGTTTTAGTGACAACACTGACAACTTCAGTAACATTTTGCGGTTATGGGGTGGGGGATAAACTTTTGACATTGATGACAAACCGTTGTTAATAACTGGGTTATAAGCGGTATCCTCGCTAAAAAATCATTAATGCATCAAAGAAAAGTCCATAGGCTCTATTTGGATTAATCTCCAACATAACATTGTCCCAGGTGCACTCTTGAGGACAGTAAAAGAAATCCTGGAGCTTTGATATTGTGAAAAATCTTTTTTGAATAGTCTGTTTCACATTTTGTTCTACCGGTGTTATGGTCTCCACTATTATATGCTGGCCCATATGATCTGACAAGGCCGATGTGAGGTTTTTATTATTTCTAAATTTTGTTGTATTTATGAATATGTTGTCAATTAGAGATTTTGTGGTTTCTGTAATTCTAGTTGGTTTGAAAATTGTTTGTTCATAGTTGAAAGATGTTAACGAGTCCAGAAATGCCGTCTTCGAGGAGTCATCATTCAGTAGGTTAATGTTGGAGTCCCCACATACTACAACGTCATAGTTGGCAAAATTACAATGCACCGCATCAAGCACTTCTTCAAAAGTGGCCATAAAGGTTGATAAGTTTCCCAGGCCGGTTCGATAGATAGACATCACAACCAGCTTTATTTTTTTACTCATGGTGCATGATACACAATAAAAGTGAGAAAAAATACATAATCTTACATCAAAATGTTCAATCCCTTAATAATAGGCTACTTAGGTTAGAACAATTTATAAACAATCAACACGCATGCTTCGTTGCACTCACAGAACACTGGCTGAGCGAGGCAGAACTTGATTCTTTTCATATTAGTGGTCTCAAATTGGCGTCCAAATTCTGCAGGCAACACGGCAGTCATGGCGGATCCGCCATTTATTGTAAAACTGAGTTTACTTGTAGAGATCGCTCAGATCTGACCAAACATAGTATTCCATACGTTTTCGAATGCACTGCAATTGATGCTTTCTTTTGCTCAAAAAAACTCACGATTGTTTCAATTTACCGACCTAATAGTTATCCCAGGAGCGATATGAATGTATTCTTCGAGAAGATGAATGTAATATTACACAAGCTTACAACAGAAAACAACGAATACATTATAACTGGAGATTTTAATATTAATTTGCTGACGGATAGTAGAGATGCACAGGTTTTCATATCTTTGCTCGAGGGGTATCATGCTCAAATAACTGTTCGAGAACCGACGCGTATCACTGCTACTTCATCCACCTGTATCGATAATTTTATTACAAACCTTGAACATTATGAGACTACAGTACTAACATCACACTTATCTGATCATACCTGTCAAAGATTGTCTTTCTCAATTCCTAGCATTTCCTCGAAATCGGAAATGAAACAAGTAAGACTGATCGATGAATACAAGTTGAAAAGATTTATGGAACTTTTATCAGATGAAAAATGGGATATACCATCTTTAACACGGGGTAAATGCAGTGTAGACGACCTCTGGGATAGTTTTTTTGAAAGATATAAAGCTATTTTTGATTCCGTTTTTCCACTTATCAATAAGAGAGTACGAAAACATAAAAAAACCTATATTGATAAATCTACTCAGGTCTTGAACATCAAAAAACAATTAGATTATCTTTACACAGCAGCTCTCTACCATCCAGAATACAATATGATTTACAAAGAAACGAAAAAAGCATATGACAATGCCCTCAAAAATAATAAGAATAATTATTTGAAGACTCGTGTTTATAACTCTAATAACAAAAATAGAACGGTCTGGCAGTTGATAAATGAACTGACTCATAGAGAAATAAAAACTAATAAATTCCGGAATATGACCAAGACGGATAATCCACAGGAACTAGCAGACGCATTTAACAAACACTTCATCAATATTTCCTCATCGTCCAAAACACAATTGCACAGTTATGCAAAAACTTCCAGTTTTCCTCACATTTCACGAAATCCGAAATCATTTTATATTTTTGAGATAACACCAGAGGAAGTAATAAAGACGGTTAATAACATGAAAAATATGAACACTTTCGGATACGACGGGATTTCAATGGCCGTCATTAAAAAAACGATTGAAATAATTGCGGATCCATTGGCACATATCATATATATGGCTTTTAAAGAGGGTATCTTTCCAAAATCTTTAAAAATAGCTATAGTAAAACCATTCTTCAAAAAAGGAAGCATTGAAGATCTTGGCAATTATCGCCCAATATGTATGATTACATCTTTTTCAAAGATATTTGAGAGGATACTGGTGAACAGGCTTCTGAACTTTCTCAATAAATACAATGTATTTTCAAATTGTCAGCATGGTTATTTGAAGTCTAGAAATACAGAGACTGCTATCTTCGAACTGACTCGGTCAATACTTCAGGCGCTGGAGACTGGAAAAATACCAATGGGTCTCTTTGTAGATCTGTCAAAAGCATTTGACAATGTAGACCATGAAGAGCTGCTGAAGAAACTAAACCTATATGGAGTTAGAAATAAACAACTTGATTTGATACGAAGTTACTTACAGGGTAGAAGCCAAAGGGTGTCTATTGAGATAAACGGGTCTCAGGTTATTTCTGGCGATGAGGAACCAGAAGTAGGTGTACAACAAGGTAGTATTCTTGGTCCTATATTATTCATCGTCTACACCAATGACATTCCTGAAGCCCTTACAGAAGTTGAAATTAACAACTATTCATCTCTTAGTAACCAATCAGAAAATAATGCAGTAACAACAAGAACAACTCATCACGGATCGAGTGATGGTTGTGAAGTAATCATGTATGTAGATGATACCAATTTTCTGATATCTGCACCTGATATTTCAGAAACATTGAGAATTGCTCAACAAAGTTTTCAAAACATCTCCAATTGGTGTTCACTAAATCGTCTCACGATTAACTCTAATAAAACAGAGTGCGTCATTTTTGCCACTTCACATTCAAAAATAAAAAAACCAGAAAGTATTAATCTAGATGGTGAGCTCATCAAATTTGCAGAAAAAACAAAATTTTTAGGAATCACGATGGATTGCAATTTGAGCTGGTATGATCAGGTGAGAGTACTACAGGGGAAACTGAAGTCTGTTTTATATACCATTCGTATTTTGGCCCAACAATCGGACATGGAACTGTTGCGAGTAGTGTATTTTGCCAATTTCCAGTCGATAATGTCCTACGGGATCATGGTATGGGGGAATAGTTCGGATATACATAAGATTTTTATAATCCAGAAGAGAGTGCTTAGGCCCAGTTCCATAATCGTACTTAAAGTCTACTTGACCATGCTCGGTTTAACGCCCAGATCATCGTGTCGCGGATTATTCAAGAGGCAGGAAATACTTACAACCATCGGACTGTACATATTTAAATGTCTGATTTTCTTAAAAAGGAATCCAAACTACTTTTGTACATATGAGAACACTAACCGAACAAGACGTATTCATCCCTTTCTTCCACCAATATGTTCTCTTTCACTAACACAAAAGAATGCGGGATACATGTGCATTAAGCTTTTTAACAAATTACCAAAAAAATACAAGATCATCGAGAATTTCAAGATTTTCAAAATTTCACTGAAGAAATTTTTAGTTCATTTAGAACCATACACAATATCGGAATATCTAATGGCCGATTTTCAGATCTGAGGGTTCTCTGTCACTGTTCTATATTGACGATTTTTCTATTCAAATGTATTGTTGATTATGAAAATAAATGGTATTATTATTATTATTATTATTATTATCTCAATACAGCATTCCACACTCATATCTCTTATGAATGGTACATTCTCAAGATCCTGCAGAGTATCCCTCACCAAAATACATGAACCTCCATGCACAGACGTCACTCTCGAACAACATGACACGACCTGATAATGTTCTATTTGTAAAAAATGCTCTTCTTCCTTACTGAGCCAGTGCTCAGTCAAACACACAAGGTCTGGGATTTCTTCTAACACATTGTATATTTTGATGTATTATCGAGACTACTCCAAGAAATGTTCGAGAGGTTTTTTTAGTGAGTAACCAATCAACAACTGGAGTCTCACACTCCTTACAGAAGCGAACCCTCTCAGGGCGTGCCTATCAAAGGTTTTTCCACTCGTGCGGAGAAAAAAAAATAATACTAGCAAACATAAACAGAAAAGCTCTATTTGAGAGTTATTAGGATATATGGGTATACGGAAGATCCTTGAAAAATATATGTACTATGCTTCACCTAGAATCTCTAATTACCATTAATTTTGGTAATGTTCAGTTTTACAAATCAGTGAACTATATCGATCATTACATTAACTTTCATATGAATGAGCTGAGACATCGAGTTTTGCTCATCCTGAACATCCACACTTCAAAATTTTAAATTGTCATCTCGAAATATTATTTTGTATAGACCCCTTACCTTTTACCGTTGCTGGCTAGTCTGACAAAAAGCTGATCAGCATCCGGCACAACCTTCTGTATGAAAACCTGCTCATCGTCTTGCTCTCCAAAAGGCCCACATTCGTTCAAAATAGATTGACTCAAATAAGGCTCCACCGCCTCCAAAGAAATGATTTTGAAAGAGGCTTCAGGAGTAGAGCCTGGCTGTGTTGAGAGCATTCCTCTGAAACGTGTTACAGTCCAGCTTCTGACGTGGTTGTATTCACAACATACGGAGACGAGATATTTTTCAGATAAGGTGACCTGAAGGTGAAGATATTGTTTTTCATTATAGTAGAAGAGGAATGTTTCAACGATTCAAATGGATTTCAAGAGAAATTTTTGGGACACTCTCGACTACTCTAAAACATCATTACTTTCTGCGCGCATGTTCTAGGAAACAGCGTGCTATCATCTTGCCCAAATGCCTGTAATTTTCGAAGTTTTCATCGAAAATTGTCTAACACGATTAGGTTCGACTCGCTGATGAAGATTTCGAGGTCAAATTCCATTCTATCTGGCCGGTCGTCCGTTGCCACGATAATTTTTGAACAGAAAGAGATAGAGACTTGCATAGGTTAACTTCGTTAATGGGAATAATCGGCCAGACGGCTTTGGAGTTATACCCCTCTGAAATATTGTTTCCTCAGTAACCCAAAAAATACTGATCCGATCGAATTGACACTTGATAATTAGTTGTAGAATACCGACGCGCAAATTTTGGCGAAATTTCGTGACGATCATAACATACGTATTTTTTCAAGAAATTTATATTTCTGAAACTATCCTTCAGATTCCACTAAAATTTCGCAAAAACCTTCAAGCCGCCATTTTATAATCGAGTACTGGATTTTGGCTCGATCAGCTTCGTATCTTTGGAAACATTGTGAAAATAAAATTACGAACAGTGTAAATCTGTAACAAATTGTAACAACACCTCGTTGGATATTTATTATAGTTCAATTTCATAAAAAACAATTTCGGAGAGCGTTGTACTGGATATATAAACGACATAAATTGGTTAAAAATGGAAAATAGGCGAGTTGTCCCCTTGGCTTGTTTGTCACATAAAATGGTTGAGTCCTGTGAGCCAATATATCTGTTCAGGAAACTCAAATTTAGATCTGAATGTCATAATTTCAATATTAGGAGTATTGCAGGCCGGCTCACAATCCCTAAGCATAATATCTCACTTTATGAACGCTTTTTCTCATATAATTGTGCTAAGTTGTATAATGATATTCCGCAAAATATTAAGGACAAGCGTAGGTGCTTCAAATATTACCTTGGGAGATCTATCATGCAACGTCAAATAGATGGAAGTTAGTTGAACAAATGAAGTGTCTAGTAATGTTCAATCAAATTGATTTTTGTTGTGTGTAAATTGTTTATTCATTTGTAAATGAATCTGACAAGTATTTTGTGAATATGCAATGTTTACGATTGTGGTCCTCAGTTAAGTGGAGAAGCTATTAGCTTGACTTCGCTGAGGTTAAAATAAAGACCTGTTATTATTATTATCATTATAAAATGTAAAACCCAATTTCGGAAAAAGGACGGAGAAAGAACTTAGTACAATTTTGTGTTCATAAGGCCATTTTTGTTATGTTTGTAATGAATATGTTCTTTCTTATGATTTTAACTCATAGGTTGAGCAATTTAAGAGTGATTAAACTGCAGAAAAAATATCTATTGACCAATTGCAACCTACCTGGGGGTTAGGGCAATTGGGTCTGGTGGTTCGGTTTACATTATTGAGTCAGTGTTTCTGAAATTTCGGTGTGTGGGGCGTGAATAGACAATAGAACATGCGTGTCAAAGCTCCTGACTTCACGTCAGTGCTTTTCTCGATTTTTTCCTAATTGGTCTTTCCAGGGTTGCGTTCGATTATTAAATTCGAAAACCAAAAATGTTATGTAGTTTTGGCGCTCTTGTTCGTCGGAACAGAAATTCAAGGTCGGCCTCTAAAAACCAACGAGTTTTTATGGAAACTTTGAAAAAGTTGTGTTGATAATATTCTCCAGAACAGCGAGTGCGTATTGCTTATAATTTAACAAGAATTTGTAGCCTTGGGACCTCACGTCAGTGCTTTTTGGCGCTCTTATTCTTCGGTACAGAGGGCTTATTAATTTTCCGAAATGCCTGTAATTTTCGAATTTTTGGTTAAAAATGGTCTAAAACGTTTTGGTCCGACTCACTTTCATCAGTAGGAGTATTTTTCAGAGTAGGTTTGGGAGATAAATATCTCCGTTAAGTTCGTTATTAGGCAAAATCGGCCGGGTGGTTTCGGATTAACGAAAAAAAAAATATTTTTTACATTACAAATTTCAAATTCTGATTCATCAAACGAATCCATTTATATCATTCTCCACTCTAACAAATTAATATTATCGGAGATATGATTTTTCAAAATTTCAATATTGAATCGTAACTGATTTCACAGAGTACTGAATACGAAAATTAACGCCCGTATCTATGAATTTCATGATCTGTGTTCATACATGTCATCACTGTCATCTCATCTTACAGATAAGAGATATCTCAAACAAAGTATGATTGAATGGAAAATGAACAATGAAATAACCTCAGCTACCGTATCTAGCTCTTGGATAATCCATATGATGATTGAAACATCAATCAAGTTAATCAAATCAGAATATCTCCAGTAACAAAAAAACTACAATATTGGCTAAATTTCAATTGATATAATATAATAATTATTTTCATAGTAGATTGGAGGAATGAATATATCGGATAAGCTCGTTATTGGGTAGACTCGGTCTCGTGGTTTCGGATTAATAATTTTTGGTACTCTTGTTTACTCTAAGACTGTTGTTCGAAAATATCAGAGTTTTCGACTACGAGTTAACTCTCGTAACTCTACAAAATAGCTGGTTTTATTTTACTCCACAAATTAACATAACTCATGGGACAGAAACTCACTTATTTCTGTGTCAATTTTTTTATTAAGAGTATATTTTATATTCTGTATTTTTTCGCATTCTTCTAATATGAGTTGCATACATGTGAGGAAAATAATAATAATAATAGGTTCTTTCTTAATACCAACGTAACCTATTCCGATATCGGAACCTTCTGTCACTCAAACTCTAGATGAAAACCTGGACCGTTCGAATACTACATGAAGAGTAGTCAACTCCAGAGTAAATTATCAAACCTTCAAAAACACATCGTTGAGTACCTACTGCCAATGGGCATTTTCAATATTTTAAAATATGCGCATGATGTTACGAAGGACAGTTCATAACATAGTCCTAAACATTTGTTCACTCTTCTGAAAGCCAAAATATTAGAAAGTGCTTTCCTCATGGAAAGCGTGGAATTTATGTAAGTGGAATATTCGTACCTTGGTTACTGGACTCTGATGTACTGTGAATGTTTGGAAGAGTTGAGGTCCGTGGCTCACAGTTTCTGGGTGCTGTACTATGACTCGAACAGATCCTGAAGTTGTGCCGTAAGCAATTTCAATCCAATTCCCACATAGATCTGTACAAGATATGTTTCAGAATGAAATGATTTGAAATATGCAGGAAATGCTAGTGTAAATGTTAACGTACACCATCACATTGATTATACTAGGTTGGGGGGAGGATAACAAAAAAGAAGATAAAGTGCATGCAGTTTGGTGCTGTCCAAAGAACGGTTGTGCTTGAAACTCCAGAACTTCACACAAATATAAAATATACAATCATTGATAGAAACAAGAGTGGTTTCATCCATTTTACATTTATCGAAGGACGAAATAAACATGCAAAAATACTGAAAACCAATAAGGTTTCAAATTCTAGCATGGAAAACATATAAATTGGGGGAAAGGATTGAAATGAACGATTTAATCGATTCCTAAGGAACGTCTTCAGGTTGAACGGAAAAAATACATAAACATGTTAATATTCTCGAGTATGTTTAATTTGTCCACAAAGAGTAAAAATGATCCTCATACAATTAACATTTTACTTCAAGGTAACAGATAAATTGCCATAAAAATTCGGAACGTTCTTTTTGCTTCATTACAGAAAAAATCAGGCTTGGTAGCTTAGTGTCCTTGCGTTAAGTACCAGCAGATCAACAAATGATGTAAGTGTGTGCTCAGAATTGATTGTTAAATCTAAAGAAAGCTTTGTAAGTTCCGATTTTGAGATCGGAACCAATTATTTGTGAAAGCTTGGAAAAATCAAGAATAAGATGCATAGTCTACAGCTTTATGTATGTAATTGCATTCAAGGTACATATTGCATCAACTTCCAGAATTATCTAAATAAGTGATAAGCTTAAAATGGTGGCATACCTTCGCGATTTCTCTCTGAAGCTGGCATGAAACACAAGGGCTTATATTTGAATCGACAGATGTGCCAAAAAGTAGAAAATGTTGAAATGTCATTAAGAACTCATGCAGTTGTATTCTTCCGAAATTCAGTCTTGAATATAAATTAATAAATATTATAGAAGCACCGACGTTGCAACATAAAAATACCTGGCCTAACGAACAGAATACAAACAATTTGGAAAGAAATGTTTTTATTGTCCCCTTACATAGTTTTCTTTTTGGCAAATCGTTCACCACCGAGCCATTTTAGTTTAGAAGAACAAATTATTCCGAATAGGCTGATTCTGGCGAACAGGATGCGCAAGGTAGCCACTTGATTATTTTGCCATTGCGAAATTGTGTGAACTAGTGGATTGTTTGATGAAAAAAACTATTTTTTTGACCAATATTTTTTTTAACATCTCACATTTCTCTTTACAGCTTAGTATTCTCTTGATTGATATCTATCAATCTGTTGGAAAGTATCTCTCTTTGCGTGTAAGTAATATTAGTAGTACAAGATAAACACAAATGAACAAAAATATGTTGTCTGTGGTTTTGTTTGCATTATAAGTTACCATTACCAAATTCTTAAAATCCATATTTTCTCAATTCAAGAGAGCTACGTATCTGATTTTTTTGTTGGATATCTCATCTTATTTATACGGTAACGAATTCTTCTGAAATCTACATGGTGTGTATCCCAACTATCTCATTCACCTCGAGATAGATGGCTGCCATCTTCTAGTGCAGAGACGCCAAATCATCTCAGCGGCAAGGTAACCCTATGCTGCGCTACACGCTGCAATCATGATGTCCAGGGCTCCTTCACACAGCTTACTGGCATGGTCCCAGGTATATAGGTGTACGTCACAGCCATTTTCCATATAGCATTTCTCTACTAATCGCAAAATGTTGTAGGGGTTTACTGCATCTGTAGCCACTTCTCTTTCCCCCGGTAGATGGCGCAATCATCTCCACCACACCCGGCTTATCGATGATAAGAGGCACATCTGTGGCAGCTCTTCTCCGGTTTGAATTGTAAACATCTCTCATAGACTTTGAGTAGCATACATATTTCGTTTAAGGTCCGAATACTCCAGATCCCATCCCTGTGGTGATTTTTGAGCCATCTGTATACCATTCCCAGTTAATTTCTTCGTCAGCATGGGTTGAGGATTCCATTTTCCAGTCTTCCTCCCTGCTCAGCATTGTGGTGAAACACCTTTCGAAGCTAATCGTATTTACGTTTAATATGTGTTTAAATTTTCAGCAGAACCAAGTGAATAGTTCTTGGGATATCGAAAATTTGTTAGAATACATTTTCCATGTTTCTAGAGAGGAAATTCTGCATTCACATTCGAATAACAATATTTAGATTCGGTTGGACCTATATTCCAATGGATATTAGGAAATCAAAACATTAAATGGACATATTTCGGCAACCAATAGGCGGATCATGCCTACTCACAAACTTGACCGTCCTATTCACTCCTAAAGTCTGAACATTCTGAAATTTTCGGACTGACAAGTATCTAGTGTACAAGTACAATTTCTGACGCAATTCGAAAGAAATGAAACATTCTTTTCTTTTACAGAGTTTGAGAGAAAAAAAAAATTGAATGATGACTGCACCTCCCAAAGTATCCTTTAATGTTTACTTATACGATAATGTATTTATAAGAAGTATTTTGAATTTTGCAAATACAAGATAATATGTCCTAAAAGATTTTTCAAATAATATACAAAATAGTTTTCTTAAAGAAGTATTAAAATAAAGAATCGTAATAGGTATATTGTATTTCAAATACTATTATTTTAAAAGTGTCCCATCTCCTCAAATGAATTGAGCCAATATGTTTGAAGTATTCATTTATAATATATTATCTCAGATGTCAAGCAGAAAAAATGTTCAGCCTTGTTTAAAATGTTCACACAATGTCTTGAGGCTGAATGATAACTCTTTGTGCATGATGTACTTTGGTGTATCGCAATTAGACATCTAGCAGAAATCTCTCCACACTATTAACACAGTAAACCATATTTTTATTTATCTTGGGAATGCTCCATAATTGTTTTAAATCAAATGTACAGGTCTGAAGGACTGAAGTTCAATAGCTCATTGTCTAGGCAATAAAGAACTTTTTTTCTCTGTGTATCTCAAATTAGGTTTTGTTAAATTGCTTTCTATATTTCAGTATCGTAATGAGAACATCACAGCACTAAAAACAGTGCTGTAATTAACTCATTCCCGTATTGCTTCCAGTTATATTTTTCGTTTTGTGGTAGTCAGCACTGACATTCGATCCTATCAAATTTCAATACACGTTAATTGTCCGGCGACTTGAAATTTTCAGGTTAGGTTGAGCATCTGAATGCGACATTTGAGTTTGTTTATAAGCATAATCGGCCAAACGGTTTTGGAGTTATACCCATCTGAAATTTGGTTGTTATTTCCTCAATAACTCGAAAAATACAAAACCGATCCAATTTAAATATGGTTATTAGTTGAAGAATGCCAACGCGAAAATTCTTGCAAAATTTTGTGAGGATCGTATCACTAGACATTTTTTTAAAAATCATTGAAAATCATTGAAAAACATTCTATAAATATTGTATATCAGAAACTATTCATCCGACATGGCTGAAATTTTGCGAGAGCCTTCAGAACCTATCTCTACTACCAAGTTCCAAGTTTGAACACGATCGGATCTATATTATTGGAGATCTGAGCAGCCTTGTGTGAGTTCAGTAGCTGAATGGGTGACCGTTGCCTCGATAACTCCCGAAGGAAAGGAGATAGAGATTTGCAATTTTCAGGGTAGGTTGCGCATATGTTGGCCATAATCGGCCCAACCGGTTCGGAGTTATACTCATCTGGAATATTATTTCCTCGATGACTCAAAAAATATAGACCCGATCGAATTGAAGCTTGCTAACTAGTTGTAGAATATCGACATAAAGACGTCTGTAAAACTTTGTGAGAACCGTACCCTTAAAAAAATTACGAAAAAGTAAAGTCAGGAGCTTTTGCGCGTATGTTCTATTGTCCATTCTCCTGTATTGTCCATACAGGAGAACGGACAATAGAATTCACCATGGTAAATTCGATTAAGAGTGTCCAATACAGGAGAATGGACAATAGAACATACGCGCAAAAGCTCATGACCTAACGTGAGTGCTTGAACTAATTTTTTAATTTCACATTGAAACTTCCCCATAAGTTATTCATATTCACTGTGCGACAAGTGATATTCAGAAAATAAGTGCGAAAATATGGCCCTGAATTAAGAAAATGTTCATGCAATACCTACTCGTTTTTGGAGTGAGATAAACTGAAATAGCAGTGACAGCATCGTTGTTGGGATCCCTATAAAGCTCCGTTACTAAAAGATCATTATCTTTCATTCTCAATGGAAACTTTTGCATATCTGAAAAAAATAAACAATTATGAAGATTCCTATTCTTGTCCACTATACAGTCAGCGTCAGAAGTATGGAATAATAGATATATTTTCTCCCTTTTCAGCAATAGCGAAGAATGGTTTGATAGGCCAAATTAATTTATTTTTTAAGGAACATTTTCCCGTAATTCCAGTCATTCAATAAAACCTCGCCGACAGATTCACCAGTTCGGGAACACTTCATTCAGGTAAATCACGTACATCTAGAAAATAATGGGGTGGCATACTGTTGAAACCATACCGTTTCATTTGGGAGATCTGGATCTCCATCGTTCGGAAAAAAACCGCCAACGCCGGAATCAGGTCATCCCGTAGTAAATCCAAATATTTTGGACCTCATTACGGTCCTTCAAAAAAGACAGGTCCTATAATCCTATTCCTCACAGTTCCAGCCTATACAGTCACTTTTTCAGGAAATTGTATATATGCCTGCATCATCCAGTTTGGATTGTGATCTGAACAAAAGGGACAGTTTTGTTCGTTGACAGTTTCATTTGATAAAATGTTGCTTCGTCACTAAAAAAAATCGAGATGGAAACCCCTTATCGGCATTGCAAAGGTCCATCATTTGTTCGAAAAACTGAGTTCTACGGTCAAAATCGTAGGTACTAGGAGAACACAGAAGACATCCACATGGTCTAAAATATTTTTTGTTAGTTTCAGTATCAATACTAGTATAGTAAGTATCGTTTTTGGCGCTCTTGTTCTTCGGAACAGAGTGCTTATCAATTGGTCCAAATGTTTGTGATTTTCGAATTTTTGTCCTGCATTTAACACGATAACTCTCGAACGGAATGAGCTAGAAAGTTTGGGTAGGTTTGGGAGATAAATATCTCGGTTAAGTTCGTTATTGGGCAAAATCGACCAGGTTGTTTAGGAGTAACGAAAATAAAATTTTACATTACAAATTTCATATTCAATTTTTTTTCAAGATTCAGTTTCATCAAATCCATTGATATCATTCTCAACTAATACTTTCGGAGATATGATTTTCAAAATTTTAATAATTATTCTTATTTCTATGATTTCATAGAATACTGTAATTATAGTTTATTGATGTATCATGGGGTTTTTGATAGACCTACGTTTTGAATTTAATTACGAAAATTGACGCACAGAAGCCGAATTGAAAACAGGTTCAGCACGCGGTGTACCAAACAGTCACCGCTTGTCTTCAGTGTTCGGACGGTATGTAGCATATTCAGTGTGGTATGGCCGCGAACAATATTTCTCCCTCTAACTCTGCAATTATATTTATGATGCAGTTCTATCATAAGAATCCATTGATATTATTCCCGACTCTGAGAAATCAATACTTTAAGAGATATAATTTGTCAAAGTTTGAATAATTACTCGCTAGTTTAAATGACACTTTTTTGAATTTCTTTTACACAATTCAAAGTAAAACATGCATATATGGGAGATGATGGCCCTACATAAGGGCCCTGTAGTAGTCTTCGAACATCTGAAGTTCTGAATAATCATCGCTTGGACCGGTCAGACCTGGTTTTGAAAGAGACCCTCCTGGCCTTACGAGCAACATTTTCCTTTTGAATTCAAATATTGAAGGGATTTCTAAGAACAAGAAGGAATATCTTTGAAAACTAGCGGAGACGATTCTTCTCCAAGAGATCCCATGCGCATACAGAGAAGAATATTAGAGAGAGGAGACTTTTGAAAGGTTATGTATTATTTTTAGTTTGTTCATTCTTCTCCTCTTGTCTTTTCATTTTTCAGGTTGATTTTCGGGTACCTTGGAGAAACCTCTCCGTTTTTTGACGAAGGAGCCCATATTGAAGAAATAAGTGCCTATCAATATTTTTAAATTGCAGCTAATTTTGTGAACATTAGTTACAAATCACAACACTCACAGGGAGACAGGGTTTTTTTTGCTGAGGTTTTTCCCTAAGCTCTTATATCATACGTCGAATTGTATGGTACCCAGTTACACCAACCTCTGCTAACACATTTAAAGCTCTTAGTCGAAAGAATATATATCATAAGAGTCCATTGATATCCTGAGAAACCAATATTTTCGGAGATATGATTTGTCAAAATTTGAAGAGCGCCAAAGCTCCTGTCCACAGGGCTTTCCCACATTCTTGTAATAAAAAAATCAATTTAAAAATTTTCACAAGTTCTTCAAATTAAAAAAACTAATATCTCTAGAATTATTAGCCTTCTCCCTTATCAGAGCAAATAGACCACACTTCAATAACATCACTGTGGAAAATCACTGCATTTTCGAGGTTCCACATACTAAATACCTCGGAATTATTATTGATCAATTCCTCAAGTGGCAGCCTCATATTGACTATGTATCGGGTAGAATTCGTAAACTGGTTCACAAGTTTTACTTACTGAGAGAGTTTTTAAATAAAAATATATTAATAACTATATATAAAACTTTGGTCGAATCAGTCATCAGATATGGAATAATAGTGTGGGGTGGGTTGTACAAAAATAGCTTATATAAACTGAATATTGTACAAAAATATATCTTGAAAGTTATTTTCAAGAAAAATAAACTTTATCCCACAGACTTGCTTTTTTCAGTTGACGTTTGTGATGTCAGATCTCTTTACATCTTAGAAATTTGCTCGTATATTCATTCCCATGAAACTATGCAGCGGTTTGTGGTTCATAATTACTCCACGCGGGCCATTACACATAAGAACATTCAGATGCCAGTAGTCAATAATAATCTTAACTTGAGATACATAGGTTACATTGGAGCCAAGATATACAACAAGTTGCCATTAGATATTAAAGCTAGCCATAAGTTGAAATTCAGGAAACTATGTAAGATATTTATTCAGCAGAATAGATCTCAACTAGAAAGATTTTTTTGATTCATACCATTGATCGACTTTCTGTATTTTTGAGTTGCGACTGCTTTACCGTGGGTGACTGCGTGCACGGGATGTGAATGTGCATACAGATATAAAAATCTAGGTGCGTTCATGTTCACGTGTATGTAGGTATGTTAAGTTACTGTCAGTTGTGTTCATTATCTAAATAAATGAGACATTTTTGTAAATTGTTGATTGTAAATTGTTCGTGCTGAAATAAATAAATCTTAAATCTTAAATTAATCAAAATGGCATTACATGTGCATCAGTGTATTCAGAATTTCATGATCTATCCATGGCAAAAAAAAAAAATGCGGGAAAGCCATGTGGACGGGAGCTTTGGCGTTCTTCTACAAACTTTGACAAATCATATCTCCGAAAGTATTGTTTTGTCAGAGTTGGGAATGACGAAGGTCTATGACTCACCTCATATGTTGGATTTGCATACATCAGCAAATTACAATTAGAGAATTCTATGAAATCATAAAATTACGATTAATTATCAAAATTTTTAGAAATCATATCTACCAAAGTATCAGTTTGTTAGAGTTGAGAATGATATCAATGGATTCTTATGATGAAACTGCATCTTAAAAAAAATTGAATTTGAAATTTGTAACTAACAAAAATGTTTTTTGTCGTTACTCCAAAACCACCATTTTGTCCAATAACGAACTTAACAGAGAAATTTATCTCCCAAACCTATTCTGAAAACTTCAACTGTCTAGCTCATTCGGACATTTGGGCAAATTGATAAGCACTCTGTTCCGAGGAACAAGACTGCCAAAAATAGGGACTTGCAATTTAAAAACAAATTTCTATGACGTCACTGCTTGGCAAAGGAAATGGTGGAAAATTAATTACAGAAAAATGTCCCATAAGAAATAAATCACTACATCTATCAAACAATTTTTCGATATTCCTGAAAACACTGCAAATGTAAACAATTTTGAACAAAATAAATGTAAAATTTCTCACACCTATGTTATAGAGTTAACAGGCATTTTCTTGGATGCATTTCTTTATTATACTATCAATAATATATATTGCAGAAGTAATCATTAGATAAAATAAAGTTTGTCAACATATTTTATTTATACAATGTACTTGTTTGGACTGCCATGCTTTTTGTTTCGTGTATCCTTGAAAATATCTGAATATATGGACGAAAAGTTTGCATTTAGTTCAAGTTAGTAGTTTTCTCTACTACCTGTCCTACTACTTCCTGAGAAAACATGTACAATCATGGATGTGAAAATACTGACTTCATTCATACACCTTATAATTTTATAATACAAATATCTAATGGCATTTTGGAGTGGCCGAACACACCAAAAAACTTACCTATATAATAAATGCATCCATTGTTGCAGCCAAGAAGCAGAATCGACCCAGCGGTATCGAATGAAGAAATAGGCATGACATCTTGCGTCTGCCAATGTTGCGTCATCGCATGCCAAACCCCTAATTTTCCAGAGGATGAAAGAGCTACTAGTTGGCTGCCGATGAAGAACAAATATTCCACACGTACATGAAGATTAAAAATACCTTGAAATGATACTGTTGTTGGCATATCTTAACATCTTTCCAATAAAACATACCAATATTAGTCTTATCACCAATGTCTGATATACCCCAAAGGCGGATTTGCGTTCCATACGATATGGCTACCATTTTTGTTGTCTCTCCGCACCCCATTTTTGCATTGATTGCTATACGTTCAATAGTACTGTCTATAAAGGGACTTGTAAATACTTGTTGCCAACCACTAGAATCTTTCAACCTAAAATAATATGCATGCAAGTTCACTATTCAGATCTTACAAGAGATAATATTTTACCTATAACATACAAAAAATCGAGCGTAAGCAACAACAATCCAGTTCTGGTGTGCCTTGATGATCTGCACCCTCAAAGGATCAGTCCAATTGGAATCTAGAGATACAATATATATATTATAAAATAAAGAATATGATTTTCCTATCAAACAGATATAACAGATCACACTTCACTTACTTGTTGTCCCAAAAACTAAACCAATATCATTTCTAATTAGTTTGTTTAGATCTGCAGAAGAATTTCTTGCATGTCTCAAATCCAAGGAAGCTGTTCTAGAATGTGATCTGCTGGTCAAACCTCGAAGATCCTGAGAACTTCGACTGTAGCTTGTTCCTACCCCCATTCTGATTTCTATTGAGGAATTTCGGGAGTGACCTTGAAAATTTTGATTCTTCAATTACTCCAGGATATTTATAAATTAAATTGAAATGAATTTGGCAGAAACTGTTAACAATGTCAATTGTCAACATAATCTATACATCAAAATCCAAAAGTATAGCCTACACAGTGGCTACATACAAGACAGTCCACAATAGCTACATAAGCTCCGTCAACCTGTCATTTTGCATTGAAATTGGTATAACGGTGTTTTTTAACGAAATATTCAAATAAATCAAATATTGGATGTATATACTTTTTTAATTTAACTTGATTACTATTATATCAATATAATTTTCGTTTGAATTTCTATGATACATGGTGGGTGGGCGTAGTTTATGTCACTTTTGTCGCCAATGTGTTGTATGAAACCACTGCAATTAATTGAATTTGATACCTAAACCTAGTTTTCCAACAATTTTGAGATATTCATAACAAAAATACAATTATTTATGATACTTATAATATTATTTCCAGACCTGAGAAGGGCTGGAAATAATATTTGATGAACGACAATTTGTCATGTCATTCATCAAAAATGCAAACTATTTAGCTAAGTAAGGGTTATAAAACTAATTGGCCTAATTCAAATATCAAATAAATACTATAGGAATGTGCACCGATGGCATCATTAGGTTATAGCTAAATTAAATACCTGAACCCCTGGCTTGACCATTTCCAGAAATTCCAACAGCTTGAGGATGTACTTGAGTGGGAGTAGAGCTTGAGGATGCCTTATTTTCTCCTGCATCTGAATTGGGCGAGTTTGTGTGGGGTTCAGGTAGTTTAACCAGATGTCCTGGCTTGGGATTGTGAACGGTTACCTCCACATGGTTTATTTTTGGTGGATCTTGGGAGGGAATAACTAAAATTTCAAAATTTTAGTTCAAAATTTATACGGGAAAATAGTTTTGAATTACCAGGAGGAGGCAAATATCCATAAAATAGAACGTCCCCACAAGTAGACTGAGTTAATTCCTCGCAAAGTGTTAATCTTTTGACCAATGGAGCAATATTGTAGTATTCAGCCTCATGTCGGAGAATTCTAAGTTTGATGCCATTCAACTCTATTTCCCTTGTTCTCAGATAGTTCAAGATTATAGAAAATATTTTTGGGTCCCTATCAATAAAAATACAACCTTTCTCGTCTCTAAGACTAGATATTCTACCGCTAAGTAGTGCAGTGAAAAATGTGTCTGGAATAGATGTCAGCGTTTGTCGAGAAGTAGAAAACCTACAAGTATATTACTAAAAATATGAATAATTATTGAATAATGTAATATTACCTTTTGCCTCCAACGTTTAAATGCAAAATATCAGCCGAATATTGCTGATGAAAGGACATTTTTTAAAAATGACCCCAGATACTTCCGTTAAGAACCATACATTATAGGTCTATAGGTGTCTTTCAAGAATATAATCCGAAAGTAAATTATGCCAAATTCAGATTATTCGTTGCCAATTAGTACATTCAATTAAACTCAATTAAATTGGGCCAGTATCTCTGATCACCTCTGAATCTTCTGATAAACAAATAAACAATAAACAAATTTACTGAATAATTAACTGATAAACAAGCAGATTCGTGTCAAAACAATTCTGACATATGACATATCTGTCATTTTTTTATTATACGTCATATGTCAATTTTAAAATTTGGTAATATTTTCAAATATTGGCCTTTGAGCTCAGTAAATATAAATCAGTTATTATTAAGTATTGATTGATATTTGCAAACTATATAATTTTTTTTCAATCAATATACATAGTTGATTTTTCAAAAAAACAAAATATAAATGGAAAACCAAGATTTTATGCACATTTTAACTGGTAACTGGGTATCTTTTTGGGTGCGCTTGTTCCTCTGAAGAGCTAGAGTGCCTATCAATTTACTCAAATATCTGTAATTTTGGAATTTTTGACCTAAAATGCTCTCAAACGTTTAGTTCCGACTCACTGACGATGAAGCCGAGGTCAAACGGGCCCGAGTGCGCGCCTCATGACTGCCCCGCCGTCCGAAATGAGTAGAGGGTTGAAATTAGCAGGGTAGGTTTGTAGTCCAAGTGCGCCGGTTAAATTCGTTAATGAGCAAGATCCACCTGGGTATGGTTTCGTAGTTTTGTTTTCCTAATAACTCGAAAAATACTGATGTGATCGAATTGAAAATTGAAACTAGGAAGTTAGTTGAAAATCACCGATACAAAGTCACAAAATTTTTGAGGATCGCATGACTAGAACAAAAAATGCTGCATCTCAGAAACTAACCGTTAGATATCGTTGAAATTTTGTGGCAGCCTTCCTTTTAGAGTTCAGAACCTAATTTTACAGCAAAGTACTAGATTTCGTATAGAATATCCGCCCTTGATATAAAGTATAACTTATAATCTTTAAAAAATTTCCAGATTATCACAATTTTTTTTCATTATGAAACAATCATTTTGAAATACTCAAGTGTACGTTTCAGAGGAGGTTGGAAAACAGAGTTATTTAGATGCATTTATATATCGCTATATTTAAAACCATACATACGCATTTTGATGAATTGAAGCAGATATTTTCAGATCAGAGATGCTGAAGTAGACTTTTTGTTCTTTACTGATTGACGGTTTTATTTGTAAAATTGATTTGAAATCGATATCCGAACGCAATACTGGCCCTAAATGCGAAAATAAAGCATATTAAACGTATCAATTAATTGATTGGTTGAATTCTTACGAAAGTTCTATGTTCTCTAAGGTTGAATTGAATAATTAAATTCGAAAGAGTGTCCAATACAGGAGAACAGACAATAGAATTCACCATGGTAAATTCGATTAAGAGTGTCCAATACAGGTGAATGGACAATAGAACATACCCGCAAAAGCTTCTGACTTCACGTCAGTGCTTGAACCAATTTTTTTTTCAATAATTTTTTAAAAATTTTCTAGTGATATGATTCTCACACAATTTCATAAACTTCCTTTATGTTGTTTGTATTCTACAACTATAATCACCATGTTTCAATTCGATCGGATTTGTATTGGTAGAGAACAAAATTATTACTCGGAAACCATTGGGTCGATTATGCGCATTAACGAAGTTGTTCATCGTATTGGGATGCGCCAACTACCCTGAAAATTTCAAGTCGCTATCCCTTTCCGTTCTCAAAATATCGAAAATATCGTGGCAACGGAGTTTCCCCGGATGTTTCCCAGGACATACGAGCAAAAATGAAAAGAGGAAAACGAACAAATTAAAAATAATACATAACCTTTCAATCAAGGGCGTAGCCAGGAATTAATTTCGGGGGGGGGGGGGGGGGTTTGAAATAGGAATTAATTTCGGGGGGGAGGGGGGGGGGGGTTGGGTGTGTAGGGCTTTCTGCAGCAAAAAAAAAGGGGGGGGGGGGTTGAACCCCCAAACCCCCCTCCCTGGCTACGCCCTTGCTTTCAATAGTCCCCTCTCACAAATATACTCCTTTGCAGGCGCCTGGATCTCTTGAAGAAGAATCGCCTTCGCTAGTTTTCAAATATAAATTCACTCTTGTTCATAGACATCCCTTAAATATTAAGTTGCCTCCACCTAAGGAGGATCTCTTTCAAAACCAGGTCTGACCGCTACAGTACCCTAATGTAGGGCTATTATCTCCCATGGATTTGTGATGAAAAAATTGATGTTATAATTTAATATGTCATCATGTCATTCATGTTTTTGAAGGTTCACGGAAAATTCCAGCGATTAACCCATCCAGCTACTGAACTCACACATCTCCTTTCGTTCGAAAGTTATCGAGGCAACAGTCACCCATCCAGCTACTGAACCCACACAAGGCTGCTTAGATCTCCAACAATATAGATCCGACCGTGTACAAACTTGAGACTCGGCAGTAGAGTTAGGTTCTGAAAGCTCTCGCCAAATTTCAGCGATGTCGGATGAATAGTTTCTGATATAAAGAATTTGTTTCAATGATTTTCAATGATTTTTTAAAAATTTTCTAGTGATAAGATCCTTACAAAATTTCGCGATAATTTTCGCGTTGGCATTCTACAACTAATAACCATGTTTGAATTGGATCGGGGTTTTGTATTTTTCGAGTTATTAAGGAAATAACAACCAAATTTCAGATGGTTATAACACCGAATCCGTTTGGCCGATTATGCCTATAAATAAACACAAATGTCGTAATCAGATGCACAAACCTATCCTGAAAATTTCAATTCGCTATCTATTTTCGTTCTCAGGTTATAAATAATATTTTTTTTTTATTTTTTAGTTATACGATTCTCACAAAATTTCACAAACGTCCTTAGGTTTGTATCCTACAACTAGTAACCAAGTTTCAATTCAATCGGATTTGTATTGGTTGAAAACAAAATGATTTCTCGGATTGGGCCGATTATGCCCATTAACGAACGTGTTCGTCGTATTGGGATGCTCTGTCTCTTATAGTAGGGGAGCCCACGAGGCTAATTCGGGATTTACTCGAGCGTCATAGAGAGCTATTGGGTTGTCAAGCTTAGATGATAAGAAGAAAAAAATGTTATATAATATATACCTGTTCATCGGTGGGGTGAGCGGATATAAATTTTCAAAAATGTAAAAAAAACCGTTACGTGGACATACTCGAGCGCGTCAGATATTGATAGCATCTGTGTCCTACGTATTTTAAAACATGTACATATGTTAATCTGACCGTTTCCATGATGGAGGTGATCATACGTAAGGGTTGAAAATGAAAAAAAAAATTTTTTTATCGAGCTCGTCTGATTTTCTGAGGGGCGTTTAGTGAACCTTAAAAGATGCTCTTGTATAATAATCTGACGATTGGGATGTAACGCAAACTCGTGGTCATTATTAGAATATGCAAAAAAAAATTGCCATTTAGAAATACTCAAGCGCGTCAGATTAAGATATATGTGGTTCATCAATATGGCCTAGACCTGCTGTCTCCTAATCTGACGATTGTCTGGAGGGATTCGCTAAATCTGACAATAAAATTTTTTTTTTTTAGTTTTTTTAAATCATTGAACTTAATTAATCGAAAAGCTCAGGAAATAGCGTGCAAATGAAAAAGCTTATGTTGTTTTGAGGAGAATATTTATACAAATATTAATTATACAAAATTTAATTTTTAATTTTTTATGTGAAAGTGAGACACATAATTGGCAAATTAGTCAGCCATTCTTGTAACAATGCTGTTGGCAATTCATTTTTGAGAGCATTTTCTAGGGAAAAGCGTGCGATCATTTTGCCCAAATGTCTGTAACTTTCGAATTTTTGGCCGAAAATGGACCCAAAGATTAGGTTAGTCTCACTCGCCGATGAATAATTCGAGGTAAAATTTGAATCTGTCCGGCCGGCCGGGCGTCCAAATACGACGGACAAGTTTGTTAATGGGCATCGCTCAAACGGTTTCCGAGTAATAATTTTGTCATCAACATCAACCAATACAGATCAGATCGAATTTTAATTGGTAGCTATTTGTAGAATACTGACACAAAGACGTTAGTGAAATTTTGTGAGAATCGTATCACTAGAAATTTTTAATTATTTATGCCACCATAACCTGAGAACATTTGAGTTTATTAAAAGACATAATCGGCCAAACGGTTTTGGATTTATACCCATCTGAAATTTGGTTTTTGGCGCTCTTGTTCCATGGAACAGAGTGCTTATCAATTTGCTCAAATGTCTGCAATTTTCGAATTTTTTGATGAAAATGGTCTTAAATGATTTGGTTCGACTCACTGATCAAGAATCCGTGGTCAAAATTCATTCTGTCCGGCCGGTCTGGTCCGGCCAGCCGGCCGGCCGTAGGCACGATAACTCTCGAACGGAATGAGCTAGACAGTTGAAATTTTCATAGTAGGTTTGGGAGATAAATATCTCTGCTAAGTTTGTTGTAATTGGGCAAAATCGGACAGATGGTTCCGGAGTAACAAAAAAAAAATTTTACATGACAAATTCCAAATTAATGTTTTTTCACTAAGCAGTTTAACATAAGAATCCATTGATATCATTTTTAACTCTAACAAGCTAATACTTTCGGAGATATGATTTTTCAAAATTTCAATAAAAAATCGTATTTCTACGTTTCCACAGAATGATATAATTATTCTATGTATGAATTGTCATAATGTCAACTTATTTCCTGAGACATGACATTGTCTAATTCATTTCAGCAATCGTAGAGATATGAGAATTATAATATGATATCATACTTTTTGTTGGTTGGTATTTTCATGCCGATGGTCAATCCATGTGATGATGGGAATGGTAATGGTAAGTTAATAATATTGTTTACAGAATATCTCCAGTAAAAACTAAACTGGAATATTGGTGTATTGGAGTGGATTTGAGGAAAGAATAATATATATTATCGTTCATCATAGAATTGAGGAATGAATATCTCGAATGAGTTCGTTGTTGGGTAGAATTTGTCTATTGGTTTTGGATTGATAATTTTTGGCACTCTTGTTGAATTTAAATTCTTCTATGATGTTTGAATTCAATTTCTGCTAAGATGAAGTTCTTTCATAAGAATCCATTGATATAATTCCCAACTCTGAGAAACCAATACTTTCGGAGATATAATTTGTCTGTTTGAACAATAGCGCCAGAAAGCTCCTATCCACAGGGCTTGAACCAATTTTTATTTCTTCAATAACTCGAAAAAATACGAATCCGATCCAATTCACACATGGTAATTAGTTGTAGAACTCCGGAGCGAAAATTCTTGCAGAATTTTGATAAGGATCGTATTAAAAAAAATTTTTTTAAAAATTATTGAAAATCGTAGAAAAAAGTTTTATATATGAGAAACTATTCATCCGACATCGCTGAAATTTTGCTAGAGCCTTCAAAACATAAGTCTACTGCTAAGTTCCAAGATTAATCAGGATCGGATCTACAATATTGTTGGAGATCCGAGCACCCTTGTGTGAGTTCAGTAGCTGGATGGGCGACCGCTGCCTCGATAACTTTCGAACAAAAAGAGATAGGGACTTTTAAATTTTCAGGGTAGGTTGCGCATCCGAATGGGATTGCTAAGTTCATTTATGGGCATAATTTTTAGGCATAATCCGACAAACGGTTTCAGAGTTACATACATCTGGAATATTATTTTCTCGATAATTCAAAAAATACAGAATCGATCGAATAGAAACTTTGTATATAATTGTAGAATATCGACCTAATATGTATGTGAAATTTTGTGAGAATCGTACTACTAAAAAATTAAAAAAAAATTACGAAAAAATATTATGTATATCACGATAACTTGAGAACGGAAAGAGACAGCGACTTGCAATGTTCAGGGTATGTTGCGCACCGGAATGCGAATTCGTTAATTGGCAAAAACGAATGGTTTTGGAATTATGCTCATCTGAAATTCTGTTGTTATTTCCTCTATATCTAAAAATATACTAATCTGACCAAATTAAAACTTGATTGTGATTTCTTGTAGAATGCCGACCCACTAGTTTTCGCGGAATTTCGTGAATATCGTATCCTGGAGTTACTTGAGGCGTGAGTTTTCGCTATTTCAATTCCAATAGAATACATATGTTAGACTTAAAAATTCTGTGATCATAGACGATTCTCTACTGAAGTCTGTCATTAAAATGGTATGAAATGTAATGTATTCATATATTATAAGAGCTGAGAAAATGGTATATATCAATGCTACATTCAATAGATTGTCCTATAGAGGTGAGTAGACAATAGAACATGCGCGTAAAAGCTCCTCACTCCACGTCAGTGCTCTTACTGTGCCCGACACAGAGAATAAATGTGAGGTAAATTGTCTGTCCTTCGGGGCCCCCCTCACGGGGGGGGGCCTGGACACGGGCCCCGTGAGCCCTTATGGTAAAGACGGTATTAAGTGCGTGAACCTTCAAGCCGTCTTTTTTCAACTGAGTAGGTACTAGATTTCAATTCGATCGGATCTGTATTTTCGAAAACATTAGGGAAATAAAATTCGGCGTGTAGGTTTGTGCGGAATTTCAGCAGAATCTGAAAAATAGTTTCTGAATCTTTCTATAAGTTTGAGGACTCATAACTTTTTTTGTAGCTAACATCTGAATAAAGCAATAATTTTATTAGAAACTGCCGACCTTAAACATAAAAAAAAACAAAAATATTGCCTGTTTTACCCATTTTTGATGAAAATTACACTTTAAAGCTAAGAAAGTGGTGAAACTAAAAGAAAGCAAAAAAAAAATCCTAAAAAATATCCAGGGGGCCAGGGCCAAATAAATTAGGGCTGAGTGAGTAGCAGATGACACCACCTATCCACCATTTTCGTATGTTCAACGTTCTGCCAAACACCCTGTATAACGATGTTCCCTATAATATGCACGCAAAAAATACAGGCTTGCTTGTTAAGCATGTCGGCATATTCCCTAAAAATCAATTTTCATTATAATTCAATATTAGTATATGGGCCCTGGTGAAAAAGCTAATAGCACTACCAAAAATTTGGCTCTCACTACGGTCCTGAAACTAGTCCTAGATGACACCAATGCATATCCACTTTCTCTTTCAGTTCGTACAATATTATATTCATTCATCTTTTATCGATACTTGTTCCTTATTTTCTGTCGAAAAGTCATTCAAAAATTGAAAGAAAAAGATTTCAGTGAGTATTTATTGACCAATTTTTTTGTATATTTCGATTGACCACCTGTTAAACTATTTTGTAATATCCCACAATAGTAACAGCTTGACACAATTCAAGTTTCCTTCTGCTTTCTTTTCAATACCGTTACTCTTTGGTTGCATCGCTCACTCTATTGGGTTAATAAATATAAGATTCTTCTGCTGGAAGACAACCTTGGTATACCAATAATATTGGTATACCTATATTCCAAGATTTTTTTCTTAAGTTTTCATGCGGAACATTAGCCATCATTAATTCAACTTGTTTTATGGGATGAGTGTTGTGCTTCAGTGTTAAATTTAATGGTGGTGTTGTGTCAACACGATCAACGGACGTTGTCATTGTGTAGCGTTTTGGAACATGAAATTGTAGGTAAATATTACTACCACCTATTTTATTTAGAGATTGTTTAATATCCTACAGAAAAATATATGTCAAATATGTGGGAAAGCCCTGTTCAAATTTTGACAAATTATATTACCGAAAGTATTGGTTTCTCAGAGTTGGGAATTATATCAATGGAATCTTATGATAGAACTGCATCATAAAATGAAATAAATTAAATAAGAATCCATTTTTATCATTCCCAACTCGGAGAAACCAAAACTTTTGGAGTTATGATTTGTCAAAGTTTGAAAAAGAGCGCCAAAGCTCCTGATGTCCATAGGGCTTTCCCACTTTTTCAATCTGGCTTCTGTGTGTCAATTCTCAAGAATTTTCGTTATTATATTCAAAACGTAGGTCTATGACTCTTCTCATGTTGGATTTATATACATCAGGAAATTATAATCAGAGTATATTCTATGAAATAATATAGAATTGAGAATAATTATTGATATTTTGAAAAATCATATCTCCGAAAATATTAATTTGTTAGAGTTGATAATGACATCAATGGATTGTTATGGTGAAACTGCATCTTAAAAAAATGGTTGAACAGAAGCTTACTCTGGCGCTCTTGTTCAAACTTCGACTAATTATATCTCCGAAAGTACTGGTTTCTCAGAGTTGGGAAAGATATCAATGGAATCTTATGATAGAACTGCATCATAAAATAAAATCAATTAAATAAGAATCCATTGATATCATTCTCAACTCGGAGAAACTAATACTTTCGGAGTTATGATTTGTCAAAGTTTGAAGAAAAGCGCAAAAGCTCCTGTCCACAGGGCTTTCCCACTTTTTCAGTTTGGCTTCTGTGAGTCAATTCTCAAGAATTTTCGTGATTAAAATCAAAACGTAGGTCTATGACTTATTTCATGTTGGATTTAAATGCATCAGGAAATTATAATTAGTGTATTCACTGAAAGAAATGATTCAATGAGAAAGGTTTACCAAAAATATTCTTACTAGGGTTGATACATTTATTACTATTCGGTTAAAATTGCACTATAGACATAGTAAATTGAGTTGCTATAGCTATTGAACAGATCTTACTACGCTTTTCTTATTACACCAATGAAAGTGTTTTATTATATCATTCAAATGTGGAATTGCCACGGTAAACCAAAGTTTTCTAACCGGCATCCAATAGCCATAATAATTTAGCGATACTATGCGAGATAATTTAGTTCCATAAATTTACTACGGCAGCTAATGTTGATTCATTAAACCAGTCGAATATAAACGATTATGCTCGAACGCAGGGTTGCGCGCCTCCCGATTCCTAGCATCCACTCAAACTCATCGTTTGTCTATTCGACTTGAGACAACCTGATAACGCGATTAAACTAATTTGTGAAATATGAATCCTAGTTTATTCATGATATTAATCAACAAGCATCATCATAGTGTAGTTTGAAGGTGTTTAGTTCGTGCATTGAAATATCACCGTTTTTGTTTTGTGTATCTACAATCAATCTTCCTGCACACATGGAACAGAAGAATATTGGCCGTTGGATCTTGAAACAATGGCGTCCATGCGTTCGGAATGAATAATTCATCATTCGAATGAATGCTAGTATGTAATCATTTAATAGTTCCTATTGATCTCATCAGATTGATAATTAAATTTTATTCGAAATTCTGAATAATTAATTATTGAAAGATTAGGTCAACTTTTTTTTTAAATAGAACATTATTGTTCTTTTGTTGAATCCATTGCTCCTTATCATTGGAATGTGTTTTGTTTGCTCTATAATATTGTTTTTTTGAATATATTTTTTTCACCAATATTTGAGAAAGTGTGCAGTTAATCTCTCATTCAAATCGAATATCTTTTTTTCGTGATACGAGTAAGTTTAATCTCAGTGTTTGTTTATCTGTTATAATCTATTTGTTCGTCTTTTAGTATGGTATTGTGATGAAAAGCCCTTTATATTTGAAATATTTCGACCAGTATTTGCTCTCAGTGTATGTATATCTACTAATTCAAACCACAGAATGTGATTATTACTAACAATAAAATGTCTTGTTATGCTTCTATTTTCTTATTTGTATATGTATATCCACCCAATATAATTCTGACAGGAGACAGTGGAGATAATATGTTCTCCATATGAAATGAATAAAATACTGCTTCAAAAAATAGAAATATAGACCATTACAATTTATAAAAGAAATTGTATAATTTGCAGGTAAGGTATAATTGAGATCTAGTTATGAATAATTCGACAAAGATAATTAAATAAAGTTCCAGAGATAGTTGTATCAATTTAGCTCATTTGAATACACTATGAGTTCAACGAATTGCTTCATGCCGAGTGTTTCCTTGATGTCAGTCCTGCTGGGCTTATTAGGTAATCAATATGATGAATTCTCAATTTGTAAATTCGAGTTGATATCTTTCGCAGGTAGGTTTGAACTTTCGACACTCAATTTTATCATTAGAGAAACTATCAGATATATTATGTAATTTATTCTCTTCATAATATGGTTAATCTCTTCTGATTGCCTTTGTTAACTTGTGCACTTTAGTTAATTCATTTAACTGCCATGTTACTGACTGAGCCAACGTTGCACAAAAATTTGGCCAATTTATTGCTTGTCTTAATAATAAATTAGAAATTTATTAAAAGTACAGACACAGTATTAAATTGGCCATTGTTTTCTTTCAGATGAGCTCAATTTGTAATATGGCGGTTAAAAAATAACTCAAATTGCAACTTAAGCTGATAAAGACAGTAAGATGATATTACGAGAGCGGTAAACTAGGTTTACTAGACCAGTAAAATGCAGTTATACAATATTACTATGGTTGTAAAACAAAGTTACAAGTGCAGATATACCAGATTACTATAATAGTAATACGGAGTTACAATTCACAAACGCAGTTATTTAAGTTTACTACGGTAGTGAGACAAAGTTTCAAAACCAGTAATATAAAAGTACGACTATAGTATAATCACTTCAATACTGGCTGTAAAACGGCATTATTCCTGTTATGAAGGATTAAATCATATAGCCATTATTAACTGAATCGTAGTAAATCAAGGTGAACTGTGAGAAATAGAAAGTTTTGTTGAGGCATATAGTATATGAATTTTCTCATTGCTGTTATTATATTTTTCTTTCAGTGTTCTATGAAATCATATAGAATTGAAACCACCTGGCCGATTTTGCCCAATAAAGAACTTAACCGAGATATTTATCTCCTTAACCTACTCTGTAAATTTCAACTGTCTAGCTCATTCCGGTCGAGAGATATCGTGTTAACGGCCGGACGGACGGACGGTCGGACAGAATCGAATTTGACCATGAATTCTTGATCAGTGAGTCGAACTAAATTGTTTTATACCATTTCCAGCCAAAAATTCGAAAATGACAAACATTTGGGCAACTTGATAAGCACTTTGTTCAGAGGAACAAGAGCTCCAAAAAATTGAATTCAAAATTTGTAATGTAAAAAAAAATCTTTTTGTTACTCCGAAACCACTTGGCCGATTTTGCCCACTAACGAACTTAACTGAGATATGTATCGGATGTAACGGATTGGTTTATACAGAGGATCTAAAACGAAATAAGAATTATCCCATAAATCGCAGCTTTTGGACAATGCGCATTATCATTTTCAAACAAAATAAAATAAAATAAGAAATAGAAAGAGGAAGTTTTTTTATTTGCCATTTTTCCACATTCGGCTCAGGTAAAAATATACAGCTGCTTACCTTTAGACTCCTTGAGTTAAGGTATAAGCCACGTTGCCGTACCTTTTTCTTGTTCAGTATCAGAGTCACAGTAGTTCATTTATATGTAGGATTTTATGTGTTAATGTGACAATTTTCGAATAGTTCTGAAGGTTATCGCTTGGTGTCTGACGAAGGAGTCTGATCTAGTCTCTTAAAAAGTTACAAAATAGTAATTTAATCGTTGATGTTGTTGTTATTGTTTGTTAGGCAACATTGTTCTATACATTGCTTCTGACATATATCTGGTGTTTCTAACGCAGAACTAGCAATTTACAATAAAACCCATGGATTTTCTCTCCTTAATTTTGGAAATATTGGAAAAACAAAAGTTTAAATGGGCATGTCTTCGAAACCGTTGGGCGGATTTTGCACATTCACTCGACTAGTTCAGCCCTTAAAGCTACCATGCAAATTTAATGTCTATTAGTTCCTCCTTTCGGAAGATATGGTGTTAAGTCAAATGGAATGTATTTTGGGCGCTCTTGTTCCTCGGAACAGAGTGCTTATCAATTTGCCCAATTGTCTGTAATTTTCGAATTTTTGGCTGAAAATGGTCTTAAACGATTTGGTTCAACTCACTGATCAAGAATCCATTGTCAAAATCGATTCTGTCCGGCCCGGCCGTTAACACGATAACTCTCGAAGGGAATGAGCTAAACAGTTGAAATTACAGTTGAAATTTTCAGAGTAGGTTTAGGAGATAAATCTCTCGGTTAAGATCGTTATCGGGCAAAGTCGGCCAGGTGGTTTCGGAGTAACAAAAAAAAATAATTTTTTTTACATTACAAATTTTTAATTCAATTTTTTTTAAGATGCAGTTTCATCATAATAATCCTTTTATGTCATTCTCAACTCTAACAAACTAATACTTTCGGAGATATGATTTTTCAAAATTTCAATAATTATTCTCAATTCTATAGAATACTCTCATTATAATTTCCTGATGTATATAAATCCAATATGAGATGAGTCATAGACCTACGTTTTGAATGTAATTACGAAAATTCTTGAGAACTGACGCACAGAAGCCAAATTGAAAATGTGGGAAAAGCCTGTCGACAGGAGCTTTGGCGCTCTTGTTCAAACTTTGACAAGAACTCCGAAAGTATTGGTCTATCCGATTTGAGAATGATATCAATGGATTCTTATTTAATTAATTTTATTTTATGATGCAGTTCTATCATAAGATTCCATTAATATAATTCCCAACTCTAAGAAACCAATACTTTCGGAGATATAATTTGTCAAAGTTTGAACAAGAGCGCTAAATCTCCTGTCCACAGGGCTTGAACCAATTTTTATGGTCTACGATCGCCATGTCAACCCTATTCTCGTATTTCTGAATTTCCCTTGAGATGACGAAACATGATTTGACGCTACTAGGGCTCTAATACGAAACCCCTCTGCTCTGACTATAAGAAAGTTTTTCAATTATTTTTGTCATCTTAGTTGTGGAAGTATACAGGGTGAGTCTTTAAGTTGAACATTAATTTCAACTATAGGTTCCTATCACCAAATAAAACACTTTTTGACCGTATGTATTGCGTTATCATTTTGCCCAAATGTCTGTAGTATTCGAATTTTGTCCCGAAAATGGTCTCAAAACGATTGTGTTCACCCCCCCCCCCCATGAATGTCATGAAGACATATTAAATTTCGAGTATAACATCAATTTTCGGGCCGATTTTTTCATCACAAATCTATGGGAGATGATAGCCCTACATTAGGGTCCTGCAGCGGTCTTCGAACATCTGTCCTAAAGTATCATCGTTTGGATTGGTCATGTCTGGTTTTGAAGGATATCCTCCTGGCCTTAGGAGCCACTACATTTTCCATTTTGAAATCAAATATTGAAGGGATTTCTATGAACAAGAGGGAATATCTCTCAAATTTGATTAGTGTCCAATACAGGAGAACAGACAATAGAATTCACCATGGTAAATTCGATTAAGGGTGTCGATTACAGGACAATGTATTCAGCATTTTTCCAGATTAATAAAATATAAAAAGCTAAAAACTATTAAAAATCTATTTCAAAAAGTATTTTGAAAATATGTATTTTGCATTTGGTATTTTGAATACGAAAAATTGTTAAAGCACTGACGTGAAGTCAGAAGCTTTTGCGCGCATTTTCTATTGTCTACTCACGCCTGTTTGATACGTACTCTACTACGAATTTAGCATCGATATATAGGTACCGTTTTCTCAGCTTTTATAATGTATGAAAACATTTCATACCATTTTAATGACAGAGTTGAGAAGAGAATCGTCTATGATAACAGTATGTTTGATTCTGACGTATTCTATTAAAACTGAAAAAAATTACACCTCAAGTAACTTCAGGATACGATATTCACGAAATTCCGCAATTCCGTAATCACTGAGTTTTAGTTGGATCAGATTTGTATATTTTGAGTTATACAGGAAATAACAACAAAATTTTAGATGAGTATACATAACTCCAAAAAAATTTTGCCGATTATGCTAATTAACGAACTTAAATGTCGCAACTTATCCCGAAAATTGCAAGTCGCTTTCTCCTTCCGTTCTCAAGTTACCGTGACATAAATAATATTTTTTATTAATTTTTTTAAAATTTTCTAGTGATACGATTCTCACAAAATTTCACATACGCCCTTAAGTATTGTATTTTGTATTTGACATAAAAAATATCAAAAGTATTTGCATTTGGTATTCAAATACATTTTAAAAATTGATTCAAGCACTGACCTCAGAAGCTTTTGCGCGTATGTTCTATTGTCCATATTCCTATATATTGGACACTCTTAATCGAATTTACCATGGTGAATTATATTGTCTGTTCTCCTGTATTGGACACTCTTAATCGAATTTCCATGGTAAATTCGATTACGATCAATACAGGAGAACAGCCAATATAATTCACCATGGTAATGGACAATAGAACATACGCGCAAAAGCTTCTGACTTCATGTCAGTGCTTGAACCAATTTTTTTTTAATGTTTCAATTCGATCGGAAACCATTGGGCCGATTATGCCCATTAACGAACTTGGCCGTCGTATTGGGACGCGCCACGTACCCTGAAAATTTTAAGTCGCTATCTGTTTTTGTTCTCAAGTTATCGTGGCAACGGCCGGCAATGGCCGCACAGAACCAAATTTTACCTCGAATTCATCATCAGGGAGCCGAACCCAATCGTTTAAGATCATTTTCGGTAAAAAATCGATTACAGACATTTGGGCAAAATGATAACGCGATGTTAGAACATACGCGCAAAAATAGCAGAACATGTATGTACAATTCAAGGAGATCACATGATGGATTGGAGTAATACAAAGATTCTGATGACAGAGCCTGATTATATTATAAGGAAACTTAAGGAGTCAACTTGTAATTTTGTCGAACAGAGAATACAATTTTTCAAATTATTGCTCATTTGGTATTGACCATATTTGGCTGAATTTATTAAAATTGATTCAAGCACTGACGTGAAGTCAGAAGCGTATATTCTCTTGTCCATTCTCCTTTATTGGACACTCTTAATCGAATTTACCATGGTGAATTATATTGTCTGTTCTCCTGTATTGGACACTTCGAATTTACCATGGTGAACTCTATTGTCTGTTCTCCTGTATTCGATACTCCGAATTTACCATGGTAAATTCGATTAAGAGTGTCCAATACAGGACAATACAGACAATAGATTTCACCATGGCAAATCCGATTAAGAGTGTCCAATACAGGAGAATGGACAATGGAACATACGCGCAAAAGCTCCTGACTTCACGTCAGTGCTTGAACCAATTTTTTTTCCTTGAAGTCAGGAGCTTTTGCGCGTATGTTCTGTTGTCCATTCTCCTGTATTGGACACTCTTAATCGAATTTACCATGGTGAATTCTATTGTCTGTTCTTCTGTATTGGACACTCTTAATCGAATTTACCATGGTAAATTCGGAGTGTCCAATACAGGAGAACAGACAATATAATTCACCATGGTATATTCGATTAAGAGTGTCCAATGAAGGAGAATGGACAAGAGAACATACGCGGCAAAAGCTTCTGACTTCACAACAGAGCTTGAACCAATTTTTTTTCAATGATTTTTGGCGATCTAGTTCCTCGGAACTGAGTGCTTATCAATTTGCCCAAATGTCTGTAATTTTCGAATATTTCGATGAAAATGGTCTTAAACGATTTGGTTCGACTCACTGATCAAGAATCCGTGGTCGAAATTCATTCTGTCCGGCCGGTCCGGCCGTCCGGCTGGCCGGCCGTAGGCACGATAACTCTCGAACGGAATGAGCTAGAGAGTTGAAATTTTCAGAGTAGGTTTGGGGGATGAATATCTCGGCTAAGTTCGTTACTGGGCAAAATCGGACAGAAGGTTTCGGAGTAATGAAAAAAAAATTTTTTTTTACAAAACAAATTCCAAATTAAATTCATATATCATTTTTAACTCTAACAAGCTAATACTTTCGGAGATATGATTTTTCAAAATTTCAATGTAAATCGTATTTCACAGATTGATATAATTATTCTATGTATGAATTCTCATAATGTCAACTTGACAGAAGGGAATATTGTAACTTCAAAAATATTGGGGTTGAAATACTCGTATTTTAGCGATGCAACGGGGACCTCACCCGAAAATGTTTGAAAATATTACGTAAATATTGAAAGCATAATTCTGTAGTTCGAGAGAGAAGAAAATTTGGTGAACGTAGATCAGGAAATTTTTGATCGATTACAAGGTAATTTTTTATTAATACTTATCTTCTTTCATACATGTTTTATGGAATACGTACTATTTGTAGGTACTTTAAACCTGTTTTGGGCAATTGTCATACGAAACTTGTTTTTTTGGTGCTCTAGTTCCTCGGAACAGAGTGCTTATCAATTTGCCCAATTTTGGAATTTTTGGCAGAAAATGGCCTCAAACGATTTGGTTCGACTCACTGATCAAGAATCCGAGTGCGAAATCGATTCTGTCCGGCCGGCCGACCGGCCGTAGGCACGATAACTCTCGAACGAAAGGAGTTAGCGGATTGAAAATTGCAAGGTGGTTTTGGAGCGTAAATATCTCGGACAAGTTCGTTAATGGGCGTAATCCATCAAGGGGTTTCGGAGTTATGGCCGATTTTAGTAAAAATATTTTTTATGAATATTTCCGAAACCGATCACTCGATCTATCTGAAATTTAGCATCAAAATGTAGAATCATGAGCTTTATACGCATGTGAAGTTTTGTACTGACCAGATTACCGCAAAGTGTCAAAAAAAAAATTTGAAAATGTGGTGCAGTTCCCATTCTCATGATTGCTCATTTAATCTTCATAAATAAACTATTATTTGAATTGAATTTCCTTTATGATGCAGTTCTATCATATGAATACATTGATATAATTCCTAACTCTGAGAAACCAATACTTTCGGAGATATAATTTGTCTGTTTGAACTAGAGCGCCAGAAAGCTCCTGTCCACAGGGCTTGAACCCATTTTTTTAAACATTTTCAAGTGCTACGATCCTCACGAAATTTTGCAAGAATTTTTGCGTTGGCATTCTACAACTAATAACCATGTTTGAGTTGGATCGGATTTGTATTTCTTGAGTTATTGAAGAAATAACAACCAAATTTCAGATTGATATAACTCTAAAACCATTAAGCCGATTATGCTAGTTAATGAACTTAAATTTCGTATTCAGATGAGTAATCTACCCTGAAAACTGCAAGTTGCTATTTCTTTCAGTATTCAAGGAATCATGAGATACATAATATATTTTCGTAACTTTTAAAAAAAATTCTAGTGGTACGGTCCTCACAAAATTGTACACACGTCTTCATGTTGATATTCTACAACTAGTTACCAAGCTTCAATTCGATCGAGTCTATATTTTTTGAGTTATCGAGGAAATAATAATCCAGATATGTGTATAACTCCGAAACCGTTAGGCCGATTATGGCCAACGGCGAACTTAACTCTCCCATTCAGAGTGCAACTTATCTTGAAAATTGCAAGTCCCTATCTCCTTTCGTTCGAGAGTTGTCGAGGCAACGGTCACCCATCCAGCTACTGAACTCACACAAGGCTGCTCGGATCTGCAACAATAACGATCTGATCGTGTTGAAACATGGAACTTGGCAGTAGAGTTAGGTTCTGAAATCTCCCGCAAAATTTCAGCGATGTCGGATGAATAGTTTCGAAGATTTCCAAGGATTCCAAGGGGCGCAATAGACCTTAAGGTCGCAGTGCAACGTTACCCCCTACAACAATATACAATATATACACAATGCTGCTCGGATCTCCAACAATAGGTAGTAAAGTTAGGTTCTAAAGGCTTCAGCTAAATCGGACGAATAGTTTCTGAAATATAGAATTTTTTTCAATAATTTTCTGTAATTTTTTAAAAATTTTCTAGTTATACGATCCTCACAATATTTTGCAAGAATTTTCGCGCCGCCATTCTACAACTAAATAACCATGTTTGAATTGGATCGGTTCTGATTTTTTGAGTTATTGAGGAAATAACAACCAAATTTCAGATGGGTATAACTCCAAAACCGTTTTGCCGATATATATATATATATTCTTTTGACTGAGAGCTGTATATGTGTTAGCAGAGGTTGGTGTAACGGGGTACCATACAATTCGACGTATGATACAAGAGCTTAGGGAAAAACCTCAGCAAAAAACCCTTTCTCCCCGTGAGTGTGTTGATTTGTAACTATTGTTTACAAAATTTGCTGAAATTTAAAAATATTGATGGGGATATATTTCTTCAATGTGGATTCCCTCGTCAAAAAACGGATAGGTTTCTCCAAGGTACCCGAAACTCAACCGATTATGCCTATAAACAGACTAAAATGGCGCATTCAGATTCTCATCCTTACCTGAAAATTTCAAGTCGCTATCTCTTTCCGTTCTTAGGCTATCGTGACGTAAATAATATTTTTTAATCATTTTTTAAAAAATTTCTAGCGATACGATTTTCACAAACGTCCTTAGGTTTACAACTACTCACCAAGTTTCAATTCGATCGGATTAGTATTTGTTGTAGACAAAATTATTGCTCGGAAACCATTCTTGGGCCGATTATGCCCATTAACGAACTTGTCCATGCTATTGGGATGCGCCACCTATCCTGAAAATCGCTATTTCTTTCCATTCTCAAGTTATCGTGGCAAAGGCCGGCCGGCCGGACAGAATCAAATTTGACCTCGAATCCTTGATCAGGGAGTCGAACCCAATCGTTTGAGACCATTTTCGGCGAAAAATTCGACAGACATTTGGGCAAAATGATAACGCGATGTTCCCCAGAACATACGCGCAAAAACCATTTTGCACATCTCTGGCTGTAAACTAAGGTTTTGAAGGTTCTTGCAAAGTTTCAGCGATATCTGACGGATATCTTCTGAGATAGGTATACATAATTTTTTTAAATTTCTTTGTCCTACCGATTATCACGAAATTTTGAATAAGAATTTGTGGTGGAATTTTTCAACTAACTATACTGAGTTTCAATTCGATCATATCAGTATTTTAGAGTTATTATAATTTGGTCGCTGCATGGTTCCCGATTCCAAATGTTTATTATTTCGGGAAATAATAAATTGATACCATATAGCCAAAAATGCATTTTGATAACATTGAACATAATTTATCTCGAGCTGGTAGCCAGATTTGAAGAACAGCTCTAATTTATAGGAACTGTTTATACAAACAATAATTTACATTAATCGATAAATATCCGAATGATACTTGAAATTGAATGGAGAAAGTTCTGAATAATTATTGGATTAATAATTTCTTTCATTTTCAGATAGGTACATACATTTTGAGAAAAGAAGAAAATGACGATAGATTATATAGAAAAATCCCAAATCGATGAAGAATCCCATCACACGAATTCTGGGGTTATTGGAAATAAGAAAACAAGTGAGTAGTAATTGCATTAATCGATTGTTCGATGGTACATTCCGTTGAAATTGTTTGTGCCATAAACGAAAGAAGTATTTATACAAGCCGTGAACGTTCTTCGAGGATATAGACAGTGACGATATACAAAATTGAAAATATTTTAAAAGCTAGATTGAACATATAATTTGATGATTTGAACATTCTCAAGAGCTATCAAGGTCAGCTAGAGTACCTACCTACTACATAGTTCCGTCTTTACTAAACTAGGCGAAGCTCTCAAATTAGGCGCACTAAGCGAAGCTCTCAAATTAATACTAGGATATACAGGAACTCAATTTGTATAAAAATTTTACTAAGAATTACAGTTGAAATTTTATGAAATTAACAAGTAAATCGGAAACTAACTATAGGAGGAAAGAAGACAGAACAAAATTGTATTAAATCAGAAACATTATACCAGAATTGGTATACACATTTCGGCATTGTACTATTCATGACGCCGGAAATCGCCAGAAATCGAATATAATTTTGTTGAGCAATGTTATTATTAAATGGTTCCTTTCTGGGTTTTCTCCCTCAAACTCTGAAAAATATTTATAAAATATAAAATTTATTATTTTGCAAATAGCTCCTACGTTAGAAACACAAGATATATATTTGTCAGAAGCAATCTATCAAACAATGCTGCCTGACAAACAATAACGAAACAACATCAACGATAAAATAATTATTTCGTAACGTTTTGGATTACCCATATCAGACTCCTTCGTCACACACTAAACGAAAATCTTCTTTCGAATTTCAGAGTGACTATCATACAAAAAATAATTCTGAACCAATTGACAAAATAATAATTTTTTATTTTAAGGATATTTTTCAGAGAGAAAACCCAGAAAGGAATCATGTAATGATTATCTAGAGCAAGCGTTTACAACCTTTCGGTTTTTAACGGCACACCAGGAAAAAGTAGTCAAGTGCGAGTCGAACTGGCGCGTACAGTGTTCCGTACAGTATGAGTATACCCATGGGTATACTCATACTGTACGGAATAATATGTATAACATAACGGATAGCGTAGGCTCATAATAGGGTCCCGTTGACACGTTTAGTTACGAAAACCCAAAAAGCAACGTAAATAAAAAAATTGGTTCAAGCTTCTGACTTCACATCAGTGCTTGAACCAATTTTTTTTTCGTGATTTTTTGAAATTTTCTAGGGGTATGGTTCTTAAAATTTTTTTTTCGTCATTTTTTCCAAATTTTCTAGGGGTACGGTTCTTACAAAATTTTAAACACGTTTTTATGTTGATTTTCTATTATTAGTTACCAAGCTTCAATTCGATCGAATATTTATTTTTTGAGTTAACAAGGAAATAATATTCCAGGTGGGTATAACTCGGGAACCGTTAGATCAATTATGCCCAAAAACTCAACTCTCCCATTCGGATACGCAACCTACCCTGAAAATTGCAAGTCCCTATCTCCTTTCGTTCGAAAGTTATCGAGGCAACGGTCACCCATCTACTGAACTCACACAAGGCTGCTCGAATCTCCAACAATATTTAACCGATCGTGTTAAAACTTGAAACTTGACAGAAGACTTAGGTTCTAAAGGCTCTTGCATAATTTCAGCAATTTCAGACGAATAGTTACTGATATATAGATTTTTTTTTTCAATTTTCAATGATTTTTTAAAAATTTTCTACAAATACTATCCTCACGAAATTTTGCAAGAATTTTCGCGATGGCATTCTACAACTAATAACCATGTTTTATTTCAATCGGTTTAGTATTTTTTGAGTTAATGATGAACAAAAAACAGCCAAATTTCAGATAGCTATAACTCTAAAACCGTTTGGCAGATTATGCTCATAAACAAATTCGAATGTCGCATTCAGATGCACAACCTAACCTGAAATCATCAAGCCTCTTTCCGTTCCCAGGTTATCGTGACAACAAAAATATTTTTTATTAATTTTAATAATAATAGCCATACGATTCTCACAAAATTTTACAAACGTGCTTAGGTTTATATTCTACAGCTATTCACCAAATTTCAATTCGATCAGATCTATATTGGTTGAAAACAAAATTACTACTCGGAAACCATTGGGCCGATAATGCCCATTAACGAACTTGTCCGTCGTATTAAGATGCGCCATCTACCCTGAAAATTTCAAGTCGCTAGCTCTTTCCGTTCTCAAGTTATCGTGGCAACGGCCGGCCGGACAGAATCAAATTTGACCTCGAATTCTTCACTGGGGAGTCGAACCAAATCCTTTGAGACCATTTTCGTAAAAAAATTCGAAAATTACAGACATTTGGGCGAAATGATAACGCGATGTTCCCCAGAACATACTCGCAAAAACATGGTTAAAAATTAAATCTTTATTATTTTAATGTGATATTTGAACCTGGCTCACGAAGCAAAGTTGTTTTAGTACTATTTACTCATTAAAATAGCTATTCATGATTTCAATGATGATCCCAGTTGGAAAAATCGAAGGACTTGGTAAACATTTTGAAGCAGTTGGAAAAATTTCAATGGAGTTAGAATATTTCCGAAAAAATTGTCATAAATGTGGAGGAATTTGACCGCCTGACCAGATAAATGCACGCTGATAATAGGGATGGAATAACATGGAATAACACCATGTACCCTTGTACCTGATGCCGTAAATTCAATATTCAATAGTTTTCGGCACAATATGGGTAGCCGGCAAAAAATAATATTTATCATAATATTGACATATCAAAGCCTACACAGAACACAACTGATTCTCCTTACTCTCAGAATGCTCTCAGAGCTTATGAGGGGTCTCCTTGGGGAAGACCAAGGAGGATCAGTAAAATAATATAATAATAATAATGATAATTGAACGTAAATTTGTAAGTACGCAGTTTGCCTCTTTCTTTTAATAATATGAATAGATAAGTTCGAATTTCGGAAAACATGTTCAGGGACGGGCCTAAGGGGTAGGATGGAGGGGGACAATCCACCCCAATGTAGAACTGAGTTGGCACATTTTCAAACGAGTTGGAATAATTTCGAAGCAGTTGGGAAAGTTTCAAAGAAGTTGGAAAAATATCGTCATCAGAGGATAATTAATTCATATTCCTTCGGAATTGAACCTTCGGTTATCTAATCCTTCAATGCACAGTAGGAAAATGTTCGCCCCCCCGGCTTAGGCCCGTCCCTGGGAGACAAATTATTTTCGGAAGGTACCAGAATTTTTGTTGTCGTTTCATTTTTTTGTGTGAGAATAGGCAAAACTTCGCCTATTTTGATTTCAGTGAAATAGAGACGATTTATTTTTATTCGGACTGAACAAATTTTTTCAGTGGTTTTCTCAGCTAAGGCATTCGTCGATGATCTTCTAGAAAATGGTAGTAAAACACCGTGTGACCAAACAACCGAAGAATTCAATGGAGATGAAATGCCGAAATTTTATGACGCAGATAAGTTTAAGACGTAAGTTATATAGGTTTAGAAATAATACTTAATTTAAGTTTAGAAATATATCAAGAAAGTACCGTATTAGAGATCATTTGATAATCTACGAATGGATTCATTGAATACAATATGATACAAACTATAAAAAAGCAGTCTGCTTTGGCTCGCTTGTTCACCCATACAGGTAAGGAACCCGCCCAAGGCTGGCCAAGGCTAGCCTCCAAAAAAAAATTATATTTTCCCTATATTGTCAACAATTTGGAACCGATCTAGTTTAAATCTAGAACTCGGCTGTAAAATAAGGTTTAGAAGGATCTTTAAAAATTGCAATAACTGCAATAAGGGAGGGATAGTTTCCAGGAATTTTCCTAGACGTTAAAAAAAATGTTCTAGTCATACGATTCTCATGAAATTTTGCATGAGTCTTCGTGTCGGCATTCTTCCACTAAATACTGAGTTTTAATTCGATCAAATAATATTTTTCGAGTTATTGGGATAACAAAATTTTAGCTAAAACTCCGAAACCACTCAGCGAATTTGGCCAATTAACGAACTCAATCGAGATATTTATGCACCAAACCTACCCTGCAACTGTCTAACTCATTTAGTTCGAGAGTCATCGTGGTCACTGGCGAAAACACTCGAAAATAATAGATATCTGGGCAAAATGATTCGAGGGAATAAGCGCACCAAAAATTCGAATATGGGTGAAGTTGTCATTTACTAAAAGTACAGATTTGTTTTAAGGCTCAATTATGAGTTTCTTCTGCTACCTTCGGCACAGTACACAATTTTTCAGGGGAACAAGCGAGCCGAAAGCTAAACAAAACGTAAAAAGAGGACTACTTCTATAAAACTGTTAATTCAAGACTTATGACAGGTACCAAAAGTCAAACTCCCACCAAGAGGTAATAATTGTCTGGTTGGTGGAAATAGGATCTATTCTTGGTCCAGCGCTCTTTGTTGTAACGGATCTTTCGATTTTCATATTGACATTACTCACGCGCTGCAGCCATTCTTTATTTGTGACATTGACAGTTATATTTGTCAATTGAATGGTTTCTTTCTGGGTTTTCTCTCCCAAACTCTGAAAAATATCTATAAAATAAAAAATTAATTATTTTGTGATTTGCTTCTGCGTAAGAAACACAAGATATTTGTCGGAAGCAATCAATCGAACAATGTTGCCTAACAAATAACAACGAAATAACATCAACGAAGAAAGAACTATATCGTAACGTTTCGGAGTCTATATCAGACGCCTTCGTCAGACGCTTTACGAAAGTCTTCAGAATAACTATCAACAAAATAATTCTGAAGATTTACGTAAAGCGTCTGACGAAGGAGTCTGATATAGACTCCGAAACGATACGACAAGGGCGTAGCCAGGGGAAGGGGTTTTGGGGGTTCAAACCCCCCCCGAAATTTCATTTTTCTCTTAAAAAAAAAAATTTTTGCCGTAGAAAGTGACCCTTACACCCCCAAAACCCCCCCCGAAATTAATTCCAATTTCAAAAAATCCCCCCCCCGAAATTAAATCCTGGCTACGCCCTTGCGTTACGATGTAGTTTTTTCTTCGTTGATGTTGTTTAGTTGTTGTTTGTTAGGCTGATTGCTTCTGACAAATATATTGTGTTTCTTACGCAGAAGCAAATCACAAAATAATTATTTTTTTATTTTATAGATATTTTTCAGAGTTTGGGAGAGAAAACCCAGAAAGAAACCATTCAATTATGAATATACCTCCCACAGTATCCTTTAATTATTACTTATATTTGTCAATGTTTACCATTTAATCATGGAAAGGTACACGCTTCAACAACGTTTACAAATAATTCAAATTTATTATGGAAAAGATCTGTTACCCTAACTTTACGTGCTGTAACTTCAATTTTTGGTCATTATAAACGTCCGGATAAAAGGACAATTGAACGTTTAGTGAAGAAGTCTGAAACAAATTTTACACTCCATGATATTACACTGCCAGTGAGACAATAAATGCAAGAAGTGAAGAGCAGGGCCGTCGCTATCGGGGGGAGGGAGGGGAGCCTCCCGCCATATCTCAAAGGGCGCCAAATTGACCGCGGATAGTTGGAAAACTTTAGAAAAAGGACATAATGAAAACATATGGCAGGACTGGGGAATTCCCGGCCTTCCCCGGCTATAGATCAAAATCATTCAATAGAAAGAAACATAACCTTGTACTTCTTATATAAATTATTCGTGAATAGTGAATTAGTGAATCTGAATATTAATTGAAATTAAAAATCGAAAACCGAATACGGATTATGGATCCTTGCCAAAAAAAGTTCAAACCGTCTGGAGCGAAATTCAGAAGGAGAGCGCAGATTAGAAAAATTGAAACGGAAAAAGCAGCAAATGTAATGAATACATGGCTAAAGACGAGTTATTCAAAATATTGGTACAAGATCTGACGTGAAGTCAGGAGCTTTTGCGCGCATGTTCTATTGTCCATTATCCTGTATTGGACACTCTTAATCGAATTCACCGATTATGACCCAATTTTTTTTTTCGTAATTTTTTCAAAATTTTCTAGGGATACGGTTATCACTAAATTTTACACACGTCTTTATTTCGATATTCTACAATTAGTTACCAAGCTTCAATTCGATCGAGTCTATATTTTTTGAGTTATCGAGGAAATAATATTCCAGGTGGGTAATACCCCGAAACCGTTGGGCCGATTATGCCAATATACGAACTTAACTCTCCCATTCGGATGCGCACCCTACCATGAAAATTGCCAATCAGTTATCGAGGCAACGGTCACCCATCCAGCTACTGAACTCACACAGGGCTGCTCGGATCTCCAACACTATAGATCCTATCGTGTTCAAACTTGGAAGTTGGCAGTAGAGTTGAGTTCTGAAGGCCCTCGCAAAATTTCACCGATGCCAAACGAATATTTTCTGATATATAGATTTTTTTTAATGATTTTTTAAAAAATTCCTTGTGATACATTCTTCACGAAATTTCGCAAGGTCTCGCGTTGACTCCAAAACTGTTTAGCCAATTATGCCTATAAACAAACTCAAATGTCGCATCAAGATGCACAATCTAACCTGAAAATTTCAAGTCGCTATCTCTTTCCGTTCTCAGGTTATCGTGACATAAATAATATTTTTTAATAATTTATTCAAAATTTTCTAGTGATACGATTCTCACAAAATTTCACCAACGTCCTTAAAATCATATTCTACAACTACTCACCAAGTTTCAATTTGATCGGATTTGTATTGGTTGAAAACAAAATTATTTCGCAGAAACCATATGGGCCGATTATGCCAATTAACGAACTTGTCCGTCGTATTGGGACGCGCCACCTACCCAGAAAATATTTCGAGTTGCTATCTCTTTCCGTTCTCAAGTTCTAGTTGCAACGGCCGGCCGGCCGGACAGAATCAAATTTGACCTCGAATTCTTCATTAGAGACTCGAACCAAATTGTTTGAGACCATTTCCGTAAAAAAATTCGAAAATTACACACATTTGGGCAAAATGATAACGCGATGTTACCCAGAACATGCGCAAAAAAAGAGTACTGTATTTTCGAATAGAGCGAAAAGCGTAGTTTTGGCGATTGCTAACACATAGTTTTTAAGGAAAGTAGCACCTTGTGAATCTCCATTCAACAACAGCACTGACAGATTGAACTATAAAACTAGACATGAGTATTTTTTTCGTGAAATTTTCGATTGTGTGACATTGACGATTTAATTTTCTAAATACATACATACCACAAAAATTTTCAGGGTTATGAGTACAAAAATATTGCTTTAATTCAGGAATTACAAAAAACTCATTCAATACTTCAAATAGCAGATATTCTCGAAGAATTGATGGAACATTCCACTCTAGATAGCAGCAGGGTAACATTTGACATTATTGCTATATCATTTTTCGAAAGTTTTCGTTTTAATATTTGTGAACTCTACAGATTATTCTAATCATCTCGAAAGCTTGATGTATATATTTATTTTTGTCAAATACACTTCTTTTTTGGTCCTGGATCTTTTGAGAGATGCAACAATTTTTTCCACTCAAAAACACGAATTCAGGACGCAGTCTCAATATATGTACACTTTATCCATATTTTTGTGTTTTTCGATTTTTGTATATTTTTTCAAACTAGGGGCGCCAAAAGCCGTTTCTCTCCCCCCCCCCTCGGAAAAGCTCTTAGCTCCATATAAAAGAAAACTCAATCCAACTGATCATTTAAATCGTTGTGTATTCAGTAATTTGTGCTTAGAAAAAATCGGAAATGCTGTAGATTTTCATAAGAAAATCATTCTCAGCGATGAGGCTCATTTCTGGTTAAACGGTTATGTTAATAAAGCAAAATTGCCGTATCTGGAGTGGTGATAAACCTGAAGAATATCAAGTCAAGAACTACCATTACATCCTGATAAACTTACTATTTGGTGAGGATTTTATGCTGGAGGAGTCATTGCACCTGATTTTGTTCAAGCTCATAAGTTGGTAACTGTCAATGGAAATCATTATCGTTCAATGTTTTATTTTTTATGGCCTGAATTGGGTCGATTCAAAGAGCATTTGGTTTCAACGGGACGATACCACTTGTCATACTGCCAATGACACAATGACTTTATTGAAAACTAAATTCGGCGATTCGATTATTGCAAGAAATGGACCGATAAATTATCCGCCTCGTTCCTGCGGTCTAACTCCATTGAACTTCTTTCTTTGGGGTTACATTAAGTCATTGGTTTACAGCAAATTTAGACTATTTATAGATCAATATTGAACGAGTAATTGCTAACATACGACCTGATTTGTGTAAGAGAGTCATGGAAAATTGGGTTCATCGACTTCATTCCTGCCAGCGTTTCTGTGGTGGGCACTCGAATGATCGAATGATCATAACTAATGGTATCCAATGTACTTTATGATGCTCTTAATGAAAGAGCATGATTATCCCCAATATGTTGATCGTACAAGAGTAAGAATCGTCTAGTAGCATTGCAAATAGTCTAGTCACCATATAAATTCACATGTGTTTGTTGTTTTCATATTATCATCTTTTGGTTATACCTACATTATAAGTGTAGGTCAACGAGAATATTATCACTGTGAATACTGTGATCTTGATCGAAAATGATTCACTTCAAGACTAATTGGAAACAATAGGACTATAAAAATAAATGATGGTGGTATAAATCATGTCTGACTTGTTGAAACCCATAATAAGAAATCGGCAGGGAGAGCCGAACTGCACGTATGGACATAAAACCTGTGATAAAACGATCGGATGACCGAACTATTCCTTGAAAGCAGTAGGTATATGTAATTTTAATCGCTGTGACCAGAGTCCCGACTCGGGATCCGTGGACAGTCCCGAATGACGTCTTTAAATTCGGGACTGATATTCGGTACCTATATCTATATCTAGTATCGAATAATAACGGCCTTCAAATGACGTCATTAGCAGTCTTGTCGGGACTGGTGGTCCGTAGGTCCGTCCCGACTCGGGATATGCATAAGGTCCCGAAATTATAAGAAGAATCATATCCATTAGGCACAAACGTGATATACCTTTGAGAAATTTTATTTCAGTCACTAACGGTCGGTTTCATAATAAGTATCTTCAAATTTAAATCATCCTTTAAATAGACAGTTTGGTTCAAAATGTCCAAGTGAAGAATACTTTGAATTTAAACAGACTTTAAAAGTCATTATGAAACCGGCCGTTATAATAATATTAATATTGTTTACAAAAAATAAGAGGGCTTTTCGGAAATTGTGATCGGGTTAACCCGATCAGTCTGTTCACCAATCAACGCGTTCCTTTCTCATCTATGGAACGCGCTGATTGGTGAACGGACTGATCGGATTAACCCGATCACACTTTTCGAAAAGCCCTAAAGTAATTTGCATCCTAAATTTAAAGATTCTTAAGTGTGCATTTTAAACAGTACCACTGCCTCTTTGGAATTTTCATCACGTTTATGCATTTCAAATTGAAATACTGAAGGCAGGTTTCACATTTTATTGAGGCCATGCAAGAATCATTGGTCGCATTCAGAGGACGAAGCGCTCAGCCACTTTACGCTACCGCTACCTGGCGCAAATCAAATGTGCTCCATAAAATAGCCTCCGCTCCACAACGTGTTGAGTTCGTAGGACATGTACCACCGGTCCATAGATAACATCGGTCGTTTTGGTAACGGTTGCGCAACTGTTTCGTCCGCTGAATGCGACCATTGTGTCGGATAGAAGATACCGCACATTTCGCATAGATATTTATTAGCATCCTTTTCGGACAACATTTATCAACCAAATTCAAAATTCTAAAAATGATAGCCGAACTTAACCGGATGGAATTTGGCAAGATGAAAATAATAATGAGAAAAATGCCTGAGATTAAAAAAAATATGGACCAAAAGTTCTTACCGCAATCGACGTGAAGTAAAAAAAAAAAGTTGTGGATTTTGTTAACTTGGGTATAAAAAGAAAACAGGAGAAAATGTTGTCTTGGATTTTGAGACAAGAAGAAGCAGCATACAATGCTATTCAAATTGGTGAAAAAGTTGAGGTTTGCCATATTGAAAGTGATCCAGAGAAAGTGTCGGGCATCGAAATGGATCCCGAAGTTGACCATCTGAAAAGGACGCTAAAAAATATCTATGCGAAATGTACGGTATGTTATGCGACACAATGTTAAGGCTGGTTTTATGCTGGTCGGTACCTTTAATTTAACCCTAAACTTAAAAATTGAAACAAAGAATTCTCGTGCTATGGTTTATACGCAGACTAAAGAATCCGTTAACTTATTTATTATTATCATTTTTAATAAGTTAACGAATTCTTTAGTCTGAGTATATACCATAGCACTAGAATTCTATGTTTCAATTTTTCAGTTTAGGGTTAAGCTAAAATTACCGGCCAGCATGAACCAGCCTTTAGATTCTTGCAGCGCCTCAATAAAATGTAAAGCCTGCCTTCAGAATTTCCATTCGAAATGCATAAACGTTAAGAAAATTCCAAGGAGGCAGAAGTACTGTTAAAGATGCACACGTTACAATGTTTAAATTTAGGATGAAAATTACTTTATTTTTTTTGTAAACAACCTTAGTGACTTTGAAAGAAAATTTTTCAAGAATATAATATTGAGATATTTATTTTAATTAAATTATGTATATGTACCTAATAGAGGTATATGATTCATCTAATAATTTCGAGACCGTATGAGGGTGCCAAGGGACGGAACACCAGTCCTGACAATACTTCTAATGACGTAATTTGATTTCGTTATTCGAGACTAGAAGTAGGTAGCGAATATCAGTCCTGAATTCAATGACGTCATTCGGGACTGGACATGGATCCCGAGTCGGGACTCTAGTCACAGCGAATTTGAATTGTAATGTGAATTGAAGATGGCCTAATGAGTTCGAATAATCAAATTAATATTTTATATGGGAAAGGATTAACGGGCATTTCCACAAAAAGAGCAAACACAAAGCATATTGTTGGTACTTGCCGATACGTGTTTCTGCTTATTGGCTTCTTCAGGGCAAGGCAACCAAGAAAGGCAAGGCAAAGGTGGAAAGGATCTGATAGCACTAGTAACATCACAACGGGAGTGTATAAATCTGGCAACGTCTCCCCTATCGGCAACTTTGCGAACCTCTAGATTTCGGGGATTCGGCTATTGCCGGTAGATTGAGAAGGGGAGAAAAGGGTGGGGGTAATGGATTAAAATAGGCGGAAACGGAAACGGACAGAAAAGGGCAAAAGGAAAAGGGTAGTTCATAGACAAGGGATAGTTCATAGACAAGGGGTAGTCCTCGAGTAGTTCTCAGGCAGTTCGGGTAGTTCTTTCCAATCCCTGCAACGTGTGACCAAGACGAGTAAGTAGCATTGTGAAAGAGATTCTGTGTTGTGAATAAAAATCTAGACTGTGTTTGTGTGTGCTTCTCTTATTTCGCTAACCCGTTTAAATTTACCTCCGAGAACGAAAATTTCGATAAGTCCTAAATTCAAAATTCAACAAGGAGCGAGCAACCGATTTGTGCCATCAGCACTAAGGTCTCAACTTCGGGGAAAACTATTGCATTGGCACGGAGGGAGCATAAGCAACCTTAACCCGTGGAGGCTCTAGAGCCGAAGGCACGAATTGGTTGCTCGCTCCTGTTGTGATGTCTTCTGCTTTCAATTAGTCCCACCGTTTCCTTGGCTTTCTTAGTTACCTTGCCCTGAAGAAGCCAATAAGAAGAAATTGTCGGCAGCATGCTTTTAGCGCGCATGTTTTGGGGAACAGCGTGCTATCATTTTGCCCAAATGTCTGTAACTTTCAAATTTTTTGACGAAAATGGTCTCAAACAAATAGATTCGACTTACTGATGAAGAATTTGAGGTCAAATTTGATTCTGTCCAGCCAGGTAAATTCGATTTAGAGTGTCCAATACGGGAGAATGGACAATAGAACATACGCGCAAAAGCTCCTTACTTCACGTCAGTGCTTGAACCAATTTTTAAATTTTCTAATGAAACTTTTCCAGAAGTTTCACGTCAGCATTCTACAACTAATTACCATATTTGAAGTGGATCGTATTTCTTGAGTTATTGAGCAAATAACAACCAAATTTCAGATGGGTAGGACTCCAAAACCCCGATTATGTCTATTAACAAACTTGAATGTCGCATTCAGATGCGCAACCTACTCTAAAAATTGCAAGTCGCTATCTCTTTCCGTTCTCAGGTTATCGTGAGATGAATAATGTTTTTTAATCATTTTTTTTTTCAATTTTCTAGTGATACGATTCTCACAACATTTCACAAACGTGCTAAGGTTTATATTCTACAACTATTCCACAAGTTTCAATTCGATCGGATTAATAATGGTTGAAAACGACATTATTACTCGGAAACCATTGGGCCGATCATGCCCATTAACGAACTTGTCCGTCGTATTGGGATGCGCCACCTACCCTGAAAATTTCAAGTCGCTAGCTCTTTCCGTTCTCAAGTTATCGTGGCAACCGGACAGAATCAAATTTGACCTCGAATTCTTCATCGGGGAGTCGAACCCAATCGTTTGAGACCATTTTCGGCAAAAAATTCGCAAATTACAGAAATTTGGACGAAATGATAACGCGATGTTCCCCAGAACATACGCGCAAAAACAATCGTTGAAAAAAATTCTATATGTCAGAAACTATTCGTCCGACATGGCTGAAATTTTGCAGTGTTCGAACATGATCGGATCTATATTCTTGGAGATCCGAGCAGCCCTGAATGAGTTCAGTAGCTGGATGGGTGACCGTTGCCTTGATAACTTTCGAACGGAAAGAGATAGGGACTTCCTATTTTCAGGGAAGGTTGTTCATCCGAGTGCTAGAGTTAAGTTCGTTGTTGGGCAAAATCGGCATAACCGTTTCGGAGTTATACCCATATGGAATATTATTTTCTCGATAACTCAAAAAATACAGACCCGATGTAATTGAAACTTGGTAACTAGTTCTAGAATATCGTAGTTGAAGAAAATCCACATAAAGACGTTTGTGAAATTTTGTGAGGACCGTACCACTAGAAAATTCTAAAAAAAATACGAAAAAATATTATGTATTTCACGATAACTTGAGAACGGAAAGAAATAACTACTTCCAGAGTAGGTTAAGCATCCAAATGCGACATTTAAGTTCATTAATTGGCATAATCGCCCAAATGATATTGGAGTTATACTCATCTGGAATTTTATTGATATTTCCTCTATAACTCAAAATATACAAATATGAGCCGATTAAAACTCGGAAATTACTTGTAGAATGCCGACCCGCTCTTTTTAGCGGAATTTGTTTCTTCTATTATTATTATATATTCCTTGAATCCCAATAGGGGATTCCAATTCAATGCTGCCATGATTGATATGATTCAAAGTCAAAACGGACATAATGACAGAATATTAATGTTGATATGAAAAAAATACAATATCCGAGGGGATTTGACTATTGTACGTCTGTCAAACCTGTGAAATCTGCAATTTTATAGTCATATGTCATATATATTCGGCATGTTTTATTAGATTGTTTTTGAGGTTTTATGCAAGATATAATATTTGTTGATTTGTTTTCTCTGAAATTCAACAAAACAACGTGTTTTCTGCATAAAACATGCCGAAATATATAAGATTTATGATAATAAAATGACACGTTGACGAACGTACAATAGTCAAATCCCCTCGGATATTGTATTTTTTTCATATCAACATTAATATTCTGTTTTATATGTCCGGGAACACTCAGAAATCCTTAAAATTGATCATTATGTCCGTTTTGACTTTGAATCATATCAATAAAGGCCTACAAATTGACAGACATTTGGGACCCGGAACTAGTAGTGGCAACATTGAATTGAAGTACTGGAATACTCCATTCCAATAGAATACATAATATGTTAGAATTACAAATTCTGTGATCATGGACGATTCTCTCATTACTCAAGTCTGTCATTAAAATGATATGAAATGTATTCATATCTTATAAAAGCCAAGAAAACAGTATATATATGAATGCCAAATTCAATTAAGAGTGTCCAATAGAGGTGAATAGACAATAGAACATGCGCGTAAAAGCTCCTGACTTCACGTGAGTGCTTGAACCAATTATTTTCTCTGCTTCTTTTGCGGAAATGCCCGTTAATCCTACTCTAGTTAAATATACTTCTCCGTATTATCCTGATTCTCATGTTTAATATTTTATGTTATGTCGACAAATTTGTAGTATTTTGATACCTACAGTTGTTTGCTGTTTATATTTTATAAATCAGTCTCCATCTTAGCTAAGAAGACCCTTAAGGTCCAACAATGTTAACTTTTTCCACACTGTATTGGATCTTAAGGAAATTTTATATAGTTCACTATCATTGAACCAGAGAGCCTCAGCTGGTGTACCGAGAGCTCTGTGACCAAAGGGTGCGGGTATTGCGGGTTACGGGCAGAATTATAATATGCCGGAAACCAGAACTGCATATTATGCAGTTCTGGTCTGCACGTTGGAGAATATTCGTTGAGGATAACACTGACAAACACATCCATATATTTGATGACAGTCAGATATCACTAAAATCCCTCTCTAATTTCAACTCAGCTATCTAGAGGCAGAAATGGCAGAATGCACGGAAGCTCTGCACGTGCTGGGCGCTGATAATGCTCTGAAGTTTATCTGGTTCCTGATACCTTGCAAGCAGATCCATTGGCTAAGCGAGAGGCACGCTCATTGTTTACTGATCCGGTACCATCACTAATTATCTGTCATACATCCGTCAAAGTTTCCTTTCAGAAATGGCTCGAGAGAAAATTTTCCTCTGAAAGGAGCACGGGGACGACCTCAGGCAATCGGGGCTCCTCAGACCTCAGACCTTCACCAAAAACTGAGCTTAAGAATTTCTTAGCCCTACAGAGGAACCAACTAAGTCTGGTGAATAACGCAGACCACCTGTTTCATATACATTTGAATATAATGGGGCTAATTGGCTGTTCCTTGTGGCGATGGTGCAGGACACAGATGAAATTGTCGAATGAATTATGTTCAACTACAGCAACCTAACCGAACTAAGGACGCTAAACATTTTTGTCTCCAATTTTGCGCGGAGGAACAATCGGCCTCACGGCCTCAGTTCAGCCCAAGATCGGTGGAAGTGATTAAGAATGTTTCATCTCCTATGTATCGAATATTCAATTGAATAAAATTCTTAAAAAGCACTGTCGCGAAGTCAGGAGCTTTTGCGCGCATCAACATGAAGTTGAGTATGAATAGAGGACGAGATAACACTTGCATTGAGCATCAACTGAACACAAATTTTAAAATGAAATAATTCCATAAATACAAAGCCGATCGAGCTGAAATCTGGTAATCTATTGAAAAATTACTGCTTGAAGGTTTCTTTAAACTGAATTTCTGGAATATAAAATTTATCCAATTTTCAATTTTTATTTTTTTTCTTCAGATCCTAACCAAATTCTGCTCATATTTGTGGGTCGGCATTCTACAACTAATAACCAAGTTTCAATTTGATCGGAAATGCATTTTTTGAATTATTGGGGAAATAAGAACAAAACTACAGATGTGTATAACTCCGAAACCGTTCGGTCGATTATGCCCATTAAGGAATTCTGACGTCGCATTCGGATGCGTAACCTACTCTGAAAAAGTCGACCGTCAACGGCCGGCCGGACCGACTAGAATTTTACCTCGAATTCTTCATCAGTGAGTCGAACCTAATTGTTTGAGACCATTGTCGGCAAAACCTTCGAAAATTATAGACATTTGGGCAAAATGATAACACTCTGTTCCCTAGAACATGGTGGGGGGTCCATAACTTCTGAACTAAGTGGACCTAACCATTAGCCTAAGTTACCAGAATATTTACCGGCACTCAGATTCTCTACTACATATTCTAATCTTGAATAATTTTATGTGTTTTAGGGGTCAGAACTTCTTCCGTAAGCACATATTTTCCATATTCCTATCTAAGTTCTTCGGACTGATTGTCACCTTATCGTCACCACCAATTTTAGCGATATTACAGATGACAAAGATGTCTAGTTCTAAGATGACAGCGTATAGAAGATACACTGCCACAATATTACACATGAACATATGGTATGAGACTGAATTGTCGCCAGATTCAAGGTGAGCCAACCATATAATTCATAAACATTCCTGGTTGTAAAGTTCGTTGTCACTCATGACACCATAAAAAATTCCAAAGTAAGCTGCAAATTTATTTTACACGGACAGGAAATTCATCGTTGAAGATTTCGTGTTTTATTTCAGTATTATCACCTATTATAGAATATTTATTTATTTTTCTATATTTAGAATATTTCCTTCAACCAGCCTTCACTTGATTGAAATCCATTAAAATGATAGATGCAAAGGTTATAAAGATAACTCTATTCTATCTTTGGATATAATGATTATAATGAACTATGTAGCTTACTAGCGGAACTCGGCGCACGTTGTCTTGCCATAAGACAATATTCCTTGAAACCGGTCAGAAGTGAGCCAGCGCATCTGCCATTTAGAACAGGTAGCACTAAAAAACCGATATAAAGAATTTTATTGATCGGATCGCTACCAAACTTTGCAGGAAAAAACTTGTTGGACTTGTCTGAAGATTTTCTGAAAATTTGATCAAAATTGGTACATCCCTTTTCGAGTCCGTAGGTAATATACATACGTACACATACCGAATATTATGTACATCATAGCCTACTCTATTAATTAGTTAATAGAGTGGGCTATGTGTACAAAAAAAGGGCCCTGCAACCTGCAATAGTGAGTTGCGCTTCAATAGTTGCCAAACCAGACATCTTATAAATTTCCATCGAAAGCAGGATTTATTTTATAATATACAGAGTGTTCCCAAAAATAAATTGAACAAATAGCTGCAAATAGGTCACTCCATATAATTTCTATTATCAATATTTCTGATATGACGCAAAATATTAGAGATATTTTTCCAACGGTACAGATCTTATTAAGAGAAAATTGCAGTGGCGGCTGGTGATAATTTTATTCAGGAGGGCGCTGATTCAAGAATACCAAAAAAGTATATATATTTCAAGGGCGTAGCCAGGAATCAATTTCGGTGGGGGTTTTGAAATAGGAATTAATTTCAGGGGGGGTTTTGGGGGTGTAAGGGTCACTTTCTGCAGCAAAAAAATTATACTGCGGTTTCATCCTTATTAGGAATCATCAGTGGAGCACAACACAATTCAACGCTGATGAAATCAATACTACGAAGCAACCGGTTTAAAGAAAACCAGCATTCACTTGTGAGTAGAATTTAGACACAAGTGACACCTGGAATTCAATCAACCAAGCTCCTCGCTGTGGCTACCCAAAACTACAGATCTCTACGTATATTCTTTACCCCTATGTGGTAATCAGCAAGTACTCGGATTTGAGTCTCATGCAATTGACCAATGGGGAGCGAAAACACCTTGGTTATCACGCAATGCGCAAAAGGAGCCATAAAAGAGAGAATATCGCTTTAGGAAAGCTAACCACTGATCGTAGATGAAAGGACTAGTAGAGACCAAAGTTTTGGAGCAATCCACAGAGTGTGTATGATTTCATCAAAGTTGAATAGCTACATACCGCGGTTTCATCCTTGATATATTTTGAATAGGTACTTCAATATATTCGATATTAGTTGTGCCCAATAGCTGGGAGCTTACAATATTGTTCATATGTTTTGCCGATTTTTCGTGTTTTTTTATCTTTTGACCCAGATGTTTCAAATCACGTACACCTTCTTTTGTCCAGTTACGTCTCCACCAAACACTAAGTAAACGAAACAAAAAACGCATTTTTTTCTTCACATCCATAAAATATTTCCCAAACATTTGTGTCAAACTTCTGCGTAAACCCCGCTCGATTCTAATAGCCGGGTTGCACATGACTTAAATTCAATACGGGCATAGGTCATTGTTTTTAATATTTACCTTGTACACCAAACTCAAAGAACCAAAGTTTAATTTCGTTAGATCACACACTATCATTGTCAGTCCTTAAATCATCAACGCAACTTTATAACACGAAACAATTGGCACTATTATTCGTTCAGTTTATTCTTCTCTGGGCTCCTATTTCCGCGCCCAATTCGTCACTGAAAACTACGTGGAACTAGCGGACTGTCCTGATCTCTTATTGTTCACGTTTGCCGTTTCCATCGACCGGCGTTTACGCTTTGGGCTTTCGAGATTTCGTCCCCCAGCATAGTGCGGAGTGCGGACGATCGTCGCTCATAGTATACCTTGTCTATGCGCAGGCTTAACGCAAATGTTATTATTGTGAAATATAGATGGTGGCTAGGTAAAAATATATTAATTTTAATTGAATCTTGAATCCAGTTTGAAGACAATAGCACGAATATGAAATATACGAATTAATTGTCTATAAATGTTCGTCATATTTCTAGGGAGGGCGGCGCCCCGCAGCCCTCCCTCACCAGCCGCCCCTAGAAAACTGCAAAAGGTTGAGGGAACAGTTGTTCGCTAAAAGTCCTCTACCGATTGCCAGAAGCAATAGTAACACGAAATTGATCAGAAAGTTTTCTAATTGATGGCGATTTTTTTCAAGGTAACACCCTGTACTTTTTTACGATAATATAGAGAATTGAATGCCTCATCTTTTCTCAGAACTAATCTTAGGGCTATTTTCACTCCTGCGTCCATTAGACAAGAAAAATGACACCCCAATTTAAAATATTATTTAAATAATGAACATATTGACTAACAGACGTTAAAAATAGTCGAAACAAAATTATCCAGGTAATATTCCTCACAGCATAATTCGATCATTCAGTAAACAGGCTGTTCGAAATTGTTAAACGCTAAACAGCAGTTCGAACGGATATTTTTTGAAATTCTCTAACGTAACATCCTTTATTCTGTCCGGACTGTTGTAGCAATGTTGGTTTTCATTTTTCTCCCAGCAATATTGCTATCAATTAGTTCACAATTCAATGATTTTAGAGCTGATAACACTGTATTTAATGACTTTTATGTGGAATAGAAGAAGAATTGAACCTTTACCCAGGTAGCACACTATATTGGCGGAGTAACGATTCTATATTGGCCCAATATAGATACATAGATTCATAGTAAATCTATATATCCCCAATATTGGCCCTATATTGGAATTTCAATATATATCCAATATTGTGACTTGTTGCTACCGCCAATATTGGCCCTATATTGGCAAAACTCTATTTGTCGATATTGTAAATGAGGACGACCTCCAATATTGGCCAAATATTGGGATTTCTATATCTGGCCAATATTATGAATTAGGGCTGCTTTCAATATTGGTCAAATATTGGTATTTCTATATTGGACCAATATTGAGAATTAGTAGTGCCTACAATATTGGCCCTATATTACAGTTCCAAGATCTAGCCAATATTGTGATTTAGTGCTGCATCCAATATTGGTCAAATATTGTGATTTACATATTGGGCCAATATTGTGAATTAGTATTGCCTCAAACATTGGCCCAATATTGAAGTTTCAAGATCTTACCAATATTGTGACTTCTTCCTACACCCAATATTGGCCCCGAATTGGCAAAACTATATTGGCCAGTATTGATAATGAGTACTACCCCCAATATTACCCCAATATTGGGATTTCTATATCCGGCCAATATTATGAATTAATGCTGCATCCAATATTGGTCGAATATTGAGATTTCCATATTGGGCCAATATTGTGAATTAGTATTGCCTCCAACATTGGCCCAATATTACAGTTTCATGATCTAGCCAATATTGTAACTTGTTATTACCGCCAATATTGGCAGCGAATTGGGGAAACTATATTAGCCAATATTGAATGTGAGAACTGCCTCCAATATTACCCCAATATTGGGATTTCTACATCTGGCCAATAATATGAATAAATGCTGCATCCAATATTGGTCAAATATTACGATGTTCATATTGGGCCAATATTGTGAATAAGAATTGCCTCCAATATTGGCCCAATATTAGAGTTTCAAGATCTAGCCAATATTGTAACTTGTTGTTACCGCCAACATTGGCATCGAATTGGCAAAACTATATTGGCCAATATTGAATGTGAGTACTGCCCCCAATATTACCCCAATATTGGGATTTCTACATCTGGCCAATATTATGAATCAATGCTGCATCCTATATTGGTCGAATATTGAAATTTCCATATTGGGCCAATATTGTGAAATAGTATTGCCTCCAACATTGGCCCAATATTACAGTTTCATGATCTAGCCAATATTGTATCTTGTTATTACAGCCAATATTGGCACCGAATTGGCGAAACTATATTGGCCAATATTGAATATGGGTACTGCCACCAATATTACCCCAATATTGGGAGATCTATATCTGGCCAATATTATGAATTAATGCTGCATCCAATATTGGTCGAACATTGAGATTTCCATATTGGGCCAATATTGTGAATTAGTATTGCCTCTAACATTGGCCCAATATTACAGTTTCATGATCTAGCCAATATTGTAACTTGTTATTACAGCCAATATTGGCACCGAATTGGCGAAACTATATTGGCCAATATTGAATATGGGTACTGCCACCAGTATTACCCCAATATTGGGATTTCTATATCTGGCCAATATTATGAATTAATGCTGCATCCAATATTGGTCGAATATTGAGATTTCCATATTGGGCCAATATTGTGAATAAGTTTTGCCTCCAACATTGGCCCAATATTACAGTTCCATGATCTAGCCAATATTGTAACTTGTTGTTACCACCAACATTGGCATCGAATTGGCAAAACTATATTGGCCAATATTGAATGTGAGTACCGCCCCCAATATTGGAATTTCTACATCTGGCCAATATTATGAATCAATGCTGCATCCTATATTGGTCGAATATTGACATTTCCATATTGGGCCAATATTGTGAAATAGTATTGCCTCCAACATTGGCCCTATATTACAGTTTCATGATCTAGCCAATATTGTAACTTGTCATTACAGCCAATATTGGCACCGAATTGGCGAAACTATATTGGCCAATATTGAATATGGGTACTACCACCAATATTACCCCAATATTGGGAGATCTATATCTGGCCAATATTATGAATTAATGCTGCATCCAATATTGTTCGAATATTGAGATTTCCATATTGGGCCAATATTGTGAATTAGTATTGCCTCCAACATTGGCCCAATATTACAGTTTCATGATCTAGCCAATATTGTAACTTGTTATTACCGCCAATATTGGCAGCGAATTGGCGAAACTATTATGGCCAATATTGAATATGAGTACTGCCACCAATATTACCCCAATATTGGGATTTCTATATCTGGCCAATATTATGAATTAATGCGGCATCCAATATTGGTCGAATATTGAGATTTCCATATTGGGCCAATATTGTGAATAATTATTGCCTCCAACATTGACCCAATATTACAGTTCCATGATCTAGCCAATATTGTAACTTGTTGTTACCGCCAACATTGGCATCGAATTGGCAAAACTATATTGGCCAATATTGAATGTGAGTACTGCCTCCAATATTACCCCAATATTGGGATTTCTACATCTGGCCAATATTATGAATCAATGCTGCATCCTATATTGGTCGAATATTGACATTTCCATATTGGGCCAATATTGTGAAATAGTATTGCCTCTAACATTGGCCCAATATTACAGTTTCATGATCTAGCCAATATTGTAACTTGTTATTACAGCCAATATTGGCACCGAATTGGCGAAACTATATTGGCCAATCTTGAATATGGGTTCTGCCTCCAATATTACCCCAATATTGAAATTTCTATATCCAGCCAATATTATGAATATAGCTGCATCCAATATTGGTCGAATATTAAGATTTCCATATTGGGCCGATGTTGTGAATTAGAATTGCCCACAATATTGGCCCAATATTACAGTTTCATGATATAGCCATTATTGTGACTTATTGCTACCACCAATATTGGCCCCGAATTGGCAAAACTATATTGGCCAATATGGAATTTGAGTACAGTCCTCAATATTACCCCAATTTTGGGATTTCTAGATCCGGTCAATATTATGAATCAATGCTGCATCCAATATTGGTCGAATATTGTGATTTCCATATTGGGCCGATGTTGTGAATTAGAATTGCCCACAATATTGGCCCAATATTACAGTTTCATGATATAGCCATTATTGTGACTTATTGCTACCACCAATATTGGCCCCGAATTGGCAAAAATAATTTGGCCAATATTGAATTTGAGAACTGCCCTCAATATTACCCCAATATTGGTATTTCTATAATTTACCAATATTGAGAATTAGTAGTGCCTACAATATTGGCCCTATATTACAGTTTCAGTGTCTAGTCAATATTGTGAATTAGTGCTGCAACCAATATTGGTCAAATAATGCGTTTTACATATTGGGCCAATATTGTTAATTAGTATTGCCTCCAATATTGGCCCAATATTACAGTTTCATGGTATAGCCAATATTGTGACTTATTGCTACCGCCAATATTGGCCCCGAATTGGCAAAACTATATTGGCCAATATTGAATTTGAGTACTGCCCTCAATATTACCCCAATATTGAGATTTCTATATCCGGTCATTATTATGAATATATGCTGCATCCAATATTGGTCGAATATTGCGATTTTCATATTGGGCCAATATTGTGAATTAGTATTGCCTCCAACATTGGCCCAATATTACAGTTTCATGATCTAGCCAATATTGTGGCTCCTTGCTGCCACCAATATTGGCACCGAATTGGCAAAACTATATTGGCCAATATTGAATTTGAGTACTGCCCTCAATATTACCCCAATATTGAGATTTCTATATCCGGTCAATATTATGAATTAATGCTGCATCCAATATTGGTCGAATATTGCGATTTTCATATTGGGCCAATATTGTGAATTAGTATTGCCTACAACATTGGCCCAATATTACAGTTTCATGATCTAGCCAATATTGTGAATCATTGGTTCCGCCAACATTGGTCCCATATTGGCAAGACTATAATGGCCAATATTGAATTTGAGTACTGCACTCAATATAACCCCAATATTGGGATTTCCAAATTCAGCCAATCTTATGAATCAATTCTGCATCCAATATTGGTCGAATATTGCGATTTTCATATTGGGCCAATATTGTGAATTAGTATTGCCTACAACATCGGCCCAATATTACAGTTTCATGATCTAGCCAATATTGTGACTCATTGGTTCCGCCAACATTGGCCCCACATTGGCAAGACTATAATGGCCAATATTGAATTTGAGTACTGCCCTCAATATTACCCCAATATTGTGATTTCCATATCCAGCCTATCTTATGAATCAATTCTGCATCCAATATTGGTCGAATATTGCGATTTTCATATTGGGCCAATATTGTGAATTAGTATTGTATCCAACATTGGCCCAATATTACGGTTTCATGATCTAGCCAATATTGTGACTTCTTGCTGACGCCAATATTAGTATAAAATTGGCAAAACTATATTGACCAATATTGAATATGAGCACTGCCTTCAATATTACCCCAATATTGAAATTTCTATATCCGGTCAATATTATGAATTAATGCTGCATCTAATATTGGTCGAATATTGGGATTTCTATATTAGGCCGATATTGTGAATTAGTATTTCCTCCAATATTGGCCCAATATTACAGTTTCGGGATCTAGCCAATATTTTGACTTAGTTCTACCGCCAAAATAGTGGCCCCGAATTGGCAAAACAATATTGGCCAATATTGAATATGAGTACTGCCCTCAATATTACCCCAATATTGAAATTTCTATATCCGGCCAATATTATGAATTAATGCTGCATCCAATATTGATCGAATATTGAGATTTCCATATTGGGCCGATGTTGTGAATTAGTATTGCCAATCGTATCTGGCCAATATTGTGACTTATTGCTACCGCCAATATTGGCCCTGAATTGGCAGAACTATATTGGCCAATATTCTCGGTTGAGTTCGTTAGTGAGTAAAATATGCCAAATGATTTCGGAGTAACGAAAAAAAGAATTTTTTTAACTTACATATTTAAAATTCAATTTCTTTTCAAGATGCAGTTTCACCATAAAAATCCATTGATATAATTTTCATCTCAAACATGCTAATACTTTCGGAGATATGATTTTTCGAAATTTCAATAATGAATGTTTTCACAGTATGCTATAATTATTATATCTATGAATTATTATATGATCTATGTTCATACTCGTACATGTCATCCTGTTCTATAAGAGAGAGTCAAAATCATTCTTAGATTGCTCATTTAATTTTGATAAATAAACTATTATTTCAATTGAATTTCCTTTATGAAGCAATACTTTCGGAGATATAATTTGTCTGTTTGAGCAAGAGCGCCAGAAAGCTCCTGTCCACAGGGCTTGAACCAATTTTTTATTTTAATCTACCGTGACATGATACAAATTAATCAGAATTCCACTCCGATGAAGAAGTAGATTTAAGTAAGTGAGTGCTTTAAAATGCTAATCAACAAAACAATGCAATAAAAATAAGTCACATCTCAGGTCAAGTATAATTAGTTCTGCTTTGACAGTTCGAAACTGAGTAAATCATTTAATGAATTTGATTTGCTTGTTATGATGATAACTAGGCGAATTGTAATCTCCAAAAATAGATTATAAAGAGATTTTTTTTAAATCAATAATATTGCATATTATAATAGTATAATTTCGTTTTCATTCTATCAATGTTGAATTGAAACGTATATTCTAAAAATCAAAAGAGTTTAATTTTCAGTTCAGCTTCAGCCACTTCAGCCTGCTTATTTACATCCTCGGAAATAGAGTGAGGCTGGTAGGATTCAAATTGCTTCAAACAGTTCAAACAGATGTGTTTGCAATAAAACCAGCGAGTATCTTAGAAAACATCTGTTGTATTGTTGGTCTTCATTCTACAGAGGGTTGAAGAAATACATCCATTTTGAATAGTTTTTATCGATTTTTAAAGCATAACTGTAGAAAAAGGAAAGAGAATGTGTCACATAGGCGAGATTCTGGCGGTTCTAGTCATTTGCATTTCATTCGTGGTCGAAGTGTTTCAGAGGATATTTGTTCAGTGATTCGTTACACTACAGGTTAGTTCATTCCTTTATTTATTACTGTTTCAATGCATATATGTTCCTATAATTCAATAAATAATCTCATAATTTGTTTCCTGTCCACTATTTTTCAGAAAATGTATGTGATCTAGCCCTAATCATAAGTGTTTCAAGAAAAAGAATGTCTAACAGCTTAGGAATTATATCTCCGTGGAACGGCCAGATAGGAAACAAAAGATCGGAGAATATACCAATCTAATTTCAGCAAGTTCGAGTAAGTGAAGTTATTGAATGACTTATTAATTATTGTATTGAGACCATTATTTGAAATTATACATTTTGCCTATATTTCTACTGAAGTGTGGATTAATTATAAATATTTCGATAATATAGGTTCATCGAAAAAAGGTGTAGGTATACCTACTAAACTTTTGGAAGGTTATGTACCTATATTGTCCAATGTGAATTGATACAGTATATTTTGTCATGAGTGAAAATTACAACATTATGCTGAAATACTTATTGCGCGTATGTTCTGGGGAACATCGCGTTATAGTTTTGCCCAAATGACTGTAACTTACGATTTTTTTGATGAAAATGGTCTCAAACGATTAAGTTCGACTCCCCAATGAAGAATTCGAGGTCAAATTTGATTCTGTCCGTCCGGCCGTTGCCACGACTTGAAATTTTCGGGGTAGGTGGCGCATCCCAATACGACGGACAAGTTCGTTAATGGGCATAATCGGCCCATTGGTTTCCGAGTAATAATTTTGTTTTCAACCAATATAAATCCGATCGAATTGAAACTTGGTGTGTAGTTGTAGAATATGAACCTAAGCACGTTTGTGAAATTTTGTGCGAATCGTATGGCTAGAAAATTTAAAAAAAATTATTAAAAATATTTTTGTTGTCACGATAACTTGAGAACGGAATGAGATAGCGGCTTGAAATTTTCAGGTTAGGATGTGCACCAGAACGCGACATTTCAGTTTGTTTATGAGCATAATCGGCCAAACGGTTTTAGAGTTATAGCCATCTGAAATTTTCTGAAATTTGGTAGTTTTTTGTTCATAATTAACTCGAAAAATACTCAACCGATTGAATTCAAACATGGTAATTAGTTGTAGAATGCCAACGCGAAAATGTTTGTAAAATTTGGTGAGGATAGCATTTGTAGAAAATTTTTAATAAACCATTGAAAATAAAAAAAAAAAATTATATATCAGTAACTATTCGTTTGAAATTGCTGAGATTTTGCAAGAGCCTTCATAACCTAACTCTACTGCCAAGTTTCAAGTTTTAATACGATCGGTTAAATATTGTTGGAGATTCGAGCATTCTTGTGCGAGTTCAGTAGATGGGTGACCGTTGCCTCGATAACTTTCGAACGAAAGGAGATAGGGACTTGCAATTTTCAGGGTAGGTTGCGTATCCGAAAGGGAGAATTGATTTCGTTTTTGGGCATAATCGGTCTAACGGTTTCCGAGTTATACCCACCTGGAATATTATTTCCTCGATAACTTAAAAAATATAGACTCGATCGAATTGAAGCTTGCCAATTAGTTGTAGAATATCGACTTGAAGACGTGTGTAGAATTTTGTGTGAACCGTATCGATAGAAAATTTTTAAGAAATCATTGAAAAAAAATTCTAGATATCAGAAACTATTCATCCGACATGGCTGACATTTTGCGAGAGCCTTCAGAACATAATTCTACTACCAAGTTCTAAGTTTGAATACGATAGGATCTATATATGTATATGAAATTTATTCCATTTTTTTATTAAATATTTAAAAAATTAGTTCTTTGAAATACCATTGAATGAAGAAATTCTTGTAAGTTGACAAAATATCTTTATTTGAACAATAAGAAATTTTTAGAAGCGCACCCCTAGAAAATTTCAAAAAAATCAAGAAAAAAAAGTTGGTTCAAGCACTGACGTGAAGTCAGAAGCTTTTGCGAGTATGTTCTATTGTCCATTCTTCTGTATTGGACACCCTTAATCGAATTTACCATGGTAAATTATGTTGTCCATTCGAATTTACCATGGTAAATTCGATTTAAGTGTCCAATACAGGAGAATGGACAACATAATTTACCATGGTAAATTCGATTAAGGGTGTCCAATACAGAAGAATGGACAATAGAACATACGCGCAAAAGCTTCTAACTTCACCTCAGTGCTTGAACCAATTTTTCTAATATTACTAGCTCATAAAGATAATTCACATTTTGATTATAGAATCTGTGAGAAGGAATATTCATGACATAACCGACCTTGAAATAATGCAAATTATTGGATTTCCCTTAGCGACTGCTGGAGATAGGGATGGAGGGAGGCTAATGTAGACCAGGTAAGTTTACTACTTTTTTTGGTTTTCTTTCCTCACTCTAACATAATCTACTTTGCAGATACCATTCGAGGAAATATTTAGCGAAGAAAAAAAATTATGTAAAATATATGTACCCTACCGTTGGTAAAAAGAAATATATGTTTTTTTGAATACATCTTTATTCTTCAATCAATATGTCCAACTCTCCACTGGAACCATTGCAGACCTCCGATAGAGTATAGTTTATATGAGAGAAACACATCTTGTCAAATAATGTGTAAGTGTTTAACCTTTTATTATTGGGCCAGTGTATAGAATATTGGAAACTAGATGGAACCTATATTTGGCCAATATATACAGGGTGTATTCAAAGGCGAGTCTTCAATTTTTCATAGAACACAGCAAAATATATCATTTCTCCAAAAATCAAAAATATGCATGATAGGGCTGCTATCCACCCCCGAATTTCCGTTGAAGGCTCTGTCCCCACGCTTTTAACCATTGTAAACACCTAATCCCAAGGTCGCATACAAATTAGCAAATGGTGAATTAATTTATTTTGATGAGTTCTACCTTCTGTTAAAAAAAAGACTTACCTTTGAAAACACCCTGTATAGACACTATATTTGGCCGATATTAGCAATATTGCAAAATGTCAACATTTTGTTATTGGTCCAATATGTTGGAACCATATTGGTCCATTACATAGAAACTATATTTGGACAATATATAAAAACTATATTGGGCTGATATTGATATCCAATATTGGTAGGTACTCCATTGTCAAATGTCAACATTTTTTTATTGACCCAATGTAGAGAAATAGATTGGGTCAATACATAGAAACTATATTGGGCCGATATCGATAACCAATATTTGTGTTTCACTGCAAAATTTCAACATTTTGTTATCGCTCCAATGTAGAGAAACTATATTCGGCCAATACATAGAAACTATATTGGGTCGATATTGATAACCAATATTGGAGTTTCATTGTAAAATGTCAACATTTTGTTATTGGCCCAATATTGGATATCAATATCAGCCTATTTTAGTTTCTATATAATAGCCCAATATAATTTCTCTACATTGGGCCAATAACAAAATGTTGACATTTCACAATGAAGCACCAATATTGGTTATCAATATCGGTCCAATGTAGTTTCTATGTATTGGCCCTATATAGTTTTTCCACATTGGGCCAATAACAACATGTTGACATTTTACAATGAAGTACCAATATTGAATATCAATATTGGCCCAGTATAGTTTCTATATATTGGGCCAATAACAAAATGTTGACATTTTACAATGAAGCACTAATATTGGTTACCAATATCGGCCCAATATAGTTTCTATGTATTGGCCCAATATAGTTTTTCAACATTGGCCCAATAACAAAATGTTGACATTTTACAATGAAGCACCAATATTGGTTACCAATATCGGCCCAATATAGTTTCTATGTATTGGCCCAATATAGTTTTTCAACATTGGCCCAATAAAAAAATGTTGACATTTTACAATGAAGCACCAATATTGGTTACCAATATCGGCCCAATATAGTTTCTATGTATTGGCCTAATATAGTTTTTCAACATTGGCCCAATAACAAAATGTTGACATTTTACAATGAAGCACCAATATTAGTTACCAATATCGGCCCAATATAGTTTCTATGTATTGGCCCAATATAGTTTTTCAACATTGGCCCAATAAAAAAATGTTGACATTTTACAATGAAGCACCAATATTGGTTACCAATATCGGCCCAATATAGTTTCTATGTATTGGCCTAATATAGTTTTTCAACATTGGCCCAATAACAACATGTTGACATTTTACAATGAAACACCAATATTGATTATCAATATCGGCCCAATACAGTTTCTCTACATTGGGCCAATAACAACATGTTGACATTTTACAATGAAGCACCAATATTGATTATCAATATCGGCCCAAGATAGTTTATCTACATTGGGCCAATATCAACATGTTGACATTTTACAATGAAGTACCAATATTGGATATCAATAACGGCCCAATATAGTTTCTATGTATTGGCCCAATATAGATTTTCTACATTGGCCCAGTAACAACATGTTGACATTTTACAATGAAACACCAATATTGATTATCAATATCGACCCAATATAGTTTCTCTACATTGGGCCAATAACAACATGTTGACATTTTACAATGAAGTACCAATATTGGATATCAATATCGGCCCAATATAGTTTTTCTATATTGGCCCAATAACAACATGTTGACATTTTACAATGAAGCACCAATATTGGTTACCAATATCGGCCCAATATAGTTTCTATGTATTGGCCCAATATAGTTTTTCAACATTGGCCCAATACAAAATGTTGACATTTTACAATGAAGCACCAATATTGGTTACCAATATCGGCCCAATATAGTTTTTCAACATTGGCCCAATAACAAAATGTTGACATTTTACAATGAAGCACCAATATTGGTTACCAATATCGGCCCAATATAGTTTCTATGTATTGGCCCAATATAGTTTTTCTACATTGGCCCAATAACAACATGTTGACATTTTATAATGAAACACCATTATTGATTATCAATATCGGCCCAATATAGTTTCTCTACATTGCGCCAATAACAACATGTTGACATTTTACAATGAAGTACCAATATTGGATATCAATATCGGCCCAATATAGTTTTTCTATATTGGCCCAATAACAACATGTTGACATTTTACAATGAAGCACCAATATTGATGATCAATATCGGCCCAATATAGTTTATCAACATTTGGCCAATAACAACATGTTGACATTTTACAATGAAGCACCAATATTGATTATCAATATCGGCCCAAGATAGTTTATCTACATTGGGCCAATAACAACATGTTGACATTTTACAATGAAGTACCAATATTGGATATCAATATCGGCCCAATATAGTTTCTATGTATTGGCCCAATATAGATTTTCTACATTGGCCCAATAACAACATGTTGACATTTTACAATGAAGCACCAATATTGATTATCAATATCGGCCCAATATAGTTTGTATGTATTGACCCAATATAGTTTATCTACATTGGGCCAATAATAACATGTTGACATTTTACAATGAAGCACCAATATTGTATATCTATATTGGCCCAATATAGTTTCTATATATTGACCCAATATAGTTTCGCTATATTGGGCCAATAACGAAATATTGACATTTTACAATGAAGGGCCAATATTGGATATCAATATCAGCAACATTTTGTTATTGGCCCAATGTAGAGGAACTATATTGGGCCAATACATGTAAACTATATTGGACCAATACATTAAAACTATATTGGGCTGATATTGATATCCAATATTGGCGTTTCAGTGTAAAATATCAACATTTTGTTATTGGCCCAATATAGATAAACTATATCTGGCCAATATATAGAAACTATATTGGGCCAATATTGATATCCAATATTGGTACTTCATTGTAAAATGTCAACATGTTGTTATTGGCCCAATGTAGAGAAACAATATCGGACCAATAAATGTACCATATTGGCCCAATATTGGACCAATATCGGTGTGCTACCTGGATAGGTACTTGATAAACATTTCGTCCGTTATTCGGTGGTTATTCGTAATTCCTAACCAAATATATAAAATGTCACGAAGGCGAAAAATTAACTATGTTATTTATAAAACTAACAAGATGGAGTTATTGATCAATTTTCAGGAAACACACCGAATATTGGTAACCGCCACCAAGACCGAAAACTTGCAAATAGGTACCTAAAACAATATTAAATTTAATTTTTTTCCTGTCGTCGGACAGACTTCGAAGTGAAACGGAACGGTATGTCTCCTAGTTTTCTCCTGAACAAATTCCCTCAGTTCTTCAATTAAATGAAAAGAAGTCATCTTTGTATTAAAGCTGACTGCTGAGTTGATAGTTTATTTAATTTTTTTTTCATCCAGTCAGTCAGTCTTCGAATGCATATATCTCTGCTGTATCTCTCCTAGTTTGCTCATGAACAAATAAATAAATTAATAAAATTCCCCCAGCTCTTAAAATAAATCAAAAGCATCAATCTTATTATCAAGGCTGAATAGTTTGTGAACTTTTCTGTTTACAAATGGAAGGGATTGTTGGTGTCAGAACTAAGTCTTAGAAATTTCCTTAAAATTGAGTATTTTAAAGTACCTTTAACAAATGTAAACCATTATGTATACCCATATTTATTAAAGGACCTACCTATTTTCAATATTTTCCAATTCTTGGAAGAAAAAAGTGGTTCTCTGCCATATTCCAAATCTTATTATCCTCTTAGCAAGTGCTATTATGAGGTTGCTGAGATAGCAATGTGGATAGCAATATGTTTCTAAAAATAATTGGCTTTGGCGCTCTTGATCAAACTACGACAAATCATATCTTCGAAGGTATTGGTAAGAGTTGGGAATTATATCAATGGATTCCTATGAAGGAACTTCATCTTAGCAGAAATTGAATTCGAACATCATAGAAGAATTTGAATTCAACAAAAATTGCCGAAAATTATCAATCCAAAACCAATAGACGAATTCTAACCAACAACGAACTCATCCGAGATATTAATTCCTCAATTCTATGATGAACTATAATGTATATTCTTTCCTCAAATCCACTCCAATACTCAATATTATTAACTTACCATTACCATTCCCATCATCATATGGATTGACCATCGGCATGAAAATATCAACCAACAGAAAGTATGATATCATATTATAATTCTCATAATTCTACGATTGCTGAGATGAATTAGACAATGTCATGTCTCAGGAAAATAAGTTGACATTATAACAATTCATAGATAGAATAATTATATCATACCCACAGAATAATTCTATCATTGTGTGAAAACGTAGAAATAGGATTTATTATTGAAATTTTGAAAAATCATATCTCCGAAAGTATTAGCTTGTTAGAGTTAAAAATGATACCAATGGATTCTTATGGTCAAACTGCATATTGAAAAAAATTTAATTTGGAATTTGTTATGTAAAAAAAAAAATTTTTTGTTTTGTTTCTCCGAAACCATCTGCCCGATTTTACCCAATAACGAACTTAGCCGAGATATTTATCTCCCAAACCTACTCTGAAAATTTCAACTGTCTAGCTCATTCCGTTCGAGAGTTATCGTGCCTACGGCCGGACCGGCCGGACAAAATGAATTTCGAACACGGCTTCTTGATCAGTGAGTCCAACCAAATCGTTTAAGACCATTTTCATCGAAAAATTCGAAAATTACATACATTTGGGCAAATTGATAAGCACTCTGTTCCCAGGAACAAGAGCGCCAAAAATGAGAGGCATAAGCATACATATAACTTCAAATGGTGAGGAGGTGATCACCAAAAAACACAACGTTTACAGTGATGGAGAGCAATGGACAATTACCAAAATATGAGAAGGGCGATTCCAACAGAAAAACAGAAGGTTTACAATGATGATCTAATTGAAAACTTAATTGCTTGAGAGTACCTACTAAAGAAAAGAAAATATATGCATGTATGTATGGAGAGTAGACTAGCGCGGTGTACCAACAATCAGTTTTCATGAAACTGAAAATGAGAGATGAAGTTGAAATTGAAGTTTATGATTTAATTTCAGAAAAGCAATTACATACAAAGGCTTGAATCTGTTGAGTGCACGTCGCCATTTTAAACGAGTATTAAACTGATAAGAGATGAAACTGAATCTGCACGTTAACATTAATTTTCAGAATTACATTCTAGTAAAATTAAATAAATGAGCACAAAGGGAATACTGAGATAATTATCAAAATGATTAATATGATCTAAGTAACGGTAATGATATGATCGAACTTGTGAGAAAAACTAAAATGGCAAAGGTCCAGTGCAACCGGTCGTGAAAACGAACTAGTTAAAATTCATATAAAAACTTATGAAAAGAGCAGGCTTTGTGATATTTCATACCGAACAAACCATTGACTATTATATCTAGACAATAAAAGAGTTGACTTGATTTTACAGCTGATGATATTTAATACGAGTTGATATATTTTGAGAAGATCCATAATTTCATCGTAATATAGAAAATCATGTCCAATTAAGATCATACACATTTGGATGAATGAAAGACCGATTTCAGCCATCAGTATTTCACTCGGAACACGTGCACTTCTGAATTAAAATTCACGTATTGCGAATTTTGAGAACAATTAAATTAACATTGGTAGCTGTAAATCACCTGAGTTTTCAGGACACTGATTACACAAGATTTACAAAATTATGAGATGAACAAATGAGCTATAGAGAAAATCAAAGTAAAACTTGTATAAACGCAAGAGAGAAGGCAATGAGGTTATTCGTAAAGAATCAAAATCACAAGTCCATTTTTCGTAGTTGACCGGGGGTCGAATTAAAATTCAATTCGGCGCAGGTTTCCTGAAAAATGCATACTTGTTCGAGATTACAGTTGAAGGCGCTAAATTCAAAATACACTGTAGAGCATGACTATCCGCGTAGAAGTATTAATATGGACATTGAATTCAGGAACACTATGGAGATTGAAATTGAAGGGGATGCTCTATTTTAAACAGACACTATCAATCGAATTTACCATGGTTCAAGCACTGACGTGAAGTCAGGAGCTTTTGCACCATGGTAAATTCGATTAAGAGTGTGCAATACAGGAGAATGGAAACATACGCCCAAAAGCGCCTGACTTCACGTCAGTGGTTGAACCAATTTTTGCGCGTATGTTCTGGGGAACATCGCGTTATCATTTTGCCCAAATGTCTGTAACTTTCGAATTTTTTGACGAAAATGGTCACAAACGATTTAGTTCGACTCCCCAATGAAGAATTCGAGGTCAAATTTGATTCTGTCCGGCCGGCCGTCCGGCCGTTCGGCCGTTGCCACGATAACTTGAGAAAGAAAAGAGCTAGCGACTTGAAATTTTCAGGATGGGTGGCGCATCCCAATACGACGGACAATTTCGTTAATGGGACTAATCGGCCCAGTGGTTTCCGAGTAATAATTTTGTTGAGACAGTGACTTGAAATTTTCAGAGTAGGTTAATGGTAATTTTTTTTCTACCAATATAAATCCGATCGAATTGAAACTTGGTGAGTAGTTGTAGAATATGAACCTAATAAGCACGTTGGTGAAATTTTGTGGGAATCGTATGGCTAGAAAATTATTGAAAAATATTTTTGTTGTCACGATAATTTGAGAACGGAAAGAGATAGCAGCTTGAAGCATTGAATATTTAAAAAAAAAATTCTATATATCAGTAACTATTCGTTTGAAATTGCTGAAATTTTGCAAGAGCCTTCATAACCTAACTCTACTGCCAAGCTTCAAGTTTGAATTCGATCTGTTAAATATTGTTGGAGATTAGAGCATTCTTGTGTGAGTGCAGTAGATGGATGACCGTTGCCTCGATAACTTTCGAACGAAAGGAGATAGGGACTTTGCAATTTTCAGGGTAGGTTGCGTATCCGAAAGGGAGGGTTGAGTTCGTTTTTGGGCATAATCGGTCAAACGGTTCCCGAGTTATACCCACCTGGAATATTATTTCCTTGATAACTCAAAAAATAAATATTCGATCGAATTGAAGTTTGGTAACTAGTAGTAGAAAATCAACATAGAGACGTGTTTAAAATTTTGTAAGAACCGTACCCCTAGAAAATTTGAAAAAAATTACGAAAAAAAAAATTTTAAGAACCGTACCCCTGTAAAATTTCTAAAAAAAAACGAAACAAAAAATTGGTTCAAGCACTGACGTGAAGTCAGAATCTTTTGCGCGTATGTAATGTAATAAAATTTTCAGTTGTGGTGCCATTTTTCAGTTTTCTGCTGGACGCATGAGTGAAAATAGCCCTAAGGTTAGTTCTGAAAAAATGTATACATTACCGGGGAAAAAATGTTATATTCGAAAAAATCGAGAAATAACAATTCGAAGTTCTTCATATTCGGCCATTAAAAACGGAAACCCTGTATATGGCAGGTTATTCATTTAGGAATGATGACTAGACAAACCTTTTAGTTTCTGATCAAATTCGTGTTACAATTGTTTCTCGCAATCGGTAGAGGACTTTTAGGGAACTACGCTAATCTCTATCTCTAATGATTTGCGTCATGATATAGAAATTGAAGGCCATTGAAAATATACGGGGTGATCGATTTTTTGTTGAATTTCCTGAGATGCAGATATGAAAGTACAAGGAGCCCACTAACAAAATAGTTTCTCCATCAGATACGTTATATTTTGCATAACAAAGTTTGTCTATTAAACCTTTTCTGTTATAATTGCAGCGTTTTTGAATGCTATGAACTTCAAAACGTAGAATATAAGAAAATCAGAATAGTTTTAAATGTATATCAATGCCTTTTTCCTAGGATTTATTTCTGGAAATAATAAATGAATTAATGCAATCACACTAAAGAACAAAGCGTTCATAAAATAGTAATTGAAGGATTGTAAAAAAAAAATATAGGTATTAGAAGATATGAACTGTTTCTGGTCAAAACATTCACGTGTCGTCAACAGGTTTAGCAGGCTCGTTAATCAATGTATTTCACTGAGTTGTAGGTACCTAATACCGTACTGGAATTTATGGTTATTATAAAGAAAATGTTATATAAAAAAAATGAAATTTCTAATGGTCATATTCTGGAAATTGTTTGAAATACGCATTTGAATATGTATGCAAATTCATGGAATATTCGAGGAATGTCACTTTTGGATACAAATCTATAGATTTTTAAAATGAATACATCAAAGTGACGTCGTTTCTTGACTTTTTTCAATGACTCAAAATAATATTGAGCCCGTCCTTAAACAGCCGGAATTTATCTCTGCATATTATATATTTAATTCATAATCTGAATTATGGAAGCTTGCAAAATCTAAAAATTAATACTCAAATCAGACTGTGTGAGGAGAATGGTTAATTAATTCCGTGTTTTCTGAATTAATAATAATATGAATTAAGAGTAGGAATTCAGAGAGTCATTCCGGCTGTATAGCCTAATAGTGAATCAAATTAATAGCTCCAACCAAATCGTTCACTTGGGTAGCATCATCTAGAGATGTAGTTTATAGAAAAACCATATTTCCTGTTATACTAAAACAGCTATGAAGCTGATTTTTCGGATGACTCATAAAATCGTTGCATTTTTCCTTCCTAGTGAAATTAAATAAAAAAATTCGACTCGATCGTTTTGCTTTGGAAATAATTGGAAAAATAAATTTGGGTATATTTGGCATGTTTTGCCCAAGCACGAACTCGACCGGCGTATTTTAGAGCAGAGGTTAGAAATCATGAATGAGAATGAATGATTTGAAAAATCGAATATTCATTGAATATTTATTCGAATATTTTGGGTTTGCATTATTCATATATTATTATATACTGTTCACGTTTGTATGAGTATTCATTTATATTCACGTATTCATGTATACCTATTCATAAATATTCATTTAATCAAGAATATTCATGACTGGTGATGAGTAGTTAATCCATCAATCGTGAAGTTGACACTTTGAACTGACTATTCAGGAATAATTAAAACAACCCACAAATTTATGGATGTTCACATCATGTAAGACGGAGATTACACGGTCAGTCTGGTATCATTCTCACATCAATCTAACATCAGTATTACCATCAATCCAGATCATCAGTCCGTCAGTCTTCACATATAGAACCAATTTCCTGTCAATCTCACATCACATGATACCAACACATGATACAGTATATTTTATGTATGTTCAGGTACAAAAAGTGATATCAAAATAATTAAGGTTATAACATTCGGTACAGTATTAAAAAAAATATATAGTTTTGGGTTTTTGGGTGTTAGGTGCACGTATCATTTGAAATTTCTAAATATTTGGAGATAATACAGTCCAGTGACAAACTTTGTGGCAACGTCGCAATTTATCGTCTCTTGGGGGGCCTACTTTTTCAATGCGGTAGCGCGGAATTTCGTTTATATATTTCGAATTTGAAACGCTAAGGAATTCATTGAGCTAGTTATTTTTTCGGAATCCCCCGAAGAATAAACGAAATGAGACCCTATACTTGGTCAATTAATTGAATAACTGCATTTATTCTGCACAATAATCTTGAAATAAAGTTGAAATTATTGTTATTCAATCCATTGTTCTGCAAGAACAACGAGAAAGTGAAGGGTCAACTCATGCTATGAAAATTGTTTCAAGCACTGAGGTGAGGTCAGGAGCTTTTGCACGCATGTTCTATTGCCTACTCACCTATTGGACTCTGTACTACGAATTTAGCATCGATTATCGATATATACCGTTATACCATTTCATACCATTTTAATGACAGACTACAGTAGATAATCGTCTGTGAGACCCCAAGTAACTTCAGAATACGATATTCACGAAACTCCTAGAAAATTAGTGGGTTAGCATTCTGCAAGTAAGTATTCACCGAGTTTCAATTAGATGAGATTTGTATATTTTGATTTATACAGGAAATAGCAACCAAATTTCAGATGTGTATAACTCCTCAACAATATGGCCGATTATGACAATTAAAGAACTTAAATGTCGCATTCGGATGCGCAACCTACCCTGAAAATTGCAAGTCGCCATCCATTTCCGTTTTCAAGTTAACGTTAGATCGGTAAATAATAACGTCACTTAATTTCTTTTCAAATTTTCTAGGTCCTCACAAAATTCCACACAAGTCTTCACGTCGATATTCTACAACTAATTACTAAGCTTCAATTCGATCGGGTCTGTATTTTTTGAGTGATCTGGGAAATAGTATTCCAGATGAGTATAACTCCGAAACCGTTGGGCCGATTATGCTCAACAACGAACTTAACTCTCACATTCAGATGCGCAACCTACCCTGAAAATTGCAAGTCCCTATCTCTTTTCGTTCGAAAGTTATCGAGGCAACGGTCACCCATCCAGCTATTGAACTCACACAAGGCTTCTCAGATCTCCAACAATATAGATCCGATCGTGTTGAAACTCGGAACATGGCAGTAAAGTTAGGTTTTGAAGACTCTCGCAAAATTTCAGCAATATCGGACGAATAGTTTCTGATATATAATCTTTTTGCGCGCGTGTTCCGTAAGGAACAGCGTGCTATCATTTCGTCACAATGTCTGTATTTTTCGAATTTTTTTGCGAAAATGGTCTCAAACGATTGGGTTCGACTCCCTGATGAAGAATTCGAGGTCAAATTCAATTTCAGCAATATCGGACGAATAGTTTCTGATATATAATCTTTTTGCGCGCGTGTTCTGCAAGGAACAGCGTGCTATCATTTCGTCACAATGTCTGTATTTTTCGAATTTTTTTGCGAAAATGGTCTCAAACGATTGGGTTCGACTCCCTGATGAAGAATTCGAGGTCAAATTCAATTCTGTCCGTCCGGCCCGGCCGGCCGGCCGGCCGTTAGCACGATAACTCTCGAACGGAGCGAGTTAGAGCGTTGAAATTTGCAGGGCATGTTTGAAGCGTAAATATCTCGGAAAAGTTCGTTAATGGGCAAAATCCATCGAGCCGTTTCGGAGTTAACGCCATTTTTAGTTAAATCGTTTTTCGAAAATATTTCCGAAACCGATCACTCGATCGATCTGAAATTCAGCATCAAATTGTATAATCATGACCTTTATATGTCTGCGAAGTCTCATAATGATCGGATGGCTGTAAACTAGAAAAAAAAATGTTAAATATTTGAAAATGAAATAGAAATTTTGTTTTCACTATAACTCGAGAAAAACTGAACCGATTGAGTTGAAGCTCGGTACTTATATGCAAAGTACCAACGAAAACACTTATGCAAAATTTCGTCGGGGTAGCATGAGTAGAAAAAATTTAAAAAATTTTTAACTATCAGCGGAATATTTTGCTGGAAATTCCGAAACCAAATATCGGAATGAGTTCAGTTTTGGCACTTCGGTGACCAATAATGACCTCTTGGGGTGTGCAAAATTTCACTGCGGACATACCACTAGGAGCCTCAAAAAAAATTAATAATTTTGAACTGGTCAAATTATTTCATTTCGAAGTTCTACACGGAATACATAACATCTGGTGACCATATTCTGACGGGTTTTTACGCGTTTATCTGAATCAATACGATATGTACGAGGGCAACTGATTAAAATATGGACTACTACTACTTACTAGCATGGCAATTGAATTAATGCGTAAACGATGTGTGGAATTTTAAATTGGTTTTCAAAATTAGTCTGAACGGTGAACGACTGGGGTGTAACTGCCTCTTTTGGGCATTTTTTGTTATTCGCATAAGCAGACGAGAAATAATTTAACTGCTCGAGTTTTCTTCTTTGAAGATTGGGGTTTTGGGGTGGAGGATGTGATTCCCCCATAGAATCCCCCGGTGCTGGTCTGCGCATGCGTGGATTCAAGATGCGATATCTCCTGAACCTCTAGTGTTGGAGAATCGCAGTTTTTTGTTACTGACAGGAAGGCCATAAAGTGAAAAAAAAAATTTCAAAAATTTTAAAATTTTGTTTCCACGATAACTCGTAAAATACTGATCTGATTGAATAGAAACTCAGTAGTTAGATGCAAAAGACCAAAGCGCACACTTTTACAAAATTTCGTGAAGATCACGTGACATGAAAAAATTCAAAAAATTACTCTATTTTGCTTGAAATTCCGAAAAATATTTATTTGAAATTCATGCTGCCTCTTCCGGGCATTTTTCGTTATGCGCATGCGCAGATGAGAAGTCATTTAACTGCTGTAGTTTTCGTCAGAGAGGATTGGGGTTTAGGGGTGGCGGATGCTATTACTCCATAGAATCCCCTGGAGAGGGTCTGCGCATGCGTGGATAAGGGATGCGATATCTCCTGAACCACTAGTGTTGGAGAATCGGAGTTTTTTGTAAGGTGTGTGATTTTGAGAGGACTTTCAGCCGCGCGTAGATTGCGCATGCGCAGAAGAGAACTGACTGTTTTTGGGTTGTGTGGGTTATGTTGGGGGGTGCTGAGCGATATTGTGAGGTTTTAAAAAAACATTTATGGCAATTCAGTGCAAGGACAAGTCAGTTTGGGGGATGTAGCGTTGTTTACGAGTTGGAGTGTCCGTACCGTGGCCGTGGGGCTAATTTTGAAATCGATGGTACCCCTTACGGGCATTTTTCGATATGCGCATGAGCAGACCATCAGTGATTTAACTGCTGGTGTTTTCGTCAAAGAGCATTGGGGTTTTGGGGTGGCGGATGCTATTCCTCCATATAATCCCCTGGTGAGGGTCTGCGCATGCGTGGATTCAAGAAGCGATGTCTCCTGAACCACTGGTGTTGGATAATCGGAGTTTTTTGTGAGGTGTGTAATTTTGGGAGGTCTTGCAGCCATGAGTATATTGGGCATGCGCAGACGAGAAGTGAATAGTTTTGGGTTGTATGGGTTATGTTGGGAGTAATGAGCCGATATTGTGAGGTTTTAAAAGAATATTCATGTCAATTCAGTGCACGGACACAAGTCAGTTTGGGGGAAATAGCGATGTTTCCGAGCTGAAATGTCTGTATGGTGGCTCTGAGGCGAATTTATAAATAACTATATTCGGTAGATCTATATTAAAGTACGTTCGGATTTGGAAAAGATGCAATTGCGTTCCTAACGGGGGTCCCACAATCGCAATTTTTTTCGATCTACGGTAAAGCTAACAGCCAAACTGTATTGATAGGTATATTTGTTAAAGGAACTTGAAAAAAAAAAAAAAAGCACTGACGTGAAGTCAGTACTCTTTGGCGCGCGTGTTCACGGTGGCTAATTTGCCCACACAGCACAGACTCATTTCTGAAATATTGCAGGAATATGTTTCGGAAATATTTGAGATATTTCGGCTATATTGCGAAAGATATATGAAATATTTCAGGAATATTGCAGAAACATTCGAATGTCCGCCCCATAATCTAACATAGCAATATTGCAGAAATATTTTTCGATATATTTCTGCAATATTGTAGAATTATTCTGTAATGTTCATGCAATTTTTTATTAAATTGGAAAATATATATGAAATATTTCAGGATTGTTGCAGAAATATTCAAATATATGCTCTCTATCCTATAACGTCACAATATTGCAGACTTATGGCGATTTCCATTGACACGCTCGGAGCACTCGAAATCGATCTCATCTGTCATGCATCTGTCCAATTGAACCGAAAATATCTGTCAAATATGACAGTGTGACAGCTCCGAGTGATTCGAGCGTGTCAATGGAAATTGCCATTATTTTTTGAAATATTCCTGCAATATTGTAGAATTATTTTGTAATATTTATGGAATATTTTTGTTATATTGCAAAATATATATGCAATATTTCAGGATTCTTGCAGAAATATTTCTGTTATTTCATGAGATGTGGTATAGGTTTAACTCACATAAAAAAATAGTAGGCACAATAAATATCTTTATTCGCTCTCTACTGGACATTCAACATTTCTTTTTTTTTAACTTTTTCCACTTCCCTGGAGGCTCGCAATTTGGCTTGAGTTAACCATTTCGATATGGGTTCAATAATCAAACATAGATAATCAAATCATTAGATCTGTTCAACTCTACCTTTGTACGTATATAAAAAGCACGTCAATATAACGTCTCAATAATCAGACGGATGAGATCACAACCTTCTCTTTATAGGGGTGTGATAAGATGTTGGTATAACCTAAAAATATAAAATTTTGTATCAATGATATCTATAAACTTGTAGCTATTATACCTGCTTAGATAATCAAATCAGCTTATCACTGCATTTATATTATTTAGAGCCAATTAGTCTTTAATAAACATTAAACTCGCAACTAAATGAACTAACAAAGTAAAGTAACAACAGACTGCTTCACGACACGATACAACAACACTGGTAAACAGAAAAAATGGCGGCCTGACTAAAAGAAAAGAGAGGATGCGTAAAGCATAGATAACATGGCGTAAAGCCTCGAACTAGAGATAGAAAGCACACAAACATATTATATATTGCATGTAATGTTGAATTATTTCTGTCGTGATTTGTAATAAATATGTCTATGCATATATTCATAGGAATATACGCAAAACTATAAATTTTAACTTTGTAGAAAACTGTTATAGTTTGTAATATTTCTGTAATATTTCTGAATATTTCAACTGTAATATTGAAATACAATATTCCAGCAATATTTCTCAATATTGCAACTGTAATATTGAAACACAATATTCCAGCAATATTTCTGGAATATTGCAACTGCAATTGTAATATTGCAATATTGTGGCAATATTTCCTGAATATTGTGTGCTGTGTGGGTGAATTGAATGATGAGTACTTCAAGCTCAGTGGATAGAGCGAGCCGAAGATCAACCCAAAGGATAAGGATAGTGGACATCATTCACTGTCGGTTCAAAAATTAACAGTGCTGTATCTAAGCTGCCATCAGGATAAAGTAACAAAGTTGGAAAAGAACACAAGTGACTCTCCTTAGTCGCACAAGCTCCTAGAAGATTCGGGAGGGTCAGTATAATCCTAATCATGTATATAGCACGCGCGCAAAAGCAGATTGAATTAACAATGAAAGAAAAAGTGTAAAAAGTCAATCTGCTTTGGCGCGCGTGCTATAAACATGATTAGGATTATACTGACCCTCCCGAATCTTCTAGGAGCTTGTGCGACTAAGGAGAGTCACTTGTGTTCTCTTCCAACTTTGTTACTTTATCCTGATGGCTGCTTAGATACAGCACTGTTAATTTTTGAACCGACAGTGAATGATGTCCACTATCCTTTGGGTTGATCTTCGGCTCGCTCTATCCACTGAGCTTGAAGTACTCATCATTCAATTCAAATTAGCCACCGTGAACACGCGCGTCAAAGAGTACTGACTTCACGTCAGTGCTTTTTTTTTTTTTCAATTAATTTTTCAGAATTTTCTAGTCATATGATTCCCACGAAATGTTGCAGGAATTTTCGTGTTGGTATTCTACAACTAATAACCATGTTTGAATTGAATTGGTTTCGAATTTTTCGAGTTATTGACGAAATAACAACCAAATTTCGGATGGGTATAACTGCAAAACTCTTTGACCAATTATGCCTATTAACAAACCCAAATGTTGCATTCGGATGCACAACCTAACCTGAAAATTTCAAGTCGCTGACTCTTTCCGTTCTCTGGATATAGTGGCTTGAATTATATTTTTTTATAATTTTTTTAAAATTTTGTGGTACTTGATACAATTCTCACAAATTTCACAAACATTTAGATTTGTATTCTACAACTACTCACCAAGTTTCAATTCGATCGGATTTGTATTGGTAGAAAAAAATTACCCTTAACCTACCCTGAAAATTTCAAGTCACTGTCTCTTTTCGTTCTCAAGTTATCGTATGGCCGAACAGAATCCAATTTGACCTCGAATACTTTATCACGGAGTCAAACCCAATCGTTAGCGACTATTATCGGCCAAAATTTCGAAAATTACAGACATTTGGGCAAAATGATAACGCGATGTTCCCCAGAACATGCGCGCAAAAATCAAAAACAAATAAAATTCTGGAAGTAAATTTGTATTCTTAAATATTATATTTATAAAACTAGGGTAGGTTAATGAAAATGTCCATAAAATCGTAATAAAGTTTCCGATTTTTCGTTTCTTCGACTGATTTTGTTCCTTTTCCATTTCCTAGACATGCATCAACATTTTTATTCCTAATTGCCCAAATGTCTGGAATCAATTGATATCATTCCCAACTCTGAGAAACCAATCCTTTCGGAGATATGCTTTGTCAAAGTTTGAACAAGAGCGCCAAAGCTCCGGTCCACAGGGCTTGAACTATTTTTTTATATAATTCTTTAAACGAAAGTCCTTATTGATTTCAACTCGGGAATCTAAAGATAATGTCTTTTCGAAATTAAATAGTTTATTGGAGGTTTGATCTTCTATCCAGATGTAGCAATTTTGGATGAATAAGTAACTAATTATTAATAAGATCACCAGGTATTTTGGTAAATTAGAGAGAACCTATGGGCGTTTTAATTCAATAATGAAATATGTTCAATCGGGATGTAAATGTATACTTTGCTTTAGGTATTACATCGAAGTCCTCGGAATGTTTCTCGGAAACTACGCTACAAGGAGGTAGAAGAAAAATTTTGCCTCATCCTATAACTACTTCACTCTTCATATTTCGGAAACCGGAATAGCTAACATAAATTTCATATAATAATGGCTCAATTGTAGTAACCATAGACCTAATATAATATTAATTTAGGTCTATGGCTGTTACTACAAGGAAAATTTTCGTTCCAATCAGCCTGTACTCAACGTAACTAGAAAATAAACCAAAGGAAAATTTACTACACACTATTTATTCTAGAATAGATATCACTGTATTGCACTAATTAACGACGTTAACATATTCACGGAAACAATTCCACGAAATACCGGCGATTGTAAACCTCACCGACAAAATAATACTGGTTCATTCCGGATTAGGACGTAGCCATCCATGATAGAATAACAAGCGTACGTCTCCAGACCATGTTGCCATTTAATTATGTTCCGGTCTTTTTAAAGCCGGTATCTTGTGTTGAGTCTTAAGATGTCAGAAGATTAACGAGCTTTCGAAACTGCTGTAGCAAAATGTACAGGTTGCATAATATAACATCAAAAATCAATAGATGAATACAAATATTCATGAATAATGCAAACCGAAAATATCGAAATAAAAATTCAATGAATAGTTGAAAATTCATGACTGGTCATGAATAATCATTTATAAATATTTGTTTGAATCAATTATTCGAAAAATCGAATAAATTTAAGACTGAATATTGGTCGCAGCTACCAGAACAACAAAATTAATTTTAATTATTCGAATCATGTTTTAGCAGGACATGAGTTTATCCCGAATTCAAAAATTCTACACAATTTGAATAAAGGTGCACAACTAAATTATTGGGAAATGGTGGAAATAAATAGAGAAAACATATGGGTAATTTAGTTAATGAACAATTAGATCTAAATTTCTTTCCGCTACTCAATCTATTTGAATATACAGAATAAATGTATAAAGCGGTAAGAATTAATTATTTGGAATGCTTACAAAGTACTAGAAGCGTAATTGTGTTTAATTAATTTCAAAATAAGTCAAAGATGAAGAAAGAAGAAGACCAGAAATACTCTATGTCCAGGTAATCGAATGTGGGGTATGGGGAGATCGTTTTACTTGTTATGAATTTAGTATGATGTAGTCACATGAAGTGGCTGTGTCTAAGAAACGCGTCACAATATTAAATAAATTAATTATTAGCATTTTCGGCTAAAAATAAAAATAAATTGGAGGCATATCGGCAAAATGTCGCCTGGTGAGCGCGCAAAAATGATTCAATAAGAAGAGAGATTATCTTATTACACATGTATCATTTTCAGATCAATGAATTCGATTAGAAGAGTGAAAGCCATGCATAACTCGGCCAGCATGAGATCTCGCAGTATAAAAAGTATCCCTATAACACAAGCGGACATGGTATTGACCCAGTTTGGCTTCATGGGTTTTTCCATAGCCAGATCTGAGAATATGGGCATACACAATGCTACCAAAGAAGAGCAAGAAGGCTTCGTTCATTTCTGGAGAGTGATTGGTTCTATAATGGGCATTCAGGATAGGTAAGGAATATAAGTTCTCAGAAAACATGAATCGTATGCTCTTATGGGTTTAGATGCTTTTAGAAACGGGTTGCATTGCATTGCCGGGTAACATATATTTCTGGTTCTTTAATCAGTAATTGAGCATTTCCAAGAATTACTAGCGGACCGGATTGACGTTGTCCTGCTCGAAAGTTGGATTGCCTCAGCGGATCAGAAATCGTTTTTTCAATATTCGAATTTTCGATATAATAATAAACATTTTACATTAGAGTGACATATAAATCTTTCTGTGTCAACATTGTCATTGATGTGTGATTTGCTGTTACATCAATAAATGATTGCCAATTCTCGTATCATGCCCGAATGATATTTGGTGCTTGTAACTTATTTAAGTTATCAACTATGTGAAATACTCACGTCAATACTGAAGCTAACGAATTCAACAACGTATAGTTTTCAAAAACCTTCACACATTAATAACACTTAAATATAACATGTCTTGAACTTTGTTTTTACAAATAGCGTAATACTGACTAAACTTATAAACCAATAACGAATGTCAAAGTGGCATCCCCAGGTCTATGAGAAGGGTCGATGTTCTTTCAAATCAGCAATAACTGGGTCAGGACATTCGCCATTTCGTACTAAAAACAAAACAAATATTCTATTACCTGAATGCGGTGCCTCCTACTAGGTTCGATTGCGAATCTAAACCTTCCATAGACCCACTCAAACACACACACAATTTCATCAAAATCGGTGACGTCAGGAGGAGTTCGATGACATGCACACTTCCAGAAGAATTATATATATATTTAAAATGGCCCGGCGACAAACTACTCTATCTATGTGTAGGTATCGGAAAAAAAGCGTTGGTATAGAGTACAAATGATATGGCACAAACGGGTAAGGGTAGAACACGTCATTCCAAATTAGTTGAAGGAGCTATTTTGTCATTTCTGCTAAAATATCTTTCAAAATCTAGAGAAAACTATTTTGAACCTTTAAATGATTTTCATTGAGCGTTTAAACTGCAAAGAAAATGAATGGATAGCTAGTTACAAAACTTTCGAACATTCCGAAAATTATGATCCCTGAGCGTCAACATAAATAAATAATAAAAAATTGGTTCAAGCACTGACGTGAAGTCAGGAGCTTTTGCGCGTATGTCCTATTGTCCTGTATTGGACATCCTTAATCGAATTTACCATGGTAAATTATGTTGTCCATTCTCCTGTATTGGACACTCTTAATTCGAATGCACCATGGTAAATTCGAACAATAGAAAATAGAAAAATAGAACATACGCGCAAAAGCTCCTGACTTCACTTCAGTGCTTGAACCAATTTTTTTGAAATTTTCTAGGGGTACGGTTCTTACAAAAATTTTTTTTTCGTCATTTTTTTCAAATTTGCTAGGGGTACGGTTCTTACAAAATTTCAAACACGTCTTTATGTTGATTTTCTACTTCTCGTTACCAAGCTTCAATTCGATCGAATCTTTATTTTTTGAGTTATCGAGGAAATAATATTCCAGGTGGGTATAACTCAGAAACCGTTAAACCGATTATGCCCAAAAACGATTTTAACTCTCCCATTCGGATACGCAACCTACCCTGAAAATTGCAAGTCCCTATCTCCTTTCGTTCGAAAGTTATCGAGGCAACGGTCACCCATCTACTGAATTCACACAGGGCTGCTCGAATCTCCAACAATATTTAACCGATCGTGTTAAAACTTGAAAGTTAGCAGTAGAATTAGGTTCTAAAGGGTCTCGCAAAATTTCAGCAATTTCAAACGAATAGTTACTGATATATAGAATTTTTTTTTTTAATTTTCAATGATTTCTCAAAATCATCACGAAATTTTGCAAGAATTTTTGCGTTGGCATTCTACAGCTAATAACCATGTTTCAATTCGATCGGTTTAGTATTTTTCGAGTTAATGAGGAGAAAAAACAACCAAATTTCACATGGCTATAACTGTAAAACCGTTTGTCCGATTATGCTTATGAACAAACTCAAATGTCGCATTCAGATGCACAACCTAACCTGAAAACTTCAAGCCGCTATCTCTTTCCGTTCTCAGGTTATCGTGACAACAAAAATATTTCTTAGTAATTTTTTAATAATTTTCTAGCGATATGATTCTCACAAAATTTCAGAAACTTGCTAAGGTTCATATTCTACAACTACTCACCAAGTTTCAATTCGATCGGATTTATATTGGTTGAAAACAAAATTATTACTCGGAAACCATTGGGCCAAATATGCCCATTAACGAACTTCGTTAACGTCGTATTTGGATGCGCCACCTACCCTGAAAATTTCAAGTCGCTAGCTCTTTCTGTTCTCAAGTTATCGTGGCAACGGCCGGCCGGACAGAATCAAATTTGACATCGAAATCTTAATTGGGGAGTCGAACCAAATCGTTTGAGACCATTTTCGTAAAAAAATTCGAAAGTTACAGACATTTGGGCAAAATGATAACGCGATGTTCCCCAGGAACTTACGCGCAAAAAGAAGTATTCTACCAATATCTACCGTAAAACGGTACCAGTACAGCCGCCTATAAAGAAGGTTATGTTACTACTACGTACCGCTTTTTGAACTTATCGATTGATCTATCCTGCCCTGCCAATTATTCACTTAGAGCCCTGGCGATTTTACTCACCATACCTATATATCATAGCTTACGATTCATGTATCCTCATTATCTGCATGGGAGAGGAGGGAGAACAATAGGCTACAATGTTGTTTGTCCTTGAAACGCATTAACTATCGAAACGGGCCATTGTTGCATACGCTTCAATGGCAATAAATGGTTTCATTTATAAGAAAATCCCAAAAAAGTAAGATATGACTTTTTGGTTTTTTCGTATTTTTTTTTTAATACTCCACCAAAGCACATATAATATAAAAGAATAATCAATAAATAAGGATACAACTATTATTTTTTTATTTGGAAGGTGTTAAACGGGAATACATACGTTGAATTTAAAATAACTGGAACTCAACCAGAAAGGATTTAAACTGGAAAAAATAATCACCAGTTAGAATTAAAACTTAAACCAACTTTTGTAGGACTCAAAATTGAAAGGATTGACATTTAAAGTTGAATTCCACTTCAAACAAATTTTCACCAATATTTTTTGGTAGATTTATCACTCTTATAACTTTATCCTGGCGATACCATAAGATATCTGGCAGATTGGGCCATGTCCAGTGGCCGATTTCCATGGATATGGCAGACACAGCGGCTTCTCTAATCGCATCAGGATCTGATAGCCTCCAGCTTGGAAAGAGTTTCACACAATATTTGACCAGCACAAAATTGCCTTCTGCATTCAAATCCTCTTGTTATAAGCAGTGTCATCACTGATCGTTGGTCGCTCACTCTCAATGTCGACGCTACCTTCAGCTTTCAACTCATCTGAATCATTATTCATTGGCAACATTAATTTAATCCATATCTCGAACAAAACCTTCAAGAGATGCAACTATTTTTTGTTCGTTGAACATTTGTTCCGATTGATGCAATGTGAGTGTTTTCAAATATAGGGCTATCATTGAAAATAATAAATTGTTTTTTGTGCGGGTCGCCTCACCTGCATATATTGGTATATTTTTATGAAACCGGCAAATTGAGTGATAAACTGCATTTCTCCAAATATATGTTAGATGTCGTACCTATATAATATAGGTACGACATCTAACACAGATTTGGACAAATGATTGGCAGATTGTTGTATCCAGATACTCTCATATTTTTAACAGGCAGCAATATTTGAAAAAGGTAATTAGTGCATTTTGTTCATATGGATATGTAGAATGAATATAAAACTTACTAGGTAGTAGAATCAGCTGATTCTTGAATTGGAGCTTGAAGTATGATGACAAGATAATAATCGGTACTGATATGACTTTAATGTGGAATAATATCCTATATCCATTACAGTTGATAGTTGAAGAATGTTCATACTATCGCTGTAGTCGAATTCAGGCAAGTAACCAAAACAGAGTGGTCAAGACCAATCTTTTCTTCCTATCAATCCTATCATGACCAATAATTGGTTATGTATTATCATTGAAAGGGATTGATCCCAACCACTCTGTTTTTGTTACTCGCTTAGATCGACTGAAATACGGTTATTAGCGACAACCATACAGTTTGGACTGCACATTGGCTATCCATCTACGGAGTAAATATCACCAATAGGTCTAATACAGTCGTTTGAAATAATTTTAGACTCAAAATTCCCGAAAACATACTTATTTGGACGAGTGTGCAAGAAGGGCGGATGCTGATGTATTAAATATTTGCGCCACAATAACATTCTGGTGATTCGTACATTCATATTCAATCAGAATGGCTTCCAAATGAATATTACATAATGCACAACTAGATTTGCAAAGGCAACAGGACAGCACTAGGCCTGTCGAGATTCATTTTGAGGATATAGGCCACAAATACTGGATCTTGAATTCAGTTCAATTATCAATAAATAATCTCATTTCCATTAATAATCATGTATAAAAATGTTCTCGTTTGGGAGTCTGAACCAATGTGCTAGGTGAGAGGAGGATTCGATTCTTCTTGGGGTCCATCAAACTAACATCTGAATACATGACCTCAAGGAGAAACACAGCACTGATATTAATGTTCAACAGAAGTTCCAAAAATCACTTTCCACTGCTGAATTTTTGTGTTGTTGTCATTTGGATATAATACTCTAAACCAGTTTTATATCATTTTATCTTACACATTGAAGTTCAACAGTGAACGAAGCTCGAATGTGTATATTTTACCTATTGGTATACCTGCTTTTATCATTCACTCATTTATTCCGGATATATCAACCAAATGTGAGTATACTTTTCAGGTTTAACCTATGTAGGGAGTCTCTGGACGAAACAAAGGAAATATGTGAAGAGCTTATAAATAGAGTGTTCCATCCTTTTGTCCGGAAGAAGGACAAGTACTTCCTGGAGATGACATCATACTTGATCAACGGATTATGGTATATTTTCCCAAGTATAAATTTTCGCGTATTTCTCACATACTTGTACGATATGCTCAAACCAAAAGAGAGCTTGAATAACAACGATATGGATGGAGATAAATATTTTGATCTCAGTTTATCCGAAATGTCACTGTATAGAAGAATTCGCTATATTTCTTATATGCTCAGATATAATATTGTCAGGGTATTTTTTAACTTTTTACACCACCTCACCATCTGGATAGTACATCGTTACCCCTTCATGGCAGTTTATGCCTATGGTTATAAAAACGCGATGGTGTATGTTGAATAAAATCACGATAAGTCTCATTTAAATAATTGAAGTAGGAGGTTGAAAATTTTTAGACTACATTATGGTTGCTAAGGCTATTTTATTAGACTGAGCCTTTGAATATTACGCGGAGCCTTTGGAAATCGAAACTATAATAATTCTTTTGAACCTGTAGGTAGACTGTAGGCTATAAACCAGATTTTGAAAGAAATATTGTATTCGAAGAAGATAAAAAACTATTTGAACAAGCTGATGTACCTACCTATTTATATATTATAATTTATTGTTTCAAAGTATATTTATTTTTATCAAGTGAAATTAAAGTTATTTTTGAAAATGTCCAAATATTTCTTCAAAAACCTTGTATGGGATGTATCAGGAAAAGTACCTAATTTAATTCACACGGTGTAATATAACTAATATCACAAAAATCTGGATATAATTTGTAGTCAGTTCGGATATCGAGCCTTTACCGCCATTTTAGCGCAACCGACAAAAAACAAATTTTACAGGAGAAGGTTTTTTTTGAATATTTTCAAACAGAAATGTGCTAGTTAGTTGAAATTTCACATACATTAATGAATTTTGGATGTTCACATGAATAATTAAAGAAAAAGCAAAAATAATAATTATTTATGCTATTTATGGCGCTTACATTATTTTTTCTGTCATAATCCACGGTTATTTTGGCGTTTACGATAAAAATATCTATTAAAATTACTATGTCCAAGAAACTATAACTGATGAATAAATAGTTATTTCACAAACTTTGAAATGAAAAGTCATAAACAAAATTGAAAAATATATTTATTTATATTAAACATTTGAAATAATGAGGTCAATAAGCTTTGTTAAACTTATACTAGTTATATAAAATGAAATAAAGTATTTTTTCTGACACGAATCTTCTCCATCCGTTTTAACTTAACACTATTTATTCTTCCATCGTGGTTTTTAAACAAAATATTAGGTATGTATGATTAAAATATATTTATATTTAACATTTGTGATAATGAGATCAATCAGTTGCACTTAGGGAATCCAATCCCGCAATTGCTGGATCTCGCAAATGCGGGATCCCGCTGAAATTCTGCGGGACTCAATATTAAAATTCCGTGTTCGACAATGAAAGTGCAAATGTCCCAGAAAAAGAAAAGGTACTTTTTCGTTCTCTGTAGTCACTATGAATACGGCATGATACGGTTCAATACAAACATAAGTGCCCGTAAGAAAAACTGTCAGTCGCTGTGGTCACTATGAATATGACATGATACTGTTCAATACAAACATGTGTATATGAGAATAACTGCCATTTGCTATTGTGAAATTATTTAAGAGGTTCGGAATTCATAAAAGTATGTAGATGTCGACAAAAAAATGAAATATGCACCTTGGCGAAAAACTGCCTATTGCCTCGCCTCCTCGGATAGCAATTTGCAGGCCCAACAATAATGACAGTTTTTTGTCATTGGTACATAAAAAATCTCATATGCTACTACTAAAGTATGCTTTTAATTGTATAAGACCTTTTTGAGCGTATGTTCTGGGGAACATCGCGTTATCATTTCGCCCAAATGACTGTAATTTTCGATTTAATGCCGAAAATGGTTTCAAAGGTCTAGGTTCAACTCCTCGATGAAGAATTCGGGGTTAAATTTGATTCTATCCGGCCGGCCGTTGCCATGATAACTTGAGAACGGAAAGAGCTAGCAAATTGTAATTTTCAGGGTAGGTAATCCATCCCAATGAGACGGGCAAGTTCGTTAATGGGCATAATCGGCCCAATGGTTTCCGAATAATAATATTGTTTTCAAACAATACGAATCCGATCGAATTGAAACTTGATGATTAGTTGTAGAATATAAACTTTAGCACGTTTGTGGAATTTTGTGAGAATCGTATTACTAGAAAATTTAAAACAAATTATTTTTTTTATTTACGATGTCACGATAACCTGAGAATGGTAAGAGATCGGTCGAACGGTTTTGGTGTTATACCCATCTGAAATTTGTTTATTATTTCCTCAATAGCTCGAAAAATACAAAAACGATTAAATTCGAACATGGTTAATAGTTGTACAATGGCAACGCAAAAATTCTTGCAGAATTTCGTGAGGATCGTACCAATAGAATATTTTCAAGAAATCTTTGAAAAAATTTTGATATATCAGTAACTATTTCTCCGACGTTGGTGAAATTTTGCGAGAACCTTCAGAACCTAACTCTTCTGCCAAGTTCCAAGTTTAAACACAATTGGATATATATTGTTGGAGATTCGAGCAGCCTTTTGTGAGTTCAGTAGATGGATGGGTGGCCGTTGCCTCGATTAGTTTCGAACGAAAGGAGATAGGGACTTGCAATTTTCAGGGTGTGTTACGTACCTTAAAGAGAGAGTTGAGTTCGTTTACGGGCACGATCGGTCCAATTGTTTCGGAGTTATACCCACCTGGCATATTATTTCCTCGATAACTCAAAAAATATAGAATCGATCGAGTTGAAGCTTGGTAACTAGTTGTAGAATACCTGTATTATACAGTTATTATACAATACAGCAGAATGGACTTTTGAGCGTATGTTCTACTATACGCTCAAAAGCTCCTGACTTCACTTCAGTGCTTGAACCAATTTTTATTAGGATTTTTAATAGTTGGGATTGGATTCCCTAGTGGCACTATATGGGTACTTATGTAAAATGAATTAAAGTTATTTTAATTTTCCTTATCCGAATCATCTTCGTCCGTTGCAAAAGCATCACGTATGGTTCCATCACACCTCATACTTAAATATTCTTGATGGTATCTGTTTGGTATGATATTTTTCTTGCATAGTTCCTGTAAATATTTGTATTTAGCTGCTGAAATTTTGAACTCTTCAACGTATAAAGGTGTGGGTCCTTTTTGGAGAGTAGTTCTGTTTGCTCTTGATCTGATGATGGAATCCATATTAATCTCGTAATTGTCACTATCTTCAAAAAACCGTAAACGCCGCAAGTTCAAGCAGTCATGTCGGTTGCGATAACAAGTAGGGTCACTTGCGCTACAAAAATCGTACGCAAGACACGTAAGATAAAAATGCTTGTTGTCGCTTACGCTAAGGTTTTAAAAATATATGTATTTACGATAATTTTAGCACTTGCTATAACTTCATAACGGTTTATTTTTTGAGGGAAACATCAACAGGGATGGGTCTGTTACGGCTTAAAATACTGGTTGCGATAGAAAACGCATTTTCGACAAAAGTGTCGCTTACGATAATTTGGCGGTAATGGCTCGAATTCGGATGAGATTTCTAGAAGTAGCCAGAATTTCAACGGCTATCTATGCCCGAGCTTGTTGAATTATGGATTATGTATTATGGTTCTTGTTACGGAGGATATTGTAGTTTATATTTACTGAATTTAATTTACGGAACACAAATCTGAAGTCGAAACTCCGTGGTCTGTTCTAGCTCAGATCTGTGGTTTTAGCTTAGTACTTGAGGGAATCCGTAACTCACGAGTGCCCTTAGGTCGGAAAATGTTTCCTCTTGAACATGACCAGAGCCAGTCGACTGTATCGTATGTCACTTTGACACCATAGGTAGCTGGTTCGAATCCCGCTCAGGAAATGTATGTTGTATGTTGTGTGAATGTTAAATTTAGCCCTCATCGATTGAAACATATCACCACTTCCTAGTACCTAACTGTGTACATGGCGAAAAGCTGAGCACATTTAAATAGATACAAAATAAAATGGTTCAAGCCGTGTGTACAGGAGTTTTGGCACTCTTGTTCAAACTTTGACAAGTCATATCTCCGAAATTGTTGGTATCTGGGAATGATATAAATGGATTCTTACGATAGAACTGCATCATGAAAGGAATTGAATTCAAACAGACCGATTCTCCCGATTCTCCAATAACGAACTTATCCGAAATATTCATTCCTCAAATCTATTCTGAAAATTATATTATATCAATTAATACTTAGACAATATTGCAGTTTTGTTTTTATTGGAGATATTCTGAACCCAATTTGACTAGGTATCTTGCCAAGCAATATATTTCCATCATCATATGGATTATCCACGGGCAGGCCCGCCGTAAGCGGGCGTGCAAAGCGTGCACCGCACACGGGCGCACGTCCAGGGGGGCGGCAAATCGAGCGACTCATCACGTAATTCCAGTCATTGTCATAATACCCACCCCACCTTAAGTATAGGTAATGTCATCGCATGGAAAAAATCGACTGAATCACGTTAACACCGCCATCTATTGGAACCCATTAAAACTAAGATGCAAATCCAAAAGTCGTCTGGGTTGCGTTCGGAATCAACGTCGGATGCGTCCGACGTAGAGCGCGATTGCTTGTTTTCTGTGGTAAGTCTTTGTGTAGGTTCACCCGACGTCGATTCCGAACGGGTTGGGTACGCACCTGGCAACGTCCGACGTTGATTCCGAACGCAACCCTGTCATTCTATGAAAAGCAGGACTGGCGAAGTTAGGGGAATCCCCTCTGAGCTTTCTTCTCAGTTAGCAGGCGTAGGTTAGGTTCCCACGGGGGATGATGATCCCCCCAATGTTGAACGGAGTTGGCAAATTTTCAACACAGTTGAAAAAAATTTCGAAGCAGTTGGAAAAACTTCAATGGAGTTGGAATATTTCCTGGTACCAATACGAGCTGTTTATCACTGTCGGGCGGCATTTTAAAAAGCTTTCGTTCCTATTGAATTTAGCAACGTAAATATGTGAGTACGCAGTTTGCTCCTTTTTTAGCGCTCTTGTTCCTCGGCGAAATTGTTTCGGAGTAACGAAAAAAAAATTTTTTCACATTTCAAATTCAATTTTTTTTAAGATGCAATTTCGCCATAAGAATCCAAAGATATCATTTTCAACTCTAACAAGCTGATACTTTCGGAGATATGATTTTTCAAAATTTCAATAATAAATCGTACCTACTTCTATGTTTCCCACTTAGACCTTATTAAGTCTATGGTTTCCACAGAATGCTGTACTATTCTATCTATAAATTATTATATGATCTGTGTTCCGGAATTGGAATTTTTTTTTGGAATCCTTCGTGCACAGTTGTAAAAGTTTCAATTTGGGCAAAATGTGATGTCCCTCAGAACATGCGCATAAAAAAGTGTAATTTAAAAAAAACAAGGGTGCTAAAAATTATTAATCTGAAACTAGCTGAGGTTATTTCATATGTCATTTCGCATTCAATCATTCTTAATTTTTTAGAACAGGAGATATTTTATATCATGATGAGCAACGAATTTTGAATAGAACCAGAAATAAATATGACATGTCTCTTATCGGTAGATATGATAACAGAATCGATTTTGACCACGGATATTAGATCTTCGTTATGTTGTTATGCTTTTTTTCCACCAAAATGAAAAAACATTAATTATCCTTTATTGACGAAACTCAGAGTAAGTAGTCGTAGGGCGGCATAATCGGTATTGCACGCGGGTGATGAAACAACTAGCGGCGGGCCTGTCCACGGGCATTATATTATCACCTTAAAAATATAATATTATATATCATCCTCTTAGTTCTACGATAGCTGAGGTTATTCCATTGGTCATTTTGCATTCAATCATATTTTGTTTCATAGAACAGGAGGTGTCTTTTATATCAAGAATAACGAACCAGGAATAATTTTGACATTTATCTCTCATAGAAAGATAAGATGACATGTGAGAACACACGTCATTTAATAATTCATAGATAGAATAATTAAGTACAGCATTCTGTGAAAACATTCATTATTGAAATTTCATTATTCAAATTTCGAAAAATCATATCTTCGAAAGTATTAGCTTGTTAGAGTTGAAAATTATATCAATGGATTTTTATGGTGAAATTGTATCTTAAAAAAAATTGAATTTGAAATTTGTAATGTAAAATAATTTTTTTTTTTCATCAGGCTGATTTGTCCCAATAGCAAACATAACCGAGATATTTATTTCCAAAACCTACTCTGGAAATTTCAACTGCTTAGCTCATTCTGTTCGAGAGTTATTGTAGAAACTATAATATAAAAATTTCTAGAATTTTTTTGACACTTTACGGCAATCCGATCAATACAAAACTCTGCATGCATATAAAGGATATTATTCTACGATTTGATGCTAAATTTCAGATAGATCGAGTAATCTGTTTCGAACATATTCATAAAAAATGTTTTTAATAAAAACGGCCATAACTCCAAAACCGCTTGGTGGATTTCGCCGGTTAACTAGTCCGAGATATTTATCCTCTAAACCTACCCTGCAATTTCAATCCTCTAACTCCTTTCGTTCGAGAGTTGTCGTGTTAACGGAGAACCGGCCGGCCGGACCGGACCTGCCGGCCGGCTGGACAGAATCGATTTCGACCACGAATTCTTGATCAGTGAGTCGAACCAAATCGTTTAATACCATTTTCAGCCAAAAATTCGAAAATTACGGACTTTTGGACAAATTGATAAGCACTCTGTTCCGGGGAACAAGAGCGCCAAAAAAAGTGGGAAAGCTCTGTGGACGGGGGCTTTGGCGCTCTTGTCAAACTACTTGCCAGTAATTATTCAAATTTTGACAAATCATATTTCCGAAAGTCATAGTGGGTTTCACGAAGCATCGATTAGCTTAATTGTGGATTTAATTTGGTGGTTGCATTAAAAATGAACTGGAAATTGACATAAAATCACACTGATTTGGCAATTAAGAGCTGTGAAAACATGGGAAATCTACCGTAAGAGTTGAGAATTATATCAATGGATTCTTATGATTATCATTATAAACTATAACGAGTATAATTATTCAAACGTTGACAAATCATATCTCCGAAATTGTTGGTTTCTAAGAGTTGGGAATTATATCAATGGAATATTATGATGAAACTGCATCTTATAAAATATTGAATTTGAAATTTGTAATGTAAAAAAAATGTTTTTCGTTACTCCGAAACCAACAAGCCGATTTTGCCGAATAACGAACTTAGCCTACTCTAAAAATTGCTAGCTCATTCCATTCGAGAGTTATCGTGATGCTTACGGACGGCCGGACAGAATCGATTTTGACCTCGGATTCTTGGTCAGTGAGTCGAACCAAAAACGTTTGAGACCATTTTTAGCCGAAACTTCGAAAATTACAGATATTTGGGCATTTGATAAGCATTATTCTGTTCTGAGGAACAAAACCGCAATTTCGATTTGGGCTCATTTCAAAGGCTCCATTTGGAAGACTTTTTGTTTGCTTGCATGTCGTACTCGTAATGAAATCTCATATCTCTGGACAAATAAAATGGGGTTTATAAAGGTAGGAACCTAATTATTTCGATGCATTTTTGAGGAATAAGAATTTTTTTTAGAAGTCGTGAGATGACTATTTCAAGCCCAAGAACAAAGCAAGAATCAAATGAAAATATAATGTACATAATATTTATTTATTAATATAAATATAGCAATGTACCTATCCAAATAAATTTTGAAAATTAACTTGAACATAGTAATGTAATTCTTCGCAGCAGTTCCTTTTATTGAAGATCCAGTATTTTCAACTTTTGCTACCTGATGGTGATTATATGAAGTTTACATAAGAAAAATTTTCGAGGACATGTTCAAATGTCGACAATTTTTCATTAATTTTCATCTTAATCTTACTTATTGGTGGCATTTCCTTCATAGAAGCCGGTCGTGGCGAAGTGAAGAAGAAATCATGATTCAAAGCCTGAAAAATATTCAGTTAAGTATCTTAAGAATAACAGAGAAACGGATTTCATAAAAATTGTTTCATATATGTGTATGAGATTCTTTCGACCTCAAACAACTGAAACTGAATATAATTGACTCCTTCACCAGGCAAACTATAATTATTAAGTTTATCGGTTTGTTTACTAGTACCGGTTGAATATATATTCCGTGAAATTGTTTTCGTGAATTGCTGCAATACAAGTGATATCTATTCTGATCTAAATCTATTGTGATTAAATAATGTGTAGTGAATTTTACTTTGAATTATTTTCTACTTGCAGTGAGTACGTTTGACAGTACACACTGATGGCGATTTCCATTGACATGCTCGGAACACTCGAAATCGATCTCGTCTGTCATGCATCTGTCCAATTGAACCGAAAATATCTGTCAAATATGACTCCGAGTGATCCGAGCGTGTCAATGGAAATCGCTATGAGATGAATAGAAACAAAAATGTTGTATTCCTGCCAGTAACAACCATAGATAATATTACCTATATTAGGTCTATGGTAATAACAATTGAGCTGAAGAATTTATAGGTTAAGTCTCTCCCAAGACAACATTTTTCTTCAACCTCTTTATAGTACAGTTTTCGTGAAACATAAGGAGGACTAGTTATTATTAAACAAAAGCTTTGATTCCTTCCGATTCCATAAAAGATTTAGACGATTTGAAATTAGTTACTCATTCAACAAAAATTGCCGTCTGCTCCCGGTACCACAGTGTTCCATGGTTTTGGGTACGATTATGGTAAATACAAATAAAATTATCCCAATATATGCTGCGATTAAATATAACTCTTATGCTCCTTCTTGGCGGAGAACTCAGATTATAGCTCAAACGGCAATATTAATATGAATAATGAATCGTGCGATGAAGGACCATGATTTTACCAATATTGAACTTATTGTCACACAGTCTTCTTGATGAAATTTTGATCAATGTATACCTCTTCGGCCGGTGGTCTTTCAGCTTCATTATACTGTAATATGGAAGCTATCAAATCCAGGGTGAACCCGTCTGCGCCCGGTACCACAGTGCTCCATGGTTTTGGGGTGGTGTGAGAAAAGGAAATCTTTTTATAATCTGGTAGAGTGGTCACTCCGGGCCAGATTTCTTCGTTTGGGGTGCCTAGAGTTCCCAAAACGATGGCAAGTTGTTCAATGTCTGTTTCTCCCTATAAAAAACCAAACATTTTAATAAATACATATTGTGCCACTACCCTAATCGCACGTTCAGAATCGGGACTCTTTAGGGCGTTATATGGTCGAACACAGATGCTTGCCTTCGCATTTAGCGGAATTCTCACTTTTGAGATTTAGGTACTACGAGAGGATATGGTATGAAAATGACACAAATAACTGAACTCTGTGATTTCTCCTTAGACTGTATAGACTGATAGTATGTCTATGGATTTCTCTGCAAGATTTAGAACGAACTCAAACTTCTTACCAGGCGGCGGATCTACAATTTCTGGGGCTATACTTTTCACTTTTTTCAATTTAATTCGAAACCAATTTTCAATGGAAACACGGATTTTTCAAAACAAAAAATTATTTACATATAATACATATTGATAAAATATAAGGTACCTATATCAAAACAAACAAAAATATAAGAAATTAATGAAAATCGGTAACAAAGTGGAAAATATTTCAACAAGAGCAAATCAGGTAGAAAATATAAAAATGGGTTCAAGCCCTGTGGACAGGAGCTTTCTGGCGCTCTAGTTCAAACAGACAAATTATATCTCCGAAAGTATTGGTTTCTCTGAGTTGGGAATGATATCAATGTATACATATGATAGAGCTGCATCATAAAGGAAATTCAATTCAAATAATAGTTTATTTATCATGATTAAATGAGCAATCATGAGAATGAGAACAGCACCATGGAAGAAATCGAATTAAATCTGGCCAATTTTGCCCAATAACGAACTCAACCGAGATATTCATCTCCCTAACCTACTCTGAAAATTTCAACTACCTAGCTCATTCCGTTCGAGAGTTATTGTGGAAAAACTTTTTTTAAATTTTCAAATAAAAAACTTCACATGCGTATAAAGGTCATGATTCTACAATTTGATGCTAAATTTCAGATAGATCGAACGAACTTGTCCGAGATATTTACGCTCCAAAACCACCTTGCAATTTTCAATCCGCTAACTCCTTTCGTTCGAGAGTTATCGTGCCTACGGCCGGTCGGCCAGCCGGACAGAATCGATTTCGCACTCGGATTCTTGATCAGTGAGTCGAACCAAATCGTTTGAGACCATTTTCAGCCAAAAATTCCAAAATTACAGACACTTGGGCAAATTGATAAGCACTCTGTTCCGAGGAACTAGAGCGCCAAAAAAACAAGTTTCGTATGATTATTGCCCAAAACAGGTTTAAAGTACCTACAAATAGTAGGTATTCCATAAAACATGTATGAAAGAAGATGAGTAATAATAAGAAAGAAGATGAGTAATAAATAAAAAATTACCTTGTAATCGATCAAAAATTTCCTGATCTACTTTCACCAAATTTTCTCCTCTCTCGAACTACATAATTATGCTTTCATTATTTACGTAATATTTTCAAACATTTTCGGGTGAGGTCCCCGTTGCATCGCTAAAATACGAGTATTTCAACCCCAATATTTTTGAAGTTACAATATTCCCTTCTGTCAAGTTGACATTATGACAATTCATACATAGAATAATTATATCAATGTGTGAAATACGATTTACATTGAAATTTTGAAGAATCATATCTCCGAAAGTATTAGCTTGTTAGAGTTAAAAATGATATGAATGGATTCTTATGATAAAACTTCTTATTAAAAAAAAATTAATTTGGAATTTGTTTCGTAAAAAAAAAATTTTTTTTTTGTTACTCCGAAACCATCTGTCCGATTTTGCCCAATAACGAACTTAGCTGAGATATTTATCCCCCACACCTACTCTGAAAATTTCAACTCTCTAGCTCATTCCGTTCGAGAGTTATCGTGCCTACGGCCGGCCGGACCGGCCGGACAGAATGAATTTCGACCCCGGATTCTTGATCAGTGAGTCGAACCAAATCGTTTAAGACCATTTTCATCGAAATATTCGAAAATTACAGACATTTGGGCAAATTGATAAGCACTCAGTTCCAAGGAACTAGAGCGCCAAAAACATTTCTTTCTACAAAAAAAAAACAAACTCAATGAGGATAAATAACATATACAATTTTTGAGAAATCAAAACAGGGTACAGAGAAACTTATTCACGAGAGAAAACATTTCGTGCTTATTTTCATTTCTGCAAATTCTTTTATAGCTCATTCATAATTCAGACTGTTCGTTATAATACATTAGATTTAAATTATTCCTAAGAACTACACAACAATATTATCTCGAGTGCTTTATATAGAAAATTAATTTGACCTATCAATGCTCAAATTGTAGTATCTAGGTAGGTACTCGAATGAGGCAATGCCAGAATGTTGGAATAATATGCATGCGTTTTTATTTTAATCGAAATGTCTAATCGATTAATCGTAAAAGTTTCAGTGGTGTTTTTATTTTCGTAAATTGAATATACACTTGAAAATAAAAACACACTGATTCATTTACGATTCATCGATTAGACATTTTGATCAAAATAAAAACGCCCCCTATTATTTATCGAATGAGAATAAGTCGGATTAGAAGTCAAATACGAACATAAATAGAAAAAGTTCAATAACACCAACACTTCTAAGTTTTTAAATAATATCTTACATGAAATGCGAGTAGAACGAAGAATAAACTGTACTCGTCCGTCACTATCAGCACTACTTGCAATCTTCGTTTGGGTTAAGAAATATGAATACGAAATATATGTAGAACAAGTGTTTTGCACTTAACCCTCTCGACTCAACATCCATTCGGCGGTAGCTAGACTTCAAAGGGATGTATGGTATTGTATTATGACGAATTTGTAAACATTGGAAATCCCGAATTGGTACTCGATAGCCAACATTGCTGGAATTTATTGCAGACAGACAGCCCCTAATTAGGGTATGGAAAGTATGCGGAACCTTTTTGATGGTATTTTTTTACTACTGACAGCTGTATTTTGCTCTAGGTGTGTACAATAAAGAAATCACAATGTGTACATTCCTGGATATATCTGGAACCTTTGACAACACAACATGTCAAACAACAGACATGTATCTGTTAAAGATGCACCTGAAAGGCGAGATGCACCTGAAAGGCGAGAAGTGAACAGAACCATTATAAAATGGATCTATGAGCTGTTGTCGCCGAGGCACAGGTGGGTAATAAGACCACTTCTGTCAAAGCTAATCGTGGAACACCTTAAGGGGGAGTAACGTCTCCCCTTATGTGGAGTGTGGAGCCTAGTAGTGGACGAGCTCCTCCACAGGCAAACGCAGCTTGGCTTCGGGTGTATAGGCTATGCCGATGACATAGTCCTAATGGTCAGAGGTAATTTCGAGGGCACCTTGTGTAACATACTGCAGGAGGGTCTTAGAATTATCGAGCAGTGGTACCTGTCAGTGGGGTTCAGCATAAACCCGAACAAGACCACTGTGATTCTGTTTACTCGGAGAAGGAAACTTCCAGCCGTTAGATCCTTCTTTTTGGACGGAGATATTATTGAATAGAAGTCTGAAGTTAAATATCTAGGGATAACACTAGATAGTATACTTCTGTGGAATCGGCATGTTGAAATCACTGCTAGCAAAGCAACAAAGGCTTTAATGGCGTGCAGGAATCTAGCCGGTAAGACTTGGGGCTGCAACCCTAAGATACTGCGATGGATGTACGTCATGATTGTGAGACACATAGTTACGTATGGGGCAGTAGACTGGTACTCAAAAACAAGCCAGAATAGTACGAGGAAAACCCTCGACAAAATACTAAGACTGGCCTGTGTGTGTATCACTAGAGCTATGGGAACCTATCCTATCAGGGCACTTGAGATTATAACAAATCTCACACCACTTCATCTAGTCTAGTGATAGAGAAAATTACCCATGAAGCCATTCTCAGAATATCTAGGAAAAGAACAGGTAATGAGAGTATTAAAAACCTGAAAGTCTGGTCCTCTCTAACCAGGCACATTTAATCAATCAATCTTCTTATAGTAACGAAATGTTCAAGAAATTACGCATCGAAAAGAACTTCAATACGATGCTCGGTAGGACTTCTTCTTCTTTCGGTCCATTCTCCATTACTGAAGATTGGTAACAATTATGGCAAATTTTTCCCTATCTTGAGTTGCTCTTAGTAGTTCGTGTGTATTTAGGTTGGTCCAGTCCCGAATGTTCTTCAACCATGAACATTTTCCTCGTCCTGGTCCTCTCCTTCCCTCTATTTTTCCTTCGATGACAAGTTTCAATAGATCATATTTATCTCCTCTGTAGAGGTGGCCGGGATATGCTGTCTTCCGTTTTTTTATACTTTTTAACATCTTCCGTTCTCTACCCATGCGTCTCAAGACTTCCTCATTTGTAATGTGGTCTGTCCATGGGATTTTCAGCATTCTTCGAAACAACCACATCTCGAATGCTTCCAAACGGTTCGTTGCTATAACTCCCAGGGTCCATGTCTCCACACCATACAGTATAGAGCAGTATAGAGTTCGTGTATGTCTTCACAAATCTGTATCGAGTGTCCAACGAGAGTGTGGAGTCTGTTAGCAGGGATTTCATTTTGACAAATGCACATCTCGCCATTTCAATTCTTGCCCTTATTTCTACTTCAGGATCCAGATCCTGAGTGATCCAGCTTCCCAGATATTTGAACTTGTTTTATAGCTTGACCATTTATTCGGATGTTACAGTGTGTGTTCGGAGCTCTGCTTACCACCATTACTTATGTTTTTGTGGCGTTAATTTTCAGACCCAATCAGCCCTATTCTGTAACTCGGATAGAAATGAACCCATCGGATCGTAATCTGACAAATCGAAATGTATCTCTTCTATCGTGTCCAATTTTGGTATTCTATAACCAATGTAGAAGACGCTACAGAATCGCAATTCTTATTTCTATTCGACGCTCTTGGAAGTAGCCGGCAACGTTGCATGTGCACGCAAATCTCGCCCTTAATAACCACTGATATTTATGAGTTTGTTTATTTTGGGTAACTTAACCTAGCAAATTTCATAAAGGTATGCAGTTTACTTTCACGAATTTTAGTAGAAAACGATAACACGCTGTTTCTGGCGGAGCAAGCGCGTAAAAAGAAAAGACAGGGAGTTTTTTTTTTAAATAAAAAGCGAAGTGAATAAATTTTCAATTTATCCCGTGGAATTTAAGAAGAGAAAGAAAATTGCAATTCTCCAACAGCTCCAAATGATTCGGCAGTCGTCAGAATTGGTTGTTCAAAGTAAGAACTAACTTCATTTATGAAATCGACAGCAATTGTTTAGGGTAAACGGTAAAGCTCCCTAAAAATTTCTTTTGGGATTTCAAAAGGATTACTAACTGGTATCCCTAAGTTTACGACGTTCCATTCTGAACATTTGCTGTTCGATTTTTTCTTTTATCGCCGAACGTAATTCATAGATGATATCCATGTTTTTCACTCTGATTAATCGACACTTGTTTTAAAATATTTCCTTCTTCTGACAAAACATCTATTGAACTTTTCCGTATTTACAAACGCTAAATTGAATTCGTCGATTTCATATGTCAAAATACGGCGACGGCGCATGCTCCCGCTCATGGTTCCGATCTCGTAAAGCGATTCCGATATGGTTTAGGCGGTAGAGAGCAATTCTATTCGATTTCTATTTCAGATCTCGATAATAGAATTCGAGTTGAGTTACAGAATACCAATTTGAAGCGATTCCGATTTGACCGGTGTATTTCTATTCGATGCATACCATCTCTATTCGATTTGAAGTTACAGAATAGGGCTGATTGTTTCGCCTGTGATCGAAATAATAATAATATTTTATTATTCACAAAAAAAAGATATACATAAATGTACAATAAACAGTGTGCATAGAGATTGTGATATCACAGAAGCTAGAGCTCCGAAAAGCCATCGCTTATGTACGTGATGTTACCACCTACTACACTACAATACTACATTGTGGAGTGAACAATAATTAGTTACAGATTTTTCTTTTTTTTTAACTTTTTTTTTTCAATAGTTTACATGTTTACATCAGTAATATACAAAATCAGTTACACCTATTAACCTATTAACCTCTGTAACCCCTCTGGTGTATCTGCTATGATGGCCGTGTCATCGGCGTATCTTATGTTGTTGATCAGTCTTCCGTTGACCTTTATGCCATCTGACGCATTATTTAGAGCTTCTTTGAAGACCTGGTCAGAGTATACATTAAACAACAGGGGAGAAAGGATACATCCCTATCGCACGCCTCGGCTAATTGGGCGAAAAAAGACTGGGACAGGGAATCCACCTCCCAAATTCGTAAAAGAAATGACATTAAATGGTGGCCAATACATTTGCCAAGAAAGGAGCACAACTCCCTTTATTGGCCCGGAACCCTACTGTGGGGTTGAAAGATACACCTACAAAAGTAAATTTCAGATGAAAGAAGAATCTGAAAGAGGAATGGTCTGTTCATCTTTCCCTGGAATGTATCACTCCAAGAAATTCCTCCGGAAATTTGATACCGACAGATCCAAGAAATACTTGGACCTCAGTAAGAACACGCTGCACCTCCACACTGGTTTGCTCACAGGGCACTGCGGCATTAGGGAGCATATGATGAGATTAGGGCTACCAGAAACTGACGAGTCAGATTCTGTTGGGAGGAGGACGAAACTCCTGATCACCTGATTACGGAATGCCTCGCCATCTCAAACCAATGCAGGAAATGCTTTGGGCAAGAAATCTGCAGGAGCGAAGACGTATAGCCTCCCTGAAGCCACCCCAGATACTGGAGTTCATCAGAACTCTGGAACTGAAAGGCGAGCTGTAGATGGTAACGACATCGACAGCTCTGACGGGGGAGGGGGACAATAAACCTTAAGGTCACAGTGCAACGTTACCCCCTACAACAGTATACAATATATATACATACTTACAATTTACATTATATCGCTGCTTATAAAATATAACTGTCTTATTCAGCCCATACACGCTCAATATTACAATACAATATTTTATGTTCGTGCAATAAAATTGATCTTGTGTGGGCGATATTGAAAGGTTGCGCAATAGCGCAATATATTATACAACTATCAATATCGCCTCCATACGATAGAAATGTCTGACCAACCAACATATTGTACAATAATATTGACCGTCTATGGGACACCGTCAATATATTGTGCAACCCACATTACACAATAATATTGAGCGTGTATGGGCCGCTTAAGGACCGATATCTGTAAACTCTCAAGTAGCCTTACCGAATGGTAAAGAAAGTATTCTGTGAGTGTTTATTCACCTCTCAGTTATATGAAGTGATCTCTAAATCTGTAAAACATGAATAGATGTTATCTCTTTGAAGATGGTCAGTAAATTTAACAAGCACGATTACTTTACGGAGGGGTTGAATAAACCGGTCATAAAGGGGAAAAAATATATTTTTTTTATTTTAACTTACAAGCCGAATATTTTTTCTGAAAAATATTGACAAGATCGGATATCGGCGGCCCTGTGCTTAAGAGTACTGAGTGCCGGTTCCGGACGCATTTTAATGGAGTTTATCTACTGAATTCTATTGAATTGCACAGATAAATGGAAGATAATTATGTATAAAAGTCAATGCCACTTTTCGTTGTAATTTTATAACTCGACAACAGGCTCACCTATCCAAACCAAATTTTTAGGCTTTGTTCGGACTATTTAGTAGATGGTTTATGTGAAGTTTGCACAGAATCGGTTGGGCGGTTCTTCATTTATCAAAGGAAACTTTTTGAAAATGTTACTTTAAACGTGATGTTTTTTTAGGTGTTAGGAGGGGGGTTTGGGGGAAATTCCGAAGGGGTCTATCGAGGAAGAATACAAAAGTTCCGAAGAGTTTCGCGTTTTCGGAGCGTTTTTTCGCAAAAAAACGCCGATTTTGGCAAAAAGAGCAAAATTGTGGAAAGGAATTCGGAGGAACGGTGACGTTCAGAACGACAGCATTTGCAGGAACGCGAAGACGAGATTCCAAATTGGTCCGTAACGGAGCCCTTTTTTCGATCCTCTCTTTCATTTTCCCGGAAGAACGATAGGAAAATGTGACTTTTCGCGAAAATCGACAAAATTCTGACGTTTCACGTATTTCTGTGGAGAATTTTAACGTGGCTCCTTCAAGTCGATGTGACCGATTTCGAGCGATCGCTTGACAGGATTGACCATATTCTGAAAATGAAAGAGGGAAATCATCCGAGTACTAAAAATATTTATTTGGTACATAATTGGAGTTGTTTCACGTAGGCAACGTGGCCGAGTGAGCTGAGGCGATGGATTGGGAATTTATAGCTCCCGAGCCTTCCGAGCCCCGCGGGGCGGCGGGGCAGAATCTCGGAGCGTCCGAAATAGCTTTCTATCAATTTTTTTTTTTAATTTTATCCAATGAAAAACTTAAAGGAGCGTTACTCCATTAAACGTATCTTGGGAATTGGATATTTTGTTAAGTTACGAAATCTATAATGAATATCCGTTTGATCGAATGGATTTTTGCATAAAAATTACTCAAAATATTCAAACATTAAGCAGAAAATTAACGGTCGAAAATTAAAACCCCAGCCAACAAAAAATATAGTTTATCCAAATGTTTTGCATTAAGTTTTAAAAAAGCTAGCAATTAATACAATATTTTTTTGTTTGAATAAATGAATTTGATGTTCCAATTGAATTTTTATATTATTTCACTTTATACGTAGCGAAGCACGTACCGGGCCGCTAGTGTTATTATATTCCTCAGAAACCGACCCTAAGACTACTAAGCATTAAATGAAGAAAGAAAGGAAGGAGCTATGGGTAGTATTTAGGGCGACCGCGAATGTCTACCAATATGGTCACCACGCATTGCATAAAGAAGGTTAAAATATTGCATATGCATACGATACTCCATTCAATCACATACAGGGTGTCTGGTGAGGAATGGGACAACGTTTAGGTGGTGATGAGGGATGTGTCAAGGAGTGAGAAAATGCCATTGGAAATCATTTGAGGTTCATGGTTCCTGATATACAGGGCATTTCAGAAAAAATAACGAAATTTCAAATTACTATAATTCAGGAAATATTGGAGCTAATCCGATGATTTTTCGTATGAACAATGATAGAGTGAGTACAAATCTGTTTGGATGGAAAATTCGGAACAAAATCAGATCCGGACTCAGAAATTTTACTTTATCTGAAATTAGGATAAAACAACACCCTGTATGCGGTTTTTGATTTTTTTGACTTCAGATTCTGAGAGAGCAGGAAAAATACTTTCAAACTCAACTGTCATCCCGAATGGTACAAATTTTCCCTGCTTTCTCTGATCCTTCGAATGTCAATTTTCGCTTCTTCCATATTTTTTTCTCGACATTTCAGAAACATGAGATCTCAGATAGTTACTTATAAGTTAAAAAAAAAGATCATAAGCGAATCAAAAATTTTATAAAAATTATCAAAAAACCGAAAAACAGTTAACATTTGGAAAATTCACGAAGTATTTCTGAAGTACTAATTGATGATTCAGTGGGAACAAAATTAATGATTAATTCTTCAAATATTGTTCAAAATGAAAACCGTCAACTTCTTGTCTCTTAGTCGATCTTTCAGATGAGTTTGGATCATTTTTTCAATTTGTTGAAAATCATGCCGCACACATTTTCTAATGAAGAGTATGTTGACATGCTTTTGGTGTATGGTTCATATGATATGAACGAAAGAGCAGCTGAAAGGGAGTATCGTAGACGTTTTCCCAATCGTCGGGTTCCAAATTACAAAATTTTTTCGTGGTCATGGTGGTCAAAGAGCATGGCCACCTCGGTCTCCAGACATGACACCGTTAGATTATTTCCTTTGGGTCCACCTTAAAACTATGGTGTACGGGCAAGAGATAAATACGAGGGAACAATTAATTCAGCGAATAATAGACGCATGTGACGAAATACGAAATAACCCAAATGTGATAAGGAAAGCAGTTTTGAATTTAATGAAAAGGGCAGATAAATTTGTAGAAGTTGGGGGTTTTCATTTTGAACAATATTTGAAGAATTAATCATTAATTTTGTTCCCACTGAATCATCAATTAGTACTTCAGAAATACTTCGTGAATTTTCCAAATGTTAACTGTTTTTCGGTTTTTTGATAATTTTTATAAAATTTTTGATTCGTTTATGATCTTTTTTTTTACTTATAAGTAACTATCTGAGATCTCATGTTTCTGAAATGTCGAGAAAAAATTATGGAAGAAGCGAAAATCGGAAGATTGACATTCGAAGGATCAGAGAAAGCAGGGAAAATTTGTGCCATTTGGGATGACAGTTGAGTTTGGAAGTATTTTTCCTGCTCTCTCAGAATCTGAAGTCAAAAAAATTGAAAACTGCATACAGGGTGTTGTTTTTTCCTAATTTCAGAAAAACTAAAATTTCTGAGTCCGGATCTGATTTTATTTCGAATTTTTCATCCAAACAGATTCGTACTCACTCTATCATTATTCGTACCAAAAATCATCGGATTAGCTCAAATATTTCCTGAATTATAGTCATTTGAAATTTCATATTTTTTTCTAAAACACCCTGTATATCAGGAACCATGAACCTCAGATGATTTCAAATGGCATTTTCTCACTCCTTGAGACATCCCTCATCACCACTTAAACATTGTCCCATTCCTCACCAGACACCCTGTATAACCAAAAAATGAGTCATAGTAGGTTTACCAACATTGTTATTTCCGTCGTCTCTAATAAATAAAGCATTTGCAAGACGCCTATCACTCGTTCCTTTCTTTCTTTATTTAATGGTAGGTACTATAAGCGTACCGGTTAAACCACCACTGTTCTAACCTAACTGCCAAAATAATTGTACTGCTCAATTTGCCTCCTCGAAAATGACCACAAATTACTGACATCTGATACTATACTTAAAAAAAATATATCAAAATTTTAACTTATTTTGTAGAATTTCACATTCTCAACAGCGTAAACGGCTTTCCAAGAAACTAGTCCAACTAGAGAATCCAATCCCGCACCAAAACATCTATCCCGCAAACGCGCGGGATTGGAATAATCAATCCCGCGGATCCGCAAGAATACGGGATTGTTAAAAATAAATATACTCTTTGCACTCAACCTAATAAAAATGGTCATTAAAAGGTCTTATGCAACTAAAAACATACTATAGTAGTAGCATAATAGTTATGTATGTACCAAGGACGAAAAACTGTATATTATTGTCGTGCCTGCAAATTGCAAGCAGTAGAGACAAGAGACAGTTTTTCGCCGTGGTGCATATTACATTTTTTCGTCGACCTCTACATACTTTTATGAATTTCGGACCACTTGAATAATTTCAGTTTAGCAAACGACAGTTATTATCACATACACTTATGTTTGTATTGAACCGTATCATGCCGTATCCACAGTGACCACAGCACTGACAGTTATTCTTACAGATACTTATGTATGTATTGGGCCGTATAATGCCGTATCCATATTGACCACAGCGGACGAAAAAGTACATTTTCGTTCGCAAAGTACTTGCCTTCAATAATAGTCGATTTTATGGACGCAAATTAGTACGTAAAATGTCACCTTTCATAGACTTCGACGAAAAGAGTACTTATTCTTTTTCTGAGGCTTTTGCGCTTTCATTATCGAATACGGAATTTCAATATCAAATCCCGCAGATCCCGCACGGAAAATCCCGAAAAGTTGATTCCGCGGGGATTTCAGTGGGATCCCGCGTTTACGTGATCCAGCATTTGCGGGATTGGATTCCCTAAGTCCAACTATCTTATTATCGGAACCCTCGGTCCGATTGGCCGATAGGTCAGTTGATCCCATGTCTTCGATTTGATTGACACCCTCATAGACGTATTAAAAGGATGAAAATAATAATATATAATAATTATGTCTATGGACAATTATGGACACCCTCTAGCATCCCGAAGTAATTCATGAATAGATATGTATGCATCGGAAGAGCAAAAGTAATTGCAAATTTATTAACGAATACAAATACAATCTACAAGTGACTGTAACTACCTACTAGAACATGTTGAAAGCTTGGAAGTGTAATATTGATCTCTCACTTACAGGAAATAGTGGTTTTTTGTTGATCATCTCGCCGAGAATGCATCCGACAGACCACACATCAATTTTAAGGGTGTAAGTCCTGGATCCATAGAGCAATTCCGGAGCACGGTACCATCTCGTGGCCACCTGATGCGAATAAGTCCTCAGATCGCTATTTTTGTAAATCCTAGCGAGGCCAAAATCGGCAATTTTCAAAACACCCGAATGACTGATCAGCAGATTCGACGGTTTTAAATCCTGAAAAAAGCTTCGATCAAGTTTCGGTAATTGTAAACGTAGAATATAAAATGGTCGCGTTCGGCAGAAAGATCGGCAGTACGAACCGCTTCGCTACCGGTAGGTAGCGGTATCGTAATCTGCTGAACCGACAGCTCCTTTTGTCGGCAAATCACAGATGTTTGTAGTTCAGGGTTGTCTTCGAATATTAACTCCACGGAGTAGAGTAGAGTTTTTGAAGGTTTGAGAAGAATATCTCTGGAGTTATATATAATATATATTATCCATATATAACCTATATGGAATATAGGATATGTTGGTTTAAGAAAGAACCTATTATTATAGTTTTCTTCACATATATGTAACTCTAACCATAAATATATATTGTGAGCAGTATCAAAACGATTGAATTACCTCACAGAACACTCATAAAACAGTGGGGCAAAGATACGAGATTTTCCGTCCCATGAGTTATATCAATTTTGACAGGAGTAAAATGAACTCCGAGTCGAATACTCCGACTTTTCGAACGACAGTCATAGAGTAAAATTTACTCAACTCTTCCGTTTTCGGACACAATTTGGTAAATATTACTCTACGGAGTTAATATTCGAACGCAACCCGGGTTAGGTGATTCGAATTTTCTTTGATTGCTGTCAAAAAAATAAATATTCGATCATGATTCATGAATCCAAATATAATTTCATTACTCTTCGAAGATGGTAATATTACGGCCAACATAACAAGTGAACTGTTGGTTCTGCAGAACGCGGCCATTGGCCGCGTTATGTTGGCCGTGATAATATCATCTTCGAAGAATAATGAAATGATATTTGGATTCATGATTGAATATTTATTTTTGTGACAGGCAATCAAAGAAAATTCGAATCACCTAACCTGAACTTCAAACATCTGTGATTTGCCGACAAAAGTAGCTGTCCGTTCAGCAGATTACGATGCCGCTACCTACCGGTAGCGTAGCGGTTCATACTACCGATCTTTCTGCCGAACGCGACCATTGTGGAAAATTGGCCCTTCAGGTTGTTTCTATGGAATCGAAAACCCATATTAGGTATAACGTTACTTTTATGTATTTTTGCAAAACAAGTTGGAAAAGCATTGTGGCCAGGAGATTTGGCGCGCTGTTCAAATTTATAGCAGGAGCGGCACCCATCCAGGTACTGGACTCGCCAAATCTGCTTAACTCCAGGAAAAAAAAAATATTCCCAATATTTCCAAGAATATAAATTCAACTGTTAACACAATCGTAACAAAAAAAAGTGGGAAAGCCATGGACTCTTGGTCAAACTTTGACAAATCATCTCCGGAGTTATTGGATTCTCAGAGTTGGGATTGATATCAATGGATTCTTATTATAGAACTGCATCATAAACAAATATGATACAATTGCATCATGAAATAAATTAAATTCAAACAAGAGCGCCAAAACCCACGAACTTACCCGAGATATTCATTCCTGAAATCCACTCTGAAAATTATATTATATCAATTGAAACTTAGCCAATATTTGAGATTTGTTTTTAGTGGAGCTATTCTGAACTCATTCTGATAAGCCTACCAAAGTATATATTTCCATCATCATATGGATTATCCACGGTCATTAAAATATAACCAAAAAGTATAATATCATATTATAATCCTCATAATTCAACGATAGCTGAAATGAATTTGACTCTCTTTTTTAGGAAAACAATATGTCATGTACAAGTATGAACACAGATCATATACTAATTCATAGATAGAATAATTATAGCATTCTGTGAAAACATAGAAGTACGATTTATTATCGAAACTTTGAAAAATCAAATCTCCAAAAGTATTAGCTTGTTGGAGTTCAAAATTATATCAATGGATTTTTATGGTGAAACTGTATCTTGAAAAATTTAATTTGAGTGAGTGATATAAAAAAAATTCTTTTTGTTACTCCGAAACCATCAGGCCGATCTGGCCCAATAACGAAGTTAAACGAGATATTTATCTCCCAAACCTACTCCGCAAATTTTAACTGCCTCGCTGATTCTGTTCAAGAGTTATTGTAGAAACAAAATTTAAAAATTTATTAGTTTTTTAGCCACTTTACGGCGATTCGATCAATACAAAACTTCGCATGCATATAAAATCCATCATTCTACAATTTGATGCTAAATTTCTGATAGATCGAGTGATCGGTGTCGGAAATATTCATAAAAAATATTTTTACTAAAAACGGCCGAAACCGCTTGGTGGATTTCGCCGGTTAAGGAACTCATCCGAGATATTTACGCTCCAAACCTACCCTGCAAATTCCAATCCTCCAACTCCTTTCGTTCGAGAGTTATCGTGTTAACAGCGGGACGGCCGGACAGAATCGATTTCGACCACGGATTCTTGATCCGTGAGACCATTTCAGCCGAAAATTCGAAAAGAAAAGACATTTGGGCAAATTGATAAGCACTCTGTTCCGAGGAAAAAGAGCGCCAAAAACTGGTCCACTTTTTGGTCGAGAATGGTCTCGAACGATTAGTTTCGAATCGAATATATACCATTCCCTATTGGATCGAAAATAATCAGTGCTGTGTCTGTGGAGGCGCAAGGACCCACTCAAATACATACAGTTACTGTTGAGTCGAAAATAAACAGTGCTTTATTTGTGGCGGCGAAAGGACGAAAATCAGTTCAATCGTACAATTGTGTAATGAGATAAAAACACCACTATTATAGCAGTGGTTTATTTTCAATAATTGATTCCTTTCCTATCCTATGATACAAATCAGTCGAATCATGACATGAGGAAATATGAATTGACATTCAATCAAAATCCTGTATAGCAGTAATTTTTGCGCGTATGTTCTGGGGAACATCGCGTTATAGTTTTGCCCAAATGTCTGTAACTTTCGAATTTTTTGAAAAAAAAGGTCTCAAACGATTAAGTTCGACTCCCCAATGAAGAATTCCAGGTCAAATTTGATTCTGTCCGGCCGTCCGTTGCCACGATAACTTGAGAACGAAAAGAGCTAGCGACTTGAAATTTTCAGGGTAGGTGGCGCATCCCAATACGACGGACAAGTTCGTTAATGGGCATAATCGGCCCAGTGGTTTCCGAGTAATAATTTTGTTTTCAACCAATATAAATCCGATCAAATTGAAACTTGGTGGGTAGTTGTAGAATATGAACTTAAGCACGTTTGTGAAATTTTGTGCGAATCGTATCGCTAGAAAATTTTAAAAAAATTATTAAAAAATATTTTTGTTGTCACGATAACTTGAGAACGGAATGAGATAGCGACTTGAAATTTTCAGGTTAGGATGTGCACCAGAACGCGACATTTCAGTTTGTTTATGAGCATCATCGGCCAAACGGTTTTAGAGTTATAGCCATCTGAAATTTTCTGAAATTTGGTGGTTTTTTGTTCCTCATTAACTCAAAAAATACTGAACCGATTGAATTCAAACATGGTTATTAGTTGTAGAATGCCAACGCGAAAATGGTTGCAAAATTTGGTGAGGATAGCATTTGTAGTAAATTTTCAATAAATCATTGAAAAAAAAAATAAAAAATTCTATATATCAGTAACTATTCGTTTGAAATTGCTGAAATTTTGCAAAAGCCTTCATAACCTAACTCTACTGCCTAGTTTCAAGTTTTATTACGATCGGTTAAATATTGTTGGAGATTCGAGCATTCTTGTGTGAGTTCAGTAGATGGGTTACCGTTGCCTCGATAACTTTCGAACGAAAGGAGATAGGGACTTGCAATTTTCAGGGTAGGTTGCGTATCCAAAAGGAACAGTTGAGTTCGATTTTGGGCATAATCGGTCTAACGGTTTCCGAGTTATACCCACCTGGAATATTATTTCCTTGATAACTCAAAAAATAAATATTCGATCTAATTGGTGCTTGGTAACTAGTAGTAGAAAATCAACATAAAGACGTGTTTAAAATTTTGTAAGAACCGTACCCCCAGAAAATTTGAAAAAAATGACGAAAAAAAATTTTTAAGAACCGTACCCCTAGAAAATTTAAAAAAAATCACGAAAAAAAAAATTGGTTCAAGCACTGACGTGAAGTCAGAAGCTTTTGCGCGTATGTTCTATTGTCCATTCTTCTGTATTGGACACCCTTAATCGAATTTACCATGGTTAATTATGTCGTCCATTCTCCTGTATTGGACACTTAATTCGAATTTACCATGGTAAATTTGAATTAAGAGTGTCCAATACAGGAGAATGGACAACATAATTTACCATGGTAAATTCGATTAAGGGTGTCCAATACAGAAGAATGGACAATAGAACATACGCGCAAAAGCTTCTGACTTCACGTCAGTGCTTGAACCAATTTTTTAATATCTATTAATATACGAAAATACTCAAGTAATTTTATGAAAATAACGACTTCATTCCGTCCATAACCCTTTTTTCAAGTTGACATATGTTATTACTGACCTTTGATACCTTGTTTTCAAATTCCTAATTTCAGAAAAATATCTTAATGATACATATTATTCGTTCAAGTTTGAATCGAGAAATTGGCTGGAAAATAAGTCACATATTATCATAGACAAGATAAACCAATAATTCTCATTAGGTATCGAACGACTGAACGCATGTTATTAGTGACGTATCGACTTGTCAAATTTGACTTCAGGCGATCTGATTCATTAAATTCTCACCGTCTCGTCAAAAATCAAAAACTGCGATGGTTGCGTGTACCAGTACATCTCGATTCGATATTTCGGAAATAACTTAACCAATATAAATCCGATCAAATTCAAATTTAGAACTTTACTGTAAAATAAGGTTTTGAAGGCTCTCGCAGATTTTCAACGATAGCTGACAGAATTTTTTTTTAATTTTCGAGTCATGTGAACCTCACAATTTCTTAGTCGTCGTGTCGGTATGTTTCAACTAACTACCGCGCTTTAATTCGATCAGATCAGTATTTTTCTAGTTATTGGCAAAACAAAATTTCAGATGGCTATAACTCTGCAATCACTCGGTTGATTTTGCCCATAACGAACTTAGCTGGCGCATTTGGACTCCAAAGCTACTCCGAAAATTTCAACTCTCTAACAGCTCATTGCGTCCGAGCGTAATCTTGCTGACAGCTGGAAAGAATCAATTTTGACCTCGGATTCTTCATCAGCGAGTCGAAACTAATTGTTTGAGACCATTCTTGGTCAAATATTCGAAAAATACAGAATTAATAGGCACTCTAGGTTCATCTGAACAGCGTGCCAAAAACAGCAAGGCTTTTTTCATGCTTTCATTGAACTCCATACTTGTTTGTTTATCTGTAAGTAACGAAATTTTGTAGCTTAATTTTGAACCAGCTCCTGTAGTTCGATGGAGCTAAAGCTTGTCACCGTGAACCACCTCTTGTTCTGAAAATTTGTTTATGTATTATGATATTAATACATATGTGTTGGTAAAATACTTTATAATTTAAGGTTTCATCCTTACCCCTCGCAAGGTGGGGGTTATCATACCCTTGAATTAACACCAATAACGATGAAGAAAATTATGTCATTAGAAAGAAGCAATTATCTGGGACATGTACCTACTAAAACAATCAAAATGAGTTCAGGTTTTCATTGAGATAATGCTGATTTTCAGGTTCACTCATTCTAATTAACCTGGCTGGCTGCATACAAATTTCAAAAAGTAGACAAACAGTTCGCACCCCACGGGGGTATCAATTATTATCATGGAGGTAGGAGGAAGTGGAGGGTGCATGTGCTATATTTCCCTTGTAAAGAAAGTGTCACATAAAATCGGCCATATTGGTATGGGCAAATCCTTTGTTATAAACATGAAATTGTGAGTTTTCTCTGGTTGGAATTCTGGATTCCTATAGCATATGAGACACACCAATATGGCTGTTTAGGTGACAAGTTTCGATCTTTATGCCCCATACAGTACACTTTCTTCTACCTCCATGATTATTATGGTCCAAGGTTAGTATAATGAGTATTAAATTTTCTGACGCGAGTGAGTGCCGCCCCACTATACTGCGACCTTTCTGACTATTGTGGCAAGTTCTGTATAAATAAATATAGCTCCTTGAGCTGATCCAGCATATGAGCGAAGCTGATTATTTTTCTGGACAAGTTCTACAATTCTACAATTTTTTGTTCTAAGCCCCTCCCATTCCAAGTTATTGCCTTCAAAATTGGAGAAACCCCCAGGACATTATAGTTATTTGACCCCTGGACATTATATAGTTATTTGAAAAACAATAATATTTGTCATTAAGACTTCATTTGACACCAGCCTTCTTGATATTAATTAATATGAATACATTATTATTGCTTAAACTTGTTGAGGATAATCGTTTAAATGTATTATTGTTATAATATATACATGTAAATGAAGATCATGTATGATTCTTCATTTAGTTTTAGAATAATATAATCTTAACTAGATATAATCATATAATGTAGTTTCCGAACGCACGCCTGATGTCATTAGTGTCATTGTTGTCAATACTATACTTTCTTTCTAACAACACGTGGTGTTTATTTGTTTCGTTTATAACAAAACTAATTAATAAAAGTAGGAATAAATAAATAGCTTTAAATGTTGTTTCTTTCACAGGTTTGTAACATTTATAATAATTACTTTGATGAAACTAAAGTGTCATGTAATTTATGGTTATTATAATAAAACATTTCTTTCACAGAGAAACGCAATTAAGTTTTTATTTCTATACAACCATTGGTAAATAGTGTGTCAATACACATTATAAAACAACATTTGCATAGCTATTGAAGGGACTATGGAGAAATTAAAATTCGAATTTAAGGTAAAGGCTGCTGAAGATCCAAAGAGCAATATGATTTGTATAACCTCAATCACAAAGGATGACAAACATATTTTTAAAATTCCGGAGAAATTTCAACCGGTAAATTTGCACGAGACAATATATAAATCTCAGATATATCAGACAATAAGGACAACATTACAAAAGAGACATGAAAAAAGACAAATATGGATTTCTTTGTCACGGGAGATAAAGGATACATATATGGATCAGGATGACAATATGCAGTTCAGAGGATATTTACTAGAAGAATTTATAGTAGAAGAACATAAACCAGGTCCTTCTTATGGAATCACCGAAAGAGGCTTTGTCAAAAATATTGGATAGTTTTGCTGAAAAGAAGATAGGAGTATCTAAACCTCAGAACCTAACAAACTTGTCAGAGAAATTTGTGATAGATAAATTCAGTGCTAAAACATCTAATGTGTTACAGTGGATGAATAATTTTGAGGCAGAATGTATGCGTTTTGAAATTACGGAGGATGTAAAGAAAATAGAAATGTTTAAACTTTTCTTGAGTGATTCATGTATGGATTGGTATAGTTCTATGCTCATAAAACATACCATAAACTCAGAATGGAAAACATGGAGAAAATTGTTTTGTGAGACTTATGCGGACAAGGGTTGGACTCCTGTCAGGTATGGAATGTTATTTAAATATAGGCAGGGCACTTTATTAGACTATGCATTAAGAAAAGAAAGATTATTGCTTGAAATAAATAAGTCTATGGATAAAACTACATTGATTGATCTAATAGTTATTGGTCTACCAAATTTCATAGCAGATAAAATTGATAGACATTGTTTAAAGGAAACTGAAGATTTGTTTAATAGTCTTAGAGGATTAGAACATTTGATAAAAACAAACAAAAAGATTCCAGATAAGAAAATAGAAAATAGGGAAAATAAGTTTAAAGGAAAATATGAAAAGAATGGGTTACAACCTTGTCCAATTTGTGAGAAAGAAGACAGGGGATCCCGCTATCATCCGGAATCTTTATGTTGGTTTAAAAATAAAAATAATGAAAAACAAAAAAAAGACCACATAAGAAGTGTGAATAATTTTGAGTTAGAAGCCGAATTAAATGAAACTGAACCAAAAAGCTAATAGTTCCGCCATTAATTAAAATTAAATTATTAATAAATGATACTCTAGAAACTTCAGGAATTTATGATTCAGGTTCTAATGTATCCTTGATCAATTCTAAGTTACTGTCTTTAAAAAGAAGCTCAAATTTTAAGAATGAAAATAATCTAGGTCTAAAAACAATTAATGGCGTTAAAAAATCGATAGGAACAGTTAAGATAAAAATAAAAATTTTTGATATTGAACAAAGTATGACTGTTTTTGTTATAGATAAAGAAAATTTTAGTTATGATTTCTTGATTGGTTTAGACTGTATAAAAGCATTTCACTTAACACAAAATGAAGGTCTGAACATTACTCAAAACTTAATAATTGAAAATCATAAAAAAGAAACAAATAATTACGAACAGATTCCTGGCTTAGCAGGTAACAATCAAAATAACTATAATATACAAAATACTCAAACAATTCCTGGATTTACAGGTGAGATAAAAAGTAAAAATAAAAAATTCATTGAGAAAACCGAAATAAAAAATAATAGTCCATTTAAAATAAATTTCAATGAGAATATAGTGGTAAAAAACTTTGACATATCCATAAATCACTTAAATATAGAAAAACAATCACAGATACAGAATTTGATAAGTACTTATAACTATAATAATAGTTAATATAATTTGATATAGGCACAGTACATGGATATGAGGCACATATAGATTTATTAATAGATAAATATTGTAGTAAAAGACCATATAGATGCAGTATTGAAGATATGAAAGAAATAGAACAACAAATAGCAAAATTATTAGAAAACAATATAATAGAGGAGTCATATAGTCCTTTTGCCGCCCCAGTAACACTAGCATTTAAAAAAGATGAAGGTAAGAAATCAAGACTCTGTATAGATTTTCGCGACTTAAATAAAATAGTGATACCACAATCTCACCCTTTTCCACTTATTGAAGATTTAATGGCAAAAACCAGAAACTGCAGGTTTTTCACAACGCTAGATATAAATTCAGCATTTTGGTCCATTCCATTAAAAATAGAAGATAGGAAAAAAACAGCATTTGTTACCCAACAGGGACACTATCAGTGGACATGTCTACCTTTTGGACTGAAAACTTCCCCTGCTATATTTCAGAGGATACTAAGTAGTATCATACGAAAACATAAACTGACTGACTTCACTGTAAATTACATAGATGATATACTAGTTTTCTCAGAGACATTTGCAGATCATATTAAACATTTAGAATCGTTGTTGGAAGCAATATCAATAGAAAGACTCAAATTAAAATTTTCCAAATGTAATTTTGCGCAAGACTCCGTTAAATATTTAGGTCATATAATAAAAAACAATATCATATCCCCTTTAAAGGACAATTTAATTGCAATAAAAGAGTTTCCTATCCCTAAGACACCAAAAAATGTAAGACAATTTCTTGGTAAAATTAATTTTTATGGTAAATATGTGCCAAATATTTCAATTACATTAGATCCATTACACAATTTGTTAAGAAAAGGTCAAACTTTTAATTGGTCAGATAGCTGTCAAAAATCATTTGAAGCAATAAAAGAATTACTTTGCCAGAAACCGATCTTGACAGTATTTGATCCAGACCTCCCAATCAGAATTTATACAGATGCCAGTATACAAGGTGTAGGAGCAGTTTTAAAACAGTTACAACAGAATGGTGATGAAAAGCCATGTGCTTATTTTTCAAAAAAATTGAATGATTCACAAAAACGAAAAAAGGCTATTTATCTGGAGTGCCTAGCAATAAAGGAGGCAGTCAAATATTGGCAACATTGGCTTATAGGGAGAAAGTTTACGGTTTACTCAGACCATAAACCGTTAGAAAAAATGAACATAAAAGCTAGGACTGATGAAGAGTTAGGAGATCTTGCATATTATTTGTCTCAATTCAATTTTGAAGTGATATCGTCGTTGCGCGCGCCAAATTCCATATGTGAAAATTTTCATTTTTCGTTTTTGTGCACTAAACAAATCTCCACATTATTCTTGATGTGTTGGTAAAATCACTTTTGTAATATTCGAATCAGAACCAATTCTAACAAATTCGATATGTGTTTTGTCCGTTGGGAATAACTCGTATGTGCCGAAATACACATAAAGGATTTGCGTTCCGTTGTAATTCGCGCGCGAAACCTCTGAGCGTTGTTGTGTTAACCTATGTATAATTAGTTTTGAGTGTTAGAACGCAGTATAGGTAGTGGGTAAGTACTAAATTTACTACATATATTAGTTATTTTTGTTATAACCACAGTCTTTGATAAATTATCTTAAATGTTGTATTGATTTAAATATAATAAACGCAATATTCTAGCCTAAAAGTTGTATTGAACTAGAATACCATGTTCATAAATGTATAAAAATAATACCTATCTATTAATAATAATTATTATGCTCCAGTATCTTAGTTAAAAGGTTAACCTTCTAAAGATTCTTTAATGCTAGGTATCTACCTAGTATAGCTGGAGTTTATCATACAAATTAGCAGCATTAAAGAATCTTTAGAAAATCGTATAAGTAATAGATCAACAATAGGTAGATACCTACCTCTACGATCTGTGCATTTAACTAGACTAAAAGAATAAGAACTTAAATTTGACTGCTATTTAGAATCATGCTAATACTACAATAAATTCAAAGAGGTTTCAATTCATGATTTTAAAATCTCCTTATTTTATAACAGCAAAAGTTTGTTACGGGAACTACGCTGGTAAATTCGCGGGGCGCAAGTAGTAGTTCAATAAATAATCTTGTTTTAGGCGCTCTTGTTCTCCTGAACAGAGTGCTTATCAATTTGCCCAAATGTCTGTAACTTTCGAATTTTTGCCCGAAAATGGTCTCAAACGACTTGGTTGAACTCACTGATGAAGAATCCGAGGTTGAAATAAAAGTTGGCCGTCCGTCCGTGAGCACGATTACGCCCAAACGGAATGAGCTAGAGAGTTGAAATTTTCAGGGTAGGTTCGAAGGGTAAAAATCTCGGCTAAGTTCGTTATCAGGCGAAATCGGTCCAGTAGTTTCGGAGTTAAAAATTTTAATTTTTTCATTAATCACAAGAAGTTCGAGTTTCATTTTTTTTATGATGCAATTTTATCTAAAGACTCGATTGATGCCAGCTCCGAAACTGTCGGACCAATATCTTCAGAGATATGATTTTTAAAAATTTAAAATATTTATTCAACCTCGGGTACAATAACTCTCGAAAGAAATGAGATACAGACTTGAAATTTTCAGGGTAGATTTAAGGGGTGGTTATCTGGTCAGAATCAGTCCAGTAGTTTCGGAGTAGGAAAATCGAATTTCAATCGGTACTGATCAGAAACGGTTGGATAGTTTCGAAGTAAGAGGAAAAAGCTTTCATTTTATTACGGATTCCAATTACAAAGATGCAGTATATAGATTTTTTGGCACTCTTGTTCAATTGACACAGGTATGAATTGTGCACGAAACAAGAACGCCAAATCAACCCTCACGTCAGTGATTTTAACATTTTTTATTTTTGTAGTCGATATGGCTTTCAACCCAAATCAACGCAAACCTTCATCACGAGGACAAATGCTAGTAAATTTAGTTATTGGAAACGGACGTCATGATCAGAATGAAGAATTGAATACTTCTGCCATTATACATCATAGTTACGATTTAACGCAGTGCCTGCGAACTTCCAGCTTGAATCAAAATATCTCTTCGTCTGAAAATATAGAAGTTCCTCTGTATGAAGAATTAAAAGATGTGAGTTTTGAAGAATATCTTGATCCTTTTATTGATCAGTCAGAGATCGATAGCATTCCTGAAAACACGGGTGATATTGGAAAAACATATATTCTCGATGATGTCACAGGTCATTTAAGAGAAGATACAGAATTATCTGAGCTGAATAATTACAATTACTACCTCGACGAAAAAACAGGGTTACTAAAGCCAATAATTGATACATTGACCACGAACAATGACAATAATACTCGTAGTGTGTTTGATGAAACTGAGTTTTCTGATACTGATGAGGAACTAAACAGAAAGCAAAGAGCTATCAATAGATCAAAGAGGATGCATGGAAAAAAATATACAGGCAGAAAGAGGAAATGTGATGAAACAGACGTGAAAGCGAGATATGAATTTGTCCCAAAACCTAAAAAATGTCTTAAGGAAAAACCATGTACACATTCTTGTATTGCTAAATCTGATCGAAGTTATTTATGCGGTGTGATATCTGAACAGAAGAGAAAAGCAGTATTTGACTATTTTTGGGGGATAAATTCATGGGATGCCAAAAAGATCTATTTAAAAAATCTTGTTCGGTTGCGTACAGTATTAAGAAGACGGAAAAGTACGAGTAACGAGGGAGAAATGGCTCAAAGACAACTGGCCTATGACTATTATTTACCAGATGATCAGAACACTACCGTAAAGGTATGCAAAAGCTTTTTCATTAGTACTTTTCATATAAATAGCGATACACTGTCAGAATGGGTTAAACAGTTGCAGGATAATGTAAGGGAAAGAACAGACTTGAGGTCTAAACACGAAAAGCGACAATCTAAAATTAAAAAAAACCCTGTTTCGAAAGTAAATAGATCTGATACTGTTAAAGAATGGTTGGATTTATTAAATAAAGTACCCAGTCACTATTGCCGCTCTAGCAGTAATAGAGTCTATATTGAGGATACGTTCGAATCAAAATCTCATATTTTTCGTGTTTATACCCAGTGGTGCAAGGATAACCGAAAACCAAATATTGCTCGAAAACTGTTTAATGCCATTTTAGAAAAGGAGAAGATTTCTATTTTCAAACCACGGAAAGACCAATGCGATACATGCACTGCTAAAAAAGAGGGTAATTTCTCAGAAGAAGATTACGCAGTACACATAGCAAAGAAAAATGAAGCCTACAACGCCCATATTGAAGCTCGTACTATGTGCTCATCCGAGGTGATCGTCTTGACCATAGATGTCCAATCAGTTCTCCTTTGCCCCAAAATGTTGGTTTCGGCTCAATATTATAAGCAGAAACTACAGGTACATAATCAATCCATTTATGTCAATAACAACAAGGATGTACACCTATACGTTTGGCACGAAGGAGATGGAGGTGTTACAGCTAATGAATTTACAAGCTGCTTATTACACTTCATTGAGTCTCAAGTAGGTTACAAAAAATTTATAATTGTATCGGATGGATGTTCTTACCAGAATAAGAATAGAGTTTTGGCATCAGCCCTGCTAAAATTGACAAAGAAGACTGGCTTGGAGATTGAACAACTTATCCTAGAAAAAGGACATACTATGATGCCTGTTGACAGTGTCCACTCTACGTTGGAGAAAAAGTTTCGACCTCCAATCTACACTCCAAGTGATTATATCAGTCGCATGAGAGAAGCCAGACCTAAGCAACCATACCATGTAAACCATATAGATTACAAATTTTTCAAGAATTACGAAAATGATGTTTGTCTTGACTCTATTCGTCCAGGAAAAAAAACCGGAGACCCGACGGTTAACGATATACGCGGTCTTAAATACAAAAATGGTAATATTTACTACAAGTTACGCCACCCCGACGAATGGAAAATTCTACCTCAGCGTATTCGTTCATGTAACCCTACATTTATTATTCCTGCACTATATAACGAACCCAGAAAACTTGATAAAAGCAAGTATGATAGTCTACAATCTATGAAGCCTTTCATGCATCGTGACTATCATGCATTTTATGATAACCTTTCCTGCTAAGAATGATATTTTGTATTTCAACAAATTTGATTTGTTTTACTTAACTTAACTAACTTTTAGTTCGTTGTTTTGAAGTCGTTTTTTTTTGTTAAAATATTTTTTAGAGAGTTTTGGTTTTAATTTTATTGAAGATTTTATTTTTTGTTTTTCTAGTAGCCATAGGCATCTCGAAGTTAAATACTGTGATGAAGCATTAATGTTGCAATAATAGTAATTATACCTACCTAATTTGTGATATTAATAGTACAAATAAGAATAAAGATTAACACTTAACAACCACAGATCTCTTACTCTTTGATTAAAAGATTGTTTAACGTGACTGACTATACTCGACAAATTATTTAATTACATTTTCTAATCCAAGAAAACCAAAAGATCACATAAAGTAACCTCAAAATTTCAAAAGTATAACTTTGCGAAATCCCTCATGTGTCATTAGGCACATACGTCATTATTAATAGCGATGCCAAATCCGTTACGTGCAATTTTTGTTTCAAAATATTTCTAGCTCGTTAAATAAGTAATATTTGCTATATATTTTGTAATCCTAATATGTCTTTATAATCCTAATATAATATTGCATTCATATTTTTGAAATATATTTGTCCCTTTATTTAATAAAATGTTTTTTATTGTTTCCCAAAACCTAGTGAAAATTACATACGGAATCTGTCAGGCGCAACGACGATATACTCCCCAGGAAAAAATAATTTAGAAGCAGATAGTTTGAGTAGAAATCCTGTATTGAAACCGTCTGATAATCAAGAAGATATTTTAAAAATTGTGAATTTTATTGAACTTAAAGATATAAAAACTGATCAAGAAAACAACCAATTTTTAAAACAAAACAAAAATTGTCTCATATATAAAAATACAATATACTATAAAAAAATTGGAATAAAGGAAAAAATTTGTCTATCTGAAGACTTTAGCAAAAGCTTTATAGAAAAAATACATAACGGTTATTGTCATTTAGGAATACAACAAATGAAAAAAAAAATTATACCTTTTTATTATGCAAAAAATTTAAATAACAATATTGAGAAAATCTGTAACAACTGTGAAACTTGTATAAAAAACAAATCAAGAGTCAAATTTCAATTTGGTTTAATGTCTCACTTAGGACCAGCTACTTACCCATTTGAAATAGCATCAATAGACACTATAGGAGGATTTGGTGGTTCACGCTCCACTAAAACTTATTTGCATCTTTTAGTGGACCATTTCACCAGGTTTGCCTACATTTTGACGTCGAAAACTCAAAGTACACCCGATTTTATAAAGCTTGTTAATAAAGCACTACTGAACAATAATAAGATTGGCATGATTTTATCCGATCAATACCCAGGAATAAATTCTAAGGACTTTAAAAAATTTTTAGCTGACAAAAATATCCCTATTATATTCACTGCGGTAAATGCGCCCTTTTCTAATGGTTTAAACGAGAGATTAAACCAAACACTAGTTAATAAAATTCGATGCAAATTAAATGAAAAACAAAATAAAAAATTAAGCTGGACAACTATTGCTCATGAATGTACTGAAAAATATAATGAAACTGAACATACAGTAACAGGATATTCCCCAAAATACTTATTAGAAGGGAAAAACGTTGATATTTTGCCAAGTGAATTAAAACAATGTAAAAAAGCTACAGAAAATAATTTAGTAAAAGATAGAAAAATAGCATTAGAAAAAAGTATAAAATCACATAATTATAATAAACAACAATTTGATAAGAATAGAAAACAATTTGAATTCAAAGTTGGAGATTTGGTGTATGTTGAAAATGGGAACCGATTAAATAGAAAAAAAATGGATGAATTGAAAATAGGTCCTTTTGAAATCATAGAAAAGTTATCAAATTCAATATATAAAATAAATACAGGATATAAAAAGTCAGGGTCCACTCTTTTCCACATTACAAAACTTGTTCCATGTCACAAACTAGTTAATGAATGAGTACCGTACTTACTGGGTACAGTTTGTACTCCTTGGTGGGGAGATGTAAATGAAGATCATGTATGATTCTTCATTTAGTTTTAGAATAATATAATCTTAACTAGATATAATCATATAATGTAGTTTCCGAACGCACGCCTGATGTCATTAGTGTCATTGTTGTCAATACTATACTTTCTTTCTAACAACACGTGGTGTTTATTTGTTTCGTTTATAACAAAACTAATTAATAAAAGTAGGAATAAATAAATAGCTTTAAATGTTGTTTCTTTCACAGGTTTGTAACATTTATAATAATTACTTTGATGAAACTAAAGTGTCATGTAATTTATGGTTATTATAATAAAACATTTCTTTCACAGAGAAACGCAATTAAGTTTTTATTTCTATACAACCATTGGTAAATAGTGTGTCAATACACATTATATACATTTATGTATTGTTATTTATAACTGCTGTATGCATATTAGGACTACCCTATTTCAATAAAGTTATTATTATTTGACAACAGCCTTGTTAATTTTTTCAACAAATTATAACGTCTGTGAATTAATGTGAAGAGAGTGTGAGTAATATTTTATTTTTTGTAGTCCAACTAACAATTTTAGAGGAAAAAGTCATAATACAAAAAAGTTGCATATTTAAAATGTCTTCTTGAATCAAGTTTTTTATTTGATAAATGTTGGAACTCCAAAAAGTTTTGATGCGAAATATAGTGGGGGTTGATTTTTCCACCTCTTCATGGGGAAATTTAATTCTTCCATATTGAAGAGATTCAATAAAAAAAAAGTTTCCCCAAATTTCAAAGGGCACTAACTTGGGGAGGAAGGATCTTACATCAAAAAATTATATGAAAGACCACCTTAATTTTTGCAGAAGTATCACCTACTAAAATATTTTGCATTAATTTAGAAACAGTCTGCATATCCACCCATGAATTGTAAGGGGTAATAGGGCCAAGTTTCTACCTTCTTCTATGATATCACCAGGATCTCACCCTGTGCATGATGTGGTTCGCATGCATGAAGTTAACGCCGGACAGAAACATCTTCATGTAGGTCTTGATTTGGGATAAATTAATAGGGTTGTCGATGTAGGAGATGACGTCGGTCAAGCTGCATGGCAGGTATTCCATAACGAGTACAACTGAACTTTCGACACCCCGTATATCGAAAAGTTCTACTATCTGTAAACAAATTCTGATACAAGTATTCCATATTTTAGACATACCTACCTAAAAAGTACAGACGCAGAATATGAATTATTAAGAATTAGGGCCTGTCTCGCCACTTGCTGATGAAGTCCCGGATATGAATCCAGCGGATAAAATATCTGCTGGATAAATCTGTCGGATAATTATTTTCTGTTTCACCACGCGGGTCCTGGATAAAATGTCTACTAGATAGCTATCTGACAATTTAATGGGAGGTGTATTTGGCAACGTCGCATTTATGCTTGCTACTGGCTAAACAAACTTAAGGTGGGGCCTTGTAACTTGTGTATTTATGTCTCTGTGATGATTACTGCATAGAATCAGAATGTTTTGTAAATAATTTAGGAGGTTAGGTTAGACATTGTTGTTTTTATGTCGTCTTCTATAAAATATAGTAGGTATACTCCATTCAGATTTATAAAGTCTCCCGGTTGGCCATGAAATTCTGACACATTTCACCGTGTATATTTTGAAAATGTTAGGTTATGCTAATTTTCCTGTCAGATAACTACGCAACGTTGTCCTCTCTACATAGAAGTCGTAGTAATTACTCATTCTCCACAAGGTGAATTTTCTTGGGAAAAATAATGAATTTGAGAAGATATATGCCGTGTTCCGATATTGCTGAACAGTACTGAGCAGTAAATTGAAAAGTCAGATATTACTGAAATTCACTGGCGATGCTTACTCTTACTTAAGAGCGTTCCGAAATTACTTACTGCGGCCAGTAATGCCAGCAATTTCGGAACGCAAGGATTATGTAAATTCAACAATTCCAAAGACCCGGCGACTGTTCAAGAAAATTTTTCATCTGTTGTTACTATGGAAAATATTTCACGTATATAAACTAGTTGGAAGATTTTCTTGCACGGAAATCAAGTGTTGAAATTTTAATGAAAAATAATGGATACGGTAGTCCGTTACTTTGTGATAGTTCATATGAAAAAAGAATAAAAGTACCTGAATAGCCCGGCAGAACTTCTAAACGAACAGACGTACCTATGGAATTCCCCACTTTTCGAAATTCTCAAGAAATAAGCCTACAGAAAACATTGAAATACCTTGTTGCACAACTTGGAATACACCAGTTTTAAAATGTACTATAGTCGCTGTAATTGACTAAGTAATGTAAACTAAGTAATTTCATTCGAGAGTTCTACATGTCCTACGACAGAATGAAGTTTTCCTATTGCAGATTTCAGTTCTGTCTCTGATTCTTCAAAACTCCTTTCGGCATTTTCAATTTCAAAGCGAAGAGATAATGATTTGTGATAATATCTTGTAGATTGTTGAGAGTAGAAATTGGCAACGTCTCAGTGAATTGTCTTGACATTGACGATATCAGAAGTGCCAACCTGCCTTTGTTTTAGTTATAAAAACGTGACAGACCTAAATCATGGCCAACCGGGAGACTTTATAAAAGCGAATGGAGAATGGAATGGAGTCAACTGTTTGATAGTCGAAACCTGGACCTAAATTCTTCCTCGTCGTATTCAGCAAAATGATCAACTGTGGTTCTAATTTCATGACGTTTTCGTGGACGTGAGATACGTGCAAGGAAATCGTCAAACTCGTCCTCTAAAAACTCTAAAAGATCCATGTTCACACAAATATGCTGCTGCGGCTCCAAAAACATGTCATTGCGCATATGAATGACGCCTATCATGATAAAAGTTGGGTTACTCAACGAATAAAAATATAATGGCTGTTTCATCTAGGTGTTGAATTATCCGGGAGTTTATCAGATAGTTTAACCTATCCGACACGTGTGAAACACAATTTTCAGGGCTATCAGTTGGATAAGTTATGAATAGCTTATCCGGGACTTCATCAGCAAGTGTTGAAACAGGCAAAAAAAAACAAAACAGAAAAGAAACTAAAGTAGCCATATATTAAAATATTTGTTGCGGTGCCTAAAATAGAATACTCCAAAGAATTCGAGAAAATTACATCTGAACGCATCGAATGATCAACTGAGCACAGGCCGTAGGAAGATACCTCGGTCTATAGTCCTTTAAACTATCCGTACCTCTTCACCTACATATCAAAATTTTCAACATTCACGGCATTCTTTAGCAAATTCACTTAACATACACAGAATCTGATGAATTTTGATCAGAACATTTAATGTGAACTTCATCAGCAAGTGTTGAAACAGGCAAAAAAAAACAAAACAGAAAAGAAACTAAAGTAGCCATATATTAAAATATTTGTTGCGGTGCCTAAAATAGAATACTCCAAAGAATTCGAGAAAATTACATCTGAACGCATCGAATGATCAACTGAGCACAGGCCGTAGGAAGATACCTCGGTCTATAGTCCTTTAAACTATCCGTACCTCTTCACCTACATATCAAAATTTTCAACATTCACGGCATTCTTTAGCAAATTCACTTAACATACACAGAATCTGATGAATTTTGATCAGAACATTTAATGTGAACAATCGCAATTGATGCAGTCGTATTACTGTATTTGTTGAATTCTGATGGTTTTATCAGGATAATCCGGCTCGAAGGACCAAATGTTGAGTCTTGGTCTTTATATCAGGAAAATACGGCTTGATGGACCAAATGAACAATATCCGTGGCTCAAAGGACCATATGTTGGGTATCCTGATTGTTTTACCAGGGTGATGATATTTCGAAGGACCAGATGTTTCATACCCAGACTTTTTTATCAAGAGGATGCGTTTTTGTTTTTTTCTATTTTGAGAAATTTTTTGGTGAAAATTATTAATCCCGATGATAAATGTCGTTGTGAATGCACAACTGATCAACAAAGAGTTTACTTAATTATAAGCACTCAGCAGTAATCTCGTTGATTACAATGTAAATTATTATTTGCAAAAGGATAACAATCACAAGATGGTAAGTGGTGAAAGATTCGAAAGCACTTTAAACTAACAACAAACTGTATTTTCTCGTTACCGATACTTTGATAACGAGCATGAAGTAATAATTATAAAAATGCAATATTCTTACAATCTAAAATATTCCTGCTATATAAAAATGACAAGCAAGGAAGAAGTGACTACTTAGTTGGTACGAAACTTGAATATAGTTTAAACAGAAAACTAGTGTATGTTTCGCGACAGTAAATAGTATTAATTCGAGAACTAAGGGAAGTAGTAGTGAATCCTTATACTTAGTGTTATTGTATTTAAATGACCGGATAGAATATTCTCATTTGTCGTTATTGAATAGAGTGGGAATAAATGTGAAATTTCGGATACAAGCAGGAATGTTAGGCATTCGAAATCTGGAATTTGTCCCTCTCATCCGAGCTGATTTTACTTGATTCACTAGTGAAAATGAAAAGCATGATGGTCAATGTCTTAAGAACCGATAAATTTCTTTACATTTAAGTGAATTCATTTTAGCATTTTTTCTGAAGTATTTTGCAGGAAATAGGCAATAAAACACTCTACAATGGTCGAACCTTAACAAGAAATATCAATCTCAAAAACAAAGCAAAGTTGTGTACTGTAAAAGTATTATTTCCAAGGGTTCGATCCACATGGCAACGAAAAACTCCGGTGGTCCTTTGTTGAGAAGAAGTTTCTTGAAATGTAACGTCCTGATGCAGTATTATTAGGTACTCAATATCGCTTAAATATTGAAATCTCAGCGAACAAACAAAGAAACACGACGCTAACAAAAGTTTCATATCGCGTCGAAACCTTTGATTTCAGGCTAGCCGAATTCCTCTATGTATTTATGACCCACCATCATTTATCGTTTCCATCGGTAATCGGTAACTTCAATGAGCAATAGGATTTTTGGAGGGGTTATTTGACCTATATTCTTATCAATTTTTTGGATCGGTAATTATTTTTAGGTGCTAAAATGCATTTAATTAATTCTTTGCTCAACCATGCTACTTATAAATGTAACTTGAATAGAGAGAACATTCACTAGTTACCCCAGAGCAAAACTTATTTGAATCACTATTGTTATAATCATGAATGAGTAATTAATGTTATATACATATTTTTATTGTAAATTTTACTTTAGAGTTATAAAAACGTGTAGTAGTTTATGAAGAAAATATCTATTAAAAAATCTTCTGTTTTCTATTGCCCGGCTCTGATGCTACTACTCTGCTCTGCTCTAATGCTCTACTACTAATATCAAGTTGGCAACAGTGGCGAAGGCCCTGCAATTACTCAGGCGGGACTCATAATTTACCATCAATTTCTCAGCTTGTATAAGATATAAATACATTTCGTACCATTTTAATGACAGACTTGAGTATGAATGAGAGAATCGTCTGAGAATTTTAATTCTGACATATGAATTTTATCGGAATTGAAATTCATTGAAATATATCCAATAATTTAAGAAAAAATTGGTTCAAGCCCTGTGGACAGGAGCTTTTTGGCGCTCTTGTTCAAACAGACAAATTATATCTCCGAAACTATTGGTTTCTCAGAGTTGGGAATTACATCAATGGATTATGATAGGACTGCATCATAAAGGAAATTCAAATCAAATAATAGTTTATTTATCAAGATTAAATGAGCAATCTGAGAATGAGAACTGCACCATGAAAGAAATCAAATTTAAATAGCTGAAATGAATTTGACTCTCTCCTATAGAATAGGATGACATGTACGAGTATGAACACAGATCATATAATAATTCATAAAAAGAATAATTATAGCATTCTGTGAAAACATAGAAGTACGAAACATTATTGAAATTTCGAAAAATCATATCTCCGAAAGTGTTAGGTTGTTAGAGTTGAATCAATGGATTTTTATAGTTAATTGCATATTTAAAAAAATTTAAATTTGTAAGTTAAAAAAAAATTTTGTTTTTCGTTACTCCGAAACCATCTGGCCTAATTTGCCTTATAACGAACTCAGCCGAGATATTTATCTCCCAAACATACTCTGAAAATTTCAACTGCCTAGCTCATTCTGTTCAGAGTTATTGTAGAAACAAAATTTAAAAATAAAAAAAAAAAAATGTTTTGACACTTTACGAAAATCCGATCAATACAAAACTTCACATGCGTATGAAGGTCATTATTCTACAATTTGATGCCTAAGTAATTTCAGATAGATCGAGTGATCGGTTTCAGAAATATTAACAAAAAATGTTTTAAGTAGGTAGAGAATGTATGTGCAAGGGTACAAAACCGGTGTTGGTGACCTTGACCATATATGGAGTTTACCTATGGTCAAGGTCACCAAAACCGGTTTTGTACCCTTGCACATACATTCTCTATAATCCCCACTCCCAATAATTTGCATTACTTTCATTGCCCCCACCCAAATTACCCCCCCCCTTCACCCCCCACTCAAACTGGTGACCAAGGACGTTTCCCCCTCCCTTTCATAGTTCAAGGTCAAGGACACTCCCCCACTACTATCCCCACTAGCAGTTCAAGGACATTCCCCTCACGCCTATCAATTTTTAGTTCATGGTAAACGACGTATCCATGATATATATAAATCTATATATATATAGATATAAATATAAATCAGAAATGAAAGGTACACATCTTGAATTCGAACACGTAAATATATTTCAGTTATACTTGAGTTATAGTTAAGTAGTAATTAAGATAAAATTAGATAGTTTTAGTGTGACTTCATAGTTTCAGTCCAGTGCAATTTTTAAGTGGTGCTAGAAAAATGGGTTCAAGCCCTGTGGACAGGAGCTTTCTGGCGCTCTAGTTCAAACAGACAAATTATATCTCCGAAAGTATTGGTTTCTCAGAGTGGCATACTTCATATGATATAACCGCATCATAAAGGAAATTCAATTCAAATAATAGTTTATTTATCAAGATTAAATGAGCAATCATGAGAATGAGAACTGCACCATGGAAGAAATCAAAATAAATCTGGCCAATTTTGCCCAATAACGAACTTAACCGAGATATTCATCTCCCTAATCTACTCTGAAAATTTCAACTACCTACCTCATTCCGTTCGAGAGTTATATCTATGTCTATGGATGAAAAGCAGTCTCACTACTCTCAGATCTCTTACTAACTTCATGTTCCGTTCCGAAATGTAAGACTTTTCTGAGAAAAACTAATTTCGGAGCAAACAACTGAGATTTTTCTCACTTCGCTCACAATTCTTCGATTGATTAGATAATGTAATGTCACAGGAACCTAAGTTGACATTAGGACAATTCATACATAGAATTATATCATTCTGTGACAACGTTGAAATACGATTTATTATTGAAATTTTGAGAAATCATATCTCCGAAAGTATTAGCTTGTTAGAGTTAAAAATGACATGAATGGATTCTTATGATAAAACTGCTTATTAAAAAAAATTTAATTTGGAATTTGTTTTGTAAAAAAAAATTTTTTTTTTTTACTCCGAAACCATCTGTCCGATTTTGCCCAATAACGAACTTAGCCGAGATATTTATCCCCCAAACCTACTCTGAAAATTTCAACTCTCTAGCTCATTCCGTTCGAGAGTTATCGTGTCTACGGCCGGCCGGCCGGACCAGCCTGCCGGACAGAATGAATTACGACCACGGATTCTTGATCAGTGAGTCGAACCAAATCGTTTAAGACCATTTTCATCGAAAAATTTGAAAATTACAGACATTTGGGCAAATTGGTAAGCACTCAGTTCCGAGGAACTAGAGCGCCAAAAATGGCGTGCATTGCAGATTTCCAATGCTTTCAGTATAAATACGCTCCATACCACATCCGGGGAATCTGTATAATAAATATTGCAACTGAAGAGGTTCATCATAAACGGGTTAAGTTACCGTTCGACCTTGAAACCGTTTCTTCAGATTCTCGGCACCATTTGTCGTACGCAATGTTGAATGTACATGGGCTGGATTGACACTCCTCCACTACTATTTCCACTCTTTGTCGAGGGCAAGGACATTACGTTGTAACCCGCCCTCACTTTTAGCTCTGGGTAAAGGATGTATCCATATATATTTAGATCATCAGAAATCAGCGATAGATACACATCTTGAGTACGAATTTCATTAGTTTCGATATAAATTATCATTTGAATCATAATTTCAAGACCAAATTACCTCCACTATTATCAAACCATACAAATAATATATAATTTTAGGATATATCAAAATTCTCTCAGTTGAGGGTTATTGTTGTAGTATGATAAAACAACTCTAATTATAGGTTTTGTTGTTTAATAATCTTGTGGTTATCAAATGACACTATATATGAAGAACTACGCTGATAAACAACGTAGAAAGTATTAAAACTCTAACGTGATAGGAGGTTCTTTAATAAATAAATTAATTGATAAGTTACCTGTGGAATTACATTTACCTGGTTATCAATTCTGTGGACCAGGTGGACTCATTTAGAGGAAAGATTGAAACAAGGAGACTTGGAAATAAATCAGTTAGATAAAGCCTGTAGAGAACACGACATTATATATTCTAAGTATTTGGATTTTGAAAAACTAAACGAGTCAGACAATCTCCTTATTAATAAAGCTTTCGAACGAATTAATTCGAAGCAACCTAGTTTAAAAGAGAAATTAGCGGCCGTCATTGTCTTCATTTTGATGAAAGCGAAAACTAAAATCGGAATGGGTACTAAGGGGAGAAAGAAATCTATGAGAAAAAGAAAATCAAGAATATTAGTAGCTCCGAAGCGTGGTGGTTTTTTTACCGATACTCTTGCCTCTCTTAGGAGCTTTAGGTGCATTGGGAACCGGAGCTGCATCGATAGCAACTGCTGTAAATAAAGCAAAATCTGATAGAAAAATGATTGATGAGGTACAGCGACATAACAAAGCAATGGAACTTGTTAGAGAAAAAAGTTTATCTCAGGGAAAAGGTTTATTTAGAAGAAAGTTTTCTGGAAGAATAGCATTAGTTACCGGAAAGAAGTCAAAAGGAAAAGGTTTATATATTGGTCGGTATCAATGGTCCCAGAAAAAATTCCAGTGAAATTACCTCGGAAACCTCTTACTAACATACAACTCAACAAATTTGCTCATTCGTTACAAATACCGTTTTTTAGATGAATATTTATGAGAAATGATTTACCCACAAAAATTAAGAGATATGAAACAGGAATCATCAATCATGACGATCGTGATGGTCCGGGAACACACTGGACAGGTTATGTGAAAACTGGAAGAAAAATATTATACTTCGACAGCATCGGACACTTAAGACCCCCGAAGGAAGTAATAAGATATTTTAGAAGCGATAGTAAAAAAAAAGCACTGACGTGAAGTCAGTAATCTTTGGCGCGCGTGTTCACGGTGGCTAATTTGAATTGAATGATGAGTACTTCAAGCTCAGTGGATACAGCGAGCAAAAGATCTACCAAAAGGATAGTGGACACCATTCACTGTCGGTGACAGTGCTGCATCTAAGCTGCCATCAGGATAGAGTAACACAGTTGGAAAATAACACAACTGACTCTCCTTAGTCGCACAAGCTCCTAGAAGATTTGGGAGGGTCAGTATAATCCTAATCATGTTTATAGCACGCGCGCCAAAGCAGATTGACTTTTTACACTTTTTCTTTCATTGTTAAGTCACTCTGCTTTTGCGCGCGTGCTATAAACATGATTAGGATTATACTGACCCTCCCAAATCTTCTAGGAGCTTGTGCGACTAAGGAGAGTCAGTTGTGTTATTTTCCAACTTTGTTACTCTATCCTGATGGCAGCTTAGATACAGCACTGTCACCGACAGTGAATGGTGTCCACTATCCTTTGGGTAGATCTTCGGCTCGCTGTATCCACTGAGCTTGAAGTACTCATCATTCAATCCAAATTAGCCACCGTGAACACGCGCGCCAAAGAGTACTGACTTCACGTCAGTGCTTTTTTTTTTTCAAGTTCCTTTAACAAATATAGCTATCAATACAGTTTGGCTGTTAGCTTTACTGTAGATCAAAAAAAATTGCGGTTGTGGGACCTCCGTTAGGAAAGCAATTGCCTCTTCTCCAAAACCGAACGTATTTTAATATAGATCTACCGAATATAGTTATTTATAAATTTGCCTCAGGGCTATCATACAGACATTTCAACTCGGAAACAACGCTATTTCCCCCAAACTGACTTCTGTCCGTGCACTGAATTGACATGAATATTCTTTTAAAACCTCACAATGTCGGCTCATTACTCCCAACATAACCCAAACAACCCGAAACCATTCACTTCTCGTCTGCGCATGCGCAATATACTCGTGGCTGCAAGTCCTCCCAAAATTACACACTTCACAAAAAACTCCAATTCTCCAACACTAGTGGTTCAGGAGATATCGCTTCTTGAATCCACGCATGCGCAGACCCTCACCAGGGGATTCTGTAGAGGAATAGCATCCGCCACCCCAAAATCCCAATCCTCTCTGACGAAAGCACCAGCAGTTAAATCACTGATGGTCTGCTCATGCGCATAACGAAAAATGCCCGTAAGGGGTACATCAATTTCGAAATTAGCCCCAGGGCCACGGTACGGACACTTTAACTCGGAAACAACGCTACATCCCCCAAACTGACTTGTCCTTGCACTGAATTGCCATGAATATTCTTTTGAAACCTCACAATATCGGCTCAGCACTCCCAACATAACCCATACATACCCGAAAACAGTCACTTCTCTTCTGCGCATGCGCAATCTACTTGCGGCTAAAAGTCCTCTCAAAATCACACACCTTACAAAAAACTCCGATTCTCTCATCTCTAATCCACGCATGCGCAGACCCTCAATAGGGGATTCTATGAAGGAATAGCATCTGCCACCCCAAAACCCCAATCCTCTCTGACGAAAACACCACCAGTTAAATCACTGATGGTCTGCTCATGCGCATAACGAAAAATACCTGTAAGGGGTAACATCAATTTTAAAATTAGCCCCAGGGCCACGGTACGAACACTTTAACTCGGAAACAACGCTACATCCCCCAAACTGACTTGTCCTTGAACTGAATTGCTATGAATATTCTTTTAAAACCTCACAATATCGACTCAGCACTCCCAACATAACCCATCCAATTAAAAAAGAGTCACTTCTCTTCTGCGCATACGCAATCTACTCGCGGCTAAAAGTCCTCTCAAAATAACACACCTTACAAAAAACTCCGATTCTCCAACACTAGTGGTTCGGGAGATATCGCATCTTTAATCTACGCATGCGCAGACCCTCATCAGGGATCTGGATTATATGGAGGAATAGCATCCGCCACCCTCTCTGACGAAAACTACAGCAGTTAAATGACTTCTCTTCTGCGCATGCGCACAACGAAAAATGCCCGGAAAAGGAAGCATGAACCTCAAAAAAATAGGTTTCGGCATTTTAAGCAAAGTATTCCGCAAAATAGTAGTAATTTTTTGATTTTTTTCATGTCACGTGATCTTCACGAAATTTTGCAAAAGTGTTTGCATTGGTCTTTTGCATCTAACCACTGAGTTTCAATTTAATCAGATCAGTATTTTTAGAGTTATCGTGAAAACAAAATTTTAAAATTTTTGAATTTTTTTTTGCCACTCTAGGGCCGTCCGGTCATAACAAAACTTCGCAGGCATATAAAGGTCATGATTCTACAATTTGATGCCAAATTTCAGAAAGATCGAGTGATCGGTTCCGGAAATATTCATAAAAAACGTTTTGACTAAAAACGGCTCGGTGGATTTCGCCCGTTAACGAACTTGTCCGAGATATTTACGCTACAAAACTACCCTGCAAATTTCAACGCTCTAAGTCGTTCCGTTCGAGAGTTATCGTGCTAACGGCCGGCCGGCCGGACCAGCCTGCCGGACCGGACGGACAGAATTGAATTTGACCTCGAATTCTTCATCAGGGAGTCGAACCCAATCGTTTGAGACCATTTTCGAAAAAAAATTCGAAAAATACAGACATCGTGACGAAATGATAGCACGCTGTTCCTTGCGGAACCCGCGCGCAAAAATGGGTTCAAGCCCTGTGGACAGGAGCTTTCTGGCACTCTAGTGCAAACAGACAAATTATATCTCCGAAAGTATTGGTTTCTCAGAGTTAAGAATTATATCAATGTATTCTTATGATAGAACTGCATCATAAAGGAAATTCAATTCAAATAATAGTTTATTTATCAAGATTAAATGAGCAATCTGAGAATGAGAACTGCACCATGGAAGAAACCAAATTAAAATAGCTGAAATGAATTTGACTCTCTCTTATAGAACAGGATGAAATGATCGAGTATGAACACAGATCATATAATAAAGCTTAGATTTATATATATTTATATATATATATATATATATATATATATATATATATATATATATATATATATATATTATATATATTTATAGCATTCTGTGAAAACATAGAAGTACGATTCATTATTGAAATTTAGAACTTCATCTTAGCAGAAATTGAATTCAAACATCATGGAAGAATTTAAATTCAACAAGAATGCACAAAATTATCAATCCAAAACCAATAGACGAATTCTACCCAACAACGAACTCATCCGAGATATTCATTCCTCAATTCTATGATGAACGATAATATATATCTTTCCTCAAATCCACTCCAATACACCAATATTCCAGTTTTTGTTTTTAGTGGAGATATTCTGAACTCAATATTATTAACTTACCATTACCATTCCCATCCTCATATGGATTGACCATCGGCATGAAAATATCAACCAACAAAAAGTATGATATTATATTATAATTCTCATATTTATAGGATTGCTGGAATGAATGACAATGAGACAACGTCATGTCTCAGGAAAATAAGTTGACATTATAACAATTCATAGAATAACCACAGAATAATTCTATCAATCTGTGAAAACGTAGAAATACGATTTACATTGAAATTTTGAAAAATCATATCTCCGAAAGTATTAGCTTTTTAGAGTTAAAAATAATATGAGTGGATTCTTATGGTAAAACTGCTTATTGAAAAAAATTTAATTTGGAATTTGTTTTGTAAAAAAAAAAAATTTTTTTTTGTTACTCCGAAACCATTCGTCCGATTTTGCCCAATAACGAATTTAGCCGAGATATTTATCCCCCAAACCCACTCTGAAAATTTCAACTCTCTAGCTCATCCCGTTCGAGAGTTATCGTGCCTACGGCCGGCCGGCCGGACCGGCCGGACAGAATGAATTTCGACCACGGATTCTTGATCAGTGAGTCGAACCAAATCGTTTAAGACCAATTTCATCGAAAAATTCGAAAATTACAGACATTTGGGCAAATTGATAAGCACTCAGTTCCGAGGAACTAGAGCGCCAAAAAACATAATAAAGTATAATATTCAAAGGTATCAAAAATTAAATGCTAATAATTGTGGGCAGCTGACTCTAAAGTTCTTATATATGTCGACTCATCATGGAAAAATAATTTAGATAGATCTACTTGAACTATAATGTTGTTTATGTTGAGTGGAAAATCATCAATTCTCACTTCAGATTTCAACCCCCCTATAGACTTAAAAGACGGCAATTATGTTTTGGATCTAACGAACTTTGAATCGTTTAATTCTATTCCTAATATCGATGAAAATTGTAATAGTATACAAGTGGGATCAAAAGAAATAATAATTCCAATAGGGTGTTATCAAGTCGTAGATATTAATAATTATATCGAACGTGAATTACAATTGGATCCGAAGACTTAGGGCCTGTTTCACCACTTGCTGATAAAGTCCCGGATATGAATCCAGCGGATAAAGTATCTGCTGGATAAATCTGTCGGATGATTATTTTCTGTTTCACCACGCGGGTCTCGGATAAAATATCTACTGGATAGCTATCTGACAATTTAATGGGAGGTGTTTTTGGCAACGTCGCATTTATGCTTGCTGCTGGCTAAAGAAACGAAAGGTGGGGCCCTGTAAGTTGTGTATTTATGTCTCTGCGATGATTATTTCATATAATCAGAATGTTTTGTAAATAATTTATACTTGTCGAGGTTGGGGTAGGAGTGGGGATGGTGGGGGTACTGGTAGCGGTTGGGGTGACTATGGGAGGAGGGAGACGAGAAATCAAGGGTTTCCACGTACGAGGTAATCTTTGACTATCGTCGCGTTTGTTAAGGCAATCTGGACGTCTTTCAATTTCAAGGGCTTCACGAATAATACGGCTGGTAAGCATTTTTTCTATTGCAATGGTTCTGCTGCTAGCAAAGTCAATTTTGTGACCTGTATCAGCATGATGTTTGAAGAGAGCTGAGGATGATTCAGCTTTGCGTACTGCTAGTTGGTGTTCGTATACTCTGTTAGTCACGCGTCTGTTAGTTTGACCGATGTATGACCTTGGACATTCGGAGCATGGTATCTCATATACACCGTGGGATTCATTGGGAATGGAATCTTTCGGTGAACGGAGAAAGTTAGAAATTTTATTGTTTGCAGTAAAAATAGTTTTTATTGACTTTGCTAGCAGCAGAACCATTGCAATAGAAAAAATGCTTACCAGCCGTATTATTCGTGAAGCCCTTGAAATTGAAAGACGTCCAGATTGCCTTAACAAACGCGACGATAGTCAAAGATTACCTCGTACGTGGAAACCCTTGATTTCTCGTCTCCCTCCTCCCATAGTCACCCCAACCGCTACCAAAACCCCCACCATCCCCACTCCTACCCCAACCTCGACAAGTATAAATACAGCATCTCGATCTTCCGTTAATCAGTCTTCTCGAAGTAGTAGAAATACAGTGATCTCCGAGAGTACTGGTGATGAAACCTGGGGAGTAGGCAGATTGAGACCCCGGCGTTAATTCACATTTTACATCTTGTTCTTGATAATGGCTCCAAAATCGGAGCCGAAACGTCGAACGACATTAAACTCCAGACGCGGTCCAACCCGGAACCTTCTTATTCCTAACATTGTTAGCCGCCGAAACCTATCCGAACACATATATATATATATATATATATATATATATATATATATATATATATATATATATATATATATATTATATTATTAGACAATTGTTAGGTTGTTGTTTTTATGTCGTCTTCTATAATATATAGTCATAGTCAACTGCTCACTTCTATAGTCGAAACCTGGACCTAAACGCTTCCTCGTCGTATTCAGAAAAATGATCATATCGGGTTCTAATTTCACCACGTTTTCGTGGACGTGAGATACGTGCAAGGAAATCGTCAAACTCGTCCTCTAAAAACTCGAAAAGATCCATGTTCACACAAATAAGCTTCTGCTGCTCCAAAAACAGTTCAAGAAAACATGACATCTTCGCCTGTCAAAATACACTTGATAACATGTCATTGCGCATATGAATGACGCCTGTTATGATAAAAGTTGGGATATCCGACGAATAAGGGCCTGTTTCACTACTTGCTGATAAAGTTCCGGATAAGCTATTCATAACTTATACAACAGATAACCCTGAAAATTGTGTTTCACACGTGTCGGATAGGTTGAACTAGCTGATAAACTCCCGGATAATTTAACACATAGATGAAGTGGCCATTATATTTTTATTCGTTGGATAACCCAACTTTTATCATGAAAGGCGTCATTCATATGCGCAATGACATTTTACCGAGTGTATTTTAATAGGCGAAGATGTCATTCTTTCTTGAACTGTTTTTGGAGCAACAGCAGCTTTTTTGTGTGAACATGGATCTTTTCGAATTTTTAGAGGAAGAGTTTGACGATTTCCTTGCATGTATCTCAAGTCCAGGAAAACGTCGTGAAATTAGAACCCGAGTTGAACATTTTGCTGAATACGACGAGGAAGAGTTTAGGTCCAGGTTTCGACTATCAAAGTTAGCAGTTGACTATGTACTATCTTTCATAGAAGACGACATAAAAACAACAACCTGCTACCCTAACCTCCTAAATTATTTACAAAACATTCTGATTCTGTGCAACCATCACAGAGACATAAATACACAAGTTACAAGGCCCCACCTTACGTTTGCTTATGCAGTAGCAAGCATAAATGCGACGTTGCCAAACAGACCTACCATTAAATTGTCAAAAAGCTATCTAGTAGATATTTTATCCGGGACCCGCGTGGTGAAACAGTGGTGTCTGTGTCTGATTTATCCAGCAGATATTATATCCGGTGGATTCATATCCGGGACTTTATCAGCAAGTGGTGAAACAGGCCCTAAAAATATAATGGCCGCTTCATCTAGGTGTTAAATTATCCGGGAGTTTATAATCTAGTTTAACCTATCCGACACCCGTGAAACACAATTTTCAGGGTTATCTGTTGGATAAGTTATGAATAGCTTATCCGGGATTTTATCAGCAAGTGGTGAAACAGGCCCTAAGGGTATAAGATTCGAATTGACACCGAACAATAACACACTTCATACTCATATTAAATGTACAGAGGATGTGGATTTGAGAAAATCAAACAGCATAGCTCCCTTGATCGGATTCGAACGTAAATTCTTACCTAAAGTTGATAAACACCAATCTGAACGTATTGAAGATGTGATGACTGTTAATTCCATTTTAATAGAATGTAATATTACAGTAAAAAGTTATGCAAATGGACAACCATAGCATATTATTCATCAATTTTTTCCAAACGTTCCACCTGGCTTTAAAATCGTGGAATCCCCGGATCATGTAATTTATTTACCAATCAGTGTGAATACAATAAGAAATTTCATAGTTAAAACAGTGGACCAGACAGGTAAACTTATCAATTTTCAACAAGAGACCATAACAGTAGGTCTACATCTACGAAAAGAGACTTAAAATGGCCATCGATTTTAAAAAAGTGCATTCTCCATCACCTTATAAAAAAGAATCCACATGTTTGAAGATGTTCTGTAGAAGAAAATACGTCCAGCAACTAACTGTTACTAACAAAAAGTTCCTCAAATCTTTAGGATTTAAATTGTTGAATTAACAAAGTTTGATGTCAAGCAGGCAGTGTCTCTAGAAGAAATTGTTGTTTCTTACAAATATCATATTCACGAATCATTCACATCACGATATGAAAATAATGATGAAATTCGAATTCCTCTTCAAGATGACTTATGCACCAGACCAACTGAAAGTTATTTATACATAAAAGGACAATTAGTAAAACCCGATAATACTCCAGCAAAGGATACACATTTTGTGAATAATGGCTTTGCATTTTTATTCAGTGAAATAAGATATGAGGTAAATGGTTATTAAAAAGAAAAAGTATAACGGGTAATTCCGCAAGAGGAGCAGAGAGTCAGAGACAATCATTCTGCTGGTACCTGCCGACACGTGTTTTTGCTAGTTGGCTTCTTCAGGACAGGGCAACCAAGAAACCAAGAAAAAGGTGGAAAGATAACTGAAATCAGGCGACACCACAACAGGAGCGAGCAACCAATTTGTGCCTTCAGCTCTAGGACCTCCAGTTCGGAGGTAAACTATGGCATCGACACGAAGGAAGCATAAGCTACCTGTGCGATGCGACCTAAACCCGAGGATATGTAATAAGAAAATAGGATAACGCGGATAAGTTTATTAAAATGGAAAAGTATAACGGGTAATTCCGCAAAAGGAGCAGAGACAATCATTCTGCTGGTACCTGCCGACACGTGTTTCTGCTAGTTGGCTTCTTCAGGACAGGGCAACCAAGAAACCAAGAAAAAGGTGGAAAGATAACTGAAAACAGGCGACCCCACAAATGGTTATGTTGTAGACGTCAATACAAAACCAGGACTCACAAGTACTATGAAAGGATTGGTATCATTCAATAAAAGCGAAAATTTACTAGGATTTGCTGAGGACTACAAGAAAGTTATGGTGAATATAGCACAAGAGCTGATTTTGATACGCAGTAACAATGACCAAAGAGCATTAATGTGTTCTACGGATGAGAATGCTAAAGTAGTCATACATAAAATTATGTGGAAAGTGCCACATATAATGCCAGGTCTCAGAGAGGAAGTAGCATTGACAAAATTTATTGAAAAAGGGAAGGATATAATTGTTCCATATAGAAGTTGGGAATTACATAGTTATCCATCTCTTCCAAGCACTATGAAACATAGCTGGAACGTTAAGACTTCTACAAGATTAGAATCTCCACGATATGTTATTATTGGTTTTCAAACCGGACGAGAAGATTTGAAGAAAGACAGTAGTCAATTCGACAATTGCGATTTCAGTAATATTCGACTTTATCTAAATTACGAACGTTATCCTTACGAAAACCTAAATATATCTTTCAAAAACAATCACACTGCCGCATTATATGAAATGTTTTCACAGTTACGACCCGCATATTATTATGAATATAAGTCAGAAACAGATATATCTCCCACACAGTTCACGAAGTCCTTCCCACTTATAGTTATAGATTGTTCTAAGCAAAAAACAGGATTTCAAACTCAATCTGTCGCACTTAGAATTGAGTTTGAATCTAATTCTGCAATTCCTAATAACACTAGTGCTCATGCACTAATAATCTGCGATCGAATGTTCACATATAACCCTCTCACAAAAACTGTCAAGTGAATACATCATGGGACTCGCAATTATTGATGTTCAAGGGTTTTTCATAGAAAAAAAAATTTACACCAAAAGGGCTCACTTTGTTGAAAAATGGCCAAATTGTGATTATAGTTATTACTTCGAACAAATGGAAATTTCTAGTTGAATTATACACAGAATATATTGTATAATTTTTATGAAAATTAAATACTATTAAAACCCCGTTTTTGTTTTATTATAAAATTCAAGAAAAGAACCATTTTCGCTAAAATCGACCTTATAAATCCTTATGGGAATAAACATGTACAAATCACTGAAATTGAGCCAGAATCCGTGCTGGAGGGACCTTGAAATAGGCAAGGTGGTTGACGTTGTATAGACGCCATGTGTGCAATTGTGGTTGACCTTTATCATGGTTGACATTGAGACAGGTGAGGTAGATGACTTTGTGTAGACGTCATATGTGGAGATTGCTCATTGTTGATGGAGGGGGGTATATTATAAAATTAAACGATCCTGATATTTGGTCATTATTTGTTGTGCTTTTGTACGGTGAATTCGTTTGAAAAATTGAAGAAATGGCGGCGAATTATTTTAGTGAATTTTGTGTGTCGCAGTCATGTAGCTCAAATTTTGAACGTGTTAGTGAGAAACCAAATAATGCACCCGTAAGTCTTTTGAGAAATGCTATTTTAAGGCCTCGTATTTTATCAAATGTGTTGATACGGTCTTCCTTACCAACTAATTTGATAGAAACTATCGACACGTCCTCATCATTACCAACCATTGATTTAACAAGTACACAGTCACAAACTGGAAATTTTCATAAAATTTTCATCAAAATTCATTGGCGAATTACAATTACCCTCTGTCGATGTATCGAATACACTGTATAAAGAATCGATGCGTATGCAGTTGGATAATGATGATTTATTAAATGTGGATATTGAACCATTGTTAAAATCTTTATCACCATCGAATTTGCAGTTACAGACTGTTACCTCAATAAATGATGAGTTGGATAATAATGATTTTTCAAATTTCGATATTGAAACATTGCTTGAAAATACACTATCTAAAGAATCGATACATATGCAGTTGGATAATGATGATTTATCAAATTTGGATTTTGAAGCATTGTTAGAATATTCATTACACATCGCAATTATTATGCTCTGCTAATTTCTCAATTCCACTATCTACAGAATTGATAATTAAGGAGTTGGATATTAACGATTTAGATGGTGTGGACATTTGTACAATATCCAATGAATCTTATCCATCACAGTTAGATACAGTTGAACAATTTGTTGATATTGTTCCATTTTCTGAACTTCCCATAGAAAAATTAGCTGCTGATGAACAAGATGAATTTGACTGTCGATCTTTAAGTACCACATTAGATACACGTCCATTCAATCTGAAACGTAAATTTAGGGAAGCGCAAATTTTGCCTAAAAACAAAATTGTAAATTCAAAATTATCCTCTTCTGATGACATAAAAGTTTCTTCCCCCAAAACATCTGATCACATCCAAAATTTTACTATATTTTCAAATACTAAATTAAATACCTTAGACACTGAAGTGAACCCTGACTTGGTAATAATGACCCCACAAGTGCCAGACTTGGTTGGGTACTCAGATTGGCCATTTTCTAAATTCACTTCACGTACCTCAGTGAATCTTCCCATTACTGCTACACAAATTTCTCCCTCTCAAGTTTACGATAGCAGTAATGATATAAATGAAGAAAAGGTTTATATTTGTAGGAGGAAAAATGGTAAAATTTTGGAAAGGTCAATTAGGAAGAGAAAACTAGTATTCGAGGGAGAAAATAGTGAATCTTTCTTTTCGCAAGACGATCCACCTAAATCCTTTTATGATCGAAAAGCGGATGTTTTTAGAAAAAGGAGTATTGCAACATCGGTTGAAAAGGTCTTACCCCATGTCAAACCAGATGTTTTAAAAGACAAAAAAATTAATTCAATTGAGGATTCACTTGAGAGCCCTTCAACTTCCACCTGTCGAGTGGATCAGAGTGGTTATCAGGAGGAAAAGAATTTCACAGACTCTATATGCTATATGAGGAAAACATAGAGAAGGGTTCTAAAGCATAATTTTTGAGAGTCTACAATTTGGTATAATTATTTTTATGAACGTACATTTTATGTGATACTTGAGAGTATTTCAGATTTGCGGGTAATTATTTGGTTGTTTTTTCAAAATCATTTGTAGACAAATTTAAAAATCACAACAAACCATGGCAAGCAGGTCGTTCCTCCTCGTTGGTCTTGCTGGATATTCATAAACGATTACTAGTACAAAATTTAATAATATATATTACAAAGTGTTTAACTCAAAAAAATCATTTATGATAACTAATGACGACCACAATACTTATTTTTTCTTTTTCTTTTCAAATTAAGAAAGAGAAGTATTTCGAATGCCCCAACTGCGTTTCTGCATTTACATCAGTTAACGGGTTGAAGAGACATATGAAATCTCACAACGATCAACCGAAAAGAAGACGTAATGAAGAGTCTACCCATGTCAAATGTGAAGCAAGTGATGTTGAAGTGTTACCAAACTTATTATACTCACATTCGAAAACAAGAACACATAAGGAAAATACTGCAACTTCAATAGGCGATGGTATCAAGATTATCGCATCAGCCTTTAAAAATCGGATCAAATCATATAGGATAGATGCTGAAAAACATTTCATCGATCTAAATGATTTTTTTAATTCAATAAATTCAAAATTAAGGCACCTGATCCAAATTAATCTGCGTAATTTGATAACCATGAAAGTGAACTTTGAATTGAATGCTTTATTCACAATTGAAGTAAAAGGTACTTATGACATAAAATCATTTAATACTAAAAACATCATCATAAATTTTGGTTCAAATATTTCCGAAATCATCAATGATGTTATTGAAGTTCTTCTACGCAAGATGGCTGAATTTGCAGAACGGGATTCAGGTAAGTTAATAATCTTCCAAAAATTATGGTGAATTATATTGCATTTTGTTACAGGTTGGTCATTGGTTCGAATTCTCAGTCTTGAAATTAATGTCAACGAGTATAACCCACTAAGAGCATCGTCCTTCATAGATCTTCCCCATCCTCTTAAAAGGAAACGTGCAATCATTAACGTTAGGAACTCTGACGCACATTGCTTCGGATGGGCTTTAGTAGCAGGTATTTTCGAACCGGAAGGTCCTGATTATCTTACCACATCATATCCACATTTCTCAGAATGCTTCAATTTTACAAATATTGAATTTCCAGTTAAATTAGATAATATTTCCAAGTTTGAAATGTTGAATCCTGGTATTTCGATAAATGTTTATGGTTTACAATTTAATCTAGAAAATGGAAAGAGAAAATATGAGATCGTAGGTCTCCTTTATTTTAGTGGCAACAAGAAAGAAATTCATGTTAATATGCTACTTTTAGATGATGATAATGGAAATTTAAATTATTGTACTATAAAAAATTTATCGGCCTTGGTGTCATCTCAAATTTCGAAACACACAACTAAAAAATTTATATGTGATGGATGTTTACAATATTTTCCAACTGAGGAAAAATTAAATAAACATTTTGCAAGGGACTGTGATCAGCTATATGCAAAACTTCCTTCTACAAATATTATTCAAAATAAGCTGCAACAGTTTTTACCTGCAAACATGTTAAGTTTTTGTAATTATCATAAGCAGATCGAAGTTCCTTTCGTATTTTATGCTGATTTTGAAAGTTTACTGAAACCTTCAGATACTTCACAACCAGACCCCCAAAAATCTTTTATTATGAAGACGTTTCAACATGAGCCTTATTCATGTGGTTACTACATGGCGTGTTCTTTCGATAATTCACTATCGAAATATGTGTCGTTTAGAGGTTCAGACTGCTATGACAAATTACTACAATCTTTGGAAAACGACACAAAATTTATTTATTCTAGATATTTATCACGTATAGCGAAGATGGAACCCCTTTCTGATATTCAAGAAAATGAATTCCAACTTTCAACAACTTGTCATATTTGCGAAAAGCCATTTCTTGATGGGAGTTTAAAAGTTAAAGATCATGATCATATAACCTCTTTTTATCGCGGTCCTAGTCACCAAAGTTGTAATGTAAACTACATCACGCCAAAATTTATTCCAGTATTAATTCATAATTTAGCGCATTATGATGCACATCTATTTATAAAGAGACTTGCTCTTCGAAACGGAGAGATAAAAGTTTTAGGTCTAACTAAGGAAAAATATATATCATTTTCAAAATTTGTTCGCGTAGGTGCGAAAATAACCAAACAAAATACTTTCAAACAACTTTACATGGAATTAAGATTTGTGGACTCTTTTAAATTTTTAACTTCTTCATTAGATAAACTTGCTGCTACGTTAGAAGATTCACATTGTCGAATTGTTCGTGAGCATTTTCCAGATCCTAAAAAATTTGAATTAATTCGTCAAAAAGGAGTTTTTCCTTATTCTTTTATAGATAGTTGGTCTAAACTTGACTATTCCGCATTGCCTGAACAGCAAGACTTTTACGATAAATTACATGATGAGCACATAACTGAGGAAAAATATTCAAGAGCCAAATTAGTCTGGACGACATTTGAAGGTGTAACTTTGGGCGATTATTCTGATTTATATCTGAAATCTGACATATTATTATTAGCTGACATATTTGAAAATTTTCATGATACGTCATTAGCATATTACAAACTAGATCCTGCACAGTATTTGACTGCGCCATCTTTAAGTTGGGATGCGATGCTCAAAAAAACGGATGTATCACTAGAATTACTTACTGATATAGACATGATTCACTTTATCAAAAAGGGTATACGTGGAGGTGTTAGTACATGTGTTAAATGTTCAGCAGAAGCAAATAATCCATTTTTACCTAATTATGATTCAAATAAAGACACATCATATACTTTATATCTAGATGCGACCTACTTATACGGATATGCAATGAGTCAGTTCTTACCCGAATCAGGGTTTGTTTGGTTATCTGCTGAAGAAATTGAAAACTTGCAAATTTTGCAGTTACAGGATACTTCGCCAATAGGATATATATTTGAGGTTGATATTGATTATCCATATCACCTACATAGCAGTCATAATGACATGCGTTTCTTACCAGAAAACTTCATTCCTCCTGGTGGAAAATATTCTAAATTGATTCCAAACTTGAATCATAAAAAATGGGTTCAAGCCCTGTGGACAGGAGCTTTCTGGCGCTCTAGTTCAAACAGACAAATTATATCTCCGAAAGTATTGGTTTCTCAGAGTTGAGAATTATATCAATGTATTCTTATGATAGAACTGCATCATACAGGAAATTCAATTCAAATAATAGTTTATTTATCAAGATTAAATGAGCAATCTGAGAATGAGAACTGCACCATGGAAGAAACCAAATTAAAATAGCTGAAATGAATTTGACTCTCTCTTATAGAACAGGCTGAAATGTACGAGTATGAACACAGATCATAAAATAAAGCTTAGATAGAAAAATTATAGCATTCTGTGAAAACATAGAAGTACGATTCATTATTGAAATTTAGAACTTCATCTTAGCAGAAATTGAACTCAAACATCATAGATGAATTTAAGTTCAACAAGAGTGCCAAAAATTATCAATCCAAAACCAATAGACGAATTCTACCCAACAACGAACTCATCCGAGATATTCATTCCTCAATTCCAGTTTTGTTTTTAGTGGAGATATTCTGAACTCAATATTATTAACTTACCATTACCATTCCCATCATCATATGGATTGACCATCAGCATGAAAATATCAACCAACAAAAACTATGATATTATATTATAATTCTCATATTTATACGATTGCTGGAATGAATGACAATGTTATTAACTTACCATTACCATTCCCATCATCATATGGATTGACCATCGGCATGAAAATATCAACCAACAAAAAGTATGATGATATTATAATTCTCATATTGATACCATTACTGGAATGAATGACAATGAGACAACGTCAAAGTTGACGTTATAACAATTCATAGAATAGCCACAGAATAATTCTATCATTGAAATTTTGAAAAATCCTATCTCCGAAAGTATTAGTTTGTTAGAGTTAAAAATGATATGAATGGATTCTTATGGTAAAACTTCTTATTGAGAAAAATTTAATTTGAAATTTGCTCTGTAAAAAAAAAGTTTTTTTTTTTTTAGTCCGAAACCATCTGTCCGATTTTGCCCAATAACGAACTTAGCCGAGATATTTATCCCCCAAACCTAATCTGAAAATTTCAACTGTCTAGCTCATTCCGTTCGAGAGTTATCGTGCCTACGGCCGGACGGCCGGACGGCCGGACCGGCCGGACAGAATGAATTTCGACCACGGATTCTTGATCAGTGAGTCGAACCAAATCGTTTAAGACCATTTTCATCGAAAAATTCGAAAATTACAGACATTTGGGCAAATTGATAAGCACTCAGTTCCGAGGAACTAGAGCGCCAAAAACTATATTGTCCACTATTTCAATCTGAAACAATGCTTAGAACATGGCTTAATTCTAATAAAAATTCATCGCGTGCTAAAATTCAATCAATCACCATGGCTTAAATGCTATATTGATTTCAACACCAACTTAAGAAATAACGCTAAAACAAAATTTGAAAAAGATCATTTTAAATTGTTAACAAATAGTGTTTTTGGGAAAACAATGGAGAACGTTGAGAAGCGACGAGACATCAAATTAGTTAGTCATTGGGAAAAAATTGGTAAAAAATTTGGTGCTGCAACTTGGATTGCCAAACCAAAATAGAGAAATTTTTACTGATAATTTAGTAGCAATCGAAATGAATAAGGTGAGTGTTGTCTATGATAAACCAATTTATATCGGTTTTTGTATTTTGAAAATTGCTAAGATCGTAATGTATGACTTTTTATACAATTTTCTAAAACCAAAATATGGGGATAGAGTGTCTCTCCTTTCTACTGATTCAGAATCCAAAATTCTGGAGATTCATACAGAAAACGTATATCAGGACATGAAAGAAAGTAGTGAACGTTTTGATTTTTCAAATTATTCTGAATATAATATCCATTCTATCGACCCTAATGATTCAAAAGTTGGTAAATTCAAAGATGAATATTCGGGAAATATAATTAAATCTTTTTATGGGACTGGTGCTAAGGCATATTGTGTTGAATTGATAGATAAAGTTGATAAGAAAGCTAAAGTAAACGTATTGTAGAAAAAAAATTAGTTTGAGTGATTATAAAAATGTTATACAAAATAACTGTTCAATATTTTGCATGATGTCAATATTTAGATCATGTTTACATGAAATGTCAGAAATGAGGAATAAAGTAGCCTTATCTTCATTTGATGATAAGCGAATAGTTTTAAGAGAATCAAGTAGAACTTTAGCATGGGGTCATACCTTAGAGGCTAATGTAGAGTTGAATAATCTTCTCAATGAATTATGTAAATATATTTGAATTTGGAAAATGAATACAATAGAGAGTATGAATTAGTACGATGTGAATATTTTATTTATGCTTCCCCTCCTGACAAAGCATTACATATAAACTCTAAAGTTCGAATCAAATATTCTCAGTATAGTTCGGTATTTCAACATGAAGTTGATCAAACAGAAAGACAGATTCCAAGTAGAAAACCACGATTATTGTCAACCGTCTGCAAAATTTATACGTCATAGTAAACTTTTGGGTTCTGAAAGTAAACGTGGACTAATAGTAGGTGGTTCTGGCAAAGGTAAAACAAACACCTTGATAAGCCTGTTACTTCATCCCAATGGTTTACGATTCAGAAATATATATTTATATTCAAAATCATTACAACAACCTAAATATCAATTTTTGAAGAAAGTTTTATATCCTATAAAGGAAGTTGGATATTATGAATTTAAAGATGGCGAAAATATTCTACCCCCTAGTCAAGCACAACCCTTTTCGATCATGATATTTGACGACGTTGCATGTACCAATCAAGGCATCATCAGAGACTATTATTGCTTTGGTAGACACTATGATATAGATTGTTTCTATTTATGTCAGACATATTCATCTATTCCTAAACAACTTATTCGTGATAACAGTAACTTTATATTATTATTCCCCCAAGATGTGACAAACCTCAAACATATTTATAATGATCATGTCAATGTTGATATGTCATTTGATCAATTTTTAAAGTTATGTTCGAAATGTTGGGAAACCCCTTTTGGATTTTTAGTTATTGATAAAGATAGTGACGTCATTAGGGGGAGGTATAGAAAAGGGTTGGATCAGTTCATATCAATATAAATATATGCTTTCTGTATATTAAATGACAGTCTAAGTATTTCACTATGGATAAACGCTTAGCTTTAAAACTAGTTAACGCTAGAAAAAACGTTAAACGCAAATTACAAGGATTAAAAGAGGACATTCGATCTTTGAAACTGGAGTTTGAGAGTAAATTTGAACCAATAGCAATGCCCATAAGAAAACTGTTAGCTGAAATAAAATTAGAAGCTCCAATTAAAAAAGAAGACAAATCATTTATTCGAAAGAGAGAATTTGTAACTTCTTCTCCTGAGTCTAAGAAATTCGACAAACATATTCCACAGTTTGAACCAAAAAAAACTAGGTGATCTAGAGATTTTCCACAAACATTGAAACCAACGAGATTAGGTCTTTCAGATATTGAACCATCATCAATTCCTGAAAGGTCTGTACAATTTTTAAGTAGTCAAGAAATAGCCTCATCTGAATCTGAAAGAATATCTGATGATGATGATGATACAGCAAGAGAAATTGAGAACCTACCACCATCGGAAGAAATGAAAGATCTTATAGAAGTATTCAAACACTCGGAAGTTCTCCAGAATTATATGACACAATACTCAGGATTATCACGAGAATATATTGAAGCGTGTATAACCGATACTAAAAACGAATTTGACCATGTATTTGGTGTACGATTTAATACAGATGATGAAACTTTTCGAATTGGGGACTCTAAAATAATTTTTGATGGTGATGATTTTTATCTCGACCTTGAACATTCACCAGAACCAATTTTTTATAAAGGTACAGTTGGTCTATTTGAACTAATTTTTAAAGCAAAACCTCAAACTTTTAATTCGAATGATCTTCGTGAATATCAGGATATTGCTAGGAAAACTAATCTATTATATAAGGAATATAATCCCAACAAGCCACTTAACTACAATCAAGGTTATAAGTATATTAAAATTATAAAGAGAATTCAAAAACCTTTACCAATTGGTAATATTTCTTATACACCACCACGAATTCTAACAAGACAACGAACACAACAGTTTCAGAGACAAGACGTAGATCCCTCTACGACCACTACACCTAAATCAGCAATCCCTACACATAAAGGTGGAGAATCATCAACACTTGTAAAAGATGAGAATTTCAAGAACCATTTTCTAAGAATTCTAAAGGTTACAAATAAAAGTTTGGAATTTGTGCCCTGGAAAAACCCAAATACCCTTGTAAATAGATTGAAAATTCTTATTTCTTCCTAAATGGCAGGTAATAATTCACATTCAAATGAGATATATCATATCATCGAGGCATTACGTAGAGCAAAAATAATGATATAAATGCACATTAAAGGATGAATTGTTTTCATTAGTAGATATCGACAGCACTAACAGAGCATCATGGCAATCGATAAGTTTTACAAACATATAGATCAACACAAATATGGTCAATTTTTGAATGAAGCATTGAATGATTCATTAAAAACGTATGTCGACAGAAAACTCTTTTATTTTACAACACTTCAACTATCAGGTTATTCCTCACCATCTGAAAAGCAATATTACATACTTACCACAGGGTCACATTCTTATACATTTCCATATGATGCTGCTGAAATTATTGACTCGGTAACTGATAATAACTGTACTCTATTAATCAATGCAGTGCCAGTACAAGTAGGAATGCGCTTGAAGAAACAAGATCGTATACAAGTCATAAAGAATCCGGATTTTCCAGAAAAAACTTTTATTCAATTATTATTGAAGTTACCAGTTCACCATGAATTCTAATATTAAAAGAGAAGTGGTCAATGAACTTCATAAACCGGTGAGAATCAATTTTCCTCGAAGAAGAGTTATAGTGAAAGGAATAAATGATCTGTACCAAGCTGATTTAGTTGAAGTAATTCCTTATGCAAAGTTAAATAAAGGATTCAAGTACCTATTAGTCGTTATAAATGTTTTTTCGAAATATGTTTGGGTGAAACCCGTTAAAAACAAAAGTGGTATAGAAAAGTAACTAAAGCAATCGATGAGATTTTGAAAAAAATAAATCATTCTCCTAAGAATCTGCAAACTGATCTGGGAAATGAATTTTATAATAAGGATTTCAAAAATCTTATGCTGAAATATAATATGAATCATTATAGTTCATATTCTAATTTGTAGAGTCGTGTCGTGGAAAGAGTAAACCGGACTTTGAAAAGCATAATGTGGAAACAGTTTAGCATACATGGAAACTATAAATGGATTGATATTTTGCAAGATATTGTATCGGCATATAATTCCAAAAACATTCTACGACTGGTTTCAAGCCCAAAGATGTAAATGAAAAAAATTAAAAATTGTTGTTGAATACAGTTTACAACAATATAAAAACTATAGATCCTAGGCGTAGTAAATTTATAATTGGCGAATCTGTTCGAGTTAGCAAGACTAGACAAGTTTTCAATAAATCTTACACTCCAAAATGGTCAAATGAAATTTTCATCATAAGTAGTATTAAAGCTACTAATCCTAGGACCTATCTATTACAAGATTCAAGCGGACAAGATATCAAGGGTGGATTCTATGGATATGAACTACAAAACGTCAAGTATCCGAACGTCTACTTAGTAGAACAAGTATTACGTCGGAAAGGCTCTAAACTTTAAGTCTCATGGCTTGGAATGGATAAGCGACACAATTCATGGATAAATAAAAGTGATTTACAATGAAAGAAAACTCACAAATTTTATGGATTTTTATTGATTTCGAACAACATATTGTTATAACATTTTTTCAATAAAGTTTATCAACCAAAATTCTTTGTTATCAATCGAAAATAAAACACATTATAACCATTATTTAGCAAATCTAGATATAAAAATGTCCATGCTTAGGTTCTAATATTTTAAGCAATATTGTTATTAGTTTCATAATTCTATGCTTAAGCCTAAAACTATCGATAGCTATAAATTCCCAATAACGCTTACGAGCTTCTCTATAAGCAAAATTCCATACATAAGTGTATCGAACTTCAATATTATTACTAAAACATACCTTTTTCACCAGTATATTAATTTAATAACAAAACATGTCTTTAACAATAATTGGGGAAAAATATTTAATATATTCCTTCATTATTAAGGTGTTGAACATATTTTTGTACGACTCATCTAGCAGAAAGTGTATGTTCTTCATTAAATCACCATTCATTTTGGATGCAGAACATAGAATTAGTCTATAAAATTCAGGAAAATCATGACAATTTAAGAATTCACAATATTCAGTTATGAGACTTGCTGATGCAAATAATTACAATAATGTTTCCTTTGCAAAATACACTTCACTATAATCATTTTTTAATCCCACAATTGGTACGTTATTCAGTTCTTTTATAAATAGTTTACACTGCTTTAAATATTTAGTATCCACATAATTCTTATTTTCGATTCCTTCTTCCATGAAACCCCGAAGTTGTAACAACGATTGAAATCCATCCAAATCAAAATCGATAGACTGGTTCTGCTTCATTCCCCCAACTCTTATAATGATTCGAAAATCCGAGCATAAACCCGACGCCACATACTTGCCCTTGGATTTATTAAGATAAATTATTTTTGGACACAATAACTGTTGTTCACACATTGACTCGTTTGAGTTCATTACACTGTATCCGCTACTATGCATTTTATCGAAGATATTGATGTCGATGATATTGAAGCACATTTGATGAAGTAACAAATTGTAGTCTTTTATATAAAGAAAATTTGTCCTTGAAATATTTTTATGGTGGGGCATATAGTGGTGGGGATGTAAGATGGCGGGGGATTAAACATCAACCAGATTATACAGGGTCTTTCACGAGGAACCTCACCCATATTTATACGGGAAACTACTGAACGTATTTTCATGAAATTCAGCACTTATAAGTACTTCACGATGCTGATGAAATCTAAAATATTTTAAAGGCATGAGCACCTCCGGTTTTTCCGGAAATGACGTCAACTTCCGTTTTTCAAATTAGAACACCATTTTTTCATTGCAGAAATAGATTCCTTAGAAAATTTCAAGTTATTTTGATGTAACATTTTTCAGTTTTGGTTGGAAATTTCTCTCTGAGCGGGAAAATTCGAAAAAAAAATCGGAAATAGAGCTCCGCTGAAACAAGAATAACTTCGAGGTTTTTGGATGGAAAATTTTCATTTTTGGGATTTTTCAAGATGTAAGATTGATGTATCCACTTTAAAAATCGAAATCGCGATTCATGATACAGGGGGTGAAAAATCGCTTTCAAAGTTAGGGATGACAAAATCGTGAAAAATCAATTTTTTCAAATTAGAACCCCATTTTTTTATGGCAGATATTGAATCTACGTTAAAAAATAATGTGAGTGTATGCATTACACCCTTGCCCTAAAGTGGATATTTTCTGAGTTATTCACAAAAAACTGTTTTTCGTCTTGAATTTTCAGCTATTTCTTTTCCCTTCACGCCAAAAAGATGAAATTTTCACTGTTACTTAAACCTTGTTTTAGATTTTACTACCCTAATATGCAAGAGAAAAAAGTTACAGGTTGTTCCTAAATAGATGGCGAATTTTGATTCGAATTTGTATCGGAAACCTCTTTATTTCAACTAATCGGCCATCGGTTTTCTCTCCAGTGATAAATAAATAATTCCTTATGAACCATATGCAAAAACTTACCATGTTTTACATTCTTTTTGTTTAATGATAGATATCATTAATTACATCTGCCAAATTCCTCTTTATTCAGTAGCATTTTGTGTTTACTATTAATTTGGTGATAATTCGTATTAAGTTATAAAATCGATCACTATGCCTAATTTTACCAATGAAGATTATTTATATCTCATTCTACTTCATGGAGAATGTAATAAAGTTGTAGATAGAATAATTCGACTGTTCATTGAGAGGTTTCCTAACCGACCCAGACCAACGAGAGATACCATTAACTGAACCATGACAAACTTGAGAAATGTCGGATCTTTCGTTAAGAAAACTATACACAGAGAAAAAAGTGTAGTAGAAGATGAGAACAACGAAATTACGGTTCTTGCATATTTTCGTGTGAATCCTCAAAATTCTCTCAAAGATGCCGAGATTGATCTGGGATTATCTCAATCGAGTGTTTGGAGAATATTAAAAAAACATAAAATGCACCCATATAAATTCAATAGGGTACAGCATTTGAAGGAAGCTGATTTCGTCAGGAGAACAGTGTAGTGTACTTGAGTACACATATGTGTATTATTGGTTGCCTAACTATGGAATGACACAGGATGGTGTTATGAAGCCAAGATGGTGACACAGTGTGCTTTTAACCTTTATGTACTGTACATGTAGCAAACATGTTGTAAGGTATTTTCATATATAATAAACGTATTAATACAAGGTGTGTTAAATCAAAAACGTTAAATTGGCGACGAGAATAAAAAGTAGCAACCAGAAGCCACCGAGAAAGGTAGTTTTCAATTTTTCAAGGCGAAATAAAGAAAATAACCTGAGAAGCCATGTCGGTTAACGTAATTCGATCCACAACGATTGGAGCTATATCTGAATACAGACCTAGTGAGGATTGGCAAACATTGGCAAATTTAACGTTTTTGATTTAACACACCTTGTATTAATACGTTTATTATATATGAAAATACCTTACAACATGTTTGCTACATGTACAGTACATAAAGGTTAAAAGCACACTGTGTCACCATCTTGGCTTCATAACACCATCCTGTGTCATTCCATAGTTAGGCAACCAATAATACACATATGTGTACTCAAGTACACTACATCTCCCTTCTTAAGTTCAAAAAGTACATTTTTGTTTACAAGTTTAATCTATCAGGAGGACGAATTGTCCTTTTAGGCCTGTCTCTAGTTATTAAAATATTTTCCTTATTTTCAGATATTACATCTTGTATCTTAGATTCTACCATGTCATCAGATATTACATCTTGTATCTTAGATTCTATCATGTCATCACTGTTTTCCTTATTACTATTGTCCCTATCGATTACAATACTAGGTTCATTTAATTCACTCTTTTCTTCCAAATTTACATTTACTTTTGACTCTACTTCTAAAGTATCTTTCGGTAACCTTATCCTTTCTTCCCCTTCATAAAACTGTCCTACTCTGAGAATTTGATCTACATGTCTTTTCCATAAAAGTTCATTATCATCTAACGGTTTTACCAGGTAAGTAACTTGACCAATCTTATTAGTTATTCTAGCTTTAGTCCATCTAGGTTTATTTGCACAATTTCTAAAATCTTTAGTATATACAACCTCTCCTTCCTCAAATACAATATTTCTATTGCCATGATGGAATTTTATTTGATTTTGCCTGGCCTTCTCTGTACTACTCTGACTTAAGAAATCTAAACGTGTCTTTACCTTCCTTGAGAACATTTTTTTTGAAGGACATTCCCCAGTTACACAGTGAGGTGTGTTTCTGTATGAAAATAAGTATTTATTTATTAAAGTTGTTAGATTAGAATGTTTTGTTCCTGCATCCATTATTAACTTATTTAGAGAATGTTTAAAGGTTTTGACGCTATTTTCCGCTGCTCCATTTGTTTCTGGATGATACGGAGCTGACGTAACATGTTCTATTCCATTCATTCTACAAAACTCTTGGAATTCATTACTTACTAACTGCGGTCCATTATCCGAAATAATTTTATTTGGTAAACCATATCTAGCTATGGTGTCTCTTAATTTTTCAATTGTACTTTCTGAGTCTGTTCTCCCCATTTCATAGATTTCCGGCCACTTCGAATAAGCATCTGTGATTATTAAAAAAGTTTTTCCTTTTACCGGCCCCAAAAAATCAATATGAATTCTATCGAAAACATGTTTTCCTTCCTCGAATTTGATTAGCGGAGTTTTATTTGGATTTTTAGAAAAAGTCATGCATGAATTACAATTTTTTACAAATGCCTCTATTTCTGCATCTAAATTCGGCCACCAAAAGTATTGTCGAGCGAGTGATTTCATCTTAACCATGCCATTATGCGCACCGTGTATTTCTTGTAATAGTTGTTCTCTAAATTTACTTGGTACTATTACTCTATAACCCCACATCAATAAACCATTCTCAATGCTGATTTCTTGTTTTCTTCTACTAAACGATTTGAATTCATCAGTTATTTCAAACGGCCAACCATCTCTTGCGTATAGAAATACCTTGCTCAAAATTTTATCCCTACTTAACTGTTTCTTTAATACTTCTGCACTAATCGGTATTTTATCCTCAATTAAAAAATTAAAATAATCAAAATCTGATTCTTCACTAGTTTTAGCTTTTAATGGCAATCGCGACAGTCCATCTGCTCCCCCATTTTCTGAACCCTTGATGTGTTGTAACGAGTAGTTAAAGCCACTCAGAAAGAATGCCCAACGTTGCAATCGCCCCGCTTGCATTTGTGGAATTCCTTTATTTTCTCCGAATATTGCCATTAAAGGTTTATGATCCGAACATAATACAAATGAGTTACCCATCAAATATTGATAATGTTTCTTTACACCCCAAAAAATTGATAGCGCCTCTTTATGTATAACTGAATAATTTAATTCTGTCTTACTCAGTGTTCTCGATGCAAAACAAATAGGTTTTTCTGTACCGTCAGGAAACACATGTAACAAAACACTCCCTAACCCTACATTTGATGCGTCACATACCAATTTTAACGGAATCTTCGGGTTGAAAAATGCTAAACTCAAATCGGATGAAATTATTTCCTTAGCTTTCTCAAAAGAATTTTCACATTGGGATGTCCAAATGAATTTGACATCTTTTTGTAACAATTTGTAAAGTGGATTCAATACTGTAGCTAATTTTGGAATAAACTTTCCATAATAGTTTATCATACCAACAAAAGCTTTCACTTGTGTCTGGTCTTTAGGCTTATCCATCTCAACAATTGCTCTAATTTTCTCAGGATCTTTATGTAAACCTTTCCTATCTATATAATGTCCCAAATATTTAATCTTCTTTTCGAAAAATCTACATTTTTTTAAATTCAATTTAAATCCGGCTTTACGCAGTCTCTCAAATACCTCCATCAAGTTTTTCAGATGTTCTTCCCTGCTTTCGCCTGTTACCACAATATCATCTATGAACATGACCGTGTTTTTAGCACCTTGTAACACCTTTTCCACAATTTTTTGGAAAATGGAACATGCAGGTTTTGTTCCATATGGTAAACGATTTATTCTATAAATACCCTTACTAGTGCTCCATGCTACTAATAGCTTAGTATTTTCTTCCAGTTCCAATTGATTATAAGCATTAGAAAAATCTAATTTGCTAAAATATTGACCTCCCTGCAATTCCACAAATAAGTCCTCAATTCTTGGTAAAGGATGTTTAACCTCTTCTAAATTCTTATTTAATGTTAGTTTATAATCAGCGCAAATTCTAATTTGGCCATTATCTTTTAAAACCGGTACCAAAGGCGTTCCCCATTCCGAGTTCTCCACCAAGGTAATAACACCTCTCTTTTCTAGTTCCCCTAATTCTTGTTCAACTTTACCCTTGAGTAAAAATGGGATTGGTCTTGGCTTACAAAATATTGGCTTTGTATTAGGTTTAAGTTTCAACTCTATTTTTTCATACTTATAAAGCCCTAAGTTACCATCAAAAAGATCGTTGTACTGATTCAACAAGAATTTTAAGTCATTATCTACATTTTCTACTAACTTAATGTCATTATCTTTGATTTTGGCTAAATCTATCTTGATTCCTAGCAATTTTATCAAATCTCTACCTAACAATGGTGTAGATCCATTTTCAACAACTATAAATCTACATTTCCCAAATGTTTTATCTTTAAAATTAACACAGGCAATAAATTCCCCCAAAGGCTCTATCACTTTTCCATCATAACAACGTAATTTAACAAATGTTTGATTCAGGTTACAATTTGAAAAATACTTCTTGAAAACATTTTCAGGAATCAAGGAAATTCCTGCCCCTGTGTCTACTTCCATGTTAATCAATTTTTCATTAATCTTTAACTGGATTTTAGTGGGTTTTACATAGTCAACATTATTATCAAAAAAGTTCATTTCAATGAAATCACATATTTCATCTTCTGAATTCTCTATACCTTTTTCAACAAAATTGATCTTATGTCTACACACTTTAGCTAAATGTCCTGTCTTCTTACAGATTTTACATTTGTAGTCTTTGTACTTACAGTTATTAGCATCATGACCACCATTTCCACAGCGCTTGCACTTGCTTGGTTCCTTTCCTTTGCTATTCTTCTTCTGGTACTTCTGATCTGTTTTGGATCTTTCCTGTACATTCATCTTGAATGTTGAGTGTGTTGAACTTGCTAGCGAAGCCTCCTTACTTAAAGCTATTTCAAGAATTTGCTCCACTGACCTTTTATGATCTTCTTCACATATTCTGTCCAAAATTTGACCTTTTGAAAGTCCTGATATGAATCTGTCTTTGAGAATTTCACTCAAGTTTGCTCCAAAATTGCATGAACTGGCTTTATTCTTTATTCTGGCATACCACTGTCTGACTGGTTCATTTTCTGCTTGTCTGAGATTGTAGAAGTCTATTCTTTCCTTGAATACTGATATTCGTTTGGAATACTGCCTATCTAAGATATCACAAACAGAGTTTTGCGAAGCTATGATGATTCGATTTCAAGAGAATGAAAACTTTTTGGACTGTATAATTTGGACAGATGAATCTAAATTCACAAAGAATGGTTCTTTCAATAGGCATAACAGTCATTATTGGGATGAAGAGAACAACCACCACTTCAGACAATGGAACTTTCAAGAGACCTGGAGTTTCAATGTTTTTTGCGCCATCAAAAATAATGCAATTCTCGATGTTCACATTTATGATGGGACTTTAACTGGTAAGATAGAACACTACACATGTTTGCATTATTTAAAGAATGTTCTCCCTTAGGAGATAGATATTCTGACATATTGACTCAAATAATTGAGCCGCTAGTACAGAACCATAATGACTTATGGTATCAACAAGATGGCGCGCCTCCACACAATTCACTCAATGTGTCAAATATCCTCTACAGGCTATTTGAAGATCGATGGTTGGCGAACAATGGTCCACATCTTTGGCCACCACGTTCTCCCGATTTAACTCCTTTAGACTATTATGTTTGGGGTAGGATAAAAAATATTGTCTACTCAACTCCCCTTACTGATAAAGAGGACTGCATAGAACGAGTCAGAAATGCGTTCAGGTTTGTTTTGATTTTTAGATTCATAGTTTTGAAAATCAATTTGGTTTTTAAACACTTTTGCAGATCTCTTCCTCCCGATGAAATAAGAAGAGCAACGCACGAAGCATTCCTGAGACGTATAAATAAATGTCTAGAAATTAACGGTCAAAACTTTGAGCATCTTCTCTAGTTATAACTGTGAGAGTTTGCCATGGTTCTCCTAATAGTAACTTGAAGTCGGTTTCAAGAAGGGGTGAAAAATCTACAGCATGGTTCAAATAACAGTTCCTGAAAATTTCATCTTTTTGGCGTGAAGGGAAAAGAAATAGCTGAAAATTCAAGACGAAAAACAGTTTTTTGTGAATAACTCAGAAAATATCCATTTTAGGGCAAGGGTGTGATGCATACACTCACATTATTTTTTAACGTAGATTCAATATCTGCCATAAAAAGATGGGGTTCTAATTTGAAAAAAATAATTTTTCACGATTTTGTCATCCCTAACTTTGAAAGCGATTTTTTCACCCCCTGTATCATGAATCGCGATTTAGATTTTCAAAGTGGATACATCAATCTTACATCTTGAAAAATCCCAAAAATGAAAATTTTCCATCCAAAAACCTCGAAGTTATTCTTGTTTCAGCGGAGCTCTATTTTCGATTTTTTTTTCGAATTTTCCCGCTCAGAGAGAATTTTCTAACCAAAACTGAAAAATGTTACATCAAAATAACTTGAAATTTTCTAAGGAATCTATTTCTGCAATGAAAAAATGGTGTTCTAATTTGAAAAACGGAAGTTGACGTCATTTCCGGAAAAACCGGAGGTGCTCATGCCTTGAAAATATTTTAGATTTCATCAGCATCGTGAAATACTTATAAGTGCTGAATTTCATGAAAATACGTTCAGTAGTTTCCCGTATAAATATGGGTGAGGTTCCTCGTGAAAGACCCTGTATTGCCTATTTACATGCTCCACATTTTCTTTGACTTACAGGAGGACCATCCCGGTGTGTATTGGAGTCAGGTCGATTGTAATTTATGAAACATGGTAGATGTGTGTTTAACTTAAAACATTCGGTCATAGGTTTCGATAACTTATGGAAGATTTTTAAAAGGTTAATACTTGACATGTTTTGTACCATGTAGTCAACAGGAAAGTATTTCAATTCCTCTTCAGTAAATTCTTCAAATCTCTTACCAAGACGACTATGTTCTATTACAACTGTCTTTGATTTTGGAAAAAGTTTCAGCATCAGCTTCTCAGATAAACATAAAGTGATTAAGAATCCATTGCTCCAAAATAACACTCAGGCGTATTAGTTGTTGACATAATTCATCAATTCCAATATGGGAAGCAAGAAATTTACCACATAGATCCTTAGCATTCATTTCAACTGTGCTTGGAAGTGACAAACCTGCGACTCCATTTTATTTGAATTCCAAACTATAACCTTGACATCCTTTAGGCTCCACACTTATCACACTTGTAACAGTTTTACCACAGTCCTGGCAGGTTTTACCATATTTTTTCAACAGAAAATCCAACTCGGATTCATCACACAGAGTGTTAATATTGAAACTTGTTTCTTGAATTTTATTTGGAATTTTAGAAAAACACTCTCAGCACACTACGGTTTTATCAATAATTCTATCGAATTGTTCTTTTTCAAAGTTCCTATGACCTAACTGATTTTGATATTGAATTTCTGTCACTATTATTCCACCACTACATTTGAATCGATAAAACATATTGGAACTCACGACGCTTACTTATTTTCAAACTGTTATGCTATCTCATTTATAGCCACAAAACCAATCCCCTCCAATACCCTCGAATTAATAGTGGGGGGTATTTTGTCCTTGAATTAGCAACCAAATGATAGTTTGGATATAGAAACTGATTAGTTTGTGAATTTTCATATAATATTTCTATTAAAAGAATATTTACAAAATTATTTACATTTCTTACACTATTGATGCGAAATAACTTAAATCTATATATAAATAACTAAAAAACTAATTAAACCTAAACTTAAACCACTTATGAATTAAAAAAGCGTTCTCTCGCGCACAACGTAGTCCATTTCTCATATGTAAATTACAATGGAAGGAATCAATTCCTTCTGGAGTGAATCGACACTTCAATTACTCCATTTTTGGGTACTGTTTTAGTCCAACCACCTTACAAAAATATTCACTATTCACATGCCTCATTTGATCTTGGAAGAAACGTCCATTTTCACTATCCATTAGATATATTATTACAGTTTTGCCTGCACAAAATGTTTCTTAAAAAGTCCGCTAAACACGCAAAATGAATGTATTCATCCGGATAGTATGAATCGTAATCCAGCCCATGTACATTCAACATTGCGTACGACAAATGGTGCCGAAAATCTGAAGAAACGGTTTCAAGGTCGAACGGTAACTTAACCCGTTTATGATGAACCTCTTCAGTTGCAATATTTATTATGCAGATTTCCCGGATGTAGTATGGACCGTATTTATACTGAAAGCCTTGGAAATCTGCAATGAACGCCATTTTTTCTAGCACCACTTAAAAATTGCACTGGACTGAAACTATGAAGTCACACTAAACAAAAACTATCTAATTTTATCTTAACTACAACTTAACTATAACTCAAGTATAACTGAAATATATTTACGTGTTCGAATTCAAGATGTGTACCTTTCATTTCTGATTTATATATGCGTGGATACGTCCTTTACCATGAACTAAAAATTGATAGGCGTGAGGGGACTGTCCTTGAACTGCTAGTGGGGGTAGTAGTGGGGGAGTGTCCTTGACCTTGGATGATAGTGGGGATAGGAGTGGGGGAGTGAATAACAACAAAATTTCAGATGTGTATAACGCCAAAACCATTTTGCCTTTTATGCCCATTATGGAACTCAAATGTCGCATTCGGATGTGCAACATACCCTGATAATTGCAAGTCGCTATCTCTTTCCATTCACAAGTTATCTTGAGACACATAATAGTTTTTCATAATTTATTTTAAATTTTCAAGTGGCACGGTCCTCAAAAAATTTCACACACGTCTTCATGTTGGTATTCCACAACTAATTATCAAGATTCAATTCGATCGGATCTGTGTCATCGAGAAAAATAAACTGATCAACAATTGCTAGGGATCACTTATGAACTTCTCTTCATTTGTATTTTTTTCAAGTTATCTCGTGAATATCTGTACATTATATGTTCTCTAAGGAAAGATTAAGATGTTTTGAGTTGATTATATCAAATTTTTCCTCACTTCATCGGCTCTTGTTCACAAAATCGATTATTATCTGTAGGCTGTTACATGTGGAGTGAAAAGCAATGTGCTATTTGTTATTAAATCTGTTTTTTTCTCTCGTTCAAACACATAAGGTGACAATAATTGAAGAAATGAGAACAATATTAGCTTATCAGTCATGCCGAAAAGACGTTTGGCTCCTGTGCAACTGGACCAAATCATACGGTGGATACAGGAAGGTTTGTCCCAGCGAGAAGTGTCCCGGCGGTTGAATGGTTCGCAAAGTGTCGTGAGTCGGGCTTGGAATAGGTTCATCCAAAACGACTCAGTAGCTTATGCTCATGGGGGAGGTCGGCAGCGCAGTACAACAGCTGCCCAAGATCGTCTTTTGGTCCTCAATGCTAGGAGAAATCCCACTTACCCGGCGTCGCGGCTCAATAGATCACTGAGAGTTGCAACAGGAGTTCTAATTTCGAACCAGACTGTAAGACGTGGTTTGAGAGCACGTAGGAGGGTACAACATCCCCGTTTGAATAGGGAACATCGGGTTCATCGACGGCAATGGGCTGAGGAGCACCGCAATTGGACAGTTGAAGATTGGAGCCGATGTTTATTTACTGATGAGTCTAGATTTCGTTTGGTCAACTCCGATGGACGTATTCTTGCTTGGAGGGAAAGAGGTCGAAGGTATGCAGAACAGTTTATGGTACCCACAACAGCTTTTGGCGGAGGTTCTATATGTGTATGGGGAGGCATTTGTTTGAACCAACGCACAGAGTTGGTTGTTCTGCAGAACACCACAATGACCAGCCAGAGATATCACGATATGATTATTGAACCCATAATTGTTCCGTTTGCGGCTGCCTTGGGCGAGAATTTCATTTTAATTGACCATAATGTCCGTCCACACCGTAGTCGTCTGGTTAATGAAGCGCTAGAAACTCATGCTATTGATAGGATGGACTGGCCAGCTCGCTCTCCAGACATGAATTGCATCGAACATGTCTGGTCTGAGATGTCTAGACAATTGTCAACCTTAGAACAACCGATCAATAACCTGGAGGACCTTTCTAACGCTTTACGGGATATTTGGACGAATTTGCCCCATGATTTTATAAATCGTTTGATTGAAAGTATGCTTCGTAGGGTAGAATGCTTGAGACGAGCTCGTGGGGGGCCAACTAGGTACTAGCTTAACCGAAACTTCAGCCTTCTTGTGATGTCATCATAAAATTTTTATGTTATTCAAACAGAATAGAATTATTTCAACAGAGTAGAATTTTGAGTGTTCCTAATAAAGTCTTTTTTTCTCTCCAACTTTCCATTTTTTCATTCTTTTCTCAAGTGAACCATATTATCAACTGAAAATACTCTGATATCTGACTAAATTTATAATCTTGGAGCGAATATTTCAGAAATAAATTTAGAAAAAGTAAGTGATCCCTATCAATTGTTGAGCAGTGTATTATTGCAGATGTGTATAACGTATAACTCCGAAATCGTTAGGCCGATTATGCTCAATAACGAACTCAACTGTCGCATTTGCATACGCGACCTACCCTGAAAATTGCTAGTCGCTATCTCTTTCCGAGCTTTGACCTCGAATACTTCATTAGTGAGTCACACAAGCCATCTAATCGTTTGAGACAATTTTCGGCTAAAAATTCGAAAGTTCATTTAACATTTGGGCAAAATGAAAGCACGCTGTTCCCCAGAACAAGCGCATAAAAAAATCACATATGAAAGTCGGAACTGTTGATGATGTTCTATCTCAATTGTCAGCGCTGTTCCTCGGAACCGTTCGTTTTTGGCGCTCTAGTTAATCGGAACTGAGTGCTTATCAATTTGCCCAAATGTCTGTAATTTTCGAATTTTTAGCTGGAAATGGTCTCTATCGTTTTGGTGCGACTCACTGATCAAGAATTCGTGGTCAAAATCGATTGTGTCCGGCCGTCCGGCCGTTAACACACTAACTCTCGAAGGGAATGAGCTAGACAGTTGAAATTTTCAGAGTAGGTTTGGGAGATAAATATTTCGGTTTAGTTTTTTATTGGCAAAAGTGGTTTCGGAGTAATGAAAAAATCATTTTTTTTACATTACAAATTTTAAATTCCATTGATATAATTCTCAACTCTAACAAACTAATACTTTCGGAGATATTATTTTCCAAAATTTCAATAATTAATCGTAATTTTATGATTTCATAGAGGGAGGTTGCACGGTCAATCTGGCATCAGTTCAGTCTGACATCAATTCTTATGGATTGATGTCCGATTGACGGGAAACCGATTCTACACGCGTAGATTGATGGATTAATGGCAATATTGATGTCAGATTGATGCCAGATTGATACCAAATTGACCGTGTAACCTCCGCCATAGAATGCTCTAATTATAATTTACTTATGTTTGTAAATCAAACATATGAGGTGAGTCATAGACCTACGTTATTAATTTAATTTTTTATGTTGCAGTTCTATCATAAGAATTCATTGATTTCACTCTCAACTCTGAGAAACCAATATACTTTTGGAGATATAATTTGTCAAAGTTTGAATAATTACTCGCTAGTAGTTTGACAAGAGCGCCAAAGCCTCTGTCCATAGAGCTTTCCCACATTTTTAACGTAATGTCTTACGATAATGAAGAAAAAGAAAATGGGCAAAAATGAGATGCATATAGACAGTAACGCAGCCAAGATTTTGAAATGGGGGAGGGGGTTATTGTTAAACGTCTTCTTTGAGGCTCTTTGCAACGTTTGAGAATGGTTTGAGAGGCCCCTTTTTCAAGCACAAGCACCAGCATATAGAGATGCAAGAATGGTCAGAGTCGGTATACTTTGATTAGTAAGTAATAATATACTTTGGTGTAAAATTTGTAACATTATTTACTTGCAATCACAGTAAATGAAATTGTAAGCATTCAAGCTCGGTGGGTCAGTAGTGTTAGGTACCTACTGTGAATAATTAAGCAGCATTTTATAATGCATAACCGCAGTGTGGCAAAAGGAGGGTTGATATGTGTTCGACACGGTTCATGTGAATATTGCACAGTTCATTCTGCAGTAACTTGGCAAATTTCATGTGCTTGGAGAAATTTAAATTTATTTCATTTGTATTATATGTCATTGATCTACTTACATTTGACGACTTGAGCACTCTTAGAGCACAAATTTCCCTCATTGTATTTTTAGGCATGGGATGATTCGGATTGAAACATATTTTCTTGAGGGCTACAATCCTATGGGTTTTTTTGTCCATCGCCTTGAAAACGAATCCATGTGCCCCTTCCCCTGCCCTACCTAAAGGCTTAAAATCCTCCATAATTTTGCCTATCACGTTTTTTGACCCGTTGTACTCATAGCCACAGAAAAAATCTATCTATTTGTTGTTTCTGGCTATACTCGAAGCCATAGACAACATAATGACCCGAAGCCAATATTTTGAAGTTGTTATGTGTGTATGGTTTCCAAGGCGACGACGCTCGATTCGGACCTACAGCCTACCAGTACTTTTGAGCTAGATGAGTTGTACCGGTAGACACCTCGGAGAAAAAACAGATTAACGGTGGGTTTAACAACTTTAGTTCACCCTTAAATTCCTTGATTAATTATCGAATTCGTATAATGTATATAGGGTGTTCAATTTCAGACGAGCCACCCCGTATATTTCTTATTCCATAGTGATTGGAAAAATTTCCCGAAACACGTCGAATGATTTTGTTTGGGGGACATCTTTTGACGTATATTTGAGGTTTGAACGAACAACCCCCTAACAGGGGGCGCTTCAAACCGTCAAGATTGAATAGGGGAGAGGGGTTGAGTGATACTTCATTTGTCTTGGAAGCCTCTTTACAACGGTGTACGAAAAACGTAATATTGATGAACCATTTTCGCCAGAAATAAATTTTTAAGCTCAAATGAGCCACCTTGAATATTTTTGGTTATTTTTACAATGTACAAGCCAATTTTTATTGAGCCCGTTTTACAAACATAAAAAATATTAAAAATTCACATTCTTAAAAAAAAATTGTTTTATCATGCTTACATTTAAAAAAATAAAATCTGCGTTTTTATTGAATCAAATGTTCAAATTGTTCTCCATTATTAATTTCCATACAATCTTGACTGAAAACCGTCTCTAACATGGTTCAGCATAATTGGAGTTATTTGACGACACTCATTTACAATTCGTTGGCGTAGTTCGTCCAAATTTTCAGGCTGAGTCACAAAAATCTTGGACTTAAGATGTCCCCACAAGAATAAGTCCAGAGGTTTCAGTCAGAAGTTCGGGCAGGCCACTCCATAGGACCTCTTCTTCCAATCCAACGACCATTTGGGATTGCGAACTGGTGCGGCATAGTGAGGAGGAGTCTTGTTTGAAATGCAACTGTTGTTCAATTAGTAGAGTATCGTTTCCTAATATTTCTGATATTTACGGATCAATCGCATTTTTCAGCATTGCAAGATAAATTTCGCCATTTAAATTACCAGGAATAAACAGAGGTCCAATGAGGTGGTCTCCCAAAATTCCTACCAAACTTTTAGCTTCTCCGGATGTTGAGTGTGAGCTTCTAGAAATACATGAGGATTTGTATCACTCCAAAATCTACAGTTATGCCGGTTAACCTTTCCATTAAGTGAAAAACTGCATTCGTCAGAAAAGTAAACGTTGTACAAGAAATTTGGGTTATTGGCCTCTTGCCTTCGATCCAAATCATCATAATTTAATTCATGAATTAATTTAAGTATGTACGGATGGAACTTGTGTTTATGTAAAATTCTGAAAACGTTAGATTGGCTAATACCGGAAGCTGCACAAAGTTGTCGTACAGATTGCGTGTTTGGCATAAGTTGGACATGTCCCAATTCCACCACAGCTGATCCTTCATCATTCCGTTCAAGAGACGATTTTGCCCAAGGATTCATGATCAGTGAGTCAAACCAAATCATTTAAGACCATTTTCAACCAAAAATTACAGACATTTGGACAAGCTGATAAGCACTCTGTTCCGAGGAACAAGATCGCCAAAAATTAATGAAAAAATAAATATCAACGTGTATAGTTGGATCGATCAAGTTTTAACACGTTGAAAATTATTTTAATCTGGTAGAAAAGTCTGATTTATTGGTAGGTACTTCCCGAAATATTTGAATTGCAAAACGGTTCCTTGTAATACATAATAATAATATGGGCCATAGATAACATATATGGGCTGCCGAAATATGAATAACAATATAACAAATTTAAATATCACAGCCAATTGCAGGACAGGAAAGATAGACTACAAATATGGAGTACAATGAGGAATGAGAGGACAATTTTTTGGACACACTCACCAAAAATATCTTAGTATTTATGCACTATTATAGCATAACAGGTATTATAAAACAATATGTGAGATTTTTTTTCGTTAGGTTTAATAAGAACGAATGCTGCTGATACTTGTTCAGTAACTTTATTAACTATTAAAAATATTTTGATGACTCGTAATGAAAATATCAGATAGAAAATTAATTTAATTTAGATTCGTCACTTAAGATGACCATATTCTAAGAACTTATATCGGTTTAGTGGATATTATGTCATTTCAGATTTATATAGTGATAAACAAGAAGGAGAGATCAATTAATTCAAAGTTAATATAGATAGGTACCATTCTCCATAAATGAATACTCCACCTAACCAGCTGTTCCACAAACTATTCTATTAAAGTTTTTTTTTCATCTATCAAACATATTCTATTCTGTTAACCATGACTCTGATAAACTTTTAATTAATTTCAAAGTGAAAATAGTTATATGAAATAATATCTAATAAATAACTCATTATTAATAACAGTGAAAAATATTATTTGGAACTTCTGTTCAATATCACATTTCATTTTATAGATCAGTTTTAGGACCTAATGACAATGGTATAGCTTTCAGTTCACTTCTCAAGCACAAAAACTCGCCACAAACACACATTATGGTAGCACAGGCAGTGTTAAGCAGCCACCAAGATATGGAGGTAGGAAACCTCTCATTATAGTACCAACAAATGATTAAATGGATAAAATGCCAGGTACAACTGAAATCCATACACGACTTTGTTCGTTCGACAATGCACCACAGCAATCCAGCACTAAAATATATCACATGTAAACATCAATCAATTGTTGCACCTGATAAAAAACTCACCCTACTAGTGCGTTTAAAATGAATGCGAATATTACCATTCTTCCACCGAAGTCACGAACTTGTAATTCCTTAAAAAATATTGACATAACTGGTCGACATTTGGGTGTATATATTGGTAACTTACATGATATTCAAAAATATGATCTAGGGTTCTTGTGTCTCCTACAAGAGTACCTAAAACTGCCAACCACAACCCTAAGGTGAAATATAGTACACATTGTAATGTTATTATCTGAGAAATAATGAGCCAAGGGTCCCACTGTGTGAATCTAAAGGAGCCAGTCAATTTCTTCATGATGGTCTGTTTCAAGAAAATTTAAAATATATTAGCAGGAAGACAATGTTTAAACACATATCCTTAGCCGAGTGATTTGTTTGTGATGTAAGACTGCCTTAAAGTTATTGGGAAATATTTAAATTTAGTAAACATTGTTGTGATTATTTTGCATTTTGCTATATAGGTTATGTTATGTTGATTCGTGTCCTGTCATTGCGTTTGAAGTTTCAACTTCAACAGGATCACAGAGTTTTAAAAAAATTTAAAATTATCTTGTTTGCCTCTGATGAAATTTTCTGTTTGTACGTTAGTTAATAAGAACAAAATGCTTAGTTTCATGGGTTCATCTCAATATGATTCAAATTAAGGTTATTTCTTACTTGTCGGATAATTAAAAAACAAGATATATCTAGTACTCTATGACTACAAATAACTGTCATTTCATTAATCACGTCACGTCATAGACATAAAAGCCGAAGAATAGAAATGACAAATCAACCCAACCTAAATATGGCGTCCGAAGGGGATGAAATAACTGATCAAGAAAAAGTAAGAATAGTTTCGGATTTCATTCTTCATTCGCCTCCTGGAGAATTCAACGAAGTGTTCAATGACGTGCGAAAACTACTGGATAATGATGATCTACTTAAAGAAGGAGCAAGTGGGGCATTTGCCCAATACAACAAGGATCAGTTAACTCCTGTTCGAATCGAGAATTCAGAAAGTTTGGTGCTTATTACTGAATACAACGATTTAGGGAACAATAGGTTCTTCGATCCTCGTTCTAGGCAATCCTTTAAGTATGACCATTTACGCAAAGAAGCCTCTGATTATCAACCCTACTCACCTGATACAACAACCGAACCTTGGAGGGCTGCATTGGACGCAGAATTCATTGAATACACAAAAAACCACTACAAAGACGGTGTCTGCAGTGTTGTAGCTAGACTTCAGAACGGAAATGTTGTTTTAACAGCCTGTATCGAGGACCATCAATTCCAACCCAAAAACTATTGGAACGGACGGTGGCGTTCTGAGTGGACCATTGTACTCAACAGTAATTCTGCTGAGGTTCAAGGAGTCTTGAAAGTTCAAGTTCATTATTATGAGGAAGGAAATGTTCAACTTGTCAGTTCAAAGGAAATCCAGGAAAATGTTTCGGTATCTAACGAAGTACAAACTGCAAAGGAAATAGTTCAGATCATTGAAAATGCAGAAAATCTATATCAAACCGCTATATCAGAGAATTATCAGACCATGTCAGACACCACCTTCAAAGCTTTGAGGAGGCTTCTACCAGTTACCCGCACAAAAATAGATTGGAATAAAATAGTATCTTATAGTATTGGCAAGGAGCTGAAAACGCAATGACTGTTATACACTTGGAAAAAATTCTTTTTTTGTTATGGCTTAGGAGCGTTCTGTAAATAAGAGGTCAAACTTGTTGAATTTCTTTACAACAGGGGATAGAACAAGCTTGTCACGAATAGATAATTCTTGCATTTCTTTATGTAATATTAGAAAATAATTTCCATCTTTTCACGTGAGTCAATTAAGAAATGTTCAGTTTAATCTATTAAGGAAATTGTTATTGTGAAAAACAAACATAAATGTTGATTCGATGTCTATCCCTGTAGATAATGTGCAATATGGCACATAATAACTGCATACTATTTTATCTGCTTTTGCAATATTTTATGTATTATTTCCCCATTTTTGACATTTTTCAATTTTGTATTATTTTATAAATTACTCACTATTTGTATGAAGTTTAAAAAGAATTTTCATATGCCAGACTTACTTTCACTCTTAGTTTGTTGCTCTTGAAAATTAAATAATTTATATCTTGTTAGAATTGACCATTGTATGGGTTATTTTTAAATAAGAATAAAAGATAATATAATTTTTATTTCAGATCAGTTTTTATTTCACTTTCATTAAATCTAACCAAAATGGACATTAAAGTTTCAAACTAAAAATAGCACTTGCTAAAAACTTTATAGTCCTTATTAATATTCAATTATAGGAGTGTTGTTTCTTTTCCAAAATGTGGCACATTTTTCTACATTTTAATTAGTCTACTGATGGTTTCCACAGTTCTATTGCCTCATTTCTTAGGAACTAATTGTCAAGGAACATTACACTAAGTTCTTATTCAGCATTAAAAAAGTGATACTTATGATCTGTTTTGTATCTACATAGTGCCAAAGTATTAATTGTTGCGCGTACGTTCTTGGGAACATCGCGTTATCATTTTGACCAAATGTCAGTAACTTTTGAATTTTTTGACGAAAATCGTCTCAAACGATTTGGTTCGACTCCCCGATGAAGAATTCGAGGTCAAATTTGATTCTGCCGGACAGAATCAAATTTGACCTCGATAACACTTGAGAACGGACAGAGCTAGCGACTTGAAATTTTCAGGTTAGGTGGCGCATCCCAATACCACGGACTAGTTCGTTAATGGGCATAATCGGTCCAATGGTTTCCAAGTAATAATTTTGTTTTCAACCAATATGAGTCCGATCGAATTGAAACTTGGTGAATAGTTGTAGAATATAAACCTTAGCACGTTTGTGAAATTTTGTGAGAATCGTATAGCTAGAAAATTTGAAAAAAATGATAAAAAAATATTTTTTATGTCACGATAACTTGAGAACGGAAAGAGATAGCGATTTGAAATTTTCAGGTTAGGTTGTGCATCTGAATGCGACATTTGATTTTGTTTATAAGCATAATCGGCCAAACGGCTTTGGAGTTATACCCATCTGAAATTTGGTTGTTATTTCCTCAATAACTCGAACAATATAGAACCGATCCACTTCAAACATGGTTACTACTTGTAGAATGCCACCGCGAAAATTCTTGCAAAATTTCGTGAGGATCGTATCACTAGAAAATGTTCAAAAAATCATTGAAAAAAGTTCTATACTTCAGAAACTATTCATTCGACATGGCTGAAACTTTGCGAGAGCCTTCAGAACCTAACTCTACTACCAAGTTTGAACACGATTGGATCTATATTGTTGGAGATCAGAGCAGCCTTTGTGTGAGTTCAGTTTCAGTAGCTGGATATATATAGGTGACCGTTGCCTAGATAACTCATCTAAAGCGAAAGGAGATACGAACTTACAATTTTCAGGGTAGGTTGCGCATCATGAATGGAAGAGTTAAGTTCGCTGTTGGCCATAATCAGCCCAACGGTTTCGGAGTTATATCCATCCGGAATATTATTTCCTCGATAAGTCAAAAAATATAGGCTCGATCGAATTGAAGCCTGCAAGACGTGTGTAAAATTTAATGCGAACTACACCGCTAGAAAATTTGAAAAAAATTACGATAAGAAATTGGTTCAAGCTAGAGCACTGACTTGAAGTCCAGGAGCTTTTGCGTGTATGTTCCATTGTCCATTCCCCTGATTGGACACTCTCAACCGAACTTACCATGGTTCAAGCACTGACGTGAAGTCAGGAGCTTTTGCACTATGGTAAATTCGATTAAGAGTGTGTTATCTATGATTTAGAGTGTCCAATAGGTACATGAGAATGGACAATAGAACACACGCGCAAAAGCTCCTGACAGGAGCTTAAGTCTGGCTTGATGAATAGTTGTAGAATATAAATCTAAGCATGTTTGTGAAATTTTGTGAGAATCATATGACTAGAAAATTAAAAAAAAATCATTAAAAAATATTATATGTCACGATATATATGTCACGATAACCTGAGAACGGAAAGAGATAGTAACTTGAAATTTTCAGGTTAGGTTGCGCATCTGAATGCGACATTTGTGTTTGTTAGTGAGCACAATCGGCCAAACGGTTTTGGAGTTATACCCATCTGAAATTTGGTTATTTCCTCAATAACTCGAATAATACAAAACGGATTCAATTTAAATATGCTTATTAGTTGAAGAATGCCAACGCGAAAAGTCTTGCAAAATTTTGTGAGGATTGTATCTCTAGAAATCATTGAAAAAAATTCTATATATCCGAAACTATTCATCCGACATGGCTAAAATTTTGCGTGAGCCATCAGAACCTATCTCTACTACCAATTTCCAAGTTTGAACACGATCGGATCTATCTTGTTGGAGATCTGAGCAGCCTTGTATGAGTTCAGTAGCTGGATGGGTGACCGCCCAGTAAACATGATATATTACAGAAACATTTCATATGAGATATGGGTGAAGCATTTTGAAACATTGCAAAGTTATGTTTCATGAACATCTCGCAAATGTTTATATGGAACATCGCTTCGCATCATCAGTGATATATCACAGTGACATGAAATATGAGACATATAATATAGGTATATTATGTGGGCATTAGAAAACATTCCAGTAATCTAACGGAAATGTTTGAATGTAACACGGCCTCTAAAAAAAAGCAATATCGGTGAAATATGTATATTAAATTATTTATTCAAGTATAGGTACATTAGCCTTTCCAACATTTTTTTTTTCAGTTTTCCGTCAAACGACAATGATACGTATAAATATATATCATTATCTCTTCAAGAATATATATTCAAGAATAAATCTTGTCTGAAAGATTTAATAAGCCTAATGTCAAATAATGAATGCTGATTGCTGATTCTGATTGGTTGGCGGTAGACGGATGCGGGCAGCCATATTGGTGTTCTGTGCGACAGACCCATGGATCACAGATTACGCGTGGTTAGGAGTGGAGGTTATGTCTGTTGATGATCATTTAATTTGGTGGAAAGTAGAAGTTTTGGCAGTTTTTAAGTTTCATTCATCATTGTGCGATAGGATAAATTAGTTCATACTCTTTGAAACTAATAAGTGATTAATAAATATATGGTTTCATCCAGCGGTGATAAGGAGGTGAATTCTTTATAATATCATACTTACTTGATTTTTTTTTTTTGATAACTTTTCTAATAATATATTTATATTATATCATGGAGCAACGACGAAAGAATAAGTTGTTTTCATTTTATTAAATTTTTGTGCTATATAATATATTTTTATTTAATATTTCGATTCCAGGTTTTGTTGTACACCTTTGCATAAATGAAGAATAAAAACTCGATTTGATAACATTTGTTTAATATATTGACTAGAACCTTCGATAGTATTCTTGTTGACACCAAGGATTTAAGTGTAATGTTGTATATTTACTCTTTATTACGATAGGTTTGTTCCAAATCAAGAGATTATCGTACAATGCAGCGTCATGATTCGGAGCAGTAGGTAGAAAAGTCACATTTTTTATACTGCTCCGAATCCTGACGATGCATTCTCCGATAATTTCTTGATTTGGTACAAACCTAATGAAACACCTGAAGATTGAAGTAGAATCAAGAATGTTTTTGTTCCAGTGAAAAATTGGTCTGTAACATATCCTTGGTATATTACAATGAGACCAAATTAACGTTAAAAGTAACGTAGATAATATCTACGTTACATTTCATTCATAGGGGTAGAGATGTTTCAGAAACATCTACGAGATCGTTAATGTCCAAGGACATTTATGCTTCAGTGGAAACATTTCTCAGAAAACGTCTCAGTAACATATCATTGAAACATATATTATATGTTTCAATGATATGTTACTGAGACGTTTGCTGAGATATGTTTCCACTGAAGCATAAATGTCCTTGGACATTAACGATCTCGTAGATGTTTCTGAAACATCTCTACCCCTATGAATGAAATGTTTCATGTTACACGTGAAATGTTTCAGCTATATTACTGAGATGCATCAATGTTTACTGGGCGTTGCCTCTATAATTCCCGAACGAAAGGAGATAGGGACTTGCAATTTTCAGGGTAGTTTGCGCATCTAAATGGGAGAGTGAAGTTCGCTGATGTTGGCCATAATCGGCCCAACGGTTTCGGAGTTATGTTTTACCCATCTGGAATATTATTTCCTCGATGACTCAAAAAATATAGACCCGATGAAATTGTAGCTTGCTAACTAGTTGTAGAATAGCGACATAAAGACATGTGTAAAATTTTGTGAGAACCGTACCGCTAGAAAACTAAAAAAAAAATTGGTTCAAGCACTGACGTGAAGTCAGGAGCATTTGCGCGTAATCGAATTTACCATGGTAAATTCGATTAAGAGAGTGTGCAATACAGGAGAAGGACAATAGAATTCACCATGGTATATTTGATTAAAAGTATCCAATACAGGAGAATGGACAATAGAACATACGCGCAAAAGCTCCTGACTTCACGTCAGTGCTTGAACCAATTTTTGGCGCTCTAGTAACTCGGAACTGCAGTTCAATCAGTGCTTATCAATTTGCCCAAATGTCTGTAATTTTAGAATTTTTCGATGAAAATGCTCTTAAACGATTTGGTTCGACTCACTGATCTAGAATCCGTGGTCGAAATTCATTCTGTCCGGCCGGTCCGGCCGGCCGGCCGTAGGCACGATAACTCCTCTCGAACGGAATGAGCTAGACAGTTGAAATTTTCAGAGTAGGTTTGGGAGATAATAAATATCTCGGCTAAGTTCGTTATTGGGCAAAATCGAACAGATGGTTTCGGAGTAACAAAAAAAAAATTTTTTTTACATAACAAATTCCAAATAAAATTTTTCTCAATAAGCAGTTTTACCATAAGAATCCAATGATATCATATTTAACTCTAACAAGCTAATACTTTTGGAGATATGATTTTTCAAAATTTCAATAATAAATCGTATTTCTACGTTTTCACAGAATTATATAATTATTTTATGTATGAATTATCATAATGTCAACTTATTTTCCTTAGAAATGACATTGTCTAATTCCTTGCTAATAGTTGGTTCGAGAAACGTCAAAATCGACTTAGATAGACGCGGGGTCTGAAAACGGCCGTTCTAGGCAGTTTTCGGGCCTGAAAGTTGACGAAAAGCGAAGATAAGTGTAAAAAATTGGTTCAAGCCCTGTGGACAGGAGCTTTCTGGCGCTCTAGTTCAAACAGACAAATTATATCTCCGAAAGTATTGGTTTCTCAGAGTTGAGAATTATATCAATGTATTCTTATGATAGAACGGCATCATAAAGGAAATTCAATTCAAATAATAGTTTATTTATCAAGATTAAATGAGCAATCTGAGAATGAGAACTGCACCATGGAAGAAACCAAATTAAAATAGCTGAAATGAATTTGACTCTCTCTTATAGAACAGGATGAAATGTACGAGTATGAACACAGATCATATAATAAAGCTTAGATAGAATAATTATAGCATTCTGTGAAAACATAGAAGTACGATTCATTATTGAAATTTAGAACTTCATCTTAGCAGAAATTGAATTCAAACATCATAGAAGAATTTAAATTCAACAAGAGTGCCAAAAATTATCAATCCAAAACCAATAGACGAATTCTACCCAACAACGAACTCATCCGAGATATTCATTCCTCAATTCTATGATGAACGATAATATATATCTTTCCTCAAATCTACTCCAATACACCAATATTCCAGTTTTCTTTTTAGTGAAGATATTCTGAACTCAATATTATTAACTTACCATTACCACTCCCATCATCATATGGATTGACCATCGGCATGAAAATATCAACCAACAAAAAGTATGATATTATATTATAATTCTCATATTTATACGATTGCTGGAATGAATGACAATGTTATTAACTTACCATTACCATTCCCATCATCATATGGATTGACCATCGGCATGAAAATATCAACCAACAAAAAGTATGATATTATATTATAATTCTCATATTGATACCATTAATGGAATGAATGACAATGAGACAACGTCAAAGTTGACATTATAACAATTCATAGAATAGCCACAGCATAATTCTATCATTGAAATTTTGAAAAATCATATCTCCGAAAGTATTAGTTTGTTAGAGTTAAAAATGATAAGAATGGATTCTTATGGTAAAACTGCTTATTGAAAAAAAATTAATTTGGAATTTGTTCTGTAAAAAAAAAATTTTTTTTTGTTACTCCGAAACCATTTGTCCGATTTTGCCCAATAACGAACTTAGCCGAGATATTTATCCCCCAAACCTACTCTGAAAATTTCAACTGTCTAGCCCATTCCGTTCGAGAGTTATCGTGCCTACGGCTGGACGGCCGGACCGGCCGGACAGAATGAATTTCGACCACGGATTCTTGATCAGTGAGTCGAACCAAATCGTTTAAGACCATTTTCATCGAAAAATTCGAAAATTACAGACATTTGGGCAAATTGATAAGCACTCAGTTCCGAGGAACTAGAGCGCCAAAAACCGTCAAATAAACCCCCATGGCGATTTTATGTCGGAAAGTGAAATTTAAGAATATATACCTATCCCAGGTAAGTACCGACGTTTTATTCTAATACCGGAGATCGACAAGATTGTACGAGGAGCCCGATAGCCCGGTGGTCTTATCCGTCGAGTTTTCGGTTTCGGAACGAGAGAAGGCGGGCTCAAATCCAGGATGGTGCTCTAGTTCCTCGGAACTGAGTGCTTATCAATTTGCCCAAATGTCTGGTCATTTTCGAATTTTTGGCTGAAAATGGTCTCAAACAATTTGGTTCGACTCACTGATCAAGAATCCGAGGTCGAAATCGATTCTGTCCGGCCGGCCGGCCGTAGGCACGATAACTCGACGAAAGGAGTTAGAGGATTGAAATTTGCAAGGTGGGTTTGGAGCGTAAATATCTCGGACAAGTTCGTTAATGGGCGAATTATGGCCGATTTTAGTAAAACACATATTTTATGAATATTTCCGAAACCAATCACTCGATCTATCTGAAATTTAGCATCAAATTGTAGAATCATGACCTTAATACGCATGTGAAGTTTTGTATTGATCAGGTTACCGCAAAGTGTCAAAAAAAAAATTGTCAAAATTAAAAAAAAAAATTTCTTACAATAACTCTCGAACGGAATGAGCTAGGCAGTTGAAATTTTCAGAGTAGGTTAGGGAGATGAATATCTCGGTTAAGTTCGTTATTGGGTAAAATAGGCCAGATGGTTTCGGAGTAACGAAAAAAAATTTTTTTTAAGCAACAAATTTCAAATTCAATTAAGTTTTTTTAAGATGCAGTTTCATCATTAAAATCCAGCGATATCATTTTCAACTCCAACTTTCGGAGATATGATTTTTCTAAATTTCAATAATGAATCGTAGTTCTATGTTTTCACAGAATGCTATAATTATTCTATTTAAGCTTTATTATATGATCTGTGTTCATACTCGTACATTTCTTCCTGTTCTATAAGAGAGAGTCAAATTCATTTCAGCTATTTTAATTTGATTTCTTCCATGGTGCAGTTCTCATTCTCAGATTGCTCATTTAATCTTGATAAATAAACTATTACATATTTGAATTGAATTTCCTTTATGATGCAGTTCTATCATAAGAATATACATCGATATAATTCCCAACTCTGAGAAACCAATACTTTCGGAGATATAATTTGTCTGTTTGAACTAGAGCGCCATAAAGCTCCTGTCCACAGGGCTTGAACCCATTTTTTTTTATGTTCGGGAACACTCAGAAATACTTAAAATTGAAAATTATGTCCGTTTTGACCTTGAATTATTTCAATAAAGGCCTACAAAATGTTAGATTTGGACCCGAAACTATAGTAGTGGCAACATTAAATTGAATTAATGAAATCCTCTATTCTACCTCTACTGTATCATATGATGTGAAAATCGGGCCTGCCACAACTAATATCAGTAAATTCCTAAATGATTCTGCACTCTCCCCGCTCAGAATTAACTCATCAGCTGGTATAAGATCAACGTGATTCTAGTAGTTTCTTAAGTAGTCTCAGAAAGGCTCTTGAAGATGAACAAAACATTTTTATTATTATTATTTAAGTTACAAAATGGAAAATTTATCGCATAACTAGTGGTGCCAAAGCACTACCTACTTCTCAATTAACCCGCCAGAGCCGGTCTCTCAATTGCGAGTTAACTCGAGGTTGTGAGTTGCGCATGTATTTCTTTGCTTGAGGGCCGGTTTCTCAATTGCGAGTTAACCCGAGTGTTGCGCATTCATGAATATCGCTAAATACATGCGTCAACTCGCAACCTCGAGTTAACTCGCAATTGAGAAACCGGCCCTCAGGGCCGGTAACACTCGGGTTACCCACAAACCTTGAGTTAACTTGTAATTGAGAAACCGGCCATAGAGAAGCGCTGCTGGGTGACGCGGATGCTGGTAAGTATACAGCTAGGGTGTTTTCGAAGGTGAGTCTTTTTTTTACACAAGGTAGAACTCATCAAAATAAAACATTTCACTAAAAATCGCATGTATAAAATATGCATGATAGGGCTGCTAGCTGCTATCCACTCTCGGAGTCGCATGCGATTCCACGAATTTTCGAGTTCGACTCTATCCCCCCACGCTTACAACCATAGCAAAACACGTATCCCAAGGTCGCATACAAATTAGCAATACTTATCTGTGTAGAAACCTAACGTTGTACGTCCATTTTAGTTGTTTGTAAAGGACCTAAGAGAGATCTTAGGAACAGGAACACATGTTCCTAGACGTACAGTTTTAGGTGTCTGCACAGATATAAGCATCGGTTATTTCTATGCGACCTAGGGATTACGCGTTTACAATGGTTAAATTAATTGATTTTGATGGGTTTTACCTTCTGTTGAAAAAAAGACTCACCTTGTAAAACAACCTGTATATCTGGAGTTCAACGCCTTGACAGTATGCAATTATTTTTGCACGTATATTATTGTATTGTATATTATTATACTGATCCTCCTAGGTCTTCCCCAAGGATATCCCTCATAAGCTCTCGAAGAGCTTGAGCGAGTAAGGACAACCAGTTGTGTTCTATGTAGGCTATGTTACTGTGTCCTTACGCCACCTTAGGTACAGCACTGTTAATTTTTTGACCCAACAGTGAATGGTGGCGATTACCGTGACTAGAAAATTTCTTTCCTAGCCTCGGAATTGAACTTGGGGCTTCCGCTCCCAGGTCAAATACTCTTCCACTGAGCCAACCGCACTACTGTCTGTAATTTTGGAATTTTTTGCCGAAAATGGTCTCAAACGATTGAGTTCGACTACCTGATGAATAATAGTTCTCTTGTATATAACACGAAACACCATATGTATATGTTTTTCTGAATCTACTTCAATATCAGATCATCATGTATGCCCTCATCCACTTTAAAAATCTATAAAATTTAAATATTTCGGTATTGAAAATCGGAATATCAGGAAGCAAATTCAAATGAGGTGAAACGCTTCTGATAGGTTCAATCGTTGATATGACGGCTGATGTAATCAAAGATTGCGTTCCGATATTCCTGAACAGTACTGCGCAGTAAATTTCGTCGTTCCGATATTACTGAAATGATTTCGCGCCACTTTTGCTGATACCCTGTTGGAGACTAGAAATTTACTGATTCTACTGCCACAGAAGTGGTCGTATAGTGCCAGTGCTGCCAGTATTCCTTCCCCAAATTCAACTAGTTTAGGTTATGAGTCTTTTTTAGTACTAATCAACATCAAAACGGTAAAATCGCTATCCCTGAGTATTGAATTCAATAAGACTTGGTTAATTTCAGCCATCGTTTGACCCACCGATTACAGACCTAACATTTAAAAGGACTTCAAATATGAAAATAATAGGTTATGTTGTTCCTTCGTTCAAAGCTTCGTTCGTTACTGCTCGAACGTTCCGAAAATTAACAACAGATTGAGATTACTGTCACTGAAAAGCGTTCCGTTATTGCTTACTGTGGCCAGTAATGCCCGCAATTTCGGAACGCAAGGAAAATCTACCCTCGGCGAGACCATCTGCTTTTTACTGCGAAACAAAGAGTGAAACGGAAACGAGAAGAGTGAGACGTAATCAAAATATACCCTTGGCGTGTCCATCTGCTTGTTACAGCGAAACTGAGAGTCACAGAATACAAATATATGAGAGTGAAACGGACACGGAGAAGAAAATGAGAGCAGATATGACGGGTGACGTCACGGACGGGTGTCAAGTTTCAATCGTTCAAACAGTTTTTATGTGCATCCAAATTTGAATGATAGTTTTCTCGTTGAAAATTGAAATTTTTCACGGCGGTTTAACTTTTTCATTATTCTTATGGATATAATAATCGATTCCGATAATAAACAAATGGGTTCAAGCCCTGTGGAAAGGAGCTTTCTGGCGCTCTAGTTCAAACAGACAAATTATATCTCCGAAAGTATTGGTTTCTCAGAGATGGGAATTATATCAATGGATTCATATGATATAACCGCATCATAAAGGAAATTCAATTCAAATAATAGTTTATTTATCAAGATTAAATGAGCAATCATGAAAATGAGAACTGCACCATGGAAGAAATCAAATTAAATCTGGCCAATTTTGCCCAATAACGAACTTAACCGAGATATTCATCTCTCTAATCTACTCTGAAAATTTCAACTACCTACCTCATTCCGTTCGAGAGTTATATCTATGTCTATGGATGAAAAGCAGTCTCACTACTCTCAGATCTCTTACTAATTTCATGTTCCGTTCCGAAATGTAAGACTTTTCTGAGAAAAACTAATTTCGGAGCAAACAACTGAGATTATTCTCACTTCGCTCACAATTCTTCGATTGATTAGATAATGAAATGTCACCGGAACATAAGTTGACATTAGGACAATTCATACATAGAATTATATCATTCTGTGACAACGTTGAAACGTTATTATTGAAATTTTGAAAAATCATATCTCCGAAAGTATTAGCCTGTTAGAGTTAAAAATGATATGAATGGATTCTTATGTTAAAACTGCTTATTAAAAAAAATTTAATTTGGAATTTGATATGTAAAAAAAAAATAATTTTTTTTTACTCCGAAACCATCTGTCCGATTTTGCCCAATAACGAACTTAGCCGAGATATTTATCCCCCAAACCTACTCTGAAAATGTCAACTCTCTAGCTCATTCCGTTCGAGAGTTATCGTGCCTACGGCCGGCCGGCCGGACCAGCCTGCCGGACAAAATGAATTTCGACCACGGATTCTTGATCAGTGAGTCGAACCAAATCGTTTAAGACCATTTTCATCGAAAAATTCGAAAATTACAGACATTTGGGCAAATTGATAAGCACTCAGTTCCGAGGAACTAGAGCGCCAAAAAAATACATGCAAGAGACCTATTCGAGGACAAATTTGATTCTGTCCGGCTGGCCGGCCGTCCGTTGCCACGATAACTTAATTGAGAATGGAATGAGATAGCGACTCGATGAAATTTGGCAGTAGAGTTTGGTTCTTAAGGCTCTCGCAAAATTTCAGCGATGTCGGACTAAGAGTTACTGATATATAGAATTTTTTTCAATAATTTTAAATGATTTTTTAAAAAATTTCTGGTTATACGATCCTCACAAAATTTTGCAAGAATTTTCGCGTTGTCATTATACAACTAATAACCATGTTTGAATTTAATCGATTTCGTAATTTTAGAGCTATTGAGGAAAAATCAACCAAATTTCAGATGGGTATAACCCCAAAACCTTTTGGCTAATTATGCCTTTAAACAAACTCAAATGTCGCATTCAGATGCACAATCTAACCTGAAAATTCAAGTCGCCATCTCTTTCCCTTCTCAGGTTATCGTGAACTAAACAATATTTTTTAATATATTTTTTTAAATTTTCTAGTAATGCGATTCTTACAAAATTTCACAAAGATGCTTATTAGGTTTATATTCTATAACTACTCACCAAGTTTCAATTCGAGCAGATTTATATTGGTTGAAAATAAAATGATTACTCGGAAACCAGTGGGCCGATTATGCCCATTAATGAACTTGTCCGTCGTATTGGGATGCGCCACCTACCCTGAAAATTTTAAATCGCTATCTCTTTCCGTTCTCAAGTTATCGTGGCAACGGCCGGCCGGACAGAATCAAATTTGTCCTCGAATTATTCTTCAGGTAGTCGAACTCAATCGTTTGAGACCATTTTCGGCAAAAAATTCGAAAATTACAGATAAAGTGTTGTTATTTGCAGGGTATGTTTGGCGCCCAAGTGCGCCGGATAAGTTCGTTCATGCGCAAATTCCACCTAGTGGTTTCGCAGTTATTATGGCCATCTGAAATGTTATTTTCCAAACAACTGGAAAAATATAGGTACTGATCTGATTAAATTGAAGTTCGGTAGTTAGAAAACTACTGACTTGAAGACTAGAAAATTAAACAAAAAATATTTAAAACAATTATGTATCTATTGCAGAAACTGTACGATAGCTATCGCTGAAATTTTGCATGAACCTCTAAACCTAATTTTACAGCAAAGTTCTAGATTTAAACTCGAACGGATTTATATTCTTGGATATATTGATCAAATATCGAAATATTACGATGTACTGCTCAACTGTTAAGGCTGGTTTATGCTGGCTGGTAACTTTAACTTAATCATATATATATAATATATATAGACATTTATTTTTAGTGTTACGCTTTATAATCAGACTCAATAATCCGTTAACTAATTAATTATTATTATTAATAATAAGTAAACGGATTATCCCGTCTCAGTATCAACCATAGCGTTAAAATATATGTTTCAATTTTTAAGTCAGGGAATAAGTTAAAGTTACCAGCCAGCATAAACCAGCCTTTATACAGTCGAACAACAAAATTGTCAACGGCTTTTGTGCAAAACATTATTTTAAATCGATATTTATTACCTATCTCCGGTTGAGACAAGTTAAATACGGTAGATACTTTATGGATTATGGGGCCGTATTCATAGTCAGCCCTCAAGATGAGCTACGAAGAACGAGTTCTCCTATGGCTGACTATGAATACGGCCCTTATTTTTAAGAATTGGGACCCGTAAACTTTGATTGAAAGTTAACCAAGATTCGAGGATTTGCCGAAATCGGAAATATTCTATATAATATTAAACAACAAACAATGAAAAAGTGCTATAGTAACTTATAATCTTCAAGAATTTCTTACGATTCAATACGAAAAACTTCATTCTGAAAATTCTCAAATATCAGTTCCAAAGGAGGTTCGAAAACAGTTATTCATATTTGGGTAATTCTCACGAAATACCGAAATTCTTGTCCTTTGAGTTTTATCGAAAATCTAACAACCCTATAACGGATATAAACATTTTCTTGTAATCTATGTAATGGACACTAGAAGTTTCACTTATTATTTCGGAACTGAATACATACATAAGAATAAATACACCAATATATAGTCCGTAAAATCATTCCCTCACTATGTCCCAAGCTACACATTCGATTACTTTTATATTATCAAACAAACAAGAAAAAATATTAAAAGAGTACTTCGGAGACTTTTCGATTAAAAATATGATAGATTAATGAAAAACAATTTAATTCGGATTATATACTAAAAACTGTATGCAAAAATTAAAAATATACACGTGTCCCTTAAAAATAAATCATTCCCTCACATTGTTACCGATAATCGAATTTTGATCGCATTGGTAATCCAATAGGAACGCTACTATGAGTTTTTGATAGGTGGCAGTCTTGTCAACTCACCATTATGGTGAATTTAAAGACAGCGTGTTAGACTTTGCGTTGAAAAAGAAATAATAGGATTTTTTGTTTGAATTACATTTTTTAAGGTCATTCCCTCACATCCAGGAAAAACAAAAAGTAATATACTTTATTCGTTATTAATTACATAGAGAAGTAGACTTATGGGAGTTATCATTTTATACAAAACAACTTTCTAATAGTGAGTTTATATCACGAGTTTTTTTTTATTATTGTTTGTTTCATCATTCCCTCACCGTCATTCCCTCATATAAATTTCTAGTGAGGGAATGATGATTTATCAAGTAATAATTTTCACCAGAGTCAACTTGCTTTTTCGAACATTTGCTTTGGTTTATTCTTCAATTCACCGCTGTAATCTTTTTGTGCCGTCAATTAATGCCAAGAAAAAAGAGTATAAGTGAAAATTTGTCTATTTGTTTTTGCTGATAATCTTCGAATCTTTGCATTAAATAAACAATGCGTAGTACAACACAAACACGAACCAAGTTACATGTTGGACATTCATCGAATGATGTTATTTGTACGACATATAAAAATCCCACTTATAATAAAGGTGATCATGTCCTAATAAATTGGGACGAAAAACTTTGTCCAGGGGGTGCTTTAGTAAAGTGTATGAAAAGAGGAACCGATTCTTGGAGATGGCCAATAATCAAGGATGAACAGTTGTATGCCTGGAATGGTATATAGCAGAAAATCATGCCACCAACATTAATCAAAAAGGGATTTTATACTGTCAAGGAAATATACTAAAATATGGGACTTTGAGTATGAATAGATAAGAAAAGTACTTTTTGTTGGTAGATTTCTAATTAAGTATAACTAATTTTCATTATTTTATTAATTTTGTATAAAAAAGCTATTGTTTTGTTAATGTTGTTAAGATTAAATAGTATAACAGAACTTTAATCCATTGGTAAAATGACAACTAAGTTAATTTTTAAGTGAATATATTTTGTTTTTTGTTCATTTTTATACTGCCACTTTGATTTCGTGCAAAATAATAATTGAAGTTAGGTTAAATGGGTATAATTTAGTTGATCTACAATAACCTTGTGATTTTCTGTTCCTGCTAATGTTAAAAAATAATAGTTGATTACTCAATTGAAAGGTAATTTAAAATTGAACAATTTTCTCATTGCCTCACTTAGTCTTCATTCCCTCATTTTCAATTTTTTTTTAAATCCTCATAATCCACCTAAAACACGTTTATTCTAGGGACCACTATATAATTATAATCTTGCAACATCAGTACCACAAAATTTCATAGAACATTGTTACGAATCCTTTTCAATATTATTTGTCTATTTTAATTACCAAATTTCGGGATTTCGTGAGAACTACCCATTTATATAATATTATATATTATATTTTCGATATTCGAGTCAGTCAAAAAGAATAAACAGATATTTTCAGATCAGAGATCAGAGATGCAAAAGAAGAATTTTTTGTTCTCTACTAAATAAAGGATATACTTATAAGATTGATTTGAAATCGATATCTGAACGCAATACAGGCGTGGAATCTGAAAACCACTATAGAAGTAATGAATATACCATATTATTATAAGTACCTATTCTAATGAGTAGGAAACAATATCTTCGGAATTCAGTATAAAGGAATATTATGATAACTGATTAATTAAATTTCTCGAACAGTTCTGTTTTCTAAGGTTGAATCAAATAACAACCAGAACCATTCATAGAAGATCCACTCTTTCAATTATTTCATATAATTTTCTTGTTAGTTTTTGCGCACATGTTCTGGGAAACAGCGATTTATCAATTTGCCCAAATATCGCCAATTTTCGAATATTTTGCCGAAAATGGTCTCAAACGATTAGGTTCGACTCTCTGATGAAGAATTCGAGGTCAAATTTGATTCTGGCCGGCCTTCCGACCGCTGCTACGATTACTTGAGAACGGAAAGAGATGACGAAATTTTCAGGGTAGGTGGCGCGTCAAGTTCGTTAATGGCCATAATCGGACCAACGGTATCCGAGTTCCAATTTTGTTTTCAACCAATACAGATCTCAACAAATTGAAACTTGGTAACTACATAATCGTAAAATACCGACATAAATTCGTATGTGAAATTTTGTGAGGATGGTACCAACAGAAAATTAAAAAAACTATATATTAAAAAATATGATTTATCTCACGATAACTTAAGAAGGGGACGAGATAGCGACTTGCAATTTTTAGGGTAGGTTGGGCATCCGAATGCGACATTTGAGTTTGTTAATAGGCATAATCCGCCAAACGGTTTCTGAGTTATATCTATCTGAAATTTTGTTGTTATTTCCTCAATAACTCAAAAAGTAATAATCTTTTCCAATTCAAACATAAATTCATCATTGAAAAAAGTCTACATCTCAGGAACTATCCGTCCGAAATCGCTGAAATTTTGCGAGAGCCTTCTAAACTTAATTTTACTGCCATGTTTGAAAACAATCGCATTCATATTGTTGGAGATAAGAGCAGCCTTGGGTGAGTTCAGTAGCTGGATGGGTGACCGTTGCCACCATAACTTTCGAACGGAAAGAGATAGCGACTTGCAATTTTCAGGATAGGTTGCTCATCCGAATGGGACAGTTAAGTTTATTAATTGTTGGGCATAATTAAACGGTTTCGGAGTTATACCCATCAGAAATATTATTTTCTAGATACCTCGAAAAATACAAATCCGATCTAATTAAAACTTGGTAATTAATTGTAGAATACCGATATAAAGATGTATGTGAAATTTTGTGAGGATCAGAACACGAGAAAATTAAAAAAAAATCATGAAAAAGAAAATGTATCTCACGATAACTTGAGAATGGTAAGAGATAGCAACTTGCAATTTTCAGGGTATATTGCCCATTCGAATGCGACATTTGAGTTTGTTAATAGGCGTAATCAGCAAAATGGTTTTGGAGTTATCCACATCTGAATTTTTATTGTTATTTCCTCTATAACTCAAAATATACAAATATAAAATTAAAAATCGGTAATTACTTATTGTAGAATGGTGACGCGCCAATTTTCTCCGAATTTCGTGAATATCGTATCCTGAAATTACTTGACAAGTAAATTTTTCGTATATCATTAGATATTTGAAGAATTTCAATTCAGATAGAATACATATGTCAGAATTAAAAATTCTGTGATCATAGACGAATTTCTCGACCTTACTCAAGTCTGTCATTAAAATGGTACGAATATAAAATTTTTCGAAAAAAAATTAAATTAACCTTAAAACCGACAAAATAACTGTTAATCATGTTTTATTCACCTATATTGGACACTCATATTCGAATTTACCATCGATATAGAAAATCTATATCGATATAGAAAATCTATATCGATGGTAAGTTCGAATAAGAGTGTCCAATAGAGGTGAATAAATCATGATTAACAGTAATTTTGTCGGTTTAAGGTTAATTTAATTTTTTTTCGAAAAATTTTTTATTTCTAAACTATAAATGCTCCTTATTGAACGGTTTTTTTCTGGGTTTTCTCTCCCAAACTCTGAAAAATATCTATAAAATAATAATTAATTATTTTGTGATTTGCTTCTGCGTAAGAAACACAGGATATTTGTCGGAAGCAATCAATTGAACAATGTTGCCTAACAAACAACAACGAAACAATATCAACGAAGAAACAACTATATCGTAAGGTTTCGGAGTCTATATCAGACTCCCTCGTCAGACGCTCAATGAAAATCGTATGAGGAGTGAATAAGACAAGGGTTCATGCGTGCAAAAGCCGCTGACTTCACTTCACATCAGTGCTTTAACAAACTTTTTCACTTATATCACAGTTCAGATATCGCCAAAACATTGCAATCGCTTTCAAAACCTTATTTTACAATCGAGTTCTAGTGTTCTAGTTTTAAACTCGATCGGATAGGTATATTTTGTTAGAATTATTGTGAAAAGAGTATTTTTTTTTCTGGAAGCCTTGTGTGAGTTCAGTGCCTGGTTGGGTTACCACTCTGGCTATGCATTTGCGCTAAACCAGACCTCACGTCAATGCTTTACCAACTTTTTAGTTCAAGAGATACTGGTAATAGTTTTTAAGGGCATATGAGTTCAATTATAATAGAATGTTGAGCAGACAATTTTTTAATAGTTGGTTGAATGTTGTTAAAATTATTATAGGATTTGAAAAGTTTAGTTAATAATCGAAATTAATTCTATTCAGTTTAAAACAGTGCATTTGGAGTTCAATGAATAGAATGAAGGGCAGAAAAATATGTGATAGTTGGTTTGAATGTTGTTAAAATGATTATGGAAGGATTTGAAACATTTCATTAATAAATCGATAGTCAATGGAGGTATTCAGTCTTAAACGTTTACACATTATACTTATAATATGTTTTATCAATCAATGATCGTGGTGAACCATATAAATTATGTGTCATGATACTTTATCTTTATCTTCTTGGTTATCAAATAAGATAAAAAATAATTGCCTAGCCACTGTATGCGTGAATGAAGAAATGATTAAATATCTAATTTCGTATATCTGATATAAGTGAGTAAGGCAATCATGAAACATTGAAAATGCTCATTAAATCATTGACGTATTTTTGGCGCTCTTGTTCCTCGGAACAGAGTGCTTATCAATTTGCCCAAATGTCTGTAATTTTCGAATTTCTGGCTGAAAATGGTATCAAAGGATTTGGTTCGACTCACTGATCAAGAATCCGTGGTCGAAATCGATTCTGTCCGGCCGTCCGTCCGTTAACACTATAACTCTCGAACGAAAGGAGTTAGAGGATTGAAATTTGCAGGGTAGGTTTGGAGCGTAAATATCTCGGACAAGTTCGTTAACGGGCGAAATCCATCAAGCGGTTTCGGAGTTATGGTCGTTTTTACTAAAAATGTTTTTTATGAATATTTCCGAAACCGATTACTCGATCTATCTGAAATTTAGCATCAAATTGTAGAATCATGACCTTTAGACGCATGTGTGTTTTGTACTGATCGGGTTACCGTAAGGTGTCAAAAAAAATTTTTGAAAATTTTTAAATTTTGTTTCTACAATAATAACTCTCGAACGGAATGAGCAGGCAGTTGAAATTTTCAGAGTAGGTTAGGGAGATAAATATATCGGTTAAGTTCGCTATTGGGCAAAATAGGCCAGATGGTTTCGGAGTAACGAAAAAAAAATTTTTTTTTAACTTACAAATTTCAAAATAAATTTTTTCAAGATGCAGTTTCACCATATAAATCCATTGATATCATTTTCAACTCCAACAAGCTAATTCATCCGGAGATATAATTTTTTTTGAAATTTCAATAATGAATCGTTTTGTTTTCACAGAATGCTATAATTATTCTATCTATGATTTATTATATGATCTGTGTTCATACTCATACATGTCATCCTGTTCTATAAGAGAGAGTCAAATTCATTTTAGCTATTTTAATTTGATTTCTTCCATGGTGTAGTTCTCATTCTCGGATTGCTCATTTAATCTTGATAAATAAACTATTATTTGAATTGAATTTCCTTTATGATCCAGTTCTATCATAAGAATACATTGATATAATTCTCAACTCTGAGAAACCAATACTTCCGGAGATATAATTTGTCTGTTTGAACAAGAGCGCCAGAAAGCTCCTGTCCACAGGGCTTGAACCAATTTTTCTTTTATCCATATACCACAGTTCAAATCATACTACGAGATATTTATCTCCCTAACCTACTGTGAAAATTTCACCTGCCTAGCTCATTCCGTTCGAGAGTTATTGTAGAAACAAAATTTGAAAATTTTACGGTAACCCGATCAATACAAAACTTCACATGCGTCTAAAGGTCATGATTCTACAATTTGATGCTAAATTTCAGATAGATCCAGTGATTGGTTTCGGAAATATTCATAAAAAATGTTTTTACTAAAAACGGCCATAACTCCGAAACCGCTTGATGGATTTCGCCCGTTAACGAACTTGTCCGAGATATTTACTCTCCACCCCTACCCTGCAAATTTCAATCCTCTAACTCCTTTCGTTCGACAGTTATCGTGTTAACGGATGGACGGCCAGTCGGCCAGACGGCCGGACAGAATCGATTTCGACCACGGATTCTTGATCAGTGAGTCGAACCATATCGTTTGATACCATTTTCAGCCAAAAATTCGAAAATTACAGACATTTGCGCAAATTGATAAGCACTCTGTTCCGAGGAAAAAGAGCGCCAAAAATCAATTTCTAATATCAATTTGCGTGCAACTTTCGAATTTCACAATTTATGTATGCCAAAATTATTTTAAAAACTTGCCAAATTCCTTCTTTATTCTCTAAAAGAATTCGTTAGAATGCTTAACTATGTAGTTTCGTTTCAACAGATTTTTATAAGCATTCTTTTGAATTTCCGGCATATAAAAAGGTGAATGTGTAATTAAAAGGCAGCGTGAGTAAACTTCAGGCGGAAAATAACAACTGAAGAAATTAGAAAGAGGGCACGTGCTTGCGTATGGAATTATTTTTGCGCGCGTGTTCCGCAAGGAACAGCGTGCTATCATTTCGTCACATAGTCTGTATTTTTCGAATTTTTTTACGAAAATGGTCTCAAACGATTGGGTTCGACTCCCTGATGAAGAATTCGAGGTCAAATTCAATTCTGTCCGTCCGGCCGGCCGCTCCGGCCGTTAGCAAGATAACTCTCGAACCGAACGAGTTAGAGCGTTGAAATGTGCAGGGAATTGTTGCAGCGTAAATATCTCGGACAAGTTCGTTAATGGGCAAAATCCATCCAGTCGTTTCGGAGATACGGCCATTTTTAGTTGAAACGTTTTTCAAGAATATTTCTGAAACCGATCACTTAATCTATCTGAAATTCAGCAACATTTTGTAGAATCATGACCTTTATATGCCTGCGAAGTTTTGTATTGATCGGATGGCTCTAAACTAAAAAAAAAATGTCAAATATTTGAAAATTAAGTTGAAATTTTGTTTTCAGTATAACTCGAAAAATACTGATCCGATTGAATTGAAGCTCAGTAGTTAGATGCGAAGTACCAATGGAAACACTTGTGCAAAATTTCGAGGGGTTAGCATGAGTAGAAAAAATTAAAAAAAAATTTAACTATTAGCGGAATATTTTGCTTGAAATTCCGAAACAGAATATCGGATTGAGTTCAGTTTTGGCACTTCGGTGACGAATTATGACCTCTTGGGGTGTGAAAAATTTCACTGAGAACAGACCACTAGGAGACTAAAAAAAAATTAATAATTTTTAACTCCCAAACTCGACAAATTATTTCATATCGAATTCCTACATGGAATTATCCGTAACATCTGGTGATCAGATTTCGTTCCGAAGTATTTTTTGTGCGTTTATCTGAATCAAGTCGATATGTACGAGGGCACAAAATATGGACCACTTACTAGCATGGCAAATGAATTAATGCGTAAACGATGTGTGGAATTTTAAATCGGTTTTCAAAATTTGTCTGAACGGTGAACGACTGGGTGTGTAACTGCCTCTTTTGGGCATTTTTTTGTTATTCGGATAAGTAGACGAGAAATAATTTAACTGCTCGAGTTTTCTTCTGAGAAGATTGGGGTTTTGGGGTGGAGGATGCTATTCCTCCATAGAATCCCCCGGTGCGGGTCTGCGCATGCGTGGATTCAAGATGCGATATCTCCTGAACCACTAGTGTTGGAGAATTGGAGTTTTTTTGTGACCGACTGGATGGCCATAAAGTGACAAAAAAATTTTTCAAAAATGTTGAAATTTTGTTTCCACGATTACTCGAAAAATACTAATCTGATTGAATAGAAACTCAGTAGTTAGATGCAAAAGACCAAAGCCAACACTTTTGCAAAATTTCGTGAAGATCTCGTGACACGAAAAAATTAAAAAATTACTACTATTTTGTGGAACATTTTGCTTGAAATTCTGAAATCTATTTTTTTGAAGTTCATGCTGCCCTTTCCGGGCATTTTTCGTTATGCGCATGCGCAGATGAGAAGTACTTTAACTGCTGTAGTTTTCGTCAGAGAGGATTGGGGTTTTGGGGTGGCGGATGCTATTACTCCCCCTGGTCCCCTGGTGAGAGTCTGCGCATGCGTGGATTAAAGATGCGATATCTCCTGAACCACTAGTGTTGGAGAATCGGAGTTTTTTCTAAGGTGTGTGATTTTAAGAGGACTTTCAGCCGCGAGTAGATTGCGCATGCGCAGAAGAGAAGTGACTGTTTTTGGGTTGTATGGGTTATGTTGGGAGTGCTGAGCGATATTGTGAGGTTTTAAAAGAATATTCATGTCAATTAAGTGCACGGACACAAGTCAGTTTGGGGGAAATAGCGTTGTTTCAGAGTTGAAGTGTGCGTACCGTGGCCCTGGGGCTAATTTTGAAATTGATGTTACCCCTTACGGGCATTTTTCGTTAAGCGCATGAGCAGACGATAAGTGAATTATCTGCTGGAGTATTCATCTGAGAGGATTGGGGATTTGAGGTGCAGGATGCTATTATTTAACAGAATCCCCTTGGGAGTATCCGCGCATGCGTGGATGGAAGGTGTGATCTCTCCTGAACCAATGGTTTTGAAGAATTCAGACACGAGTAGATTGCGCATGCGCAGAGGTGACATGGCTCTTTTTGGGTTGTAGGGCTTATGTTGGGTGCGGTTTACGTCAAGCGGTCATGGATTTTGTGCTGAGCCAATATTGTGAGGTGTTAAGAGAAAGACATTTCTATGTACGAACCAGTCAGTTTCGAGGAAATAGCGTTGTTTTCGAGTTGATGTGTCTGTGTCGTGGCCCTGGAGCCAATTTATAAATAGCTATATTTGGAAGATCAATTTTAAATTACTTTCGGATTTGGAGAATAGGCGAAGAAATTGCGTTCCTATTTAGAAATTCATGTAGCCCCTTTCGGAGATATTTCGTTTCACGCATGAGCATACAAGAAGTGATTTAACTGCTGGAGTTTTCGTCTTAGATAATTGGAGTTTTAAGGTGCTGGATGCTATTCCTCCATAGAATCCCCTTGGAAGTGTCTGCGCATGCGTGGATTAGAGCAGTGATATCTCTTGAACCAATGGTGTTGAAGAATCAGAATTTTGTGTGAAGTGTTATTTTCAGGGGACTTTAAGCCACTAGTAGATTGCGTATGCGCAGAGGAGACATTTGGATTGTATGGCTCATGTTGGGAGTGGTTTGAGTCTAGCGGTGATGGATTTGTTGCTGAGCCGTCATTTTAAGGTTTTAAGAGAAATTCCATGGCTATTCTGTGCACGGACAAGTCAGTTTCGGGGAAATAGCGTTGTTTCCGAGTTGAAATGTCTGTATCGTGGCCCTGGGACGAATTTATAAATAACTATATTCCGTAGATCTATATCAATTACGCTCAGATTTGAAGAATAGGCAATTGCGTTCCTAACGGAGGTCCCATAACAGCATTTTTTTTCGATCTACGGTAAAACTAACAGCCAAACTGTATTGATAGCCATATTTGTTAAAGGAACTTGACAAAATAAAAAAAAGCACTGACGTGAAGTCAGTACTCTTTGGCGCGCGTGTTCACAGTGGCTAATTTGAATTGAATGATGAGGGTTTCAAGCTCAGTGGATAGAGCGAGCCGGAGATCTACCCAAAGGATAGTGGACACCATTCACTGTCGGTTCAAAAATTAACAGTGCTGTATCTAAGCTGCCATACGGATAGAGTAACAAAGTTGAAAAAGAACACTACTGACTCTCTTTAGTCGCACAAGCTCCTAGAAGATTCTGAGGGATCTCCTTGAAAGACTTGGGAGAGTCAGTATGATCATAATCATGTTTATAGCACGCACGCCAAATGCAGATTGACTTAATAATGAAAGAAAAAATGTGAAAAAGCATTGACGTGGGGTCAATCTGCAGATTATACTGACCCTTCCAAATCTTCTAGGAGCATGTGCGACTAAGGAGAGTCAGTTGTGTTCTTTTTCAACTTTGTTACTCTATCCTTATGGCAGCTTAGATACAGCACTGTTAATTTTTGAGCCGACAGTGAATGGTGTCCACTATCCTTTGGGTAGATCTCCGGCTCGCTCAATCCACTGAGCTTGAAGTACTCATCATTCAATTCAAATTAGCCACCGTGAACACGAGCGCCAAAGAGTACTGACTTCACGTCAGTGCTTTTTTTTATTTTTCTTTCTTTGCTTTTTATATCCCCTTTCAAATCATACTATAATTCTTTTTCAACAGAACCAGAACTCAAATATCTCGAAAACTGCTGATTTTCGGTTATCAATAAAAATGGCTTAATGTTTAAGCCAAATCAGACGTGAACCTTGGAAAAGGTGTTGGTATGGATAATTTGCTGTGCTTTAAGCCTTAAACCACAGCAAATTATCCATACCAACACCTTTTCCAAGGTTCACGTCTGATTTGGATCACCTCGACTGATTATTTTGATAACTTGGTAATATCAAATAATGAATAGTTTATTTATTTATCCATTCAGACAACAAAGTGTACAGGACAGGTCAAGATATACAATTCATCAATCAATGATAAGTGATGGACAATCATTACAAAATTCTACAGTGGAGTGATAACATTTATTGATTAATAAATTCTTGATTTTTTTTTGAATGTTTGCAATCTGAGGGCCTTCAGAGTTTTGGTTAGACTATTATACAATTTTATACTCTGGTACATGGGGGAATTCCTTTTTTTTGTGTTTTATGCTTAGGTATAAGGAGAATTTCTTGGTTCCTTGTACTGTTTTCATGGTTGTCACATAATTTGGTCCAATTCAGGAAATTTTCTTTAGCGTATATTAAACATTTGAACACATAATACATGGTAAAGAGAGCAATTTATTTTCAACGAAAACTGACCTGCAAGATGTTCGAGAACTCAGATTGAATATTAAACGAATGATTCGTTTTTGAGCTATGAAAGCTCTGTTGAATTCTACACAGTTTCCCCAGTGTAAGATGTTATATGAAAGTTGACTATATACCAGGCTGTAGTAGATCTGCATTAATGAGTTCACAGGAAGTATGTAATTCACTCTATTGATGGCATAATACGAGTTATTAAGCTTTTCACAAAGCTGATATGTGTAGACCAGGTTAAATTTCTGCCAACATGGACTCCCAAAAATTTACATTCTTCCGCAGACACTAAATTGAAGTTGGAGTAATTTAGTTCAACAGTTTCTGCAGTGTTTTTCCTGATACCGAAATGAATGTAAACAGTTTTGTTGACATTAACAACAACTCTGTTGGATCGGCACCAATTGACTCGAATTGGTCAATAATTTTCTCACAAGCGTCGCGAAGCTCCCCGTAACTCCGCGCTGAGACCACAACTATGTATCATCAGCAAATAAAACTAGGAGAAATTGTGCAATGTGAATAGGCAAATCATTAATGAATAATAGAAAAAGTAGTGGTCCCAGCGCGGAGCCCTGGGGAACCCCACAGTCTATTGGAATCCGAGCGGAATAAGTATCGTCAATCTTAACACGCACAATTCTCTGGTTCAGGTAGCTACGCAGCCAGTCCAGAAACAATCCCCTGAAACCTAAATTATAGCATTTACTCAAAATACATTCAAAAGAAAGTGTATCGAACGCACAGGAAAGATCGAAAAATAATCCAGCAACGTGTAAACCTTGATCAATGCCATTATATACCGACTCAACAAACTTGAGTGCAGCCGAAAGAGTTGAACGGCCACTTCTGATTCTGAAGCCGTGCTGGGGGTCTATTCTCGACCATTCGCAATTTTAACGATCGGTCGCATATGCTATATGTATATTGCTATAGAGATGCGCACGATCGTGCAAATTGCGAATGGTCGAGAATAGGTCCCCCGGGCGTTATTCAAAAGATCGGACGATAGTTAACGATATCTTCCGAATTACCAAATTTTGGTGCAGGAATTCAACATTCAAAATTCAATAGATTCCTTTAGTAAATTGGGAAATTTGCCCAAGGACACCGACAAGTTGATAAGATGGGCGAAATGCTCGCTTATCAGGTGAGCTGTTGTTTTCACGATTTTGGTGGAAATGAATTGGATTCCAACAATTTTAGTAAAACACATTTTTTATGAATATTTCCGAAACCGATCACTCGATCTATCTGAAATTTAGCATCAAATTGTAGAATCATGACCTTCATACGCATGTGAAGTTTTGTATTGACCAGGTTACCGCAAAGTGTTAAAAAAAAATTTCGAAATTAAAAAAAAATGTTTCTACAATAACTCTCGAACGGAATGAGCTAGGCAGTTGAAATTTTCAGAGTAGGTTAGGGAGATGAACATCTCGGTTAAGTTCGTTATTGGGGAAAATAGGTCAGATGGTTTCGGAGTAAGAAAAAAAAATTTTTTTTTTAAGAAACAAATTTAAAATTTAATTTTTGGCGCTCTAGTTCCTCGGAACTGAGTGCTTATCAATTTGCCCAAATGTCTGTAATTTTCGAATTTTTCGATGAGAATGGTCTTAAACGATTTGGTTCGACTCACTGATCAAGAATCCGTGGTCGAAATTCATTCTGTCCGGCCGTCCGGTCGGTCCGGCCGGCCGGCCGGCCGTAGGTACGATAACTCTCGAACGGAATGAGCTAGACAGTTGAAATTTTCAGAGTAGGTTTGCGAGATAAATATCTCGGCTAAGTTCGTTATTGGGCAAAATCGGACAGATGGTTTCGGAGTAACAAAAAAAAAATTTTTTTTACAAGGCAAATTCCAAATTAAATTTTTTTCAATAAGCTGTTTTACCATAAGAATCCAATGATATCATTTTTAACACTAACAAGCTAATACTTTCGGAGATATGATTTTTCATAATTTCAATAATAAATCGTATTTCAACGTTGTCACAGAATGATATTTTTCTATGTATGAATTGTCATAATGTCAAATGATGATCCTGAGACATGATATTATCTAATCAATCGAAGAATTGTGAGCGAAGTGAGAAAAATCTCAGTTGTTTGCTCCGAAATTAGGTTTTCTCAGAAAATTCTTACATTTCGGAACGGAACATGAAGTAAGAGATCTGAGAGTAGTGAGACTGCTTTTCATCCATAGACATAGATAAAACTCTCGAACGGAATGAGGTAGGTAGTTGAAATTTTCAGAGTAGTTTAGGGAGATGAATATCTCGGTTAAGTTCGTTATTGGGCAAAATTGGCCAGATTTAATTTGATTTCTTCCATGGTGCAGTTCTCATTCTCATGATTGCTCATTTAATCTTGATAAATAAACTATTATTTGAATTGAATTTCCTTTAGGATGCAGTTCTATCATATGAATACATTGATATAATTCCCAACTCTGAGAAACCAATACTTTCGGAGATATAATTTGTCTGTTTGAACTAGAGCGCCAGAAAGCACCTGTCCACAGGGCTTGAACCCATTTTATTTAAGATGCAGTTTCACCATTAAAATCCATCGATATAATTTTCAACTCCAACAAGCACTAAGCTTTATTATATGATCTGGATTCAGTTCAGCTATTTTAATTTGATTTCTTTCATGGAGCATTTCTCATTGTCAGATTGCTCATTTAATCTTGATGAATAAACTATTATTTGAATTGAATTTCCTTTATGATGCAGTTCTATCATAAGAATACATTGATATAATTCCCAACTCTGAGAAACCAATACTTTCGGAGATATATTTTGTCGCATTCCATTCCATTGTCTATTCACGCCTCATACAAAGTCGATGGAGCCGGAATAGGGTACTCGATTGTAAAATGTGCGAAATTTCAGCGGATTCTGACGGATAGTATTAGGATATAATAATAATAATAATAATAATAATGTTTATTTCCAAAGACAAAGGTACAATAAACCATGTGCTACAGGTACAATGATAACAAGCAGAATACTACAACAACATTACAACAATAATAACATTAATAACAACATAGATTCTGCATACAGTAACATCTATATGTAAATATATATACATTATAGCAACAACATTACCACAATTTCCACAAAAAAATTCACTTTTTGAAATAAACAAATGAACCACTAAGGCTAAAAAGCCAGCGCGTGGTTGTAAAGTGTTTTCTACATAATAAAATTTAATAATTATTTTAATAATGTCTACTGCTTAAATGAGACAATAGGATGATAATGATATTAATACCCTGTGAACAACTCATCAAAATTCTGGGATAATGTCATTAGTGGTGGTGCTGGTGGTACTATATGGAATTTTATTCGCGTCTATGAGATTATGTATCATTTCTCTATCTGTTTCCTGAAGGTACTGTTTTGTATGTTTTTTGAATGATACTACTGATGTTGAGTCTTTGATTTTCCTAGGGATATTGTTAAATATTCGTGCGCTAAGATAAGTATATCCTCTCTGCCCAATAGTTTTGGATGAATATTCAGTGCGCACCATGTTTTCTTTCTTTGCCCTGGTACTGTAGTTGTGGTCAATATTCCTTAGGCTACTTTTGTTTTTGTATTGATCTACCGCTACACGTAGGAAGTAGATCTGTCTGAGGTCTAATATTTTACTCTCAGAATAAAGCAAGGTCGATGAATACGTTCGAGATTTATTAAAACAAATCCTTAGGAATTTTTTCTGTAAAATATCCAGATAAGCTAAGTAACTGCTGGCAACACCTCCCCAACCCAGGATCCCATACGACAATCTAGACTCGACCAATGCATGGTACAGGATTTTCATTTGGTGAGTACTCAATATATTTTTAAAATATAGAAATTTAAAAATGATGCTTCTCAAAGTACCTACAGTTTTTTGCATGTGGACATCCCATCTAATGTGTCTGTCAATGTGAACACCTAGATACTTGACAAATTCTGAGGACCTCAGTTGAATAATATCATCAGCATTTTTTATTTCCAGGTGATTGAAATCGGGGAGATGAGATGAGTAACAAGAGAAAGGTAAAAACGAAGTTTTTTCAAAGTTTAGTGTTAATTATTTTTGATTGAAACAATCTATAATTTCACTCATATCACATTCGACTTTCTTTTTCAGGTTTTCCCAGGATGTGTCTTCTTAGAATATTACCGTGTCATCCGCAAAACTAATCATTTCTCCGGTGGTCTGTGAGGTGAGTATGTTATTCATATAAATGACAAATAATACCGGTCCCAATACTGTCCCTTGTGGCACCCCATATTGTACTGTTTTTTCTTCACTAAGGACATTTTCGATAGCTACACGTTGCTTTCTGTTACCCAGGTAGTTTTCAAATAATTTAAGTACGTTTCCCCTGAATCCTAGATCCCGCAAATCCTCCAAAAGCTGTACATGGTCAACAGTGTCGAAGGCCTTTGCGAGATCCAAAAAAACAGCCAGAGAATGTTTCTTCCTATCCAGGCTTTTATATATTTTCGATGTCAGTGAACAAATCGCGTCATTCGTGGATTTCCCTTCAATGAATCCAAATTGTTTTTCAGATAGAAGTTTATTTTTATCGATGTAACTGACTATTCTGGCCTTTAAAAGTTTTTCAAATACTTTTGCAATGTTACTGATTAAAGTAATGGGTCGGTAGTTGAGGATTTCGTCATTTTTTCCACTTTTGAATAGTGGCTTTATTATACCAAGTTTGAGTGTTTCAGGCCACTCTCCACACTCAAATATTTTATTAATCAAAAACGTGAGGGGTTGTGAAATTTCGTTTCTGATCTCTTTTAGTAACTCTGCCCTTATTCCATCAAATCCGGGAGCTTTTTTGTCTTTTAAATTATTTATAGTAGAGATTAATTCATTTTCTGTTACAGGTGAAAGAAATATTGATGATTGTGTCCGAACTCCTCTCAGTGGTGGAATTGCAGGTGCCTTAATTTTATCAGCAAATTTCTTCCCTAGCAATGTATAATGTTCATTGAATAAGTTAGCTATTTCAACTCTATCAGTGATTGTTCTATTTTCGTATTGTATCTGGTTTACAGTATTTTGTTTTTTAGCAGCTGATAATTCCTTCACAGTATTCCAAATTATTTTACTATCACCTTTACTAAGGTCAATTTGTTTTTTATAATATGAGGTTTTAGTTTTTTTTATCAATGTATTAACTGTATTTCGGTATCTCAAATATTCGTTTTTTAGGATGTCATCATTTTTGTTCATTTTGTACTGTTGGAAAAGCTTGTTTCTGTGATTTATACTCTTGATTAAACCTTTTGTTATCCAGTTTTTTCTTTTAATTTCGTTATGTTTTATTTTAAATGATTTAGAGCAGTTTTGAGTTGTATTTTTTAAAAGTGTTAAGATATAATCTGTCCATGCCTCGACATCCTGTAATGAATAATATTGGGTCCAATCATGATTTTTCAACTCATTTCTCAATTTATCATATTGGACAATAGTCTTTGTAATATTTGAATTTGTTTGGGTACTCATATGTTTCAGTGGCAACTCCATCAGTGTAGAAGAGTGGTCCGTCACATCAATCTCCAGCACCGCAGACGACACAGCAATCTCGTTTTTCGAGTTTTTATAAAATATATGGTCCAAGCATGTGTTACTCTGTAATCTAGTAGGGCAATTTATCAATGAATGTAAATTTGATTCGTACATTGTATTCAGATAGTCGAAAACAATTTCATCCTCATCCAATATGTTTAAATTTAAATCACCTGCAATGATATGATGGTTCGCATTATATTTTTGAGCTGTTTTCAAATATTCCTTCAGACCTATAATAAACTGCCTCGAATCAGAACTAGGAGACCTGTATACAGCAGTTATACACAGATAGTCATTATCTACTTTGAATTTTACCTCTATTGCTTTGCATTTATCTATACGAACTATTTCAAAGTTACATCGTAGGCTAGTCGATGTGTACATCAATACACCATCACATATGTTTACATCTCCTTCGCTGTATGTTATGTTGTATCCTTCTATATGAAATAAATCAACATTTGGAATTTGCCGTGTTTCTGTCAAAATTAGTATTGAAAATTCATTAATAGTTTCTGATAAATATGCCTTGAGAGTATCTAAATTTTTTGATATACTTCTTATGTTCTGATGCAGGATTCTGAAATTATGTCTATCATGTGAAATATGTTCATTGTATTCTTCTATCGTTCCAAACTTCAAAGCGTTATGATGTTTATACTCGTAATCCCTTATATACTGATTCATTATTCAATTTGCAATAGTGATCGAGAAGCCAACAACATGAAAAGTAATTTTGTTGCAAACGAGTTGGTGAAGTTATTTTCTGCTTGTTGAGCGAAGTCGCAGTCTTTCTGTGGATGCTTGTCCTGGAGTTGGATTCGGTTTTAGTGGTTTTTTAGGTAAATTTTGATTTTTTGAGGGTTGCACTATTTCTATTTGCTGATGGATGCCTGTTTTTGCGCGCGTGTTCCGCAAGGAACAGCGTGCTATCATTTCGTCACAATGTCTGTATTTTTCGAATTTTTTTTCGAAAATGGTCTCAAACGATTGGGTTCGACTCCCTGATGAAGAATTCGAGGTCAAATTCAATTCTGTCCGTCCGGTCCGGCCGGCCGGCCGTTAGCACGATAACGAACGGAACGACTTAGAGCGTTGAAATTTGCAGGGTAGTTTCGTAGCGTAAATATCTCGGACAAGTTCGTTAACGGGCGAAATCGACCGAGCGGTTTCGGAGATAAGGCCGTTTTTAGTAAAAACTTTTTTTATGAATATTTCCGGAACCGATCACTCGATCTTTTTGACATTTGGCATCAGATTGTAGAATCATGACCTTTATATGCCTGCGAAGTTTCGTGTTGAACGGACGGCCCTAAAGTGGCAAAAAAAATTTTGAAAATTTGAAAATTTTGTTTTCACGATAACTCGAAAAATACTGATCTGATTAAATTGAAACTCAGTAGTTAGATGCAAAAGACCAAAGCAAACACTTTTGCAAAATTTCGTGAAAATCACGTGACATGAAAAAAATAAAAAAATTACTACTATTTTGCGGAATACTTTGCTTTTAATGCCGAAACATATGTTTTTGAGGTTCATGCTGCCCTTTCCGGGCATTTTCCGTATTGCGCATGCGCAGATGAGAAGTCCTTTAACTGCTGTAGTTTTCGTCAGAGAGGATTGGGGTTTTCGGGTGGCGGATGCTATTCCTCCATAGATTTCAGATCCCTGATGAGGGTCTGCGCATGCGTAGATTAAAGATGCGATATTTTCCGAACCACTAGTGTTGGAGAATCGGAGTTTTTTGTAAGGTGTGTTATTTTGAGAGGACTTTTAGCCGCCAGTAGATTGCGCATGCGCAGAAGAGAAGTGACTGTTTTTGGGTTGGATGGGTTATGTTGGGAGTGCTGAGTCGATATTATGAGGTTTTAAAAGAATATTCATAGTAATTCAGTGCAAGGACAAGTCAGTTTGGGGGATGTAGCGTTGTTTCAGAGTTAAAGTGTCCGTACCGTGGCCCTGGGGCTAATTTCGAAATTGATGTAACCCCTTACGGGCAGTTTTCGTTATGCGCATGAGCAGACCATCAGTGATTTAACTGATGGTGCTTTCGTCAGAGAGGATTGGGGTTTTGGGGTGGCGGATGCTATTCCGCTATAGAATCCCCTGGTGAGGGTCTGCGCATGCGTGGATTCAAGAAGCGATATCTCCTGAACCACTAGTGTTGGAGAATCGGAGTTTTTTGTGAGGTGTGTAATTTTGGGAGGACGAGTATACTGCGCTTGCGCAGACAAGAAGTGAATGGTTTTGGGTTGTTTGGGTTATGTTGGGAGTAATGAGCCGATATTGTGAGGTTTTAAAAGAATATTCATGTCAATTCAGTGCACGGACACAAGTATGTTTGGGGAAAATAGCGTTGTTTCCGATTTGAAATATCTGTATGGTGGCCCTGAGGCGAATTTATAAATAACTATATTCGGTAGTTCTATATTAAAATACGTTCGGATTTGGAGAAGATGCAATTGCGTCCCTAACGGAGGACCCACAACCGCATTTTTTCCGATCTACGGTATAGCTAACAGCCAAACTGTATTGATAGCTATATTTGTTAAAGGAACTTTGAAAAAAAAAAAAAAAAAGCACTGACGTGAAGTCAGTACTCTTTGGCGCGCGTGTTCACGGTGGCTAATTTGAATTGAATGATGAGTACTTCAAGCTCAGTGGATAGAGTGAGCCGAAGATCTACCCAAAGGATAGTGGACACCATTCACTGTCGGTTCAAAAATTAACAGTGCTGTATCTAAGCTGCCATCAGGATAGAGTAACAAAGTTGGAAAAGAACACAACTGACTCTGCTTAGTCGCACAAGCTCCTAGAAGATTTGGGAGGGTCAGTATAATCCTTATCATGTTTATAGCACGCGCGCAAAAGCAGATTGACTTAACAATGAAAGAAAAAGTGTAAAAAGTCAATCTGCTTTGGCGCGCGTGCTATAAACATGATAAGGATTATACTGACCCTCCCAAATCTTCTAGGAGCTTGTGCGACTAAGCAGAGTCAGTTGTGTTCTTTTCCAACTTTGTTACTCTATCCTGATGGCAGCTTAGATACAGCACTGTTAATTTTTGAACCGACAGTGAATGGTGTCCACTATCCTTTGGGTAGATCTTCGGCTCACTCTATCCACTGAGCTTGAAGTACTCATCATTCAATTCAAATTAGCCACCGTGAACACGCGCGCCAAAGAGTACTGACTTCACGTCAGTGCTTTTTTTTTTTTTTTGTTTGTGTTTTAATTTGTGTCTGCGTCTCGATTTCACTGTCAGATTCTAAATTTCGGGTCCTGGTGTTTGGTGTTGCGGGTGCACTGTGGTTTTGGTTCTCAACAGTTTCTTCTTCTTTCTCTTCTCTCAATGTTTCTGCAGTGTATGCGGTCCCATCTACGAATAATTTGTTTCCTTTTATGTAGCTTGTTATCCCAGCATTTTCTCTAGCATTCTTCAAGTGATATCTCAACAGTTTATTATCTTCCCTCTGTTCAAAAGTCAGATCGTGCGCGATACTTATCTGGGTACCCCTCAGTTTCTTGCAGTTTCTGAAAATTTCTTGCTTCTTTAGGTTGGATACTAAGTCGAGTTTTATCGACAAGTAGATAAGTAGTCGATAAGTAGAATAAATCTCGGGAAATAGAGAGATACTTATATTTCTCTTATTGCGGATACGAAGGCAGAGTAACGTTTATTTCTTAGGTTCGCTTGAATAACTAACTCAACTTAATTTCACCTCCAAAAAGTGAACATCTGCTTGCGAATTCAGCAGTAATATGTGATAACTATTGGGGGACCGAGATGGAAAACGTACGCATTACGCATCTAGCTTGCCGTTCTTAACCGATTAGTGCGTACTTGATAAATCTTATCGTTCGACCATCTCTGTATTTTCATATATTATTATATTTAAATCTACTCTGAAACAGAATCAAGTCGGAGATATATTTTTGCTTTCACATCAATGAATACCAACGGATAGTTTTTATATATAACATTTTTGAAGAAAGAAAAATAAATTTTTTTCTAGTGATACGATCCTCACAAAATTTCGCAAAAATTAGTGTGTCGGCATTCAACAAGTAATTAACAAGTTTAAATTGGATCAGTTTAGTATTTTTTGGATTATTGAGGAAAAAACAACAAATTTTCAAATGTGTAGAACTCCTATACCGTTTGGCCTATTAATTATGCCCATTAACGAACTAATGGACGCATGCAGATGCGCAACCTACCCTGAAATATTTCACGTCGGTATCTCTTTCCATTCGAAAATTATTGCAGTAACGGACGGCCGGCTGGCCAGGTAGAATCGAATTTGACCTTGAATTATTCATCAGTGAGTCAAATCTAATCGTTTAAGAGCATTTTCAGTAAAAAATTCGAAAATTAGACATTTCGGCAAAATTATAACACGCTGTTTCCTAGAACATGTGCGCAAAAAGGAGTGCAGTCAGGGGAACGTCGTCAGGAACAATACGCCTTTTCTTCAAATCACAATGTAATTTAATCACAGCAATCCTTTCATCCACTTGTTTTTCAGTATATTTCTTAGTAAGTGGGTTTTTCTTGCATACCTACCTCTGAAAAAGTATTAATATATGTATTATTGATGTAAATGATATTTCCTCTGCTAATTATGCATATTGATTGATAGCTACATTTGGTGCATAGAAATGGTATTTAGTAAAGTGAAGATGGAATTGTAAATATCGATATTTACAATCATTTCAATATTTTCTGGAGGTACGGTAGAGCGGTGTGGCTTTGTCAACGGAGGTGACTTTGCCAAACTGCCTAATATGTTAAGTTTTATTTTATTTTTGTGAAGTTGGCTATATGTCACCGACAGCACGAATGGGAACTGTTAACCACGACTCCACGGTTATGTAAGTGGGTAAGTTTTTAGCGTGTTTATAACTACGAAATACTGAGGGTTGTGTAGAAAATATGACAAGTGGTACATCAAAATATATTTAACAGCTTACTTTACATGTATTTAGGGTCACGTAAACGAAAACTTAAAGCATTTGGTTGAGAGGGTTTATATATTTCTGGAATGTTTTCTATTCTTGCACCTTTGCGGGGGACTTTGCCACATACCAAAATTTATTTTATTTTATTTTTAGACACAACTATGGGTCGTCGATACAAAAAGAAGTTGGGTGCGAGACTGCGGGCCTAGATTAGATTACTCTAATCTATGGGTCGAGGAAATATCGTAAATATACGGAGGAAACACTGATCCGATAGTTGCGTTCCCTGCTAAGAAAATTGTTAAACATTATATGTTGGAGAAGTTATAGAAACAGATGATTATGGGTTTGTAGTAAAATATTCGAGGAAACAAGAAAAATGGATTTGTCTATCTCAATATGTTGAGGACACATCTTACGTCAAGGAAACTAGTTTATTAGATAACACATAGCCGTTTTTAAGTTTATATATTGTTTATTTACAAAGAGACGAAATTTTTGTTTTATAAAGAAAAATAGATTAAATTTTCCTATAATTTGTTGTTTTATTCGCTATAATAGCAACCTTGTCTATAATACATTTTTAAACAATTTTTTTTTGTGGAAAACACTTCATAAAATTCAATGAAAAATTATATACGATTTACACTTATTTATTCAATATTGTGACGCGTTTCGTCGACACAGCGACTTCATCAGACTACATCATACTAAATTCTTAACTACAACAACGTTAAGAATTTAGTATGATGTAGTCTGATGAAGTCGCTGTGTCGACGAAACGCGTCACAATATTGAATAAATAAGTGTAAATCGTATATAATTTTTCATTGAGTTAATATGGATTTGCATCAAGTAAAAGCCACAAGCATTAAATTTTTCTTCATAAAATTGCTAACAAACGGATTTTAAAGGCATTGGCAAATTCGCACCGATGTCCGGGTGACTTTGCCAAATTTTTAAAAATTAAAAAAAAACGTTGCGCCTTTTATTATGTTTCTAACAACAGCAGTAGATAGCTTAAATGTGGAAATTATACATAGTTTACAAAGGACTCATTTTACGTGAAAATAAAAGAGTTACAACAACAAAACTATGAAAAGTAGTGCAAAGTCACTCCGCTCTACGGTATTAATTTATGTTACTTTAAAAAATCACTCAGACTTTTTCAATACCCAGATGACTGTATGGACCAGGGTTCACAACTCTGTGTTTTACATTACGAATAGTTGATAAAAAGAATCGAGGGCTTTTTGGAATACCGTCAGAACCTGGTTCTTTTCTCAAAATAATCAGCAACTCATGAATAGCTTTATGGGTTATTTGATTGTGTATAGCCAAAACTAATCTCTTTCTGAAAACTCAGGTGGTTATTTCCGCTTGAACTTGAGAGAGTATTTCCAGCTACATTATTCGGTAATTGATATGCATTAATCTATAGTATAACACTTTTTCTGGTATATAGAATCAAGGCTTGCATCATTTCAGTAGAATTCTCTAACGACTCAGTAGTATTGTCTAGAGAAAACAACAATGTTTGGTTGGTCAATCTTTTCACTTAAAAAAAACATTTCTTTCTTAGTAGCAAAAGAAAACGCAGACTGCAGGTGAATAGGTACTCTGTAAAACCCTTGATATCTTTTCACCTAGCCATAAAGGTTGATGTATCTATATCAGAGGAATTTTATTCACCTAAAATTGTGGTATAATATAATACTCCTCTAAAAGCACTACTTACTTGTTAAATAACAAATCAACACCTTATTTTAATCTTCTCGAGAGAATTCACTATCCAAAACCAGCCACGCAAAACAATTTCGAAATTTTTTTCACAATGGTAATGATAACGAAGTAACCATAGACGAGAAATACGAAATAATAATAAAGCTCACAGCAGCTGTCATCGGAATATGCTATGAAAATGCTTTTCGAATATTCCCAGAATATTCGAATATTTATATTTCAGTTTTATATGCCAGTAATATCCAAGTAGAATATATGATGAATATTCGTGGTAAAATATTCCAGGAATATTCTTCATGGGTATAGGATAAAACGCATATTCTTGGAATATTCCAGTGATATTGCAATATCTATTGGAAAATAGGATGTAGTAGACATTCCAGGAAAATTGGGTGACGTCTGGATCCAAGGCATGAAGCTATAGGATAGGATATCTAGTCGGAATGAGAGTGAAGTACGTGACAGAATTGAAGATTATTGTGGCCTGTAAATCCCTGGCTGAGGTATTGACGCACATAATACAGTGTTGCTCGGACCACAAAGAACTACTCCAAGGACCAACCTCTCAGAGGAGTCTATAAAAGGTTTTTCCTCTCATACGGGCAATAATAATAATAATATCAATGTCTCTGCTACTATTGTGCGGGTTTAAGAAAAAATATTGAAATTGGTTCAAATGAAACACATATATTGTATTGGTGTTTGAATCGAGTATATTTAGGCAGCCGTTGAAGTAACAATAAACAGATAATGGCTTTCTAGTTTTCACCTCAACAAAATAACATTTCAACAGCGGGTGTCGCAAAACCCTTTGAGAACTCCTTCCTAATTTTGTGAGGAAAAAGTAGAAAAAATATAATATATACGCAGGCAGCATGCTATCTTATCTAATATCCGAATAAAATCTGGAAATACTGAAAAATCTGAAGAAATCCAACTCTAATGATCCATAGTTGAAATGAGTAATATCGTTGTGGTACATCTCCCCCTCAAAAATATTCAGTTTTTAATTTAATACTCTTCCCCTTCCTCTATGATGGCGTTATTCTCTTCAATTCGTTGTCGCAAATGTATCAGCTCTTGCCGTTTCTGGAACAGCACATGAATGTAAGGACCATATTTCAATGATTTTTTTTCAGTAAAATACCTCTTCGCTGTTCAAGATGATGATTCGTTGGTCTATTTTTGGTATGAGTTGACAGGTTTCTTGCTCCAGATCATCTAAGGACTGTCTTCTTGTTAGTCTGGAAGTGTGATTGGGTATTGTGGTAGAATTTGTTTCGATTGTGGTGGATCTTCTGAGTGGCGGAGGACCATCCAGCTCGTTTCCATCTAGGAGTTTGACTAAGCTGTGCCTGAAAAAATGATATTTAAAATTAATAGCGTGTCGACTTAAAAAATTGGCCCAACACTGACGTGAGGTCAGTCTGCTTTAGCGCGCTTGTTTAAATTCTTAGCCAGAGTGGTCACCCATCCACATATAACTGGGTACAATATAATATTATATATATTCCCAATATTTCCAACAATACAGATCAGATCGAGATTTCATCTAGAACTTAGGTTTTTAAGGCAAAATTCTATTCATATTTGACGCGAAAACCATGTTTCGGACGGAAGAAATTCAGTGCAGATTTGATTATAAGTGCGAATTATATGAATAATTTATGTTGAGTGGCGTAGCATATATTTCTTCAACAATATTTAGTTATAATAAAAATTCTCAAAAAGCACTGAAGTGCAGTCAGGAGCTTTTGCGTGCATATTCTTTTGTCTATTCACGCCTCACACACCCTCACGAAATGCTGCATGAAACTTCAAGCCGTTTTTTTTTAACCGAGTACTAGATTTCAATCGATGGGATCTTTATTCTTGAAAAAATAAAATGGTGCTTGATGTTTTGTGTGGAATATGAGCAGGATCTGACAGATAGTTTCTGAATTATAATATTTCTGAACAAAAATTTCAAATTTTTTTTAAAGAAAAATTTCAATTTGTATTCTAGTGAAACGTTCCTCATGAAAATTTCCATAATTTGCGAGTCTGCAATGTCAGCATTCTCTTTCAATTCGATCGGATCTGTAGTTGTTGAGTTATATTGAGAAATAACAACAAAATATCAGATGGTTTATAACTCCGAAACGGTTTAGCCGATTATTTTCGTTAACATGTGATTCTTTTCCGCACGCATTTACAGATTTAAACTGTAGACAAACGAGCCGAAGCAGAGTTCGGATAAGTTTTTGCGTGCGGAAAAGTTACTTTGCGCATGTGTTTTTCATTTGAGCGTCTTATAATAACAAGAAGAAACCAACTTGAAATATAATAATTTATTCTGAAACCTTTAATTAATTCAGAATGAAAGAACTCAACTATTCAAAAATAAACAATAACTAGAGAAATAGAAGAAATATAAAATTATTTGTGCGTAATATTTATGACGAAAGAACAATTAATTATATATTGTAAATTTATTGCTGATCCTGTCAGTCATTCAATGGGTGTCTGGATGAACACTGATTCGGCGCAAAAGGGCAAGTAATGTTCTCGTTCGTTGAAGTTGAATATCAGTCGTTCGAAGGTTGATGATTCTCTGTAGGGCACCTTTTTGGATGGCTGAGATGGCTTGATAAAGGTTGATTATTTGAAGTAGAGTTATCTGTAGACCAGTGGTTCTTAACCTTTTCATAATGAGGGACCATTTAAAAAAATTTATTTCTTGTCACGGACTACCAACTTTTTGAAGGTAATATTATCTTCAAAAAGTCGATAAATGTATATTGAATCTAAATAAATAAATGGTGGTTCTAATCATTAATATATGAAACATTGATAATAAAGTATTTAAATTGTTTCAAAGTAAATTATATATTACAGAGATGAATGTAATATTTCAATGAGATATTTGAGACTACATATTATCAACTTTTGAATTCTTGGTTCTGCCATTTAAAACCAAATGCAAGTCTGTACCGGCATTCAGCCGATTTGGGTGCTTGTTTTTCTGTATCAAAAGCGCTGAGATCCCGTGCTCACATATTCTTATTATTATTATTAGAACGGGGTCGTGAGGCTTGGTCCAGCCCTTCAGAACTGCGACTGATTCGATCTTTTGTTCTATTACCGTACATATTCAATCCTAAGGACATTGTCAATGGTGTTAACATACCTGATGACGTCTTTAGGAACCCTGGGCTATCACGTCGTCAGGTTTTAGAACTGGCTCACCCATATGTAAAATTCTTAGGCTGGCCAGCTCTGGGCATTTGCAAACTATTTGTTCGGCAGTTTCCTTTTCCGATCTAAAGACCTGCATGTTTCGTCTGCTTACTTGTCCATGCGGTAGAATTGGTATTTGTACCGAAAGCAGTACTGTCGGTACAAATACAAATTGTACCGCATGGACAAATCAGCAGTCCCACCATTACTAGAAACTACAGAAGCTTTCTGGTATAGGATGGTGAGATAATTGCTCACATAAATATGTCGATGGAAACTCAGTTGAATAACGTAAAGCAATATCTTGAATCATTGGGAAAGAAATTGCTTTTGCGGCTACAAAAATTTTCAAGATTTATTCCTGCCTCGAATATATCTTCAAGTTATCAATTCTCTTCAATTTCATCAAGGGAGCTCAGAAACTTTGAGAAATAAAGGATTGCAATCTAGTTTCAGAATACCCTTGTCTTCGCAGTCCAGAAATTTCAAATTTGTTAAATGGAGTATCATGTTCTTTGGCGCTCTAGTTCCTCGGAACTGAGTGCTTATCAATTTGCCCAAATGTCTGTAATTTTCGAATTTTTGTCTGAAAATGGTATCAAACGATTAGGTTCGACTCACTGATCAAGAATCCGAGGTCGAAATCGATTCTGTCCGGCCGGCCGTAGGCACGATAACTCTCGAACGAAAGGAGTTAGAGAATTGAAATTTGCAAGGTGGGTTTGGAGCGTAAATATCTCGGACAAGTTCGTTAATGGGCGAAATCCATCAAGTGGTTCCGCAGTTATGGCCGATTTTAGTAAAACACATTTTTTATGAATATTTCCGAAACCAATCAATCGATCTATCTGAAATTTAGCATCGAATTGTAGAATCATGACCTTTATACGCATGTGTTTTGTATTGACCAGGTTACCGCAAAGTGTGAAAAAAATTTTGAAAATAAAAAAAAAAAATTTCTACAATAACTCTCGAACGGGATGAGCTATGCAGTTGAAATTTTCAGAGTAGGTTAAGGAGATGAATATCTCAGTTGAGTTCGCTATTGGGCAAAATTGACCAGATGGTTTCGGAGTAACGAAAAAAAAATTTTTTTTTTAAGTAGGTAACAAATTTCAAATTAAATTTTTATTTAGATGCAGTTTCACCATAAAAATCCATTGATATCATTTTCAACTCCAACGAGCTAATACTTTCGGAGATATGATTTTTCGAAATTTCAATAATGAATCGTACTTCTATGTTTTCACAGAATGTTATAATTATTCTATCTAAGCTTTATTATATGATCTGTGTTCATACCCGTACATGTCATCCCGTTCTATAAGAGAGAGTCAAATTCATTTCAGCTATTTTAATTTAATTTCTTCCATGGTGCAGTTATCATTCTCAGATTGCTCATTTAATCTTGATAAATAAACTATTATTTGAATTGAATTTCCTTTATGATGCAGTTCTATCATAAGAATACATTGATATAATTCCCAACTCTGAGAAACCAATACTTTCGGAGATATAATTTGTATGTTTGAACTAGAGCGCCAGAAAGCTCCTGTCCACAGGGCTTGAACCCATTTTTTGTTATTCTTCTTTTACTTTGGCATTGTCTTCCCCAATTATTTTATTCAAATTTGATCTTGTACATCCATTACGCAGTTTTAGCGATAAAAGCATTGATATTCTCTTCATATGCATCTATGCTGCCATACCGTGAAACTTTAAATTGAATTTCCAGACTCTTGGAGTTGAAGCTTCAATTCGTTTATTTGAGCAAAAAACTAAATAAGCAAAGGTCATTTGAAAGTTGGACTCGCAGAGCCAATTCAGCAATTCTTTGATTTCCTTAAGAGTTGAAAATATTTTCACTCTTTCTCTAAGATCACACAACCTTGTGAGGGTATTTCCTTTGGAAAGCCAACGCATCACTGTGTGGAAAAGCAGACTTACGTGTTCACAGTTCATATCAGAGCACAATATTCATGCATTCTGGAAGGGAGCAGCCAATACTTGAAGATGAATGTGATGATATTGCAGGTAGAACTTTCGTTTTTATCAATGCAGAGCAGGAAGCAAGCATATAAGAAGCACCATCCGTATAAATACCCGGAAATTGTCACTGAAGACCATGCCACTCAAAAAATCTACTTATTTCATCCATAACATCAACACAAAGTCGTTTCCAGTTCTTTGGAAAACAGTATAGTCATGCAGTGATTGAACAAATACAAGTAATTGGCACCATTGTGAAATGTCAGTGGATTTATCACATTACAGAGCAAAATTACGACTTCACTTTATCTTATCAGTTACTTGTTCCTCAATATCGTTGTACATTAGGGTAGTGCCTTTATTAATTTTTTTATGCCATACAATGAGCACGCTTTGGTTACTCGTACACTTTGCTCGTACATCTATCGGGGAATAGAAGAAAAAGGATGAGCAGAGTGAATAGGGCTTTTGATTTACTCAATGTTTTTAGGATGGCTTCGCGGACCACCTCGGGTGCTTCCAGGGACCACCAGTGGTCCGCGGACACCGGTTAAGAACCACTGCTGTAGACAATATCTTATTAGACATTTTCTTTTTTTTATTAGTTGACTCGTCGATGTAACTCTCGGCGACATTGGTAGATTTCAAGCGCGCTTAACATTGGTTATTCCTTCCCCAGAATTTGGCAACATAGTAGCCGACGAACGTCTGAAACTATGACCAGTATACTGCTCAGGATTTTCCAATTTTAAATATGCTGCTATTTCCGAAGGCATTTTCCGAACGAATTTATTTCCACACATTTGGTACTACATGCTCCTTGCCCATATTGGACAAAAAACGCCTATGTGGAGTATTTCTTTCCTCAAATCCGCATATTTATGGTAGATCTGCGAATGATACCCATATATATATATATATATTCTTTTGAACTTGAGCATTACAATTTATTTTTTATCTAACAATAAAGCATGTGTATGAAAAAAGTGTTAGCAGAGGTTAGTGTAACGGGGTACCATATAATTTGATATATGATACTAGAGCTTAGGGAAAAAACCTCAGCAAAAAAACCCTATCTCCCCGTTAGTGTTGTGATTTATGAAAATTGAAATTGTTAACAGATTTAGATATTCTGAAAGAGTACCTATTTCAGTGGCGTTTGTGTCCGAATCCGAATAAAACTGAGGTTTCTTGCTTTCATTTGAACAATCACCAAAAATATAGAACATTGAGTGTAACTTTCGGTGATTCTTTCTTGAGACATAATTTTTATCCTAAATATCTAGGAGTGAAACTAGATTCATCTTTGAATTATAAAGCTCATTTGGATGACTTGCGTCTGAAGTTGAAAACGAGAAATAATATTCTTCAGAAATTAGCTGGTACTTCATGGGGCGCTGATGCAGCTACTCTTCGAACGGCAGCCTTAGCCTTGGGTTTTTCTGCCGCTGAATATTGTTGCCCTGTCTGGTTTAATAGTGCTCATACTCAAAAAATTGATGCACAGTTGAATTCATCTATGCGAATCATCACTGGATCTATTCGATCTACACCTATTCATTGGTTGCCAGTTCTTTCAAACATTGTCCCGCCCCACATTCGCAGGCAGACTGCTGTTTCAAATTCTTGGAATAAATTTCATTCTTTTCCGAATTCATTTCCGATTATCTCCTACATTCCAGGCAATAAGATTCCCAGATTGAAGTCACGAAACCCTTTATGGTCCAACTGTTTTCTTAATTCGAATAAAAGTGACAAGGAAGTTTGGCGGTCTGAATGGACTTCTTGCAATTTATTCAACAAAGATTTAATTTCTGATCCTTCAAATAGAGTTCCGGGGTTTGATCTTCCAAGGAGAATATGGTCTATTCTGAATCCTCTTAGAACCGGTCATGGTCGTTGTAACAGCATGCTTTTCAGGTGGAATTCAGTTGAGAGTCCTAGTTGTGAATGCGGGGAAGCAGAGGAAACCATAGATCATTTAGTTAATAATTGTCGCATATATAGATTCAAAGATGGTTTTAGGGCTATTCATAATGTTTCTGAATCTTTTTTGGAATGGGTAGCGAGTTTCAAATCTATTTAATGAAATATAGAATATTCCATTTTTAATTTGTTCGTTTTCTCCCTTAGTCTTTTCCTTTTCCAGATTGGGTTTCGGGTACCTTGGAGAATCTTCTCTGCTTGTTGAAGGAAGAAGCGATACTAAAGAAAAAAAAAAGCACTGACGTGAAGTCAGTACTCTTTGGCGCGCGTGTTCACGGTGGCTAATTTGAATTGAATGATTCAAAAATTAACAGTGCTGTATCTAAGCTGCCATCAGGATAGAGTAACAAAGTTGGAAAAGAACACAAGTGACTCTCCTTAGTCGCACAAGCTCCTAGAAGATTTGGGATGGTCAGTATAATCCTAATCATGTTTATAGCACGCGCGCCAAAGCAGATTGACTTTTTACACTTTTTCTTTCATTGTTAAGCCAATCTGCTTTTGCGCGCGTGCTATAAACATGATTAGGATTATACTGACCCTCCCAAATCTTCTAGGAGCTTGTGCGACTAAGGAGAGTCACTTGTGTTCTTTTCCAACTTTGTTACTCTATCCTGATGGCAGCTTAGATACAGCACTGTTAATTTTTGAATCATTCAATTCAAATTAGCCACCGTGAACACGCGCGCCAAATAGTACTGACTTCACGTCAGTGCTTTTTTTTTTTTTCAAGTTCCTTTAACAAATATAGCTATCAATACAGTTTGGCTGTTAGTTTTACCGTAGATCAGAAAAAAATTCGGTTGTGGGTCCTCCGTTAGGGACGAAATTGCATCTTCTCCAAATCCGAACGCATTTTAATATAGATCTACCGAATATAGTTATTTATAAATTCGCCTCAGGGCCACCATACAGACATTTCAAATCGGAAACAACGCTATTTCCCCCAAACTGACTTGTGTCCGTGCACTGAATTGACATGAATATTCTTTTGAAACCTCACAATATCGGCTCATTACTCCCAACATAACCGAAACAACCCAAAACCATTCACTTCTCGTCTGCGCAAGCGCAGTATACTCGTGGCTGCAAGTCCTCCCAAAATTACACACCTCACAAAAAACTCCGATTCTCCAACACTAGTGGTTCAGGAGATATCGCTTCTTGAATCCACGCATGCGCAGACCCTCACCAGGGAATTCTATAGCGGAAAAGCATCCGCCACCCCAAAACCCCAATCCTCTCTGACGAAAGCACCACCAGTTAAATCACTGATGGTCTGCTCATGCGCATAACGAAAAATGCCCGTAAGGGGTTACATCCATTTCGAAATTAGCCCCAGGGCCACGGTACGGACACTTTAACTCTGAAACAACGCTACAGCCCCCAAACTGACTTGTCCTTGCACTGAATTGCTATGAATATTCTTTTAAAACCTCATAATATCGTCTCAGCACTCCCAACATAACCCATCCAACCCAAAAACAGTCACTTCTCTTCTGCGCATGCGCAATCTACTCGCGGCTAAAAGTCCTCTCAAAATAACACACCTTACAAAAAACTCCGATTCTCCAACACTAGTGTTCAGGAGATATCACATCTTTAATCCACGCATGCGCAGACCCTCAACTGGGGATTCTATAGAGGAATAGCATCCGCCACCCCAAAACCCTAATCCTCTCTGACGAAAACACCACCAGTTAAATTACTGATGGTCTGCTCATGCGCATAACGAAAAATCCTGTAAGGGGTAACATCAATTTCAAAATTAGCCCCAGGGCCACGGTACGGACACTTTAACTCGGAAACAACGCTACATCCCCCAAACTGACTTGTCCTTGCACTGAATTGCTATGAATATTCTTTTAAAACCTCATAATATCGACTCAGCACTCCCAACATAACCCATCCAACCCAAAAACAGTCACTTCTCTTCTGCGCATGCGCAATCTACTCACGGCTAAAAGTCCTCTCAAAATAACACACCTTACAAAAAACTCCGATTCTCCAACACTAGTGGTTCAGGAGATATCACATCTTTAATCCACGCATGCGCAGACCCTCAACAGGGGATTCTATGGAGGAATAGCATCCGCCACCCCAAAACCCTAATCCTCTCAGACGAAAACACCACCAGTTAAATCACTGATGATCTGCTCATGCGCATAACGAAAAATGCCTGTAAGCGGTAACATCAATTTCAAAATTAGCCCCAGGGCTACGGTACGGACACTTTAACTCGGAAACATCGCTACATCCCCCAAACTGACTTGTCCTTGCACTGAATTGCTATGAATATTCTTTTAAAACCTCATAATATCGACTCAGCCCTCCCAACATAACCCATCCAACCCAAAAACAGTCACTTCTCAGCTGCGCATGCGCAATCTACTCGCGGCTAAAAGTCCTCTCAAAATAACACACCTTACAAAAAACTCCGATTCTCCAACACTAGTGGTTCAGGAGATATCACATCTTTAATCCACGCATGCGCAGACCCTCAACGAGGGATTCTATAGAGGAATAGCATCCGCCACCCCAAAACCCTAATCCTCTCTGATGAAAACACCACCAGTTAAATCACTGATGGTCTGCTCATGCGCATAACGAAAAATGCCTGTAAGCGGTAACATCAATTTCAAAATTAGCCCCAGGGCTACGGTACGGACACTTTAACTCGGAAACATCGCTACATCCCCCAAACTGACTTGTCCTTGCACTGAATTGCTATGAATATTCTTTTAAAACCTCATAATATCGACTCAGCCCTCCCAACATAACCCATCCAACCCAAAAACAGTCACTTCTCAGCTGCGCATGCGCAATCTACTCGCGGCTAAAAGTCCTCTCAAAATAACACACCTTACAAAAAACTCCGATTCTCCAACACTAGTGGTTCAGGAGATATCACATCTTTAATCCACGCATGCGCAGACCCTCAACGAGGGATTCTATAGAGGAATAGCATCCGCCACCCCAAAACCCTAATCCTCTCTGATGAAAACACCACCAGTTAAATCACTGATGGTCTGCTCATGCGCATAACGAAAAATGCCTGTATAAGGGGTAACATCAATTTCAAAATTAGCCCCAGGGGCACGGTACGGATACTTTAACTCGGAAACAACGCTACATCCCCCAAACTGACTTGTCCTTGCACTGAATTGCTATGAATATTCTTTTAAAACCTCATAATATCGACTCAGCACTCCCAACATAACCCATCCAACCCAAAAACAGTCACTTCTCTTCTGCGCATGCGCAATCTACTGGCGGCTAAAAGACCTCTCAAAATAACACACCTTACAAAAAACTCCGATTCTCCAACTAGTGGTTCGGAAGATATCGCATCTTTAATCTACGCATGCGCAGACCCTCATCAGGGATCTGAATTCTATGGAGGAATAGCATCCGCCACCCCAAAACCCCAATCCTCTCTGACGAAAACTACAGCAGTTAAAGGACTTCTCATCTGCGCATGCGCAATACGGAAAATGCCCGGAAAGGGCAGCATGAACCTCAAAAACATATGTTTCGGCATTAAAAGCAAAGTATTCCGCAAAATAGTAGTAATTTTTTTATTTTTTTCATGTCACGTGATATTCACGAAATTTTGTTAAAGTGTTTGCTTTGGTCTTTTGCATCTAACTACTGAGTTTCAATTTAATCAGATCAGTATTTTTCGAGTTATCGTGAAAACAAAATTTTCAAATTTTCAAAATTTTTTTTTGCCACTTTAGGGCTGTCCGTTCAAGACAAAACTTCGCAGGCATATAAAGGTCATGATTCTACAATCTGATGCCAAATTTCAAAAAGATCGAGTGATCGGTTCCGGAAATATTCATAAAAAACGTTTTTATTAAAAACGGACTTAACTCCGAAACCGCTCGGTCGATTTCGCCCGTTAACGAACTTGTCCGAGATATTTATGCTACGAAACTACCCTGCAAATTTCAACGCTCTATGTCGTTCCGTTCGAGAGTTATCGTGCTAACGGCCGGACCGGCCGGCCGGCCGGCCGGACCGGATGGACAGAATTGAATTTGACCTCGAATTCTTCATCAGGGAGTCGAACCCAATCGTTTGAGACCATTTTCGAAAAAAAATTCGAAAAATACAGACATTGTGTCGAAATGATAGCACGCTGTTCCTTGCGGAACACGCGCGCAAAAAAGATGCCCTTCAATATTTAATATTTCAGCATATTTTGTTAACAATTTCAATTTTCATAAATGATACCCATGATTCGTTGCATTGGAAATAACAAATATTCTCGATTAATTGGTGTCCGGGATTTGGACCGCTATCAAATTTCCCTTGTGATGTGATCAATCATTATTTTGCAGAGTTCATCGAGCCTGCAGGTACCGGTCAACACAAAAATGGTAGCAACTTTGATGAGAAGGTAAAATTCATCAGTGCATCTTCCATAAATCTAAAAACTTTTTTCAAATATTTTGGCTTTTTTCGGACGGTACCCAACATATTGCTTCTTTAAAAACGAAATCAGTATTACATTTAAAACACGAAATTTGGCATCATATCCGGTGAAACTGGAAGTCGAACGATTCAGAATTTTTTTCCAAGAATTTTATCTCTCCTAACAAAGCTTAACTATAAAATTTCAAGTGTTGATCTCGAGTCTTTATTTGAAATATTCTAACGCACGGTCTTCATGAATCACCCTGTATAGAGGGTATGACTTGATCAGAAAACTAAAACTTATCAATTTCGAAATAAATTAGGAGAAACTGTATTCAATCCCAATCCTCAACACTTACTCACCTTCGAGATAATGTTACCAACGATTGCCTATGTTTTGAATGCTTCTTTGTTTTTCCTAGCCGCATGTTTATAGCTTGAAAATGATTTTGAATCGCCATACCCAGCTCCGGGCATTCTCCTTCATCCACCTTAAAAAAACAATAATTAATTTAAATCGATAAGTCCAGAGCGTTCCTGCCATTAGGATCTTCATAATGGCTTCGAATAATTAATATACTTATGCATATATTTCACAAGTCAAATAAACCCCAGGGTATTCATTGATTTGTCAAGAAGCAAGAGCAGATCCGTTTCTGGCTTCTTGGACTTCACCAATACCCTGTAGCTTCTCAACAAATTCAACTAAACTGAACCGGGTAAAGCCTCTCAGAGGCAGCTTTGTCGATCATACCTAATCGCCCACGCCTCCTATGAGACAAAACACGGAATTCAGCCTTTCCCCACCAGTGAAAATTTGAAGCGTGAAATCATATGCCACCATACACTCGATTTTAATTGAGAACCGAGCCCCGCAGAGCTCAGACCATAGACAAGATAGATGGCTCAGACAGTCCGCCGTATTCACAAAGCATTCAATCTCCGTTAAGTCCTAAGGGGGCGTCCATAAATTACGTGAGGTGTTTTTTTAAATTTTCTGTACCTCCCTCCCACCCTGGTGAGATGTCGTGAGATTTTATTCAACCCCCTCCCCCATCCCCGAATCTCACGTGAGATTTTTCAAAATGTGGGTTTCTTACGTAAACGCGTTGGATTGTTATTGTAAAAAGAAAAAAAAATTACTTCGTACTTTTATTTACGACTAGTAATCAATATTGCTGAGAGTTATAAGTGTAACTGGATTAAATGGATCAAAATAGTATAATTTTTTTTTGTTTCAATCAGAAAAAAAATTGCGTGATATTTGCAGAGACCCCCCCCCCCCCCCCCCTTAAACATCTCACGTAATTCATGGACGCCACCTAACTGAGGTCTTCAGTTAAGGATAAATAAGAATCGCAACCTCAGTTTAATTGAAAATTAACGTGAAATAGGCCTGTTTCAGCACCGTTACATACGTTAAATGAGGTTGCGATTCTTATTTATCCTTAACTGAGGACCTCAGTTAGGACTTAACAGAGATTGAATGCTTTGTGAATACGGCGGAGTATCTTCCAATGGCCATGAACGCTTTTTAGCGTTTTCAAAAATAATAATGAGAAATGGCGATACCGTTGTTAATAAATCAACAAGCCCAGAGCGTTCCTGCCAATAGGATCTTCATAATGGCTTCGTATAATTAATATACTTAGGTATGTACATATTTCACAAGACAAATAAACCCCAGGGCTTCTCGACAAATCTATGAATCCCCTGGGGTTTATTTGACTTGTGAAATATATGCATAATTATATTAATTATACGAAGCCATTATGAATATCCTATTGGCAGGAACGCTCTGGACTTGTTGATTTATTAACAACGGTGTCACCATTTTTCATTATTAATAATTAATATTTATTTATTTATTTCCACTGCATTTGCAGGTATAACGGGAAACCCCCAATAGAACTTAAAAACATTTACAAAAAATATATGGTTACTCCTACTTCAAATAACAATAGTAATATAGAAAATAAACAGGAACATAAAATAACAAAACAGCTGAGCATTAAATGAACAAATGAACAATCAAACACAATAGTAATTTAATGACATATCAAAATAACAACATTGTCACGATGGTAACACACGGAAGATCTCTCTCAACTTACGGATAGTCTGAGACTTAAACAAGCGAAAAGAAATCGAAAAATAATCAAAATAATTAATCGCATTACTGAAGTCGAGAATACGAGAAGGAAATAATTGTTTGGCGTAATTCATTCTATGCAAACAGACAGCTTATCATATAATAAGTTGACTGTCAATACCTAATTGCTATTAACAAAAAAACACACGGCGAAATTATTGTTCGATTTTAATCATCAGGAAATATTCACTGTTCCCCCAAAGAGGAAATTATCATTCAGGACAGATATGTAACGGTTTCATGGTTGTTACCAATCATGCGACCATCCTTGAGCGATGTTCAGTGACGTTCATTCTTTTGTCGCAAGATGAGGAGGTTAGCCTGGATCACGAGGGAATATTTGTTGATGACTGAAATCGATGATAATTTCACTATATGTCTTGTAGACATGTAATTACATTTTGGTACAAAGTTTCCAGTAACGATGAAATGTTGAAGAAAAGGGGAGGCATATAAGTGTTTATTCCGAAATATTTTAGATTAATTCTAATTAAAAAAAAATATATACGTGTTCCTGTATCATGTATCCAAATGATTTCCTGCGGTTGAAGCTTTGGCCTGTGATATCTCCTGAACCCCTGGTGCTGCATATAAATAGGAGAAATGGCTGTTTCTAGGTTGTGTGGGTTAGGGAGAGGTGGGAGAGGTTTATGTCTGGTGGCCATGGGTCTGTTGCTGAGCCAATATTATGACGTTTCAAAGGAAAATTCATGACAATTCTGTGCGCGAGCAGTCAGTTTCGGGGAAATAGCATTGTTTCCGAATTGGAGTATTTCCGTACCGTGGCCCTAGGGCCAATTTTGAAATTCACTGTTTCTCTGTCGGACATTTTTCGTTCTGTGCATGAGCAGACGTTTTGTTCGTGGTTGTGGGTGCAGGCAGCATTATAGAGAGAACTTTCGGTGACGAAAGTGCATGCGCATAAGTATGCTTTATATGTTGTTTATAGAGTTGTTCGTGTCAGTGAATTACGACTTTTGTGTCCTCTATTTGGCGCGCTGCTCTATGAACAGAGTGCATATCAATTCGTCCAAATGTCTGTAATTTTCGAATATTTGACCGAGAATGGTCTTAAACGATTGGTTTCGACTCCCTGATCAAGAATCCGAGGTCAGAATTGATTCTGTCCGGCTGGCCGTCAGCCGATTACGCTCGAACGCAATGAGCTAGAGAGTTGAAATGTTCAGGGTAGGTTTGGAGTCCAAATGCGCCGGTAAAGTTCGTTAATGGACAAAATCCATCAAATGGTTTCAAAATTATAGCCATTTGAAATTTTGTTTTTCAAATATAGCTCCAAAAATACTGATCTGTTCGAATCAAAGCACGGTAATTAGTTGAAAAATACTGACACGAAGACTTGTTAGGATCGTAAGGCTGCAAAAATTAAAAAAAAAATCTGTATCTGAGAAACTATCCGTCAGATATCGTTGATTGAATTGAATTTTACGAGAGCCTTCAAGACCTTATTATACAGCAAAGTTCTAAATTTGAGCTCGATCGGACCATTATAAGAATTAAGTGGTGAAAATGTTGATAAGGATCAGGATATATTATCAGGAACCAGTATCACAAGTTACAAACAGAAATTGGAAAATGTTTAGATATCCAAAAACATCTTTCTCATGCTAAACACTGTGAATTCCTTATTTTGCAGAAAGAATTTGAGAAAGAAAACCCAGAAAGGAACCATTTCATAATGAATATATCTTCCAAAGTATCCTTTAATGATAAAGTAATTGCATTTACTCGGAGAGGGGAACTTCCAGCTGTGAGATATGTTATATCAAATATATATTATAGAATGGAAGTCTATTTTATATCAAGAATATTGAACCAGATCTAATTTTGAAATTTATCTCTCATAGAAAAATAAGATGACATGAACACAGATCATATAATAATTCAAAGATAGAAAAATTAAGTACAGCATTCTGTGAAAACATAGGAGTACGATTCATTATTGAAATTTCGAAAAATCATATCTCCGAATGTATTAGCTTGTTAGAGTTGAAAATGATATAAATGGATTTTTATGGTGAAACAGCATCTTAAAAAAATTGAATTTGAAATTTGTAATGTAAAAAAAAATTTTTGTTTGCGTTACTCTGAAACCATCAGGCCGATTTTGCCCAATAACGAACTTAACTAAGATATTCATCTCCTAAACCTACTCTGAAAATTTCAACTGCCTAGCTCATTTTGTTCGAGAGTTATTGTAGGAACAAAATTTAAAATTTTTTTTTTGACATATCACGGCAACCCGATCAATACAAAACTTCGCAAGCATATAAAGGTCATTATTCTACAACTTGATGCTAAATTTCAGATAGATCGAGTGATCAGTTTCGGAAATATTAATAAAAATATTTCTACTAAAAAACGGCCATAACTCCGAAACCGCTTGATAGATTTTGCCCGTTAACGAACTCGTCCGAGATATTTACGGTCCAAACCTACCCTACAAATTTCAATCCTCTAACTCTTTTCGTTCGAGAGTTATCGTATTAACGGCCGGACGGACGCCGGCAGGACAGAATCGACTTTGACCACGGATTCTTGATCAGTGAGTCGAACCAAATCGTTTAAGACCATTTTCAGCCAAAAATTCGAGAATTACAGACATTTGTGCAAATTGATAAGCACTCTGTTCCGAGGAACAAGAGCGCCAAAAATAAATCAGAATTAGTACGAGGAAAACCCTGTACAAAATACAAAGGCTTGCCTGTGTGTGTTACTAGAGCTATGGGAACCTGTCCTACCAGGGCACTTATTACAAATTTCACACCCCTCAACCTTGCAGTAGACAAAATCACCCATGAAGCCATTCTCAGAATATCTAAGAAAGCAACAGGTAATGAGATATTATAAATACAGTGAAACCTCTACTAACAGATAACATTTTTTGTCAGCCACTTTTGAAAAATCTGCATATTTTCGCTTCATTTAAATAGCTTCTGGGCTTATGTGCATACGAAAAAGTCCTGGTATCATGTCATACCAGAATATTGAGCTGAATGATTCACAGAGTAATCATTAAAGGATACTGTGGGAGGTATATTCATCATTAACTGGTTTTCGTTAAGCGTCTGACGGAGGAGTCTGATATAGACTCCGAAACGTTACGATATAGTTGTTTCTTCGTTGATGTTGTTTCGTTGTTATTCGTTAGGCAGCATTGTTTAATTGATTGCTTCTGACAAATAACTTGTGTTTCTTACGCAGAAGCAAATCACAGAATAATCAATTTTTTATTCTATAGATATTTTACAGAGTTTGGGAGAGAATACCCAGAAAGTTGTTGTGCTGTTTTTTTTTATTTATTGATTTTATCTAAATTGTTTTATTATTTCATTTGTCATTTCGATATTTGTGGTTTCCTTCAATACTAGCATAAGAGTCTATTGTGCATATGATTATTTTTGAGCTTTTCTCACTTGTTAATTTTTCTCTATAATTGGGTGTGAACCAGTTGAGAATAAATGTATTATTATTATTATTATAAGGCTCACATTTTACTATGAGAGAATTAATTCTTCTATGTAGTAATATTTCGGTCTTTATGTCAACGTCAAAATTGACTGTGTCACAGCCGATAAGACAGTACCACTTCTGGTCAAGGTTATTTATATTCATAAAATTACGTGAAACGTGAGTATTTTCGTATAATAGTAGATGTGAAAATTACTGCTATACAGAATGTTGTGAATTATCAACTCATAGTGAATCATGCCTTAACCTTATGATTGAGCTGATTTTTTTCATAGAAAGTACTCTTGGAATACACTATTGTTCAACTCATGGCACAATTGAACTGATTTGTGTCCTTACGCCACCATAGACAAAGCTACGTAGCACTGTTTGTTTTAGACCCAACAGTTAATTTATGTATTTCAATAGAGACCATAAGCCACCACGAACACAGCACTGTTCATTTACGAACCAATAGTGAATGTATGTATGTATGTGAGTTGAAACTAACCGTTTGATACTATTCTCGGCCAAAAAGTGTACCAGTTTTGTTTGGACGTTTGTTTTTACTGTCGGATTTAAATTCTTGAAAATATTATTTTTTTTCCTGGAGCTAAGCAGCTTAGGGCGAGTTCAGTACCTAGTTGGGTGACAACTCTGCCTATAGATTTGGACAGCGCACCAAAGCTCCTGTCCACATGGCTTTCCCCCTTTTTTTGGAACGAATTAATGAATATCTATATTTGGAATCGGATTTGAACAATAGGCGAAAGCAACTTCGTTCCAGACGTTCCTAATAGACGTAAACTACATCCCAGGCAACACAGGGACCTACCAAAGATATCTCGGCGAGCTCTTTCCAGGATATTGTGACTCCTTTTGCGATATCACTGGGAGGTCGCCAAGAGTTTTCTATCAGCTCCAAATGTACGCCACAGGGGATGAGTCCAGTAACATCTCAGTAATAGCACTTTGGGAGGTTCCCAAATAGTCCACCCTTAGGAATAGTTTGAGAGGTTCACTGGGAGGTTCGCCAAGAGCTCTCTATCAGCTTCAAATGTCCGCCCCACAAGGGACCAGCCCAGTAATATCTCAGGTATATCAAATTGAGGAGTGCTCAAACAGGTCACCCTGGGAAAAAGTTTTCAGAAGTTCGCTAGGATATCTCAGCCAAGAGCTCTCTATCAGCTCCAAATGTCTACCACAGGGAACCAACCCAGTAACATCTCAGGGATATGGCTTTGGGGAGTTACCAAATAGTTTACCCTGGGAAATAGTTGAATAAGGTCGATGGGATGTCGGCAAGAGCTCTCTATCAGCTCCAAATGTCCACCACAGGGGATGAGCCCGGTATCATCTCGGAGATATCGCATGGGGATGTTCCCAAATTACTCACCCTGGAGAATATTTTGAGAGGTTTGCTGCGATATCGCAGAGAGGCCACCAAGAGTCCTGAAATCTCAGATATATCACATGGAGAAGTTCTCAGATAGTGGCTAGGGATGGAATAGGTCCCTATACGACATCCGCCCTAATGTCCTATTCTTGTTAAATTTGCGATGAGTTGAAGAGCTCGCAATGGAAAGATCTTATTCTGCTTACTTATGCAATTTCTTGAGGAACTCCGCAGTAATTCTTTATTCTCGCTCCACTTGCGATCACGTGAGGTGCTCGTAATAGGAATGTCTTATTCTTGTTACATAAGCAATATCTCGAGGATGTCCGCAATAGGAATTTCTTATTCTCGTTGCTTTTTCATGTAGCTGGCAACATGAATGTCTTATTCTAGTTATGTATGTGATGCCTTGAGGAACTCGCAAAAGAAATATCTTATTCTGGTTATCTGTGTGATATCTTGAGGAGCTCGCAATAGGAATGTCTTTTTCTGGTTACATGTGTGATATTCTGAGGAACTCCATAGTAAGGATTTCTTATTCTCGATACACTAGCGGTGTCTTGAGGGTCTCACAATAGGAGCTCGCAACACATCCTCATTGTATCCTCTAGATCTCTATGCGAGGTACCTGGGATTGTAGTAATGAACAGAATTGTCAGAAAAAATATAAACAAGTTCTGATGCGAAGTCAGTTCTCTTTGGCGCGCTTGTTCACCTTGATCAATTTGATTTAAATGATGAGTGTTTCAAGCTCCGTGGATAGAGCGCACGGGATATCTACTTAGACGGTAGTGGCTACTATTCACTGTTGGGTCAAAAATTAACAGTGCTGTGGATAAGCTGGCGTAAGAATACATTAACAATTTTTTTTCCTTGATTTGCAGCAGTATGGGACCAGTATTTTGGAAAACTTACCAAAACTTCAGCGCTTTCGAACATGGTGAATCCATCCCTTCCATTGTGGATGTAGCTCTTGGTCGCCAATCTGTATTCCTGGTCCATTTTCAGATACTCGTCCCCTATCCGGACGAACGTGGGGTCTACTCGTTGTCCTGCGGGTTTGCTGGGGTCGAAAGCGAAACTGATCCCTGCCACCTGAGGGAACCTTCCCTCCAATTTGGGGTACATGTAGACTCCGTTTTCCAGAGCTCCTAGCAGATCCTGGCCTAAAAATTGAAATGCTTATTGTTGTCAACATTCTCCCTCTGTAAAATGAACAATATCTTTAGTTGAGAACTAGAGGAAATCTTTCGTTGTAATCCAGGTTGATCAATTGAGTGCAATATGGAAATGATATACAAGATGTTTTCAAAAGTCTTTTTGTAATAAGTGGTAAAACTCATCAAAGTACACCATTTCACCAAAAATCGCTTACTTATATAAAATATTCAAAATGAAGAAGCTAAAAAAATCATGGAAAGAATAGATCCTTATATGACCCTAGATCGTGTGGTACCATTTGGTCACCAACAACCAATGGTACATTGAGAGAACATATTGTGTATGTATCTTATCTCCATATGGTATCGTTAAGAATGCTGACCTGCAAATAAAATATTGCAGAAAATTACTAAATGTCATAATTTCAACCGAAAATTGAATTTATGTTTGTTTGGGATGATTACAAAAGGTTCCCACAACATCAAGAAGCAAGAAGCGTTACTTTTTTGGGGGTAGTTCGCCAGTAGCAATCTTTTCTCAAAAACAGGTGGTTTTCAATAATAAATTTCCTAATTTCTCGCCAAAATATTTTCAAGTTGTGACTATCGCTTCTCAAGAAGGAATCCATCTCAAATCGTTGAAATCCAACTTGTATTTACCCTGAAAAATGTGGGCAACCACATATTCATTAATTGAAATTTCAGATTTGAATATATTGTGAATCTTAATTTGCTCTAACCGTCAAATAATATTCTCCGTTTTATAATCTTCTAATTTATTACAATAGTTGATACAAAAATTTGAATGTTATCTGAAGCCTCGAATTTGTGGATAATATTATCGGGAATTTAAAAATTCCCATTTGGAACGTAATTTGGAGGGGGTGCAACCCCCAAGCATATCGGTAAGCGTAAAATATCTGGTGAAAACAGGGAATTAGCGAAAGTTTTCGGGGTTGTTAACGCTCATATCAGTACCTAGACATCGGAAGTACCGGGTAAGGTTTTATTACTCCGTAGTGAGAAGGACGCCGACAAATCTAATGGCATTTTAAGGACGGTTGCTACTTTCTTTGATGAAATTCAAGGAAGGTTCGGATAGGACAATTTAGGGGCAATAATTTGTAATATCGTGAATTGAAAGTTCCATTTCTAATCTGTTTATTGTCTGAAAATGCCAAACTAGGAAGTTAGCAATAGATTAGAGTGACCATCATCAGTTTAATAACTAGGGACCATAGCGATTGGTCGTAATGATATTAAGGGAGGGAAAATGTTTACCTCTTTGAATATTTCAAGGAGTTTAGTCAGTTAGCATTGCGCTCTGGTTAAATAAGAACGTACCAGTAAAGAGTGAGTAAAGTTTAAGTAAGTAAGTGTAATATCGCCTCTTTAAGTGTTTTGTTAGCTCATGGAATATCGTAAGAGTTGTTGAAATCTATACAACCAGATCCAGATGTATATGTATAATTTGTAAATAGATCAAAGAAAGCATATACGTCTTTTATTCATATAGGGATATATTATCAACTTGTTATATCCAGTTCGTTGAGAGCCCGGAAATATCCGACACAGTCTCAACGTACCTATACAAAGTCTCGTGTCTGATTTACAACCAGTCCCCGGAAATATTCCAAGACCAAGGTCTTCATAGTGGCAAGGCTTTAGGACCCTTAGAATCGGGGGTACGAGACAACATATGGTCCTTCGAGCGGATAGAGATACCAGAACCTTTGGTCCTTCAAGCGGATAGAGATACCAGAACCTTTGTTCCTTCAAGCGGATAGATACCAGGACATTTGGAAAATCACGCCGGATATACTAATCCAGCACCAGAATCAAATTCATAAAAACAAAGAAAGGAGAAGACGACTTAGGTTCCTCGCCAAACCAGCACGTGTGAAGAGCAGCCAGGACTTCCAGAAGCAAGAGCAGATTCAAGAGCTAGCAGATCGTCAGGTGTGAAGTGTCGTGAACATTTATAGCCTCAGTGAAAATAAGGTGCAAGTGAAGTCAAGTTTAAGCGAATCAAGGGAGTCTTCAGAGCAGGAAAAAAGATAAGTCGTACTTTGTAATTTGGATAGTTTCAATTTCTGTCATTTTATTGCTATATCCTTTTCATATTTTAGAATCAATTTAATTTCATAATGAGTGTAGTGGACATCGCTAATTTGAAAAGGCAACGAGCCTCCGTGAAGGCAAAGTTAACTATTTTTAGTAAATTCGTAATTCAGAATGAGGACAATTTAGCGGAAATTAAGTTTAGATTTAAAAGAGCAGAGAAGTTACTCGACGAGTTCGAAAAAATTCAAGATGAAATAGAGCAGTTGGAAGAAGATTTTTCGGACGAGTCGGAAAACTTCTCAAATTTTTACTATTCAGTAATGGTTAAAGCCGAAAGTATGATGGAAATGATAGCCGAACCGCAGAAAAACGCTAATAGTATCCGACTACCAAAGATAGATTTACCCCATTTTGACGGAAAATATGAGAATTGGATCGGATTTCATAATTCATTCAGATCTATTATTCACGATAATGCAGATTTATCGAGCATACAAAAACTGCATTATCTTAGATCCTGCTTGGAAAATGAAGCAGCGTCTGTTATCAACGCTTTAGAAATATCAGAAAAGAACTATGATGTCGCGTGGAAATTAATTAACGAACGGTTTAATCAAAAAAGGATAATAGTTCAAAGTCACATAACGCAGCTTATGCAATTGAAGGAAATTTGTAAAGAAACGGGAAATGAATTGCGGAAATTAGTGGATCACATCAGGACGCATTTGAGAGCTTTGAGTTCATTGGGTGAACCAGTTTCGCAATGGGATACGCTACTGATTTACATAATGTCTAGAAAAATACATCCTAGCACACATAGAGAGTGGGAAGATTCCATATCGGGTACGGAAATGCCCAAATTCGAAAAGTTTATGGAATTCCTCGAAAAACGGTGTCAGATTCTAGAGGTAGCTTCAATACATACAGATAGGAGTAGTAAGAACACGAGTCAAAATACGACGCAACGAATGGTGACAAATAAAGGGTACACCTTAACAACCACGCAACATTTAGCAAAATGCCCTATTTGCAAGGGCCAACATAATATAAATATGTGTGAGGAATTCAGAGAAATGGATATGAGTGTTAGAACGGAAAGGGTGAAGAATGCACAATTATGTTGGAATTGTTTGAGATACGGACACAGAGTTAAGGATTGTAGGTCGAACGGGTGCAGAAAATGCGGTAAAAAACACCATTCCTTGCTACATATCGAGACCACTGACAAGAACAAAGCGTCAAACACAGTAGGAATTTCCGATAATCCTAAAACACATCAGGTCGTTTTAGCTTCACAAGTTTTATTATCGACTGCTGTAATAAAAATGAAGACTAAATACGGAAATATGGTGGACGCAAGAGTATTATTGGACAGCGGTTCTCAATCGAATTTTATTACGCAGGAGTTCTCTGATCGCCTCAAATTAAGAACAAAAGAATTAGATTTACCGGTTGAAGGTCTAAACCAAATCAAAACACGAATTAAACATTCATTGAAAGCGGAAATATTTTCAAAGGATAAAAGTTATCGCGAAACCGTAGATTTTCTTATCATACCACAAATCTGCAAACACCTTCGGAATCAGTTTATTGAGAAAAATACTCTTCGCATACCCCCGAACATAAGTCTAGCCGATCCGAAATTTAATAAACCGAAACCTATAGATGCACTATTGGGTGTCGAAGTTTTCTTCGACCTTTTATGTGTTGGGCAAATCGAGGTACCGGGACATCGGGCCAAACTGCAGAAAACGAAATTAGGCTGGATAATATCAGGGAAACTAAATGCAGAGGGAAATACGAATGCAATGAGCCGCTGCATGATGACGTCCAACTCAAGGCAGAAACGCCCTCGCGAAATTAAAAGGAAACATTTTATGCTGCCACATCATGGCTGTGATAAAAAAAACTGTAGCTCCACTACTAAAGGGAGAATCGTTCTCAATGCATCAGCAAAACAAACACGACAGAAATTGAAGCGATTCTAAATTCAAAGTCTATTACACCGCTGTCTGAAGACCCCAGTGATTTGAGGGCCTTAACTCCAACTCATTTTTTGATTGGCGAACATTGGCGAATATCACCACTGCCAATATAATTGTATTTGTGTTGTATATATTATTATGTTTATTATTTGTTTGTATTAATGTAGCGTAAGATAGTATGTAAGTGTACAGAAAATTAGGGTAAGAAAATTGTATTGTATATTCATAGATTTGGTCACTCTATATCGTTCATAATAGATGGTCTGGAGGATTAAAGGTTGAAAAGGGTTTGCCTAAGGCAAACCTATTTCAAGGTGGCCGGCATGTTAACGCTCATATCAGTACCTAGACATCGGAAGTACCGGGTAAGGTTTTATTACTCCGTAGTGAGAAGGACGCCGACAAATCTAATGGCATTTTAAGGACGGTTGCTACTTTCTTTGATGAAATTCAAGGAAGGTTCGGATAGGACAATTTAGGGGCAATAATTTGTAATATCGTGAATTGAAAGTTCCATTTCTAATCTGTTTATTGTCTGAAAATGCCAAACTAGGAAGTTAGCAATAGATTAGAGTGACCATCATCAGTTTAATAACTAGGGACCATAGCGATTGGTCGTAATGATATTAAGGGAGGGAAAATGTTTACCTCTTTGAATATTTCAAGGAGTTTAGTCAGTTAGCATTGCGCTCTGGTTAAATAAGAACGTACCAGTAAAGAGTGAGTAAAGTTTAAGTAAGTAAGTGTAATATCGCCTCTTTAAGTGTTTTGTTAGCTCATGGAATATCGTAAGAGTTGTTGAAATCTATACAACCAGATCCAGATGTATATGTATAATTTGTAAATAGATCAAAGAAAGCATATACGTCTTTCATTCATATAGGGATATATTATCAACTTGTTATATCCAGTTCGTTGAGAGCCCGGAAATATCCGACACAGTCTCAACGTACCTATACAAAGTCTCGTGTCTGATTTACAACCAGTCCCCGGAAATATTCCAAGACCAAGGTCTTCATAGTGGCAAGGCTTTAGGACCCTTAGAATCGGGGGTACGAGACAACAGGGGTATTGGCAAAAATTTCATCACCTTTGCCTCTCCAATAGAAAACCTGAATCACATTCATATAATCTATCTGTTACTCATTGCTTCAGATTGACTATGAACGCGTAGGAGGAATTCCGAATCGCATACGACTCCGGGGGTGGATAGCAGCCTCGCATAATTTATATAGGTGATTTTTGGTGAAATTATTTATCTTGATGAGTTCTACTTTCTGTGAAAAAAGACTCACATTTGAAAACACTCTGTATGTATAGTTTTTTTTCAATCTCCTGGGAGGCTGCATCGAGCTCTGCAGTTGAATGCTGAATGATGAGTTTCGTGATTTATTTGATTGGCTTACGAGTGTTCTTCTTCACCTGGATTGATTTAATTTTTTTAGGCTGTTTGAAATCGTTTAATATTCAAAAAAATACTGAAGCAAAAAGCCGTGAAATATTCTAGAACAGTAAAACAATAACAAGGTTAGGGTGAAACCAGCTGTTTACAACCGAACTGAATTGGAAACGAGATAAACGAATGCGCATCTTCGGTTTGGATCTGATTTTCTATCCCGGAAAAGCGAATCAGTGGATTCTTTATTAGGGTAGTTCAGAAAATCGGTAGATCTAATATAGGTAATTTTGAATATACCTAAAGGGTGAGTCTTCAAGTTGTATATCAATTGTATGTACTATTACTATTACTATCCATATATTCCTCTCAACAAATAAAACACTATTTCCATTTACCATTTTCCAAATTCTGCCTATGAAAAAACTACAGGCTGTTCGAATGGCAAAAAGCAGTTTTCCTTCTGTAGCTTTGACATGGTTATTCAGAATAAAATTAATGTTGGTGTAAAGTTTTCTATAACTATAACACATGATCTTCAATTAACACTGTTTTCCTAATTCCACTGGTTTCCTAGTAATAGACTTGCGAATTAATGAATCTATGAGTAATAAGGGTGAAGAAAGCAGATGAAGTTTATCTTAAGTCATTATGAGAAACTTCAATCATTTGAGGAAATTGAATTATTCATCGTTATTTCTCCTAAAACGCACCGTTTTCGAGATATTCATTGAAATTTAACTGCTCTTATGAATCCGGCCCTGAACTAGAATCACGAGATGATCTCGGCTATAATTCTCGAATAAAGGCATATACATAGGCATATAGACTAACTGCGTCATGCTCTGGAAGTTGACCACTTCTTGGCGTCCATAGAAATAGAATTGAAACACTTCTAGTGAGAGGTGAAGCTAGTAACCTCCTTATCTCACATATGATTTTTGTGCACTTGAATCTCGCTTGTTTCCAAATTGGTTACCCATATTATTATCTCAAAACGGGATAAGTTAATAAGGTATGACTAAACATTATCTTATAATCAAATTTACATTTCTTGATAAATGATTAGTTTCGTATATCAGCTCATTTGTGAATTGTGTAAATTCTCCTGCAATTCAAACAACTTGAATTGCAAGTTATTTATCTTTTGGGAAATAGATAATGGCCATGATCTGTGTTATTCTATGAGTTTTTCTATATTTACCCCTAATAGTGAATAAAACTTTTAAATTTTCTACTTGCTAGTTTCTGACAGGTAGTAGGTCTAGGGTAGAATAAAACCAACTCTTCAAACAAGGCCTACTAGTTTCGACTTCTATCTGAAGTCTTCTTCAGGGCACTATAAATGAACAAACTATATTTTAAAAATTATTTGTAAACAATTTACAATTTAAAATGTTTTTTTTCCCTTTGATTAAACAATAAATAAACTACAAATCATAATTCCGAAAACAATTTTCCGAAACTTTTTTTTTTGTTGTTTTTTTGTACATATAAATTACAGCTCAAGTTATCTACTCCATCAAAAGAAGCTTACATAATATACATCTATATACAAGAGACTATGAATTCAACCCAACAAACTACCTGACTTGATCAGCACGAATATATAAAATATAAATATATTGATTAGCAATAAACAATAGAAACAATACATCAGCATAAACCTGAACTAATCACCAAGAAAAACATAGATGAGGAATCTCCCGACTGAGGAACTCTGTTATGGGTCAGTATTTGTCGAATTGTTCTTACCTAAGTTGAATCTAATATAGGCAGTAATAACAATCAAGAAAGAACGAAGAATATTTTGAAATTACAGTTAGATGAATAATTCATAAGATTGTCAACTTACAGTTTGTTATGGTTTCTTTGTCGATATACGGTGTTAAAATTGCAAAATGATCATACACATGCTGGAAGGAACGTGCAACGCAGACTGAGACAACATATTTAATTAAAAGAATTTCAGATGTAGGTGACCTTCAAGTTTGAAATTAACTCCTGATCAAAAAAAAATACATAATTCAAGGGTGCTATGTTACCTATCTCTGATTTTATTAATTAGGTGATAATACTGAGTATTTAGGTTGTCAATATCAGTTCTTTTGTTTATAGAATGAGAGTTTTCCTTTATTGAGATCATTTCATGCAATAGTCGTTTTTTAAGAACTCTTTGTACGCCTAATATTTTACACGAATCAAAACCAAATGAATGCAACGTTGTTGAGACATGTTCTGACAACGCAGTGATATTTTCTTTCTTTTTTTTCAAAGGGTTAAGGATATTGAGGGAATCTCGTTTATGTTCGGTAATTCGATCTTTGAGATATCGTCGTGTTTGTCCTATATACATACATTCGCAATCGTGGCAAGGAATCTCATAAATTACATCTGATAACAACAATTTGGGTGTGACAGACTTCTACTTGGAGAAAATTTTTTTATTTGTGTTGTCAGAATTAAAGGCCGTGATCACATTCATTTTAGAAAAATTCCGTTTAAGGTTTTCAGATAGTCCTTCAATGTATGGTATTTTGAAATATTTTTTGTTTTCCACATCTACAGATCGATTTTCCTTAGGTTGTGCATTTAAAATTTTTTTTATTAATCTTAACGGGTAGTCATTTTTGATCAAAACATTCTTTATTTTTTCGAAGTTTTCTTTGTGGAATTCTTCCGCAGAAAGACTTAAAGCTCGCCTTTTCAAATTATTGATGATATTGATTTTCTGTGAGAACGAGTGTTTTGATTGAAAGTTTAATACTCTTTCGGAAAATGTTGGTTTTTGATACCAATTTGTGACTATCTCTTTCTGGCGTCGAATGAGTAATATGTCTAAAAATGCGAGCTTGTTATCGTGCGATTCCATCTCAATAGTAAACTTGAGGCGAGGGTGAAAGCTATTAAAAACTTCTAGAATTTCATTTTCCTTTCCAATTGGAATTGACGTAAATATATCATCTACATATCGCTTATACAAGGGTATCGTGAACGATAATTTGTTCAAAGCTGAAGACTGCAACTCAGACATCACCAAATCCGAAACTATCGGAGCTAAGCAATTACCCATACCTAGTCCATAGATCTGTTTATAGTATTCGTCATTAAAAATGAAAAAACTATTGTTTGTACAAAGCTCAAACAATTGTAGGAATTCATCGAAAGTCAGCAACGTGTGTGGCTCAATCTTTGACCAACGGATTTGAATTACCGTTTTTGCCAATTCCAAAGGGATGTTAGTGAATAGTGAAACAGCGTCCAACGACACCAATATATAATTGTCAGGAAGTGTAAAGGCTGGTTTATGCTGGCTGGTAACTTCAACTTAATCATATATATATAATATATATAGACATTTATTTTTAGTGTTATGCTTTATAATCAGACTAAATAATCCGTTAACTTATTAATTATTATTATTAATAATAAGTAAACGGATTATTCAGTCTCAGAATCAACCATAGCGTTAGAAATCTATGTTTCAATTTTTAAGTTAGGGAATAAGTTAAAGTTACCAGCCAGCATAAACCAGCCATAACATTCCTCAATTGTTCCACTAATTCAAAGGAATTTTTCACATGTTTTTCATCGACTTCGTATGCATACGTTAATAGTTTTCCTATAAATTTACTTAGGCAATATAATGGACCACTAATATAGCATACAATCGGTCTTAGAGGGCAATTTTGCTTGTGTGTCTTTGGTAAGAAATATAATTTAGGACAAATACCGTTGGAACATTTTATGTACTGCCAAGTATCATCATCAATTTTTTTGTTCTTATGTAGATGTTGTACAATTTTGTTTGGTCTAATTTGAATTTTCTGAGTAGGGTCGCTAGGTAATTTTTCATATGTTGACGTGTCATCCAATAGTTCAGTAGCCTTACTAATATATGTTTGCCTTGACATTGCTACCGTTGCCTTGCTTTTATCTGACTTTGTAATTATTAAGTCATCATGGTTTTGCAAAAATTGTCGAGTCTCTTTGCTCCATTTTAACATAAGATCATTATTGGTATCTTTCGAGAGTTCATGTTTATTCATAAAATTCGTAATTAGATTAACTGTAGAGTTTCGCATCAAATTTGCTTCGTCTTCATTTTGGCATGACGAAAGAATAAATTCAACGTCTATAATTAATTGTTTTAATGGAATATTTTTTCTAGTGAAGGGTAGGTTGAATTTTTCCCCTAAACTAAGTAAATACTAAACATTTATTGGAAATTCCAAATCTGTCAGATTGATAAACCATTTTTCGTTAATCTCGCTTGTCTGATTGATAATGAGTTGATTACACTTCAATCTATCGAATTTGCGATCTATCTGAGATTTTTTTGTTTCGACAAAAATGTTCTTATATGTACGATCATTTTGGCATTCAAGGCCATTAAAAATCCCCTCAGGCAATAGATTCCTCAATTTTGACTCAATTTCTAAAGAGTGGCTTCGAAAGCACTTAAGCTTTAAACTTTAAAATCTTTTCCTTGAAAATAAAAATAATTTTATTACAACTATTAGCAAAGTAACCATTACTATCTAATAATAAATTAGAATTTACTGAATTTTGAACGTGTTGGGGAAAAATGCTCTGATTTTTGCATGTCAGAAGAAACTTCTTGTGATTTTCATATTGAGAGAACATTTTTCCCCAACACGTTCAAAATTCAGTAAATTCTAATTTATTATTAGATAGTAATGGTTACTTTGCTAATAGTTGTAATAAAATTAATTTTACTTTCAAGGAAAAGATTTTAAAGTTAAAGATTTCATTTGTTCATTGGAAGCTTAAGTGCTTTCGAAGCCACTCTTTAGAAATTGAGTCAAAATTGAGGAATCTATTGCCTGAGGGGATTTTTAATGGCCTTGAATGCCAAAATAATCGTACATATAAGAACATTTTTGTCGAAACAAAAAAATCTCAGATACGCAAATTCGATAGATTGAAGTGTAATCAACTCATTATCAATCAGACAAGCGAGATTAACGAAAAATGGTTTATCAATCTGACAGATTTGGAATTTCCAATAAATGTTCAGTATTTACTTAGTTTTTTGAATTCAAATATTTGAGGGGATTTCACGAGTGAATATCTTCGAAAACTAGCGGAGGCGATTCTTCACCACGAGATCCCATTCGCCTACAGAGAAGTATTTTTGTGAGAGGAGACTTTTGAAAGGTTATGTATTATTTTTAATTTGTTCGTTTCCTCCTCTTGTCTTTTCATTTTTCAGGTTGAGTTTCGGGTACCTTGGAGAAACCTATCCGTTTTTTGACGAGGGAATCCACATTGAAGAAATATATCCCCATCAATATTTTCAAATTTCAGCAAATTTTGTAAACAATAGTTACAAATCACCACACTCACGGGGAGAAAGGGTTTTTTGCTGAGGTTTTTCCCTAAGCTCTTGTATCATACGTCGAATTGTATGGTACCCCGTTACACCAACCTCTGCTGACACATATACAGCTCTCAGTCAAAAGAATATATATATAGGGGAAAAATTCAACCTACCCTTCACTAGAAAAAATATTCCATTAAAACAATTAATTATAGACGTTGAATTTATTCTTTCATCATGCCAAAATGAAGACGAAGCAAATTTGATGCGAAACTCTACAGTTAATCTAATTACGAATTTTATGAATAAACATGAACTCTCGAAAGATACCAATAATGATCTTATGTTAAAATGGAGCAAAGAGACTCGACAATTTTTGCAAAACCATGATGACTTAATAATTACAAAGTCAGATAAAAGAAAGGCAACGGTAGCAATGTCAAGGCAAACATATATTAGTAAGGCTACTGAACTATTGGATGACACGTCAACATATGAAAAATTACCTAGCGACCCTACTCAGAAAATTCAAATTAGACCAAACAAAATTGTACAACATCTACATAAGAACAAAAAAATTGATGATGATACTTGGCAGTACATAAAATGTTCCAACGGTATTTGTCCTAAATTATATTTCTTACCAAAGACACACAAGCAAAATTGCCCTCTAAGACCGATTGTATCCTATATTAGTGGTCCATTATATTGCCTAAGTAAATTTATAGGAAAACTATTAACGTATGCATACGAAGTCGATGAAAAACATGTGAAAAATTCCTTTGAATTAGTGGACCAATTGAGGAATGTTACACTTCCTGACAATTATATATTGGTGTCGTTGGACGCTGTTTCACTAGTCACTAACATCCCTTTGGAATTGGCAAAAACGGTAATTCAAAACCGTTGGTCAAAGGTCAAAGATTGAGCCACACACGTTGCTGACTTTCGATGAATTCCTACAATTGTTTGAGCTTTGTACAAACAATAGTTTTTTCATTTTTAATGACGAATACTATAAACAGATCTATGGACTAGGTATGGGTAATTGCTTAGCTCCGATAGTTTCGGATTTGGTGATGTCTGAGTTGCAGTCTTCAGCTTTGAACAAATTATCGTTCACGATACCCTTGTATAAGCGATATATAGATGATATATTTACGTCAATTCCAATTGGAAAGGAAAATGAAATTCTAGAAGTTTTTAATAGCTTTCACCCTCGCCTCAAGTTTACTATTGAGATGGAATCGCACGATAACAAGCTCGCATTTTTAGACATATTACTCATTCGACGCCAGAAAGAGATAGTCACAAATTGGTATCAAAAACCAACATTTTCCGAAAGAGTATTAAACTTTCAATCAAAACACTCGTTCTCACAGAAAATCAATATCATCAATAATTTGAAAAGGCGAGCTTTAAGTCTTTCTGCGGAAGAATTCCACAAAGAAAACTTCGAAAAAATAAAGAATGTTTTGATCAAAAATGACTACCCGTTAAGATTAATAAAAAAAATTTTAAATGCACAACCTAAGGAAAATCGATCTGTAGATGTGGAAAACAAAAAATATTTCAAAATACCATACATTGAAGGACTATCTGAAAACCTTAAACGGAATTTTTCTAAAATGAATGTGATCACGGCCTTTAATTCTGACAACACAAATAAAAAAATTTTCTCCAAGTAGAAGTCTGTCACACCCAAATTGTTGTTATCAGATGTAATTTATGAGATTCCTTGCCACGATTGCGAATGTATGTATATAGGACAAACACGACGATATCTCAAAGATCGAATTACCGAACATAAACGAGATTCCCTCAATATCCTTAATCCTTTGAAAAAAAAGAAAGAAAATAACACTGCGTTGTCAGAACATGTCTCAACAACGTTGCATTCATTTGGTTTTGATTCGTGTAAAATATTAGGCGTACAAAGAGTTCTTAAAAAACGACTATTGCATGAAATGATCTCAATAAAGGAAAACTCTCATTCTATAAACAAAAGAACTGATATTGACAACCTAAATACTCAGTATTATCACCTAATTAATAAAATCAGAGATAGGTAACATAGCACCCTTGAATTATGTATTTTTTTTTGATCAGGAGTTAATTTCAAACTTGAAGGTCACCTACATCTGAAATTCTTTTAATTAAATATGTTGTCTCAGTCTGCGTTGCACGTTCCTTCCAGCATGTGTATGATCATTTTGCAATTTTAACACCGTATATCGACAAAGAAACCATAACAAACTGTAAGTTGACAATCTTATGAATTATTCATCTAACTGTAATTTCAAAATATTCTTCGTTCTTTCTTGATTGTTATTACTGCCTATATTAGATTCAACTTAGGTAAGAACAATTCGACAAATACTGACCCATAACAGAGTTCCTCAGTCGGGAGATTCCTCATCTATGTTTTTCTTGTTGATTAGTTCAGGTTTTTGCTGATGCATTGTTTTTATTGTTTATTGCTAATCAATATATTTATATTTTATATATTCGTGCTGATCAAGTCAGGTAGTTTGTTGGGTTGAATTCATAGTCTCTTGGATATAGATGTATATTATGTAAGCTTCTTTTGATGGAGTAGATAACTTGAGCTGTAATTTATATGTACAAAAAAACAACAAAAAAAAAAGTTTTGGAAAATTGTTTTCGGAATTATGATTTGTAGTTTATATATTGTTTAATCAAAGGAAAAAAAAACATTTCAAATTGTAAATTGTTTACAAATAATTTTTAAAATACAGTTTGTTCATTTATAGTGCCCTGAAGAAGACTTCAGATAGAAGTCGAAACTAGTAGGCCTTGTTTGAAGAGTTGGTTTTATTCTACCCTAGACCTACTACCTGTCAGAAACTAGCAAGTATTAATAACATAGGTCTGAAATCGTCATCATTTTGAATTATCTGTTATCCATATCATCAATTCATGTATTTTCATACTGCTTTGATTCTGCAAAATCATTCTAAGGATTTATCCCATGCATGGAACATAATTTCATCTTCACACATTCAATTAATAATTTTCTACAGATAGCTCACGTTACTTCTAATTATTTTATTCCAACCAGTTGAATCATTATAAGTTTGTAGTATGCGTGGCAATTCATACGTAAGAGAACTTGTTATCCGCAATTGAAACTCAGTCTTTTTATCATACGATAAATGAATTTAACACTTCATAGTTAAATATTCATCATAAGTATCATTCCATTTATTCAATCGTACTGTTAGACAATAAAATTATTATTTATAGTTGAAGACTAATTTCTTATAATTTCAATTTAGCTCAAATGTAACGAACTACGGAACTATGTAAACATAAACAAACGGAAGCTCAGACATAGAAATACTAATAAATCAGAATATAACCTAATAATGATTACATTTCTATACTATATCCAGTAGATATTACGGAATAACCTTCCCCATATCTCACCTGATACTTTTAATACTACGATAGGATCCCTCATAGGAATGATGTTTGTCAGATCTCTCATGGTGAAATCCCCTGCAGGATGTACTTGGTCTGATCTGAAGGTGCCAGAATTTAACATCACCAAGTCTGCTCCTGTAGCTGCTAAGACTACATCGCAAACCTAAAAATAACGTATCAATCAAGAATAAAGGGATCTCGATGAGGAGATATTGGATTTTCTCTGTATGGTCGTGTTCGAGCATCAAGATAGACAACTAGCTAGGTATTGATTTATTCCGTGTGGATAGTTCGCGATGGAACTATTTTTTTTTGCAACTCAATTGTAGAATTGACTGTATAATCTCTGAATTGCATAGATACAATATAAATATTTTGTTACTGATATTTTATTTGTGTTGTCCTTATCTTTAGATGATAATAAAGATCTTTAGATGCACGATGGCCGAGGAAGGGTATGACACAACACCGCCGTTGAAAGCGATGTGATATTGCTGTTGAGAGCATGTGCACAGGACTGTTGGAGTAATGGTTTGGGGGGCTATTGCTAATGGTAGCCGATCACCCCTTCTCTTTATTCGAGGCAGTATGATAACTGCGCGTTATGTGGATGATGTCCTACGAACCACCGATATTCCTCGTCGAACAATGGACTTCAAGAATCAGGTGTTGATGTTCTGCCGAGGCCACCCTGTTCGCCGGATTCAAATCCCATCAATCATGTGTCGGATATGATGGAGATATTTTTTCGGGTTAAGTACATGTTAATAAAATTCCTCACCAATATTATCGTTCCGTTCATGATGTAAGATTACCATATTGCCAAAAAATCACGTTATTCCTCCTATGTGTTACATATTGCTAATGCCACTGAGTATATTTGTTGTACATATTATTCCAATTTTTGCACTCATGTTCTAGGGAACAGCGTGCCCTAATTTTTACGAAATTAAAATCTGTAATGTTCGATTCTTTTTCAGAAATGGCCTCAAATGAAGAAGTTTGATTCACTGATGAAGAATTCGAGATCATATTCAATTCTGTCCAGCCGGCCATTTCCACGATATCTTTCGTACGGAAATATATACCGTCTAGCAATTTGTATTTGGGTCGTTAGCGCCTCTGAATGCGGATGCTCGAAATACAATCGAGTACCGGATTTCAGCACGACCGGTTCTATAATTTAGCAGTTATTGTGAGAATAATTTTCTGAACTGCTATCTGCTTCTGAAATTTCGAATGATGTGAATCTCAGTCCACTAAGAACACTGCGATAGCAGCGAGTCTAGGGAAGTTACCTGCCGAGCAGGAGATCCTGGTGCGAAGCCCGTTGGGTAAGTTCACTATTTTATTTTAAGTAATCATTAAATGATACTGTGGAAGATATATTCATTGTTGAATAGTTTCTTTCTGGGTTTTGTCTTTGAAATTCTGAAAAATATCTATAAAATAAAAAATTTATTATTTTGTGATATGCTTCTGCGTAAAAAACACAGTTATAGACTCCGAAACGTTACGATATAATTGTTTCATCGTTACTGTTGTTTCGTTATTTTTTGTTAGGCAACATTGTTCGATTGATTGCTTCTGACGAATCTGTGTTTTTTACGCAAAAGCAAATCACAAAATAATAATTTTTTTATTTTATAGATATTTTTCAGAGTTTGGGAGAGAAAACCCAGAAAGAAACCATTTAATAACACTATTTTAATTATTTTAAAATTTGAATTTACTTGATGCCCAATGCATATTTTTACGTGTTAACGCTAAAAAGACGGCTTGAAGGTTCATTTTTGAGTGCATATCGCATTTTGCCCAAACGTTAAACAAAAATTGGAATATAAGAGATGTTCGAATTTTTTTCCGAAGATGGTCTCAAACGATTAGGTTCGACTCTCTGATGAAGGATTCGGGGTCAAATTCGATGTGGTCCGCCTGTCCGTTGCCAAGATAACTTTCTAATGGAAAGAGATACCGACTCGCAATTTTCAAGACAGGTTGCGCATCCGAATGCGATAGTTAAGTTTGTTAATGGGAATAATCGGCTAGACAGTTTAGGAGCTCAGGATCGAGTTAAAATTAACTGTATCACTAGAAGAAATTCTTCAAAAATTTTATTTCAGAAACATTCGAGTACCGAATTTCAGTTCGATTGGCTTTCTATTTTAGCAATTATTGTGAAAATAAATTTTCAAACTGGTCTCTATTTCTTCTGAAATTCAAATCCTGTGAATCTCATTGTAACAACAATTGGAGATTCGGGTTCGTATAGCCACTGAGTAAGTTCACCATTTTATTCATTTCAAAATTTGAATTCATTTTATGGTCAATTCATTTTTTCATCTGTTAACGCTGAAAAGATGGCTTGAAGGTTCATGCATTATTTCGTGAGGGAGTGTGAAGGGTGAACAGATGATAGAACATGCGCGGAAAAGCTCCTGACTTCATGTCAGTACTTTTCTCGAATGTTTGATTATGTTATCGCTAGGGCTCTCCATCTCACGCCCGTACGAATCGGACGATTGTAATTCCAGCATCTTCAGTCCCCACGATTCACGCGATCGGAGTGGAAGCAGAAAGATCGGTGGTTCGTTCGTTGTCCTATATACTCGGTTTCCATGGGAATTATTCAAGTCAATTACTACAATTGTAATTCCAGCGTTGCCAGTCTTCATGAATCATGCGACCGACATGGAAGCACAATTATCGAGTGGTTCGAGTATAGTTAAAGTCATGGAGGTTTAGCATACATCCATTCCGATCGTGGCGACGCTGGAATTTCATTTGTAGTAATCGTCCGTGCATGGTCCGCATGGAAACCAAGTCGCTATCCTACGACATAGGATATTGGAATCACGTCGATTTGGAATACCCGTGTGCGGACTTAGAATTACAATCGGACGTGCATGGCTCCATGGAAACCGAGCGTAGGAATGAGGAAATTTGAAACGCATCAATACGGTGTGTCTGTGTGCGGAGGCGGACGTGACAAAAAGGTTACATTGTTTCAGTATTAAAACAAACTACAAGTAAAATAGGATGACACGGAAGTTCAGAAATTATGCCGTGAATGAAATATTGAGAAAACTTACCCAATTTCCCAAGTTTGACTCAGAAGTACGAATAGCAGCAAACCGACCATCCAAAGGTACAGAAAAGCACCCCAACACGTCGTTCATTTTGCTCTCAATAACACCTGTGGAAAATCCATGATAATTCTCTGAAATAATGGTATAGCTAGCTTATTTCAACTCACTTGTGTACTTTTCTACTAATTCTTTCAGTACGAGATCTTCTGGAAAAGCACTCGTAACTTGGACTTCTTCTATAGCCACCTCTGGACGACCAGAAGATGCCTTCTCGAAATTAACGGAGATTTTGCTGAAGTTCCGGAAGTCTGTACCGCTTTTCACTATGTATTTTCCGTTAACGTGCAGTACCTCGAACACGTGATCATGACCTCCCAGTATCAAGTCTATTTCATCGCAGTTCTCTGCCAGTTTTATGTCGTTTGGTGTTCTCATGTGAGTAAGTGCTATTATGTAATCACAGCCCTAAAAAAAATTTGGCGTTGAAAATTTCATAATTATTTTCAATTTCATGAGTGCTTCTTTATGCTTTATAACTACAAAGCAGAAATTGATATTTTTGAAACAACGAGTAATTTTAAGTGTAGTAATATCATAGGAAATGAAGAAATAAACACGAATTTCAATAAAATAAATAAGGAAAATATGTAGAGGAAAAGGGTCAATATAAAATGACAAGTGTGTGTAAGCAGATCTACCATGGAGATAGATTTGCGTTGAGTTAGTTCAGAGATTAAGTAGATATACCTAATCTTTTAAAAACACTGGCTACCATCTAAAGGATAAACGTCCGAAAACGACAGTTATTTTGGCGATGATATAACATGAAACAATGAAAATCATATCTTCGAGAAAATGGCAGAATGCAAGCATTCTACTACATTACAATGACATTACTATGTATACATATAGAAATCAGGATAGTACGGAGAAGTATCTCGAAATGGGAAAGTTCAACAGGCAATTCCGCAAAAGGAGCAGAGAATAAAAGTAAAAAAGCCCTGTGGACAGGAGCTTTGGCGTTCTTGTTCAAATCATATCTCCGAAAGTATTGGTTTCTCAGGGGGAGTGGGAATGATATCAATGGATTCTTATATGATAGAACTACATCATAAATATAATTGCAGAGTTAGAGGAAGAAATATTGTTTAAGGCCATACCACACTGAATATGGTAGTACTGTCCGAACACTGAAGCCAAGCAACGTCGGGCAAGGTTAGTACTTGGATGGGTGACCAATTGGGAACACCGCGTGCTGTAATCTTTTTGGCGCTCTAGTTCCTCGGAGCAGAGTGCTTATCAATTTGCCCAAATGTCTGTAATTTTCGAATTTTTCGATGAAAATGGTCTTAAACGATTTGGTTCAACTCACTGATCAAGAATCCGTGGTCAAAATGAATTCTGTCCGACCGGCCGTAGGCACGATAACTCTCGAACGAAAAGAGCTAGACAGTTGAAATTTTCAGAGTAGGTTTGGGAGATAAATATCTCGGGTAAGTTCGTTATTGGGCAAAATCGGACAGATGGTTTCGGAGTAAGAAAAAAAATATTTTTTTTACATGACAAATTCCAAATTAAATTTTTTTCAATAAGCAGTTTCACCATAAGAATCCATTGATACCATTTTTATCTCTAACGAGCTAATAATTTCGGAGATATGATTTTTCAAAATTTCAATAATAAATCGTATTTCTACGTTTTCACAGAATGATATAATTATTCTATGTATGAATTGTCATAATGTCAACTTATTTTTCTGAGACATGTCATTATCTAATTCATTTCAGCAATCGTAGAATTATGAGAATTATAATATGATATAATACTTTTTGTTGGTTGATATTTTCATGCCGATGGTCAATCCATATGATGATGGGAATGGTAATGGTAAGTTAATAATATTGTGTTCAGAATATCTCCAGTAAAAACAAAACTGGAATATTGGAGTATTGGAGTATTGGAGTGGATTTGAGGAAAGAATATATATTATCGTTCATCATAGAATTGAGGAATGAATATCTCGGATGAGTTCGTTGTTGGGTAGAATTTGTCTATTGGTTTTGGATTGAAAATTTTTGGCACTCTAGTTGATTTTAAATTCTTCTATGATGTTTGAATTCAATTTCTGCTAAGATGAAGTTCTTCCATAAGAATCCATTGATATAATTCCCAACTCTGAGAAACCAATACTTTCAGAGATATAATTTGTCTGTTTGAACAAGAGCGCCAGAAAGCTCCTGTCCACAGGGCTTGAACCAATTTTTTCAATTTGGCTTCTGTGCGTCAATTTTCAAGAATATTCGTGATCAAATTCAAAACGTAGGTCTATGACTCACCTCATGTTGGATTTACATACATCAGCTTATTATAATTAGAGTATTCTATGAAATCATATAGAGAATAATCATTGAAATTTTGAAAAATCAAATCTCCGAAAGTTTTAGTTTGTTAGAGTTGGAAATGATATCAATGGATTCTTATAATGAAACTGCATCTTAAAAAAGTTGAATTTAAAATTTGTAATGTGAAAGAAAAACAATTTTTTCTGTTACTCCGAAACTACCCAGCTGATTTTGGCCAATAACGAACTTAACCGAGATATTTATTTCCCAAACCTACTCTGAAATTGTGCACATTCCAGCTCATTTCGTCAGAGAGTTATCGTGCTAACGAACGGACGATTTGCTTTTGACCACGGATTCTTGATCAGTTAGTCGAACCAAATCGTTTAAGACCATTTTCAGCCAAAAATTCCAAAATAATAGACATTTGGGCAAATTGATAAGCCCTCTGTTCCGAGGAACAAGAGCGCCGAGACGTGTTTCTGCTAATTGGCTTCTTCAGGACAGGGCAACCAAGAAACCAAGGCAAAGATGGAAAGAACTGAAAATAGCTGACAGAACAACAGGAGCGAGCAAACCAATTTGTGCTTTCAGCTCGAGGAACCTATGATTCGGAGGAAAACTATGGTATCGGTACGGAGGAAGCATAAGCAGCCTGTGCTATGCGACATCAACCCGAGTATGTAAATATAGAAATGAGGATAGTGCGGAGAAGCATATAAAAGTGCAGAAACGCGTGTTGGCAGTAGGGAATCCAATCCCGCACCAAAACCTTTATCCCGCAAATGCGCGGGATTGAAATAATCGATCCCGCGGATCCGCAAGAATGCGAGATTGTTAAAAATATGTATACTAGTTGTACTCAACCTAATAAAATGTTCATAAAAAGGTCTTACGCAATTAAAAACATACTACATATAGTAGTAGCATAATAGTTATGTATGTACCAAGGACGAAAAACTGTCTATTATTGTCGTGCCTGCAACTTGCAAGCAGTTGAGACAAGAGACAGTTTTCCGCCGAGGTGCATATTACATTTTTTCGTCGACCTCTACATACTTTTATGAATTTCGGACCACTTGAATAATTTCAGTTTGGAAAATGACAGTTATTATCACATACACTTATGTTTGTATTGAACCGTATCATGCCGTATCCACAGTGACCACAGCACTGACAGTTATTCTTACAGACACTTATGTTTGTATTGGGCCGTATAATGTCGTATCCATATTGACCACAGCGGACGAGAAAGTGATTTTGCGGACGAAAAAGTACTTTTTCGTTCGCAAAGTACTTGCCTTCAATAATAGTCGATTTTACGGCCGCAAATTAGTACGTAAAATGTTACCTTTCATAGACGTCGACGAAAAGAGTACTTATTCTTTTTCTGAGGCTTTTGCGCTTTCATTATCGAATACGGAATCTCAATATCGAATCCCGCAGATCCCGCACGGAATATCCCGAAATAACCCGCAGAATTTCAGCGAGATCCCGCGTTTGCAGGATGAAGTATTTGCGGATTCCCTAGTTGGCAGGTACAAGCAGAATGATTTTCACCTACTCCTTTTGTGGAATTACCCGTTGAACTTTCTCATTACTACATATTATTATGTCACCACAAACGCAAAATTAATTACAGTATTCGATTGCGCCATCCTTCAGAAGGTTATGTGGCAACGTGTCATACCATGCGTTCTCGAGTTATAGCTTTTTGGGTCAAGCAACTTTGGTGTTTTTGCTACAAGATGGGTTATAAAGAATTTCGTGTGTTGATAGAGCATTGTTTATTGAACGGAAAAATGCGAAAGAAGCAGAAGAGTGACTTAATAAGAATTATTCGGACACTGCTCCAGGGAAGTCAACCGTCTGCGAATGGTATAATGCATTTTTATGTGGTGGTAGCGAGGTCAATGATGATCAACGCAGTGATCGCTCAAATACGGCTGTTAATGTAGAAAACGTGAAAAGAATCCGGGAAATTGTTTTTACTGACCGTAAAATGAAAGTGAGAGAGATAGCTGGTGCATACTATTTTACACGAGAATTAGGCCCAATGCAAAGTGTGGTCCGCGTTTGTTAACACCAGATTAAAAATGAAGCGACGAGTCGGTGGCCTGTCTTGGGCTTTTGAACCATAATAAAGCGGATTTTTGGACGAAACCTGAATACACCATTACATCCCAGAGTCAAAGTGGTCGTCAGCTCAGTGGGTTCAAGCGAGTGGACGCATTCCAAAGCGACCAAGGACACAACAATAGGCTGGCAGGGTTAAGGCGACAGTATTCTGGGATGCGCATAGTATGTTCATTGACCATCTTGACAAAGGAAAAAAGATCAATTCTGAATAAAACTAAGCATTATTGTAACGATTTAACGAAGATATAAAGGAAAAATATAAAAAAACATTGAGGTGAAGCCAGGTTGTTCAGGTTGGCTAATTTGAATTGAATGATGAGTGGTTCAAGCTCAGGAGATCTAGTCAGACGGTAGTTGCCACCATTCACTGTCGGATCAAAAATAACAGTGCTGTGCCCAAGCTGGCATAAGGTTACGGTAACAAAGTCAACAAAGAACACAACTGAATCTCCTTAGTCACACAAGCTACTAGGAGCTTCTAAGGGATCTCCTTGGGGAAGACCTACGAGGGTCAGTATAATCATAATCATGTCTATAGCAAGCAAGTTTAAATTTGAACACGAAGGATCTATGTTGTTGGAGATCTGAGGAGCATTAGGCTAGATCAGTAGCTGGATGGGTGACCGTTGCCCAATAACTTTCGAACGGAAAGAGATGGAGACAGCTATTTTCAGGGTAGGTTGCGCATCCGAATGCGACATTTGAGTTCGTTAATAGACATAATCGGCCGAATGGTTTTGGAGTTATACATATCTGAATTTATGTTGCTATTTCTTCTACAACTCAAAATACACAAATCCGATCCAATTAAAACTCGTAGAATACCGTTGCGCAAATATTCTCCGAATTTCGTTAATATCGTATCCTGGAATTACTTGAGAAGTGAGTGTTTTCGCATATCATCAGATATTTTAGAAATTTCAATTCAGGTAGAAATATATTATGTAAGAATTAAAAATTCTGTGATAGAAGTTTCTCTCGTTACTCAAGTCTGTCATTAAAATGGTACGAAATGTATTCATATTTAATAAAAGCCGAGAAAACGTTCAAATCGATGGTGAATTCGAATGAGAGTGCCCAAGTGTCCAATAGAGGTGAATAAAACATTAATAACAGTAAGTGTCGGTTTAAGGTTAAATTTTTATTATTTTCAGCTATCTTGAAAAGATTTATATTTCAGAAATTATGCTCGATCGACTCGACGTTCGAGGCGTGAATAGACAATGGAACATGCGCACAAAAGCCCCTGACGTCACGTCAGTGCTTCAACTTATTTTTTTACTTGGTCCGGAAACTTTTTGATTCCACGAAATTTGATTTTTTTTACTATTTTGTTTAAGACCAAGACGGACAAACTGATTGCTTACCTCTTCTCGGAGTTGATTGGCCAGTTTTTGGCCAGCTTCACAAAAATCGAAAAAAGTGGTCTCATCGGGATTTATGGTTGCCAAGGTTTCTAGCCATTCTTTCTCTACCAGGCCTATAAGACCTATTTGGTGTCCAGCCCAATGTACTACATGTGTTATACGTCCTTCTCCCAAAGGTCTTCCAGTTTCGTTGTCTAGTACGTTCGACATGAGCCAAGGAAATTTACATTTCGGTACCCATTGTGACAAGACTTGAAGCCCGTGGTCTATTAAATAGATACTAAACGTTATAAAAGAAGTTTTTTCCAAAATTAAATTATACTATTTCAAAATGATCGTTCTTGGTTCAGTGGAAACTCACCGAAATCATGGTTCCCTAAAACTGCACAATGTGTTCCGATTTCGTTCAATACAGGTACCATTTGTTCTCCTTTGGTGAATGTACTAACTGAAATGAGTATCAAGAATTAGAGACGATGAAGAAGGAAGAATATTCGAGATTATGTTGTTTGAAATTTTGGCATAATTGAATAATTTCTTTATAAAGATCATGGCGGTGTCTAATCGAGTAATTTGTTAATAAAGATCATGGCAGTGTCTAATCGACTAATAGGTATTGTAGAATACCCCAGAATCGACCACCCGATATATTTTTTTCTCAAGATAGCGTTATAAAGAGATATATGTGGGTTTAAGATCCTGGACAAAGGACGCCTTCCACCTAGAAAAAGAGGCTGAAATAAAGAAATAGATGGTGAAGTTAACTGGTAGAATACAATACGATATTGAAAGTTAGATTTTTTTGTGGTGAAAAAGAGGGTTCATCAAGATGGATTAGAAAAATCAGAGAAGGGAAGCAGTAGAGAGGACACATCGGAGAAAACTGCCAAAAAGAAAAAGGTGAAGCTCAAATAGGATAAAAGGTAGAATGGATGAAGACCTTAGAGAAATAATGGACTCAGATAGTAGAAAATAGCGTAAAAAGATGAAACCAATGAAATGTTGGAAGCTCTTGACCGCTGTACAAAGTTAATAGGAATAATACAATTCGAAATGGAAAGTTAGATTTAGTAGTGAAAAAAAGGTTTATCGAGATGCATTGGACACCCAGAGAAGAGGAGCAAAAGAGAGGACACATAAGAAATGACTGGCGAAATGAAAAAAAGTAGAACAAATAGGATACAGGATAAAATAGACCTCAAGAAAAGATCGACTAATAAAAGAATGAATAATAATAGGAAATAGCGCGAATACGCTCCTTCCAAGGCAGCACTACAACAACTATTGAAAATCGTTGCCGAATACACCTCAGCAATAGGAAACTCATTCGGTTTGGACAATAATGTGCTGTTTATCGTCTAAGCAAAGGAAGAACTGAAATATTAGGAGAAGATATCGAACTAGAAGGGGAAATAATCATTCGGCACCTCGAAGATGAAGAAACATACAAATTTCTTCGAATGAAACAAAAAGGTGCACTGGAGACAACCCAAATCAAGGATGCCTCAACATCCAGCAACAAAAAGAGGCTCCGAGATATATGGAAATCACAGCTGTCCAGTAAAAACAAAACTCGAAATTAAGCGAATAACCGGAACAGTGCGGTTAAGACCAATCCTTTGCTATTATATCCGATCGGTTAAGTTTAGCAAGAGATTGGTCTTAACCTCTGCTCCGGTTACTCGCTCAAATTCGACTAAAGTGTCTGCTTTGAAACTTTGAACAATTTGGAAGTCCCAATATCCCCTACTCTTTCAGGGTAGTTAACTGGACAATAAATGAAATTCTTGAGCTAGGCGAACCACTCGTAAAGTGATGAACATGAATTGTAGCCTGCATCCCATCTGCTCGATACAAAGAATTCGATGAATATTTTTAATAAAGTTATGGAATTCATATCAATACCTTCCACGAATGCAGAGAGGCAGGAATTTGCAAAGTTTGAACACCATCAATAAAACTTGGAAATGGCAATAAGTATATTGAAAAGTAAAGACCCGCTTCTGAAAATGATAACTCTTCATGAAATTAGGAACCAAGCTAAGTATAACTGCCAAATCCATCGATCATGAGCTAGAAGGAACACCTATCACGTCAACAGACCAAAGTAGAGTAGGCAGAGAGATAAGACAGGCACTACTGAAGACACTACTCGAAGATAATATGAGTAAGAATCTGCACTCCATATATTTCAGGAGTTTGAAAGATCATGACCTGTCGGACGAGTTATCCTTCGCCTTTTTGAAGTCAGCTGGGCTCAAGTCGGAAACGGACGGATTAGTTGTGGCTTGTCAAGATGGGGTCATAATACAAGATGGTATGAAAAGAACATCATGAAAGTGGACACCCTAAATACGCGTAGAGCCTGCCACAGCCTGCAGGAAACCGTTATGCACATCCTGTCTGCATGCAGAGTCCATGCTCCATCAGGATATGTGGAAAGACACAAAGCTACACTCCAAATTCTCTGAGGGTGGTTTATGGTATAGACAAAGAACCAGTGCTACCTAATGTACCTCTGGAGATTGAAGCAGTAGAAAATGACAGATCACGCTACTGGAACTATGCTATTCCAACAACTCGACAGGTCCACTCCATTATGCCAGATATAGTATTGCTGGACGAAGTGCTCAAGGAATGGTTTGTTGTCGAATTTTCATGCCCGCCGAAAATAATGTGGTAATGAAAGAGATCAAAAAGGCAAATATAGAATGTACTCACGCATGCTAGGTGAAAAGGCATCGCCACTGAATAAGATGAGGGGGTTGAGATGTTGGAAGCTCTTGATCGCTGTACAAAACCTCGCTGCACCACCGACTGGCTCTGGAGATGGTCGTGACTCTACGTTGTATACATCGTTGTAGTGTAATATAATTAATTTATCACCCATGTTTCCTGCTATTTGATTCACAGCTCTTCTACCTGCTGCTCGTACTTCGAGGGAGGCCTTAAAAATAGAAAATTAAGCCATTTAGAGTTCGGCAGAACCTATGGAGCAGTTTCGAGAGTTAATAAATAAAATGTGGGAGAGCCCAGTGGACAGTAGCTTTGGCGCTCTAGTTCAAACTTTGACAAATCATATCTCTGAATGTATTGGTCTATGTGAATGATAGAAATGGATTCTTATGATAGAACTGCAACATGAAAGAAAATAAATACAAACAGACCCGAGACCGAACACAATGACGAACTTATCCGAGATATTCATTCCTCAAATCTACTCAGAAATTTTATATTATATCAATTAAAATTTTGCCAATATTGCAGTTTTGATTTTACTGGAGATATTGTGAACCCAATTTGATTATGTAATTTACAAAAGTATATATTTCCATCATCATATGGATTACCATGGGCATTATATTATCACCTTAAAAGTATAGTATCATATTATCCTCATAATTCTTCTATAGCTGAGGTTATTTCATTGGTCATTTTGCATTCAATCACACTTTGTTTTCTAGAACAGGAGGGGTATTTTATATCAGGAATAACGAACCACAAATAATTTTGAAATATTATCTCTCATGGGAAAATAAGATGACATGTAAGAACACAGATTATATAATAATTCATAGATAGAATAATTCAGTACAGCATTCTGTGGAAACATAGAAGTACAATTTATTATTGAAATTTTGAAAAATCATATCTCCGAAATCTCCGATCCTTATGGTGAAATTGCATTTTAAAGAAAATTGAATTTGCAATTTGTAATGTGAAGAAAAAATTTATTTTCGTTGAACTTAACCGAAATATTTATCTCCTAAACCTACTCTGAAAATTTCAACTGTCTAGCTCATTCCGTTCGAGAGTTATTGGTTTAACGGAGGGCCGGCCGGACAGAATCGTTTTGACCACGGATTCTTGATCAGCGAGTCAAACCAAATCGTTTAAGACTATTTTCATCCAAAAATTCTAAAATTACAGACATTTGGGCAAATAGATAAGCACTCTGTCACGAACAACAAGAGTGCTAAAAAACTGAAAGAGTGACACTGAATTATATCCCACTTCCCTCAACTATTTTGAAATGTTGAAATGCGTGTGATAGCCCATTGGCGCAATGATATTAAGAAAAATGTGAGAAGGATTCTTGAATGAACAATTGCTAAAATTATTGGAAATTAAATATTATTAAGAAGGGGATCCAGTATTTTACACATAATTATCTGATAAATAACAATCTTACAGGAGGAAAAGTTAAAAAATAATCTCCGTAGACTCCCAGAACTTAATCTATAGTATCATCATTACTTTTCATTCATTCATAGGGTTGCCAACTCCAAGCTATTGGAATAAAGGACATCAAGGACTGGGGTCCTGGGGGGGGGGGGAGGTAAAGTAATCTGGAGAGAATACTTTTTTTTACATTTTATTAGCATTTAGCGTGAATATAGAGTATTTATGTTTTGGCGTATCGTGGTGTATGGAACTTTTTGAATTTTTTTTTGGGGTTACTACATTATTTTTTTTATTTATATCTTCGAATGATTTCAAAGGACATTCGCCGTCCTTTGACTCCTTTCAAAAGGACAAAGGAAATATTTTTAAAATAAGGGACTGTCCTTTGAAATAAAGGACGGTTGTTTAACCTAGTTATTCGTTGAACAAGGAATCTGCGTGATGGGCGTTGTGTGATTTTTTTAAATGTGTAGGATATCAATAAGGATTGCAATTCTACTTGTATATAGTTTGAATCAAGATTAAATTTGAAGTGTACAAGCGACGCATTATCGACACATCAAGGACCATGTACCACCCGACAGGAGATGAAGTATTTAATACCAAACCCCGACCCTCTGGCGTCTCCAAGGAGGTTGGGGTTAACTGAATATTAGTATCTAGAGTTTATAATACTCAAAGATCAAAACGACAGTGATCTCATATATTTTGGTGCAACATTAACAACGGCTATATTCCAAGAATTGCCTTAAGCCGTCGGATTCTTCCCGTGGAATCCTATCAGTCCAAGGCGGGGTATTTTCAGCCAGGGAATCACTAATCGTTGTACACCAACAAGGGCGTACTACCCTATGAGATCGAGGGAAAGCCGAAGTACGGGGGGTAATGAGGTTGGGTCATCAATGTGCCATCGAAGCATTTTTTTATTGATAAACCACAACACACTTAAAACCAATAAATGCATGACTTGTCTCACTGAAATGGCGATTTAATGGGGGTCTAATGGAGCTAAGGTAGCTCATTGAATTCTAATTGGGGAAATGTCAAAATAATCCTACATTCTACATTGCAACAATTGAAGGGGCAAGTGGAAGAAGGGGTCAAGTGACATTTTCTGAAAATATTCGGTTATATCATGGAAGAAGGTCTTATGTGCATATGTAACTTGTCCTGTCAGGATTTGCTTCTATTCTCCATATCTGAGCAGATAAACAGTGGTAGAAGGGGCTATGCTACATTAAACATCAAGCACGCAAAGTTATGTACGCATGAATCAAAATATATATCGAAAAGAAATATGATAGCAGAATGCTGTAAATCATGAAAAATCATCCAAAAACTAATCCTCACAATTGCACCAATCAAATTATTAAACTACCTTCCATCAAAAAATGCCAGCTCACTTCACTAAAATCTAATTTTCTCGCAAACTCATATTTGTAGCATAACTCCTTCTTCCACTTGCCCCTTCAATTGTTTCCCGCAACAGGAAATTTGAATGATTCATTCATTAATTTGTGCATCTCTACATGATACAATTTTCTTTTCTATTTTCCATAGCGTTTATTTTTGGTGTACATTTCATATGACTAAGGCACCATTCGCATTGTTCTCTTTTTTATATTTTTAGGATTTTTCATGATTTATATCTGATTAACTATTCATACGGCAGTATATCGAGACAATTTTAATCAGTAAAATTATATCTACCAGAATAATTTCAGACCAAGCCAATAAATAAACTATGTTGTTTAATGAAATATATTATGCAGTTATAATATCTTCACATTCTTGACCGCTTCCTTGAATGTTTTAATTCCAAAATTTTTTGCTATTGAAATAAATCAAATATTTCAATTCATGATAACAGTTGAAAATACCTTCATTGATAATCTCATTAAGTGTATATACAATACAAATTCTCTATCAAGAGAACACCATGTTCGAATTTTGTTCATAAAATATTCAATTTGCAAACGAGAAAGGTAGTTAATTAACAATAGGCCCGTATAATGTAGTATCAAACAATTATATAGTAGGTGCCATAATTATTTCAGATTTTCGAAATATTATTTTATATGGTAAAAAAATGTTTAACGCCCGCTTCCGAGAGTAATTAACCATCCCGAACAGAAGTTTCTGAAATTAACTGTTCATTCATGACTTTCGGACCAAGGACATAAAATGGAATTGTTTTGTTTGTCCATATCAATAAAACTATAGTGTTTACTCAAACGAATTCTGAAGTTAGATTGAAAAATTGATTCACTGATTGTTTATTTTCTCCGGCTGTTATCAAATAAGTAATATATTTTACTACCTATATTTTGATTCTGTTTTCTCATTATGTGATATCGGTTCCGAAAATCATTTTTCGATGCTTATAATTACAGGGTTTTACACACCGTTATCGATTGTCGATGAGATCATGAACATTTAAAAAATTTCCAGAGATATACAACAAATCGAATCGCTATTTTATGCTACACTTTTTTTTAAATTTTATATTCCAGAAAATATCTGTCAGATTCCGTCCTTTAAGCAGCCATTAAACACAACTGACTCCCCTTAGTCACACAAGCTCCTAGGAGCTTCTGAGGAATCTCCATGGGGAAGACTTGGGAGTGTCAGTATAATCATAATCATGTTTATAGCACGCGCGCCAATTGCAGATTGACTTCACAATGAAAAAAAAGCTGAAAAAGCATTGACGTGGGGTCAATCTGCTTTGGCGCGCGTGCTATAAACATTATTATGATTATACTGCCTCTCCCAAGTCTTCCCCATGGAGATCCCTCAGATGCTCCTAGGAACTTGTGCGACTAAGGGCATTCAGTTGTGTTCTTTGTCATCTTTGTTACTCTACCCTTATGGCAGCTTAGACACAGCACTGTTAATTTATGACCCGATAGTGAATGGTGTCCACTACCCTCTGGGCGGCTCGTCCTATCCGCTGAGCTTCAATCAGCCTCATCATTCAATTCAAATTAGACAACGTGAACACGCGCGCCAAAGGGTACTGACTCCACGTCAGTGCTTTTTTATATTTTTTGGATATCAAGGAAGGGTCTGTTTAAAGTGAAATCCAAGTTTGTGGGGTTGCAAGTTGCAACCCTTGTCACATGGCCACCATCTTGGAAAAAGGGGTTCAAATGGTTTTTATTTATTATCTGACGAATAATAGGTCTCACAAAAAAAAATAATACATATAATATATAATTTTTGTTGCAAATAATATTATCTACAACTTTTGTCGAGTAGCTTTTAGTCTTAGAACCAAAAATAAAAAAGTTATAAGCGCAAATTCATGAAAATTTGAGAAGAACAGCAGAACATTTATATTGTCCGTCAGGTTTTATGTACGGAGATGTCATTACGGATAACTTGCTGTTTCTCCATGCTTTTTTCAGGATGTGACATAAATTGAGCTGCTTACAATATGGTTGAACTAAAATTTTTGAAAACACAAGAGAAACATCCAGAGTTAGCAAGTAGTTGTTCCACAACAAAAGAGTTAACCCTGCTTAGGTCACTGTCATTGGTGGATCTGTTTATATGGTAGTAAAAAAGATGATAATTCTCTTGACAGCCTAACATATAAACAATTCGCCAAGTCAGTGACAAAGAGTACATTTAATTTATCTTCACTTCCTCCAACAAGAGATACAGCTCGCTTCCACAGCTTCCGAGTCTACCATCAGATCCAGTCGTGGCTGGGTAATTATAACGATCCTGAAGGCTGAGGCTGGAAAAAATGTTCACAAATATTGATGCCAGTGCAGAGCTCAAAACCTCCAGCACCCCCTGAGCTCCTAAAGTTAATTTTCTGCAGATGCAAAGGAAGCTGTGGAGCGATGTGTGGATGACGAAAAGCAGGCCTGGAATGTTCTCCAGTGTGCCTCCATTATTCTGGGGAGACTTGCAGCAACATAATGGAGCTGTCGAAATTAATTGAGGAAAATGATATTGATGATTAACCGCCGACAATGACGCCACTTCCTTCTCCGGATCTCCGTCAAGTATTTAATATAGAAAGTCAACCACATGCTGAACCGCAGCCCGGTCTATCAAAAAGACCGTGGATTATGCCTACTGGGAATACCAAGTAAAAAAATTGGTTCAAGCCCTGTGGACAGGAGCTTTCTGGCCCTCTTGTTCAAACAGACAAATTATATCTCCGAAAGTATTGATTTCTCAGAGTTGATAATTATATCAATGTATTCTTATGATAGAACTGCATCATAAAGGAAATTCAATTCAAATAATAGTTTATTTATCAAGATTAAATAAGCAATCTGAGAATGAGACATGCACCATGGAAGAAATGAATTTGACTCTCTCTTATAGAACAGGATGACATGTACGAGTATGAACACATATCATATAATAAATCATAGATAGAATAATTATAGCATTCTGTGAAAACATAGAAGTACGATTCATTATTGAAATTTCGAAAAATCATATCTCCGAAAGTATTAGCTTGTTGGAAGTGAAAATGATATCAATGGATTTTTATGGTGAAACTGCATCTTAAAAAAAAATATTTTGAAATTTGTAAGTAAAAAAAAAATTCTTTTCGATACTCCGAAACTATTTGGCCTATTTTGCCCAATAGCGAACCTAACCGAAATATTTATCTCCCTAACCTACTATAAAAATTTCATCTGCCTAGCTCATTCCGTTCGAGAGTTATTGTAGAAACAAAATTAAAAAATTTTAAAACATTTTTTTTGACACTTTACGGTAACCCGATCAATACAAAACTTGCGTCTAAAGGTCATTATTCTACAATTTGATGCTAAATTTCAGATAGTTCGAGCGATCGGTTTCGGAAATATTCATAAAAAATGTTTTTACTAAAAATGGCCATAACTCCGAAACCACTTGATGGATTTCGCTGGTTAAACAACTCGTCCGAGATATTCACGCTCCAAACCTATCCTGCAAATTTCAATCCTCTAACTCCTTTCGTTCGAGAGTTATCGTGTTAATGGACGGCCGGACAGAATCGATTTCGACCACGGATTCTTGATCAGGGAGTCGAACCAAATCGTTTGAGACCATTTTCAGCCAAAAATTCGAAAATTACAGACATTTGAGCAAATTGATAAGCACTCTGTTCCGAGGAACAAGAGCGCCAAAAACACGTCTCCAGACTCATTACAGTCACATTAATAACAGTATTGCATTACAAATATTTAAAAATAATATCATAAAAAAATATGAAAAGATGATTAAAAATTATGGCAAATCGTTAATATTTATGTATAGTTATGGATACTGAAGAATAGTACTTGTTTCGGAGCGCTGTAAAACCTTAATTAATGAATATAATTTAAAAATTTTATAATCAAAATTATTCCTTAAAACACCATCTATAAAAATGGTCTGATGTCATTTTTTTGTAAAATGATTAGAAAAAAAACAATAGAACATTTTTTCTCAATTTTTTGTAGATTTTACTTTTTTATTTTTGCTTCTACGACTTAAAGTTACTCGATAAAAGTTATAGATAGGTAATGTTATTTGCAACATAAAATTATGACAATTTTTTTTTGTGAAACCTATAGTTCGTCAAATAAACCATAAAAAACCATTTGAACCCTTTTTCCAAGATGGCGGCTGTGGGACAAGGGTTGCAACCCTACAAACATGGATTTAACTTTAAACTGACCCCCCTTGACATCTAAGAAATAAAATTGCGTCCTCTGACAAATGCAACCACAAATATAACTTTTCAATGGACTAATATCCCTCTGGACATAAATGGATATTCTTAATGCCTATTGTGCACACCCATTGTACGTCTATTGTATATACTTGTGTTAACTGAAGAACGCACTAAGGTCCTAACGCTATGCACTTATGTACTTTTATGATTGTTCAACTGAAGGTTATCCCTTAAAAAAATGCATAAGTTTGGCAACTGTATCCTTCACTCCGCTACAAAACCAGAAAGGTTGAAATTAATAATTGCTGAATCAGTTTCGAATTTTGAATCATATCTGAATTCCTGTTATGTGTAACAAAAAAGAAAAACTCGTAAATATTTCCTTTATCAACGGCATCTTGACCACCCATCGATGTATGATGATTTTTGTTTTCGAAATTTTGATGTCGTGCTCAAATTCGATACAGGATATCAAGTGGTCGTTGCTTGCGAAATGATTGTTCAAAGGTCGAGGATAAAGACAAATTAGTCATCATTCCTCCTATCAAATTTTGATTTTAGCGAATTATGAGTGATATGGGAAATTTCTGACCAATCAGAAGCCGCTTAGATTTTCTTATCTTTCTTGGAATTATTCTGATACTGCGATACGTAGTTTTTAGTTCAGTCAACTTTCTTCTCAAGTAATCGAATATTGTTTTGACCTATGTCAGGGTTGGTACCACCCTGAGAGCATAGACTCTTAGGTTGATAAAAGCAAGTAGTGAAAAACTGGTATCTGCTTACACCATAGACATGATAATTAAACATACCAACGACTCAACGAGTATTACTGGTCGTGACAATCTAGAACCCCATGAAACCAATTAATGCAGTTAGGATGAAATTTTGGTAACAATGCCCAATGAACTGAGAAACACTGTAATATAAATTGTTATGATGAATAAGACGTCCGTCAGATTCTATTTTACTACTGTCTAAACTAAATGACATGCTCAACTACCAGATATCATTACATAACATCTCCCTATTTAAGTCCGAAATATACCACAATCAGCTATTCATTCTCTACCTCCCCCTTAATTTCTTTTAGAATCTGCGGTTTCTTATCATGACAAGGTTTTTATTATGTAATTTCAATCTTTCCAACATTCTCCACAATTCCAATAGTACCTATCCCATAACCTCGTAATAATACTCTGTACGACCCTTGTTTGGCGTTTGAACTGTTTGAAGCAGTTGTCCTTCATTACAACGTTGACTAATAGTCTTGCTAATGTTTTGATATGCTTGAGCTCGAGATGTCGATTCACGCATGGATCTTGGACTGGGTGCTTATTTCCTTTCGACTCCTCCTTTGCTTTTGTACTAGACTGACTTCCTTCTTCGCGCGTCAGGTCTCTGTCCTTGTCTTCATCTAATGCAGACGTATATACGTATACTCCATTCACTCTTATAAAGTCTCCCAGTTGGCCATGATTTAGGTCTATCACGATTTTGTAACTAAAACAGAGGAAGGTTGGCACTGCTGAAATATCGTCATGGTCAAAACAATTCGCCAAGACGTTGCCAATTTCTACTCTCAACATAATCATGACATACTCTTCAATCTTAGACAAGATATTATCACAGACCATTATCTGCGAATAATCAAGAAATCTTCGCTTTGAAATTGAGAATGCCGAAAGTAGGTTTGAATAAGCAGAGACAAGGTATCAGGAAGTGCTGTACAGAACCGAAATCTGCAATAGGAAAACTTCATACTGACATGTTGAACTCTCGAATGAAATTACTTAATTTCCTATCATTATATTTTATTGAGGTATAGGAATGACTCGGGTTTCGTAGTACTATAGTACATTTAGAAACTGGTGTATTTCAAGTTGTGCAACAAGGTATTTAAATGACTTCTTGAGAAAATTGGGGAATTCCATAGGTACGTCTGTTGGTTTTCCTGCCGGGTTATTCAGGTACCTTTATTCTTTTTTCAAATGAACTATCACAAAGTAACGGACTACTCTATCCATTATTTTCCAATAAAATTCCAACTCCTGTTTCTTGATTTCCATACAAGAAAATAGCATAATTGAATCTTCCAACCTGTTTATATACGTGAAATATTTCCAGTAACAACAGAGGAAACATTTTCTTCAACAGTCGCAGGAACTGTGGAGTTAATGAATTTATATAATATCTTCTCAAATTCATTATTTTTCCGAAGTAAATTCACATTGCGAAAATACGTAATTACTACGACTTCTATGAAGAGAGGACAACGTTGCGTAGTTATCTGACAAAAAAATGACTATAATCTATCATTTTCGAAATATACATGATGAAATGTGTCAAATTTTCATGGCCAACCGGGAGACTTTAAAAAAGTGATTGGAGTATATATATATATATATATATATGCGTATACGTGTTTTCTGCATTTTCTAAAGTTTTACATGCTTCACTTAGTGTGTTGCATGGTCTACACTTGTTATGGATGGCGTAACTTCTTCTATTGAAGCGACATCTAAGTACCTTTGTTTAGCTTATATTATATTATATTATGCCATTCCTATCATCATTATAAGACAATTTTGAGGGATTCACTAGCAGTAAGTGCTTCGTAGATGTCAACTAATTTTTCTGGCACCAACTGCGTCGCTTCCGCTTCGTCACCAAATTCTGCCATATATTCAACAAGGAAGCTAATCAGAATTGGGTCAATAATAAATTGACGCAACATTTGTAACCGGTTGCGCTGTTCGTGATCGTGATAGCCGTATAAGGTTGTTATGTAAAAATATATTTCATTACATAACAGAAATGTTAAAAACGTAAAACTACCCAATGAGTGGTGCCAAACTTAACAACCTCAACTGCAATAACCATATAAAAGTATTTTTGCTTATTCTGGATATCTCACAGCTGTAAAGTGCTCTAGCAATGGTCTATAACAAAAATATCCACTGTTATTCCAAGCTGATATTGTCACACCTAAATATTGAAATAAAGAGATATGAACAATGGCAGACAGGAGCACTCAATAATCATCGAATTATTGATAACAGAATGCCTAGTGATACTATGGGGTTGATGAAACGATAATATATCTATATGCATTCGAGGAAGTTTTGTATTAGGGGTTTACATTCTTCAATAATTCGTTTACTAGATAGCACAAGAACTTCTCGAAGCGATTCATATTGTTCAACCTAGTTTTTCTATTGGTTCATTCTTTTCTCATATAATCTCACTAAAATCATTCCTTTTCTCTGATAGTGAACGATAGTAAATCATTTACCTTGGTACAAATATCGATATAATTAATATCAAGATATAACTAAATATTATTTATTGATCTGCCCACGAAAATAATATTTGTTTCCATATTGACTCATTGACTGATTATTTCAAAGTATATCAATGAATACAATTTCTGGCTGGTAGATTATTTGGAATAACAAATTATTTTATCTTTTGTTGTTACGCCATGGAAAAAAGTTTGAGAAACAGCATCTATGCAATTCTCTGTAAACAAACTGTAAAGTATATCTTCAAAATATTATCCTATCGCACTAGTATGAATCATGAGTGTACTTGAATGGTTTGAAGCGACAGACAACGATAATAAAGTGATATTCTTTTTGCAAACTTCAGCTGAGATTAACTGAGATCCTCAGCACAGCTCAATATCTCAGTTGTAGTACCTGTTTCATTTATCTTAGTTTGATAAGATTTATATTAGAATTTACTAAGACAATTACTTGCCCCCTTACCCCAACTGATAATGCTAGTCATCAGGTGCTTTACTAGCATAATGTGCGACTTGCTGAAGTTGTCTGTGGACCTATCCAAGAAATTATAAGGTTAAAGATTAGTTCGGCAAGGTAATGTAATTAATCCACTGAACTGGCAAAACACTGCTTGGAACAACAAATGTAAATATTGAGGAAGCATTCCGCTGATCAAAACATGAACTACTGTCATCGCGAGCATATTTCTGTAAAATAAGAAGGCTTTTGCCAATTCACCATGGTAAATTCTATTAAGAGTGTCCAATACTGGAGAACAGGCAATAGAATTCACCATGGTAAATTCGATTGAGAGTGTCCAATAAAGGAGAATGGACAATAGAACATACGCGCAAAAGCTCCTAACTTCACATCAGTGCTTGAACCAATTTTTTTTTGTGAAGTCAGGAGCTTTTGCGCGTATGTTCTATTGTCCATTCTTCTGTATTGGACACTCTAGATCGAATTTACCATGGTGAATTCTATTGTCTATTCTCCTGTATTGGACACTCTTAATCGAATTCACCATAGTAAATTCGATTAAAAGTGTCCAGTACAGGAGAATAGACAATAGAATTCACCATGGTAAATTCGATTAACAGTGTCCAATACAGGAGAATGGACAATAGAACATACGCGCAAAAGCTCCTGCCTTCACGTCAGTGCTTGAACCAATTTTTCTTCTCGTGAATTCAGGATAGAATGCAATGATGAAAAGATTAACACATTGTCTACCTTGAATTCTTCTTTGAGAGAAGAATACAAAATTATTCTAGAAAAAAATTGGTTCAAGGACTGACGTGAAGTTAGAAGCTTTTGTGCGTATGTTCTATTGCCCATTCTCCTGCATTGGATACTCTTAATCGAATTTACCATGGTGAATTCTATTGTCTGTTCTCCTGTATTGGACACTCTCAATCGAATTTACCAATGTAAATTCGATTAAGAGTGTTGAATATAAAAGAACAGACAATAGAATTCCCCATGGTAAATTCGATTAAGAGTGTCCAATACAGGAGAATGGACAATATAGCAAAAGCTTCTGACTTCACGTCAGTGCTTGAACCGATTTTTTTTCAATAATTTATTTTTGATTTTCTAGTGATACGATTCTCACAAAATTTCACAAACGCCCTTAGGTTTGTATTCTACAACTAATCACCATGTATCAATTCGATCGGATTTAAATTGGTAGAAAGCAAAATTATTACTCGGATACCATTGGGCCGATTATGCCCATTAACGAACTTGTCCGTCGTATTGGGATGCGCCACCTACTCTGAAAATTTCAAGTCGCTATCCCTTTCCATTTTCAAAATATTGTGGCAACAGTCGGCCGGCCGGCCGGACAGAATCAAATTTGACCTCGAATTCTTCATCAGGGGGTCGTACCCAATCGTTAGAGACCATTTTCGGCGAAAAATTCGAAAATTACAGACATTTGGGCAAAATGATAACGCAATGTTCCCCAGGACTCGCAAAAATGAAAAGACCGTAAGAGGAAAACGAACAAATTGAAAAAATAATACATAACATATGTGGAAACGTATAACGGGTAATTCCGCAGAAGGAGCAGATTAAAAATAATTCTGCTGGTACCTGCCGACACGTGTTTCTGCTAGTTGGCTTCTTCAGGACAGGGCAATACAACCAAGAAACACGTGTCGGCAGGTACCAGCAGAATTATTTTTAATCTGCTCCTTCTGCGGAATTACCCGTTAAACCTTTCCACTTATATATATTACTCCGCATGATCCATATTTCCATATTTCTATAATACATAACCTTTCAAAAGTCCCCTCTCACAAACATACTCCTCTGTAGTCGTTTGGATCTCTTGAAGAAGAATCACTTCTGCTAGTTTTCAAAGATTTTCACTCTTGTTCATAGAAATCCCTTCAATATTTGATTTAACAAGCCCTGTGGACAGGAGCATTCTGGCGCTCTAGTTCAAACAGACAAATTATATCTCCGAAAGTATTGGTTTCTCAGAGTTGGGAATTATATCAATGTATTCATATGATAGAACTGCATCATAAAGGAAATTCAATTCAAATAATAGTTTATTTATCAAGATTGAATGAGCAATCATGAGAATGAGAACTGCACCATGGAAGAAATCAAATTAAATCTGGCCAATTTTGCCCAATAACGAACTTAACCGAGATATTCATCTCCCTAACCTACTCTGAAAATTTCAACTACCTACCTCATTCCGTTCGAGAGTTATATCTATGTCTATGGATGAAAAGCAGTCTCACTACTCTCAGATCTCTTACTTCATGTTCCGTTCCGAAATGTAAGACTTTTCTGAGAAAAACTAATTTCGGGGCAAACAACTGAGATTTTTCTCACTTCGTTCACAATTCTTCGATTGATTGGATTATGTCATGTCTCCGGAAAATAAGTTGACATTATGACAATTCATACAACGAATAATTATATCATTCTGTGACAACGTTGAAATACGATTTATTATTGAAATTTTGAAAAATCATATCTCCGAAAGTATTACCTTTTTAGAGTTAAAAATGATATCATTGGATTCTTATGGTAAAACTGCTTATTGAAAAAAATTTAATTTGGAATTTGCTTTGTAAAAAAAATTTTTTTTTTTGTTACTCCGAAACCATATGTCCGATTTTGCTCAATAACGAACTTAGCCGAGATATTTATCTCCCAAACCTACTCTGAAAATTTCAACTGTCTAGCTCATTCCGTTCGAGAGTTATCGTGCCCACGGCCGGACAGAATGAATTTCGACCACGGATTCTTGATCAGTGAGTCGAACCAAATCGTTTAAGACCATTTTCCTCGAAAAATTCGAAAATTACAGACATTTGGGCAAATTGATAAGCACTCAGTTCCGAGGAACTAGAGCGCCAAAAAGGAAAATGTTGTAGCTCCAAAACCAGGTCTGACCAATCCAAACTATGATTATTCAGAACTTCAGATGTTCGAACACCGCTACAGGACCCTAATATAGGGCTATCTTCTCCCATAGATTTGTGATAAAAAAATCGGCACGAAAATTGATTAGTTCAATATATGTCAGCATGACATTCATGGTTTTGAAGGTTCTCGAAAAATGTGTGCGATTACCATACAGCTACTGAAATCACACAAGGCTGTTCGGATCTCCAACAATATAGATCCGATCATGTTCAAACTTGGAACTGGGCAGCAGATTTAGTTTTTGAATGTTCTTGCAAAATTTCAGCGATGTCGGACGAATAGTTTCTGATATATTGCATTTTTTTTCCATTATTTTCAAAGATTTTTTTAAAATTTTCTAGTGATGCGATCCTCACCAAATTTCGCAAGAATTTTCGCGTGGGGATGCTACAACTAATAACCATGTTTCAATTATATCGGTTTTGTATTTTTCGAGTTATTGCGTAAATAACAACCAAATTTCAGATTGGTACAACTCCAAAACCGTTTGGCCGATTATACCTATAGACAAATTCAAATGTCGAATTCAGATGCACAACCTAACCTGAAAATTTCAAGCCGCTATCTCTTTCCGTTCTCAGGTTATCTAGACATAAATAATATTATTTAATAATTTTTTTAAAAATTTCTAGCAATACGATTCTCACAAAATTTCGCAGACGACCTTAGGTTTGTATTCTAGAACTACTCACCAAGTTTCAATCCGATCGGTTCTGTATTTGTTTAAAACAAAATTGCCACTCGGAAACCGTTGGGCCGATTATGCCCATTAACGAACTTGACCGTCGTATTGGGATGCGCCACCTACCCTGAAAATTTCAAGTCGCTACTCTTTCCGTTCTAAAGTTATCGTGGCAACGGACGGCCGTACGGCCGGCCGGCCGGACAGAATTGAATTTGACCTCGAATTCTTGATCAGGGAGTCGAACCCAATCGTTTGAGGCCATTTTCGCCGAAAAATTCGAAAATTACATACATTTGGGCAAAATGATAGCACGATGTTTCCCCATACGCGCAAAAATATTACTGGAATAAATGTCATATTTAAATAATCAAAGTAAAGAAAATTATATGTTTAGTTACTAACATATTGAATGAAATTCAGTTGAATTCCAGTAATATTCAATTACTTATTCTTAACCAATCAATGCCTATTGATAGATCTAAAGGTGTTGAGGTGAAGCATAAACATAAATTCTCATTAGTGATAGAAAAACTGGCCTAAAATGCCTCTCTACCCATCACGAGATTTAATATCGACAAATGAGCCTCTCACCTCACAAGATCAGAAAGTGTGGTTAATTTAAAGTTAAGTTTTGAAGCCTTCAGCAAAATTTCAGCGATATCATATTAAAAATAATACATAACCTTTCAAAAGTCCCCTCTCACAAATATACTTCTCTGCAGGCGCATGGATCTCTTGAAGAAGAATCGCTTCTCTAATTTTCAAAGATATTCACTCTTGTTCATAGAAATCCCTTCTATATTTAGTTGCCTCCTCCTAAGGAGGATCTCTTTCACAACCAGGTCTGACCGCTACAGGACCCTAATACAGGGCTTTCAGCTCCCATAGATTTGTGATGAAAAAATATGTCATCATGACATTCATGGTTTTGAAGGTTCTCGCAAAAATACAACAATTCCCATCCAGCTACTGAACTCACAAAAGGCTGCTCGGTTCTCCAACAATATGGATCCCATCGTGTTCAAACTTGGAACTTTGCAGTAGAGTTAGGTTCTGAAGGCTCTTGCAAAATTTCAGCGATGCCGGACGAATAGTTTATGATATATAGAAATTTTTTTCATTTCTTTTCAATGATTTTTTTGAAATTTTCTAGCTATACCATCCTCACGAAATTCCGCAATCAATTTTCGCGTTGGCATTCTACAACTAATAACCATGTTTGAATTATATCGGTTTTGTATTTTTCGAGTTATTTAGAAAATAACAACCAAATTTGAGATGGGTATAACTCCAAAACCGTTTGGCCGATTATACCTATAGACAAACTCAAATGTCGCATTCAGGTGTACAACCTAACCTGAAAATTTCAAGCCACTATCTCTTTCCGTTCTCAGGTAATCGTGTAATAAATAATATTTTTTAATATATTGTTTTTAATTTTCTAGTGATACGATTCTTACAAAATTTCAGAAACGTGCTTAGGTGTATATTCTACAACTATTCATCAAGTTTCAATTCGATCGGATTTATATTGGATGAAAATAAAATTATTATTCGGAAACCATTGGGCCGATTATGCCCACTAACGAACTTGTCCGTCTTATTGGGATGCGCCACCTACCCTGAAAATTTCAAGTCGCTAGCTCTTTCCGTTCTCAAGTTATCGTGGCAACCGCTGGACTGACAGAATCAAATTTGACCTCGAATTCTTCATCAGGGAGTCGAACCCAATCGATTGAGACCATTTTCGGCGAAAAAATTCGAAAATTACAGACATTTGGGCAAAATGATAACGCGATGTTCCCCAGAACATACGCGCAAAAAATAGGTTTCGGAATTTCAAGCAAAATATTCCTCAAAATAGTAGTAATTTCTTGAATTTCTTCATGTCACGTGATCCTCACGAAAGTTTGCAAAAGTGTTTATTATTATATATTATTATATGGGTTGTGCTGGGCAGACAAAACCCGCCCCTCCACTGCGACCAATCGGTCTATTGTGGCACACAATAATAGCAAAAGTGTTTGCTTTGGTCTTTTTCATCTAACTACTGACTTTCCATTCAATCAGATCAGTATTTCTCGAGTTATCGTGGAAACACAATTTTAAAATTTTTGAAAATTTGTTTTGCCACTTTATGGCCATGCGGTCACTACAAAACTTCGCAGGCATATAAAAGTCATGATTCTACAATTTTATTTGATGCCAAATTTCAGATCGAGTGATCGGTCCGGAAATATTCATAAAAAATGTTTTTACTAAAAATGGTCGTAACTCAGAAACCGCTTGGTAGATTTCGCCCGTTAACGAACTCGCCCGAGATATTTACGCTCCAAACCTACTCAGCAAATTTCAATCCTCTTACTCCTTTCTTTCGAGAGTTATCGTGCTAACGGTCGGACCGGCGGGACAGGCAGGATAGGCCGAACCAGACGGACATAATTGAATTTGACCTCGAATTCTTCATCAGGGAGTCGAACATAATCGTTTAAGACCGTTTTCGTAAAGAAATTCGAAAAATACAGACATTGTGACGAAATGATAGCATGCTTTTCTTTGCGGAACACGAGCGCAAAAAGACGACTTGAAGGTTCATGTATTTAGTGAGGATATTATATATATATATATATATATTTTTTTTTTTTTTTTTTTTAGGAATCACCTTTACGGGTTTTGGCTTCGATAATGCCGGTTCACAAGGAACAAGGCATGTCTCAATTGCATGTTAAGAATCTTCTCACAATTCTCGTAGTCCAGAGGATTACCTCCTTTTGTGCGTCCTCGATTAAGTTCTCCTCGAGCCCAAGCTTGCTTGTGTTCTCTGGCAGATGTATTTCAACCAGGCCGTTCGTGGTGATTACGAGTGGAAGTATTGATATGCCGGTGTGTCCATACAGTTCTTTCAATTCGAATGCCAGGTCGTGGTACTTGATTATTTTTTCTGTGTACGCTTTTTCGGCGTTATCGTCGGCCGGGACGGTGATGTCAACTATCGTTACTCTCTTTTCCCTTTTCTCAAAGATAACGATATCGGGCCGGTTGTGTGCGATTGGCCTGTCAGTTGTGAGTGGATGGTCCCAGTACACCTTCACAGTATCATTTTCCTCAACTTCTCTAGGTAAGTATTCGTGTACTTTCTTTTGTGTTCTAACCAATCCATATTTTAGGGCGATCGCCTGGTGGAACACCTTTGCCATAGCATTGTGTCTATCGGTGTATTCCCTAGGAGCGAGGGTGGGGCAAGACGACGTGACATGTTGTATCGTTTCCGGAGCCTGGGAGCACTTACGACATTTGTCGTTAGCCAGATTCTTTCCCATGATGTTTTTTTGGTATGATCTGGTGGGGACCACTTGGTCCTGGATCGCTGCCAGTCTGCCCTCCGTTTCAGGAAAGAGATATCCAGCTCTTAGATATGCAAGGGATCTTTCTCTATCTATATTTTTCTTTTTTAGAGCCGTCGGATATCTCCCATGTAGTGCCTTCCTGTGCCATATTTCGGATAATTCTTCACTGGTGGGCGGCTCTGCTGGATGTTGTTCGGATGCAAGGTTTAACGCTGTGATGTTTTGATCTTCCTTGGATAGAGCTTTGTAGAATGGTAAGTGTTTTGATTTAAAATACTCTCTCATATCTTTGACAGCGTTGTGATGTACAGTTTCGATGTTCTGCATTCCTCTTCCCCCATTCTTCCTCGGTATGTACAGCCTATTCATGGAGGCGTGAGGATGGTGCATCCCATGCCTGGTCAGAAGGCCTCGTACTTGGATGTCCAGGGCCTTGAGATTTGTGGTTGACCATTTGATAACTCCAAAGGAATAAGAGAGGCAGGGCAATGCCCAGGTGTTAATCGCCGTGTTCATAGCTTTGGCATTCAGTTTGGTTTGTAGTATTTTCCTTACCCTGTTAAGGAATTTATTTTTGAATGCTTCTTTGGCTTCGGTTGTTCGTATTTCCATTCCTTGTTGGACGCCCAGATACTTATACGTCTCCTCCGGTCCTAGTCTTTGGATGGCCAGGTCATCTTCAACTAACATCGCTTCCCCCTCTGATAATCTTCCTCTTTTCACGTGTATAACGGCACATTTCTCCAGTCCTATTTCCATTCTGATCGTTTTCGTGAAGGATGTTACAATCTTTAGTTGTCTCAGGAGCTGGTCCTCACTCGCGGCAAAGAGCTTCAAGTCGTCGATGTAAAGTAGGTGGTTTATTTTCGTGTTTTGTCTTTTCTCTATAATATAGCCGTAGGTAGAATTATTGAGGAGTTTACTCAGGAAATTCACAGCAAGACAAAACCATAGAGTACTTAATTTGTCCCCCTGGAAGAGTCCTCTCTGAATGTTAATTTCGTCTGTTGTGTAGTTGTTCTTGTCCGTTTTTACCTGTAGTTTTGTTCTCCATGTCTCCATTAGATGTTTCAGTAGATTGATCACCGTCCTCGATACTCCGTAAAGCTTCAGGGTCTTCAGTAGCCATGAGTGCGGTATTGAATCGAAGGCTTTTTTGTAATCAATCCACGCGATAGACAGATTTCGTTGTTTTTTCTTGGCTTGTTTTGTTATGAGTGAGTCTATTATCAACAACTCCTTGCATCCTCTCGCATCTTTCCTGCAGCCGTTTTGTTCTTGTGCCATTATGTTGTATCTTCCTACGTGTTTCCAAATGTGTTGCGTGATTGTTCCTGTTAGTATTTTATATATCGTAGGTAGGCACGTGATCGGTCGATAGTCTTTGGGGTCTTCGCTGTTTGTGCCCTTTGGTAGCATATGGGTTACCCCAAGTGTGCAGGAGTCAGGTATCAGTGATGGGTTGGTTAAGGACTTTTGGAATATTCTCGCTAAGAATTTATGCGTTGAGCTAAAGTATTTCCACCAATAGTTATGTATTCCATCCGGACCTGGTGCAGACCAGTTGTTCGTTTTCTTCAATACCGTTTTTATGTTTTCCTCCGTGATTGTTACCTCCTCCATAGTGTACCTGCTCGACTCATTTTCTGCCTCCCTTATCCAAAATGCATCGTCATCATGCTCCCCAACCTCACTCCATATTTCCTTCCATGTTGATTGCATGCTCTCTTTTGTCGGGTACCTTTCTCCAGCTGTTGTTGTTGTTTCTTCCAGCGTACGGTAAAACTGTTTCGGGTTTTTGTAATATAACTGATTATTTCTGTATCGTTTTACCCTTTCATTATACCTCTTGATACGATTTCCCAATGCCTTCGCTTTCTGTTTCAGGATGTCGCAGGTTATTGACAATTGGTCCTTAAGTTGTTCATTTCTGATGTTGTACTCCGATGCTATGCGGACTGCTTTTTTAATTACCTTCCGAGATGGTGAAGTGGCGTTCAGGTAAGTATATAGCGTACCTATTCTTTTCCTGATGTTATTTATTTTTGTTTCCAGGCGTACTTTCCATGGTGGTCCTTTATTTGTTTCCGTCTCTGGTTTCTTCCCTTTGCAGCCTATTCTATTTTCTGCACACACTGTCACGGCTCCGGCATACACACAATCCACGATGTCTTCAAGAGTCGAGCTGTTATTGACAAGCATTCCTATTATATTGTTGGTTCTTTCCACGCTCTCTAGGATCTTTCGAGAGCCCTTGAGTCTTGGGATACCCGGTCTTTCTTGGGGGGAGATTCTGGTGTACAGCTGCAGGTTTTTGTTGAATATTTCCTCTGTGTTCTTCATTTGGGGGTTTTGTTGGTCTTGTGTTTCCTGGTTAATCTCCTCTATCTCTATAACATTTTCAGCTGGTTTTGGCGTATGAGGTCTGCAGCTTCGTTTGATGTTTTCCAGCTCAACACTTGAGAACTTTTCGACTTGGAGGATCCATCTGACTCTGTTCGAGAGTAAATTAGGATATGATAGTTTGCCTGGGTTGATCTCATTCCAGGTGGTGGTGAGTATTTCTCTGTATGTTCTATCCGTTCTTTGCTGAAGATCTTTGGCTACATAGTGAACCCGCATCAAGAGGATGTTCTCCTCCTCGGTCCAGCGAGCTCTCCCATCTCGCCTCGGAAACTCAGCGGGACAAGGTCTAACCCCGTCCAAGCTGATGCTTCTCCTTGATCTTCTCGACGGGCTTGGAGTTGGGCTTACGGTGCCATCTCGGGGGGCTGCGCCGCTCGCCCCGCAGCTTACCCCATCAGGCTCTTCCTCCGGACGGCTCCGAAGAGGGCCAGCCCGCTGCCCTCTACCGCCCTGACACATACTTCTCGTGATAGGAGCAACAGTTCACCAGCTCTCAGGCTGCTGACCTGAGGAGCTGGGCGACTCGGGTACGCGGGGCCGTCAGTCCCCGAAAGCATTACGCTCCCCTGCGTAATATATATATATATATATATATATATATATATATATAGGAACCGATGAGGAAGAACCTGTAAGAGATGTCAACCTAGAAACCTTCAGACGAGCCTGGCAAGCTAAAGCATTGCATGGCAGGTTCTACGCTAGCCTGCACCAACCGGAAGTAGATTTTCAGAACTCCAACACCTACCTGATCCAAGGATATTTGTTTCCCCAAACGGAGGGAACATTTCTAGCTATACAGGACCAGGTTGTGCCAACTCGAACATATGCCAAGTACATCATGAAGCAACAGGTAGACACTACAAAATGCAGGCTGTGTAATAGCGCTGAAGAAACCGTCCAGCACCTTGCATCCGGATGCTCCACAATAGCGGGCACTAAATATCTGACACGACATAACAACATGGGGCAAGTCGTTCACCAGTTACTCTGTCTACAAAAACAACTCCTCCAACATTTCGTACCACATCATGTGTACGCCCCACAGCCGGTTCTGGAGAACGAGAGTTACAAAATCTATTGGGACCTGACTGTCATAACGGACAGAGGAGCAGAACATAACCGACCAGATATGGTGTTGTGGGAGAAACAGCGAAATACTGCCACCATCATAGATTTCGCTGTGCCCCAAGATTGTAACCTCGCAAAAAGCTACGGAGAAAAAATTGCCAAGTATGAACCGTTGGCACTGCAGATAAAAGACATGTGGCAATTAGATGAAGTCACCATAATGCCACTGGTCATCAGCACTAATGGTCTTGTACATCGAAAAACCACCCAACATTTACAACAACTGAAACTGCCTTCCAACACAATTATGTGGATGCAGAAGGCAGTCATACTGGGAACTGTGAACATCGTGAGAAAGATCATATACCCCCATTAACATACGTAGTTGCTCTTGGCGCTTGCGCTCGAGTAATACACGGAACAACCCACTATGAGTGTGAAAGTAAAAAAAAAAAAAAAAAAAAAAATAAAAAAAAAAAAATAAAAAAATATATATATATATATATATTATATAATATTATATATAAATAGGCAAAAAACATGAGCGCAAAATCTCCTGACTTCACGTCAGTGCAGATTTCTTGATTTATTTTTTCTCACAAAATGTCGTTCTTCATATTTTTTGCGCGTTCATATGTTCTGGGGAACATCGCGTTATTATTTTGCCCAAATGTCTGTAACTTTCGAATTTTTTTACGAAAATGGTCTCAAACGATTTGGTTCGACTCCCCAATGAAGAATTCGAGCTCAAATTTGATTCTGTCCGGCCGTCCGTTGCCAAGATAACTTGAGAACAGAAAGAGCCAGCTACTTGAAATTTTCAGGGTAGGTGGTGCATCTCAATACGACGGACAAGTTCGTTAATGGGCATAATCGGCCCAGTGGTTTCCGAGTAATAATTTTGTTTTCAACCAATATAGATCCGATCGAATTGAAACTTGGTGAATAGTTGTAGAATATAAACCTAAGCACGTTTGTTAAATTTTGTGAGAATCGTATCGCTAGAAAATTATTAAAAAATATTTTTGTTGTCACGATAACCTGAGAACGGAAAGGTAGCGGCTTGAAAATTTCAGGTTAGGTTGTGCATCTGAATACGACATTTGAGTTTGTTTATGAGCATAATCGGCCAAACGGTTTTAGAGTTATAGCCATCTGAAATTTTCTGAAATTTGGTTGTTTTTTGTTCCTCATTAACTCGAAAAATACTAAACCGATTGAATTCAATCACGGTTATTAGTTGTAGAATGCCGGCGCAAAAATTCTTGCAAAATTTGGTGAGGATAGCATTTGTAGAAAATTTTTAATAAATCATTAAACATAAAAAAAAATTCTGTATATCAGTAACTATTCGTCTGAAATTGCTGAAATTTTGCAAGAGCCTTTAGAACCTAACTCTACTGTCAAGTTTCAAGTTTTAACATGATCAGTTAAATATTGTTGGAGATTCGAGCAGCCTTGTGTGAGTTCAGTAGATGGGTGACCGTTGCCTCGATAACTTTCGAACGAAAGGAGATAGGGACTTGCAATTTTCCGGGTAGGTTTCGTATCCGAATGGGAGAGTTGAGTTCGTTTTTGGGCATAATCGATCCAACGGTTTCTGAGTTATACCCACCAGGAATATTATTTCCTTGATAACTCAAAAAATAAATATTCGATCGAATTGAAGCTTGGTAACTAGTAGTAGAAAATCAACACAAATACGTGTTTGAAATTTTGTAGGAACCGTAACCATAGAAAATTTGAAAAAAATGAAGAAAAAATTTTTTTAAGAACCGTACCCCTAGAAAATTAAAAAAAAATCACGAAAAAAAAAATTGGTTCAAGCACTGACGTGAAGTCAGAAGCTTTTGCGCGTATGTTCTATTGTCCTTTTTTCTGTATTGGACACCCTTAATCGAATTTAACATGGTAAATTATGTTGTCCATTCTCCTGTATTGGACACTTAATTCGAATTTACCATGGTAAATTCGAATTAAGAGTGTCCAATACAGGAGAATGGACAACATAATTTACCATGGTAATTTCGATTAAGGGTGTCCAATACAGAAGAATGGACAATAGAACATACGCACAAAAGCTTCTGACTTCACGTCAGTGCTTGAACCATTTTTGCGCGCGTGTTCCGCAAGGAACAGCGTGCTATGATTTCGTCACAATGTCTGTATTTTTCGAATTTTTTTTCGAAAATGGTCTCAAACGATCAGGGAGTCGACCCTGATGAAGAATTCGAGTTCAAATTCAATTCTGTCCGTCCGGTCCGGCCGTTAGCACGATAACTCTCGAACGGAACGACTTAGAGCGTTGAAATTTGCAGGGTAGTTTCGTAGCGTAAATATCTCGGACAAGTTCGTTAACGGGCGAAATCGACAGGGCGGTTTCGGAGTTAAGGCCGTTTTTAGTAAAAACGTTTTTTATGAATATTTCCGGAACCGATCACTCGATCTTTTTGAAATTTGGCATCAGATTGTAGAATCATGACCTTTATATGCCTGCGAAGTTTTGTGTTGAACGGACGGCCCTAAAGTGGCAAAAAAAAATTTTGAAAAATTGAAAATTTTGTTTTCACGATAACTCGAAAAATACTGATCTGATTAAATTGAAACTCAGTAGTTAGATGCAAAAGACCAAAGCAAACACTTTTGCAAAATTTCGTGAAGATCACGTGACATAAAAAAAATAAAAAAATTACTACTATTTTGCGGAATACTTTGCTTTTAATGCCGAAACATATGTTTTTGAGGTTCATGCTGCCCTTTCCGGGCATTTTTCGTATTGCGCATGCGCAGATTAGAAGTCCTTTAACTGCTGTAGTTTTCATCAGCGAGGATTGGGGTTTTGGGGTGGCGGATGCTATTCCTCCATAGAATTCAGATCCCTCATGAGGGTCTGCGCATGCGTAGATTAAAGATGCGATATCTTCCGAACCACTAGTGTTGGAGAATCGGAGTTTTTTGTAAGGTGTGTTATTTTGAGAGGACTTTTAGCCGCCAGTAGATTGCGCATGCGCAGAAGAGAAGTGACTGTTTTTGGGTTGGATGGGTTATGTTGGGAGTGCTGAGTCGATATTATGAGGTTTTAAAAGAATATTCATAGCAATTCAGTGCAAGGACAAGTCAGTTTGGGGGATGTATCGTTGTTTCCGAGTTGAAGTGTCCGAACCGTGGCCCTGGGGCTAATTTTGAAATTGATGTTACCCCTTACAGGCATTTTTCGTTATGCGCATGAGCAGACCATCAGTGATTTAACTGGTGGTGTTTTCGTCAGAGAGGATTAGGGTTTTGGGGTGGCGGATGCTATTCCTCTATAGAATCCCCTGTTGAGGGTCTGCGCATGCGTGGATTAAAGATGTGATATCTCCTGAACCACTAGTGTTGTAGAATCGGAGTTTTTGGTAAGGTGTGTTATTTTGAGAGGACTTTTAGCCACGAGTAGATTGCGCATGCGCAGAAGAGAAGTGACTGTGTTTGGGTTAAATGGGTTATGTTGGGAGTGCTGAGTCGATATTATGAGGTTTTAAAAGAATATTCATAGCAATTCAGTGCAAGGACAAGTCAGTTTGGGGGCTTGCGCAGACGAGAAGTGAATGGTTTTGGGTTGTTTGGGTTATGTTGGGAGTAATGAGCCGATATTGTGAGGTTTTAAAAGAATATTCATGTCAATTCAGTGCACGGACACAAGTCAGTTTGGGGGAAATAGCGTTGTTTCCGATTTGAAATGTCTGTATGGTGGCCCTGAGGCGAATTTATAAATAACTATATTCGGTAGATCTATATTAAAATACGTTTGGATTTGGAGAAGATGCAATTGCGTCCCTAACGGAGGACCCACAACCGCATTTTTTTCCGCTCTACGGTAAAGCTAACAGCCAAACTGTATTGAAAGCTATATTTGTTAAAGGAACCAAAAAAAAAAAAAAAGCACTGACGTGAAGTCAGTACTCTTTGGCGCGCGTGTTCACGGTGGCTAATTTGAATTGAATGATGAGTACTTCAAGCTCAGTGGATAGAGCGAGCCAAAGATCTACCCAAAGGATAGTGGACACCATTCACTGTCGGTTCAAAAATTGACAGTGCTGTATCTAAGCTGCCATCAGGATAGAGTAACAAAGTTGGAAAAGAACACAAGTGACTCTCCTTAGTCGCACAAGCTCCTAGAAGATTTGGGAGGGTCAGTATAATCCTAATCATGTTTATAGCACGCGCGCAAAAGCAGATTGACTTAACAATGAAAGAAAAAGTGTAAAAAGTCAATCTGCTTTGGCGCGCGTGCTATAAACATGATTAGGATTATACTGACCCTCCCAAATCTTCTAGGAGCTTGTGCGACTAAGGAGAGTCACTTGTGTTCTTTTCCAACTTTGTTACTCTATCCTGATGGCAGCTTAGATACAGCACTGTCAATTTTTGAACCGACAGTGAATGGTGTCCACTATCCTTTGGGTAGATCTTTGGCTCGCTCTATCCACTGAGCTTGAAGTACTCATCATTCAATTCAAATTAGCCACCGTGAACACGCGCGCCAAAGAGTACTGACTTCACGTCAGTGCTTTTTTTTTTTTTTCGATTAAACTGAATACGCGCAGAGTCGTTATCATCAGTGGCGTCCGGCCAAGTGGGAATCGGCCTATCTCTACCTCTTTATCTAGAGTGTAGGCATGATGCTCACACGAAACGTAGAGTTGACTCTTCGGCGTAATTTTTAAAATTTATCGAGAACTTCTCGTATAAGCCACTTATTATACACAGTCCAGAGTTTGGGCGCCTGAATACTTGTCCATGATTCCAACTTGTTATTGAAATTAGGCAATTATTGAAATTAGTAATTGTTGGGCTAAACTTGACAACTGGAAATATCTTTTGATTGCAAACAAATTTTGCATGGTAATGTCCCTTTATCTACTCCTATTAAATTATATATTCATTATTCAATTGCTTTCATTCAATTAATAGCATCTGTAAACAAACAACGTGAGTAATAATAACTCACCGCTATAACTCACTACTATTCCTGGAATTATTCACCAGTTGAATATCAAGTTGGGTCTGTGCTTCTGTCACCTGAATAATTTTGACGTTTTGAAATTGAGTTGATACCATAGACATAGAATAACCATGGACTGGCCCCCACGTAACTTTATCACACAGTTCGTTGCGGAATACATTAGAAAGAGAGATGTTATGAAGGATAGAATAAGTAAAGGCAAATAATGGTATAAAAACAATGGTCTTTTTATACCATGGGCAAAATACACAAATTGGAAATTTGGGTACATTGGAAAATCCCGATTTTTTTAAGGAATATTGATTATTTTGAATGAGTATCGAAAAAGCTTAATGAATTACAGTAAGGAAGTTTATGAGAAATAGTTTCGGACTATAAGTATCAGAATATTCAGAAACGAGTCTCGGATTTAAATGAAAATATTTTGCCTTTAACTATTCTGTCTACAAATCACCAAAATACATACACAATACATGAAACCAAACAATACAGTATACAAGAAATGTCAAAGGATAAAGGAAACCAATGTTTCTTATTCTGTGATTTTGCCAATCGCCAAATTATATGAATATATTCTTATACTATGGTTTGCCTTTAACTATTCTGTCTTTTTTCAATGCTGATATCAATGGTCTCTTTCTCACAACCAGTCCATGTTATTTTATGTCTATGGTTGATGACGCGCTGCAAACTTCATATGCGTGAGTTATGACATTACCGCTCGTTAAATAATATACTATTACTCTATAGTCAATATTCTCTACAGTGAATTTAAAATATCAGCCGAATTCCGCTTAGCCGCACGCCACTGATACTAATGGCGATGTGCGTATTTATTCTAATTGAATGCACCAACTTTTATGGAGAATGAAATTTGCTGCGGAAATTTTAATAAACTAGTTGGAAAACCCCTGTCCCCAAGAACTTTAGCCGCTTGTTCAAATGTATAGCCAGAGTGATCATCCATCCAGGTACTGAACTCACCCATGCAGCTTAACTGCTGGAAAAATACATATACCTATAGGTATTCACAATATTTCCGAGAATATAAATCCGACTTAGAAACAAGCGTCCAAAAAAAACTGGTACACTTTTTTTGTGATATTTCTGTATTTCACTAATATCTTCTACAATATAGATCCGATCAAGTTCAAATCTAGAACTTTTCTGTAAAATAATGTTTTGAAGGCAATTGCAGAATTTCAAAAATATCGGCCTGATATTTGTTTTTTTTTTTGGAATATTTTTTTTCAAATTTTTTAATCATGCATCTTCACAAAATTATGAATAGGTCTTTGTGCCGTAATTTTTCAAGTAACTACCGTGCTTTAAGTAATCATAAAAGGATACTGTGGGAGGTAAATTCATTATTAAATGGTTTCTTTCTGGGTTTTCTCTCCCAAACTCTGAAAATATCTATTTTTCACAGTTTGCGAGAGAAAACCCAGAAAGAAACCATTTAATACCGTGCTTTAAACTAAATTCCCGATGGCTATAACTCCGAAATTGAAAACGGATTTTGTCCATTACAAAACTTAGCCCGGCGCTCATTTGGACTCCACACCTACTAACCCTCTAACCCATTGCGTGCGGAATCGGGCGTAATCAAGTTTGACCTGATTCATCAGTGGGTCGAAACTCGTTTGAGAACATTCTCGCCAAAAATTATAGATATTTGGACGAAGATAGGCACTTTGGCGGACACTGTATAAATAAGAGCAGTACAGCACCACAGCATGGGGTGGTGGTGGTACATAATTATTTCTCACTGTTTAATGAAGGTTAGCAAACTTCCGTTTGCTAACCCATTTTCCCCTTATTTGGACTTTCATTTCTCAGAAATCTAACACGAAAAACAAATAATTACACTGTCCCTACCTCTGAAACATCCATGACTTACGGTTTAATCACGTAGGATGTTGAATACATTATACCTCAATAACTATTTCAATACAGAAACCCATTTCATATTGGACCTTGAAACATTGCGGTCTTATTGACACTCTTTGAAATGTATGGAGGGTGCGATAAGAATATATAAATTTCAATTTTCTCTAGTCATTCTTTTTCCACTGGATTATCGTGAAATTAAACAATTTTCGAAATTAATAGCGGGTAATTCAAAACCAAACAATATGGTCCTAGAATAACTGTACCTATACATATTTTGATAGTAAATAGATGATACCTAGAGGAGCCAAAAAATAACAATTACATATGGGCTAAAGCTCTTCGTTTCTGAGATACATTGTGATTATTGATTTTGGCTGCACCTTTGATAAGCCATAACTACCGAAATTCTTTTAAAATTTGACACGTATTATCATCTGAGGTCATCAAAACGTTCATATAAACCATACCGAAAAAGTACAGCCAAGGACTGACTTTTGCTTTCAGATATAATAAAACACCCTGCAAGTGATGAGCATTTTCTGAAATTTTGTAGGGAACTACATTTACCCCTCCGATTCTTCTGCCTTTTTGCCGTTTCCGCTAGTAGATGTCGCCTCGTCTTGACGAACACCTGTCACCACTGTGCGTGACCCATTAAAACAGAAGCGCCGCAGTGGAGACATCACTTCGGCACTTTTAAGCTGAAGTCAAATTCGTCTACGGCAGGCTTTCACTGAACAAGCCGTATTAATAAGTTCATCAGTGAGAGTGGGAATGAAACGCTAACCAACCTTATCACGCCTCGAAACCCCCAATTTAAGCCACGAAGGTTTAAGGGGTTAGGTGTAGTCAGCTCTTTCAACAATTTTTTTTGCATTTTCGTAAATCATAATATCTCAGAAATATTCTCTGCAAATTTGAAGTACATCCGACAAATGCTTTTCGAGTTATTCGATAATTAGCAAAGGGATCTCAGGCGCTCTGGGCGAGAGCAGGTAGCTAACAGCAGGTAGCTAGCAGCTAACGTGCCAACGACAACACTCCAGAAGATAGAATGATACGTAGACAACAACAAATAGATATTTTGGAGGCTGCCACAACGGCTGAAGAACTATTATACGACCCAGGAATATATGACTATGTATGTAATTGAATAATACTTACGTAAATTGAGTGTAAAACTTCAAATGCGTTTTTCTCAAGACTACGTTCTTAAAACTGGTGACCACTGTGGGTCGAAAACCGCTGAGTAGATTCTAATGAAATTTGAACAGCAATTCGAACACATGAAAAACTCGTGCCTGGCCGATGGATTTTCTTTTTTTTTAATTTGATTTTTTATAAACAATTAATTGTTGGTTTTTTCCCGAAAATATGAAAAAAAATGTTCCTGTGGCTGCCATTTTGTTAATATGAATGAAAAAAAGCTTCGATCAGACACTAGATTATCTATCAATAAAACAATTTTTTTTTTCCGATTGATTTTTGATTAATCTCCAAGGATAAGTGATGGTCACCGCAAGGAGCTTCGGCTGGAACTGGATCAACACAAACAGCCATTAGGTACTTTTAAAATTATAAAAAAAAATTTTTCTGAAATTTCTGTCAAATCAAGTCGAAACCTCATTTGATGATGCTATATTTTTAATTTTATAAAATAAAATAATTTACTTCCAGAAAAAATATATTCAAAATTGTCATGTTTTCACGCCTCTGACTACACCTAACCCCTTAAAGTAATGGAAAAATGATGGTCCTAAATGAAAGATGAGATGTGCCAGAAACAGAATATATATTTGAATCGAACTATTTTCTGGATGTATCAAAATCTACTGAAGAAACTCAAATAATGAAAAAAAAATTGAAAAAAATCGATCTTTTCAATATTCTCATGGACAAAAATACAGTTAAGTTTGTTGTGATATTTCCAACAACATAGATCCGATCGAGTTTAAATCTAGAACTTGGCAGTAAAATGATGTTTCGAAAGCTCTTACAAAATTTCAGTGAAATCTGATGGATATACTACAAAAGTAACTACACTCTTTTCTACTACAGTTACTGCGTTATAGTACTGTAACGCTTCGTCTTTGAAGATGGAAACTCTGTTTTCGAAACATATGCCAGACGACAAAAACTGTAGTGGACAAGAGTGTAGTTACTTTTGTAGTGTTCATAATAAGTCCACAGTGAACTCGAAAAAAATATACTGATGGATATAGTTTCGGAGCTACAGTGAATTTTTAAAAAAAATTCTACTCATACGATCCTCATAAAATTTTCAATAAGTGTTGGCATTTTTCAACTAACCATCGAGTTTCAAGTATTTCTTGAGTTATTGAGAAAAAAGAATTTCCGATGGCTATAACTCGGAAACCACTTTGCCTATTAACGAAAAACCTACCCTGCAAGTTTTAACTGATCAACTTATTCCGTTCAACAGTTATCGTGCTTACGGACGAATGGACAGCCAGACGGACAGAATTAAGAAAAAAAATACGAAAATTGAAACAAGCGAGCCAAAAATGAACGGTTTGTGAGCCATTCTAGTGAAAAACAGTGAAGGCCAAATCAGATGATATTAACGACGAATTGATATTTCATGTATTAGATCTGAAATTTAAACTTTTTCGGTATGGTTTATATGAACATTTTTATGGCTTGAGATGATAATACCTGGCAAATTCGTAAATAATTCGTTGGACGGTTCGGGAGTTATGGCTAACCAAAAGTTCAGCCAAAATCAATAAATCACCCTATATCTCAGAAACGAAGAGTCTTAGCATCGCTCTTAGCCCATTTTAATTGTTATTCTCTGACTCCCCTAGGTACTTTCTATTCCCATCAAACTATGTACAGTTATACTCGGTATTCCCATTTTTTTAAATTTAATTATAATTTAATGCTATGATGAATGAAAAGTTGAAAAAAATACTCACCTCGAGTACAATCGAGCAAATTTCTAGGTTCAGCATGTTGGATTCAAATACAAACGACACTATATCGTAAGATAATTCAGATTAATAGATGTGTACTTTGAAAAGGGTTAGAAAATTCCCAAACAGAGAACAACCGAAGACAATTCCGAACAAATTACATATTCATTAGACAATTTCCAGGGAATTTGAGGGAATATACGACTCACGAACGGGCCGCTGACAAGAATCTCAAATTTTCGAAAAATGATAGCGGTTCCCGCGTTCGCCACAAGATTTATCGGTTTGGCCCTCTATTCTCAACACCGATCTTGTCATGCGCACTACGTTGGGTCTTGTGGGTGACCCAGGATTAGATCGGGCCAAAATTCCAAATTAATCATAGCTTCTTGTTGTGATTCACATATCCAGAGAAAGTAAACGCGATAAAATTTAGATTTATCTCGACATGCTGGCTCCGCCGGACTATAATCCCATAAAGATAGTAGGTGTACAAAAGTACCCATTGTTTACTTAACAAAAAAAATTGACCTGAACGGAGCACTTGTATATTGACCACGAATAGAGCAGATACGCAGGATGGGCCACTCAAATTTGAAGTTCCCGCAAACCTGAATGTCCTTGAAGTTTTCCCAGAATATTTTCGAAATTAGCCGGTAGAATTTTGTATAAAAGCATCCACGTGATGTCATGCGCTTTAGCTTCCTGGTTCAATTGATGATCAATGTACTTCACCATAGACATCTTATCCTAAAAATCCTTACATTTTAGCAATTGTGAAAATAAAATTTCGATCTGTTAGGTACCAACGTCTTCAAATATTGTTTCCACAATAACTCGAAAAATAGAAATCCTATCTATTTGAAACATAGTAATGAGTTGTAGAATGCCGACGCGCAAATGTTCGCAGAATTTCGCGAGGTTCGTATCACTAGAAAAAAATCTTTTCCTCAAAAATTTTATATTTCATAAACTATATGTCAGATTCCGTTGAAATTCCGCAAAAACCTTCCAGTCACTATTTTACAGTCGAGTACCGGATTTCAGCTCAACGGCGATTGTATTTCAGCAATTATTGTGAAAATAAGATTTCGAACTGTTATCTACTTCTTCCGAAATTTCAAATCCTGTCAATCTCAGAATTGAAACACCTCGATGGCCGAGATGCGTGCTCACCTGCCATGCAGGAGATTAGGGTTGGAATTCCCGCTCAGTAAGTGCACTATTTTATTTATTTTAAAAGGAGGGTCATTCAGGTGTGATTAGATAAAGAAATATACGCCCAAAAGCTCCAGACTTGTGTAATTTTCCCATACTTTCTTATATGCAATATAATTTATGTGAACCTATATTATTGGGAATTTTAGTTGAGGCTTCTTATCAATAAATATATAGATAAATAAATGAAATAATAACACCCCTAGTTTCGCTACTTGCTTCCGAGAGAGTTTCCAACAGTGCCCCAATGAAAATTGCAACCCCCCCTTGAACTCAGAAACAAAGAATTTTCGAAAATAAAAAAAAACATGTCAAATTCTGTTTTGAGGGGGACGAATTTCCATCATGAGTTTGTTCCGTCACCCCATGAACGTGGCATCAGCCCCCAACATTTTCTGAATAGGAAAGAGATATCGAGTGTTGGTTAGTTTGAAAGTTATTTATGTTCTGTGCACCACCCAGTTAAAATTTTCAAAATCGGTTCACCTGAGGGTTGCAACAAACCCCAACATTTCTTGAATAGGGAGGAGATGTTGGATGTGGTTTAGTTAAGGAGTTTTGTCTGTTCAGTAAATATCACAGTTGAAATTTTCAAATTTCTTTATTTAATGGCAGAACAATTTGAGTTTTTGAATGTTTTTACTTTAAAAACATTCGATTTTCTTATCGTTTATGATGGGAAAATGTGTGAGACGCATGAAATTCATTACATTATACAATTTCTCAAATGTGTTTCAGTCCTTCGTTTCTGCATCATAATTCGGTTTGAGACTTACTTACGTGGGCGGAAATGGTCTATTCTATGGAAGAAACAATAGAAATCCTCAAATTATACTATCAGAATGACGAAAATGCTTTAGCACGAGCATCTAATCTTCGGAAATCTAGAGTTCATCGGATTGTGAAGGTCGTAATCGAAACATTATTCAAAATTGAGGGCAATGCAATTCAATCACAAATTAGACAATTTATAAACTACTACTTATTAGCACAAAACAATTTGCGGAGGCGCTCTAAAGAAACTATCATTGCAACAGAAAGTGGTTTACGTAGTTTTCATGGTATCTACCATCTGGAAAACACAAATGTTATGGTTTTTTTTCATTTTCTTTCTATCGCATCTTGAAGGCCAGCAAGTTTAACCGGCGTGAAGACAGCTATGCGTCTCAGCTATGAGTTTACAGATACTGTAAGTCGTGCGCCTAACGGCCGGCTGGCGTCGTAGGTCATTTAACAGGGATCGAAACTCGTGGCTGGCCACGGCTGGCTTCGTAACACAAGCTTCCCTGTTCGACACTACAAGCTAGTGTCAAACAGGGACTCGCCCTTCACAACCCTTTCGGTATATTTATTCGAATAAATTCCTTCCTGAAAATGTCAAAAGTTTTTTTAAGAGTGTACGCTGCTTAAACTGTTCTTGAAAATCTATAAAACCCCTAATTTTGTCGCGAAAAGAATCGTAAGTTCTTAAAAATAGAAAAATTTCGCACTTTTTTCATGTGAATAGGAGCTACGTAGTCTACTCTTCTAAAACTATATGACCCCATATTTTGCCGTGCATGAATTGATCCCCTACAACCCTCTCTATTGTTCTCGCGAAAAAAATCGTAAGTTCTTAAAAATAAAAAAATATCGCACTTTTTTCATGTGAATAGGAGCTACATAGTCTACTCTTTAAAACCTATATGACCCCATATTTTGCCGGGCAAGAATTTACCCCCTACAACCCCCTCTATTGTTCTCGCGAAAAAAATAGTAAGTTCTTAAAAATAAAAAAATATCGCACTTTTTTCATGTGAATAGGAGCTACATAGTCTATTTTTTAAAACCTATATGACCCCATATTTTGCCGAGCAAGAATTGACCCACTACAACCCCCTCTATTGTCCTCGTTAAAAAATATCGTAAGTTCTTAAAAATAAAAAAATATCGCACTTTTTTTCATGTGAATAGGATCTACATAGTCTACTATTGAAAACCTATATGACCCCATATTTTGCCGGGCATGAATTGACCCCCTACAACCCCCTCTATTGTTCTCGCAAAAAAAAATCGTAGGTTCTTAAAAATAAAAAAATATCGCACTATTTTCATGTGAATAGGAGCTACATAGTCTACTCTTTGAAACTTATATGACCCCATATTTTGCCGGGTAAGAATTGACCCCCTACAACCCCCTCTATTGTTCTCGTGAAAATTATAATAAGTTCTTAAAAATAAAAAAATATCGCACTTTTTTCATGTGAATAGGAGCTACATAGTCTACTCTTTAAAACCTATATGACCCCATATTTTGCCGGGCAAGAATTGACCCCCTACAACCCCCTCTATTGTTCTCGCGAAAAATATAATTAATAAGTTCTTAAAACTAAAAAAATATGGCACTATTTTTTTGTGAATAGGAGCTACATAGTCTACTTTTTAAATCCTATATGACCCCATATTTTGCCGGCCAAGAATTGACCCCCTACAACCCCCTCTATTGTTCTCGCGAAAAAAATCGTAAGTTCTTAAAAATGCATATACAGTGCTTCCCTGTAACTTGGCACCAAAAGGAACTTTTTGGCGCTCTAGTTCCTCGGAACTGAGTGCTTATCAATTTGCCCAAATGTCTGTAATTTTCGAATATTTCGATGAAAATGGTCTTAAACGATTTGGTTCGACTCACTGATCAAGAATCCGTGGTCGAAATTCATTCTGTCCGGCCGGTCCGGCCGGCCGTAGGCACGATAACTCTCGAACGGAATGAGCTAGAGAGTTGAAATTTTCAGAGTAGGTTTGGGGGATAAATATCTCGGCTAAGTTCGTTATTGGGCAAAATCGGACAAATGGTTTCGGAGTAACAAAAAAAAAATTTTTTTTTACGGAACAAATTCCAAATTAAATTTTTTTTAATAAAAAGTTTTATCATGAGAATCCAATCATATCATTTTTAACTCTAACAAGCTAATACTTTCGGAGATATGATTTTTCAAAATTTCAATAATAAATCGTATTTCAACGTTGTCACAGAATAATATTATTCTATGTATGAATATGAATTGTCATAATGTCAAATGATGTTCCTGAGACTAATCAATCATAGTATATCTTGTCTATGCTAATCAATCGAAGAATTGTGAGCGAAGTGAGAAAAATCTCAGATATGATTTTTCAAAATTTCAATAATAAATCGTATTTCAACGTTGTCACAGAATGATATTATTCTATGTATGAATATGAATTGTCATAATGTCAAATGATGTTCCTGAGACTAATCAATCGAAGAATTGTGAGCGAAGTGAGTTAAATCTCAGTTGTTTGCTCCGATATTAGTTTTTCTCAGAAAATTCTTACATTTCGGAACTGAACATGAAGTAAGAGATCTGAGAGTAGTGAGACTGCTTTTCATCCATAGACATAGATATAACTCTCGAACGGAATGAGGTAGGTAGTTGAAATTTTCAGAGTAGTTTAGGGAGATGAATATCTCGGTTAAGTTCGTTATTGGGCAAAATTGGCCAGATTTAATTTGATTTCTTCCATGGTGCTTTTCTCATTCTCATGATTGCTCATTTAATCTTGATAAATAAACTATTATTTGAATTGAATTTCCTTTAGGATGCAGTTCTATTATATGAATACATTGATATAATTCCCAACTCTGAGAAACCAATACTTTCGGAGATATAATTTGTCTGTTTGAACTAGAGCGCCAGAAAGCTCCTGTCCACAGGGCTTGAACCCATTTTTTTTATATTAATATTTTCGATATTTTACTTTTTACAAAAAGTTGGTTCGCGCCAAAAATGATATAAAAGTCACTGCAACTTCCGGTTTGAACGGAAATCTTCATTTTTAAAAAAAAGGTCGACTATCTGGAATAAGTAAACTTGTTTGAAATTACAATTTAGATCATACTGAAATAATTCAGGTCGTAAAACCGTAAAAAATATTTTACGCGCATGTTCTGGGGAACATCGCCTTATCATTATGCCCAAATGTCTGTATTCTTCGAATTTTTAGACAAAAATGGTATCAAACGATTAGGTTCGACCCACTGATGAAGAATTCGAGGTCAAATTTGAATCTGTCCGATCAGCTGGACGTTGCCACGATAACTTTATAACGGAAAGAGATAGCCACTTGAAATTTTCAGGGTAGGTGGCTTGTCCAAGTACAACAGACAAGTTCGTTAATGGGCATAATCGCCCCAACGATTTCCGAGTGATAATTTTGTCATCAAACAGTACTGATCCGATCGAATTGTACCTTGGTAGCTGGTTGTAGAATACTGACACAAAGACGACTGTGGGTGAGAATCCTAAAACTAGAAACTTTGTGAGAATCCTAACACTAGAAATCTTTAAAAATATTATTAAAACATATTATTTATGTCCCGATAACCTGAGAAAGGAAAGAGATAGCGAATTACAATTTTTAGGGTAGGTTGAGTATCTGAGTTTGTTGAGGCAGAATCGGTTTTGGTTTTATATCCATTTGAAATTTGGTTGTTTTTTCCTCAATGTCTCATAAAATACGAAACCGATCCAATTCAAACATGGCTATTGGTTGTAGAATGTCGACGCCAATACTCTTGGAAAATTTTGTGAGGATCGTATCACTAGAACATTTTTAAAAATCATCGAAAATCGTTGAGAAAAGTTCTATACAGAATATCAGTATATCAGAAACTATTCGTCCGACATCGCTTAAATTCTGCGAGAGTCTTCTAAACCTAACTCTACTGCCATGTTCCGAGTTCGATTGAAAAGAGATAGGGACTTGAAATTTGCAGGGTAGGTTGGGCATCCGAATGCGAGAGTTAAGTTCGTTGTTGGGCATAATCGGCCAACGGTTTCGGAGTTATACCCATCTGGAATATTATTTTCTCGATGAATGAAAAAATACACACCCGATCGAATTGAAACTTGGTATCTAATTGTATATTATCGACATAAAGACGTGTGTGAAATTTTGTGAGAATCGTACCACTAGAAAATTTTGAAAATATTACGGAATCACCCGTTATACTTTTCCATTTAAATTACGTAAAAATATCATGTATCTCACGATAGCTTGAGAACGGAAAGAGATAGCGACTTGCAATTTTCAGGATAGATTGCGCATCCAAATTAGAGATTTGAGTTAGTTAATAGGCATAATTGGCCATATGGTTTTGGAGTTAAACTCATCCGAAATTTTGTTGTTATTTCCTCTATAACTCCAAATATATAAATCTGACCAAATTAAAACTGGGTGATTACTTGTAGAATGCCGACCCATTAATTTCGTATTCTGAAGTTACTCAAGGGGTAAGTTTTTTCGTATTTCAATTTCAATAGAATACATATGAAAGAATTAAAAAAATAAGGTGATCATATATTCTCTCGTTGCTGACGTATGTCATTAAAACGGTATTGAATGAATTCATACATTATAAAAGCTGAGAAAACGGTACATATGGATGCTACATTCGATAAAGAGTGTCCAATAGAGATGAGTAGACAATAGAACAAGCGCGTAAAAGCTCCTGACTTTACGTCAGTGCTTAATTTTTGCTTATAACTATTTTGAAAACTGAATAATTTACTGAACGGAATTTATTTTGGTTACTAGACAATATTAATGTCAGCATAAAAAGCATAGAAAATTTTGTTTGAATTTAGTTTTTCGACATTTGTCCGAATTTTCACAAATCTGTGATCATAGAAAATAATTAACTGGTGATGAAATTGGACTAATGGATGGATATTCAATGATTAATGATTTTTCAACCTGAAATTTGGCATATAGATCTAAATTATTATTTCAAAGAAGTCTACTTAAAACGCATTTTTCCCTCTTGGTACGCAGTTGTTGGGAAGCACTGTATATCGCCTGCTCTTAGAAACCTATATGACCCCCCAATTTTGTAGGGCACGAATTCACCCCATACAATCCCCTCCGACCTCCTCAATTTTCTTCGCGAAAAAAATCGTAAATTTTTAAAAATGCATTCTTAGGATATTTTTCATACGAATTCATGCTGCTAGGACTGCTCAATATCTAAATGACGCCTGATTTTGTCGGGCACGAATTCGCCACCTGCGATACCTCTTTTTTTCTCGCGAAAAAAATCTTACTTTTTTTCTCGCGAAAAAAATCGTAGATCTTAAAAATCAATAGAGGGGGTTGTAGGGTGTCAATTCTTGCCCGGCAAAATAAGGGGTCATATAGGTTTTAAAGAGTAGACTATGTAGCTCCTATTCACATGAAAAAAGTGCAATATTTTTTTAATTTTAAGAACTTATGATTTTTTTCGCGAGAACAATAGAGGGGGTTGTAGGGGGTCAATTCTTGACCGGCAAAATATGGGGTCATATAAGTTTTAAAGAGTAGACTATGTAGCTCCTATTCACATGAAAAAAGTGCGATATTTTTCTATTTTTAAGGACTTACAATTTTTTTCGCGAGAACAATATGGGGAGTTGTAGGGGGTCAATTCTTGCCCGGCAAAATATGAGGTCATATAGGTTTTAAAGGGTAGACTATGTATTTACCATGGTAAATTCGAATTAAGTGTCCAATGCAGGAGAATGGACAACATAATTTACCATGGTGAATTCGATTAAGGGTGTCCAATACAGAAGAATGGACAATAAAACATACGCGCCAAAGGCTCTGACTTCATGTCAGTGCTTGAACCAAATTTTTTTTCTTGATTTTTTTGAAATTTTCTAGGGGTACGGTTCTTAAAATTTTTTTTTTCGTCATTTTCTTCAATTTTTCTAGGGGTACGATTCTCACAAAATTTGAAACACGTCTTTATGTTGATTTTCTACGACTAGTTACCACGCTTCAATTCGATCGAATATTTATTGTTTGAGTTATCAAGGAAATAATATTCCAGGTGGGTATAACTCGGAAACCGTTCAACCGATTATGCCCAAACACTAACTCAACTCTACATTTCGGATGCGCAACCTACCCTGAAAATTGCAAGTCCCTATCTCCTTTCGTTCGAAAGTTATCGGGTCAACGGTCACCCATCTACTGAACTCACACAAGAATAATCGAATCTCCAACAATATTTAACCGATCGTGTTAAGACTTGAAACTTGGCTGTAGAGTTAGGTTATGAAGGCTCTTGCAAAATTTCAGCAATTTCAAACGAATAGTTACTGATTTATAGAATTTTTTTTTTCAATTTTCAATGATTTTTTAAAAATTTTCTACAAACACTATCCTCACGAAATTTTGCAAGAATTTTCGCGTTGGCATTCTACAACTAATCACCATGTTTGAATTCAATCGGTTCAGTATTTTTCGAGTTAATGAGGAACAAAAAACAACCAAATATCAGATGGCTATAACTCTAAAACCGTTTGGCCGATTATGCTCATAAACAAACTGAAATGTCGCGTTCTGATGCACATCCTAACCTGAAAACTTCAAGCCGCTATCTCTTTCCGTTCTCAAGTTATCGTGACAACAAAAATATTTTTTAATAATTTTCTAGCGATACGATTCGCACAAAATTTCACAAACGTGCTTAGGTTTATATTCTACAACTACTCACTAAGTTTCAATTCGATCGGATTTATATTGGTTGAAAACAAAATTATTACTCGGAAACCACTGGGCCGATTATGCCCATTAACGAACTTGTCCCTCGTATTGGGATGCGCCACCCACCCTGAAAATTTCATGTCGCTGGCTCTTTTCGTTCTCAAGTTATCGTGGCAACGGCCGGACAGAATCAAATTTGACCTCGAATTCTTTATTGGGGAGTCGAATTTAATCGTTTGCGACCATTTTCGTCAAAAAATTCGAAAGTTACAGACATTTGGGCAAAACTATAACATGATGTTCCCCAGAACATACGCGCAAAAAATTCTATATATCAGAAACTATTCGTCCGGCATGGCTGAAATTTTGGAAGAGCCTTCAGAACCTAACTTTACTGCAGAGTTCCAAGTTTGAACACGATCGGATCCATATTGTTGGAGAACCTAGCAGCCTTTTGTGAGTTCGGTAGCTGGATGCGAATAGTCGTATTTTTGCGAGAACCTTCAAAACTATGATTGTCATGATGACATATTTTAGCGCGTATGTTCTTGTGGAAAATCGTGTTATTTAATCACAAATCTATGGGAGATGATAGCCCTACATTAGCGGTCAGACCTGGTTTTGAAAGAGATCCTCCTTAGGAGGAGGCAACTAAATATTGAAGGGATTTCTAAGAACAAGAGTGAATGTCTTTGAGAAATAGAGAAGGCAATTCTTCTTCAAGAGATCCATGTGCCTTCAGAGGAGTATATTTGTGAGAGGGGACTTTTGAAAGGTTATGTATTATTTTTAATATGATATCGCTGAAATTTTGCTGAAGGCTACAAAACTTAACTTTAAATTAACCACACTTTCTGATCTTGTAAGGTGAGAGGCTCATTTGTCGATATTAAATCTCGTGATGGGTAGAGAGGAATTTTAGGCCAGTTTATCTATCACTAATGAGAATATATCTTTATGTTTCACCTTAACACCCTTAGATCTATCAATAGGCATTTATTGGTTAAGAATAAGTAATTGAATATTACTGGAATTCAGTTGAATTTCATTCAATATGTTAGTAACTAAACTTATAATTTTCTTTACTTTGATTATTTAAATATGACATTAATTCCAGTAATATTTTTCTAGAATAATTATGTATTCTTCTCCTAAAGAAGAATTGAAGGTAGACAATAATGTGTTAATTTTTTCATCATTGCTTTCTATCTTGACTTCACGAAAAAAAAATTGGTTCAAGCACTGACGTGAAGTCAGGAGCTTTTGCGCGTATGTTCTATTGTCCATTCTCCTGTATTGGACACTTTTAATCGAATTTACCATGGTGAATTCTATTATCTATTCTCCTGTATTGGACACTCTTAATCGAATTCACCATGGTAAATTCGATTAAGAGTATCCAATACAGGAGAACAGATAATAGAATTCACCATGGTAAATTCGATTAAGAGTGTTCAATACAGGAGAATGGACAATAGAACATACGCGCAAAAGCTCCCGACTTCACGAAAAAAAAATTGGTTCAAGCACTGACGTGAAGTCAGGAGCTTTTGCGCGTATGTTCTACTGTCCATTCTCCTGTATTGAACACTCTTTATCGAATTTCGTTGGAAAGCTTATGAAAAATGAAATCTTAGTATACCCTTAGATTTTTTTTAGTGATGTTTTTTTTTTTTTTTTTATATAGGCATCGACTGCTATGGTCATTAGCCTAACCACATTCATACCAGACAATCACACCTCCACCACATCCATGCCCTGAGCGGGATTCAAACCCGCGACTTCCGGCACCACAGCAGGTCTTTATACCCACTGGACCACCGGAGCCGGCTTTTTTAGTGATGTTATTGTTAGGAAAATGAATAAATAAAACTGATGGGTATGCTGAATTCATTTCTGAATAAGGTTTTGTTTTACATCGATAAAAAGAAAAAGCAAGCGAAACGGTATCTAGCATGTGTACTAGGAAATGCAGAAAAAGGATGCTGCATTTTTTAGCCTAGCTCATGCAGTGATAAGAAGAACATTAGTTTCGCTTGATTCTGGAATTTGAACATTCTTTTCATAGAATTCGGCATCATTAGTTTGCAGTGAGAAGAGTTTTTTTACAATTTGCTAAACAAAAATTATTATCAGAACGGTAGCGTCTCGAAGTCTTGATATTGTTCGCAGGTGGGGATAAACTGTGAAGATGTGCGATTTATTTTTGCGCGTATGTTCTGGGAAACATCGCGTTATCATTTTGCCCAAATGTGAAATTTAATTCTGTGGTGCCGTCCGGCCGTTGCTACGATAACTTGAGAACGGAAAGAGCTAGCGACTTGAAATTTTCAGGGTAGGTGGCGCATCCCAATACGACGGACTAGTTCGTTAATGGGTATAATCGGCCCAATGGTTTCCGAGTAATAATTTTGTTTTCAACCAAAATAAATCCGATCGAATTTAAACTTGGTGAATAGTTGTAGAATATAAACCTAAGCACGTTTGTGAAATTTTGTGAGAATCGTGTCACTAGAAAATTAAAAAAAAATTATTAAAGAATATTATTTATGGCACGATAACCTGAGAACGGAATGAGATAGCGGCTTGAAATTTTTAGGTTAGGTTGTGCATCTGAATGCGACATTTGAGTTCGTTCACAAGCATAATCGGCCAAACGGTTTTAGAGTTATAGCCATCTGAAATTTGGTTGTTTTTTGTTCCTCATTAACTCGAAAAATACATAACCGATTGAATTCAAACATGGTTATTAGTTGTAGAATGCCAACGCGAACATTCTTGCAGAATTTCGTGAGGTTGGTATAACTAGAAAATTTCAAAAAAATTATTGAATATAATTGAAAAAAAATTCTATATATCATAAACTATTCGTCCGGCATGGCTGAAATATTGGAAGAGCCTTCAGAACCTAACTCTACTGCAAGGCAGAGTTCCAAGTTTGAACACGATCGGATCCATATTGTTGGAGAACCGAGCAGCCTTTTGTGAGTTCGGTAGCTGGATGCGAATCGTCGTATGATATGTTGTCTATGGTCGTATTTTTGCGAGAACCTTCAAAAATATGAATGTCATGATGACATATTTTTGCGCGTATGTTCTTGGGAAAATATTTCATCACAAATCTATGGGAGATGATAGCCATACATTAGCGGTCAGACGCATGGTTTTGAAAGAGATCCTCCTTAGGAGGAGGCAACTAAATATTGAAGGGATTTCTATGAACAAGAGTGCATATCTTTAGGAAATAGAGAAGGCGATTCTTCTTCAAGAGATCCATGTGCCTTCAGAGGAGTATATTTGTGAGAGGGGACTTTTGAAAGGTTATGTATTATTTTTAATATGGTATCGCTGAAATTTTGCTGAAGGCTTCAAAACTTAACTTTAAATTAACCACACATTCTGATCTTGTAACGTGAGAGGCTCATTTGTGGATATTAAATCTCGTGATGGGTAGAGAGGAACTTTAGGCCAGTTTTTCTTTCACTAATGAGAATATATCTTTATGTTTCACCTCATCACCTTTAGATCTATCAATGGACATTTATTGGTTAAGAATAAGTAATTGAATATTACTGGAATTCAATTGAATTTCATTCAATATGTTAGTAACTAAACTTATAATTTTCTCTTCTTTGATTATTTAAATATGACATTAATTCCAGTAATATTTTTCAAGAATAATTATATATTCTTCTCCTAAAGAAGAATTGAAGGTAGACAATAATGTGTTAATTTTTTCATCATTGCTTTCTATCCTGACTTCATGAAAAAAAAATTGGTTCAAGCACTGACGTGAAGTCAGGGACTTTTGCGCGTATGTTCTATTGTCCATTCTCCTGTATTGGACACCCTTAATCGAATTTACCATGGTAAATTCGATTAATCGAATTTACCATTTAACCATTTAACAACATAACGGCTGAAGTTATTCGGAATTCTACTGAAGGTTTTAACAATCGCTTGGCAGCATGTCAATTAGTAGGTGGAGGTTATTTTGAGCACCTAATGCAGATCGCACCAATAAACAACATATTATTTATTTTTTTCGAATTTTTCTCCTAATAACCTAATAACTGAAAGCAACACAAATAATGGATAAGGTTCTATTTCTCACAAACATTTCAACGAGTAATAATAATGTTTTCATTTGAAGAACAAATGTTGGATAGGGTCACAGCTAGAGCGTTGAAGGAAAATACTATTTTACAATTGAAAGGCGACTTTTTGAGAGTATACAAATTAATAAATTGAAATTTCAAAATTAAATGTTTCATTTTAAAACGAAACCAAACGAATGTTTTTGTAATCAGTGTAATAAATTAGTCACAAGAATGTAACATCTTTTTTGAGCTTTTTCAACTACACCTGCTGAAAGCTTTTTGTTTTTATTATTTTGTCGTAAAATAAAAATTCATTCAGAAGTTAACTCAGCATACCGATTGGTTTTAATCATTAATTTTCCTAACAACTATACATAATTAAAACATGGGTTCAAGCCCTGTGGACAGGAGCTTTCTGGCGCTCTCGTTCAAACAGACAAATTATATCTCTGAAAGTATTGGTTTCTCAGAGTTGAGTATTATATCAATGTATTCTTATGTTAGAACTGCATCATAAAGGAAATTCAATTCAAATAGTAGTTTATTTATCAAGATTAAATGAGCAATCTGAGGATGAAAACTGCACCATGCAAGAAATCAAATTAAAATAGCTGAAATGAATTTGACTCTCTCTTATAGAACAGGATGACATGTACGAGTATGAACACAGATCATATTATAATAAAGCTTAGATAGAATAATTATAACATTCTGTGAAAACATAGAAGTACGATTCATTATTGAAATTTCGAAAAATCATATCTCCGAAAGTATTAGCTTGTTGGAGTTGAAAATGATATCAATGGATTTTAATGGTGAAACTGCATCTTAAAGAAAAATTGAATTTGAAATTTGTTACTTAAAAAAAACTTTTTTTGTTACTCCGAAACCATCTGGCCTATGTTGCCCAATAACAAATTTAACCGAGATATTCATATCTCTAACCTACTCTGAAAATTTCAACTGCCTAGCTCATTCCGTTCGAGAGTTATTGTAGAATTTTTTTTTTTTTAATTTTCAAATTTTTTTTTGACACTTTGCGGTAACCTGGTCAATACAAAACTTCACATGCTTATAAAGGTCATGATTCTACAATTTGATGCAAAACTTCAGGTAGATCGAGTGATCGGTTTCGGAATCTTCATAAAAAATATTTTTACTAAAATTGGCCATAACTCCGAAACCGCTTAATGGATTTCGCCCATTAACGAACTTGTCCGAGATATTTACGCTCCAAACCTACCTTGCAAGTTTCAATCCTCTAACTCCTTTCGTTCGAGAGTTATCGTACCTACGGCCGGACCGGCCGGACAGAATCGATTTCGAAATCGGATTCAGTGAGTCGAACCAAATCGTTGAGACCATTTTCAGCCAAAAATTCGAAAGTTACAGACATTTGGGCAAATTGATAAGCACTCAGTTCCGAGGAACTAGAGCGCCAAAAACAACTAAGGGTATGGTAAGATTCAATCTTTCACAAGCTTTCCGACGAGCCCACACATAACATATGATTAAATTTGAAACACAAAAGTTGGGTTGGGTTGCAGCCAAAGGGTTGAAGGGAAAAAATGGGGAAAATTAAGAATCAATTGATGAGTTTCATGTTTTTATTCTAAGTTATTGGTTGAAAAACTATAAATATTATTCCATACAGGCCCGCCGCTAGCTGTTTCATCGCCCGCGTGCAATACCGATTATGCCGCCCTACGACTACTTACTCTGAGTTCGTCAAAAAAAGGATAATTAATGCTTTTTCATTATGGTGGAAAAAAAGAATAACAACTTAACGAAGATCAAGAATACGTGGTCAAAATCGATTCTGTCATCATATCTACCGATAAGAGACATGTCATATTTATTTCTGGTTCTATTCAAAATTCGTTACTCATCATGATATAAAATATCTCCTGTTCTAAAAAATAAAGTATGATTGAATGTAAAATGACCAATGAAATAACCTCAGCTAGTTTCGGACTAATAATCTTTAGCACCCTTGTTTTTTTTAAATTACACTTTTTATGCGCATGTTTGAGGAACATCGCGTTATCATTTTGCCCAAATGTCTGTAAGGTTCGAATTTTTTGACAAGTTCAACTCACTGGTGAAGAATTCAAGGTCAAATTTGATTCTGTCCGGCCAGCCGGCTGGCCGCCCGGCCGTCCGTTGCCACGATAACTTGAGAACGGAAAAAGATAGCGACTTGAAATATTCAGGGTAGGTGGCGCGTCCAGATACGACGGACAAGTTCGTTAATGGGCATAATCGGCCCAACGATTTCCCAGTGATAATTTTGGCGTCAACCAATACAGATCCGATAGAGTTTAAACTTGGTAGCTGGTTGTAGAATACTGACAAAAATGCAATAGCGAAATTTTCTGAGAAACACATGTCGCATCTGAATGCGACATTTGAGTTTGTCAGGGACGGACCGAAGCATTGAAAATTTTACAACTGTGCACGAAGAATTCCAAAAAAAAAATTCAATTCCGGAACACAGGTCATATAATAATTCATAGATTGAATAATGAAGTACAGCATTCTGTGGAAACCATAGAATTAATAAGGTCTAAATTAGAGAGATTGAAGTACGATTTATTAGTGAAATTTTGAAAAATCTCCGAAAGTATTAGCTTGTTAGAGTTGAAAATTATATCATTGGATTCTTATGGCGAAATTGCATCTAAAAAAAAATTGAATTTGAAATTTGTAATGTAAAAAAAATTTTTTTTTTCTCTGAAACATGGATTTTGTCCAATAACGAACTTAACCGAGATTACTCTGAAAATTTTAACTATTTAGCTCATTCCGTCCGAGAGTTATCGTCTTAACAGAGGGCCGGACCGGACAGAATCGATTTTGACCCCGGACTCTTGATAAGTGAGTCACATCAAATCGTTAAGACCATTTTCATCCAAAAATTCGAAAATTCCAGATATTTGGGCAAATTGATAAGCACTCTGTTCCGAGGAACAAGAGCGCCAAAAAAGGAGCCAACTGCGTGCTCACATATTTACGTTGCTAAATTCAATAAAAATAAAAGCTTTTTAAAATGCCGCCCGACAGTGACAAACAGCTCAAATTGGTACCAGGAAATATTCCAACTCTATTGTAATTTTTCCTACTGCTTCGTAATTTTTTCCAACTCCTTCGAAAATTTTCCAACTGTGTTGAAAATTTGCCAACTCCGTTCAACATTAGGGGGATCATCATCCCCCGTGGATACCTAACCTATGCCTGCTAACTGAGAAGAAAGCTCAGAGGGGATTCCCCTAACTTCGCCAGTCCTGCTTTCATAGAATGACAGATGACTTTTGGATTTGCATCTTAGTTTTAACGCATTCCAATAGATGGCGGTGTTAACGTGATTCGGTTGGTTTTTCGCAGGCGATGATATTTCCTATGCTTAACGTGGGGTGGGTATTATGACAATAACTTGAATTACGTGATGACTCGCTCGATTTGCCGCCCCCCTGGACGTGCGCCCGTGTGCGGTGCACGCCTTGCACGCCTGATTCCATACTATCGCCCAACCCTGTATAGTATCCGCTATCGATATTAATATCAGAAAAGGTCTCATAAAAAATATACAAATATACAAATATGTTTTAGTTGAATTGTAGGTACATTTTGAATCTGAATCCGACAATACCGCAAATTCTGAATTCTACACAAATATTTCCTGTGCAAAATATACCGACAGTCTATTTGTGTCTGTAGATACTGATTCTTTCCGATATTTCACCATATTTGGCTTCATATCGGGAGAACTGTGGAACGTCGCGGTTAAGACTTTCGGATTTAAAATTACGGCAGTAATACATAATCCTTCATATCTTTCATTACCAAACGGGACCCTGCCTGAGCACGTTTTATTTGAATTTGACATTCTAATTATCAATTATAATGTATTTCATACGATTAGAGGTCAAATTAGAATTGTATACATCTATTGCTATCAATTTCGAAAATGCCTGATTCCATACTATCGCCCAACCCTGTATAGTATCCGCTATCGATATTAATATCAGAAAAGGTCTCATAAAAAATATACAAATATACAAATATACAAATATGTTTTAGTTGAATTGTAGGTACATTTTGAATCTGAATCCGACAATACCGCAAATTCTGAATTCTACACAAATATTTCCTGTGCAAAATATACCGACAGTCTATTTGTGTCTGTAGATACTGATTCTTTCCGATATTTCACTATATTTGGCTTCATATCGGGAGAACTGTGGAACGTCGCGGTTAAGACTTTCGGATTTAAAATTACGGCAGTAATACATAATCCTTCATATCTTTCATTACCAAACGGGACCCTGCCTGAGCACGTTTTATTTGAATTTGACATTCTAATTATCAATTATAATGTATTTCATACGATTAGAGGTCAAATTAGAATTGTATACATCTATTGCTATCAATTTCGAAAATGCGGCCTTCAAAATGATATTAGAAAGTCCTATGATCTTACTATTTACCACTCAATTTTCATTCAGTTTGATGAAAAAAATAGGACGGAAAAAGGAGGCAAATTCAGAAAGCACATCAACTCACCTCCAAACACTAAAAATAAGTATTCAATAAAAATAATTCACGACAAAATATGAAAGAACAATTTATATGTTAGTCGCGAGGTATGGTTGAAAACTATTCCATTTCATTTGTCATATCCTTCGCCCATAATGTTGTATGGCTAAATGAGCAGAAGTAATCATCGCACCATTGGTGGGATAGATAATTCATTTGGTGAGTACAATTTTAATTGGCCCACTATGAAAAGTGAGAGCATAGAGTTCATCTATGAATCGTATTACGAATTCGTCCAAGATTCTATATATAAACAAACAGGTACATTGCCAGTCCTCGGTCTTTCACATTGGAGCTGGCAAGGTTAATTAACTATCCACATGTGTAGTTACATAATTATTTACGTAATAAAAACGATAAAATCTGAAGTATTGATAAAATCGTCAATTAATCTATCCATCAGAAAATACTCACAGGTTTTTTTACCTTCACACTCAATCAACACACGGAATAGATATCAGTATGTAGCATTAGGTGTCACATTTTGTATAAACAAATAGCTGGTTATCAACATCGCTCCCCTCATTTTTCCATCCACATTTGAAGAGTGAATGGAATATAAAAATGCTCCTATATTAATATGTTGTTCAATGTTGAATGACATGGTCTAATTATAGTTGATCAAAATGTGAAAGTTTGTAACAGGGAATCATAACAGTGGCGGCTCGAGAATATTTAACTTGGGTCGGTAGATATATTCAGGGTGTCGCAACGAAAAGGGGAGATCTTATATTACGTGAAAACTATGGCGTTTTAAGGAAATCATCATCTTTGGTGCGAAAGGGGAAGTATAGTGGTGACACACTCCGGATTACCACTGTTACCAGCTAATTTTTCGCACCCTATTCGAATTCATTGGATAATAATAATAATAATAATAATACTTTATTCATCCTGTCAGACAAATACATGTATAGGACAAGTCAAAGAAAAAACAAAATCGAAATAGAAAACTACTCACAAGAATCAGAAAAATATTCAGCTACAGAATAATAACATCTACTAACTAAACTAACTTTAATTGCCTTTTTAAATTCATTCAACTTAAGACTTCGCAATGATTTTGGTAAGTGATTAAAAAGTTTGATACAGTGGTACATTGGTGAAAATTCGAATCTAGAAGAATTGTGTTTTGGTATGCACAACAATCCCTCATTTCTTGTTCTGTAGCTATGAAAGCTAGAAAGTTTGGTGAACTTATTTTCGTTTTCTTTAGTATAAATCAAACATTTGAGAATGAAAATAGAGGCTAGGGTGAGGAGGCCATTTTCAATGAAAACTGGTCTACAGGAGGACCTAGGTTCGATATTAAATATCATACGCAAGATCCTCTTCTGTAGAACAAAAACTCTGCCAACATCTGATGAAGCACCCCAGAGTAGGATATTATATGAAAGGTGACTGTACACCAAACTGTAGTAAATGTTGATGACGGTTCGCAAAGGAAGGGAATTCCGAACTCTACTTAAAGCAAAGTAGGAGCCATTGAGTTTTTTACAGATAGCATCAATATGAGTGCTCCACTTCAAGTTGGAATCGATGTGGATTCCCAGGAACTTGGTATGTTCCGCAGATGAAATAACCTCGTCCAAGTAGCGTACAACTAATCTGTGTTCGCTGGATCTCAGAGTAAAATAAACGCATTCAGTTTTAGCAATATTGATCATTATTGAATTAGAACGACACCAATCAACAAAGCACTGGACTAATAGGTGACATAACCTCTGTAACTCGTCAAAGCTACGCGCAGTAACTAATACTGAGGTGTCATCGGCGAACAGAAGTATTCTGATCATGTTCAAATGACTATGGAGTTCATGGCGAGCTGATACAGCGATCATCGTCTTTTTTAAGTTGGTAGGTAGATCGTTGATAAAAAGTAAGAATAGGAGCGGCCCCAGAACTGATCCCTGAGGGACACCCAAATTCACTTCACGTTCGTCAGAATACGAGTTGTCAATTCTGACGATCATAGTTCTGCCCTCGAGATAGCTGGAAATCCATCTCAAAAACACGCCCCTAAAACCCACACTGTAGCATTTTTCGACTAAAAATTGGAAGGAGAGACTGTCGAATGCCCGAGACAGGTCAAAAAACAATCCCGCGACAAACAATCCACTATCAAGGCAGTCATAAACGCACTCAACGAAGCAGAGTGCTCCCGATTCAGTTGAACGGCCCTTCCGAAAACCGTGCTGTGCGGTGTCAAGTACCTGATGTCTATCGAGGAAATTCATCATCCTGTCCAGCACAATCCTCTCGGAGACCTTTGCGAAGACACTGAGGACGGAGATGGGTCTATAGTTAGCGATATCATTCAAGTCATTCTTCTTGAATATGGGGATGACAATAGCCTTCTTGAGATGGTCGGGAAATATGCCACTACTTATTGAAAAGTTGATGATATGGGCGAAATGTGGAGCAATGACCACCCCAATCAGTTTTAAAATTCTGCCAGAAATAAAATCCACTCCAGTGCTTTCATTATTTTTGAGAGACTTCACCGCATCAATCACTTCAAATTCCAGCACAGGATGAAAGAAGAATGTTGAACTATTCATCGGTGACGTAGTGCATGAGGACGACAAAGAGTTACCGTAGTAAGGAGTCAGCGTTCGCTGGGTAATAGTAGAGAAATAATCTGCAAACACCGAGGCCAGATGCCCAGCCTCAACGTACGAAACACCATCAGCTAAAATCTCCTTGGGCCGAAGTTCTTTTTTTCCTCTACCAGTAAGAGCATTCGCCAGCGACCACACAGTCTTGTTTTTATTGTCCGATTTTTCAATCAGTCCGGTATGGTAATCTAACTTTGCATTCCTGAGTAAACAATTGTAGGAGGATTTGGCCTTCGTATACAGGTCACTAGAGGACCTACAGGTCATATTAGTACGCAACCAATGAAGATGCTTCAGATCACGCTTTGCGGAGACGATCTCCGGAGTAATCCACTTCTTGGCCTGGTGTGGAGAACCTGTATACTTGAATAGTGGACAGCACATCTCAAATGTCCTCTGAATCACATCAGCAAATTCACCGAAACATCCATTCACATCTAGAACGCCATACATCCCATGAAAGTCACATACAGATATACGGTATACAAAGTAATCGAGATTATATTGGCTCAAATTTCTAACTAACTTTGACCCATGTTGGGCCACTGGCGAGGGACTAATGGGAAATTCAAGCGAAAGAGCACGATGATCGCCCAAAAGAGCTTCGTATACTTGGGTGGTACAAACAGATAAATCTACATTATTCGAAATATAGTCTAACTTTGAAACGGATGTGTGCCCTGTAATGTCCGTGAAGATCCTAGTAGGTTCTCGAGAGGAAATATGCAAATTGAAACACTGAAGCAAGTCTACAAATAACTTAAGATTAGGACAATTAGTATTTAAAAGATTGACGTTCATATCGCCACAAACAAAAATTGTATCGGCTAAACCGCTACAATAGTCCAAAGTCGCAGAAATTGCATCCAGAAATATTCCGAAATCTCCAGAGGATGGTCGATACACGCTGAGAACAACCAGACGAACCTCCCGGACGAGCACTGTAGTTCCACTCACCTCAAAATGCATCTCCTGGGAGAACCGCGACACGCACATTTTTTTCACTTGTACACCATTCCGGATATAGATCATAGATCCACCATGAACTCTTGAAGGGCGGCAATAGAAATCAGTCAGGTAGTATCCCGGAATTGTCATTGTTAGGATCGCCTCAGGACAGCACCAATGCTCGGAAATACAGACGACATCAGGATGCTCTTCGGTGAAAAGAACTTCAGGATTTTCCAGCTTGTTAGAAATGCATTGGACGTTTAATTGTAGTAATTTAAATTTAGTTTTGGCATCAGGGCAATTATTACTACCGGAGGATGTTTTTAGCGGCTCAGTACAAGCTTTAAAATCAACTTGTGACCACAGGTTGATGTCGCTTTATAAAAAACTTTTTCACAGCAATTCCTTCAGGCCAAAATTCAGGATTCATAACTGTGTTCAAGTATTCCGTAGGCAGTGATACCTTGAAAGAAGAATACAGCTCCGGTTGTTTCGAATTATGTTTTGCGCAAGAGACACCCTGTATATGATGTTTAAAGAAATTTTGCAATTCAATTACGGTCGTCTCTGGGCTGAGCCGTGATACGTGGAGGTAAGATAACTAAAAATTATATGCCTTTTAGGTGCTACATGCAGGCTGCTCGACTTGAGTGTACCAACCAGAGGCCTATTTATTTTTTTGGCTACTGTCGTTGTTTTAGAAATTGGCCTTACCGGTGATATGGGATTTTCAACAGGTGAATTTCTTGGATTCTTCTGATTTTTTCTTTTAGTGACAGTTATCCATTCGGAGGAATTCTCACCAGTCACACACAAATCGCCAATCAAGGATTCATTCAGTTTTGGAATTTCCTTATTCGGATTGCAAGCAGGTGTAATATTCAGTGATACCGGAGCCGAAGATAAAGATGAATCATCGGGGATGTTCAGAACCGATTGATTGCTTGATGTATTACTGTCATGTGGAAGAGCGATAAGGTTCTTATGTTTCTTTAATGAACATAGTTCTGTTGAGAGTTGATTTATCTGTTTATTTTGACTTGTTATGATTGTTTTTAATTCATTGACCTCTTTAAGGAAAATAGCACTGATATCAGCGACGATTAGTTCCCTCAAAGTAGTAAAGTCCACTGAGGGTGGCAAGAAATCAGTGGTCTGTGTTTCCCGGCTGATGAAATTAGTTGCGTTGTCACCCATTTGACGGCACTTCTCACAGATCCATTTATCGGCAAAATTTTCACGGAGTTTGTTGTAATTTTCAACAGATAAGTTAGCACATTTTATGTGATAGCTATTGACACATTTTGCACAATCAATAGAATCATCGTAGCGATCGACTTTATTAGTACATTGAGAACAGCAAATTCCGCGACCTCGCGTCATGCTGGCTGAATGCTGAATGAAGCCCAGTTTTGGAGATTCCAGGGTATCGTAAGGGATTTTCTCCACTAATTTTTACCCCACTGGAAAGATTTATCATTGTGGCAGCAAATTCTAAAGCGTCAATTAATTTTACACAAAAAAGATATTTCAGTTTGATGCTCTAAAGTCAACCGTTTTCGAGAAAAATGCTTTTAATGGGCAAAAACAAACATTTTAAAGATCTTTCTGAAAAAAAATTACCTCTTTAAGAAAAATTTTTTTGACACACTGTATCTCAAAAACGAAAGCCCGGGGAGAAAAGTGGAAGACGAAAAACATAAATCATGACAAATCTACAGTTTTCTGTCGCAACACATATTTAGGAACACCCTGTATATTGCATTTTTGTCAAAAAAAGCCTATCCTGATGTGAAATGATTTTCATCGCATCAATTAGAAAATGCACTGCGTTCGGATTTTCACTAGAGGCAAAAAATTTTATTTTGGCAAGTTTGTACACGTTAAAACAAAAATTCATTTACTCTTTCCGCGCTAAACAAATGAAAACAACGAAACGGTCGGTATAACACAGCTTGAGAGAGCAAGGCAAAGAACAAGGATCATGCTTTTCGGACGAAAAAAAGCAAACCGATGATTCATCGTGTTGACGACGATCGAGTTATTCCAGGGTAGGCAAAGCACAATCTGCCTACCTTGCACGCATCTTCAATACATCGCGATGCATTAAACGTACTATATTAGTGTAATTTTGGTCACTGAGATTTTTGTTTTCAAATTGTTATTGAAAATGGTTGGAAATTTTTCAGAATCACATATTCACTAAGTATATTCACGAAATGCAAGAAATGTCACGTTTAGATTAGCAATTATCTCTTGTAATTTGTTAGAAAAATAGAGGATATTCGAAGAAAAAACAACATTAAATACGAAACGAATTCAATATTTATTATTATGCAGCCCATACACTCTCAATATTATTGTAAAATATTTTATATTTGTGCAATATAATAGATCGTGTGTGGGCGATATTGAAAGGTTGCTCAATAGTGCAATATATTGCACAACCATCAATATCGTCTCCATACGATAGAAATTTTTGACAAACCAACATATTGTACAATAATATTGACCGTCTAGGGGCCACCGTCAATATATTGTGCAACCAACCTTGCACAATAATATTGAGCGTGTATGGGCCGCTTTATTTGAATAAAAATCTACCTGAAATTAGTTAAGTCAACGAATTAGCTTCATCGTCTAACTTACATAGTTGAGATGAGTATATTTTGTCTGTGGAAATTCAACAAGTTGCGCAGATATTTCTCATTTCTACGTGTTCTTATAAAATTGATTGAGAGGTATGTTCAGAATAGGTGCATACTATGTACATTATCAACAAGAGGGGAAAGAACTGAGACCAGGAGCTTTGGCGCGCTTGTTCAAATTAATAGCCAGAATGGTCGCCCATCCAGGTACTGAAATCTTCCAAAGCTAGGTTTCCACAATTTTATAATTTCATGAAATTATTATCATCATGTTACATATTATTCGACGGTTTTTATCCATCATCTTCACTTTTTGCCATGTTTCCCGAAAACGATCCGAATCGGCATATTCTGCGATCTACGCAAATACGTCATGATTCTTTAAATCCCCTGCTCCAGGCATGTCAAAAATCAAAACTGTAGACAACTTCGTTTGTCGAGTGTAAGAAATGTACCAGTACATCTCGATCGTTGAAATATTTTGATATTTCGGCAATATCTTTACCAATATAGATCCGATCGAGTTCAAATCTAAAACTTTACTGTAAATTAAGGTTTTGAAGGCCCTTGTAGAATTACAAAGGTATCTGAAGCAATTTCTGAGAATTTTGAATGATTATTTTAAATAAATTTTTTCAAATTTTCCAGTCATGCGATCCTTACACTCGCCTTAATTCGACCAGATCAGTATTTTTCGAGTTATAGGGAAAACAACTGCTCGGCGGATTATGCCCATTTACGAACTCAACCGGTGAATTTGCACTCCAAAGTGAGTTAGAGAGTTGAAATTTGAAGTGTATCAAATTTCAACTCTCTAACTCATTGCTTTCGAGAATATTCATGCTGACGGACGGCCGGACATAATTGATTTTTACCTCGGATTCTTCATCAGTGGGTCGAGACTAATCGTTTGAGACTATTTGGAAGAATTGATAGGCACACGCCAAAAAAGGCAAATAATGAATAGGTCATTAGATTCGAAGTGAGAGTTTACAGTTTAGTTGTTGAGATTTTTAAGGTCGCCACTGAATCAAAAACATTTTAGTCACATAGTAGGTAATCCGACGTATTCACAAAAGAATTTTTAACGGCCCGTTAACTAACTGATCGTTAACTGGACTTAACGGAGATTGAATGCTTTGTGAATACGGCGGATTGTTTAACAGCGCAGTTAGCGCGAGTCTCCTTTAGGATTTAACGGAGGTTTAAGCCGAGGTTTAAACACTTAACAACCATTTGTAAATACGGCGAAATATCTACTAAACTGTCTATACATTTACAGTGCTGACGAGTTTTAGCACAAGATTTTTAAACCATACTACGGAACTGACAATCGTCGAAATTGAAAGAGGTTGAAGGTACTTATAATTATAACGTGATATTGTTTGTAAACAGATTCTTGGTTGTGAAAATATTTTCGTACAAACCATGTATATAAACGAATCGAGAGGAAACTCTAATTAGCAAATTGCATCGAGAACAATTCAATTTAATTTAAATTAAACATGAGTTATTGTGAAAATATAATCCTATCCCATTTCAAACGCTGCAAATGTTACACGAAGGTTTTTTCCCAAGTTAAATATTCAATCTGATTGAATATAGGTAAGTTATATTTAATCGGATTGAATATTATTTGACTAATATATTAGGTATATCGGCTGACAAGCTACCGGTGACACACTGATGAAGCTAACAAATACAAAAGTGAAAGTAATGTTTTCTTTAAAAAATTGGTTCAATCACTGTGGACAGGAGCTTTGGCGCTCTTGTTCATACTTTGACAAATCACATTATCTCGAAATTATTGGTCTCTGGGAATAATATAAATGAATTCTAACGATAGAACTGCATCATGAAAGAAATTAAATTCAAACAGACCGATTCTCCCCAATAACGAACTTATCCTGGATATTCATTCCTCAAATCTACTCTGAAAATTATAAATTATATCAATTAAAACTTAGACATCATTGCAGTTTTGTTTTTACTGGAGATATTTTGAACCCAATTTGATGATGTATTTCATCAAAGAATATATTTCCATCATCATAATATGTTGATGGAATAATCCATATTATGGCATTATATTTTCACCTTGAAAGTATCATATCATCCTCATAATTCTACGATACCTGAGGTTATTTCATTGGTCATTTTGCATTCAATCATACTTTGTTTTCTAGAACAAGAGGTGCATTTTATATCAAGAACCAGAACAAATTTTGACATTTATCTCTCATAGGAAAATAAGTTGACATGTAAGAACAGATCATATAATAATTCATAGATACAATAATTAAATACAGCATTCTGTGAAAACATTCATTATTGAAATTTCGAAAAATCATATATCTGAAAGTATTAGCTTGTTAGAGTTGAAAAAAAAATTGAATTGTAAATTTGTGATATAAAAAAAAAATTTTTTTTCGTTTCTCCGAAACCATCAGGCCAGTTTTGACCAGTAACGAGCTTAACCAAGATATTTATCCCGCAAATCTACTCTGAAAATTTCAACTGCCTAGCTCACTCTGTTCGAGAGTTATTGTAGAAATAAAATTAAAAAAAAAATTGTTTTGATACCTTACGGCAACCCGATCAATACAAAACTCCGCATGGCTTTAGAGGTCATTATTCTACAATCTGATGCAAAATTTCAGATAGATCGAGTGATCGGTTTCGGAAATATCCATAAAAAACGTATTTACTAAAAAGGGCCATAACTCCGAAACCGCTTGGTGGATTTCGCCCGTTAACGAATTTCTCCGAGATATTTACGCTACAAACCTACCATGCAAATTTCAATCCTCTAACTCTTTTCGTTCGAGAGTTATCGTGCCTACGGCCGGACAGAATTGATTTCGACCACGGATTCTTGATCGGTGAGTCGAACCAAATCGTTTGAGACCATTTTCAGCCAAAAATTCGAAAATTACAGACATTTGGGCAAATTGATAAGCACTCTGTTCCGAGGAACTAGAGCGCCAAAAATGCTAACCTTCAAAATTCCACTGTCAAATTTCATGATGATCTGACGTTGGGTCCAAAGGTAACAATGATTTAAGTAAAAAACCTTTTTTTATTTCCAAAAGAACTGAAACAATTTCTTAAAAAGAACTGATGTACAGTCAGGACCTTTTGCGCACATGTTTCCATTATCACGCCTCATACAAAGTCGATCGAGATAAAATGCGGTACTCGATTGTAAAATGGCAGCTTGAAGATATATGCAGAATTTCAGCGATATCGGCCGGATAGTTTCTGAGATACAGAATTTTTTTCAATGTTTTATTAATTTTCTATAGTGATACGATCCTCACGAAATTTCGCCAAAATTTGCGTGGGTATTCTACAACTAATTACCAGGTTATTGAGGAAAATTGGTTCAAGCACTGACGTGAAGTCAGGAGCTTTTGCGCGTATGTTCGATTGTCCATTCTCCTGTATTGGCCATCCTTAATCGAATTTACCATGGTAAATTATGTTATCCATTCTCCTGTATTGGACACTCTTAATTCGAATTTACCATGGTAAATTCGATTAAGGATGTCCAATACAGGAGAATGGACAATTGAACATACGCGCAAAAGCTCCTGACTTCACGTCAGTGCTTGAACCAATTTTTTTTTTCGTAATTTTTTTGAAATTTTCTAGGGGTACGGTTCTTACAAAATTTTAAACTCGTCTTTATGTTGATTTTTTACTAATAGTTACCAAGCTTCAATTCGATCGAATCTTTATTTTTTGAGTTATCGAGGAAATAATATTCCAGGTGGGTATAGCTCGGAAACCGTTTAACCGATTATGCCCAAAAACGAACTCAACTCTCCCATTTGGATACGCAACCTACCCTGAAAATTGCAAGTCCCTATCTCCTTTTGTTCGAAAGTTATCGAGGCAACGGCCACCCATCTACTGAACTCACACAAGGCTGCTCGAATCTCCAACAATATTTAGCCGATCGTGGTAAAACTTGAAACTTGGCAGTAGACTTAGGTTATGAAGGCTCTTGCAAAATTTCAGCAATTTCAAACGAATAGTTACTGATATATAGAATATTTTTTTTCAATTTTCAAAGATTTTTCAAAAATTTTCTACAAATAATATCCTCACGAAATTTTGCAAGAATTTTCGAGGTGGCATTCTACGACTACTAACCATGTTTCAATTCAATCGGTTTTGTATTTTGAGGAGAAAAGAACAACCAAATTTCAGATGGCTATAACTCTAAAACCGTTTGGCCGATTATGCTTATAAACAAACTCAAATGTCGTGTTCAGATTCACATCCTAACCTAAAAACTTCAAGCCGCTATCTCTTTCCGTTCTCAAGTTATCGTGACAAAAAAAATTTTTTTTTATAATTTTTTGATAATTTTCTAGCCTTACGATTCGCACAAAATTTCACAAACGTGCTTAGGATCATATTCTACAACTACTCACCAAGTTTCAATTCGATCGGATTCATATTGGTTGAAAACAAAATTATTACTCGAAACCATTGGGCCGATTATGCCCATTAACGAACTTGTCCGTCGTACTGGGATGCGCCACCTACCCTGAAAATTTCAAGTCGCTAGCTCTTTCCGTTCTCAAGTTATCGTGGCAAAGGCCGGACGGCCGGCCGGACAGAATCAAATTTGACCTCGAATTCTTCATTGGGGTGTCGAACCAAATCGTTTGAGACCATTTTCGTAAAAAAATTCGAAAGTTACAGACATTTGGGCAAAATGATGACGCGATGTTCCCCAGAACATACGCGCAAAAAACAACAAAATTTCAGATGGGTATAACTCCAAAACTGTTTGGCCGATTATGCTTTAACGAACTCAACTGTCGCATTCGGATGCGCAATCTACCCTGAAAATTAGTCGCAATAAGTCGCAATCTCTTTCTGTTCGAAAGTTATCGTGACAAAGGTCCACCAGCTACTGAACTCACCCAAGGCTGCTCGGCTAACAATAAATTTTCAATATCTCCAACAATATAGATCTGATCATGTTCAAATTTGGAATTTGGCTGTATAATTAGGTTTTGAAGAATCTCAGCGATATCGAACGGGGGGTCGATTCTCGAGACCATTCGTTCGTCGAACGTATACGTTCGTGACGTCATGAGCGTAGATTTCTGGAAATTGCTATTCTCGGGGAACGAATAATGAGCGAATACATGAACTACTCGTTCCGTTCGAAAACATCGCTCAACTGTCAAATGTTATTCCATTGAGATTCAGATTTGAACGAATCAGATATGAATTGTTGTTCAGATTTAAGATATGAATTGTTTAAAATGAATTTAGGAGGTCCTTGTGTGGGATAATATGAATAATATAATTAATATTGTTACTGAAAAGTGTAAATGTTAGTACAAGAACGTCGCGAGAGGCATTGTAATGAGCAATTTAGTCAAACCCATTATCAGATGATAAGTTTATGCGTTAATTTCGTTTAAACGTTTAAACAATCAATTGGTTCGTGATTTCATGATTTGGATATAAGGGAACAAAGGTGAGACTGTTTTTCTCAGAAGTGATATTAGGTGTTTATATGATTTTTGCGCGTATGTTCTGGGGAACATCGCGTTATAGTTTTGCCCAAATGTGAAATTCTGTGGTGCCGTCCGGCCGTTGCCACGATAACTTGAGAACGGAGAGAGCTAGCGACTTGAAATTTTCAGAGTAGGTGGCGCATCCAAATACGACGGACAAGTTCGTTAATGGGTATAATCGGCCCAATGGTTTCCGAGTAATAATTTTGTTTTCAACCAAAATGAATCCGATCGAATTTAAACTTGGTGAATAGTTGTAGAATATAGACCTAAGCACGTTCGTGAAATTTTGTGAGAATCGTATAGCTAGAAAATTATTAAAAAATTATTGCAAAATATTTTTGTTGTCACGATAACCTGAGAACGGAAAGAGATAGCGGCTTGAAAATTTGAGGTTTGGTTGTGAATCTGAATGCGACATTTGAGTTCGTTTATGAGCATAATCGTCCAAAAGGTTTTAGAGTTATAGCCATCTGAAATTTTCTGAAATTTGGTTGTTTTTTGTTCCTCATTAACTCGAAGAATACAAAACCGATTGAATTCAAGCATGGTTATTAGTTGTAGAATGCCAACGCGAAAATTCTTGCAGAATTTCGTGAGGATGGTATAACTAGAAAATTAAAAAAAAATAATTAAAAATAATTGAAAAAAATTCTATATATCATAAACTATTCGTCCGGCATGGCTGAAATTTTGGAAGAGCCTTCAGAACCTAAGTCTACTGCAGAATTCCAAGTTTGAACACGATCCGATCTATATTGTTGGAGAACCGAGCAGCCTTTTGTGAATTCGGTAGCTGGATGCGAATCGTCGTATATGTTGTCTATGGTCGTATTTTTGCGAGAACCGTCAAAAATAAAAATATGAATGTCATGATGACATATCTTTTACGCGTATGTTATGGGAAAATTGTGTTATTTCATCACAAATCTATGGGAGATGATAGCCCTACATCGCATGCGCCCCGTTTTAACCTCAACATCTGATCAAAACACATAACACAAATACAAAACGTAAACAAAATATTCTCAATCCACGAAGTACGAACGAGTATTCCTTCCGTTGAAAATAATCGAGATTACCTTGTATTTGAAGATTGGAGGAATCTAGAAATATTGTTTACGTATGTGAAAGAAATTCCAAATTATGGAGAACTGTGGAAAAGTTGTTCAGAAAGAAGATATCTGGTATATGTCCTTCAGGATTTCTGGCTAAAAATCAGCATAAGTAATAGAAGTGAATTGAATGAATTACTTTACTCAGAGAAATCCAAGTCCTAATATTTTCTTTCAGGTTGGAATGAATTAAGGTCCAGTTGACGTAGAGCAAAGAAGTAATGCTTTTCGACAAATAGAATGCATGAGTTACTCTTGGAGTTACTGCAGATAGAATTCAAAACAAGGTATATGGAACTTAGTCGATTGAATATTTGTGAAGATTAAGTATATCTCATGAGAAAATTTAATATTGATAAGAGGCAATCAAGATGACATGAACACTAAAATTTTTAAAGTTCAAAAGTGGAATAGCCAAGAAGAAAATCTAGTGTTTCTATTCAAACAAATTGGTGGTGGTTCTCATATCGTTGAAATGACAAAGGGACGTATCTGCAATAAGCAAGTTTCAAGATATTCTCGTTTTGAAATTCGAGAGTGAGCGATAAATCAGGGAGTGAACGAAATAAACCATAAATGCTCGATTCAAGGTGCATTTAAATATGTTCCGCAATAAGGAAGTGGTTGTTATGCGTAGGCTATGACTATAAAAAATAAAGCCAACTCAAAATTTGACATTTTACTTTTAATTCTGTTTTGTCATTTTGCCGAAGCTATATATATTACGGGATAAGTATTCTATTCATCATGTACTTAGGTGAAAACCACCCAGTGCCTTGACTAAGCTGACGTAAGAATACATTAATAAAATATACACAGAACAAAACTGACTCTCCTAGGAGCTTCTGTGGGATTTCCTTAGGGAAGACCTAGAATGGTTAGTATAATCATAAACATGTCATTAGCAAGCAAAACTGCATGAATTACATTTCAAATGACTTCTGCACCTACCCTATTATTCAGATTTGGCCCTTAACATTTGCATAATACTATTGCACAAAAAAAAACAGTTGAATTACGCTTAGACCAGGGAATTTTGAACACTTTTCTGTTTTCCTGTTATCATGGGTCTCTTACGATCCATCATCAGGGTGTTTGGATGCCAGCGTGTACCTATATAATAGGCATTTTTAACGAAACATTTTAATTTTTCTAATTGCAGAATATTTTAAAATATAGGAGTAGAAGGTGATGCAATATAACATGTGTGTAGGTATATATTATGTATATAGTTTTCCCGTGGAACTTCAGGTATATGTTTCTTAAATGCTTGTTGCTTAGCATGCTTAACAATGAATACCTCTGAAGAACAGATTTTACTAATATTATAATAGAATGGCTTGATAATTCAACGCTAACTTTGAAAATGATTCAAGTGAGGTATACAATTTTTTTGTTCACTGAGGGCTGATATATTTTACGACCTGTAAACTGTCAAGTAGCCTTACCGAAAGGAAAGTAATCTGTGAATGTTCACTTTAAAGGGGATCAGTAAATTCAACGAGCACATAGTTGAAGAATACTTTACGGAGAGGTTGAATAAATCGGCCCTTAGTAGATAGTATAAAACAATATATAGATTGGTATCTAAATAAATGAATCTTATTTTCACAATAACTCTTTTCCCCTAATCCATGAAAACAAATTTTCACAGTCAATTTACATGAATCATTAGCTTCAAACGTTCATTATCTTGAAATACAAATGAATAAGTGTAAATTTAATTTTAATATTTCAATATTGAATGGAATATTTAGAGTTTATCTATAATTTCAGATATCTCATCTCATCAACGAGTGACAAAAGTATTGAAATTGATTATGCATTAAACGATGTGTTCAAATGTCAAATTATTACCATATTCCATATCGACAGACATTCTTGTAATGATTATGAAGAATTAAAAAGGTTTGATGGCTAATATAAAAATTGGTTCAAGCACTGACGTGAAGTCAGGAGCTTTTGCGCGTATGTTCTATTGTCCAATACAGGAGAATGGACAACATAATTTACCATGGTAAATTCAATTAAAAGTGTCCAATACAGGAGAATGGACAATAGAACATACGCGCAAAAGCTCCTGACTTCACGTCAGTGCTTGAACCAATTTTTTTATCATTAACATAGGAACTCCTGGCACTGAAATTTATTGCATCTGGAAGTTATCAAATGGATATTGGTGCAAATGTTTGGGTAGGAGTTAGTCAATCTTTTGTGAGCAGGTGCATTGAAGAGGTTTCTGCTTTTCGCCACTGCAATGAACAGGTCAAATTTCCTTCAATAATTATTACAGAATGGAATTCTTCGTGGAAAGTAAGTTCATTGTTGGTTGATTTGACTTAATTTATTTTCATACACAGTGTCCTCATCATTTGTCAATTATTTCAAGTAAAATATTTTTCTGTGTTTACCGAATTGCCTGAATCATTTGATAAGTCCTTTGACTACCTCTAAATATACGTCATTCACTACATCCCTTTCAAAGACAAAATTATAGGCGAAGTGAACTTCTACTGAAATTTTTAATTGAAAGTCTCGTATTATACTAAGTCTCGTATATACTATTTTCATAGGCTCAACTTCTTCATCATAAGATCATTTTTATATTTTACAGTTTCACTTGGAAATTTGGGTTTCCTGCGGTAATCGATTGTCGTAATGTAGCCATTTTACCCCCTTCTGGAGATAGTGGAGAACATCTGTATGTTAACAGAAAAAAATACCACTCATTGTGTTTACAACTGGTAATAATTTCTATCCTATGTGATATTCTTCATTTTATATACAATATATGTGTTTACTTTTTTAGGATATGCAGCAGTAATTTCAGGATAATGGACGTGAATGCATGTTTTCCTGGAGCAACTCATGATTCATTCATTTGGAATCAATCTAGATGCCAAGATGCCCTTTGTAATGTTTATTTGAGAACAAGAAGATCTTTCTACTCACTGGGTAAACTGTATATATAAATTATATATTAAAGAAGCAGCTTATAATCGATGAAAGTCCATTACTAGAGAAAAAACAGTTGCACTGAAGATTTTCAGGAAAGGAGGGTCTATAGAACCACAACATGTGTTTTGCTAAACAGCTTCGAGTGGAAAGTATCTGTTCCACCTGATATAAACCCTCCATTTATGAAAATCTTCAGTGCAAAGTGTTTTTTTTGTTTACTTTATTCAGAATTGTATTTCAGGTGACTCCAGATATCCACTGAGAACCTGGATTTTAATTCTGATGGTAAACCAGAACCAGGTACACATCAGTTCGAATTCAATCAACACCTAAAGCACACTCCTTTGATTGATAGGTGTAATGGTCTACTGAGATGCCCTTCAGGTGCTTATTGGAACATAGGGTGTTACATTACACACCAGAAAAGGCGGGAAAAATAATAAGTGCCTGCGTTATGCTTCACAACATATGTATCGAACATTATATGCCTGACCCAGACATAGGTGATGATATTATAGATTATGGAATAAATGCTATTGGCAATGAAAACAACGTGGGAGGAGCTATGGCAAGAATGGCATGAATCCTGAATTAGTAGAGGAAATAAATATAGTGGTGAATTATTTTAAGAATACTTGAAGTAATGAAATAAATATATCTGCACTTTGTTTTAGTAGTTTTTTCATTGTATAATGATTTCAAAACGATGACATCCCACATTCTTTACTCATTGAATACAACAAGTAAATAATTGAAAAAAGAAATATTTTCTTAGAAACAAATTCATCAAATAATAGTAACAAGATCGTTAGATATGGTTCCATAATAAAAACATTTTGATAAAGAAATAATATACATAAAATACTATATAAGTCAATTCCTAGTCAATACATCTTTATTTTTCATTAAAATTTATTTCAAATTAATTATAACAATTAAACAGCTAATATCGGTTAAATATAACATAATAAAATAAGGACACACTTCATTAATAGGTACCTACATATTTTCTGAAATTGCTTATTCTGTCTGAATTATTTCTTGTTAAAGGCATTAATCTAATATATGTTCTCGTTCTGCACATACATAATATTTCATAAGGAAATATACCAGCAATATCTGGATGATTTTATTTAACGAACGCGGTCTGCGACTTTATTACATAATTATGTTTCCTTATTAAAACTCCATTTCAAGCTTACTGGCCAACTCAAATAATACTTGAGGTAGTAAAGGCATTAAATTCAACCTGCAGGTTTTGTACCTACTTAAAACATCCTTTTTTGGTATGCCTAAATTCAATGCTGAATATTCAATATGTTGGATAAGCAATGTATTTCCATCCTTCATTGGGAATTGTTTCCCAATGTTTTATTATTGCACATTATAAAAGCTGTAGCATAACAATTTAAAGAATTTTTATATTCCTCCTTCTTGCCCAATTCATATTTAAATTCTATCGATCGATCGTTCGTTGAGCGAATACGCTCATAAACGAGTGCAATCGAACGGTCAATTCTCGAGCAAATCTTCAACTACTCGCTCATAGACAAGATATACTACTCGCAGTACTCGCTCCATCGAAAGTATACATACGCTCATTTCGAACGAAGAATAAACTTGGCATCGTGGCAAAATTCATCGAAGAATGTGCTGATCATAGAAATCTAATGTTTATGATCTTGCATCTCGATCTTGTCTATGATCTCGATCAACTTATCTAAGGTTAGGGTAATATGTTTTGATTAAATTTAAACTTGAAAGATTCGTAAAATCAGATTCGCATTTGCTGTGAATAACATTCTATTTTTGTTTTGAATATCAAATGTTACTTGTGGTCAAACATAGACACAGAAATAAGTCTCGCTTCCTCATCTAATTAATTTCACCAGACAGGACTCAATTTGGAAGGATATAACGAATAATTAAATGTAACCCCGTGTGCAAACAATGAGCGAAGGAAGGTATATAAAAGAGATCCTTGCTTTATATTTTGTATAGTTACCAATAATCTAATTTTTTTCAGGGTTTGCATGATATGCAGACCATGGCTCCAATCACTTCATTTTTATTTCTAACAGCATATATTCCATAATCAATACGTTCATGACCTATATCTGGGTCAGTTCCAGGAATATTATTTTCAACACAAGTTGTGAAGCAGAAAGCACGCGTTCATTATTTGTCCTGTGTGTTTCTGATGTGTAATACAGCACCCGAAGAGCATCTTCAGGACCCCATTACACCTCTGAATCAAACAACGAGGGTGCATGCCTTTATTATGAAAATTTTAGTCATCTAAAGATGATTCAAAAATTGACCATAAGATAAATGATTACCATCTGACTATACGTCAATGAATTTTGATGTTCCTGCCCAATTCATATTAGGCGCCCATGAATCCTTCTTTTCCACACCAATCCAGTAATAGCTGGATATATTGCCTCGATTTAAGTAGGAATATCCAACATTGCATTTAGGCCTTCTGATTGCAGATTGGATTGAATGCCTATCTCAGGCGAACTCACTTCATCCAAGTAATGTGTTAGTTGAGTTGGCCCATAAGGCTAAAATGGACTTTTAATACTATCCACAATCTTTTTTTTTCCCATAGGAAACATACTTATACTCAATAATCTTGCAGATTGCAATAAATAAAATTATCACGTTATTGCTGCTTAATTTTCTTATGAAATAATATTATGCACGTTCAGAATCAGAACATCAATTAGATTAATGCATTGGAAAAAAAATATTTTAAAAATGGAGAGGGAAGGTACAAAAAAATATATGAATTGACAAAGTGCTCATGACCATTGTTTATTGTCTATAGAGAATCTCAACCCTCACTTGAAATCTTTCAATCAAAAATATGTATAAATGTAGTGTGCAGTGCTTATATGTATACCTATCGTAGACAACATATCATTGATACCTATACTAAAATAATATTTAACCGATGTTAACTCTTTAATTTGTAAAATAATTAATTTCTAATAAATTTTGATGAAGAAAAAAGATGTATTGTCTAGGAATTACCTTTATTTTTTAGACCATACTATAATATTAATTGAATAATTTCTAGTAATCTCAATATTAGATGACAAGAAAATAAAAGTAGTTTGTAAATTGGTTCACTTTTTCGATATTTTCACTCAAGAATGTCTGACAGTCCTTTTACATGAAACATATTCTGGCAAATAACAGGAATATGTTATTTTAACAATAATGTTCAGTAGCGTTTATAAATAAAATATAAAAAAGCACTGACGTGAAGTCAGTTCTCTTTGGCGCGGTTGATTCACATTGACCAATGTGAATTGAATGATGAGTATTTCATGCTCAGTGGAGAGTGCGAGCCGGTGATCAAGTTAGATTATGGTTCACTGTTGGGTCAAAAATTAACAGTGCTGTGCTCAAGCTGGCCTAGAGATACAGTAACAAAGCCTACACAGAAACAAACACAACTGCCTATCGTAACTCGCACAAGCTCCTAGGAGCTTCTGAGGGATTTCCTTGGGGGACCTAGTGGGGTCAGTGTAATCATCTCATTACCAAGCGCGCCAAAGCAGATAGAACCCACGTCAGTGGTTTTTTACTTTTTTCAAATTGAAGTTAATCAGCATCGGCGTGCTTACTAATAATGACATGATTATACTGACCCTCCTAGGTCTTCCGCAAGGAGATCCCTCAGATGCTTCTAGGTTCTTTTGCGAGATGGGAGACTAGTTGTGTTTGTTCTGTGTGGCTTTGTTACTGTATCCTTACGCACATCTCTGTTAATTTTTTGACCCATTAAGCTACTACCGTACGTCTGACTATATAAGATTTCCGGCTCACTCTATCTATTATACAATAGTTGAATATTTTTGTTCTATTGATGTGATCATCATGAAATTTGGCATAAGTCTTCGTTTCGGTATTCTGCAACTAACTATATACCTAGTTTCGATACGATCAGATCAGTATTTTTCGAGTTATCGGGAAGACAAAACTTGCAAATGTATTAATTTTTTTTAGTGTACGTAGTCATTCGATCCATCCAAAACTTCGCGTGCTTATAAAGGTTGTAATTCTAAAATTTGATATGCTGAATTTCAGATAGATTGAGTGAGTAGTTTCGGAAATACATAAACGGAAATAATGCTTCAACTAAAAATGGCCAACACTTGACCGAAACTACTGTTTGGATTCAGATCTCAGATTAACAAAATCAACCGAAATATTTGTGCTCCAAACCTACTCTGCAAATGCCCACTTTCAAACTCATTTCGTTCGAGGGTCATCGGGATTACGGCAGGACAGAATTGGTTTGACCTTGAATTATTATTATTCATCAGTGAGTTGTACAAAAATGTGGTAAAGCTCTGCGGACGGGGGCTTTGGCGCTCTTGTCCAACTACTAGCGAGTAATCAAACTTTGAGAAATAATATCTCTGAAAGTAAAAACATTTCAACTGTACGTCATTCTGTTCGAGAGTTATCATGTCAACGGCCGGCCGGACATAATCAATTTTCACCACGGATTCTTGATCAGTCAGTCGAACCACGTTTGAAAAGATTTTCAGCCAAAAATCTGAAAATTACAGACATTTGGGCAAATTGATAAGCACTCTGTTCCGAGGAACAAGAGCGCCAAAAAATAATCAGTTCTCGAGAACAGTTTATTTGAAGAATAATATACTGCAGCAATCAAAACCATAAACCCCTCTCCTTTTATTAATATTATTAAATCTATGGATGAAACCGTCAAAACAAGCGTTCATCTCGACGAGCGTGTGATATAGAGCACTCGTTGTCGAACGAACATTTGAGCGATGATTTGGAACGATTAGCTCGTGTTTTCGTTCCCCGAGAATTGCAACTGGTGCATATCTCTGAACACTTTTGGTGGTGCTCATTCATTATGTCTGTGTTTCCAAATAATAAAGAAACAACATTTGACATATCTAAAATTCTGAATTTACGCGTGATTTACGTATTCTATTTCAAAATTTAAATTCAACGATGAAGCGCCACGACAATATCAACAACAAAAACAAGGTATTATATGAGATCTAGGTGATAAGAACACACCCTCTTCAATAAATTCTGCCACGATCCCAAGTTTATTCTTCGTTGGAAATGAACGTCGATGCTTTCCTTGGAACGAGTAGTTGAAGATATGCTCGAGAATTGAATTGACCCGAACTACACGTTCGATTTCACTCGCTCATGAACGTATACGTTCAACGAGCGATCGATCTCGAGAATTGACCCCCGGATAGTTTCTGAAATACAGAATATTTTTGCGCGTATGTTCTGGGGAACATCGCGTTATAATTTTGCCCAAATGTCTGTAACTTTCGAATTTTTTGACGAAAATGGTCTCAAACTATTTAGTTCGACTCCCCAATGAAGAATTCGAGGTCAAATTTGATTCTGTCCGGCCGGCCGTCCGGCCGTTGCCACGATAACTTGAGAACGAAAAGAGCTAGCGACTTAAAATTTTCAGGGTGGGTGGCGCCTCCCAATATGACGGACAAGTTCGATAATGGGCATAATCGGCCCAGTGGTTTCCGAGTAATAATTTTGTTTTCAACCAATATAGATCCGCTTGAATTGAAACTTGGTGAGTAGTTGTAGAATATGAACCTAAGCACGTTTGTGAAATTTTGTGCGAATCGTATGGCTAGAAAATCATTAAAAAATTATTAAAAAATATTGTTGTTGTCACGATAACTTGAGAACGGAAAGAGATAGTGACTTGAAGTTTTCAGGTTAGGATGTGCATCAGAACGCGACATTACAGTTTGTTTATGAGCTTAATCGGCAAAACAGTTTTAGAGTTATAGCCATCTGAAATTTGGTTGTTTTTTGTTCCTCATTAACTCGAAAAATACTGAAGCGATTGAATTCAAACATGGTTTTCAGTTGTAGAATGCCAACGCGAAAATTCTTGCAACATTTCGTGAGGATAGTATTTGTAGAAAATTTTTAAAAAATCTTTGAAAATTGAAAAACAAAATTCTATATATCAGTAACTATTCGTTTGAAATTACTGAAATTTTGCAAGAGCCTTCATAACCTAACTCTACTGCCAAGTTTCAAGTCTTAACACGATCGGTTAAATATTGTTGGAGATTCGAGCATTCTTATGTGAGTTCAGTAGATGGGTGACCGTTGCATCGATAACTTTCGAACGAAAGGAGATAGGGACTTGCAATTTTCAGGGTAGGTTGCGTATCCGAAAGGGAGAGTTGAGTTCGTTTTTGGGCATAATGGCTGGAACCTGGAATATTATTTCCTTGATAACTCAAAAAATAAATATTCGATCGAATTGAAGCTTGGTAACTAGTAGTAGAAAATCATTATAAAGACGTGTTTAAAATTTTGTAAGAACCGTACCCCTGGAAAATTTGAAATAAATGATAAAAAAAAAATTTTAAGAGCCGTGCCCCTAGAAAATTTCAAAAAAATCACGAAAAAGAAAAATTGGTTCAAGCACTGACATGAAGTCAGAAGCTTTTGCGCGTGGTAAATTATGTTGTCATTCTCCTGTATTGGACACTTAATTCGAATTTAACATGGTAAATTCGATTAAGGGTGTCCAATACAGAAGAACGGACAATAGAACATACGCGCAAAAGCTTCTGACTTCACGTCAGTGCTTGAACCAATTTTTAATATTCTTTCAAAAATTTTCTAGTGCTGAGATCCTCACGTAATTTCGCTTTGTCGGCATTCTACAACTATTTACCAAGTTTCAGTTCGATCAGATCTATATGGTTTGAGTTATTGGGAAAACAAAATTTCACCTCCGAAACCGTTTGGCCGATTATGCTTGATAACGAACCTAACCGTGGTATTCGGATGCGCAACCTACCGTGAATATTTCAAGTCACTATCTCTTTCCGTTCGAAAGTTGTAGTGGGAATGGACGGCTGGACATAATCGAAATTAGGACTAGCAAGGACCAAAGTTGAGAGTAATCCACAACTTTCGTCCTTGCTAGTGCTATTCTTATGTATGTACTAGTAGTAAGCTTTCTCCATAATATAGTATTATTATAATCGATATTGCCCTCGAATTATTCAATAGTGAGTCGCACCCAATCGATTTAGACCATTTTCGGCGAAAAAGTCGAAAACTACAGACATTTGGCAAAATGATGGCACACAGATTCATTCCATGATGGCTTCGATTTCAAAATTTCATGAATTACACTTCGAATTACTTCCGCATCTACTCAATTATCCAGATTTGGCTGGGAGCTAGTTCTGTGTTGTGCATTTGAATAAAATTGTATTCTATGATGCTCATCATAGAATTTCAAAATTAAGCACCATGAAAGAAAATACGAATTAACACCGCAATGTCTCTAGATATTTATGATTTTGATACTATAAATTCTATGATTGTTGTAGGCTCGAAATTTCAATGAATGAATATTATGGAAGTAATTGTTTTTGTTTCGACTAATCGGCTAATAAACATTATAATTATTAATTATGAATGGATATTGAAAATGAGTTTCTCTATTTCAGTATCGTAAAATGAGTTCATTCCAGTACTAAAAACAGTGCTGGAATGAACTTAGTCCCGCATTGATTCTAGTTATATTTTTCGTTTTGTGGTAGTCAGCACTGACATTCGATCCTATCAAATTTCAACACACGTCAATTATTGTCAATATAAGATAATCTGGATAAGGTGAAATAATTGTTGAGAGGAAAGGTTTTATTTTCATAAAAAAATAAGGTACTAGAGATTTCCTTCTTGCTAATTTTGAATCATTCATGATATAAGGAAACTGTTCAATCTGATCTCCATGCTCTACGTATAATTCAAATTCCATGATCTGTCAACTTTCGTAACAGTCACACCAACTGCCAAGATACAATACAAAAGTCTCTAGGATGTATAATCCTAATTTTTCATTAAATTTCAACAGTATTTTACAAATCTTGCCTGAAATAGAGAAAATATCGTCTAATACTCGTTGCAGAAGGCAATTCCAACACTCATGCGTACGAAAACTCGCTCCTTCGTCGCTCGTTTTCGAATTTCGCATTCGTGTTTAAATATCAGCCCATTCTGCAACTTGTTTTAGAATATACTATTACAAAACGACATTTGTGGTAGGGTTGTGAGCGCGAATGTGGTGTTGATAAACCTAGCTTTCTATTTGACGCTGTATCACTTCCAAAGTGATGCGAAATCAGTTCAAACCAGAGAAAAAGAGAGAAATTCCGGCTATTTCTCTGGTTCAAACTGATTTCGCATCAGTTTGGAAGTGATACAGCGTCAAATACCTAGCTTTCTATTCGACGCTGTATCACTTCCAAAGTGATGCGAAATCAGTTCAAACCAGAGAAATAGAGGGAAATTCCGGCTATTTCTCTGGTTTAAACTGATTTCGCATCAGTTTGGAAGTGATACAGCTTCAAATAGAAAGCTACTATAGAATATAATATTGAAATCTGAAGGGATATGTTTTTTCGAATTGTGTAACTAAAACATCTATAGATATCCACATAAACATCATAAACACATAAAAATCATAAACATTATCAGTGTCTTGCTGATATTCGCCTTTTCAATTTTTTGTGGAAAAATGCTATTCATTTATTTAGAGTTTTTGTTGTAACCGCGGCGTAGCCTACGTAATCTAGATTACGTAGGCTACGGTGTAACTAAGCAAAATGCTAACCTGTTTCAACCACCCAACAACGCTGGTGACCTTACTGGAAACTTCTGCTGGAACCTCGAGGGGATGTTCTTCGATCAAGGAAGTCCACTTTGACCTCAGAGCAGCCTGTGCAGTAAAACTTGCCATTTTCTCTTATTTACCAAACCATTCGTTCGATACTGCTCTAATTCACACCACCCTAAGCAGCGGTTTGTTTTACTTTATTCAATCACTAGAATTAACAAGCGACATTCAATTTGTTTTGTTCCATTCTGTAAACAAGCTAAATCATATTAAAACGACAGTAGCGGATACTGTTCGGTGAAATAAATGGAAACACACATGATCACAATTTTATTGTTGGATCGCACAGGGTACGTTTATTGTTTTCCAAAATACGTTGCCAATATTACGTTTCTTATGACGTCAGTCTCTGTATTATCAATGAGGGGTCGTTACTTGGGGCAACATGTAATCAATGAATTCGGGGTGGTAAGTACTGCGCTTGCGTCGTTCTTACCAAATAAAATCGTAAATAAATTGCTCCATGAATTATGTATTAATATCGCAACTTAAATCATCTGAATCAGCTAGATGAAATTGAAACCACAATATTCGAAATGTTCACCGTCTTCGATAACTTTCCTGAATTATCTCGGTGTACATCCCTAATGTCTTATGTCCCATGCACAGAACATCCCATACCATGTGTCTAAAGTCAAAACTTAATATAGCATTCTGTGCTTCTATATACAATGGCTTGTGGCTTGACAACATCAGGATCATATATTATATGTTCTGTTCTGTGATCAGGATCAGGGAAACAAAATTACTGAGCGAACTGAGAAATTTTGAAAATAACTATGGCTAGAAGATTCTTGAAGGCTTTGGAATATCCTGCCGCAGATTCAGTTGACCTCAAGAGTATGGGTTTCAAGGTACTTAGTGGTTTTATTTGATTATTTCTCCTTGTAGATGAAGCAACATTCAAGACGATAGTCGTTTGGCTGGAAAAGAATAAAATTAGAGAAGCAGGACAAGATACAGTGAATGCACTGAGCAATTTCAAGTCAAAGGACTGGAGAAAATCGTTCGAGAAGTATATGGGATTTTTGGGATGTCCAATCACGATGTCCACCGATGAAGAATATCTAATTTGGCTTGCAGGATATGCCATCCAAGAACAATATAGTAAAAGAAGTATATTGATAAATCTGATACCAAATTTGTTTCATTTCATGTGTATATATTTCAGAGGATGTTTTTAACAAACATGCTGTACAGGAAGATGTGAAACCATTGAAGAATGTTCCAAATGTTACAACTGAAAATCCATTAGACAGATTAGACTGTAAGTTGTGGATAGTTAATTTTGTAATTTCTTGATATGATTTATTTAAGTTCATAGTAATGAATTCATGGATGGAATCAACAAGACTGCAAAATTACTGAATATTACTCCACATCCTGATCCTACCATAACACTCAAGGCAGTGAGGCATATTATCACAGAAAGATTTACTCAACATGCTTTGAAAAATCCAGAACAATATATAGTCAAGGTGTGTATAAATCCACTGGTAGGCTCAATTAAAGTTTTAGCGTAATTGTCTATATTTGAGACAAATACTTCCTTTGTCAGTGTGAGGTGAATTTTAATTTCCTTACCTTAATTATTGTTCAGGGCACACCATTCCCGCTGCATGATGCAGATCTTGGAATTGATTTGGGTGATCCTGTGTTGAAACACGCAGCCAAAATATTGAGGATGTTGTATATACAAGACTTGAGAGACTTGCAAACAAAGGCAAATGAATTGATTGTTAAGGCACAAAATGTTACTGCTAATCCTAAAACGGACACGAAGTTGGGAAAAGTAGGTTTTTGAATTATTTCAAATGAATCCAACTTTTGTAAAGCTTGCAATGAATTAATTTATTCAAATAAAAATTTTTGCTTCTACACTTCTTTCATATGATGTGAACTGTTGATATTTCAATTTAAAGATATCCCTCTTAATCTCATCTATTCAATTAAACTTTCTGTGTATATTTTATTATTTTGAATAAGCAAATGGAGCACTTTGATCAGAATAATTCTTTCAGTTCTGCCGCTATTGTGAAATTAATATATTCAATTATCAAATCTTCGTGTTACTTGTGAAACTATCTGGCGAAACACATTTGAAATTAGGTTTGTATGGGCGCCGGATAGCCTAAGTATACTCTTGTAGTCATAGTGAAAGAGGGTATAATTCTTTATGGAGGGTCACAGTAACCCCATACTGATTTTGATTTAGAAGTTTACGGTGTTACTGGGGTGAATTTTGGATGGACACTTTTTCTCTAGTGAAACTTACAAGACATCTTCTAGTGTCAATATGATGTATGGAAAAGAGATTTTCAGTCTTATGAACAGGTAAAAGACTTGAAATAAGACACAACCATGGCAGTAATTGTAGCATATGGGGTACTTCATAACATTGCAATTTTCCAGAAGTAGACACAGACAAGCAGCGTCAGCGGAATTTGATGAAGATATTGCTTCAGAACTTTGCCATAGAATGGTTCATATCATACATCCAGTATACCAAGAATGAACTATTCCAACAATTATTTACTAGGGCTAGCTGAATGAAGTTGAAATTATTATTCTGCATGCAGCTATTATTTTCCAATAATAATAAATAAAGTATGCAGCATCAGTCATCCATTGTTTTATTTCTCAAATTATATATACAGGGTGTCCAGAACCGATCACTCAAAAAGCACTTCAATTATTAATATCTGTTGAATTTACAGTTGACTTTAGTTTGGCAATTTGTACTCTCAGAAGGTCCATCTTTGCAACATGTTCCTCCTGATTATGACGCATCTTTGCATCATGTATCTCCTGATTATGACGCATCTTAGCATCATGTTCTTCCTGATTATGACGCATCTTTGCATCATGTATCTCCTGATCGAGGCACATTTTCTCTATCATTACCTCTTTTTGTAGCGCCATAAACTCCAATTTGGTTTCAGCAACCATCTTCAACTTGGCAGAGATTGAAGAAGTCATTGTTTTTTTTTTCATGAGTTTCTGAAAAAATGTGATTAGTTTTAGTATATAATAACACATTGATTCGAAGAAATTTGAAATTTTCTAAACAACAATACATGATATCTGTTGTGCCAGCCTGATGAACAAAGTTTCGCCACCGCAACCACTTGGTCTATTGTGTTACATCTAAACCTATACTTCACCCATAAGATCAAGCCCTTTGCTATGGGAGATGAGTCTTGATTGTGAGAACCTGTACGTCCAGTTCCCTCAGCGTCAGCTTGTGGACTCGTAGCATAGACAAGGGACTCGTAGTTCCTCTAAATCTTGTGGGGTGGGGCAAGCGCATATAATGTGCTCGATGGATTCGTCATGCTCCTGCACTGCAACTGACAGTCCTCGACTAGACCCAAACAACAATACATACTCGAAAAGCATTAACACTTTGAAATCATTATGAAGAACAAAAATTCCATAAATAGGAAAAAAGACATTCAATTACCTACTAACTTTTCGTCTGATACTGACTGAATAATCGATTACGATTACTTCAACAACGAGCTATAAAATTCACCAGAAAAAAATATCATATAGGTTATAAACAACAGTCCACAATATAACCCACAGAACATATAATATATAACCATAGACAAAGGTTAAAGAGAAGAAAGATAGGAAACGAAGCGACTAACTTGACGCGAGCGAGATCTCTTGCCTCACTAGTACAAGTAGTGCAGTCATCTGGTTAGAATAATTGAATCCAGGCTATTTTTATAGATAGACATACTATATTTATGAAAATAGGAGAAGTGAGAGGCTACATACAGCTGGATTGGAAGCGTAAAAAGCGACCCCAGGGAGCCGGGTGCAGAACTAAACGTCAGACGCGCCAAATTTAAACTGTGACGCCTTTTTCAGTTTCACTACAATTTCAAATTTATTATTCCAAGAACTGTTATCTCCAACGATAATTGGATTATCGTTGAAGATAACAGTTCTTCGAAAGAAATAATTGCAACGGTAAATGAAGAAATAACAACCTTATTCTGATTTTTTATTTGGGAAAATAATTTTATCAATTATAATTAATTTAAAAATAAAACAATAATTGTTGAATAAGTGACAAGCAGTAAAACATTTATTTCTGAAAAGGAAAACTATTTTCAAGAAGGTCATACAGTCAATATAACAAAAACGTTTCTATAAACAATATATAAAAAATAACTCAAATGTCCTCCTTCCATTCCTTCTAATCTTTTCCATGTCTTCCAGTTGGAGGTAAATTATAATCTGTCAAAAAATTGAAACCACCAGAATTGTTTGTATCTGAAGCAGTGGAGGCACATGGTGCCTCTACATCAGAAATTTCAAAATCAGGAAAGTGTTCTTCTTGATTAACATAATAATGATCATGAAAACCTAAGATGTTGACATGATCATTCTGAACATATGCTTGACATTCAGAACATGCTTGTGGGGAAAAGTTGTGCTGTGCATAATAATAATGATCTAGAGTGAAAGCATGATTTACAGGAGGCATTGATGGGCAGGCTCCTTATTTAAACAACCTTGCTTTACTTTACTTTTGTTATAAAAATCACTTTCAACACAGTGATCCTAAACAATCTCAAGATGAAACAGTTTGTGGATTCTGGAATTAAACAAAATTGTTTCCAAGTTTGGCCACTAACATTCGTCGGAAACTTGAAGAAGTGCATTCCACTCAATCCAGCATGGTATTAATTCTTGCAAGTAGGGTAATTGCAAGAATACTTTGGTGTCCCAACAAGCATATTGTTAATGAGATCTATCCTGTCCATGTAAGTGTTAGATGGTCCTTATAGTTGTCGCATTACTGAAAACAATTTCATATAAATTTTAATTGAATTCTTAATTAAATATGAATAATACTCACCTAAAACAAGTATTCGTGTATGCTTTTACATTTTACAACCATCATAACCATTGTATATAGAATACCTTTATTCTTTATATACAATGTCATAACCATTAACCATACAATAATCATTTTTGGCGCTCTAGTTTCTCGGAACTGAGTGCTTATCAATTTGCCCAAATGTCTGTAATTTTCGAATTTTTCGATGAAAATGGTCTCAAACGATTTGGTTCGACTCACTGATCAAGAATCCGTGGTCGAAATTCATTCTGTCCGGCCGGTCCGGCCGTAGGCACGATAACTCTCGAACGGAATGAGCTAGACAGTTGAAATTTTCAGAGTAGGTTTGGGGGATAAATATCCCGGCTAAGTTCGTTATTGGGCAAAATCGGACAGATGGTTTCGGAGTAACAAAAAAAAAATTTTTTTTTACAAAACAAATTCCAAATTATATTTTTTTCAATAATCAGTTTTATCATAGGAATAAATTCATATCATAACTTATATTATTATATTATAACATAATATCATACTTTTTGTTGGTTGATATTTTCATGCCGATGGTCAATCTATGATGATGGGAATGGTAATGGTAAGTTAATAATATTGAGTTCAGAATATCTCCACTAAAAACACAACTGGAATATTTGTGTATTGGAGTAGATTTGAGGAAAGATATATATATATATTATTGTTCATTATAGATTTGAGTAATGAATATCTCGGATGAGTTCGTTGTTGGGTAGAATTCGTCTATTGGTTTTGGATAGATCATTTTTGGCACTCTTGTTGAATTTAAATTCTTCTATGATGTTTGAATTCAATTTCTGCTAAGATGAAGTTCTAAATTTCAAAAATGAATCGTACTTCTATGTTTTCACAGAATGCTATAATTATTCTAATCTAAGCTTTATTATATGATCTGTGTTCATACTCGTACATTTCATCCTGTTCTATAAGAAATAGTCAAATTCATTTCAGCTATTTTAATTTGGTTTCTTCCATGGTGCAGTTCTCATTCTCAGATTGCTCATTTAATCTTGATAAATAAACTGTTATTTGAATTGAATTTCCTTTATGATGCAGTTCTATCATAAGAATACATTGATATAATTCTCTACTCTGAGAAATCAATACTTTCGGAGATATAATTTGTCTGTTTGAACTAGAGCGCCAGAAAGCTCCTGTCCACAGGGCTTGAACCCATTTTTAGCGAGGATACCGCTTATAACCCGGGGGTCAATTCTCGAGATCGATCGCTCGTTGAACGTATACGTTCATGAGCGAGTGAAATCGAACGTGTAGTTCGGGTCAATTCAATTCTCGAGCATATCTTCAACTACTCGTTCCAAGGAAAGCATAGACGTTCATTTCCTACGAAGAATAAACTTGGCATCGTGGAAGAATTTATTGAAGAGCGTGTGTTCTTATCGCCTAGATCTCATATAATACCTTGTTTTTGGTGTTGATATTGGCGTGGCGCTTCATCGTTGAATTTAAATTTTGAAATAGAATAAGTAAATCACGCGTAAATTTAGAATTTTAGATATGTCAAATGTTGTTTCTTTATTATTTGGAAACACAGACATAATGAATGAGGCACCACCGAAAGTGTTCAGAGATATGCACCAGTTGCAATTCTCGGGGAACGAAAACACGAGCTAATCGTTCCAAATCATCGCTCAAATGTTCGTTCGACAACGAGTGCTCTATATCACACGCTCGTCGAGATGAACGCTTGTTTTGACGGTTTCATTCATAGATTTAATAATATTAATAAACTAAAGGGGTTTATGGTTTTGATTGCTGCAAATATTCTTCAAATAAACTGTTCTCGAGAACTAATTCTTTTTTGGCGCTCTTGTTCCTCGGAACAGAGAGTGCTTATCAATTTGCCCAAATGTCTGTAATTTTCAGATTTTTGGCTGAAAATCGTTTCAAACGTGGTTCGACTCACTGATCAAGAATCCGTGGTCAAAATTGATTATGTTCGGCCGGCCGTTGACATGATAACTCTCGAACAGAATGAGCTAATATAGGACGTACAGTTGAAATTTTTTTACTTTCAGAGATATGATTTCTCAAAGTTTGAATACTCGCTGCGGTAGTTTGACAAGAGCGCCAAAGCCCCTGTCCGCAGAGCTTTCCCACATTTTTGTACAACTCACTGATGAATAATAATAATTCAAGGTCAAACCAATTCTGTCCTGCCGTAAGCACGATGACCCTCGAACGAAATGAGTTTGAGAGTTTGAATTTGCAGGGTAGGTTTGGGGCACAAATATTTCGGTTGAGTTTGTTAATCTGAGATCTGAATCCACCCAGTAGTTTTGGTCAAGTGTTGGCCATTTTTAGTTGAAGCATTATTTCCGTTTATGTATTTCCGAAACCACTCACTCAATCTATCTGGAATTTAGCATCAAATTTTAGAATGACAACCTTTATAAGCACGCAAAGTTTTGGATGGATCGAATGACTACGTACACTAAAAAAAAAATCTTACATTTGCAAGTTTTGTCTTCCCAATAACTCGAAAAATTCTGATCTGATCGTATCGAAACTAGGTAGTAAGGTGCAGACTACCGAAACGAAGACTTATGCCAAATTTCATGATGATCACATTAATAGAACAAAAATATTCAACTATTGTAATAGATAGAGTGAGCCGGAGATCTTATATAGTCAGAAGTAGTGTTGTGAGTGTGGGAAATGTCTTAAATACTCCTCTGATAAATACTGAAAAATGTCCGAAAATTATCATTACATCTAAAAACAGTCGACATTTAGAGTTTTTTAGTATTTATCGACATTATCGAAAATGTCTGGATAAATATCATAAATTTCTTTTCTACTTAAGAATTGTTTGACAATTTTCATTTTTGTCCGATATTTATTCTTCTTTTCTACTTGGATCGATGATGCTTAACGATCTGAGATGCCAATTATACAATTTTTTTTCAAGCAGTTCATTTTTTGCGCGTATGTTCTGGGGAACATACGCGTTATAGTTTTGCCCAAATGTGAAATTTAATTCTGTGGTGCCGTCCGGCCGGCCGTCCGGCCGTCCGTTGCCACGATAACTTGAGAACGGAAAGAGCTAGCGACTTGAAATTTTCAGGGTAGGTGGCGCATCCCAATACGACGGACAAGTTCGTTAATGGGTATAATCGGCCCAATGGTTTCCGAGTAATAATTTTGTTTTCAACCAAAATAAATCCGATCGAATTTTAAACTTGGTGAATAGTTGTAGAATATAGACCTAAGCACGTTTATGAAATTTTGTGAGAATCGTATCGCTAGAAAATTATTAAAAAATTATTAAAAAATATTTTTGTTGTCACGATAACCTGAGAACGGAAAGAGATAGCGGCTTGAAAATTTCAGGTTAGGTTGTGCATCTGAATGCGACATTTGAGTTTGTTTATGAGCATAATCGTCCAAACGGTTTTAGAGTTATAGCCATCTGAAATTTTCTGAAATTTGGATGTTTTTTGTTCCTCATTAACTCGAAGAATACAAAACCGATTGGATTCAAACATGGTGAATAGTTGTAGAATATAGACCTAAGCACGTTTATGAAATTTTGTGAGCATCGAATCGCTAGAAAATTATTAAGAAATTATTAAAAAATATTTTTGTTGTCACGATAACCTGAGAACGGAAAGAGATAGCGGCTTGAAAATTTCAGGTTAGGTTGTGCATCTGAATGCGACATTTGAGTTTGCTTATGAGCATAATCGTCCAAACGGTTTTAGAGTTATAGCCATCTGAAATTTTCTGAAATTTGGATGTTTTTTGTTCCTCATTAACTCGAAGAATACAAAACCGATTGGATTCAAACATGGTTATTAGTTGTAGAATGCCAACGCGAAAATTTTTGCAGAATTTCGTGAGGATGCTATAACTAGAAAATTCAAAAAAAAATAATTAAAAATAATTGAAAAAAATTCTATATATCATAAACTATTCGTCCGGCATGGCTGAAATTTTGGGAGAGCCTGCAGAACCTAACTCTACTGCAGAATTCCAAGTTTGAACACGATCGGATCTATATTGTTGGAGAACCGAGCAGCCTTTTGTGAGTTCGGTAGGTGGATGCGAATCGTCGTATGATATGTTGTCTATGGTCGTATTTTTGCGAGAACCTCCAAAAATAAAATATGAATGTCATGATGACATATTATTATACATATATATTCATGGTAAAATCGTGTTATTTCATCACAAATCTATAGGAGATTAGATGATAGCCCTACATTAGTGGTCAGACCTGGTTTTGAAAGAGATCCTCCTTAGGAGGAGGCAACTAAATATTGAAGGGATTTCTATGAACAAGAGTGAATATCTTTGAGGAATAGAGAGGCAATTCTTCTTCAAGAGATCCATGTGCCTTCAGAGGAGTATATTTGCGAGAGGGGACCTTTGAATTTTGCAGAAGGCTTCTGATCTTGTAAGGTGAGAGGCTCATTTGTGGATATTAAATCTCGTGATGGGTAGAAAGGAATTCTAGGCCAGTTTTTCTATCACTAATGAGAATATATCTTTATGTAATAACGGGTGATTTTTTGAGAGCTTTTGGATTTGATTTGAAAAAATTGGTTCAAGCACTGACGTGAAGTCAGGAGCTTTTGCGCGTATGTTCTATTGTCCATACTCCTGTAATGAACACTCTTCTTAATCGAATTTACCATGATGAATTCTATTGTCCATTCTCCTGTATTGGACACTCTTCTTAATCGAATTCACCATGATGAATTCTATTGTCCATTCTCCTGTATTGGAGACTCTTAATTCGAATTTACCATGATGAATTCTATTGTCCAGAATGGACAATAGAATTCATCTTGGTAAATTCGATTAAGAAGAGTCTCCAATACAGGAGAATGGACAATAGAATTCATCATGGTGAATTCGATTAAGAAGAGTGTCCAATACAGGAGAATGGACAATAGAATTCATCATGGTAAATTCGATTAAGAAGAGTGTTCATTACAGGAGTATGGACAATAGAACATACGCGCAAAAGCTCCTGACTTCACGTCAGTGCTTGAACCAATTTTTTCAAATCAAATCCAAAAGCTCTCAAAAAATCACCCGTTATTACATAAAGATATATTCTCATTAGTGATAGAAAAACTGGCCTAGAATTCCTTTCTACCCATCACGAGATTTAATATCCACAAATGAGCCTCTCACCTTACAAGATCAGAAGCCTTCTGCAAAATTCAAAGGTCCCCTCTCGCAAATATACTCCTCTGAAGGCACATGGATCTCTTGAAGAAGAATTGCCTCTCTATTCCTCAAAGATATTCACTCTTGTTCATAGAAATCCCTTCAATATTTAGTTGCCTCCTCCTAAGGAGGATCTCTTTCAAAACCAGGTCTGACCACTAATGTAGGGCTATCATCTAATCTCCTATAGATTTGTGATGAAATAACACGATTTTACCATGAATATATATGTATAATAATATGTCATCATGACATTCATATTTTATTTTTGGAGGTTCTCGCAAAAATACGACCATAGACAACATATCATACGACGATTCGCATCCACCTACCGAACTCACAAAAGGCTGCTCGGTTCTCCAACAATATAGATCCGATCGTGTTCAAACTTGGAATTCTGCAGTAGAGTTAGGTTCTGCAGGCTCTCCCAAAATTTCAGCCATGCCGGACGAATAGTTTATGATATATAGAATTTTTTTCAATTATTTTTAATTATTTTTTTCTACTTGGATTGTAAATTCTTAACGATCTGTGAACCAATTGGGAAATTATACAAAGTTTTTTTTAACAAGTTTATTTTTATTATTGCGCGTATGTTCTGGGGAACATCGCGTTATTTAACAGTCTAATTAAACCGATTTTTCTAATACTAATTCTCAGGGCCGTCGAGAGGGCGGTATAGCCGGTACAAATTACCGGGGCCCGGGCTCGAGCTCGAGCAACAAGAATTTTTTCATTGTTAATTATAATTACATAAAATGGAACAGCGTATTAAGTCCATGTTAGAAAAATTATGATCAATTGATATTTTTTGGGCGCATGTTCTAGGGGAACATCGTCCTATCATTTCGTCCAAATGTCTGTAATTTTCGAATTTCGAGCTGAAAATTGGCTAATAGACTAATTCGGACTCCCTGATCACGAATCCGGTGTCAGATTTTTGGGTGCCGTCCGGCCGGCCGGCAGGCCGGCCGGCCTTCCGGCCGTAGGCACGATAACAGGAGCACCGAAGGTCCTATCGACTTCAAACTTTCAGGGTAGGTTTCTGATCAAAATGCGACGGTTAAGTTCGTTAACGGGCAAAATCGGCCGGACGGTTTAGGAGTTATAGACATTTAAAATTTTGAGGTTATTTCCCTGATATTTCAGGAACTAAAGAAGATGTTGAATCGACACTTGGTAGTCAGTTCGAGGATATAAACGCGCAACTTTTGGCAAAATTCTGTTATGATCGAAATGTTGGTAATTTTTAAAAAAATATTTCTTTTAATTTTTTCGAAAAAAAAATTTTTTTTTCGTGAACTATTCATCAGATTGCAACAAAAACTTGTACTAACGTCAATTGTAGTATTTTGCAACATTGTGCAAAATTTTGGCTCTATACGATTTCAATTTCTGGAGATATAAGACAAAATGTGTCAAATTTCCTGGGTCTCTCTCAGTATTTTCATCGATTATTATATAATAATCAATAATATTAAGGTTTTCAACATGATACTGCTTTTTTTTCTTTACTGGTCAGTACGGGCCACAAGGAAGATGAACATGCGCCCAATAGCTCCTGTCCACAGGGCTTGAACCAATTTTTCTTTCCTAATTTCTTGTACATTAAAAAAATCAAAATGTTCAATGATTTTTATTTTGGAAGGCATATCCTAATCTTATTATACGGTAAAGTAACACCATCGGGGGGGCCCGTATTTTTGGTATGTACCAGGGCCCGCCGAAGCTCTCGACGGCCCTGCTAATTCAGAACCTGGCTCCTGTCCTTTATCTCTGATACTCAATAAAATAACACGATAATAACTCATTCAAGTTATTTGTTATTTCCAAATTGACCATGAAAAATTTCTTAAAATGCCTCAAATTGTCCTGATATTTTAACTTAACATGTGACGATTGTCATATTTTTCCGCAATGTCCGTAAATACTTAAATACTCAAAATGCTCGACCTTGGGGGAAAGTTTCGGACATTTTTCCAGGATATTTGTCCCTTACTTAAAAACTCGAGTATTTCACATCACTAGTCAGAAGGTATTGGGAACTTCCAAAACTCTGGTGGCGGGATTCGGCAACTAACCAAGCTAGTAACGAGGCACGTGTTCGAGTTGTTCAGTATTCGTCAATAAACTTTTGTTTGAAAGAAAAATTCAAGTTGAAATAGTGAATATTATCCTGCCTAATATGTCTTCGACCAGAAACGACTATTGTTGTGTGCCTCAATGCAATTCATGGGCGAAAAAAATGCCAAAATGTATAGGTTTGAGTTTTCACTTCTTACCTCCGGAAAACCAAATATAAATATTGGAAATGCGTTAGAAGGATCAGAGACAAGTCTCTGAGAAGGATAACTAATAGACCGAAGAGTACTTAACATGGAACTACATCAACATAATCTTCAAACAGAGGACAAGGAGGTACCTCGAAAGAGAAAGGAATGTGTAGATGACGTTTGCTGTGCTGAAAAACCTCAGAAGAAAAAATAAGCATCACCAGCACTCTTGAGTTAGTTAAACAGCAATAATAATGTTAGTAGTAGACTTGGTTGTGTACATTGTTACCAGACCACTTAACATTTGTGATGTTAGTGTTATGCTTGATACATCCGATATATACCTACCTACTTTGAGTGATATCTTTAACAGTGACAGTGCTTTGAAAAGTTTCACAGTTTTACAATTTTAATATTTTCAATTGAATAGATGATCATCAAAACTCTTGGACACAAAACAAAAACTTTATTATACCTCAAACATTACACTTATTGTTAATAATTCTTTTCACATTATATATGTATCATATTTTGAAAAAATCATTTCAATTATTGGTAACTGTTTTACAAAAGCTTTATCTGGTTCAATTTGATACTATATTCTCATAAATAAACTAGAACATCATGCACCTGAACTTTAATTAATACATCAGTAATATGTTTACACCTCCTCCGTGGTTCGACTTTACAAGAATATACCATACCTTCTATTTTAAGTTTACCATTCTCCACATTAATGGACCATCAATTTTATGTGGTACTGAATTAAGGGCACTACTTTGTAAACATAAAGAACAAATGTCTATAAAACTGGGACCACAATTTGTTTTGTCACACACGATTACATGATCTACATTTAGAACCTCTTCTCCTTCTACAAGGACTCTAGAATTAGAAGTTGAAGCTCCTATGAACTCCAGAAATTCTAATAAACTGAGTCCCTTCTTAATCATTCGCAAATAGTAACTGAAAGAACTTTTAAATATAATGTAAGTTTGACAAACATATATGAATATACTTACTGGTTGTAGTCTTTATATCAATCAAGTGCCATAAAATTAGTTATATAATGATCAATATTTGAATATATATCACAAAGTAATCCAACAGTGATCTCAAGTCAATTATAATTTAAATTTTCCATGAAAATTTCGGTCAAACTTCGTTGACTGACCTGTCCAACACGAGATTGTTTACATTTATTACTAGCGTGGTTAGTGGCCGAATCCCGACACCAGAGTTTTGGAAGTTCCCAATTAGCCACACAGAACAAACACAACTAGTCTCCTATCTCGCAAAAGAACCTAGGAGCATCTGAGGAATCTCCTTGCGGAAGACCTAGAAGGGTCAGTATAATCATGTCAATAGTAAGCTCGCCGATGCTGATTAACTTCAATTTGAAAGAAGTAAAAAACCACTGACGCGGGTTCTATCTGCTTTGGCGCTCTTGTTAATGACATGATTACACTGCCCCCCCTAGGCCCCCCAAGGAAATCCCTCAGAAGCTCCTATAGGAGCTTATGCGAGTTACGATAGGCAGTTGTGTTTGTTTCTGTGTAGGCTTTGTTACTGTATCTCTAGGCCAGCTTGAGCACAGCACTGTTAATTTTTGACCCAACAGTGAACCATAATCTAACTAGATCTCCGGCTCGCACTATCCACTGAGCATGAAATACTCATCATTCAATTCACATTGGTCAATGTGAATCATCCGCGCCAAAGAGAACTGACTTCACGTCAGTGCTTTTTTATATTTCAATTATAAACGCTATTGAACATTATTGTTAAATAACATATTCCTGTTATTTGCCAGAATATGTTTCACGTAAAAGGACTGTCAGACATTCTTGAGTGAAAATATCGAAAACGTGAAACAATTTACATACTACTTTTATTTTCTTGTCATCTAATATTGAGATTACTAGAAATTATTCAATTAATATTATAGTAAGGTCTAAAAAATAAAGGTAATTCCTAGACAATACATCTTTTTTCTTCATCAAAATTTATTATTTGACAAATTAAACAGTTAACATCGGTTAAATATTATCTTAGTATAGGTATACATATAAGCACTGCACACTACATTTATACATATTTTTGATTGAAAGATTTCAAGTGAGGGTTGAGATTCTCTATAGACAATAAACAATGGTCATGAGCACTTTGTCAATTCAAATATTTTTTTGTACCTTCCCTCTCCATTTTTAAATTTTTTTTTTTTCCAATGCATTAATCTAATTGATGTTCTGATTCTGAACATGCATAATATTATTTCATAAGAAAATTAAGCAGCAATATCGTGATAATTTTATTTATTGCAATCTGCAAGATTATTGAGTATAAGTATGTTTCCTATGGGAAAAAAAAGATTGTGGATAGTATTAAAAGTCCATTTTAGCCTTATGGGCCAACTCAACTAACACATTACTTGGATGAAGTAAGTTCGCCTGAGATAGGCATGCAATCCATTCTGCAATCATAAGGCCTAAATGCAATGTTGGATATTCCTGCTTAAATCGAGGCAATACATCCAGCTATTGCTAGATTGGTGTGGGAAAGAAGGATTCATGGGCGCCTAATATGAATTGGGCAGGAACATCAAAATTCATTGACGTATAGTCAGATGGTAATCATTTATCTTATGGTCAATTTATGAATCATCTTTAGATGACTAAAATTTTCATAATAAAGGCATGCACCCTCGTTGTTTGATTCAGAGGTGTAATGGGGTCCTGAAGATGCTCTTTGGGTGCTGTATTAGGTACACACTAGAAAACACAGGACAAATATTGAACGCGTGCTTTCTGCTTCACAAGTTGTGTTGACAATAATATTCCTGGAACTGACCCAGATATAGGTTATGAACTTATTGATTATGGAATATGCTGTTGGAAACAAAAATGAAGTGATTGGAGCCATGGTCTGAATCTTAGACTATAGAAAGAGTCTAAGGTCTGAATATCATGCGAACCCTGAAAAAAATTACATTATTGGTAACTATACAAGATATAAAGCAAGGATCTCTTTTATATACCTTCCTCCACTCATTGTTTGCAGGCGGGGTTACATTTAATTACTCGTTATATCCTTCCATATTGAGTCCTGTCTGGTGAAATTAATTAGATGAGGAAGCGAGACTTATTTCTCTGTCCATGTTTGACCTCAAGTAACATTTGATATTCAAAACAAAAATAGAATGTTATTCACAGCAAATACAAATTTGATTTTACGAATCTTTCAAATTAAAATTCTGCTCCCTAATCAAAACCACAGATAACTAAGTATCAAAACATATTACTTATTACTCTAACCTTAGATAAGTTGATCAAGATGCAAGATCATAAACATTAGATTTCTATGATCAGCACATTCTTCGATGAATTTTGCCACGATGCCAAGTTTATTCTTCGTTCGAAATGAGCGTACACTTTCGATGGAGCGAGTAGTTGAAGATTTGCTCGAGAATTGACTCAAAACGAACTATACGTTCGATTGCACTCGTTTATGAGCGTATTCGCTCAACGAACGATCGATCCATAGAATTATTTAAATATGAATTGGGCAAGAAGGAGGAATATAAAAATTCTTTAAATTGTTATGCTACAGCTTTTATAATGTGGAATAATAAAACATTGGGAAACAATTCCCAATGAAGGATGGAAATACATTGCTTATCCAACATATTGAATATTCAGCATTGAATTAAAGGCATACCAAAAAGGATGTTAAGTAGGTACAAAACCTGCAGGTTGAATTTAATGCCATTACTACCTCAAGTATTATTTGAGTTGGCCAGAGCTTGAAATGGAGTTTTAATAAGGAAACATTATTATGTAATAAAGTCGCAGACCGCGTTCGTTAAACAAAATCATCCAGATATTGCTGGTAAAATTCCTTATGAAATATTATGTATGTGCAGAACGAGAACATATATTAGATTAATGCCTTTAACAAGAAATAATTCAGACAGAATAAGCAATTTCAGAAAATATGTAGGTACCTATTAATGAAGTGTGTCCTTATTTTATTATGTTATATTTAACCGATATTAGCTGTTTAATTGTTATAATTAATTTGAAATAAATTTTAATGAAAAATAAAGATGTATTGACTAGGAATTGACTTATATAGTATTTTATGTATATTATTTCTTTATCAAAATGTTTTTATTATGGAACCATATCTAACGATCTTGTTACTATTATTTGATGAATTTGTTTCTAAGAAAATATTTCTTTTTTCAATTATTTACTTGTTGTATTCAATGAGTAAAGAATGTGGGATGTCATCGTTTTGAAATCATTATACAATGAAAAAACTACTAAAACAAAGTGCAGATATATTTATTTCATTACTTCAAGTATTCTTAAAATAATTCACCACTATATTTATTTCCTCTACTAATTCAGGATTCATGCCATTCTTGCCATAGCTCCTCCCACGTTGTTTTCATTGCCAATAGCATTTATTCCATAATCTATAATATCATCACCTATGTCTGGGTCAGGCATATAATGTTCGATACATATGTTGTGAAGCATAACGCAGGCACTTATTATTTTTCCCGCCTTTTCTGGTGTGTAATGTAACACCCTATGTTCCAATAAGCACCTGAAGGGCATCTCAGTAGACCATTACACCTATCAATCAAAGGAGTGTGCTTTAGGTGTTGATTGAATTCGAACTGATGTGTACCTGGTTCTGGTTTATCATCAGAATTAAAATCCAGGTTCTCAGTGGATATCTGGAGTCACCTGAAATACAATTCTGAATAAAGTAAACAAAAAAAACACTTTGCACTGAAGATTTTCATAAATGGAGGGTTTATATCAGGTGGAACAGATACTTTCCACTCGAAGCTGTTTAGCAAAACACATGTTGTGGTTCTATAGACCCTCCTTTCCTGAAAATCTTCAGTGCAACTGTTTTTTCTCTAGTAATGGACTTTCATCGATTATAAGCTGCTTCTTTAATATATAATTTATATATACAGTTTACCCAGTGAGTAGAAAGATCTTCTTGTTCTCAAATAAACATTACAAAGGGCATCTTGGCATCTAGATTGATTCCAAATGAATGAATCATGAGTTGCTCCAGGAAAACATGCATTCACGTCCATTATCCTGAAATTACTGCTGCATATCCTAAAAAAGTAAACACATATATTGTATATAAAATGAAGAATATCACATAGGATAGAAATTATTACCAGTTGTACACACAATGAGTGGTATTTTTTTCTGTTAACATACAGATGTTCTCCACTATCTCCAGAAGGGGGTAAAATGGCTACATTACGACAATCGATTACCGCAGGAAACCCAAATTTCCAAGTGAAACTGTAAAATATAAAAATGATCTTATGATGAAGAAGTTGAGCCTATGAAAATAGTATATACGAGACTTTAGAGTATAATACGAGACTTTCAATTAAAAATTTCAGTAGAAGTTCACTTCGCCTATAATTTTGTCTTTGAAAGGGATGTAGTGAATGACGTATATTTAGAGGTAGTCAAAGGACTTATCAAATGATTCAGGCAATTCGGTAAACACAGAAAAATATTTTACTTGAAATAATTGACAAATGATGAGGACACTGTGTATGAAAATAAATTAAGTCAAATCAACCAACAATGAACTTACTTTCCACGAAGAATTCCATTCTGTAATAATTATTGAAGGAAATTTGACCTGTTCATTGCAGTGGCGAAAAGCAGAAACCTCTTCAATGCACCTGCTCACAAAAGATTGACTAACTCCTACCCAAACATTTGCACCAATATCCATTTGATAACTTCCAGATGCAATAAATTTCAGTGCCAGGAGTTCCTATGTTAATGATAAAAAAATTGGTTCAAGCACTGACGTGAAGTCAGGAGCTTTTGCGCGTATGTTCTATTGTCCATTCTCCTGTATTGGACACTTTTAATTGAATTTACCATGGTAAATTATGTTGTCCATTCTCCTGTATTGGACAATAGAACATACGCGCAAAAGCTCCTGACTTCACGTCAGTGCTTGAACCAATTTTTATATTAGCCATCAAACCTTTTTAATTCTTCATAATCATTACAAGAATGTCTGTCGATATGGAATATGGTAATAATTTGACATTTGAACACATCGTTTAATGCATAATCAATTTCAATACTTTTGTCACTCGTTGATGAGATGAGATATCTGAAATTATAGATAAACTCTAAATATTCCATTCAATATTGAAATATTAAAATTAAATTTACACTTATTCATTTGTATTTCAAGATAATGAACGTTTGAAGCTAATGATTCATGTAAATTGACTGTGAAAATTTGTTTTCATGGATTAGGGGAAAAGAGTTATTGTGAAAATAAGATTCATTTATTTAGATACCAATCTATATATTGTTTTATACTATCTACTAAGGGCCGATTTATTCAACCTCTCCGTAAAGTATTCTTCAACTATGTGCTCGTTGAATTTACTGATCCCCTTTAAAGTGAACATTCACAGATTACTTTCCTTTCGGTAAGGCTACTTGACAGTTTACAGGTCGTAAAATATATCAGCCCTCAGTGAACAAAAAAATTGTATACCTCACTTGAATCATTTTCAAAGTTAGCGTTGAATTATCAAGCCATTCTATTATAATATTAGTAAAATCTGTTCTTCAGAGGTATTCATTGTTAAGCATGCTAAGCAACAAGCATTTAAGAAACATATACCTGAAGTTCCACGGGAAAACTATATACATAATATATACCTACACACATGTTATATTGCATCACCTTCTACTCCTATATTTTAAAATATTCTGCAATTAGAAAAATTAAAATGTTTCGTTAAAAATGCCTATTATATAGGTACACGCTGGCATCCAAACACCCTGATGATGGATCGTAAGAGACCCATGATAACAGGAAAACAGAAAAGTGTTCAAAATTCCCTGGTCTAAGCGTAATTCAACTGTTTTTTTTGTGCAATAGTATTATGCAAATGTTAAGGGCCAAATCTGAATAATAGGGTAGGTGCAGAAGTCATTTGAAATGTAATTCATGCAGTTTTGCTTGCTAATGACATGTTTATGATTATACTAACCATTCTAGGTCTTCCCTAAGGAAATCCCACAGAAGCTCCTAGGAGAGTCAGTTTTGTTCTGTGTATATTTTATTAATGTATTCTTACGTCAGCTTAGTCAAGGCACTGGGTGGTTTTCACCTAAGTACATGATGAATAGAATACTTATCCCATAATATATATAGCTTCGGCAAAATGACAAAACAGAATTAAAAGTAAAATGTCAAATTTTGAGTTGGCTTTATTTTTTATAGTCATAGCCTACGCATAACAACCACTTCCTTATTGCGGAACATATTTAAATGCACCTTGAATCGAGCATTTATGGTTTATTTCGTTCACTCCCTGATTTATCGCTCACTCTCGAATTTCAAAACGAGAATATCTTGAAACTTGCTTATTGCAGATACGTCCCTTTGTCATTTCAACGATATGAGAACCACCACCAATTTGTTTGAATAGAAACACTAGATTTTCTTCTTGGCTATTCCACTTTTGAACTTTAAAAATTTTAGTGTTCATGTCATCTTGATTGCCTCTTATCAATATTAAATTTTCTCATGAGATATACTTAATCTTCACAAATATTCAATCGACTAAGTTCCATATACCTTGTTTTGAATTCTATCTGCAGTAACTCCAAGAGTAACTCATGCATTCTATTTGTCGAAAAGCATTACTTCTTTGCTCTATGTCAACTGGACCTTAATTCATTCCAACCTGAAAGAAAATATTAGGACTTGGATTTCTCTGAGTAAAGTAATTCATTCAATTCACTTCTATTACTTACTGCTGATTTTTAGCAAGAAATCCTGAAGGACATATACCAGATATCTTCTTTCTGAACAACTTTTCCACAGTTCTCCATAATTTGGAATTTCTTTCACATACGTAAACAATATTTCTAGATTCCTCCAATCTTCAAATACAAGGTAATCTCGATTATTTTCAACGGAAGGAATACTCGTTCGTACTTCGTGGATTGAGAATATTTTGTTTACGTTTTGTATTTGTGTTATGTGTTTTGTTCAGATGTTGAGGTTAAAACGGGGCGCATGCGATGTAGGGCTATCATCTCCCATAGATTTGTGATGAAATAACACAATTTTCCCATAACATACGCGTAAAAGATATGTCATCATGACATTCATATTTTTATTTTTGACGGTTCTCGCAAAAATACGACCATAGACAACATATACGACGATTCGCATCCAGCTACCGAATTCACAAAAGGCTGCTCGGTTCTCCAACAATATAGATCGGATCGTGTTCAAACTTGGAATTCTGCAGTAGACTTAGGTTCTGAAGGCTCTTCCAAAATTTCAGCCATGCCGGACGAATAGTTTATGATATATAGAATTTTTTTCAATTATTTTTAATTATTTTTTTTTAATTTTCTAGTTATACCATCCTCACGAAATTCTGCAAGAATTTTCGCGTTGGCATTCTACAACTAATAACCATGCTTGAATTCAATCGGTTTTGTATTCTTCGAGTTAATGAGGAACAAAAAACAACCAAATTTCAGAAAATTTCAGATGGCTATAACTCTAAAACCTTTTGGACGATTATGCTCATAAACGAACTCAAATGTCGCATTCAGATTCACAACCAAACCTCAAATTTTCAAGCCGCTATCTCTTTCCGTTCTCAGGTTATCGTGACAACAAAAATATTTTGCAATAATTTTTTAATAATTTTCTAGCTATACGATTCTCACAAAATTTCACGAACGTGCTTAGGTCTATATTCTACAACTATTCACCAAGTTTAAATTCGATCGGATTCATTTTGGTTGAAAACAAAATTATTACTCGGAAACCATTGGGCCGATTATACCCATTAACGAACTTGTCCGTCGTATTTGGATGCGCCACCTACTCTGAAAATTTCAAGTCGCTAGCTCTCTCCGTTCTCAAGTTATCGTGGCAACGGCCGGACGGCACCACAGAATTTCACATTTGGGCAAAACTATAACGCGATGTTCCCCAGAACATACGCGCAAAAATCATATAAACACCTAATATCACTTCTGAGAAAAACAGTCTCACCTTTGTTCCCTTATATCCAAATCATGAAATCACGAACCAATTGATTGTTTAAACGTTTAAACGAAATTAACGCATAAACTTATCATCTGATAATGGGTTTGACTAAATTGCTCATTACAATGCCTCTCGCGACGTTCTTGTACTAACATTTTCACTTTTCAGTAACAATATTAATTATATTATTCATATTATCCCACACAAGGACCTCCTAAATTCATTTTAAACAATTCATATCTTAAATCTGAACAACAATTCATATCTGATTCGTTCAAATCTGAATCTCAATGGAATAACATTTGACAGTTGAGCGATGTTTTCGAACGGAACGAGTAGTTCATGTATTCGCTCATTATTCGTTCCCCGAGAATAGCAATTTCCAGAAATCTACGCTCATGACGTCACGAACGTATACGTTCGACGAACGAATGGTCTCGAGAATCGACCCCCCGTTCGATATCGCTGAGATTCTTCAAAACCTAATTATACAGCCAAATTCCAAATTTGAACATGATCAGATCTATATTGTTGGAGATATTGAAAATTTATTGTTAGCCGAGCAGCCTTGGGTGAGTTCAGTAGCTGGTGGACCTTTGTCACGATAACTTTCGAACAGAAAGAGATTGCGACTTATTGCGACTAATTTTCAGGGTAGATTGCGCATCCGAATGCGACAGTTGAGTTCGTTAAAGCATAATCGGCCAAACAGTTTTGGAGTTATACCCATCTGAAATTTTGTTGTTTTTTGCGCGTATGTTCTGGGGAACATCGCGTCATCATTTTGCCCAAATGTCTGTAACTTTCGAATTTTTTTACGAAAATGGTCTCAAACGATTTGGTTCGACACCCCAATGAAGAATTCGAGGTCAAATTTGATTCTGTCCGGCCGGCCGTCCGGCCTTTGCCACGATAACTTGAGAACGGAAAGAGCTAGCGACTTGAAATTTTCAGGGTAGGTGGCGCATCCCAGTACGACGGACAAGTTCGTTAATGGGCATAATCGGCCCAATGGTTTCGAGTAATAATTTTGTTTTCAACCAATATGAATCCGATCGAATTGAAACTTGGTGAGTAGTTGTAGAATATGATCCTAAGCACGTTTGTGAAATTTTGTGCGAATCGTAAGGCTAGAAAATTATCAAAAAATTATAAAAAAAAATTTTTTTTGTCACGATAACTTGAGAACGGAAAGAGATAGCGGCTTGAAGTTTTTAGGTTAGGATGTGAATCTGAACACGACATTTGAGTTTGTTTATAAGCATAATCGGCCAAACGGTTTTAGAGTTATAGCCATCTGAAATTTGGTTGTTCTTTTCTCCTCAAAATACAAAACCGATTGAATTGAAACATGGTTAGTAGTCGTAGAATGCCACCTCGAAAATTCTTGCAAAATTTCGTGAGGATATTATTTGTAGAAAATTTTTGAAAAATCTTTGAAAATTGAAAAAAAAAATTCTATATATCAGTAACTATTCGTTTGAAATTGCTGAAATTTTGCAAGAGCCTTCATAACCTAAGTCTACTGCCAAGTTTCAAGTTTTACCACGATCGGCTAAATATTGTTGGAGATTCGAGCAGCCTTGTGTGAGTTCAGTAGATGGGTGGCCGTTGCCTCGATAACTTTCGAACAAAAGGAGATAGGGACTTGCAATTTTCAGGGTAGGTTGCGTATCCAAATGGGAGAGTTGAGTTCGTTTTTGGGCATAATCGGTTAAACGGTTTCCGAGCTATACCCACCTGGAATATTATTTCCTCGATAACTCAAAAAATAAAGATTCGATCGAATTGAAGCTTGGTAACTATTAGTAAAAAATCAACATAAAGACGAGTTTAAAATTTTGTAAGAACCGTACCCCTAGAAAATTTCAAAAAAATTACGAAAAAAAAAATTGGTTCAAGCACTGACGTGAAGTCAGGAGCTTTTGCGCGTATGTTCAATTGTCCATTCTCCTGTATTGGACATCCTTAATCGAATTTACCATGGTAAATTCGAATTAAGAGTGTCCAATACAGGAGAATGGATAACATAATTTACCATGGTAAATTCGATTAAGGATGGCCAATACAGGAGAATGGACAATCGAACATACGCGCAAAAGCTCCTGACTTCACGTCAGTGCTTGAACCAATTTTCCTCAATAACCTGGTAATTAGTTGTAGAATACCCACGCAAATTTTGGCGAAATTTCGTGAGGATCGTATCACTATAGAAAATTAATAAAACATTGAAAAAAATTCTGTATCTCAGAAACTATCCGGCCGATATCGCTGAAATTCTGCATATATCTTCAAGCTGCCATTTTACAATCGAGTACCGCATTTTATCTCGATCGACTTTGTATGAGGCGTGATAATGGAAACATGTGCGCAAAAGGTCCTGACTGTACATCAGTTCTTTTTAAGAAATTGTTTCAGTTCTTTTGGAAATAAAAAAAGGTTTTTTACTTAAATCATTGTTACCTTTGGACCCAACGTCAGATCATCATGAAATTTGACAGTGGAATTTTGAAGGTTAGCATTTTTGGCGCTCTAGTTCCTCGGAACAGAGTGCTTATCAATTTGCCCAAATGTCTGTAATTTTCGAATTTTTGGCTGAAAATGGTCTCAAACGATTTGGTTCGACTCACCGATCAAGAATCCGTGGTCGAAATCAATTCTGTCCGGCCGTAGGCACGATAACTCTCGAACGAAAAGAGTTAGAGGATTGAAATTTGCATGGTAGGTTTGTAGCGTAAATATCTCGGAGAAATTCGTTAACGGGCGAAATCCACCAAGCGGTTTCGGAGTTATGGCCCTTTTTAGTAAATACGTTTTTTATGGATATTTCCGAAACCGATCACTCGATCTATCTGAAATTTTGCATCAGATTGTAGAATAATGACCTCTAAAGCCATGCGGAGTTTTGTATTGATCGGGTTGCCGTAAGGTATCAAAACAATTTTTTTTTTAATTTTATTTCTACAATAACTCTCGAACAGAGTGAGCTAGGCAGTGGAAATTTTCAGAGTAGATTTGCGGGATAAATATCTTGGTTAAGCTCGTTACTGGTCAAAACTGGCCTGATGGTTTCGGAGAAACGAAAAAAAAAATTTTTTTTATATCACAAATTTACAATTCAATTTTTTTTTCAACTCTAACAAGCTAATACTTTCAGATATATGATTTTTCGAAATTTCAATAATGAATGTTTTCACAGAATGCTGTATTTAATTATTGTATCTATGAATTATTATATGATCTGTTCTTACATGTCAACTTATTTTCCTATGAGAGATAAATGTCATAATTTGTTCTGGTTCTTGATATAAAATGCACCTCTTGTTCTAGAAAACAAAGTATGATTGAATGCAAAATGACCAATGAAATAACCTCAGGTATCGTAGAATTATGAGGATGATATGATACTTTCAAGGTGAAAATATAATGCCATAATATGGATTATTCCATCAACATATTATGATGATGGAAATATATTCTTTGATGAAATACATCATCAAATTGGGTTCAAAATATCTCCAGTAAAAACAAAACTGCAATGATGTCTAAGTTTTAATTGATATAATTTATAATTTTCAGAGTAGATTTGAGGAATGAATATCCAGGATAAGTTCGTTATTGGGGAGAATCGGTCTGTTTGAATTTAATTTCTTTCATGATGCAGTTCTATCGTTAGAATTCATTTATATTATTCCCAGAGACCAATAATTTCGAGATAATGTGATTTGTCAAAGTATGAACAAGAGCGCCAAAGCTCCTGTCCACAGTGATTGAACCAATTTTTTAAAGAAAACATTACTTTCACTTTTGTATTTGTTAGCTTCATCAGTGTGTCACCGGTAGCTTGTCAGCCGATATACCTAATATATTAGTCAAATAATATTCAATCCGATTAAATATAACTTACCTATATTCAATCAGATTGAATATTCAACTTGGGAAAAAACCTTCGTGTAACATTTGCAGCGTTTGAAATGGGATAGGATTATATTTTCACAATAACTCATGTTTAATTTAAATTAAATTGAATTGTTCTCGATGCAATTTGCTAATTAGAGTTTCCTCTCCATTCGTTTATATACATGGTTTGTACGAAAATATTTTCACAACCAAGAATCTGTTTACAAACAATATCACGTTATAATTATAAGTACCTTCAACCTCTTTCAATTTCGACGATTGTCAGTTCCGTAGTATGGTTTAAAAATCTTGTGCTAAAACTCGTCAGCACTGTAAATGTATAGACAGTTTAGTAGATATTTCGCCGTATTTACAAATGGTTGTTAAGTGTTTAAACCTCGGCTTAAACCTCCGTTAAATCCTAAAGGAGACTCGCGCTAACTGCGCTGTTAAACAATCCGCCGTATTCACAAAGCATTCAATCTCCGTTAAGTCCAGTTAACGATCAGTTAGTTAACGGGCCGTTAAAAATTCTTTTGTGAATACGTCGGATTACCTACTATGTGACTAAAATGTTTTTGATTCAGTGGCGACCTTAAAAATCTCAACAACTAAACTGTAAACTCTCACTTCGAATCTAATGACCTATTCATTATTTGCCTTTTTTGGCGTGTGCCTATCAATTCTTCCAAATAGTCTCAAACGATTAGTCTCGACCCACTGATGAAGAATCCGAGGTAAAAATCAATTATGTCCGGCCGTCCGTCAGCATGAATATTCTCGAAAGCAATGAGTTAGAGAGTTGAAATTTGATACACTTCAAATTTCAACTCTCTAACTCACTTTGGAGTGCAAATTCACCGGTTGAGTTCGTAAATGGGCATAATCCGCCGAGCAGTTGTTTTCCCTATAACTCGAAAAATACTGATCTGGTCGAATTAAGGCGAGTGTAAGGATCGCATGACTGGAAAATTTGAAAAAATTTATTTAAAATAATCATTCAAAATTCTCAGAAATTGCTTCAGATACCTTTGTAATTCTACAAGGGCCTTCAAAACCTTAATTTACAGTAAAGTTTTAGATTTGAACTCGATCGGATCTATATTGGTAAAGATATTGCCGAAATATCAAAATATTTCAACGATCGAGATGTACTGGTACATTTCTTACACTCGACAAACGAAGTTGTCTACAGTTTTGATTTTTGACATGCCTGGAGCAGGGGATTTAAAGAATCATGACGTATTTGCGTAGATCTATTTGAACAGTATCGAGAATTCTCGCTAGATGGCTCTGAAACACGTTTCCCAAGGTGGGCCTACTATGTCTTCTATATACAATGAACATATATTCGATTAAAGCGTTTAACATGAAATAATTCAGACAGAAGTAATTTCAGAAAATATGTAGGTACCTATTAATGAAGAGTGTCCTTATATTATTATAACCGATATTAGCTGTTTGTTATAATTAATTTGAAATAATTTTAATGAAAAATAAAGATGTATTGACTTATATAGTATTTTATGTATATTATTTCTTTATCAAAATGTTTCTATTATGGAACCATATAACGATCTTGTTACTATTATTTGATGAATTTGTTTCTGAGAAAATATTTCTTTTTACAATTATTTACTTGTTGTATTCAATGAGTAAGGGCAGATATATTCACTGTAAACTTTCAAGTAGCCTTACCGAAAGGAAAGTATTCTATAATTGTTTATTCATCTCTCTGTTATACGAAGTGATCTGCAAATATATGGAACATCTGTGAAATATGAATAGATTTTATTACTTTAAAGGGTGTCGGTTAATTTAACGAGCACATAGTTAACAAATACTTTACGGAGAGGTTGAATAAATCGGCCCTAAAGAATGTGGGATGTCATCGTTTTGAAATCATTATACAATGGAAAAAATACTAAAACAAAGTGCAGATATATTTATTTCATTACTTCATGTATTCTTAAAATAATTCATCACTATATTTCTTTCCTCTACTAATTCAGGATTCATGCCATTCTTGCCATAGCTCCTCCCACGTTGTTTTCATTGCAAATAGCATTTATTCCATAATCTAGAAGATCATCACCTATGTCTAGGTCAGGCATAAAATGTTCGATACATATGTTGTGAAGCATAACGCATGCACTTGTTAATTTTACTGCCTTTTCTGGTGTGTAATGTAACACCCTATGTTCCAATAAGCACCTGAAGGGCATCTCAGTAGACCATTACACCTATCAATCAAAGGAGTGTGCTTTAGGTGTTGATTGAATTCGAATTGATGTGTACCTGGTTCTGGTTTACCATCAGAATGAAAATCCAGGTTCTCAGTGGATATCCAGAGTCACCTGAAATACAATTCTGAATAAAGTAAACAAAAAAAACACTTTGCACTGAAGATTTTCATAAATGGAGGGTTTATATCAGGTGGAACAGATACTTTCCACTCGATGCTGTTTAGCAAAACACGTGTTGTGGTTCTATAGACCCTCCTTTCCTGAAATTCTTCAGTGCAAGTGTTTTTTCTTTACTCTAGTAATGGACTTTCATTGATTATAAGCTGCTTCTTTAATATATAATTTATATATACAGTTTACCCAGTAAGTAGAAAGATCTTCTTGTTCTCAAATAAAGATTACAAAGGGCATCTTGGCATCTAGATTGATTCCAAATGAATGAATCATGAGTTGCTCCTGGAAAACATGCATTCACGTCCATTATCCTGAAATTACTGCTGCATATCCTAAAAAATGGGTTCAAGCCCTGTGGACAGGAGCTTTTGGGCGCATGTTCCTTGTGGCCCGTACTGACCAGTAAAGAAAAAAAGCAGTATCATGTTGAATACCTTAATATTATTCTGGAACACAAATTTTCCATTACAATAATCTTCATCTAGCTTCTATTTAGTATCAATTCCTGTAGAACGTGATCATAATAAGTGTTTTCCATATAATAAAATGTGTTTGAACTTGGTATGTAGGAAATCTGACATCAATCATTGGAATTAATTGATTTGACAAACAGCCGTCAAATGAGGTAAATAGATTTTTGTGACGATTTTCTGTGACCATAAAAAAAATTAAGCATTTCATTATTGCATTTCTTGAAATAGGTACCTTTTCAAGTCGATCAACATCGTCCTTCTTTCGACGTCTAAACTATGACTTGATTCTTTATGTTTATGTCTTTGAATTTGTTTTCGGTGGAATTCAAAGAGTTCATAGAATAATCGATGAAAATACTGAGAGAGACCCAGGAAATTTGACACATTTTGTCTTATATCTCCAGAAATTGAAATCGTATAGAGCCAAAATTTTGCACAATGTTGCAAAATACTACAATTGACGTTAGTACAAGTTTTTGTTGCAATCTGATGAATAGTTCACGAAAAAAAAATTTTTTTTTCGAAAAAATTAAAAGAAATATTTTTTTAAAAATTACCAACATTTCGATCATAACAGAATTTTGCCAAAAGTTGCGCGTTTATATCCTCGAACTGACTACAAAGTTTCGATTCAACATCTTCTTTAGTTCCTGAAATATCAGGGAAATAACCTCAAAATTTTAAATGTCTATAACTCCTAAACCGTCTGGCCGATTTTGCCCGTTAACGAACTTAACCGTCGCATTTTGATCAGAAACCTACCCTGAAAGTTTGAAGTCGATAGGACCTTCGGTGCTCCTGTTATCGTGCCTACGGCCGGCCGGCCGGCCGGCCGGACGGCCGGACGGCACCCTAAAATCTGACACCGGATTCGTGATCAGGGAGTCCGAATTAGTCTATTAGCCAATTTTCAGCTCGAAATTCGAAAATTACAGACATTTGGACGAAATGATAGGACGATGTTCCCCTAGAACATGCGCCCAAAAAGTAAATACATATATATATAAAATGAACAATATCACATAGGATAGAAATTATTACCATCAGTTGTACACTCAATGAGTGGTATTTTTTTCTGTTAACATACAGATATTCTCCACTATCTCCAGAAGGGGGTAAAATGCCTACATTACGACAATCGATTACAGCAGGAAACCCAAATTTCCGAGTGAAACTGTAAAATATAAAAATTTTGTAAGAATCGTATCCCTAGAAAATTTGAAAAAAATTGGTTCAAGCACTGACGTGAAGTCAGAAGCTTTTGCGCGTATGTTCTATTGTCCATACTTCTGTATTGGAGACCCTTAATCGAATTTACCATGGTAAATTATGTTGTCCATTCTCCTGTATTGGACACTTAATTCGAATTTACCATGGTAAATTCGAATTGAGAGTGTCCAATACAGGAGAATGGACAACATAATTTACCATGGTAAATTCGATTAAGGGTCTCCAATACAGAAGTATGGACAATAGAACATACGCGCAAAAGCTTCTGACTTCACGTCAGTGCTTGAACCAATTTTTTTCAAATTTTCTAGGGATACGATTCTTACAAAATTTTAAACACGTCTTTATGTTGATTTTCTACTACTAGTTACCAAGCACCAATTCGATCGAATATTTATTTTTTGAGTTATCAAGGAAATAATATTCCAGGTGGGTATAACTCGGAAACCGTTAGACCGATTATGCCCAAAAACGAACTCAACACTCTCTTTCGGATACGCAACCTACCCTGAAAATTGCAAGTCCCTATCTCCTTTCGTTCGAAAGTTATCGAGGCAACGGTCACCCATCTACTGAACTCGCACAAGAATGCTCGAATCTCCAACAATATTTAACCGATCGTATTAAAACTTGAAACTTGGCAGAAGAGTTAGGTTATGAAGGCTCTTGCAAAATTTCAGCAATTTCAAACGAATAGTTACTGATATATAGAATTTTTTTTGCGCGTATGTTCTGGGGAACATCGCGTTATAGTTTTGCCCAAATGTCTGTAACTTTCGAATTTTTTGACGAAAATGGTTTCGAACGATTAAGTTCGACTCCCCAATGAAGAATTCGATGTCAAATTTGATTCTGTCCGTCCGGCCGTCCGGCCGTCCGGCCGTCCGGCCGTACGGCCGTCCGGCCGTTGCCACGATAACTTGAGAACGAAAAGAGCTAGCGACTTGAAATTTTCAGGGTGGGGTGGCGCATCTCAATACGACGGACAAGTTCGTTAATGGGGCATAATCGGCCCAGTGGTTTCCGAGTATAATTTTGTTTTCAACCAATATGAATCCGATCGAATTGAAACTTGGTGAGTAGTTGTAGAATATGAACCTAAGCACGTTTGTGAAATTTTGTGCGAATCGTATGGCTACAAAATTATTAAAAAATTATTAAAAAATATTTTTGTTGTCACGATAACTTGAGAACTGAGAGAGATAGCGGCCTCAAGTTTTCAGGTTGGGATGTACATCACACGCGACATTTCAGTTTGATTATGAGCCTAATCGGCCAAACGGTTTCAGGGTTATAGCCATCTGAAATTTTATGAAATTTTGTGGTTTTTGTTCCTCATTTACTCAAAAAATACTGAACCGATTGAATTCAAACATGGTTATTAGTTGTAGAATGCCAATGCGGAAACATTTGCAAAATTTGGTGAGGATAGCATTTGTAGAAAATTTTAAATAAAGCTTTGAAAATAAAAAAAAAAAGTTCTATATATCAGTAACTAATCGTTCGAAATTGCTGAAATTTTGCAAGAACCTTCATAACCTAACTATACTGACAATTTTCAAGTTTTAATACGATCGGTTAAATAATGTTGGAGATTCGAGCATTCTTGTGTGAGTTCAGTAGATGGGTGAACGTTGCCTCGATAACTTTCGAACGAAAGGAGATAGGGACTTGCAATTTTCAGGGAAGGTTGCGTATCCGAAAGGGAGAGTTGAGTTCAATTTTGGGCAAAATCGGTCTAACGGTTTCCGAGTTAAACCCATCTGGAATATTGTTTCCTTGATAACTCAAAAAATAAATATTAGATCGAATTGAAGTTTGGTAATTAGTAGTAGAAAATCAACATAAAGACGTGTTTAAAATTTTGTGAGAACCGTACCCCTAGAAAATTTGAAAAAAACGACGAGAAAAAAAATTTTAAGAACCGTACCCCTAGAAAATTTCAAAAAAATCACGAAAAAAAAATTGGTTCAAGCACTGACGTGAAGTCAGAAGCTTTTGCGCGTATGTTCTATTTTTATTTTCAATGATTTATTAAAAATTTTCTACAAATGCTATCCTCACCAAATTTTGCAAACATTTCCGCGTTGGCATTCTACAACTAATAACCATGTTTGAATTCAATCGGTTCAGTACTTTTTGAGTTAATGAGGAACAAAAACCACGAAATTTCAGAAAATTTCAGATGGCTATAACTCTGAAACCGTTTGGCCGATTATGCTCATAAACAAACTGAAATGTCGCGTTCTGGTGTTCATCCTAACCTGAAAATTTCAAGCCGCTATCTCATTCCGTTCTCAAGTTATCGTGACAACAAAAATATTTTTTAAAAATTTTTTAAAAATTTTCTAGCCATACGATTCGCATAAAATTCCACAAACGTGCTCAAGATCATATTCTGCAACAACCCACCAAGTTTCAATTCGATCGGATTTATATTGGTTGAAAACAAAATTATTACTCGGAAACCACTGGGCCGATTATGCCCATTAACGAACTTGTCCGTCGTATTGAGATGCGCCACCTACCCTGAAAATTTCAAGTTGCTAGCTCTTCTCGTTCTCAAGTTATCGTGGCAACGGCCGGACGGCCGTACGGCCGGACGGCCGGACAGAATCAAATTTGACCTCGAATTCTTCATTGGGGAGTCGAACTTAATCGTTTGAGACCATTTTCGTCAAAAAATTCGAAAGTTACAGACATTTGGGCAAAACTATAACGCGATGTTCCCCAGAACATACGCGCAAAAATGATCTTATGATGACGAAGTTGAGCCTATGAAAATAGTATAGTGCCATTATACGAGACTTTCAATTAAAAATTTCAGTAAAAGTTCACTTCGCCTATCCGTTTGTCATGGAAAGGGATGTAGTGAATGACTTATATTTAGAGGTACTCAAAGGACTTATCAAATGATTCAGTTCCTATGTTAATGATAAAAAATAATATAAACACCTAATATCACTTCTGAGAAAAACAGTCTCACCTTTGTTTCCTTATATCCACATCATGAAGTCTTCTAGGAGGAATGATTAAAGGATTCATCTTTTCTATCAAATCACGAACCAATTCATTGTTTAAACGTTTAAACGAAATAAACGCATAAACATATCATCTGATAAATGGGTTTGACTAAATTGCTCATTACAATGCCTCTCGCTACGTTCTTGTACTAACATTTTCAGCCACAATATTAATTATATTATTCATATTATCCCACAAAAGAACCTCCTAAGTTCATTTTAAACAATTCATATCTTAAATTCTGCTTAAATCTGAATGATATGTTGTCTATGATCTGAATGGAATAACATTTGACAGTTGAGCAGCGATGTTTTCTAACGGAACGAGTAGCTCATGTATTCGCTCATTATTCGTTCCCCGAGAATAGCAATTTCCAGAAATCTACGCTCATGACGTGACGAACGTATACGTTCGACGAACGAATGGTCTCGAGAATCGACCCCCCGGTTATTAACAACGGTTTGTCATCGATGTCAAAATTTGTTCCCCCACCACATGACCGCGAAAGGTTGTGTTGTATGTGTTTTCAGTTTTCACTTTTCACTAACACGTCAACGGTTAACCGTAGTCCTAGTAGTAATATTTGTTTACTTTTTGGCGCTCTAGTTCCTCGGAACTGAGTGCTTATCAATTTGCCCAAATGTCTGCAATTTTCGAATTTTTCGATGAAAATGGTCTTAAACGATTTGGTTCGACTCACTGATCAAGAATCCGTGGTGGAAATTTATTCTGTCCGGCCGTAGGCACGATAACTCTCGAACGGAATGAGCTAGAGAGTTGAAATTTTCAGAGTAGGTTTGGGGGATAAATATCTCGGCTGAGTTCGTTACTGGGCAAAATCGGACAGAAGGTTTCGGAGTAATAAAAAAAATTTTTTTTTTTTACAGAATAAATTCCAAATTAAATTTTTTTTAATAAGCAGTTTTATCATAAGAATCCATTCATATCATTTTTAACTCTAACAAGCTAATACTTTCAGAGATATGATTTTTCAAAATTTTAATGTAAATCGTATTTCACAGATTGATATAATTATTCTATGTATGAATTTCATAATGTCAACATGACAGAAGGGAATATTGTAACTTCAAAAATATTGGGGTTGAAATACTCGTATTTTAGCGATGCAACGGGGACCTCACCCGAAAATATTTGAAAATATTACGTAAATATTGAAAGCATAATTCTGTAGTCGAGAGAGGAGAAAATTTGGTGAACGTAGATGAGGAAATTTTTGATCGATTACAAGGTAATTTTTTCATTATTTCTTCTCTTCTTTAATACATGTTTTATGGAATATCTACTATTTGTAGGTACTTTAAACGTGTTTTGGGCAATTGTCATACGAAACAATTAGCCCAAGTGTTTGTAATTTTGGAATTTTTGGCTGAAAATGGTCTCAAACGATTTGGTTCGACTCACTGATCAAGAATCCGAGTGCGAAATCGATTCTGTCCGGCCGGCCGACTGGCCGTAGGCACGATAACTCTCGAACGAAAGGAGTAAGCGGATTGAAAATTGCAAGGTGGTTCTGGAGCGTAAATATCTCGGACAAGTTCCTTCGATCTATCTGAAATTTAGCATCAAATTGTAGAATCATGACCTTTATACGCATGTGAAGTTTTGTATTGACCAGATTACCGCAAAGTGTAAAAAAAAAAATTTGAAAATTTAAAATATGTTTTTCCACAATAACTCTCGAACGGAATGAGCTAGGTAGTTGAAATTTTCAGTGTAGGTTAGGGAGATAAATATCTCGGTTAAGTTCGTTATTGGGCAAAATTGGCCAGATTTAATTCGATTTCTTCCATGGTGCAGTTCTCATTCTCATGATTGCTCATTTAATCTTGATAAATAAACTATTATTTGAATTGAATTTCCCTTATGATGCAGCTCTATCATATGTATACATTGATATAATTCCCAACTCAGAGAAACCAATACTTTCGGAGATATAATTTGTCTGTTTGAACTAGAGCGCCAGAAAGCTCCTGTCCACAGGGCTTGAACCCATTTTTATTATGAAACCTTACTTATTCTAACGTTTGATAAACAATTAACATGAATTACATGCAAATGTTGAATTTATTTGACGAAATGCTATTCACTAACGAGAATTATTTTGTCTTATTGGAATTTCTCAACAGTGTATTACATCCAAATAATAGTCCCTCTTTCCTGTACTGATATAGCACTATTCAAATTATGGATAATGCACTTCAGGCTAGACCTAGGATATATCTGGCTTGAAATATATACTGAATTTGTATTTTTTCAATTGTTTCGAATGAAAGAAGAAACCTTCCATAATTAAATTTGTTTGATGAAATTATAGAAAATGATTCTCACCACCTAATTAAGAAAAAGTAAAGAGGTGGGTACTAACCAGTACAACAAGTACAACCAGTACAAGTACAAGTAACCAGTACAAGTACAAGTAACAGTACAAGTAACCAGTACAACAAGAACGTAGTCTTCTAGTCTTTTTGCGCGCGTGTTCCGCAAGGAACAGCGTGCTATCATTTCGTCACAATGTCTGTATTTTTCGAATTTTTTTTCGAAAATGGTCTCAAACGATTGGGTTCGACTCCCTGACGAAGAATTCGAGTTCAAATTCAATTCTGTCCGTCCGGTCCAGCCGGCCGACCGGCCGTTAGCACGATAACTCTCGAACGGAACGACTTAGAGCGTTGAAACTTGCAGGGTAGTTTCGTAGCGTAAATATCTCGGACAAGTTCGTTAACGGGCGAAATCGACCGAGCGGTTTCGGAGTTAAGGCCGTTTTTAGTAAAAACGTTTTTTATGAATATTTCCGGAACCGATCACTCGATCTTTTTGAAATTTGGCATCAGATTGTAGAATCATGACCTTTATATGCCTGCGAAGTTTTGTGTTGAACGGACGGCCCTAAAGTGGCAAAAAAAAATTTTGAAAATTTGAAAATTTTGTTTTCACGATAACTCGAAAAATACTGATCTGATTAAATTGAAACTCAGTAGTTAGATGCAAAAGACCAAAGCAAACACTTTTGCAAAATTTCGTGAAGATCACGTGACATGAAAAAAATAAAAAAATTACTACTATTTTGCGGAATACTTTGCTTTTAATGCCGAAACATATGTTTTTGAGGTTCATGCTGCCCTTTCCGGGCATTTTTCGTATTGCGCATGCGCAGATTAGAAGTCCTTTAACTGCTGTAGTTTTCGTCAGAGAGGATTGGGGTTTTGGGGTGGCGGATGCTATTCCTCCATAGAATTCAGATCCCTGATGAGGGTCTGCGCATGCGTAGATTAAAGATGCGATATCTTCCGAACCACTAGTGTTGGAGAATCGGAGTTTTTTGTAAGGTGTGTTATTTTGAGAGGACTTTTAGCCGCCAGTAGATTGCGCATGCGCAGAAGAGAAGTGACTGTTTTTGGGTTGGATGGGTTATGTTAGGAGTGCTGAGTCGATATTATGAGGTGTTAAAAGAATATTCATAGCAATTCAGTGCAAGGACAAGTCAGTTTGGGGGATGTATCGTTGTTTCCGAGTTAAAGTGTCCGTACCGTGGCCCTGGGGCTAATTTTGAAATTGATGTTACCCCTTACAGGCATTTTTCGTTATGCGCATGAGCAGACCATCAGTGATTTAACTGGTGGTGTTTTCGTCAGAGAGGGTTAGTGTTTTGGGGTGGCGGATGCTATTCCTCTATAGAATCCCCTGTTGAGGGTCTGCGCATGCGTGGATTAAAGATGTGATATCTCCTGAACCACTAGTGTTGTAGAATCGGAGTTTTTGGTAAGGTGTGTTATTTTGAGAGGACTTTTAGCCACGAGTAGATTGCGCATGCGCAGAAGAGAAGTGACTGTTTTTGGGTTGGATGGGTTACGTTGGGAGTGCTGAGTCGATATTATGAGGTTTTAAAAGAATATTCATAGCAATTCAGTGCAAGGACAAGTCAGTTTGGGGGATGTAGCGCTGTTTCAGAGTTAAAGTGTCCGTACCGTGGCCCTGGGGCTAATTTCGAAATTGATGTTACCCCTTACGGGCATTTTTCGTTATGCGCATGAGCAGACCATCAGTGATTTAACTGCTGGTGCTTTCGTCAGAGAGGATTGGGGTTTTGGGGTGGCGGATGCTATTCCGCTATAGAATCCCCTGGTGAGGGTCTGCGCATGCGTGGATTCAAGAAGCGATATCTCCTGAACCACTAGTGTTGGAGAATTGGAGTTTTATGTGAGGTGTGTAATTTTGGGAGGACTTGCAGCCACGAGTATAGTGCGCTTGCGCAGACGAGAAGTGAATGGTTTTGGGTTGTTTGGGTTATGTTGGTAGTAATGAGCCGATATTGTGAGGTTTTAAAAGAATATTCATGTCAATTCAGTGCACGGACACAAGTCAGTTTGGGGGAAATAGCGTTGTTTCCGATTTGAAATGTCTGTATGGTGGCCCTGAGGCGAATTTATAAATAACTATATTCGGTAGATCTATATTAAAATACGTTCGGATTTGGAGAAGATGCAATTGCGTCCCTAACGGAGGACCCACAACCGCATTTTTTCCGCTCTACGGTAAAGCTAACAGCCAAACTGTATTGAAAGCTATATTTGTTTAAGGAACTTGAAAAAAAAAAAAAAGCACTGACGTGAAGTCAGTACTCTTTGGCGCGCGTGTTCACGGTGGCTAATTTGAATTGAATGATGAGTACTTCAAGCTCAGTGGATAGAGCGAGCCAAAGATCTACCCAAAGGATAGTGGACACCATTCACTGTCGGTTCAAAAATTGACAGTGCTGTATCTAAGCTGCCATCAGGATAGAGTAACAAAGTTGGAAAAGAACACAAGTGACTCTCCTTAGTCGCACAAGCTCCTAGAAGATTTGGGAGGGTCAGTATAATCCTAATCATGTTTATAGCACGCGCGCAAAAGCAGATTGACTTAACAATGAAAGAAAAAGTGTAAAAAGTCAATCTGCTTTGGCGCGCGTGCTATAAACATGATTAGGATTATACTGACCCTCCCAAATCTTCTAGGAGCTTGTGCGACTAAAGAGAGTCACTTGTGTTCTTTTCCAACTTTGTTACTCTATCCTGATGGCAGCTTAGATACAGCACTGTCAATTTTTGAACCGTCAGTGAATGGTGTCCACTATCCTTTGGGTAGATCTTTGGCTCGCTCTATCCACTGAGCTTGAAGTACTCATCATTCAATTCAAATTAGCCACCGTGAACACGCGCGCCAAAGAGTACTGACTTCACGTCAGTGCTTTTTTTTTGTGGTATATATCCAAGCCAGATTGCCTTCATTCTATTACCGTTTAATAACAGATTCGCTATTTGGCGGTCTGTAATGACGAAGTAAGAAGTAATCCCCACTCCTTGGTTGTTTCGAGTATATTAAAAAAATTCCACGCTTTCCTTTGCCACAGCCGTTTTAATTGCTTTCAACAGTTTCAAACTTTCAATACTTTTGACAATTTCAAACTTTCAACAGATGTCAACCGCTAGTAACCCACCTCATGGACCCGGTTATAAATTTTGATACCGGTATCAAATGTCAATATGACAGCTTTGGAGGGGAACTTCCGTTACCGCTTGTAACCACTCTTACCACTCTCGCTCAAATGTAGAAACCGTTTGATACCGGTATTAAGCGGTAACGTCGCTAAAATTCGATTATTGCGCGTATGTTCTGGGGAACATCGCGTTATAGTTTTGCCCAAATGTCTGTAACTTTCGAATTTTTTGACGAAAATGGTCTCGAACGATTAAGTTCAACTCCCCAATGAAGAATTCGATGTCAAATTTGATTCTGTCCGTCCGGCCGTCCGGCCGTCCGGCCGTCCGGCCGTTGCCACGATAACTTGAGAACGAAAAGAGCTAGCGACTTGAAATTTTCAGGGTGGGTGGCGCATCCCAATACGACGGACAAGTTCGTTAATGGGCATAATCGGCCCAGTGGTTTCCGAGTAATAATTTTGTTTTCAACCAATATGAATCCGATCGAATTGAAACTTAGTGAGTAGTTGTAGAATATGAACCTAAGCACGTTTGTGAAATTTTGTGCGAATCGTATGGCTACAAAATTATTAAAAAATTATTAAAAAATATTTTTGTTGTCACGATAACTTGAGAACTGAGAGAGATAGCGGCCTCAAGTTTTCAGGTTGGGATGTACACCGCAACGCGACATTTCAGTTTGATTATGAGCCTAATCGGCCAAATGGTTTCAGAGTTATAGCCATATGAAATTTAATGAAATTTTGTGGTTTTTGTTCCTCATTTACTCGAAAAATACTAAACCGATTGAATTCAAACATGGTTATTAGTTGTAGAATGCCAATGCGGAAACGTTTGCAAAATTTGGTGAGGATAGCATTTGTAGAAAATTTTAAATAAATCTTTGAAAATAAAACAAAAAAAGTTCTATATATCAGTAACTAATCGTTCGAAATTGCTGAAATTTTGCAAGAACCTTCATAACCTAACTATACTGACAATTTTCAAGTTTTAATACGATCGGTTAAATAATGTTGGAGATTCGAGCATTCTTGTGTGAGTTCAGTAGATGGGTGAACGTTGCCTCGATAACTTTCGAACGAAAGGAGATAGGGACTTGCAATTTTCAGGGAAGGTTGCGTATCCGAAAGGGAGAGTTGAGTTCAATTTTGGGCAAAATCGGTCTAACGGTTTCCGAGTTATACCCATCTGGAATATTGTTTCCTTGATAACTCAAAAAATAAATATTCGATCGAATTGAAGTTTGGTAATTAGTAGTAGAAAATCAACATAAAGACGTGTTTAAAATTTTGTGAGAACCGTACCCCTAGAAAATTTGAAAAAAACGACGAGAAAAAAAAAATTGGTTCAAGCACTGACGTGAAGTCAGAAGCTTTTGCGCGTATGTTCTATTGTCCATTCTTCTGTATTGGACACCCTTAATCGAATTTACCATGGTAAATTCGATTAAGGGTGTCCAATACAGAAGAATGGACAATAGAACATACGCGCAAAAGCTTCTGACTTCACGTCAGTGCTTGAACCAATTTTTAAATTAACACTGAGCCAGGATCGTATGTGTGAGATAGAATAAACAAAATACAACCAAAAAAGAAATAAAAAACAAAAAACACATAAATATAAAACCATCAACATAATGTAGAACATGAAATGAATTTTAACTGAAAATCCTTCCTTACAAAGTATAAAACAAAGTCGCTTCCCGCTGTCTGTTTGTTCCTATGTCTGCTTAGATCTTTAAAACTACGTGAAGGATTTTGATGCGGTTTTTTTTTAATAGATAGAGTGATTCAATAGGAAGGTTTGTATGCATAATACATGTATAATATATTAGAGAAACACTGATAATTTTAGAGGTTTCTGATGTGATGTCGTAAATAAACACATTTTTTTGCGCTTACATTGCAAACGCTTGCTGAACCCTACGAGATAGATCAAAATAATGTTGTACAGTATGGTACACCTTGAAAAGGTCTACAAAAAAGTCTGGGATGGTATATGTCTATCTCTTAAGGAAAACCCACAAAAACCATTTTTTATCCTTTATATTCTACGAGAAATAATGGCTTGATTACGAAGCTATTTTGAGCAATACAGCATGGATCCTTATCCAATTAAGTACCTTAAATGCATTGTGCATTTAATATTTATCAATATGACCCCTTACAGCATGTAATTTAAATGAATATTTTCGAAGATATCGCAGATTTAAAATGCAGGGACATAGCAATACTTTCAGAGATATAATTTGTCTGTTTGAACAAGAGCGCCAGGAAGCTCCTGTCCACAGGGCTTGAACCAATTTTAGATTACAGATTCTTTCGGCTCAAAATTCGAAAATTAAAGACATTTGAACACAATTGAAGAAAATCTGTATAAACGCATTAATTCAAAATGAACTACTGTATAATGAGAAGGTTGTCGAGAAGGAAATGCCTTCAATTGAGAAAAAGCTTATTATCTCAAGTGAAATAACACAAAAAAGATTGTAGGCGGAATATAAAGTCCGAAGAACAGTCAGATTATCCAGTTAGAAAATAATTCCCATCGTTACCCACCTGCCATCTACCTTCTTTCAACAATCGGATTTATAGATCAAAGCGAGCGAGCGAACTGAATAAAACAATCAGATTTTCAGTGATCCCTTCGACTGATACTTTCGCATTTTAATTGAGTCGTCCTAGGGAATCGGAATTCTAATGTCGCAATTAAAACCGGATCCCCTCGTTACGTGCGTATCGACGTGAAATCCAAAAATGGGCGGACGAAAGAAAATTGATAATCCGGCCGGCAGATCGTCCGGATTTAATATTCATTATTTCCGAGGAACCTTTTGAATTCGCGTGTGCGACGGTAGATTGTCTTTCGCAGGAGATTACTGCTTTGAACGATGCCGGGAGGGGATAGAACAATGGTGGAGGATTTATCCCATTAAAAATATTGTCGAAAATCTCTGCCAATTTACCTAACAGATCATTATCTGGAATACGTAGAATCGTTCTTTCCTGTTGTTAAATAACTACCGTCTCTGTTATTGACGTGGGGAGGTTTTACAGAAGGAAAATCTGAATTATTATTGAAAATTGGTTGTGAAAGTGGATATTTAACTCATTTCAACAATAATAATTATTGTTGAAATGAGTTAAATATTCACTTTCATAACCAATATTCAATAATAATTAAGCCCTACTACGTATACCTATAGTTCATTCCAGACTATTGAATCTACAATATATATTATTGTAGATTCAATAGTCGTATACCTCTAGATTCATTCCAGACTATTGAATCTACAGTAATTATTATTGTAGATTCAATAGTCTGAGAGAGCGAGGTTTTTCTCGTCTCACCTCGTTCTCGTCTGGTAAAAGCGAGACGAGACAGGACGAGACGTTTTCAAAAATATTATAGGCGATACCGAGACCACATACAGCGCAACATGAGAGTTTCGTTTTTGGTCTCGTTAAATTTTTTGTATGAAGTTTTATATACGACTCGACTTTTTTCAACAACCACAGAAAACAATTGAATATGAAGAGTTTCCACTATAATTACCAATATATTTTGTCTATATTATGCATCGATCGTTTTAGAAATACACGATTTTTTGAAAGATTATAAATTCATCATGACCTTTCGATAATTGAGATTATTTTTCAAGAAAAAATAGAATTCACAACCATAAACACGGATGTCATTATGGATGCAATACTTAACGGACAACCTTTATTGCCCCTAAATCTCAATGCTTTGAAAATTTCGCCTCTATCTGACAACTGGAGAAATTTATTCTCTCGTGCTCTTTGTTGTGAAGATGTGACCAATTATAGTATACATCTGTGGAACTACGTATAATAAAACTGGTAAAGAAATGAAGCTATTTAATGTTTCGAAAAGTGTTATGAGGAATACGCCAAGAACACCCTCAATGATCTACCCACTGGGAAGGTATTCTTTGAAAACTATACCGAATTGTTCGATTCTATTAAAAAATTTATCGACATCGATAGCCTTTTTAAAACAGCAACAAAACTTTTGAAATATTGGAAAGCTGAGTTTGAAGAATATTTGCTGTTAGAAAAAGCAAATAGGAATCAAAATATTTTACAGTGGTGGAGAGTGATGAAAAAGTTCTTCCTACACTTTCCAAGATGGCCGATGATTTATTAATGGCTACATTCGTACCTGTTGAAAGACTATTTGCCACAGCAGGTATAATCATGGCAAAAACAAGTACATCATTGAAGAATTGGTGAGGTCAGAAGCTTTTGCGCGTATGTTCTATTGTCCATTCTTCTATATTGGACACCCTTAATCGAATTTACCATGGTCAATTATGTTGTCCATTCTCCTGTATTGGACACTCTTAATTCGAATTTACCATGGTAAATTCGAATTAACCTTGAAATTTTCAGGGTAGGTGGCGCATCCCATGGACAAGTTCGTTGATGCATAATCGGCCCAATGGTTTCCGAGTAATAATTTTGTTTTCAACCAATATAAGTCCGATCGAATTGAATTTGGTTAGAATTTGTCGATTGGATTTGGATTGATAATTTTTGGCACTCTTGTTGAATTTAAATTCTTCCATGATGTTTGAATTCAATTTCTGCTAAGATGAAGTTCTTTCACAAGAATCCATTGATATTATTCCCAACTCTGAGAAACCAATACTTTCAGAGATATAATTTGTCTGTTTGAACAAGAGCGTCAGAAAGCTCCTGTCCACAGGGCTTAAACCAATCTTTTTGCGCGTATGTTCTGGGGAACATCGCGTTATAGTTTTGCCCAAATGTCTGTAACTTTCGAATTTTTTGACGAAAATGGTCTCGAACGATTAAGTTCAACTCCCCAATGAAGAATTCGATGTCAAATTTGATTCTGTCCGTCCGGCCGTCCGGCCGTCCGGCCGTCCGGCCGTTGCCACGATAACTTGAGAACGAAAAGAGCTAGCGACTTGAAATTTTCAGGGTGGGTGGCGCATCCCAATACGACGGACAAGTTCGTTAATGGGCATAATCGGCCCAGTGGTTTCCGAGTAATAATTTTGTTTTCAACCAATATGAATCCGATCGAATTGAAACTTAGTGAGTAGTTGTAGAATATGAACCTAAGCACGTTTGTGAAATTTTGTGCGAATCGTATGGCTACAAAATTATTAAAAAATTATTAAAAAATATTTTTGTTGTCACGATAACTTGAGAACTGAGAGAGATAGCGGCCTCAAGTTTTCAGGTTGGGATGTACACCACAACGCGACATTTCAGTTTGATTATGAGCCTAATCGGCCAAATGGTTTCAGAGTTATAGCCATATGAAATTTAATGAAATTTTGTGGTTTTTGTTCCTCATTTACTCGAAAAATACTAAACCGATTGAATTCAAACATGGTTATTAGTTGTAGAATGCCAATGCGGAAACGTTTGCAAAATTTGGTGAGGATAGCATTTGTAGAAAATTTTAAATAAATCTTTGAAAATAAAAAAAAAAAGTTCTATATATCAGTAACTAATCGTTCGAAATTGCTGAAATTTTGCAAGAACCTTCATAACCTAACTATACTGACAATTTTCAAGTTTTAATACGATCGGTTAAATAATGTTGGAGATTCGAGCATTCTTGTGTGAGTTCAGTAGATGGGTGAACGTTGCCTCGATAACTTTCGAACGAAAGGAGATAGGGACTTGCAATTTTCAGGGAAGGTTGCGTATCCGAAAGGGAGAGTTGAGTTCAATTTTGGGCAAAATCGGTCTAACGGTTTCCGAGTTATACCCATCTGGAATATTGTTTCCTTGATAACTCAAAAAATAAATATTCGATCGAATTGAAGTTTGGTAATTAGTAGTAGAAAATCAACATAAAGACGTGTTTAAAATTTTGTGAGAACCGTACCCCTAGAAAATTTGAAAAAAACGACGAGAAAAAAAAAATTGGTTCAAGCACTGACGTGAAGTCAGAAGCTTTTGCGCGTATGTTCTATTGTCCATTCTTCTGTATTGGACACCCTTAATCGAATTTACCATGGTAAATTCGATTAAGGGTGTCCAATACAGAAGAATGGACAATAGAACATACGCGCAAAAGCTTCTGACTTCACGTCAGTGCTTGAACCAATTTTTTTTTTTATTTATTTACTTTATTTGACATATGGTAAAATTGGTAAATAGGGATCCTGTATCCTGTAGAATAATGCTCGAATCTCCACCTAAGAGCCGGGTGCGAACTATATAACGTCAAAAATATACTTCCAATTTTAGACCATAGCTTTCACTTCTCTTCTTCTTCTTCTTCTTTTACTGTGCTTGGCAGCAGGGCCATCTACACATCGAACATATCAGGATTGGTTTCAACTTCGACAGTATTCGCAGATTTTATTCGAGGTTGATGTCTATCAGCTCAGGGATGGGAGGGTTGACAATAGAGACACCACAAGGTAAACTGGAAGGGGGATGGATTATCAGCATTGGGGTTACCCACATCACAATTTATATCCACATGAATTCAAAAAACCGTAGAGTGATTTGTAAATTAATGGGTTCTCAGAGAAAATCATATCTTGTATGTTAAGTGGGAAGGGAAAACTATGAGACACCCTAGAAAGGTCGTCATATAGGTCTTTACATTTTTGGGCATTCAGAGAGCACGAGAAAAAAATATGCTGTAAATCTCCTCTCTCTCCACACTCGCAAAGGTCATCATCTTTGACATGAATTTTGGCTAGGTGGGCCGGTGAGCAACAGTGACCTGCTCTGAGCCTAGCAATGGTTGTAAGGTTACCTCTAGGGAGATCAAATGATCGAAACCATGGAGATCCATGAAAACGATCCAAACTAATCATGGTCGAATATAGGTGACCTCTGGAAAGTGATGTCCGCCTCCATTCCGTCTTCCATTTCTCCCATATGATACGTTTAAAGGTGGGCCAATATTCTTTAATGTCTCCTTTGATGGAACGAGCATGGGCCTTTTTGCTGCCTTCTTTAGCTAGATAATCTGCCCGATCATTGCCGAAGATGTTTGTATGGCTGGGAACCCAAACAAATCTGATTTTGAGATTGGACTGGGAGAGGGTCATGATTTTACTTCGGATGGAAAGGGTCAGGTGGTCATTGTTAGAGTGGGGGAGCCAGTTTTTAATTTTTTCGAGGGCAGATTTGGAGTCAGTAATTATAAGGATTTTATCATTCTTTATTCCGCTGGACATAGATAGGGCTGCATCAATCGCGAGGAGTTCTGCGGACGCTATCGAAAGGTGTGAGGGAACTCTACTGCTGTAGGATATTCCTTCGGGGTTGTATACTCCAATACCAACCCGGTCCGATGACTTCGAGGCATCAGTAAATAGCCAGGAGTAATTGGGGAACGTATCTCTGCATTTTTTGGTAAACTGATAGGAGTTGTCCAAGTCCGTTTTGTGGAGGTTTAACGAGTGATAAGGGACGTCAAAGTAGTGGACGGACAAAGGAAAAAGGAAACAGGGAAGGCAGTGAGAGGAAAAGAAGGAATCGGCTAGTGGAAGCATATTGAGAGCTTCCAATACTGGAGGAACGGATCTGCTACCCCAGGCATGGCGCCAGGATGAAAGCTGCGATAGCTTTTGGAGAAGGGGATTGGGAGATGTTCTGGACATCTTCGACACAAATTTGACAGCCAACCAGGTTCGACGATAGGAGAGGGGAAGCTCCTTGCTTTCTGCTAAGAGAACGTTAATGGGGGTGGACCTCATATATCCCAGAGCTATCCTGATGGCAGAATATTGGACCATATCCAGTCGTGATAGAGCGACCTTGGAGCACCTTCCCAAGAACATAGATCCGTAGTCGAGGTAGGGGAGAACCATCGCTTTGTAAATAGTAAGCATAGTTAGGGGGTGTGACCCCCACCATGTACGACACAGGGCTTTCATAATGTTGGTATTTCTGTTGGCTTTCGAGCAGAGTTTCTCGATGTGGAGAGACCAATTAAGGTTTACCTGCAAAGTTACCCCAAGGTACTTAGCTGTCGTTTTCCAGGGAATTTCATTCCCAAAAATGTGAAATGCAGGAAGGTTCACCAAGATTTTCCTTTTGTGAAAACACATAGCTGTGGATTTTTCCGCAGAAATGGCAAGGATCCTACTCCTCATCCATTTCTCGACCAGGGCCAAAGCTTCAGACATTTTATGGAAGGCTTCTCTAAAGGTTTTTCCGGAAGATATTATTGCCGTGTCGTCTGCATATTGGAGCTTTCACTTCTCTTAACGATATATTCTGTGACTTAACCTACTCAGCTGTCATTAGTCCTTCGTTAGGTTAGGTTAACCTAACGATATGTTCTGTGGTCCTTCATCTTCTCATCATCGACAGCACATAAACAAACTGATTACAAATTATAGTGTTCAGAATAGTTTTTATAAATTTTGTTGTGTGATTTTAAAACAAAATGAGTCGTGTAGCTGGTGGCAGTGCTCTGTATTGTAAACTGCATCAATCAAAAACTTCGTAATGTATGTAATCAATAATATGGAAGAGCATAAAAAAAATAGTTTGACTCTTATATATAAAACCAAGGCCTTCCAGGCTGAATAATTCATTGTTCATTGCATACATATTACATATATTACTTGGCTGAGAAATTCCATTTCCCGCTAGGATTTCATTATCATAATAATTTGCTCAAACTTTCATTATTGTTTTGATTTATTTTTTCATGATATTTCTCATTTATTTAGTGTTATATCTATTATTATTATTATGATCATATTTGTATTCATCAGTAACAAAAGATATAAAAAAAATTACAATTTTGAAAACGTTTTACTTTCATATCCATGAATAAAAATATAATTTATTTCATTTTTTTTGTTCAGTGGGGTGTTATCCAAAATTAGATAGAATTCAGATTCTATCTAATTTGTACGCTGTGACTAGAGTCCCGACTCGGGACCCGTGTCCAGTCCCGACTAAAGACATCAAATGATGATGAATTAATATTATTGTCGGGACTGGTGATCCGCCCCGACTCGGGACTCTCATAGGGTCCCGACTTTTGAGACGTTTTGAGGTTATGTTCGTATAGCCGTAATATTATTGATAAACATTACAGGTAGTATATGCTTTTATGTGAAAGGTGCGCATTTATCCATTTGTCACACTAAATAGTAGTGGGAACTGTGAAGATTAGGTAAAATAACCGGAAATGTATTCGTAAGTATGCTTTTAATATCTGATGTTCCCGCTCTTACTATTGCTTTCAAATTTGTAGGTTAGAAATTGGCAAAAAATTTAGCTCTTATTCTGATGTCAAAGATTTCGTCAATCAATATGAAAACAATACATACACGAAGTTTTGGAAACGGGATGCTAAAGTTATTGGTTAATATGCAGTTTAACGCACCCTCGTAATTATCGATTTTTACAAGTTTTTCGAAGAAAATATGCATTATACAGTGATTTTTGATGATTTTCAATAGTGCCAAACTAGTTTTTTTGGAGATATCTAACGGAATGGGGAGTGAATAGGGGTGCTGGGTGGGGTAATAAATTTTTTTTCGTAATTTTTTTTTTAATTTCCAGGGGTACTGTACTAACCTAACCTAACCTAACCTACCATATTCACCTGAGATGTCGTAAAGATTAAGACTGTACCTATGGCGAAAATTCATAAAGGTACAGTCTTAATCTTTACGACATCTCAGGTGAATATGGTAGGTTAGGTTAGGTTAGGTTAGTACAGTACCCCTGGAAATTAAAAAAAAAATTACGAAAAAAAATTTATTACCCCACCCAGCACCCCTATTCACTCCCCATTCCGTTAGATATCTCCAAAAAAACTAGTTTGCCACTATTGAAAATCATCAAAAATCACTGTACAATGCATATTTTCTTCGAAAAACTTGAAAAAGTCGATAATTACGAGGGGGCGTAAAACTGCATAATTACCAACTTATTTCGTCGAATCACAGCAAACGCCCTATGAATATTCTTACCTCAAATATTCTTGCATTTATGGAGGGCAACAATTTCGGCCAAAAGGGAAAGGAATACAAAGACTTTTAAAAGGGAAGATTTGTGTCCGGCCTTCATTTCATTTTGTCCGGATATCAAAGGTAACTCATTACAAATAAGAAAGTTTAACGAAGAACATAATCACGAGAGAACAAAAGAAATGTTTTCGTTTTTGCCCCAGCAGAGACAGTTGCCTGATGATGCAAAAGAAACTGCTAAGCATTTGCTAAGTCTCAGAGCTGATAGGAAATTGGTGCGGGAAAATTTACAGCTAATAACTGGCAGAAATATTACTCTAAAGGACCTATCAAATTTACACAGAACCCAAGTTAAAGGAGATAGCTTGAAAAAATGTATTGAATTCATTAAACAGAAAAATGATGTGGTCCTTTTCAAAGACGATATTGACAATTTTAAAGTTTTATTCGTTCAGACTCCAGAGATGAAAAGTACCATGGCTGCGTTTCCTGAATTTTTGGCTATTGGTGCGACCTACAGACTACTGAACATTGGAATTCACATTTTTTTAATAATCATTGAAGATGGTAATTGCCAGCGACCGTAAGCGGGTCCCGAGTCGGGACGGATCACCGGTCCCGACAATAATATTAATGACGTCATTTGATGTCTTTAGTCGGGACTGGACACGGGTCCCGAGTCGGGACTCTAGTCACAGCGTAATTCGTATGATTAGATCCTCCATCAGAAACGCTATGGCTAGGTTTGAAATTCGCGCCTAAAGTTGTAGATTCCTCTATATTCTATATCATTTCAGCGCCATCTCTTGCCTCACTAGTAATAACTTCGGACGAAAAGTTAGTCGGTTTTTAGCACTACGAACATTGTATATAGATAACATCTATATCTATATATCTATATACAATGCTACGAATACAAGGGCGTTTCCTATCTTTCTTCTCTTTAATCTTTGACCATAGAGAAATATAAGAAGAAATTCTATTGTCTCTGTATATAACCACAGATTAACAACCTGTCCTGTACCGTACCCACAGAAGAGAAAGCTCAGTGTTCTGTGAGTGAAAGCTTAGTACTAACCACAGAATACAAATACTAACTATATTATATGTTCTGTGTAGTGAACTCTGGGACCCGCCTTGAGTAAAAAGTGAGGCAAAACGATTGCATATGCAACCCGCATTGCTTACGGATGTCTATCTCATTTCAGTTAAAGGGACGCTCGCGATTTTCTTTGTTTATTTTAAATTTTGTATGCTTATTTAGAAGTAAACGTGATATTTTTTCTGAACAATTTATCAGGATTAAAGTAATAATGCAAATAGTACATGGTTCAAGTCAAATTTTAACTTTTTTCCTATGTGGTTGGTAAATAAACTGAAAGGAAAATCGCAAATGCAAATTTTATTTAAATATTAAAACACACTGTACCTACAGATAGCTGCTACTACTACTTATTCAACAATAATTTAACAGTTGCTACATAAAACAAGTATTGTCAGTATTTCCTTGCAATACTAAATTCAATTGTCTACTTTTGTGATACATTCGGCACATTAAATATAATGTTATTTTCCGAAAATCCGAATTTCATGACGTTCCTCAACTGAAAATTCTTGAACAACAGGATACTAGGATCTAGGTTTAAAAAGACCTAAATTTGCAATAAACTGATCTATAACTGAATTTATTATTGTCTGCATTAAGTTTATTTTGCTTGTCAAAAAGGTTCCACTTTATAACAGAAGCCGAATTTGCTTTTCTGCGGAGGCAAACCTGAAAAGAATATATGCTGTAGCTCTTGAGTTTAAAAATGTAATTTGGTTGTTTATACCTTGAACATGATTTTTTTAAGACCTCTAGATTTTCATTAAATTGCTATGAACACTTTTTTGTAATTGAATGAATGACTTCTTTCATCTTAGAAATGTTCACTTCTCTCCTCTTCAGCTTCTTTTTAAGTGTTTTTACTTTTCTTCGTAATAATATGTCTTCATTAAAAGAAACAGTTCGAGTTTCAAGATCAATCAACGTTCTAAGTTTTGAGCTTCTTGAAGTTGACGGTAAATTGAGATCTGTGGGTGATAATATGGTATGCCCACTAAAACATTCTTATTAGGAACATCCAGACAATTCCTGAAAAAAAATTCGTTCATTTTCTTCCAAGAGGGGTTCAAATATATTATTTTCTTATTTACATCATAAGATACCTATCTACCACTTTTCTTATTTTCCGTCGAGGTTCAACAATTTGCGGTCTCAAATGCTTGGGATTTGAAAATACACTAGAAACAGCATTTGGTTTCAAAAATTTAGAAGTACATCCAGGTCTCGCACTATGTAATCAGTTGGAAGAAAATGGTCCCCACAAAGTTTGCTGATTTCGTTCATTTCTCCCTGTGAACTGCCTTAATCCATAACTTCAGTATATATCAGGTCGTTTGAATGGAAAACTATAACAAATAAATCCATTTTGAATCAATCAATGTTCTTGCTATTCATATTTTTATTTTATATTCAAATCTAAATATTATCAACTCACCCATGAAATCCTATTCAAACCGATGATCTTGCTCGTTCTTGCATCCAAACGATACACAATATATAACCATTTTTATTCATTATTGATTAAAATTTTTGATTTATTTATATTAAAAGTTTGAAACTATCGCCAATCACAACTCGCACCAACAAAGTTCTGTACTTTTTAAACTTCACACGATAAAGACAGCTGAACTAATGGCATACCAAAACGAAATACACGTTCGTCATCAATAATATTGCACTTTACAAATGAAGGCAATCCCCAATTTACCTGAATTTCAAATAAAAGACTATTAATGTAGGTAAACATAACTCGCTTGTATGAGTGCAACAAAGACAGGTTACCTTAAATAGTGCTATCTTTGTCTTCGTTGCCCCTGCCTCACTTTTCAAACGTATTTTGTATGGACGAATTCCTTCCAGTTAGTATACAGGGTCAGTCTTTGACCACTGCATTAATTTTAACCAAAGATTCCTCTCATCAAATGAAACACTTTTTTCATTTAACATTTTTCCACATTCAGCTCAGGTAAAAAGATACAGGCTGTTGAAATTATGAAAAAAAAAACAGTTCTTATTTTGTAGCTTTGACATCCTTTTTTCGAATAAAATGAATGTTGGCGTAAAGTTTCCTATAACTATTATACATATTTTCCAAATATTAGTTATTTTCTACTTCTACTGGTTTTCTAGTTATGGACTCGTGTATTCATAAAACTAAACGAAATTAGCATAAAGAAAGCATATAAAGTTTTTCTTGAGTCATTTCAAGAATACTCCATCGTTTTAGAACATTATATTATTCTTCATCATTTCTCCTTAAACGCACCGTTTTCGAGATATTCTTCATTGAATGTTTTAAAATGGAAAACTCCAGAAATTACACTACTTTTATGGATCCGTCCCTGAGCGTTGGAATCCCGAATCAAGCTGTAAACCACGTTACCATGCCTTATTCTCGTCCGCCAACAATGTCATAGATAATTTATATGCGGGAGTGTATTAGCACATTGTGAAATCTTTAAACGCTTGTAACTTTTTACCTGAGCCGAATCTGGAAAAATAGTAAATAAAAAAAGTGTTTCATTTGATGAAAAGAATCTTTGGTTAAAATTAATGCAGTGGTCAAAGAGTCACCCTGTATAGTTCAATGGTACTAACACAGATGCGCCACTCCAGGTATTTATGAATGAACTCAGCTGACGCGTAAGGTTGATCATGGAATTCTCCGCACCCCCAAATAGTTCCTAGCTCCTAACTATTTGGGGGTGCCAATAAAATCGCAGATATAGGATCACGAGACCTCTCGGCCAATCGCAACTATGGTAGAGGCAGAACGACGTTCATTCATTAATTTATAACAACAAACGTAAAGGTTAGCTAAAATACTCAGCTTATGTTCGAAAATTTGTAACTCAAGTGGGATTAATTTAATCTGTAATCTCTAATCTGTAATCTGCGCTACTAATCAAGGAGGTACCTCCATTGGCTGCGTTCAGCGGAAAGAGCAGTTGCAAAGCTGCTCACCACAGAATACAAATATGCTCACTGAGCGCTCACAGATCCTGAAGTGATCAGAGAGCGGTTTTCTGAACGGTTAGAAGTTAAAACGGTGCAAAGGTGACATTTACATAACCTAATTCTATTGTGTTCTCTTTAAATGTTTACACTTTCAAAAAAATCTAACCTCTAAAACTATGCTTTGACAGTTTTCACCACGTGTTTTGCTTAGTGAGCGGAATTAAATGTCGCTCACAAAAATGGCGTCCACTCATTAAACATGTTGAGCAGGCGCTCACTGAGCAGGATCGTTCAGCGAAAATTATTCCAACTGTTTTACAACTGTTGTGTCCGCTGAACGCAGCCAATGTACTAAACAACTAATGCGAGGCAACCAGAGAAATAGAGGGAAAGAGAATGAGCTTCGACCACTGCGCATCCAAATTTTGGGGGACACTACTGAGTTGCGTTTGAAAATTAACTCCGTAGAGTAATATTTACTCCATTGCGTTCGAAAACTGAAAGGTTGAGTAAATTTTACTCTGTGACAGTCGTCCGAAAAGTCGGAGTATTCGACTCGGAGTTCATTTTACTCCTGTCAAAATTGACATAAATCATGGGAAGGAAAATCTAGTATCTTTGTCTAACTGTTTTATGAATGTTTTGTGAGGTAATTTAATAGTTTTTATACTGCTCACAATATATATTTATGATTAGAGTTACATAGATGTGAAGAAAACAATAATAATAGGATCTTTCTTAAACCAACATAACCTATTTACCGATATTGGCACCTTTTGTCACTGTCAGTGTCAGTGTCAGAGTAAATCCAGAGTAAATCTGTCAAACCTTCAAAAACTCTACTCTACTCCGTGGAGTTAATTTTCGAACACAACTCTGGGTCCGCCATATTCTACCTTGTGACGTCATTTTCGTCTATTCTATGGTCGTTTTGATTTAAATTTCGAGCGTTCGCCAGGGTTCTGTTCGAAAATTAACTCCGTAGAGTAATATTTACTCCATTGCGTTCGAAAAGTCGGAGTATTCGACTCGGAGTTCATTTTACTCCTGTCAAAATTGACATAACTCATGGGACGGAAAATCTAGTATCTTTATCTCACTGTTTTATGAATGTTTTGTGTGGTAATTTAATAGTTTCAATACTGCTCACAATATATATTTATGATTAGAGTTACATATATGTGAAGAAAACAATAATAATAGGATCTTTCTTAAACCAACATAACCTATTTTCCGATATTGGCACCTTCTGTCACTGTCAGAGTAAACTGGAGTAAATCTGTCAAACCTTCAGAAACTCTACTCTACTCCGTGGAGTTAATTTTCGAACACAACTCAGTTCAGTTGCTTGTGTCCATGGGGTGGAAACTCTCTCACTAAAGTCTGGTCCCTTAGAATAGTTCGATTAGTTCGAATAATCCCACACAAATTTGAGGATGTCTCTGCCTTCGCTCGATTTGTGGATCACGTGATGCTTTATCAGCTGATCTGAGTGATCTGTGATCAGCTGTCCCGCTGTCCGCTACCGGCGTGCTTGTTTTTATTTTTACATTTTACATAGTTTTGGTGTAATCTGAGTGTTCAGTGTTGTGAAATAAACTTTTTCGAATATCACTGTTTGATGTTCGGTAAAAAACTGTAATAAGAATACAAGTAAAGTGATTAAGTGTTCTCCTAATATTGCAGACAAGGTTATGGTCTTCATGGCTAGGGGAGTTTTTCATAAATAGAAACAAACAACTTTAGCTTATTTCTTCAATCATGGTGGAATGAAACGTGATGATATTTCCAAATTACTTGAAGATATTGTTAGATCGTGGGCCTCATGTCGTGGCACTTCTTTGTGATCAAGGTTTTGCAAATGTAGCTGCTATAAATAGGCTATATAGAGAAACCACTGGGTGATTTTCACGTACAAAATGTTTTTCACATTATGTTGTGCATAATGATATCCATTTTTAACACGCTTTTATTTGTATTATATTTCTCATTTGATTCTGTCCTTCTAAATGTATATTGGAGTAGAATATACTACCACATAGTGTTGTACTCGCATAATGATAACCATTTTTTGTACGATATTTCACATTTGATTTTGTCCTTGTAAATGAATATTGGAATTAAGGCAGCCATTCATTTAACTGCTCCATCAAATTTGAAGGTATATAAGGATAATTTTATTGAAGAAAGTTTTTACCTCATATGCTGTATAATTAATTTTGATGTCACACTAAATTTTATTTTCATTCCAAATGTATTTTTTAATTTTGATATTCTTTCTTTTTCTAATATATATGTACATTAGTTCACATGAAATGTTGAACTTAAATTCATGAATCTGATATAATTTTATCAAAGAGAGTTTTGGGATTTCATTTGTTTTCTTTCGATTACAGCGAAAACCATTGTTCCAAAAACATTGTCAAATGCCAGGTTTTTGACGAATTATCGTCAACTTGGTGTTTGGCAGTGTTTTGGAAAACAATATAATAGAATATAGGATATATGGGAGATATATTTGAATTTCCCGCTCGTTCGAGCTTCAAATGATCCCAGTGCCGCACCGCTAGTGTTGCAAGGACAGAAATAACGTTAGAGTGGCCCATCTATAGTATATCTTGTCTATGGCTATTATCTTTTTGTTCAGCCCTCGTCGAAGAGTAGAATATGGCGGACCCACTTTTTAGCCACTTCGCGCAGGTTGTCAGCCGTTCTCTATCCCTCTATGTCTCTGGAGGCAACAAAGATGACGTCAAAGCCGCCATATTTTTGGGTTGGTTCAAACGGCGGGAATTTTTAATATATGCATGCCCTCAAGGTAGCGTATACCATACACTGGGCCATTGTATTTATTTATCTTCAATGTAAATTCAGAACTCTGTTTCATAAAATCTGATCAACTCAGTATATCCATGAATAATTGTGAGAAAATTACATTGATATTGACGATACATAAACTGAATACATAGTTGAATTAGAGGTGTAAAAATGCAACAAAAAATTTCAAGACTGTATTTATTTATTTTCTAATTCAATAATAATAATCATTTTCATTCATATATAGAGTATATATACATACAACAATAAGGCTTACACAATAAAACAAAAAACTATAGGTAATATCAGTGTTAAATTTGTTGCAATCAGTCATTGTTCAGTCTTCTTCTCATCGAAAGAGTACTTGAAAAAATGGGTTCAAGCCCTGTGGACAGGAGCTTTCTGGCACTCTAGTTCAAACAGACAAATTATATCTCCGAAAGTATTGGTTTCTCAGAGTTGGGAATTATATCAATGCATTCTTATGAAAGAACTGCATCATAAAGGAAATTAAATTCAAATAATAGCTTATTTATCAAGATTAAATGAGCAATCTGAGAATGAGAACTGCACCATGGAAGAAATCAAATTAAAATAGCTGAAATGAATTTGAGTCTTTCTTATAGAACAGGATGTAATATACGAGTATGAACACAGATCATAAAATAAAGCTTAGATAGAATAATTATAGCATTCTGTGAAAACTTAGAAGTACGTACGATTCATTATTGAAATTTAGAAAAATCATATCTCCGAAAGTATTAGCTTGTTGGACTTGAAAATGATATCGATGGAATTTAATGGTTAAAATGCATCTTAAAAAAAATTGATAAACACTCAGATCCGAGGAACTAGAGCGCCAAAATGTGTAATGCCCTTTCCGGGATTTGAGCCCGCCTTCTCTCGTTCCGAAATCCGACGGGTCAGACCAACCGTCTATCGGGCTCCTCAAACGATCTTATCGATCTCCGGTATGAGAATAAAACGTCGGTACTTACCTGGGATATATATACTTAATTTTCACTTTTCGACATGAAATCGCCACATGAGGGTTTATTTGACGGTTTTTACCCTTGTCTCTCTAAGTCGATTTTGACGTTTCTCGAACCAACTATTAGCAAGGAATTAGACAATGTCATGTCTCAGCAAAATAAGTTGACATTATGACAATTCATACATAGAATAATTATATAATTCTGTGAAAACGTAGAAATACGATTTTTTATTGAAATTTTGAAAAATCATATCTCCGAAAGTATTAGCTTCTTAGAGTTAAAAATGATAACGTTGGATTCTTATGGTAAAACTGCTTATTGAAAAAAATTTAATTTGGAATTTGTTATGTGAAAAAAAAATTTTTTTTTGTTACTCCGAAACCATCTGTGTGATTTTGCCCAATAACGAACTTAGCTGAGATATTTATCTGCCAAACCTACTCTGAAAATTTCAACTCTCTAGCTCATTTCGTTCGAGAGTTATCGTGCCTACGGCTGGCCGGCCGGCCGGACCGGCTGGACAGAATGAATTTCGACCACGGATTCTTGATCAGTGAGTCGAACCAAATCGTATAAGACCATTTTCATCGAAAAATTCGAAAATTACAGACATTTGGGCAAATTGATAAGCACTCAGTTCCGAGGAACTAGAGCGCCAAAAAACCAGTATCAGAATTCATAAAAAGCAAAACATTGGAATGTGTTAACAATTCCACGTTAGGAACACCACAGAACACCTGTCCACCTGTGTACCATGATACTCACAGAACACTAAAGTCGAATTTAAGCGAATAACCGGAGCAGTGCGGTTAAGACCAATCCCTTGCTACTATAACCGATTGGTTATGTTTAGCAAGAGATTGGTCTTAACCGCTCTGCTCCGGTTACTCGTTTAAATTCGACTTAATAGGTTCTTTCGTCTGTTTCTTGGTGTAGTGTAATCTACACTGCACTCTGAATCAGCTGATATTCAGTGCAGTAACGCAAACGAACGAAAAATACACTGAAATAAGGTTTGTTTATCAAACGTCAAAAACATTGGTTATTATTTTTGTTCAGCCATCAATCTGATGGATATAAATCCCATACTGTAGTAATCTCCCTTCCCTGACGGCTTTTCAAAAAAATTAACAGTAAATTCATCGTCTGAAAAATCAATTGGTGAAAAAAATCAACCTAACAATTCCCAAATAGCATTACCGTTTCTCAACGGATTAATTATTTCTTCATCCTCTTGACGTTATTGCAAATTTTAAATTTGATAATACCTATTTTAAAGAAGAGATCAAAGCTCCCAGCAAACAAATATTTTCATAACAAGTCAATTATTGGCGCCTTCTTTATACCTAAGGGTATATTCTGTGCCTGTAGCACCGAACATAAAATATACTGTACCCAGAGAAATAGATTTCTATTTCTCTGAGTGTACCACAGATTCTCAACAGAAGAACAGAAAACGGTAAAACCTTCATTACACCTTATTTTTATGTGCAGAACACTATTCAATATTCATCAGGGTTGCCTTGCCACCTTTGGTGTTAAAATAATTGGGACAATCCTGGTGCATTTTACTTTTTGGCGCTCTTGTTCCTCGGAACAGAGTGCTTATCAATTTGCCCAAATATCTGTAATTTTGGAAATTTTGGGTGAAAATGGTCTTAAACGATTTGGTTCGACTCATTGATCAAGAATCCATGGTCAAAATCGATTATGTCCGTCTGTCCGTTAACACGATAACTCTCGAACGGAATGAGCTAGACCATTGAAATTTTCAGAGTAGGTTCGAGGGATAAATATCTCGGTTGAGTTCATTATTGGGCAAAATCGGCCTGATGGTTTCGGAGTAACGAAAAAAAAATTTTTTTACATACAACTTTTGAATTTGAATTTTTTTAAGATGCAATTTTATCATAAGAATCCAATTATATCATTTTAAACTCCAACAAGCTAATACTTTCGGAGATGTGATTTTTCAAAATTTCAATAATACATCGTAGTTCTATGTATTCACTGTCTGTGTTCACTGTTCATAAATGTCATCTTTTCTAGCTATTAGAGTCATGTCAATTCGTAGTTAGAAAACAAGTATCCGATCCTTGAATTTGTGAATATATACAAGACTGTTTTGAAACCGAAAATAATATTGACTAGTTGCATATTGAATAATTTACGATAAATTCGGGATGATGTTTGAGAAGATTTAGAATTGGATCATTTCAATGATGTAGTTTATGAAGGCAATAGGAAAGAAGAATATAATGGAATCATCAAAAGAAATTACTGTTCGTTGACCACTGAGGTTAATATTACATTTTACTTCCTTAAGTAGTGAGACATGTTCCTATATACAGTATTTTCATAATGTTGTTAGTTAATATATTTTGAACTATTGAAATAATTTGTTCGTAAGCCTCTACCTGCTCAAATATCAGGAATAAATGGACCATCTGCTATGATTGTCTCCAGCATTGCTCTAGCTAGACATTTCGATGATACTTTCCTTAGGTATTTCGAGTTGTGAAAACTATGCACCGTGTGTAAGTTGCAACAACCCATTCCACGAGGTTGAATCATTGCAGATTACTCATTTAATCTTGATAAATAAATTCAATGACAATTTTTGAAGTATTAATGCATTGAAGCATTGTAGATTGCTCCTTTTTTTGGCGCTCTTGTTTGAATGATAATTTTTGAAACATTTTTTTTAAACGACACATTTTAAATTTAATTTCTTTCATGATGTAGTTCTATCATAAGAATCCACTGATATAATTCCCAACTCTGAGAAACCAATACTTTCGGAGATATAATTTGTCTGTTCTTTTAACTTAACTGTAACTGTAACATTTTAGGCGCCTGATCCCATCGGTTTTTGCTGTGACTTGCTGACTCAAATTTAAAAACAGAACAATACTACTCGAAAAGAGAATCAGATTACAATTTGTACCTACTTGAAATACAAGAAAAATTAATATAAAGAAATTAAATTACTCTCCATAATTTCTCCTCTGTTTCCGAGATATTCTTAAAATGAAAGTTATGGATCCGCCCCTGAGCTTTGGAATCCTCGAATGAAGCTGTAAGCTACGATGCCGTGCTTTTTTATCGTTCACCATCACAGTCATAGATAACTTATATGTAGGACTGTATAGGTAAGGGGTAGGTGGCGATGTAGGTATTCGGTTTATAGAAACCCAAGAACGGCTGAACCGATTTCGATTAAACTTTTTTGTGTATCTGAGTATGTTTAAGGTCCGCAATATACTCCGGTAGGTGGCGCTGCAATCGGTCTATATAGACTCAGAAATGGCTCGACCGATTTTGATGAAACATTGTGTGCGTGTTTGAGTGGCACTCAGGGTCAAAATAAGAACCCGTTAGGTGGCGCTGCATTTGGTTTATAACAACTCAAGAACGACTGGATCGATTTTGATGGAACTTTGTGTGCGTATCTCAGTAGGTTTCAGATCAACAATATTCCCCGGTAGGTGACACTACAATCGGTTTTCAGGAACTCAAAAATGGCTATACCTATTTTATTGAATCTTTGTGATTGTGTTTCGGAAGGCCTTAGGTTCACAATACGATTTGGAATGTGTGCTATATTCTGTTTTTAGTAACGCAAAAACTCCTAACATATTTCGATGGGACTTTCGTGTGTGAATGATTCTCAGAATCACAACAGGACCCGTTAGATGGCATTGAACTACCGGTTCGATTTATCTATCGATATTTATTTTATTTATTTATTTATTTATTTATTTATTTATTTAGCACTGTAATATACAGGTATAACGGGAAACCCCCAATAAACAAGATAATACACAAAAATATTAGAGTATAAATTTCCTCAAATATACAATCACAATTAAGTCAACCACAATAATCAGCATAAGTAAATCTCTCTCAACCGTGAAAGGGTCCGGCTCCTAAACCGTCTCAGTGAAACAGAAAAGAAATCGAATTCACCACATCCATTATCAAAATCGAGAATACGCGACGGAAACATGTGCCTACCATAATTTGTTCTGTGCGTTATGTTACGGAACAAACGAACAGTTCTGGTAAATCTCGGTCGAATGTTGAAACCGATACGCTCCAAAATTTTAGGAGAGTCAACTGTCCCATTAAGGAGCTTAAACAGCAAGCAAAAATCTGCCAACCACCGGCGGACCTCAAGAGTGTCCAAACCTGAGCCCCTACGAACCATATCCACGTCACAGTCATACACGCCGTCAGTCCTGAAGCTGAAATAGCGCAAGAACCTTCTCTGAATTCTCTCCACAGCACGTATATGGCAGCTGCAAAATGGTGACCAAACAACTGATCCGTACTCCAAAATGGGCCTAACCAATGAAACATATAACATTTTCAAAACATGTGGAGAGAACTCAGCGCTGTTACGCATAATAAAACCCAGAGTGCGGTAAGCTCTGCTAGTTATATCAACAATATGATTCCTAAAATCGAGTCTACTGTCCAATTTAATGCCCAAATCGTCGATCACCTCCACTCTGGACAATAAACAGCCATTGATGTTGTAATAATAAGTGAAAGACCGAGTGCCGCGATGAAAACTAATAATCTTACACTTTGAGACATTCAAATGCAAGCAATTTCTTACCGTCCACGAATGAAATATTTCAAGTTCCTGCTGCAACTGTAATGCACTCTCAAGATTCTTGATCGGAGAATACATCTTGAGGTCATCAGCGAATAACAGAAACCTCACATCCAGAATCGTATTCAGATCATTTATGAATAACATAAATAAAATTGGTCCCAAGTGGGATCCCTGAGGCACGCCTGAAGTCACCATGAATTCCCTTGACATGAAGCTTCTGTATCTTACCAGCTGGGTACGTCCGCACAAAAATGATCGAAACCATTGCAGCAGAGAACCCGACAAACCGAGTACACCCAACTTAGCGATTAAGAGGTTATGATTTACTTTGTCGAACGCTTTCGAGAAATCCGTATAAATCGCGTCCACCTGAGTACCAGCCTCAAAATATTCAAAAATGTCATTCACATAAAGTACCAAATTTGACACCGCCGATCTGCCCTTCCGGAAGCCATGCTGCTGATCAATTAAAATACTATTACAATTCCACGATAAAAAACTACTGAGTAAACTATCCAAAAGTTTGGGAATTGCTGACTGAATCGATACACCGCGATAGTTCTCCACGTCCATTCTAGAGCCCGACTTGAAAATGGGCACAATAAAACTCTTCTTCCACATTTCCGGAAACACCCCACGTTCGAGAGACATATTGAACAACGCACAAAGAGGCAAAGTCAAAGTATTGACGCATTTCTTCAAAACGAAGTTAGGTATCCCATCAGGACCACTAGAAAATTTCGACTTTACATTACTTATGATCTCGTAAATCTCTCCGGCAGTAAAACTACATGAGCTAAGGTTAATCTCATGTTTCGAATCCATATCCGGCGGAACAACAACCTCGCCATTGTAAACTTCGCAAAAAAAATCAGCAAATCGTTCCACTACATCCTTGCCGCTAGAAACCAACTTATCGCGAAATTTCATCTGCTCAGGCAGACCAGAACATGTCTTTTTAGAATTTAAATAAGACCGAAAATACCGCGGATTCGAACATATGTTATTCTCGACCCTTTCTAAATACCGATCATAAAGAGATTTACTAAGTGACTTACAATTTTGTCTCAAACCCGAAAAGTCATCATAATCTCTAGAGTCCTTGGACCTCAAAAATCTTCTATGAGCTCTCTTCTTCGCTGTTATCATTCTAATAAGTCGGGCGCTGAAACAAAGTGGATATCTTGAGCATCTTCTGGGTTTTAGTGGTATAAAATGTCGAAGACCATCATACAATATGTTATAAAACTCACCAACAGCAACATCGACATCGCCTCCACCAAAATTCCACTCTACCGAGGCCGAGAAGTCGTTCAGACCAACGTAGTTTCCCTTGGCGAAATCAAATTCCTCTCCACCACAAATAATCGACCTATCGGGATCAACTCTCACTGGAACCAAAAACTGCAAGCCAGCATGATGCACACCAGCACTCTGCAACGGATCCGACGCTACCACTACTTCCGTTGACTGCTCATTTGTGAACACAAGGTCTAGGTATGTGCTGCGGCTATTGGGTACCCTGCAAACCTGAGACAGATTGGCGAATTGCATAGAGTTTTCCATTATCAAACACTTTTCATTCACATCTCCAAGAGAAAAGTGATCACCACTGAATCCAGCACCAGTCACGTTGTAGTCGCCACAGATGAACATCCTTGAATCAGGATACAGCATTGAAACCTCTTCAACAGCTTGTCCGTGGGCAGCATAGTCTTGTTCACTCGAGTTTGGTGGTAAATATACTCCACCAACTATCACGTCATGGCTACCTTTAATTAATACGAACAGCTGCTCAACACTATTGAATGAATGTTCGATCATACTGCCACCAAGCTTAGACCTAACCAAAATGACAACGCCGCCACCTCTAGATTTGGAACTTGTTTCACTATTTCTGTCCATTCGAAAAACACTATAACTATCCGGGCATATTTCCGAGTCCAAAATGTCAGCGCCAAGCCAACTTTCCGTAAGAACCACCAAATCATAAGAAGAATGTTGTAGCGAAGCACAAATGTCTCTCAATTTGGTGCGTATACCACCCATGTTGTGATAATAAACAACAAGATCTTTTGGGGGGAAACCTAGTTTTTCGATTTAGTGGAAACTATGGCTGGATTACCTCTTATACACTTCATTAATATCTCAGTCTCACCAGCTCCCCTTCGGCGGTCAAGCTCCTCACGAATCGAAGCAAGCTGTCGACGCTGCATGTCCGTTTGGTCACTCCTGATCTTAACTGTACCACCACACTCCTTCGAAATGGCCGAGGAACCTTTCAGAACGGCCATTGCAATAGACGGCTCAGAAAACACCACCTTGGTTGGTCTAGCTGCCTTTCCCTTCCTTCCCAATCGAACCACCTTGAGGACTTTCTCTTCAGTAATACCCAGAGAACTGACAATACCAGTGATCTTCTCCCTATCATATGCAATCCGCTATTGATCTACTGAAAAAATGTAGATCCACTGGAAAAATGCAGATCTACCGGAAAAATGTAGATCTACTGAAAAAATGTAGATCTACTGGAAAAATGTAGATCTACCGGAAAAATGTTGATCTACTGGAAAAATGTAGATCTACTGGCTAGGTAGATCCGCTGGCCACTAGTCGACGACGCTATATTACAATCTGAAAAGATCGGAACCACCGAACTACACTTTTTAAAACTTTTTTCGTCGTGGTATCGCGGGAGGAATTTTCGCGAGCGGCGAAGCCGCGAGCCCGGTAAGCGGGGAATATAGCGACGGAAAGGGCGAGGACGGACGTATCGCCGAAGGCAATTTTCCTCGAGATCGGAACGTCGCGAGTATTTTAAAAAAAATTCCGGAAAAGTCGCTAAATCGGGGAAATCGGCGAAAGCGGGGTCGCTTTTTCGTTCGGGATGCGGGCCGACTTTTGACGGTACGAATCGAACGACGAAATATATACGGATAAACGTATCGCAGCACTTTTTTCTTATTGCTTTCCGTTTATTTGCTACAAGCGTTTGAAAATCGACAAAATGGGGATAATCGACCGTTTTTATGGGACTATAGAAATAAAACGACCCGAGCGAGGCTGAAATCGAACGATCCTCTGAATCTTGAATAAAGATTCCGTGCGGTGAAAACTCACGAAAAGCTCGAAGTAAATTAAAGGATGAAATCGCAAACATACATCTCTAATTTTTTGAAAGGAATGAGCTAGAACGCTAGAAGCATTCCAAGGTCAGTAATGTCATTCAGAACGGCGGCGTGGATTTTGAAGAGGAATTAACGAAAATCGATCGATTATGGATCGGAAATGTGCCAAGAATTATTCAGAATCGATAAAAACATTGGATTCGATTTGATACTTTCCACGGAAATTGATATTTACCACGATTGGTTCGTATTCGCCGGTTAAAATGAATAACCACAAAATGGACTGAACGGACGAACATAAAAAAAATGGGTTCAAGCCCTGTGGACAGGAGCTTTCTGGCGCTCTAGTTCAAACAGACAAATTATATCTCCGAAAGTATTGGTTTCTCAAGTTGAGAATTATATCAATGTATTCTTATGATAGAACTGCATCATAAAGGAAATTCAATTCAAATAATAGTTTATTTATCAAGATTAAATGAGCAATCTGAGAACTGCACCATGGAAGAAACCAAATTAAAATAGCTGAAATGAATTTGACTCTCTCTTATAGAACAGGATGAAATGTACGAGTATGAACACAGATCATATAATAAAGCTTAGATAGAATAATTATAGCATTCTGTGAAAACAGAAGTACGATTCATTATTGAAATTTAGAACTTCATCTTAGCAGAAATTGAATTCAAACATCATAGAAGAATTTAAATTCAACAAGAGTGCCAAAAATTATCAATCCAAAACCAATAGACGAATTCTACCCAACAACGAACTCATCCGAGATATTCATTCCTCAATTCCAGTTTTGTTTTTAGTGGAGATATTCTGAACTCAATATTATTAACTTACCATTACCATTCCCATCATCATATGGATTGACCATCGGCATGAAAATATCAACCAACAAAAGTATGATAATATTCTAATTCTCATATTGATACCATTACTGGAATGAATTACAATGAGACAACGTCAAAGTTGACATTATAACAATTCATAGAATAGCCACAGAATAATTCTATCATTGAAATTTTGAAAAATCATATCTCCGAAAGTATTAGTTTGTTAGAGTTAAAAATGATATGAATGGATTCTTATGGTAAAACTGCTTATTGAAAAAAATTTAATTTTGAATTTGTTCTGTAAAAAAAAAATTTTTTTTCGTTACTCCGAAACCATCTGTCCGATTTTGCCCAATAACGAACTTAGCCGAGATATTTATCCCCCAAACCTATTCTGAATATTTCAACTGTCTAGCTCATTCCGTTCGAGAGTTATCGTGCCTACGGCCGGACGGCCGGACAGAATGAATTTCGACCACGGATTCTTGATCAGTGAGTCGAACCAAATCGTTTAAGACCATTTTCATCGAAAAATTCGAAAATTACAGACATTTGGGCAAATTGATAAGCACTCAGTTCCGAGGAACTAGAGCGCCAAAATGGATGTTACACTGTAAGTACTTATTATTAATATTCATTTGCTTCATCTGTTAAGTGAGTTAAATTGTCTACAAGTTTGGCATCGGTTCAGTCTGTCATCTTGATTACGATGATACTGAATCCAGATTAATGGACTAACGAAACACATTACACGGTCGTTTCTCAATGAAATACAATCAGTTTCCCGTTTCTCTGACATCAATCATAAATGGATGTCAGACTGAACTGATTCCAGATTGACCGTGTAACCTCCTTCTTGCATGGGGCTCATTGGACCTGAACTGGCCTGTGGTATCTCTCTCAGGCAGCAGGGAGGGAGAACAACAGATAGTTGGGCCAAAAGGTCCAAGAAATCTAGACACAGACATGCTCGCTCAACAGTTACTGGCCTATGAGCTGAAAGAGCCAGACAATGGCTCAGATCCTCTAGCTAGGGTATACCTGAGAATCCTAACAGCTGTATACACGGATCACTGTGGCCTCAGAAATAACCTAATTACATGGGGTTTGATTCAGGGCTCCGAGTGCAGACTATGCCTGGAGAACCACGAGTCTATCGAACACATCATGTGTGATTGCTTCGCTGGGGACAGGATCAGATATGAGGTACTAATAGTTCACAAACTGAGACTGAGGGTACTGGACAAGTTTCCACCCACCAAACCCATATTCCTTATTGAGAGGCTTGAGCTTGTGGGTGAGGGGTGCCACAATAGAACAATTGGTTTCAGTGGAGGAGCGGGTTTCATCTGCCCAATACAATTCATATAATAATTATCATCTTTTACCAGATAGCTCTTTATTCCATTGTAATAGTGCTCTTCTCATCACGATTTGGAAAATTTAGTGACAATTTTTGATTAACAGTACCTATTTGTTGTAAGTAAACGAATTTTAACAGTTTATAATTATTTCAGAGCGGGAATTGGACAACACATCTTTCCAGAATGGAGAATAATTTAATATGATATACCTAGAACAAGATGAAAGTGTAAAAATCATGAAGTTGAAACAATATATTATATACACCGCCGTATTCACAAAGCATTCAATCTCCATTAAGTCCTAACTGAGGTTCTCAGTTACGGATAAATATGAATCGCAACCTCAGTTAACGTATGTAACGGTGATGAAACAGGCCTCTTTCACGTTAACTGAGGTTGCGATTCAAATGTATCCTTAACTGAGGACCATAGTTAGGACTTAACGGAGATTGAATGCTTTGTGAATACGGCGGACAGGATGGTTTTTCATTTTTCTACTCATCCCACACAATCCAAAATCTATCCTATCATTAATTATCATAAGAATTGATGATATAAATTACATTAGGTAAGATTATTTTCCCATTTTTATGTGCTCGGTCACTAGGGTTGCCATCTCCGAGCTATTGAATATAGAGTATATATGCGTATCATGGTGTATGGAACTTTTAGAAATTTTTTTTGTGGTTACTACAATTTTTTTTTTCATTTATATCTTCGGATGATTTCAAAGGACATTTGCCGTCCCTTGACACCTTTCAAAAGGACAAAGGACATAGTTTTAAAATAAACGACTGTCCTTTGAAATAAAGGACGGTTGGCAACCCTATCGGTCACTCAGACCATCTATTATATATTATTATACTGATCCTCCTAGGTTTTCCCTAAGGAGACCCCTCATAAGCTCTCAAAGAGCTTGAGCGAATAAGGAGATTGTGTTCTGTGTAGGCTTTGTTACTGTGTCCTTACGCCACCTTTGGCACAGCACTGTTAATTTTTGTCCTAACTGTGAATGGTGGCCTCCTATGTCATATCTTTGATCCAACAGTGAATCTATAATATTCCATTCCATGAACATATTTGAACTGTTGATTCATAGAGTGGGTAGTTTAGATGTGATTAAGTTAGTTATATGGATTTAATAGCTGGATCTGCTAAGTAATTGGTTTATAACTATGAACTTATGCCATATTTAGCACAGCACTGTTAATTTTCTTCCCAACAGTGAATGTAAATATTTAAACAAAATTAACTGACGAAGAAAAACCACTATACAGGGTGTTTTTAGTAAAATGTTATCTCGAGATATCTATCAAGAGGACAATTGAGGAGCAACTTTTCAAAACGCATTAAGTTCAAAAACCATTTTATTGGGAATCAACGAAAAACGATTTCTTCTTCCACCCTGGCTTATAATTTGAGTACGTCGAGTTAGTTTGATAGAAATTTACATCTAAATGTAATAACTAATCTCATTTAAATCAATATTGATCAGATATACACAGAAAATGTAAAAAACATTTGGACTTAATGCGTTTTGATTAATCTCATTGTATATAATACGTTTTGATGTGGTTGAAATTGAAAATAATGCTGTTTGTTGCGAATTTTTATACATTTAGAAAAAACAGTCTGCACAGTAAGTGTTGGCCTGTAACCTAATTAACATGAGCAAATCGATAAAAAATGTTTTTGGTTATACTTTATTTGTTTTAAAAATGCAAACGTAAACATAATTCATTGTAATGCGGCTTACATACTTTGGATTTGAATTGCAGAGGGACATAATGCCATTTGGAAGATTTTGTTTACATAGGGCTATAGAGCAATAGAAATCATTTCCGAATCCGCTTCAAACTCAATTTCGCCCAAATTGGACATAATGCGTTTTGAAAAGTTACTCCTCAATTATAAACTTTGTAAAACCGTTGCAAGAGGAAAACCACTTCTATACAGAGCGTCTTTCGAAAAATTACAACTCAAAAAGGGCTTGACTGATTCTGATGAAACTTCGTGTGCGTGTGTTTGGGCGGTTCCCAATTGGTCCCGGTAGGTGGCGCTAAAATCGATCCATAGGAACTCAAAAACGACTGGGCCAAATTTGATGAAACTTTGTGTTTGTGTATTGGTGTTTTTCTGGTTCAAAATAGCATCTGGTAGGGGGCGCCCCAAGATAAAACGTTGTGTGCGTGTTTGAGTGGGTCTTAGAGTCACAATAGGAAACCGGACTCTGGCAGTGTATCCAGTTTATAGGATGAACGGCTGGATCGATTTCAATTAAAGTTTGTGTCTGTATCTGGGTATGTGTCAGGTCAACAATATACCCCGCTAGGTGGCATTGCTATCGCAGAAATGGCTTGACCGATTTCGATGAAACTTTACTTTTAAGTTACTTTTTGTGATCTGAATCTTAATAAACATTATTATTATTATTGTTTAAGTGGGTGTCGAGGTTACAATAGAAAACCGGTAGGTGGCGCTATATTCGGTTTATAGGAACTCAAAAATGCTTCGACATTTTTCGATAGGACTTTCGTGTGTGTGAACTACCGGTTCAATTGATCTACCGATAATATTGATCTACTAAAAAATGTAGATCTACCGGAAAAATGTAGATCTGCTGTAAAAATGTAGATCTACCGGAAAAATGTGGATCTATGGCTAGGTAGATCTGCTGGCTCATCTGAATCTCAAAATATGGACTGCTGGCCACTAGTTGATAATATTAAAAGAAATCCGACCACCGAAGGAGATCAAGGAAACTTTTTTCGAAAAAGGCTATTTTTTGAAGATTTTTCCCGTTTATGTTCGTGGAAATGGCATGAAAATGGACGTACTTTCGGAGAGAGAAAGAGCGGTTCTATGCGGGACTTCGGAAAAAATTGTAAAATCGGACAAAAGCTTCGTTTTTTGCTAAAGGTGAAAAAAGAAACCTTTATGCGTGGGTCGGGAGGATATTTGAGTAGGAACGGAATGACCAAATAATAAAGGACTCCAGTACGACTCGCTTTTTTCGGAAAAAAGTTCCGGTTTCTTGGAATTAAGATCGCAAAAAGTGACTTTTCCAACCACACAGAATTTAGAATAACAAGTAGATTCTCTTGGAGATGGTTAAATCATGGATTCCGTATCGGCTAAACAACATGTTAGGTGATATTTTGCCAGTTATTCACACCAATTGCATTCCCGAAGGAATTGCAAACGAAGGAAGAGATATCTGAACGGTAAGATCGGAATAAGATATAAAGATTACGCGGTAGGTAATAATGATGCGAAATTATATCTTACTTTTCAGAAAGAAACCCACAATATTTTGTCCCCATATTTATTCGGACGTTATGTGTAAGAACATTCAGTAGTATATGGCATTTGAGAAAAATATGCTATTATTATTCTGGAAGAAAGACCTTTTTATAAAGATAATGGGATCCAAAATCCAAGCATAGGTTTAACATAACAAATCTGAAGTATTTATGCCGAAAAACACGATATTTCTCAAAAGACATTCATGGCTATCTAGGCATTTCATAGTAGGTATTCTACGTACCCATTTACTATGTGATAGTTTTTGCTTTTCCAAATTAATCAATGCAATAATGGAATTCTTGAGGATTATCATACTTTGCATTGAATTGTTTCATTTGAAATTGGAGTACATTTTTGCACAAGCTGGATAGTTTTCCATAGATAGAATTCTAGAAGAAATGTATCACTGATTATTATTTCACGATTTTAATAGCAGAATTGAGATCATAATTTAACGAATTCAATTTCGATGCATAAAACCAGTGTGTTACGTTGTTGAAAAATCTGTGGATTTTGCCTGGTGAAAAGAATCCGATAAATAAGATTCTGGAAATGTACAACAATTCTTACAATTGGATTACTGCTCAGGGCTCACTCAGTTGAAATTGCGCCAATTGCGGTATAATATCCAAATATTTTGAATGCAAGAAGAGTTGATAATAACTGAATTAACGATTTTAGTGTTGATATTGAACATTGAAAATAAAATTTGAATGGCCATTTTTGGATGGCCTGGCTAGGTGTATTTATCTTCATCGGATGGGTATTGATCTAAGGACTATATAAATTCATTCCCTGTTACGTGGATCTGCTGGCTATGAAGATCTACCTATTCATTGATATGCTGGCTACGTAGATCAGCTGGCTATGTAGATCTACCAGCTAAATAGATCAGCTGGCTATGTAGATCCACCGGTTAATTGATCTGCTGGCTAGGTGGATCTATGGCTAGGTAGATCTACTGGCTCACTAGTAATTACTGAAACAAATGTTTAAATCGGATAATGGAAATGATTTATAATTACTGAATGAAATGTCAGATATCAGTAGCGACATTTGTCACAAATGTCACCCACTATCGATGACATTGAACAAAAATAGTCCGTAATTGGTTTTGTTTATAATTGAGGAATGCGTTATGCGTTGTAAATATTAATGCTTAAAATGATGAGTGATTCTGATAGCAACACACCAGTGACTCCTAAAAAAGCTAAAATAATCAAAGTTTTACCAAAGTATAAACCTGAGTGGGAAAAACAATACAACTGGATAACAAGTGATCTTCAGCTTTTACTAAAAGAGTTTTTTCAGTAATGAATCTGAAGTGGCGAGAAGAGAGAAATAGAGCATCAATAAATTCAATTAAAAACGAATTGTTTATTTATATAAATTCAAATGTTGATTGTCAAACAAGCTTTGCAACATTTAAAGAAAACAAAAAATTGTTAGCTGTTCTAAAATCAAACAAAAATACGTTTTAAAGGCAATAAAAACATAAACTTTGATAAATACTTTTTTTTCTTCCTAATACTTTATTTTTTTCCTATCCAAACCAGTTTATAAGTTCTTTTCTCAAAAAAAGTTGGCAACCCTACGCGCACGACCGCAGAACTGCGCAGACGAGTCTACGAACGTTGCGATCGCCTAGTGGAACTTATTACTCATAGAAGTACGATGTATTATTGAAATTTTGAAAAATCCGGAAAATCTCCGAAAGTATTAGCTTGTCAGAGTTGAGAATAATATCAATGGATTCTTATGATGAAACTGCATCTGAAGAAATTTATAACGTAAAAAAAATTTTTTTTTTGTTACTCCGAAACCATCTGGCCGATTTTGCCCAATATTGAACTCAGATATTTATGTCCTAAACCGACTCTGAAAATTTCAATTGTCTAGCTCATTCCGTTCGAGAGCTATAGTGTTAACGGCCGGACGGCCGGACAGAATCGGTTCCGACCACAGATTCTTGAGTCGAACCAAATCGGTTAAGACCATTTTCAGGCAAAAAATCGAAAATTTCAGACATTTGGGCAAATTGATAAGGAACAAGAGCACCAAAAACAGAGAATTACCGGTATTAACCAAATTTAAACAGAAATGTGGAAAATCAATACAGATTCATAAGATGAAACAATTTTAATTTAGACTCAGAAAAAAATAATATTATTTAATCGAACAAACCATCAGGCAGCACACTCGCGTTTGATGGGTTGCCATTTTATAACAAGGGGTTAGATGAACCACGAAGTTTAGAAATAATGAATGAATTCCGAATGATTTTACTTCTATGATTGAAATTGAGTAAAAAGGTATTGTTAAAAAGAGTGACGGGTTTTATTCCGTTACAAATGATCTATGTGATTTTAATTTCTATATCGAGTTAACACGCACAATGCCGATAGATACAGCTAAATGGTAGGGTGAATTTTGATGGAAATGTGTTTGTAAATTTTCAGTGTTTTATAGAGAAATAGTTCCCTGCGTTTTACTTACGAATTTAAGTCGTTCCATTTTTGTAACGAGTTCGTAGGAAAATAGCACCGGATTGAATTTGATTCCCTAAAGCCCTCTCATAATATTCATCTTTTGATTGTACCTGCTGGAAATTCAGTCCCAAATAATTCATATTCAGGTCGAAAACTGAAACAAACAAAATAATTTAATCTCCAAAGGACTGTCCTTTTGAGTGCTTCCCAGCTATATTTTCAATTAAACAGCACCGAATGTTTTATTCATCACGTTTTCCCAACTTCAAAGAAGCCGCGGGTAACTTTTAAAATTTAATTTTTAAATATTCGGTTGCGAGATGCAAGAAGTGGCCGGAAATATTTTGATGTTCCCAGAGGCAAGGAAATTCACAGTAAATTGGACAATACACGACCTGCGAGTCCAGTCTGCAGGAATTAAAATTTCAATAAGGAAGAATTTTAGGGTTGCCATTGGATGATAGGTTAACCACTGAGTACCAAATTAAATTTCATACGGATTGATCATCTGAATTCTGCGTGATTTCTACCCATCAGTTAATTAGTGCGAAATAAAGCGTGAACCGATCTTCTGGAGGTCCAAATGTTCTATTAAAATGCGTTACTTATATTGACGTTTTGGGAAATTTAATTCCATTTCCGCTATAGAAAAAAAAATTGAGAATAGAATGGATCTGAGGTTTTCAGCTTACTGACCTGCAAAAAAGGCGCTCCTTACCCTACTATGAAGAAAAACTGTCTACAATGGTCTTGGACAGTTGATGATTGGAAACAGCTAGTCTTTTCTTCTTCATGGCTGGGGTGAGGAACGGCATTCTTTCTGGCCGATACGCTGAAAACCCCGGATCCTTTTATCGCATACGAGCTTTATGTTGAAATGTTGACACCAGACTTGGATTATTTTTGTTGGAATCCTGCGAGGTTGTCTTCCACATTTTTTTTGCACCGTGTCAAATCCAAATTCTTTTTTCATGAGGTTCCCTGTTGCCCTGGAAACTTAAGTAAGTAATTGATGTTATCCTTCTGTTGGAGTAGTCAGTGCATTATCTGAATTTCCAACTCTGCTGATCCCTTCGGTGATATGTCTATGGCTTTTCCATCATAAAAAAGTGTCTCTTCCCATACAATTAGCTTAACAAATATGAAATGCAAGATATATGACTCTATAATTCACACAAAATAAAGCGCACTGATCAGAAAGTCGGTACAGCAAAGGTACGGACCATAGACACATTATTAACGCGTGTCGTGTTAACATGCATTAATACGGCACGTCAGAACATGAAGCGTGTTATCCACCTCTGACGAGACATCAAAATAATATGTGAGGGTCGATTTGAAAAACAATAATAAATATTTCTATAACACGTATTAACACGACACGTTTGATGTACCACAATCCATATATTCCCATTTAAAAAAAAAACGATACATTGCTTTTGAAATTAAAAATCGACGGGTGCAAGGATTTTCCTTAATGATTCTTCGTACAAGAATTATTGACGAGTTACGTTACTTTTTTGGAACGCTGTATATATCTTAATAACTCTATTGTCCGATCCTTCATAAAACACGTTGGAAAAGCACTGTGGCCAGGAGCTTTGGCTCGCTGTTCAAATTTATAGCCATATCGTACACCCATCCAGGTACTGAACTCAAAGCCCAAAGCTGCGTAGCTCCAGGAAAAAATAATATTTCCATGGATATAAATCCGACTGTAAACTCAAACGACTAGAAAAAACTGATCCACTGTTTGGCTGATAATATCAGTTGCGACTCGAATACATACCATTCACGGTTAGGTCAAAAATAAAAAGTGCTGTGTTTGTGGTGGCGTAGGTAAGGACCCATTCAAATACATACCTTTACTTTTGGGTCGAGAATAAACAGTGCTCTGTTTGTGGCGGCGTAATGTAGCTATAGCAGTGGTTTTGTTTTCAATAATTTATTCCGAGAATTATTTTTTGGAACAAATTAGTTGAATCGTACGGTTGTGCCATGAGAATCTATGAATTGACATTTTATCAAAAACTCCCTGTATTATTTTTAATAACTAGTAATAAAAGAAAATACTCAAGTAATTTTATGAAAATGTCGACCAAATTCCGTTCATAACCCTTTCCACAAAGTAAGAATTCCGATATAATCGAAAAAAAAAATGAAAAAGATCAATAATTTCGGATACGGGAATTAATCCCGGTATACCTATACTTGCCAAGACATCAAATCCTAGCACTAAAATAGTTATGTGAATTCCCTAAATTTCTAATTTCAGAAAGATATTATCATGCTACATATTATTCGATCAAGTTTAAATTGAGAACTTGGCTGTATGAGTTACATATCATAGACAAAATATACCAATTCTCACTAGGTATTGATCGAATGCGATTACTGACGTATCAACTTGTCAAATTTGACTTCGGACGATCTAATTCATTGAATTCTCTCCATCACGTCAAAAATAAAAACTTTTGACAACTTCGCTGGCCGAGTGTAAAAGCAGTGGACCAGTACAACTTGATAGTTGGAATATTTCAATATTTCGGCACTATCTTCGCCAATATACATCCGATCGAGTTCAAATTTAGAACTTTACTGTAAAATAAGGTTTTGAGGGCTCTCGCAGAATTTCAACGATAACTGACGGATAGTTTCTGAGAGACATAATTTTTTTAAATATTATTCTTTGAATTTTCCAGTCGTGCGATCCTCACAAAATTTTGCATAAATTGCCGATGCGATTCTGATCGCATCAAACATATCCCGGTCGGTTCTTAGAGCCGACACACACAGGTCGACCGGGATATCGCAGAATCACATCGGAAATTTATCGATCTGTCATTCAGGGCGTTGCTTTATCGTTCAGTCTTATAATCACAGAATAAAATTAATTCATGCCGGAAAGTCATCGAAGCCCGTAATATTTACATTCCACATAACATAAAGCGGCCCATACACACTCAATATTATTGTGCAATGTGGGTTGCACAATATATTGACGGTGGCCCCCAGACGGTCAATATTATTGTACAATATGTTGGTTGGTCAAACATTTCTATCGTATGGAGGCGATATTGATGGTTGTGCAATATATTGCACTATTGAGCAACCTTTCAATATCGCCCACACACGATCTATTATATTGAACAAATATAAAATATTTTACAATAATATTGAGAGTGTATGGGCTGCATAATAATAAATATTGAATTTGCTTCGTATTTAATGTGGTTTTTTCTTCGAATATCCTCTATTTTTCTAACAAATTACAACTGTGCACAACAGTAGTGAGAGTTAGGCTTGTTTCACATGCATATGGTTCCATTCGGTTCGGTTCGTTTTCGGTTTCCATTCGTTCGCTGGCGACGAGTGTGAAACGGTGCTTCGGTTCAGATTCGATACCGAATAGAAACCGTATTCCCTATTCTGCCCTATTCTGAGGTCGACATTGCGAACGATTATCATTCGTTTTCGTAATCATCACGAACGTTCACTCGTTTTGCTATTCTCAACTGACAGATGATATGATTTGGTGACACGAGTGCTCGAAATTATAAACGAGTGCTATTGAGCACTCGTTTTCGGAAGAATTCCACTCGCATTCAGTTGATTATGCAAGCCTCTACACATTTTGCAGCCTCAAATCTGTTGTTGTTGGTAAATGAGTTGGTATTTTTACGGTGCAATATTATCATATTGCAAATTGTCGATGTTTTAAATAAACCAGAAATATTGAATAGATTTGTTAGATTCCCACAAACATTGGCGGAATTGAATAGTAGGTAAAGGCAAAGGTAGGTATTGATATTTTAGAATATTGTAAAATTATTTAAGTTTATTAATATTTTTATATTCAATGAAAATTCGACTTCCCTGGTGTAATAGGTTGCAAAGGTTGCACACAATGCAATATTTCCACCTAAAATTGAAGATTCAAATTACCCAAAACACACTTATGTTAATCGAAAAGGATATACCTGGTAGGTTGCTGTAGTTCTGCATTGATCGAAACGATGGCGAAATAGATGACAATGAAAACGAAGTGGACATGGGTAAAATCATCCAACATTTTCGTTATTTAATTAATCAATTAGTTCATTCCAGAAATGTAACCGGAAGGTAGAGGAATTGATGAAGAAGTGGCTGGGGGGCAACAAAATCCAGAGCTGATTTCAGAAAGAATTCAGAGGAATACAATTATACGTTTAGCTTTTCGTTGAATTGTAAAAGATACACTATGAATAAATAGATATAGATTTCTCTTCCAAAAAAATGTATTTAATCCTAAAAAATAAATCACAACCATAAACAAAACATCATTCAACAATGCCTTAGTAGAATACAACTTAAAAAAAAAGTATTCAATATGAAGTTCTGAATAATCTCACAACATCTAACAACAAAAAAAATATTTCACTGTGTCTACGTAGAATAAAGGGATCAGAAATAAAAGTATTCAATAACCAATACTAGAGAATATATCACAGTAAACAAAAAATAATGTCTATATAACAAATATCCAGTTTGGAATAGAAAAATTAACGAAAAACAGCTGTAGCTTCAGTGAAATAATTAATCATATTATTAATTACAATTGTTTATTTGGCAAGTGTTGCAGAACATCCATAAATTTTTGTGACCGTATCACTTATACACTCTAAGGACGCATACATTATAATTTTTCCCTCAAAAATTGGTAAAATAAATCCAATATTTTCATTATTTAACTAATCAGTTAATTCACTGGAATGTGAAGGAATTGATCAGGAAGTGGCTAGTAGGCAACAAAAACCAGAGCTGATTTCATGAAGAATTCAGAGGAATATAATTATATGTTTAGCTTTTCGTATAATTGTAAAAGACACGCTATAAATAAATAGATATTGATTTCTATTTGAAAAAAATGTATTTCATTCTAAAAAAATATATCACAACAATAAACCGAAAATGATTCGACAATTTCAGTGGAATAAAACTTTCAGAAAAAAAAAGTATTCGATATACAATCTCGCTAGATTTTGTTCTTGACCCAAGACCTGTCTGAAGAGGTGAAATATCCCTTAATCCTTGTAAAATCTTTCAATATTATATCGAAGCAAACAGAAATAACCAAATAAATCACTCAAGTTCAACAAACAATAAAATATCGTTTTGATTTATGAAGAAGCGCGCCAATAACATATACATAACACATTCAAATCTCAAATGTTACTATGTTGCCAAGTCTTCAAACGACACGAATTCGTTTCAGTCATCGGTCATTGCGAAGGGCACATGAGAATAGCAATATAAACTATCGTTCGCAATTACCACCGTTAAGGCTTGTTTCACATGCATACGGTTCCATTCGGTTCGTTTCGTTTTCGGTTTCAATTCGGTCGCTGGCGACAAGTGTGAAACGATGCTGCGGTTTAGATTCGGTACCGAATAGAAACCGTACAGCACTGAATACTCCCTCGACACGAATAGGTTTCTATCAGGTTTGGATTCGTGTGTAGGGAATACAGATCAACCGGGGCGTTCACACAAATACGGTTTAGTTTCGGTTTTAACCATAAAATAATAAATATTTACATATGTTTTCTGTCTTGTTCTGTGGTGTTAACCTCAAATCGAGCAGATATCTTTCAATATTTCCCGAATTGTTCAAATATAGAAATATAAACATACATATTTTCGGGTTTGTTGTTATCTCAGTATTCATGAGAAAATGATGGTTTACCAAATGTGGATCGACTGATTTCTGCTGTAAATCTAAACCAGTGCTGCGGGATAAAACTTCCAAAAAATATAAAGATCAATTAAAGACGTAGGATTCATTCAAAGATGTATGTGTTCAATTTTGAATTGCTTTGATGAATCTGACGTCGCGGAAAAATTGGAATTCTGAGCCCGTGTCGGAAGAAAACATAAAACCTAATACGAACCGTATATGTGTGAAAGTCCTTCATTCGTTTTCGGTTGAAACCGAAAACGAACCGAACCGAATGGAACCATATGCATGTGAAACAAGCCTAAGAGTGGTCGAAAACGAGTGAAGTTCAGAATAGAGCCACAGCACCGAATACTCTCTCGACACGAATAGGGTTCCATCAGGTTTGGATTCGTGCGTAGGGAATACAGATCAAGCGTTCACACAAACACGGTTTAGTTTCGGTTTTAACCATAAAGTAATACATATTTACATATGTTTTCTGCCTCGTTCTGTGGTTTTAACCTCAAATCGAGGAGATATCTTTCAATATTTCCCGAATTGTTCAAATATAGATACATAAACATAAATACATATTTTCGGGATGTTGTTGCTATCTCAGTATTCATGAGAAAATGAGGCTTTACCAAATATGGTTTGACTAATTTCTGCTGTAAATCTAAACAAGTGCTGTGGGACAAAAACAAAGAATATAAAGCTAAATTAAAGACGCAGGAAGCATGTAAAGATGTTTGTGCTCAAATTTTTATTAACTTTGATGAATCTGACGTCGCGAAAAAATGGAAATGTGATTGAGCCTGTGTTTCATAACATAAAACCTAATAGGCTTGTTTTGGTTCGCAGTAGGGACAGTTCCGAATCGGTTCTAAAGAGTGGGCCAAACGTAGCGTGTGAAAGATTTTGCCCATTCGCGCAAGTCCAATTACAATAAACGACTGTGTGACTACTTTGAACTGTTCTAGGACAGTCCGAATTGCGAACCAAAACAAACCTAATATGAACCGTATATGTGTGAAAGGGCTTCATCAACCGAATGGAACCGTATGCATGTGAAACAAGCCTTACACCATAAACTAGATAGAGTAAAAATAAGTGGGTACATTCCATTATGGTTCTAAGGGGTGTCCGCATGCACAGTCCGCTTGTTGAAGTATATGTCATTTTAGGATATAATTAAAATGATGCTCTATGATTCCGTCAATTTGGAATTCTCGGAATGTTTATTACTCTGTATTCGAAATTTAAAATGAAGGAAATATACTTCAAAATGAAACAAAGCTTTATAAACAATAATTTCTTTATTGATATAATTTTAAATATTGCATATCTATTAAATATTCCATTGTAGAATAAATCAAGGAAATGATATTGATCTCACACCTTTTAGAACGTAAATATACTTTAAGTAGCACTTAACAAATACGTACAATTATATACAGGGTGAGTCTTTGACCACTGCATTAATTTTAACCAAAGATTCCTCTCATCAAATGAAACACTTTTTTCATTTAACTTTTTTCCAAACTCAGCTCAAGTAAAAAGATACAGGCTGTTGAAATTTTGAAAAAAAATCAGTTTTTATTTTGTAGCTTTGACATCCTTTTTTCGAATAAAATGAATGTTGGCGTAAAGTTTCCTATAACTATGATACATATTTTTCAACTATTTGTTATTTTCTACTTCTACTGGTTTTCTAGTTATGGACTCGTAGATTCATAAAACTAATCGAAATTAGCATAAAGAAAGCATATAAAGTTTTTCTTGAGTCATTTCAAGAATATTCCATCGTTTTAGAACATTATATTATTCTTCATCATTTCTCCTTAAACGCACCGTTTTCGAGATATTCTGCATTGAATGTTTTAAAATGGAAAATTCCAGAAATTTCACTTCTTTTATGGATCCGTCCCTGAGCGTTGGAATCCCGAATCAAGCTGTAAACCACGTTACCATGCCTTATTCTCGTCCGCCAACAATGTCATAGATAATTTATATGCGGGAGTGTATTAGCACATTGTGAAATCTTTAAACGCTTGTAACTTTTTACCTGAGCCGAATCTGGAAAAATGGTAAATGAAAGAGTGTTTCATTTGATGAGAGGAATCTTTGGTTAAAATTAATGCAGTGGTCAAAGACTCACCCTGTATAATCCAATGGAAGATACAACATTTTTGACCAACTACAGGTCTTAGATTTTTGGAATTTGGTTTGAGTTATTTGAAGTTCTTGGAGGTATAACTACCAAACTCCCGAACAATTATCCACATTGTTCCACGCCTTTTCATTAGCATTCATCTTCGTATATCCCTGGTGTTTATAATTATAAAGCTCATGATGTTTCTCCACCCCCCCAACGAATATTGAATTGAAGGCCTAGAAATTGATATTCATTAAAATTGTAGAAGAATTTATGGGTAGTTTACAGATTATTTATCAGTACCTTACAATTTATAAAGTACTCGTATGTATCTGAAAGGTAGAGGGAAAACGGTAATTGAGGTTGATGTATGCGAGAATCTTCATTAAATTACATTTTGGCGCTCTTGTTCCTCGGAACAGAGTGCTTATCAATTTGCCCAAATGTCTGTAATTTTCGAACTTTTGGCTGAAAATGGTCTTAAACGATTTGGTTTGACTCACTGATCAAGAATCCATAGTCAAAATCGATTCTGTCCGGCCGTCCGGCCGTTAACACGATGACTCTCGAACGGAATGAGCTAGACAGCTGAAATTTTCAGAGTCGGTTTGAGGAATGAATATCTCGGTTGAGATCGTTATTGGGCAAAATCGGTCTAATAGTTTCGGAGTAACGAAAACAATTTTTTTTTTACATTACAACTTTTGAAATCAATTTTTTTAAGATGCAGTTTTATCATAAGAATCCATTGTTATCATTTTCAACTCTAACAAGCTAATATTTTCGGAGATATGATGTTTCAAAGTTTCAATAATACATCGTAAGTTCTATGTATTCACAGAATGTGAACACAGAATCTGTCTGTGATCCCTATTCATAAATGTTATCTTTTCTAGCTATTAAGAGATTGTTAATTCATAGTTGTTATTTTCTCTTGGAAAGCGAGCAGTATTCGATTCTTGAATTTATGAATATATACCAGACTGTTTTGATGTAGTTTCTGGAGGCAATAGGAAAGAAGAACATAATGGAATCATCAAAAGAAATTACTGTTCGTTGAACACAGGTTAACATTACCTTTACTTCCTTAAGTTGTGAGACATGTTCCTATACACAGTATTTTCATAATGTTGCTAGCAAAAAAATACTGAAATATGGATCTACATTTGTGTATCAATCATTTTTTCTTGAGAAGGTTCATAATACAGAAAAGAATGTGTTAGTGGTATGAACTATTAAATTTTGAATTATGAAAAGAGGATAGTATGTTATTAATATATTTTGAATTATTAAAATAATTTGTTCGTAATCCACTACCTACTCAAATATCAGGAATAAATGGACAATCTGGTATGATTGTCTCCAGCCTTGCTCTAGACATTTCGATGATACTTTCCTTAGGTATTTCGAGTTATGAAAACTATGCACCACCGAGTGTAAGTTGCAACAACTCATTCCACGAGGTTGAATCATTGCAGATTGCTCATTTAATCTTGATAAATAAATTTAATGACAATTTTTGAAGCATTAAGGCATTGAAGCATTGTAGATTGCTCTTTTTTTATAAGATCATTTTTGAAGCATTTTTTTAAACGACTCTTTTTTTAAAATTTAATTTCTTTCATGATGCATTTCTATCATAGGAATCCATTAATATAATTCACAACTCTGAGGAACCAATACTTTCGGAGATATAATTTGTCTGTTTGAGCAAGAGCGCCAAAAAGCTCCTGTCCACAGGGCTTGAACCTATTTTTTTTGATCATTTGTCTATAACTAAGCGATTTTTTTTCCCTAGATTCTTCAGGTGTCTACATATAATTAAACATAGAAGGTATCGGCCATTTATGCAAACAATTGGTTCAAGCCCTGTGGATAGGTGCTTTTTGGCGCTCTTGTTCAAACAGACAAATTATATCTCCGAAAGTATTGGTTTCTCAGAGTTGGGAATTATATCAATGGATTCCTATGATAGAAATGCATCATATAAGAAATTAAATTTGAAAAAAGTGTCACTTAAAAAAAATGCTTCAAGAATTATCTTATAAAAAAATGGGTTCAAGCCCTGTGGACAGGAGCTTTCTGGCACTCTAGTTCAAACAGACAAATTATATCTACGAAAGTATTGCTTTCTCAGAGTTGGGAATTATATCAATGTATTCTTATGATAGAACTGCATCATAAAGGAAATTCAATTCAAATTATAGTTTATTTATCAAGATTAAATGAGCAATCTGAGAATGAGAACTGCACCATGGAAGAAATCAATTTAAAATAGCTGAACTGAATTTGACTCTCTCTTATAGAACAGGATGAAATGTACGAGTATGAACACAGATCATATAATAAAGCTTAGATACAATAATTATAGCATTCTGTGAAAACATATCACATAAAATCATATCTCCGAAAGTATCAGCTTGTTGGAGTTGAAAATGATATCGAAAGATTTTAATGGTGAAACTGCATCTAGAATTAAAATTGATAAGCACTCAGTTCAGAGGAACTAGAACGCCAAAAAGTGTAATTCCCTTTCCGGGATATGAGCCCGCCTTTTCTCGTTCCGAAACCGAAAACTAGACGTATTAGACCGCCGGGCTATCGGGCTCCTCGTACGAACTTGTCTCCGGTCTCCGGTATTAGAATAAAACGTCGGTGCTTACCTGGGATATATATTCTTAATTTTCACTTTTCGACATAAAATCGCCACATGGGGGTTTATTTGACGGTTTTTTACCCTTATCTTCGCTTTTTGTCAACTTTCAGGCCTGAAAACTGCCTAGAACGGCCGTTTTCAGACCTCGTCTCTCTAAGTCGATTTTGACGTTTCTCGAACCAACTATTAGCAACGAATTAGACAATGTCATGTCTCAGGAAAATAAGTTGACATTATGACAATTCATACATAGAATAATTATATAATTCTGTGAAAACGTAGAAACACGATTTATTATTGAAATTATGAAAAATCATAATTATCTCCGAAAAAATTAGCTTGTTAGACTTAAAAATGATATCATTGGATTCTTATGGTAAAACTGCTCATTGGAAAAAATTTAATTTGGAATTTGTTATGTTAAAAAATTTTTTTCTTGTTACTCCGAAACCATCTGTCCGATTTTGACCAATAAAGAACTTAGCCAAGATATTTATCTGCCAAACCTACTCTGAAACTTTCAACTGTCTAGCTCATTCCGTTCGAGAGTTATCGTGTCTACGGCTGGCTGGCCGGACTGGCCGGACAGAATTAATTTCAACCACGGATTCTTGATCAGTGAGTCGAACCGAATCGCCTTAGACCATTTTCATCGAAAAATTCGAAAATTACAGACATTTGGGCAAATTGATAAGCACTCAGTTCCGAGGAACTAGAGCGCCAAAAAAGGGCAATCTACAATGCTTCAATGCATTAATAGTTCAAAAAGTGTCATTGAATTTATTTATCAAGATTAAATTAGCAATCTGCAATGATTCAACCTCGTGGAATGGGTTGTTGCAACTTACACTCGTTGCATAGTTTTCAAAACTCGAAATACCTAAGGAAAGTATCATCGAAATGTCTAGAGCAAGGCTGGAGACAATCATAGCAGATTGTCCATTTATTCCTGATATTTGAGTAGGTAGTGGATTACGAACAAATTATTTTAATAGTTCAAAATATATTAATAAAATACTATCCTCTTCTCATAATTTAAAATTTAATAGTCCATAGCACTAACACGATCTTTTCTGTATTATGAATCTTAACTCAAGAAAAATTGGTTCAAGCACTGACGTGAAGCCAGAAGCTTTTGCGCGTATGTTCTATTGTCCATTCTTCTGTATTGAACACCCTTAATCGAATTTACCATGGTAAATTATGTTGTCCATTCTCCTGTATTGGAAACTTAATTCAAATTTACCATGGTAAATTCGAATTAAGAGTGTCCAAAATAGAAGAATGGACAATAGAACATACGCGCAAAAGCTTCCGACTTCAAGTCAGTGCTTGAACCAATTTTTGTTTTCGTGATTTTTTTGGAATTTTCTAGGGGTGAGGCTCTAAAAATTTTTTTTTTCGTAATTTTTTTCAAATTTTCTAGGGGTACGGTTCTTACAAAATTTTAAACACGTCTTTATGATGATTTTCTACTACTAGTTACCAAGCTTCAATTCGATCGAATATTTATTTCTTGAGTTATCAAGGAAATAATTTTCCAGGTGGGTATAACTCGGAAACCGTTTGACCGATTATGCCCAAAGACGAACTCAACTCTCCCTTTCGGATACGCAACCTACCCTGAAAATTACAATTCCCTATCTCCTTTCGTTCGCAAGTTATCGAGGCAACGGTCACCCATCTACTGAACTCACACAAGAATGCTCGAATCTCCAACAATATTCAACCGATCGTGTTAAAACTTGGCAGTAGAGTTAGGTTATGAAGACTCTTGCAAAATTTCAGCAATTTCAAATGAATAGTTACTGATATATAGAGTTTTTTTTTTCAATTTTCAATGATTTTTTTAGAATTTTTTACAAATACCATCCTCACGAAATTTTGCAAGAATTTTCGCGTTGGTATTCTAGAACTAATTACCATGTTTGAATTCAATCGGTTTAGTATTTTTCGAGTTAATGAGGAACAAAAAACAACAACATTTCAGATGGCTATAACTCCGAAACCCTTGAGCCGATCATGTTCATAAACAAACTGAAATGTCGCGTTCTGGTGCACATCCTAACCTGAAAATTTCAAGCCGCTATCTCTTTCCGTTCTCAAGTTATCGTGACAACAAAAATAGATTTTAATAATTTTTAAAAATTTTCTAGCCATACGATTCGCACAAAATTTCACAAACGTGCTTAGGTTCATATTCTACAACTACTCACCAAGTTTCAAATCGATTGGATTTATATTGGTGGAAAACGAAATTATTACTCGGAAACCACTGGGCCGATTATGCCCATTAACGAACTTGTCTGTCGTATTGGGATGCGCCACCCACACTGAAAATTTCAAGTCGCTAGCTGTTTTCGTTCTCAAGTTATCGTGGCAACGGCCGGACGGCCGGACGGCCGGACAGCCGGCCGGACAGCCGGCCGGAGAGAATCAAATTTGACCTCGAATTCTTCATTGGGGAGTCGAACTAAATCGTTTGAGGCCATTTTCGTCAAAAAATTCGAAAGTTACAGACATTTGGGCAAAACTATAGCGCGATGTTCCCCAGAACATACGCGCAAAAAACGATTGATACACAAATGTAGATCCATATTTCAGTATTTTTTTGCTAGCAACATTATGAAAATACATGTCTCACTACTTAAGGAAGTAAAAGGTAATATTAACCTCAGTGGTCAACGACAGATTCTGTGTTCACATTCTTTGAATACATAGAACTTACGATTCATTATTGAAACTTTGAAACATCATATCTCCGAAAGTATTAGCTTGTTGGAGTTGAAAATGATAACAATGGATTCTTATGATCAAACTGCATCTTGAAAAAAATTGAATTCAAACCTTGTAATTAAAAAAAAATATTTTTTTTCGTTACTCCGAAACTATTAGACCGATTTTTGCCCACTAACAAACTCAACTGAGATATTTATCCCTCAAACCTACTCTGAAAATTTCAACTGTTTAGCTCATTCCGTTCGAGAGTTATAGTGTTAACGGCTGGACGGATGGCCGGACAGAATCGATTTCGACCACGGATTCTTGATCAGTGAGTCAAACCAAATCTTCTAAGACCATTTTCAGCCAAAAATTCGAAAATTACAGTCATTTGGGCAAATTGATAAGCACTTTGTTCCGAGGAACAAGAGCGCCAAAAATAAGTGCACAAAACAATATGAATATAAATTAGAACTACACACACTTACCTCCATGACGTCAGCGTCACGCGATATGTCGGTATACGTCCTGCACTCCGATCGCGTGCATCGTTCTTTCCAAATCGTATACGAGTATGACATCTAGTTTTAAAAATTGGTTCAAGCCCTGTGGACAGGAGCTTTGGTACTCTCCTTCAAACTTTGACAAATCATATCTCCGCAATTATTGGTCTCTGGGAATGATATAAATGGTTTCTTACGATAGAACTGAAGAAGATAGAATAGAAGAAATTAAATTCAAACAGACCGATTCTCCCCAATAACGAACTTATCCGAGACATTTATTCCTCAAATCTAATCTGAAAATTATATTATATCAATTAAAACTTAGAGAATATAGCAGTTTTGTTTTTACTGGAGATATTCTGAACCCAATTTGATTATGTATCTTACCAAAGAATATATTTCCATCATCATATTATCCACGGGCATTATATTATGACCTTAAAAGTATAATATCCTATCATCCACTCAATTCTAAGATAGCTGAGGTTATTTAATTGGTCATTTTGAATTCAATCATAATTTGTTTTCTAGAACAGAAGGTGTAGATATTTTATATCAAGAATAACGAACCAGAAATAATTTTGACATTTATCTCTCATAGGAAAATAAGATGACATGTAAGAACACAGATCATATAATAATTCATTGAGCATTCTGTGAAAACATAGAAGTACAATTCACTATTGAAATTTCGAAAAATCATATCTCCGAATTTATTAGCTTGTTTGAGTTGAAAATGATATCAATGGATTTTTTTTTATGGTGAAACTGCATCTTGAAAAAATTGAATTTGAAATTTGTAATGTGAAAAAATTTTTTTTTCTTTACTCCGGAACCATAAAGCCGATTTCGTCCAATAGCGAACTCAACCAAGATATTTATCTCCGAAACCTACTCTGAAAATTTCAATTGCCCAGCTTATTCTGTTCGAGAGTTATTGTAGCAAAACAATTTTAAAATTTTAAAATTTTTAAATTCTTTTTGTACATTTTACGGCAATTCGATCACTACAAAACGCATGCATATAGAGGTCATTATTCTACAGTTTCATGCTAAATTTCAGATCGATCGAGTGATCGGTTTCGGATATATTCATAAAAAATGTTTTTTTTTTTAAACGGCCATAACCCCGAAACCGCTCGATGGATTTTGCCCGTTAACGGACTCGTCCGAGATATTTACGCTCCAAACCCATCCTGCGAATTTTAATCCTCTAGCTCCTTTCGCTCGAGAGTTATCGTATTAACGGCCGGACGGACGGATGGCCGGACAGAATCGATTTCGACCACGGATTCTTGATCAGTGAGTCGAACCAAATCATTTAAGACCATTTTGAGCCAAAATTCGAAAATTACAGACTTTTGGCCAAATTGGTAAGCACTCTGTTCCGGGGAAGAAGAGCGCCAAAAATGAATTTGTTTATTATATGCAAGATGCATAGAATGTTATTCTATGCGTCTATGATATATCGATAGACATGATATACTATATTGGTTATATATAATAATTCGAGTGAAGATATCGCCCTTGATCAGTATTCTCTAACCAGGAAGATCATAGAATAGAGTAGTGGATATGATAGATCGCAGATAACATAACTTAATTCAATTTTGCCATCGCAAATTGTTGTGGAGTGATCATCATTGCGCGTATGTTCTGGGGAACATCGCGTTATAGTTTTGCCCAAATGTCTGTAACTTTCGAATTTTTTGACGAAATTGGTCTCAAACGATTTAGTTCGACTCCCCGATGAAGAATTCGAGGTCAAATTTGATTCTGTCCGTCCGGCCGTCCGGCCGTCCGTTGCCACGATAATTTGAGAACGAAAAGAGCTAGCGACTTGAAATTTTCAGGGTGGGTGGCGCATCGCAATACGACGGACAAGTTCGTTAATGGGCATAATCAACCCATCCGATCGAATTAAAACTTGGTGAGTAGTTGTAGAATATGAACCTAAGCACGTTTGTGAAATTTTGGGCGAATCGTATGGCTAGAAAATTTTAAAAAAATTATTAAAAAATATTTTTTTTGTCACGATAACCTGAGAACGGAAAGAGATAGCGGCTTGAAAATTTCAGGTTATGTTGTGCATATGAATGCCACATTTGAGTTTGTTTATGAGCATAATCGACCAAACGGTTTCAGAGTTATAGCCATCTGAAATTTGGTGGTTTTTCGTTCCTCATTAACTCGAAAAATACTGAACCGATTGAATTCAAACATGGTTACTAGTTGTAGAATGCCAACGCGAAAATGTTTGCGAAATTTGGTGAGGATAGCATTTGTAGAAAATTTTTAATAAATCATTGAAAATAAAAAAAAAAACTCTATATATCAGTAACTATACGTTGAAATTGCTGAAATTTTGCATGAGCGTTCATTACCTAACTACACTGCCAAGTTTCAAGTTTTAACACGACCGGTTGAATATTGTTGGAGATTCGAGCATTCTTGTGTGAGTTCAGTAGATGGGTGACCATTGCCTCGATAACTTTCGAACCAAAGGAGATAGGGACTTGCAATTTTCAGGGTAGGTTGCGTATCCGAAAGGGAGAGTTGAGTTCGTTTTTGGGCATAATCGGTTTAACGGTTTCCGAGTTATATCCACCTGGAATATTGTTTCCTTGATAACTCAAAAAATAAATATTTGATTGAATTGAAGCTTGGTAACTAGTAGTAGAAAATCAACACAAAGACGTGTTTAAAATTCTGTAAGAAACGTACTCCTAGAAAATTTGAAAAAAATGACGAAAAAAAAAATTTTAAGAACCGCGCCCCAAGAAAATTAAAATAAAATCACGAAAAAAAATTGGTTCAAGCACTGACGTGAAGTGAGAAGCTTTTGCGCGTATGTTCTATTGTCCATTCTTCTGTATTGGACACCCTTAATCGAATTTACCATGGTTAATTATGTCGTCCATTCTCCTGTATTGGACACTTAATTCGAATTTACCATGGTAAATTTGAATTAAGAGTGTCCAATACAGGAGAATGGACGACATAATTAACCATAGTAAATTCGATTAAGGGTGTCCAATACAGAAGAATGGACAATAGAACATTCGCGCAAAAGCATCTGACTTCACGTCAGTGCTTGAACCAATTTTCAATATTACTATCTTTTTCTTTCATTCCGGGCATCCTGCCATCGTTTTCGTAATATATTTCTAACTCAATATAAAAATGTAATATCTTTGAACAAATTTCTTCATTTAAATTTTAAAAAAATTATCAAAAAATATTTTTTATGTCTCGATAACCTGAGTACGGAAAGAGATAGCGACTTGAAATTTTTAGGTTAGGTTGTGCATCTGAATGTGACATTTGAGTTTGTTTATAAGCATAATCGGCAAAACGGTTTTGGAGTTATCGCCATCTGAAATTTGGTTGTTATTTCCGTAATAACTCGAAAAATACTAAACCGATCCAATTTAAATATGGTTATTAGTTGAAGAATGCCAACATGGAAATTCTTGCAAAATTTTGTGAGGATCGTATTGCTAGAAATTTTTTTAAAAATCCTTGAAAATCATTGAAAAAATTTCTATATATCGGAAACTATTCAACCGAAATGGCAGATATTTTGCGAGAGCCTTCAGAACCTAACTCTACTACCAAGTTCCAAGTTTGAACACGATCGTATCTATATTGTTGGAGATCTGAGCAGCCTTGTGAGTTCAGTAGCTGGATGGGTGACCGTTGCCTCGATAACTCCCGAACGATAGGAGATAGGGACTTGCAATTTTCAGGGTAGGTTGCGCATCTAAATGGGAGAGTGAAGTTCGCTGTCGCCATAATCGGCCCAACGGTTACGGAGTTATACCCATCTGGAATATTCTTTCCTCGATGACTCAAAAAATATAGACCCGATGACATTGTAGCTTGCTAACTAGTTGTAGAATATCGACATAAAGACGTATGTAAAATATTGTGAGAGCCGTACCGCTAGAAAATTTTAAAAAAAATTACGTGACGTGAAGTCAGGAGCTTCTGCGCGTATGTTCTATTGGCCATTCTCCTGTATTGGACACTCTTAATCAAATACACCATGGTGAATTCTATTGTCCGTTCTCCTGTATTGGACACTCTTAATCGAATTTACCATGGTAAATTCGATTCAAGATTGGAAGTGGTAGAGTTCCCGGAGGAAGAGTTGGTTTTTCTGTTGAAGCCCCTGGATCCAACTGCTCCTGGTCCGGATAAAATTCCTGCCGAGTTGCTCAGGCAGTGCGTGGACTTGTTGGCTTCTCCTTTGATGAAAATGATCAAATTATCATTGAAAACATATGTAGTGCTTGGATCGTGGAAGATGGCGAATGTTACTCCCATTTTTGGTGCTCTAGTTCCTCGGAACTGAGTGCTTATCAATTTGCCCAAATGTCTGTAATTTTCGAATATTTCGATTAAAATGGTCTTAAACGATTTGGTTCGACTCACTGATCAAGAATCCGTGGTCGAAATTCATTCTGTCCGGCCGGTCCGGCCGGCCGTAGGCACGATAACTCTCGAACGAAATGAGCTAGAGAGTTGAAATTTTCAAAGTAGGTTTGGGGGATAAATATCTCGGCTAAGTTCGTTATTGGGCAAAATCGGACAGATGGTTTCGGAGTAACAAAAAAAAAATTTTTTTTTTACGAAACAAATTCCAAATTAAATTTTTTTTAATAAGAAGTTTTATCATAAGAATCCACTCATATCATTTTTAACTCTAACAAGCTAATACTTTCGGAGATATGATTTTTGTTTCAATAATAAATCGTATTTCAACGTTGTCACAGAATGATATTATTCTATGTATGAATATGAATTTTCATAATGTCAAATGATGTTCCTGAGACAATATCTAATCAATCGAAGAATTGTGAGCGAAGTGAGAAAAATCTCAGTTGTTTGCTCCGAAATTAGTTTTTCTCAGAAAATTCTTACATTTCGGAACTGAACATGAAGTAAGAGATCTGAGAGTAGTGAGACTGCTTTTCATCCATAGACATAGATATAACTCTCGAACGGAATGAGGTAGGTAGTTGAAATTTTCAGAGTAGTTTAGGGAGATGAATATCTGGGTTAAGTTCGTTATTGGGCAAAATTGGCCAGATTTAATTTGATTTCTTCCATGGTGCTTTTCTCATTCTCATGATTGCTCATTTATTCTTGATAAATAAACTATTATTTGAATTGAATTTCCTTTAGGATGCAGTTCTATTATATGAATACATTGATATAATTCCCAACTCTGAGAAACCAATACTTTCGGAGATATAATTTGTCTGTTTGAACTAGAGCGCCAGAAAGCTCCTGTCCACAGGGCTTGAACCCATTTTTAAGAAAGGTGATAGAACCTTACCAACCAACTACCGACCTACAAGTGTGCTACCAATTGTTTCCAGAATTTCCGATAGGATTAAGCTACATTCACAACCACCAAATTACAATTAAAATTAGCAATAGTAATTATGATTGGACGTAATACAAAAATTAACAAATTTTGAGCATTCACAACGTCCACTTAACAGTGAAATTAATAGAAATTGAAGGTCAATTATTTTCAGCAACCACCTATCAAATATATTATGAAGTAGGGTAAGTAGTTATGGCAGATTTCTACTAGGTCCAACTATACTCAAAAGTTCATCAAACTTATTTACATCCATTCTCCGATTCTCGTGTAATTTACGAACATTTCATGATCAGTAAGTCACATCTCTTGGAAGAGGTTTTCATAATCCCCAAATTCTTTTCGAACAGCAAAAATTGGTCTGATCCACTACTGACGTTTACTCTTCCGCTTATTTTTCAATTCGAGATAGTACTCCCCCAACGCCAAAGCAAGGGAACCCAATGTTTTTTTTCGAAGTTGAACTTTTCGCCTCGACATCAATATTCAGTGTATTCACACTTCTTAAACAAGAGCGCCAAAACGTTCATCAAATGTGAGGTTAAGAAATTAAAATTATAGGAATACGAAACGAATTCTGTCAAAACAAACATACTCAGCACGCGCGAAGAAGATTTCCAATTACAATTAGTCGTAGAAGTTTGGACATTGCAAAGTATTAATTATAAGTGTAATTGTAAGTATAATTTTGGAAACGTTAATTTGGAGGTTGTGAATGATCCAATTCTATACCGTATACCAAACTTCTACGACTAAATCCAATTGCTAATTTTAATTGTAATTTGGTGGTTGTGAATTTAGCTTTATATCCGAGAAAATGTTATCCTTTCACTATAGTAAGGAACCCTGCCAGACGAGCAACACGGCTCTTGAGGGGCAGATACGTCATCACGTGTCTCTTGCGATTTGTGAATGAATGGACCAAGCGGATTGATACTGGAATACCAGTTGACGTCAATCATTTGGACTTTACCAGTGCTTTCGACTGTGTACCAAAGAGACGTCTGCTTCACAAGTTCGCACTTTTTGGTATTCGAGGAAGTCTCTTGGGGTGGATTGAGTCATTCCTTAGTATAGCAAGTTCACTACCTGGATGGGTGACCGCTCTGGCTATAAATTTGAACAACACGCCAAAGCCCCTGGCCACAGAGCTTTCCCAACTTGTTTTTCTATACGATCGTGCAAAATGATACTACTGTTTGCACTATCTATAGTGTACCAAAACTTGGACTTTTTGAGTGCATATTTTAGGAAAGAGCGTTGTATTATTTTGCCCAAATGTCTGTAATTTTCGATTTTTTTGCCGAATATGGTCTCGAAAGATTAGTTTCATATAACTCTCTGAGCAGAATTTGGAAAAATGGTAAATGAAAAAATTGGTTCAAGCACTGACGTGAAGTCAGAAGCTTTTGCGCGTATGTTCTATTGTCCATACTTCTGTATTGGACACCCTTAATCGAATTTACCATGGTAAATTATGTTGTCCATTCTCCTGTATTGGACACTTAATTCGAATTTACCATGGTAAATTCGAATTAAGAGTGTCCAATACAGGAGAATGGACAACATAATTTACCATGGTAAATTCGATTAAGGGTGTCCAATACAGAAGTATGGACAATAGAACATACGCGCAAAAGCTTCTGACTTCACGTCAGTGCTTGAACCAATTTTTTTTTTTGTGACTTTTTAAAAATTTTCTAGGGGTACGGTTCTTGAAATTTTTTTTTTCGTCATTTTTTTCAAATTTTCTAGGGATCCGATTCTTACAAAATTTTAAACACGTCTTTATGTTGATTTTCTACTACTAGTTACCAAGCACCAATTCGATCGAATATTTATTTTTTGAGTTATCAAGGAAATAATATTCCAGGTGGGTATAACTCGGAAACCGTTAGACCGATTATGCCCAAAAACGAACTCAACACTCTCTTTCGGATACGCAACCTACCCTGAAAATTGCAAGTCCCTATCTCCTTTCGTTCGAAAGTTATCGAGGCAACGGTCACCCATCTACTGAACTCGCACAAGAATGCTCGAATCTCCAACAATATTTAACCGATCGTATTAAAACTTGAAACTTAGCAGTAGAGTTAGGTTATGAAGGCTCTTGCAAAATTTCAGCAATTTCAAACGAATAGTTACTGATATATAGATTTTTTTTTTTATTTTCAATGATTTATTAAAAATTTTCTACGAATGCTATCCTCACCAAATTTTGCAAAAATTTCCGCGTTGGCATTCTACAACTAATAACCATGTTTGAATTCAATAGGTTCAGTACTTTTTGAGTTAATGAGGAACAAAAACCACGAAATTTCAGAAAATTTCAGATGGCTATAACTCTGAAACCGTTCGGCCGATTATGCTCATAAACAAACTGAAATGTCGAGTTCTGGTGTTCATCCTAACCTGAAAATTTCAAGCCGCTATCTCATTCCGTTCTCAAGTTATCGTGACAACAAAAATATTTTTTAATAATTTTTTAAAAATTTTCTAGCCATACGATTCGCACAAAATTCCACAAACGTGCTTAAGATCATATTCTACAACTACCCACCAAGTTTCAATTCGATCGGATTTATATTGGTTGAAAACAAAATTATTACTCTGAAACCACTAGGCCGATTATGCCCATTAACGAACTTGTCCGTCGTATTGAGATGCGCCACCTACCCTGAAAATTTCAAGTTGCTAGCTCTTCTCGTTCTCAAGTTATCGTGGCAACGGCCGGACGGCCGGACGGCCGGACGGACAGAATCAAATTTGACCTCGAATTCTTCATTGGGGAGTCGAACTTAATCGTTTGAGACCATTTTCGTCAAAAAATTCGAAAGTTACAGACATTTGGGCAAAACTATAACGCGATGTTCCCCAGAACATACGCGCAAAAAGGGTTTTATTTAATGAGAGGAATCTATGTTTAAAATTAATGTACAACTTATAGACTCACCCTGTATATCGCCAAATTATTTGCTAATCCATAGAAAATTCATTTTATGTTATCTGGATATATAATTATGTTTTTGAGCGTATGTTCTGGGGAACATCGCGTCAGTTTGGGCAAATGTCTGTAATTTTCGAATTTTTTGCCGAGAATAGTCTCAAACGACTATGTTCAACTCCTAGGTTCCAAGTTTGAACACGATCGGATCTATATTTTTGGAGATACGAGCAGCCTTGTGTGAGTTCTGTAGCTTGATGGGTGACCATTGCCACGATAATTTTCGAACGAAAGGAGATAGAGACTTGCAATTTTCAGGGTAGGTGGCGCATCCGAATGGGATGTTTAAGTTCGTTTTTGAGCATAATCGGTGTAACGGTTTCGGAGTTATACCCACCTGGAATATTATTTCCTCGATAACTCAAAATAAAATAGACTCGATCGAATTGAAGCTTGGTAACTAGTGTGTAAAATTTTATGACGACCGTACTAGAAATTTTTAAAAAAATTACAAAAAAAAAATTGGTTCAAGCACTGACATAAAGTCAGGAGCTTTTGAACATATGTTCTATTGTCCATTCTCCTGTATTGGACACTACAGGAGAATTCACCATGGTGAATTCGATTAAGAGTGTCCAATACAGGAGAATGGGCAATAGAACATACGCGCAAAAGCTCCTGACTTCACGTCAGTGCTTGAACAAATTTTTTTCACATTGATTTCGTTCTTATATTCAATATTATTGTATGCTGGAAGTAAGGTTATGCGGAAAAAATTAACTGTTTTAAGCAAAGTTAAGAATTCATATTTATCTCATTATTTATTGAAGTGAAACATCGGATGCGACTTCCAACAAGGTTGCGTTAAGCGTTTAACGCTACCATGGAGGGGGTATGAAAGCACTGTTACGTTAAACGTTCAACGCTCTTGGGGAGGGGGAATAGAAAACGACAGAACGAGATTGATTGCGTGGCACTCGAACGCATGCACGTTGTTTTCTACCCCTTCCTATTTTCGTTTCCACATTACGAAGTTTCACTTCTTCCGAGCGGAGGGACTCCACGCACTAATTTATACACGAGGGTGTTTCAACAGTGAGGCAAAATATTTAAGGGGGCGATTCTTAGATTAATTTTAAGAAAAATACATTATATGTACGCATGATTGGCCTGTCAAAAAAATGAAGTTTAATAATTAATGAATAGTAATGAAAAATGGCGATACCGTTGTTAATGAATCAACAAGACCAGAGCGTTCCTGCCAATCGGGTCCTTCATAAATGGCTTCGTATAATTAATATACGAATATATGCATATATTTCACAAGTCAGATAGACCCCAGGGGTTTCATTTCCGAGAAAGCAAGAGCAGACGCGTTTCTGGCTTCTTGGCCTTCATCAGTACTCTGTAACTTCTCAACAAATTCAACTAAACAGACCCGGGTTAAGCGTCTCAGAGCCGGCTTGGTCGATCATACCTAATCGCCCACGCCAACTATGAGACAAAACACGGAAATCAGCCTCTCCCCACCAGTGAATATTTGAAGCGTGAATTCATATGCCACCATTCACTCGATATTAATCGAGAAACGAGTCCCGCAGAGCTTAGACATTATCTTCCCAATGGTCATGAACGCTGTTTAGCGTTTTCAAAAATAATAATGAAAAATGGTGATACCGTTGTTGATAAATCAACAAGTCCAGAGCGTTCCTGCCAATCGGGTCCTTCACAAATGGCTTCGTATAATTAATATACTTATGCATATATTTCACAAGTCAAATAGACCCCAGGGGTTTCATTGATTTGCCGAGAAAGCAAGAGCAGACGCGTTTCTTGCTTCTTGGCCTTCATCAGTACTCTGTAACTTCTCAACAAATTCAACTAAACTGACCCGGGTTAAGCGTCTCAGAGCCGGCTTGGTCGATAATACCTAATCGCCCACGCCACCTATGAGACAAAACACGGAAATCAGCCTCTCCCCACCAGTGAATATTTGAAGCGTGAATTCATATGCCACCATTCACTCGATATTAATCGAGAAACGAGTCCCGCAGAGCTCAGACAGTATCTTCCCAATAGCCATGAACGCTGTTTAGCGTTTTCAAAAATAATAATGAAAAATGGCGATACCGTTGTTAATAAATCAACAATTCCAGAGCGTTCCTGCCAATCGGGTCCTTCATAAATGGCTTCGTATAATTAATATACTTATGCATATATTACACAAGTCAAATAGACCCCAGGGGGTTCATTGATTTGCCGAGAAAGCAAGAGCAGACGTGTTTCTGGCTTCTTGGCCTTCATCAGTACTCATGTAGCTTCTCAACAAATTCAACTAAACTGACCCGGGTTAAGCCTCTCAGAGTCGGCTTGGTCGATTAGGTATGATCGCCATTTTTCATTATTATTTTTGAAAACGCTAAACAGCGTTCATGGCCACTGGGAAGATACTGTCTGAGCTCTGCGGGACTCGTTTCTCGATTAATATCGAGTGAATGGTGGCATATGATTTCACGCTTCAAATATTCGCTGGTGGGGAGAGGCTGATTTCCGTGTTTTGTCTCATAGGTGGCGTGGGTGATTAGGTATGATCGACCAAGCCGGCTCTGAGAGGCTTAACCCGGGTCAGTTTAGTTGAATTTGTTGAGAAGCTACAGAGTACTGATGAAGGCCAAGAAGCCAGAAACGCGTCTGCTCTTGCTTTCTCGGCAAATCAATGAACCCCCTGGGGTCTATTTGACTTGTGAAATATATGCATAAGTATATAATTATACGAAGCCATTTATGAAGGACCCGATTGGCAGGAACGCTCTGGACTTGTTGATTTATTAACAACGGTATCACCATTTTTCATTATTATTTTTTAAAACGCTAAACAGCGTTCATGGCCATTGGGAAGATACTGTCTGAGCTCTGCGGGACTCGTTTCTCGATTAATATCGAGTGAATGGTGGCATATGAATTCACGCTTCAAATATTCGCTGGTGGGGAGAGGCTGATTTCCGTGTTTTGTCTCAAAGGTGGCGTGGGCGATTAGGTATGATCGACCAAGCCGGCTCTGAGAGGCTTAACCCGGGTCAGTTTAGTTGAATTTGTTGAGAAGCTACAGAGTACTGATGAAGACCAAGAAGCCAGAAACGCGTCTGCTCTTGCTTTCTCGGCAAATCAATGAACCCCCTGGGGTCTATTTGACTTGTGAAATATATGCATAAGTATATCAATTATACGAAGCCATTGATGAAGGACCCGATTGGCAGGAACGATCTGGACTTGTTGATTTAATAATTAATCATTTTTGCGCGTATGTTCTGGGGAACATCACGTATCATTTTGCCCAAATGTCTGTAACTTTCGAATTTTTTTACGAAAATGGTCTCAAACGAATCGGTTCGACCCCCCAATGAAGAATTCGAGGTCAAACTTGATTCTGTCCGGCCGGCCGTTGCCACGATAACTTGAGAACGGAAAGAGCTAGCGACTTGAAATTTTCAGGGTAGGTGGCGCATCTCAATACGAAGGACAAGTTGGTCAATGGGTATAATCGGCCCAATGGTTTGCAAGTAATAATTTTGTTTTCAACCAAAATAGATCCGATCGAATTGAAACTTGGTGAATAGTTGTACAATATAAACCTAAGCACGTTTGTGAAATTTTTATTATTATTATTATTATTATTATAAATGATTAAGAGAAAAGGCTATTGCCTATAAATCTCAAACAGAAATAAAAATTAATTAACACTTCAGAAACATGCAGAAAAAGAAACATTGCCATGAAAAAAAAAAAACAAAAAAGAAAAAAAATATTCAACTCAAATTGTTAATGCGTCTAATCTGTTCTTAAAGGAATTCACACTCCCAGCACAAACCACACTCTCTGGAAGAGAATTCCACTTCGTGAACACGTGATTCGGCAGGAAAAACTGTCTCGCACGACAATGGAAAAATTCACGATAAAGTTTGTATTGGTGGCCACGTAGGTGATTTCTATTTAGCGCGGAAATATTGTCCAGATTGCCGCCAATGAAACCATGCATTATCCGGTAAGTCACTATGAGATCGCCACGCATTCTACGATCACTAAATAAGTCCAGATCAAACATTTTGAGTCTATCTTCATATGATGGGCGAACCCTGCCGAACGGAATCCTCGTTGCAGAACGCTGCACACCCTCCAAACGTTGCTGGTCAGCGATCAGGTAAGGGAACCATGCAGGGCCAGCAAATTCCAGAATTGGTCGAACATAGGTAATGTAAAGCTGCCTGCACGTTTCGACTGAGCATCTAGGAAAAACTTTTCGTATCAAGTACAAAATCCTATTACATTTGGATGATATACTGCTCACATGGGCTGACCAAGATAGATCCTCAGTTATCACCAGCCCGAGATCGGAGTGCTGTGTAGTGGACACCAGAGGTCTGCCATCGATCAGATACTGGCTACGTGGATTGTGACTTCCAAGGTGAACGACCCTACACTTGTCCACGTTCATAGGAAGAAGCCATTCCTGGCACCATTGGCTCATTCTGTTCAGATCTCATTGCAGAACATGAGGAAAGCGAGCATCATAAAAGAGCTTGACATCATCAGCATACTGGGACGAAAAGGACGAGAATAAACGGGGCAGGTCTGATACGTACGCCAAAAACAGGATGGGACCCAAAACAGAACCCTGCGGTACCCCACTGATAACGGGTTTGAAGTCAGATAATGAGTCACCAACCTTCACTGAGAAATACCTATCAACAACAAAAGAACGCACCCAGTCCAAGACGCTACCCCTCACACCAAGATGCTCAAGCCTGAACAGCAAACGATAAAAAGGAACACGATCGAAGGCTCGCGAGAGGTCCAGATAGATCACATCAACAGGTATACCACAGTCGATAGACTTGGTCCAATGCTGGAGACCTTGCAGAAGACATGTGATAACAGAACGTCCCGGCAGAAAACCATAATTTGTTCGTTCTTCTCCTCTTGTCTTTTCATTTTTCAGGAGTTTCGGGTACCTTGGAGAAACCTCTCCGTTTTTTGACGAAGGAGTCCATATTGAAGAAATAAATGCCTATCAATATTTTTAAATTGCAGTAAATTTTGTGAACAATAGTTACAAATCACGACACTCACGGGGAGACAGGGTTTTTTTGCTGAGGTTTTTCCCTAAGCTCTTGTATCATACGTCGAATTGTATGGTACCCCGTTACACCAACCTCTGCTAACACATATACAGCTCTCAGTCAAAAGAATATATATATATATATCATTTTCAATAAAAAATTTAAGCAGTCTATCAGACACAACCTTCTCAGCAATCTTGGAAATTAAAGGGAGTAAACTAATAGGGCGGTAATTGCTGGGACACAGCTTGTCCCCTTTCTTGAAAACCGGAGTAACTCTAGACATCTTCCAAGCAGATGGTAGCTGACAGGTATGAAATGATAACCTGATGATCATGGTTATGGGGAATGACAGACTTGTAGAGCACCTTTTCAGAATTCGTGCTGAGATATTATCCAAGCCTGGTGCAGTAGACTGGTCTAACTTGGAAAGAATACCCAAAATCTCCTCCTCTCGAACATCGAGGTTATCTAGTGAATTGGCTGAACGTGGGGCAGAAATTGTCGGCATAGGATCACAAGGCTCATCAGAAAAAGAATCAGAGAAGGCGTCAGAAAAAACAGTAGCACACTCGGAACCATCAGAACACAGGTCACCCGCTTCATTTCTAACCAGTGGGACTGATACCTTAGAACTCAGTGAGTTTCGGATATGCTTGTAGAACCTCTTTCTGCTATAAGGTTTAGCTAAGGAATCATAAAACACCTTTCTAGCAGTTCTGATTCTCAGATTTAGAGCATTAGAGTAGCGGCGATGAATGCTGTAACTCTGCTGCGACCCATCACGAAGATAACACTGCCACAACTTTCTCTTTCGACGCAGCATGGAAAAAATCTCATCAGTCAACCAAGGTCTAGATGCCACAGAGCTGATAAATTTATTTCTAGTGAAACGTGAAACGGACTCTTTGAGACAAGAACAGAAACGTTCCCAGGCACCGTCCACATCCAATCCACCCAACATGTGGGTCCAGTCGATACCAGAAAGATGACGATTAAGAGAATTGAAATCAATTATTGAAATTGGTTTTCTCGTAGTTTTGCTTTCAGTGGATGAGGAAAACTGAAGAGTGGAAACAATCATCCTGTGATCAGACCGACCGAGAGGTAGATCAGTAGATGGGTGACCATTGCCTCGATAACTTTCGAACGAAAGGAAATAGGGATTTGCAATTTTCAGGATAGGTTGCGTATCCGAATGGGAGGGTTAAGTTCATTTTTGGGCATAATCGGTCTAACGGTTTCCGAGTTATAACCACCTGGAATATTATTTCCTTAATAACTCAAAAAATGAGGATTCGATCGAATTGAAGCTTGGTGACTAGTGGTAGAAAATCAACATGAAGAAGTCTTTAAAATTTTGTAAGAACCGTACCCCTAAAAAATTTCAAAAAAATCACGAAAAAAAATATTGGTTCAAGCACTGACATGAAGTCAGGAGCTTTTGCGCGTATGTTCTATTGTCCATTCTTCTGCATTGGACACCCTTAATCGAATTTACCATGGTAAATTATGTTGTCTATTCTACTGTATTGGACACTTAATTCGAATTTACCATGGTAAATTTGAATTTAGTGTATTGGACACTTAATTCGAATTCACCATGGTAAATTTGAATTAAGTGTCCAATACAGGAGCGTATGTTCTATTGTCCAATACAGGAGAATTGACAACATAATTTACCATGGTAAATTCGATTAAGGGTGTCCAATACAGAAGAATGGACAATAGAACATACGCGCAAAAGCTCCTGACTTTACGTCAGTGCTTGAACCAATTTTTTCTTATTCTAGTTTGAGTTTACGGTGGACTGATTATGAACTACACTCTTATCCACTACAAATTTCATCCTCTAACATATGTTTCGGAAACGATGTTTCCATCTTCTGATACGAAGTGTTACTAAAGCATGCAATCAATCTCTACACTCAAGTATGGGTTGACATTATACCCTTAGTCATAAACCCATTAGTGAGAACGTGACAAATCACGTTCCAACAACTGGCTACTCAATTTGAAAAATTTTCGTCAAATTCTTGAAAAATTCCAATAAAGTGTACTTAGGAACACTTGAAGGTATCGAAATGTATAAGAGAAAGGATATTTTACTCAATAATGATGTTGCAAACAACAGCAGATTTATCGATGTTGTTGTTCCGAATGAGTCCCGTATGCTCTTTATACCGTGTGAGAATGTTTCTGGATGTTTTCCCGACGTAACACTTGTTGCAATCTAAACATTTAATTTCATATATACCCAATTTTAGCAAATCCGGAGTTTTATCGAATGTATTTCCTAGAAGTTGTTCAATTTTCGTGGAAGTTTTGAAAGTCAGTTTTATATTAACCTTTTTAAAAATATTCTGGAGTTTGTAGTTTGTTTTCGGATGGAACGTGAAAGCGTGGAACCTTTTACCTTTTTTTATTTCTTTCGTTAGGGTTATGTTACTGAAGAGATTTTTATCTTTATGTTTGTTGATAATTTTCTGAACTAGTTGATGAATATATATATACTTGTTCCTTTCGGCAATTTGGAAAATCATTTTTCTTTCTTTCTTGAAGTTTACATTGCTTAGCGGAATATTAAATAACCGGTTAACGAGGAAATGTAAGCTGGGTGTTTTATGTGACCAGGGAGCTACCGAATCAGACGAAATGTAAATATCAGAAATAATAGGTTTTCTAAAAATGTCAAACCTAATTAAATTAAGTTATCTCTACATAATTTTAAATCTAAGAATAGCAAGTAGCCGCCTTTTCCATTTTGAAGGTGAACTTAATAGATGGGTATTTACTGTTTAAGACCGCGGTTAATTCGTTAATGTTAAAATTTTCATCAACAATTGCAAATATGTCATCTGCGTACCTAGCCCAAAATTTTGGATAATAGTTGTGTTCTTCTTTAATTTCAAGTTCTAATTTGCTGAGGAACAAATTAGCTAAAAATTTGTTTGTAATATTTACCGTTAAAAAAAAGATGTTTTGCTCCACGCAACGTAAGGTTTTTTAAAAGGTTAATATAAAACTGGCTTTCAAATCTTCCACGAAAATTAAACAACTTCTACGTCGTGCAAACAACCAGAAATATTCCCATACGGTATAAAGAGCATACGGGACACATTCGCAACAGCAACATCGATATATCGGCTGTTGCAAATCACGTTTTAACAACTGGCCACTCAATTTCAGAAAATTCCGTCAAATTTTTGAAAAATTCCATTAAAGTGTACTTAGGAACACTTGAAGGCATCGAAATGTATAAGAGAAAGGATATTTTACTCAATAATTATCTAACCCTATTAACAACCCATTATTCTCACTAATGGATTTATGACTAAGGGTATAATGTCTACCAATACTTGAGTGTAGAAATTGATTGCATGCTTTAGTAACGCTACGTCTTTGAAGTTGGAAAATTTGTTTCCGAAACATAACGACGACAAAAACTGTAGTGTACAAAAGTGTAGTTACTTTAGTAGGGTTCATAGTCCACAGTGAACTCCAAATATAATATACAACATGATTAGATCATTATTAAGTAAAACATCTTTTCTCTTATACATTGCTGTACCTTCAAGTGTTCCTAGGTATAATTTATTGAAATTTTTCAATAATTTGATGGAATTTTCTGAAAATGAGTGGCTTGTGGTTAAAGCGTCATTTGCAAAAGCAAATTTATGGATGTTGTTGTTCGAATGTTTCTCGTATGCTCTTTATACCGTGCGAGAATGTTTCTGGTTGTTTGCCCGATGTAGCACTGGTTGTAATCTAGACATTAAATTATATAATCATATATGTATACCCAATTTTAACATATCTGGAGTTTTATCTAATGTATTTCCTATAAGTTGCTTAATTTTTGTGGAAGTTTTGGAAGTCATTTTCATATTGACCTATCTAAAAATATTCTGGAGTTGGTTGTTTGTTTTCGGAAGGAACCTGAAAGCTTGGAAAACTTTTTCGGTTTTAATTTGTTTCGTTATGGTTATGTTGATGAAGAGATTTTGATCTTTATGTTTGTTGATAATGTTTTGAACTAGTTGATGACTAAACCCGATTCTTTCGGCAATTGGGAAAATCTTTTTTCATTCCTTATTGAAGTTTACATTGCTTAGCGGAATATTACATAACCGGTTGAAGATTAAATGTGAGCTGGCCGTTTTACGCGACCAAGGAGCAACTGCATCAGACGAAATAGGTTTTCTGAAATTGTCAAAACTGATTGAATTTGAGGTACCTCTAGATATTTTCAAATCTAAGAATGGCAAGTATACGTCCTTTTCCATTTTGAACAATGCAGCCTAACAAACAATAACGAAATTACATCAACGATGATAAAACGACTATTTCGTTAAGCTTCGGAGTCAATATCAGAATCCTTCGTCAGACACTAAACGAAAATCTTCAGACTTATGTAATGTTTTATCGTTGATGTTGCTTCGTTATTGTTTGTTAGGCAACATTGTTCGATAGATTGCTTCTGACAAATATATTGTGTTGCTAACACAGGAGCAATTCACAAAATAACAATTTTTGCGCGTATGTTCTGGGGAACATACGCGTTATAGTTTTGCCCAAATGTGAAATTTAATTCTGTGGTGCCGTCCGGCCGGCCGTCCGGCCGTCCGTTGCCACGATAACTTGAGAACGGAAAGAGCTAGCGACTTGAAATTTTCAGGGTAGGTGGCGCATCCCAATACGACGGACAAGTTCGTTAATGGGTATAATCGGCCCAATGGTTTCCGAGTAATAATTTTGTTTTCTACCAAAATAAATCCGATCGAATTTTAAACTTGGTGAATAGTTGTAGAATATAGACCTAAGCACGTTTATGAAATTTTGTGAGAATCGTATCACTAGAAAATTATTAAAAAATTATTAAAAAATATTTTTGTTGTCACGATAACCTGAGAACGGAAAGAGATAGCGGCTTGAAAATTTCAGGTTAGGTTGTGCATCTGAATGCGACATTTGAGTTTGTTTATGAGCATAATCGTCCAAACGGTTTTAGAGTTATAGCCATCTGAAATTTTCTGAAATTTGGATGTTTTTTGTTCCTCATTAACTCGAAGAATACAAAACCGATTGGATTCAAACATGGTGAATAGTTGTAGAATATAGACCTAAGCACGTTTATGAAATTTTGTGAGCATCGAATCGCTAGAAAATTATTAAGAAATTATTAAAAAATATTTTTGTTGTCACGATAACCTGAGAACGGAAAGAGATAGCGGCTTGAAAATTTCAGGTTAGGTTGTGCATCTGAATGCGACATTTGAGTTTGCTTATGAGCATAATCGTCCAAACGGTTTTAGAGTTATAGCCATCTGAAATTTTCTGAAATTTGGATGTTTTTTGTTCCTCATTAACTCGAAGAATACAAAACCGATTGGATTCAAACATGGTTATTAGTTGTAGAATGCCAACGCGAAAATTTTTGCAGAATTTCGTGAGGATGGTATAACTAGAAAATTCAAAAAAAAATAATTAAAAATAATTGAAAAAAATTCTATATATCATAAACTATTCGTCCGGCATGGCTGAAATTTTGGGAGAGCCTGCAGAACCTAACTCTACTGCAGAATTCCAAGTTTGAACACGATCGGATCTATATTGTTGGAGAACCGAGCAGCCTTTTGTGAGTTCGGTAGGTGGATGCGAATCGTCGTATGATATGTTGTCTATGGTCGTATTTTTGCGAGAACCTCCAAAAATAAAATATGAATGTCATGATGACATATTATTATACATATATATTCATGGTAAAATCGTGTTATTTCATCACAAATCTATAGGAGATTAGATGATAGCCCTACATTAGTGGTCACACCTGGTTTTGAAAGAGATCCTCCTTAGGAGGAGGCAACTAAATATTGAAGGGATTTCTATGAACAAGAGTGAATATCTTTGAGGAATAGAGAGGCGATTCTTCTTCAAGAGATCCATGTGCCTTCAGAGGAGTATATTTGCGAGAGGGGACCTTTGAATTTTGCAGAAGGCTTCTGATCTTGTAAGGTGAGAGGCTCATTTGTGGATATTAAATCTCGTGATGGGTAGAAAGGAATTCTAGGTCAGTTTTTCTATCACTAATGAGAATATATCTTTATGTAATAACGGGTGATTTTTTGAGAGCTTTTGGATTTGATTTGACATACGCGCAAAAGCTTCTGACTTCACGTCAGTGCTTGAACCAATTTTTTTTACATTTTGTGAACATTTTCGTACTGTTATTTTCAGTAAATATATTAATACCTATTCCTTTAAATACAAACATACTATTGATGCCAAAATCCGAATTTCCCACAGTGTCGATAATTGGTTCACATGTATGTCGATGATTGGTAAATTCATATTTTTCCGGTGTCGATAATGGCGACATCGGGTTTGGGACATCATTCATTTTATTTAAAATATTTTGCCCTTTCAATTTGTTCGTTTTGTGTGCTTTTATCTTAAATGAGGGTTCGAAGAAGTAGAAGCAGAATATTTCGTTCATATAAATCATTCTTTGAAGTCGAAATGTATTAGGTACTTTGAGCAATTGGGATAATTGGGACATTTACCTTAAGCATTTGAAATTATTCTGTTAGGACAACGTCTTCGATAATCACGAACTGCCGCTTCTGCATTTCCATCACAAAATCCATAAGAAAAATATAATATAAGTATGCGTATTCCTCGTTACTTAATCTTAAAACCATATTATGTGTTGAGAAAAACAATGAAATAAGAATACCAATCACGAAAATAACTTTGCCACACACAAACTGATCAGATAATCATTAAAGGATACTTTGGGATACCATTACATTAAATGGTTCATTTCTGGGTATTCTCTCCCAAACTCTGAAAAATATCTATATAATAAAAAAATTGGTTCAAGCACTGACGTGAAGTCAGAAGCTTTTGCGCGTATGTTCTATTGTCCATTCTTCTGTATTGGACACCCTTAATCGAATTTACCATGGTAAATTCGATTAAGTGTCCAATACAGAAGAATGGACAATAGAACATACGCGCAAAAGCTTCTGACTTCACGTCAGTGCTTGAACCAATTTTTTTCAAATCAAATCCAAAAGCTCTCAAAAAATCACCCGTTATTACATAAAGATATATTCTCATTAGTGATAGAAAAACTGACCTAGAATTCCTTTCTACCCATCACGAGATTTAATATCCACAAATGAGCCTCTCACCTTACAAGATCAGAAGCCTTCTGCAAAATTCAAAGGTCCCCTCTCGCAAATATACTCCTCTGAAGGCACATGGATCTCTTGAAGAAGAATCGCCTCTCTATTCCTCAAAGATATTCACTCTTGTTCATAGAAATCCCTTCAATATTTAGTTGCCTCCTCCTAAGGAGGATCTCTTTCAAAACCAGGTGTGACCACTAATGTAGGGCTATCATCTAATCTCCTATAGATTTGTGATGAAATAACACGATTTTACCATGAATATATATGTATAATAATATGTCATCATGACATTCATATTTTATTTTTGGAGGTTCTCGCAAAAATACGACCATAGACAACATATCATACGACGATTCGCATCCACCTACCGAACTCACAAAAGGCTGCTCGGTTCTCCAACAATATAGATCCGATCGTGTTCAAACTTGGAATTCTGCAGTAGAGTTAGGTTCTGCAGGCTCTCCCAAAATTTCAGCCATGCCGGACGAATAGTTTATGATATATAGAATTTTTTTCAATTATTTTTAATTATTTTTTTTTGAATTTTCTAGTTATACCATCCTCACGAAATTCTGCAAAAATTTTCGCGTTGGCATTCTACAACTAATAACCATGTTTGAATCCAATCGGTTTTGTATTCTTCGAGTTAATGAGGAACAAAAAACATCCAAATTTCAGAAAATTTCAGATGGCTATAACTCTAAAACCGTTTGGACGATTATGCTCATAAGCAAACTCAAATGTCGCATTCAGATGCACAACCTAACCTGAAATTTTCAAGCCGCTATCTCTTTCCGTTCTCAGGTTATCGTGACAACAAAAATATTTTTTAATAATTTCTTAATAATTTTCTAGCGATTCGATGCTCACAAAATTTCATAAACGTGCTTAGGTCTATATTCTACAACTATTCACCATGTTTGAATCCAATCGGTTTTGTATTCTTCGAGTTAATGAGGAACAAAAAACATCCAAATTTCAGAAAATTTCAGATGGCTATAACTCTAAAACCGTTTGGACGATTATGCTCATAAACAAACTCAAATGTCGCATTCAGATGCACAACCTAACCTGAAATTTTCAAGCCGCTATCTCTTTCCGTTCTCAGGTTATCGTGACAACAAAAATATTTTTTAATAATTTTTTAATAATTTTCTAGTGATACGATTCTCACAAAATTTCATAAACGTGCTTAGGTCTATATTCTACAACTATTCACCAAGTTTAAAATTCGATCGGATTTATTTTGGTAGAAAACAAAATTATTACTCGGAAACCATTGGGCCGATTATACCCATTAACGAACTTGTCCGTCGTATTGGGATGCGCCACCTACCCTGAAAATTTCAAGTCGCTAGCTCTTTCCGTTCTCAAGTTATCGTGGCAACGGACGGCCGGACGGCCGGCCGGACGGCACCACAGAATTAAATTTCACATTTGGGCAAAACTATAACGCGTATGTTCCCCAGAACATACGCGCAAAAAGAGCAATATAAATTATCTGCTTAATATGAAAAAATATTTGATGATCTTTGGTTAATCCTAAGAAATTAACGTTTTCATTTCAGGTACTTCATATAAGCCACGTTTATTGAACTTTTTAGGCTCGGTAATTCTACGTGTGATCTCCTCTGTCCTAACTCGATTTTCTTTCGTGTCATTTTCAAGGGCTCTCATTTGATTCACTATTTTTTTCAAGGGAAAATTTAGCGATTTCTATTCTACTCGATTCAAAATTAGTAGGGCTTCACACGAGACGAGAGTATAAAAAATCTCGTCCCGCTCCCGCCAATTCCCAAAAAATTAAGTCTCGTTTAAGTCTTGTTCTCTTCTCGTTATCAGTTGTCTCGTCTCGTCTCGCTTAATTCTGATCAAAGATTATAAATATTATAATATATAAATGAAATGATATACAATAATGAATAATTGTGTAAAGCTATATTTATTACGCTCTTATACAAAAATATTTGTTCATGTACATATTATTTTTGCGCGTATGTTCTGGGGAACATCGCGTTATAGTTTTGCCCAAATGTGAAATTTAATTCTGTGGTTCCGGACGGCCTTACGGCCGTCCGGCCGTTGCCACGATAACTTGAGAACGGAAAGAGCTAGCGACTTGAAATTTTCAGGGTAGGTGGCGCATCCCAATACGACGGACAAGTTCGTTAATGGGTATAATCGGCCCAAATGTTTCCGAGTAATAATTTTGTTTTCAACCAAAATAAATCCGATCAAATTTAAACTTCGTGAATAGTTGTAGAATATAGACAAAAGCATTTTGTGAGAATCGTATCGCTAGAAAATTATTAAAAAATTATTAAAAAATATTTTTGTTGTCACGATAACCTGAGAACGGAAGGAGATAGCGGCTTGAAAATTTCAGGTTAGGTTGTGCACCTGAATGCGACATTTGAGTTTGTTTATGAGCATAATCGTCCAAACGGTTTTAGAGTTATAGCCATCTGAAATTTTCTGAAATTTGGTAGTTTTTTGTTCCTCATTAACTCGAAGAATACAAAACCGATTGAATTCAAACATTGTTATTAGTTGAAGAATGCCAACGCGAAAATTCTTGCAGAATTTCGTGAGGATGGTATAACTAGAAAATTAAAAAAAAAATAGTTGAAAATTATTGAAAACAAATCTATATATCATAAACTATTCGTCCGGCATGGCTGAAATTTTGGAACAACCTTCAGAACCTAACTCTACTGCAGAATTCCAAGTTTGAACATGATCGGATCTATATTGTTGGAGAACCGGGCAGCCTTTTGTGAGTTCGGTAGCGTAGTGGTAGCCAAGTGTAGCGGATGGGAATCGTCGTATGATAATATGTAGTCTATGTTCGTATTTTTGCGAGAACCTTCAAAAATAAAATAAAAATATGAATGTCATGATGACATATTTTCGCTCGTATATTATGGGAAAATCGTCTTATTTCATCACAAATCTATGGGAGATGATAGCCCTACATTAGTGGTCAGACCTGGTTTTGAAAGAGATCCTCCTTAGGAGGAGGCAACTAAATATTGAAGGGATTTCTATGAACAAGAGTGAATATCTTTGAGAAATAGAGAAGGCGATTCTTCTTCAAGAGATCCATGTGCCTTCAGAGGAGTATATTTGCGAGAGGGGACTTTTGAAAGGTTATGTATTATTTTTAATATGATATCGCTGAAATTTTGCTGAAGGCTTCTGATCTTGTAAGGTGAGAGGCTCATTTGTGGATATTAAATGTTGTGATGGGTAGAGAGGAATTTTAGGCCATGTAGGCCACTAAGTCCACTTGCACGAATGCGGGTTATCTAATTAAATCCGGATTAACTCTAAACCTAGGGTTAAATTGATAATAGGTCTTGCACCTTCAAGAGTTAGAGCCTAACCCTGGGTTAAAACTATAAAAATTTAACCCGGCAAAATAGCAGGGTTAAATGGCTAAGTCCGGGATAGTCATGTAAAAATTGACATTTCTAATTTAAATAGTTTCGATTTGTGATGAATTTCTGGTAAATAATAAATATTAGCAGTGATCGGTAACTTGCTTGTGTGGTATTTTTGAGAATGATTCATGATTAATGGATATACTACAAACTACATTCTGATCTACGCATGCGCCCCGTTTTAACCTCAACATCGAATCTGAATCTGATCAAAACACAAATACAAAACGTAAACAAAATATTCTCAATCCACGAAGTACGAACGAGTATTCCTTCCGTTGAAAATAATCGAGATTACCTTGTATTTGAAGATTGGAGGAATCTAGAAATATTGTTTACGTATGTGAAAGAAATTCCAAATTATGGAGAACTGTGGAAAAGTTGTTCAGAAAGAAGATATCTGGTATATGTCCTTCAGGATTTCTGGCTAAAAATCAGCAGTAAGTAATAGAAGTGAATTGAATGAATTACTTTACTCAGAGAAATCCAAGTCTTAATATTTCCTTTCAGGTTGGAATGAATTAAGGTCCAGTAGAGCAAAAAAGTAATGCTTTTCGACAAATAGAATGCATGAGTTACTCTTGGAGTTACTGCAGATAGAATTCTTGAAAACAAGGTATATGGAACTTAGTCGATTGAATATTTGTGAAGATTAAGTATATCTCATGAGAAAATTTAATATTGATTAGAGGCAACCAAGATGACATGAACACTAAAATTTTTAAAGTTCAAGAGTGGAATAGCCAAGAAGAAAATCTAGTGTTTCTATTCAAACAAATTGGTGGTGGTTCTCATATCGTTGAAATGACAAAGGGACGTATCTGCAATAAGCAAGTTTCAAGATATTCTCGTTTTGAAATTCGAGAGTGAACGATAAATCAGGGAGTGAACGAAATAAACCGTAAAGGCTCGATTCAAGGTGCATTTAAATATGTTCCGCAATCTACTAAGGAAGTGGTTGTTATGAGTAGGCTATGACTATAAAAAATAAAGCCAACTCAAAATTTTACATTTTACACTTAATTCTGTTTTGTCATTTTGCCGAAGCTATATATATTATGGGATAAGTATTCTATTCATCATGTACTTAGGTGAAAACCACCCAGTGACTTGCCTAAGCTGTCGTAAGGATACATTAATAAAATATATACAGAACAAAACTGACTCTCCTAGGAGCTTCTGTGGGATTTCCTTAGGGAAGACCTAGAATGGTTAGTATAATCATAAACATGTCATTAGCAAGCAAAACTGCATGAATTACATTTCAAATGACTTCTGCACCTACCCTATTATTCAGATTTGGCCCTTAGCCACATTTACCTGTTTACACATAACATTTGCATAATACTATTGCACAAAAAAAAACAGTTGAATTACGCTTAGACCAGTGAATTTTGAACACTTTTCTGTTTTCCTGATATCATGGGTCTCTTACGATCCATCATCAGGGTGTTTGGATGCCAGCGTGTACCTATATAATAGGCATTTTTAACGAAACATTTTAATTTTTCTAATTGCAGAATATTTTAAAATATAGGAGTAGAAGGTGATGCAATATAACATGTGTGTAGGTATATATTATGTATATTGTTTTCCCCTGGAACTTCAGGTATATGTTTCTTAAATGCTTGTTGCTTAGCATGCTTAACAATGAATACCTCTGAAGAACAGATTTTACTAATATTATAATAGAATGGCTTGATAATTCAACGCTAACTTTGAAAATGATGTATCCTAGTGTTGCGGAGGAAAATCCAAGTATATTTTACAACGAGAAGTAGTATATAAGGAAACGGAGAAAGTCAGTTATCATATTTTAATAATAATCTATATACAAGTATTTATCCTCCCTGCAGTGTTTCACGAATCCTCCATGATTATGTGGGCAGCAGTGGTCCAAACTCGAAAAAATGTATTGCATGCTGCTTGATGTAGTATTGAATTTTCAAAATGAATGTTATTCTTGATCTCTCTTGAAGTAAATAATCGAATATGTTAATAGAGTTTTATTCGAAATTATTTCCTTTGTTTGTATTACGGCTTCAGTGAGGTATACAATTTTTTTGTTCACTGAGGGCTGATATATTTTACGACCTGTAAACTGTCAAGTAGCCTTACCGAAAGGAAAGTAATCTGTAAATGTTCACTTTAAAGGGGATCAGTAAATTCAACGAGCACATAGTTGACGAATACTTTACGGAGAGGTTGAATAAATCCGCCCTTAGTAGATAGTATAAAACAATATATAGATTGGTATCTAAATAAATGAATAAATTTTCACAGACAATTTACATGAATCATTAGCTTCAAACGTTCATTATCTTGAAACACAAATGAATAAGTGGAAATTTAATTTTAATATTTCAATATTGAATGTTTAGAATATTTAGAGTTTATCTATAATTTCAGATATCTCATCTCATCAACGAGTGACAAAAGTATTGAAATTGATTATGCATTAAACGATGTGTTCAAATGTCAAATTATTACCATATTCCATATCGACAGACATTCTTGTAATGATTATGAAGAATTAAAAAGGTTTGATGGCTAATATAAAAATTTGTTCAAGCACTGACGTGAAGTCAGGAGCTTTTGCGCGTATGTTCTATTGTCCATTCTTCTGTATTGGACACCCTTAATCGAGTTTACCATGGTAGGGTGTCCAATACAGAAGAATGGACAATAGAACATTGGTTCAAGCACTGACGTGAATCAGGAGCTTTTGCTCTTCTTAATCGAATTTACCATGATGAATTCTATTGTCCGTTCTCCTGATTGAACCCTTTTAATCGAAAAAAAAATTGGTTCAAGCACTGACGTGAAGTCAGGAGCTTTTGCGCGTATGTTCTATTGTCCATACTCCTGTAATGAACACTCTTCTTAATCGAATTTACCATGATGAATTCTATTGTCTATTCTCCTGTATTAGACACTCTTCTCAATCGAATTCACCATGATGAATTCTATTGTCCATTCTCCTGTATTGGAGATCCTCGATTAAGAAGAGTCTCCAATACAGGAGAAGAATGGACAATAGAATTCATCTTGATAAATTCGATTAAGAAGAGTCTCCAATACAGGAGAATAGACAATAAAAATCATCATGGTGAATTCGATTGAGAAGAGTGTCCAATACAGGAGAATAGACAATAGAATTCATCATGGTAAATTCGATTAAGAAGAGTGTTCATTACAGGAGTATGGACAATAGAACATACGCGCAAAAGCTCCTGACTTCACGTCAGTGCTTGAACCAATTTTTTTTTAATTTTAAACACTGACAATTTCAACTTCTAAATTGCTCGATGACCAAGAATTTGAAAATAATCATGCTTGCATCATATCATCTTTCAATGATGTACGTGTTTTTTCCGTGATAATACCTGCTGTGGAAAATAATCTTTCAACAGGTATGGATGTAGCCATTAATAAATCATCGGTCATCTTGGAAAGCGTAGGAATAAATTTTTCATCATTCTCCACCACTGTAAAATAGTTTGATTCCTATTTGCTCTTTCTAAAGGTAATAATTCTTCAAACTCAGCTTCCCAATATTTCGAAAGTTTTGTTGATGTTTTAAATAGGCTATCCGATGTCGATACATTTTGGCGCTCTGGTTCCTCGGAACAGAGTGCTTATCAATATGCCCAAATGTCTGTAATTTTCGAACTTTTGGCTGAAAATGGTCTCAAACGATCTGGTTCGACTCACTGATCAAGAATCCGAGGTCGAAATCGATTATGTCCGGCCTGTCCGGCCAGCCGTAGGCACGATAACTCTCGAACGAAAGTAGTTAGACGATTGAAATTTGCAAGGTGGGTTTGTAGCGGGAATATCTTGGACGAGTTCGTTAATGGGCGAAATCCATCAAGCGGTTTCAGAGTTATGGCCGTTTTTATTAAAAACATTTTTTATGAATATTTCCGAAACTGATCACTCGATCTACCTGAAATTTAGCACCAAATTGTAGAATCATGACCTTTACACGCATGTGAAGATTTGTATTGATCAGGTTACCGCAAAATGTCCAAAAAATTTTTTAAAATTTGAAAAAAGTTTTTCTACAATAACTCTCGAACGGAATGAGCTAGGCAATTGAAATTTTCAGAGTAGGTTAGGAAGATGAATCTCTCGGTTGAATTCGTTATTGGGCCAAATAGGCCGGATGGTTTCAGAGTAACGAAAAAAAAATTTTTTTTTAAGTAACAAATTTCAAATTCAATTCTTATTTAAGGTGTAGTTTCACCATAAAAATCCATTGAAATCATTTTCAACTCCAACAAGCTAATACTTTCGGAAGATATGATTTTTCGAATTTTCAATAATGAATCGTACTTCTATGTTTTCACAGAATGCTATAATTATTATATCTATGCTTTATTATATGATCTGTGTTTATACTCGTACATGTCATGCTGTTCTATAAGAGAGAGTCAAATTCATTTCAGCTATTTTATTTTGATTTCTTCCATAGTGCAGTTCTCATTCTCAGATTGCTCATTTAATCCTGATAAATAAACTATTGTTTGAATTGAATTTCCTTTATGATGCAGTTCTATCATAAGAATACATTGATATAATTCCCAACTCTGAGAAACCAATACTTTCGGAGATATAATTTGTCTGTTTGAACAAGAGCGCCAGAAAGCTCCTGTCCACAGGGCTTGAACCAATTTTTTTTTAATAGAATTGAAAAATTTGGTATAGTTTTCGAAGAATACCTTCCCAGTGGGTAGATAGATCATTGAGGGTGTTCTTGGCGTATTCCTCATAACACTTTTCGAAACATTGAATAGCTTCATTTCTTTACCAGTTTTATTATTCGTAGTTCCTCAGATGTATACAATACTTGTTCACATCTTCACTACAAGGAGCACAAGAGAATAAATTTCTCCAGATTTTCAGATAGAGACGAAATTTTCAAAGCATTGGGATTTAAGGGCAATGAAAGTTGTCCGTTGAGTATTGAATTCATAATGGCATCCGTTTTTATGATTGTGAATAATTTTTTTTCTTGAAAAATAATATCGATTATCGCATAATGGTCATAACGAATTAATAATCTTCTAAAAAATCGTGTATTTCTAGAACGATCGATATTATCTAGAACGATAGATATCAATAGACAAAATATATTGGTAATTATAGTGGAAACTCTTCATATTCAATTGTTTTCTGTGGGTATTGAAAAAAGTCGAGTCGTATATAAAACTTCATACAAAAAATTTAACGAGACCAAAAACGATACTTTCGTGTTGCGCTGTATGTGGTCTCGGTATCGCCTATAATATTTTTGAAAACGTCTCGTCTTGTCTCGTCTCACTTTTACGAGACAAGACGAGAAAAATCTCGCTCTCGCGTGAAGCCCTACAAATTATTATTACTTGCGTCAGAAGTTGCTTCCCGTTAACGGGACACAATATTTTTCATGTGTGTATCGCAGTCTTCTAGACATTTTGTAATCATGACATAACTGGAAACTAAATACGAGTATGAACAATTATCACCACATAAATGTGCGTATGCAATTTTGAATATTTTATGAGCTGATTATCATAAGATAATAACTTTTTAATGTGTTCTCCATAAAATTGATTATTCTTACTTATGGTATGAGTCCTAGTCGTCGACAGAATTTTGAATCTTTTATCGACTTAGAGTTGAACGTAGTATCGACATCAAAATTTGTTGTACTTTGATCTTGTAATTCGATGGAAAACAGTGTGTCGATAATTGGTACACTGAAAATTGTGGATCTTTTGGGCAGAATAACGAAACAATCGTATCCAGGAAAATGGAGTTAACGTTTCTGAAACTTAATCAAAAACCATCCTCAGCGACTCAAATATCAACATAGATGTCGATATCTGCGACACAATATGTTTCAGATGTACCATTTACCGACACACAAATTTCTCATAAAATATGATTTAAATTCAGTAAAGTTCAGAATTGAGCTACAGTTGCCTTTGATTGTCGTCTGGATATTTGCTAGGTTAGAAGCTTACAGTTGGTATTACTGTTATTCGACATATATAATATATTCATGAAGAACTTCGCGAATACATTCATGAATTTCTTCAACTTGTAAAATTAGCTTTAGTATTTTAAATCCGAAATCCCGCGCTACTGTCTAGGCCTCCAAGAAACAATAAATTGCGGCGTTGTCAGACTGTGTTTCATACTATCTTTATACACATACCTTGTGAATAATGTTTCACCGAAAGATTAGCGAAACCTCTACGTATATTGAAAATTCTGATTCGTCTAAATCTACGGAAGAGAAATATACAATTTGATATACTCAAGCTTTAACGACACGACATTTCAAGCACTTCCTAGTTTTATTTTACAATTTTATTAATTTATTATACACAGCAAATGTATTATTCATAACGTCTCACTAACTCCAAGGGACTCGGATAACTTTTTATATTTCATTTGTGAATTTTAGAATCACTTCTGGTCGCCAGATGCAAAACGTTGTTGGAGACATTTTATCGAGATTTCATGTAGGAATATCCCCTAGAGAAGTCTCGAAACAACTTTCTGTTCCGAACGCGAAAGGGCATGAAGAAGTTCGCTGACTTATTATGCGTTCCTTTGGTTTTTTAGGGGTAGTGCTTGCCTGAGGTGGTGAAAAGTTTCATTTCATTAGAAGCCAGGTGGAAAATCGGAAATTGAATTTATCTCCACTATATTTCGTCCGTTACATCGATTTCCCACAGGCGTTTTCGTCCCTTTCACGTTGAGGAAGGTGATAGTATTGCTCCAGATTGCCTTTAGTTTATTACTTCCGAAACTTCACCATTAGGGCTGAAATCATCGGAAAATTTTCAACCCATCAATGTGTTGAACTTCGAAAAATATGTCAATTTTATTAGGCGCAATCCAAATTGTTTCGTTACTCCGATACTAACAGGCCGATTTTGTCCAATAACGAGCTTAGCCGAGATAGTTATATCCCAAACACACCCTGAAAATTTCAACTGTCTAGCTCATTCCGTTCGAGAGTTAAGGGACGGCCGACCGGCCGGACAGAATCGATTTTGACCACAGGTTCTTGATCAATTAGTTGAACCAACACGTTTGAGACCATTTTCAGCCAAAAATTCGAAAATTTCATCATTTAGGGCACTCTGTTCCGAGGAACAAGACCGCCAAAAATGGAAACTTTTGAAACAGTCTCAAAATCTCTGAACTTCCTTAACTTTTGTGGAGCAGTTTATTTGGACATATGGGTTCTTGAAATGACCGATTCATTTTGTTCATGAGTATAATAATGTAATATAATATGATATAACGTTCTGTTTCGAAAGGTAGGAGATAATGTGAAGCATGAAGATGAACTGATTCAATAGTTCCATCACATCCAAGTGCAAAAGAATGGAAACTGGTAGAAAACCGTTTTTCAAACCATCCTTCTTCATTATCCCATTGAAAGCTTACATATTTCTGCCTGATTACCCTAGCGCTCTACCAGACGCGCAATAATGTTTAAATCCGTTGAATGTTCCCTCTCAACAAACTGTTCGACCCTCGTTCAGAAGCGCGCTCCGAAGCTTGAGCTTGTTATGTTACGAATTTGTTTAACGAGTTCCCAGAGTCCCAATTAGCGTTTATTCCGTTTTAATTTCAATGATTCATATTCAGAACAACATTAGCGCTCCCGAAGATGCGTCGGAATTTATATTCTGTCGAGAAATATGGCCGTTTGAGAATTGAGTGAGAAAAGGATCATTAAGGATAATTTCGTTTCAATTCCATGTTGAAACGATCTTAAGAGATTTTCTAAGGGAGTTGTGGGGATTTGTACTCAAATGAAATGAAGATCAACTTCCTGGATCATGGCAATATTTAATAATTTATCCCCTAATTCTATGATTTTTTCCGTTAGAATTCTGTGAATCCTAAACATAATTAATTGGAGACAAGGCATCGTTAAGGAATCTAATTATATAGCCGACATAAATTTATATTATCCTTTTCTTTCTAAGCTCAGCCTCCTTCCATGTTGAATAGGGTCAGCATTTCCTTCCTACATCCTGGCCCAACTTGCAGTGTGTTTTGCTTTTTTGGCGCTCTAGTTCCTCGGAACTCAGTGCTTATCAATTTGCCCAAATGTCTGTAATTTTCGAATTTTTCGATGGTCTTAAACGATTTGGTTCAACTCACTGATCAAGAATCCGTGGTCGAAATTCATTCTGTCCGGCCGGTCCGGCCGGCTGGCCAGCCGTAGGCACGATTACTCTCGAACGGAATGAGCTAGACAGTTGAAATTTTCAGGGTAGGTTTGGGGGATAAATATCTCGGCTGAGTTCGTTATTGGGCGAAATCGGACAACAACGGAGTAACAAAAAAAAAAATTTTTTTTTAAATAGCTAATTACAAATTAATTTTTTTTCAATATGCAGTTTTACCATAAGACTCCATTGATATCATTTTTAACTCTAACAAGCTTATACTTTCGGAGATATGATTTTTCAAAATTTCAATATAAATCGTATTTCTACGTTTTCACTGAATGATATTCTGTGGGTATTCTACGAATTGTTATAATATCAACTTATTTTCCTGAGACATGATGTTTTCTAATTCATTCATTCCAGCTATCGTAGAAATATGAGAATTATAATATAATATCACACTTTTTGTTGGTTGATATTTTCATGCCGATGGTCAATCCATATGATGATGGGAATGGTAATGGTAAGTAAATAAAATTGAGTTCAGAATATCTCTACTGAAAACAAAACTGGAATATTGGTGTATTGGAGTGGATTTGAGGAAAGATATATATTATCGTTCATCATAGAATTGAGGAGTGAATATCTCGGATGAGTTCGTTGTTGGGTAGAATTCGTCTATTGGTTTTGGATTGATAATTTTTGGAACTCTTGTTGAATTTAAATTCTTCTATGATGTTTGAATTCAATTTCTGCTAAGATGAAATTCTTTCATAAGAATCCATTGATATAATTCCCAACTTTGAGAAACCAATACTGTCGGAGATATAATTTGTCTGTTTTTAACTCCAAGAAGCTTATACTTTCGTAGATATGATTTTTAGAAATTTCAATAATGAATCGTACTTCTATGTTCTCACAGAATGCTATAATTATTCTATCTAAGCTTTATTATATGCTCTGTGTTCATACTCGTACATGTCATCCTGTTCTATAAGAGAGAGTCAGATTCATTTCAGCTATTTTAATTTGATTTCTTCCATGGTGCAGTTCTCATTCTCAGATTGCTCATTTAATCTTGACAAATAAACTATTATTTGAATTGAATTTCCTTTATGATGCAGTTCTATCATATGAAATCATTGATATAATTCTCAACTCTGAGAAACCAATACTTTCGGAGATATAATCTGTCTGTTTGAACTAGAGCTTCAGAAAGCTCCTGTTCACAGGGCTTGAACCCATTTTTTTCCTTCAGTGGATTGCGCACTTGTTCCAGGTTGCTATATTATTTTGTACAAATGACTGAAATGTACGAATTTCAAACCGAAATAAATTTTACAAATAAAACCTTCATTCAGTAGAGAATAGAACAATCGACTTCAGCATCTCCTCTCTGGAAATATCTGTTTCAATTCATCAAAATACGTGCAATATACATATACCATATTTGATACTTTTTGACCAACAGAGGATTTTAAATATTTACATAAATCATCTGAAAAATTATTCAGATATCGTTGGGAACTTACAAGACCCATCAAAACCTTATTTTACATATATTATTATATTATTGTGTAAGTATTAGTTTTTGCGCGCGTGTTCCTCAAGGAACAGCAATCATTTTGCCACCGATCACTAGATCTATCTGAAATTTAGCTCAAAATTGTAGAATCATGACCAGTACATGCAAGCGAAGTTTTGTATTGATCGGATGGCATTCAAGTAGAAACAAAAATGTCAAAGGATTCAGAATTTTATTTCCACAATTACTTGAAAAATACTGATCTGATTGAATTGAAATTCAGTAGATGCAGAAGACCGAGGCAAAATTTTGGATCATATGACTAAAAAAAATTCACAGAACTGCTACCGTTCTGCGGAATATTTTGCTTGAAATTCCAAAACCTATTTTTATGAAGTTCATGCTGACCCTTCCGGGCATTTTTCGTTATGCGTGAGGGTCTGCGCATGTGGGGATTCAAGATGCGATATCTCCTGAACCACTGGATTTGGCGAATCAAAGTTTTGTGTGAGGTATGTGATTTTGAGAGGACTTTCAGCCACAAGTGAATTGCGCAAGCGCAGAGGAGAAGTGACTGTTTTTGGGTTGTATGGGTTATATCAGGAGTGGTTTAGGACTATCGGTCATGAGACTGGCACTGGGCCGATATTGTGATATTGATTTTAGAAAAAAAATCATGGCAACTCTATGCACGGCAGTCAGTTTTGGGAAAATAGCGTTGTTTTCAAGTTGAACTGTCCGTACCGTGGCCCTATGGCCAATTTATAAATAACTATATTTGGGAGATCTATATCAAACTAAATTCGGATTCGAAGAATAGCAGAAGAAATTGCGTTCTTAATTTGAATTTCATGTAACCCCTTTCGGGCATCAGAGTCTTTTGTGAGGTGTGTGATTTTGAGAGGACATTAAGCCACGAGAAGATTGGTAGATTGGGTCAGTATAATCATTATTATCATTTCTATAGCACGCTCGAAAATGCAGATTGACTTCACTATGAACGAAAAAGGCTAAAAATGAAATGATGTGGGCTCAATCTGCTTTCGCGCGAGCGCGATAGACATGATTATTATTATACTGACACTCCTAAGTCTTCCCCAAGGAGATCCCTCAGAAGCTCTTAGGAGTTTGAGCGACTGGGGAGAGTAAGTAGTACTCTTTGCCAACCTTGTTGCTGTATCCTTACGCCAGCTTAGACACAGCACTCATCATCCAATTCAAATTAGCCAACGGGAACACGCGCTTCAAATAGCACTGACTTCACGTCAGGGCTTTTCTATTTATTCTTCTTAAGTTCAGCCTCCTTCCATGTTGATTAGGGTCAGAATTTGTTTCCTACACCCTGGCACTGCTTGCAGTGTCTTGCTTTGTTCGGCCTTCAGTATGGATTGCACACTTGTTCCAGGTTGCTATATAATTTCGTCCCAAGTCCCAATGTCTGAAATGTTCGGATTTTAAACCTCAATTTTTTACGTTAGACTCACCGATCACATCAAATCTTAACGGTCCAATTTACGATGAATTTCCAAGCAAACCACTATAATAGGGTAAGTTGAATGTCAAAATGCACTGGTTCAGTTTGTGAATGTTTGTTTAGATCAGTGATTCCCAATTTTTGCGCGTATGTTCTGGGGAACATCGCGTTATAGTATTGCCCAAATGTGAAATTTAATTCTGTGGTGCCGTCCGTTGCCACGATAACTTGAGAACGGAAAGAGCTAGCGACTTGAAATTTTCAGGGTAGGTGGCGCATCCCAATACGACGGACAAGTTCGTTAATGGGTATAATCGGCCCAATGGTTTCCGAGTAATAATTTTGTTTTCGACCAAAATAAATCCGATCGAATTTAAACTTGGTGAATAGTTGTTGAATATAGACCTGAGCACGTTTGTGACATTTTGTGAGAATCGTATCGCTAGAAAATTATTAAAAAATTATTAAAAAATACTTTTTTTGTCACGATAACCTGAGAATGGAAAGAGATAGCGGCTTGAAAATTTCAGGTTAGGTTGTGCACCTGAATGCGACATTTGAGTTTGTTTATGAGCATAATCGTCCAAACGTTTTTAGAGTTATAGCCATCTGAAATTTTCTGAAATTTGGTTGTTTTTTGTTCCTCATTAACTCGAAGAATACAAAACCGATTGAATTCAAACATGGTTATTAGTTGTAGAATGCCAACGCGAAAATTCTTGCAGAATTTAGTGAGGATGGTATGACTAGAAAATTAAAAAAAAAATAATTAAAAATTATTGAAAAAAAAATCTATATATCATAAACTATTCGTCCGGCATGGCTGAAATTTTGGAATAGCCTTCAGAACCTAACTCTACTGCAGAATTCCAAGTTTGAACACTATCGGATCTATATTGTTGGAGAACCGCGCAGCCTTTTGTGAGTTCGGTAGCGAAGCGGTAGCGCCTGTAGCGCATGCGAATCGTCGTATGATATGTTGTCTATGGCCGTTTTTATGCGAGAACCTTCAAAAATAAAAATATGAATGTCATGATGACATATCTTTTACGCGTATGTTATGGGAAAATCGTGTTATTTCATCACAAATCTATGGGAGATGATAGCCCTGCATTAGTGGTCAGACCTGGTTTTGAAAGAGATCCTCCTTAGGAGGAGGCAACTAAATATTGAAGGGATTTCTATGAACAAGAGTGAATATCTTTGAGAAATAGAGAAGACGATTCTTCTTCAAGAGATCCATGTGCCTTCAGAGGAGTATATTTGTGAGAGGGGACTTTTGAAAGGTTATGTATTATTTTTAATATGATATCGCTGAAATTTTGTTGAAGGCTTCTGATCTTGTAAGGTTAGAGGCTCATTTGTGGATATTAAATCTCGTGATGGGTAGAGAGGAATTTTAGGCCAGTTTTTCTATCACTAATGAGAATATATCTTTATGTTTCACCTCATCACCTTTAGATCTATCAATGGACATTTATTGGTTAAGAATAAGTAATTGAATATTACTTTGAATTGAATTTCATTCAATATGTTAGTAACTAAACTTATAATTTTCTTTACTTTGATTATTTAAATATGACATTAATTCCAGTAATATTTTTCAAGAATAATTATGTATTCTTCTCCTAAAGAAGAATTGAAGGTAGACAATAATGTGTTAATTTTTTCATCATTGCTTTCTATCCTGACTTCACGAAAAAAAAATTGGTTCAAGCACTGACGTGAAGTCAGGAGCTTTTGCGCGTATGTTCTATTGTCCATTCTCCTGTATTGGACACTCTTAATCGAATTCACCATGGTAAATTCGATTAAGAGTGTTCAATACAGGAGAATGGACAATTGAACATACGCGCAAAAGCTTCTGAATTCACGAGAAAAAATTGGTTCAAGCACTGACGTGAAGTCAGGAGCTTTTGCGCGTATGTTCAATTGTCCATTCTCCTGTATTGAACACTCTTAATCGAATTTACCATGGTGAATTCGATTAAGAGTGTCCAATACAGGAGAATGGACAATAGAACATACGCGCAAAAGCTCCTGACTTCACGTCAGTGCTTGAACCAATTTTTTTTTTCTCGTGGGCACCTTTCAAAGCTCTACTGGTTTCAGTGGACCCCGAAATATATATATATAGATATATAAATGCTTCCAGGAAAGTGTGAAAGAAGAACAAAATAATATGCATAAAATTGATGTATTCTTTTGATCAAAATTGAAGATTGAATCTAAAGATGGAAATTTGCGTGAAGACTGAGTTCCTATCCTGAATTTGGAGTACTAAAAATAAGGGCAATAGTATATTTTCTTGTATTCGATTGATCGAAATTTCTAGCTGACCCGGCGAACTTCGTACCGCCTGACACGCAATGAATGTCATGTTAACTTTAATTTAAGATTTTTAAAGTAATAAAATGCATACTAAAATTTTATTAAGTTCAATTATTTTAGGAATAATATATCAAAAAAAAAATTGTCTCACAGCTGAGTTCCAGCCCTCAATGTGGAGTGGTGAAATAAAAAATAGTTATTTATTTACCAAGGACGAAAAACTTTCTATTAAAGTCGAGTCTGCAAATTGCTATGAGCATAGACAGTTTTTCGCCGAGATGTATATTATATTTTTTCGTCGACCTCCACATATTTTTATGAATTTCGGACCTCTCAAATAATTTCATAATAGTGTATGACACATACACTTATGTTTGCTTTGTACCGTATCCATAGTGACCACAGCACTGACAGTTAATCTTACAGACACTCATGTTTGTATTGCACCGTATCATGCCGTATTCATAGTGACCACAGTGGACGAGAAAGTAATTTTGCGTACGAGAAAGTACTTTCTCGTCCGCGATATACTTGCCTTCAATAATAGTCGATTTTATGGCCACAAATTAGTGCGTAAAATTTCACTTTCCATAGAGGTAGACGAAAAAATATATTTTTTCGTCGACGTATTGCTATTGTGAAATTATTCAAGAGGTTCGAAATTCATAAAAATATGTCGAGGTCGACGAAAAAATGTAATATGCACCTCGGCGAAAACTGTCCATTGTCTATCTGCTTGCTATCCTCGGCGATAGCAATTTGCAGACTCGACTATGATTGACAGTTTTTTTTCCTTGGTACATAAATAACTATTCTTGTGTTCTATTTATTGAAATAATATGACCATGGACTAAGTAGAATTCAAATAAATTATTTCATAACGCAAATCAACAATAAAAAAAATTGGTTCAAGCACTGACGTGAAGTCAGGAGCTTTTGCTCGTATGTTCTATTGTCCATTCTCCTGTGTTGGACACTCTTAATCGAATTTACCATGGTGAATTCTATTGTCCGTTCTCCTGTATTTGACACTCTTAATCAAATTTACCATAGTAAATTCGATTAAGAGTACGTTCGAGAGATAAAAAGCTAGGCTAAGTTCGTTATTGAGCAAATTCGTCCTGCTAGTTTTGAAGTAACGAAAGAAACATTTTTTTCACATTACAAATTTCGAATTAATTTTTTTTAAGATGCAGTTTCATCATAAGAATTCATTGATATGATTCTCAACTCTAACAAACTAATACTTTCGGAAATATGATTTTTAGAAATTTCAATAATCAATCGTAATTATATGATTTCATAGAATGCTCTTATTATAATTTGTTGATGTATGTAAATCCAACATATGAGGTGAGTCATAGAGCTACGTTTTAATTTCATTTTGGCGCTCTAGTTCCTCGGAACTGAGTGCTTATCAATTTGCCCAAATGTCTGTAATTTTCGAATATTTCGATGAAAATGGTCTTAAACGATTTGGTTCGACTCACTGATCAAGAATCCTTGGTCGAAATTCATTCTGTCCGGCCGGTCCGGCCGGCCGTAGGCACGATAACTCTCGAACGGAATGAGCTAGAGAGTTGAAATTTTTAGAGTAGGTTTAAGGGATGAATATCTCAGCTGAGTTCGTTACTGGGCAAAATCGGACAGAAGGTTTCGGAGTAATAAAAAAAAAAATTTTTTTTGACAAAACAAATTCCAAATTAAATTTTTTTTAATGAGCAGTTTCATCATAAGAATCCATTCATATCATTTTCAACTCTAACAAGCTAATACTTTCGGAGATATGATTTTTCAAAATTTCAATGTAAATCGTATTTCACAGATTGATATAATTATTCTATGTATATTCTATGCATGAATTGTCATAAAGTCAACTTGACAGAAGGGAATATTGTAACTTCAAGAATATTGGGGTTGAAATACTCGAATTTTAGCGATGCAACGGGGACCTCACCCGAAAATGTTTGAAAATATTACGTAAATATTGAAAGCATAATTCTGTAGTTCGAGAGAGGAGAAAATTTGGTGAACGTAGATCAGGAAATTTTTGATCGATTACAAGGTAATTTATTATTACTTATCTTTTTTTATACATGTTTTATGGAATACCTACTATTTGTAGGTACTTTAAACCTGGTTTGGGCAATTGTCATACGAAACTTGTTTTTTTGGCGCTCTAGTTCCTCGGAACAGAGTGCTTGTCAATTTGCCCAAGTGTCTGTTATTTTGGAATTTTTTGCTGAAAATGGTCTCAAATGATTTGGTTCGACTCACTGATAAAGAATCCGAGTGCGAAATCGATTCTGTCCGGCCGGCCGACCGGCCGTAGGCACGATAACTCTCGAACGAAAGGAGTTAGCGGATTGAAAATTGCAAGATGGTTTTGGAGCGTAAATATCTCGGACAAGTTCGTTAATGGGCGAAAACCATCAAGGCGTTTCGGAGTTATGGTCGATTTTAGTAAAAATATTTTTTATGAATATTTCCGCAACCGATCACTCGATCTATCTGAAATTTAGCACCAAATTGTAGAATCATGTCCTTTATACGCATGTGAAGTTTTGTATTGACCAGATTACCGCAAAGTGTCAAAAAAAAAATTTGAAAATGTGGTGCAGTTCTCATTCTCATGATTGCTCATTTAATCTTGATAAATAAACTATTATTTGAATTGAATTTCCTTTATGATGCAGTTCTATCATATGAATACATTGATATAATTCCCAACTCTGAGAAACCAATACCAGATATAATTGGTCTGTTTGAACTAGAGCGCCAGAAAGCTCCTGTCCACAGGGCTTGAACCCATTTTTATAATGCAGTTCTATTATAAGATTCCATCGATATCATTCACAACTCTGAGAAACCAATACTTTCGGAGATATGATTTTTCAAAGTTTGAACAAGAGCGCTAATGCTCCTGTCCACAGGGATTTCCCAGATTTTGACCAGCGAATGGTTTTAAATATCGATTTAAATGAATCTGAATAACTAGTCAGATGTCGCTGAGATTTTGCAAGACACTTCATATTATTTTACATATAATCCGAGACCTATTCTGTTTGCATATTACTATAAACATTGCTATTCAAGTCATATTGCTAGTCCCCTAATTTTTAACAATATGGCTATGGTATTAAGTATTCTGTTCGAACTTTTATAGCCTTGTTGGTTATCAATTTTCTCCCAGCAATATTGGCTGCGTTCAGCGGAAAGAGCAGTTGCAAAGCTGCTCACTGAGCGCTCACAGATCCTAAAGTGATCAGAGAGCGGTTTCTGAACGGTTAGAAGTTAGAACGGTGCGAAGCTGACATTTACATAACCTAATTTTATTGTGTTCTCTTTAAATGTTTACACTTTCAAAACAATCTAAGCTCTAAAACTATGCTTTGACAGTTTTACTTAGTGAGCGGAATTAAATGTCGCTCACAAAAATGGCATCCGTTCATTAAACATGTTGATCAGGCGCTCACTGAGCAGGATCGTTCAGCGAAAATTCTTCCAACTGTTTTACAACTGTTAATTTCGAATTTGTTATGTAAAAAAAAAATTTTTTTTTGTTGCTCCGAAACTATCTGTCCGATTTTGCCCAATAACGAACTTAGCCGAGATATTTATCCCCCAAACCTACTCTGAAAATTTCAACTCTCTAGCTCATTCCGTTCGAGAGTTATAGTGCCTACGGCCGTCCGGCCGGCCGGACAGAATGAATTTCGACCACGGATTCTTGATCAGTGAGTCGAACCAAATCGTTTAAGACCATTTTCATCCAAAAATACGAAAATTACAGACATTTGGGCAAATTGATAAGCACTCAGTTCCGAGGAACTAGAGCGCCAACAATACCCAACCCACTACTATTTGTTTTAGTGGGGGTTACAAAACCTTATTCTACCAGGGTTCAAAGTACTCGAGCTGCTTACTCAAACCATCAAATTTCATTGCTCTATCTCAACTGGTCTCTAAAATATTTGCAAAATAAGGAAACTCACCCCTGGCGTAAACCATCCCTAACTTCCATCAGAAGACCCGGAGGACAGTTTAACAACAGGAAGTGAGACACCCTAATGGCACCCTATCATCTCCTTTCCCGTGTCGGTGTGGCGGCCTCGGACCCTGTATATAATACCTTCCAATTTTTAATATTTCTCGAAAAAGTCTGTTTATTTCGATGAGAGTAATTTTCTGAATAACAGGTGAGCACATTTCAGTTCCATAATTTCCCTAATGATTTAAATCTCAAAATGCTTGAATGCGTGACCACGTTGCGTGTCAATTGAATATTCGAAACTGTTATCTCATAACATTTTTTGTCGTGCGTGCTGGCGAACGCAGATAGAAGATGTGCTTTTCCAAATAAATAACTTTTTTATGGTTGTGAATCGGGTCGAAGATACCTTGATGATCCAAATATTTTCAGTTAACTCCTCCTCGCGATGCTTTATTGCCACCGCAGCGGGGCCATCTAAAAGCAAACATTTATTTTCTGAAAATATAGGTAGCGGAAAGAGATTCGAAAAGAATTTGATGTTCTAGATATCGATAGACTATTTGGCAGTGCCGATAAAGCTCGCTTACTGTGTAGACTTGAACATTTGGAAATGAATTATTCAGAGTTATTTCGGACTCAATATACAGGTTGCTTCAATTGTTAGTTCCTGTAAACAACAATTTTTTTTTTATAATCAATATCAAGCTGATACCTATTTCATCACTCAAAATTCTTTCCTGAGTATCAACGCCTTCAAAAATTTCCGTTGGACGTAGCATTAATCAGTTGAAAAAACATTAAAGCAGAAAACAACAAGTTCTTTTTTGTGCGCATATTCTTGGGAACACCGTGCTATCATTTGGCCCAAGTCTGTAATTTTCGAATTTTTGGCCGAAAAAGGTCACAAACGATTAGGCTCGATTCACCGATGAAGAATTCGAAGTTAATTTCTATTCTGTCCGGCTGGCCGTCCGATAGCTTTCGATAGGAATAGCGACTTGAAAATTTCAGTGTAGGTTACGCATCCAAATACGACGGAAAAGTTCGTTAATGGCCAAACAGTTTCCTACTACAAATTTTGTTTTCAAACAATACAGATCTGCTCGAATTGAAACTTGGTAATTCGTTGTAGAATGGTGACACTAATACCTATGCGAAATTTCGTGAGGATAAAATTACCACAACATTTAAAAAAAAATTTGTATGTTTCTCAGAAACTTTATGTCCGAATTTCCAAGGTAGATTGCGCATCCGAATGCGACATATAAGTTCGTTAATACGCCTATGGTTACGAAGTTACCCACCTGGAATTTACTTGTTATTTCCTCAATAACTCAAAAAATACAAATCCGATCCAATTCAAATATGCTAATTAGTTGTGGAATGCTGATGCGCTTTTTTTTTGCGAAATTCGTATTTTATATTCGTATAACAATATAATAATATTTATTACATACTTTCAGACATTTTTATAATGCATAGGACACGTTAAGGTTATGGATAACTCAATATTAAACAAAATTAAAAAAGCAAGAAAAAGAGTGTGAACAAAAAAATATTAAAATATACACAAAAAATACTCATCCACACTATAGAAGCACTCGATTTTGCCCAATAACGAACTTAGCCGAGATATTTATCTCCCAAACCCACTCTGAAAATTTCAACTGTCTAGCTCATTCCGTTCGAGAGTTATCATGCCTACGGCCGGCCGGACAGTATGAATTTCGACCACGGATTCTTGATCAGTGAGTCGAACCAAATCGTTTAAGACCATTTTCATCGAAAAATTCAAAAATTACAGACATTTGGGCAAATTGATAAGCACTCAGTTCCGAGGAACTAGAGCGCCAAAAATTGGTTCGAGCCATGTGGACAGGAGCATTTTGGCGCTCTTGTTCAAACAGACAAATTATATCTCCGAAAGTATTGGTTTGTCAGAGTTGGGAATTATATCAATGGATTCTTATGATAGAACTGGATCATGAAAGAAATTAAATTTAAAAAGTGTCATTCAAAAAAAATGTATCAAAATTTATCATTTAAACAAGAGCGTCAAATAAAGAGCAATCTACAATGCTTCAAAAATTGTCATTAAATTTATTTATCAAGATTAAATGAGCAATCTGCAATGATTCATCCTCGGGGAATGAGTTGTTGCAAACTTACACTCGGTGCATAGTTTTCTCAACTCGAAATACGTAAGGAAAGTATCATCGAAATGTCTAGAGCAAGGCTGGAGGCAATCATAGCAGATTGTCCATTTATTCCTGATATTTGAGTAGGTAGAGGCTTATGAACATATTATTTTGAGAGTTCAAAATATATTACCAGCAACATACTGTACAGGTCCTACTACTTAGGAAGTAAAATGTAATATTAACCTCAGTGGTCAACGAACAGTAATTTATTAAAAGGTTTTTTTTTGGGTTTTCTCTCCCAAACTCTGAAAAATATCTATGAAATAAAAATTGATTATTTTGTGATTTGCCTCTGCGTAAGAAACACAAGATATTTGTCACAAGCAATCAATTGAACAATGTTGCTTAACAAACAACAACGAATCAACATCAACGAAGATACAACTATATCGTAACGTTTCGTTATTTCGTCTGACGAAGGAATCTGATATAGACTCCGAAACGTTACGATATAGTTGTTTCTTCGTTGATGTTGATGTTGTTAACATATAACATCACACTCGAAGTCAACAAATACAAAACTGGCATATTGGATGCCGAATAAGAAAACAACAAAATTTCACGACACCAAATAACAATCAACGTGTCTCAATATGAAAAGGCGATACATCTGTTCATGTTATTCTTTCCCTCAGTCGATCCCTATTAACTTTATACATATTCAGAAGATCACTATAAACCGCACTCAAATTTTGGTGTATCTGTACAGTAAATGACAGAACAGATACACAAAATTTGAGTGCGGTTTATAGTAATCTTCCGAATATGTATAAAGTTAATAGGGAACAATATAGGGAGCAATATTATGATAAATATTATTTTTTGCCGGCTACACACATTGTGCCGAAAACTATATTGAATATTGAATTTACGGTAGCAGGAGTGTGTACAAGGGTAACATGGTGTTATTCCATGTTATCCCGGCCCTATTATCTGCCTGCTTTGCATTTATCCGGACAGGCGGTCAAATTCCTCCACATTTCATAGCAATTGTTTCGGGAATATTCCAACTCCATTGGAGTTTTTTCAACTGCTTCGAAATTTTTTCCAACTCCTTCGAAATTTTCCCCAACTCCATCGAAATTTTCAACAACTCCTTGGAAAATTTTCCAACTGTGTTGAAAATTTGCCAACTCCGGGGGATGATCCGGGGGTTAAATTTGCATACTTTGTGCGAAGGTTTCTGGAGTGTTCCCCGCTGTATAAAAAAATGAATAATCCGACAAGTTGTCCACCAACCCCGGGGAAATCTGAGTATTTAACAATTGTACAAATTAATATCTCTGATTCAAATGTGTTTTAGAGCCTGTCCAGAAAGAGCGTTTTACGCGCGTTTCAACTCGAGCGTTTTCACTCGCGCGTTCTCGAGATACTAGAGCTACATACATCCCGTCCAGATCCTCTCGCGCGTTTCCTAACACGCGCGTAAAACGCTTGCAATCAGCGAGACTCTCGACTCGCACGTTTTACGCGCGTAAAACGCGCGAGTCGAGATACTCTGACATCGTTGCTGCGTCCAGTACTACGCGCGTTTCCGTGGTGAGTGGACGTATTCAGATAAAATGGAGCGTGATAACTTTGACACGGAACTTTTCATTGATGAAATTGAGAAAAGGGCAGCTATATGGGATATGGAATCTTCGGATTATTCTAATAGATATATTAAACGTAGCAGCTGGGAAGAAATAGTAGAAATTTTTTGTGAAGCTTGTGATTCCGAGGAGAAAAAAAAAACTCTAGGTGAGTAAATAATACTTTATTATAATATTATTCATTGCAGGGTTTTTACATTGATAAACTATATCATTTTGTCTTGCCAAGGAAGTTTGTCTTCGTTAGCAAAATAATCTGCAAATCTATCTCTTGTATTCAATGATCTCGCATTAGGCCTTACTGCCTCAGTATTCAAATTAATCATAGATGTTTCGTATAGAGTGTGATCATACCTGTAGCCATCCCTTAACCTTACGTAGTTATGGAGAACACAACAAGCCTTAATGATGTTTTCTGCAAATTCTATGTCCACATTCAACGGCCTATGAAATATTCTCCATTTATTTACCAAGATGCCAAAACAACATTCAATGTAACGGCGGGCCCTGGATAAGCGATAGTTGAAAATCCTTTTTTTGGTTGTTAGGGATTTACCGCAGTAAGGGCGCATTATATTTGCAGACAGACTAAATGCCTCATCTCCTACTATAACATGAGGACAAGGAGTTGTATCTATTTGCGATATTGGCTTTGGATCTGGGATATCTAGAGTTTTCTCGACAAGTTTTCTATATAAAATAGAATCTTTAACAAGCACTGACGTGAAGTCAGAAGCTTTTGCGCGTATGTTCTATTGTCCATTCGCCTGTATTGGACACTCTTCTTAATCGAATTTACCATGATGAATTCTATTGTCTATTCTCCTGTATTGGACACTCTTCTCAATCGAATTCACCATGATGATTTTTATTGTCTATTCTCCTGTATTGGAGACTCTTCTTAATCGAATTTGCCATGATGAAGACTCTTCTTAATCGAATTTGCCATGATGAATTCTATTGTCCATTCTGGACAATAGAATTCATCATGGCAAATTCGATTAAGAAGAGTCTCCAATACAGGAGAATGGGCAATAGAATTCATCATGGTGAATTCGATTGAGAAGAGTGTCCAATACAGGAGAATAGACAATAGAATTCATCATGGTAAATTCGATTAAGAAGAGTGTCCAATACAGGAGAATGGACAATAGAACATACGCGCAAAAGCTTCTGACTTCACGTCAGTGCTTGAACCAATTTTTTTCGATTAAAAGGGTCCAATCAGGAGAACGGACAATAGAATTCATCATGGTAAATTCGATTAAGAAGAGCAAAAGCTCCTGATTCACGTCAGTGCTTGAACCAATTTTTTTTTCGATTAAGAAGAGTGTCCAATACAGGAGAATGGACAATAGAACATACGCGCAAAAGCTTTCGACTTCACGTCAGTGCTTGAACCAATTTTTTTCAAATCAAATCCAAAAGCTCTCAAAAAATCACCCGTTATTACATAAAGATATATTCTCATTAGTGATAGAAAAACTGGCCTAGAATTCCTTTCTACCCATCACGAGATTTAATATCCACAAATGAGCCTCTCACCTTACAAGATCAGAAGCCTTCTGCAAAATTCAAAGGTCCCCTCTCGCAAATATACTCCTCTGAAGGCACATGGATCTCTTGAAGAAGAATCGCCTCTCTATTCCTCAAAGATATTCACTCTTGTTCATAGAAATCCCTTCAATATTTAGTTGCCTCCTCCTAAGGAGGATCTCTTTCAAAACCAGGTCTGACCACTAATGTAGGGCTATCATCTAATCTCCTATAGATTTGTGATGAAATAACACGATTTTACCATGAATATATATGTATAATAATATGTCATCATGACATTCATATTTTATTTTTGGAGGTTCTCGCAAAAATACGACCATAGACAACATATCATACGACGATTCGCATCCACCTACCGAACTCACAAAAGGCTGCTCGGTTCTCCAACAATATAGATCCGATCGTGTTCAAACTTGGAATTCTGCAGTAGAGTTAGGTTCTGCAGGCTCTCCCAAAATTTCAGCCATGCCGGACGAATAGTTTATGATATATAGAATTTTTTTCAATTATTTTTAATTATTTTTTTTTGAATTTTCTAGTTAAACCATCCTCACGAAATTCTGCAAAAATTTTCGCGTTGGCATTCTACAACTAATAACCATGTTTGAATCCAATCGGTTTTGTATTCTTCGAGTTAATGAGGAACAAAAAACATCCAAATTTCAGAAAATTTCAGATGGCTATAACTCTAAAACCGTTTGGACGATTATGCTCATAAGCAAACTCAAATGTCGCATTCAGATGCACAACCTAACCTGAAATTTTCAAGCCGCTATCTCTTTCCGTTCTCAGGTTATCGTGACAACAAAAATATTTTTTAATAATTTCTTAATAATTTTCTAGCGATTCGATGCTCACAAAATTTCATAAACGTGCTTAGGTCTATATTCTACAACTATTCACCATGTTTGAATCCAATCGGTTTTGTATTCTTCGAGTTAATGAGGAACAAAAAACATCCAAATTTCAGAAAATTTCAGATGGCTATAACTCTAAAACCGTTTGGACGATTATGCTCATAAACAAACTCAAATGTCGCATTCAGATGCACAACCTAACCTGAAATTTTCAAGCCGCTATCTCTTTCCGTTCTCAGGTTATCGTGACAACAAAAATATTTTTTAATAATTTTTTAATAAATTTCTAGCGATACGATTCTCACAAAATTTCATAAACGTGCTTAGGTCTATATTCTACAACTATTCACCAAGTTTAAAATTCGATCGGATTTATTTTGGTTGAAAACAAAATTATTACTCGGAAACCATTGGGCCGATTATACCCATTAACGAACTTGTCCGTCGTATTGGGATGCGCCACCTACCCTGAAAATTTCAAGTCGCTAGCTCGTTCCGTTCTCAAGTTATCGTGGCAACGGCCGGACGGCCGGACGGCCGGACGGCACCACAGAATTAAATTTCACATTTGGGCAAAACTATAACGCGTATGTTCCCCAGAACATACGCGCAAAAATTGTAGAGTCATTACTTTTTCCATATGCACCTATGTCCACTGCAATAAAACAATAATTTGCATCGCATACGGCCAACAAAACAGTTGAAAAATAACTCTTATAGTTATAAAAAAGAGATCCAGAATCGTTGGGTTTTATAATACGGATGTGCTTGCCATCAATGGCGCCGATGCAATTAGGAAAATTTGTGTATTTTTGAAATTGCTTCGAAATTTCTATCCATTCAGCTTTCGTTGGTTCACTCATTACTATATTTTGCAGTTTCTTCCATATGACGAAACAGGTTTTCTGTACTATTTCGATAACTGTAGACTTTCCTAATCTGTAGGCATAATGCAGGTCCGCAAAATAACAACCTGTAGCCAGATATCTGTAAAAAAATTACATAATGAATATTATTTCTTTTTATTATTTACCTAGGTACTATATTGCAGAAGAAGTGGAAGGGGTTACGTGATGGCTTTGTCAGAGAGATGAGGAGAAACACAGCCACACCCTCTGGCTCAGGAGCCTCACGCAATCCAAAATATATTTATTTTGAGCGCTTGATGTTCCTCGAAAGATCTACGAGGAATAAGACAACGGAGAGCAACATCAACACCGAGTCTGTTGATGAACAGGAGTTTTCGGGCGATGGGGAAGATGTCATGAGGCCTCCGCGTAGTCAGGCGAAGAAAAAGAGGAAACTGAATGCGGCCTACGAAGAATTCCTGTCGATCATCAAAAATAATTTGGCTTCGAGAAATGAGGCACAGACCTCAAACGTCTTGGAGTCAGATGATGACAAACTGTTCTGTTTGTCTTTGCACAAGGAACTGGTTAAAATACCAGAGGAGAACAGACTCCAAACTAAAATAGAGTTAATGAGAGTATTACAGAATCAACAAGCTCTGTGGCTTAAACCTCCAGCTGCTCCAGCTGCTCGTGTCGACTATCAACCGACTCAATATAGGTTTCAAAGTGGAACAACACAGCGCGAACATAGGGAATATTTTGGGGAAACAGGATATTCGGCCACAGATCATTCGACGTCCTCGTATCCAGCTGCAACCACTTCGTCCTACAATCAGGGTTATTGTAGTGCGACACGACCAACGAGTAACTATAAAAACCCATCTCCTGCATCTATGCAAGATGAAACGGAAATTATGGAATTATATGATAACTAAATTAAGTGTTAAGTAGGTACCTACCTACCTATATTATACAAGAATTTATTATTTATTTTAATTTCTGTTAGTTTTTTCGAATTATTTATTTTTGTTAATTGCGTCTTACATTATAATTACTAAAGCAATAAAAATATATTACCTTAAAGTAATCACCAGTTTTTCTTCTGCAGAAACAGTATTCCGTAGCACATAATTTTGACATGGAGTCAAATCTTCTCTGATAATTTCTAGTAAATCATCAAACGATGCTACTGACATCCGAAAGTAGTTGAAAAACTTTTCACTATATTCTCTGAGTTTTGGGTATAAAGTTATAAACATACTATGCGTCATTATATCACATAGAATGGGATGCACGTTAAATCGTCGACTTTCCCTTCGTTTACGACGTCTCCATCGACGGTATGCGAGCCACAACACAACCGCTCTATCCGAATCCATGATTCTAACTGACCATAAACACAGAATAAATCTTCAAATCCGTCCCATCACACGCGCGTAAGAACGCGCGTGTGAACGCTGCATCTGGACGCAACACAAATCGAAACGCGCGAGTGATGAACGCGCGTAAAACGCTCTTTCTGGACAGGCTCTAACAGCCTGGCCACGGGACATTCGCCATAGCGAATATTCGCGCGGTGCGAACGACGAAACGTCTGGCGATTTGAATAAATACATAGAAATGCACTCATCAAGCCACGCGCCCTGGCGACTGGCGAAGTAACCGGCGAAATACAACGGGCGAATCGCCTAGGCGACTGGCGGCGCGAAAAGCGAGTGAAACAAAGACAGGAATCAACACGGCGTATGCCACGGATTCTAGCGGCAGTCGCGTCGAATAGTGCAGAAACCAAACTGGATTAGTTTATTTCGCCGCGAAAAATGGATGGCGAAACTTTTATTGCCGAAATACTGGCTAGGCCAGCTATATGGAAATCTAGTCACCCACAGCATAAATATAAACATGTAGTGAAGAGATTGTGGGAAGAAATACAAATTAAATTTCCAGATTCTGAAAGTAAGTAGCATTTTTTCAATAATAAGTACAAATAATTAGTCATTCAGGTTACAAAGTAATCTTTAAAATGATTTCGTATGTCTATAGCTTGTAGCGTAGCTCGATTATTTCGCCGAGACATTACAACTTGATTGGAATTAGATATAGAACCCATGTATTGTCTGAAGTCTGGATCACTATATCCATCTTTTTCTCTTACGATATTATGTAGTAGACATCCCACCTTAATAATTAGTTTTGCATGTTTAGTGTCTGTTTCGATTGCTTTGAGGAAAATTCGCCACTTATTTGTCATTATACCATACGCACACTCAATTGTCACTCGGGCTCTTGACAATCTTTTATTAAAAATTCTTTTTGAATCATCTAAATTACTGCACGGAAAGGGTCGCATAAGATACGTTTTCAGTGGATAGGCTTCATCGCCAACTAGGACGTGTGGTAGTAAAATATTCGATCCAGGCAAAGGTCTTGGTGGTGGCATACTAAATCGATTGTTAGTAAGCATTTCATTAAATTTTGAGAAATGAAACGTGCCTCCATCACTTTGTCTTCCTTTTCCACCAATCTCAATTACAGAAAATTTATAATTTGCATCCGAAACTGCTTGCAAGACCAATGAAAAATATTTTTTATAATTATAATATTGGCTACCGCTGCGTGGTGGTTTCTGTATACGAAAATGTTTACCGTCTATGGCTCCTACGCAATTGGGGAATTGCCATCTAGAGAAAAACATGTCTGCAATTTTAGTTAAATCTTCACTTGTTAGTTTTGGTGGCATATGCTGAAATATCAACTTTTTCCAAATTGCTTTTAAAGTTTGATATATGGTTTTGGCAACGGTGCTTCTGCCTAGAGAGTATGACTGGGCCAAAGATTTAAAAGTCATACCAACGGAAAGGAATCAGAAACATAAATCATTTTCTCTTCGAGTAACTTCACACTAACTGCATTGCTTTTATATCTATTATTTTCTTAGGTGTCATGATTTACTTATAGTAAAATAAAACCATTTCTTTTCAGTCAGTGATCTCAAAAAAAGATGGAAGAACCTGAGAGATACATATAGCAAGGAGTTAAAGAAAATACCCAAATCCCGGTCGGGTGATTCATCTTCGAATTTTGAACCAGCCTGGAAATATTTCACGCTATTAGGATTTTTGAAAGATGAGTATATGCCTTTAACTGCCGATTCAAACCTAGATGAGGGAGACAGTGCAATAATCGATTACGGAGACGATGAGGATATATCTGTGGAAAGGTTGAATGATATAAGGTTACCACCTACTCCTACTCGTGCATCTTCACCGATTGAACCATCTGCATCTACTTCACAAATCTCAAATAGAAAGCGAAAAAATATACAAGATATTCGAGCAGAATATTTAGAGAGCGAAAAAATTTTAGAGATCGATATTTCTAGAAACATAGCAGCTGAGAGAGAAACAAAATCTGATGATTACCATTTTCTAATGAGTATTTTGCCTGAAATGGAAAAATTGCCTGCCATACAAAAAATAAGATTAAGAAATAAAATCAACCAGGCTCTTTTAGACGAAATGACTTCCACAATGTACGGCGAACCTTATGGGAGATACGTTTACTCTACTCAACCAAACCAATTAAATAATTTCAATAACGACTAGAGTAGTCTGATTGAAGTTATAAATTATTTTATTTTATTTTAGTTCAACGAAGAATAATAATTTAATTCAGATTATTTCAATAAATAACATAATTATCTAAAAATGTATTTTCATTTAATGAAATATTGATGTATACATACCTTAATGTCAAAAATAGTTTTTCAGCGGCACTTAAAATTCTATCCGCATTGCCTTTTTTATCCAATTCTGGTTGAATATTAACAAGGATGTAATCGAAGGTTTCAACACTCATTCTAGTATACTCAAAAAACTTTTCTGGATAAATTCTGTATTTTTCATACTTCTTGTGGAATTCTCCATCTACACTCCGATTTCTATTCAAATCATGTACTCCACATTCTCTTCCAAATATTATGTCTTGAATCAAAAAACTATTACTTTCTAAGCAATATCGAGATAATTTTGGTAAAGACATTTCGCTAGGTCTGTACTAGTCGTCTCGGTGAACGTGACTACCCGTAGTTCCGTGGCTGGCAAATCGCGCCGCGCGAATTTTCGCCACGCTAGTCGTACCGTCGTTCGCGCCGCTCATCCCCGTGGCCAGGCCGTTAGGCTATCATGTTCTGCAGGTTCTTTTTGGAATGCACAGTATAGTTGAAGCTATTGAAAATGTTTTATTAAGTGTTCGATTTCTAATCCCTACTGAATCTTATAAGTACCTACTTCATTAGTGTCAATTGCGTGTTGTTTAGGTATATGGAGTAGATCCCGAATTAACCACTTTCATTCCCGGGATAGAGGCTGAGGTCAATTCGTTTTCGTTCTGCATTGCAGATAACTTTCGGTAAATGTGCTATCGATTTTCTTATTCATTTCTGGCCACCAACCAGATATTGATGAACTGGGCAACAGCTTGTGTTGGGTAAGCGAGTCGTGGGCATAACTTATCCCGAAACTTAGTTTCCGAATTTCAGCTTCTTGTGAATACAGGGATGTAATAAATATTGAACGTATTATCAAGGACCCGAAATTCTTGGGAAGATTAGAATTCAGGGCTGTGAAGCCAAATGTATAAACTGTCACTGGCGTTTCGGGTGAAGCCACTGGAGAGGTGCTTTATCGCTAATATCCACAATCTGATGGTCACATAACAATTACAGTCGAACTCACCTAACTCTTTCTCGAAGTTTTCTATAACTCGAATATTTTTTCTGATCAATTAGGTTTCAACAATATTCCAGTGTTATTTTATCTCCCTAACTCGAATTCCTCTAACTCGAATATTTATAATAATCGAACTGATATTTAGCACGTTACTGCGTCTCTGAGTTTTTTTGGAGAAATATCTACTTTCCGATAACAGAATTGAGCGTATTTGCGTGTTGGGCATGAAGCTCTTTGTTTAATTATTGGTGTTGCGTCGTTCAAAAGTAAAATCAAATAATAATGTTCAGAAATCAAAATGCCCAAAAGAAGTCTGAAGTATTTTACACTTAAAGATAAATTGAAAATAATAGCTAAGGTGAGAAGAAGAAGAAATACATCGCAGGAGAGTTTGGCATGTGGATGAGGATGTGCATACCATGGATTTTCCGACAGATGAAGACATCTGAGAAAGCCGCGTAGAAAATCTTGTTTCTAATAATGAGGATTTAGACTCCGAAACGTTACGAAATATGGTTGTTTCATCGTTGATGTTGTGTCGTTATTGTTTGTTAGGCAAAATTGTTCGATTTATTGCTTCTGACAAATATCTTGTATTTCTTATACAGAAGCAATTCACAAAATGATGATTTTTTATTAAACAGATATTTGTCAGAGTTTGGGAAAGAAAACCCAGAAATAAACCATTTAATAATGAATGTACCTCCCACAGTATCCTTTAATGATTATTCAGAATGAAACAGCTGTCGTCATTCCAACATTTCGACAAGCATATTCTGCTGTTAGCCCAGTCATATTAGGGCTTTCACCTCAGAATGAAAGATAATAAGCTGCAAATTGGTATGAACCTTTGTTTTGTCATTCTAAATGTTGTCTCAAAAGTCACAATCGTTATCGTGTCCGCGTCTCAAGATATTCAAGGTCAAAGGTCACAAAAATCGGTTTTTCGCGAATATCTGGCTTCCTATCGGTTAAATGAGATTTGCATTTATTATAAAAGTTGTAGGCTATAAAATTCCCTACAACTTTTGTTCAAATTTTTTTTTCATACGACCAACCGTTTTGAAGGTAGAGCGCGAAGAGTGCACATCGTACAGTCATATACGACCTAATGCAAGGTCAAGCGTGAGTTATGGTTATCAGTACGTTATAAAGTCAATTATTTACTTGGAAATTATAATTATTAAACAATGCCCATTATTTATGTACTAACTATTAATTATTTATATTTAATTAAAGTAAGTAACTTGATTATTTATATATAATTATTCATATTTAACTATTTGAGTATAAAATATTATTAATTCTGGATTATATATTTTAGTTTTATTTTAAGTTAAAATGATAGTAAGAGTATATATTTTACACATATTTTTATTTATTATTAAATACGGCATAATATACATTTATCAAAATGTGAGTTCAAATATCAAAAGTATCTTTGTTGATTTTAATTGTAATGAAATTGGAAATAGAAGCTAATTATCTTCTTCTTCTTCGTCGTCTTCTTCTTCTTGTCGCTCAAAAATGTTCGATTCATTGTCATCATCCTCATTATCTGTCATGTTCATCTCCAAACCTTCCAGAATATCGGGATCATATGTATTTTCTTCATCGGGATTACTTGGATACAGTGAAGCGTTGAGGCAAGCTTGTCCGTTGCACTGGCCGCAAGCTAAAGAACATTGTAGCCCTGATTTTCTGCATCCACAGCGGGAACCACAACCATTTTTGCAATTGCAAAATATTACGTTTAGTAGTTCGGCTGGTGCTGGAGGTAATAACGTTCGTATGGGCTCCAGGATTTCATTTTCAAGCATCCAGCCCCATTCTTGAGGTTCTAAGTCCTTCCCTAACCACGTTTGAATCTGGTAGTAGACACGTTTTATGTGTTGATGAGCTGCTACACTTGTTGGTGGAAGTGTTGACAGTTGTACAGGTTTATTTAGTTTTGTAAATTTGATGAATTGCGTGTAGCGGAAATGATCAATGTTGTCCTCAGATTTTGGAGCATTATATAATGCCAACAAGATGCGCACTCCATTTTCTAATAATGTTTGTTTTGGGCAGTTTTCTTGTTGAAATACTTCCACCAGTTTATCTAAATCAGGAATTTTTTCCAATGCTCTAGTAACAGTTTTTTTTCCTTTTTTAAATAGCGCAGAAGTCGTGTCACAGCCACTGAATGCGTGTAAAAATAAAATGTGCTTTTTAGTACGAGGATATTAGTCAAAACTTTTAGTAGAATATATTTGTGTTTTGACATTGCCTTTGCCAACTTTTTTCAACAAAATTTGCTGATGATGTGACTGAGTACGTCCAATTAAAATAACGAGCAAATCGATATCTTCTCCTATGATGACAGCAGTCTTTTGATGTTCTGATAAGGCAATAGCTGTGTCAATGATGAGAACATCAGCATCATCTCTGGCTTGTTTTGTTGTGATATTAACAGTTTTAAATTAGGGTAGGGACAAGTATTTCCAGGTATATAAGTATTGAGAAATTTACGCGTTTTAAAGAAAAGATATATAATGTCGTGTTAACTTAAAATAAAACTAAAATATATAATCCAGAATTAATATTATTTTATACTTAAAATAGTTAAATATGAATAATTATATATAAATAATCAAGTTACTTACTTTAATTAAATATAAATAATTAATAGTTAGTACATAAATAATAGGCATTGTTTAATAATTATAATTTCCAAGTAAATAATTGACTTTATAACGTACTGATAACCATAACTCACGCTTGACCTTGCATTAGGCCGTATATGACTGTACGATGTGCACTCTTCGCGCTCTACCTTCAAAACGGTTGGTCGTATGAAAAAAAAGTTTAAACAAAAGTTGTAGGGAATTTTATAGCCTACAACTTTTATAATAAATGCAAATCTCATTTAACCGATAGGAAGCCAGATATTCGCGAAAAACCGATTTTTGTGACCTTTGACCTTGAATATCTTGAGACGCGGACACGATAACGATTGTGACTTTTGAGACAACATTTAGAATGACAAAGCAAAGGTTCATACCAATTTGCAGCTTATTATCTTTCATTCCGAGGTTGACCCCTTTTTGCGCGTATGTTCTGGGGAACATACGCGTTATAGTTTTGCCCAAATGTGAAATTTAATTCTGTGGTGCCGTCCGGCCGGCCGTCCGGCCGTCCGTTGCCATGATAACTTGAGAACGGAAAGAGCTAGCGACTTGAAATTTTCAGGGTAGGTGGCGCATCCCAATACGACGGACAAGTTCGTTAATGGGTATAATCGGCCCAATGGTTTCCGAGTAATAATTTTGTTTTCAACCAAAATAAATCCGATCGAATTTTAAACTTGGTGAATAGTTGTAGAATATAGACCTAAGCACGTTTATGAAATTTTGTGAGAATCGTATCGCTAGAAAATTATTAAAAAATTATTAAAAAATATTTTTGTTGTCACGATAACCTGAGAACGGAAAGAGATAGCGGCTTGAAAATTTCAGGTTAGGTTGTGCATCTGAATGCGACATTTGAGTTTGTTTATGAGCATAATCGTCCAAACGGTTTTAGAGTTATAGCCATCTGAAATTTTCTGAAATTTGGATGTTTTTTGTTCCTCATTAACTCGAAGAATACAAAACCGATTGGATTCAAACATGGTGAATAGTTGTAGAATATAGACCTAAGCACGTTTATGAAATTTTGTGAGCATCGAATCGCTAGAAAATTATTAAGAAATTATTAAAAAATATTTTTGTTGTCACGATAACCTGAGAACGGAAACAGATAGCGGCTTGAAAATTTCAGGTTAGGTTGTGCATCTGAATGCGACATTTGAGTTTGCTTATGAGCATAATCGTCCAAACGGTTTTAGAGTTATAGCCATCTGAAATTTTCTGAAATTTGGATGTTTTTTGTTCCTCATTAACTCGAAGAATACAAAACCGATTGGATTCAAACATGGTTATTAGTTGTAGAATGCCAACGCGAAAATTTTTGCAGAATTTCGTGAGGATGGTATAACTAGAAAATTCAAAAAAAAATAATTAAAAATAATTGAAAAAAATTCTATATATCATAAACTATTCGTCCGGCATGGCTGAAATTTTGGGAGAGCCTGCAGAACCTAACTCTACTGCAGAATTCCAAGTTTGAACACGATCGGATCTATATTGTTGGAGAACCGAGCAGCCTTTTGTGAGTTCGGTAGCTGGATGCGAATCGTCGTATGATATGTTGTCTATGGTCGTATTTTTGCGAGAACCTCCAAAAATAAAATATGAATGTCATGATGACATATTATTATACATAAATATTCATGGTAAAATCGTGTTATTTCATCACAAATCTATAGGAGATTAGATGATAGCCCTACATTAGTGGTCAGACCTGGTTTTGAAAGAGATCCTCCTTAGGAGGAGGCAACTAAATATTGAAGGGATTTCTATGAACAAGAGTGAATATCTTTGAGGAATAGAGAGGCGATTCTTCTTCAAGAGATCCATGTGCCTTCAGAGGAGTATATTTGCGAGAGGGGACCTTTGAATTTTGCAGAAGGCTTCTGATCTTGTAAGGTGAGAGGCTCATTTGTGGATATTAAATCTCGTGATGGGTAGAAAGGAATTCTAGGCCAGTTTTTCTATCACTAATGAGAATATATCTTTATGTAATAACGGGTGATTTTTTGAGAGCTTTTGGATTTGATTTGAAAAAAATTGGTTCAAGCACTGACGTGAAGTCAGAAGCTTTTGCGCGTATGTTCTATTGTCCATTCTTCTGTATTGGACACCCTTAATCGAATTTACCATGGTAAATTCGATTAAGTGTCCAATACAGAAGAATGGACAATAGAACATACGCGCAAAAGCTTCTGACTTCACGTCAGTGCTTGAACCAATTTTTTTACCTAATATGACTGGGCTATGTTGAACTAAGAAATTTTGTATCGTCTACATAGAGAAAATATTCCACATCCAACATACAGCGCCGGCTAAGTTCGTTAACGGGCAAAATCCATCGTGTGGTTTCAGAATTATAGTCATTTGAAATTTTGTTTTCCCAATAACTCGAAAAGTACTAATCTGATCGAATCGAAGCACAGTCATTAGTGCAAAATTCTATGAGGATCGCATGACTGCAAAATTAAAAAAAAATATTTGAAAAAATTCTGTATCTCAGAAACTATCCGTCAGATATCGTTGAAATTCTTCGAGAGCCATCAAATACAGTGAATTTCTAGATTTGAGCTCGATCAGATCTATATTGGTGAAGATATTAGCTGAAATTTCAATATATTCCAAAGATTGGGGTCAACTGGTCCACTGTTTTTACATTCAACCAAACAAATTCTCAACAGTTTTATTTTATTTTTAACGTGGCTATAAATTATTGAATATTATATTTTGTGCTCTCCAAGGATTTTCATGAATTTCATGTTAATCTATGATCTTTACATAAACATTATGACAATATGACATGTGTCCGACCATCTGTCAAGTTAACCTGAGAAGACCTAAATTCATTCTGTTCTGTTTAAAAAAAAATGGGTTCAAGCCCTGTGGACAGGAGCTTTCTGGCGCTCTAGTTCAAACAGACAAATTATATCTCCGAAAGTATTGGTTTCTCAGAGTTGAGAATTATATCAATGTATTCTTATGATAGAACTGCATCATAAAGGAAATTCAATTCAAATAAGAGTTTATTTATCAAGATTAAATGAGCAATCTGAGAATGAGAACTGCACCATGGAAGAAATCAAATTAAAATAGCTGAACTGAATTTGACTCTCTCTTATAGAACCGGATGAAATGTACGAGTATGAACACAGATCATATAATAAAGCTTAGATAGAATAATTATAGCGTTCGAGAGTTATCGTGCCTACGGCCGGCCGACCGGCCGGACAGAATCGATTTCGACCTCGGATTCTTGATCAGTGAGTCGAACCAAATCATTTGAGACCATTTTCAGCCCAAAATTCGAAAATTACAGACATTTGGGCAAATTGATAAGCACTCAGTTCCGAGGAACTAGATCGCCAAAAAATGGGTTCAAGCCCTGTGGACAGGAGCTTTCTGGCGCTCTAGTTCAAACAGACAAATTATATCTCCGAAAGTATTGGTTTCTCAGAGTTGAGCATTAAATCAATGTATTCTTATGTAAGAACTGCATCATAAAGGAAATTAAATTCAAATAATAGTTTATTTATCAAGATTTAATGAGCAATCTGAGAATGAGAACTGCACCATGGAAGAAATCAAATTGAAACAGCTGAAATGAATTTGACTCTTTCGTATAGAACTGGATGAAATGTACAAGTATGTATGAACACAGATCATATAATAAAGCTTGGATAGAATAATTATAGCATTCTGTGAAAACAGTACGTACGATTCATTATTGAAATTTAGAAAAATCATATCTCCGAAAGTATTGACTTGTTGGAGTTGAAAATGATATCGATGGATTTTAATGGTGAAACTGCATCTTAAATAAAAATTACAGACATTTGGGCAAATTGATAAGCACTCAGTTCCGAGGAACTAGAGCGCCAAAAAGTGTAATTCCCTTTCCGGGATTTGAGCCCGCCTTCTCTCGTTCCGAAACCGAAAACCCGACGGACTAGACCAACCGGCTATCGGGCTCTACGTACGATCTTGTCGATCTCCGGTATTAGAATAAAACTTCGGTACCTACCTGGGATATATATTCTTAATTTTCACTTTTCGACATAAAATCGCCACATGGGGGTTTATTTGACGGTTTTTTACCCTTGCCTCTCTAAGTCGATTTTGACGTTTCTCGAACCAACTATTAGCAAGGAATTAGACAATTTCATGTCTCAGGAAAATAAGTTGACATTATGACAATTCATACATAGAATAATTATATAATTCTGTGAAAACGTAGAAATACGATTTATTATTGAAATTTTAAAAATCATATCTCCGAAAGTATTAGCTTGTTAGAGTTGAAAATGATATAATTGGATTCTTATGGTAAAACTGCTTATTGAAAAAATTCAATTAAAATTTGTTATGTAAAAAAAAATTTTTTTTGTTACTCCGAAACCATCTGTCCGATTTTGCCCAATAACGAACTTAGCCGAGATGTTTACCTCCCAAACCTACTCTGAAAATTTCAACTGTCTAGCTCATTCCGTTCGAGAGTTATCGTGCCTACTGCCGGCCGGCCGGCCGGACCGGCTGGCCGGACAGAATGAATTTCGACCACGGATTCTTGATCAGTGAGTCGAACCAAATCGTTTAAGACCATTTTCATCGAAAAATTCGAAAATTACAGACATTTGGGCAAATTGAAAAGCACTCAGTTCCGAGGAACTAGAGCGCCAATAATGATTTAAATCAAAACTGAATGCCTATCCTGGGTCGAGATGAGTTAAATATGGTATAAATGGACATATTTTAAATAATAGATATTTACTTTGGCTGTATTCCAGTAAAATAGTTTAACCCAAAAATATGAAAGAAAAATAGTAAGTTGTTATCAGGTTTTACAGTTAATAGAAGGGGATTATATTATATTTTCTTTTCAGCAGTAACAAATAAACTTACTCATCAAGGAAAATTAGTATAGTCGCTTATAGAAAATGTTCATCCCTTTCGTGTCAGACTCAACATTTGTCGCCTGAAGATTTTCAAGCACCCAAAAAAAAGGCCTAGTAGAGTCAAGATATGGGATAATTTTTGATTGGACCAACTCGGTTGGATCTTGGTTGCGTTCGAATATAAACTCCGTAGAGTATTATTTACTATATTGCGTTCAAATACTGAAAAGTTGTGTGTATTTTACTCTATGTCTGTCGTTCAAAAATGTCAGAATATTCGATTCCGAGTTAACTCTCGTAACTCTACAAAATAGCTGGGTTTATTTTACTCCACTTGTATAACTCATGGCCCATGGGACGGAAAATCTCTTATCTCTGTCTCATTGTTTTATTAAGAGCCAGTGGCGGAATATCATGTGACACCTGAATAATTATGCTGGAAGATAACCCGTGTAATTAGCACAGATGAGTATTGTATCCATGATCATATCCAAAAAACGTACCAACTGGATCAGAAATCTCAGATTGTCAGTATTACCTTCTTGGATCCAGCTATTGCCATGGCTATTGCTATCGAGTTAACCATTCCACATGTTCCGATGAATATCATCTTTGGATGAGTGATGGATCCATGATCATATCCAAAAAACATACCTGCTGGATCAGAAATCTCAGATTGCCATTATTACCTATTTTGGTCCAGCATACATCTATATTCTATTGAGTTAACCATTTTACATGTACCTTCGTCTTAGACAGAGGTTACACGGTCAATCTCGCATCAGTCCAGTCCGTAATCTTGATCACCATAAGACTTCTGCGGATTGACGAAGCACATTAATATGCATTAATACCTAGATTAACGGTGTAACCTCCATCTAAGGGTAAGAATTGTAGCATAGAGTTCAACAGCAAAATTGCTTTACTTAAGTAACATATAACCAGGCATGTTTTGGGTAGAATCAACACAAACTGTTCAAGCGCTGACTACAATATGCGTTTTAATATTAATTATCATTCAAAGTTTAAAAAAAAGAAAAATATATTTTTAATGGAGATGACTTGTTTTATTCATAAATGATTGCATTTTCAAAACAATGAGTATTTAATTTGAAGAAAGAACCGATATTAAAGATAAAAATGTCCCTCAATATTTAATATTCAGCAAGTATCAGTCAAAAAACTAAGGACTTCGGGTGGTAACTCTGCATTTAGCATAGGCTTGAGTGAAGATGCATACTCTAAGGTCTTCAATGCATCTTTTTGGCCAGAAGGTATAGTACTGCGACCCTTCAATTTCTCCCCAAATTTTTTCAGGAACCAACGAGAAAACAGAATACCTTAATTTTCTCCCTAATTTTGCAAAATGTCCAGTCTCTGGGGAATGCTCTGAATGGACTGCAGTTGATGGCTGATCAGGGGAGTGCCGATATCGTTGCTATAACGGAACACTGGAAATGTGAAGAGGAACTAGCTGCATATCATTTGAATGGTTACACTTTAATATCAAGTTACTGTAGACAGAGAGGCAAACATGGTGGAGTTGCCATATACAGTAAGGACAAGCATGTTTGTGATAGTAGGTCAGATTTTAAATCATTAAGCATCTGTAATGTCATTGAGTGTACTGCTGCACAGCTCAGCATCGGCAACCATAAGCTTCTCATTATTTGTATTTACAGGCCCAACACGCCACCATTAGCAGATGTTGATGTATTTCTTGTGAAATTAAAAACTATTTTAGAGCGATGCCGTGATGAGAAGGAAATACATTTATTAGTGGGAGATTTTAACATCGATATTTTGTCAAAGTCCTCTCAAAGTAGGGAATTCTTAGCATTATTGGAAAGTTTCCAGATAAAAATAACAAACTACAAACCCACGCGTCCTTCTTCAGGTTCCTGTGTAGACAATGTGCTCACGTCACTCGGGGGCTCAACTGAAGTCCTTGAATACCACATATCGGATCATTCTGTCCTGAGATTTGTCAGTAAACTGCAATTCGACATCCCCCCGAGGAAATTAATCAAAAAACGGATCATCAATGATGACACTCTGAGAATGGTTTTGAACGAACTCTCAAAAACTGACTGGAATGATATCTACATCTCTCCAGCTAACCCCAGTGATCTATGGGATGTTTTTCATGACCGTTATTCCGAGGTTTTTGATCGATGTTTTCCAATAGTTAAAGTTGGAACTTGTCCACCTAGGGGAAAATTCAGGTTAACCCCAGAATTAAGGGAACTCAAGGACCTTCTTATAGGCTTCTTATCGTGTCATCGGTTGATCGTACATTTGAAGCAACTTACAGATCAATCAAGAAAAAATATGATTCTCTCCTTACTGTTTCAAAAAAGAATTATTTCAGTGACCTGTTACTGAACTCTGAAAATAAATCCCGAGCATCATGGCAGATAATAAAAAATCTTACAAAAAATAATACTAAGAAATTTTCATTAAAATCTAGTGATCCGTCAAAACTAGCGAATGATTTCAATAGCTTTTTCACCTAAGTTGCTACCTCCTTAACACAGAATATATTCAAATCCCCAGACCCTTCTCTACCTTCTAGATTGGACAGGTCATTCTTCATGTTTGAGATCGACCAAGAGGAAGTTATATCGGTGGTACGTTCCCTAAAGAATAAAACATCCTTTGGTCATGATGATATCTCCATTAAGGTTATTAAATCATCTATTGAACTAATAGTTAAACCAGTCACATTTATAATGAATCGCTCTTTCGGGGAGGGCATCTTCCCAGAGAACCTGAAGATAGCCATAATTAAACCCATACATAAGAAGGGGGACATGGAAGATCTAAACAACTTCAGACCAATAAGTATTTTATCATCATTCTCCAAAATTTTCGAAAAAGTCCTCTACAATAGGTTATCAAAATTTTTCCTCAAATTCAATGTAATACCCAAATGCCAACACGGCTTTGTTAAAAATAGAAGTGTAGAAACAGCTATATTTGAGCTCACTAATGAAGTTGTCACTGCTTTCGAACAAGGCGAGATTCCCGTAGGTTTGTTTTTGGACTTAACAAAAGCATTTGACTGTGTTGAACATAAAAAAATATTCGAAATACTTGAGAACTGCGGAATCAGGGATAAACAGTTGAAATTAATCCAGAGCTACTTAACATCTAGAAAGCAAATGGTCATTATAGAGGTTGAAGATGAAATTTTCACATCTAATGAAAAAAGCACTACCATCGGCTTACCGCAGGGTAGCATATTGGGACCATTGTTGTTCATAATTTATGTCTCTGCTCTTAACATGTTATATAGGAGATTGAATTGTAGATAACTGATGTTTGCAGATGACACAAACTATCTTGTTAAATTACCTTCCATAACAGCGCTTAGAGATCATGTGAGTGATTTGCTGAAACTTGTAAAACAGTGGTTTGGAGATCATAATTTCATTTTGAATGTACAGAAGACCGATTGTGTTGTATTCCATAGTGAAAAAAGTAAATTAAACTTTCCACAGTGTATAAACATGGAAGATGATGATATTGAGGTTAAAGATTGTGTAAAGTTCTTGGGTCTCAGACTATATAGACATCTGAAGTGGGGTCCACACATTGAGAATCTAAAGAGTAAACTGAATTCTGCTTGTTACACCCTTTTTATGCTAAGAAGACAAATAAGATTAGATATACTTAAGCTAGTTTACTATGCAAATTTTCATTCAGCTATATCCTATGGAATTATATTCTGGGGAACCTCACCTCATGTAGAGTCTATTTTTGTTATTCAGAAAAGATGCTTCAGATGGGTTACCGAGAATCATGTAGAGGAGTTTTTAAGTAAAATAACATACTTACTGTTTATGGTTTATATATTTATAAGGTTCTGTATTTTTTTAGAAAACATAGTGAATACTTTGAAGTTTATAAAAATTCTAATAATACGAGGAGAATTTTTCCTTACAATGTACCAGCTCATACAACGACTTTGAGAGAGAAAAGTGTTCAGTATATGGCCATCGGTTTGATCAATGTTTTACCACCTGAATTGAGAAAAGTTGCCAGCTTGGTGAATTTCAAGAGGAGGTTGTGTGAGCTGGTATTGAAATGTGAGCCCTATAATTTACAGGAATTTAGAGTGTATTGCAGGAATCAATAATTTGTGAATTTTTGTTTTGATTTGACTTGTTCCAGTTTTATACGTGGTGTAATCTTTTGGAATTAATAAAATACTATTACTATTACTATTACTATTTCAGCTTATTTGAAGTTCTAGATTTAAACTCGATCGGATCTACATTACTGGAAATAATGGGAAGATATTATATTTTTTTCTGGAGCTAAGCAACTTTAGGCGAGTTCAGTACCTGGATGGGTGACAGCTCTGGCTATAAATTTGGACAGTGCGCCAAAGCATCTGTCCACAGGGCTTTCCCCTTTTTTATACGAAGTTTAGATTATATTTATTTATAACTACATATCTGGTTTGTGGTCTCTTGGGATTAAGGTTAATTTTTCGACAGAAAAATGTGGAAGAGCCCCGTGGACAGGGGCATTGGTGCTCTTGAACAAACTTTGACAAATCATATCTCCGAAAGTATTGGTTTCTCAGAGTTGGGAATGATATCAATGGACTCTTCTGATAGCATAACTGCATCATAAAAGATATTAAATTAAAAAAAGTGTAATTCGAAAAAAATGTTTTGAAAATGATGTTTTTCATTTCACGATAACTTGAGAACGGATAGAGATGCAGATTACAGTTTTCAGGATAGGTTGAGCATGTGAATGCAACATTTGAGTTCGTTAATAGGCATATTCGGGCAAACAGTTCGACGTATACCTATCTGAAATTACATTTTTATTTCCTCCTTAACTCAAAAAATATGAAACCAATCCAATTCAAACATGGTAATTAGTTGTAGAATGCCGAATCGTATCCCTAGAAAATTTAAAAAAAATCATAGAAAATCCTTGAAAAATATTCTATCATAGAAAGTATTCGTTTGATATTGCTGAATTTTGCGGACGGCTTCAGTGTTGAAGTAAATGTGATCAACCCTTACAGGAAAATATTCTTAGTTCGTTCTTGTTTTGATAAAGAAAATATGAATCAAGCAGCATTGAGCTAGTTCAGTAGATGGATGGGTGACCGTTGCCACCCATTCTTTCGAACGAGAAGATTTGAGACTTGCCATTTTCAGCGTAGGTTGCGCATCCAGATTGGACAGTTATCTTCATTGTTGGGTATAATGGGCCAAATAGTTTCAGAATTATACCCCATATCTGCAATATTGTTTTCACGATAACTCAAAAAATATAGATCCGATCGAATTGGAACTTGGTTAGTAGTTGTAGAATGCAGATGCAAAGAATTCTGTTTCGTGAGTATTGTATGACTAGAAAATTAAAAAAAAAATTTAAAAAAATATTATTTATCTCACGATTTCTTGTGATGGAAAGACATAGCAACTTGCAATTTTTAGGGTAGGTTGTGCATCCTAATGCGACATTTGAGTTCGTTAAAATACATAATCGGCTAAATGGTTTTGGAGTTATATAAATCTGAAATTTGGATGTTATTTACTCAATACTCCACAAAACACGATGCAAATTAAAACAATGTAATTTGCTCAAGACTACCAATGCAAATTTTTGCAAAATTTTGTGAAGATCGTATTAATAGAAAAATTTAAAAGAATCATTGAAAGAAATTCTATATATCAGAAAGTATTCGACCGACATCGCTCAAATTTTGCGAGAATCTCCAAAAACTAACTCTACAACCAAGTTGCAAGTTTTAACATAATCAGATCTCTATTGTTGGAGATCCGCGCAGACTTCCGATATTTTAAAAGGAATTCAAATCTAGTAGTCAGTTTAATATATACGGCAAGAGGATTTATGTAGTTTTTTTTTTCCGTATTATATTAGATATTTAATGAATTTCAATTCCGGTAGAATACATATGTCAGAATTGCAAATTCTCTGATCTTAGACGATTCTCTCATTACTCGAGTCCTTAAAATGGTACGAAATGTATTCATATCATGTAAAAGCTGACAAAACGGTCTATATCGATGGTAAATTCGATTAAGATTGTCCAATAGAGGTGAATGGACAATGAATCATGCGCGCAGAAACTCCTGACTTCACGTCACTGCCTTAAACAATTTTTTGATACCAAATCATAAAAAAATAAAAATAAAAATTTTGTTAAAAAATTGGTTCAAGCACTGACGTGAGGTCAGAAGCTCTTGCGCGTATGTTCTATTGTCCATTCTTCTGTATTGGACACCCTTAATCGAATTTACCATGGTAAATTATGTTGTCCATTCTCCTGTATTGGACACTTAATTCGAATTTACCATGGTAAATTCGAATTAAGAGTGTCCAATACAAGAGAATGGACAACATAATTTACCATGGTAAATTCGATTAAGGGTGTCCAATACAGAAGAATGGACAATAGAACATACGCGCAAAAGCTTCTGACGTCAGTGCTTGAACCAATTTTTTTTTTCGTGATTTTTTTGAAATTTTCTAGGGGTACGGTTCATAAAATTTTTTTTCTCGTCATTTTTTTCAAATTTTCTAGGGGTACGGTTCTCACAAAATTTTAAACACGTCTTTATGTTGATTTTCTACTACTAGTTACCAAACTTCAATTCGATCGAATATTAATTTTTTGAGTTATCAAGGAAATAATATTCCAAACGGGTATAACTCGGAAACCGTTAGACCGATTATGCCCAAAATTGAACTCAACTCTCCCTTTCGGATACGCAACCTTCCCTGAAAATTGCAAGTCCCTATCTCCTTTCGTTCGAAAGTTATCGAGGCAACGGTCACCCATCTACTGAACTCACACAAGAATGCTCGAATCTCCAACAATATTTAACCGATCGTATTAAAACTTGAAAATTGTCAGTATAGTTAGGTTATGAAGGTTCTTGCAAAATTTCAGCAATTTCGAACGATTAGTTACTGATATATAGAACTTTTTTTTTTTATTTTCAAAGATTTATTTAAAATTTTCTACAAATGCTATCCTCACCAAATTTTGCAAACGTTTCCGCATTGGCATTCTACAACTAACAACCATGTTTGAATTCAATCGGTTCAGTATTTTTCGAGTTAATGAGGAACAAAAACCACAAAATTTCATAAAATTTCAGATGGCTATAACTCTGAAACCGTTTGGCCGATTAGGCTCATAATCAAACTGAAATGTCGCGTTGTGGTGTACATCCTAATCTGAAAACTTGAGGCCGCTATCTCTCTCAGTTCTCAAGTTATCGTGACAACAAAAATATTTTTTAATAATTTTTTAATAATTTTGTAGCCATATGATTCGCAGAAAATTTCACAAACGTGCTTAGGTTCATATTCTACAACTACTCACCAAGTTTCAATTCGATCGGATTCATATTGGTTGAAAACAAAATTATTATTCGGAAACCACTGGGCCGATTATGCCCATTAACGAACTTGTCCGTTGTATTGGGATGCGCCACCCACCCTGAAAATTTCAAGTCACTAGCTCTTTTCGTTCTCAAGTTATCGTGGCAACGGCCGGACGGCCGGACGGACAGAATCAAATTTGACATCGAATTCTTCATTGGGGAGTCGAACTTAATCGTTTGAGACCATTTTCGTCAAAAAATTCGAAAGTTACAGACATTTGGGCAAAACTATAACGCGATGTTCTCCAGAACATACGCGCAATAAAAACAAAAAATTTGTTGGGAGGACCATCCTTATCATTTAGGGGTATGAAAAATAGTTTACGTCATATTCTCAGACCTACCGAATATACACAAAAAATTTAATGAATATTGGTTGAGCCATTTCGGAGGAGTTTTGTAAAGGTGCGTATTCACTTGCAACAGAACACTTCGAACGAACCAAACACACTGCGCATCGAAATTTTCCAACTGTGCATTGAAGTATTACACAACCAAGATGGAGGGGGGGTGAATTATACAACTGCTTCGAAATTTTTCCAACTTCTTCGAAATTTCTTCAACTTCTTCGAATTTTTTTTCATCCCCCCCCCCCCCATCCCCCTTAGGCCCGTGCCTGATATGGAATATTCTCGTTGCCCTTCATATCTCCGGATCATCCAACTATTCGATTTTAGGGACAAGCACATAACAACATCTCACCTTATAATTGCTCGACGAACTCAGACACTCAACAATTACCTAAAGGGAAATGCCAAAATCCTAAATTGCCGCAATCTGGGCATCGTATTTCGCTAATACGTTGAACAAGCGAGGAACCCGAAGCGTTTTCGACCCGTAAAAGGACCACTAGATCGGATTCAAACAGTTGACATTCAATTCCATCCTCTCCCCACATATCCTATTCCTTTGGACCAGAATTTGCACTATTAATTGATTCGGTTCCTACCCGTTTCAATTTTACGCTGCGGCAACCACTAGGCGTACCCTAAGTCAGAATCTTCCGGTTACCGTTGTTGCCTCCAACATGGAAGTAGGTTATTGTTCAAATCTACATCAGAGTGACATGAAAGGAGTTTTCATGTTGATCTAATACAATGAACGTGGAGAGAATTCTTCTGATCCTAGCAGTTATCGACCCATTAGTCTGTTGAGTATGCCTTTTATAATTTTAGAAAGATTGATTCTTTTTGCGCGTACGTTCTGGGGACCATCGCATTATCATTTTGCCCAAATGTCTGTCATTTTCAAATTTTTTGACGAGAATGGTCTCAACCGACTAGGATTAACTCACTGATGAAGAATTTGTGTCAAATTTGATTCTGTCCGGCCGGCCGTCCAGCCGTTGCCACGATAACTGGAGAACGAAAAAAGATAACGACTTGAAATTTTCAGGGTAGGTGGCGCATCCTAATACGGCAGACAAGTTCGTTAATGGGCATAATCGGCCCAACGGTTTCCGAGTAATAATTTTGTCATCAACCAATACAGATCCGATCGAATTGAAACTTGGTAGTAAGCTGAAAAATACGAATACGAAGACGTTTGTAAAATTTTGTGAGAATCGTTTTGCTAGAAAATTTTAGGAAAATTATTGAAAAATATTATTTACGTCTTGATAAACCGTGAAAGGAAAGAGATAGTGACTTGCAAGTTTAAGGGTAGGTTGTGAATCTGAATGCGACATTTATGTTTATTAGTAGGCATAATTGATTAAACGGTTTCGGAGTTATACCCATCTGAAATTTGGTTCCTCAATAACTCGAAAAATACGAAACCGATCCAAATCAAACTTGGTTACTAGTTGTAAAATGCCGGCTCGAATATTCTTGCAATATTTCGTGAGAATCGTATCTATAGAAAATCAAAGAAAAATAATTGAAAATCATTGAAAAAAATTCTATAATCAAAAACTATTCGCCCGACATCACTGAAATTTTGCGAAAGTTTTCAAAACCTAACCCTACTACCAAATTCCGAGTTTGAACATGATCGGATGTATTTTTTCGAAGATCCGAGCAGCCTTGGATAAGTTCAGTAGTTGGATGGGTGACCGTTGCCTCGACAACTTTCGAACGAAAAGAGGTAGTGAGTTGAAATTTTCAGGCTTGGTTGCGCATCCATGCATGGGAGAGTTAAGTTCGTTGTTGGGCATAATCAGCCCAACGGTTTCGGAGTTATAACAATCTGGAATATTATTTTCTGGATAACTCGAATAAAACAGACCCAATCCAATTGATTGGTGTCTAGTTGTAGAATATCGACATAAAGACGCGTGTAGATTTTGTGAGGATTGTAATACTAGCAAATTCTAAAAAAATTAAGAAAAATTATTATGTATCTCACGATAACTTGAGAACAGACAAATATATCGATTTATAATTTTCAGGGTTGGTTGCACAGCTGAATGCAACGTTTGAGTTTATTTATAGGCATAATCGACCTAACGGGTTTGGAGTTATACCAATCTGAAATTTGGTTGTTGTTTCCTCAATAACTCTAAAAATACAGAACCGATCCAATTGAAGCATGGTTACTAGTTGTAGAATGCCAATGCAAAAATTCTTGCAAAATTTCGTGAGGATCGTATCACTAGAATTTTTTTTTTTAAATCATTGAAAATCATTGAAAAAAATTATATGTATCAGAAACTATTCCCCGACATCTCTGAAATTTTGCGAGAGCCTTCAGAAAGAAAAGGCTAAGAGAGCATTGACGTGGGGTCAATCTACTTTGGCACTTGAGCTATAAACATGATAATGATTATACTGACCCTCTCAAGTCTTCCCCATGGAGATCCCTCAGGAGGTCCTAGGAGCTTGTTTTCTGCCAGGTTCCAAGTTTGAACACGATCGGATCCATATTGTTGGAGAACCGAGCAGCCTTTTGTGAGTTTGGTAGCTGGATGGGAATCGTTGTATTTTTGCGAGAACCTTCAAAACCATGAATGTCATGATGACATATTTTTTCATCACAAATCTATGGGAGATGATAGCCCTACATTAGGGTCCTGTAGTGGTCAGACCTGGTTTTGAAAAAGATCCTCCTTAGGAGGAGGCAACTAAATATTGAAGGGATTTCTATGAACAAGAGTGAATATCTTTGAAAAATAGAGAAGGCGATTCTTCTTCAAGAGATCCATGCTCCTGCAGAGGAGTATAATTGTGAGAGGGGACTTTTGCTGAAGGCTTCAAAACTTAACTTTAAATTAACCACACTTTCTGATCTTGTGATGTGAGAGGCTCATTTGTCGATATTAAATCTCGTGATGGGTAGAGAGGCATTTTAGGCCAGTTTTCCATCACTAATGAGAATATATCTTTATGTTTCACCTCAACACCTTCAGATCTATCAATGGGCATTTATTGGTTAAAAATAAGTAATTGGACATTACTGGAATTTAATTGAATTTCATTCAATATGTTAGTAACTAAACTTATAATTTTTTTACTTTGATTATTTGAATATGACATTTATTCCAGAATTTCTAGAATAATTATGTATTCTTCTCCCCAAGAAGAATTGAAGGTAGACAATGTGGTAATTTTTTCATCATTGCATTTTATCCTGACTTCACGAAAAAAAAAACGGTTCAAGCACTGACGTTAAGTCAGGAGCTTTTGCGCGTATGTTCTTTTGTCCATTCTCCTGTATTGGACACTCTTAATCGAATTTACCATGGTGAATTGTATTGTCCATTCTCCTGTATTGGACACTCTTAACCGAATTTACCATGGTGAATTCGATTAAGAGTGTCCAATACAGGAGAACAGACAATAGAATTCACCATTGCTAATTCAATTAAGAGTGTCCAATACAGGAGAATGGACAATAGAACATACGCACAAAATCTCCTGACTTCACGAAAAGAAAATTGGTTCAAGCACTGACGTGAAGTCAGGAGCCTTGACTCGTATGTTCTATTGCCCATTCAATAATAGAACAATACGCGCAAAAGCTCCTGACTTCACGTCAGTGCTTGAATCAATTTTTATTTATATGGATCCAAAAAAGTACATACTTGCTGTTATTGTTTATAGGCATAATCGGCAAAGCGGTTTTGGGTTTATATCCATCTGAAATTTCGTTGTTATTTCCTCAATAACTCGAAAAATACAAAACTGATCTAACTCAAACGTGGTTATTAGTCGTAGAATGCCAACGCGAAAATTATTCTGTAATTTTGTGAGGGTTGTATTACCAGGAAATTTAAAAAAAAATCATTGAAAAATATTTTATATATCAGAAACTATTCGTTCGACATCGCTGAAATTTTGCGCTTTCAGAGCTTAACTCTTCTGCCAAGTCAAAAGTTTGAAAACGATCGGATATATATATATATATTGTAGGAGATCCGAGCAGCCTTGTGTGAGTTCAGAAGCTCGATGGGTGACCGTTGGCTCGGTGACTTTAGAACGAAAGGAGATAGGGACATCCAATTTTCATGGTAGGTTGCGAATCCGAATGGGAGAGTTAGGTTCGTTTTTGTACAACAGCCGGCCGGACAGAATCAATTTTTTCACCTAGAATTCTTCATTTGAGAGTCGAATCAAATCGTTTGGGATAATTTTCGGCAAAAAATTCGAATATTACAGTCATTTGTTTTTCAAATACACTATTCTTTAACGTAGATTCCAGCTGACTAATAATAAAAATGGGCTCCCATTTGAAAAAATAATGAGTTTTGAGTTTTTCGTCATTACTGACTTCGATACTGAAATAGAAACACGCGATATGTTCAATTGAATTTTTAATCAACGAAGGAGAAGTATAGGTATGTCTTCTGATCGTGAATCACCCTCTAGGTAGATAAAGCTAGTTCACTTAGTCTTGTATTCAACTGAAAAATCTGTCAGTTGATAGATTAAATGTGTTAATTGACAAATTAAATGTGTCAATTGACAAATCAAATCTGGCAAATGACAAATTAAATCTGGCAAATGACAGATTTTTTATTTTCTACATTGGCCCAAATACGCCGTCGTAGAATAGAAATGAAAAATTGCTGAAACTTTTTGCTTTTATATGTTTGGAAAGTGTCCGGTATAGTGTTATCTGCTTTTGGAATTGCACAACACAAGAGTCAATTAAGTTCACGATCTTTAACGTTTTCATTACTATTTTGTTATTTATAACATTATACTCACTATTGTAAGATTATTTCCCTAACTATTTTTTTTCTGATCGACCCAATATTGAGCTATATCGCCTTAGTTACCATGTGTCATAACACACTCATATTTCCCAAGGGAAATATGAAACGTCTGTTCATATTTCCCTAGGGAAATATGAAACGTCAAATCATATTTCTTTCAAAACGTCAAATCATATTTTATTTCTTTATTTAGTAACAAAATGGAAACTGCAATTGTTGAAATTTCCGCTAAAAGTATTTCCACCAGATACAAATGAAGAAGAAATATCTTGTTCATAATTATTGGTCGACGAGACTACAGTTTTCTTGAGAACATTCCGTGCAACAGCATTCTCGGACGATTCTCCCAAAACGGTCTTCAAAGATTGTGATGCTGCAGATGGCTCTCCCTCCACACCTGCTATCATCTTCGCTACCTTATTTTTGTGCAGCATACTGTCAGCCAGATAGCCTTCTGCAACAGACGAACTTTTCCAACCACCATGTCTCTTAAGTGTTGTCATTGAGGCTCCCGCATCGGCAACCAATGTCGCGGATGTTCGTCTTCCACAATGGCCTGTATACGTTTTCGGATTATCTAAACCCAACCATTCAGCAACCTTACTCGGAATTTTTCCGAAGGTATTTTTGCCGACAGGCTGAAGAGTACACTTCTTATTCCTATAAGCTACGAAGAACCTAAGAACGCCTTGCGGACGCAACGCCGAATACTCCCTCACCAAACGAGCAGCACCCAGATCTTCTTCATCAATTATAGTGAATATTCTGTTTATATCATTCTTAGTCTTTGAGACTTTGATTATGATTACCGACCCACGATCTTCGATATCTGAAGATAGCATATTCACCAACTCTTGTGTTCTGCAGGCACCAAAGATTTCCATTATTAAAACAACCTTCAAAATTATGAATGTAAAAATCTTATCAACAGAGGAAATCAAAATGAAACATTTACCTTATACATCAAAAAAACGTCATTAGGAGCTTCACTCAAGAATGTCTTGAGCTGCTCCCGGGACAACACTGCTGATTTTTTAGGAACGTATCCTTTATTTTTATTCTTAACAAATGCTTCGACTTCATCGAATAATTTGACATCAGTTTTTTCCTTCAAATGTAGCATAGATCTTAACATCGATAGTTTCGGCCATAACGTGTTTGGAGAATATTTCTGCGACTGGGGATCGAATGAATTAATCATACATCAAGAATAACAAGAATCAGAGCAACATACCAAATCTTGGAAATATGCTAACAAAATATTATCGCTCACACCGTCCACCAAATTTTTTCTTTTCCACTCCTGAAAGCATTCGTACTCTTTACTGTAGGCAGCTTGAGATTTGACCGGAACCAAAGATTCACGGGCCTTTGCCGCTTGAGTTTTGACGTAGTTCGACATTTTTTCAATAATTTTATTTTTGACAAGACGTCAAAATGAAACCAGTCAACCAAGATTCTCAGGAACGTGGTCCATAGCAACGTTAAAAATTTAATTATTACAAAAATATACAATCTAATAATAATTTTTCCATATCAGATTGTTTCAATCAGAAAAAAACTATTGATTACACCACGGGAAATATGAATACATTTCCCTCGGTTGTCTATACATCCCTCGGGCTCCGCCCTCGGGATGTAACTTTGACAACCTCGGGAAATATACTATTCATATTTCCCTAGTTGTAATAATAGCTATTTTATGTCTACCTACTAACTTATGTTGTGATACGTGTGACGTTATGTAATATTTTGATTCTGCTGCGAAATAAATTCAATGTTGATATACCGTTCACAAAATCGAAAAATTGATAGTTGTGTGAAGGCAATTATATTCAGTATAGACCACAAGCAGGAATCGAATACCCATTCCGAGAATCTGTGGCTTTCGATATGTCTGCTATCTGATAATACCAGCTGAACTTTCCAGGCAATCTAAAACTACAAGGTCTCTATGTTATGAGGATATTGAAAGTCGATCCGATTCTCCGAAAAGGGATACTCTCACTCCAGTTTCTATTAATTAGATTCCTAGGAAATTCCCAGTGTACATCCACGGAACATTTGAATCATCGAGAAAAGTTTAAATTCCTATTCGTTCTTATGTAACGATTTTGCCTCCGCTCGGTATTTAATAAGTGCAGCAACGTTTTGTAGATGCATATTTGTCAGAATTCAATATGCTCTGCAATAAACTGGAGTCGAATTCAATGTTGCGCCGAAGTTATTTCATTTATAGGATCCATTCTCTTCTTTATTCTCGGAAATAGTTGATATATTTCTTGATTTTCATTCCAACCCCTATATTTCCTGTTTTCGTTATTTCTACCAGTTTGTACTGATTTGCTTGGCACTACATGGTGTTTTCATAGGTGGCGTTTTTTTAACGGAATGAATAGTTGAATAACTCAATAATTACACTAGAACGGACCTCAAGGAAGTTGCAAAATAACAGAGGAATGACTGAAGTTATTTTATATTTGTGATCGCGGATCTATCCAGATTAGACTATGAGTATAGCCACCTCTATATACAAGCCCGGAACATGATTAAATGGCAACATGGTCTGGATAGGTTCGCTTTTTATTGTATCATGGTTGGTTACGTCCTAGTCCGAAATGAACCAGTGTTATTTTGTCGGTTAGGACTATTTTATATGTGGCACCCAGACGGCACAAACATATTGCATGAATATGCTATATGCTCATTTCGGTTATTCAGCCAGAGATTCCGAAAAAAATAACCAATTCAATTAATTCATTAGTGTTTTAAATTCGTAATATACGAAATCCTGCGATAATTTGTGGCGTTGTCAGACTGTTTTACAAGCTATTTCTTCAGAGTCTAGTAAAACGCTTAGAGGAGTGCAGTTGGATAACATTTTCAATTTTTTCGATTTCTATTGGTTCTTCTATGAATTTGCTGAACAATATCCCAAATTGGGCTTTTAGGTGTCGATAAAGGGTTTCATAGATTGCTGAATAAAATGGGAGGAAAACTAACGATTCGAAAATAAGTGTACAAGCAGTCAAGATGAAATATTAACATGTATAGTGAAGTAATCTCAATCTATTGTCCATTAAATCTTGTCTTGTATATTTCAAAATCAATTAGAACAGCTATAAAAAAGTGGAACCAGCCCTGTGGACTGGAGCTTTGCCGCTCTTGTTCAAACTTTGACATATTATCTCTGAAAGTTTCTTAGAGTTGGGAATGATATTATTGGATTCTTATGATAGAACTTCATCATAAAAGAAATTGAATTCGAACATCATAAAGGAATTTAAATTCAACAAGAGTGCCAAAAATCATTAATCCAAAACCAACAGACCAATTTTACCCAATAACGAACTTATCCGAGATATTCATTTCCCATATCAACTATGAAAATCATATAACATCAATTGAAACTTAGCCAATATTCCAGTTTTGTTTATACTGGAGATATTCTGAACCCAATTTACTTACAAAAGTATCTATTTCCATCATCATATGGATTATCCACGTGCATTTTATTATCAGCCTAGTATAACATCATATTATCATCTTCTTAATTATAGGTAGATAGCTGAGGTTATTTCATTGGTCATTTTGCATTCAATCATACTTTATTTTCTAGAACAGTATCAAGAATAACGAACCAGAAATAAATTTGAAATGTTCCTTGAAGCCAAATAAGATGACATGAATGAACACAGTTCATATAATAATTCATAGATATAATAATTAGGTATAGCATTCTGTGAAAACATAGAAGTGCGATTTATGATTGAAATTTAGAAAAATCATATCTCCGAAAGTATTAGCTTGTTAGAGTTGAAAATGATGAATTGTTATGGTGAAACTGCATCTTAAAAAAAATTTAATTGAAAATTTGTTGTTGCTCGACGCTAGCGTCAAGCGTCAAATGCGGTAACGTGGTACCTTTTTTGGTTAGAATGCCATCTCACCATGTGTCTTTTGGTCATTAGCTATCAGCTACAGTTCACCTTATTTTAGGTGATTTCATCACAAAATGGTTCTATTCTGGATTTTCTCTGCCAAACTCTTAAAAAATCTATGAATAAAGATTTATATTATTTTGGAATTGCTCCTGCATTAGAATCACTAGATATATGTTAGAAGTAATATGGAATACAATGTTGCCTAATAAACAGTAAATAAACAAAACGAACAATTAGAATTTGACCTCGAATTATTCATCAGTGCTTTAACCGTATTGTATGCGCTCCGACCGGTTTCGCGGTTTTGCGGTTAAACTCTCGGCGAAAAAAAAAACGGTAGTGCGGCGTCAGTCTTAGTTTCTTTGACGGGCGGTTAAAAACCGCCTGATTTTGTGAGGCTTCCGCCTTAGGCGTGGGGCCTCCGCCTCAGACTGAGGCCACACTACGGTTTTTTTCCACCGCAAAACCGCTCGGAGCATACACACTACGGTTGAAAACCGCGAATCTGCTCGAGATTTTTACATTTCGAATATGGAAACCTTTATTTTTGCGCGCGTGTTCCGCAAGCAACACATCATTTTGCCAAAATGTCTGTATTTTTCGATTTTTTTTGCGAAAATGGTTTCACGTCAACGATTGGGTTCAAATTAAATTCTGTCCGTCCGGTTCAGCCGGCCGTTATCACGATAACTCTCGAACGGAAGGAGATAGAGGACTGAAATTTGCGGGGTATGTTTGGAGTGTAAATATCTCGGACGAGTTTCGAAATTATGCCCATTTTTGGCGCGCTGTTCTATGAACAGAGTGCCTATCAATTCTCGAAAAATATCAATCTGATCAAATCAAAGCTTGCTCATTAGTTGAAAAATACGGGCACAAAGACTTATGCAAAATTTCGGAAGGATCACATGGCTGCAAAATTAAAAAAAAAATATATTTAAAAAAAATCTGTATCTCAGAAACTATCCTTTAGATATCGTTGAAATTCTACAAGGTCCTTCAAAACCTTATTATATAGTAGAGTTCTAGATTTGAGTACGATCAGATCTATGTTGGTGAAGATATTTCCAAAATTTCGATATATTCCAAAGATCGGAGTGAACTTGTCGACTGGTTTTACATTCAACCAAACAAATTATCAACAGTTTTTGATTTTTCAAAGAATATAAGCAATCATGACGTGTTTGCATAGATGATTATTCTTAGTATTCTGTGATTTCATATTTCATAATGTTCGAGTTCATGTCATTCTCTGGAATGACAGGGACATGTTAGACAGAAACACCTGTATGAAACTGATGAGAATTAACTAACAAAACTTGGTAATAGGATTACGAATCAGTTTCGTAAGTTAGACACAAAGATTGGAAAATGGTTAGATATCGAAAAACATTTTTCCCATGCGAAAGAAGACATATGTATATGTATGTATATTGTATACACATTTTTCTAAATAAAGTTTATTTTGTGTATATCGAATATTTTTTTGAAATATTGAAGGTATAATAACTTAAGAGAAAATATATTTACATTCTGAGAGTTAAACTTTATCATCTTAGAAAAATAATATTTCATCTGAAGGCCCCTCATGGTGAAATGCAGACAAATTTTTAATTTGGTGTGGCATCAGGATGTCTTTCTAGTAGCATGGCAACACCCTGTAAAAATACATAATAATTATTGCAGTCCAATGTGAAAGTTTGAGACCATTTATTATTCTAAGGACGAGCGCCCTGAAGATCCTGGCGCTATATTATTAGTAAGTTTATAGTTTTTTTGGTACGAAACCCAAAATATACTGAATATATCCAGCTTGCTTAGAGTTGATGTTAACGCCACTCATTAGAAAACAACAAGAATTTTTTCAAGATATCATCTATATTATCTAGCTGAGCCTTATACAGGGGTGCGTCTTTAAGTTTGTCTCATTCGTGCTAAGAGTTGAAGTAATTGTCTCCTAACCTGTTTTCTAAGAGGGGCATGTTCTCCTTAGATTTCGTGCAAAATATATATTCCTTGTGCATACTTTGAATAAGTGATACTGTTAGTTTATTCCTAAAGAATTACTTTGTCCTACAAATTTCGTTCATACTGTTTGATGTGGCTAAAGTCAGTTGCGCAAACTGCAGCACAAAAGCGAATCCATGGGGTGGAAACTCTCTCACTAAAGTCTGGGCAGAGTAATATAGTTCGCGTGGTTCCCGTGAAATTTTGAAGATGTCCCTGCCTCCGCGTTTCGTGGGTCACGTGATGGTTTAACAGCTGTTCGCTGCCGACTTGTTTCAAGTTTCAATTCATTTTCAATTTCGAGATTGCTTGTTGGTTGTTGAAACGTTGAAAGTATAAAGTGTTTTGCGTAGTTTTGGTTTTGTTTTTAAAGATGGTTAGCTGTATAGTGAAAGTCAGTAAAGACTGTTTGGTGTTTGAACAGAAGTAGGTTGCACAGGCTTCCTAAAGATGATGAGGTAAGTTCGTTTTAGGTATTTTTTTTAAATATTTTATTGCTTACTTCATAAAAACTGTTTCAAACGACTCAAGGACTTACAAGACACTTTAAATCTGTTTCATCAAAAAGATAGTTACCAAAGGGTCAGCAACTACCCACTAAAAGCACTTATACAAACACTAACAGAACAAAATACGAATAGAAAATGGAACATCCATATTTAATCTCTTTTGTTTCCTTGCATACGATTGTTTAATTGTTAGTAGGCTGAAGGATCTTATTTGTATATTATGTATGAGCAATAAAGTACTTAATTGTGATTAATTTATTGATACTTTGATATATCCAAAAAACTTTTATATCATCATTTTCAGGTTCAGAAAATATGGCTGGAAAGAATAGGTCACCCTGATGCTTACTAGGGCTGCAATCTTAGTGTACGAACATAATCGAATTTGTTCCAGCCATTTTGATCCGTCCGACATTGTAATAAATATTAGGAAGCAATTCATTGTATGACCTGGTGCCTTTCCTACTCGAGGCTTGCCGATGGAGGTTGGAGTACAAAGTAAATGAATTTTTTCCATTTTATTGTTCATATCTTGAATGATTATAGTTGCAGGTTGCACACTACCTCATTAGAATGTGCAGATTCAAAAACTTGTTTTCTCGAACTATCTGAAATATTTACTAACCATGCTTTCTCGTAAAATTAACGCAATTCATATGAGCCTGAAGATCAACCTGTAATTCCTGCTACCCCAAGTAACTTATTTTATTTACTAATCTTAAATGATTTTTGATTATATGAAATTGAATTGTTATAATTTCTTTTCAGGAAAAACCAGAAGGATACGACCCTCTAAGATATCGCCAGACGCTAGGGATTACTACAAAATTGCCACTGATCTGCAACGTAAAGTGGCAAGGATTGCTGAGAAGAATAAAGGCCTGAAATTTGTAGTGAAAGAGCTACAGAATGCTTGCCATTGTCTTGAACCGCTCAGCCACTCGATGAACACACCAACCTTTAATTTTCTCTCGTCTCAAATAAGGTGTCAAAACCTGAAACCAGAGGAAGGCGCTTTACTTTAGATGAGAAAATTCTTTTTTTGACATTTTTTAAAAATAGCCCTAAGCGATACAAACTCCTCAGCTACATTTTTGCGGTTCCATCCAGAAAAACTTTGTCAAAATTCTTGCATTCAGTAATTTTCAGTACAGGTATCAATTCTAGTGTTTTAGATTCTAATATATATAAATCTCCTGTCACGATGTTTGTCCGCAATGGATTCCTAAACTACTTAACCGATTTTAAATTAAATTGGCACACCGTGAGCAGTCTGGTCCAACTTGAGAGATAGGATAGCTTAGATCTTTAATTATAGTCGCAATTTCATTTTATTGCAAATTATTTGTCTATAATAAATTGACAGTCACAATAAATATATAAAAATGAATTGCTGTTCGTTAGTCTGGCTAAAACTCGAGAACGGCTGGACCGATTTGGCTAATTTTGGTCTAATTTGTGGAAGTCCAGGGAAGGTTTGAAAGGTGAATAAATATAAAAATGTCTACAGGGTGTTTTTCTTTTAACGTCAATGTCAACTTGCCTTTTTTCACGCCATAGTCGTACAATTTCATTCAAATGTGTTAAAAAATATACTTTCGAGGCATACATAATTGAAAATAAACCATTAATATATAGAGTGTTCTTATTCTCACGGCACAATTGTAGGCGATTGAAGTTATTAGTGCCACAAACAAAGCATTAACTAAATAGGTACCGTGGATGGATTTTCATAATGTATTTTTCTGAAATTTTCCTACAGGGTGTTTTTCTTTCTTTTAACATACATATGTATTTCAAAGTGAAAATACGATTTGATAAATGCAAGTAGTTATCTGCTCAGAAATACCTTAATTAAGCAGGTTTTTTTACTCAAATTTATATCTTTTCAAGGGTTTCACAAAGCTTTGACAGCTCTTAGTTGCAAAATCAGCGTAATTCCGATGAATAACAAAACTGGGTAATATGATTAGGCATCAGTTTCACAAGTTAGACACAAAGATTGGATAATGGTTAGATATCCAAAATCATTTTTCCCATGCGAAAGAAGAAATATGTATTTCAAAGTGAAAATACGATTTGATAAATGCAAGTAGTTATTTGCTCAGAAAGACCTTCGTTAAGCAGGTTTTTTCACTGAAATCGATATCTTTTCAAGAGTTTCACAAAGCTTTGACAGTTCTTAGTTGCCAAATCAGCCTAATTCAGATTCCCAGTTCATTATGTGATATGAAGAGTTTTGTGAGATTTTCCGTATTATTTTTCAGAGTTTGGGAGAGAAAAACCAGAAAGGAACCACTTAATAATGAATATATCTCCCAAAGTATCCTTTAATAATATACCACAGTGCTTCTGTTCACTTGAAAAAGGAAACTTCCAGCTGTGAGATCACTCTTAATGAACGGAGATATTATAAAATCGAAGTCTGAAGTTAAATATCTAGAGGTAACACTAGATAGTTAGCTTTTGTGAAATAAGTGCATGTTGAAATCACTGCTAATAAAGCAATAAATGCTTTAATGGAGTGCAGGAATCTAGCCGGTAAGACTTATGAACTGTGATGGTTGTACGTTATGATTGTGAGACCCATAATCACGTATGGGGAAGTAATATGGTATACAAAAATAAGTCAGAATAGTACGAGGAAAACACTCGAAAAAATAAAAAGGCTTGCATCAGTGTGTCCGACGGGGCTATGGGAACCTGTCCTACCAGGGCACTTGAGATTATCACGAATCTCAACCCTTCACATTGTGAAAGACAAAATAGCCCATGATAGCCATGAAGCTATTCTCAGATTATCTAGGAACGGAACAGGTAATGAGAGTATTAAAAACCAGGAAGCCAGGTCCTCTCTTACCAGGTACATTTCATTAGGTTCCTATCCAATCGTTTTTCAGGCAGAAATAGTAGCAATTGAAAGAAGTGTGGTAATGAACCTAGAAAGAAATTATCAGAGATGTTATATAGCAATTCACTCTGACAGTCAAGCTGCTATTAAAGCTCTGAGCTCCCATGATATCCAGTGTAAGCTAATATTGGAGTTCCGAAGAAAACTTAATGAAGTAGGCAAGACAAAATTCATAAACTTCTTGTACGTTATAAGGCTTCACATTCGAATGTATCCTCATGCTACCACAAAAACAGCATTGTTACTTTTTGACCCAACAGTCAAATTATGTATTTGAATAGACACCATACGCCACACAGCACTGTTCATTTTCGAACCAATAGTGGATGAATGTATTTCAATGGGACCTTATGCCCCTGCAAACTGCAAACACGCAGCACCGTTCATTTTGCAACCAACAGTGAATGTATGTGTGTGAGTTGAAACTAATCGTTTGATACTATTCTTGGCCAAAAAGTGTAGTAGTTTACGATATGCGCATGAGCAGACGAGAAGTGATTTAAGTGCTGGAATTCTCGTCTGAGAGAATTGAGGTTTGGTGCAGGATGCTAGTCCTCCATAGAATAGAATTTTAGGGAATTTTTTGGAATTTTGCAAGAAATGATTATATTTGACTTGGTTCATTTTTGTAGTTTACTATAATTATTGAAATAAATATATACTTTACTTTACTTTACTTTATTTTACAATCCCCTCGGAAGTGTTCGCACATGCGTGTATTGAAGCTGCGATATCTCCTGAACCAATGGTGTTGAAGAATCAGAGTTTTGTCTGAGGTGTGTGATTTTGAGAGGCCTTTCAGCCACGAGTAGATTACGCATGCGCAGAGAAGAAGTTGCTCTTTTTGGGTTGTATGGCTTATGTTGGGAGTGGTTTGCGTCTAGCGGTCATGGATTTGGTGTTGAGCCGATATTGTGAGGTTTTAAGAGAAATTTCGTTGCAATTCTGAGCACCGCCAAGTTGATTCCGAAGAAATAGCGTTGTTTCCGAGTTGAGTTGTCTGTATCGTGGCCCTGAGGCCAATATATAAATAACTCTATCTGGAAGATCTATATTAAATTACGTTCTGATTTGGCGAATAGGCGTATGCTATGGCGTTCCCAACGGGGTCCCACAACCGCATTTTTTCTTTATTTAGATCTACATTAAATCTAATAGCCAGACTGTATCGATAGCCAGATTTGTTGAAGGACCTTGAAAAAATATAAAAAAGCACTGACGGGACGTCAGTACTCTTTGGCGCACGTGTTCACGTTGGTTAATATGAATTGAGTGATGAGGTTTTCAAGCTCATCGGATAGAACGAGCCGGAGATCTTTCCAGAGGGTAGTGGACACCATTAACTGTCGGGTCATAAATTAAAAGTGCTGTGTCTAAGCTGACATAAGGATAGAGTACCAAAATTGACAAAGAACACAACTGACTCTCCTTAGTCACACAAGCTCATAGGAGCTTCTGAGGGATCTCCATGGGGAAGATTTGGAAGGGTATGTATGATCACAATCATGTTTATAGCACGTGCACCAATTACATATTGACTTCACAATGAAAAAAAGGCTAAAGGAGCATTGACGTTGGGCCAATCTGCTTTGGCGAGCATCCTATGAACATGATTATGATTATACTGACCGTCCCAAGTCTTCCTCATGGAGATCCCTCAGAAGCTCCTAGGAGCTTGTGTGACTAAGGAGAGCCAGTTGTATTCTTTGTCAACTTTGTTACTGTATCCTTATGCCAGGTTAGCTGTGTCTAACCTGTTTATTTATGACCCGACAGTGAATGGTCTCCACTACCCTCTGGGTAGATCTCCGGTTCCTTCTATCCGCTGAGCTTGAATCCCTTATCCTTCATTTCAAATCAGCCAACGTGATCACGCGCGCCAAAGAGTACTGACTTCATGTCAGTGGTTTTTTATATATTATATCATATATTATATCAGCATCCGACAGGTTCATCCAATTGTTCACTATGTGTTGATAAACTTCCTCTCATATTTTAGTTTTCACATTTCCGTCACTATATTGACGCAAAGTAGTGTCGTATAATGCTGGTCTTTTCTGTGTTTCCACTATGGTTTCATGGGCTAAACTTTCTTACTCTTCGTTTGATACAGACTCCGACTCCGTAGATAACAACATATTTGCAATGGGGTGACAAAATAACCACACTTTAACAGGGGCGGATCGTGAATTTATGGGGCCCTAGGCTAATACTACTTAGGGGCCCTCAAAAAACTGTATTCTTGAGTGATGTAGGTGTACTGTATAGGACACAATAAAATATTTTATATATTTAATATGACTTGTGTACGCATGTAAATTATAAAATAACCTATCGGAATTTTTGTGCTGCATAATACTAAATCTACTCATCACATAGTAATTCCTTTGTTAAATTACAATTTATGAAAAGAACTGTTAAATAATTCAGTCGATAGTTCGACGTTGTTGTCCTATATTTGTTCTCTAATTAAGATATCCTGGAAAAAGAGTGCTCTGCTTCACAGCTTGTTATAGGCAACGTTAAAAAAATCTTTCATGTCGTATACTAATTTGGGAAACAATTCTCAAGTTTCTTTTCATAAATTAGCGTAAAAAATTCACAGCAAGAGGTGTAGGACTCCATATTCTTGTCTTGCAAATCCATTGAAAATTTGATTTTTTTGCTAGATGTCTCATAGACTAGGCTTCATTTATTTAAATCCATAATCAGCTTCTGACGCAAGGTTTAGCGTGTCTCTTAATTGTTTCAGAGCCATATATCTACTGAGATTTTATCTGTGGACTTATCTGGTAATTTTGGAGTTATGCGTCTTTTGTTCATTTCACTGTAGTCTGTTCCCACGCCCGTCCTGTTTTGCAGCTTTTTCTTCGTATTCCTTTAGCTTTTCTGATCGGATTGGTGTCGTATGTTATTCACGAACTCTGTTAATGACACAATTAATTTAGTGCCTTTACAAATATCTAAATCAGGGCGTTGTATTTTTGCGCGTATGTTCTGGGGAACATCGCGTTATTGTTTTGCCCAAATGTCTATGTCATTTCAATGTTTTGCCGATAATGTTCTCAAACGACTAGGTTCAACTAACTGATGAAGAATTTGAGGTCAAACTTCCAATTCGTGTTCGAGAAACGATCGCTTGCGTACACGTTTTACTTTTGCTCCAAGTTTTTTTAAAATTTTTACTAGTTTTCTGTGGTATATATTTGATATTCTGGTGTAGGCACGATACACTAACACCGGTATGCTAGGTTCGATCCTTAAACTCGCGCAGCTCGCAAATACGTCACGTATTTACGAGCCGCACCGCGAAATGCATAAATTCGAATAACTGTCAGTGGTTTCATTTGAGGTTAATCTGCTTTCCACGTGTTTGTTGTGTTCCATTTTATCGTGGTGTTAGGTTTATTTCATCTTTCATCCAAGAGTTACGAATTGTTATTCATTATAGCTTAAGTCATGCCTAATTGTGCAGTTTCCGGATGTCCTAATAATAATAGGAATACGAAAACTACAGATATAAAGTATTATAGATTTCCAAAATCTGAATTTTCTCATCAATGGGTAGCAGCTTGTGGAAACCAGAAGACAATTAATTTGAAAAATGGTTAGTACTGAAACAATTATATACCTATGATCTTTATGATTATGAATTTATTTATTTTCAGTTTGTGTTTGTTCCGTTCATTTTGATAGTGATTGCTTTGAGGACATATCGATCAAGCAGAAGTATGCTTATTATACAGGCAAAAATTTCAGGGATTTAAAGCCTGATGCTATTCCAACGTTGAATTTACCCAATGAGAAAAATTTTACTGATGATTCGGAAGGGTCAGCTGAATATGCCAAAATAATATGATTGATGGATAATAACTCAACAAGTTCCTCTGTTAATTATCCAACTGGGAATATTGATAATGATAGCCGGATTACCTCTAGTTCATCCATTAATGAACATTCTAATATGGAAATTGTATTTAATCAGCACAGGTAGTTCTTAAATATGGTATTCTTGCGAACTTGTATTGAACAATGATTTCTATTTCAGTGATAATGAAGAGACCCATGTGGAAATTGCTCAAACTACAGAAACATTGCATCCAGCAAAGATTTATTTGAAGCAGCTGAGATATTGGATGCTGAATTTTATTCCATGCATGGAGCATCATTATCAAGAAACAAGAAAGATATTTTCAGAGCATTGGCGAATAAAACTGTGGAAAGACTGGAGAAAGGTATACCCTATGAAGTCATTCTTTGCTTGAGTAGAACACGTACCTACATAAGCTTGAGAGAGTTGAATAAGCAAATAAGCTTTCAAAACTTGAGGAAGAGAATGGATAAGAAACTTTCAAAATTTTCAAATACCCCTGGAACATCGAGATAGGAGGAAGCTGGTTTTTGTTTTACAATTTCCGCCTACTTTAATTAAAAAGTAACTGTCTCATTAATTTTTTTTTGACAAATCTTGTGATTATTGATGTCGAATATACTTATATTATACTTAATTTTTTTTTGACATGACTTGTAGATTATTATTGATGTCGAATATACTTATACTTATACTATACTTAATTTTTTTTTCACATGAATTGTAGATTATTGATGTCGAATATACTTATACTTATACTATACTTAATTTTTTTTTGGCATGACTTTTAGATTATTGATGTCGAATATACTTATACTTATACTATACTTATACATGATATTAATTTAATCTAGTATATATATATATATATATTCTTTTGACTGAGAGCTGTATATGTGTTAGCAGAGGTTGGTGTAACGGGGTACCATACAATTCGATGTATGATACAAGAGCTTAGGGAAAAACCTCAGCAAAAAATCCTTTCTCCCCGTGAGTGTGGTGATTTGTAGCTATTGTTTACAAAATTTGCTGAAATTTAAAAATATTGATGGGGATATATTTCTTCAATGTGGATTCCCTCGTCAAAAAACGGATAGGTTTCTCCAAGGTACCCGAAACTCAACCTGAAAAATGAAAAGACAAGAGGAGGAAACGAATAAATTAAAAATAATACATAACCTTTCAAAAGTCTCCTCTCACAAAAATACTTCTCTGTAGGCGAATGGGATCTCGTGGAGAAGAATCGCCTCCGCTAGTTTTCGAAGATATTCACTCCTGAAATCCCTTCAATATTTGAATTCAAAAATGAAAATGTTGCTCGTAAGGCCAGGAGGGTCTCTTTCAAAACCAGGTCTGACCGGTCCAAGTCCAAGCGATGATTATTCAGAACTTCAGATGTTCGAAGCCCGCTACAGGGCCCTTAAGAAGGGCTATCATCTCCCATAGATATATATTTTACTTTATATTGTATAAAAGAATGAAAAAATGCGCCGGACCAAAAAAAAAAAAAAATTAATTAATCTAGTAATATTGAGATAGGCAATTGATTTTTTTATTGATTTTTTTTGTTGTTCAATACAATAAACTTGTACATTCCCATTGTATCCATTATGCTCAAAATTAAAATAAATATTTAATCAACTCTCATTTCAATGAAAAATTAGTACTGCTATATTCATTATATTTCCCTTCTACATTTTTCAAATTCAACAATAAATCAAGCAATATCGATACAGGAAATTGTATTATTTTATTCAAGTCAGTAAACTGGTACATCTTTAAGTATGTAGGTACATATCATTCCCATAGTTATAAACAATAATTAATCAACTCGCATTTTAATTATGAATTAACTGTCTCATTCATGATATTCAACACATATATTTTACAAATTCAATGATAAATCAAGTATTAACGATATAGGAAACTATTTCATTTTGTTCAATTCAATAAATTAGCACACCTTCAATTGTATAGTTGCATTATGTTCATAATTATAAACGATAATTAAATGGTAATCGCCACCATTCACTGTTGGGTCAAAAATTAACATTGCTGTGCCTAAGGTGTCCTAAGGACACAGTAACAAAGCCAACACAGAACACAGCTGGAATTCCTTACTCGCTCAAGCTCTTCGAGAGCTTATGAGGAGTCTTCTTGGGGAAGACCTAGGAGGATCAGTATAATAATATACAATCAGACAACTCGAACTTTAATTAAAAAGTAACTGTCTTATTCATGATTTTTAACTTCCATAATTAAAATCTAACGCTTTGATTCATGATATTTCACCACAATATTTTCTTAATTTCTTTACTGTTATTAACTTTGCACGTAAAATACGCTCAATTTTTCTTAAAATGCCTTCCCTTTGCTGCAAGTGTTCTAAACCGATCAGCGTCACAGGCGACAGCTCACTGCAGTGTTTTTCTTGCCGCAAATACTTTCACGCTTCTTGCGTCGATTTACCCCCAGCAGACACGGAATTTTTGATGGAATCGAAGAGTAAATGGAATTGTCCGTCCTGTTTGGGTGGCAAGCGTTCGCTTCGCAGTACTTCTCAATCCGACCAACCTGTTACTCTCGAACATTTCTCCCTTTTGATGAGTAAAATCAATTCTATATCAGAGGATATGAGAACAATAAAGCTAAGTCAGTCCGAAATTCTATCCGAGCTCAATAAATGCAGGTCCACTTTGGAGAGACATACTTCTCAATTAAATGACCATAGTTCACTGATAAATGAATGTCAGAATAAGCTGAGTGATATGGAGTCATCTCAAAGTATCATGTATACAAAAGTCGCTGAGCTGACATATGACATCGAGCAAATTCAATCTGGTCTGTCCTATGTTCCTGCTACGCCGCTGTCTGGTGATGCTTTGGACTCGGCAGAAATTTTCGAACGCGTGAAACGTTCGTTCAACATCATTATCAAGGGACTCCCGGAACGTGGTACTGCGGAGGAGGATGCCGTTGTGGCCGGGAGGTTGCTGACCCACATTGATTATACTGTGGGTAAATCGATTGTTAGAGTATCCCGGATAGGTAAAGCTTCTCGTCCTCGTATGCTTAAGGTTAACTTCTCTAACAGTGAAATAGTAATTTCTCTGCTGAGAAATAAAAAGAAACTTCTCAATTCTAGTGATTTCAGAGAAGTCGTAGTTTCTGATGATAAAACCCCTGTCCAGCTGTCCACATTGAGTCGACTGCGCCTAGAGTTGAGAAACCGAGAGAAATCTGGAGAGAAAGGTTTAACAATTAAATATGTCAAAAGAACGCCTACTATCGTATCTCTGTCTCAAAAAAAACTGAATTGTGAAATGTACGAGTAGAGTTTCATTTATACTAATATTCAATCACTCCATTCGAAATATGCCGGACTAATTCCTTCGTTACTGTTCAACACACCACGTTTATTTTCATTGCCGCATCGTGGTTGCACGCTGACATGCTAGACTCACTGTTTGAGATTCCTAATTACAAGCTATTCCGAGGGGATAGTATCACTACTTTGGGACATGGAGGTGTTTGTTTGTATATTCATCTCGACGTTTATAATAATTCCACTGTTATTTCCGAACAGATTGATACACCGGGTATAGATAACATCTTTCTCCACCTCACGTTCAATCATTGTCGATTTGTACTTGGCAGCCTTTATCGTCCGAGGGCTTGCAGCGGTGAGAACGTCCTATGCAATTACCTCTCTGATCTTTCTAACTCCCCAAGTAATGTTTTAATTACTGGTGACTTCAATATTCCGCAGTTATCTTGGCCGCATATAGCCAGTCAGCAAGCTGGACCTTCAATCTCTAATTTCTGCTACATGTATTCGAAGTCTAATTTTGTGCAATTGATCGATAGACCAACGAGATACCGCTCTAATCAGACACCATCATTACTCGATCTAGTATTAGTGAATGATCGTGACCTCTTGACTGAGATCGAATATCTTCCACCTTTTGGGAAGTCTGACCACTCAACCCTTTTTCTACCATCCAATTCATTACTCACCCGTCCAATGCTGTCAACAAAAAATCTATAATCGTCGTCAATGAAACTGTGCTCAACAATGATCTTGCTACTGTGGATTGGGAATGTCTGTTGCAGAGCCTGACCATTGATCAAATGTGGGATAAGTTTATGGAGGTCCTCAACGAATATATCTCGGCCAACTCGTTTCGTAGAGAAGCCTTCGTTCAAAGCCTTGGTTTAACGGGAAAATATACCATATGATTCGCCAGAAGAAGAGCTTTTGGCAGAGATTCCGCAGAAATGATAGACACGAAGATTACGCATTGCACCGTGAATTTTCCAGCAATCTAGAGACTACTATCACATCGGCGAAAAAACAACACGAGCTCAATAGAGCTTCCTCTAAGAGCCCGAAGAAGTTTCACAAATATGTTCGATCATTTCTTGATTCCAGGGTCTCTACACCAGTTGTTAGAAACTCTGCTGGCGTCGTCTGTCAGGACGAACTTGAGAATGCCGAAATTTTTGCTAATTCATTCCAGTCTTCTTTCACGTTGGAGCCCCACGGCGATTTGCCTGCTGTCTTAGCGCCTCGAGAGTTACTTGATCTCACCCGGATCTCTTTTCCTGTTGAAACGGTCGAAAACTATCTGAGAAAACTGGATAGCGGTTCGGCGCTGGGCTTGGATGGCCTCACTCCCAGAATTCTGAAAGCATGTGCATCTTCTCTTTCCACCCCATTAGCCAAAATTTATAACTGTTCACTCAATTCTGGAAGTGTGCCTACTTCATGGAAGAGGACAGCTATTAAACCTGTGTTTAAAAAAGGCGACAAACTCTCTACGGATAACTACCGACCCATTAGTTTGACCTCCATTGCTTCCAGGGCGTGTGAAAGGATTATCGCAGATCAACTACTAGATTTTGCCTTGAACAACAATATTCTACCTCCTTGTCAGCATGGCTTCCTACCGGGGAGATCAGTGCTTACCTGTCTACTTAAATGTGTTAACGATTGGACCAAATCAGTGGACTCTGGTCACCCTGTCGACATCGTTTACCTTGACTTTTCTAAAGCCTTCGACAGAGTCCCTCTTCGTCGGCTCATCCATAAACTAGAGCATTATGGAGTCAGGGGGGGTCTGCAATATCTTTCCTTAGTGGCAGAGAGTATCAGGTTCGTATCAACGGTATATTATCTTCGACAAGATCAATCCTTAGTGGTATGCCTCAGGGTTCCGTCTTAGGACCACTTCTGTTTCTACTCTATTTGTCCGACCTTCCATCTCTACTGAAATCCGTATGCTCACAGTATGCTGACGATCTTAAACTATACGTGAATCCGTTCCTTCATCACGACGACCTGCAGGAGGATCTTAATAGGATAACGGTGTTCCGTCTGGTTGCTTCCTCTAAACGTTGAGAAATGTGTGGTCCTGCATGTTGGTAAGAGTAATCCTAGACTCAATTACGTAATTGAGAACACCATTTTAAATACAACCGACCATCATAACGACTTGGGAGTAATAATTTCGGAGGATCTTTCATGGTCGAGGCACGTGGAGCATATTGTATCCAAAGCAAAGAGAGCTACCTACCTTATGAGCAAAGCCTTTCACGGATGTCACCCAGAAGTATGTGCTAAGATCTTCACCACTTACGTGCGCCCCATACTTGAGTTTTCTGGTCCTGTTTGGAGTCCCTATCTGGTGCGTGATTCTGGGGCTCTCGAAAGAGTGCAGAGGTGGGCTACCCGCATACCATATGGTCAGCACAGGCCATCTTATTCTGATCGGCTCAAGCAGCTCGGAATCCAATCTTTTGCCGAGCGGCGCTTAAGGGGCATCTCATTATCACCTATAGGGCTATGCACCGGTTGCTTTACGGCTTGGACACCTCAAACACATTTCTGCTGAACCAAAACCACCTGCTAGGGCACGAATACAAGCTGCGTAAACAGATCTTCAGAACAACAGTAAGACAACAATTTCTGCCCAATCGTGTGTTTGACGTATGGAATAGTTTGCCGGTTAGTGTGGTTGGAGCCCCATCAGTGAACACCTTCAAATCGAGATATGACTCATGGTGCAGTCAACGTTTAACCACGTAGTTTTGTAGTTTTATATTATACTATTCTGTTTTCAGGGAGTTATGTGCTTGGTTCGAGTGGTTTCAACTTTAACGTTGGACAGAGTTAAGATTATTTTCTTTGCATTTTTAAGTTTATGCGATGTAGTTCCTCTTTTGTTCATTTCTATTTTTCTGAGCTTTTATAGGTTAATACCCCAGCTCTTATTTTTCTGTTGTAATAATAATAATAATAATAATTGATTCTGTCCGGCCGGCCGTTGCCACGATAACTTGAGAACGGAAAGAGTTAGCGACTTTAAATTGTCAGGATAGGTGACAATACGCTTCCCAATACGACGGACAAGTTCGTTAATGGGCATAATCGGCCGAAGGGTTTACGAGTAATAATTTTGTTTTCAATTATTACTAATCTGATCGAACTGAAACTTGGTGAGTGATTGAAGAATACAAACCTGAGGATGTTTGTGAAATTTTATGAGAATTGTATCGCTAGATAATTAGAATAATTTTAAAAAAATTATTAAAAAATATTATTTATGTCACGATTACCAGAGAACGGAAAGAGATAGCGACTTGAAATTCTCAGGTTAGGTTGTGCATCTGAATGCGACATTTGAGTTTTTTTTCTAGGCATAATTGATCAAACGGTTTTGGAGTTATACCTATCTGATATTTGGTTGTAATTGCCTCAATAACTTGAAAAATTCAAAGCCGATCCAATTCAAACACGGTTATTAGTTGTAGAATGCCAAGGCGAAAATTCCTGCGAAATTTCGTGAGGTTCGTATATCTAGAATATTTTTTAAAAATCATTGAAATAAATTTTATAAATCAGAAACTATTCATCCGACATAGCGAGCCTTCAGAACCTAACTCTACAACCAAGTTCGAATTTTGAACACGATCGGATCTACATATATTGTTGGAGATCCGGGCAGCCTTGTGTGAGTTCAGTAGCTGGATGGTTGAACGTTGCCTCGATAACTCTCGAACGAAAGGAGATAGGGATTTGCAATTTTCAGGGTAGGTTGCGCATATGAATGGGAGAGTTAAGTTCGCTGTTGGCTATAATCTGTCCAATGGTTTGGAAGTTATACCCACCTGAAATATTATTTCCTCGATAACTCAAAAAATGTGGACTCGATCGAATTGAGGTTTGCTAACTAGTTGTAGAATATCGATTTGTCCGTACTCCTGAGAACGGACAATAGAATTCACCATGGTAAATTCGATTAAGAGTGTCCAATACAGGAAAATGGACTATAGAACATACGCGCAAAATCTCCTGACTTCACGCCATGGCTTGTTTGATTTTTATTAACTAAATTAAATCTCTGCAAAATTTCTTCCCGAAAAATAATTAGAATTGCACCTTCTCATTTTAGCTGAAAATTTTCATATCATCATAATTATTTTTTATAGATTTGACGGCATCATAGTGACAATACTATCTGGTCTGACTTAAGCTTTTTACGATTCCTACAAAATTACGCATACCTCTTTAAGTTTGTAATCTACAATTACACACAAAGTATCAATTCGATCGTATCTGTATTGGTTGAAAACAGAATTATTACTCGGAAAGCATTGGGTTGATTATGCTCATTAACGAACTGGTCCGTCGTACATATTGGGGCGCGCCACCTACCCTGAAAATTTTAAGTCGCTATCCCTATCAGTTCTCAAGTTATCGTGCCAATAGTCGGCTGGTCGGACAAAATCAAATTTGATCTCGAATTCTTCATCAGGGAGTTGAACCCCTGAACATTTGAGACGATTTTCAGATAAAAAACGAAAATTGGAGACATTTGGGCAAAATGATAACAGTGACGCTGTCATCGTGTTACTTTGGCGATGAGAAGTCTCTTTGGGTAGTAATAGACCATATAGACAAGAAAACAAGCGACGGGGAATTCCCTGTTCTATTTGATAGACGCACACACGGTTTGATTTATTTCAGACTTGCCAACCTTGTGATTGGAATTTATTTTTAGTTTTAGATATGCTCATTACCATTTCTATTATTTTCAATGTGGCCGGTGGGCCCTTTGTATCCATGGGGCCCTGGTCCGGAGCCCATAATACCCATACGTAGATCCGCTCCTGCACTTTAATGCAGTTCGTCGCATACTGGCCAAAAAACCGCCTGCGGTTACCTCGTAGTGTGTACCTCCCTGCGTTCTATAGGTTACAAATTTCACGCGGTTTTTATATGCAAGTCATTCTGTAACATTCCATGTTTCTCAAATCAGTCGCGGGAAGAAATCACATGTGATGCTGCTTGCATTAGTTTCCTTGACTCACAAATTCAGGAGGTTAAAAACCGCGGCGGTTCAGCCATTGTGCGGCCTCCGCCTTATATGCAAAATGGCCGGAATAATGGAATAATTCGATCTTCGTATCCAAACGTGGGACATGTGTTTCGGCCGAATTCCTGTATTTCCAATAATAAACCACCCAATAACCACTCTGGATCAAAGGATTAAAAGCGGATACGGATCACATTTCGGTGCAGGTTAGTGTTGACATCTACAATGTTTTCGTTTTCATATAGAAATTAATCCGTACGGTGTCAATGGCTTTTGTGTTGACGATATAAACCGCGTTTATCTCCCACAGATCTTTAATTTGATGGAAGCGGATGAAATAGTCCGTATAGTACTACCAGAATACCAATCAATATATGTTATCTTGGAATCATCTCTGTTTTTTGCGCGCTCTTATCAGGGATATATTGTTTTGTCCAACTACGTCTGTATTTGGGAATTTAGAGCAGCAATGACCCCGAATATTACATTGGATCTACTGATTAAAAATTGGTGGTGAAATTCAATTTATTCCCTCTGTAAGCAGGGTAATCGAATCTAATATTTCAGACTTGATATTGTCACAGTAGATTTTCAGCTTTAAGTAGGGATGCATATTATATCGGCGATATTGTTGGTTTTCCGATTTTTCGGAATCAGCGATATTAATTCGTGGATAGATTTTGAATTCCGCGTAATGGAAAATCCATCGTGCCATTTTCGTAATTTTACGAGTTGCACCTACTTCGTTTGAATTATACAGGGTGGTTTCCAATTATGAGTTACATTTTGAAAATGGCCCATTTAGCGAATTAATTGTCACAAATTCATGAAATGTTGTATATAAGGGGGCCAAATAAATCGCTATATAGCTGGGAAAACAGATTAAAAATCCGGACCAGACTGTATTTCATCAATAATTTCAGAAATCATAAGGAATGTCACCCTCTATATGAAATAGTAGAAAACCTAATATCACAGTCAAAATTACAAAAACTACCCTTCAATATTGAGTCTGAGGCTTCCGATGGGCACGGCGCTATGAGGACCCACAACCTCTCGGTTCAACGGCTTGTTCGATGAAAGCCTGTCGTAGACGCTTTTGACTTCAGCACGAATCTGCCGAAGTGATGTCTCTAGTGCGGAGTTCCGGTTACGGGAATCGAACCCGGTATCTACGTGATATAAGCTCGTAGCATAACCACCTGAGCTGTTCGGCCTTGTATAGGTCTACGGCGAAACTCTGAACTTGAACGAATGTTATTACTGACTTAGATACCTTGTTTTAAAATTTCTAATGTCAGAAAAATATCATCATCTTACATATTATTCGATTAAGTTTAAAATGAGGTACATGTCCAATTCTCACGAGGTATTGAACGAATGATATAAACTGTCGTAGGTATCAAATTTGAGTTTGGCTAGCACGGAAAAAACATGAGTATAGACAGACTTGAATAGCTTGATGTGTGTTGACCAGAACTCGAGCACTGAAGAAAAGTGCTTCAAGCCCTAAGCACTAAGCAAAAAATGATCACGAGCATCGAGCACAAAGCACCGCGTTTTCACAAAAGGCTTGTGATTACTAAGCACTTTATGAAAGTAATTCGATTTTTCGAGCACTAAGCACTAAGCACTTTTAGAAATCAGTTGGAAATGAGGATATTCACTCCGAATTGTTAATAAAATTGTATTCTTTTGGAGAAATATGAAAACTAGCAGACTTGCATTCTCCATATGCATAATTGACGGATGTGGAATGGAGTGCAGTGAAAAAAATTCTATAAAACTAACGAACTCAAAATTAGTTCTATTCTCACACAGTTTGAAGATCTCTTTATTATTTTCGGATATGATGATACAATTAATGGAAATATGAATTCTATAAGCGTCTCAGTTTGTTCTGCGCATTTAAAATGTATTTCCCAATTTCAAAATGGGATAATACCCCAAACATATATGACAACAACATCGTATTATATTATGAAATTGACCACGTGTTTTATTTCCCTTACTAATGAAACAAACACTGACGTGAATTCGGTGCTTTTTGAGGCAGTTTTTCATTAATCCATAATTTAATTCGAATTGATCAACATTACATAAATGCTCTTTTAAATTTTTCAAAATGTCAAAAATACAGGGTGGTCTAGATCTTAACCAAGAAATTTTAATCACGTATTCTACATCAAAAATAAGCCCTAGTTCGTCATATAAACATATGTCGAGAAATGCTTCCTCTCCGAGATACAGGGTGTTAAAATTATTAGAAAAAAAAATGATTTTTTTTTACTTTACTTCGAACATCTTCTTTGAATTCGTACTTGAGTGTGGATATTAATCCTTATTTTTTCGTAATTACACATTTTTTACAAAGATAGTCTTATTATTACGAGTATTATTATTATGTACCATAATCAAATTTTAGCGATTTGCTCATGCATGAGAGTGTTTAATTTTTTTACTCGGAAAGGGTGCCTCGTACGTCAAAAAGTCATGAAAATGAATTTGCTTCAAATGAAATAAGGATTTCAAGAATACATTTTATTGTTGGAAAAACCAGTGGCGTATCATTTTTTTCTCCAAAAATGTTCAGTCTCGATGCAGTACGGACGCTGTTGGCGCTTTACCGTATTTAATACGTAGAGCTAGAATGAACTGTATTTATAAAGATGTTGCGGGAGCATACACAATCACAGGTTTCAGGAACAGTAAGAGACTGAATGTAAAATGTCTTACCACTGGCTACTGATGTTGGACTTCTTGAATTTGCAGGCCTGGAGGGATCCCTCAAAGAAAGCTGGACACTTTCCAAATACTGGAAAACTTATCGTTCAAACTTCAATCGAAGTCAATTTATTATAATTCACTGTCTCTATCAGTTTATACACCTTCAGGCTGGTTTTCCTGTCACGCTGACGGTCGGCGCTGATGAGTCAATATGTATGTAGCTATAGGTAGCGTTTTCGAGTCACGCGGCGCTGACGGCCGTCAGCGCTGATCTACATACGCGCACGTACGCGCCGGCGCGTCGGCGCCGCTGACTAGCTGGCGCCGACAAGCCTCCACATTCAGTGAGCCAGAGACAATAGCATCCTTCTATTTCTTTTTGTGATCTGCGCGATACTAAAAGGATCCGAGCTGACCGATCAGCGCTGACCGTCAGCGCCGACCGTCAGCGTGACAGGAAAACCAGCCTCAAGCAATTGGTTCCAAAAAAATGCGGATTGAACCAGCGAAAAATATCAATAAGCGGGAATAAAAATCACTTTAACAATGATATTTATCAAAAATGCGGAAAACTCGATGCGAAAACTCAATGCGGAAAAAGCGGCGAAAATTCAATGTACTCTTGATCAATTTCTCAAGATGATTGTTCTTTTTATGCACAAAAAAACAGTTCATAACATGCGTGCATATTTCCAATAATTACACTGACATTTATATTCAGCAACTCACAATATGAAGATCTGCATTGTGTGTTGCAGACACAACAGACGCCACTAGTGAAAAAAAAAATTATTTTATTCAAAGAGTGCCTCTTGATCTTTAAAACCTCTGTCCCAAATTTCATAAAAATATTTCAAGAATTGTAAAAGTTATCAATAAAAAACAGAGAGAGAGAGAGAAGAGAGAGAGAGAGAGAGAGAAGTAAAACACTAAAAAGCATTATCTACCAAAATAGCTCTTCACCTTCATTTGAATTCAGTCCTTGACAATTTTCTCACCCAACCAGGTAATCCATTATATAGGGAAGTTGTTGTACTCATGAATATCAGACTGCAGGCAATATCTTTCAATATTATTCCGAACATACAGCAAATTCTCAAGGATGAAAATGGAAGGAAAGATCAGTATACCTGAAAGCTTAAATGACTACTTACAGCAGTCTCTGTATCGTAGACCACCCACCAACCTGATGGCACGTCTCTGCAATCTGAAAATGTCATCACGTCTGGCACAATTTCCCCATAACAAGACACAATATTTCAGCCTAGACTCAATTTATGCGTGATAAATAGTTTTTAAAACTACACCAGAGAGATAATGCGTCAAAACCCTCAGGGAAAAAATATTCCTACTAAGAGTCGACACCAATTCATCTGCATGGGCCACCCAGGTGAGAGTAGTGTCCAAACGCATACCAAGAAATCCAATCGTTTGCACTGTGGTATCTTCCTGGCTTCCATTTCTCAAGCGTGTGTCTTTTCATTGTTCATATGAAGTCCATTTGCAGTAAACCATTCCACGGTTCCCAGCCTGCCTCTTCAGAGGCACTGCACAACTCAGCCTCATCACAGGATTTGACTGCAATGATAGTATCATCCACAAACAAAGTAATCACAGCATCAGGCACATATTCTGGAAAATCATTGATATATATATATATATCGAAAAAAGTTAAGGTCCTAATGTGGATCCTTGAGGTACACCAATTCCCATAGGTCTTAATTCCGAATACACTCCATTCACAAATACTGCCTGATATCTACCGCTCGAAAAAGACTGGAAAAATGCCACCGCATCCGGCTCCATCCCGTACAGCCTCACTTTCTTCAAAAGCATGTCATATGGGACGCAGTCAAAAACCTATGATAAATCGAGAAATAAAGCAAGACAGTGCTCTCTCTCTCTTCAAATCAATTCACAACGAAGTCCACAAAGTCCGTTACCGGTTTGACTGTGCTCATACTCTTCCTATAACCAAATTGCCTGCCCGAGAGTCCATAGAAGTCAGTAGATTTATTTGCTTTTAGGCCCTTCACCACGTCTCTCACTTCAATGGGACCAACCTCACAGAACTTGAATCTAATATTGTTTGGGACTTTTTGAAACTATCCTCAAAACTTAACAAACATTGTGGTAATTTCTCTAAAGATTCCTCCGCGATCGTGGAAAAATATGCGTTAAAGATGTCTGGTTCAATTTCTAATTTTTTGTATATGGTATTATTCTTAAAGTGATTATTAACAAGCTTCCAAGCCATCTAAGATTTATTCGTTGACTTTTCTAAGATGTTAGTGAAATATTCAGCTCTCGAATTTCTGGTTGCCACTCTATAATACTTCGTTAAGATATTCTTGAATGAACGCAAATTATCTGACCTATGTTTACCATACATTTCCCTCACCAGAAGAAGCCTTTCCCTCATTCATCTATGCTCATCAGTAAACCAACCACCATCAGTCTCAGATTCTCTCACTCTCACCAGCCTATCCGGGAAAGAGAGTTGAAACGCATCCACCAATCTTCCATGATACAGCTCAAAACACGACTCGTAATCCAAATTAGCATCGTCCATGAAAGCCCAGTCCGTCTCACCAAGCAGCCAGTGCATGACGCCAAAAACACACCTTGTGAGCGGCCTCACTACTCTACGGGCATAAGTTGTGGGATGACCAGGTATGCTCAACTGTAAAACTGTGCATCGTGATAAAAAAATGGGTTCAAGCCCTGTGGACAGGAGCTTTCTGGCGCTCTAGTTCAAACAGACAAATTATATCTCCAAAAGTATTGGTTTCTCAGAGTTGGGAATTATATCAATGTATTCATATGTTAGAACTGCATCCTAAAGGAAATTCAATTCAAATAATAGTTTATTTATCAAGATTAAATGAGCAATCATGAGAATGAGAATTGCACCATGGAAGAAATCAAATTAAATCTGGCCAATTTTGCCCAATAACGAACTTAACCGAGATATTCATCTGCCTAAACTACTCTGAAAATTTCAACTACCTACCTCATTCCGTTCGAGAGTTATATCTATGTCTATGGATGAAAAGCAGTCTCACTACTCACAGATCTCTTACTTCATGTTCAGTTCCGAAATGTAAGAATTTTCTGTAAAAACTAATTTCGGAGCAAACAACTGAGATTTTTCTCACTTCGCTCACAATTCTTCGATTGATTAGATAATGTCTCAGGAACATCATTTGACATTATGACAATTCATAGAATAATATCATTCTGTGACAACGTTGAAATACGATTTATTATTGAAATTTTGAAAAATCATATCTCCGAAAGTATTAGCTTGTTAGAGTTAAAAATGATATGAATGGATTCTAATAATAAGACTTCTTATTAAAAAAAAATTAATTTGGAATTTGTTCCGTAAAAAAAAATTTTTTTTTGTTACTCCGAAACCATTTGTCCGATTTTGCCCAATAACGAACTTAGCCGAGATATTTATCCCCCAAACCTACTCTGAAAATTTCAACTCTCTAGCTCATTCCGTTCGAGAGTTATCGTGCCTACGGCCGGCCGGACCGGCCAGCCGGACCGGCCGGCCGGACCAGCCGGACAGAATGAATTTCGACCACGGATTCTTGATCAGTGAGTCGAACCAAATCGTTTAAGACCATTTTCATCGAAAAATTCGAAAATTACAGATATTTGGGCAAATTGATAAGCACTCAGTTCCGAGGAACTAGAGCGCCAAAAATGGGTTCAAGCCCTGTGGACAGGAGCTTTCTGGCGCTCTAGTTCAAACAGACAAATTATATCTGGTATTAGTTACTCAGAGTTGGGAATTATATCAATGTATTCATATGATAGAACTGCATCAAAAAGGAAATTCAATTCAAATAATAGTTTATTTATGAAGATTAAATGAGCAATCATGAGAATGAGAACTACACCACATTTTCAATTTTTTTTTGACACTTTGCGGTAATCTGGTCAATACAAAACTTCACATGCGTATAAAGGTCATGATTCTACAATTTGGTGCTAAATTTCAGATAGATCGAGTGATCGGTTTCGGAAATATTCATAAAAAATATTTTTACTAAAATCGACCATAACTCCGAAACCCCTTGATGGTTTTCGCCCATTAACGAACTTGTCCGAGATATTTACGCTCCAAAACCACCTTGCAATTTTCAATCTGCTAACTCCTTTCGTTCGAGAGTTATCGTACCTACGGCCGGTCGGCCGGCCGGACAGAATCGATTTCGCACTCGGATTCTTGATCAGTGAGTCGAACCAAATCATTTGAGACCATTTTCAGCCAAAAATTCCAAAATTACAGACACTTGGGCAAATTGATAAGCAATCTGTTCCGAGGAACTAGAGCGCCAAAAAAACAAGTTTCGTATGACAATTGCCCAAAACAGGTTTAAAGTACCTACAAATAGAAGGTATTCCATAAAACACGTATAAAAGAAGATAAGTAATAATTTATTACCTTGTAATCGATCAACAATTTCCTGATCTACGTTCACCAAATTTTCTCCTCTCTCGAACTACAGAATTATGCTTTCAATATTTACGTAATATTTTCAAACATTTTCGGGTGAGGTCCCCGTTGCATCGTTAAAATACGAGTATTTCAACCCCTATATTCTTGAAGTTACAATATTCCCTTCTGTCAAGTTGACTTTATGACAATTCATACATAGAATATACATAGAATAATTATATCAATCTGTGAAATACGATTTACATTGAAATTTTGAAAAATCATATCTCCGAAAGTATTAGCTTGTTAGAGTTAAAAATGATATGAATGGATTCTTATGATATAACTGCTTATTAAAAAAAAAATAATTTGGAATTTGTTTTGTAAAAAAAAAATTATTTTTTTTTACTCCGAAACCTTCTGTCCGATTTTGCCCAGTAACGAACTTAGCCGAGATATTCATCCCCAAAACCAACTCTGAAAATTTCAACTCTCTAGCTCATTCCGTTCGAGAGTTATCGTGCCTACGGCCGGCCGGACCGGCCGGACAGAATGAATTTCGACCACGGATTCTTGATCAGTGAGTCGAACCAAATCGTTTAAGACCATTTTCATCGAAATATTCGAAAATTACAGACATTTGGGCAAATTGATAAGCACTCAGTTCCGAGGAACTAGAGCGCCAAAAAATGGGTTCAAGCCCTGTGGACAGGAGCTTTCTGGCGCTCTAGTTCAAACAGACAAATTATATCTCCGGAAGTATTGGTTTCTCAGAGTTGAGAATTATATCAATGGATTCTTATGATAGAACTGCATCTTAAAGGAAATTAAATTAAAATAATAGTTTATTTTTCGAGATCAAATGAGCAATCTGAGAATGAGAACTGCACCATGGAAGAAATCAAATTAAAATAGCTGAAATGAATCTGTCTCTCTCTTATAGAATAGGATGACATGTACGAGTATGAACACAGACCATATAATAAAGCTTAGATAGAATAATTATAGCATTCTGTGGAAACATAGAAGTACGATTCATTATTGAAATTTCGAAAAATCATATCTCCGAAAGTATTAGCTTGTTGGAGTTAAAAATGATATCAATGGATTTTAATGGCGAAACTGCATCTTGAATGGAAATTGAATTTGAAATTTGTTCCTCAAAAAAAATTTTTGTTTCGTTACTCCGAAACCATTTGGCCTATTTTGCCCAATAACGAACTTAACCGAGATATTAATCTCCCTAACCTACTCTGAAAATTTCAACTACCTAGCTCATTCCGTTCGAGAGTTATTGTAGAAAAACTTTTTTTAAATTTTCAGAATTTTTTCTTGACACTTTGCGGTAACCTGGTCAATACAAAACTTCACATGCGTATAAAGGTCATGATTCTACAATTTCGTTGAGACCATTTTCAGCCGAAAATTCGAAAAATACAGACATTTGGGCAAATTGATAAGCACTCTCTTCCTAGGAACTAGAGCGCCAAAAAAACAAGTTTCGTATGACAATTGCTCAAAACAGGTTTAAAGTACCTACAAATAGTAGATATTCCATAAAACATGTATGAAGGAAGAGAAGTAATAATGAAAAATTACCTTGTAATCGATCAAAAATTTCCTGATCTACGTTCACCAAATTTTCTCCACTCTCGAACTACAGAATTATGCTTTCAATATTAACGTAATATTTTCAAACATTTTTGGGTGAGGTCCCCATTGCATCGCCAAAATACGAGTATTTCAACACCAACATAATATTTTTGAAGTTATAATATTCCCTTCCGTCAGTCCCGTCAGTAAGTGAGAGAACTAGGGCCACAGAGCATGATGAAAAGCCAGTCTCACCTCTCTCTGATCTCTTACTTCATGTTCCGTTCCGAAATGTAAGACTTTTCTGAGAAAAACTAATTTCGGAACAAACAACTGAGATTTTTCTCAATTTGCTCACATTTCAAAATACACTTTTTCTCATAATTCTTCGATTGCTGAAAGGAATTAGACAATGTCATGTCTCAGGAAAATAAGTTGACATTATGACAATTCATACATAGAATAATTATATCATTCTGTGAAAACGTAGAAATACGATTTATTATTGAAATTTTGAAAAATCATATCTCCGAAAGTATTAGCTTGTTAGAGTTAAAAATGATATCATTGGATTCTTATGGTAAAACTTTAAAAAAAATTAATTTGGAATTTGTTATGTAAAAAAACAAATTTTTTTTTGTTTCTCCGAAACCATCTGTCCGATTCTGCCCAGTAACGAACTTAGCCGAGATATTTATCTCTCAAACATACTCTGAAAATTGCAACTGTCTAGCTCATTCCGTTCGAGAGTTATCGTGCCTACGGCTGGCCGGCCGGACCGGCCGGACAGAATGAATTTCGACCACGGATTCTTGATCAGTGAGTCGAACCAAATCGTTTAACATCATTTTCATCCAAAAATTATGAAAATTACAGACATTTGGGCAAATTGATAAGCACTCAGTTCCGAGGAACTAGAAAGCCAATGAGTCATAACAACGCTCGCGCTCTCTGAGTCCAGATTTGTGAAAATATTGTCTCGATATTGGTCGATGAACTTTTTGTTGAAAACTATCTGACCTCATCAGTTCGCACACAGTTCTCGCCTCCCCATCAAGAACACTATTATCATTGATTCTGAATCTGATATTGAAATCCCCACAGATAATAAACCTTTCGCACAAGCCCCTAGGAGTTTCTGGAGGACCTCCTTGGGGAAGACTTAAGGTCAGTATAATTATAAACAAGTCCATAGCAAGCACACCAATGACTTCACTATGAAAGAAGTTAAAACGCTAAAAAAGCATTGACGTGGGGTAAATTTGTTTTGGTGCGCTTGCTAAAGACATGACTGCACATAACTATCGACTTTTAATTGAATCAGATGAGAATTTTTAGAGTTATTGCATGAAAAAAATTTTTTAATTTCTTTTTCAGTTTATCCACCTGATCAATACAAAACATGCATACAAAGGTCATGATTCTACAATTTGATGCCAAATTTCAGATAGATCGAGTGACCGGTTTCGGAAAACCACATTAAAGAATATAGCCGAGATATTTACGCTCCGAAACTACCCTGCAAATTTGTACCCGTATCGTTCGAGCGTTATCGTGCTAACGGCCGGACCAAGAGGTCAGACGGACAGAATTGGATTTGACCCCGGGTTATTCATCAGTGAGTCGAAATCAATCGTTTGAGACCATCTCATTGGAATTCTGTGCACGGACAACTCAGTTTCGAGGAAATAGCGTTCTTTCCGAGTTGAAATGTCTGTATCGTTGCCGTTGGCCCTGGACCAATTTATAGATGAATATATTTGAAGATTCATATTAAATTACCTTCGGATTTGGCGAATAGGCGTAAGCAATTGCGCTCCTAACGGGGGTTCCCTAACCACAATTTTTTTCGATCTACGGTAAAACTAATATCCAGACTGTATCGATAGCCAGAATTTTGAAGGAACTTGAAGAAATATAAAAAAGCACTGACTTGAAGTCAGTACTCTTTGGCGCACGTGTTCATGTTGGCTAATTTGAATTTAAGTATTTCAAGCTCAGTGGATAGTGCGGGCCGTGTATATGTAGAAGGTAGTGGACACCATTTACTGTCGGGTCAAAAATGAACAGTGCTGTGTCTAAGGTGCCATAAGAATAGAGTAACAAAGTTCACAAAGAACACAACTGACTCTCCTTAGTCGCAAAATCTCCTAGGAGCCTCAGAGGGATCTCCTTGGGAAAGTCGTGGGATGGCCAGTGAACGGTGTCAACTACCCTCTGGATAGATAGCCGCCACTGTCGATCATTAAGTACGTCCAATTGCGTCTGAAGAAAAACACCAGGAGATTCTTATAAATTTCCGCATCAATAAATTCAACCCATAATCTCGACCCGATCTAAACGAATTGATTCTCGTCGTGTTTGAAACGTTCCATAAACATCGGTAAATTCAAATTAAGCGTATAAATGTAGAATGGGGAACCGTCCGAGATAAATATTGTGTTATCGTGTATCCCGTGGGCTCCACGGAATCGGCAACCCTTAAATCTTCTCCGCGCCCTCTAGTACGACATTAACCTTATTTCACGTCTTTGCAGTCGATAAATTCCTCGTCGAGGCATAGGGCGGTTCGCCCTTGGTATAAACCCGATTGTTGTTTATGGGCACATTTAAAAGAATCGTTTACAAATACTCCAAGTTAATTGAGGTAGTCATCTTCGGTATTAATCAAGTGTAAATGGTGTCAGCTCAACAGGAGACTGCAATAATGGTATTATTATTATTTTATTTCATATTAGACAAAAGAGGTACAGAGTGCTGCACTACCTGTGATATACAGTGGGTGGCCAAATTATTAGGTATTATTAGGGTTTTGTTCGATTAGTTGCTTGTAATGCTGGTGAGTCATTTTGGCGCATATGATCTAGGGAACAGCGTGCTATAAAGCGATGCTGCAATAACTTTTGAACGGAAAGTTACCGGTCACATAGGGAATCAGCGCAGCATGGTGAGAATCACCCAGATCTCAACTGCATGACGCAGCAAAACATACACAAGCTGAGTCACCGCAAGAAGAGAGGAATGTTGCTGCAGCTTCAAGAGCCGGAGGGTATAGAAGAAAAAGCTGAAGAGCAAGTGCGAGATGCTCCAAAGCAACAGCAACACTTAACGAACCAAAGGAGGGAAGAACTGGATTAGAGGCAGGTGAGAGATGCCACAAACATCCTGCCTCCAATACCTGAATTGCGAGTTGATGGAGTCACAGCACCGGACAAGGAGCGGGTGAGAGCTGCCCCTCGCTGAGTCGAAAATGCTGCATACTGCAACGTGCGAAGAACGGAACAGGTGAGAGATGTCGTCAATAGAAGGGAAGCATATAAGGCTGAAGTAGGGATCCTAACATAAAGACCGCATGACAGATATTTGACTCCAGGCTGATGCCATGATGAATAATATCATCAACGATCACCTAAAGAAGAACTGTTCGCTAGAAGATGTCGTAGCTGTAGTGAGAGCTGCTACGTCACTTCCATGCCCACCAGGAAGAACCATATCAAAGTATGACAAACATAGGATAGGGGTAAAAAAAATAATATTAATTTTATTGTATCCTTTCAGACATTACACGTAGAGGACGAGTCAAAGTAAAATAGAATGCAACCAAAATCAGGAAATAAAGAATTGAACATGAACCCTCAACCATATAAGCAAAATAAACACAAGTTAACTATACTATATTGCTACTAAAGAATTTATTCCTATTATAGAAGCACTTATTCAACAAAATCATCTTTATTTCTTTTTTAAAATGAAAATATCGTAGAACCTTCAGTCTCTTAGGTAGATAATTGAAATTTTTTATGCCACAATACTTAGGAGGATTTTCCATTTTGGATGTTCTGTGAGCTGGAATAGAGAGCATCTTTTTGCGCGTATGTTCTGGGGAACATCGCGTTATAGTTTTGCCCAAATGTCTGTAACTTTCGAATTTTTTGACGAAATTGGTCTCAAACGATCAAGTTTGACTCCCCGATGAAGAATCCGAGGTCAAATTTGATTCTGTCCGTCCGGCCGTCCGGCCGGCCGTCCGGCCGTCCGTTGCCACGATAATTTGAGAACGAAAAGAGCTAGCGACTTGAAATTTTCAGGGTGGGTGGCGCATCGCAATACGACGGACAAGTTCGTTAATGGGCATAATCGGCCCAGTGGTTTCCGAGTAATAATTTTGTTTTCAACCAATATAAATCCGATCGAATTGAAACTTGGTGAGTAGTTGTAGAATATGAACCTAAGCACGTTTGTGAAATTTTGGGCGAATCGTATGGCTAGAAAATTTTAAAAAAATTATTAAAAAATATTTTTTTTGTCACGATAACCTGAGAACGGAAAGAGATAGCGGCTTGAAAATTTCAGGTTATGTTGTGCATATGAATGCCACATTTGAGTTTGTTTATGAGCATAATCGACCAAACGGTTTCAGAGTTATAGCCATCTGAAATTTTCTGAAATTTGGTGGTTTTTTGTTCCTCATTTACTCGAAAAATACTGAACCGATTGAATTCAAACATGGTTATTAGATGTAGAATGCCGACGCGAAAATGTTTGCGAAATTTGGTGAGGATAGCATCTGTAGAAAATTTTTAATAAATCATTGAAAATAAAAAAAAAAAAATTCTATATATCAGTAACTATACGTTTGAAATTGCTGAAATTTTGCAAGAGCGTTCATTACCTAACTCTACTGCCAAGTTTCAAGTTTTAATACGATCGGTTGAATATTGTTGGAGATTGGAGCATTCTTGTGTGAGTTCAGTAGATGGGTGACCGTTGCCTCGATAACTTTCGAACCAAAGGAGATAGGGACTTGCAATTTTCAGGGTAGGTTGCGTATCCGAAAGGGAGAGTTGAGTTCGTTTTTGGGCATAATCGGTTTAACGGTTTTCGAGTTATATTCACCTGGAATATTGTTTCCTTGATAACTCAAAAAATAAATATTCGATTGAATTGAAGCTTGGTAACTAGTAGTAGAAAATCAACACAAAGATGTGTTTAAAATTCTGTAAGAACCGTACTCCTAGAAAATTTGAAAAAAATGACGAAAAAAAAAATTTTAGGAACCGCGCCTCCAGAAAATTAAAAAAAAATCACGAAAAAAAAAATTGGTTCAAGCATTGACGTGAAGTCAGAAGCTTTTGCGCGTATGTTCTATTGTCCATTCTTCTGTATTGGACACCCTTAATCGAATTTACCATGGTTAATTATGTCGTCCATTCTCCTGTATTGGACACTTACCTAATTCGAATTTACCGTGGTAAATTCGAAGTAAGAGTGTCCAATACAGGAGAATGGACAACATAATTTACCATGGTAAATTCGATTAAGGGTGTCCAATACAGAAGAATGGACAATAGAACATACGCGCAAAAGCTTCTGACTTCACGTCAATGCTTGAACCAATTTTATGTCTGGTATTTTATTCACGAAACTCAGATCATTTCCGCAGAAACTGATTATTTTTACATATGTTGGTCTACAGGACTCCTGGGGTTTAAGTCCAAATAATAGTCGAATTATCATTTTCTGAACAACAAAGATTGAGTTGTCCTGATTCACTTCCCCATAGGATTTTATTATAGTTTAGATGATGATATGCCAGGGAATACTAGACCTGGGCTAAAGAGTTCAATGGCAACATGTGATTGAGGCTTTTGAGAGCATAAAATGTTCTGCATAACCTCTTGCAGACGTATTAAGAATAGACCTGCCAAGATAAGCGCTTATCGAGCAGGAGACCCACAAACATAACACTCGCAGAATCCTTCAGTTCTCCACTAGCAAGGATTAACTGATCGGTAGACCTACGCATCTGAAAGAATTTCTCCTGCACTATTCTGAAAAATGCCGCACAATTAACTCGCATCTTGCTTTGAGTTCCCGCAAATTAGAAGCAGTGGTCATAATTGACGTATCGTCAGCAAATAGTACTATTTTAATATGTACATTAAAATGATAGTATTTATTTCAATAGTATCTGGCAGGTCATTAATGAATAAAATAAATAACAAAGGCCCTAGCGTATAGAACCCTGTGGTAATCCAATTTCAATAGGATATTTCTCCGAATCGTGGTGTTCCACACGAACAAGCATTTTCCGTTTTGTCAAAAAACTATGTACCCATTCAAGGAATATTCCCCTGAATACAAATTATACAGTTTCTGAAGAATAAAATTGAAACTATGGCAATCGAATGCGCGAGATCAAAGAATAAGCCCGCTACACAGACTTGGTGTTATTGCGGTGTTTCGGTGGAACCTATCCTCTAGTTCAGCTATGGGCAACCTTTTTTGCAGAGGGCCAAATAGACGAATTTTTTGTGGACCACGAGCCGAAAATAAATTTCTTACCGTAACAAAATCTATTCAAAATAAAAAATTGAATTAAAAACGTAGGCCTATGACTCTCCTCATATGTTGGATTTTCATACATCACCAAATTATAATTAGAGAATTCTATGAAATCATAGAATTACGATTAATTATTGAAATTTGAAAAATAATATCTTAGGAAGTATTAGATTCTAATGATGAAACTGCATCTTACCAAAAAAAATTTTTTTTTTCGTTACTCCGAAACCACCAGTTTAGCTGAATAATGAACCTAACCAAGATATTTATCTCCCAACCCTGCTCTGAGAAACTGTCTTGCTCATTCCGTTCGAGAGTTATCGTGTTAACGGATGGTCGGACAGAATCGATTTTGACAACGGATTCTTGATCAGTGAGTCGAACCTTTTCAGCCAAAAATTCGGAATTACAGACATTTGGGCAAATTGATAAGCACTCTGTTCCGAGGAACAAGAGCGCCAAAAATAAAATAAACTTAACATTCCCTACAATAGGAGAAATAGAAGAAAGCTAAAACTGACATAATTCAACAAAAAAACAACTCAATATTTATAGTTTTTAACTAATGGGACCCCTGGGGTTGTGTTTCTTTCACAAGAGTATCAATATTAGGTAGGACTGATGCTGTTGCTAAGCATAAGAAATTTTCCAAATTCGAATCCATAATCCTGGATCGGTTCTTTGATTTCGTAATATTCGTTTTCGAGAAACTACGGAGAGACTGAAATTGGGATATGAAATTGATTAAATTTGGATATTTGTCTTTAGAAACATATCTCACATAAAAGTCTTGCGAAGGTAACCCACGACACAGATTTTTTACAACATCGTCCACTTGGAGCTCAATCAATTCCATCTAAAGCCACATTTCCACTTGTTCCACATCCAGTTCGAAAGGAGACATGAATAATTGGAGTTGAATTTCGCGTTAACGGAAATCCTCAAATCTTAATGTCAATTTAGTGTTTAATGAAGACAGTTCCTGTGCTAAGGCATTTTTGTCGAATTTTTTATGAGCAGCCAGGGTAGGAAAATTATATGTTTTTCGTTCAAGTAACTGGTAACATCAACCGCACAACATGTCAACATGCCAAATATGTCTCATCCACCAAAGGCTGCATCATATCTAGTTTTCCTTTCATTTCCATGAAAGTTTCCTCTCTCAGTTCACATAATCTCTTCAACATTTTTCCCTTACTGAGCCAGCGAACTTCACAATGGTAATCTCACCATTGAAACTACTGGAACTGGCGGTGATTCAAATCTATCGATTTAATGAAATCTACGCACGAAAGAACTGTCTCCATTTCGTGCTTAAATTTTAACGATTTGGCACAAGAATGTTCTTAATGCTGCAATGAAATTGCTTATAAAGGGTCCGCCATCTAACGTTTTTTTTAACTATACCTTTTCAACTTCAAATTGGGAACTATCAAAATCAAATTGGGAATTAACATATTCAAATTGGGAATAATCAAAGTCAAATTGGGAATAAACACATTCAAATTGGGAATAATCAATTTCAAATTGGAACGACATCCGTTTCTATGTGTATCATATCAATGTGTAATTAATTGTCAAATTTGTAAGTCAGAAGTAAGTAACGGACGATAAGTATACAATTTCTTTTTCGAAAACATGTCTTATATAAAGAAGAAAGCTGTAGATTCAATGAAAAGGCAGATAATTGCGGTATATAACAGAAACGGCAATTGGAGAGAACTAGCTAATGCCTTGGGTATTAGTAAATCTACAGCCTATAGATGGGTTACTACACAAAATCAAGAAGAACGACCCAACGAGGTGGGAGAAGGAAAGTAAAAATAGAAGAATTACATAAGAATAGCATGATAGAATATATCGAGGAACCCCCAAAAATAACTTTGAAGGAGATAAAGCAAAAATTTCAAGAGAATTATGGCATAAATGATTCTAAAAAGTGAATAGGAAATCATTTGGATGGATTAATGTTTACTCTAAAAGATATTCGCAGAGAATGAATAGCGAAGAAAATAAAATGAAGAGGTGTGAATATATAAGGAATATTTTACATTTTCAAGCCGAAAATATTCCAATCATTTACATGGATGAAACTAATTTCAACAGGTTTATTTCGACAAGAAAAGGGCGTTCGAAGAAAGGAAGTCGTTGCTCCCATATATCGGCAGGCTGTCGTGGGGCAAACATTCATATTATAAGATGCATAGGAAATATGGGCCTTTTACACCATGAAATAAGGCGTGGTTCTTTTAGAAAAGAAGAGGCAAATGAATTCGTTGGTCGATCCTTGCGTGTTGCCTATGATTGTTATCAAACAAATATAGTTTTAGTTGTCGATAATGCTCCCTGCCATACCGGTATTGAGTCTGTATTCCAGGAGGTCGAATTCAGCCAGCATCATTTCGTTAGGCTAAGTCCATACAGCCCAATGCTCAATCCAATTGAGCTTTCCTGGTCTTGTTTGAAGGCTGGGGTAAAAAGCTAGCTACGGAATTGCCGGAGATTTTATTGGGCGAAGAGAGAGCAAACATATCACAGGCAGAATTTCGTCTTTCAAGAATGGAGAACATAATTAGAAGAAATATATCCACTATAACAGTTAATACCTGTACAAGATATGTGGCTCATATCCAGAGGTTCATACCTAATATTTTGAATTTATTGGATATGAGAGTTTGATAAGAAACATTAAATTTTTAGTAGTTCTTTCACGTCTTTGATTGCTTAAAATGTTTGTTTCGAATGTAGGTATTAGTTTTTATTTTCCAGTTTCATCAATAAAATACATCTTCCGATTATATATGATCTTGATTTACATAGCCACGAATGCCGTCCCAATTTGAAATTGATTATTCGCAATTTGAATGTGTTTATTCCCAATTTGATTATGATTATTCCCAATTTGAATATGTTAATTCCCAATTTGGTTTTGATAGTTCCCAATTTGAAGTTGAAAAGGTATAGTGCTTATTTCGTGAATGGTAACACTTAGCTCATGTCTGATTTGACAGATAATTAGTTTGATCCTTCCGCTGAACGAATATGGTTGTGTATACGCTTGAACAACGCTGGGAAATATTGCGACATTACTTTGAAAATTATGGTAATGTTGCAGAATGTGTGCAAAAATTGCGTACGGATTTTGTAAGAAGAGAAGCACCGTCAGCTCCGTATGTTCGTTATCTTGTGAAAAAAGTTAATAAAACTGGCATCCTCATCGATAAACCAAAGCGTGAAAAGCCAAAAATAGTGGGTACACCCGAGAATATTGCTGCTGTGGCTGAAAGTGTGCGTGAAGCGCCATCAACATCAATTCACCGTCGTTCTCAAGAATTGAACCTTTCGGAGACATCATTGAGACGAATTTTGCATAAAGATCTTGGTATGACGCCATATAAAGTCCAATTGGTTCAGGAGTTGCCCTGTTTTGAAGATCGCCTTATCAGCCGCAGAGCTGATGTCGTTTGGCCACCTCGGAGCTGCGATTTGACACCGTTGGACTATTATTTGTGGGGTGCCGTCAAAGATAAGTGTAACGCCAACAAGCCATAGACAATTGACGCTTTAAAGGACAATATTCGTGAAGCCATTGGTGAAATACAGCTGCACACAATCGATAATGTGCTTAAAAATTGGACCGATCGTGTAGGCTACTGCATGGCCAGCCGAGGCAGCCATTTCAATGAAATTATTTTCCATTATTAACCGGAAGGACTGTACTTTCAAATAAAAAAAGAAATTTGAGAAAATATTCAGTAGCTTTTTTTTTATTGCATTAAAAAAAAAAGATATTTGGCGGACCCGTTATTATTCGATGTGGTATCTTCATGAAGTAAATCTGCGGGTGCAACGTGTGTGAAAAAATTCATTGGTGGTCCAAGAAAATTCTGTTGGCGGGCCATAGGTTGCCCATGCCTGCTCTAGTTTATACTTTACATGGTTCAAAATCCATTTAATCGAACAGCTGATTCAGTTTATTATTACTCAATATAAAATATGAGAATGATTGTCTTTCAGGCGTTACATGAATTTTAGTTTCGGAACTTTTGAGGAGATTTAACTCAGAGAGAATTCATTGCATTTCGTGGATATATTTCATGCTCCTTCACATAAAATTAAGGTACAACACATACTGCACCATGGGAACTCAGAAAAGTTCAGAAGGCGTTTATCATTTGGGAAAATAATGAAACGAAATTGAACTCATAACAGGAATGGTTCCCAGCTCACTAGAGCTACGCTACAAACTGGGCGCTGGGCTTATATTAGACGTCTGAAAAATGGCGGACGGTGTTCGGATGATGAATTGGCTTAGTACTGTTTCTCTTCTGTTTAATGCGTGCGAAATGGAGCTTTCTTTCTCCGTTTATTTTTTCGCTGTCGACCAATGAATCGGATCACGGCTCCATCCATCAAATGGCGGAGCCGGTCTTCCGGAGTGACGCCTGCCTCCCAAATAATATCCACTTAACCGACTCATTCGTCTTTCTTCGGTGATATATCCACCAAATTTGACTGAAACGAGACAAATCGATCGGAAACGTGGATCCGATGAACTGGATGGCCTGCAATTAATAGGCGGTTTTGGATTCCGTTGAACTTGGGGTGCGATGAGAGATTGATTAGTTGAGCGATGGATAGAGGGCGACTGAGTGGATTCGAACGAAGAGATTCGATACTAAAAGCCTTCATAGATTAATAGTTTCGTGTTGACAGTCATCAGAAGTGTTTCGAGACGGAAGTTACTATGTTTTAAATATTTTCAAAATGGAGGAACCCATTTTCTCGTAATATTATCAATGATATTATTAACATTAATTATGTAGTGAAAGATACAAAGATTTTCTTCACACCTGATCAGAGAATTTGTGAATTAATTTCTATGCAAGAAGTCATTGAGTCCATTGAGGTGTAAATTAGCCTCGTCGAATGATTTTGTTTAGGAATTTATACTCAGTTTGTAGTTGCTTCAAGATTCAGTTGGTGAAGATTCTGCGGTTTCTGCTATTTCTTTTTCTTCTTAGTCCGCTGTCTTCCTACGAAGGTTGGCGATCCATCTGGCTACTATGGTGCGTGACACCGCACCTCTCAATATCTCTATAGAGGTCCGCTCGAGCCAACGACGCAGATCCTTCAGCCAAGAGTTCTGTCTTCTGTCCACTGATCTTTTGCCCTCGATTTTCCCCTCGATGACCTCCTCATTGATTACTCTGTCTACCAAGGATATACGCATTATGCGGCGGTACAAGTAAAGGGTTTTCCAATAAGAGGTGTTATTTTGATATTCAAAGAAAAATACCATTTTTCAATATAAATGATAGGATGTTTATTTCATTATAAAGAATAAGCTATGCCGTTAATAGAATTCCATCTTTGAGGTCTTGGATCGACGATGGGCTATTGGCGTAGACCTTCTCTTTCACGTGGCCCCAAAGGAAGAAGTCGCAAGGTGTTAAATCCAAAGATCTCGGTGGCGAATTGTGAACACCTCTTCTAGAGATAACACGGTCCGGAAACTTTTTCCGTAAAAGATCAGTGGTTTCGTTGCGTGTGTGGCACGTAGCACCTTCTTGTTGAAAGTAAACGTTGTCCAGATCCATACCATCCAATTCCGGCCATAAAAAAATCATTATTCATCTCTCGATAGCGCAATCCATTCACCGTAACTGTTGCTCCAGCCTCATTTTCGAAAAAGTAAGGTCCAATGACTCCGCCGGACCATAAACCGCACCAAACAGTCACACGTTGAGGATAGAGAGGCTTTTCAACAATAACTCTTGGGTTTTCTGAGCCCCAGATGCGACAATTTGGCTTGTTGACGAAGCCACCGAGGTGGAAATGGGCCTCATCACTCAAGATGATTTTTCGATGGAATTCCGGATCATTTTCATGCATTTCAACTACCCAATCAGCGAAGACACGACGTTGTTGATGATCGGCCGGCTTGAGTTCTTGTGTTAACTGAACTTTATAAGCCTTAAGACCCAAATCTTTATGCAAAATACGGTGTAATGGCATTTGTGGAATGCCTAATTCCAAAGAACGATGAGAAATGGCAGAGCTGTCCCAAAGCCCTGTGCTAAGTGCTCATCAAAGTGCTCTGAGCACTTTTGTGCTCCTAAGCACTGTACTCGCGAGCACTATATCGAAGCAGTGCTTAGTGCTTAGTGCTTCTCAAAATTTTCGAAAAGGTGCTCAGAACTCCCGAAAAGTGCTTCCGAGGACTACAAAGTGCTCCCGAGCATAGCAGAGTGCTCCCAAGCACTAGAGTGCTCCCGAGCACCACAAAGTGCTCCCAAGCACTAGAGTGCTCCCGAGCACCAAAAAGTGCTCCCAAGCACTAGAGTGCTCGCAGAATTGCTGCAGAAAGTGACCCTTACACCCCCAAAACCCCTCCGAAATCAATTCCTGGCTAAGACTTAATATCTTTATTTTCTTTGTCCTTTTTCCTGACATGTTTGATTTGAAAACAGGTTAATATAGAGGATGCAAGAACCAATATCAACTTTCTAATGCTTAGGTAAGACTTTTGTGAAGGTCGGATCACTAGAATCCTATCTTATTTTTCCAGGAAAGTGTAATATTCCGGAATTAATTCTGCAAATTCAGGTCAAATTTTGTATGTAAATAAAAAGCATCGATTAAAGTGGTTATCGAAAAATCAATTATACAGGGTGTAGTCTAGTTTGAGTCCACTGTGGACTGATTATGAGCACTATAGTAGTAACTACACAATTTTCCACTACAAATTTTGTATTCTGACATATAATGTGTCTGATGACAAAATTTGTAGCGGACAATAGTGTAGTTGCTAGTGTAGTCCTATACAGAATTAGGTGTGAAAATTTTATGCTATATTCCACGTCAGAAAATAGGATGAAACTTTATTAAACCCTTATCTCGAAAGACTCCGTTTTCGATATACATGCTGTTGAAGGGAGTTCCCTGAAGTTGGTTTTTCTTGATTTTCTCCGGAACGAATGAAGGAAACTAAGTTAAAATTGGCTAACTTAATTCTGGATGGATTCACTATTTCCGAGTAAAATCTGTTTTAGAAATGCAAATAGCTTTGTATCTCGAAAACGGAACATTTCCGTCTATAGTTTTAAATGAAGTGGTCATCCTATTTTATGAGTTAGAACAACTATTACATTTTTCAATTCAATTTTGGACTGTTCCTGTTTTTGAGTAGAGAACATTTCAAAGCATTTTATTATTATGTCCAGATGAATGTAATCTGCCAATTCATTAGCCGAAAATGGTTTCAGATTATTAGGCCGCTTATCTATATCTCAAGAGCTTCCGAGTGATGTGAACAAGTGCGCAAAGCCTTCTCCCTATCTTTACATCAGTGATTTTTTTCTTAATTTGTTTATTAATTTTCTTTTTTTCAGCTTGTTCATAAGTGAATTCAGTGCATTCATATTCAGAAATTTTCAATTCCAACGATTTCAAATTTCATTATGGAAACCCCTCATTATTCTTTACATTTGCTCTAAAAATTTTGTTTTTTCACCAGATCATACACGCTCAATATTATTGTGCAATGTGCGTTGCACAATATAATGACGGTGGCCCCTAGACGGTCAATATTATTGTACAATATGTTGGTTGTCTATCGTATGGATGGTTGTCTATTGTATGTTATTTTCGATGAATAGTGACAATAATAAACGCTCAAAATCACTACGCCAGTGATTCCCGCGAATTTTATCTAATCTGTCATTTTCATTACTTTCATCTTAATAGGCATTCAAATATTTGTTAAAATCAATCAGGCTTCCCCATAACACTACACGCACATAATTTCACTTTTCCTATTTCTCTTGTCGCAGCTGAAAGCCCGCCTCCAAGTTTGCCGGAAGATGTAGAGAGCACACTTACTCAATGAGAAATGGAGAGAAGCGCACATTTTTAAAATAATATCTACAATGGTCACTCACCCAGGTACTGAAATCTCCAAAGGTTTCCAAAAAATATGTTTCCAAAATATTTCCAAGAATACCAGCCCTATCGATTTTTGCAAAATTTCAGCAACATCTGACAGATATTTATACTTTTTTTTTGTCTAGTGACATGATTCTCACGAAATATGAAATATGTCTTCGTGTACGTATTCTACAACTATTTCTAAGTTTCAATTTGATCACATGAACGAACTTAACCGGCGCATTTGCACCCTAAACCTACCCTGAAAATTACAAGAGTCTAGCTCTTTTCTTTCGGGACGGACGGATAGAATTGAAATTTACCAAGAAGTCCTCTTCAGTGAGTCCAACCTTATCCTTTGATAACATTTTCCGCCCAAAAGTCGATAATTACAGACACTAGGAAAACATGATAATGTTCTCGTTCCAGGGAACGATCGCGCCAAAACAATAGGTGTACCAGTATAATTAACATATTATATAACCTTATCTTGAAGGAAGTATGGTATTGCCCCCCACTCCCCGTCAAATGTTTAACAGACTCATTCTTTTGTAAAGTGCTTAGTGCTTAGTACTCGCAAAGACGAATTACTTTCCGAAAGTGCTTAGTAATCGCGAGCATTTCATGAATAAAGGGGCTTAGTGCTCGAGATTCCGGAGCACTTTTCAGTCAGTGCTTAGTGCTCTGTGCTCGAAGCTCTTTTCGTCAGTGCTCGGCACAGCTCTGAGAAATGGACAAACCTGAGTTTTCTTCAACACTTCCGGCAACAGCTCGAATTTTTTCACCAATTTCTTTATTGCGGTCCGACAAGGTGCTTCACGATGACCCAAAAATGTTTGAGTTTTACGAACCGTCTCTACCAAATTTTCACCATTTTTGGCGCTCTAGTTCCTCGGAACTGAGTGCTTATCAATTTGCCCAAATGTCTGTAATTTTCGAATTTTTCGATGAAAATGGTCTTAAATGATTTGGTTCAGCTCAGCCGGTCTGGCCGTCGGCCGGCCGTCCGGCTGGCCTTAGGCACGATAACTCTCGAACGGAATGAGCTAGAGAGTTGAAATTTTCAGAAAAGGTTTGGCAGATAAATATCTCGGCTAAGTTCGTTATTGGGCAAAATCGGACAAATGGTTTCGGAGTAACAAAAAAAATTTTTTTTTTACAAAACAAATTCCAAATTAAATTTTTTCCAATAAGCAGTTTTATCATAAGAATACAATGATATCATTTTCAACTCTAACAAGCTAATACTTTCGGAGATATTATTTTTCAAAATTTCAATAAAAAATCGTATTTTTACGTTTTCACAGAATTATATAATTATTCTATGCATGAATTGTCATGTTAATAGTTGGTTCGAGAAACGTCAAAATCGACTTAGAGAGACAAGGGTAAAAAACCGTCAAATAAACCCCCATGTGGCGATTTTATGTCGAAAAGTGAAAATTAAGAATATATATCCCAGGTAAGTACCGACGTTTTATTCCGCCCGATAGCCGGCGTGTCTACGCTGTCGGGTTTTCTGATGATTGTAACATCGCAGTTGGCTTTGAATATTTATTTGCCGCTTCTAACTTCTTGTGCTCTGTTTATATCGTAGAATTTCTAAACTGACAGCCAGAGTCAATAGCCAATATTGAATTATTGTCAATTCTTAAGATTCCTTTAAAAATTCGTGAAGATTCAGTTTCCGAATTATTTGAATCTGCAATGACTTATGATTTAGAGCAAAATACATTTATTGTTATGTCCTATCACCGAAATACTACATTAAACAGTGGTGAATAGATTTAATCTGTAGAAGCCTGTAAAAATGAGTATCTGGCGAAATATCATGATATTCATGTTTCATGATATCATTAATGATGAAAAGTACAAAAGAATAATGGTGGAGTCAATCATAAACTAACTAGATGACGAAGAAATACAGTTGGAATATTTTCAACAAGATGGGACATCTGCCCGCACTAATTCTGCAAATCTAAACCTTTTGCAGGAGATCTGTGACAACCGTATAATAGGTCGAGTACTCCAGCCTTCCTTTCCAATACGCTCTTCAGACTTGACTCCCCTGGACTTTAGCATCCTTGCATATCTGAAAGATGATGTTCTCAAAAGACAATACGATAATATTGAGAACCTCCAATCATCAATAAAAATGTGCAGCAAAAATATTGGCCCACAAATGCTAAAAAATATATTTGACAACAAACGAAAAAGAATGTATAAATGCCATGAGAATAATAGAGCACGTTTTGAACATTTGATGTGCACTCATTGTTAAAATTCTCACGAATGGCCAAATTCACAAACTGGGAGTTAGCTTACATTTACAATGTATTCTGTCCAATTGTATTGATTTATTACCTGCATTCGAACATTATAATTAATTCAACAGTACGCATTAAGTTATCAGTACTTACACCTCAAAAATCCTAAATAGGATTTAAAAAAAAAAAAAAAGCACTGACGTGAAGTCAGTACTCTTTGGCACGCGTGTTCACGGTGGCTAATTTGAATTGAATGATTCAAAAATTAACAGTGGTGTATCTAAGCTGCCATCAGGATAGAGTAACAAAGTTGGAAAAGAACACAAGTGACTCTCCTTAGTCGCACAAGCTCCTAGAAGATTTGGGAGGGTCAGTATAATCCTAATCATGTTTATAGCACGCGCGCCAAAGCAGATTGACTTTTTACACTTTTTCTTTCATTGTTAAGTCAATCTGCTTTTGCGCGCGTGCTATAAACATGATTAGGATTATACTGAACCTCCCAAATCTTCTAGGAGCTTGTGCGACTAAGGAGAGTCACTTGTGTTCTTTTCCAACTTTGTTACTCTATCCTGATGGCAGCTTAGATACACCACTGTTAATTTTTGAATCATTCAATTCAAATTAGCCACCGTGAACACGCGTGCCAAAGAGTACTGACTTCACGTCAGTGCTTTTTTTTTTTTCAAGTTCCTTCAACAAATATAGCTATCAATACAGTTTGGCTGTTAGTTTTACCGTAGATCAGAAAAAAATTCGGTTGTGGGTCTTCCGTTAGGGACGACATTGCATCTTCTCCAAATCCGAACGCATTTTAATATAGATCTACCGAATATAGTTATTTATAAATTCGCCTCAGGGCCACCATACAGACCATTCAAATCGGAAACAACGCTATTTCCCCCAAACTGACTTGTGTCCGTGCACTGAATTGACATGAATATTCTTTTAAAACCTCACAATATCAGCTCATTACTCCCAACATAACCCAAACAACCCAAAACCATTCACTTCTCGTCTGCGCAAGCGCAGTATACTCGTGGCTGCAAGTCCTCCCAAAATTACACACCTCACAAAAAACTCCGATTCTCCAACACTAGTGGTTCAGGAGATATCGCTTCTTGAATCCACGCATGCGCAGACCCTCACCAGGGGATTCTATAGCGGAAAAGCACCCGCCACCCCAAAACCCCAATCCTCTCTGACGAAAGCACCACCAGTTAAATCACTGATGGTCTGCTCATGCGCATAACGAAAAATGCCCGTAAGGGGTTACATCCATTTCGAAATCAGCCCCAGGGCCACCGTACGGACACTTTAACTCTGAAACAACGCTACAGCCCCCAAACTGACTTGTCCTTGCACTGAATTGCTATGAATATTCTTTTAAAACCTCATAATATCGTCTCAGCACTCCCAACATAACCCATCCAACCCAAAAACAGTCACTTCTCTTCTGCGCATGCGCAATCTACTCGCGGCTAAAAGTCCTCTCAAAATAACACACCTTACAAAAAACTCCGATTCTCCAACACTAGTGGTTCAGGAGATATCACATCTTTAATCCACGCATGCGCAGACCCTCAACGAGGGATTCTATAGAGGAATAGCATCCGCCACCCCAAAACCCTAATCCTCTCTGATGAAAACACCACCAGTTAAATCACTGATGGTCTGCTCATGCGCATAACGAAAAATGCCTGTAAGGGGTAACATCAATTTCAAAATTAGCCCCAGGGCCACGGTACGGACACTTTAACTCGGAAACAACGCTACATCCCGCAAACTGACTTGTCCTTGCACTGAATTGCTATGAATATTCTTTTAAAACCTCATAATATCGACTCAGCACTCCCAACATAACCCATCCAACCCAAAAACAGTCACTTCTCTTCTGCGCATGCGCAATCTACTCGTGGCTGAAAGTCCTCTCAAAATAACACACCTTACAAAAAACTCCGATTCTCCAACACTAGTGGTTCAGGAGATATCACATCTTTAATCCACGCATGCGCAGACCCTCAACAGGGGATTCTATGGAGGAATAGCATCCGCCACCCTAAAACCCTAATCCTCTCAGACGAAAACACCACCAGTTAAATCACTGATGATCTGCTCATGCGCATAACGAAAAATGCCTGTAAGCGGTAACATCAATTTCAAAATTAGCCCCAGGGCCACGGTACGGACACTTTAACTCGGAAACAACGCTACATCCCCCAAACTGACTTGTCCTTGCACTGAATTGCTATGAATATTCTTTTAAAACCTCATAATATCGACTCAGCCCTCCCAACATAACCCATCCAACCCAAAAACAGTCACTTCTCTTCTGCGCATGCGCAATCTACTCGCGGCTAAAAGTCCTCTCAAAATAACACACCTTACAAAAAACTCCGATTCTCCAACACTAGTGGTTCAGGAGATATCACATCTTTAATCCACGCATGCGCAGACCCTCAACGAGGGATTCTATAGAGGAATAGCATCCGCCACCCCAAAACCCTAATCCTCTCTGATGAAAACACCACCAGTTAAATCACTGATGGTCTGCTCATGCGCATAACGAAAAATGCCTGTAAGGGGTAACATCAATTTCAAAATTAGCCCCAGGGCCACGGTACGGACACTTTAACTCGGAAACAACGCTACATCCCCCAAACTGACTTGTCCTTGCACTGAATTGCTATGAATATTCTTTCAAAACCTCATAATATCGACTCAGCACTCCCAACATAACCCATCCAACCCAAAAATAGTCACTTCTCTTCTGCGCATGCGCAATCTACTGGCGGCTAAAAGTCCTCTCAAAATAACACAACTTACAAAAAACTCCGATTCTCCAACACTAGTGGTTCGGAAGATATCGCATCTTTAATCTACGCATGCGCAGACCCTCATCAGGGATCTGAATTATATGGAGGAATAGCATCCGCCACCCCAAAACCCCAATCCTCTCTGACGAAAACTACAGCAGTTAAAGGACTTCTCATCTGCGCATGCGCAATACGGAAAATGCCCGGAAAGGGCAGCATGAACCTCAAAAACATATGTTTCGGCATTAAAAGCAAAGTATTCCGCAAAATAGTAGTAATTTTTTTATTTTTTTCATGTCACGTGATCTTCACGAAATTTTGCAAAAGTGTTTGCTTTGGTCTTTTGCATCTAACTACTGAGTTTCAATTTAATCAGATCAGTATTTTTCGAGTTATCGTGAAAACAAAATTTTCAAATTTTCAAAAATTTTTTTTGCCACTTTAGGGCCGTCCGTTCAACACAAAACTTCGCAGGCATATAAAGGTCATGATTCTACAATCTGATGCCAAATTTCAAAAAGATCGAGTGATCGGTTCCGGAAATATTCATAAAAAACGTTTTTATTAAAAACGGCCTTAACTCCGAAACCGCTCGGTCGATTTAGCCCGTTAACGAACTTGTCCGAGATATTTACGCTACGAAACTACCCTGCAAATTTCAACGCTCTAAGTCGTTCCGTTCGAGAGTTATCGTGCTAACGGCCGGACCGGCCGGACCGGCCGGCCGGACGGACAGAATTGAATTTGACCTCGAATTCTTCATCAGGGAGTCGAACCCAATCGTTTGAGACCATTTTCGAAAAAAAATTCGAAAAATACAGACATTGTGACGAAATGATAGCACGCTGTTCCTTGCGGAACACGCGCGCAAAAATTCTCTCATTCAAACACAAGAGAACATATTATTCATATCTGTTCAATGGGTAATATGATATCTCTTGGAAATGACTTAGGAGAATAGAATCCCAACTAATGAATAATTCACTCTCGATTGCATCAGCTTGATATTTTCTGGAAGGAAACTCCTTAAAGCGGAGTAAAATGTCATTATCATTTATCATTCATCATTCTATCAATCAAATTACCCAACTCTGGGCATCACAAGGTATGTTGTAAACCCAAATAAGGAGGAGGCTCATCAATTATGTATCCAAAATGACGTATAATAAAAACTCAAACCCAAAAATTCATTAATTTAAAAACTGTCTACAGAATCAATGCGAACTAAATCAATTGTTAAATCAATTTATTTTGGATAATAAACATTTTTGGTCCAAACTGGAATGGGAGGAAAAGTAATCTCCCAGTGACAATAATTTTGGAACTCTTTATTTATCATTGCCAAGGTAAACAAAGGGGAAAGTGAGGTTATGCTTGTATTATGAATTCTGAGGCTGGAATTGCAAATGTGAACAGCCATTTTCCCTCAGTCAAGCCCTGTAGAACGTAGATTATGAACCTTTCAGCCAATGTTTGTACCTACTTTCTCGACTTAAATGTGATTTTGAACTAGCGTATGAATAAATTTTGACGCCAGCTCACCTAATCCAATCCCACATTCCTCCATCGTCTGACGCCTAATAAAACTCCCTTGGAACTTTTGATTGATCCCTGAAACTTTTTCCAGGATCCACGACGAATATCTACAAGGTCGTTTGTTCGCTGGACTGCAAAGTGCGAAATCGGGAAGTATTAAATTCTCCTGCCAGATGCCCTTGACGTCGCGACGGGATGAAGATTCACCATCGCTGGTGTGCGAAAACAAATTAAACTTTCGGGAGAGCGGAAAACGAATCGCATTATCTTTATAAGATTGATAATAATTAAACCATTTTACGCCCTTCTTCCCGTATTCGATCTGACTTTAATTTATAGTTGAGACCACAGAAAATGACACAGGGTGGCTAACGAATAAAAATTTGTTCGCCAGGAATTTTGAAATATTATTCTGTTGGTATTGCCAAAACCGTCTACAATGGAAAGCCTGGAAAGTGATAAAATGGCAACAGGGTATGGAGTCGTACGCCAGACGAACGTTTGTTATTGTATCATGGTATTTTGTCGGCTAGGATTACAATCACTGGTATTTTTGAGTACCTATAGGTAAACGGCATGAATTAGAGCAATATAGTTCTATATGTTTTGTGATTGAACAGTGTGAAAAATGGTGACTTCTGTCTTGAAACTACAGACCGAACAAGATGGTTAGGAAATGTTGTGTTCCCTCCTGTAAGAGCCATTATAAATATTCATTTCAAGAAATGGAAATTATCTTAGCTGTTTCACTTTCCAAAAAAATAAGTGCTGAAGAATTTATGGGTGAAGGCTATCCCGCAAGAAAATTGTTCACCTACCCCCAACGCAGTTTGTGAGAATAATTTAGAGGACATCGATGTAATAAAGGAAACTAAACATTTGTAGTCCGATCGAATCAAATTTTCATCATTGACATGTCCGATGTTATGGGAAAGTGCCTACATTTTTTTCAAATTTTCCAAAATACCTTTCAAAACCAAGGACAGATCCTCAGTGTAGAAGGGATAAGGCGATGTCAAGAAATTTGAGCGTAATATAAGCTTTCGTTACTTCCGATTTTATAAAAGATTTTGTTGAAGTTTCTAACAATTTTTCAACAAAAATTGATACATCTGCATGGGAGATCAAGAAGCTCAAAGAATCTATTTATTTTTGTATATCCAATTTTGAAAAGTCTTCATCTGTAGATGCGTCAGTTGGAATCAATATGGATCTTCATCTTGAATCATTCATTAAGAATGCTTAGATTTCCTACAGTGATTCTTTTATTCATTTTATTTTTTCATTTATTTTATTTATTTTATTTATTTCATTTATTTTATTTATTTTATTTATTTTATTTATTTTATTTATTTTATTCATTTTATTTATTTTATTTATTTCATAGTGACAGTGAATGGATATGAGTCGTGCGAGTACGCTGCCACATCTGGCGTACCTCGGGGTAGTCACTTAGGCCCATTATTATTTATAATTTTCATCAATTATATTATGAAATATCATCATCAGTATTACTGTACGCTGATAATCTCAAACTTTTCCGCAGGATAGAGGTGCCAGATGATTGTCATAGAATCCAAGCCTGCAGGCAGACGCGACGTCTCACACACCTCCTCATGTTTCCCACTTAGTAGTTGGTGGTCAATTTTATCAAATGCTTTGCTGAAGTACGTGTAAATCGAGTCGACCTGACAAGCGGCGTCCAGTAACTGAGAAATGTACTCAACATACATGCTGAGGTTTGTTTCGAACGATCGTCCGGGGTAAAATCCGTGTTGTTGAGGAAATATATGCTTTTTAGTTTCGCTCAGAAGTATGTTGTAGACAATCTGTTCCAAGACCTTACCAAATACTAATGGGTCTGTAATTAGTGGCGACATTTTTTATTCCCCCCTTATGTATCGGTACCACGCGACTCAACTTCCATAATGTAGGGTAATAAGACGAGAGAGCAAGGGCGTTGCCAGGATTAATAAAAGGGGGGGGGCATACCATGTTCGTTCAAAATGTAATGTTTTACGATAAAAAGAAAAGGCAAATGAAAACAAAACTTTGAGATTTTAATTATACTTAAATTAAAGTAATAACATTTTTCTTGGGTTCAAACTAAATTTATCCAAAACATTCTTCACTATGCAGTCCTGATTTTCCTTCAAAAATTTTCGATGTACACTCATCAAACACAACCCAGTGAGTCTGTCATCACTCATTGTACTCCTGAGCTAGGTTTTCACCTTCGTAAGGTACTGAACGATCTTTCCACGGTAGCAGTAGTGGATGGAAAAGCACTTAATATTATCAGTGCGTGCCTTGTTGCAGGGAAAAAACATTAGCTTCCTCCAGAAGTGCAGCCACTTCATTGTCCTTTAATTTATCTTCTGCAATTTTTTTTTTCTTCAACATATTGTACTACAAATCTAATTCTGCAGAGACATCACCCAACTTATAAAATTCCATGAAAGATTCTACATTATTTTTTAAATATTTTGAAGCCATTCTGAGAATGCTTGAAGGATGAAGATTAGTTAAAGCAAAAGCAGGTGTATTTTCGTTAGAGAATCTAGCATTCAGAGACGAAGTTAAATAATCAAGATCGAATGTAGTTTAATGAAAACAAAAAAAAAGTGACAATTTTTTCACCATTTTTCTCAAAAATGTCCGACTGTTAAGTGGTCGAATCGAACACTAAAAATTGACATATCCTGAGAGTAAATCGAACACTCCTTTTCATCCAATTCTGGTGTGGGACAATTCTGGTGTGCACCAATGCATAGATCGCAAACGCTATTAATACAGGGTGTCCCAAGTTCGAGTGCCTATTAGACGTTTCTGGAGAACTGGACATATCTGAAATCTGACAATCAGGATTATGATATTGCTTGAAATTCTCTACAAAGCTAAAATATTTTCGAAGCCCAATCACTTCCGGTTATACAGGGAGTGAAAATAAATTTGATGTATTTTTTTTTAAATTTGCATTCCTGGTATGATCAAGTATTCAATGCTGAATACATTTCTGTTAAAAACATTGTATTAATTCGAATAGTTTGCAAAACATCGAAAAAAAACCGGAAAAAACTCAAATATGTTTAGTCAGTATTATGTTCATTATTCTTATTTTAAACATCCTGAACGTAAACCGTTTTTACAACATCGAACAGGAAGAATGTGGAAAGGTCATGCATCTTTTGAATTTAAGAAATATGATCACAGGGTGTTTAAAATTTTGTGTCGAAAATTGGGATAAAAAATTGGCCATATCCTCTGTTTAAATTAAAACCCTATTTTTGCGGGTATGTTCTGGGGAACATCGCGTTATAGTTTTGCCCAAATGTCTGTAACTTTCGAATTTTTTGACGAAAATGGTCTCAAACGATTTAGTTCGACTCCCCAATGAAGAATTCGAGGTCAAATTTGATTCTGTCCGGCCATCCTTCCAGCTGTTGCCACGATAACTTGAGAACGAAAAGAGCTAGCGACTTGAAATTTTCAGGGTGGATGGCCTATTCTAATACGGACAATGGGCATAATCGGCCCAGTGGTTTCCGAGTAATGATTTTGTTTTCCACCAATATAAATCCGATCGAATTGAAACTTGATGAGTAGTTGTAGAATGTGAACCTTTGCACGTTTGTGAAATTTTGTGCGAATCGTATGGCTAGAAAATTAAAAAAAAATTATTAAAAAATATTTTAGTTGTCTCGATAACTTGAGAACGGAAAAAGATAGTGGCTTGAAATTTTCAGGTTAGGATCTGCACCAGAACGCGACATTTCAGTTCGTTTATGAATATAATCGGCCAAACGGTTTTAGAGTTATAGCCATCTGAAATTTGGTTGTTTTTTGTTCCTCATTAACTCGAAAAATACTAAACCGATTGAATTCAAATATGGTAATTAGTTGTAGAATGCCAACGCAAAAATTCTTGCAAAATTTCGTGAGGATATTATTTGTAAAAAATTCTTAAAAAATCATTGAAAATTGAAAAAAAAAATTCTATATATCAGTAACTGTTCGTTTGAAATTGCTGAAATTCTGCAAGAGCCTTTATAACCTAACTGCACTACCAACTTTCAAGTTTTAACACGATCGGTTGAATATTGTTGGAGATTCGAGCATTCTTGTGTGAGTTCAGTAGATGGGTGACCGTTGCATCGATAACTTTCGAACGAAAGGAGATAGGGACTTGCTATTTTCAGGGTAGGTTGCGTATCTGAAAGGGAGAGTTGAGTTCGTTTTTGGTCATAATCGGTCGAACGGTTTCCGAGTTATACCCACCTGGAATATTATTTCCTTGATAACTCAAAAAATAAATATTCGATCGAATTGAAGCTTGGTAACTAGTAGTAGAAAATCATCATAAAGACGTGTTTAAAATTTTGTAAGAACCGTACCCCTAAAAAATTTGAAAAAAAATGACGAAAAAAAAAATTTTAAGAACCACTCCCCTAGAAAATTTCAAAAAATTACGAAAAAAAAATTGGTTCGAGCACTGACGTGAAGTCAGAAGCTTTTGCGCGTATGTTCTATTGTCCATCCTTCTGTATTGGACACCCTTAATCGAATTTACCAAGGTAATGTATGTTGTCCATTCTCCTGTATTGGACACTTAATTCGAATTTACCATGGAAAATTCGAATTAAGGGTGTCCAATACAGAAGGATGGACAATAGAACATACGCGCAAAAGCTTCTGAGTTCACGTCAGTGCTTGAACCAATTTTTTATAATTGCGTTGGATTCTGCGGTGAAAAATAATGATAGTTTTCTAGCATTATTATGCTCCCAAATTGAAAAAAAAACTAAAAAGTTATTGAATTTAGGAGCATAATCATGTCAGAAAACTATAACTATTTTTCACCGCAGAATCCGACGCAATCATAAAAAAATTGGTTCAAGCACTGACGTGAAGTCAGAAGATTTTGCGCGTATGTTCTATTGTCCATTCTTCTGTAATGGACACGAATTTACCATGGTAAATTCGATTAAGGGTGTCCAATACAGAAGAATGGACAATAGAACATACGCGCAAAAGCTTCTGACTTCACGTCAGTGCTTGAACCAATTTTTTTTTCGTGATTTTTTTAAATTTTCTAATAGTACGGCTCTTAAAATTTTTTTTTTCGTAATTTTTTTCAAATTTTCTAGGAGTATGGTTCCTACAAAATTTTAAACACGTCTTTATGTTGATTTTCTACTACTAGTTACCAAGCTTCAATTCGATCGAATATTTATTTTTTGAGTTATCAAGGAAATAATATTCCAGGTGGGTATAACTCGGAAACCGTTAGACCGATTATGCCCAAAAACGAACTCAACTGTCCCTTTCGGATACGCAACCTACCCTGAAAACTGCAAGTCCATATCTGCTTTCGTTAGAAAGTTATCGAGGCAACGGTCACCCATCTACTGAACTCACATAAGAATGCTCGAATCTCCAACAATATTTAACCGATCGTATTAAAACTAGAAAATTGGCAGTAGAGTTAGGTTATGAAGGCTCTTGCAAAATTTCAGCAATTTCAAACGAATAGTTACTGATATATAGATCTTTTTTTTATTTTCAATGATTTATTAAAAATTTTCACAAATGCTATCCTCACCAAATTTGCAAACATTTCCGCGTTGGCATTCTACAACTAATAACCATGTTTAAATTCAATCGGTTCAATATTTTTCGAGTTAATGAGGAACAAAAAACCACCAAATTTCAGAAAATTTCAGATGGCTATAACTCTAAAACCGTTTGGCCGATTATGCTCATAAACAAACTGAAATGTCGCGTTCTGGTGCACATCCTAACCTGAAAATTTCAAGCCGCTACCTCTTTCCGTTCTCAAGTTATCGTGACAACAAAAATATTTTTTAATAATTTTTTTTAAACTTTCTAGCCATACGATTCGCATGAAATTTCACGAACGTTCTTAGGTTCATATTCTACAACTACTCACCATGTTTCAATTCGATCGGATTCATATTGGTTGAAAACAAAATTGTTACTCGGAAACCACTGGGCCGATTATGCCCATTAACGAACTTGTCCGTCGTATTGGGATGCGCCACCCACCCAGGAAATTTCAAGTCGCTAGCTCTTTTCTTTCTCAAGTTATCGTGGCAACGGTCGGCCGGACGGCCGGCCGGACAGAATCAAATTTGACCTCGAATTCTTCATTGGGGAGTCGAACTAAATCGTTTGAGACCATTTTCGTCAAAAAATTCGAAAGTTACAGACATTTGTGCAAAACTATAACGCGATGTTCCCCAGAACATACGCGCAAAAATAGGGTTCTAATTTGAAAAACAGAAGATATGGCCAATTTTTGATCACAATTTTCGAGACAAATTTGAAACACCTTGTGATGATATTTCTGGAACTCAAAAGATGCATGACCTTTCCACTTTTCGATGTTGTAAAAACAGTTTATGTTCAGGATGTTTAAAATAAGAATAATGTACATAATATTGACTAAACATATTTCACTTTTTTCCGTTTTTTTTTTCGATATTTTGTAAACTATCCGAATTAATAAAATGTTTTTAACAGAAATGTATTCCGCATTGAATACTTGATAATACCAGGAATTGCTGTTTAATACATTTTATTGTAATAATTAGGATATTTTGTGTTGATTCTATAAGAAGGAACATGTTTTTCAACTTAATGATTAATTCTTTCATAAAAAATTTTGACTGCATTATCAGTATCGATATTCTCAAACAACCCCTTCGAATTCAATGTTGAAAGTTCTCCATTTATGATATCATAGTCCGCTTTTTTGAAGTTCTTTATTAGTTTAAGAGAACGGCGGAGCGGCCCAACTCTCCCCCACATACATTGAAGTTCGAGTACAGGGTGGTGCTTGCCTTCTTTAACTAGAGGATCTTCTGATTTTTTTACACTCTGTATGACGTACTCGTTACAAAACTCCAGATCCAAGATTTTGTTGTTTGAATTAAACTGGGTGAAGCCCAGGAGGGAAAACAAATCAACAAGCTCAGCCGATTCCTGATCGACATTGGTGGGGTGCAGAATGTCCCTGTCGGCAGAGCCAGACCATTTGACCTGTGTTAGATTGAAGTCACCAACTATGATAACAGTGTAAAGTTTTTTCATGAGACTGTAAATTGTTTAAAAATTGTGTTATGAATGTCTTTTATTTGCCGACTGGAGCTCCGGAAGGTGGGTGGCCTCGAGCACTGAGTTGACTACAATCAAAACACCACCACCATCTCTTTTTTGGGATTCGGTGTCCTCATGGTCACGTCTGAAAACCTGATATCTGCTGTCAAAAACCTTACCAGAATGCACACCACTTCTCAGCCAAGTCTCCGACAAACAAAGCACACTGAACTCAGTTGAAGTTACGATGTGAAAAAACTGCTCAGTTTTCGATGGTAGTCCTCTTGTATTTTGGTAGTATAGTGTAATATCAGATGAAACAATCATTAAAAATTAGTTGCGTTCTTCCACCTTCAGCATACATCCTCCATGTATGCCTATTTTAAGCGTGTGAGGTCATCATGTGATCTTATGTTCAGTGTCCGTGTGGTATCAACCTTCCTCATATAGGTAGACGTTGCAGTGTTTCGTCCAAGCATATTTATAGTTTTTCATTATGGCTATTTCTCGAGCATCATTGAATATTAGTTTATTGGCAATTGTAAGGTGTTCATCTAAATACAACTGCTCAGAAACGTCATCAACTTTCAAAGATTTAGACCTAGTTTTCTGCTTCGACAGTTTCATTGCAGCCAATATATTGTCTTTGATTCTCCTTGAGTGCAATCTTACAATGATGTTCCTTAATTTGGCTTGTACCGTTCCTATTCACGGGTACTCGATGGATATCATCGATATCAGAAACACTCGTCTTGAAGATTACCTCGTCAGTTATTTTCTCAAATATCTGTACTAGGTTTTCGTTTTGTTTTTCCGGTACCCCAACGATCTCCAAGTCATTCATGCGAGATGATTGTTCAAGGCTGTTTAGTCTCCCGTTGAGTTTCTCCAACTCAGCTTTCAATTTTCATTTTTCCGTTACAATTTCATCGATTTTAGAGGTACTCCTTATCATTTCCAACAATTGAGCCTCAAAATCGGTTATTTTATTCGAACAAAAATTAACTGACCTTAATAATTCGGTTTGTTGTATTCGTATGTTCCGAAGATCAGTTCTTATTGCGTTTATGGCAACAACCAGGTTAGTCCCTATCTAGGGTTACCAGATGAAAAAATCAAAAGTCCGGAGAAAAGGCCTGATTTCCATGGAAAAGTCCTGAGATTTTCTACAGATGAGAATTTTCTCTCAAAAACGTATTATTATCGTTGTATACACTGCGGATCTTGCGCACGCGTTTTACGCGACGCGTTACAAGCTTGTATGTACATCGCACTCAAAACAGCGGGGTGGAGGGAGGAGGGATGCGCCCGTCGCCCCGCAGCGCGGTTGCCGCTCGCTCGCTCACTCACTACTCAGTCAGTTCGTCTTGCGCCATTGCGAGGGTTGGACTACGCTCCATCTGTTGGATTTATCTGTTGATACGAGTTTAAAATGTCTTCAAGTACCAAACGACCACGATACGTGTGTACATTCACAGATACTTTAAAACAAAAATTTCCGATTATGAAAGATGGAAGAGAACCTACCGTTTTTTATTAAAAATCCTGAGCTTTGCTAAATCCGGCCGGAATCCTGAGAAGAGTCGAATAATCCTGAAATCTCAGGACAAATCCTGAGATATGGTAACCCTATCCCTATCTCCTCGTTAGTGTTGTGATTTATGAAAAAGGAAATTGTCAGCAAAATATGCTGAAATATTAAATATTGAAGGGCATCTTTTTCTTCACTATCGCTTCTTCCTTCAACGAGCAGAGAAGTTTCCCCAAGTTACCCGAAACTCAATCTGGAAAAGGAAAAGACAAAATGAGAAAACGAACAAATTGAGAATGGAATATTCTATATTTAATCAAATAGGTTTGAAACTCGCTACCCATTCTAAAAAAGATTCAGAAACATTATGAATAGCCCTAAAACCATCCTTTAATCTATATATGCGACAATTATTAACTAAATGATCTAGGGTTTCCTCTGCTTCCCCGCATTCACAACTAGGGCTCTCAACTGAATTCCACTTGAAAAGCATGCTTTTGCATCGACCATGACCGGTTCTTAGACGATTCAGAATAGACTATATTTTCCTTGGAAGATCAATCCCCAGAACTCTATTTGAAGGATCAGAAATTAAACCTTAGTTGAATAAATCGCAAGAAATCCATTCAGACCGCCAAACTTCCTTATCACTTTTATTCGAATTAAGAAAACAGTTGGACCATAATGGATTTCGTGACTTCAATCTGGGAATCTTATTGTCTGGAATATAGGAGAGAATCGGAAATGAATTCGGAAAAGAATGAAATTTATTCCAAGAATTTGAAACAGCAGTCTGCCTGCGAATGTGGGGGGGGGGGGGGGGGGCAATGTTTGAACGAACTGGCAACCAAAGAATAGGTGTAGATCTAATAGTTCCAGTGATGATCCTCATAGATGAATTCAGCTGTGCATCAATTTTTTTTGTATGAGCACTATTAAACCAGACGGGGCAACAATATTCAGCGACAGAAAAAACCAAGGCTAAGGCTGCCGTTCGAAGAGTAGCTGCATCAGCACCCCATGAAGTACCAGCTAATTTCTGCAGAATATTATTTCTTGTTTTCAACTTCAGACGCAAGTCATCCAAATGGGCTTTGAAATTCAAAGAGGAATCTAGTTTCACTCCTAGATATTTAGGATAAAAATTATGTCTCAAGAAACAATCACTGAAAGTTACACAAAATGTTCTATATTTTTGATGTTTGTTCAAATGAAAGCAATAAACCTCAATTTTATTAGGATTCGAACACAAACACCACTCAAATAGGTACTTTTTCAGGATTTCTAAATCTGCAGATAGATTGTTTTCTATACTTTGAAAATCAGAATGACGAAATGCAAGGGCAATGTCATCAGCATATATGAATTACTCAGAGGTAGTAGCAGGAATACCACACATATATAAATTGAAAAGAAGAGGTGCTAGAACTGAACCTTGTGGGACACCATTATAAAAATTTTTGAATTTACTACTAAATTATTATCAACAAAAATACGAAATCTTCTATCCGTCAGCATATTTTCGAGTAACCGAACCATTTTTCCACACTTTACATGAGTATAAAGTTTAAAAATCAAACCATCTATCCATACCGTGTCATATGCTGTCGACAAATCCACAAATGCTGTTCCTGTTTCCATTTTACTATTGAAACATGTTTCGATATAAGTAGTTAGACTATGAACGTGATCACAACAATTTCTAGTTTTCCTGAAGCCCCCCTGGCAATTCTGTAGAACGTCCTCTACAGACGATTCAATCCTAAAGAGAATAAATCTTCCGAAAATTTTAAAAGGAATACTCAACAGACTAATGGGTCGATAACTGCTGGGATCAGAATAATTCTTTCCTCGTTTTAAAATTCCCATGACTTTCGCTTTGCGGAATTCTTTTGGAATATTTCCAGTATTCAGAATATTATTATAAAATGATAATAACCAGGACAAGGCCCTTTTACCCAATAAGTGACGAAGAACCCGCCGCTGTCGTCGCCAACGTTGATCTGCCTGGGGATACCGCGGCTGGACCGCGACAGTCGGAGCATATCCAGGTGACTCCTTCGGACCGCAATGCATAATTTTTTGGGTGTCATTGATAAGCACCACGTTCGGTGATAAGATCGGCGACAAAAACCATGACACTCGAGACCTGGGTTCCTGCTTCCTACCTGTTGGTTACAAATCTTACAGTTTTTGGACATAAAGCGGCAATGCTGAATGTTCTTGTAGTCACGAAATAAACCAATTGCCCTATCTGGAAATAAACTGATCCGATTCCCTTTATTTCGACCGTTAGCCACCTCTAAATATTAACTGATCACGGAGCTTAAATAAACACGTATACTCCGCACCGTGATAGCAACAGTTTATTTTAAATTTGAAATGGATTCTTTCTTTTGACTAACCCTCAGCATATGATCATTTGTTTTCCAAAAAAACTTTCATGCCTCATTTCATTGATATGGGCAGAAAAGGGAACTAAAATAAATAATGAATATTTCGACTATCCTCAGAGAAATCGTTAATTTTATTTTCGTCTAGGTATATGTGTTTTATTTTGGATTATATTTTGAATGATCAATTAGTTCTATCAAAATTTTTACACGGTTCAGATCGAAAAATAATTAAATGTGAATTGACTCTTCGTAGCATTCTATTTGTAATTCTAATATGATTTTATCACAATTTTTCTTAACTTACCCTAGTCTTATAATTGTTATGTTTGAGAATATACAAATATATTTATTTTGAGAATTTTATTTCAGTTTATAATCCTTTTGGCAACAGTTAACCCTACACCTTCTCGTTATTGCTGAACAAAGAATTGAATAACAACTACCTTGGTACCTATTCCAACCTGATCTCAATAATATTGTGCTAAATGAAATGTAGTTATTCAATTTATTGAACAAGTAGGGTCTCATCTTGCTTATACTTCCATGGATTCCAATCCAAACAAAAAACCTATTCAATGAATTCACTAGAATTTTAAATTCTAAATATACGATATCCCGCGGTACCGCGTTGAAGAGGTAGACCTCCAAAAGACGATAAATTGTGGCGTTATCAGGCTTTGTTTCAGGCTATCTCTATAGAGGGCTATGGTATGGCCCACCTCTTTACGAAAAGCAGCTATAAAATACAGCATCAAGAGATTCATGGAACTCGTACAGTAATCTTCACACGAATTCCTCTGATTGTAACATTGATTGTGGAATCAACCAATAACTCAATCGTAATAGACAAAAAAATTATATAATTTAAATCCACTAAGATTCAAGCAGGAAAAGTCGTATGTATTTTTTTTTCGTGCTTATCCCAGTACATCAGAAGGAAAATTATTAATAATATAATATATCATTATCTACGAATATTAAGTTTTCGTACAAAATTAGTCTAGTGACTCATTACTTCGTCAGTTGCATAATAATCTTCATAACAAATTTTATTAATGATTTAATTTATTAAATTCCAACAAAAAATTGCTCGTCATATTGAGTACATTGTCAAACAATTTGTTTTTGTTCATGTTCTGGGGAACACCGTGCTATCCATCTTGCCCAAATGTCTGACATATTCGATTTTTTTACCGAAAAGGCTCTCAAACGATTAGGTTCGACTCACTGATGAGGAATCCGAGGTCAAATTTTATTCTGTCCGGCCGGCCGACTGTTGCCACGGTTACTTTCAAACGGAAAGATATAGCGACTTGTAATTTTCAGGGTGGGGGCGTGTTCCAATGCGACGGACAAGTTTGTTAATAAACGTAATCGGCCCAACGGTTTTCGAGTAGGTACTAATTTTGTTTTCAACCTATACAAATCTGATCGAATTAAAATTTGGTAAGAAGTTGTAGATTATCGAAATAAAGACGTATGTGAAATGTTGTGAGGATCGTACACAATAACTTGAGAACGCAAAGAGATTAGCGACTTTTAGGGTATAGGTTGCGCATCCGAATGCGATATTCAGGTTCGTTATAGGTACAGTCACCAAATTAGAAATGTTATTGTTTTTTCCTCTATAACTCAAAATATACAAATCCCATCCAATTAAAATTCAGCGATTACTAGTAGAATGCCGACGGGCAAATGTTTGCGGTATTTCGTGAATTGAGATAATTCGGTAGGAAAATGAAAATAATAAACAGATGTCAGCTCACAAGGTAAAAAAATAAACTAAAACCTCTGATGGAAAATTGAAAAATATCTGGAGGCCTCGAAGTGCAGTTTGGCCTTCGCAAGGGATAAGGGAATATTTCAAGCGCTATGTCCTTCACTAGGTATATGACAAAACTGACGTTCCGCTCTATGGTTATATAACGCGATGGGTCAGTCCCTAACCATTTAAATTTTAACATTGAGACGGATAGACAGGGAGAATTTAAATTCCGATAGGAAGCCAGTTATTTTATTGTTGTGTGATGAAGTTAAATTATGCGATAAAGCTCATAGAAGCAAATAGTCATAGTGAAAAAGAATTTGAAATTGTGATTGAAGCAGAGACGAGGAAATGAAATATTAATAATAAATAATAATAATAAACTATTCCAGAATATGGCAGAAATATAAACGAAAGAAAATTCAGCCACAATTAATGAATCACTGTTTATATTGCTAAGAAAGAGAAGAAGACATTTCTAAGAACTCATTTCGTGATACTGACGATGGATCCTATACATGGTAGGAATATGTAAAGTTCGTTGTGGGACTATCCGTATATCAGTATTTTAAACCAGGTGTCACCAGGTATAATCATAAATAATTCTATGTATCTAAAGTTGATTCTAATTAAAATGATGTCTTTAATATTGCACGGTAATTTTTTAGCGGAGTGTGTATGCATTTTAAGGGGTTAGGTGTAGTCCAGTTTTTCCAGAAATAATTTTCTTAAAACTTGAAGTATAATATCTCCGAAATATTTTCTGAAAATTTGAATTAAATCTGACACATACTCTTCGAGTTATTCGATAATTAGCAAAGGGTTCTCGGGTGCTCTGGGAGAGAGCAGGTAGCTAGCAGCAGCAAGCGCGCTAACGACAACACTCGAGACGGTAGAATGCTACGTAGACAACATCAAATAGTTATTTTGGTAGCTGAGGAACTATTACATGACCCAGGAATAGAAGACCCGGTGTAAGTAATTAAATAATACGTATTACTTCACGTAAATTGAGTGTAAAACTTCATATGCGTTTTTCTCAAAACTATGTATTCTGAACTGGTGACCACTGTAGCTCGAAAACAGCTAGGATTTTAATGAAATTCTTACAGCTTTTTGAAAACATGAAGAATTAGTGCCTGATTGAAGGATTTTTTTTTTTTAATTTCGATTCTTCATGAACAATTAACTGTTGAGGCTGCCATTTTGTTAAATTAAAAAAAGGAGACATCAGGAACTAAATTATCTATTAATAAAACAAATTGTTTTTGTCCGATTGTTTTTTGATGAATCTCCAAGGATAAGTGATGGTCACCGCAAGGAGCTTCGGTTGGAAGTTGGAACTGGATCAACACAAACAGCCATTACTTTCCAAATTTGTGATTTTTTTCTCTAAAATGTTTTTCAAATCAAGTCGAAACCTTATTCAATGATACTATGATTTTACATTCATAAAATAAAATAATTTACTGGCAAAAAAAATTATTTTAAATTGTCATTTTTTCATGTCTCTGACTAAACCTAACCCCTTAAGGATTTTTTTAACCTATTGCCGTTTCGCCCTCCGAATGATCCGGTCATCGCAAATTGAAGTGAATTCCATCTGCGTTATGATTCCCCGCAATTCCGCCCAGGACATCGAATACCTCCCCAAACGGGGGGGTCATGATGAACGCTACTAATTAAGTATGAAGTGGCGCAAGCTACAGATTGCAGCCAAAATGAGAAACGTTATTATCTGCAGCCTAATGAAACTAACCGATTTCATCACAGTTGGCCCCAACGGAATGAAATCCGACAGCTCGGAGGTACGATTCGCGATGCTCAAATGATCCCCCTAACGAGCTATCAGGAGGTCTAAATTTTTGGCCGAATGTAGGATCCAGCGGAAAATTGGACGGAATTAATATTTCGCGGCTAGCACAGGAAATTATTGTTTCGAATTGGGGGTTTAATGATTGTATATCGCACCCAATTAATTAATGTTTTAAAGCGCTATCATTTTTGTTTATTCAATTATTATTGTTTGTGGAGACTTTAATGTGAACTTTCTCACGGATGATCAAAAAGAGAACTTATTCAGAGACATACTTATTTGGTTTGGCTTGAAAGTGACTTCCCAGATAGCACAGGACGTCCAAGGGACGTCCATTATATGTCCATTTAATGTTGGCACGTCCAGGATCAATTATGGACGTTTTGAGTACGTCCAGTTTAGTGAATCCTTATGAAGCCCATACACGCTCAATTTTATTGTACAAAATTTTATATTTGTGCAATATAATTGATCATGTGTGGGTGATATTGAAAAATTGCACAATAGCGCAATATATTGCATAACCATCAATATCACCTCCATACGATAAAAATGTTTGATCAACCAACATATTGTACAATAATATTGACCGTCTAGGGACCACCGTCAATATATTATGCAACCCACAATGCACAATAATATTGAGCGTGTATGGGCTTTGGGACATCCAGAAACAGACTTCCGTAGAACGTCATATGTTACTGTGGTTCTGTGACTTCTGTGTTCTAGAGTGACGTTATCATTACTTCTACGTCAGTTCATTTTTCTGATCACAGCGAAATTTTCATTTATGTAGAAACGAAAATTCGAGTGAATCATTTTCATATCTTAATTCTAATTATGTAATTGTAATAACCTGATAGAATACGGATTGAGTGTCCATTCAAAGTTGGGGTAAGAATCTAGAGCATTCCATAACTGTTTAATTGACACAATGTTCCATAACATATTCTTCATTTTGCGGTCAATGAAACAGTTGCAAAGGCTAAAAATATTAATTGGGAGCTGAGTTTTAAATATCGACACGCAGTCCTTTTGGCGCTCTTGTTATTATTATTATTATTATTACAAAGGTTGAGAGTAGAGGGTAATAAAACCCCATAAAACTCTAAAAAAGAAAAAAAAATAGATACAATATAACATTAGTGCACACGTGCAGCAAAATATGCATCCAACCGAGCTTTGAAAGTATTTAAAGTAGGCGCCGTAACAGCGTTAGCTGGTAACGAGTTCCATCGATGAAACACTCGGTTAGGAAGGAAGAACATCTTCGACGAGCCCCTAAAAGTTCCCCGCATCAACTTATACGGGTGTCCGCGTAGACGACGATCTTCATTGAGGTGAAATAGATGTCTAATAGGAGAGTTATCATCGTGTAGTGCCGTGAAAGTTGTAATAAGGTCACCTCTCTTATGCCGATGTAAGAGAGTAGGAAGCTTCATTGTTTGTAGTCGCTCTTCATACGTTGGTCTTGCTCGCCCATATGGAAGTCTAGTGGCTCGTCTCTGGGTATTCTCCAACATATGTTGGTCTCGCAGTAGTATAGGATGCCATACATTATTTCTAAACTCCAATATTGGGCGTACATAAGACTTATATAGTTTGGCCACCGTATCAGGATCTGGGTTAGTAAAAGTACGAGAGAGAAGATAAATTCTTGAGTTGGCTTTCTTCACTTGAGTAGTCAAATGTTCACTCCATGATAAATCCGAAGTTATTATCACACCAAGGTCATCATATCTGTCCGTATGTGACAAGGCAACATTGTTTAAATAATATGTATGACGGGGGTTGTTTTTCCCAAGATGAAGAACTACACACTTTAGAAGGTTCAAAGGTAGTAACCAGTCCTCCGCCCACTGAAATATCCTGTCTAAATCCTCCTGCAGCACCACATAATTTTCGTTTGGATCATTGTAAACTTTGTAATCGTCCGCGTAGAGTGAGCAAACCGAGTTTACCATGAGAGGAAGGTCTGATATAAAAATGACAAACAGGAGGGGACCAAGGACCGATCCCTGTGACACACCGCTTAATACTGGATTCATACCGCTATAAACGTCACCACTTTTAACTGTGAAAGCACGATCAGTCAGGAAGGAAAAGATCCAATCCAACAATTGACCACGGATACCGACATGATTCAACTTCTTTATTAAGCGATGTTTTGGCACTTTATCGAACGCACTTTTAAAGTCCAAATACACGACGTCAACCGCCTTTCCCGCATCCAGCATATCCGTCCAATCCGATAGGCAGCACAACAGATTTGTTATAACAGATTTTTTTGGAGAAAAGCCATGTTGTTGCCACGTGATAACTTTATGGTCAGTTAAAAAATTCCACATTCCTTCTACTATTATTGACTCCATCACTTTTGCAATAATTGGAGTGAGACTTATAGGTCTATAGTTTTTAGTGTCGAACTTATCACCTTTTTTGAAGATAGGCTTAACTGATGCAATTTTCCAAACCGCAGGCAATGAGGCCGAACCGAATGATTGCCGCATAATAAAACAGAGTGGTTTACTAAGAACTCCCGCACAACACTTCAGTAACCTTGGGGAGATGTTATCAAGCCCAGGAGATTTACCAACATCAAGGTTTTGTAGTTTCTCACTTATCAACTGTTCGGTAAAGTGTATTTGAGTATGATGCTGATTTAACATGGGCTGATGTACGATGTCGGGTAAAGGAGTATCGGGTTCCAGAGTAAATGCACCAGAAAATGCATTTGCGAATGCCGATGCAATAACCTTATTATTGATGGTAATATCGCCGTTCGCCGTGCGAATTTGTGGCGTGCCAACCTTGTCTGTCATGTTAGTGCGAATATATTTATATAAAGATTTAGAACTTTTGCTACCTGCAATATTTTTTTCATAGGTTTTTTTTGCCAGATATATGTTTTTAGTTAGCTGTTTAGAAAAAGCTCGGTGAGCAGCAAAGTCCTCAGGAGAGTTAGAGCGCCTATACCTCTGCCATAGTGCCTTTTTCCTTCTTACTAATCTTTGAAGGTCACTGTTTATCCATGGCTTCAGAGGGAAAGTGTACTTATTTTAGTGGTAGTATTTTTTTCTGTTAGTTTATTCAGAATGTTGAAAAACAAGTCCCAGTTTACTTGAACTCTGTTTTGTAGAGAGAGCACATCCCAGTTCACACCTTGAAGATCCTGATTCAATCCCTGAAAGTTCGTAAATGCCCTATACTGACTGATCTTTCGATTATTCGGAGGAACAACAGCTTGTATACTAAACTTAATAACAGAATGATCTGATTTTCCTATCGGAGGATGATATTCTATATTGCCTACAAGATCCTGGCTAGAAACGGCTACAAGGTCAAGAGTCGAAGGATTAATACCTTGTCTAAATCGAGTGGGTTGGTCAATCAGCTGCTGAAGGTGAGTACCCTCCAAAAGATCAATGAGAGATTGGGATGCTCTGGAAACTGCATTGGAACGAAAATTTGGCCACGCAATGTCTGGCATGTTAAAATCCCCAGTGATAATCAAATCAGCATAGTCAGAAGATAGCTGTGTGAGGATATTGAATAATGAAAGATTATCCTGAATAGATATATCAGCTGGTCTATAAACGACACAGATTTTAAGAGAAATAACAGTGTGTTTCAATTGCAAACGAAGAATTTCAATGCTAGCTGGACAACTTAAAGGTATAATAGAGACAGTATAATCTTCGGTAATGAGATCATGAAGATATACGCAGACGCCTCCACCTTTCCTAATTTCCCTGTCGATGCGATATAGAGAGTACCCACGGAGCGAAATCATAGGATAAACAATATTTTTATCAAGCCAGGTTTCTGTAATAAATACTATAGAAGGTTTTTCAAAATCAACCAAAGTGACAAAATCCGTAAATTTAGCCGGTAGAGACGCAATGTTTGTATAGATTACTGTCCATTCGATTGTTGCTGACATTAGTTTTTTGATTCACTCTGTACGATTCTAGGCATTCCCCTTACATACTTAATTGTTAGATCACGTTCACCACCCCGAGTACGCTCATTCAATACACTCCTTAAATCATCCAGATATCTCATCTGACGAGAGGTTTTATCATCCCTACTTTTTATATTCTTAAGTGAAGAATCCAGCAAGCGACTTTTATTCCTGAGTACATTTTTAGCAATTATACTATCAGTGAAAACAACTTTGGTGAGCCTAGGTTTTGTAGAAGATCTTCCCAATCGTATAATTTTAAGAGGTCTATCTGGCATAGTGTTATGCGAAATAGCTGCCAAGATGTCAGAAACAGCTGCAGTGTCAGAAGATATACGCTCGTGAACAGAACCTTCCGGTTCAGGAATCCCAGATATAACGACATTGCGTGATCTATCCATTCTCTCCATTGCCTCGTTCACCACGTCTTCAAAAGTTTCCACAGCCAGGGATTGAGTCTGATTTGAAGCATTTAGGCTGTCAAATTTCTCCTCAAGCTGCTGAAACTTAATAGAAAATTCAGTCTTTATCGTCGCAAGTAAATCCTCCAGCTTCTTAACAGCCGATAAGTTGACAGAACATTGATTACAAACAATCTTAACGCTGCGCGACAACTTCCTCGTACGTCTAAAGGTGCGTATTCACTTGCAACAAAACACTCCGAACAAACCGCGCGCGCTGCAACAAACATTGTTCGGGCTGTTTGGAGAGTTTGCGGTATTCGCTGCGGTCCCAACCGTATCAGTATTTACGTGATCGTCGACATGGATGCAGACGTAGTGAAACTAGATAGAAGACTATCCATTTTTTTTTGTGTCATTTACCTCAAATCCCATATTTCTACTAATTACTGTCCACGCATCATGTTTTTTAATTTTGTTAAAATAATAGCCGTTTGTGGGATCCCATAAGATAGGATGCAGCTCGAATTGATCGATCAATTCGAGGCATTTTTCCCTGCTCCATTCCATTTTCTCTACCTCTCTCGAAAGAACACCAAACACAACAAACTCCCGTATCCACTGAACACCGGTGAATCATTCCCTTTGATCAGATCGCATTTACCGACAAACCTCGGAAAATGTTTCCCACCCGTATCAGTGTTTACGTGTTCATCGACATGGATGCAGACGATGTGATAGTTGCCGCTGGTGCTTTTTGGCGCTCCAGTTCCTCGGAACTGAGTGCTTATCAATTTGCCCAAATGTCTGTTATTTTCGAATTTTTCGATGAAAATGTTCTTAAACGATTTGGTTCGACTCACTGATCAAGAATCCGTGGTCGAAATTCATTCTGTCCGGCCGGCCGTAGGCACGATAACTCTCGAACGGAATGAGCTAGACAGTTGATATTTTCAGAGTAGGTTTGGGAGATAAATATCTCGGCTAAGTTCGTTATTGGGCAAAATCGGACTGATGGTTTCGGAGTAACAAAAAAAAATTTTTTTTATACACAGCAAATTCCAAATTAAATTTTTCTCAATAACCAGTTTTACCATAAGAATCCAATGATATCATTTTTAACTCTAACAAGCTAATACTTTCGGAGATATGATTTTTCAAAATTTCAATAATAAATCGTATTTCAACGTTGTCACAGAATGATATAATTATTCTATGTATGAATTGTCATAATGTCAACTTATTTTCCTGAGACATGACATTATCTAATCAATCGAAGAATTGTGAGCAAAGTGAGAAAAATCTCAGTTGTTTGACCGAAATTAGTTTTTCTCAGAAAAGTCTTACATTTCGGAACGGAACATGAAGTAAAAGATCTGAGAGTAGTGAGACTGCTTTTCATCCATAGACATAGATATAACTCTCGAACGGAATGAGGTAGGTAGTTGAAATTTTCAGAGTAGGTTAGGGAGATGCATATCTCGGTTAAGTTCGTTATTGGGCAAAATTGGCCAGAATTAATTTGATTTCTTCCATGGTGCAGTTCTCATTCTCATGATTGCTCATTTAATCTTGATAAATAAACTATTATTCGAATTGAATATCCTTTATGATGCAGTTCTATCATATGAATACATTGATATAATTCCCAACTCTGAGAAACCAATACTTTCGGAGATATAATTTGTCTGTTTGAACTAGAGCGCCAGAAAGCTCCTGTCGACAGGGCTTGAACCCATTTTTTAATTAAAGATGCGCTAACAAGCCTTAATTATTTTTTTTTTAATTTAAAATTTTTTTTTTCCAATTTTTTTTATTACATTTTTTTATCTATTGTAGGTCTTGGTTTATCTTTGTCTAGGAGAAAAGCCATGCGTGTAAATGCAAACCATTTTGACAAGTATATTTCTTCTCTTCCTATAAAAAAAAACAAAATTATTTATAAAAAATATCAAACCAGGATATTTAGTATAAAATAATTTCATTTACTGAGTTGTAATTGTATTGTAATTAAAATAATAATTGCCAAATTAGAAAAATCTTACCTCTTCCTGTTCCTACAGATTTTTCCCCTTGGTTTTTTCCCTTCTAAAACTATATAGAAGACTTTCCATTTTTTTTTACATTTACTTCAAATCCCACATTTTTACCAATTGCTGCCCACTCATCATGCTTTTTAATTTTGTTGAAATAATACCCGTTTGTGGGATCCCATAAGATAGGATGCAGTTCAAATTGATCGATTAATTCTAGGCATTTTTCCCTGCTCCGGTCCATTTTCTTCGCTTCTCTCGAACGAACTCCTAATCCCTTTGATCAAATCGCATTTACCGACAAACCTCGGAAAATGTTTTGCGCGTTCGGTTCTGTTCTGCGCGACGTATTGACTGGACAAATTTGTTACAGCGCGCGCGGTTAGTTCGGTCCGTTCGGAGCATTCTGTTGCAAGTGAGTACGGAGCGAAAATGTTTTGCGCGTTCGGTTCTGTTCTGCGCGACGTATTGACTAGACAAATTTGTCACAGCGCGCGCGGTTCGTTCGGACCGTTCGGAGCATTCTGTTGCAAGTGAATACGCAGCATAACATCATCGGCATTCCCAAAATTCATACAATGAATGTGTTGTACCTCGAGACTGCATGAGTCACACTGAGTTGTCGGCCTGTTATCGTCTCTAGTAGACACATGGCAATGTGGAAGCGTGTTTGGCATTGCTTTCAACGGATAATATCCCAATTAGAAAGAATTGACTGACCTTGTGATGAACAGAATATTCAAATTTCTCGCCTGGGCGGTCAAAATTGAAAATCGCAATAATGTTTCCAGAATCGACACTTTTTAGTCAACGTAACTGCAAACTTCGAAAATATTCACAAAGTCTCAACCAAGTAAAAACTTCAATCAAACACGGAGCTAAATCAAATACGTCGACACGTGTACACCTTCTTGATACCTCTGTCCTCGGAACAGAATGCTAATCAATTTGCCCAAATGTCTGTAATTTTGGAATTTTTGGCTGAAAATGGTCTTAAATGATTTGGTTCGACTCACTGATCAAGAATCCATGGTCAAAATTGATTCTTTCTGGCCAGCCGGCCGTCCGTCCGTCCGTCCGTTAACACGATAACGCTCGAATGAAATGGGCTAGACAGCTGAAATTTTCAGATCAGGTTTAGGGGATAAATATCTCGGTTAAATTCGTCTTTGGGCGAAATCGGCACGGTGGTTTCGGAGTAACAAAAAAAAATATTTTTTTTAAATTACAAATTTTAAATTTAATTTTTTTAAGATGCATTTCTTTATAAGAATCCATTGATGTCATTCTCAACTCTAACAAACGAACACTTTCGGAGATATGATTTTTCAGAATTTCAATAGTTATTCTCAATTCTAAATGATTTCATAGAATACTCTAATTATAATTTCCTGATGTATATAAATCCAATATGAGATGAGTCATAGACCTACGTTTTGAATTTAATCACGAAATTCTTGAGAATTGACGCACAGAAGCTAAATTGAAAATGTGGGAAAATCCTGTGGATATGAGCTTTGGCGCTCTTGTTCAAGCTTTGACAAATCATAACTCCGAAAGTATTGGTTTCTTCAAGTTGGAAATGATATCAATGGATTCTTATTCAATTTAGTCTATTTTATGATGCATTTATATCATAAGATTCCATTTATATCATTCCCAACTCTGAGAAACCAATTCTTTCAGAGATATAATTTGTCAAAGTTTGAACAAGAGCGCCAAAGCTCCTGTCCACAGGGCTTGAACCAATTTTATTTATATTTCTAACAACTAAAAGAATTGGATGGTGCAATCTTTATTATGACCTGAAATGAAATTAATTTCAAGATTATTCCAAGATTCCAAGATTATTCGTTAAGGTCATAATGAATAGTCCATTCAATTCCATTTTATATGCTTCATTTAAAATTTAAAAAAATTCTCTATGAACCACCTGTTATTTTTGAATATATCCCATTTTTTCTTCATAGGTGATCAGGAAGAAAGTCAATTATGTGAAAGTACAAGTGATGTGTTGGAATAATCAGTCCTTTCATAAATTCCCTTCCATCCAAAGAAGTTGAATACATAAAAAGATAAAAAAGAATGTTACTGCGAGGGATGCCAAAAGTTTGACAATTGAGGGAACTAGGGGATATTAATAAGAATATATTATACACTGTGATAATCACTGTTCGACAAATACAATTCAACTTTTCCTTTAAATTCCGGAAAAGACATACCTTAACTGGATGCAATTTTGAATATAGAGTCGAATTTCAACGAAGCCGTGAGTAAATTCCTATTATCAAATATATTTGCCTTTATTGATTCTTCTTTGTAATACAAATGTATGCAGGGTCGTCATGAATTATTTAAATACGCCTTTATTTACAGGTTTCAATTGTTCTTCATTTGTTTATTGAAAATTCAGAAGCAAAATTACAAAAGAGCGGATAATATACGCTTTACCATATATTAATTATTAGTAATCAGCGAAGGGTGATGGTCAAAAATTAAGGGGTGCTGGTCAAAAATTAAAATATTTAGATGCCAACCCAAATGTCAACCTCACCTGCTAGAGTTATGACAATGCGTCGTCTGGTGCACCCTGCTAGATAACTGACGAGGATCTGACGACCGAATGACTGCCGGAATAAGCAGTCCCCTCTTGAAGACCAACAGCCTCGGGTAGACGAGTCATCAAGAGTAAGGGCACCTTCTTGTACTAGGAATGAGAAATCATTTCTGAAGGCGGATGAACCGATTAATTGATCAACGGCATGGAGACGCATAAGGCAACGGGAATCCAATGCATTAAAGGCTCAGAAGGGCATCCCTTGTACAGTCAATATGCGGAAGCCATGAAGAGAGCATGGAAAAATCCCTCGATGATAAGTGGCAAGATATACGGAATGTCATGATTAGAGGAGACGAAGAAAAGATAGGAAAGAAGACTAGAAGAGGTAATAAATCTTGGATGACTGAGACTATTTTGGGAATGATGGATCGAAGGCGACAGTTCAAGAACAGAAACGAAGCTGAATGCAGGCGTCTAAATTTGGAAATCGGAAAAGAGATGAAGACGGCAAAGGAAAGGTGAATGAATAACCAGTGCAGAGAGGTGGAAAATCTGCAAGAACAAGACAGAGAGAGAGAACTATATTTAGAGAAGTTTCGAGTCTGTGGAAGCCCAAAATCCGGCTTTGATAGTGAATGAGGACAACGAAATTGAAATGGACCCCAACGAACAAAAACTGAAGGAAGGATACCTGAAGCAGCCATTCGGAGAAGAAAAACGTGAGGAACTACCGCAGGTTAATCGAGACGAGAATCTACACATTCTCTCTTCACAAGACATTAGGGCGATCAAGGAAACGAAAGACAATAAAACACCTGGAGAAGACCATATGACGACAGAGCCCTTCGAACACCTTAGCGAAGAAGCTATCTGCAATCTAACTTGTCTGTTCAATCAGGTCTACGAAAGCGGAAAATACCGCTAGATTGGCTAAAAAAACACGTATGTGGCACTACCAAAGAAGAATAAAGCTCGTAGATGTGACGAGCATCGAACAATCTGTTTGATGAGCCATGGTAATAAAATCTTCATGAGGATTATTTTCAACCGAATCTGGATGAAGTGCGAAGAGTATTGGAGTCGTTCGCAATATGGGTTCAGGAAGGAATCTGGCACAAGAGAGGCTATATTGGGTTTGTCTCTGAGAGCCGAGAGGTGTCTGGAAGTTCAAAGGAACCTCTATGTGTGTTTTTTCGACTATAAGAAGGCTTCTGGCTGCATATAACATCAGAGGTTGATAGAGGTCCTACAATATATAGGTCTGGATGGGCAGGATATTACGATTATAAGAAACATCTACTGGAACCACAAGGGATGCGTCCGAAAAAAAACGGTAATACAAAATATATTGATATATAAGGGGCATTTGTTAAATACATCTGAGCCCTCGGATCGCTCAATCGTGTATGTTATTTACAAATCGAGTACACTGAGATATATGAAAATACATATGGAAGAACGTATGTTTTTTTTTAAACATTATTCTATGCTAGCAAGGTACCACACGCAAATCATTAATTGGTTCTCCATTGCGACTTCAGGATGGCCTCTCTGCACGTTATCTTCATGAACCTCATACAATTTTATTGAACAAAGGCGACCGGAGTTATTCGAAAATGATGCCTAAATTGATTATCTGTAAATCTGATAGCGGTCATCAATCATCATCATCAACCAGCCCTCATAGCGTCCACTGCTGGACATAGGCCTCCCTCATGACTTGCCACCTGACTCTATCCTGGCCTGCCTGGATCCAGTTGTTTGCAATCCTTTTCAGGTCATCGGTCCATCGTGTAGGTGGTCTTCCTCTACTCCGCTTATCGGTGCGTGGTCTCCATTCCAACAACCTCTTTGTCCATATATCGCCGCTCATTCTGGCTACATGACCCGCCCAATTCCACTTCAACGTGGTTATTCGCTGAACGATGTCCATTATGCCGGTTTTTCTCCGCAGGTCCTGGTTCGCAACGTGGTCTCTCAAACTCAATCCAGTCATTGACCTTTCCATTTTACGTTGTGCAACCTTCAGTTTTTTTGCGGATGTCTTTGTTAATGTGAGTGTTTCCACGCCATAGGTGAGCACTGGTAGAACGCATTGATCGAAAACTTTTCTTTTTTGACAGATGGGTAAGTCACTCTTGAAGACGTGTTTTAACTTTCCGTAGGCTGCCCATCCAAGGCTGATCCTTCTATGCATCTCACATGTCTGATTATCTCTAGATATTCTAATCTCATGGGTCAGGTAGGTACGTGTATTTTCCGACCCATTTGATTTCTGTGCTATCGATGTTTAGGCCTTCGCTCATGACAAGATTTGTCATGATCTTTGTTTTGGAAAGGTTCATTTTCAGACCGACCCCGGAGCATGCCACTTCTAATTCATGGAGCATTTGTTTCGCCTCTCCTAAATCGTCAGTTGTTAGGACGATATCGTCCGCGAAACGGAGGTGGCTAAGCTTCTGTCCGTCTATGTTTATTCCTTTTGTATCCCAATCAAGTGTTTTGAAGGCATGTTCCAGGACTGTGATGAATAATTTAGGAGACATGGTGTCTCCTTGCCTCACACCTCTTCCGATTTTGATACGGTTGGTAGCTTCATGTAGTCTAACTGACATAGTACCGTTTTTGTATATATTGTAGATAAGTTTTGAATATCTGTAATCTACTCGGCATTCTCTCAGGGCGTCTAGTATGGCTTTAATCTCTATAGTGTCAAAAGCTTTGTGGAAGTCTATGAATAGGAGAACCAGTGGCCTATTGTATTCGATAGTTTTTTCAATGAGTGTCTTTATACTCTGTAGATGATCATTTGTCCCAAAGCCCGATCGGAAACCCGCTTGCTCTCTTGGCTGGTAAAGCTCGGGTTTGCTTTCCAGCCTTGATGTTATGATTCTAGTAAACAATTTGTGTAGATGGCTGAGGAGGGTTATTGGGCGGTAATTTTCCAGGTTCATCTTATCTCCCTTTTTATGAAGTAGTATGGTGGTAGCTTCATGCCACTGATCCGGGATAGTGCTTTGGTGTAGGCAAAAGTTGAAAAGCACTCGTATCTTTTCCAGTAAGAGAGGACCTCCCGCTTTTATTGCTTCAGCATCACCTCATCCTCTCCGGGTGCTTTATTGTTTTTCATCTTCGACAGCGCTCCTTTTATTTCCTCAATAACGATGTCCGGCATCTCTTCCGATCCTTGATTTATAACACCTCGCTCTTGTGTAACCACGTTTAAATTTGAGGGTTCTTGGATGCGGCTGCGGTATAGTTCGCAATAGAACTCTTCCACGATGCCAAGGATTTCATCTCGATTTGAAGTGATGTTGCCATGTTTATTTCTTAGATTGATTATCTCAGATCTACCTTCGGCGAGACTTTTGCGCAGTACTTTCATACATCTATTTTTCTCTATTGTTTCTTGAGTTTTTCTGCCGTCGTAGTTTCTGATATCCCGTCTGATGGCTTTAGAGATTTCCTTGTTTCTTTCTTTCATCTCTATACTGGTGGTGTTTCTAGATTCTCTCATTTGGTTTCGTTCGAAGATCAAGTCCTTTGTGGTTTGACTGATTTTCTCTTCTTTTTCGTTTTTTGGGCAAAATAAGTCTTGGCCTTCTTTTAAAGCCTCGGTTATTTCCCAGTTCAAGCAGTTGATATCTGTACTATGTTGGACATTGCCCCCCAGTGAACCTGCAATGTGAGCAGCAAATCTTTGGGTATCTATTGGACCTGTTCGTATTCTTTTGGATGGTTTCCTTATCAACTTATACCGCTCCTTGTCGAGTTCTATACGGATCTTGCAACGTACCATTCTGTGGTCGCTTCCTGTTCTACACTGCTTAAGTACTGACACGTCTTCCACAATTTGCAGTTTGTCTGCGACTATGAAATCGATCTCGTTTCTGGTTTTGCCATCTGGACTTTCCCATGTCCACCTTCTGTGAGGTTTTTTACAAAAGAAGCTGTTCATTTGGTATAGGTTATGCTGCAGTAGGAAACCCAGCATAGTCTCCCCCAGGATATTTCTTCCTTCGGACCCGAAATTTCCCAGACTGATAGCGGTATCTTCGGCAAAATACCATATCTTTTCTTCATGGTTGATTTTCTCATCTTCTGAATCTCTATCGAGTATCAATCTCTTCCCTATATGTAATAGATTGAATAATAATAATTCATTATTAATATTTTTGAAATTTTAATATGACGGAAGCAGTATATTTAGGTTAGAGTTTCAAACTCAGAATAAACAATCGCGTTTGGATATTCCTAGACGCTCGAAAGACTCGAAAATCACGTGATCATAAAATCCGCTCCATCTTATCGGCTCAGTGATGTAATTACCAAATGCACCTAATGAGAGGGGTACGCCAAGGTGCCTCCTTTCTCCCTTGCTCTTCAATGTTTATGCAGAACATACCTATTGTGAGAATATCACTTCAGAATAGAATGGAAGGTGCAAAGATCAATAGGATAATAATCAACAATTTAAGATACGCCGACTCTTGTTTTCAGCCGTAGAATTAGTCAGCATGTACCATCAATCTTAATAAATGGAGAAAGACTTGAAAATCTCAGGAGCTAGATATACCTTGGAAGAGAGATAAACGAACATCTAGACCATTCAAGAGAGATAAGACGTCGAATTAAAATCGCTAGATCTGGTTCCACCCAAATGGAGAGCTTTTTGTGCAACCCACAATTGTCCATAACAACAAGGCTACGAATGCTGAAGAGCTATACATGGTCATTACTCCTTTATGGGTTCATTACTCCTTTATGGGTGCGAAACGTGGACGCTGAAGCAGGAAGACATCAAGAAATTGGATGCGTTTGAAATGTGGTTGTACAAGAGAATGCTAAGGATAAGCTTGCCAAGTAAAACAACAAACGAGGCAGTTTTGAGCATGATGAAAACTCGCCCACGCTTCACAACCACCATAAGGATGCGAAAAACCAGCTACCTAGGGCATATAATGCGACATAAAGAATTCGAACAGATCCAACTAATACTGGAGGGAAAAATTGACGGGCGACGTGGTATCGGGAGAAAGAAGAAATCTTGGCTGAGGAATATTCGAGACTGGACTCATACAGGCGGAAATGACCTAATTTATAAAGCTCAAGATAGAGAAGGATATGCCATATTGATAGCCAACCTCAATTAGAGAAGGCACTTAGATGGATGGAATTAGTGAAGAGGCAATGAAGTATTACAGAAAAATAAGGGCATTTGAAAACAGATTTTTCTATAAAATATTGTCAAGTTAGGATATTTCTTGAAGTCTGTATTTTCTTCCGAAGCTTGGATTTTCATATTTATCTGCCATTCATTTCGGATAAGCAATTTAATTATTTATTTAGGTCCAGCTGAGAAGGCGAATTTAGCTAAGACCAGGAAGGATACTGAGAAGTCAACTCAGGCATGGCGGCAAAGGAAGGGAAAGACGCCAAGACAAAAAATATTTTAAATTTAAATTTTTTCAAACATGTTCCTTTCAAATAAAATTTTCTTGGGGAAACCCGATGAATCATAGATGAATACTTTACAGTCTATAAAAAGGCAGGAATGGAATATATAGATATACCCACATTCTATTTCTATCCATTTCATGGACGTAATCAGGAGTCCAAAAGGACATTCAGAGGCATTTCCTTTTGGGCCCCCGATCATGGCCATGAAACTTTCTTAAATAAACGTCTTAAAGACCTATAAATGTCGAGAGCCTGAAATGCTCTAATATGGACGTTTAAAAGACATAGTTACGCCCATGGTTACGCCCATAGGCGTAAAATGGACGTTTTGAGGATGTTGCGAATGTCCAAGCCGGACGTTTTCAAAACGTCCATAAAACGTACTTGTGCTATCTGGATTATCTGCTTCCGACTAGAGTTTTTACTTACATCAACGGTCATACCTCTAGCTCGAAGATCGATTATATCCTGACCAATGTTGATTTTCAATCATGCAAGACATCTGTATTTGGGGCATCTATTAGTGATCTCATTGGTTCACTCTTACTGCTCAGTTTAGAATGCTGGAAATGTCAAATCAACTTTTCAAACTGTTCGAATCTTATCTGACCGAATTTAGGTGTATTCAAGTCATTTTGTATGATTTGAATTCAAACAAAGGGCGTTGCCAGAGGGGGGATGGGAGTTCAAACCCGTCCCCGAAATGTTTCAGAGTTATTTAGTGCAGAAGAAATCCCTTACACCCCCCTGCACTTATAAAGTCAATTGCCAAAACTTTTAAAAGAAAATATATGGAAGTTATTCTGCAGATGCCTTTAAAAACTTCTTCGTCTCTTCAGCTGTTCAAAAAGGTATAAAACTTGCTACTAAATAGGCAAAACATTGACCAAATTACAGTTAAGGTAGTCGAGGGTACAATTTTAGTTTGAGGTAAAAGTTGAAACCGAAAACGAACCGAATGGAACCGTATGCATGTGAAACTGCCTAAGTGTCGTTATTATGATAAATATGTAAATGAGTCCTATAATAAAAATAAGCGAAGATGTTCCACTTAATAGATATGTTGTACCTGCGTTTGTAAACTGGCCAAGCGCCGGAATGTTACGAGATTATGGGAAGTAGGTCAGTGGTACTTAGGGAATCCAATCCCGCAAATGCGGGATCCCTCTGAAATTCAGCGGGATCAACATTGCGTTATTTTCTGTGCGGGATCTACGGGATTCAATATTGAAATTCCGTATTCGATAATGAAGGCGCAAAAGCCTCGGAAAAAGAATAAGTACTCTTTTTGTCAACCTCTATGAAAAGTGAAATTTTACGTACTAATTTGTGGCGGTAAGATCGACTATTATTGCAGGCAAGTACTTTGCAGACGAAAAAGTACTTTTTCGTCCGTAAAATTACTTTCTCGTCCACTGTGGTCACTATGGATACGGCCCAATACAAACATAAGTGTCTGTAAGAATAACTGTCAGTGCTGTGGTCACTATGGCATGATACGGCATGATACGGTTCAATACAAAAGTAAGTGTATGTGAGAAAAATGGGTTCAAGTCCTGTGGACAGGAGCTTTCTGGCGCTCTAGTTCAAACAGACAAATTATATCTCCGAAAGTATTGGTTTCTCAGAGTTGGGAATTATATCAATGTATTCTTATGATAGAACTGCATCATAAAGGAAATTCAATTCAAATAATAGTTTATTTATCAAGATTAAATGAGCAATCTGAGAATGAGAACTGCACCATGGAAGAAATCAAATTAAAATAGCTGAAATGAATTTGACTCTCTCTTATAGAACAGGATGACATGTACGAGTATGAACACAGATCATATAATAAAGCTTAGATAGAACAGTTATAACATTCTGTGAAAACATAGAAGTACGATTCATTATTGAAATTACGAAACCATATCTCCGAAAGTATTAGCTTGTTGGAGTTGAGAATGATATCAGTGAATTTTTATGGAGAAACTGCATCTTAAATAAAAATTTTATTTGAAATTTGTTACTTGAAAAACAAATTATTTTTCGTTACTCCGAAACCATCTGGCCTATTTTGTCCAATAACGAACTCAACCGAGATATTAATCTCCCTAACCTACTCTGTAAATTTCAACTGCCTAGCTCATTTCGTTCAAGAGTTATCGTAAAAAAAAAAAATTTAAATTTTCAAAATTTTTTTTTTACACTTTGCGGTAACCTGGTCAGTAAATATACATATACATACGTATGAAGGTCATGATTCTACAATTTGATGCTAAATTTAAGATAGATCGAGTGATCGGTTTAGGAAATATTCATAAAAAATGGGTTTTACTAAAATTTGCCATAACTCCGAAACCGCTTGATGGATTTTGCCCATTAACGAACTTAGCCGAGATATTTACGCTCCAAACCCACCTTGCAAATTTCAATCCTCTAACTCCTTTCGTTCGAGAGTTATCGTGTCTACGGCCGGCCGTAGGCATGATAACTCTCGAACGGAATGAGCTAGAGAGTTGAAATTTTCAGAGTAGGTTTGGGGGATGAATATCTCGGCTAAGTTCGTTACTGGGCAAAATCGGACAGAAGGTTTCGGAGTAATAAAAAAAAAATTGTTTTTTACAAAACAAATTCCAAATTAATTTTTTTTTAATAAGCAGTTTTATCATAAGAATCCATTCATATCATTTTTAACTCTAACAAGCTAATACTTTCGGAGATATGATTTTTAAAAATTTCAATGTAAATCGTATTTCACAGATTGATATAATTATTCTATGTATGAATTCTCATAATGTCAACTTGACAGAAGGGAATATTGTAACTTCAAAAATATTGGGGTTGAAATACTCGTATTTTAGCGATGCAACGGGGACCTCACCCGAAAATGTTTGAAAATATTACGTAAATATTGAAAGCATAATTCTGTAGTTCGAGAGAGGAGAAAATTTGGTGAACGTAGATCAGGAAATTTTTGATCGATTACAAGGTAATTTTTTATTATTACTCATCTTCTTCCATACATGTTTTATGGAATACCTACTATTTGTAGGTACTTTAAACCTGTTTTGGGCAATTGTCATACGAAACTTGTTTTTTTGGCGCTCTAGTTCCTCGGAACAGAGTGCTTATCAATTTGCCCAAGTGTCTGAAATTTTGGAATTTTTGCTGAAAATGGTCTCAAACGATTTGGTTCGACTCACTGATCAAGAATCCGAGTGCGAAATCGATTCTGTCCGGCCGGCCAACCGGCCGTAGGCACGATTACTCTCGAACGAAAGGAGTTAGCTGATTGAAAATTGCAAGGTGGTTTTGGAGCGTAAATATCTCGGACAAGTTCGTTCGATCTATCTGAAATTTAGGTTCAAATTGTAGAATCATGACCTTTATACGCATGTGAAGTTTTGTATTGACCAGATTACCGCAAAGTGTAAAAAAAAATTTTTGAAAATTTAAAAAAAAGTTTTTCCACAATAACTCTCGAACGGAATGAGCTAGGTAGTTGAAATTTTCAGAGTAGGTTAGGGAGATGAATATCTCGGTTAAGTTCGTTATTGGGCAAAATTGGCCAGATTTAATTCGATTTCTTCCATGGTGCAGTTCTCATTCTCATGATTGCTCATTTAATCTTGATAAATAAACTATTATTTGATATGAATTTCCTTTATGATGCAGCTCTATCATATGTATACATTGATATAATTCCCAACTTAGAGAAACCAATACTTTCGGAGATATAATTTGTCTGTTTGAACTAGAGCGCCAGAAAGCTCCTGTCCACAGGGCTTGTTAATTGCATAAGACCATTTTATAAGCATTTTTATTAGGTTGAGTACAAAGAGTGTATATAATTTTATTAATCCCGCATTCTTGCGGATCCGCGGGATTGGTTATTTCAATCCCGCGCGTTTGCGAGATAGAGGTTTTGTTGCGGGATTGGATTCCTTAGTGGTACTTCGATGCTGAAGAAGCTTTAGTTGCGAGTTATATAAGGACTACAGGCTGGAACGTACTCTGAGTCTGGATATTCGCAAATCATTATTGGCTGGAATTAAGAATTTTATTCAGAATTTTACTATAAAATAAAGTTTCGAAGGCTCTCGTAGAATTTCAACGATATCTGTCGGATAGTTTTCGAGATAGAGATAATTAGTGGGAGAACAAAATGTCACATGGCTACAACTCTGAAGTCACCCGGTGAATTTTGCTTATTAACGAACTTAGCCGGCGCATTTGGCTCTAAACCTAAATAAATTTTGATCTCGGATTCTTCATCAGTGAGTCGAAACTAATCTTTCGAGTCCATTCTCGGCCAAATATTCGAAAATTTCAGACATTTGGACGAATTGATTGGTACCTACTCTGTTCAGCTGGACAGCGCGCCTGAAATATAAAATTGATGAATTTTGATGAGAAGTAAATAAACTTTTCTCAGAAATCTGCAGTAATTTAGAATAGATCAGTTCTGCTTTATCGGAAAAAAAAGTTTATTTTAGGAATGCCAGTTGCTCGTGAGCTTGTAAATTTCTGATTCAATGTAATGAGTTTGTCAGTTGTCTATTCCAAATCGACCTGACTAGACCAGCTTGGGAAATACTGTTCGTCTCTTTTACTCAAGTATCATTTAGAATGTACTAGGTAATTTCTCGAATTCTAAAGTTTTTCATCAGCGCCGTTCCTAAACTGATGCAGCATTCTCCGCCGTAGTTTCCAGCGAATTTTAATGACTCGATTCAACCGGAATCTGAATCATTTATTCGCGGGGTACTCTCGACAATTCACTTGACGAGCTCCCCTTCCTACGACGGTTTTCGAGTAATTATGGGTGATTAAGTGTCAAGGGGGAAGTTGCGATGTTTGTGTGTTACTTCGTGGCAACGTCTGCGGATTATCGAACTATGGAACTCTTCCGCGACCTTTGGATGTTTCGGTGGGTCCTCCGCGGATGCGGGGAGGAAATCGGTGTAGCCGCTGTTGTTCCGGGCGGAAATATGTCGTCGTTTCGAGTGGAGTGAAGTTTGGATTGTTCTATGTGTATGTTGGAGGACTGGAGCAAGATCTTATTATACAGGTCGGTCCACGAGTTACTGTACATAGTTTCACGGTGAATAGATGATACCCTGGAGGAGCCAGAAAAAAACGATTAAACATGGGCTAAGGCTCGTCGTTTCTAAGATACAATTCGTCCAACGAATTATTTTCTGATTAGGAATATATTCTCATTACAGGCAACAAACTATTATTATTTTTTTTTCTGCTCGAGGGGATAAATCATTTATAGGCTCACCTTGGGAAGTTACCATTCTCCCAGGTTGTGGATTCACAAAACTCACCAAAAGACCTCTTGCACGTTCCTTGGAGTAGTTCTTCGTCCAGCCCTTACTGCGTCCCCTAACAAAATAGATGAGCTGCAAGCGGCCTTCACAATTGATGGTACCTGATGACTCGAAGTGATCCGAGCAACACCACTTTCAGCATTCTGTCGCTAAATCCTCGGCCAGGGATTTGCAGGCCGGAATAATCTTCAATTCGGTCACGTAGTTAGCTCTCATTCCGCCTAGGCATGCTATCATTAGAATGACTATCCTAACTTTATGTCTTGGATACAGGATCTCCGGCTCAAACATTAAATCCATGTTCCTCTGTTCTTCTTTAATTAACACATGATTTTCTTCGGGAAAGGAAAATTCGACGACAAACAATTCCTTGAGTTCTTTGTCCAGCGGGAGTATATCTGGCTTTATGGCGTAGATCTGCCGAGTTGTTGGAATCGTATAGTTCCAGTAGATGCAAGCTCTGTCATTTTAAACCACTGCTTCAATCTCCAGAGATACATTTGGTTGAACTGGTTCGTTCTCTTTACCATAAATCTCTCTTAGATGTCTATTGTATATTGTTGTAGGGGGTAACATTGCACCTTAAGGTCTGTTGTGCCCCCCCGTCAGAGCTGTCGATGTCATCACCATCTACAGCTAGCCTTCCAGTTCCAGAGTTCTGATGAACTCCAGTATCTGGGATGGCTTCAAGGAGGCTACGTCTTCGCTCCTGCGGATTTCTGACCCAAAGCATTCCTTGCGTTGGTGTGAGATGGCAAGGCATTCCGTTATCAGATGATCAGGAGTTTCATCCTCCTTCCAACAGAATCTGCACTCATCAGTTTCTGATAGCGATAATCCCATCATCTCTCAGATGTAAGTAGAGAATTTGAAGTGCCACATTGTATCTTTCTACGTATCCTGATGGAGCATGGACTCCAGACAGAATGTGCATAACAGTTTCCTGCTGACTGTGGCATGCTCTGCAAGTTGTTGGGGTATCATCTTGACAAGCCATAGTAAATCTCTCCGTTTCCGACTTGAGCCCAGCTGACTTCAAAAAGGCGAAGGATAGTTCTTCCGGCAGGCCCTAATATTTCAAACTCCTGAAATATTTGGAGTGCAGGTGTTTACTCATGTGATCTCCGAATGGTGTCTTCAGTTGTGCCTGTCTTATCTATCTGCCAACTCTTCTTTGAGTCCCTGCAAGCTCATGATCGATGGATATGCCAGATATACTGAGCTTCTCCAAAGCTCTCTGAACAGCTCTAAACAAGAATGCTACTTGGTTCCTAATTTCATGATGAGCCTCCATTTTCGGAAGTGGGTCTTCACTTCTCAATATCCTTATTGCCATTTCCAACGTTTGTTGATGGCGTTCGTATTCCAAACTTTGCAAACCCCTAACTCCCTGCGTCTGTGGAAGGTATACTCTTTGTATCGATCAGTTGGGATATGGGATGAAGGCTACGGTTTATGTTCATCACTTTACGTGTGGTTTTGACGATCTCGAGAATTTCATTCACTGCCCAGTTTACTACCCCGATAGAGTAAGTAACTATCGGGACTGCCAAGCAGTTCGTAGCAGACACCTAATTTTTCCCGGACATCTTTGATTTACATATATCTTGAAGATTCTTATTGTAGGTAAGGCATCCTTGATTTGGCTCGTCTCAGCGCGCCTCTTTATTTCATACCAAGAAATTTGTAAGTTTCTTCCTCTTCGAGGTGTAGACTACTGATTCCCCCTTCTAGTTCGATGCCTTCTCTTATCTCCTCAGTTATACCATTGTTATGATGAAAAACAGCACATTTGTCCAAACCGAATGACATTCCTATTGGTGGAGTGTATTCGGCAACGACATTCAGTAGTTGCTGTAGTGCTGCCTTGAAAGTAGCGTACAGTTTTAAGTCGTCCATGTACAGGATATGTGAGACCAGATGTTTTCTTCTGCCCGGAGTGGTTATTACTATACTGATCCCCCTAGGTCTTCCCCGAGTAGACCTCTCTTAAGCTCTCGAGAGCTTGGGCGATTAAGGATAATCAGTCTTGTTCTGCGTAGGCTTTGTCGCTGTGTCCTTAAGCCAACTTAGGCATAGCACTATTCATTTTTGACCCTGTGAATGGTGGCAATTACCGTGACTAGAAAATGTCTCCTAAGTCAAATGCTCTACCGCTGTGCCAACCACACTGAATATAAAATATAACAAAAATGTCCAGATCAGGACTTAAATATTCTGATTTTTATTTCGCGGTTCAATAATACACCTTGTACATGAAATATCAATTAGTTGTTAATATCATCTGATTCTCCATAGATTTGTTCTTCGAATAGTGTGATGAGACCTTGCTTAAATCGAAGGAATTGCTCTAAAGGTTTCAAAATTTGAATAATTACAGTTCAGTAGTTAGCATAGGTACTCTTTTTTCATGCTTGAAACACAGAGACCGCCAAATATTTCATTTCACCGTTTTCGTATTTATTACAATTTGATTTAGCTGGTTGTTAAATTCTAGAAATTTTTTTTTCTGAAATAAGCCTCGTTTTTCGAACCTTGAGTATTATATGATACTTGTTTATGGTTTTTGCACTTCGAATGGACGTGCGGTGGTAAGATAATAGGTGAAGTATCCTGATAGAGTAGTTCCCAACCATCAGACATTTGGGAATATTGCCCGTAGCAGTACCAGAAGTATCAGTAGCATGTTTAATATACCAAAAACAACATAAAGAAAAAATGTATCCTTACCATTTGAGAAAGGTACCAACCTCAGAACAAGGAGATAAAATTGCCAGACTGTCGTCTATCAGAGGTATGCCATTATTCAGCAGTTGAATAATGCGTACCCATTGCATTGGTTTGGCAAAAGAGGACCTCATAATACGCCGTCGCGGTCTCCTACTAAACATGTATGGACTACTTCGTTTTGGAATTGGGGCTGCTTGAAGCAGAAAGTCTATGCAGAGGAAATACACAGTAGAGAACATCTAATTGAAATAATAGAACAGAGGTGTAATGAGATGGGGAATGATCACAATATGAGCAGAGAAGCTGTCCATCAATTACGACACAGAGCTTGAAAACGTATTGAGGAAAGAGGTGGGATCTTTGAAAACAAAATATAACTCAAATTTTGCCCATAAGAATATTGAAATGTTTGAAATTTTCAAATTTTTTTTTTGTATTTTTTGGATTTTTCAGTAGATAAAACATTTTTTGAAACTAAATTGTACTTATTATGTTATTGTTGTAGAGTTTAGATGCATATCCTGATTACGAATTTAAAAAATGAGTTTATAATAAACAAAAGTTTTTAATTATTCTTGGTTAATTAATTCGATTTCAGGATAATACATTTCAGGTAGTACATTTCAGTTGAGACTGGACTTAACAGGATGGTTAGGAACTGAAAAATAACACCCATATTTGTATCTAAGAATTTCAAGATCTGCTTTCAAACATGTCATTTTCTACCGATAAGAGATATGTCATATTTATTTCTGGTTCTATTCAAAATTCGTTACTTATTATATAAAATACCTCCTCTTCTAGAAAACAAAGTATGATTGAACGCAAAATGACCAATGAAATAACCTCTGCAATCGTAGAATTATGAGAATCGTAGGATATTAAAATTTTTAGGTGATAATATAATGCGCTTTGATAATCCATATTATGATGGAAATATATACTCTGGTAAGTTAATCAAATTGGGTTCAGAATATCTCCACTAACAACAAAACTGAAATATTGATTTCAATTGATATAATATAATTTTCAGACTAGATTTGAGGAATGAATATCTCGCATAAGTTCGTTATTGGGTAGAATCAGTCTGTTCGTTCCAGATTAATAATTTTTGTTTAATTACACTTTTTTGAATTTAATTTATTTTATGATGCAGTTCCATCATAAGAATCCATTCATATCATTCCCAACTCTGAGAAACCAATACTTTTGAAGGAATGATTTGTCAAAGTTTGAACAAGAGCCCCAAAGCCACAGGGCTTTCTCACATTTTTTTAGGATTAATCTATGAAACATCATATCAGCTGAAAGTTAACTTAGCTCATGAACTTGTTGTTTATTGAGGTGGTACGTCACTGAATGCAGTACGAGGCCTATTACCAAGATGTCAGCTGAATTTTGATCTTCCAAATTTTGCAGAGATTCATATGGGAATTCAATATTTCCACTTTTCGTGGGCCTTATGAAGACCACACAATAAAGTGGTATCGTTTCCCACCAGTTCAAATCCGCACAGTTTTTGTATACAACCGACATTTTATCATGTCCATAGTGGCCACAGCGGAATAAACTTTTTCATTCCCCCTTTATCTTCGTTCACGAGTATATGAATCGATAAGAGCAAGATAAATCTCTGTTGTTATTGCGAGCATTTCCATATTATCTATTAAATCGACTGATCTGTTGCCAGTACACGATATACGAGAAATCCTCAACGATGGCATCGGAAATAAAACTTCTCGAACATTCTCGTCGTAAAACCTGCAACAAAATGGGCGATTTACGACTACTTACATAATATACGATTTCGCGCTCTGAGTTTTCAATTGGAATCATTTCTTTGCGATCAGGCTACTGACGTAGAACATAAATATTCCGAGTTGAATTGGATGAAGTGGGACTTACGTTATTAAGGACAATTGTATTCCTTTATGGCGGGCATTTGTTGAGATTGAAATGAACAGCAGTTGCCTGATATGATTTTATATGATTCATTAGGGTTTGGGAAGTCTCAAATTAGGCTGGGAATCAAGAATGAAATGATTTGAATATTTAGTAGTTATATCCGGAGGTACTCAATTAATACAATAATATAGTTTATTCTGTGAAGAAACATAAACAATTCACGGAGGCGCGAGCCTATAGGTACCTACGTGATGGAAAACTTAACAAGATATCGTACCGTTGATACTAACATTACATGATATACAAGTTACAACTATGTAGGTATGCACTGGGTATGAGATTTTAAGAAAAAAAATCTATACTTCTATAATTTCCCCTAACAATACTCTATTCGTCGAAGGAAGGAAATAATCAAATAATAATTCATTTATACAACCAAAATGCCATAACTAAATAACCAAAGCTATCTAAGCTGAAGGCTGTATCCGGTAAGTATATGTATGAATGTTCATCTATTTGTATTATTTGACCAGGTAAATGCGCGAGCACTTGACGGTTTAATATTGAATTGAAATATTGTCCACCCCTTTCAATTACCCAATTCTTCAATTTCCTTTTCAGGCTGGGACCACTTCTACCCTCAAGATCTCTAGGAATGACAGCATATACTCGCGGGGCCAGATAGCCAAAGCATCTCTGGCCTATGCGTTTGTCCACGCTAGGTTTGAAGTATTGATCCTCTTTGGCGCTCTTGTTCCTTGGAACAGAGTGCTTATCAATTTGCCCAGATGTCTGTAATTTTCGAATTTTTTCATGAAAATGGTCTTAAACGATTTGGTTCGACTCACTTATCAACAATCCGTGGTCGAAATCCATTCTGTCCGGCCGTAGGCACGATAACTTTCGAATGAAATGAGCTAGACTGTTGAAATTTTCAGCGTAGATTTGGGAGATAACTATCCCGGTTAAGTTCGTTATTGGGCAAAATCGACCTGATGGTTTCGGAGAAACAAAAAAAAATATTTTTTTACATTACAAATTTCATTTTTAAATTTTTTTCAGGATGTAGTTCCATTATAAAAATCCACTGATATCATTTTCAACTCTAACAAGCTAATAATTTTGAAGATATGATTCAATAATAAATCGTACTTCTATGTTTTCACAGAATGCTATATTATATATATCATAATTAGCATAATTATATATATATATTAATATATCATATGATCTGTGTTTGTACATGTGAACTTAATTTCCAATAAGAGACAATAGAGGCATGACATGTTAAATTCATTTCAGCAGAATATCTCCAGTAAAAATAAAACTGGAATAATGGATAAGTTTCAATTGATATAATATAATTTTCAGAGTAGATTTGAGGAATGAATATCTCGTGCTTCATAAATTTGACGAATGAATATCTCGGATAAGTTCGTTGTCGGGTAGAATTGGTCTGTTGGTTTTGAATTAATAATTTTTGGCATTCTTGTTGAATTTACATTCTTTTATGATATTTGAATTTAATTTCTGTTACAATAGAAATGGAAAATAATGGTGCAATTAATTTTTTGGATTTAACAATAACGCGGTAAAACAATAAACATGATCTTTCAATATTTAGGAAACCATCTCATACGGATACAATTATTCATCAATCCTCGTGTCATCCATTCGAACATAAAGTCGCGGCTTTTCATAGTATGTTACACCAGCTGATTAATATACCTTTATCCGATGAAAATTATTGTACAGAATTAGAAATTATCGAACAAATAGCGGTGAACAATGGATATAACACAGAGTTAATCAGAAAAATGTTGACGAAAAAACAATTATTATAGTATTTCCAGAAATTAAGGATAAAAAAAAGCACTGACGTGAGTTCAGTACTCTTTGGCGCGCGTGTTCACGGTGGCTAATTTGAATTGAATGATGAGTACTTCAAGCTCAGTGGATAGAGCGAACCGAAGATCTACCCAAAGGATAGTGGACACCATTCACTGTCGGTTTAAAAATTAACAGCGCTGTATCTAAGCTGCCATCAGAATAGAGTAACAAAGTTGGAAAATAACACAACTGACTCTCCTTAGTCGCACAAGCTCCTAGAAGATTTGGGAGGTTCAGTATAATCCTAATAATGTTTATAGCACACGCGCCAAAGCAGATTGCCTTTTTACACTTTTCCTTTCATTGTTAAGTCAATCTGCTTTGGCGTGCGTGCTATAAACATGATTAGGATTATACTGACCCTCCCAAATCTTCTATAGGAGCTTGTGACTAAGGTGAGTCAGTTGTGTTATTTTCCAACTTTGTTACTCTATCCTGATGGCAGCTTAGATACAGCACTGTTAATTTTTGAACCGACAGTGAATGGTGTCCACTATCCTTTGGGTAGATCTTCGGCTCTCTCTATCCACTGAGCTTGAAGTATTCATCATTCAATTCAAATTAGCCACCATGAACACGCGCGCCAAAGAGTACTGACTTCACGTTAGTGCTGTTTTTTTCAAGTTCCTTTAACAAATATTGCTATCAATACAGTTTGGCTGTTAGGTTCACCGTAGATCGAAAAAAATTGCGGTTGTGGGACCTCCGTTAGGAACGCAATTGCATCTTCTCCAAATCCGTATTTTGATATAGATCTACCGACTATAGTTATTTTTAAATTTGTCTCTGGGCCACCATACAGAGATTACAACTCGGAAACAACGCTATTTCCCCCAAACTGACTCCGTGCACTGAATTGACATGAATATTCTTTTAAAACCTCACAATATCGGCTCATTACTCCCAACATATCCCATAAAACCCAAAAACAGTCACTTCTCGTCTGCGCATGCGCAATTCACTCGTGGACGCAAGTCCCCACAAAATTACACACCTAACAAAAAACTCCAATTCTCCAAAACTAGTGGTTCGGGAGATATCGCTTCTTGAATCCACGCATGCGCAGACCCTCACCAGGGGATTCAATGTAGGAATAGCACCAGCCACCCCAAAATCCCAATCTTCTTTGATGAAAACACCAGCAGTTGAATCACTGATGGTCTGCTCATGCGCATAACGAAAAATGCCCGTTAGGGGTAACATCGATTTCAAAATTAGCCCCAGGCCACGTATGGACACTTCAACTCGGTAACAACGCTACATCCCCCAAACTGACTTATCCGTGCACTAAGGTGCCATGAATATCCTTTTAAAACCTCACAATAGTGGACAGCACTTCCGACATAACCCGTACAACCCAAAAACAGTCACTCCTCTCCTGTGCATGCGCAATCTACTTGCGACTGAAAGTCCTCCCAAAATAACACACCTTACAAAAAACTCCGATTCTCCAACATTAGTGGTCCAGGAGATATCGCATCTTGATTCCACGCATGCGCAGACCCTCACCAGGGGATTCTATAGAGGAATAGCATATGCCACCCCAAAACCTCAATCCTCTCTGACGAAGACACCAGCAGTTGAATCACTGATGGTCTGCTCTTGCGCATAACGGAAAAACCGTAAGGGGTAACATCAATTTCAAAATTAACCCTAGGGCCACGGTATGCACACTTCAACTCGGAAACATCGCTATTTCCCCCAAACCGACTTGTGTCCATGCACTGAACTGACATGAATATTCTTTTAAAACCACACAATATCAGCTCATTACTCCCAACATAACCCATACGGCCCAAAAACAGTCACTTCTCGTCTGCGCATGCGCAATCTACTTGCGGCTGGAAGTCCTCCTAAAATCACCCACCTTACAAAAAACTCCGATTCTCCAACACTAGTGGTTCAGAATATATTGCATCTTGAATCCACGCATGCGCAGACCCTCACCAGGGGATTCTATGGAGGAATAGGATCCGCCACCCCAAAATCCCAATCCTCTCTGATGAAAACATCAGCAGTTAAATCACTGATGGTCTGCTCATGCGCATAACGAAAAATGCCCGTGAGGGGTAACATCGATTTCAAAATTAGCCCCATGGCCACGGTACGGACACTTCAATTCAGAAACAACGCTACATTCCCCAAACTGACTTGTCCGTGCACTGAATTGCCATGAATATTCTTTTAAAACCTCACAATATTGACTCAGAACTCCCGACATAACCCGTACAACACAAAAACAGTAACTTCTCTTCTGCGCATGCGCAATCTACTCGCTGCTGAAAGTGCTCTCAAAATCACACACCTTACAAAAAACTGCGGTTATCCAACATCAGTGGTTCAGGAGATATCGCATCTTTAATCCACGCATGCGCAGACCCATACCAGGGGATTCTATGTAGGAATAGCATTCGCCACCGCAAAACCCCAATCCGCTCTGACGAAAACACCAGCAGTTAAATCATTGATGGTCTGCTCATGCGCATAACGAAAAATGCCTGTAAGGGGTAACATTAATTTCAAAATTAGGCCCAGGGCCACGGTAAGGAAACTTCAACTCGGAAACAACGCTGCATCCGCCAAACTGACTTGTCCTTGCACTGAATTGCCATGAATATTCTTTTAAAACCTCAACAATATCGGCTCAGCACTCCCAACATAACCCATACAACCCAAAAACAGTCACTTTTCTTCTGCACATGCGCAATCTACTCGCTGCTAAAAGTCCTCTCAAATTCACACACCTTACAAAAAACTCCGATTCTCCAACACTAGTGGTTCAGGAGATATCGCATATTTAATCCACGCATGCGCAGACCCTCACCAGGGGATTCTATGGACGAATAGCATCCGCCACCCAAAAACCCCAATCCTCTCTGACGAAAACACCACCAGTTAAATCACTGAGGGTCTGCTCATGCGCATAACGAAAAATGCCTGTAAGGGGTAACATCAATTTCAAAATTAGCCCCAGGGCCACGGTACGGTAACTTCAACTCGGAAACAACGCTGCATCCGCCAAACTGACTTGCCCTTGCACCGAATTGCCATGAATATTCTTTTAAAACCTCACAATATCGACTCAGCACTCGCAACATAACCCATCCAACCCAAAAACAGTCACTTCTCTTCTGCGCATGCGCAATCTACTCGCGGCTAAAAGTCCTCTCAAAATCACACACCTTACAAAAAACTCCGATTCTCCAAAACTAGTGGTTCGTGAGATATCGCATCTTCAATCCACGCATGCGCAGACCCTCATCAGGGATCTGGATTCAATGGAGGAATAGCATCCACCACCCCAAAACCCTAATCCTCTCTGACGAAAACTACAGCAGTTAAATGACTTCTCATCTGCGCATGCGCATAGCGAAAAATGCCCGGAAAGGGCAGCATGAACCTCAAAAAAATAGGTTTCGGCATTTCAAGCAAAGTATTCCGCAAAATAGTAGTAATTTTTTGATTTTTTTCATGTCACGTGATCTTCACGAAATTTTGCAAAAGTGTTTGCTTTCGTCTTTTGCATCGAACTACGGAGTGTCAATTTAATCAGATTAGTTTTTTTCGAGTTATCGTGAAAACAAAATTTAAAAATTTTTGACATTTTTTTGCCACTTTAGGGCCGTCCGGTCAGAACAAAACTTCGCAGGCATATAAAGGTCATGATTCTACAATTTGATACAAATTTCAGAAAATCGAGTGATCAGTTCCGGAAATATTCATAAAAAACGTTTTGACTAAAAACGGCCTTGATTACGAAACCGCCCGTTTTTTTTTGGATTTCGCCCGTTAACGAACTTGTCCGAGATATTTACGCTACAAAACTACCCTGCAAATTTCAACGCTCTAAGTCATTCCGTTCGAAGGTTATCGTGCTAACGGCCGGCCGGACGGACATAATTGATTTTGACGTCGAATTCTTCACCAGGGAGTCGAACCCAATCGTTCGAGACCATTTTCGAAAAAAATTCGAAAATACAGACATTTCGACGAAATGATAGCACGCTGTTCTTTGCGGAACACTCGCGCAAAAATGAAATATTCAATAGCTTAACATATTTTGGTACACCGAGTCAACAACTCAAAAGGTTTCTTCAAAGCCAACAGGTGAATATCTCATTCCGGACAAATAATAACCTCGCAAAACTCATAAAGAACAATACATCGAAAAGGAATAAAGAAGATAAATCCGGTGTTTATCAATTACATTGCGGAAGTTGTGACAAATCATAGAAAAAACTGGTAGAAATTTTGGAATAAGTATAAAGGAACATCATCACAGCTACAAAAACAACAAAATTAATTCAAATTATTCGAATCATTTATTAGCAGAAGGACATAAGTTTAACCCGGATTTCAAAATTCTACACAATTTGAATAAAGGTGCGCAACTCAATTACTGGGAAATGGTGGAAATAAATAGAGAAAAACATACGGGTAATTTATTTAATGAACAATAATTAGATCTTAATTTTTCACCTTTACTCAATCTATTCAAATAGAGAATCAATTTAAAAGCATTAGGAATGATATTTATAGTTAATGTGTACAAAGAAACTAGCAGTGTAATATTATGTAATTAGTTTTAAATAAGTCCATTATGTAATTTGTTTTAAATAAGTTTCTCATGTAATTAGTTTTAAATAAGATTCTGTGTCCATATCATCTAGGTATTGGGAGATAATAACATGTTAAGAATTTAGTATGATGTAGTCTGATGAAGTCGCTGTGTCGACGAAACGCCTCACAATATAGAATAAATAAGTGTAAATCGTATATAATTTTTCATTGAGTACATACCTACTCTTCCTCTACATACGGAGGAACGGAGAACGTGCTCACCGGAACATAAAACTCCTTAATCAATTTTTTCCTCAACAATGCCCACGTGTTTACCCCCGAAAGAGATTGTACGAACAACTTCGACAATCCTGGGTTGCGTTCAGAATCAACGTCGGACGTTGTCCGGTGCGTACCCAACCCGTTCGGAATCGACGTCGGGTGAACCTACACAATGACTAACCACAGAAAACAACCAATCGCGCTCTACGTCGGACGCATCCGACGTTGATTCTGAACGCAACCCTGAATGCGACTTCTTTGCAAAAAGAAATTTATGCAAGTCCGTCCAACCTGTAAGTCCCCGATCCATTAACCCACTGGACAATCCGGTTTTCCCTCGAATTGACGAACGCTATATTCCACGTCTCTGAAGGTCAACGAAAAATTACTTTTCGTCGAGTAATTTTCACCTTTTCTCAAGCTGCCTACTTTTTTTCACATCATCTAATCTTTCTCCGTCAAGATATTCCCCCTCCTCGCTAATACTTAGAGTCAAGAGAAAGTTACATATCTATTCTACCAATTGCACATACTGTAATTAAATCTGCGGACCATAGATGGCCAACGACAGTTGCGATTTTATCAGCATGTTCTTCCGAGTTTTCATCCCATTGAAAACCGCAACAATTTCTCAAAGACCAAAGTGGTTTACAAGGTTCAACTTCTTGTCCGAAACAAACTACATGTAAAGCTTTGATCGCAGCAATCTTCGCGTTAGTGATATTCGATTTAACTTTCAATATTGGTCCAAGTGAACACATCTTGTCAAATTTTGCTAACTATGACTCAACAATTTATATGCAAACTTCGCATTTCAGGAAATTTAGTAATTGCTCACTAAATAAGGAACATACACACACATGCCCTATAATCACACAGATTAAAATTAAGGTTTCGCCACAACAAATTATTAATCGTTCAAATATCATCTCGATAGAAAATACAAATAATCAAACAATTAAATATTCCAATCTCAATAAAAATCAAATAACAGATTTGAATTTACTCTTCTATACATCTTAATAATATCTAGTTTTCTTCGAATCGAATTCAGAATTACAATCTTTAAAAAATTTGACGCTTTATCAAAATAGAAATAAAATCTGATATTCTATATTCCAGAATATTCACGTTGAAACGAAATAGAACAGATTTAAAACAACTCTACCAAAAAAAACTTCAATGTCTTCAATATTCACATAAGGCTATAATCAATTTCAGTGAATCGGAAATAAATGTTGATATGGATTAATCCTACCTCAGTATCTGCTACTAATCCCTTTTTATAACACTGCATGATTCACTAATAAATAATTGCCCTTATTTTACAACACTTGTTACTATTCTCGTCGTTGGTATAAGAACTGGGCTTCCTCTCGTTCGGTCTCAAAATTTCTTCGAACTAAAAAATTCGTCTCCGTCTTCAACTTCTCGTCGAAATATATATCTTATTCATATCCAAAGTTTATCTAATAAATCACGGTTGAGTTCTCAAAATATTCTAACATTTCTTCTTTCACGTCTTTGGTTTTCAAAAACACTTGTTTTGTTATTTACACACCTTATTTACAATACAAATCGAAGAAATATTTGCAGCTTTGACAGTATTTATTTTTGCAATTACTGAAGTTCGCCAACTACCGCAATATACTCTAAACTCGTCAGAATTCAATGTTCGATAAAATAGTCTAAGTCTCAGGGATAAAGACTCGTATTCGCTAATCATCTAAATTCTACCGTTTTCGTCTTATCCCTGCTCAGACCTCACTGCCCTTTTGCCGATTCCTCATACCTTAGGTGCCTACTCTGTTTACTCCCCCGCACCTCGGCTTGCCCTTGATCTCACAGGTTAGGGCAATGATTGGTGATTCTCTGGCTGAACTACCCCGCCTTAAAACAATATGATTCCATGGGAACGATCCACGGTTTTCAGGTAAATCCAGGAATATAATCGTTGTTAATGTTGCACTACAAGAGACCTTCGAGTATTGTAAAATCCAGATTGAGATATCTCTTTAAGCCCGACCTACTTGGAGACGCCAGAGAGTCGGGGTTTGGTATTGAATTCTTCATCTCCTGTCGGTGGCACATCGTCTTTGGGATATGTCTAGGGATGCTAACGGATGCTAATGGATTTGGAGCGCCCGAGGGCGCAGTGAACGTCTAATGTGGCGATAACACGTCGCTTGCATCCCTAAAATGTAATCCTAATTCTATCTATATTCAAGCCGAAATCCAATCCTTATTGAAACCCTACATGTATGTCCTTCTCTTATGGTATTTGTGTTCCGCGCATTGTGAGATTTTCTGCCTGGAACAGCCAGGGTAAGTAATGCCAGGGTAAGTAATGCTAATTGACTGAGGAGTCGTATACACCAGTCCCGACTCAGCCATTATTTATTTATTTATTTATTACACTGGAACACAAACAGGACACAATCCCAAGAACAGTGTTCGCTCAGTTACAAATTAAACCATATTATCACATGAATTAATTAAAAATTAAAATAAAGAAATCATACATGACACAAATTATGGAGTAACTTACAAATATACAGAGGAAAAAAAATTGTACATAATTTTCACGCAGAATCCAAAAAAAGAAGGCGACGTTTCAGCCGCCTCTTGATAGTCACCAAAGAAGAGCAAAAGAAATCAATGTGGGGGGCCAGCAGGTTGGAAGTGTTCAGCATTCTTATGAGTGGGGAATTCGCGGTATAGTTCTTTCGTCTCAAGGCAACATGGAATAGATCACTGGATCTCAGCCTAATATCAGGAACTTTGAAAGAAATCATCTCCAAAATGCCAGGAGCAACCATCAAACCATTCAGGAGCTTAAACATAAATGAAATATCATTTATGGATCTTATATCGACTAGACTGGGAAGTCGAAAAACCCTACGAGCATACGTGTAATCATGATTTTCAATTACCATTTGGTTCTTATAAGACAGAAACCGAATGAACTTGTTCTGAACAGACTCCAAACGTCGAATATAACAATCATATCTCGGGTTCCATATCACAGAAGCAAAGTTCAACCGACTGAAGACAAATGCATGATAAAGTGTTAAAAACGTTTCGTTTTGATGAAAGGATTTTCCATGCCTAAGCACGAAGCCAAGCATCTTGAAGCAGGATGTGACAACTCTATCTACGTGAGCATCGAATAGCAATTTGGAGTCAAGTGTTATCCCCAGATCTCTGACAATATTTGATTCTTTTAACTGATGTTGGTTAAGTGTGTACTGAAAAGAGATCTTACTGATGTTTCTGGTAAATGAAATTTTTTTGCATTTATCAAGATGAAGGAACAAGTAATTATCCTCACAATATTGGGTCAACCTATCCAGATCACACTGGAGCTCAAGACAGTCATTCAGAGAGCGAATCATCATAAACAACTTCAGATCGTCGGCAAAAAGCAAGAACTTACAACTCCAGAAGCACCTTTCAATGTTGTTGATGTAAATCAGAAAGACCAGAGGGCCGAGATGAGAACCCTGCGGAACACCAGAGGTATTGCAAAATTTTCTGGATTCGCAACCATCAACTGAAACATACTGACTTCTACCCACAAGATACGACATCAACCATCTCATCAGGCCTCCACAAACTCCAACCTCAGCAAGCCGCACTGACATAATTGCATGAGACAGCTTGTCAAAGGCTTTAGAGAAATCTGTGTACACTGCATCAGTCTGGATGCAGGACTCGCCACCACCCTCAAGAAAATGCAGGAAGCTGAGTAAGTTCGTCTCAACACTCCTACCACTTCGGAAACCGTGCTGTTCATCAATAAGGATGTTCTTTAGTTGGAAAGATAGGTACTTATAAACCAGAGACTCAAATACTTTAGGAAATACTGATAAAATGCTGATAGGACGGTAGTTCTCAATGAGATCACTATGGCCACTTTTAAATATTGGAACAACATATGACAACTTCCAGATTTTCGGAAAAATTGACGATGACAATGATTTATTAAAAATAATGTAGAGGGGGTAGGACAGATTGACTGCACACTTGCCAACAAAAATAGGTGGAATGCCATCCGGCCCAGGACCCTTTTGCACACTAACTGACAACAATGCCTGCTGAACCTCTTCCAAGGATAAATTAAGGTTACTGAAATATGGACCATCATAAGCTAATTCACTGCTCGGATTAGGATTAAAAGTAACGTCTGCTGGCTCAAAAACTGATTCAAAGTATGTGGCAAAAAAATCGGCAGTAGATTGAGGCGAATCCGTCTCAAGGCCATTGTACCTCATTCTAGAAGGATAACCCTGATTTTTTTTACGTTTCACGAATTTGAAAAGATGCTTGGGATCTGTTGATAGGTTCACCTCAATGTGAGAGAGATACCTTTGGTAGTCCGCAGCAATGGGCCTCTTCGACGTAGTTCTCAATTCTTTGAATCTAGTGAGATCATCCAACCTACGGTACAACTTCCACTTTGTGTGATATTTATTTTTTTGGCGTATTAACTTGATAGTTGCTAAAGAGAAATAAACAGGAAATCTAGAGTTAACAGTCATAAGTGGTACAAAATCAGAGATAACATCTTCGAGTACATTATAAAAATCTTGGACATTTGCATCCACACTTGTGCCACCAAGCAATACATCCCAATTTACCTCTGACAGTCTCAAATTAATAGCATCATAATCAGCTCTATTGAATAATCTTACCGAATTTACATTTATTTTCTTTTCAAAGGATTGCCTTTTAACATCGAGTAAAAACTCTATACTGGGATGATATGAGTCCTCAGGGACAAGGGGATCATTGCAGTGATGCACTTCAGAAACCTTCATGTCGTTACATAATATTAGATCCAAAATTTTGTTTTGATGATTAACGACATCATTGAATTGAATCAAACCCGAGAACGTGAACGAGTCCACCATCGCCGAACACTCGCGGTCAACATTAAGTGGCTCCAAAAAAAGGCCAGAGGCACATCTAGCCCACTCAATACCGCCACAGTTGAAATCACCGCACATCAGTACACGGTCACACTCGTTGATTTTGCGGAAATTTGACTCCAGTTTACTCAGGAAAGTTGTTACCGCATATTCATCACCGGGAGGTAAATATACGCAGCACAAGTAAAGTCGAACACCACCATATGAAATCAAAACCCAGAAGTCCTCAGCATCACTCTGAAACCCTGGAAGAGCAGCACACTCGAGGCCCCGACGGATCGCAAGCATGACACCACCCCCATCCCTCTTGCCAGAAGCGGTAGAAGCCCTGTCTCTTCTATAGACCTCATAAAATTTATCGTCGACAATATCACCATCAGTTATGCAATCTTTCAACCACGACTCAGTAATGAGCACCACATCGTGATCGTTAGAAAGCAAGTTGTTTTTGAAATTTGCAAGCTTGGTACGCAAACCACGGACATTTTGATAAAAAACATGTAAAGCCATCGAAAAAATTTAGAACTATTTTGCGGTGGAGTAACTGATGGATCGAAATTACATCAGTTTATTAAGATCCTTCTCGCTCTGTATATGTATTATTTTGGCCGTGTCGTTCTTTCGGACCAAAATATTGCTATTCTGGACCCAGGTGAACTTGAAATTTTTTTCCTTCGCCAAGATACGGGCCGACCTGAAGAGAATCTTATTTCTTGTCGTTAGGTGCTCGTTTACAAAAAATCTATCAGAAACACCATCCACCCTGAAGCCGGTCCCTGTACCAGGCTCAGCACGCTTCGCCTTTGCAGCAGAAAAAAAACCATCTCTATGTAGTTTGCTGGAGAATTTAACAATAATGTTTTTCGGTACGTTATCCAATTTTGTTGGCACCCGTGCAATGGACGTAATAGCGCCGACAGGAATCTTGTGGCCAAGGAAATCACATATTTAATCCATTATATTATTTAGATTCTCGTTCCTTTTCTCTGGGATGTTCATAATTTCGACATTATTATTTCGAGAATTTTGCTCAATTTTGTATAATCTATCTTCTATTGTTGTTATCTCACGCCTTAGAGCATCATTCTCAGACTTCAGATCATCCGCGATTTTAGCTATAGTGTCAACCTTTGACAATCGCGCCTCAAAATCCGTAACCTTATCAGAGCAAAAAGTAACGGACGTCTGCAGATCCCTTATTTCCCTCCTCATCAGACCAATATCGGCTTTAATGGAATTCACCAGTCGAATCAAGGGAGAGTTTGCAGGCAATTTCCGGAACGCCACTCTCCTCATCGACAACCAACTCCGCACCATCAATGACCGCCGCCACTGGACCACCTCCTCGACATCTAACACATTTCCAGCTGATGCCCGGTAACTTCGAAAACGCCGACATTTGACTTCTTGTGATATCGGAGCATCTGGGGTTGGCATGATAAAAACCACGACAAACACCCGCGCATTCCAAACCGGGAGATCTTCTATTGACCGAAGTCGTGCAAATTACGCAAATAGGCATAGTTCCAGAAAAAATTAACAACGACAAGAACAGCTATTAAATTCCAATCAATGTGATATGATTTTCCAGCGAAAAATAGAATAAAATATGGCCAAAATTATTGATTATCGGAAGAGCGATAAGAAAGACGTGCAATCAGTTCGAACTTCACTTTCACATTATAGGTCATCAAGCCTTCGGTGTTGAACACCACAGACCCTGTAGGGAAAACCACCTCGTCATTCGTCCATTGACCGTTACTCGGAAAAGCCACGTTGTAGTTTTTCTGCAACTCGTGTCTCACAGGATTGTTTCCTGTGACCACATCCATGAGCTCCAAAGAAATCAGGTCCAGAATGAACTGCATAGCAGTAGTAGACAGGAGCGTGATGATCCTGTAGTAGACAAATATGCCGTTCTTCGAAATTTATCAAGGGTTGGTTGGCACGTCGATAATTTAGCACTCTGCCACCAGATTAAAGCTGCTTATTGAATAATGATGAGTGTTTAGTTGAATGATTTGTGAAGTACTATTATTATTATTATTATTGATAAGGGGTTACGTTGCACCGCGACCTTGAGATCTATTGTGCCCCCCATCAGAGCTGTTCTCACCATTACGCCAAGTACTATGTTTTACTACCAACAAATGTTTGGATGTAACGTTTACATTTTGTTACTCAAATTTCGAACTTCCGTAAATGTTCAGACATCTCAACACATGATACAGTGTATTTTATGCATTTTCGGATACTAAATGTGAACAAAATAATGAATGTTATAAAATTCGTTAGTGGTTAGGATCAGGTATCATTTGAAAGCGTTTAATATTTTGAAATTATACAGTTCAGTTTGGTTATTCATTCTTTCAAGATGGTTTCTGCGGATCAATTCGAAATTTATTACTGTCTGGAATTTTGATTTAGCACTAAAGAATCTTGAAATAATAATAGAAAATTGAACTCTCCTCCTATTCAGGACTAGCCATGAATAAATATGAAATCAATATTGCTGAATAAATGAATCATGCAAACCCAAAATATTCGAATAAATATTGAATGAAAAGTCTAATATTCATTACCATTCGCGAATTTTATTGAACCGGTCTCAGTGCTTTATTAGCACTCATTCATTCTCTTTGTATTGTAAATTCCTCCCAACTATTGTATCATTCAATCATACAATGGTCCAATCCCTGTATATGAAAATCCTAGGATAGATGACCGACCTCGAAATGAAGTTCTTCATTACTGAATCCTCCACATTTTAATGAGCCCCTACCTGTAACATGCTGAATCTAAAACAGTACCGTTCTGGGCCTCACAACTATAGACTTGTGGTATACAACATGTTGGCAATCCTGACCATCTCAGTAAAACTTCACGAGTTAGTTATAAAATTTCAAAACTATCTCTATTGGCGCTCTTATTCCTCGGAACAGAGTGCTTATCAATTTGACCAAATATCTGTAATTTTCGAATTTTTGGCTGAAAATGGTCTTACGATTTGGTTCGACTCACCGATCAAGAATCCGTGGTCGAAATCAATTCTGCCCGGCCGGCCGGCCGTAGGCACGATAACTCTCGAACGAAAGGCGTTAGAGGATTGAAATTTGCAGGGTAGGTAAATATCTCGGTCGAGTTCGTTAACGGGTGAAATCCATCAAGCGGTTTCGGAGTTATGACCCTTGTTAGTAAAAACATTTTTTTATGAATATTTCCGAAACCGATCACTCAATCTATCTGAAATTTAGCATTAAATTATAGAATAGTGACTTCTATATGCATGCGATGTTTTGTTTTGATCGGGTTGCAATAAGGTATCAATTTTTTTTTTTTATTTTGGAATTTCGTTTCTACAATAACTCTCGAACAGAATGAGCTAGACAGTTGAAATTTTCAGAGTAGGTTTGAGAGATAATTATCTCGGTTGAGTTCGTTATTGGGCAAATCGCCTAGGTGGTTTCGGAGTAAAAAAAAAAAATTTTTACATTACAAATTTTAAATTCAATTTTTTTTAAGATGCAGTTTCATCATAAGAATCCATTTATGTCATTCTCAACTCTAAGAAACTAATACTTTCGGAGATATGGTTTTTCAAAATTTCAATAACTATTCGTTATTGAGTTCGTCACTGGGCAAAATTGGCCTGATGGTTTCGGAGAAACGAAAAAACAATTTTTTTTGTACAACAGAAATTTCAAATTTAATTCCTTTTAAGATGCAGTTTCACCATAAAAATCCATTGATATCATTTTCAACTCTAACAAGCTAATAATTTCGGAGACATGATTTTTCAAAATTTCAATGATGAATCGTACTTCTGTACTTCTTATGTTTTCATAGAATGCTGTACTCATTGTATCTATGAATTATTATATGATCTTACATGTTCACCTTATTTTCCTGAGAGAGATAAATGTCAACATTATTTCTGGTACACCTCTTGTTAAAAGATAATTTTTGAAGCATTTTTTTTAAACGACACTTTTTTTAAATTGAATTTCTTTCATGATGCATTTCTATCATAGGAATCCATTGATGTGATTCCCAACTCTGAGAAACCAATACTTTCGGAGATATAATTAGTCTGTTTGAACAAGAGCGCCAAAAAGCTGCTGCCCACAGGGCTTGAACCAATTTTTATCTGAACGATCTCGGAGGTTTATTATCTGAGAAGATAGTAAACCAAAAATATAACCCCTGTATCAGTTCCCTGACCTGGGATATGTTCCATTTGCTGTGTTTAACAGTCATCTCCATAATTCATAAATGTTTATCCGGGCGAAATTGGATCTCGTATCTTCCATTAACATCATGCCCGGTTTCATATTATGTAGTGAAAATATGTTCCTATTGCCATAGGGGAAACACTGTAATTTTCCCGAATCTTGATTTTCCCCGAACTAATACCAACGTGATGTAAACGAATATAAAAAGACACCACTCGAAAAGTTTTTATGGTGGTACCTAGATTAGAACTAGATGGTGCTGAATTCAGACTAGTATTAATTTTGTTATCAAAATTTGCAGTAATATCCACTCATCCAAATCTCATATAACATACAGTGTGGAAAAAATAATGGAATATATTTATTATTTTGGTTACTGTACAAAGTTGTGAAAAATACTGAAACACGTTTAAAGTTAAATTTTAAATTCTCATTCTTCTTAGTAAAAATAAGAACCCTACTTTCAAACCCCTTCAAAAGACAAGTACAACCCCCAATTTTCCAAACAGGAAGTATGGGCTTGTGATACATCGTTTGAAAGGTCTCGTCATTCTCTATTCAGAAACCTTATCACTTTCATGTTTATCGCAAAACCAAATTAGAAAAACATAAAATCAAGTGATTAGGCGAAATTTGGTGCAATATCAAAAAGTAAAATGTAATACAAAATGTAGCAAAGAAAGCCCTGTGGACATGAGCTTTGGCGCTCTTGTTTAGACTTTGACAAATCATATCTCCAAATGTGGTTTCTCAGAGTTGGAAATTATATCAATGGATTCTTATGATAGATCTGCATCATGAAATAAAGTAAATTAAATAAGAATACATTGATATCATTCCCAACTATTAAAAGCCAATACTTTCGAAGTTATGTTTTGTCCCACTTTTTCAATTTGGCTTCTGTGCGTCAGTTTTCAAGAATTTTCGTAATTTGTTTCAAAACGTAGGTCTATGAATAATCTCATGTTGGATTTATATATATCAGCAAATTATAAATAGGATGTTCTATGAAATCATATAGAATTATTGAGAATAATTATTGAAATTTTGAAAAAATCATATCTCCGAAAGTATTAGTTTGCTAGAGTTGAGGATGATATCAATGGATTTCTATGATGAAACTTCTTGTTGAAAAAAGAAATAAAATTTGTAATGTAAAAAGAATTTTTTTTTGTTACTCCGAAACTAACGAACGACGTAATCGCAAGCGTTATTCGATCTTTTAGGTCATTCAAATCGAGGTACTGCCAGACATTGCGTTGGTTATTTGGTGGTGCTTCATCCTGTTGGAACCATCTCGTATTCCGTGGAACTTGAGGATTTCCTTGATCAGGATGAAAATTATCGCCATTAAAATTATACCCAATGAAAAAGGGGCCTATGATATGGTTTCGAACATTTCCTGCCCAAACATTAACTTTTCGAGGGAATTGCGTGTGTTCCTCTCTTATCCAGTGAGGATTTTCGGTAGACCAGTAGCGACAATTTTCACAATTAACATGGCCATTGAGAGAAAAAGTGCACTCATCAGAAAAGAAAACGTCTACTAAATGGATAATATTGTTATCCAACATGTCCATGATTTATTCACGAATAGTTATTTATGTATCAAGAACTGTCTATTGTCTCGCATGCTTGCAGCAATTTGGAGACTCGACTATACCTAATAGACAGTTTTTCGCCGAGGTGCATATTACATGTTTTCGTCGACTTCCACATATTTTAATGAATTTCTCTTAAATAATTTCACAATAGCAAATGACTTATATACTTATGTTTATATTGAACCGTATCCATAGTGACTACAGCACTGTCAGTTATTCTTACAGATACTTGTGTTCATAATGAACCATATCATGCCATATTCATAGTGACCACAGCGGACGAGAAAGTAATTTTGCGGACGAGAAAGTACTTTCTCGTCCACAAAGTACCTGCCTTCAATAATGGTCGATTTTACGGCCGCAAATTAGTACGTAAAATGTCACTTTTCATAGAGGTCGACGAAAAAATAAGCTCTCCTATTAAAATTGTCTTCTAAGACCACCTGGGTAGGTATCATTTCTTAGGGAAGCATTTTATTTTGTTTTAATATGTTTAGAATCGATGTATGGCTGACATTGAATGTTGCGGACGAATTTCTACTTGGTGTGGGTGTATTTCCTCCAAAGTCAATCATCACATCTAATTTTACATCCTCACACAGTGTATTAGCAGCTGCTTTTATAACCAGCCTTACAAGCTCAAACTCGCGAAACTGCTTCTCTATTTTAATTATTGTCGCTTGGGTTATAGGCGGCTAATTCGGAAATTTCTCACGAAATAAGCGACTCACTTCTTTTTGTGTTTGGGTGTTATTTCCGTAACCAATCATTTGTAAAATTGCTATTTTGAGCGTTTCCTTAAATCGAACCATTATTCGAAATTGAAGTTAATGGAATTGAAACACAAATCAGACAATTTACAAACTACAACTTATCAGCACAAAACAATTTTCGAAGGAGTTCTAAAGAAACTAATATTGCCACAGAAAGAGTTTTACGCAGTTTTCACTTTCACTTTCACTTTCTTTCTATCACATCTTGAAGACAAATATGTTTAGTATTATTGAAATAAGTTTTGGGAATATTCGAGGGAATATTATAATGCATTTCGGCAATCATATGATTTTATTTTTTCTCTTTCGAGTTTTACAATATACATTAATGTGATAACATTTCTGAATGGAGAATGACGCGACCTTGCAAACGACGTATCACAAGCTCATACTTTCACTTTGAAAAATGGGGGTTTTACCTGTCTTTCGAAGGGGGTTGAAGATAGGGTTCGCATTTTTGACGTGATTCGGGATTTTCCATAAATATGTACAATAGAGGGCTTTTTGTTTAATTTGGTAGCAGAAATATTAAATTCTCTCTCTCTCTCTCCCTCAGCCATTCTTCATCCACTCCTGGATGTAGGCCTCCTTCAAATGACTCCATTTCCCGCCCGAGCCTTAATGTCGTCTAACCATCTCCGTTGCGGTCTTCCCACACTGCGTTTTGTTTGTCTTGGTCGCCAGTGTGTAAGTTTATTTGTCCACCTGTTAGAATCTTGAGGAGCCACGTGTCCAACCCATTGCTATTTCAGATCTGCCACGCGCTGTATTATATCCACAACCTTTGTTCTTTGTCGTATTTCTTCGTTTCTCACTTTATCTCTCAAACTCAATCCAAGCATCGCGCGTTCCATAGCTCTCTGCATTATCCTTAATTTACTTGTAGATTTTTTTGTCAGTGCCATTGTTTCAAGGCCGTATGTCGCCACTGGCAGTCTACAGGCATCAAAAACTCTTTTTTTCAGGTTTATTAATTAATAATAATAATAATGTTTATTTCAATATATACAACGTATTCATACAACTCTCCTTATTTAAATCTAATAAACATTGACCTTATTCCACAAGGAAGAATTCCGCGCGTGGACAATCCCAAAACTAAAACAAATTTATCATATTCAATCTAAACATACACAATAATACATCCCATTCCAAAACATAACAAAATCCAAAAGAAAAAAGACTATATTTATTTCCTTCGCTCTAATAAATTTCTTATACCTTCCCGTCCCATTTCACACAGATACTGAGTAACTATCTTTTTAAATACATTCTGTGAATGTGATCTTCGAGCAGCTTGCGGTAAATTATTAAATAAAAGCGGTCCTAAAGAAATGAAAGATCGTTGACTTTTCGTTTTATGCATCTTAGGTTCTAATATGCAAAGTTCCCTACGTGTATCATATCCATGTTCTACCTTTAACCAGCGAATTATGTATTTGAACTGATAAATGCACAAGGATTGAGCGTACAGTTGCCTCAGGTCAAAAAATTCTGCTTTCTTTGAACAGCTGTTCAGTTGGAAACCGACAAGGCTTTTTAAGCATTACCTTGAGGATCCACTTTTGTGCAATCTCTATCTTTTTCAAAAAACAACTGTACATCCCTCCCCATGCTATATTACCATACAAAAGATGACTCTGCACAAGTGCGTTATATATGACCTTCATCTGGTGGTCATTGCAAAACGATCTGCACAACTTTATTTTTGGAATCAGAGATCTTAATTTCTGGGTGATCTTTGTTGCATGAGCATTCCATTGGAGATGACTATCTAAGTGAACTCCTAGATACTTTATTGTATTTGCGACTTCAATTTCCATCTCCGAATGATCTAATCTTACGCTAAGTTTATCGAAGCTCGGAAGCTTGTGAGCGAGACTATTAAACATCATGAACTTTGTTTTTTCTTGATTTACTGTGAGTAATTTACTGTTAAAAAAAGATATTATTCTTCCAAAATCGTTCTCTACCTTGTACTTCAGGTGTTCCCAGGTTTTGCCATGATATAATACAACAGTATCATCTGCGAAACTAATTACGTCCGCAGAAGTCATATCATATAAATGATTTATATAAATCAAGAATAACAGGGGACCAAGAACAGTACCTTGTGGTACCCCGTAACTAATTTCTTTAAACTCACTCAGGCACTCCCCTATTCGTACTGCCTGGGACCGTTTACAAAGATAGCTTTCAAGTAATTTTAATGCTACCCCCCTCAAACCCATTTCTTTCAAACTCCGCAAAAGATCTGTGTGACTGACCGAATCGAAAGCCTTTGATAAGTCAATGAAAAGGCCAATTATTGGAGTATTAGCGTCAACAGCCTTATATATTTTACCAACCACATGTGCAATAGCATCCTGTGTCGATAGGCCCTTTCTAAAACCGTACTGTTTTTCAGAAATAAGACCATATTTACCCAGAAAATTTTCCATTTTTTCTTTAATTATTTTTTCAAAAATTTTTGATAGTGCAGGTAAAATAGATATCGGTCTATAATTGCTACAATAAGTACGATCACCTGATTTGTAAATTGGGGTTATAATCGATATTTTCAGACAGTCAGGAAAAATACCCGTTTCAATACAGCTATTTACTAGATGACACAACGGCTTAGTTATATATGGAGAACAATGTTTCAAAGTTTCTGCCCGAATACCATCCATACCTACGGATTTCTTTTCTTTCAGACTCATTATGACATTTTTGATTTCATTTTCTGAGGCTGCTAGCATGACAATTGAGTTTAAGCAGTTTTTACGCTTATATTTGATATTCTTTTGTTTTATCTTTGCAGCTAAGTTTTTTCCTACATCAGTGAAAAATTTGACAAATCTGTTTGCGATATCTATTTGCTGTGTAATTTTATTTCCGGAGTCTTCTAAAAACTTTATATCATTGTTTTTATTTTTACTTCCGATCAATTTTCTCAACGTATTCCACAATTTCGAAGGTTCATCACAGTTTTCATTTATTTTAGTTCTAAAGTAATTTTCCTTTGTTTCTTGTATTAAACATTTTAGTTTGTTGGAATGAATTTTGAATTTATTTTTCAGATCAATATTGTTGGGTTCAAGTTTACACATTTTATATAATTCATTTTTCTTATTTATTGACTTTACTAATCCGTTTGTTACCCAGTCACGACGTTTTATTTCGTTTCTTTTAAACTTCACAGTATAAATGCTTTGATCTATATGGTGCTTCAATGTTTACAAAAATGTGTGAGTCGCAATATTAATATCTTTCTCAGTAATTACTTTATCCCAGGTTTCTTTTTCTAAGAATTTTTTCAATTTGTTGTATTCAATAATTTGCCTCAGATTTGATCTTATCCCCGTACCAGTTTCTTCCCGCGGTAGAAGCAAGCTTAAGGCTATTGGTTTGTGATCAGTAACCAAAAAATCAACAACTACGGGAGATACCAATTCTGCTGGTAGCTCTCCCCTACAAACACATGATCTATACAGGAATTCATTCTAGTTGGTAAGTTTATCGATGGGTGCAAACCGGAGGCTGCCATAATTCCTAGATATTCCTCTCTAACGTTCGTATCCTCTATTAAGTCTATGTTTATATCTCCAATCATAAGCACTATGTCCTTACCACAGTTATGGAGATGTTGTTGTTCCTGAATATATATTTCAGTTTTCCAAAAGCCATCCATGTCAGTCTTATTCGCCTGCTCAATTCCGCTGTCTGATTCTCTTTACCCAATCTTATTGCATGTCCAAGATAGATATATTCTGTTACATTTTCCAGCTTTGTAGAATGTAAGTAGATGTCCTCCTCGATGTTACTCATTATCTTGGTCTTCAAGATGTTCATTCTTAAGCCAACCCTTTCCGCAGCGTCCGCCAGTTCTTTTAGCATATTTACCAGTTCGTGAGCATTACTGCTAATCAGGACAATATCATCCGCAAATCGGAGATGGTTCAGGTACGATCCATCGATGTTAATACCTTTCGTTTCCCAGTGCAACGATTTGAAGATGTTCTCCAGAGCGAGGGTGAATAATTTTGGGGATATGGTATCGCCCTGACGTACACCCCTATTCAATCGGATTTGATGTGTTTTCCATTCTTCGTTTATCTTGACGTGAAAGGTGGCATTTTCGTATATATATTTTAGCAGATTCGTGTATCGAGAATCCATCATAGCGTCGGCCATTGCTTCCAGAAATGACCATGTTTCGATAGAGTCGAATGCCTTGTGGAAATCTATGAAAGCCAAGTGTAAGGGAACGTTGTACTCTGACGTTTTCTCTATAAGTGTTCTTATACTTTGAAGATGGTCCACTGTCCCAAAACCTCTACGAAATCCTGATTGCTCCACTGGTTGGTATGAGTCAAATTTATGTGTGAGTCTCTTCGTAATTATTTTAGTGAAAAGTTTATATAGGTGAGAGAGGAGGCTGATAGGGCGATAATTCTCCAATTCGAACTTATCTCCTTTCTTAAATAGCAAAATAACTTCTGCATTCTTCCAAGTTTCTGGAATTTTACCCTCCTCCAAGCATTTATTCAAAAGGATCCGCAACGATTGTTCTATGACGTCTTCTCCCTCTCTTAGCATTTCACAGGTCATCTTGTCTTCTCCACTGCATTACCCATTTTTCATTTGCTTGAGAGCGGCTCTTATTTCTTCTCTTGTTATCTCTGGGATGTCTTCGGATCCCACATTGCACACAACGGATTTTGTAGTTCTTGGACTGGGCCTGGTAGAAGTATAAAGACGGGTGTAGAAATCTCTTATGTGTTCAGTAATTATGTTGGTGTCTGACACCACATTTCCTCTCTGATCTTTCATCTGCGATATTCTGTGTCTACCCGTGGACAGTTTTGATCTTAAGACTTTCATATTCGCATTGTCCTCAATTGCGTCTTCGATTATTCTGGTGTTGTAGTTGCGAATGTCTTTTCTGACTTGGTTTTGGATCTTCCTATTTAGTTCTCCATAGCCTGATGCATCTCTTGGGGTTCTTTTTCTCTCTTCTATCAGTTTGAGCGTATCTGGGTGTATTTTAGGGTTGTTTTTTGTTTTTGCTCTCATGCATACTTTTTTGATTGCGGTATATACATCAGTGGTCACCTTGTGATTAAGATCATTGATGTTCATTTTTTCTAACTCACTAGTTGATTCAAGTTTTTTCTCCAGTTCTCTCTGATATTCGCCTTTACTCAGTTGTAGTTCTTTAGAGGTTGGGAATCTGCAGGCATGGATAAGCTTGTTTCTTTCTATTTTCAGCTTGAAGGTAAAGGATGCTGTTACCAATCTATGATCGCTGTTCGTATCAAACTGGTTCAGAACCGAAATGTCTGTGCAGATTTTCCTGTTGTTCGTTAATATGAAATCAATCTCATTTTTTGTTTTTCCGTCTGGACTTTTCCAAGTCCATTTTCTCTGCTTGGGTTTTTTAAAAAATATTAAATTATGTAGCAGTAATGTACATTTCGGTAGTAGTACGATGAATTCCGGTATTGGTAATGTACAATTTGGTGGTATTATGATGAAATTCGGTAGTACGGTAGAAGTTTTGTACAATTCGGTAATAGTAATATAAAATTCGGTAGTATTATTAATCTACAGTTTGGGACCTCGAAGAATCGCTATTTTTCGACCAAAATGTAGGTGTACATTTTTTATTTCGACTGGATCTAATATTCCCAATTACATATACATATAAATGAACGTTGGAAAAGCACTGTAGCCAGGGAATTTGGAACTGTATTCAAATTTATAATGAAGAGCGGTCACCCATCCAGATACTGAAGTAGCCCAAAGCTGCTCAGCTCCAGGACAAAAAATTATATACCCAATATTTCCAAGAATATAAATCCGACTGTAAAAACAAACGTCGAAAAAAAACTGGGCGAGAATAGTTTCAAACGATCACTTTCAACTCAAATACATACTTCCATTGATTGGTCGAAAATAAACAGTTCTATGTCTGTGGTGGCGTAAGGACCCATTCTAATACATACATTTACTGTTTGGTCGTAAATAAACAGTGCTTTCTTTGTGGTGACGTAAAGACACAAATCAGTTCAATTTTACAATTGTGTCATGAGATAAAACACCCTGAATTGGAGTTCATAAAATAACTAAAAATATGCGAAATTAATTACGTCTCACGAAATTTTATTGAAACCTCAACTCAAATTCAGTGCCTAGATATACCATTCATCAAAGTTATTATTTCGATGAAAAAAAACAAATTATAGCAATTTCGGGTACGGGAATTGATCCCAGTACCTTATGAAGCCAGAGCTCTATACTTGGCTTTATAAAGGCCGTTTAATATTAACGGTGAAAGCCAGACTTAAACGAACATCATTACTTAATTTCGATATATTCTCACAATTTTCTTATTTCATGAAATTATGTTACATATTATTCGACGATTTTTATCCCTCATATTCACTTTCTGCCATGCTTTCTGTTCGAAAACGGTCCCAATTGGCATATTTCGTGATCTACGCAAATACGTCATGATTCTTCAAATTCTCTCCAGGCACGTCAAAAATCAAAAAACTGTTGACAACTCTGTTTGTTGATGTAAAGAAAATGGACCAGTACATACACCTCGATCGTTGAAAGATTTCGATATTTCGGCAATATCTTCACCATCTTCATATTCGATCGAAATCAAATCTAGAATTTTACTGTAAATTAAGGTTTTGAAGGTTCTTGCAGAATGTCATCATCATATTTGACGAATAGTTTCTGAGATACAGATTTCTTTTAAATATTTTTGTTTAATTTTCAAGTCATACGATCCTTACAAAATTTTACATAAGTCTTCTTATTGGTAATTTTCAAGTAACTACCGCGCTTTAATTCGATCAGATCAGTAATTTTTGAGTTATTTGGATATCAAAATGTCAGATGTCTATAACTCAGAAACCACCTAGTGGATTTTGCCCATTAACGAACTTAGGCAGCGCATTTTTCCTCCAAACCTACTCTGAAACCTACTATCTAATTCGTTGCGTTCCAGCGTAATCGTGTTGACGACCGGAAAGAATAAACTTTGATCTCGGATTCTTCATCATTTGGGACTATTCTCGGCCAAACATTGAAGAAATTTGGACGAATTGATAGTCACTGTGTTCCCCTGAACAGCAAGCCAAAAAGCGTTAACGGGTAATTCCGCAAAAGGAGCAGAGTAAAATCATACTGTTGGTACTTGCCGATACGCTAGTTGGCTTGGCAACCAAGAAACCAAGAGAAAGGTTGAAAAATACTGAAAACAGGTTACACCACAACTGGAGTGAGCATTCAATTTATGCCTTCATCTATAGGACCTCAAATTAGGATTTTCCTCTGCTCCTTCAGCGGTTAACCCGTTAATCTTGTTCATTTAAATATACTTCTCCGTTTCTCCTGATTTCTTTATTCTTAATTATGTTAGTCCCAAAAGGAGTACTTTGGTAATCCATGTTCTAAGGGGATGAAAATCTGGTCATTTGCAGCCACAGAGATTTTATATAGAAAGGATTTTAAAATTGGTGTTTCATGAATAAGTTGAAATATTCACCGATAAAATTTGATCTCAATATAGCTTTAGAAATTTTGTGAAATTATCGTTTTTCTGATAATTTCGCAGCCATATTCTTATTTTGGAGATGATCTTGTGTTGATATCCCTTATAGTCTTTTATACTGGCTATTTCAGTGATTTCTGATTGACGCAGTGTTCCCCTCACTACTTCTCAAACTTATGGATATTATACGGGGTGTTTCATTAGGAAACTGAATTACTTTAAAGGCAAATAGGGGGTAGCGACGTGATTCTGAATATACCACATATATTGGCTCTGGCTGCCTTTGTTATCGCGATACAGGGTGTTTCATGAATTTTGCTCGTTTTTCCTGGGGTGACAATAAGCGAGAAACCCTGTATACTTCGAATGATGTACCTACAGAGCGTTAATTTTATTATTTAAAGAAACTTAAATAGCAAAAAGTGGTTACACTTTTAGCTAAAAACCTAAAGCACACATTCCAATTAGATTTTTTGTGCTCTTCTTAAATAAGAAAACGCATTTTCAAAATTTCGATATACAGTAAGTGATTAATTTGGGCTTAAAATAAGAAACATGAGTGACAAATATAAAAAGGATATAATGGTGGTTCACTTGTTATCGCCCCAGGATACATGAGCAAAATTCATAAAACACCCTATATATCTCGGTTACATAGACAGTCAGAGCCAATAAATGTGGTATGTTTACGGCATCATCAAAAGATAACGAAAATTGCAAGGAAAGATCACATCAGGATCTATTTTATAATTGATTTGATTTTGTCTTGAATAGAAGAAAATTCAGCAGACTGTTGACCTGTATAGTTGTGGTTGGAATATCTGCAATCAGGTGGTTTCACTGTGGAGTAATATCGATTAATTTGTCATTCATGCTTATTAAACTATAGGACTTCATCTAGCAAACATTGGAATTGACAGGTACAGGGTGGACGCATATTGATGTTTTAGTATTAGACCTTTTAAACTATGGGAGATAGAAATAATCTGATACACAATTCTCGATCACTTTTCGAGAGTAACCAAAGGTGCCGCGTTTCTTTTTACCATATCTCCTTTTGTTTTCTAGTTATAAGCGAATATTGAAAAAGTCTCGATATCGAAAGAAATAGGTCTCTTGCATGTATTTATTTTTATTATTGGAATCGATCCATTATTATATCCATAAGAATACTGAAAAAGTTCAACCCCTGTCAAAAATTTCAATATTCAACGAGAAAACGATCGTGTAAATTTGGTTGCACATAATAGCTGTTCAAACGATCAAAACTTCGCGCCTGCTCCGTGTCCGTTTCAGTCTTTGTTTCGCTGAAATAAATTTCGATAAATAAATAAATACACACCCCATAGGCGACAGCAGCGTATTACGCAAACGCTAACGTCATCTATGCACGTAGATATTACATCGCTATTCCCAGTCTAATTGATGATCCCTGAGGATTGAAGGGGACGTTTCAAGATATCTCCAGTTTTTAGGAATCGCACCATTCTATTGATTTGACCTCAAGAATAAATTATATATTCACAAAATAATATATTATTGCGTGTCTATTTGGAAAGTAACTGACACTATTAATACATTTAATTATTGCTCATCGTCTCCTGTTTCGAACTCTAAGAGAAATTGCATGCTTGTTGTAACCTGTAATTTCAAGAAAATTATACTGAATAGTAGTTTTGTTTATATCTTATAGAAGAAGATATCTCATTTCCTATTTATAGAACTATTTTAACGATTTTAATTTGTCCAGGAAACAGTTCTGTCACGAAGCACAGTACAAGTTAAATATAATCGAATATATAAATACAGGATGGTCCTAGGTATTCGCGTTCCTTCGCTTTAGCCATTACAAGCAGAAATATGAGTTTTTTCTTCTGGAGTCATAACAGAACGTTATGTAGCCCGTTCTGGAAAGGATTTTGAATGTTCTATATATGTGTGTTCCATTAGAGAGGAACATATCAAACTTATGTTTTTTTTGGCGCGCAGTTCTATGAACAAAGTGCCAATCAATTCGTCCAAATGTCTGTAAATTTCGACTCACTGATCAAGAATCCTAGGTCATCCTAGGTCCCCTGATTCTGTCCGTCTGGCCGTCAGCACGATAACGCTCGAACGCAATGGGATAGTGAGTTGAAATTCTCAGGGTAGGTTTGGAGTCAAAATTCGCTGGCTTAGATCGTTAATGGGCAAAATCCACTGAGTGGTTCACATTTGAAATTTTGTTTTCGCAAAAACTCGAAAAATACTGATTTCATCGAAACAAAGCACGGTAATTAGTTGACTAGAAAATAAAAAAAAATATTTAAAAAAATTATTTATCTCAGAAACTATTTGTCAGACATGGTTGAAAGTCTACGTGATCCTTCAAAACATTATTTTATAGAAAAGTTCTATATTTGATAGGATCTATATTGGTGAAGATATTGCCGAAATATTCAAATAATCCAATGATCGAGGTGAACTGGTCCACTCTATTCACATTCGACCAAACAAATTGTCAACAGTTTCTAATTTACGACTCTAAATTATTTCATGAAGTTAGTAACTTCATTATAGATTATAGATATATCTACTTTTCAGTTATCCAGTAAAAATCCCATTCCACATAGAAGTTCCAGTACCTCAAACCTATCCTATTGAAGAACCTACCTAGTCAAAGTATCTGTTGAGTGTGGACTGTCCAAACCCAGTTCATGTTGAAAAGAAGATAGAGTATCCAGACAAAACAGTACCATTTCACCCAGAAGAGAAACATGTTTCATCTAAAGTAGCAGTTACTCTAGGAAAAAAGTTACATACCCATTCGAAAAGATAGTACCAGTTTCAATCAATGTTATTATCATTTTTGGCGCTCTTTTTCCTAGGAACAGAGTGCTTATCAATTTGCCCAAATGTCTGGAATTTTCGAATTTTTGTTTGAAGATGGTCTTGAACGATTTGGTTTGACTCACTGATCAAGAACCCGTGGTCGAAATCGATTCTGTCCGGCCGGCCATCCGTTAACACGATAACTCTCGAACGGAATGAGCTAGACAGTTGAAATGTTCAGAGTAGATTTGAGGGATCAATATCTCGGCTGAGTTCATTATTGAGCAAAATCGGTCTAATAGTTTCGGAGTAACGAAAAAAAATATCTTTTTGCGCGTATGTTCTGGGGAAAATCGCGTTATAGTTTTGCCCAAATGTGAAATTTAATTCTGTGGTGCCGTAAGGTCGTACGGCCGTCCGGCCGTCCGGCCGTTGCCACGATAACTTGAGAACGGAAAGAGCTAGCGACTTGAAATTTTCAGGGTAGATGGCGCATCCCAACACGACGGACAAGTTCGTAAATGGGTATAATCGGCTCAATGATTTCCGAGTAATAATTTTGTTTTCGACCAAAATAAATCCGATCGAATTTAAACTTGGTGAATAGTTGTAGAATATAGACCTGAGCACGTTTGTGAAATTTTGTGAGAATCGTATCGCTAGAAAATTATTAAAAAATTATTAAAAAATACTTTTGTTGTCACGATAACCTCAGAATGGAAAGAGATAGCGGCTTGAAAATTTCAGGTTAGGTTGTGCACCTGAATGTGACATTTGAGTTTGTTTATGAGCATAATCGTCCAAACGGTTTTAGAGTTATAGCCATCTGAAATTTTCTGAAATTTGGTTGTTTTTTGTTCCTCATTAACTCGAAGAATACAAAACCGATTGAATTCAAACATGGTTATTAGTTGTAGAATGCCAACGCGAAAATTCTTGCAGAATTTCGTGAGGATGGTATAACTAGAAAATAAAAAATTATTGAAAACAAATCTATATATCATAAACTATTCGTCCGGCATGGCTGAAATTTTGGAACAGCCTTCAGAACCTAACTCTACTGCAGAATTCCAAGTTTGAACATGATCGTATCTATATTGTTGGAGAACCGGGCAGCCTTTTGTGAGTTCGGTAGCGTAGTGGTAGCCAAGTGGCAGCGGTAGCGGATGCGAATCGTCGTATGATAATATGTAGTCTATGGTCGTATTTTTGCGAGAACCTTCAAAAATAAAAATATGAATGTCATGATGACATATTTTCGCTCGTATATTATGGGAAAATCGTGTTATTTCATCACTCTATGGGAGATGATAGCCCTACATTAGTGGTCAGACCTAGTTTTGAAAGAGATCCTCCTTAGGAGGAGGCAACTAAATATTAAAGGGATTTCTATGAACAAGAGTGAATACCTTTGAGAAATAGAGAAGGCGATTCTTCTTCAAGAGATCCATGTGCCTTCAGAGGAGTATATTTGCGAGAGGGGACTTTTGAAAGGTTATGTATTATTTTTAATATGATATCGCTGAAATTTTGCTGAAGGCTTCTGATCTTGTAAGGTGAAAGGCTCATTTGTGGATATTAAATCTTGTGATGGGTAGAGAGGAATTTTAGGCCAGTTTTTCTATCACTAAGGCCCACTTGCACGAATGCGGGTTATCTAATAAAATCCGGATTAACTCTAAACCTAGGGTTAAATTGATAATAGGTCTTGCACCTTCAAGAGTTAGAGCCTAACCCTGGGTTAAAACTATAAACATTCAACCCGGCAAAATAGCAGGGTTAAATGGCTAAGTCCGGGTTAGTCATGTAAAAATTGACATTTCTAATTTAAATAGTTTCGATTTGTCATGAATTTCTGGTAAATAATAAATATTAGCAGTGATCGGTAACTTGCTTGTGTGGTATTTTTGAGAATGATTCATGATTAGTGGATATACTACAAACTACATTCTGATCTACGCATGCGTCCCGTTTTAACCTCAACATCAAATCTGAATCTGATCAAAACACAAATACAAAACGTAAACAAAATATTCTCAATCCACGAAGTACGAACGAGTATTCCTTCCGTTGAAAATAATCGAGATTACCTTGTATTTGAAGATTGGAGGAATCTAGAAATATTGTTTACGTATGTGAAAGAAATTCCAAATTATGGAGAACTGTGGAAAAGTTGTTCAGAAAGAAGATATCTGGTATATGTCCTTCAGGATTTCTGGCTAAAAATCAGCAGTAAGTAATAGAAGTGAATTTAATGAATTACTTTACTCAGAAAAATCCAAGTCTTAATATTTCCTTTCAGGTTGGAATGAATTAAGATCCAGTTGACGTAGAGCAAAAAAGTAATGCTTTTCGACAAATAGAATGCATGAGTTACTCTTGGAGTTACTGCAGATATAATTCTTTAAAACAAGGTATATGGAACTTAGTCGATTGAATATTTGTGAAGATAAAGTATATCTCATGAGAAAATTTAATATTGATAAGAGGCAACCAAGATGACATGAACACTAAAATTTTTAAAGTTCAAGAGTGGAATAGCAAAGAAGAAAATCTAGTGTTTCTATTCAAACAAATTGGTGGTGGTTCTCATATCGTTGAAATGACAAAGGGACGTATCTGCAATAAGCAAGTTTCAAGATATTCTCGTTTTGAAATTCGAGAGTGAACGATAAATCAGGGAGTGAACGAAATAAAACATAAATGCTCGATTCAAGGTGCATTTAAATATGTTCCGCAATCTACTAAGGATGTGGTTGTTATGCGTAGGCTATGACTATAAAAAATAAAGCCAACTCAAAATTTTACATTTTACCCTTAATTCTGTTTTGTCATTTTGCCGAAGCTATATATATTATGGGATAAGTATTCTATTGATCATGTACTTAGGTGAAAACCACCCAGTGCCTTGCCTAAGCTGTCGTAAGGATACATTGATAAAATATACACAGAACAAAACTGACTCTCCTAGGAGCTTCTGTGGGATTTCCTTAGGGAAGACCTAGAATGGTTAGTATAATCATAAACATGTCATTAGCAAGCAAAACTGCATGAATTACATTTCAAATGACTTCTGCACCTACCCTATTATTCAGATTTGGCCCTTAGCCACTTTTACCTGTTTACACATAACATTTGCATAATACTATTGCACAAAAAAAAACAGTTGAATTACGCTTAGACCAGTGAATTTTGAACACTTTTCTGTTTTCCTGATACCATGGGTCTCTTACGATCCATCATCAGGGTGTTTGGATGCCAGCGTGTACCTATATAATAGGCATTTTTAACGAAACATTTTAATTTTTCTAATTGCAGAATATTTTAAAATATAGGAGTAGAAGGTGATGCAATATAACATGTGTGTAGGTATATATTATGTATATTGTTTTCCTGTGGAACTTCAGGTATATGTTTCTTAAATGCTTGTTGCTTAGCATGCTCAACAATGAATACCTCTGAAGAACAGATTTTACTTATATTATAATAGAATGGCTTGATAATTCAATGCTAACTTTGAAAATGATGTATCCTAGTGTTGCGGAGGAAAATCCAAGTATATTTTACAACGAGAAGTAGTATATAACGAAACGGAGAAAGTCAGTTATCATATTTTAATAATAATCTATATACAAGTATTTATCCTCCCTGCAGTGTTTCACGAATCCTCCATGATTATGTGGGCAGCAGTGGTCCAAACTCGAAAAAATGTATTGCATGCTGCTTGATGTAGTATTGAATTTTCAAAATGAATGTCATTCTTGATCTCTCTTGAAGTAAATAATCGAATATGTTTATTTATTTATTTATTTATTTAACACTGCAATAAGCAGGGAAGACGTTGTTAATAGAGTTTTATTCGAAATTATTTCCTTTGTTTGTATTACGGCTTCAGTGAGGTATACAATTTTTTTGTTCACTGAGGGCTGATATATTTTACGACCTGTAAACTATCAAGTAGCCATACCGAAAGGAAAGTAATCTGTAAATGTTCACTTTAAAGGGGATCAGTAAATTCAACGAGCACATAGTTGACGAGAACTTTACGGAGAGGTTGAATAAATCGGCCCTTAGTAGATAGTATAAAACAATATATAGAGTGGTATCTAAATAAATGAATATTATTTTCACAATAACTCTTTTCCCCTAACCCATGAAAACAAATTTTCACAGACAATTTACATGAATCATTAGCTTCTAACGTTCATTATCTTGAAATACAAATGAATAAGTGGAAATTTAATTTTAATATTTCAATATTGAATGGAATATTTAGAGTTTATCTATAATTTCAGATATCTCATCTCATGAACGAGTGACAAAAGTATTGAAATTGATTATGCATTAAACGATGTTTTTAAATGTCAAATTATTACCATATTCCATATCGAGAGACATTCTTGTAATGATTATGAAGAATTAAAAAGGTTTGATGGCTAATATAAAAATTTGTTCAAGCACTGACGTGAAGTCAGAAGCTTTTGCGCGTATGTTCTATTGTCCATTCTTCTGTATTGGACACCCTTAATCGAATTTACCATGGTAAATTATGTTGTCCATTCTCCTGTATTGGACACTCTTAATTCGAATTTACCATGGTAAATTATGTTGTCCATTCTCCTGATATGTATTGGACACTCTTAATTCGTATTTACCATGGTAAATTCGAATTAAGTGTCCAATACAGGAGAATGGACAACATAATTTACCATGGTAAATTCGATTAAGGGTGTCCAATACAGAAGAATGGACAATAGAACATACGCGCAAAAGCTTCTGACTTCACGTCAGAGCTTGAACAAATTTTTTTTTACATAACGACTTTCGAATTCAATTTTTTGCGCGTATGTTCTGGGGAACATCGCGTTATAGTTTTGCCCAAATGTCTGTAACTTTCGAATTTTCTGAAAAAAATGGTCTCAAACGATTAAGTTTGACTCCCCAATGAAGAATTCGAGGTAAAATTTGATTCCGTCCGGCCGGCCGTCCGGCCGTTGCCACGATAACTTGAGAACGAAAAGAGCAAGCGACTTGAAATTTTCAGAGTAGGTGGCGCATTACAATACGACGGAAAGTTCGTTAATGGGCATAATCGGCCCAGAGGTTTCCGAGTAATAATTTTGTTTTAAACCAATATAAATCCGATCGAATTGAAACTTGGTGAGTAGTTGAAGAATATGAACCTAAGCACGTTCGTGAAATTTTGTGCGAATCATATTGCTAGAAAATTTTAAAAAAATGATTAAAAAATATTTTTGTTGTCACGATAACTTGAGAACGGAATGAGATAGCGGCTTGAAATTTTCAGGTTAGGATGAGCACCAGAACGCGACATTTCAGTTTGTTTATATGAGAATAATCGGCCAAATGGTTTTAGAGTTATAGCCATCTGAAATTTTCTGAAATTTCGTGGTTTTTGTTCCTCATTAACTCGAAAAATACTAAACCGATTGAATTCAAACATGGTTATTAGTTGTAGAATGCCAACGCGGAAATGTTTGCAAAATTTGGTAAGGATAGCATTTGTAGAAAATTTTTAATAAATCATTGAAAAAAAAAAAATTCTATATATCAGTAACTAATCGTTCGAAATTGATGAAATTTTGCAAGAGCCTTCATAACCTAACTCTACCGCGAAGTTTCAAGTTTTAATACGATCGGTTTAATATTGTTGGAGATTGAAGCATTCTTGTGTGAATTCAGTAGATGGGTGACCGTTGCCTCGATAACTTTCGAACGAAAGGAGATAGGGACTTACAATTTTCAGGGTAGGTTGCGTATCCGAAAGGGAGAGTTGAGTTTGTTTTTGGGCATAATCGGTCTAACGGTTTCCGAGTTATACCCACCTGGAATATTATTTTCTTGATAACTGAAAAAATAAATATTCGATCGAATTGAAGCTTGGTAACTAGTAGTAGAAAATCAACATAAAGACGTGTTCAAAATTTTGTAAGAACCGTACCACTAGAAAATTCGAAAAAAATGACGAAAAAAAAAATTTTAATAACCGTACCCCTAGAAAATTTCAAAGAAATTACGAAAAAAAAATTGTTTCAAGCACTGACGTGAAGTCAGAAGCTTTTGCGCGTATGTTCTAATGTCCATTCTTCTGTATTGGACACCCATAATCGAATTTACCATGGTAAATTCGAATAAGGGTGTCCAATACAGAAGAATGGACAAAAGAACATACGCGCAAAAGCTTCTGACTTCACGTCAGTTCTTGAACCAATTTTTTTAAGATCATTTTAAACTCTAACAAGCTAATACTTTCGGAGATATGACGTTTCAATAATACATCGTAAGTTCTATGTATTCACAGGATGTGAACGCATAATCTGCCTGTGTTCACTATTCATAAATGTCATCTCTTCTAGCTATTAGAGATTGTCAATTCGTAGTTTGAAAATATTTTCTCTTGGAAAGCAAGTATTCGATTCTTGAATTTCTGAATATCTACAAGACTGTTTTGATGAAGTTTATGGAGGCAATAGGAAAGAAGAACATAATGGAATCATCAAAAGAAAATACTGTTCGTTGACCACTGAGGTTAATATTACCTTTTACTTCCTTAAGTAGTGAGACATGTTCCTATATACAGTATTTTCATAATGTTGCTAGCAAGAAAATACTGAAATATGGATCTACATTTGTGTATCAAACATTTTTCCTTGAGTTAAGGCTCATAATACAGAAAATAATGTGTTATTGGTATGAAATATTACATTTTAAATGATGAAAAGAGTATAGTATTTAATTAATGGATTTTGAACTATTAAAACAATTTGTTCGTAATCCACTACCTACTCAAATAATATCAGGAATTAATGGACAATCAGCTATGATTGTCTCCAGCCTTGCTCTAGATATTTCGATGATACTTTCCGTAGGTATTCCGAGTTGTGAAAACTATGCACCGAGTGTAAGTTGCAACAACCCATTCCACGAGGTTGAATCTTTGCAGATTGCTCATTTAATCTTGATAAATACATTTAATGACAATTTTTGAAGCACTAAAGCATTGAAGCATTGTAGATTGCTCTTTTTTTGAAAAATAATTTTTGAAGCAATTTTTAAACGACCCTTTTTTTAAATTTAATTTCTTTCATTATGCAGTTCTATCATAGGAATCCATTAATATAATTCCCAACTCTGAAAAACCAATACTTTCGGAGATATAATTTGTCTGTTTGAACAAGATCGCCAAAAAACTCCTGTCCACAGGGATTAAACCAATTTTTATTGAAATTATAACTCCGAGAAGAGCACAATATATCTAGATATATGGCCTTAAACAGTAAATACCCATCTATTAAGTTCACCGTCGAAATGGAAAATGACGGCTTCTTACCGTTCTTAGATTTTAAAGTATCCAGAGATAACTCAAATTTAATTAGTTTTGACATTTTTAGAAAACCTTCTAATTCTGATATTCACATTTCGTCTGATTCGGTAGCTCCCTGGTCATATAAAACAGCCAACTTACATTTCCTCGTTAACCGGTTATTTAATATTCCGCTAAGCAATGTAAATTTCAAGAAAGAAAGAAAAATGATTTTCCAAATAGTCGAAAGAAACGGGTATAGTCATCAATTAGTTCAGAAAATTATCAACAAACATAAACATAAAAATCTCTTCAGTAACATAACCCTAACGAAAGAATTAAAAATGGTTAAATATAACTAGATACATGACAGCCCTATTAGGGTCATGTAGCGGTCCCCGAACATCTGAACCTCTGAATAATCATCGCTTGGTCATACCTACCTGCCCTACAAAAGTAAAACCACTATAGATTTTGTCGTCTGACATATGTTTCGGAAACAAAGTTTCCATCTCCAAAGACGAAGCGTTATTAGACGACAAAAGCTGTAGTGGACAAGAGTGTTTGTTACTTTTGTAGTGTTCATAATAAGTCCACAGTGAACTCAAACTAGAATACATACCAACCTGGTTTTGGAAAAAACCCTCCTGGCCTTATGAGCAAAGACATTTTCCTTATTTAATTCAAATATGGAAGGGATTTCTGAGAGTGAATAACTTCGAAAATTAGCGGAGGTGATTCTTCTTCAAAAGATCCATGTGGCTACAGAGGAGTATATTCGTGAGATTGGAGTTTTGAAAGATTATGTATTATTTTTGCGCGCGTGTTCCGCAAGGAACAGCGTGCTATCATTTCGTCACAATGTCTGTATTTTTCGATTTTTTTTTTGAAAATGGTCTCAAACGATTAGGTTCGACTTCCTGATGAAGAATTCGAGGTCAAATTCAATTCTGTCCGTCCGGTCCGGCCGGCCGGTCCGGCCGGCCGTTAGCACGATAACTCTCGAACGGAACGACTTAGAGCGTTGAAATTTGCAGGGTAGTTTTGTAGCGTAAATATCTCGGACAAGTTCGTTAACGGGCGAAATCCACCGAGTGGTTTCGGAGTTAAGGCCGTTTTTAGTCAAAACGTTTTTAATGAATATTTCCGGAACCAATCACTCGATCTTTCTGAAATTTGGCAGCAAATTGTAGAATCATGACCTTTATATGCCTGCGAAGTTTTGTTTTGATCGTACGGCCCTAAAGTAGCAAAAAAAAATTTCAAAAATTTTAAAATTTTGTTTTCAGGATAACTCAAAAAATACTGATCTGATTGAATTGAAACTCAGTAGTTAGATGCAAAAGACCAATGCAAACACTTTTGCAAAATTTCGTGAAGATAACGTGACATGAAAAAAATAAAAAAATTACTACTATTTTGCGAAATACTTTGCTTAAAATGCCGAAACCTATTTTTTTGAGGTTCATGCTGCCCTTTCCGGACATTTTTCGTTGTGCGCATGCGCAGATGAGAAGTCATTTAACCGCTGTAGTTTTCGTCAGAGAGGATTGGGGTTTTGGGGTGGCGGATGCTATTCCTCCATAGAATCCAGATCCCTGATGAGGGTCTGCGCATGCGTAGATTAAAGATGCGATATCTTCCGAACCACTAGTGTTGGAGAATCGGAGTTTTTTGTAAGGTGTGTTATTTTGAAAGGACTTTTAGCCGCGAGTAGATTGCGCATGCGCAGAAGAGAAGTGACTGTTTTTGGGTTGGATGGGTTATGTTGGGAGTGCTGAGTCGATATTGTGAGGTTTTAAAAGTATATTCATAGCAATTCAGTGCTCGGACACTAGTCAGTTTGGGGGAAATACCGTTGTTTCCGAGTTGAAGTGTGCATACCGTGGCCCTGGGGCCAATTTTGAAATTGATGCTACCCCTTACGGGCATTTTTCGTTATGCGCATGAGCAGACCATCAGTGATTTAACTGCTGAAGTTTTCGTCAGAGAGGATCGGGGTTTTGGGATGGCGGATGCTATTCCTCTACAGAATTCCCTGGTGAGGGTCTGCGCATGCGTGGATTCAAGAGGCGATATCTCCTGAACCACTAGTGTTGGAGAATCGGAGTTTTCTGTATGGTGTGTGATTTTGGGAGGACTTTCAACCGCAAGTAGATTGCGCATGCGCAGAAGAGAAGTGACTGTTTTTGGGTTGTATGGGTTATGTTGGGAGTGCTGACCCGATATTGTGAGGTTGTAAAAGAATATTCATGGCAATTCAGTGCAAGGACAAGTTAGATTGGGGGATGTAGCGTTTTTTCCGAGTTAAAGTGTCCGTATCGTGGCTCTGGTGCTAATTTCGAAATTGATGTTACCCCTTACGGGCATTTTTCGTTATGCGCATGAGCAGACCATCAGTGATTTAACTGCTGGTGCTTTCGTCAGGGAGGATTGGGATTTTGGGGTGGCGGATGCTATTCCTCTATAGAATCCCCTGGTGAGGGTCTGCGCATGCGTGGATTCAAGAAGCGATATCTCCTGAACCACTAGTGTTGGCGAATCGGAGTTTTTTGTGAGGTGTGTAATTTTGGGAGGACTTGCAGGTACGAGTATATTGCGCTTGCGCAGATGAGAAGTGAATGGTTTTGGGTTGTTTGGGTTATGTTGGAAGCAATGAGCCGATTTTGTGAGGTTTTAAAAGAATATTCATGTCAATTCAGTGCACGGACACAAGTCAGTTTGGGGGAAATAGCGTTGTTTCCGAGTTGAAATGTGTGTATGGTGTCCCTGGGGCGAATTTATAAATAACTATATTCGGTAGATCTATATTAAAATACGTTCGGATTTGGAGAAGAGGCAATTGCTTTCCTAACGGAGGTCCCACAACCGCATTTTTTTTCGATCTACGGTAAAGCTAACAGCCAAACTGTATTGATAGCTATATTTGTTAAAGGAACTTGAAAAAAAAAAAAAAAAGCACTGACGTGTAGTCAGTACTCTTTGGCGCGCGTGTTCACGGTGGCTAATTTGAATTGAATGATGAGTACTTCAAGCTCAGTAGATAGAGCGAGCCGAAGATCTACCCAAAGGATAGTGGACACCATTCACTGTCGGTTCAAATATTAACAGTGCTGTATCTAAGCTGCCATCAGGATAGATTAACAAAGTTGGAAAAGAACACAAGTGACTCTCCTTAGTCGCACAAGCTCCTAGAAGATTTGGGAGGGTCAGTATAATCCTAATCATGTTAATCGCACGCGCGCAAAAGCAGATTGACTTAACAATGAAAGAAAAAGTGTAAAAAGTCAATCTGCTTTGGCGCGCGTGCGTTTAACATGATTAGGATTATACTGACCCTCCCAAATCTTCTAGGAGCTTGTGCGACTAAGGAGAGTCACTTGTGTTCTTTTCCAACTTTGTTAATCTATCCTGATGGCAGCTTAGATACAGCACTGTTAATATTTGAACCGACAGTGAATGGTGTCCACTATCCTTTGGGTAGATCTTCGGCTCGCTCTATCTACTGAGCTTGAAGTACTCATCATTCAATTCAAATTAGCCACCGTGAACACGCGCGCCAAAGAGTACTGACTACACGTCAGTGCTTTTTTTTTTTTTAATTTGTTCATTTTTCTCCTCTTGTCTTTTAGTTTTTCAAATGAATTTCGGTTACTTTGGAGAAAACTCTCTGTTTTAGGCGGTCCGGTTCCTCGGAACAGAGTGCTTCTCAATTTGCCGAAATTTCTGTAATTTTAAAATTTTGGACTGAAAATGGTCTTAAACGATTTGGTTCGACTCACTCATCAAGAATCTGTGGTCAAAATCGATTCTGTCTGGCCGTCCATTATTTGATGAAGGAATCCATATTCAAGAAATAAATGCCCATCAATATTTTTAATTTCAGCTAATCTTTCAAACAAATTGAATATTTACAAATCACAACACTCACAGGGAGGCAGTTTTTTTGCTGAGGTTTTTCCCTAAGCTCTTGTATCATACTTCGAATTTTATCTTACCCTCTACCCCGTTACACTAGCCTCTGCTAACACTTATAAAGCTCTCAATCAAAAGAAAATATATTGCAAAATCTCATCTACATAGTAATAGCTAAAATGTGGTCAGTAGGATAATTCAGGTAATGCAAACAATATAATCCATGTCGAAACGGCATTCGCTAAGACAGGACTACTTCCCATCGGACACCCAAAAATTTGTTCTTTGAACAAAAAATAGTTGGCTAGTTGGCCTTGAAAACAAACTCTATCAACGTTATGAATATTTGTCTCGGAATATCTGTACAATTACTTAAGTGCAGACAGTTTTCATCTATGGTATCGGTGGTCACTTTCATAGAAAATTAGTAAATAGGGAGACGACGTCTAAAGAAAGCGCCTTGTGCTCAGGTATAAAACAACCCCGAAAATGGTGACAGAATTGCCATCAACAAAAAACAATTCTGAACACTTTCGTTTGGTATCTGACGAAGGAACCTGATATAATCGCCGTTTCTAACTCAGAAGCAATTCACAATTGAATACATTTTTTATTTTATAGATATTTTTCATTGTTTGGAAGAGAGAACCCATAGAGGAACCATTCAATAATGAATGTACCCAAAGTATAATTTAATCATTACTTGGAGCACTGTTTATTTTTGACCCAACAGTAAATGTATGTATTAGAATGGGTCCTTACGCCACCACAGACAAAGTCCTGTTTATTTTCGAACCAACAGTGAATTTACGTATTTGGGTCGAACCTATTCGTTTGAGACCATTCTCAGCCAAAAATATGATCAGTTTTGTTTGGACGTCTCTTTTTAGAGTAGGATTTATATTCTCGGAAATTACAAATGGATTATCGCTTCGAGGTAAAGTTACCACTAGTAGATGAGAGATGAAATGCCACTCTGTGGATTGCTCTGAACTATGGTCTCTACTAGTCCGTTCATCTCTCATTCTCGGAAATATTGGAAAAATATTTTTTTTCCTGGAGCTGAGCAGCTTTGGACGAGTTCAGTACCTAGATGGGTGACCGCTCTGGCTATGATTATTATATCATACAATGAGTCCGTGAGTGGGGTGCCACAGGGATCGGAGCTTGGGCCAGTTTTTTTCTCTTTTACATCCCTGATTTTCCTCATCTCATTAGGTCCAGGTGCCTGCTGTATGCTGATGATACGAAAATATGCTGAGTCCCATCATTGAACACTAATAAGCTGCAGCTTGATCTTGATACAGTCACTCAGTGGACGAAGGACTGGTTGTTGCCGCTCAACACTGATAAGTTTTGTGTCTTATACATGGGCAAGAGGAATCCACCTGTACCGTACTCACTCGCTGGCAGCCCCTTAATGCGGTTGAGATGCAGAGGGACTTGAGATTGACTGTCACTTCTAACCTGGACTAGTCTGATCATATCTCAACTATCTGTGCTAGATCCAAGAAAATCAATTACATGATTCAAAAGTCTTTCCGTAACTGCAGCATTCAGACAGTCAGATTGCTATACGAGAGCTACGTGAGACCAATTTTGGAATATGCCGGACAGGCAGGTTTGATTAATACATAATCTCGAATGATCCGAATAATAATTATTCTGATAAATGAAAATGAATAATTCAAGTTCATAGGAAAATATAGTAATGAAAATCACTTCGTTACAGGCTTTTCGACACCAAACCTTGTAACGTTTCTTTTTAACTCAGGCAGGGGTTTGTTTATGTTTCGTTTACGATGAGGTTGTCGTTTATGTTGACACTAAATTTGAGGTTGGGTCTCAGTGGTACCAATCGACGCACAAAGAGGTATCGCATTCGGAGAGCTGAATGAGTTGGTAATATTGTTTCATTGTGACACTCTCTAAATTTGTGAGGGTCTGCGCCAGTCAGGGACATGAGGTCGTCCATTTTGTGAACATTCGACGGAGGAGCAGTAGGTTAGGCGTATTTTCGGAACTTAGTAAGAATTGGTGATTTCTTCTTAGTTGGATATAGTTTCGAAAATCGAATTAGGAGTGAGGGTTACATTGGTTTGATTTGGGAAGATAACAGGTACCTTGCACTCGTCTCGAAAGAGGATCTAACGACCTTTCTGCAAATCTAAGAATTGAACACGTGAACGATCTTGGCGACTTTGACAGGTATGTGTTAGATGTTCTATTCTCGTCATTTATAGTGGAAACAATTCAGGTCGTAATTATCTTTCTATATCCAGAACATCGCTGTGTGCTTGAAGGATTATTTGGTGGAGGCACGGCCAGATTTGGTTTCGAAGCAAACGTGTGCAGGACAACCCCGAACATCAGGGTATGTACGAATTCTATAACTATTGCATAACAACGAATAAATGGTCTGATTAATATTCTGATAACCGAATTTATTATGTGTTGGGAAAATTCATTTGTTTCTTATCCGAGAGAAGTCACTGATGGTTTCTTTTCTGTCATCAGGGTTTTTGTGGCAGCCCGAGTTTTTATGGTAGCCCGACTTTTTGTGCCAGCACGATTTTTTTTGTGTCAGGAAGAGAGGGATTTTTACGTCAAGAGGAGTAGCACTGAGGCATTCGAGTATATACAAGGTGATCCATAAGTAACGCTGTGAGACAGCCAACGCAGGGTTGCAGATCCCGAGTATATACAAGGTGGTCAGTAAGCAACGCTGTGGGACATTAAATCGAGGGTTGCAGACTACGAGCACAGAGAGAAAGAGGACAGTATTGCGAGACCATCAACGCAGTACTACCTTCAGGAATAAGGATAATCAGCACGCAAGTTATAGGAAACATATCTCGAAACATATCTTATACCTGCTATATATATACATAAGGTGAACTTATTATCATCTATTATATAAATTATTATTGTTGTTGTAAAGCGGAAATTGGGGAAAGATTTGTGGTAGTCATATATGATCATAGATAAGAAACGTGGATGCGCCTGAGCTCAAGCGACGCGTATTTGAATCAAATAATAATATTATCTACGTATAATTTCCGCCACCCTTATTCAGGGTTTCACGGTAGTTTTACTTTATTGAAGCTAAAGACCTGGGTTGTAAGCTACTGGAATAAATTGTTTGTTTTTAGCGTGCATATTCTTTTGGTGAATTTAGGAATTATTACATTACGCTGGGGTATCTGGGAGACTTAAATTTACCTGGCGCCCATTTACTAGGTTCCCTTTTTAGACACCCACTTCCATCTCCACTGGAGCTAGACCGCGGATCCCTGAGTTCTAGTAGCTCCGAATTTAACCACTGCGACTTGGGAACAGTCGTATGTCGTTATAACCTACCCTGCTCTAACTTCCTTCTCTCAAAAGTTAATACTAGTATTTACGGAAGCAAGTACAGAATCCAATTTCATACGGATTTCTTGATCAGTAAGCCAAAGGAATCGTTTGAGACCATTTTTTGCTCGAAATTCGTAAATTGCAGACATTTGGACAAAATGATTGCGTCCTGGTACGGAGCCCTACTGGAAAGTTTTACACTTTTCTTGAAGGATTTCATATAAATTCAATACCTGCATTTAGACATGGTGTTTTAATCCATTTGTCTATTAGTATTATTCAGGAACCCTTCTCGAGTACTCCGCCCAAATTGGACAGTAGATCATAATTCAATCTGGTGTTTTCTGTGCACAGCATTTCATTTATTAATGAACAATGTCCATTAAATAGAATGAAACTCCTGGAATGGATCATTTGTTTATCGCTGCTAATTGCCAGCGGATGAGATCGATAACGTTGCATTATCTTCACCATAATTGATTTATGTCTGTTATCTATAACATTAGCATTATAAATGATTAATGTATGCTATCTCGTTATTATATATGTATACCTATATACATATACAGGGTGTAGAAGTAAGTGTAGAAAATTTAGATGCATGTTGTTGAAGTTTCTACAAACATATGCCCGTAAATTATTCGTTTCTGAAATACAGTCTTTCCCAGCAACTTCGCACCAAGAGGGACTTACTTTTCTTTTATATTAATATTTCTGAATTTTATGTTTTACAAAAAGCTGGTGCATCAAAAATGATATAAAACTCGGCCAACTGCAACTTCCGGTTTGAGCGGAAATTGCCATTTTTGAACAAAAATGTCAACTTTCTCGGAAACTTCGAGCTTTTTGTATGAAACGCTCTAAATAAACTTGTTTGAAATTACAATTTATATGAATGTGCAAAAATTCAGGTCGGAAACCCGTGAAAAATTATTTTTCCTTTTTTGCTTATTACTCTTTTAAAATTGAATAATTACCCAACGGAATTTTTTCTGTTGACTACACAATATTAGTGTCGGCATGAAAGGTCTAGACAATTTTGTTTGAACTTAGTATTTCGACATTTGTTCGAATTTTCCCAAATCTGAGATCATAGAAAATAATTAACTGGCGTTGAAATAGAACGACGGATATTCATAACAAAATTCTATTTCAATCCAAGATGTAGCTATAAATTGGCAAATTGCAACAAGATTTGCATTCTTGGGATTCTCGGATGTGAATTGAATGTGAAATTGAAAGATTTTAATGGCGAAAATACGAATAGGAGCATCTTTGCACCAGAATGAAACTACTTTTCAGGGAAAATTTGAACAAATTTCGAAAAACCTAGTTCAAGCAAAATTTACTAGTTACAATCATATTCATGCTGGCACTAATGTCGTCTAGTCCCCCAAAAAAAATCCGTTAAGTGATTATTCGATTTTTAAAAGAGTTATGATCAAAAATAGAGAAAATATTTTTCATGGTTTTCCGACCTGAAATTTGGCACATCAATCTTAATTGTAATTTCAAACAAGTTTACTTAAAGCGCTTCAAAGAGAAAGTTCGAATTTTCCGAGATAATGGACATTTTTTTTTAAATGGCGATTTCTGCTCAAACCGGATGTCTGAGTTGGCCAACTTAATATCATTTTTGAAGCACCATGTATATTTTTTGGCGCTCTTGTTCTTCGGAATTCAGAGTGCTTATCAATTTGCCCCAGTTGTCTGTAATTTTCGAATTTAGGGATGAAAATGGTCTTAAACGATTTGGTTCGATTCACTAATCAAGAATCCGTGGTAAATATCGATCCGGTTGTTAACATGATAACCCTCGAACGGAGTAAGCTAAGAGATACCCCTGTAGGACATCAATTTGGCAGCCGTTGCACCAGCAACTGATGATGACCAGCACAAAATCAGATATTTTTAAGGCTTAATGACTGTGAGACTTATGAAATGGTTTCTTTCTGGATCTCCTCTCCCAAACTCTGAAAAATATCTATAAAATAAAAAATCAATTATTTTTTATGGTTTGCTTCTGCGTAAGAAACACAGAATATTTGTCAGAAGCAATCAATCGAACAATGTTGCCTAACAAACAACAACCAAACAACATCAACGAAGAAGCAACTATATCGTAACGTTTCGGAGTCTATATCAAACTCCTTCGTCAGGCACTTAACGAAAATCTTCAGAACTATTTTGTTGATAGTTATGATTGTTGATTATTATAATTCTGAAGATTTTCGTTAAGTGTCTGACAAAGGAGTCTGATATAGAATCCGAAACGTTACGATATAGTTGTTTCTTCGTTGATGTTTGTTAGGCAACATTGTTCGATTCATTGCATCTGACAAATATCCTGTGTTTCTTACGCAAAAGCAAATCACAAAAAAAATTGGTTCAAGCCCTGTGGACAGGAGCTATTGGGCGCATGTTCATCTTCCTTGTGGCCCGTACTGACCAGTAAAGAAAAAAAGCAGTATCATGTTGAATACCTTAATATTATTGATTATTATATAATAATCGATGAAAATACTGAGAGAGACCCAGGAAATTTGACACATTTTGTCTTATATCTCCAGAAATTGGAATCGTATAGAGCCAAAATTTTGCACAATGTTGCAAAATACTACAATTGACGTTAGTACAAGTTTTTGTTGCAATCTGATGAATAGTTATCGAAAAAAAAATTTTTTTTTCGAAAAAATTAAAAGAAATATTTTTTTAAAAATTACCAACATTTCGATCATAACAGAATTTTGCCAAAAGTTGCGCGTTTATATCCTCGAACTGACTACCAAGTTTCGATTCAACATCTTCTTTAGTTCCTGAAATATCAGGGAAATAACATCAAAATTTTAAATGTCTATAACTCCTAAACCGTCCGGCCGATTTTGCCCGTTAACGAACTCAACCGTCGCATTTTGATCAGAAACCTACCCTGAAAGTTTGAAGTCGATAGGACCTTCGGTGCTCCTGTTATCGTGCCTAAGGCCGGAAAGCCGGCCGACCGGACGGCCGGCCGGCACCCAAAAATCTGACACCGGATTCGTGATCAGGGAGTCCGAATTAGTCTATTAGCCAATTTTCAGCTCGAAATTCGAAAATTACAGACATTTGGACGAAATGATAGACGATGTTCCCCTAGAACATGCGCCCAAAAATAATTAAATAATAATGAAAAATGGCGATACCGTTGTTAATAAATCAAAAAGTCCAGAGCGTTCCTGCCAATAGGGCCCATCATAATGGCTTCGTATAATTAATACACTTATGCATATATTTCACATGTCAAATAGACCCCAGGAGGTTCATTGATTTGCCGAGAAAGCAAGAGCAGACGCTTTTTTGGCTTCTTGGCCTTCATCAGTACTCTGTAGCTTCTCAACAAATTCAACTAAACTGAACCGGGTTAAGCCTCTCAGAGCCGGCTTGGTCGATCATAACTAATCGCCCACGACACCTATGAGACAAAACACGGAATTCAGCCTTTCCCACCAGTGAATATTTGAAGCGTGAAATCATATGCCATTATTCGCTCGATATTAATCGAAAAACGAGTCCCGCAGAGCTGTATCGCCATTTTTGGCGCTCTAGTTCCTCGGAACTGAGTGCTTATCAATTTGCCCAAATGTCTGTAATTTTCGAATTTTTCGATGAAAATGGTCTTAAACGATTTGGATCGACTCACTGATCAAGAATCCGTGGTTGAAATTCATTCTGTCCGGCCGGTCCGGCCGGCCGTAGGTACGATAACTCTCGAACGGAATGAGCTAGACAGGTTGAAATTTTCAGAGTAGATTTGGGAGATAAATATCTCGGCTAAGTTCGTTATTGGGCAAAATCGGACAGATGGTTTCGGAGTAACAAAAAAAAATAATTTTTTTTACAAAGCAAATTCCAAATTATTTTTTTCAATAAGCAGTTTTACCATGATAATCCAATGATATCATTTTTAACTCTAACAAGCTAATACTTTCGGAGATATGATTTTTCAAAATTTCAAAAATAAATCTTATTTCAATTATCTATCTTCAATTATGATATAATTATTCTATGTATGAATTGTCATAATGTCAACTTATTTTCCTGAGACATGACATTATCTAATCAATCGAATAATTGTGAGCGAAGTGAGAAAAATCTCAGTTGTTTGCTCCGAAATTAGTTTTTCTCAGAAAAGTCTTACATTTCGGAACGGAACATGAAGTAAGAGATCTGAGAGTAGTGAGACTGCTTTTCATCCATAGACATAGATATAACTCTCGAACGGAATGAGGTAGGTAATTTTCAGAGTAGGTCAGGGAGATGAATATCTCGGTTAAGTTCGTTATTGGGCAAAATTGGCCAGATTTAATTTGATTTCTTCCATGGTGCAGTTCTCATTCTCATGATTGCTCATTTAATCTTGATAAATAAACCATTAATTGAATTGAATTTCCTTTAGGATGCAGTTCTATCATATGAATACATTGATATAATTCCCAACTCTGAGAAACCAATACTTTCGGAGATATAATTTGTCTGTTTGAACTAGAGCGCCAGAAAGCTCCTGTCCACAGGGCTTGAACCCATTTTTCATCATTATTTTTGAAAACGCTAAACAGTGTTCATGGCCATTGGAAGATACAGTCTGAGCTCTGCGGTACTCGTTTCTCGATTAATATCAGGCGAATGGTGGCATATGATTTCACGCTTCAAATATTCACTGGTGGGGAAAGGCTGAATTCTGTGTTTTGTCTCATAGGTGGCGTGGGCGATTAGATATGATCGACCAAGCCGGCTCTGAAAGGCTTAACCCGGTTCAGTATAGTTGAATTTGTTGAGAAGCTACAGAGTACTGATGAAGACCAAGAAGCCAGAAACGCGTCGGCTCTTGCTTTCTCGGCAAATCAATTAACCCCCTGGGGTCTATTTGACTTGTGAAATATATGCATAAGTATATTAATTATACGAAGCCAATATGAAGGACCCTATTGGCAGGAACGCTCTGGAATTGTTGATTTAAAAATAATAAATTTTTTATTTTATAGATATTTCTCAGAGTTTGGGAGAGAAACCCCAGGAAGAAACCATTCCATCCCACAGTATCCTTTAATGATTACTGTAGGACTTATCTATGCTCTCGCCATAGCATCTGTCTTTATGTTTTACATGAGTTGTCAACATGATTTTGAAATTCTGACCTGTATAGGCTATTTTAGATATTCATATTTCTAGTATTTTTAATATTAATGTATAACATTGCTGGAAGAATTCAAAGAACTTCAAGAATTGTCACAAATTGACAATTCTTGAATTTCACAAAATAACTATCAACAAAATAATTCTAACGATTTTCATTTAGCGTCTGACGAAGGAGTCTGAAATAGACTCCGAAACGTTACGATATAGTTGTTTCTTCGTTGATGTTGTTTCGTTATTGTTTGTTAGGCAACATTGTTCAATAATTGATTGCTTCTGACAAATATCCTGTGTTTCTTACGCAGAAGCAAATCTCAAAATAATTAATTTTTATTTTATAGATATTTTTCAGAGTTTGGGAGAGAAAACCCAAGAAAAAACCTATCAATAATCAATAATTATTACAAAAAAATTCATTTAATTTGGGCTGAGGCCATTTTACACGTCAACAAGATGGGATAGTTCAGGATCTCAGAGTTTATCGCTCTGTGCTTGTCTGGATACCGTAGCGTTCAACGTTGATGTCTTTCTTTTGGGGCGAAACTTTAACAATTGAACACGTCGCTTGTTTCCTTGAGATTATTTGTTGGTTTTGCTCTTAGCAGAAGGCGTTCTTGAAAGTTTACAAGGCAATTCAAGTGTGTGTGAAATTTAGTGTGTTGACTTGTATTTTGGTGTGATCATAAGTGAAATTGATATTCGTGATTGAGTTGCATTATGATTGTTCCAGATTGTGAGATCGCCATTTTTGGCGCTCTAGTTCCTCGGAACTGAGTGCTTATCAATTTGTCCAAATGTCTGTAATTTTCGAGTGTTTCGATGAAAATGGTCTTAAACGATTTGGTTCGACTCACTGATCAAGAATCCGTGGCCGAAATTCATTCTGTCCGGCCGGTCCGGCCGTCCGGCCGGCCGTAGGCACGATAACTCTCGAACGGAATGAGCTAGACAGTTGAAATTTTCAGAGTAGGTTTGGGGGATAAATATCTCGGCTAAGTTCGTTATTGGGCAAAATCGGACAGATGGTTTCGGAGTAACAAAAAAAAAAATTTTTTTTTACATAACAAATTCCAAATTAAATTTTTTTCAATAAGCAGTTTTACCATAAGAAATCCATTCATATTATGTTTAACTCTAACGAGCTAATACTTTCGGAGATATGATTTTTCAAAATTTCAATGTAAATCGTATTTCTACGTTTTCACACAATGATAGAATTATTCTGTGGGTATTCTATGAATTGTTATAATGTCAAATTATTTTCGTGAGACATGACGTTGTCTCATTGTCATTCATTCCAGCAATCCTATAAATATGATAATTCTAATTTAATATCATACTTTTTGTTGGTTGATATTTTCATGCCGATGGTCAATCCATATGATGATGGGAATGGTAATGGTAAGTTAATAATATTGAGTTCAGAATATCTCCACTAAAAACAAAACAGGAATATTGGTGTATTGGAGTAGATTTTAGGAAAGATATATATTATCGTTCATCATAGAATTGAGGAATGAATATCTCGGATGAGTTCGTTGTTGGGTAGAATTCGTCTATTGGTTTTGGATTGATAATTTTTGGCACTCTTGTTGAATTTAAATTCTTCTATGGTGTTTGAATTCAATTTCTGCTAAGATGAAGTTCTAAATTTCAATAATGAATCGTACTTCTATGTTTTCACAGAATGCTATAAATATTCTATCTAAGCTTTATTGCATATTTATTATATGATCTGTGTTCATACTCGTACATTTCATCCTGTTCTATAAGAGAGAGTCAAATTCATTTCATCTATTTTAATTTGGTTTCTTCCATGGTGCATTTCTCATTCTCAGATTGCTCATTTAATCTTGATAAATAAACTATTATTTGAATTGAATTTCCTTTATGATGCAGTTCTATCATAAGAATACATTGAGATAATTCTCAACTCTGAGAAACCAATACTTTTGGAGATATAATTTGTCTGTTTGAACTAGAGCGCCAGAAAGCTTCTGTCCACAGAGCTCTAACCATTTTTTTTAAGGTGTGGTTGTGAATAATCTCTATTTGAGCGTTAGGGTTTTTTGTTTGAGGAAAATTAACATCTCATGTTCCTTTTTCTTGTAAATCTGAACGAATTTGAGGAATTCTTGTGTAGTTTTGTTTAGAGTCACGTGAACTGTATAATTCTGTATTCGATGAATTGCACTGAAATAGTGATTGATGTAATGTAAAATTCAGTTTGAAGGTATTCTCAGATTTGTTGAGAGAAAAGTTTGGTATAATGATTTGAATATAAAATTACATTTGCTCGTGTAGTTTTTTTGCGTTTTTGAGTTAGAAACCTACCTACGTACTGTTGCTGTTCTTGGTTGAGGCTAGAAACCCACCTAACTTGCCTGCTGTTGTTGGAATCGTGTTTTGAGCTGTTCTTGGGTAAGACTAAGAACCTACATTACTCGCCTGCTGTTCTTGGGTTGCTGGAAAAGAAGTCTTGAAGAAGATTCAATCACGATCCTCAAGAGAACAGGACCTGGATCTTGTGTTAAATTTTTCCATATTTGAGCTCGATCTTTTCATTAGAGGCACTTTTTGGTGTTTTTTGATTGCAATCGGAGGAGGAATTAAACACCTAATTTTGAATTGGCATTAATTACTTAACTACTTAGCACACGCTACACGTTATATGTTAAAAATATATAAAAGCATCGACGTGAAGTCAGTACTATTTGGCGCGCTTGTTCACGTTGGCAAATTTGAATTGAATTATGGGTTGCTCTAGAGGATACAGCGAGCTGGAGATCTAGTCAGATGGTAGTGACCATCATTCACTTTGGGGTCAACCATTAACAGTGCTGTGCCTTAGCTGGTGTAAGGAAACAGTTACAAAGCCGACACAGAACAGAACTGACTCCCTAAGTCACACGAGCTCCTAGGAGCATCTGAGGAATGCGTATGTTCTTTTGTCCATTCTCCTGTATTGGAAACTCTTAATCGAATTTACCATGGTGAATTATATTGTCTGTTCTTCTGCATTGAACACTCTTAATCGAATTTACCATGGTAAATTCGGAGTGTCCAACACAGGAGAACAGACAATAGAATTCACCATGGTAAATTCGATTAAGAGTGTTCAATAGAAGAGAATGGACAAGAGAACATTCGCGCAAAAGCTTCTGACTTCACGTCAGTGCTTGAACCAATTTTTTTAAGTAAGTTAGTTCTGTATTAACCTCTCACCTAAAACCTGTGAAAGTTTAATTGAAATATCTGAACAATTTTCACCGAATTTTGTATAATTTAAGTGGGAAGGTATATTTCTCCGCATGATCTATATTTCTATGTTTTGTATAATTTATTCTTCATTCCAATCCATTCAGGCAAGAACGAACTCAGGAAAACCCTCAATTTTTCCGGAAATCTCCGTAAAATCATGTTTCTGCCGACATTAAGTCCAACAGCTCTGTGCAGGCTGAGAAAGATGATAGTAGTGACAGCACTCAATATTTCCTTCAACAAACAAAGAAGTCGAAGGCGTTCCTGGAAAAATGCCAGTTCAGCTCTCGTAACCAGCAGAGGGGATACAGATTCCATTACATCGCGAATTTGTCCATATCCTCCCATTTTCTAGTAGTATAAAGCAATTAAATGCGTTCATGGAAGGTATAGAGCGTTACCCTCTTCAAGAATTCCGCTGAACTATGGAATGGTGTGACGCTAGCTGATGGCACAAATACACGAGAGCGTGTTAGGAATATCAAAACAAAATGTCTGAGAGAAATTCAATTTGATTAAAATTCTTTGAGCAACAGTATTCACACCTTAACTTCTTCGGCTGCCTGCAGTGCTAGATAACGTCACGAATATTTAATCTGCATCAAGTGTTATAATCTTTGGGGAGGTTATGAACTGTTATTAACTGATGACACTCTTAACTCTTTTGAGGATTCTTGAACAAAATTCAAAGCCTTTCTTGCTTGAAATTATGTTAATTGAAATCTCTTGAGAATTTTAGGACTTCTTTCAAACCTAATATTTTTTTCAATACAGCCAATTATTCTTATGTTGAAATGGATATTCTTTTAAAAACACAAACTCTATTATTACAACGATTCCCATTCTTACGCTGGGAGCAGTCGAAGTCACATTTTCCTTTTCCATTGAACAGATGTGGTCAACAATTTATCTTCCATTGAAAAATTGGTTCAAGCAGTGACGTAAGGTCAGAAGCTTTTGCGCGTATGTTCTATTGTCCATTCTCCTGTATTAATTGGACACTCTTAATCGAATTTACCATGGTGAATGGGAGAATGGACAATAGAACATACGCGCAAAAGCTCCTGACTTCACGTCAGTGCTTGAAACAATTTTTTTTTTCATAATTTTGTAAATATTTTCTAGGAGTACGGTTCTGACAAAATTTTACACACGTCTTTATGTCGATATTCTAGAACTAGTTACCAAGCTTCAATTCGATCGAGTCTATATTTTTTGAGTATGAAATGATATTTCAAGCTAGTATAACCATCTCCTTTAGTTCGAAAGTTGTCGAGGCAACGGTCACCCATCCAGTAGCAGAACTCACACAAGGCTGCTCGGATCTCCAACAATAACGATCTGATCTCTCTGATCTGAATTTCAGCTATGTCGGATGAATAGTTGCGAAGATTGCCAAGGATTTTTTTTATAATATTGTGGTGATACGATCCTCGCAAAATATCGCAAGAATTTTCGCGTTGGCATTCTACAACTAACAACCATGTTCAGATGAGTATAACTGCAAAACCATTTGGCCGATTATGCCTATAAACAAACAAAAATGACGTTATCAAATGCACAACTTAACCTGAAAATTTCAAGTCGCTATGTCTTTCCGTTCTCAGGTTTACTGTCATAAATAATATTTTTTTTAAAATTTTTTAGTGATACGTTTTCACAAAATTTGACAAACGTCATACGATTTGTATTTTACAACTACTTACCAAGTTCCAATTCGATCGGATTTGTATTGGTTGAAAACAAAATTATTACGCGGAAACCATTATTATGACACCTACCCTGAAAATTTAAACTTGCTATCTCTTTCCGTTCTCAAGTTATCATGGCAACGGCTAGCCGACCGGACAGAATCAAATTTGACCTCAAATTCTTCATCATGGAATCAAACCCCATCGTTTGAGACCATATTCGGCAAAAAACTCGAAAATAACAGACATTTGGCCAAAATGATAAAGCGATGTTCCTCAGAACATACGCCCAAAAAGGCGGGTGCATGCGAACAATTGCGCGAGCGCATAGATATGCACCATGTAAGCAGTTGTTTATCACGAATGGATTCATCACTGTACCTTGCATATACATCATGGAAATTCTAATATTTGTTAAACAAAATTTGGGAAATTTCAAAAGAGACTGTGATCCTCATGATTATTTGACGTGACATGGTGAGAATCTCTGTATACCTGGTCATTGTGTCACGATATTCGGGCATGATCCTGCTCGGTGTTGTTTTATACAATAGGCTGCCCAATTATATCAAGAAAATAGAAAATATATATATTTTTAAACGTACTATAACTAAACTTATAGCAGTCGTGAACCCCTTTCACAAATTAAACGGATTCATGGACCCCTGTAAAAGAATATTTTTTAGTGATTTTTTTTAAATATTCTAGTGGTACGGTCCTCACAAAATTTTACATGCGTCTATATGTCGATATTCTAGAACTAGTTACCAAGTTTCAATTCGATCGGGTTTGTATTTTCTGAGCCATCGGGAAAATAATATTCCAGATGCGTATAACTCCGAAACTGTTGGGCCGATTATGCTGAACAATGAACTTAACTCACCCATTCGGATGTGCAACCTACCCTGAAAATTGCAAGTCCCTATCTCTTTGCGTTTTAAAGTTATCGAAGCAACCGTCACTCATCCAGCCACTGAACTCACACAAGGTTGCTCAGATCTCCAACAAAATAGATGCGGTCATGCTCAAACTAGGAACTTGGCAGTAGAGTTAGTTTTTGAAAGCACTCGCAAAATTTCAGCCATGTCAGACGAATCTGATACATATAATTTTTTTCAATATATTTCAATGATTAATCAAAAGTTTTCTAGTCACACGATCCTCACAAAATATTGCAAGAATATTTGCGTCGGCATTCTACAACTAATTACCTACCATGTTTCGGATTCGTATTTTTCGAGTTATTGATGAAAAAACAACCAAAATTCAGATGGGTATAACTCCAAAACCGTTTGGTCGATTATGCCTATTAACAAATTCAAATGTCGCATTCAGATGCACAACCTACCCTAAAAACACCAAAACTCGCCGAGACCTTTTTCAAGAAATTCAGCCTTCAAAACTTCTCTCAGGTCAATTAAGTCATCTTCATCGCTGATATTATCCATATCAATCAAAAATGGACTTCACACCTACACTGTTCTGAGCTAAAATAGCCTTCAAAAGACGTGTGCAATATTCAAGATGACATAACAGACATGGTTTTTGTGTCGGGGTGAATCCAAGCTTAGATAAGGTACAGGCGCTCTTAGCACGAAAATTATCAGTGCTGTCAGATATGTCCCCAGAGTGGACAGTTTTAAGATGTTCTGACGACTCTGCTGGCTTCAAACTTCCATTAGTAAGCACTTTACCGCATAAGAAGCACTGCGGTTTTTGAGTACTACAAAATTTTCTAATCAATAAATGTTAAGAGATAACTGACCTACCACGGACCCCTGACACTCATGCCACGGACCCCCAAGGGGTTCGTGGACTCCACTTCAAGAAACTCTGTACTATAAGAAACATATTTATAGAGAAATGTTACTAATGCATTCAAGATTATCTGACTGGTAAGGAGCTGCATTAATATTTGTATTCCTGTAACTTGCACACATTTAAATATGGACGTAAATGTACGGTGGCCATTGAATGAGTGTGCGAACGATGTGTTGATTATTAAATTTCTGTATATTTTTACCTGAGCCGATTTCAGAAACTTGGAAGAAAAAAAAATTGTTCCATTCGAAGAGAGAAATCAAGGGCTAAAATTAATATAAAACTTAAAGACTCACCCTGTACACACATCCAAACAACGCACTCACCCTGTATACACATCCAAACAACGCAATCTACGATAAATAATGAAAAAGTTGGAAAGCTCTGTGGACAGCAGCTTTGGCGTTCTTGTTCAAACTTTGACAAAACATATCTCCGAAGTTATTGGTTTTCAGAGTTAGGAATTACATATATATTATCAATGGTTTCTTATTATAGAACTTCATCATAATGAATCAATTTACCTACCAAAGTATATATTTCCATCATTATATGAACGGGCATTATATTATCATTTTAAAAGTAAATCATATCATCCCCTTAATTCTGCGATAGCTGTGGTTATTTCATTGGTCATTTTGCATTCAATCATACTTTGTTCTCTATAACAGGAAGGATATTTTATATCAAGAATAATAACGAACCAGAAAGAAAATTTGAAATGTCACTTAAAGCAAAATAAGATGACATGAATGAACACAGATCATATAATAATTCATAGATAGAATAATTAAGTGCAGCCAATGAACTCTATACTAACATAGTTTAGAGTTCTATGCGTATTGAGTACAGCATTCTGTGAAAACATAGAAGTACGATTTATGTTTGAAATTTTGAAAAAGCATCCGCGAAAGTATTATATCGTTAGAGTTGAAAATGATATCGATGGATTTTTATGATGAAACTGCATTTTAAAAAAAATTGAATTTGTAAATTGTAATGTAAAAAAAGATTCTGTTCAATAACGAGCTTAACCGAGATATTCATCTCATTAACCTTCTCTGAAAATTTCAACTGCCTAGCTCAATCCGTTTGAGAGTTATCGTGTTAACGGAAGGCCGGCCGGACCGGACCAGCCGGACAAAATCGATTTTGACCACGGATTCTCGATGAGTGAGTTCACCAAATCGTTTAAGACCATTTTCATCAAAATATTCGAAAATTACAGTCATTTGGGTAAATTTAGAAGCACTATGTTCCGAGGAACAAGAGCGCCAAAAACAGATCACTTGAAAGGTTTTGTTGAAAGGGACGTATTTTCGCGTATTGCAAAACGAGGAAGATATAGAGCTTGAAAAGATTCAATTACGACGGCTTGGTAGATATTTGCTGAACTATTATTAGAAGTATTGCGATGAGAAATTAATGTACCCTTCGTGTGCTGGTTGAATGGATATAGAACGTGTTGGAGGAAATATCTCGATTCAATTCTTCGTAATTGTGTCAATTTATGAAAAGATTTCTATAGACAGGATATAATATTATACCTACCAGTTTTTCGGTACGATTTATTATCAAATGGTTGGGGTATAATATTAATATCCGACGTTCACTTGCCACGCCAAAGGCGGATTTGATTTAATGGGCTGTTTGACATACGATGCTGAAGTTTGAATTATAAACAGATGCGTCAAATGGAGATTTACGTACCTAATTGCGGTTCCCTTGTGACCGATTACGTCACATGGGTATAAACAAACAAAGAGCTTGGGAAAGCTAATTTATATCTTATCATTCTTGACTATGATTTGACAATAATAATGATATCTAATAATTATCTATCCCCCTTCCAATCGATCATGGATCCCAATCTACGAGCCCTCGGAAAACAATTGCTGCCTGGGGATCACCAGGGCACGTCTGGGGTTGGTGCTGGAAGTTACAGCATTTGGACCACCAACGGCAGGATGCCGAGGAGGCAGGTACCTGTCATACAAGAAATTACAGCTTCCGACGAGGACATCGAGGAGGAGAGAGAACAAGTAGTCGGTCACATAGGGAATAACCGCTCTCAAGAGCAACCCATAGTCGGACCCAGCAACAGGAACAAGGATGGAAAAGGTAACGCCACAAGTGGACATCCGAGCTTTACGTACAACTTTCTGTGTTATACTGAAGATCCAAACCAGAAAGAAAGGGATATATGGGTATGTGGTGTGAGAATCACCTAGATCTCAACTTCATGAAGTAGAAAAACCTACAAGGCCAGTTGAGCCACCCTCAGAAGAGAGTGATCTTGCAGCAGCTTCCAGAGCTAGAGGTGATACAAGAACAATATGCTCCGAACCAACAGCAAAACTTGACGAACCAAAAGAGAGAAGAACAGGATGAGCGGCAGGTGAGAGATGCCGCAACGATCCAGCCTCCACTGCCTGGATTGCGAGTTGAAGAAGTCGCAGCACCAGAAATGGAGCAGGTTAGAGCTCCGAGATATATGGAAATTACAGCTATGCGGAAAAATAAAGTTTCTGCTACGAACAGCTTGGCAATCCCGATAGTCACCTACTCTTTCGGGATAGTTAACTGGACAGTGAATGAAATTCTCGAGCTCGACACGTAAGGTGATGAACATGAACCATAGCTTGCATCCCAACTGCTCGATAGAAAAAATATACCTTCCATGAACGCAGGGAGGCAGGAGTTTGCGAGTTTTGTAATATCATCACCACCAAAAATCGAAATGGCATAAGGATATTGAGAAGTGAAGACTCGCTTCTGAAAATGCTGGTTCATCATGAACTTAGGAATCAAGGAGCTTTTCTATTTAGAGCTGGACGGATAATCTTGAAGAAGCTCAGTATAACAGGCCTCTACATCGATCATGAGCTAGCAGGAATACCTATCACGCCAATAGACCACAGAAGAGAAGGCACAGACAAAAGACAGGCACAACTTAAAATACTAGTCGAAGATCATATGAGTAATAATCACACACTCCATATATTTCAAGAGTTTGAGAGATCAGGGCCTGTTGGAGGAATTAACCTTCGCCTTTTTCAGACAGCTGGGCTCAAGTCGAAAATGAAGGTATTTGATATGGCTTGTCAAGCTGTGGTGATAAATACAAGATGGTATAAAAAGAACATCCTGTGAGTGACATCCAAACAACGTGCAGAGCATGCCACAAGTAGCAGGAAACTGTGCACTTGCACATACTGTCTGCTTGCAAAGTTCATGCTCAATCAGGATATGTGGAACGGCACTCCGAATTCCCTACTTACATCTGAGGGAAGTTTATGGTATAGACAACGAGCCAGTGCTACCATATGCACTCCTGTAGATTGTAGCAGTTGTTGAAAATCACAGAGGTCGTATCTACTGGAACTATGCAGATCAACACCATAGAGCCAGATATAGTCCTGCTTAATAAAGAGCTCAAGAAATTGTTTGTTGACGAATTTTCCCCATCGCCGAAAATACTGTGGTGATGAAAAAAAAAACAGAAGAGGAAACAATACAAGGATTTAATGTTCGAACTGGGGATCCTATATCCAAGGCATAAAGTCAGGATGGTCGTTCCAATCATAGGATGTCTGGGCGGAGTGAGAGCGAACTCGTTGACGGAATTGAATATTATCCTGACCTGTAATAATAATAATAATAATAATAATAATAATAATAAGTAGATTCCTGGCCAAGGTTTTGATGCTCAAAATGCATAAAGCAGTGTCAAATCACTTCAAGTCATCAGGTCCCATCAACTGTGCAGGCCGCTTGCAGCTCATCTCTTTCGTTGAGGGGCGCTATAAGGGCAGGACGAAAAACTACTCCAATGAATATGCAAGAGGTTTTTCAGTGAGTAACCAAACAAAAACTGGAGTCTTACACTTCTGAGAGTGCGGATCGTCTCAGGGTAAGCCTAGAAACAGTTTTTCCTCTCATGCGGACGAAAGAATATCTCTATTTGACGAGGGCATCAAGGAGAAGAGAGGACAAGTTGTCGGTCGCATAGGGAATCAACGGTCGCAAGAGAAACCCATAATAGGGCCCGGCAACGGAACAAGGCTGCACAATGGGAACGCCACAAGTTGAAACCCGAGCAACATGAACAACTGGCTGTGTTATATCGAACTGCTAGACCAGAAAAAAAGAGGATATATGAGTAGGCTGCATGGTCTGTGATATGATAATCACCCAGAATTCAACTTAATGATGCAACAAAATCTCAGAAACCAGGTTAACCACCTCAAGAAGAATGGAATTTTACAGCAGCTTCAACAGTTAGGGGATAGAAGAATGAGCTGAAAAGCAGGTGAGAGATGTTCCAAATCAACAGCGAATCAAAGGGGAGAAGAAAGGCCATAGCCCTGGATGAGAGGTAGAAGAGGGATGCCACAAACATCCAACCTCCAACGCCTGGTTCGGAAGATGAACACGTCATATCAACGGATATGGAGTGGGCGAGAGTTGCTCCACTCCAACAGGTAAGAGCGGAAAAGAAGAGAGATCTTCCAGAGCTGTCAAATTTGAGACAGCAGTAGGGAATCCAAACTTAAAGACCGCACGACAGAAAACGAAAATCAAGACCTAGCCGTGATGAATAATATCGTCAACAACCACCTAAACGAGGATAGCTCACTAGAAGAAGTAGTAGCTGCAGTGAGAGCTACCGTTTGACTTCTGTACCCAACTGATCTGATCTGATGACAACCACAGGTAGAGACTGAATTAGGTAGACAAGAAGATGAAAACCGTGAGCCAGCAAGCTTCCTGGTACCAATGTATCGGATGTTTCAGATGTCCTGAAATGACAACTAAAGCAGAGCATGGAGTTAGAGGTCATGATGGGGGTGCTGCGAGGGTGCTGTGACTAAAGCAGTCGATAAAGTAATTTGCCTTGCGACGGCAAGGAAAAAGGTGATCAAAAGGCAGAAGTAGATAGAAGATAACCCATCATCCGCTGAAGAAGTCGAACAGTTCTGGAAAAAATTGTAGGAGTGACCAGCGGAAACTAGGGTTACTCCTGTAATTCACATATTCCAGGTGTTATGCGAACAAAACCTGCAACATACCATAGAACTGACTGAAATAACAACAGAAGATATTAAACACACCCTGAAGAATTAGCATGATTCACGGCACCCGGACTGGATGGCATTTAAAACCACTGGTGGAAGAACTATTTAACTACTCACCTTGCAAGATAACTCAGCGTGAGCATATTCCTTGTTTGGTAGGTTGGTTGGTAGCCAAACAACAACTGCCTAATAACATGTCTCAACACGCTGTATAAGTGTTCTTCAACATCAGAGTCTGGAGGTCATTGGACCAGTGTAGAATCAAGTCTAGGAACAAAGAGAAGGAAGGACAGAAGTAGTGTGGTGCAAGGACAACTTAATTATAGACAAGAGTATTCGTCAATATGCGAGAAACTACAAGCGCGACATACCTATGTATTTACATCATGGATCGATTACGTGCACACATTTGAACATCGGAGCACAGCTTGATATTACGGCTGCTAGAGATGCTCAAAATCCATTTTATCAATTTCATGTTTATTGCAAATCATAGATTAGAAAATAATTGGTTCAAGCACTGAATTTACCATGGTAAATTCGATTAAGAGTGTCCAATACAGGAGAATAGACAATAGAATTCACCAGGGTAAATTCGATTAAGAGTGTCCAATACAGGAGAATGGACAATAGAACATACGCGTAAAAGCTCCTAACTTTAACATTTTCTAGGCGTACGGTTCTTACAATATTTTACACACGTCGTTATGTCGATATTCTACAACTACCAAAAACCAATTCAATCGAGTCTATATTTTTTGAGTTATTAAGAAAATAATATTCCAGGTGGGTAAAACTCCGAAACCGATGTACCGATTAAGCCCAAAATCGAACTTGACCCTCCCATTCGGATGCGCAACCTACCCTGAAAATTGTAAGTCTCGTTAACTGATGTTGCGATTCTTATTTATCCATATCTGAGGAACTCAGTTAGGACTTAACGGAGATTGAATACTTTGTGAATACGGTGGATGATCTTGTAAAATAATATCATGTGACAACTGAATAATTTTGCTGGAATATAGCCAGTGTAATCACCACAGGTGAGTGTTGGATCCTTTATTATATCCAAAATAAGTACCTGCACTGAGAGAAGTACAGGGTGGGCCATCTATTGGTACATGTTTAAAAATGCGATCAAAAGAGAATGCATTGATATTTTTTATTAATTTTTTTGTTGTTGTTAAGCTTAAAGTATCCCCGTAAAGAATGAAAAAGGATTTCGTTCATGTGGCTCCCTCTACTGGCCTTACAGTATGCCATTCGGTCACCCCAATTAGTGATGACGTTTTGAACTACCTCGGCGCCAATTTCACTCAAAACAGTCGTAATGTTGTTTTTCAAAGCTGGAATTGTCTCTGGATTATCCGCATAACATCGGTCTTTAACGGCACCCCACATGAAGTAGTCCAGCGGTGTCAAATCGCATCTACGCACAGGCCAATTGACATCTCCTGAACGGCTGATTATGCGGTTGTTAAACTTGGTGCGCAGAAGGCGGCTTATATGGCATGTGGCGCCATCTTGTTGAAACCAAAGGTCGACCACATTCATAGCGTGGATTTTAGGCCATAAAAAGTTGGTCAACATGGCTCTATAGCGTTCGCCATTGACGGTAACGGCGTTGCCAGCATAATTTTCGAAGAAAAATTGGCCAATTATGCCACCACTCCAAAATCCACAACAAACTGTGACTCTTGGAGGATGCATTGGTCTCTCTACGATTGCGTGTGGCTGTTCTGAACCCCAAATCCGGCAGTTTTGCTTGTTCACATATCCGCCGAGATGGAAATGCGCTTCGTCCGAAAAGATGATTTTTCGACCAAAATCGACGTCATTATTGAGCTGGTCTATGGCCCACACAGTGAACTGATATCGAAGCGGATGGTCATTTGCTTTCAACTCCTGAGTCATCTGGATCTTGTAGGCGAATAATCCGAGGTCTTTGTGCAGTATTCTCATCAGGCTGGTGCGACTACTGCTCAGTTGTTGCGATCGGCGTCGAGTTGAGGTCGTCGGATTCTGTCTCACACTTTGGGCCACAGCCTCAATATTCTCGGGTGTGTCCGAGCTCTGGGACCACTTCTGTCATTCACTAACATGCCTTTCTCACGAACTTTCTTAACCAATTTGCGTATAGCGCCTTCGGTGGGTGCTTTATCACGACCCATATTTCTTTTCAAAATTCGCACAGTTTCGGCGACACAGCACTGACTTTGAAAATAAGTTTTTAAAATTTCAAAACGCTCTTCAAGAGAAAACATGTTGTTTCGAGCCGCGGACGGTATGGCTAATGAACTGTAAAAATTTCGGGTCTGTAGCTCGTTTGCCGTTGTCATACGACGAAATTCAAAAACGTACCAACAGATGGCCCACCCGTTATTTACTGGATATTATCGAACATGCATTGCAATTAATAAATAATTTATTGGCCATATGGACAAATAAAAACATCTTCTACCGAAATATAGAATTTATTTAGATTCTTACAAATGATCATCACTTAATATGATACAACATTTATTCAGGAATAATTTCACTCAATATTGCTGAAGAAATATCAATTTCATTTAAATAAATATAATTGATTAATAAAATATCGAGTAATAATTAATAAGCAGCATTAATGTTGAGTATTTTGTTTAATATTAAAATTCGCTTATTGAATATCAATAAAGCTGTTAAGTATTAAGTTTTCTGTTCTGTTAATAACCATGTACAACAAATATAATATTTGAAGTCACAAGACGAACGCTTCGTCTTTGAAGATGGAAACTTTGTTTCCGAAACATACATCTGTCAGACGACAAAAAACTGTAGTGGACGAGCGTGTATTTACTTTTATTTTGTTCATAATAAGTCCACCGTGAACTCAAATTAGAATATGAATAATATGCCCACTTCACGCAAACCAAATTTTATTGAAATCGGTTAAGCCTTTACGAAAGTATCACCAAAAATAATTCTGGCCAAACAACCTCAATGAGCCTGTATATGAAAAATTGGTTCAAGCCCTGTGGACAGGAGCTTTGGCACTCTTGTTCAAACTTTGACACATCATATCTCTGAAAGTATTGGTAGATCAGAGTTGGGAATGATATCAATGTATTCTTATGAAGAACATAAACGAAATTCAATTCAAATAATAGTTCATTTATCAAGAGTAAATGAGCAATCTGAGAATGAGAACTGCACCATGGAAGAAATCAAATTAAAATAGCTCAAATGAATTTGAGTCTCTCTTATAGAACAGGATGACATGCACGAGTATGAACACAGATCGTATAATAAACCATAGATAGAATAATTATAGCATTCTGCGAAAACATAGAAGTAACTATTCATTATTGAAATTTGTAACGTTCCTTTTTTAATCCAGACAGTGGTTTGTCTATGTTTTGCTTGCGATGAATTTGTCAATTGTATTGTCTGAGTAGATTGACGGAGTAGGAATAGCTAGCACGCAAGTTATTGGAAATAGACCTCAAACTATATCTTATATATGCTATATACAACCTGAACATAATATCCTCAGAACATATAATTTATTGTTGTTGTAAAGCGAAAATTGGGGAAGATTTGTGTTAGTCGTATATGATCGTAGATAAAAACGTGGATGCGCCTGAGCTCAAGCGACGCGTATTCGGATCAAGGAATAATATCTACGTACAATTTACGCCGCACCCTATTCGGGGTTTCACAGTGGTTTATTTTGTTAAATCTAAATATCTGGATTGTAAGCTACTGGAATAAATTGTTTGTTTTTAGCGTGAATATTCTTTTGGTAAATTCAGGAATTATTACATTACGCTGGGGTATCTGGGATAATAAAATTTGCCTGGCGCCCATTCACTAGGTTCCCTTTTGGAATCCACTCCCATCACCACTGAAGCTAGACCGCGGATCCCCGAGTTCTAGTAGCTCCGAGTTTAACCGCTGCGACTTGGGAACATTCGTCGTGGTTATAAATTTCGAAAAGTCATATCTCCGAAAGTATTAGCTTGTTAGAGTTGAAAATGTTATGAATGGATTTTTATTGAAACTACACCTTGAAAAAAATTGAATTTGAAATTTGTAAGTTAAATAAAATTTTTTTTTTCGTTACTCCGAAACCGTCTGGCACATTTGACCCAATAACGAACTCAACCGAAATATTTATCTCCCAAACCTCTGAAAATTTCAACTGCCTAGCTCATTCTGTTCGAGAGAAACACAATTTGAAAAATTGAAAAATTTTTTTTGTGACACTTTACGGCAACCCTATCAATACAAAACTTCGCATGCGTATAAATGTCATTATTCTACAATTTGATGCTAAATTTCAGATAGATCGAGTGATCGGTTTCAGAAATATTCATAAAAAATATTTTTACCAAAAAGGGCCCTAACTCTGAAACCACTCAGTGGATTTCGCCCGTTAACGAACTGGTCCGAGATATTCACGCTCCAAACCAACCCTGTAAATTTCAATCCTCTAACTCCTTTCGTTCGAGAGTTATCGTGTTAACGGTCAAATGGCCGGACGGCCGGATATAATCGATTTCCACCACGGATTCTTGATCAGTGAGTCGAACCAAATCGTTTGAGACCATTTTTAGCCAGAAATTGAATTACAGATTTTTGGGCAAATTGATAAGCACTCTGTTCCGAGGAACAAGAGCGCCAATGCGAGCTTTCAATTTTTCAGGGTGATAGATTGATATTGATATGGCATACTTTCGACTACAAGCCTGTATATTCATATTTTCTAAAAAACTTAAGAACGGTCAACAAAATTATATAATGGTGAATCACAGAAACGTTATTCATATTTGAATTACGAAATATGGACCAGTTTCAAACAAGGATGCGTAACGCACGGGTGTCGGTCCTATACGGTTATTTTCCGGGAGTTTCAAATAATAACGCGATATTTTTAGTGACTATTGATGTGTTTATTCGATATGTGATCGTACTATGAACGTTTATTGGTTCGGGTTTGATAAAATCAGTGAATAGTGCGGTGCACTTCATGATAGTGAAGAATCAAGTTAAAGAAAGAAATATTCTGGTTTATACAACTTATATAATGCAACATCTGAAAATAGTGAATATCTGCATTTGCGCATCTTTGGAGTATATTTAGTGAACCAAGTGATATGGTATGTTCGATAGAGGTAGAAAACAACGTCTGGTGAGTGGAATATTGAACGAAACTTGCAGATTTATAGTGTTTAGGTGAATGGCAGCGATGAATTTATAAAATGATTTGAATTTCATAGGAACGTTATGAATATGTCATCTACAGGGATATTCAAGGAAAGTTAATCATTAGGCGTTTAGGAAGAACCTAATGGATTTCTAAAATTACTTAGTATTGAAATGGAGTGGTAGTGGCATCAAAACTTTCTGTTTAAAATATTTTCATTGTTGTTCAACTTCCATTTATACCAGCAGTGGGTCACTTTGTAATTTCAAATGGACACCCTATATATATATATATATATAACAAATTGCCTAATGGATTCAACGACTATTTCACTCGAAAACTATTTGATTGATAGATTTTGAATTAATTGAGTTTTTCCAAAATTTTTGAAAGGTTTGAAGAGAATATTCTACAAAAGTATCATTCAGAAAATGTTTTATTGTATCACATTCATATGTTAGTATAATAGGCTATACAGAACATAGTTCCTATTTCAGATAGGTACATTATACAGGGTAGACAAAAATGATTTCTGAAAACGTAGATTTTTTAGAATTGTAATGTACTGGCGAACTTCATGTTATCATTTTGCCCAAATGTCTATAATTTTCGAAATTTTTGCCGAAAATGGTCTCAAACGATGAATAATTCGACGTCAAATTTGATTTTGTCCGGCTGGTGTCCAGCCGTTGCCACGATAACTCGAGAACGGAAGGAGATAGCCACTTGAAATTTTCAGAGTAGGTGGCGCATCCCAATACTACGGCCAAGTTCGTTAATGGGCATGATCGATCGGATGATTTCTGAGTAATAATTTTGTTGTCAACCAATACAACTCCGATCGGATTGAAGCTTAGTGAGTAGTTGTATAATACAAACTCAAGAACGTTTGTGAAATTTTGTGAAAATCATGTCCCTAGACAATTTAAAAAAGAACATTATTTATGTCACGATTACCTGAGAATGGAGAGAGATAGCGACTTGAAATTCTTAGGATAAGTTGTCCATCTGAATGCAGCATTAGAGTTTGTTTATGGGCATATTCGTCCAAACGATTTTGGAGTTATACCCATCTGAAATTTGGTTGTTATTTCGTCAATAACTCAAAAAATACTAAACTGATCCAATTCAAACATGTTTATTAGTTGTAGAACGCCAACGCAAAAATTATTGCTGAATTTCGTGAGGATCGTATCAATAGAAAATTTTAAAAAAATCATCGAAAAAAATTCTAATATCAGAAACTATTCGCCATCACTGAAATTATGCGAGAGCCTTCAGAACCTAACTCTACTGTCAAGTTCCAAGTTTGAACACGATCGTATCTATATTGTTGGAGATCTGAGCAGCCTTGTGTGAGTTCAGTAGCTTGATGGGTGACCGTTGCCTCGATAACTTTCGAACAAAAGGAGATAGGGACTTGCAATTTTCAGGGTAGCTTGCACTTCCGAATGGAAAGGTTAAGTTCGTTTTTGAGCATAATCGGTCTAACAGTTTCGGAGTTATACCGACCTGGAATATTATTACCATGATAACTCAAAAAACATAGAGTCGATCAAAGTGAAGCTTGGTAACTAGTTGTAGAATATCGACATAAAAACGTTTGTAAACTTTTGTGAGATCCGTACTCCTAAAAAATTTTGATAAAATTACGAAAAAAATTTCTTCAAGCACTGACAAGTCAGTCATAATCGAATTTACCATGGTAAATTTGATTAAGAGTGTCCAATATATGAGAATAGACAAAAGAACATACGCGCAAAAGCCCGTTGACTTCACGTCATAGCTTGAACCAATTTTTTTTTGAAAAATTTGGAACGTACGTAAAAAAATGAAAATAAAATCGTCACACATGTTAAATGTTAAATGAATATTGCTAGTATTGAAAAAAAAAAGTTCATCAAGCGAATTAGGAATTAGTTAAATTCCTAGTCATATTACAATGTAACATGTGTGACGATGTTATTATCGTTCTCTTAGTACATTTCTGATCTATCGAAAGAAACTATGGATATAATTAGAAAATAAAATCTTAAAAAGCACTGACTGAAAAGTCAGGATCTTTTGCGTGCGTGTTCCATTATCTAGTCAAGCCTCCTTCAAAGTCAATTGAGCTGAAATTCGGTACTCGATTATAAAATGGTAGCTCTAACATATGTGCGGAATTTCAGCGACTTCTGACGATCAGTTCCTGAAATATAAAACATTTGAAGAAAACAAAATTTGGAAATTGGTTGTAAAGTTAGATCTCGCAAAATTTCAGCGATATCGGACGGACAGTTTCTCGCATACATAATTTTTTTAATTATGTTTTTAAAATTTTCTAGTGATGTGATCCTTACGGAATATCGCAAAAATTTGTGCGTTGGCTAATAACCATGTTTTAATTGGTTCGGATCTGTTCATCTTGTTGATTCAGGAAATGACAACACAAGCACAGTGTATAACTCCAAAACCGCTTGGCTGATTATGCCTATTAACGAACTAGAATGTCGCATTCAGATACGCAACGTACCCTGGAAATTGCTATATCTTACCGTTGGAATAAAGTTATCGTGATTAAGATCACCCATCCAGATAATGAATTTGCCCAACGCTGCTCGGTTTTCAGTATTTTTTTAGTAACTCTTACAATATAGATCTGATCATGTTCAAATTTCAAACTAGGCAATATCAGCTAGACAGTTTCTGAGATACATAATATTTTTTTTAATTTTCTAGTAATAAGATCCTCACGAATTTTTTCATTTCACAAGTCTTAGGTACTTTCGGGATTCGTCAACTAGTTACCAAGTTTCAATAGGATCCGGTTTCGATTGGATCAGTATTGATTGAAAACGAGATTTGTACTCAGAAACCGTTTGGCCGATTATGCCAATAACGAACATAACGGTCGCGTTTGGATGCGCAACCAACCCTGTAAATTTCTAGTCGATATCTTTTTCCGTTCAGAAGTTATCATGACAACAGCATACAAATGCGATACATTAGGACATTTAGCGAATGATACTTTTGTAGAATATTCTCTTAAAATTAATGGTCACGCCTGTCTACATTTTTGGAAAAACGCAATTAATTCGAAAAATAACGATAACATGAAAACAATTTTCGAATTAAATAGTTGTCAAATTCATTAGGCAATATAATTTGTGGAAAATATATAGGGTATTAACAGGGTGCCAATTTGAAAACTTGCCAGGTCAATTATGTCACATAATGTTTTGTTATTCAGTATTTTTTGTGAGTACCTCGATTATTCACTGGAAAACATTTTCTTTATTTCCACTGACTATTTTAACTCCTCTAGGTAAATTTATTCTCAGACTTAAAGAATCTGTTGGAATTATGATCCTCTAGAATGCAAACTTATTTTGAATGTTATTGTTTTCTGTAAAACTGAAAATATTGGGTTAAAAAAATGTATGAATTATTATAGGAAATCAAAAATATACAGTGTTTCCCAGCAACTCCGCACCAAGAGGAATTTTTCTTTCATATAAATATTTCCGAGTTTTATTTTTTACAAAAAGTTGGAGCGCCAAAATTAATAAAAAATTATTTAAAACCCGGCCAACTGCAACTTCCGTTCTGAGCGGAAATCGCCATTATTAAACAAAAATGTCAAATAGCTCGGAAAATTCAAACTTTTTGTATGAAACGCTCACCTAAGTAAAATTGTCTGAAATTAAGCTCAGAAAACCGTGAAAAATATGTTTCCTATTTGTGCTTATGACTCTCAAAAATTGTAATTAATTAATGATAATTACCGAACGGAATATATTTTGATGACTAGACAATATTAGAATGTCATAAAAAATTCTGTTTCAATTTAGTTTTTCCACATTTGTTCGAATTTTCACAAATTTGTGATCATATAAAATAATTCACTTGCGTTGAAATTGAACGATGTATATTCAGAAGAAATTTCTATTTCAATCAAAAATCTAGCTATAAATTGGCAAAATGCAGCAAAATTTGCATCGTTGGAATTCCCGGATGTGAATTGAACCTGATATTGAAAGATTTTAATGGCAAAAATACGAATAGGATCAACTGTGCACCAGAATGAAACAACTTTTTCGAAAAAAAAGTCGAAAGATCAAGTTCATACCAAATTTAGTAGTTACAATTATATTTATGCTGATACAAATGTTGTAGAGTCGCCGAAAAAAATCCGCTTGGTAATTATTCAATTTTAAAAAGTGTTATGAGCAAAAAAAAAATTTTTTTCTTGGTTTTCCGAACTGAAATTTGGCAAATTAATCTAAATAGCAATTTCAAATAAGTTAACTTGAAGCGCTTTACAGAAAAAGTTCGATTTTTCCGAGATAATGGACGTTTTTGTTTGAAAATCGTGATTTCCGCTCCAACCGGAAGTCTCAGTTGCCCAAGTTTTATATAATTTTTTATCATTTTTGATGCACCAACTTTTTATAATTAGTAATATTCGAATATACTAATAGAAAAGAAAAGTCTCTATTGGTGCGGAGTTGTTGGGAAGCACTGTATATAGAATAATCTTGAAATCGAAAAGCATGAAAATTCAAAATTGAGTATTACATGAGATTTGTAGGAAAATTTTTCTTGCCTACATAATACTAATCATACTAATTATATCGTAAATTTTTCCTGCTCATTTTTTCATTATTTTACACAATACGAAGTAAAAACATGCATCTATGGGAGACGATAGCCCTACATATGGGCCCTGTAGCGGTCTTCGAACATCTGAAGTTCTGAATAATCATCACTTGGACTGGCCAGATCAGAATTTCCTTTTTGAATTCAATATTGAAGGGATTTCTAAGATCAATATCTTTGAGAACTAGCGGAGGTGATTCTTCTCCAAGAGATCCCATGCGTCAACAGAAGAGTATATTTGTGAGAGGAGACTTTTGAAAGGTTATGTATTATTTTTAGTTTGTTCGTTCTTCTCCTCTTGTCTTTTCATTTTTCAGGTTGAGCTTTGGGTACCTTGGAGAAACCTCTCCGTTTTTTTGACGAAGGAGTCCATATTGAAGAAATAAATGCCTATCAATATTTATAAATTTCAGCAAATTTTGTGAACAATAGTTACAAATCACAACACTCACGAGGAGACAGGGTTTTTTGCTGAGGTTTTTCCCTAAGCTCTTGTATCATACGCAGAATTGTATGGTACACCGTTACACCAACCTCTGCTAACACATATAAAACTCTCAGTCAAAAGAATATATATATATATATATACTAATCATACTCAAATTTCAAGAAAATTCCCACTCCTTCCCAAAAGTTCATTCATTCAAGGCTAAGAATATAACTGTACATACTGAAATTGAGGGTCTATTTCCATATTATCCATAATCAGAGTCTCTTGAGATGAAAACTGTAGATTTTTTTTGGAAGAATATCATGCATGCCACTGCATACCGCTTTCTAATATTTCCATTGGACTCCGTTCGTCGCACACAAAATTTACCTTCAAATGAATGACGATTAAATAAATAATTCTTATTTAAAGAAAAAAAACAATGGCGTGCATAGAATTTTTCCAAAAATACTTAGTTCACATCCTGACCAGATGTCACAGAATGAAGAATTAAAAAATCTTTCACATCAAAACATGGCCGTAGAGCCAAATACCATAAACATATACAGGCTAGTTATTCGCCTTCCATCGCCATAGCCAGTAAAAACCAATATCTTGATTTTTTTCTTAAGCAGTCATGTGAAGAAGAATTGTTAGGATATTCTTGGAATATTTTTGCATATACAGGGTGTTCCATTTGCGATAAATATACCCAACTCAGGTTCTTCTCCTATAACATCCTATATATTTTTCAATAATTCGATTACTGCGAATTACTGATGAATCTTTTTCATGAAAACTTTTCGAAAATTCGCGACATTTTTCGAGTTATTCAAAAAATTTGAAATTTGTGAAGTCTCAATTAACATGGAAAAAAATGAGAAAATATCATGGGATCATCAGATAAACAGCCATTTCCTCAATTCTGAGACTTTGTCAATTCGTTTCCAAAATGTTGTTTGACATCATCACATCCTGTGAATTCTGAAAGGCGAATAACTAGGACCACCCTGTATATGAAGGTATTAAAGTTATAACAGAAAACACATTTAAAAGATTTAGAACATAGTTTTATGTGAAAATTTCTTCTTAGAATCAACAACAGGACCAGCCTGTTATTCTGAGACAAGCTGAATATAAAATATTCTTCCTTTTTAAGATAGTTGAAAAGCAAAATCCTCCGTTACGAAACAAATATTTTTCAGTATTGATATAACGAAATATTGTGGAGGACATTAAACGTAAAACATTGTAAAATCCTCTGTTAGAAAACAAATATTTTTCTGTATTGACAATGCAGAATATTGTGGAGGGAATTTAAGGTGAAACAATGCAAAATCCTCTGTTAAGTAACAAATGTATTTTGACATCATCACATACTGTGAATTCTGAAAGGCGAATAACTAGGACCACCCTGTATATGAAGGTATTGAAGTTCTATCAGAAAAAACATTTAGAAGATTTAGAACATAGTATTATGTGAACATTTCTCCTTAGAATCAACAACTCAATTACTACCTATAAGGACCAGCCTGTTATTCTGAGACAAGCTGAATATAAAATATTCTTTCTTTTTAAGATAGCTGAAAAGCAAAATCCTCCGTTAGGAAACAAATATTTTTCAGTATTGATATAACGAAATATTGTGGAGGATATTTAACGTAAAACATTGCAAAATCCACTGTTAGAAAACAAATATTTTTCTGTATTGACAATGCAGAATATTGTGGAGAGCATTTAAGAAGGAACATTGCAAAATCCTTTGTTAACTAACAGATATTTTTCAGTATTGATAGTGCAAAATGTTGTGGAGGGCATTTAAGGTCAAACATTCCAAAATCCTTTGTTAAGAAATAAATATTCTTCAGTATTAATATTGCAAAATGTTTTGGAGGACATTTAAGATGAAATATTGCGAAATCCTCTGTTAGGAAACGAACATTTGTCAGTATTGATATTGCAAAATGTTGTGGAAGACATTTAAGGTGGAAAATAGCAAAATCCTCTGTTAAGTAACAAATATTTTTCTGTATTGATATTGCAATATGTTGTGGAGGACATTCAAGGTCAAAAATTGCAAAATCCTGTCTTAGGAAATAAATATTTTTCAGTATGTATATTGCAAAATATTTTGCAGTATATTTAAGGTGAAACATTGCAAAATGCTCTGTTAGGAAACAGATATTTTTCAGTATTGATAGTGCAAAATGTTTTGGAGGACATTTGTAAGGTCAAACATTGCGAAATCCTCTTTTAGGAAACGAATATTTTTCAGTATTGATATTGCAAAATGTAGTGGAGGATATTAAAGGTCAAACATTATAACACCTCTGTTAAGAAACAAATAGTTTTCATTATTGATATTGCAAAATGTTATGGAGGACATTTGAGGTGAAACATTGCAAAATCCTCTGTTGAGGAACAAATGTTTTTCAGTATTGATATTGCAGAATATTGTGGAGGACATTTAAGGCTAAAAATAACAAAATTCTGATGTAGGAAACAAATATTTTTCACTATCAATATTGCAAAATATTGTGGAGGACTTTCTCTATTAAGTTACAAATACTTTTTAGTATTTATATTGCAAAATGTTGTGGAGGACATATCAAAAATTGCAAAATCCTGTCCTAGGAAATAAATATTTGTCAGTATGTATATTACAAAATATTTTGCAGTATATTTAAGGTGAAACATTGCAAAATCCTCTGTTAGGAAACAGATATTTTTCAGTATTGATAGTGCAAAATATTTTGGAGGACATGTAAGGCAAACATTTCAAAATCTTCTGTTAGGAAACTAATATTTTTCAATATTGATGTTGCAAAATGTTGTGGAGGACATTTGAGGTTAAATAAAAACTCTGTTAAGTAAAAAATATTTTTCAGTATTAATATTGCAAAATGTTGTGGATGACATCAAAAGCGGAACATTGCAAAATCTTTTGTTAAGAAACAAATATTTTTCGGTATTGACATTGCAAAATCTTGTGGAGGCGCAAAAACAACTGTGGGTTTTGTAGAGTATTAATCACTTATCGAAGGTAAATACTTTACCTGTAATTAAAATCTGTTGGAATCTTCCGCCAATTTTAAATAGAAGTGATAATTCACCTTTCCACCAACAACACTTTTTTTGTATAGCAAATAAACCAAAACTAGGTTTATACCTATATTTCAATGCATCAATGCTTTTTCCTGTCCTTTTTGGGACTTATTCAGACCTTATTGAAACTTTCGGATAAACATCACCTCCATACTGCAATGTCGTCACTGTAGTATATAACTTCCAACACAAATATCGTTGAAGCTATTATTTATATAATTTAATAAAATCTCATTTTGCCGTGTTGTACATGAGGAAGGAAAAAATACTTAAAAACACTTAGACTTGTGTTGATGATCTAAATAAATGGTTCCACAAGTCTGAGTATTTTTGAGACTTCTATTTATATACCAACAACTAATAGTTCTCATCCTATTATGATTATACCTCTGAAAGCTTACAACTGAAAAAAAAATCTTGTCCAATATATTTTCCTTGTATAATTGAAATATTGCCCGAGTCGATACCTAATCAGTAGAATCATTGAGTATTCAAATACTTATATACTCAATGGTAGAATACAATACAATATTCGATTAGCAATAACGTTACTATTTAAAGAATGATTTTCAGATTCATGTGACAAATGAAATTATTGCCATAGACAATTGTTTCTATTAGGTACTTACATGAAATGTTTGTCTTGGATGTGGACTCGTTGGAATTATACATATATCATCATCAGTATGTATATATTTTATACATGAAAATGAGTCTTCAAACACGACATAATTGATATGTGTTACTCTAATAGGCACCCAATATCTATGGAGACTATCTCATTAATAATGTAAAAAATAGCAGTGTTCCAATTTATATTCGTCAGCAGTTGTATGAACAAAAATTTGAAATTGATATCTATATCTATGCAATAAATTATTGGATAAAAATTGACTGATCGAATTTGCATCGTCAGACTTAATGATTCATACAAGCATTCCTATGTATGGATATCAACTCTCAGTTATGTAATAATGAAACTCAGAATCAATAATCGAAGACTATATAAAACAAGATACATGAGCATTGGGCAACATTTTGTCTGTAATAATTTAGCCTAACAATAATCATAATTGAGAACATAAGCAGATTAAAATATATGTCGCATAAACACAATAGTTCAAATATCTATATTAACGTCGAATTATGTACATCTGAAGAAGTCATAATATGATGAGACAGTATATTCTATTTTCTTGATATGTTGTGGACGACATTTAAGGTAAACCATTGCCAAATCCTGTGTAGAGAAACAAATATTTGTCAGTATTGATGTTGCAAAATGTTGTGGACGACATTTCAAGTCAAACATTGCAAAATTCTCTGTTAATAAACGAATATCTTTCAGTATTGATATTGCAAAATGTTGTGGAGGATAAATAAGGTCAAACATTGCAAAATCCCCAGTTAAGAAACAAATATTTTTCAGTATTCATATTGCAAAATGTTGTGGAGGACATTTAGTGTCAAACATTGCAAAATGTTCTGTTAAGAAAAAAATTAATTTTTCAGTATTAATATTGCAAAATGTTGTGGAGGAAATTCAAAGTCAAACATTGCAAAATTCTCTGTTAAGCAACAAATATTTTTCAGTATTGATATTGCAAAATGTTGTGGAGGATATTTAGTGTCAAACATTAAAAAATCTTCTATCAAGAATCAAATACTTTGCAGCATTGATATTGCAAAATATTGTGGAGGAAATTTGATATCAAAAATGTCATAATTTTCTGTTAAGAAACAAATCATTCTCAGTATTGATAATGCAAAATGTTGTGGAGGATACTTATTGTCAAACACTGCATAAGCCTCTGATGAGAAACAAATATTTTTCAGTATTAATGTCATAAAATGTTTGTGGAGGGCATATAAGGTCAAACATTGTAACACCTCTGTTAAGAAACAGATAGTTTTCAGTATTGATATCACGAAATATTGTGGAGAACATTTAAGGTGAAACATTGCAAAATCCTGTGTTAAGAGACGAATATTTTTCAGTATTGATATTGCAAAATGTTGTGGAGGATATTAAAGGTCAAACATTATAACACCTCTGTTAGGAAACAAATAGTTTTCAGTATTGATATTGCAAAATGTTATGCAGGATTGTTGAGTAACAAATGTTTTTCAGTATTGATACTGCAGAATATTGTGGAGGACATTTAAGGCTAAAAATAACAAAATTCTCATGTAGGAAATAAATATTTTACACTATCAATATTGCCAAATATTGTGGAGGACTTTCTCTGTTGAGTAACAAATACTTTTTAGAATTTATATTGCAAAATGTTGTGGAGGATATAGAAGGTCAAACTTTGCAAAATCCTCTGTTAGAAAACAAATATTTTTCAGTTGTGATAATTAAAGTTGTTGTGAAGAACATTTGAGGTAAAACTTTGCACAATCCTCTGTTAGGAAACAAATATTTCTCAGTATTGATATACCGAAAGATTGTGAGGGACATTTAACGTAAAACATTGCAAAATCCTCTGTTACAAAACAAATATTTTTCAGTATTGATAATGCAGAATATTGTGGAGGGCATTCAAGGTCAAACATTGCAAAATCCTCTGTTAACTAACAAATATTTTTCAGTATTGATTTGCAAAATGTTGTGGAGGGCATTTGAGGTCAAACATTCCAAAATCCTTTGTAAAGAAATAAATATTTTTCAGTATTGATATTGCAAAATGTTTCGGAGGACATTTAAGATGAAATATTACAAAATCCTCTGTTAGGAAACGAACATGTGTCAGTATTGATATTGCAAAATGTTGTGGAGGACATTTAAGGTGGAAAATAGCAAAATCCTCTGTTAAGTAACAAATATTTTTCTGTATTGATATTGCAAAATGTTGTGGGGGACATTTAAGGTCAAAAATTGCAAAATCCTGTCTTAGGAAATAAATATTTGTCAGTATGTATATCGCAAAATATTTTGCAGTATATTTAAGGTGAAACATTGTAAATTCCTCTGTTAGGCAAAAGATACTTTTCAGTATTGATAGTGAAAAATGTTTTGGAGGACATGTAAGGTCAAACATTGCAAAATCCTCTGTTAGGAAACGAATAGTTTTCAATATTGATGTTGCAAAATATTGTGGAGGACATTTGAGGTGAAACATAGCAGAATCCTCTGTTAAGTAACTAATATTTTTCAGTATTGATATGGCAAAATGTTGTGGAGGACATCAAAGGCGAAACATTGCAAAATTCTTTTGTTAAGAAACAAATATTTTTCAGTATTTACATTGCAAAAACTTGGGGAGGCGCAAAAACAACTGTGGGTTTTGTAGAATATTAATCACGTATCGTAGGTAAATACTTTACCTGTAATTAGAATCCGTTGGAATCTTCCGCCACTTTTAAATAGAAGTGATTATTCACCTTTCCACCAACAGCACTTTTTTTGTATAGCAAATAAACCAAAACTAGTTTTATACCTATATTTCAATGCATCAATGCTTTTTCCTGTCCTTATTGGGACTTATTCAGACCTTATTGAGACTTTCGGATAAACATCAACTCCATACTGAAATATCGTCACTGTAGTACCTATATAACTTTCAACACAAATATCATTGAAGCTATTATTTATATAATTTAATAAAATCTCATTTTGCCGTGTTGTAGATGAGGAGGGAAAAAATACTTAAAAACACTTCGACTTGTGTTGATGATCTAAATAAATGGTTCCACAAGTCGGAATGTTTTTGAGACTTCTATTTATATGCCAACAACTAATAGTTCTCATCCTATTATGATTTAGACTTCTGAGAGCTTACAACTGAAGAGAAAATCTTGTCCAATTTATTTTCTTGTATAATTGAAATATTGACCGAGCCAATACCTAATCAGTAGAATCATTGAGTATTCAAATACTTATATACTCAATGGTAGAATATAATATAATATTCGATTGGCAATAACGTTACTATTTAAAGAATGATTTTCAGATTCATTATTTCACACTCGTATTACTGAATAATATTAGCTTATTTAAGGAAATCATTGTCAAAAATCCAAATGAAATTATTGCCATAGACAATTGTTTCTATTAGGTACTTACATGAAATGTTTGTCTTGGATGTGGACTCGTTGGAATTATACATATATCATCATCAGTATGTATATATTTTATACATGAAAATGAGTCTTCAAACACGACATAATTGATATGTGTTACTCTAATAGGCACCCAATATCTATGGGAACTATCTCATTAATAATGTCAAAAATAGCAGTGTTCCAATTTATATTCGTCAGCAGTTGTATGAACAAAAATCTGAAATTGATATCTATATCTATGCAATAAATTATTGGATAAAAATTGACTGATCGAATTTGCATCGTCAGACTTAATGATTCATACAAGCATTCCTATGTATGGATATCAACTCTCAGTTATGTAATAATGAAACTCAGAATCAATAATCGAAGACTATATAAAACAAGATACATGAGCATTGGGCAACATTTTGTCTGTAATAATTTAGCCTAACAATAATCATAATTGAGAACATAAGCAGATTTAAATATATGCCGCATAAACACAATAGTTCCAATATCTATATTAACGTCGAATTATGTACATCTGAAGGGATCATAATATGATGAGACAGTATATTCTATTTTCTTGATATGTTGTGGACGACATTTAAGGTAAACCATTGCCCAATCCTATGTAAAGAAACAAATATTTGTTAGTATTGATGTTGCAAAATGTTGTGGAGGACATTTAAAGTCAACCATTGCAAAATTCTCTGTTAATGAACGAATATCTTTCAGTATTGATATTGCAAAATGTTGTGGAGGATATATAAGGTCAAACATTGCAAAATCCCCAGTTGAGAAACAAATATTTTTCAGTTTTCATATTGCAAAATGTTGTGGAGGACATTTAGTGTCAATCATTGCGAAATCTTCTGTCAAGAAAAAAATTATTTTTCAGTATTCATATTGCAAAATGTTGTGGAGGAAATTTAATGTCAAACATTGCAAAATCCTCTGTTAAGCAACAAAAATTTTTCAGTATTGATATTGCAAAATGTTGTGGAGGACATTTAGTGTCAAACATTACAAAATCTTCTGTCAAGAAACAAATACTTTTCAGCATTGATATTGCAAAATATTGTTGAGGAAATTTGATATCAAAAATTGCAAAATTCTCTGTTAAGAAACAAATCATTCTCATCATTGATAATGCAAAATGTTGTGAAGGATACTTTATGTCAAACACTGCATAATCCTCTGATGAGAAATAAATATTTTTCAGTATTGATATCACAAAATGTTTGTGGAGGGCATATAAGGTCAAACATTGGAACACCTCTGTTAAGAAACAGTATGTCAGTATTGATATTGCAGAATATTGTGGAGGACATTTAAGGCTAAAAATAACTAAATTCTCATGTAGGAAACAAATATTTTTCACCATCAATATTGCAAAATATTGTGGAGGACTTTCTCTGTTAAGTAACAAATACTTTTTAGATTTTATATTGCAAAATGTTGTGGAGGGCATTTAAGGTCAAACATTCCAAAATCCTTTGTTAAGAAATAAATATTTTTCAGTATTAATATTGCAAAATGTTTTGGAGGACATCTAAGATGAAATATTTCAAAATCCTCTGTTAGGAAACAAACATTTGTCAGTATTGATATTGTAAAATGTTGTGGAGGACATTTGAGGTGGAAAATAGCAAAATCCTCTGTTAAGTAACAAATATTTTTCTGTATTGATATTTTGCAGTATATTTAAGGTGAAACATTGCAAAATCCTCTGTTAGGCAACAGATATTTTTTCAGTATTGATAGTGAAAAATGTTTTGGAGGACATGTAAGGTCAAACATTGCAAAGTCCTCTGTTAGGAAACGAATATTTTTCAATATTGATGTTGCAAAATGTGCATGTAGGAAACAAATATTTTTCACTATCAATATTGCAAAAAATTGTGGAGGACTTTCTCTGTTAAGTAACAATCACTTTTCAGTTTTTATATTGCAAAATGTTGTGAAGGACATATGAGGTCAAACATTGCAAAATCCTCTGTTAGAAAACAAATATTTTTCAGTACTGATAATGAAAGTTGTTGTGAAGAACATTAAAGGTAAAACATTGCACAATCCTGTGTTAGGAAACAAATATTTTTTAGTATTGATATTGCCGAATGTCATGTAGGACATTTAAGGTGAAACATTGCAAATTCCTCTGTCAAGTAACAAATATTTTTCAGTATTGATATTGCAAAATGTTGTGGAGGACATCAAAGGCGAAACATTGTAAATATTTTGTTAAGCAACAAATGTTTTTCGGTTTTGACATTGCAAAATCTTGTGGAGGCGCAAAAACAACTGTTGGTTTTGTAGAATATTAATCACGTATCGTAGGTAAATACTTCACCTGTAATTAAAATCCGTTGGATTTTTCCGCCACTTTTAAATAGAAGTGATAATTCACCTTTCCACCAACAGCACTTTTTTTGTATAGCAAATAAACCAAAACTAGTTTTATACCTATATTTCAATGCATCAATGCTTTTTCCTGCCCTTATTGGGACTTATTCAGACCTTATCGAGACTATCGGAAAAACATCAACTCCATACTGCAATATCGTCACTGTAGTATATAACTTTCAACAAAAATATCGTTGAAGCTATTATTTATATAATTTAATAAAATCTCATTTTGCCGTGTTGTAGATGAGGAAGGAAAAAATACTTTAAAACACTTCGACTTGTGTTGATGATCTAAATAAATAGTTCCACAAGACGGAGTGTTTTTGAGACTTCTAGTTATACAATGTGGAACAGCCAAATGGAATAAATTCGATAACGGATAAATGAGAGCGTGTTTGGAAAAACGCTTGGACACGTCGATTTGTATTTTTAACTGAGCATTTTTTTCAAAAAAAAAAATTATATAGGGTGCGTCATGTGACAGTGGCCAATACCCACTTTCTTATTTTAAATGCAAGCCCCTGTATATTATTAATTTTTTGGATTCTTCAGAGAATTCTAGACATGAATAATGTCCTATACCTATCTTCAACTGTTTCGGAAATATTAAGTGTTTTCAGATTTATTACAAAAATTAACATTAAAAAATTTTTTTATTTCACAAATTCGCTACATTACACTAAAAACCTAATAATTAATACTGATTATTTCTTAATAATTAAAAAAAAAACAAAAAAATATTAATGTCAATGTTCAAAATCCTCGCCGCGAACGTCTGAAAACACTTAATATTTCCGAAACAGTTGAAGATAGGTATAGGACATTGTACATGATTTATTTCTAGAATTCTCTGAAGAATCCAAAAAATTAATAATATACAGGGGCTTGCATTTAAAATAAGAAAGTGGGTATTGGCCACTGTCACATGACGCACCCTATATAATTTTTTTTTTTTGAAAAAAATGCTCAGTTAAAAATACAAATCGACGTGTCCAAGCGTTTTTCCAAACACGCTCTCATTTATCCGTTATCGAATTTATTCCATTTGGCTGTTCCACACTGTATAACAACAACTAATAGTTCTCATCCTATTATGATTTAGACTTCTGAAAGCTTACAACTGAAGAGAAAATCTTGTACAATTTATTTTCCTTGTATAATTGAAATAATTTCCGAGCCAATACCTAATCAGTAGAATCATTGAGTATTCAAATACTTATATACTCAATGGTAGAATACAATATAATATTCGATTGGCAATAACGTTACTATTTAAATAATGATTTACAGATTCATTATTTTACACTCGTATTACTGAATAATATCAGCTTATGTAAGGAAATCATTGTCACGTATCCAAATGAAATTATTGCCATAGACAATTGTTTCTATTAGGTACTTACATGAAAATTTTGTCTTGGATGTGGACTCGTTGGAATTATACATATATTATCATCAGTATGTATGTATTTTATACATGAAAATGAGTCTTCAAACAGGACATAATTGATATGTGTAACTCTAATAGGCACCCAATATCTATGAGGACTGTCTCATTAATAACGTAAAAAATGGGTTCAAGCCCTGTGGACAGGAGCTTTCTGGCGCTCTAGTTCAAACAGACAAATTATATCTCCGAAAGAAATGGTTTCTCAGAGTTGAGAATTATATCAATGTATTCTTATGATATATATATATATATATATATATATATATATATATATATATAATTCTCTAACTTTCAGGGATATTAGACTGGTTTTGGAGTGTTTCAAATGATACTCTGGTTCATAGGTCAAGCTTTCGACTGTATTTCAGTCTTCCTCAGGACTTCTAAAAACGGAGAATTTACAACAATTATAAAATTTCACGTCTCATAACAATTAAATTACATTAAGTCTTATTAAAATTACACTTACACGAAATGAGGTTGGTATTTAATTTTGAAAAATTTGTGTTCAAAGATACTCATCAGTCAACATGCACTAAATTATAGGTTAAATTATTTGTAGGTTAAAATCAGAACTGAAACTAGGTTGTAACATCATTTTTGTGATTGTTTCATAGACATGTATTACTTTCTTCTTCTTATTCGTCTGGAGGTCCCGGATAGTATAGATATGGGGGTTTCCATAGATCCGTCATTAGATATGTATATATGGTGCTGAGCTTGTTTGTGTCGGTTTTCTTGTTCATGGGTTGTTCTTCTTGATATGTATAATACATCTCTAGGAATGTTCTCTTCTTGTAGTTATCCGATCTGGTCAATACTCTAACTTGTTCAAAGTTTATCTGGTGGTCGTTTTCATTGCTGTGTTGGGCCAACACAGCCCAGTTTTGATTTGCAAAATGTTGTGGAGGGCATTTGAGGTCAAACATTCCAAAATCCTTTGTAAAGAAATAAATATTTTTCAGTATTGATATTGCAAAATGTTTCGGAGGACATTTAAGATGAAATATTACAAAATCCTCTGTTAGGAAACGAACATGTGACAGTATTGATATTGCAGAATGTTGTGGAGGACATTTAAGGTGGAAAATAGCGAAATCCTCTGTTAAGTAACAAATATTTTTCTGTATTGATATTGCAAAATGTTGTGGGGGACATTTAAGGTCAAAAATTGCAAAATCCTGTCTTAGGAAATAAATATTTGTCAGTATGTATATCGCAAAATATTTTGCAGTATATTTAAGGTGAAACATTGTAAATTCCTCTGTTAGGCAAAAGATACTTTTCAGTATTGATAGTGAAAAATGTTTTGGAGGACATGTAAGGTCAAACATTGCAAAATCCTCTGTTAGGAAACGAATACTTTTCAATATTGATGTTGCAAAATATTGTGGAGGACATTTGAGGTGAAACATAGCAGAATCCTCTGTTAAGTAACTAATATTTTTCAGTATTGATATGGCAAAATGTTGTGGAGGACATCAAAGGCGAAACATTGCAAAATTCTTTTGTTAAGATACAAATATTTTTCGGTATTTACATTGCAAAAACTTGGGGAGGCGCAAAAACAACTGTGGGTTTTGTAGAATATTAATCACGTATCGTAGGTAAATACTTTACCTGTAATTAGAATCCGTTGGAATCTTCCGCCACTTTTAAATAGAAGTGATGATTCACCTTTCCACCAACAGCACTTTTTTTGTATAGCAAATAAACCAAAACTAGTTTTATACCTATATTTCAATGCATCAATGCTTTTTCCTGTCCTTATTGGGACTTATTCAGACCTTATTGAGACTTTCGGATAAACATCAACTCCATACTGAAATATCGTCACTGTAGTACCTATATAATTTTCAACACAAATATCGTTGAAGCTATTATTTATATAATTTAATAAAATCTCATTTTGCCGTGTTGTAGATGAGGAGGGAAAAAACACTTAAAAACACTTCGACTTGTGTTGATGATCTAAATAAATGGTTCCACAAGTCGGAATGTTTTTGAGACTTCTATTTATATGCCAACAACTAATAGTTCTCATCCTATTATGATTTAGACTTCTGAGAGCTTACAACTGAAGAGAAAATCTTGTCCAATTTATTTTCTTGTATAATTGAAATATTGACCGAGCCAATACCTAATCAGTAGAATCATTGAGTATTCAAATACTTATATACTCAATGGTAGAATATAATATAATATTCGATTGGCAATAACGTTACTATTTAAAGAATGATTTTCAGATTCATTATTTTACACTCGTATTACTGAATAATATTAGCTTATTTAAGGAAATCATTGTCAAAAATCCAAATGAAATTATTGCCATAGACAATTGTTTCTATTAGGTACTTACATGAAATGTTTGTCTTGGATGTGGACTCGTTGGAATTATACATATATCATCATCAGTATGTATATATTTTATACATGAAAATGAGTCTTCAAACACGACATAATTGATATGTGTTACTCTAATAGGCACCCAATATCTATGGGAACTATCTCATTAATAATGTCAAAAATAGCAGTGTTCCAATTTATATTCGTCAGCAGTTGTATGAACAAAAATCTGAAATTGATATCTATATCTATGCAATAAATTATTGGATAAAAATTGACTGATCGAATTTGCATCGTCAGACTTAATGATTCATACAAGCATTCCTATGTATGGATATCAACTCTCAGTTATGTAATAATGAAACTCAGAATCAATAATCGAAGACTATATAAAACAAGATACATGAGCATTGGGCAACATTTTGTCTGTAATAATTTAGCCTAACAATAATCATATTTGAGAACATAAGCAGATTTAAATATATGCCGCATAAACACAATAGTTCCAATATCTATATTAACGTCGAATTATGTACATCTGAAGGGATCATAATATGATGAGACAGTATATTCTATTTTCTTGATATGTTGTGGACGACATTTAAGGTAAACCATTGCCCAATCCTATGTAAAGAAACAAATATTTGTTAGTATTGATGTTGCAAAATGTTATGGAGGACATTTAAAGTCAACCATTGCAAAATTCTCTGTTAATGAACGAATATCTTTCAGTATTGATATTGCAAAATGTTGTGTAGGATATATAAGGTCAAACATTGCAAAATCCCCAGTTGAGAAACAAATATTTTTCAGTTTTCATATTGCAAAATGTTGTGGAGGACATTTAGTGTCAATCATTGCGAAATCTTCTGTCAAGAAAAAAATTATTTTTCAGTATTCATATTGCAAAATGTTGTGGAGGAAATTTAATGTCAAACATTGCAAAATCCTCTGTTAAGCAACAAAAATTTTTCAGTATTGATATTGCAAAATGTTGTGGAGGACATTTAGTGTCAAACATTACAAAATCTTCTGTCAAGAAACAAATACTTTTCAGCATTGATATCGCAAAATATTGTTGAGGAAATTTGATATCAAAAATTGCAAAATTCTCTGTTAAGAAACCAATCATTCTCATCATTGATAATGCAAAATGTTGTGAAGGATACTTTATGTCAAACACTGCATAATCCTCTGATGAGAAATAAATATTTTTCAGTATTGATATTGCAAAATGTTTCGGAGGACATTTAAGATGAAATATTACAAAATCCTCTGTTAGGAAACGAACATGTGTCAGTATTGATATTGCAAAATGTTGTGGAGGACATTTAAGGTGGAAAATAGCAAAATCCTCTGTTAAGTAACAAATATTTTTCTGTATTGATATTGCAAAATGTTGTGGGGGACATTTAAGGTCAAAAATTGCAAAATCCTGTCTTAGGAAATAAATATTTGTCAGTATGTATATCGCAAAATATTTTGCAGTATATTTAAGGTGAAACATTGTAAATTCCTCTGTTAGGCAAAAGATACTTTTCAGTATTGATAGTGAAAAATGTTTTGGAGGACATGTAAGGTCAAACATTGCAAAATCCTCTGTTAGGAAACGAATACTTTTCAATATTGATGTTGCAAAATATTGTGGAGGACATTTGAGGTGAAACATAGCAGAATCCTCTGTTAAGTAACTAATATTTTTCAGTATTGGTATGGCAAAATGTTGTGGAGGACATCAAAGGCGAAACATTGCAAAATTCCTTTGTTAAGAAACAAATATTTTTCGGTATTTACATTGCAAAAACTTGGGGAGGCGCAAAAACAACTGTGGGTTTTGTAGAATATTAATCACGTATCGTAGGTAAATACTTTACCTGTAATTAGAATCCGTTGGAATCTTCCGCCACTTTTAAATAGAAGTGATGATTCACCTTTCCACCAACAGCACTTTTTTTGTATAGCAAATAAACCAAAACTAGTTTTATACCTATATTTCAATGCATCAATGCTTTTTCCTGTCCTTATTGGGACTTATTCAGACCTTATTGAGACTTTCGGATAAACATCAACTCCATACTGAAATATCGTCACTGTAGTACCTATATAACTTTCAACACAAATATCGTTGAAGCTATTATTTATATAATTTAATAAAATCTCATTTTGCCGTGTTGTAGATGAGGAGGGAAAAAATACTTAAAAACACTTCGACTTGTGTTGATGATCTAAATAAATGGTTCCACAAGTCGGAATGTTTTTGAGACTTCTATTTATATGCCAACAACTAATAGTTCTCATCCTATTATGATTTAGACTTCTGAGAGCTTACAACTGAAGAGAAAATCTTGTCCAATTTATTTTCTTGTATAATTGAAATATTGACCGAGCCAATACCTAATCAGTAGAATCATTGAGTATTCAAATACTTATATACTCAATGGTAGAATATAATATAATATTCGATTGGCAATAACGTTACTATTTAAAGAATGATTTTCAGATTCATTATTTCACACTCGTATTACTGAATAATATTAGCTTATTTAAGGAAATCATTGTCAAAAATCCAAATGAAATTATTGCCATAGACAATTGTTTCTATTAGGTACTTACATGAAATGTTTGTCTTGGATGTGGACTCGTTGGAATTATACATATATCATCATCAGTATGTATATATTTTATACATGAAAATGAGTCTTCAAACACGACATAATTGATATGTGTTACTCTAATAGGCACCCAATATCTATGGGAACTATCTCATTAATAATGTCAAAAATAGCAGTGTTCCAATTTATATTCGTCAGCAGTTGTATGAACAAAAATCTGAAATTGATATCTATATCTATGCAATAAATTATTGGATAAAAATTGACTGATCGAATTTGCATCGTCAGACTTAATGATTCATACAAGCATTCCTATGTATGGATATCAACTCTCAGTTATGTAATAATGAAACTCAGAATCAATAATCGAAGACTATATAAAACAAGATACATGAGCATTGGGCAACATTTTGTCTGTAATAATTTAGCCTAACAATAATCATAATTGAGAACATAAGCAGATTTAAATATATGCCGCATAAACACAATAGTTCCAATATCTATATTAACGTCGAATTATGTACATCTGAAGGGATCATAATATGATGAGACAGTATATTCTATTTTCTTGATATGTTGTGGACGACATTTAAGGTAAACCATTGCCCAATCCTATGTAAAGAAACAAATATTTGTTAGTATTGATGTTGCAAAATGTTGTGGAGGACATTTAAAGTCAACCATTGCAAAATTCTCTGTTAATGAACGAATATCTTTCAGTATTGATATTGCAAAATGTTGTGGAGGATATATAAGGTCAAACATTGCAAAATCCCCAGTTGAGAAACAAATATTTTTCAGTTTTCATATTGCAAAATGTTGTGGAGGACATTTAGTGTCAATCATTGCGAAATCTTCTGTCAAGAAAAAAATTATTTTTCAGTATTCATATTGCAAAATGTTGTGGAGGAAATTTAATGTCAAACATTGCAAAATCCTCTGTTAAGCAACAAAAATTTTTCAGTATTGATATTGCAAAATGTTGTGGAGGACATTTAGTGTCAAACATTACAAAATCTTCTGTCAAGAAACAAATACTTTTCAGCATTGATATTGCAAAATATTGTTGAGGAAATTTGATATCAAAAATTGCAAAATTCTCTGTTAAGAAACAAATCATTCTCATCATTGATAATGCAAAATGTTGTGAAGGATACTTTATGTCAAACACTGCATAATCCTCTGATGAGAAATAAATATTTTTCAGTATTGATATCACAAAATGTTTGTGGAGGGCATATAAGGTCAAACATTGGAACACCTCTGTTAAGAAACAGTATGTCAGTATTGATATTGCAGAATATTGTGGAGGACATTTAAGGCTAAAAATAACTAAATTCTCATGTAGGAAACAAATATTTTTCACCATCAATATTGCAAAATATTGTGGAGGACTTTCTCTGTTAAGTAACAAATACTTTTTAGATTTTATATTGCAAAATGTTGTGGAGGGCATTTAAGGTCAAACATTCCAAAATCCTTTGTTAAGAAATAAATATTTTTCAGTATTAATATTGCAAAATGTTTTGGAGGACATCTAAGATGAAATATTTCAAAATTCTCTGTTAGGAAACAAACATTTGTCAGTATTGATATTGTAAAATGTTGTGGAGGACATTTGAGGTGGAAAATAGCAAAATCCTCTGTTAAGTAACAAATATTTTTCTGTATTGATATTTTGCAGTATATTTAAGGTGAAACATTGCAAAATCCTCTGTTAGGCAACAGATATTTTTTCAGTATTGATAGTGAAAAATGTTTTGGAGGACATGTAAGGTCAAACATTGCAAAGTCCTCTGTTAGGAAACGAATATTTTTCAATATTGATGTTGCAAAATGTGCATGTAGGAACAAATATTTTTCACTATCAATATTGCAAAAAATTGTGGAGGACTTTCTCTGTTAAGTAACAATCACTTTTCAGTTTTTATATTGCAAAATGTTGTGAAGGACATATGAGGTCAAACATTGCAAAATCCTCTGTTAGAAAACAAATATTTTTCAGTACTGATAATGAAAGTTGTTGTGAAGAACATTAAAGGTAAAACATTGCACAATCCTGTGTTAGGAAACAAATATTTTTTAGTATTGATATTGCCGAATGTCATGTAGGACATTTAAGGTGAAACATTGCAAATTCCTCTGTCAAGTAACAAATATTTTTCAGTATTGATATTGCAAAATGTTGTGGAGGACATCAAAGGCGAAACATTGTAAATATTTTGTTAAGCAACAAATGTTTTTCGGTTTTGACATTGCAAAATCTTGTGGAGGCGCAAAAACAACTGTTGGTTTTGTAGAATATTAATCACGTATCGTAGGTAAATACTTCACCTGTAATTAAAATCCGTTGGATTTTTCCGCCACTTTTAAATAGAAGTGATAATTCACCTTTCCACCAACAGCACTTTTTTTGTATAGCAAATAAACCAAAACTAGTTTTATACCTATATTTCAATGCATCAATGCTTTTTCCTGCCCTTATTGGGACTTATTCAGACCTTATCGAGACTATCGGAAAAACATCAACTCCATACTGCAATATCGTCACTGTAGTATATAACTTTCAACAAAAATATCGTTGAAGCTATTATTTATATAATTTAATAAAATCTCATTTTGCCGTGTTGTAGATGAGGAAGGAAAAAATACTTTAAAACACTTCGACTTGTGTTGATGATCTAAATAAATAGTTCCACAAGACGGAGTGTTTTTGAGACTTCTAGTTATACAATGTGGAACAGCCAAATGGAATAAATTCGATAACGGATAAATGAGAGCGTGTTTGGAAAAACGCTTGGACACGTCGATTTGTATTTTTAACTGAGCATTTTTTTCAAAAAAAAAAATTATATAGGGTGCGTCATGTGACAGTGGCCAATACCCACTTTCTTATTTTAAATGCAAGCCCCTGTATATTATTAATTTTTTGGATTCTTCAGAGAATTCTAGACATGAATAATGTCCTATACCTATCTTCAACTGTTTCGGAAATATTAAGTGTTTTCAGATTTATTACAAAAATTAACATTAAAAAATTTTTTTATTTCACAAATTCGCTACATTACACTAAAAACCTAATAATTAATACTGATTATTTCTTAATAATTAAAAAAAAAACAAAAAAATATTAATGTCAATGTTCAAAATCCTCGCCGCGAACGTCTGAAAACACTTAATATTTCCGAAACAGTTGAAGATAGGTATAGGACATTGTACATGATTTATTTCTAGAATTCTCTGAAGAATCCAAAAAATTAATAATATACAGGGGCTTGCATTTAAAATAAGAAAGTGGGTATTGGCCACTGTCACATGACGCACCCTATATAATTTTTTTTTTTTGAAAAAAATGCTCAGTTAAAAATACAAATCGACGTGTCCAAGCGTTTTTCCAAACACGCTCTCATTTATCCGTTATCGAATTTATTCCATTTGGCTGTTCCACACTGTATAACAACAACTAATAGTTCTCATCCTATTATGATTTAGACTTCTGAAAGCTTACAACTGAAGAGAAAATCTTGTACAATTTATTTTCCTTGTATAATTGAAATAATTTCCGAGCCAATACCTAATCAGTAGAATCATTGAGTATTCAAATACTTATATACTCAATGGTAGAATACAATATAATATTCGATTGGCAATAACGTTACTATTTAAATAATGATTTACAGATTCATTATTTTACACTCGTATTACTGAATAATATCAGCTTATGTAAGGAAATCATTGTCACGTATCCAAATGAAATTATTGCCATAGACAATTGTTTCTATTAGGTACTTACATGAAAATTTTGTCTTGGATGTGGACTCGTTGGAATTAAACATATATTATCATCAGTATGTATGTATTTTATACATGAAAATGAGTCTTCAAACAGGACATAATTGATATGTGTAACTCTAATAGGCACCCAATATCTATGAGGACTGTCTCATTAATAACGTAAAAAATGGGTTCAAGCCCTGTGGACAGGAGCTTTCTGGCGCTCTAGTTCAAACAGACAAATTATATCTCCGAAAGAAATGGTTTCTCAGAGTTGAGAATTATATCAATGTATTCTTATGATATATATATATATATATATATATATATATATATAATTCTCTAACTTTCAGGGATATTAGACTGGTTTTGGAGTGTTTCAAATGATACTCTGGTTCATAGGTCAAGCTTTCGACTGTATTTCAGTCTTCCTCAGGACTTCTAAAAACGGAGAATTTACAACAATTATACAATTTCACGTCTCATAACAATTAAATTACATTAAGTCTTATTAAAATTACACTTACACGAAATGAGGTTGGTATTTAATTTTGAAAAATTTGTGTTCAAAGATACTCATCAGTCAACATGCACTAAATTATAGGTTAAATTATTTGTAGGTTAAAATCAGAACTGAAACTAGGTTGTAACATCATTTTTGTGATTGTTTCATAGACATGTATTACTTTCTTCTTCTTATTCGTCTGGAGGTCCCGGATAGTATAGATATGGGGGTTTCCATAGATCCGTCATTAGATATGTATATATGGTGCTGAGCTTGTTTGTGTCGGTTTTCTTGTTCATGGGTTGTTCTTCTTGATATATATAATACATCTCTAGGAATGTTCTCTTCTTGTAGTTATCCGATCTGGTCAATACTCTAACTTGTTCAAAGTTTATCTGGTGGTCGTTTTCATTGCTGTGTTGGGCCAACACAGCCCAGTATTGATTTGCAAAATGTTGTGGAGGGCATTTGAGGTCAAACATTCCAAAATCCTTTGTAAAGAAATAAATATTTTTCAGTATTGATATTGCAAAATGTTTCGGAGGACATTTAAGATGAAATATTACAAAATCCTCTGTTAGGAAACGAACATGTGTCAGTATTGATATTGCAAAATGTTGTGGAGGACATTTAAGGTGGAAAATAGCAAAATCCTCTGTTAAGTAACAAATATTTTTCTGTATTGATATTGCAAAATGTTGTGGGGGACATTTAAGGTCAAAAATTGCAAAATCCTGTCTTAGGAAATAAATATTTGTCAGTATGTATATCGCAAAATATTTTGCAGTATATTTAAGGTGAAACATTGTAAATTCCTCTGTTAGGCAAAAGATACTTTTCAGTATTGATAGTGAAAAATGTTTTGGAGGACATGTAAGGTCAAACATTGCAAAATCCTCTGTTAGGAAACGAATACTTTTCAATATTGATGTTGCAAAATATTGTGGAGGACATTTGAGGTGAAACATAGCAGAATCCTCTGTTAAGTAACTAATATTTTTCAGTATTGGTATGGCAAAATGTTGTGGAGGACATCAAAGGCGAAACATTGCAAAATTCTTTTGTTAAGAAACAAATATTTTTCGGTATTTACATTGCAAATCCTTGGGGAGGCGCAAAAACAACTGTGGGTTTTGTAGAATATTAATCACGTATCGTAGGTAAATACTTTACCTGTAATTAGAATCCGTTGGAATCTTCCGCCACTTTTAAATAGAAGTGATGATTCACCTTTCCACCAACAGCACTTTTTTTGTATAGCAAATAAACCAAAACTAGTTTTATACCTATATTTCAATGCATCAATGCTTTTTCCTGTCCTTATTGGGACTTATTCAGACCTTATTGAGACTTTCGGATAAACATCAACTCCATACTGAAATATCGTCACTGTAGTACCTATATAACTTTCAACACAAATATCGTTGAAGCTATTATTTATATAATTTAATAAAATCTCATTTTGCCGTGTTGTAGATGAGGAGGGAAAAAATACTTAAAAACACTTCGACTTGTGTTGATGATCTAAATAAATGGTTCCACAAGTCGGAATGTTTTTGAGACTTCTATTTATATGCCAACAACTAATAGTTCTCATCCTATTATGATTTAGACTTCTGAGAGCTTACAACTGAAGAGAAAATCTTGTCCAATTTATTTTCTTGTATAATTGAAATATTGACCGAGCCAATACCTAATCAGTAGAATCATTGAGTATTCAAATACTTATATACTCAATGGTAGAATATAATATAATATTCGATTGGCAATAACGTTACTATTTAAAGAATGATTTTCAGATTCATTAATTTACACTCGTATTACTGAATAATATTAGCTTATTTAAGGAAATCATTGTCAAAAATCCAAATGAAATTATTGCCATAGACAATTGTTTCTATTAGGTACTTACATGAAGTGTTTGTCTTGGATGTGGACTCGTTGGAATTATACATATATCATCATCAGTATGTATATATTTTATACATGAAAATGAGTCTTCAAACACGACATAATTGATATGTGTTACTCTAATAGGCACCCAATATCTATGGGAACTATCTCATTAATAATGTCAAAAATAGCAGTGTTCCAATTTATATTCGTCAGCAGTTGTATGAACAAAAATCTGAAATTGATATCTATATCTATGCAATAAATTATTGGATAAAAATTGACTGATCGAATTTGCATCGTCAGACTTAATGATTCATACAAGCATTCCTATGTATGGATATCAACTCTCAGTTATGTAATAATGAAACTCAGAATCAATAATCGAAGACTATATAAAACAAGATACATGAGCATTGGGCAACATTTTGCCTGTAATAATTTAGCCTAACAATAATCATAATTGAGAACATAAGCAGATTTAAATATATGCCGCATAAACACAATAGTTCCAATATCTATATTAACGTCGAATTATGTACATCTGAAGGGATCATAATATGATGAGACAGTATATTCTATTTTCTTGATATGTTGTGGACGACATTTAAGGTAAACCATTGCCCAATCCTATGTAAAGAAACAAATATTTGTTAGTATTGATGTTGCAAAATGTTATGGAGGACATTTAAAGTCAACCATTGCAAAATTCTCTGTTAATGAACGAATATCTTTCAGTATTGATATTGCAAAATGTTGTGGAGGATATATAAGGTCAAACATTGCAAAATCCCCAGTTGAGAAACAAATATTTTTCAGTTTTCATATTGCAAAATGTTGTGGAGGACATTTAGTGTCAATCATTGCGAAATCTTCTGTTAAGAAAAAAATTATTTTTCAGTATTCATATTGCAAAATGTTGTGGAGGAAATTTAATGTCAAACATTGCAAAATCCTCTGTTAAGCAACAAACATTTTTCAGTATTGATATTGCAAAATGTTGTGGAGGACATTTAGTGTCAAACATTACAAAATCTTCTGTCAAGAAACAAATACTTTTCAGCATTGATATTGCAAAATATTGTTGAGGAAATTTGATATCAAAAATTGCAAAATTCTCTGTTAAGAAACAAATCATTCTCATCATTGATAATGCAAAATGTTGTGAAGGATACTTTATGTCAAACACTGCATAATCCTCTGATGAGAAATAAATATTTTTCAGTATTGATATCACAAAATGTTTGTGGAGGGCATATAAGGTCAAACATTGGAACACCTCTGTTAAGAAACAGTATGTCAGTATTGATATTGCAGAATATTGTGGAGGACATTTAAGGCTAAAAATAACTAAATTCTCATGTAGGAAACAAATATTTTTCACCATCAATATTGCAAAATATTGTGGAGGACTTTCTCTGTTAATTAACAAATACTTTTTAGAATTTGTATTGCAAAATGTTGTGGAGGGCATTTAAGGTCAAACATTCCAAAATCCTTTGTTAAGAAATAAATATTTTTCAGTATTAATATTGCAAAATGTTTTGGAGGACATCTAAGATGAAATATTTCAAAATCCTCTGTTAGGAAACAAACATTTGTCAGTATTGATATTGCAAAATGTTGTGGAGGACATTTGAGGTGGAAAATAGCAAAATCCTCTGTTAAGTAACAAATATTTTTCTGTATTGATATTTTGCAGTATATTTAAGGTGAAACATTGCAAAATCCTCTGTTAGGCAACAGATATTTTTTCAGTATTGATAGTGAAAAATGTTTTGGAGGACATGTAAGGTCAAACATTGCAAAGTCCTCTGTTAGGAAACGAATATTTTTCAATATTTATGTTGCAAAATGTGCATGTAGGAAACAAATATTTTTCACTATCAATATTGCAAAAAATTGTGGAGGACTTTCTCTGTTAAGTAACAATCACTTTTCAGTTTTTATATTGCAAAATGTTGTGAAGGACATATGAGGTCAAACATTGCAAAATCCTCTGTTAGAAAACAAATATTTTTCAGTACTGATAATGAAAGTTGTTGTGAAGAACATTAAAGGTAAAACATTGCACAATCCTGTGTTAGGAAACAAATATTTTTTAGTATTGATATTGCCGAATGTCATGTAGGACATTTAAGGTGAAACATTGCAAATTCCTCTGTCAAGTAACAAATATTTTTCAGTATTGATATTGCAAAATGTTGTGGAGGACATCAAAGGCGAAACATTGTAAATATTTTGTTAAGCAACAAATGTTTTTCGGTTTTGACATTGCAAAATCTTGTGGAGGCGCAAAAACAACTGTTGGTTTTGTAGAATATTAATCACGTATCGTAGGTAAATACTTCACCTGTAATTAAAATCCGTTGGATTTTTCCGCCACTTTTAAATAGAAGTGATAATTCACCTTTCCACCAACAGCACTTTTTTTGTATAGCAAATAAACCAAAACTAGTTTTATACCTATATTTCAATGCATCAATGCTTTTTTCTGCCCTTATTGGGACTTATTCAGACCTTATTGAGACTATCGGAAAAACATCAACTCCATACTGCAATATCGTCACTGTAGTATATAACTTTCAACAAAAATATCGTTGAAGCTATTATTTATATAATTTAATAAAATCTCATTTTGCCGTGTTGTAGATGAGGAAGGAAAAAATACTTTAAAACACTTCGACTTGTATTGATGATCTAAATAAATGGTTCCACAAGTCGGAATGTTTTTGAGACTTCTATTTATATGCCAACAACTAATAGTTCTCATCCTATTATGATTTAGACTTCTGAGAGCTTACAACTGAAGAGAAAATCTTGTCCAATTTATTTTCTTGTATAATTGAAATAATTTCCGAGCCAATACCTAATCAGTAGAATCATTGAGTATTCAAATACTTATATACTCAATGGTAGAATACAATATAATATTCGATTGGCAATAACGTTACTATTTAAATAATGATTTACAGATTCATTATTTTACACTCGTATTACTGAATAATATCAGCTTATGTAAGGAAATCATTGTCACGTATCCAAATGAAATTATTGCCATAGACAATTGTTTCTATTAGGTACTTACATGAAAATTTTTTCTTGGATGTGGACTCGTTGGAATTATACATATATTATCATCAGTATGTATGTATTTTATACATGAAAATGAGTCTTCAAACAGGACATAATTGATATGTGTAACTCTAATAGGCACCCAATATCTATGAGGACTGTCTCATTAATAACGTAAAAAATGGGTTCAAGCCCTGTGGACAGGAGCTTTCTGGCGCTCTAGTTCAAACAGACAAATTATATCTCCGAAAGAAATGGTTTCTCAGAGTTGAGAATTATATCAATGTATTCTTATGATATATATATATATATATATATATATAATTCTCTAACTTTCAGGGATATTAGACTGGTTTTGGAGTGTTTCAAATGATACTCTGGTTCATAGGTCAAGCTTTCGACTGTATTTCAGTCTTCCTCAGGACTTCTAAAAACGGAGAATTTACAACAATTATACAATTTCACGTCTCATAACAATTAAATTACATTAAGTCTTATTAAAATTACACTTACACGAAATGAGGTTGGTATTTAATTTTGAAAAATTTGTGTTCAAAGATACTCATCAGTCAACATGCACTAAATTATAGGTTAAATTATTTGTAGGTTAAAATCAGAACTGAAACTAGGTTGTAACATCATTTTTGTGATTGTTTCATAGACATGTATTACTTTCTTCTTCTTATTCGTCTGGAGGTCCCGGATAGTATAGATATGGGGGTTTCCATAGATCCGTCATTAGATATGTATATATGGTGCTGAGCTTGTTTGTGTCGGTTTTCTTGTTCATGGGTTGTTCTTCTTGATATATATAATACATCTCTAGGAATGTTCTCTTCTTGTAGTTATCCGATCTGGTCAATACTCTAACTTGTTCAAAGTTTATCTGGTGGTCGTTTTCATTGCTGTGTTGGGCCAACACAGCCCAACACAGCAATGAAAACGACCACCAGATAAACTTTGAACAAGTTAGAGTATTGACCAGATCGGATAACTACAAGAAGAGAACATTCCTAGAGATGTATTATATATATCAAGAAGAACAACCCATGAACAAGAAAACCGACACAAACAAGCTCAGCACCATATATACATATCTAATGACGGATCTATGGAAACCCCCATATCTATACTATCCGGGACCTCCAGACGAATAAGAAGAAGAAAGTAATACATGTCTATGAAACAATCACAAAAATGATGTTACAACCTAGTTTCAGTTCTGATTTTAACCTACAAATAATTTAACCTATAATTTAGTGCATGTTGACTGATGAGTATCTTTGAACACAAATTTTTCAAAATTAAATACCAACCTCATTTCGTGTAAGTGTAATTTTAATAAGACTTAATGTAATTTAATTGTTATGAGACGTGAAATTGTATAATTGTTGTAAATTCTCCGTTTTTAGAAGTCCTGAGGAAGACTGAAATACAGTCGAAAGCTTGACCTATGAACCAGAGTATCATTTGAAACACTCCAAAACCAGTCTAATATCCCTGAAAGTTAGAGAATAATAAACAATCAGACTGTGAATCAACCACTCATATATATATATATATATATATGTATATATATATATATATATATATATTCTTTTGACTGAGAGTTTTATATTTTAGCAGAGGTTGGTGTAACGGGGTACCATACAATTCTGCGTATGATACAAGAGCTTAGGGAAAAAACTCAGCAAAAAACCCTGTCTCCCCGTAAGTGTTGTGATTTGTAACTATTGTTCACAAAATTTGCTGAAATTTAGAAATATTGATAGGCATTTATTTCTTCAATATGGACTCCTTCGTCAAAAAACGGAGAGGTTTCTCCAAGGTACCCAAAAACTCAACCTGAAAAATGAAAAGACAAGAGGAGAAGAACGAACATACTAAAAATAATACATCATAAAGTGTGATATATTGAGTAATGTTTGTTTGGTTGTGCGCACGCTGGTTAATTGTGGGCGTGCGCGCGTACCATTGTGATTTTTAATTCTGATGTCAAAAAGCGAAGCCAGTCTTCGTAGAGAATGTATTAAATAAAAGACATTACATATTGGCGACGAGGTATTCGTATTTTCTTTTCGAACCGATTTGTGAATAACGCAGTGCAAGATGTCGGAATATGTCGGCCATCTGCGAGAATTTATTCTGAAAAACTCGGACTGGACCATTTTCAAGGCAAGATTATCGAATTATTTCGCAGCGAATGAAATAAAAATGGAAACCGGTGCTGAAAAAATGCGTGCTGTTTTGTTGAATGCATTGGATGAAGATTCTAATCAACTGATTTTCGATCTAGTGAGTCCAAATAAACCTGAGGAGAAAACGTATCAGCACCTTATCCATGTATATATGTTTTACAACGCATACAAAGAACCCACAGAATCAGCAAGTGAATGGGCAGCCCGGCTACGAGGACTTGCAGTTGGTTGTGAATTTGGCAGTGAGTTAAAAATCTGCTTAAGAGATAGATTTATATTTGGATTTGAAAAGGGATCAATTCTGGATCGAATGATGGAAGAAGAAGTTCATGTAGAGTTCGAAAAATTGGTGACGATTGCTGCGAACAAAATGGCAGCCAAGGAAATTCATGATTTTATAGTGAAAACTGAACCAATTCATCATATCCGAGGGGTTTCCAGAGGGCATCGAGAAACTTCGCAGACCCAGGTCCAGCATGTCGAACAATCACGGTGGGGGAGAAGCGGAGGCAGTGCGCAAGTACATGCGCAAAAAAGTAGCACACAGCGCTCTAATCCCCACTCTAGTCAACATCGCCACGACGTCACTTGTGATATTTGCGGAAAGAAGAATCACCATAAAGATAAGTGTTATTATAAATTTCACACATGTAATTTATGCAAGAAAATTGGCCACTTGGCAAAAGTATGTAAGCAGGAAGCTAATAGTAATCAATTCAAAAGGCATCCATTTATAGTCGATTCAGATTCCGAAAATTTAAACAAAGCAGATGAAGATTTTGGCATTTTTAATATAGCTAATATAGAAACATTCGATATGAAACAGACTACTAAGAATTTCGAAGATTCGTTTACCTGCAAAATTTAGTTTATTATTATTGTTATTACAATTACAATTATTCAATTCAAATAATAGTTTATTTATCAAGATTAAATGAGCAATCTGAGAATGAGAACTGCACCATGGCAGAAACCACATTAAAATAGCTGAAATGAATTTGACTCTCTCTTATAGAACAGAATGAAAAGTACGAGTACGAACACAGATCATATAATAAAGCTTAGATAGAATAATTATAGCATTCTGTGAAAACATAGAAGTATGATTCATTATTGAAATTTAGAACTTCATCTTAGCAGAAATTGAATTCAAACATCATAGAAGAATTCAAATTCAACAAGAGTGCCAAAAATTATCAATCCAAAACCAATAGACGAATTCTACCCAACAACGAACTCATCCGAGATATTCATTCCTCAATTCTATGATGAACGATAATATATATCTTTCCTCAAATCTACTCCAATACACCAATATTCCAGTTTTGTTTTTAGTGGAGATATTCTGAACTCAATATTATTAACTTACCATTCCCATCATCATATGGATTGACTATCGGCATGAAAATATCAACCAACAAAAAGTATGATATTATATGAGGAGTAACTTTTCAAAACGCATTATGTCCAATTTGGGTGAAATTGAGTTTGAAGCGGATTCAGAAATGTTTTCTGTTGCTCTATAGCCCTATGTAAACAAAATCTTCCAAATGGCATTATGTCCCTCTGTAATTCAAATCCAAAGTATGTAAGCCGCATCGCAATGAATTATGTTTACGTTAGCATTTTTAAAAGAAATAAAATATAACCAAAAACATGTTTTATCGATTTGCTCATGTTAATTAGGTTACAGGCCAACACTTACTGTGCAGACTGTTTTCTCTAAATGTATAAAAAATCGCAACTAACAGCATTATTTTCAATTTCAACCACATCAAAACGCATTATATACAATGAGATGAATCAAAACGCATTAAGTCCAAACGTTTTTTACATTTTCTGTGTATATCTGATCAATATTGATTTAAATGCGATTAGTTATTACCTTTAGATGTAAATTTCTATCAAACAAACTCGACATACTCAAATTATAAGCCAGGGAGGAAGAAAAAATCGTTTTTCGTTGATTCCCAATAAAATGGTTTTTGGACTTAATGCGTTTTGATAAGTTGCTCCTCATATTATGATTCTCATATTGATACCATTACTGGAATGAATGACAATGAGACAACGTCAAAGTTGACATTATAACAATTCATAGAATAGCCACAGAATAATTCTATCATTGAAATTTTGAAGAATCATATCTCCGAAAGTATTAGCTTGTTAGAGCTTAAAATGATATGAATGGATTCTTATGGTAAAACTGATTATTGGAAAATATTTAAATTTGGAATTTGTTCTGTCAAAAAAAATTTTTTTTTGTTACTCCGAAACCATCTGTCAGATTTTGCCCAATAACGAACTTAGCCGAGATATTTATCCCCCAAACCTACTCTGAAAATTTCAACTGTCTAGCTCATTCCGTTCGAGAGTTATCGTGCCTACAACCGGACGGCCGGCCGGCCGGACAGAATGAATTTCGACCACGAATTCTTGATCAGTGAGTCGAACCAAATCGTTTAAGACCATTTTCATCGAAAAATTCGAAAATTACAGACATTTGGGCAAATTGATAAGCACTCAGTTCCGAGGAACTAGAGCGCCAAAAATAGCAGTGTTCCAATTTATAGTCGTCAGCAGTTGTATGAACAAAAATCTGAAATTGATATCTATATCTATACAATAAATTATTGGATAAAAATTGACTGATCGAATTTGCATCGTCAGACTTAATGAATGATACAAGCATTCCTATTTATGGATATCAACTCTCAGTTATCTAATAATGAAACACAGAATCAATAATCGAAGACTATATAAAACAAGGTACATGAGCCATGGGCAACATTTTGTCTGTAATCATTTAGCCTAACAATAATCATTTTTGAGAACATAAGCAGGTATAAATATATGCCGCATAAACACACTATATCTATACTAACGTCGAATTATGTACATCTGAAGGGATCATAATATGATGAGACAGTATATTCTATTTCCTTGATATGTTGTGGACGACATTTGAGGTAAACCATTGCCAAATCCTGTGTAAAGAAACAAATATTTGTCAGTATTGATGTTGCAAAATGTTGTGGAGGACATTTAAAGTCAAACATTGCAAAATTCTCTGTTAATAAACGAATATCTTTCAGTATTGATATTGCAAAATGTTGTGGAGGATATATAGGTCAAACATTGCAAAATCCCCATTTAAGAAACAAATATTTTCCAGTATTGATATTGCAAAATGTAGTGGAGGACATTTAGTGTCAAACATTCCAAAATCTTCTGTTCAGAAAAAAATATTTTTGAGTATTAATATTGCAAAATTTTGTGGAGGAAATTTAATGTCAAACATTGCAAAATCCTCTGTTAAGCAACAAATATTTTTCAGTATTGATATTGCAAAATTTTGTGGAGGACATTGAGTGTCAAAAATTACAAAATCTTCTGTCAAGAAACAAATACTTTTCAGTATTAATATTGCGAAATATTGTGGAGGAAATTTGATATCAAAAATTGCAAAATTCTCTGTTGAATATTTCGGCTACGTTCGTTATTGGGCGAAATCAGACAGATGGTTTCGGAGTTGCAGAAAAATTTTTTTTTTCCATAACAAATTCCAAATTAAATTTTTTTCAGTATGTAGTTTTACCATAAGAATCCATTCTTATCATTTTTAACTCTTACAAGCTAATACTTTCGGAGATATGATTTTTTAAAACTTCAATATAAATCGTATTTCTATGTTTTCACAGAATGATATAATTATTCTGTGTGTATTCTATGAATTGTTATAATGTCAACTCATTTTCCTGAGACATGACGTTGTCTAATACATTCCAGCAATCGTTGAATTATTAGAATTATAATATAATATCATACCTTTTGTTGGTTGATATTTTCATGCCGATGGTCAATCCATATGATGATGGAAATGGTAATGGTAAGTTAATAATATTGAGTTCAGAATATCTCCACTAAAAACAAAACTGGAATATTGGTGTATTGCAGTATTGGAGTGGATTTGAGGAAACATATATAGGTATTATCGTTCATCATAGAATTGAGGAATGAATATCTCAGATGAGATCGTTGTTGGGTAGAATTCGTCTATTGGTTTTGGATTGATAATTTTTGGCACTCTTGTTAAATTTAAATTCTTCTATGATGTTTGAATTCAATTTCTGCTAACATGAAGTTCTTTCATAAGAATCCATTGGTATAATTCCCAACTCTGAGAAACCAATACTGTCGGATATATAATTTGTCTGTTTGAACACAGGGATTGAACACTTTTTTTCTATTTTGTATTCTGCAATAAACATGAAGGTGATAAAATTTCTGAATAGAGAATGACGCGTCCTTTTAAACGATGTATTACAAGCCCATACTTCCCTATTTGTAAATTTGGGGTTATACCTTTCTTTCGACGGTGGTTGAAGGTAGGTTTCGCATTTTTGGCGCTCTTGGTCCTCGGAACAGAATGCTTATCAATTTGCCCAAATATATGTAATTTTCGAATTTTGGAAGAAAATGGTCTAAAAAGATTTGGTTCAACTCACCGATCAAGAATCCGTGGTTGAAATCAATTCTGTCCGGCCAGTCGGCCGCAGGCACGATAACTCTCGAACGAAAGAAGCTACAAGATTAAAATTTGCAGGGTAGGTTTGGAGCGTATATATCACGGACTAGTTCGTTAACGGGCGAAATCCACCAAGCGGTTTCGGAGTTATGGCCGTTTTTAGTAAAAACATTTTTTATGAATATTTCCGGAAGCGATCACTCGATCTATCTGAAATTCAGCATCAAATTGTAGAATCATGACCCTTGCACGCATTCGAGGTTTTGTATTGATCGAATTGCCGTAAGGTGGCAAAAAAAATTCAAATTTTTTTAAATTTTGTTTCTACAATAACTCTCGAACAAAATCAGCTAAGCACTTGAAATTTGCGGAGTATGTAGGGGAAATAAATATCTCGGTTAATTTTTTTATTGCGCAAAATTGATCTGACGGTTTCGGAGCATCGAAAAACAAAAATTTTTTACATTACAAATTTCAAATTAAATTTTTTTTAGGATGCTCTTTCCCCATAATAATCTATTGATATTATTTTCAACTCTAACTAGCTAATACTTTAAGAGATATGATTCTTCAAAATTTCAATAATAAATCGTACTTCTATATTTTCACAGAATGCAATAATCATTTTATCTAATGATTATTATATGATCTGTGTTCATATTCGTACGTACATGTCATCTTGTTTTTCTGTAAAAGAGAGTCAAATTCATTGCAGCTATCGTAGAATTATGAGGATTATAATATGATATATTACTTCTTGGTGATATTTTAATGACCGTGGATAATCCATATGCTGATGGAAATATATATACTTTGGTAGGTTTATCAGAAGGGGTTCAGAATAGCCCCAGTAAAAACAAAACTCAAATATTGGCTATGTTCCAATTATATAATATAATTTTTCAGAGTGGATTTGAGGAACGAATATCTGGGGTAAGTTCGTGATTTTTGGCTCTCTTGTTTGAATTTAATTTCTTTCATGATGCAGTTGTATCATATTTGTTTATGATGCAGTTCCATTATAAGAATCCATTGATATGATTCCCAAGTCTGAGAAACCAATAACTTCGGAGATGATTTGTCAAAGTTTGAACAAGAGTGCCAAAGCTCCTGTCCACAGGGCTTTTCCACTTTTTACGAATAAGAATGACAATTTAAAATTTGATTTCGATATTTTCCATAAATATCCAAGTAACCAAGATAATTAATTCATTCCATTTGGCTTTTCCACACTGTATAGTCGATTAATCCATCTGGAAGTCCTATCTTAATGCAAGTTCATCAAGCTGTTCCATTTCTAGCAGTTTTTCATCAAGAAATAAATTAAGCGTCTCATGAAACAACTAATATGCTTTCATATACCATCTCTACTGTTTTAGTAGAGCATAACTCACGAAACTTTCAGCAATTTAGACATTAAAAGTTCCGGAGAAACATTCTTCTTCCAGCAGCATATAGTTTATACCATACTCTGACAATTATTTCGAATGAACAGGATTTTCTCGACTGGAGCAAACGCCAGTGACCCGCATACTTGGCTATCCGATATGACCTAGAGATTTCAGAAATATTTCGCTTATTCCTTATTCTCCGGGGGGTTGTTTATCACACGGAATTTCGGCAGAGTAAATTCGTACTTTAACTCAACATCCGCGTCGTTATAAAAACGACAGCACATTCGAGAGAGGGCTGATGGAGTCCTCTGAGATAAATTGCGCCTGGGAGAGGTGAGATGTACTGAAAAAGCCATTAAAATCTCAATTTTCCACATTATACTATCGTTTTTCACTGAATGCGGACTGAATTCCAATAACGCCTTAACTTGCTATGATTTATGTTAGGTCTCTTCGTAGGGCTGTAGACACAGCTATTTGTAATCTTCGATTTTCCGCCTTGTACGGGACTCAATGGAGTTTTTCGCTGATTCGGTGGATATGAATGCAGCCAATCTCGAGTTTTGTTAACATGAACGTGATCATTTCTTATGAGGGCACCACATACGATGATGAACTTTGGAAGAATCATTCAGAAGAATATGGGTTGCTCTAATTTGAGAAGTTCTGGGCTATAAAAGCAAGAATAATTATTCATCTCAAACTAATACTTCAAGGGAAACCATCATGAAGAAATATGCATAATAAATAGACGATCCTTTGATCTAACTTCAATACGCTATAATTATCCCGAAAAGTATTCTACAACCTGACCTAAATACAGTAATTTACGTAACAAATCCGGAAAATAGGAAGAATAGAAAACATTTGAGGTATGCGTGTTTGGAAGTCTGTGAGTCCAAAAAAACTATTTTGTTGCGTACAATATTTTTTCGGCAACCGTGTAGAATCACAAATCAATGAGCCGACACAGTTTATTATTACGAGACTAATTAATCAGTTACTTATATCTCCAATTAAATATTTCTAATTATATAAATATTTCTAATTATGAAATTTCTTCCTTACTAAAAAATTTATGGATGTAATTTTTGTTTGAAAATTATCGATTTTTCAACTTGACATCTTTCGAAAATCATGAATGACATTCCTGGATCTGTGAATTTATTTCTATGTCATGGTCTACGATTTTTCCTAGCAACCGGTTAATCAATGTTTCAATACAAATACTTACCAAAGTTGTTTATCCTTATTGAATAATTTTTGGTGCTCTTGTTCCTCGGAACAGATTGTTTATCAATTTGCCCAAATGTTTGTTACTTTCGAATTTTTGGCTGAAAATGTTTTCAAACGAATCACTGATCAAAAATCCGTGGTGAAGCGGGATGAGCTAGACAGTTGAAATTTTCAGAGGTTTGGAAGATAAATATTTCGATTAAGCTCGTTATTGGTTAACAATTACGCCTGGTGGTTTCGGAGTAATAAAAAACAATTTTTTTTTTGTTATTTTTTTTTGCTTTGGCGCGCGTGCTATAGACATGATTATGATTATACTGACCTTCCGCAGTCTTTCCCAAGGAGATCCCTCAGAAGGTCCTAGGAGCTTGTGCGACTAAGGAGAGACAGTTGTGTTCTTTGAACCCATTAACGCCCACAATTATTTTTGGCGCTCTAGTTCCTCAGAACTGAGTGCTTATCAATTTGCCCAAATGTCTGTTTTCGAATTCTTGGCTGAAAATGGTCTCAAACGATTTGGTTCGACTCACTGATCAAAAATTCGAGGTCGAAATCGATTCTGCCCGGCCGGCCAGTCGTAGGCACGATAACTCTCGAACGAAAGGAGTTAGAGAATTGAAATTTGCAAAGTGGGTTTGGAGCGTAAATATCTCGGACAAGTTCGTTAATGGGCGAAATCCATTAAGCGGTTTCGGAGTTATGGCAAGTTTTAGTAAAAACATTTTTTATGAATATTTCCGAAACCGATCACTCGATCCGTCTGAAATGTAGCACCAAATTGTAGAATCATGGCCTTAATACGCATGTGTAGTTTTGTATAGCCCAGATTACCGCAAATGTAAAAAAAAATTTTTGAAAATTAAAAAATTTTTTTTCTACAATAACTCTCGAACGGAATGAGCTAGGCAGTTGAAATTTTCAGAGTAGGTTAGGGAGATGAATATTTCGGTTAAGTTCGTTATTGGGCAAAATAGGTCAGATGGTTTTAGAGTAACGAAAAAGAAAATTTTTTTATGTAACAAATTTCGAATTCAATTTTCATTTAAGATGCAGTTTCACCATAAAAAAAACCATTGATATAATTTTCAACTCCAACAAGCTAATACTTTCGGAGATATAATTTTTCGAACTTTCAATAATGAATCGTACTTCTATGTTTTCACAGAATGTTATAATTATTCTATCTAAGCTTCATTATATGATCTGTGTTCATTCTCGTACATGTCATCCTGTTCTATAAGAGAGAGTCAAATTCATGTCAGCTATTTTAATTTGATTTCTTCCATGGTGCAGTTCTCATTCTCAGATTGCTCATTTAATCTTGATACATAAACTATTATTTGAATTGAATTTCCTTTATGATTCAGTTCTATGATAAGAGTACATTGATATAATTCCCAACTGTGAAGAACCAGTACTTTCGGATATATAATTTGTCTGTTTGAACTAGAGTGCCAGAAAGCTCCTGTTCACAGGTCTTGAACCCATTTTTTTCGTCAAATTTGATAAAATTTCGTTTGGTGGTTCCCTTGCCTTTTTCTAAATGGTTTAATATTGTAATTCCTTCATTCGACAGATGAAAGTGTAATTTTTTTGAAGTATCCAATAACCCTAAACCAATAATTTCGGAGATATGATTTGTCAAAGTTTGAACAAGAGCGCCAAAGCTCCGGTCCACAGGGCTCGAACCAATTTCTTATTGCTCCTTTTTTGTTGTTAAACTTTCAATTTTTTTTGTAAGGTGGCCTATGTTCCGTTATCACTGTCGCTTTCATCGGACTGTGTGGAACAGACGTCAGATTTTCACCATTTTTGGAAATCGAATTAACCTCGATGCTTTGTTTCAAGATACCCTTGCTAATAATATGATAATAATAATAATAATAATATTAACAGCTGCTGCCTGGGGATCACCAGGGCATGTCTGGGGTTGGTGCTAGGCGTGACAGCATGCGAACCACCAACAGCAGGATGCTAAGGAGGCGGCGCCTGTCATACAAGAAACTACAGCTTCCGACGAGGACATCGAGGAGGAGAGAGAAGTTGCCAGTCACATAGGGAATCTGCGCTCGCAAGAGCAACCCGTAGTCGGACCCGACAACAGGAACAAGACCACGCAAAGGGGACGCCACTAGTGGACACCCGAGGAACATGAACAACTGTCTGTCTTATACCGAAGATCCAGACCAGAAAGAAGGGGATATATGGGTAGAGCATGGTCTGTGGTGTGAAAATAATCTAGATCTCAGCTTCATGACGCAGCAAAACCTGCGAGACCAGGTGAGCCATCTGAATAAGAGAGGAATCTTGCAGCAGCTTCAAGAGCCAGAAGGACTAGAGGAACAAGCTGAAGAGCAGGTGATAGATGCTCAGAACCAACAGCAACAATCCACGATTCAAAGGAGAGAAGAACATGATGAGAGGCAGGTGAGAGATGCCACAAACATCCAGCCTACAAACCCTGGATTTCAAGTCGAAGCACTGGACATGGGGCAGGTGACAGCTGCCCCATTTCAAATTGAAAATCCCGCACAATGCAACGGACAAAGAACGGAACAAGTGAGAGATGTCCCGGGACCAGTCATCAACAGAAGGGAAGCATTTGAGGCTGCAGTAAGGAATCCGAATAAAACGGCCGCTCGGTTGAAAACAAGACTCCAGGCAGAAGACCTAGCCAAGATGAATAATATCATCGATGACCACATAAAGGAGGACTGCTCACTAGAAGATGTCGTGGCTGCAGTGAGATCTGCTGCTTTACTTCTGTGCCATCCAGGTAGAACAACATCAAGGGATGACAAACATAGGTCAAGAATGAAGAAGCTAGATCAGAAGATAAAAATCGTGAGGCAGCAAGCATCTTGGTACCAATGTATCATAGATGTTATGAAAGGACAACTGAAGCCTAGCAAGAAGATAGAGGTCATGATGAGGGAGCTGCGAGCGTTGCACCGTACGATTAACTTGCCCAGCATCAACCTATTGAAGCAGAAAGCTGTCGATAAAATAAGAACACTTGCTGCATCAAGGCAGAAGCTGATTAGGAAGCAGAAATGGATAGAGGACAACAACATATTCACCGCCGAACCTTCAAAGCTATTTCAGCCCAAACAAGCAGAGGTAGAAAACCCGCCATCACCAGAAGAAGTCAAACAGTTCTGAAAGAAATTGTACGAGTGACCAGCGGAAACCAGGGAAACTCCAGCACTTCACAGATTCCAGACATTATGCGATCAAAGTCTGCAACCGACAGAAGAAATGACTGAAGTAACAACCGAAGAAGTTAGACAAGCCCTAACGAACAAACATGATTTCACGGCACCTGGACTGGATGGGATCCAAAACTACTGGTGGAAGAACTTTCCAGCTACTCATCAACACGTAGCCAGATTATTCAGTGGGATAATAATTCACCTTGAGCCAATTCCATCATGGTTGGTAGAGAGCAGAACTGTACTGATACCAAAATCAGGCGATCTAGGACAGCCAAAGAACTACAGCCCTATCACGTGTCTCAACACGTTGTATAAAATTCTCACAAGTGTCCTTCAAAACCGGATTCTGGAGGTTATTGCACCAGTGTGGAACCAAATCTACGAGCAAAGAGGAGCACGGAAAGGAGTACAGGGGTGCAAGGACAACCTACTCATAGACAAGAGCATTTGTCAAGATGCAAAAGACTACAAGCGCGATCTACATACATCCTGGCTGGATTACGCGAAAGCATTTGACACATCGTCGCACAGCTTGATATTACAGCTGCTTGAGATGCTCAAAGTCCACACTAACATCGTCCATGTGATGAAAAACATCATGGCGCTATGGAAGACTAAGTTCACCGTTCGATCGGAAGGTCAAACCACGTATACGGGATGGGTGAAATACGGGCGAGGCGTATTTCAAGGAGACTCGCTAAGCCCGTTACTGTTCTGCATAAAACTCCTACCATTAACAACGGAGTTGAGGAAAAGCAAAATAGGGTACAAGGCCGGGCCACCAGGCAGAAGAGAACATCTGGTTTCACATCTACTGTACATGGACGACTTAAAACTGTACGCTCCCTCCAAGGCAGCGCTACAACAACTTCTTAATATCGTTGCGAAATACACCACAGCAATAGGAATGTCATTCGGTTTGGAAAAATGTGCTGTTTTCCATCTGAGCAGAGGAAGAACTGAAGAAGTAGGAGAAGACATCGAACTGGAAGGAGGAATAATCATTCGGCACCTCGATGAAGAGGAAACTTACAAATTCCTTGGAATGCAACAAAGAGGCGCACTGGAGTCAACTCGAATCAAGGAGGCCTTAACAGCCAGCTACAAAAAGAAGATCCGAGATATATGGAAATCACAGCTGTCTGGTAAAAACAAGGTGTCAGCTATCAACATCTTGGCAGTTCCGATGAAAATGGTAGCTCATCATGAAATTAGGAACAAGGAGCTTTCCTATTTAGAACTGGATGGAGAGCCTTGGAAAACTCAGCATAACTGGAGTATCCATCGACTTTGAGCTAGTGGGAACACCTATCACGCCAACAGACCAGAGAAGAGTAGACAGAGAGATCAGACAGGCACAACTGAAGACCACATGAGTAAAAGTCTGCACTCTATATATTTCAGGAGTTTGAAAGATCAGGGCCTATCGGAGGAACTATCCTTTGGGTTTTTGAAGTCGGCTAGTCCAAAGTCGGAAACGGAGGGATTTGTTACGGCTTGTCAAGATGGAGTGATAAATACAAGATGGTATAAGAAGAACATCATGAAAGTGGACACCCCAACAACTTGCAGAGCATGCCAAAGTCATCAGGAAACTGTCATGCACATCATGTCTGCTTGCAGAGTCCACACTCCATCAGGATACACAGAAAGACACAATGCAGCACTTCGGATTCTCTACTTCCATCTGAGATAAGTTTATGCTATATACAAGGAGCCAATGCTACCATTTGTACCTCTGGAAATTGAATCAGTCATCGAACATGATAGAGCTCGAATCTACTGGAACTATGCTTTTCCAACAACTCGGCAGATCCATGCCATAAAGCCAGATATAGTACTGGTGGACAAAGATCTCAGGGAATTGTTTGTTGTCGAATTTTCCTCCCCCGCTGAAAATAATGTGGTGATGAAAGAACAACAGAAGAGGGAGAAATACAAGGATTTGCTGTTTGAGCTGGGAACCCTATATCCAGGGTATAAAGTAAAAATGGCCGTTCTGATCATAGGATGCCTTGGCGGCATGAGAGCGAACTATGTGACAGAATTGAAGATTATTCCGGCCTGTACATCCTTGGCCGAGGTTTTGGCGAACAGAATGCAGAAGGCAGTGTTGCTCGGGTCACTACGAGTGATGAGGTCCCATCAACTATGAAGGCCACTTGCAGCTCATCTCTTTTGTTGAGAGACGCTGTAAGGGCAGGACGAAGAACAGCCCAAGAAGAGTGAGAGGTTTTTTAGTGAGTAACCAAATAACATCTGGAGTCTCACACTGCCGCTTGCGGCGCCTATAAAAGGTTTTTCCTCTTACGCGAAAAAAAAAAAAAGTTCATTTTAATATTACGAATACTAGGTAAACCTTCATCGCTTGCAGCTTAACGATCTTGTTTCTCTTCTTGAGGAAAATAACTATATCTAAGCACTCTGAATTTTGAATAGTCTGATACCCATTATCATCAAGTTCTTCTAATATATTGAGGAGCTGTTTAGCATCCAAGGGACCAGATGGGTTGAGGAATTGTTTTGATCTGAAAATAAACATATATTTTTACAGGATTGATCTCATGAATAACCTGAAAAAAAAGATAAAATACCTACCACCCTATTCCTATCGTATGATTTATCATACGGGGATTGTAAAGCATATTTTCACCAACGAAACCTTTACATTTTTATATCGAACGATACATAGAGCAGAAACAACGTGTTATAAAAAAATATCTAATATGCTCAGGAGGAACAAATTACAACAGCTCATTTCATGATATCGGAACTCAACTTCTACTCATTTTCTATTGAAACAAATACATCAGTGCAGTTGAAACTTGCTTTGGGCACAAATTATTTCTGCAAAGTCACATTCAACACTTTTGACTTATAACTATGTTCATACTGAATGAATCAGACAATTACAGTACAGTCGTGTCAGCTTTGTTTAAAAAACTTAACATCGAAAGAAACGTAATTTGTGTATGATTAAACATACGGTGGGAGCTAATGGGTTAACTTTGTTACTCTATTCTTACGCCAGCTTAGACACAGCACTATTAATTTTTGACCCGACAGTGAATGGTATCCACTACCCTCTGGGAAGATCTCCGCTCTATCCACTGAGCTTGAAACACTCATCATTCAATTAAAATAAACCAACGTGAACATACGCGCCAAAGAGTACTGAATTTACGTCAGTGCTTTTTGGCACTCTAGTTCCTCGGAACTGAGTGCTTATCAATTTGCCCAAATGTCTGTAATTTTCGAATTTTTCGATGAAAATGGTCTTAAACGATTTGGTTCGACTCACTGATCAAGAATCCGTGGTCGAAATTCATTCTGTCCGGCCGGTCCGGCCGTCCGGCCGTAGGCACGATAACTCTCGGGCGGAATGAGCTAGACAGTTGAAATTTTCAGAGTAGGTTTGGGGGATAAATATCTCGGCTATTTCGTTACTGGGCAAAATCAGACAGATGGTTTCGGAGTAACAAAAAAAAATTTTTTTTTTACAGAACAAATTCCAAATTAAATTTTTTTCAATAAGCAGTTTTACGATAAGAATCCAATGATATCATTTTTAACTCTAACAAGCTAATACTTTCGGAGATATGATTTTTCAAAATTTCAATGATAAATCGTATTTCACAGAGTGATATAATTATTCTATGTATGAATTGTCATAATGTCAACTCATTTTCCTGAGACATGTCATTATCTAATCAATCAAAGAATTGTGAGCGAAGTGAGAAAAATCTCAGTTGTTTGCTCCGCAATTATTTTTTCTCAGAAAAGTCTTACATTTCGGAACGGAACATGAAGTAAGAGATCTGAGAGTAGTGAGACTGCTTTTAATCCATAGACATAGAATGCAAATAGAATGTAAATATTGAAAGCATAATTCTGCAGTTCGAGAGAGGAGAAAATTTGGTGAACGTAGATCAGGAGATTTTTGATCGATTACAAGGTAATTTTTCATTATTACTCTTCTTTGATACATGTTATATGAAAAATCTACTATTTGTAGGTACTTCAAACCTGTTTTGGGCAATTGTCATACGAAACTTGTTGGCGCTCTAGTTCCTCGGAACTGAGTGCTTATCAATTTGCCCAAATGTCTGTAATTTTCGAATTTTTCGATGAAAATGGTCTTAAACGATTTGGTTCGACTCACTGATCAAGAATCCGAGGTCAAAATCGATTCTGTCCGGCCGGTCTGTCCAGCTGGCCGTAGGCACTATAACTCTCGAACGAAAGGAGTTAGCGGATTGAAATTTGCAAGGTGGGTTTGGAGCGTAAATATCTCGGACGAGCTCGTTAATGGGAGAAATCCATCAAGCGGTTTCGGAGTTATGGCCGATTTTAGTAAAAATATTTTGTATGAATATTTCCGAAACCGATCACTCGATCTATCTGAAATCTAGCATCAAATTGTAGAATCATGACCTTTATACGCATGTGTAAAAAAAAATTTTGAAAATTTAAAAAAAGTTTTTCTACAATAACTCTCGAACGGAATGAGCTAGGTAGTTGAAATTTTCAGAGTAGGTTGGGGAGATGAAAATCTCGGTTAAGTTTGTTATTGGGCAAAATTGGCCAGATTTAATTCGATTTCTTCCATGGTGCATTTCTCATTCTCAGATTGCTCATCTAATCTTGATAAATAAACTATTATTTGAATTGAATTTCCTTTATGATGCAGTTCTATCATAAGAATACATTGATATAATTCTCAACTCTGAGAAACCAATACTTTCGGAGATATAATTTGTCTGTTTGAACTAGAGCGCCAGAAAGCTCCTGTCCACAGGGCTTGAACCAATTTTTTTATATATTTGTTTGCCTGTTATTCGAACTTTCATTACTACTTATCGTACCGATTGTGCCATGTTATGATGAATAAGAAATCGGTCAATCTGCTATTTTGTTACTGTCTAAATGACATGCTCAACTACTAGATATCATTATATTACTTTGCAGAATTTCGAGGTGGACGTATGTGCGCGGTGATCTCATTTTTTGGGTTCTAAAGCGACCGTATACTTTGATATCCATACAACCATGAGTTGTATTAGTTTTCGAACGTTACCAATATTCTTTCGAATTTCTAATTCGGAACTGGATCATGAACGATCTTTTGATCGTCGTAAATCGTCTTGCATCATATGTTCCGGCATATGTGCTAGAACTTATCGGACGAAATCTGTTAGAATCTCGTCTGTGAATCTACAATGTTCGAACTCTGATTGTTTTTTGCAGGTATTGCCCGGATTGTCACAAAAATACGCAATACATATGAAGAAAATATATGGAGTTCCTTTGATGTCAAACTTAACCGAATGTTTGTGAATTCGAGGAAATGACTAATGATCTATTGATTAAAATCACTCAACAGGCCAATGACACTTTCTCGAAAATATCTTTCACACCACGACTATGTGTGGGATGCTGTAATTTGTCCAATCTGTGGAAAAAGAGGTATCACCTTGAAGTATTCTATTTTTGTTACGAAATAACAATTAATGCGGATTGACTCCGCAAATATTACATGTCTTTCAGCCCTTAGATGTTTTTACCAGAAAGTTAGGAGCGTACGGTACAAAACACATGATATTTTGACTTTATTGAAAATTTGATTCCTTGGCTAGGAAGCACTGCTTCATTGAACTAAAATATTTTCAGCACTGCGGTGTTGCCGCTTTTATATTTCAAATTGAAAAACCTGTATATTATTTTTCTATTCGCCGAAGCCTCCTGATTATTTCTGTATCAATTTCCTCATACTTCATCTCTGACAGTTTTCGAGTAGGTAATTGATTGATTCACTTCTTTTTCTGTGCAAAATATAGTTTCAATTAAACATTCTTCAATTCGGTACTTGGAATCATAGAGAGCTGAAATTTTGGGTATGGATTACCATTATCCCGTGTATCATTCACGTTTGATGAAATACTTCTCGAATAATACAGGGTTGTTCAAAATCCGAAAATTTTCCGAGAAATACTAAAAGATAAAAAAGTGCGCTTCTTAAAATGGATTAACCTGTATATCATAAAGATGTTTTGAAAGAAAATCAATCAAATGAATTAACAAGTCCCTATACCTAAATTGTAAGGCTTTCGAATTAAAAGCAAGTTTTCATGTCAATGGGTATATTATGGTACATTTTGTATAAGGCATGAAATCTCATAAAAAAAACATAAATTATCATAGTTTGACAAACGGCATCGATTTTAAAGTATTATGAATTTATAGAAATCGAAATGTCTAGAGAAAAGATCAAGGCTGGAGACAATCATAACAGATTGTCCATTTATTCCTGTTATTTGAATAGCTAGGCTTACGAACAAATGATTTTAATAGTTCAAAATATATTAATAAAATACTATCCTCTTTTCATAATTCGTACTTTAATAGTTCATACCACTAACACATTCTTTTCTGTATTATGAACCATAACTCAAGAAAAAATGATTGATACACAATTGTAAATCCATATTCCAGTATTTTTTTGCTAGCAACATTATGAAAATACTTTATATAGGATCATGTCTCACTACTTAAGGAAGTAAAAGCTAATATTAACCTCAGTGGTCAACGAACAGTAATTTCTTTTGATGATTCCATTATGTTCTTCTTTCCTATTGCCTCCATAAACCAAATCAAAACAGTCTTGTGTATATTCACAAATTCAAGAATCGAATACTTGTTTTCCAAGAGAAAATAACAGCTCCAAATTGGCAATCTCTAATAGCTACAAAAGATGACATTTATGAATAGTGATCACAGAAAGATTCTGTGTTCACATTCTGTGAATAAATAGAACTTACGATGTATTATTGAAATTTTGAATCATCATATCTCCGAAAGTATTAGCTTGTTAGAGTTGAAAATGATAGAAATAGATTCTTATGATGAAACTGCATCCTAAAAAAAATTGAATTCAAAAGTTGTAATGTAAGAAATTTTTTTTTTCTTTACTCCGAAATTATTAGACCGATTTTGCCTAATAACGAACTCAACCGTATATTTATCCCTCAAACCTACTCTGAAAATTTCAACACTCTATCTCATTCCGTTCGAGAGTTATCCTGTAGACATTAGGGCAAATTGATAAGCACTCTGTTCCGAGAAACAAGAGCGCCAAAAACATCAATATTGCTTGACGTAAACAGCAATAACTTGAGAACGCGTGGTCCGATTGTCATAAAATTTTGACACATAACCTTTTGAGGAAATGATAGCGCTATGTCTACGTGACAGTCTGAAAACATAATAAAACATGAATAAAAGGTTGGTGGAAAATTACAGAAGGGTAATATCAATGACAGCTAGAACTACTGAGAATGTCAATTGAAAGTGTACTCAATATTTCACCTCAACATCCGTGCACCTGTGCTAGTAGAACACTTATTAAATCACCCTGTATCTATAGATTGAATCTGAAACGTTCCCTCTATCAGAAATATCCCAGTCTCATGAATCCATAATCCCCGTGAACATGCCCCCACTATCACGCATCCGTTCCGACTACATAATCATATTCATCGGTCAATTAACTCACCCCAACTTTTTATCAAGACCGTATGCCTAAACGGGACCAAGCGGAGAGCTTCGCTTGTTAGCCACCTCGTCCGTTAGGCCACAACTTGTCCATTAGATGGAAAGTTGACGAGCCTCAAAGGATTACGTCGAATGGATCTCTGGCCGGCCAGATGCATATTCAATAGTTTGCGTTATACCTCATCTGTCCCGACCGCATGGACGTCACTTAATGTGTCGACGCTCCGGGAAAATTGTTTCGAGGAAATCGAATTCCCAGTTTGGCAACGAGACGGGATTTTCCATGCATATTGGCCGGGCGTTGGCTAATCGACTGCGGTCAGTCGAAAGTGGATGTGGTTTGGGTTGTTACAAGGTGAGTGTTCTTGAAGGGAAGGTATTTCAATAAGATTTCATTCTTGCGTTCCTGGGCTATGAGATGAACTGTAACTAGGAATGTTTTCTCAAGGAACACCTAACTCTCACCATGAAATTCAATGCTGAATGGACGTCAACAAATCATCTTTAAAACCAAATATTATTCCAAAGCAGTCCCAGCACCAGGGCTGGGACGTTATCGAACCGTTTTCGTGCCGACTTTTTTGGGTTAGCGTGGCATGACTGACTGCAACTGAAATTTTGAAAAATACTCATGCGCCCGGGACTATTTTGTAGACTGTTTCAGGCTTGAAAATAAATAGAACTGGTTCTATTTGTTCCCCCTGAATCGTGGGGATTTCAAGCCTTTTTGTCGAAATGTCATGTCTACCAACACAATATTTATCTGTCTGACTTGACGTCTTAACATAACCTAGTTTATTCTATCCTTTGAATCGCAGTTCAATAATAAATTTATGTTTATTACTCTGAGGACAGAAACTAACTTAACTTACAAAGGCCAGATAATCTGTGATGGCTATCCCCGAGTGATATGAGGTTTTCACCAGTAGCCTACTATCGCAAAGTAATCATAAATTTGCTTTTTTGGAGAAATGCTTTCTGGAATTACAGTGCCTTTTTGCTGTATGTGAATTTGCACTCTGGGTAGTAGCATTCAGACATTCTTAAAACACTATGTTATTGTTTTGAAAATATACGAACAAAACAAGAACTTGAGGTAAATATGTCACTTTCTTCAATGTTTGCAGCTGTCAAATGACTACCTGAAACAAGCGTGAAAAAAGCGCGGTGTAATAGTGCCACTCATTTGGGGGGAAATTCAACCAACAAATAGCCATGAAATTTGAAATTTGTAATGTAAAAAAAAATGTTTTTTGTTACTCCAAAACCACCGATTTTGCCCAATAACGAACTTAACCGAGATATTTATGTCCTAAACATACTCTGAAAATTTCAACTGACTAGCTCATTCCGTTCGAGATTTATCGTGTTCGGCCGGACGGACGGACGGACAGAATCGATTTTGACCATGGATTCTTGATCAGTGAGTCGAACCAAATCGTTCAAGAGCATTTTCAGCCAAAAATCCGAAAATTACAGACATTTTGGGGCAAATTAATAAGCACTCTGTTCCGAGGAACAAGAGCGCCAAAAACGTACTCACACACACACACACACACACACACACGTGTTTTCAGATATTTTTTGTATTAATACAATGTAGTGAGTAATACAATTGGTTCAAGCCCTGTGGACAGGGGCTTTGGCGCACTTGTTCAAACTTTGACAATTCATCTCCGAAATTGTTGGTTTCTCATAGTTGGAAATGATTAAAATAAATTGACAAAATGATTGACAAGAATAAATCGTACGATTTAGAATGGTTCATTTAAGTGAAAAGATCGTATTCAAATATTAATGATAACCGGTTATGGTAATCATGTGAGAAGTCATGTAGAAGTGAGTAATATTTTTAGTGATTGGACAAAAATTGGCCAAAAACTGTGAGACCACCGACCGCAACGAATCATCCGTATAAGATGCAATTGCTTCAAGGATTGTCAGACGATGATTTTGACCGATGGATGGAATTTAGCGATCGACTGATGGAAATTTGTAATGACGACGAAAATTGCAGCTAATGTAGTGTTTTCCGATGAGGAAACTTTTGTTTTAATGGAACAGTTAACCACAATTCAAGATATTGGTCAAATGGGAATCCTTATTAGATGCATGAAGCTCATATCCAGCATCCATAAAAGTGAAATGTTTGGATGGGAACTGTCGAAAATAGGCTCAAAAGCCAAAATTTTATAGACGCAAACCTGAATGGTGATAAGTATATAGGTAGATATATTGAATAACCAAATTATTACTGCACTTCAAAATAATTTCCACAAAATTTTTGGTTTCAACAAGATGAGACTCCTCCCAACTATGATGTATGGGTTAGGGATTTTTGGAATCGAATTTTCCAATCGATGTATTGGACGGATCTCAACCCGTTATATATTTTTTGGGGTCACGTCTATATCACGTGTTTAAGTAAGACTACCAACATGCTTTCAGAATTTTAGACAAATGATTATTGATGAATATGAACTAATAAAAGGAGACAAACGGTGAAATATTCATCGACTTTAACCATAAACTAATATTCCGCGTGCGCCGAGCTAGATCACCTCATCGCTCAGGGTTCCCCCAAAAAGGAATGCGTCATTCAAGGGCAGACAGGAATCGTGAGCAGCACCAAGCTTAGCACCCTAAATGAACAACCTAAAGAGTTCTAGAAAATTTAATTGCATCAGTTGCAAACTGGTAGGGAGAGAATCCCTACGAACTCCGACCCTCTGCGATGAAGAAACCTTGAGCGATGTTTAGCGACGTTCATTCTTTTGCCGTCAGCGAACCAGTGAACAGACATGAGGTGAGCTGTGGCTAATTGCCAATAACTAAAGAAGACACACGGTGAAATATTCATCAACAAATATTACGCTTAAGCTGAGCTAGGCCACCTCATCACCCAGTGTTCCTCCAAAAAGGAAAGCGTTATTCAAGAGCAGATAGGAACCGCGGTGTCATGGTTGTTACCAATCATCAGCGTGATTTAGCACCCTGAATAACCACCGAAGGAAATCTAGGAAACTTAATTCCAGCAGTTGTGAACTGGTAAGAAGAGAATCCCACCAGCGGCACCTATGAACATCCTTATGAACTGTGACTCTCTGCGATGAAGAAACCTTAGCGATGTTCAGTGACGTTCACTCTTTTGCCGTAAGAGGGTCAGGGACAGCAAGGCCGTCAATCTATATAAGACCTTTACGGACTGAAAACGCCCAGTTCAGTTGTAATTAGATAAACCACCGACCACTAAACATACATGAGGCGAACTGTGGCTAATTGTAACGTTCCTTTTTGATCCAATTGTATTGACGTTGCATTTGAGGTTGAGTCTCAGTGGTACTAGGCGACGTATAGTGAATTGTGTTCAAGGGACCGGATGAATTGGCAATATTGTTTCGTTGTGACGTTCTGAAATTTTGTCAGAGTCGGCGTCGGTGAGATAAGACCGTCCATTTTGTGGAGAGCAATTGGTTGTGCGCATTTTCGCAACTTTGTAAGAATTATTGGAATCTTCTTAGTTATACAGGGTGTTCCTAAATTGAAGGTACAAACGAAAAGGGGAGATTCCTTAAGTGAGTTTAAGAAAAAAAAGTCCCATAAACATGGGGTCGCAAACATTTCGTTTTCGAGATACAGAGTGTTGAAGTTTGAATTTTTTTCAAGTTTTTTTCTCATAGTATCTACACTTCACAAGATATTCAACTGAAATTTGGCATAGATATTACATTTGAGAGTTCTCACCACGTGACATGGCAATTTCGATAGAAGATCTACAGGGTGATATTTTTTCTCGAACACTGCCACCTGTTCTTCTGCAGAACTTTTTTTTGGTGAGCAACTGTTAATTTGAAAAAATTTAAAAGAAGCTTTGTTCTTATAACAAACTTTTCGGTCTCTTGTAGTTTTGTCGTATCTACCAACGATTTCGAGAAAAAAAATTTTGAACGATTCTCTCGAAATTCTCGTAACTATGATAGGAAGGCCAGTTGTAATCTGTGGTGAATGAATTCAGTGCCAGTTTTGACACATCAAATTATTGAACGTTTGTTTTTTTAAAAAGTGAAGGTGGTTGCATTTGTGGCTATTTATTTTTTTGAATGTAGTTGGACTACTATTTTCATTACGATTTTTATGACTGTCACAACAATATTTGATCAGAAATTAGAACCTCTACACATTTCAATATCAAAACATGCCGATTTTCACGAATTCCGAAATGACTGATATGCATTTCATGTATGGTCTTGCAAATGTTGTAATAGGTACATTTTTTGTGTTGATTATACGAGTTTATCGAATCTTTATGAATCATCGCTACAGATCATGAAAATTTCCATAAAAACTGACACTGAATTCATTCACCACAGCTTACGAAGTGGCCTTCCCATCATAATTTGGATTTTCACGAGGATTTCGAGAGAACCGTTCAAAATTTTTTTTCTCGAAATCGTTGATAGATACGACAAAACTACAAGAGACCGAAAAGTTTAGTATAAGAACAAAGCTTCGTTTTACTTTTTTTTCAAATCAACAGTTCCTCACCAAAAAAAAAGTTCTGCAGAAGAACAGGTGGCAGTGTTCCAGAAAAAATATCACTCTGTAGATCTTCTATCGAAATTGCCATGTCACTTGGTGAGAACTCTCAAATGTAATATCTATGCCAAATTTCAGTTGAATATCTTGTGAAGTGTAGATACTATGAGAAAAAAACTTGAAAAAAATTAAAACTTCAACACTCTGTATCCCGAAAATGACATGTTTGCGACCCCATGTTTATGGGACTTTTTTTTTCTTAAACTCACTTAAGGAATCTCCCCTTTTCGTTTGTACGTTCAATTTAGGAACACCCTGTATACAGTTTCAAAAATCGAATTTAGTTAGTGAGGGTTATATTGGTTTGATTTTGGTAACCTTCGCTTATCTCGAAAGAGGATTTAAAGACCTTTTGCAAATCCAAGATGACCACGTGAATGATCTTGGCGACTTTGACAGGTATGTGTTAAACGTTCTATTCTCGTCATTTCTAGTAGAAACATCCATATTGTGATTATTCTTCTGTATCCAGAAAGTTGCTGTGTATCTGAGGAATTATTTGGTGGAGGCACGGCCAGATTTAATTTTGAAGCATACTTATACAAGATAACCCCGAATATCAGGGTATGTACGGAGTATATAAATATTAAATAACAACGAATAACTTGTCTGTTTGATATTCTGATAACCGTAATTATTATGCATTGGGGAGACTCATTTATTTCTTATATGAGGGGAGTCACTGATGTTTCTTTTCTGTCATCAGGGTTTTTTATGTTAGGAAGAGTAGAGCTGAGGCTTTGGATTATATACAAGGTTGTCCATAAGTAACGCTGTGAGAAAGCCAACGCAGGGTTGCAGATCCCGAGTATATACCAGGTGGTCAGTGAACAACGTTGTAGGACATCCAATCCAGGGTTGCAGATTACGAGCACCGAGGGAAAGAGAAGAGTATTGCGAGACCATCGACGTAATACTACGTTCAGGAATAGGAGTAGCCAGCACGCAAGTTATTGGAAATAAATTTCGAAATATATATTATACCTGTTATATACGACCTGAACATATTATCATCAATTATATAAATTATTATTGTTGTAAAGCGGAAATTGGGAAAAGATTTGTGTTAATCATATATGATCATAGATAAGAAACGTGGATGCACCTGAGCTCAAGCAACGCGTATTCGAATCAAGGAAGAATATCTACGTAAAATTTCCGCCGCATTATATTCAGGGTTTCATAGGGTTTTTTTGTTGAATCTAAAGATCTGGGTTGTAAGCTACTGGAATAAATTGTTTGTTTTTAGCGTGAATATTCTTTTGCTAAATTTAGGAATTATTACATTACGCTGGGGTATCTGGGAGAATTAAATTTGCCTGGCGTCCATTTACTAGGTTCCCTTTTGGAATCCACTCCCATCTCCACTGAAGCTAGACCGCGGATACCCGAGTTCTAGTAGTTCCGAGTTTAACTGCTGCAGCTTTAGAACAGTCGTAGAGGTTATATAATCGCCAATATTTAAAGAAGACATACGATGAAACATTCATTGATTTCAACCAGCGACAAATTCCGCGTGAGCCGAGCTAAGTCAAGCATCATTGAAAGGCAGACACGAACTGCGTTTTCATGGTTGTTACCAATCATCAGCGTGTTTTAGCACCTTGAATGAACAACCGAAGGAGTTCTAGGACACTTAATTCCATCAGTTGCGAACTGGTAGGGAGAGACTCCCACTAGCGGTACCTATGGAAATGCTTATGAACTCCGACCCTCTGCCATAAAGAAACCTTGAGCGATATTCAGCGACGTTCATTCAGTGCTAAGTCATGCTGATGATTGGTAACAACCACGAAACCACAGTTCGTGTCTGCCCTTGAATAACGCTTATCTTTTTGGGCACTGAGCGATGGAGTGACCTAGCTAGGCTCACGTGGAATATTTGTTGATGGTTTAAATCAATTATTATTTCACCGTGTGTTTTCTTTGGTTATTGACAATTGGCCACAATTCGCCTCATGTATATGAACTAATACCTGGAGAAGTCTTGGAGAAAGTGACTCACGAATTGATTGATAGGCATGCATATTCTCAGGAGATGAATGGGAAGTATTTTGGTCATTTGAAGCGATTTTGTTGCAATTATTATTCTCATAACTCTAAAGTAAATAAATCTACCTATTCTTCAAATTTTAAGTTATTTATTTCTCATTTTCAAAGGTTATTTACACTCCACTAATCTCAGTATGAACGAATTCAAAATAAGGTCTTTAAAAATCTGAAAAAAGCCTCAGGGTGTCTTATTTCATAAGTCGTAATTTGTCCGGCGAATTTTTTCATTCTTTTATACAATATAAAGTAAAATATATATCTATGGGAGATGATAGCCCTTGTTAAGGGCCCTGTAGCGGTCTTCGAACATCTGAAGTTCTGAATAATCATCGCGTGGACCGGTCAGACCTGGTTTTGAAAGAGACCCTCCTGGCCTTACGAGCAACATTTTCATTTTTGAATTCAAATATTGAAGGGATTTCAAGAGTGAATATCTTCGATAACTAGCGGAGGCGATTCTTCTCCAAGAGATCCCATGCGCCTACCGAGAAGATATTTGTGAGAGGAGGCTTTTGAAAGTTTATGTATTATTTTTAATTTGTTCGTTTCCTCCTCTTGTCTTTCCATTTTTCAGGTTGAGCTTCGGGTACCTTGGAGAAACCTATCCGTTTTTTGACGAGGGAATCCATATTGAAGAAATATATGCCCATCAATATTTTTAAATTTCAGCAGAATTTGTAAACAATAGTTACAAATCACCACACTCACGGGGAGAAAGGGTTTTTTGCTGAGGTTTTTCCGAGGGTTTTTCCCTAAGCTCTTGTATCATACGTCGAATTGTATGGTACCCTGCTAACACATATACAGCTCTCAGTCAAAAGAATATATATATAGTATTAGGTTGTTTTAGGTAAGTCCAACAGAGAAATAAATATAATTCTGTAGTACCATCAGTTCATCCATACAAACATATCTGGCAGGATCTAGAGAATAGAGTAATATTATTATTTATTTTTAACTCCATTCATCCAATCAATATCGGCTCTGCCTTGAGTAATCCAGAAACCTCAAGCGTGTTGATATTTCAAGACTGGTTCAATCCGCTTTTTATTCTTTATCGATACCTATATTTGGCTGCAATAAGATCAACCTACTCTCAGACGACATTTTATACCCCAATGCAATTCTCTCTGCCTGCAAAGCAGGATCCGTTGAAAGTTGTGGAAATTGGTTGCCGAGAACGAACTTCTCAGTTGATCGTTTTCTGTAAGGGAGCTCTTTTCTTCTGGAAAGTTTGGAGGAATTGAAACTGAGTTATGTACAGGGTGAGGTAGAACTCACCAGGAAAATTTATTTCACAAAAACACTGTCCTATAAATGTAGCAAGATGTGGAAGTTCGAAAACTCGATAAAATAGATTCTATTGTCTATTGTCATTGTATGGGGCAATCGACGGGGTACATACGGCTTCAGAATAATAGTGATTTCCATTGACATGCTCGGAGCACTCGAGGAAAGTTTACCGTCTCTGGCCGAGATCTGTCAAAAACCGCTCTCAGAGCAACCTCAATGGGAAATGATTCTTCCCTCGCTTTTTGCGCGTATATTCTGGGGAACATCGCGTTATCATTTTGCCCAAATGTCTGTAACTTTCGAATTTTTTGACGAAAATGGTCTCAAACGATTTGGTTCGACTCCCCAATGAAGAATTCGAGATCAAATTTGATTCTGTTCGACCGGCCGTCCGGCCGTTGTCACGATAACTTGAGAACGGAAAGAGCTAGCAACTTGAAATTTTCAGGGTAGGTGGCGCATCCCAATACGACGGACAAGTTCGTTAATGGGCATAATCGGCCCAATGGTTTCCGAGTAATAATTTTCAATCAATATAAATCTGATCGAACTGAAACTTGGTGAGTAGTTGTAGAATATGCACCTAAGCACGTTTGTGAAATTTTGTGCGAATCGTATGGCTAGAAAATTATTAAAAAATATTTTTGTTGTCACGATAACTTGAGAACGGAAAGAGATAGCGGCTTGAAGTTTTCAGGTTGGGATGTGCATCTGGACATGACATTTGAGTTTGTTTATAAGCATAATCGGCCGAAAGGTTTTAGAGTTATAGCCATCTGAAATTTGGTTGTTTTTTTCTCCTCATTAACTCAACAAATATTAAACCGATTGGATTGAAACTTGGTTATTAGTTGTAGAATGCCAACGCGAATATTCTTGCAAAATTTCGTGAGGATAGTATTTGTAGACAATTTTTAAGAAATCATTGAAAATTAAAAAAAAAAAATCTATATATCAGTAACTATTCGTCTGAAATTGCTGAAATTTTGCAAGAGCCTTTAGAACCCACCTCTACTGCAAAGTTTCAAGTTTTAACACGATCGGTTAAATATTGTTGGAGCTTCGAGCAGCCTTGTGTGAGTTCAGTAGATGGATGACCGTTGCCACGATAACTTTCGAACAAAAGGAGATAGGGACTTGCAATTTTCAGGGTAGGTTGCGTATCCAAATGGGAGTGTTGAGTTCGTTTTTGGGCATAATCGGTTTAACGGTTACCGAGTTATACCCACCTGAAATATTATTTCCTCGTTAATTCAAAAAATAAAGATTCGATAGAAGTGAAGCTTGGAAACTATTAGAAGAAAATCAACATAAAGACGTGTTTGAATTTTTTTGAGAACCGTACCCCTAGAAATTTTCGAAAAAAATGACGAAAAAAAATTTTGTAAGAACCGTACCCCTAGAAAATTTCAAAAAAATTACCTGGCTTCACGTCAGCACTTGAACCAATTTTTGCGCGTATGTTCTGGGGAACATCGCGTTATAGTTTTGCCCAAATGTGAAATTTAATTCTGTGGTGCCGTCCAGCCGTCCGGCCGTCCGGCCGTCCGGCCGTCCGTTGCCACGATAACTTGAGAACGGAAGGAGCTAGCGGCTTGAAATTCTCAGGGTAGGTGGCGCATCCCAATACGACGTTCGTTAATAAGTATAATCGGCCCAATGGTTTCCGAGTAATAATTTTGTTGTCGACCAAAATAAATCCGATCCAATTTAAACTTGGTGAATAGTTGTAGAATATAGACCTGAGCACGTTTGTGAAATTTTGTGAGAATCGTATCGCTAGAAAATTATTAAAAAATTATTAAAAAATACTTTTGTTGTCACGATAACCTGAGAATGGAAAGAGATAGCGGCTTGAAAATTTCAGGTTAGGTTGTGCACCTGAATGTGACATTTGAGTTTGTTTATGAGCATAATCGTCCAAACGGTTTTAGAGTTATAGCCATCTGAAATTTTCTGAAATTTGGTTGTTTTTTGTTCCTCATTAACTCGAAGAATACAAAACCGATTGAATTCAAACATGGTTATTAGTTGAATAATGCCAACGCGAAAATTCTTGCAAAATTTCGTGAGGATGGTATAACTAGAAAATTAAAAAAAAAATAATTGAAAATTATTGAAAAAAAATCTATATATCATAAACTATTCGTCCGGCATGGCTGAAATTTTGGAAGAGCCTTCAGAACCTAACTCTACTGCAGAATTCCAAGTTTGAACACGATCGGATCTATATTGTTGGAGAACCGCGCAGCCTTTTAGGAGTTCGGTAGCGAAGCGGTAGCGCCGGTAGCGGATGCGAATCGTCGTATGATATGTTGTCTATGGTCGTATTTTTGCGAGAACCTTCAAAAATAAAAATATGAATGTCATGATGACATATCTTTTACGCGTATGTTATGGGAAAATCGTGTTATTTCATCACAAATCTATGGGAGATGATAGCCCTACATTAGTGGTCAGACCTGGTTTTGAAAGAGATCCTCCTTAGGAGGAGGCAACTAAATATTGAAGGGATTTCTATGAACAAGAGTGAATATCTTTGAGAAATAGAGACGACGATTCTTCTTCAAGAGATACATGTGCCTTCAGAGGAGTATATTTGTGAGATGGGACTTTTGAAAGGTTATGTATTATTTTTAATATGATATCGCTGAAATTTTGTTGAAGGCTTCTGATCTTGTAAGGTGAGAGGCTCATTTGTGGATATTAAATCTCGTGATGGGTAGATAGGAATTTTAGGCCAGTTTTTCTATCACTAATGAGAATATATCTTTATGTTTCACCTCAACACCTTTAGATCTATCAATGGACATTTATTGGTTAAGAATAAGTAATTGAATATTACTTTGAATTGAATTTCATTCAATATGTTAGTAACTAAACTTATAATTTTCTTTACTTTGATTATTTAAATATCACATTAATTCCAGTAATATTTTTCAAGAATAATTATGTATTCTTCTCCTAAAGTAGAATTGAAGGTAGACAATAATGTGTTAATTTTTTCATCATTGCTTTCTATCCTGACTTCACGAAAAAAAAATTGGTTCAAGCACTGACGTGAAGTCAGGAGCTTTTGCGCGTATGTTCTATTGTCCATTCTCCTGTATTGGACAATCTTAATCGAATTCACCATGGTAAATTCGATTAAGAGTGTTCAATACAGGAGAATGGACAATTGAACATACGCGCAAAAGCTCCTGAATTCACGAAAAAAAATTGGTTCAAGCACTGACGTGAAGTCAGGAGCTTTTGCGCATATGTTCAATTGTCCATTCTCCTGTATTGAACACTCTTAATCGAATTTACCATGGTGAATTCGATTAAGAGTGTCCAATACAGGAGAATGGACAATAGAACATACGCGCAAAAGCTCCTGACTTCACGTCAGTGCTTGAACCAATTTTTTGTTTTGAATTTGATTTTGAAGTGAAGTATATAAGATATAATAAATAATTCTCTTAGATTATAGTCTGCTATCCATAATATCCAATAAGGCACCAATTAATCGAATTTGGATTTGCTCAGCCATATCTATAAAAAGTAATTTTTCAAAACATATAAACATAACCTTATATTTTAAATTGCCCTGTCCCTGACTCGAGCTTTAAGATGCGAGCGAAAATAATTGCCCTGAGAGCAAACAGATTCGCTCTGATTTGTCAGTGGAATATGAATCATCGATCTCATCTGTTCAATGGAAGGAAATTGGTTCAAGCCCTGTGGACAGGAGCTTTGGCGCTCTTGTTCAAACTTTGACGAATCATATCTTCGAAAGTATTGGTATCTAAGAGTTGGGAATTATATCAATGGATGCTTATGATAAAACTTCATAACTAAATTCAAACGTCATAAAAGAATTTAAATTCAACATTAATCCAAAACCAATAGACCAACTCTACCCAAAAACGAACTCATCCGAGATGCTCGTTCCTCAATTCTATGATGAACGATAAATTTTTTCCTCAAATACACTCTGAAAATTATATTAAATCAATTGAAACTTTAGCCAATATTTCAGTTTTGTTTTTACTGGAAATATTCTGAACTCAATATTATTAATTTACCATTACCATTCTCATCATCATATGGCTTAACCATGGGCTTTAAATATCAAAATTTGACATATCATGTATCAGGAAAATAAGTTGACATGTATCAACACAGATCATATTATAATAATTCAAAGATAGAATATTTATCGCATTCTGTGAAAACACATAAGTAGGATTTATTATTGAAATGTTGAAAAATCATAACTCCGAAAGTATTAGGTGGTTAGAGTTAAACATTACATAAATGGATTCCTATGGTGAAACTGCATCTGAGAAAATCTTATTTTGAAATTTGTGATGTAAAAATTTTTTTTTTTGATACTCCGAAACCATCTGACCGATTTTAACCATTAACGAACTTAGCCGAGATATTTATCTCCCAAATCTTTTATGAAAATGTCAACTGTCTAGCTCATTCCGTTCGAGAGCTATCGTGTGAACAGCCATCCGGACGGACGGCCGGCCAGATATAATCGATTTCAACCATGTATTCTTGATCAGTGAGTCGAACCAAATCGTTCAGGACCATTTTCAGCCAAAAATTCGAAAATTACAGATATTTGGTCAAATTCATAAGCACTCTGTTCCGAGGAACAAGAGCACGAAAAAGTGGTTCTCTGCCATATTCCATATCTTGTTATTCTCTTAGCAAGTACTATTATGAGAGTGCTGAGATAGCAATGTGGGTAGCAATATATTTAAAAAAAATTGGTTCAAGTCCTGTGGACAGGAGCTTTGGCGCTCTTGTTCAAACTTTGACAATCATATCTTCGAAGGTATTGGTAAGAGTTGGGAATTATATCAATGGATTCTTATGAAAGAACTGCATCTTAGCAGAAAGTGAATTCAAACATCATAGAAGAATTTGAATTCAACAAGAGTGCCAAAAATTATCAATCCAAAAAAATAGACGAATTTTACCGAACAACGAACGAATCCACTCCAATACACCAATATTCCAGTTTTGTTTTTACTGGAGATATTCTGAATTCAATAAAATTAACTTACCATTACCATTCCCATCATCATATGGATTGGCCATCGGCATGAAAATATCAACCAACAAAAAGTATGATATCATATTATAAATCTCATAATTCTACGATGGCTGAAATGAATTATACAATGTCATGTCTCAGGAAAATAAGTTGACATTATAACAATTCATAGATAGAATAATTATATCATTCTGTGAAAACATATAAATACGATTTATTATTGAAATTTTGAAAAATCATATCCTCGAGAGTATTAGCTTGTTAGAGTTGAAAATGATATCAATGGATTCTTATGGTTAAACTGCATATTGAAAAAATTTGGAATCTGTTATGTAAAAAAAATGTTTTTTTGTTACTCCGAAACCATCTGTCCAATTTTGCCCAATAACGAACTTGGCCGAGATATTCATCTCCCAAACTAACTGTGAAAATTTCAACTGTCTAGCTCATTCCGTTCGAGAGTTATCGTGCCTACGGCCGGCCGGTTGGCCGGACCGGCCGGACAGAATGAATTCTTGATTCTTGATCAGTGAGTCGAACCAAATCGTTTAAGACCATTTTCATCGAAAATTTCGAAAATTACAGACATTTGGGCAAATTGATAAGCACTCTGTTCCTCGGAACAGAATGTCTGAAATTTTCGAATTTTTGAATGGAAATTATCTTAAACTATTTGGTTCGACTCACTGATCAATAATTCCTGGTCAGAATCGATTCTGTCCGGCAGTCCGGCCGTTAACACGATAACTCTCGAACAGAATGAGCTAGACAGTTGAAATTTTCAGAGTGAGCTTGGGACATGAATATCTCAGTTAAGTGCGTTATTGGGCTAAATCGGACGAATGGTTTTGGAGTTAAAAAAAAAAATATTTTTACATTTCAAATGTCAAATTCAATATTTTTTGAGATGCAGTTTTGCCATAAGAATCCATTGATATAATTTTCAACTCTTAACTGGCTAATTCTTTCGGAGATATGATTTTTGAAAATTTCAATAATTATTTTTTTTTTTTGTCACGTAAGAGGAAAAACCTTTTATAGGCGCCGCAAGCGGCAGTGTGAGACTCCAGATGTTATTTGGTTACTAACTAAAAAACCTCTCACCCTTCTTGGACTGTTCTTCGTCCTGCCCTTACCGCGTCCCTTAACAAAAGAGATGAGCTGCAAGTGGCCTTCATAGTTGATGGGACCTCATCACTCGTAGTGACCCGAGCAACACTGCTTTTTGCATTCTGTTCGCCAAAACCTCGGCCAAGGATGTACAGGCCGGAATAATCTTCAATTCTGTCACATAGTTCGCTCTCATTCCGCCAAGGCATCCTATGATCAGAACGACCATTTTTACTTCATACCCTGGATATAGGGTTCCCAGCTCAAACAGCAAATCCTTGTATTTCTCCCTCTTCTGTTGTTCTTTCATCACCACATTATTTTCAGCGGGGGAGGAAAATTCGACAACAAATAATTCCCTGAGATCTTTGTCCACCAGTACTATATCTGGCTTTATGGCATGGATCTCCGAGTTGTTGGAAAAGCATAGTTCCAGTAGATTCGAGCTATATTATTTTCGATGACTGATTCAATTTCCAGAGGCACAAATGGTAGCACTGGCTCCTTGTCTATACCATAAACTTCACTCAGATGGAAGTAGAGAATCCGAAGCGCCGCATTGTGTCTTTCTGTGTATCCTGATGGAGCGTGGACTCTGCAAGCAGACAAGATGTGCATGACAGTTTCCTGCTGACCGTGGCATGCTCTGCAAGTTGTTGGGGTGTCCACTTTCATGATGTTCTTCTTATACCATCTTGTATTTATCACTCCATCTTGACAAGCCATAACGAATCCCTCCGTTTCCGACTTTAGACCAGCCGACTTCAAAAACGCAAAGGATAGTTCCTCTGACAGGTCCTGATCTTTCAAACTCCTGAAATATATAGAGTGCAGACTTTTACTCATGTGGTCTTCGAGTAACGTCTTCAGTTGTGCCTGTCTGATCTCTCTGCCTACTCTTCTCTGGTCTGTTGGCGTGATAGGTGTTTCCACTAGCTCATAGTAGATGGATACTCCAGTTATGCTGAGTTTTTCCAAGGCTCTCCGTCCAGCTCTAAATAGGAAAGCTCCTTGGTTCCTGATTTCATGATGAGCTACCATTTTGAGAAGCGGGTCTTCACTTCTCAATATCCTTATTGCCATTTCCAACGTTTGTTGATGGTGTTGGTATTCCAAACTCTGCAAACCTCTGCCACCCTGCGTTCGTGGGAGATATATTCTTTGAAACGAGCAGTTGGGATGCAGGCTCCGATTCATGTTCATCGCTTTACGTGTGGCCCTGTCTAGTTCGAGAATCTCATTAAATGTCCAGTTGATTATTCCGAAAGAGTATGTGACTATCGGAACTGCCAAGATGTTCGTAGCTGACACCTTGTTTTTACCAGACAGCTGTGATTTCCATATATCTCGGATCTTCTTTTTGTAGCTGGCTGTTAAAGCATCCTTGATTCGAGTTGTCTCCAGTGCGCCTCTTTGTTGCATTCCAAGGAATTTGTAATTTTCCTCTTCATCGAGGTGCCGAATGATTATTCCTCCTTCCAGTTCAATGTCTTCTCCTACTTCTTCAGTTCTTCCTCTGCTCAGATGGAAAACAGCACATTTTTCCAAACCGAATGACATTCCTATTGCTGTGGTGTATTCCGCAACGATGTTAAGAAGTTGTTGTAGCGCTGCCTTGGAGGGAGCGTACAGTTTTAAGTCGTCCATGTACAGGAGATGTGAAACCAGATGTTCTCTTCTGTCTGGTGGCCCGGCCTTGAACCCTATTCTGCTTTCCCTCAACTCCGTTGTTAATGGTAGGAGTGTTATGCAGAACAGTAACGGGCTTAGCGAGTCTCCTTGAAATACGCCTCGCCTGTATTTCACCCATCCCGTATACGTGGTTCGACCTTCCGATCGAACGGTGAACTTAGTCTTCCATAGCGCCATGATGTTTTTCATCACATGGACGATATTTTTGTGGACTTTGAGCATCTCAAGCAGCTGTAATATCAAGCTGTGCGACGATGTTTCAAATGCTTTCGCGTAATCCAGCCAGGATGTATGTAGATCGCGCTTGTAGTGTTATGCATCTTGACAAATGCTCTTGTCTATGAGTAGGTTGTCCTTGCACCCCGGTACTCCTTTCCGTACTCCTCTTTGCTCGTAGATTTGGTTCCGCACTGGTGCACTAACCTCCAGAATCCGGTTTTGAAGGACACTTGTGAGTATTTTATACAGCGTATTGAGACACTTGATAGGGCGATAGTTCTTTGGCTTTCCTAGATTGCCTGATTTTGGTATCAGTACAGTTCTGCCCTCTACCAACCATGATGGAATTGCCTCACGGTGAATTATTATCCCACTGAATAATCTGGCTACGTGTTGATGAGTAGCTGGAAAGTTCTTCCACCAGTAGTTCTGGATCCCATCCAGTCCAGGTGCCGTGAAATCATTTTTGTTCTTTAGGGCTTGTCTAACTTCTTCGGTCATTTCTTCTGTCGGTTGCAGACTTTGATCGCATAATATCTGGAATCTGCGAAGTGCTGGAGTATCCCTGCTATCCGCTGGTCGCTCGTACAATTTCTTCCAGAACCGTTTGACTTCTTCTGGCGATGGCGAGTTTTCTGCCTCTGTTTCTTTAGGCTGAAATAGCTTTGAGGGTTCTGCGGTGAATGTGATGTTGTCCTCTATCCATTTCTGCTTCCTGATTAGCTTCACACCACAGAACATGCAGTCTACCCATATTTCCCCTTCTTTCTGGTCTGGATCTTCGGTATAAAACAGACAGTTTTTCATGTTGCTCGGGTGTCCACTTGTGGCGTCCCCTTTGCGTGGTCTTGTTCCTGTTGCCGGATCCGACTACGGGTTGCTCTTGCGAGCGCAGATTCCCTATGCGACCGGCAACTTCTCTCTCCTCCTCGATGTCCTCGTCAGAAGCTGTAGTTTCTTGTATGACAGGCGCCCGCCTCCTCAGCATCCTGCCGTTGGTGGTTCGCATGCTGTCACGCCTAGCACCAACCCCAGACGTGCCCTGGTGATCCCCAGGCAGCAGCTGTTTTCCGAGGCCTCTTAGTTGGTTACTCATCATTGGTTGAGATACAACCGGGTTTCGCGGGCTTGTCACACCCGTATGCTACTAAGTAGTACCCCCGTGCGATTTTGCGTTTTATACCTACTGCCAGGTAGCTAAGGTACCTCGAGTTTGCTAAGCCCGTACTCTGAGACACATCCCATAGCCCCTGAGGGGTATTATTATTATTATTATTATTATTATTATTATTATTATTATTATTATTATTATTATTATTATTATTATTATACATCGTACTTCTATGTTTTCACAGAATGCTCTATTTATTCTATCTATGAATTATAATATGATCTAGGTTCACAAATGTCATATTAATTTCCTATAAGAGACATGTCGATTTATTTTCGGTTCGTTACTCATAAGCCTTATTTTCATTCAACTAACTGGTTACTGTTTGCGGTAGCTTTCGTGATGCAGTTTGAAAGATGAACGTCATTAATGTGAAACGAAATTGAAATGGTATTTCTGAATAGTTTGGTTGATGTACGCACGTAAACAATTTGAAATTTGGATTCGCTAAGTTCATAGGCAGGGTATTTAGGTTAGTGAGTCGAAAATGAATAGTGCAAGGAATTAAATTATGGAAAATTTAGTACGGGATTTCCAACTAATGTACAGGTAGTTATTCCTTTGTAACACTATTTAGGATTTCTCACACAAGCATTCTGGTTTGAGTTCTCTCTGGACTGATTACATTAGATTTGTTTCATAAATAAAACTGGATATTTCATTTACTCAATTTTTCAGAATGACTCATGATGATTTTCAAACACTTTTGTAGCGGAAGGTCTGTCATAATAATCCATTGATATCATTCCTAACTCTCAGAAACTAATTCTTTCGGAGATATGATTTGTCAAAGTTTGAACAAGAGCGCCAAAGCTCTTATTTTTTTTATATCACGATTCAGCGATTGTTAACTGCTTCATTTTATGTTTTACGTAAAATTGTCTCTGTAATTAGACGATGGAGAAGCGGCTTTTCAACTAACAAACGATATTATTATTGATATTTTAGTTGAACTCCTTTTATGGGGAAAAAGAATGGGCCACGCCTATCACATGAAAGAAAGCACCTATATTCGGCCTCATCTTTCTGTGGGTCAGGAATTATCCCCAAAAGCACAAAATCATCCCAAAGAAATCCTAATTTCCCGTAATTAAACAGTCAGGAGCTTTTGAGTCGCATTTGAATGCGCGACCTACACTGAAAATTCGCTATCTCGTTCCGTTTTTCCGTTTTCAAGTTATCGTGAGATAAAAAAATTTCATGTTTGTTTTTAATTTTCTAGCTATACGATCCTCACAAAATTTCACATACGTCTTCATTTCGGTATTCCACAACAAGTTACCAACTTTCAATTCTATCAGATCTGTATTTTATGAGGTACCGAGCTAATAATATTCCAGATGGGTACAACTCCGAAACAATTGGGCCGATTATGAGCAATAAAAAACACAACTCCCATTCGGATGAGCAGCCTACCTGTAAATTACCATGCTCATATCTCCAAAAATATGAATCCGAAAGTGTTTAATCTTGGAACTTAGCTTTAAAGTTAGGTTCTGAGAGCTCTCGCAAAATTTCAGCGATATCGGAAGGATAGTTTCTAAGATATGGAATTTTTCTCGATGATTTCCAATATTCTTCTGAAAGTATTCTTGTGATCGATCCTCAGAAAATTTCTCAAAAAATTTCCACTTGGCATTTTAAAACTAATAACCATGTTTCAATCGGATTGGATTAGTATTTTTTGAGTTATTGAGGAAATAACATCCAAATTTCAGATAGATATTACTTCAAAGCTGTTTGGCCGATTATACCTTAAAAAACTCAAACGTCGTATTCGGATGCTCAACCTACCCTAAAAATTGCAAGTCGCTATCTCGTCCCATTCTCAAGTTATCATCAGATGAGTAATATTTTTTGATATATTTTATTTTTACTTTCCTGTGATACCATCCCAACAAAATTTCACATATGTCGGTATTCCACAACTAGTTACCAAGTTTCAATTCGATCAGATCTGTATTGGTTGAGAACAAGATTATTATTCAGAAACCATTGGGACAATTATGCTCATTAAAGATCTTGTCCGTCATATTGAAACGCGCTATTTACCCTGAAAATTTCAAGTCGATATCTCTTTCCGTTCTCAAGTTATCGTGGCAACGGCCGGATGAAAGCACTTAAGGTGGCCCATAAGCCAGTAATAGAGATCCCCCATGAACTGAGGGACCCCGAAGCTATCAATGATTATTTTACTTCTGTGTTCAGTCCTATGAATTGTTGTTCTGAGACGTCCCAATGGTACCGGTCAAGGACATTTAACACCGATATTGGTTTTTCCTTTGGTTTGACAACCGTTGATGCAATTAAATCGCTTGTGCTGGATTTGAAATCGGATGTTGTTGGAAGTAACGATGTTTCTGCAAGGATGTTGCAGCTTTCCCTTCCTGTCACTGCCCCATATATAACTCATATTGTTAATTGTTGCTTGGAGGTGGGCTTCTTTCCGGATACGTGGAAATATGCGTTGATAAAACCGTTGCCTAAATCGAACAAACCTGAATCTCTTGGTGATCTGCGCCCAATAAGCATTCTCCCAGCGCTCTCTAAAGTTTTAGAAAGAGTTATCTATCGACAGGTATACGATTATGTATTGCAGAATAAAATACTAACTGATTTACAATCAGGCTTTCGAAGGGGGTTTAGCGCAACTACCTTGCTTCTCGATTTAACGGATAGCGTGCTTCGATCATTGGACGAGGGTAAAGCTGCGTCAGTCATTCTGTTGGATTTATCTAAGGCCTTTGACACTATAGATCATGCTCTTCTCTGCGCTAAACGAAAATACTTTGGTTTTGATGACATCTCCTTACGTTTTTTCGAATCATATTTTTCAAACCGATATCAGAGGGTGCTTGTTGAGGATGGCTCGTCAAATTTTACATCAGTCACTTCAGGGGTACCTCAGGGCTATGTCCTCGGGCCTCTTCTCTTTTCAATTTATACTTCTGACATGTTTGAGCCTTTGAATAATTTGAAATTATATTCATTTGCAGATGATACGCAGCTGTATTTTTCCTTCGAACCTCAATCTGCAAACTTAGGTTCACAAAAGATAAATCGGGATTTAGAGGCCATTTATGCATATTCAGCTGATCATAATCTTAGGCTTAATGCTAAGAAATGTAATTCACTCTTATTTTGTTCAGATACATCCAGATCCATTGTTCAGGAAAATCTGAAACTAGTTATCAATGACGAACCATTGAGCGCAGTAAATGGTTGCAGAAATTTGGGAATATTTTATGATTGTACCCTTCGTTTTCGGAAACACGTTACCTTCTAGTAAAAAAAATCTTATCTTGTTTTGCGTCAGTTATATAGAAGTAGAGGTATTTTGAACTTTGAATTGCGCAAACTGCTTTGTGAGACTATGGTTATGTCAATTCTTAATTATGGGCTTTTGGTGTTTTATCCTTGCTTGGACCAGGTCACTAAGTTTAGATTGCAGAAGATTCAGAATAGTTGTTGTCGATTTGTCTTTAGAATACGAAAATATGATCGCTTATCTAGCAGAATAAAACAGCTTGGTTGGTTGAATGTTGGTAACCTGTATAAATATCACCTCGCGGCTTTTGCATACCGTATTATTTCCACGTCAAATCCTTCTTACTTAAGGTCCAAATTAGTTTTTCGTGGTGATGTTCACGGTCTGTCTCTGAGATTTCCGCATAGTCTTATGCTGCCTAAATATAGGTTGTCGATTTTTCAACGGTCATTTACTTATAATGCAGTGTTAATTTTTAATGGTATTTCTATGGTATTTAAGGACAAATCTCTTAGTTTCTTAAAGCGTAATTATGGGAAAAGTTTGCTGCAAAGTCAGTAACCCTGAAATATGCAATATTGTTGTAAAACTGATCTAGTGCTGATCCCTGAGTATAACTTTGTAATGCGGTGTTAATTTTAGTAGATTACTTGACCTTCATAAATGTTTTTTTGAAGATTACTTTTAATTTCTTTTTGTATTATCATTTTTATTCTGTTGTATCCTATTGTAAAAATGTGGTTGAGTAGAGTAGCTTAAGCCTCTTGCAGCAATTGTTTGTATTTGCAAACGAATAAAGACCATTTATTATTATTATTATTATTATTATATCCCGCCCGACGGACAGAATCAAATTTGACCTCGAATTCTTCATCAGGGAGTCGAAAATTTGAAAATTACAGAGATTGGACCAAAATGATAAAGCGATGCACGCAAAAATACTGAATCCAAAAAAATTAAAACAAGCTCTTAGTGGATACACGAAAGAAAAATAAAATATCTCTAAAAATCATTATTTCAGCACTTCAAGGCACTGGTCTGCTATTTGGAAAAATAGTTGAATTTGCTGTAATACCTCTGTACAAATGAATCTATTTAAATTCCACCGCTTTCTACATTATCTCATTCTTTGGTAGCTTGTCTTGAAAAACCAATCTTTTAATCAACTCTGAATCTTACACTATAACATACTTCCGCTCTATTTGCGATAATACCGTTGCGTAGCATCGACGAACCATCCAAAAATAGCAACTCCTATTTACTTCCTAACACCGAGTCCATATTACTTATTTAATAATGCATGAAAACTCTACTCATTTCTCGAAAAAGCGTAGGTAGGTACTACCTTCTTCCTTCCCGAAGAAGCGAACTACTTTTTTACTACCAGAAAAACCTTACTACCTTTTTACTGAAATAAAAAAAACTGTACTGTCTACTTCCTAAGCTCAACCCGTCTGCTCCTTATTCGAAGTCCCCGAACGCAAACTGTCTACTCACTTCCAGGCAGTTTCCCTAATTCTTCTCGAATGCGAGCCTCATCATCTCGCAAATTCTCCTTTTGGAATATTTACCTCATGTTGGGTGGACCATCCCACCTATTACACGTGGGGATTCTTCCCCGATCTTTTCGACTCCAAAAATTCAGTCAGCAAATTCTGATCGTAAAATTGATGGCTAACAAAGTAACATTTAATGAATGCCTCTTGATAATTCTCTGGTTCGAGCAAAAACGTCAGCAAATCCGCGTCGACTACCACAATGTATCAATTATCTCCCGTTGATTAGCCAATAGACATAGTCCTTCAGCGACTGAACAAATAAAAGAACTGTTGATAGCTTCGTTGGTTGAGTGTAAAACTAGAGCGGTCACCAATCCAGTATTGAACTCACCTAAGAGCTTGAGTTATAGAAAACATAATTTTGAGTCTTATACATATTAAAATATTCAGAGATGTGAATTTCATTAAAGTTTTTACAATCCAGGCTAGATATTCCGATAAATAGTATCAATCAAGTTAGTTCTAACACTTCTTTCTACAGCAAGTCCGGGATTCACTCTACAGCAAGTCCGGGATTCAACTCTAATCTATGCTCTGGCATTCGTTATATTCGAATTGGTTTGTCTGTCAACCTGTGTCATGTCCATGAATAGACATAGAATAGTTATTTTATGTCTATGTATCCATGTGAGATATTGACATGAACTCGAACATAGAGATATGAAAGATATCACACTGCACTAAAAATAATGATCTATGCAAACACGTCATGATTACTTATATTCTGTCAACAAAAACTGTTGAGAATTGGTTTGGTTGAATGTGAAAACAGTGGACCAATTGACACCGATCTTAGGAATATTTTGAAATTTTGGCAATAACTTCACCAATACAGATCCGATAGGGCTCAAATCTAGAACTTTACTGTATAATGAGGTTGTTATGGCTCTCGGATATCTGACGGATAGTTTCTGAGATACAGATTTTTTTTTTAAATTTTGCAGGTCGGTATTTTTCAACTAATGACTGTGCATAAATCAGATCAGAGAAGTATTTGAAAAAATGGGTTCAAGCCCTGTGGACAGGAGCTTTCTGGCGCTCTAGTTCAAACAGACAAATTATATCTGGTATTGGTTTCTCAGAGTTGGGAATTATATCAATGTATTCATATGATAGAACTGCATCATAAAGGAAATTCAATTCAAATAATAGTTTAATAATAGATTAAATGAGCAATCATGAGAATGAGAACTGCACCACATTTTCAAATTTTTTTTTCACTTTGCGGTAATCTGGTCAATACAAAACTTCACATGCGTATAAAGGTCATGATTCTACAACTTGATGCTAAATTTCAGATAGATCGAGTGATCGGTTTCGGAAATATTCATAAAAAATATTTTTACTAAAATCGGCCATAACTCCGAAACCCCTTGATGGATTTCGCCCATTAACGAACTCGTCCGAGATATTTACGCTGCAAAACCACCTTGCAATTTTAAATCCACTAACTCCTTTCGTTCGAGAGTTATCGTGCTTACGGCCGGTCAGCCGGCCGGACAGAATCGATTTCGCACTCGGATTCTTGATCAGTGAGTCGAACCAAATCGTTTGAGACCATTTTCAGACAAAAATTCCAAAATTACAGACACTTGGGCAAATTAATAAGCACTCTGTTCCGAGGAACTAGAGCGCCAAAAAAACAAGTTTCGTATGACAATTGCCCAAAACAGGTTTAAAGTACCTACAAATAGTAGGTATTCCATAAAACATGTATGAAAGAAGATAAGTAATAATAAAAAAAATTACCTTGTAATCGATCAAAAATTTCCTGATCTACGTTCACCAAATTTGCTCCTCTCTCGAACTACAGAATTATGCTTTCAATATTTACGTAATATTTTCAAACATTTTCGGGTGAGGTCCCCGTTGCATCGCTAAAATACGAGTATTTCTACCCCAATATTTTTGAAGTTACAATACAAGTTCGATTGTATGTCATGTCATAAGTTGACATTATGACAATTCATACATAGAATAATTATATCAATCTGTGAAATACGATTTACATTGAAATTTTGAAAAATCATATCTCCGAAAGTATTAGCTTGTTAGAGTTAAAAATTATATGAATGGATTCTTATGATAAAACTGCTTATTAAAAAAAAAATAATTTCGAATTTGTTATGTAAAAAAAATTTTTTTTTTTTGTTACTCCGAAACCATCTGTCCGATTTTGCCCCATAACGAACTTAACCGAGATATTTATCCCACAAACCTACTCTGAAAATTTCAACTCTCTAGCTCATTCCGTTCGAGAGTTATCGTGCCTACGGCCGGCCGGACCGGCCGGCCGGACAGAATGAATTTCGACCACGGATTCTTGATCAGTGAGTCGAACCAAATCGTTTAAGACCATTTTCATCGAAAAATTCGAAAGTTACAGACATTTGGGCAAATTGGTAAGCACTCAGTTCCGAGGAACTAGAGCGCCAAAAATGGTTGATAAAAAAAGTGTTTTATTTGACGAGAGGAATCTTTGGTTAAAATTAATGCACGACTTAAAGACTCACCCTTTGTTATTTATTATACAGGGTGAGTCTTTAAGTTGTGCATTAATTATAACCAAAGATTCTTCTTGTCAAACAAAACACTGTTTTCATTAACTTTTTTTCCAATTCGGCTCTGTTGAAGAGATACAGGCTGTTGAAATCTCGAAAAAAAATCAGTTTTTATTTTCTATCTTTGACATGGATATTCTGAAGGGAATGAATTTTGGGGTGAAGTTTTCTATAACTATGATACATAATTTCTAATTAATAGTTTTTTCCTACTTCCACTGGTTTCCTAGTTATAGACTCGCGAATTCAAAAAAATGAGACATTAGGGCTCAGTTTTGGGACCACTTCTCTTCCTGATTTACGATGCTCGCTTTCCTGATGTTCTTCGGAATGACCTGATGCGGTTGGATCAGTGGTGCCGCCAGTGGCTCCTCCCTCTAAACGTGGAAAAATGCAAGGTTCTCCATCTTGGCAAACATAATCCGAGGCACCAATATCTTGCCGTAGGCGGTGTTCTGGAGTCATGCACGGAGCATAATGACCTTGGCGTCATCATTACAGAGGATCTTTCCTGGTCTGCTCATGTAGGTAATTTAGCCTCTAGAGCTAGTAAGATCCTGTACTTGATACGGAGAGCCTTCCCTGGATGTTCGGTTGTTACTTGCAGGCAGCTATATATAACTTACATCCGTCCAATTCTCGAATATGCTGGGCCCGCGTGGTTTCCTATCCTGCTCTGTGATCAACAGCGTTTGGAGCGAATACAGCGCGTTGCAACCAGGATTCCTTTTCGGCGAGTTCGTCCATCGTACGAGGGGAGACTCCAAGTGTTCCGGTTGAGCAGTTTTCATGATCGTCGTGTGCGCGGAGACCTAATTGTGACATATCGTATCTTGAACCATTTTATTGGTGGTAATCTCGAGGAAATTTTCACGATGAACAACAGTCATCTTCGTGGCCACCGATATAAGTTGTACCATGAGGTGTATCGAACCCGTGCAAGAGAGTTTTTCCTCCCGAACAGGGTATTTGGTAGGTGGAACTGGTTACCGGAGAGTGTCGTGGGTGCCGGGAGTGTGAATACTTTTAAAATTAGACTAGACTCCATATTTCCTTAGAAAGCTTTTTAGTTTAATTTTCTTTTGTCTTCTAAAGTATCCTTTTTATTTTTCCTGTATGAGATTCATAGGCCATTTGGCCTCATCTCAATATCTGTACATAATACTAGTAATTAGCATAAAGAAAGGAGATCAAGTTTAGCTTAAGTTATTATAAGAATCTACAATCATTTAAAAAAAAATTGGTTCAAGCACTGACGTGAAGTCAGGAGCTTTTGCGCGTATGTTCTATTGTCCATTCTCCTGTATTGGACACTCTTAATCGAATTCACCATGGTAAATTCGATTAAGAGTGTTCAATACAGGAGAATGGACAATTGAACATATGCGCAAAAGCTTCTGACTTCACGTCAGTGCTTGAACCAATTTTTTTCGTGAATTCAGGAGCTTTTGCGCGTATGTTCAATTGTCCATTCTCCTGTATTGAACACTCTTAATCGAATTTACCATGGTGAATTCGATTAAGAGTGTCCAATACAGGAGAATGGACAATAGAACATACGCGCAAAAGCTCCTGACTTCACGTCAGTGCTTGAACCAATTTTTTTTTCGTGAAGTCAGGATAGAAAGCAATGATGAAAAAATTAACACATTATTGTCTACCTTCAATTCTTCTTTAGGAGAAGAATACATAATTATTCTTGAAAAATATTACTGGAATTAATGTGATATTTAAATAATCAAAGTAAAGAAAATTATAAGTTTAGTTACTAACATATTGAATGAAATTCAATTCAAAGTAATATTCAATTACTTATTCTTAACCAATAAATGTCCATTGATAGATCTAAAGGTGATGAGGTGTAACATAAAGATATATTCTCATTAGTGATAGAAAAACTGGCCTAAAATTCCTCTCTACCCATCACGAGATTTGATATCCACAAATGAGCCTCTCACCTTACAAGATCAGAAGCCTTCAACAAAATTTCAGCGATATCAAATTAAAAATAATACATAATCTTTCAAAAGTCCCCTCTCACAAATATACTCCTCTGAAGGCACATGGATCTCTTGAAGAAGAATCGTCGTCTCTATTTCTCAAAGATATTCACTCTTGTTCATAGAAATCCCTTCAATATTTAGTTGCCTCCTCCTAAGGAATATCTCTTTCAAAACCAGGTCTGACCACTAATGTAGGGCTATCATCTCCCATAGATTTGTGATGAAATAACACGATTTTCCCATAACATACGCGTGAAAGATATGTCATCATGACATTCATATTTTTATTTTTGAAGGTTCTCGCAAAAATACGACCATAGACAACATATCATACGACGATTCGCATCCGCTACCGGTGCTACCGCCTCGCTACCGAACTCCTAAAAGGCTGCGCGGTTCTCCAACAATATAGATCCGATCGTGTTCAAACTTGGAATTCTGCAGTAGAGTTAGGTTCTGAAGGCTCTTCCAAAATTTCAGCCATGCCGGACGAATAGTTTATGATATTTAGATTTTTTTTCAATAATTTTTAATCATTTTTTTTTTAAATTTTCTAGTTATACCATCCTCTCGAAATTCTGTAAGAATTTTCGCGTTGGCATTCTACAACCATGTTTGAATTCAATCGGTTTTGTATTCTTCGAGTTAATGAGGAACAAAAAACAACCAAATTTCAGAAAATTTCAGATGGCTATAACTCTAAAACCGTTTGCACGATTATGCTCATAAACAAACTCAAATTCATTTCATCAGACTTGAAGAATGAAGAGTACTTTAATTTTTGCGCGTATGTTCTGGGGAACATCGCGTTATAGTTTTGCCCAAATGTGAAATTTAATTCTGTGGTGCCGTCCGGCCGTCCGGCAGACCGTTGCCACGATAACTTGAGAACGGAAAGAGCTAGCGACTTGAAATTTTCAGGGTGGGTGGCGCATCCCAATACGACGGACAAGTTCGTTAATGGGTATAATCGGCCCAATGGTTTCCGAGTAATAATTTTGTTGTCGACCAAAATAAATCCGATCCAATTTAAACTTGGTGAATAGTTGTTCTTATTGTATTTATCAATCCGCCCCTTGATAAGGAACCCTCAATCGAAACCAGAGATATAATACCTCCATATCAAAACTGAAACCCACAATGCCATCGTTCATAGATTATTATTTTGATTGAAAATTTTATAAAACATTTAATAGGTGTCAAAGGATTGAGTTCTATTAATAAACATGTATGTAATAACTTGCGTTTGTTGGCAAGTTCTTGATTCTCTTCTGGAAAAAAAATAATTCAAAGCCTAAAAACTTACTGTTTTGAACAATCCTTTGAAAGCAATCAAATATTTTACTTAAGAATAATATGTATGTGAAATTTATAATCAAATCAGGATGTACCTATCTACACAAATAAAAATATGATCGATTCTGCAGAATTGATATCAGCTTTTAGTAATTCCTGATTCCATTTCACATACCTACTTACGTCTGTCATATTTTAGAATGTGTATGAATTATTATTTCCTAAGATTCAGCTGGCTCACCTTTGAAATTTAATGATACATTTTTATAATATTCGTACAACCGGACGCCTAATAGTCCATCTCCATTATTAGATATAATCTATTAATCTTTATAAAACTTTAAATAAGTCAAAAACAATTCAATGAACATGGAAAACACGAATAAAATATGATAATTTAGTAAGACTAGCATTGCAAAACACGATGTTTTGCCCTACATCAGCTGATTTCTATCACTGCATCTCACTCTTATGTTGGAGTCAATGCCTCTCTCTCTCTAAGCTCTTCTTATACTTATTATTAGATCATTGCTCTGAAGTTCGGAGTTCGATCATCGATTATATTAGTGTTCTGTGCTGTGAATTATATTGAGGTTGGAATTGTGATAGGATTAATACCAAGATGCATAGAATAACAAGGTGTGGACACTCCCTACTAATTCCTGCTAAAATTTTCGGCCGAAAAACGGACCAAGAACTGTCAAATCACGTACTTTATGTACTACTTCACTTTATTAACGATGGTGCCGCTAGGGTCGATTTCGAAGATTCTGACAAGCGAATAAATGAAAACTGACAAGCGACAAAGTTCACTTTTCACCGTTGCTAGTTCGTAAATTCAAATTAAAAGAATATAATGAAGCAGTTTATTGAAAAATCAATCCATTTTTTGATTAATCAGATATCTGTTTGGAGATAATATGTAAACCACATTGGTTTGGAACAGAAATTTCATCTTGCCAAGACATAATGAGGTCAAATAAGGGATTTATCAGTAAAGGAGTTTCTTTGGAACATTTTGAATGGAACTGTAAATGAAGAAATCTGTGAAATCATTATTTTTCCATTACGAAAGATCACATCCAACGTCATTAGAGTACAAGCATTTAATTTATGTATTTTGAAATACATTGAAAGATACAGAATTTTCTGTAATACCTCTACATACAATATCTTTCGATATCATATATTATTATTCAAATGTAGTAATTCCTTTATCATGTAAGGCTCTTTTAAATTGAGCATTTTACTTATTATATTATATGTATAATTTGAAATTTCATCAAAACATTCTCATGTATACAGCATTTTTTCAGTCACCCAATACCCCTTGACAACTTTTCATGTTCTCAGCAATTAGATTGCTGAATACCTATAGATATTTAATTCGATAGCTATTATTCAGAACTAAGTATATACTGATGAAATATCGAAAAATGATTCATTAAATTGATAAACTAACCAAAATGAGGGTAGTGTACTACGTTTCAATCTTTTATTCAATATACATATATTCGCTAGAAAAATATTTTGAACAAACAAATGTTCTAATTTTCGATACCCTACCTCTAGCATAAGCCAGTTGCCATTCTTGTCGTTTAACAATATCCTTGAAACAAATAATATTATAGTATAAGAGCGCCAAAAAGAATGACGCCTTAGGAAAGCTATTCGCAAATTGATGAAATCACACTGTGTGGTTGCTCTGAACTTTGTTCTCTGCTAGTCCTTTCATCGTTCACAAATAATATTGTTAGTTTTCATAACATGGCATTTCATTCCTTCTCAATATATAACTGAATTGTATAATGAATATAATTATTAATCAATAGAGTTATATCTTAATTTCAACTGTTAAAACAGTTTATGTTCATCAATAACCGGCAAGATTATAGTAAATCAACAAGTCTTACGTTCTCCTATGTTGATTTATTAACAATTAACGGTATCAGCGATCTTTCAATATTATTAATATTAAAATTAATAACTATCTTGATACTAGAAATCTGCTCCTGATCCGGTAAGAATATACAATTGTTAAAAAAATATATTCGCATAAAAACGAAGTATTTTCGAAATGAAAATAGTATTTGATTAAAATGGTTCTGGATACTCGTTCAGAGTTCACACAGCAAACATTTGACTTACTTTCGGCGCGGCAAACGACTTTCCACAAGAAACTGGAATAAGTAGTGTTGGGACCACTCGAGTGGAAAATCGCTCGAGTACTCGATTATCAAAATAACCGACACTGCTCGATTATCAAGAAAAAACCGCTCGAAAATATCGAGTAGTGATAATGACACAAGTAGAAGCTTTATTCGATGTTTCCAGCACAGAATACAAATATATTGTCCAGTAACGAAAGATAATCGCGAAATTAATTCGAGTGACTTCGCTCGAGCAGCGATCAATTGAATCGGTGGAAGTTGATGTGGACTGTGAGGTTATTAAGTATTTGACTAAATAATTGTCTGAAAATAATGAAAATGAATGGATTTTCAAGAAGTATTTATTCATAAAAATGTGATAAGCTGCCTGGATGGCCTAATGGAAACTCGGAAAACTTGGATTCGAGGTGGTAAGTGGTAGAAGTGAGAATAACGTAGGGTGGGGATCGAGCGAAAATCCACTCGAGTGATCGCTCGATTATTGGGATCGCTCGAACATCGAGTACCCGATTATTCAAAGTACTCGATTATTCCCAACACTAGGAATAAGCAAAGATTCAAATTTTATTTGACATGTCGGTAATTTTGTCCATAAAATTTCTACTGCCGGCATCTATCGGCGAAAATTGAAGTAAAACAAAATCCTTGTATTTTGACAGTATTTGGACCGCAAATCGGCCGAAAATATGTCAAAGAGTGTCTTCACCATGTATTCTATGCATCTATATTAATACACATGAAATTGTGTATATTATTGTAGTGGAAACAATTGGATAATGAAGTATCGAATGGATAGAATAGGTATCAAGTTAAAGTTTACTGTTTTAATATTCAAGAATTGAAGAAATTTTTGCTGGAAGAGTTGCATGAAGGGCCAAATCATATTAATTGAGTGAGTAAAAACGTTTTCTCAAACAAAGTCAGTGAATTCCAAGCATCAGGTGATACAGATCTGGTCAATATACAATGCGAGTTACATTAAAAGTAATCTGTGTTCCACGTACAGAGAAAATTCAGGGGAGTCTTCATACGCTTAAATCTTTTTACCTGAGCCGAAAAATGGTGAATGAAAAAAGTGTTTTATTTGATGAGAGGAATATCTGGTTAAAGTTAATGCACAACTTAAAGACTCACTCACCCTTTTAATAAGCTAAAAAACGACTTCAGTAACGAAAAAAAATGGTTTCAAGCCCTGTAAACAGGAGCTTTCTGGCGCTCTAGTTCAAACAGACAAATTATATCTCCGAAAGCATTGGTTTCTCAGAGTTTGGAATTAAATCAATGTATTCTTATGAAAGAACTGCATCATAAAGGAAATCAAATTCAAATAATAGTTTATTTATCAAGATTAAATGAGCAATCTGAGAATGAGAACTGCACCATGGAAGAAATTAAATTAAAATAGCTGAAATCAATTTGACTCTTTCTTATAGAACAGGATAAAATGTACGAGTATGAACACAGATCATATAATGAAGCTTAGATAGAATAATTATAGCATTCTGTGAAAACATAGAAGTACGTACGATTCATTGTTGAAATTTAGAAAAATCATATCTCCGAAAGTATTAGCTTGTTGGATTTGAAAATGATATCGATGGATTTTAATGGTGAAACTGCATCTTAAATAAAAATTACGGACATTTGGGCAAATTGATAAGCACTCAGTTCCGAGGAACTAGAGCGCCAAGAAGTGTAATTCCCTTTCCGGGATTTGAGCCCGCCTTCTCTCGTTCCGTAACCGAAAACCCGGGGGCCTAGACCAACCGGCTATCGGGCTCCTCGTACGATCTTGTCGATCTCCGGTATTAGAATAAAACGTCGGTACTTACCTGGGATATTTATTATTAATTTTCACTTTTCGACATAAAATCGCCACATGGGGGTTTATTTGACGGTTTTTTACCCTTGTCTCTTTAAGTCGATTTTGACGTTTCTCAAACCAACTATTAGCAAGGAATTAGACAATGTCATGTCTCAGGAAAATAAGTTGACATTATGATAATTCATACATAGAATAATTATATAATTCTGTGAAACGAAATAAGATTTATTATTGAAATTTTGAAAAATCATATCTCCGAAAGTATTAGCTTTTTTAGAGTTAAAAATAATATCATTGGATTCTTATGATAAAACTGCTTATTGTTTTGTAAAAAAAAATTTTTTTTTGTTACTCCGAAACCATCTGTCCGATTTTGCTCAATAACGAACTTAGCCGAGATTTTCATCTCCCAAACCCACTCTGAAAATTTCAACTATCTAGCTCATTCCATTCGAGAGATATCGTGGACAGAATGAATTTCGACCACGGATTCTTGATCAGTGAGTCGAACCAAATTGGTTAAGACCATTTTCATCGAAAAATTCAAAAATTACAGACATTTGGGCAAATTGATAAACACTCAGTTCCGAGGAACTAGAGCGCCAAAATCTCAAAACATTAAATTTCAGGATAAAACAATAGTTAACTATCCTATTTCAAACTGTGACTATGCCATTATGAGCAAATACTAAAGCCAGTTAATGGATTAAACGTTCTTGTGTTTTTCTCCCCCAACATTCTTAGGGTGTCTACAAGGTGTACTTTCCGTATACCTCGTGGTCACGCAAGCTGCTATTAAAGCAGCAATAGAATCTAGGAACAGGGACAATGGCGTGATTGTTCAGGGGACATGCAAGGTCTGTCACCAACCACTTCTGCTTTGACGAACCCTACAGGATAGTTGTTCCTGATTGAGGTCAATGGTGTACATCATATAGGCTTCTTAAACCGGATGGCCACACCTGGTTTACCGATGGCTATGCGATACCCACAGGGTCCTGTGCCGGAATTGAAGGTTTTCGCACCAATTAGTCAATTCACTTTTGGGAAGGACTGCTGTATAGTACAGGCAGAACTATATGCAGTTCTAGTCTGCATGATGGTGAATATTCATAGAGGATACTTAAGCAAAAACATCTATATGCTGTGATATCAGGAACAACAAGTATCTTTTGGAAGTTTGCAGTGATGCTCTGCGCTTGCTGCGCTCTGATAATGTTCTGATGCTCATCTGTTATCCGGTGTATATAGACTTTTCTGATAACGTGCAAGCAGATGTATTGCCTAAGTGAGAGGTGAGCTCATTATTCACTGGACCGTTACCATCACTACATATCTGTCGTTTGTTTGTTTGTGTTAGATCGATACTGATTGAGCGAGTAACCCGTGCTGCAGATTAGAGAGGCTTATTGCACCTTGGTCAGTCTCCTAGTAGCTAGCAGGGTCTCGTGGTTGATCTTCCACAGTTCAGGTGGCTAGCCTCCATAGGATCTCTTAGTTGATTCCCAGCAACTCAGTTTTACTTAACCGATTCCTGCACCGCTGACATTATATGGGTCTCATGTAACATCCCCACTGCTTTGTTGGTGTTTTACCTACATAAGGTCCATTTTACTAGCAAATAGGATTAGGCCCTTGTCTAGGTTCCTCGAACGGTTTCTTCACTCAGGGTCACGTCACCCCCATAATGAAGTATTCATTGTGTGTGGGCTGGACAATCAAATATGACATTTAAGACCGTTTCGTCTACCTCCCCACATTTCCTACGAACTGGGTTTTCTCGAATAATTCCCATGTTGTTCAGTGGCTTCCTCAGGGTACAGTATTGGGTTAGTAGGCCAGTTACTGCCCTGAGCTTACTCCTACTCAGTAGTAAGACTTCTTTAGTTCGTGAGCAGGGCTGTACCATCATTAACTTACTATGCTGAATCAAATTTGAACTCGAATTCTTCATCAGTGCGTTGAACCTAATCGTTCGAGACTATTTTCGGCAAAACATTCGAAAATTACATTCATTTTGGCAAAATGATAACTCGATGCTCCCTAGAACATGCGCGCAAAAAATGTATTATTTTGTGAGTTGCTTCTGCGTTAGAGACACAAGATATTCGTCAGAAGCAATGTAGCTTAGCACAATGTTGCCATACAAACAATAACGAAACAACATCAACGATAAAACTACTATTTTGTAGCGTTTCGGAGAATAGATCAGATTCCTTCGTCAGACACCAAGCGAAAATCTTAAGACTCATTTTTTTTTGATAGTTATTCTGAAATTCGAATTTCTCAATTCAAAAATTATTTAAATTTTTATTATATAGATATTTTTAAGTTTTGGGAGAGAAAATCTTGAGGAAAAGTATTACTGATTATTATTTAACGATTTTGATAGCATGAAATTGCGATTATGTTGACTAGATAGACTGAAGATAATAATGCATTGAACCAGTGTGTTGCTTTGTTAAGCAATCTGTGAATGTTGGCCTGGTGAATATATCCTAATAGGTTTCTTGAAATGTACAACAATTTTAACAATAATATTGGATTACTGCTCATTATCAATTCGCTTTACTGGATTATAGTTTGTGACTCTTGGAAGATATCCAAAATTATCCACATATATTGTATATTTCATTGTATATTAGTGTATTTTATTATACTGATCCTCCTAGGTCTTCCCCAAGGAGACCTCTCATAAGCTCTCGAAAGGCTTGAGCGAGTAAGGAGATCCAGTTGTGATCTGTGTAGGCTTTGTTACTGTGTCCTTACGCCACCTTTGGCACAGCACTGTTAATTTTTGACCCAACAGTGATTGGTGTCGATTACCGTGACTAGAAAATTTCTTACCTAGCCTCGGGATTGAACGTCGGGCTTCCGCTCCCAAGTCAAACGCTCTACCTCTGAGCCAACCGCACTACATACAGGGTGTTTCTGAAATAGGGTTCCGAATTTTTACTGCATGTAGAACTCATTAAAATGAGTCAAAATGTTCCTATGAACATGTGCCCTAAAATGCACCCTTAGAAAATTACAGGCCCTTAAAAGGGTTCGAATGAAACTGGTTTTATCCAGTTATTTCAAAAACGATAAAAGATAAAAAGACGAAATTAACGGAACATACATAACTTTTTACGACGAGTAACATGAGCTAGGCCATTTTTCGTTATTCGAATCATAGGCGTTCTTTTCAGGGGGGTGAAAAGGGTATCAAGTCCCTAAAAAATTTTGTACGACTTTTTTTGCAATTTTTTTAACAAATTCATAAATTTTTGACAGTTTTACGTAAAAAATGTCCTCTTTGCGTAAGTCGATATCGGCAGCGGTTTTTGTGTAAAATGAGTTTGAAAATTGTCATACATGTTCTAGAAATTATTAGGCAGAAAATCAAGTTACCATAGGAAACAAAAAATAGCGTTGGCTACGATAATCTGTCAGAATAAATAATTATTTATTGATAACTTGTCAGCAAACTTTTGCAAAAGTTAATCAAAATTTGATTTAGTGGTCGTTACAATTATTATTTTTTTAAAATGCCAGACTATTCAAACGCGGAATTTACGGATATGCATTTTATGTATGGCCGTGCAAATGGTAATGCAACAGAAGCAAGGCGTTTGTATGCGGTGGCATACCCAAATAGAAGACTTCCATCTCGACAAGTGTTTCAGAGGATCCATCAACGTTTAAGAGAAAGTGGTTCATTCCAGGCAAGGGTAAACGATCGTGGTAGAACCAGATTTGTAAGAACTCCGGCAACTGAAGAACGTGTTTTGAGAATAGTTCAAGACAATCCAAGAGTTAGTGTAAGAAGTATCGCGCGTATGAATGACATAAGTTTTTCTGTAGTTTGGCGAATTCTTCGCGAGCAGCTCCTTCATCCTTTTCACATCCAACGAGTTCAAGCTTTAAATCCTAATGATTACGGACCCCGCCGAGAATTCTGCCAATGGCTATTACAAAAGTTGAGACGATTCCCAGAGTTTTCTTCACATATCTTGTTTACCGACGAGGCAAGTTTCAGTAAAGATGGCTATGTTAATTTCCATAACGAACACGAATGGATGGAAGAAAATCCCCATAGTGTAATTCAGGCAAGACATCAAATTCGGTTTTCCATTAATGTTTGGGCCGGCATTTTAGGTGATCGGCTTATCGGGCCTTTCATATTGCCTAATCGACTGAATGGTCAGGATTATTATAATTTCTTAGTAAGCGATTTATTGGAACTTTTAGAAGATGTACCTGTAATTGAACGTCAACGCATGTGGTTTATGCAGGATGGAGCGCCTCCCCATTACCTCTTGAACGTAAGACAACACTTAAATGAAGTTTATGGAGAAAAGTGGATTGGTCGTGGAGGTCCTGTTTCCTGGCCCCCTCGGTCCCCCGACCTAAACCCACTCGATTATTTTCTGTGGGGCCACCTCAAGGCGAAAGTGTATAAAACATCAATCGAAACCATTGAACAATTACGGGAGAAAATTGAAATCGCCTGCATGGAAATACGACAAACGCCAAGAATTTTTCAAAGGGTTCGCAAGTCTTTGAAACGTCGCGCTAGATTATGCATTGAAATGGACGGTGGTCATTTCGAACAGTTACTGTAATTTATCCCTTTTATTAGTAATTAGTGTTAGTTACCTTGTTTCTTATTAATTTGTGTTATTAAGAATTTCATTATTACAGTGCATTCTGCTGATCATAATTAAGCTTACTTATTTTATCTTCAATTTCATTAATTACAATTTCACTGGCTAGTTTTGTGAAATAAATAAGGAAAACTCGACATTAAAATAATCTTAGTTTATGTACTAAATGATTCTGATTATTTCTAAATGCATTTTGGGTAAATTGGATCCGAAGTGAATAACAGTAATTTTATCAAATAATGATAATTTTCAAACTCATTTTACACAAAAACCGCTGCCGATATCGACTTACGCAAAGAGGACATTTTTTACGTAAAACTGTCAAAAATTTATGAATTTGTTAAAAAAATTGCAAAAAAAGTCGTACAAAATTTTTTAGGGACTTGATACCCTTTTCACCCCCCTGAAAAGAACGCCTATGATTCGAATAACGAAAAATGGCCTAGCTCATGTTACTCGTCGTAAAAAGTTATGTATGTTCCGTTAATTTCGTCTTTTTATCTTTTATCGTTTTTGAAATAACTGGATAAAACCAGTTTCATTCGAACCCTTTTAAGGGCCTGTAATTTTCTAAGGGTGCGTTTTAGGGCACATGTTTAAAGGAACATTTTGACTTATTTTAATGAGTTCTACATGCAGTAGAAATTCGGAACCCTATTTCAGAAACACCCTGTATAGTGACTTAGCACAAAGGTATGGGGTATCTCAGGGTACAGCAACTAATATCGATATGACATGGGTATATGTTCTGCATGAAATTCTATTCAAGCAATTGAATTCAATATTAGTCAAAATCGTATGGCTAGGAAATTTTGTAAAGATTATTCAAAATAATTCTGTATCTGAGAAACTATTCGTCAGATAACGCAGACATTTGGCAAGAGCCTTCAAAAATATATTGTACAGCCAGGGTCTAGATTTGAACTCGGTCAGATTTACATTCTTGGCAATATAGGGAAAATGATATTTCTTTCCTGTAGTGAAGCAGCCTTGGGCCAGTTCAGTACCTGGATGGGTGACTGCTCTGGCTATAAATTTGAACAAGCGTCCAAACGTCCTGGCCACAGTGCTTTTACAACTTGTTTAATGGAGTAAACATGATTTAATGCTGTTATTTTTCGTTCGTTTTCTAGAATTAATTAAAATCATTAAAGGATACTGTGGGAGGTGTACACATTATTGAAAGGTTTATATCTGGGTTTCTCTCCCAAACTCTGGAAAATATCTATAAAATAATGATTAATCATTTTGTGATTTGCTTCTGCGTAAGAAACACAAGATATTTGTCAGAAGCAATCAATCGAACAATGTTGCCTAACAAACCACACTAGATATTTTTCAGAGTTTGGGAGGGAAAACCCTTTTAAAAATATAGTAATATCCGAAGATATTGCCTATTATTTTAAAAGAAATTTTAAGCTAGACGGATGGCAGTTGAAAAGAGCAGAATTTAATTACATCTGGAATTCTTCATAGCTAATTCTTATGTCATCATATTTCGACATCTTTTAAGGTCCATAATTCACAAAATACAGACATTTGGCCAAATAAGCTTTGGTCCAAGTGATCGAAAATAATCATCATCCTGAAACTTGCATTCAATTACATTTCTCGATTTCGTGATTGTATGAGTCGTTCGATCTGATTCTCCTCTTGTCTTTCTACGGTTAAATCAGAACACGAAGGACGCCGACCTTAGAGTTCCCTTTTAATTAATAGTAACAAGAGGTGGGGCCGTTACCTTAATTGTTAAAATCGAAACTTTTGTGCTCTGAACGAGCGTCTGGGGCACGAACGTCGCAACTTAATCTCTAATTGGTTTTTCCACATTTTTTGATAATCATAACGATTTCTGGTTCTCCATGATACTAAATTATTCGGAGTTCATTAGAGAATTTCAATGTTTTATCCGCTGAAAAAAATGAAGAAGAAAGAATATATCTCAGTGATCGCAGCAGTTTTGAAGGAGTAGAACCTAGAGGCTTACTGATACGATAAATTATTATGATGAGGAAATCCACCCATTAGTCATATGGATATCAGGCATATATGGAATTATATTGTATATTGCTGTAGGATGCCCTATAACAATATTTAATATTTCTGCATATTTTTTTCACAATTTCAATTCTCATAAATCACAACACTAACGGGGTTTTTGGCGCTCTAGTTCCTCGGAACTGAGTGCTTATCAATTTGCCCAAATGTCTGTAATTTTCAAATTTTTCGATGAAAATGGTCTTAAACGATTTGGTTCGACTCACTGATCAAGAATCTGTGGTCGAAATTCATTCTGTCCGGCCGGTCCGGCCGTAGGCACGATAACTCTCGAACGGAATGAGCTAGACAGTTGACATTTTCAGAGTAGGTTTGGGGGATAAATATCTCGGCTAAGTTCGTTATTGGGCAAAATCGGACAGATGGTTTCGGAGTAACAAAAAAAAAATTTTTTTTTGCGCTCTAGTTCCTCGGAACTGAGTGCTTATCAATTTGCCCAAATGTCTGTAATTTTCGAATTTTTCGATGAAAATGGTCTTAAACGATTTGGTTCGACTCACTGATCAAGAATCCGTGGTCGAAATTCATTCTGTCCGGCCGGTCCGGCCGTCCGGTCGTAGGCACGATAACTCTCGAACGGAATGAGCTAGACAGTTGAAATTTTCAGAGTAGGTTTGGGGGATAAATATCTCGGATAAGTTCGTCATTGGGCAAAATCGGACAGATGGTTTCGGTGTAACAAAAAAAAATTTTTTTTTACAGAACAAATTCCAAATTAATTTTTTTTCAATAAGCAGTTTTACCATAAGAATCCATTCATATCATTTTTACTTTTAACAAACTGATTCTGTGGCTATTCTATGAATTGTTATTATGTCAACTTTGACGTTGTCTCATTGTCATTCATTCCAGTAATGGTATCAATATGAGGATTATAATATAATATCATACTTTTTGTTGGTTGATATTTTCATGCCGATGGTCAATCCATATGATGATGGGAATGGTAATGGTAAGTTAATAACATTGTCATTCATTCCAGCAATCGTATAAATATGAGAATTATAATATAATATCATACTTTTTGTTGGTTGATATTTTCATGCTGATGGTCAATCTATATGATGATGGGAATGGTAATGGTAAGTTAATAATATTGAGTTCAGAATATCTCCACTAAAAACAAAACTGGAATATTGGTGTATTGGAGTAGATTTGAGGAAAGATATATATTATCGTTCATCATAAAATTGAGGAATGAATATCTCGGATGAGTTCGTTGTTGGGTAGAATCCGTCTATTGGTTTTGGATTGATAATTTTTGGCAGTCTTGTTGAATTTAAATTCTTCTATGATGTTTGAATTCAATTTATGCTATTATGAAGTTCTAAATTTCAATAATGAATCGTAAGCTTTATTATATGATCGGTGTTCCTGTTCTATAAGAGAGAGTCAAATTCATTTCAGCTATTTTAATTTGGTTTCTTCCATGGTGCAGTTCTCATTCTCAGATTGCTCATTTAATCTTGATAAATAAACTATTATTTGAATTGAATTTCCTTTATGATGCAGTTATATCATAAGAATACATTGATATAATTCTCAACTCTGAGAAACCAATACTTTCGGAGATATAATTTGTAAGTTTGAACTAGAGCGCCAGAAAGCTCCTGTCCACAGGGCTTGAACCCATTTTTTTGCTGAGGTTTTTGGCGCTCTAGTTCCTCGGAACTGAGTGCTTATCAATTTGCCCAAATGTCTGTAATTTTAGAATTTTTCGATGAAAATGGTCTTAAACGATTTGGTTCGAATCACTGATCAAGAATCCGTGGTCGAAATTCATTCCGTCCGGCCGGCCGTAGGCACGATAACTCTCGAACGGAATGAGCTAGACAGTTGGAATTTTCAGAGTGGGTTTGGTAGATAAATATCTCGACTGAGTTCGTTATTGGGCAAAATCGGACAGATGGTTTCGGAGTAACAAAAAAAATTTTTTTTTTTACAAAACAAATTCCATATTAAATTTCTTTCAATAAGCACTTTTACCATAAGAATCCAACGATATCATTTTTAACTCTAATAAGCTAATACTTACGGTGTTATGATTTTTCAAAATTTCAAGAATAAATCGTATTTCACAGAATGATATAATTATCCTATGTAAGAATTGTCATAATGTCAACTTATATTCCTGAGACATGACTTCATCTAATCAATCGAAGAATTATGAGAATAAAGTGTATTCCGAAATGTGAGCGAAGTGAGAAAAATCTCAGTTGTTTGCTCCGAAATTAGTTTTTGTCAGAAAAGTCTTACATTTCTGAACGGAACATGAAGTATTTTAGCGATGCAACGGGGACCTCACCCAAAAATGTTTGAAAATATTACGTAAATATTGAAAGCATAATTCTGTAGTTCGAGTGAGGAGAAAATTTGGTGAATTACAAGGTAATTTGATCGATTACAAGGTAATTTTTCATTATTACTCTTCTTTCATACATGTTTTATGGAATATCTACTATTTGTAGGTACTTTAAACCTGTTTTGGGCAATTGTCATACGAAACTTATTAGCGCTCTAGTTCCTCGGAACTGAGTGCTTATCAATTTGCCCAAATGTCTGTAATTTTCGAATTTTTCGATAATGGTCTTAAACGATTTGGTTCGACTCACTGATCAAGAATCCGAGGTCGAAATCGATTCTGTCCGGCCGGCCGTAGGCACGATAACTCTCGAACGAAAGGAGTTAGTGGATTGAAATTTGAGAGGTGGATTTGGAGCGTAAATATCTCGGAAGAGCTCGTTAATGGGCGAAATCCATCAAGCGGTTTCGGAGTTATGGCCGATTTTAGTAAAAATATTTCTTATGAATATTTCCGAAACCGATCACTCAATCTATCTGAAACTTAGCATCAAATTGTAGAATCACGACCTTTATACGCATGTGAAGTTTTGTATTGACCAGATTACCGCAAAGTGTCAAAGAAAAATTTTGAGTATTTAAAAAAAGTTTTTCTACAATAACTCTCGAACGGAATGAGCTAGGTAGTTGAAATTTTCAGAGTAGGTGTTGAAATTTTCAGAGTAGGTTAGGGAGATGAATATCTCGGTTAAGTTCGTTATTGGGCAAAATTGGCCATATTCAATTCGATTTCTTCCATGGTGAAGTTCTCATTCTCATTTAATCTTGATAAATAAACTATTATTTGAATTTAATTTCTTTTATGATGCTGTTCTTTCATAAGAACACATTGATTTAATTCCCAACTCTGAGAAACCAATACTTTCGGAGATATAATTTGTCTGTTTGAACTAGAGAGCCAGAAAGCTCCTGTCCACAGGGCTTGAACCCATTTATTCCCTAAGCTCTTGTATCATATATCAAATTATATGGTACCACGCTACACTAACCTCTGCTAATACTTTTTGGCGCTCTTGTTCCTCAGAACAGAGTGCTTCTCAATTTGCCCAAATATCTGTAATTTTCGAATTTTTGTCTGAAAAAGGTCTTGAACGATTTGGTTTGACTCTCAGATCAAGAATCCGTGGTGAAAATCGATTATGTCCAGCCGTTCGTCGGGCAGTTTCAATAATACATCGTAAGTTCTATGTATTCACAGAATGTGAACACAGAATCTGTCTGTGTTCACTGTTTATAAATGTCAACTTTTATAGCTATTAGAGATGGTCAATTCGTAGGTTGAAAATTCTTTCTCTTGGAAAATAAGTATCCGATTCTTGAATTTGTGAATATATACAAGACTGTTTTGAAACCGAAAATAATATTGACTGATTACATATTGAATAATTTATGTATAAATATTGGGGATGATGTTTCAGAAGATTTAGAATTGGATCATTTTAATGATGTAGTTTATGAAGGCAATAGGAAAGAAGAACATAATGGAATCATCAAAAGAAATTACTGTTCGTTGACCACTGAGGTTAATATTACCTTTTACTTCCTCAAGTAGTGAGACATCTTGCTATATACAGTATTTTCATAATGTTGCTAGCAAAAAAATACTGAAATATGGATCTTCATTTGTGCATCAAACATTTTTTCTTAAGCTAAGGTTCATAATACAGAAAAGAATGTGTTAATGGTATGAACTATCAAATTTTAAATTATGAAATGAAAAGAAGATAGTATTTTCTTGATATATTTTAAATTATTGAGATAATTTGTTCGTAATCCACTACCTACTCGAATATCAGGAATAAATGGACAATCTGCTATGATTGTCTCCAGCCTTGCTCTATACATTTCGATGATACTTTCCTTAGGTATTTCGAGTTGTGAAAACTATGCACCGAGTGTAAGTTGCAACAACCCATTCCACGAGGTTGAATCAAGGCAGATTGTTCATTTAATCTTGATAAATGAATTTAATGACAATTATAATAATGAAAAATGGCGATACCGTTGTTAAAAAATCAACACGTCCAGAGCGTTCCTGCTAATCGGGTCCTTCATAAATTGGCTTCGTATAATAAATATACTTATGCATATATTTCACAAATCAAATAGCGTGGGCGATTAAAATGATCGACCAAGCTGGCTCTGAGAGGCTTAACCCGGGTCAGTTTAGTTGAACTTGTTGAGAAAGCTACAGGGTACTGATAAAGGCCAAGAAGCCAGAAACGCGTCTGCTCTTGCTTTCTCGGCAGATCAATGAACCCCCTGGGGTCTATTTGATTTGTGAAATATTTGCATAAGTATATTTATTATACGAAGCCATTTATGAAGGACCCGATTAGCAGGAACGCTCTGGACGTGTTGATTAATGACAATTTTTGAAGCATTAAGGCATTGAAGCATTGTAGATTGTTCTTTTTTTTAAAGTTAATTTTTGAAGCATTTTTTCTAAACGACACTTATTCTAAAATTTAATTTCTTTCGTGATGCAGTTCTATCATAGGAATCCATTGATATAATTCCCAACTCTGAGAAACCAATACTTTCGGAGATTTTATTTGTCTGTTAGAACAAGACCTTCAAAAAGCTCCTGTCCATAGGGCTTGAAACAATGTTTTTAATAGACATGCTTTATTGTTAGATAAAAGACAATTTTTAATGCTTGAAGTTCAAAAGGGTAACGTTGCACTGAGACCTTAATGTCTATATTGTGCCCCCGCCAAAAATGCCGATTTCGTCACCATCTACAGCTCTCCTTCCAGTTCCAGAGTTCTGATGAACTCCAGTATCTGGGATGGCTTCAAGGAGGCTAGGTCTTCGCTCCTGCAGATTTCGTGCCCAAAGCATTCCTTGCATTGGTTTGAGATGGCGAGGCATTCCGTAATCAGGTGATCAGGAGTTTCATCCTCCCAACAGAATGTGCACTCGTCAGTTTCTGCTAGCCCTCATCTAATCATATGCTTCATAAGTCCGCAGTGCCCTTTGAGGAGGTGCAGCGTGTTCTTACTGAGTTCCATAAATCTCTTAAATGATATTAAGAAGGATATTACAACAAAAATAACTAAAACTAGAACTCAAATGATTAGAGCTAATCTCCACTACTCCAAACTATTCGAAGTTACCTCAGGTGTTCCTCAGGGGTCACACCTCGGCCACTTATTATTCAATTTATTTATCAACGACATCATTCATTGCTGCCATCACGCCAAAGCACTACTTTTTGCAGATGATTTAAAACTTTTCCTGAATATTAGAACTTCTTTGGATGCCCACAGGCTTCAGTCAGACCTTGATAATCTATCAAACTGGTGCTCTTTAAATGGCATGGACTTGAATGCTTCAAAGTGCCATGTCATGCGCTTCTATCGATCCCAAATACCTACTACCACTTTCGATTACACCTTAAATGGACATGTCTTGGAGTCTGTTAATCAAATAAAAGACCTTGGAGTTATTCTTGATCGCACCTTAAGCTTCAATCAGCATATACCTACGGCTATCCATAAAGCCATGAAAATGTTAGGATTTATAAAAAGGCTAACCCACGATTTCACTGACCCAACTGCTATTAAAGCCCTCTATTGTTCACTGGTCCGTCCACACCTAGAATATTGTTCCTCTGTCTGGTCTCCTCATTGTATTACTTATATCAGGAACATCGAAAATGTCCAACATAACTTTCTAAGATATATAGCATATAAATCAGGCGTTCGTTGTGATTATGAGATGTTACAGCAATCACTGAGCATATCCTCCCTGGAAACTAGAAGGAAACAGAGAGACCTGACTCTACTTTTCAATATTATTAACGGTAAATGCAATTCTGCTGAACTCCTAGGAAAGATCAGTCTACATGCTCAAAACCACTTGACTCGTCAGCAACATACATTTTGTGTGCCATTTTATCGTACAGGCCACTCATTCAACAGCTGCATTCCTAGAATTTTACGATTAGCCAACAGCCACAATGATCTCGAGTTGTTCAACACCTCATTGCATCATTTTAAAACTCGATTCAGAATACTGTGCTTTAGCTTGTTGTATTGTATGATATATGTTTGTATGTTTCATTGATGCTTATATTATCCTTCGCTTTTGTTGATTGTCTTATTCCACTTTGTTTTAACTTTAGTAATTTTAACTTAACATTGTAATCTTCACTGATCAACAATTGCTAGGGATCACTTATGAACTTCTCTTCATTTGTATTTTTTCAAGTTATCTCGTGAATATCTGTACATTATATGTTCTCTAAGGAAAAATCAAGATGTTTTGAGTTGATTATATCAAATTTTTCCTCACTTCATCGGCTCTTGTTCACAAAATCGATTATTATCTGTAGGCTGTTACATGTGGAGTGAAAAGCAATGTGGTATTTGTTATTAAATCTGTTTTTTTCTCTCGTTCAAACACATAAGGTGACAATAATTGAAGAAATGAGAACAATAAGAGCTTATCAGTCATGCCGCGAAGACGTTTGGCTCCTGTGCAACTGGACCAAATCATACGGTGGATACAGGAAGGTTTGTCCCTGCGAGAAGTGTCCCGGCGGTTGAATGTTTCGCAAAGTGTCGTGAGTCGGGCTTGGAATAGGTTCATCCAAAACGACTCAGTAGCTTATGTTCATGGGGGAGGTCGGCAGCGCAGTACAACAGCTGCCCAAGATCGTCTTTTGGTCCTCAATGCTAGGAGAAATCCCACTTACCCGGCGTCGCGGCTCAATAGATCACTGAGAGTTGCAACAGGAGTTCTGATATCGAACCAGACTGTAAGACGACGACTACATGTTCGTGGTTTGAGAGCACGTAGGAGGGTACAACATCTCCGTTTGAATAGGGAACACCGGGTTCATCGACGGCAATGGGCTGAGGAGCACCGCAATTGGACAGTTGAAGATTGGAGCCGATGTTTATTTACGGATGAGTCTAGATTTCGTTTGGTCAACTCCGATGGACGTATTCTTGCTTGGAGGGAAAGAGGTCGAAGGTATGCAGAACAGTTTATGGTACCCACAACAGCTTTTGGCGGAGGTTCTATATGTGTATGGGGAGGCATTTGTTTGAACCAACGCACAGAGTTGGTTGTTCTGCAGAACACCACAATGACCAGCCAGATATATCACGATATGATTATTGAACCCATAATTGTTCCGTTTGCGGCTGCCTTGGGCGAGAATTTCATTTTAATTGACGATAATGCCCGTCCACACCGTAGTCGTCTGGTTAATGAAGCGCTAGAAACTCATGCTATTGATAGGATGGACTGGCCAGCTCGCTCTCCAGACATGAATTGCATCGAACATGTCTGGTCTGAGATGTCTAGACAATTGTCAACCTTAGAACAACCGATCAATAACCTGGAGGACCTTTCTAACGCTTTACGGGATATTTGGACGAATTTGCCCCAAAATTTTATAAATCGTTTGATTGAAAGTATGCCTCGTAGGGTAGAATGCTTGAGACGAGCTCGTGGGGGGCCAACTAGGTACTAGCTTAACCGAAACTTCAGCCTTCTTGTGGTGTCATCATAAAATGTTTATGTTATTCAAACACAGAATTTTGAGTGTTCCTAATAAAGTCTTTTTTTCTCTCCAACTTTCCATTTTTTCATTCTTTTCTCAAGTGAAACATATTATCAACTGAGAATACTCTGATATCTGACTAAATTTATAATCTTGGAGCGAATAATTCAGAAATAAATTTAGAAAAAGTAAGTGATCCCTATCAATTGTTGAGCAGTGTATTTTTGAAATGGGCTTGCCCGTAATAAATTAATAAATAAAACTTGTACAAGTGCGTAAAGAGTATATTATGATAAAAGTGTATAAGTGAGCCTTTAAGGCACGCGCAATGATTTCCTGGTGCTTTAAAGGCGCTTATACACGTGTATCAGGCTATTTTTGCACGCTCATTGCACCAGGAAAAGCCTGCGATTATTTTGCCAGATGTTTGTATATTTGGATTTTTTGCCGAATATGTTCTCAATTGGTTGGATTCGACACTGCCGTAAGCAAGATAAGTCTCGAACGAAATGAGTTAGAGAGTTGAAATTTGGAGTTTCTTTTTGGATAGTAAACGGTGTCGGTTAAATTCTAATGGGCAAAATCCGCCGAGTGGTTTCAGAGCTATGGCTATTCTGAGTTTAAGCTTTCTATCTGCATATATGCAAAAATACTATTCCGATCTGTCTGATATTTAGTACCAGATTGATGAATTTTCACCTTCATATGGATGTAAAGTTTTGTAATGATCGGATGACTGAGTACAGAAAAAAAAAATTTGGATATTTTGTTTTTCTAATAACTCAAAAAATACTGATGTGTTTCAGCGGAAAATTGGTAGATAATTGCAAAAACCTGACACAAAGACCTTTGCAATATTTCTGGAGAATCCACTGCAAAAATTCAAAAAATGTTCAACTATTTTGCGGAATATTTTGCAAGAAATTCCGAAACCAAATATCGGATTGAGTCTAAATATGGCAATTAGGTGACCAATAATGACCCCTTGGAGTGTTCAAAATTTCATGGAAAACATACCCTTAGGAGGTTCAAAAAATAAATCCCAATATGAAATACCTACTGGCTTGTTTACAACGAGAAACTCTGATCGTAGATAAGTGCAAGCAAGGTGATTTACGCTGCATTTTCGTTCATTTGCGATCGAATAAGTATGTTTAACTAAAGATAAAATTCAAAAAGCGAATGAACGGTGTGCGGAATTTTATTTCACTTTCAATGTTTTAATGTGAAATGCGTGCTATCATTATTTCTGCATACGCACAGCATGGTTTTGAAAAAATTGTTCATTTCCGATTTTGGCGCCCTGTTCAGGTTAAAAGATTTCGAAAATCGAGGCCCGAGAATGGCCTCAAACGATTAGTTTCGATGGATGAAGTATCAGAGCTCAAAATTGATTCTGTCCGGCAGACCGTCCGGTGGTCAGCATGATTACGCTCGAACGCGTAGGAGCGGGCCCTTCACGTGCAGTTATTTGCAGATTCTCGGCGTGCACTCCGGGCGGCGTATTGGCATTGTTTACTATGCTGCAACGCATACATATTGTGCTACGCGGTAAAGAATGACTGAAATAATACTCTCTCTACCCAGACATATCTTACCACGACTCAGCACAGGCAAATGTTCAGACGTAGTAACTATTGTATTATTGATACGCTGCCATTCTCAAGACATTGTTTACCGCGTTTCAACTCAACATTGGGCGTGACTTTCGTCGCCAATATGTTTTCGAGCCCTATCAAAGACGACACTTGCTGTCATTAGCTAAAAAGAAATACTGTTTAGAAAAATGTCGCCTTCTGCTAATGTCTTCTGGTAATATAAAAAACTTTGCGCCATACAAAATTAGTTTGGAACCTGTGTGCAAATAAACACCGATGACAGAAAAGTATTAGCAGAATTTTATGAAAACATGTCAACTGATGTGGGTATAGAAAATGACCTGCCAGCTAGTACAGAGCAACAAAGCAATGTTTTTATGCAACAGGATACTTTTTCTATCGAAACAATAAACACTGTCGAGAATGCCAATAAAACAAATTAGGTGAAGCACATTCCGCAGCTGTAACACAGCTATCAGAAAATTTTGAACGCATTAGTAAAATATCATCCAAAAATAACGGTTGATATGGTTAATGCCATGAAAAAATTTAATAATACAAAATTATGACACCCTCTGACTTGTTTAATTTTATTCATATATCCAAAAATATCTTACTAAAGAATAACATTTCTGTTCAGCCAACATCAGTGAGCTGATGAAAAATTAGACATGTCTTATCGTGCGGCGCAAAACGTGTTCAAGCTGGTGGGCCATCCAATAAATAAATGCCATACAATCCTGAAGGCAAAGATCTCTAAAGGAAAATATTTATCTTAATAGACCAAATGCAAATAAATCACATGTAAATGCTCACTATAGAATTATACTTCAGTGGATTTTGCATTTAATGTTGTTTTTTGTATTTTATTGTGGTTTAATAAACTGTTTTTATACTAATTTCACTACATTATTAAACAATATTATTATTATTTTATGTGTTTTGTATTATTTACTATATATTATTTTTTTTTATTTTAGTGTGGTTTGATAAAATATTTTTGGCGATAGTAGGTATATTATTGTTATTTTTATGAACGCGAACTGCAATATTGCAAAAAAAGCAAATTTGAACGTGGTTGGGACTGCAACGCGGTAAACAATGTCTTGAGAATGGCATCGTATCAATAATACAATAGTTACTACGTCTGAGCACTTGCCTGTGCTGAGTCGTGGTAAGATATGTCTGGGTAGAGCGAGTATTATTTCAGTCATTCTTTACCGCGTTGCAACAACATGTATGCGTTGCAGCTAGGTAAACAATGCAAATACGCCTCCGGGCGCTTCACTCTCGGAGCGAAGATGGACGACTAACTACAAGCACATTCAAATATGACGCGCCAACATCATTCCTTCTATTGTCTCGATGTTTTGCTGTGTTCTTTGCATTCAAACAAAAAATTGCATGCCTATTATTGTTTGAAAATGAGGAGTTCAGCAGTCAGAAACAAAGTATTGGTCCAACAAATGGTACTTGCGCCGTATTGTACATATTTTGTTCTCTTGAAAGAAATCAAAGAATGTAATCTGGAAGACTACAGGAATAATTTTAGAATGGATGATGATACGTTTAATCATTTGCTGAATTTCTTTCAAAGTGGTACAGGTACAGAACTTACAGAAGCAATGAATAATTATATAAATAGACATGTCTAATATTTGTGAAGTTTCACTAGATCCTGATATTTTTGAATTTTCAAAATTATATAATGATATCAGTCCACTGCCTGATTTTTTTGCTTCACCTTGTTCAATTCTTTTCTATAGGCTCAACGGTTTTTTTACGATAAATACTTTATCTGCGACAGGGTTTCATACAAACACCCAAGCAATCATAATATTATGGATGTGTCCTTAGATACCTGTCTGAATATTCTGTGCTTTTTATTTTCCACAACAATTTTCGATATACGAGTAGCTCAGTGAATTCTTTTAGATAATTAATGGACAAGGGCGGCACTATTTCTGAAAAGTTGAGGCATATTTTTATGTCTGATCAAAACATTAGTAAGTATTTGATACAGGAATTTGTCACGCGAAAACAGCTTGAAGATTGAATACTTTCAAAATGTTCTTAACGCAACAAAAACACCTTCAGAGTGCATAAAGCAACTATCTCTGTTCCACTTGTTTATAAGCAATGGGAATGTCCTTATCTCGAGTCGAAGCATCGTGAGAATCGTCCTTCCACGTGCAGTTTTCGATGACTCCTCTGAATTTGTCGCGCTGGGAATTTAGATCGGTTGGAACGTCTCGCGCCAAATCAGATGCGAGACGTTTGTGCTAACTTCACGTTCGAGTTTGTAGTGGAGTGAAGGAGCGTCACATCGGAAGTGAAGAAAAACTGCACGTGTAGGGCCCACTTTAGAGGGTATGGTTTGTCCAAATGCGCCGGCGTTCGTTAAGGGGCAAAATGCACCGAGTGGTTTCAGGGTTATGGCCATCTGAAATTTTGTTTTTCCAATAACTCGAAAAATACTGATTTGATCGAATTAAAGCGCGGTAGTTAGTTGAAAATACCGACAAGAAGAAATAGGCAAAATTTTGTGAGGATAGCATGACTGAAAAATAAAAAAAAAATTCTTTATCTGAGAAACTATCTGTCAAATATCGTACAAATTCTGCGAGAGCCTTCAAAATCTTATTTTAGAGTAGAGTTCTAGATTAGAACTCGATCGGATCAATATTGCCGAAATATCGGAATATTTCAACGATCGAGATGTATTGGCCGATAATTATACACTCGACAAATGAAGTTTTTTATTTTTGACATGCCTGGAGAGAGTTGAAAGAATCATGTGTTTGCGTAGATCGTGAAATATGCCGATTCGGATCATTTTCGAACAGGAAACATGGCAAAAAGATGAGTCATAAAAACCATCGAATAATATGGAACATGATGATAATTTCATGAAATTAGAAAATTGTGAAAACATATCGAAAATAAGTTATGCCATTCCTTAAATACAGGCATTCATTGACATCTGATTTGATATCTTGTTGACATGGATACAGCCATCGTTGTTTTCAAGCTTTTTTGACGGTTTCTTGCCTAGCAACCTTGCAAGGATTGTAATGCAGGTATCATGAAAAAGTATTATGAATACTTGTATTATAATAATTGGAATCCAATAATCACAGAGTGTTCTTTCCATTTCACGATAGTTTATTCTTTTATTGTATATTTCTTTGGAATAAAACTCTATAGTATTAGGCGCTCTTGTTCCTCGGAACAGTGAGTGCTTATCAAGTTGCCCAAATGTCTGTTATTTTAGAACTTTTGGCTGAAAATGGTCTTAAACAATTTGATTCGACTCACTGATCAAGAATAGATGGTCAAAATTGATTCTGTCTGGCCGGCCGTCCAGCCGTTAACACGATAACTCTCGAACGGAATGAGCTAGACAATTGAAATTTTAACTGTAGATTTAGGAGATAAATATCTCGGTTGAGTTCATTATTGGGCGAAATCAGCCAGGTGGTTTCGGAGTAACAGAAAAAACATTTTTTTTTACAATACAAATTTTAAATTCTATTTTTTTAAGATGAAGTTTCATCATAAGAATCCATTGAAGTCATTTTCAACAACTAATACTTTCGGAGATATGATTCTTCTAATTTTGAATAATTATTCTGAATTCTATATGATTTCATAGAATTCTCTAATTATAATTTCCTGATTATATGAATCCAACATGAGATGAGTCATAGACCTACGTTTTGAATTTAATTATAAAAATTCTTTGAGAATTGACGCACATAAGCCAAATTGAAAAATTGGTTCAAGAACTGACGTGAAGTCAGAAGCTTTTGCGCGTATGCTCTATTGTACATTCTTCTGTATTGGACACCCTTAATCGAATTTACCATGGTAAATTATGTTGTCCATTCTCCTGTATTGGACACTATTAATTCGAATTTGACATGGTAAATTCGAATTAATTCCAATACTTTCGGATATATAATATGTCAAAGTTTGAACAAGAGCGCCAAAGCTCCTGTCCACAAGGCTTTCCCATATTTTTCAGATATTGGTTTGCTATCGCACATTCTTTGAATGTTCAATGGCCAATTTGAAATTTTGGTTTCAATATAATGGATCTCTTTCAGAAGTGTACCATGTTACAAATGAGCAAGATGTATTGATCATTTTACGAACTAGCTCACTAATGGTAGGTTTCGCGAAGCTTCAATTAGCTTAATTGTGGATTTAATTCGGTGGTTGCATCAAAAATGAACTGGAAATCAGCATAGAATCACACTAATTTGGCACTTAAGAGCTGTCAAAGCTTCGTGAAACCCACCGTAAGGCTCCTAACCCCAAGTCAGTTCTTTTATAATCTTTCCTTCCAGGCTGACGGGAAGAGGTAGGAGCTGCTCCAAAGACGGGTTACCAGACTTTCTTATGGTCCGGTGCGACCGTCTTATGATGAAAGACTAACATTAAACTTGCCAACGTTTGAGAACAGGAGATTGCGAGGAGATCTGATATTCACTTTTAGAGCAATTCATCGTCATTCTGGGAGCAGATGAGGGGCCTGTTCACGCTCAATCGGAACCAGCTTCGTGGCCACTCGATCAGGCTTGGTAGGGAGACTTTTCGAACATCCGAACGACAGTGGTTTTTACCCAATAGACTGGTGGTAAGAATAGAGTGTTTCATCATTGGAATCGTTTGCCTGATAACATAGTCGATGCCACTAGTACCAATGCCTTCGAGAATGCCTATGATCGATTATAATTATGTTTTATTCCACTTTGCTTGTTTATCCTGTGGATGAAGTTATTTTTCATTTATTCACTTCGGTCAACTTTTTTCTTTATGTAAATTGAGTACATATAGGTTCATGCCTCTACTCTAATTGTATTAATAATACATAATTGGTATAACTGATTGTTTCCATTATATTGACCGTCACAGATTGTTATCCAATAATTTTTTTCTGACTTCGTTTTAATGTTTTATTTTAATGTTAGATAACTATAATTTCATTTGATGAGGTAAGAATGTTTTTGTGTGCAGTACTTTTGATCGTAATAAAAAATTTTGTTTCAGACTTGAAAAAGGAAAGAATGGTTCCGAAACGTCTGCAAAGTCATAGTTGATTAGTTTTATTCTGTTCAACTCCCTGTGAAATGTACTAGTTTAGCAGTTTAATAGTAATAATAATTTTGAGTTTTGAATATTTACCCCCTCATTCTTTCTTGAAGTCTGTATTTACTCCATGTAGAATTTATTATATTAGTTAAAATCAAACAACACAAACACACTCTTTGTACCACTGATGTATAGAAACAGCATCAGAAATGGAAAAAAACCAATAAAACTTCTGGTCCATTCGTTCAAATTGTCCTGACGTATGTATCTCGTCCAGACTGAAATTCTTGCCGCTTCGAAAAATAAGTCCTTCTGTTTCTAATAGCGAGAATGTTCTATATTCGTGAGGGATCGCCTTTTTCCAATTCCCGTTTCCTTCTGTTTGCTTTTTTCGCGATCTTGTTATTCCTCGGGGATAAACTCGATTGCTTCCCCATTGTTGCCGGTACTAGTTTGTAGGTCGCAACGGATTCTTTTCGGGGATATTAAAATAGCCCATCCTCCCTGACCGGAGATTCGATACGGAGATCGCTAAAGGCCGAATCACACCTTGAGAGCATCGTACCGAGTGAACGGATTATTTAGTGCACCAAAAACGAAGGGTCGTTAGGTAATTCTAAGTGCATTATTGTTGACATGGCTTGGGTTGCACAAATTTGGATTATGGGCCACAGGGTGGTTTTTGAAGTGTGGATCGATTACATGAGACAGCACCTCATTCCTTGGAAATGTTAATGGAATTACCTTGAACTGTGAATAGCCATCTTTCAAGCAGAAATACACGGGATTGAGAGGTGTGTTCAATTCAACTTAGAAAAGAGCTGCTTGATATATGACAAAGCAATCTGACAGTCAAGCAGCAATTAACGCGTCATCAGTTCAAAGATGGTGTGTGAGTGCCTGCGTGAACTTGGACACTAAGGACTCTTCAAGTCTCTTGTAAGACCTGAATCTTTTTGTAGCTTAGAGAAATCCTTACATAGTATAAAACAAAGTCGCTTCCCGCTGTCTGTCTGTTCCTATGTATGCTTAGATCTTTGAAACTATATGAAGGATTTTGATGTGGTTTTTTGCGCGTATGTTCTGGGGAACATCGCGTTATCATTTTGCCCAAATGTCTGTAACTTTCGAATTTTTTGACGAAAATGGTCTCAAACGATTAAGTTCGACTCCCCAATGAAGAATTCGATGTCAAATTTGATTTTGTTCGGCCAGCCGTCCGGCCGTCCGGCCGGCCGTTGCCACGATAACTTTACCATGGTAAATTATGTTGTCCATTCTCCTGTATTGGGCACTTAATTCGAATTTACCATGGTAAATTCGAATTAAGAGTGTCCAATCAGGAGAATGGACAACATAATTTACCATGGTAAATTCGATTAAGGGTGTCCAATACAGAAGAATGGACAATAGAACATATGCGCAAAAGCTTCGACTTCAGGTCAGTGCTTGAACCAATTTTTAATAGATAGAGTGATCCAATAAGAAGGTTTATATGTATAATACATGCATAATATATTAGAGAAACATTGATAATTTTAGAGGTTTCTAATGTGATGTCGTAAATAAACACATTTTTTTGCGCTTACATTGCAAACGCTGGCTGAACCCTACGAGATAGATCAAAATAATGTAGTACAGTATGATACTCCTTAAAAACTTCACTACGATGCTTGGCATGAAAAAAGATTGGGACGGGGAATCCACCACCCAAGTTCTTGAAAGGAATGCCATTAAATGATACGCACACGGTTCGAAAACCACTACAGGAGCTGGCGCAGGAGTATATGGGCCAGGCACCAAATGCTCACTATGGCTGTGCTCCTATCCAAGCATCTTTCAGGCAGAAGTACTTGCAATAGGAAGATGCGTGGAAATGAACCTAGAAAGAAACTATCAGAGTTGTGACATAGCAATCCACTCTGACAGTCAAGCTGCTATAAAGGCTCTGAGCTCCCATGTTATCGAATCCAAGCTAATATAAGAGTTCCGAAGAAAACTCAATGAAGTAGGCAAGAACAACAGGGTCTCCTTGGTCTAGGTTCCTGGTCATGCGGGAATCATAGGAAATGAGGAGGCCAACACACCTGCCAAGAAAGGAACACAAACCCCCTTTATTGGCCCGGAATCTTATTGTGGGGCTGGTAGACACACCTACAAAAGTGAATTCCGGACGAAAGAAGAAACTGAGAGAGGTACTTTCTGGAGATCGCTCCCCGGAATGCATCACTCCAAAAAATTCCTCCGGAACTTTGATACTGTCAGATCCAAGAAATACTTGGACCTGAGTAAGAACAAGCTGCACCTCCTCACTGGCTTCCTCACAGGGCACTGCGGCCTCAGGAAGCATATGATGAGATTAGAGCTAGCAGAAACTGACAAGTGCAGATTCTGTTGGGAGGAGGATGAAACTCCTGATCACCTGACAACGGAATACCTCACCATCCAAACCAACGCAAGGAATGCTTTGGGCAAGAAAGGAGCGAAGACCTAGTCTCCTTGAAGCCATTCCAGATACTGGAGTTCATCAGAACTGTGGAACTGGGAGGCGAGCTGTAGATGGTAATGACATCGACAGCTCTGAAGGGGGGGCACAATAGATCTTAAGGTCGCAGTGCAACAATATACAATATATAATATATAATACATGGTACACCTCAAAAAGGTCTACAAAAAAGTCCGCGATGGTATATGTCTATCTCTTAAGGATAACCCACAATAACCTTTTTTGCACGTATGTTCTGGGGAACATCGCGTTATCATTTTGCCCAAATGTCTGTAACTGTCGAATTTTTTGACGAAAATGGTCTCAAACGATTAAGCTCGACTCCCCAATGAAGAATTCGATGTCAAATTTGATTCTGTCCGGCCGTCCGGCCGGCCGTTGCCACGATAACTTGAGAACGAAAAGAGTTAGCGACTTGAAATTTTCAGGGTGGGTGGCGCATCTCAATACGACGGACAAGTTCGTTAATGGGCATAATCGGCCTAGTGGTTTCCGAGTAATAGTTTTGTTTTCAACCAATATAAATCCGATCGAATTGAAACTTGGTGAGTAGTTGTAGAATATAAACGAAAGCACGTTTGTGGAATTTTGTGCGAATCGTATGGCTAGAAAATTATTAAAAAATTATTGAAAAATATTTTTGTTGTCACGATAACTTGAGAACGGAAAGAGATAGCGGCGTCAACTAACTTTACTACCAAGTTTCAAGTTTTAATACGATCGGTTAAATATTGTTGGAGATTCGAGCATCCTTGTGTGAGTTCAGTAGATGGGTGACCGTTGCCTCGATAACTTTCGAACGAAAGGAGATAGGGACTTGAAATTTTCAGGGTAGGTTTCGTATCCGAAAGGGAGAGTTGAGTTCGATTTTGGGCATAATCGGCCTAATGGTTTCCGAGTTATACCCAACTGGAATATTATTTCCTTGATAACTCAAAAAAAAAATTGGTTCAAGCACTGACGTGAAGTCAGAAGCCTTTGCGCGTATGTTCTATTGTTCATTCTTCTGCATTGGACACCCTTAATCGAATTTACCATGGTAAATTATGTTGTCCATTCTCCTGTATTGGATACTTAATTCGAATTTACCATGGTAAATTCGAATTAAGAGTGTCCAATACAGGAGAATTGACAACATAATTTACCATGGTAAATTCGATTAAGGGTGTCCAATACAGAAGAAAGGACGATAGAACATACGCGCAAAAGCTTCTGACTTCACGTCAGTGCTTGAACCAATTTTTTATCCTCTACATTCTACGAGAAATAATGGCTTGATTGCGAAGCTATTTTAAGCAATACAGCATTGATCCTTATCCAATTAAGTACCTTAAATGCACTGTGCATTTAATATTGATCAATATGGCACTTTACAGCATGTAATGTAAATTAATATTTTCGAAGATAACGCAGATTTAAAATGCAGGGACATATCAGTTGCGATGGTACCGACCGAGGGGGCGGCACAGCCAGGATAGGGATAGAAATCGAATACAGAGAGCCAGAGAATCATCTGTAGAGCGTGAGGCTCGCCTCAGCCAGGATAGATGTATTGATGCACCAAATTCCTCTCATACCATCGGATTTACTGATCCAATTTAAACGCCTATAATTTCCGGTAAAGATATATTTTGCAATCACCATTAATAAATCGCAGGGTCCAACTTTCAACGCTACAGGCTTATAAAGGGTTTTCCAATAAGTGGTGCTATTTTGATATTCAAAGAAAAATGCCATTTTTCAATATAAATGATCGGATGTTTATTTCAATATAAAGAAGAAGCTATGCCGTTAATAGTGGAAAATAACATCAGGCAAATGACCACCACGACCACGCTTACAGGACCATATCCTTTTAATTAAATTTTCCATAACCAAATTGCAAAGTGGCTGCCCTATGTCCTCGATAGCCTCACGAATTCCATCTTTGAGGTCTTGAATCGACGCTGGGCTATTGGCGTAGACCTTCTTTTTCACGTGGCTCTAAAGGATGAAGTCGCAAGGTGTTAAATCACAAGATCTCGGTGGCCAATTGTGATCACCTCTTCGAGAGATAACACGGTCCAGAAACTTTTCCCGCAAAAGATCAATGGTTTCGTTGCTTGTGTGGAACGTAGCACCGTCTTGTTTAAAGTAAACGTTGTCCAGATCAACACCATCCACTTCCGGCCATAAAAAATCATTAAGCATCTCTCTATAGCGCAATCCATTCACCGTAACTGTTGCTCCAGCCTCATTTTCCAAAAAGTAAGGTCCAACGACTCGGCCGGACCATAAACCGCACCAAACAGTCACACATTGAGGATAGAGAGGCTTTTCAACAATAACTCTTGGGTTTTCTGAGCCTCAGATGCGACAATTTTGCTTGTTGACGAAGCCACCGAGGTAGAAATGGGCCTCATCGCTCAAGATGATTTTTCGATGGAATTCCGGATCATATTCATGCATTTCAACGACCCAATCAGCCTTAAGACCCAAATCTTTATGCAAAATACGGTGTAATGACGTTCGTAGAATGCCTAATTCCAAAGAACGACGAGGAATGGACAAACCTGGGTTTTCTTCAACACTTTCGGCTACAGCAGCAATATTCTCGGCTGTTCTTGAGCGACGTGCACGGGTTTTATTCTTCACATAACTAACTTGTCCAAACAGCTCGAATTTTTCCACCAATTTCTTTATTACGGTCCGACAACGTTCGAGTTTTACGAACCGCCTCTGCCAAATTTTCACCATTTTTATAGTGAATTTTAATAATTTCAATGCGTTCTTGAAGCGTGTATCGTTCCATTTTTGGCGCTCTAGTTCATCGGAAATGAGTGCTTATCAATTTGCCCAAATGTCTGTAATTTTCGAATTTTTGGCTGAAAATGGTCTCAAACGATTTGGTTCGACTCACTGATCAAGAATCCGAGGTCGAAATCGATTCTGTCCGGCCGTAGGCACGATAACTCTCGAAAGAAAGGAGTTAGAGGATTGAAATTTGCAAGGTGGGTTGGAGCGTAAATATCTCGGACAAGTTCGTTAATGGGCGAAATCCATTCAGCGGTTTCGGAGTTATGGCAGATTTTAGTAAAAATATTTTTTATTAATATTTCCGAAACCGATCACTCGATCTATCTGAAATTCAGCATCAAATTGTAGAATCATGACGTTTATGCGCATATGAAGTTTTGTTTTGATCAGGTTACCACAAAGTGTCAAAAAAAAATTTTGAAAATTTAAAAAAAAATTTTCTACAATTACTTTCGAACGGAATGAGCCAGGCAGTTGAAATTTTCTGAGTAGGTTAGGGAGATGAATATCTCGGTTAAGTTCGGTATTGGGCCGAATGGTTTCGGAGTACCAAAAAAAAATTTTTTTTAAGTAACAAATTTCGAATTCAATTTTCATTCAAGATGCAGTTTAACCATAGAAATCCATTGATATAATTCCGAACTCTGAGAAACCAATACTTTCGGAGATATAATTCTTCTAAATTTCAATAATAAATCGTACTTCTATGATTTCACAGAATGCTCTAATTATTCTATCTATCTATCTATCTTATTATATGATCTGTGTTCATACTCGTACATGTCATCCTGTTCTATAAGAGAGAGTCAAATTCATTTCAGCTATTTTAATTTGATTTCTTCCATGGTGCAGTTCTCTTTCTCAGATTGTTCATTTGATCTTGATAAATAAGCTATTATTTGAATTGAATTTCCTTTATGATGCAGTTCTATCATAAGAATACGTTGATATAATTCTCAACTCTGAGAAACCAATACTTGCGGATATATAATTTTTCTGTTTGAACTAGAACGCCAGAAAGCTCCTGTCCACAGGGCTTGAACCAATTTTTATTAATGGCGTAGTTTCTACTTGTCAAATGTAAAAAACTGACAGCTTCAAAAGTGACATCTACCGAAATAGCGGGCTATTCAAAATAACACATCTTATTGGAAAACCCTTTATTTGAGCGTTGAGTGTTTTTCACATGGCCAATTTTATGTCGCTCTTTCAAGAGTAACCTCTAAAGAAAATATGTATGTATTGTCTAGCGACAAAAATTCTGTGAACGTTGTATATAATGAAATTCATTAGCACATTTAGTATCAGCATTTCAACCGTGCGAAGCCGGGGCGGACAGCTAGTACACTTATTAAGAAAAGTTCAGGGAGAAAGAAAAAACCAACAGGGAAGCTCTCTGGTGAGATGTTTCAGGTGTGGACCACTGAGAACTTTGGCACTGAGAAAACAGAAACTAATTTCGATCACAGCAAGAATATGCTTAATCCACTCACGGACTTCCTTACTCACTGTTGCCTCAGAAGGACCGTAGTGAAATTAAGATTAGCAGAAAACGACGAATGGAAATTCTGTAGGGATAGAGACGATAATCTGAACATCCTGGTGACCTGGAGCAGAATGCCATGCCAATGGGAGGTAATACATAGAATGCTTGGACCATGAAATCATAAAGGATTAAGACATATCCTCCTTACTGGAGAACTCTGTAACACAGAAGCGTTCTGGTCCAGCAGGAGTTAAGGATCGAAGGGTGTTAAATAACAAATTTTAGTTGAATATTTTCGAGCAACTTCCCTCATTTTTGGCGTGCTGTTCACCTGAACTGAGTGCCTATCATTTCGTCGAAATGTTCTTATCAATTCGTTCAAATTTTCGAATTTCTGGACGAGAATAGTCTCAAACGATTAGTTTCGGCTTATTGAGAAGAATACGACGACAAACTTGATTCTGTCCGGCCGTCAGTACGATGAGGCTCGACAGAGTGAGAGAGTTGAAATTTTCACAATAGGTTTGGAGGCCAAATGCGCCAAATAAATTTGTTAATGTACAAAATCTGTTAAGTAGTTTCAGAATTATAGTCATCTGAAATATTGTTTTCTCAATAACTCGAAAAATATCTGATTTGATCGAATGGAAGCACGGTAGTTGTAGCCTTTCTGACTTCAAAGTATTTTCTGAAATGTCCTAGCTCAGTCGTTAGTATGGGCGCAGTTCTCATCTCTTAGTTCTGAGGATGGAAGAAATCCTATCCTCAAGCAAATCACAATCCTCAATTACTTACACATTTTTTTACTCAGAATATTTACGATTATTCTGGCACCAGATTAATAATTAGAACAACAAGAACGATATATATTGAATATTGGAAGATAATTCACAAATAATAAACTTCCCTGTAAATTGTCCAATTTTTGTGGAAGTTGGTGAAATCCTTTGCAATTGTGAACTCCCTGTATATTCTCCAACGGTGAGGGTGGTTGGTAAAAACTCCCTTGAGGTTATGAGTTCCCTGCATATGTTCGGAAATCTGGTTTCTTCACCAACAATTATTTATTATAAGGAATCCAACGATATCCCAAGTCTAAAGGTGAGTCAAAATTATGTTCTATTGTCCATTCTCCTGTATTGGACACTCTTAATTCGAATTTACCATAGTAAATTGGATTGAGAGTGTCCAATATAGGAGAATCGACAATAGAACATACGCGCAAAAGCTCCTGATCTCATGTCAGTGCTTGAACCATTTTTTTTAAATTTTCTAGGGGTACGGTGCTTATAAAATTTCAAACACGTCTTTACGTCGATATTCTACAACTAGAGACCAAGCTTCAATTCGATCGAGTATATATTTTTTGAGTTATCGAGAATAAAATATTCCAGGTTGGTATAACTTTGAAACGGTTGGACCGATTTTGATCGAACTTAACACTTCGAATTCGCAACATACCCTGAGAATTGCAAGTCCTTATCTCCTTTCGTTCGCAAGTTATCGAGGCAACGGTCACCCATCCATCTACAAAACTCACAAAAGGTTGCTCGAATCTCCAATAATATATATATATATATATATATATATATATATATATATATATATATATATATAAATATATATATATATCCGATCGTGTTAAAATTTCAAACTTGGCAGTAGAGTTAGGTTTTGAAGGCTTTCGCAAAAGTTTAGCCATGTCGGACGTATAACTGATATATAGAATTTTTTTCAATCATTTTCAATGATTCTTTACAAATTTTCTAGTAATACAATCCTCACGAAATTTAGTAAGAATTTTTGCGTTGGCATTATACAACTAATAACCATGTTTGAATTTAATCGGTTTTGTATTTTTTGAGTTATTAAGGAAATAACAACCAAATTTCAGATGGTTATAACTCCAAAACCGTTTGGCCAATTATACCTATAAACAAACTCAAATGTTGCAGTCAGATGCACAACCTAACCTGGAAATTTCAAGTTGCTACCTCTTTCCGTTCTCAGATTATCGTGACATAAGAAATATGTTTTAATAATTTTTTTAAAATTTTCTAGTGATGCAATTCTCACAAAATTTCACAAGTGTGCTTAGACTTATATTCTACAACTATTCACCAAGTTTCAATTTGATCGGATTTATATTGGTTTGAAAATAAAATTGTTACTCGGAAACCGTTGGGCCGATTATGCCCATTAACAAACTTGTCAGTCGTATTGGGATGCGCCACCTACACTGAAAATATCAAGTCACTATCTTATTCTGTTCTCAAGTTATCGTGGCAACGGCGGCCGGCTGGCCAGACAGAATCAAATTTGTCCTCGAATTCTTCATCTGGTAGTGAAACTCAATCGTTTGAGACCATTTTCGACAAAAATTTGAAAATTACAGACATTTGGGCAAAATGATAAGCAAAAAAGTGGCTTAGTTTTTTTGGACGCTTGGTTACTGTACATATTCATGGAAAATCCCGAAACATGTCAAATTTAAATTTTAAATTGTCATTCTTCTTCGTAAAATGGCGACCCTAACTTCAACCCCCTCCGAAGACAGGTACAATCTCCAATTTTTCACATTGGTAGTATGGGCTTGTGATACATCGTTTGATAGGTTTTTTCTCTGTTCAGAAATGTTAATACTTTCATGTTTTTTGGAAAAATCAAATTAGAAAAAAAAATTAAATCATGTGATTAGAGAAACTTCGTACAATATCAAACACGAAAAGGTAATAGAAAATGTAGCAAAAAAATATGGATGTAAATGAAGTAGATGTTTAAGTGTTCACCGTGAACGACTTGGCAACATCCTAACCAAAATAAAAATTTATTACAACTTTATTCACAATCTCAGGAGTTAACGACCTATTCGCAAGCGACCTTTTAAGTCATTCAAATCAAGGGTTTAGTTTGGACACAATGCTCTTCACATATTCCCATAAAAAGAAATCTAATATGTTAAGATCAGGGGATCGCGTTGGCCATTCGATCGTTGCTCGCCTCTTTATCCACCGATATGGAAATATTGCTTCGATGTACTGCCGGACATTGCGTTGGTAATGGGGTGGTGCTCCATCCTGTTGGAACCACATCGTATTCCGTGGAACTTGAGGATTTCCTTGATCAGGATATATATTTGCCAAAGTTGAAACTACATCATTTTGTATTAGTATTTATCACCATTCAAATTGCCCTCAATGCAAAAGGGGCCTATGATATGGTTGTGAAGATTTCCTGCCCAAACATTAACCTTTTGAGGGAATTGCGTGTTCCTCTCTCATCCAGTTGCTGTTTGTAATCGATGTATAGCTGATATTGAATATTGTGGAGGCATCTCTACTCGATTTATGTGGATTTTCTTCAATGTCAAACATCACATCTAATTTCACATCGCAAAACAGTGTATTAGCAAACTGCCAAACTCGCAAAACTACTTCTCTTTTACTTATTGTCCCCTGTGCTATAGGCGGCAATTTCGGAAATTTGTCATGAAACAAGCGACTTATTTCTTTTTGGTTCTCTGTAGCCAATCATTTGTAAAATTGTTATTTTGTAAATTTTCTTTAATCCAACCATTATTCAAAATTGAAGTTAATGAAATTCACATACAAATTTCCTTTCTATCACATCTTGGAGGCAAATAATTTTTGTATTATTGTTATAAGATTTGGGAATATTCGGGGGAATATTAGGTATAATGGATTTTGGTAATCACATGATTTTATTAAATTATTTTATTGCAATGAACATGAAAGTGTTCTTTTACGAAGAAGAATGACAATTTAAAATTTAATTTGGTTATTTTCGGAATTTTCCATAAATATGTACAGTAACCAAGATAATGAACTTATTACATTTGGCTTTTTCACACTGTATGTATCTAAAATTTACTCTTTCTTGCCAACTTCAATAATAATTAATAATACAGAAAAACGATAGCAAATTTTTAAAATTAAATTTCATTTCATTTGAAAACAATGATCAACACAGTGACGATTTTTCTGCAAGAAATGATCTGAACAACACGTACCACAACGTCCAGCGCGAAAAGTGTTGGATCTGTGTCCAAATGTCCCTGCCTCAATATTCGCAATACAGACGTCAAGTTGGTGACCCGCATATGCGAGAATGAAAATTGACCAAAATCAAATTTTGATTCTGGACAGATATGAATTGAACTGTCAGTATGCGCCGGGTTGACGTCGGTTTGCCGAATATATACTGACTGACAAAAAAACAGCAACCCCCAGAAGGAGCTGAATGGATAGTATAGCAAGGAGTAAATGATTGAAATTTGAAGAAAAAAACGAAGAGATTACAGTTTTTTTAAATAAATTTGTTAATAATGTGTTTGTGCACCACGATTATCTATACACTCCCTTCTTGAGGGATACTACCCCAAGCTACCTGTGGTTCATTTATCAGGGCTGCCAAAGTCCGTGGGGGCTGGGGAAATAAATAAATAAATAAATATATGTATCAAACATGCTCTATGGGCGAAAGATCGGGGGATTTCGGCCATCATGTGCACCCAAGGAGAATCAGAATTCATCAGAAAAGACGACCTGAAGTCATTCCACATTCCAATGTTGACGTTTTCTCTGCACCACTGTAATCGTTGCCGGCGATGCTCGACCATCAGAAGTAACACAAGATGGGGTCGATAATGCTGCAGTCCAAAAGACCTTATCCGGCGGTAAAGCGTTCAGACAGTAACAGGATGGCCTTATTCTCCGAACCACTCATCAGCCAAATATCGAGTTGTTGCAAATCGGTCTCTAATAGCCATAAGTCTTAGATGTCGATCTTGAACTTCATTTGTGCCCCTTCGACGTCTGGTGCCTACTCGGCTTCGATTTTGGGCATTATCAAACCACGCTTGATAACATCTCATAACAGTAGTTGGATTTCTGATCGTACGGTTTAGCGATTTCTCGAACTGACAACCCCGCCTCCCGTAGACCAATAATTGGACCTCTTTCAAATTCACTTTGCTGGCGGTAAATTCCGCGTACACGTGCTCTAGGCATTTTAACAACTACTAAACATCGACTTTGGATCTCCTCGAACTGCTGGTTTGTTGTAAAATTAAAAAAAATGGAAAAAGGACTACAATACGTAAGTAACAAAAAATATTCACATGAAAAAACCTTCACGATTTTTTTCTCCAAATTTTAATCATTTACTCCTTGCTATATTATTCATGTTTTACCAAAAAAAGATGCGATTTCAGTTTAGTTTATGACATGGAGAGATGTCACAAGAAGGATGTGGCACACCTAATCGAATACCGTATAAAACAGATTTTTTTTTTATTCGGCAAAAATTGGCATGAAATGGGCAAAGATACCCATGATATTCTTTTTCCGAAATTCCATATGCGGGTCACAGCGTCAAGTTGGTGACCCACTTTGAAAATTGAAAATATCTCGGTAATACATGGGCACAGAAGTTTTTCTATGAGCCAAAAATTAGCACAAAATACCCATGATATATTTTTTGGCGCTCTAGTTCCTCGGAACTGAGTGCTTATCAATTTGCCCAAATGTCTGTAATTTTCGAATTTTTCGATGAAAATGGTCTTAAACGATTTGGTTCGACTCACTGATCAAGAATCCGTGGTCGAAATTCATTCTGTCTGGCAGGTCTAGCCGGCCGATCCAGCCGGCCGTTGGCACGATAACTCTCGAACAAAATGAGGTAGACAGTTGAAATTTTCAGAGTAGGTTTAGGAGATAAATATCTCGGCTAAGTTCGTTATTGGGCAAAATCGGACAGATGGTTTCGGAGTAACAAAAAAAAAATATTTTTTACAAAGAAAATTCCAAATTATTTTTTTTTCAATAAGCAGTTTTACCATAAGAATCCAATGATATCATTTTTAACTCTAACAAGCTAATACTTTCGGAGATATGATTTTTCAAAATTTCGATAATAAATCGTATTTCAACGTTGTCACAGAATGATATAATTATTCTATGTATGAATTGTCATAATGTCAACTTATTTTCCTGAGACATGAGATTATCTAATCAATCGAAGAATTGTGAGCGAAGTGAGAAAAATGATAGTTGTTTGCTCCGAAATTAGTTTTTCTCAGAAAAGTCTTACATTTCGGAACGGAACATGAAGTAAGAGATCTGAGAGTAGTGAGACTGCTTTTCATCCATAGACATAGATATAACTCTCGAACGGAATGAGGTAGGTAGTTGAAATTTTCAGAGTAGGTTAGGGAGATGAATATCTCGGATAAGTTCGTTATTGGGCAAAATTGGCCAGATTTAATTTGATTTCTTCGATGGTGCAGTTCTCATTCTCATGATTGCTCAATTAATCTTGATAAATAAACTATTATTTGAATTGAATTTCCTTTATGATGCAGTTCTATCATATGAATACATTGATATAATTCCCAACTCTGAGAAACCAATACTTTCGGAGATATAATTTGTCTGTTTGAACTAGAGCGCCAGAAAGCTCCTGTCCACAGGGCTTGAACCCATTTAAAAATATTCTAGAGTTTGTTGTTTATTTTCGGATGGAACGTGAACGCGTGGAAACCTTTTACCATTTTTGCGCGTATGTTCTGGGGAACATCACGTTATCACGATTTCCTAAGAACGGAAAGAGACAGTAACTTTAAATTTTCAGGTAAGGTTGAAAATTTGAATGCGCCATTTGAGTTCGTTAATAGGCATAATCGGCACAACGGTTTTGGAGTTATACCCATCTGTTGTTATTTCTTCAATAACTCAAAAAATACGAAATGGGTCAAATTCAAACATGGTTATAAGTTGTTGAATGGCAACGCAAAAATTCTTGCGAAATTTTATGAGGATCGTATAACTAGAAAATTTAAAAAAAATCATAGAAAATGATTGAAAAAAATTCTATATATCAGAACCTATTCATCCGATATCGCGGAAATTTTGCGAGAGCCTTCAGAACCTAACTCTACTTCCAAGTTCCAAGTTTGAACGTAATCGGATCTATATTGTTGCAGATCCTAGCAGCCTTTTGTGATTTCAGTAGCTGGATGGGTGATTGTTGCCTCGACAACTCTCCAACGAAAGGAGATACGGACTTGCAATTTTCAGGATAGGTTGCATATCTGAATGGGAGAGTTAAAAATGTTCGCTGTTGGCCATAATCGGCCTTACGGTTTCGGAGTTATACCCATCTGGAATATTATTCCCTCGATAACTCAAAAAATATAGACTCGATCGAATTGAAGCTTGATAACTAGTTGTAGAATATCGACATGAAGAGATGTGTAAAATTTTGTGAGGACCGTACCACTAGAAAATTCTTAAAAAATTTCGAAAAAATATTATGTATCTCATGATTCCTTGAGAACGGAAAGAAATAGCGACTTGCAGTTTTCAGGTAGATTACGCACCAGAATAAGGAATTTATGTTCCTTAACTAGCATAATCGGCCGAATGGTTTTGGAGATATATGAATCTGAAAATCGGTTGTTATTTTCTCAATAACTCAAAAAATAACAAATCCAATCCAATTCAAATATGGTTATCAGTTGTAGAATGCCTACGCGAGAATTCTTGCAAAATTTCGTGAGGATCGTAGCACTAGGAAAATTTTAAAAAATCGTTGAAAAAAAAATTGGTTCAAGCACTGTCGTGAAGTCAGGAGCTTTTGCTCGTATGTTCTATTGTCCATTCTCCTGTATTGGACACTATTAATCGAATTTACCATGGTAAATTCGGTTGTCCAATACAGGAGAACAGACAATAGAATTCACCATGGTAAATTCGATTAAAAGTGTCCAATAAATGGATGGACAAGAGAACATACGCGCAAAAGCTCCTGACTTCACGTCAGTGCTTGAACCAATTTTTATTTCTTTCGTTTGGGTTATGTTACTGGAGAGATTTTTATCTTTATGTTGGTTGATAATTTTCTGAACTAATTGATGACTATACCCGTTCCTTGCGGCAATCTGGAAAATCATGTTTCTGTCTTTCTTGAAATATATATTGCTTAGCGGAATATTAAATAACCGTTTAACGAGGAAATGAAAGCTGGCTGTTTTATGTGACCAGGGAGCTACCGGATCAGACGACATGTAAATATCAGAATTAGTAGATTTTCTAAAAATGTCAAAAGTTATTGAATTTGGGTTAACTCTGGATACTTTTAAATCTAAGAATGGTGAGTAGCCGTCCTTTTCCATTTCGAAGGTGAAGTAAATATATGGGTATTTACTATTTATGACAATGGTAAATTCGTTGATATCAAAATTTTCATGAACAATTGCCAATATGTCATCTACGTATCTAGGCCAAAATTTTATGAAATATTTGTCTTCTTTTTGGCGCTCTTGTTCCTCGGAACAGAGAGCTTATCAATTTGCCCAAATGTCTGTAATTTTCGGATTTTTTGCTGAAAATGGTCTTAAACGATTTGGTTCGACTTACTGATCAAGAATCCGTGGTTGGAATCGATTCTGTCCGGCCGTCCGGCTGTTAACACGATAACTCTCGAACGGAATGAGCTAGACATTTAAACTTTTCAGTGGTGATGTACAGGTAGTTATTCCTTAGTAACACTATTTAAGAGTTCCTCCATAAGTATTCTAGTTTGAGTTCTCTCTGGACTGATAACATTAGATTTGTTTCATGAATAAAACTGGCTATTTCATTTACTCAATTTTTCAGAATGACTCCTGACAGTTTTGAAACACTTGTAGCCAAAATTGTACCGTCATTTAAAGATAAGAGGCAAAGAGATTTTAATTTCTTCCATGATGTAGTTCTATCATAATAATCTATTGATTTCATTCCCAACGCTGAGAAAGCAATACATTTTGGTGCTCTTGTTAAGATAAATATTGACTATTTTGAATGAGAGCTAAATCAATCACAGTGAGGAATTTTATGTGGTTTATATTTTCCTATTATAAGCATGAAGAAATGACAAAGTATGAGAACATCGACAACAATGAAAATACAGCTAATGAGAACAAACCTTGGTTACCCAAGAAGATGAAGGTACATAGGTACTATTATTTTTTTGGTGCTCTTGTTCCTCAGAACAGAGTGCTTCTCAATTTGCGCAAATGTCTGTAATTTTCGAATTTTTGGCTGAACATGGTCTTAAACGATTTGGTTTGACTCGCTGATCAAGAATCCATGGTCAAAATCGATTCCGTCCGGTTGTCCGCCCGTTAACACGACAACTCTCGAACGGAATTAGCTGGACAATTGAAATTTTCAGAGTAGGCTTGAGGGATAAATATCTCAGTTGAGTTCGTTATTGGGCAAAATCGATGGTTTCGGAGTAACGAAAAAAATTTTTTTTTTACATTTCAACTTTTGAATTCAATTTTTTCAAAGATGCAATTTTATCATAAGAATCCAATAATATCATTTTCAGCTCTAACAAGCTAATACTTTCGGAGATATGATTTTTCAAACTTTCAATAATACATCACGTAGTTCTATGTATTCACTGTCTGTGTTCACTGTTCATAAATGCTATTAGAGTTATGTCAATTCGTAGTTTGAAAACAAGTATCCGACTGTTTTGAAACCGAAAATAATATTCACTGGTTGCATATTGAAATAATTTACGTATAAATTCGGGATGATGTTTCAGAAGATTTAGAATTGGATCATTTTAATGATGTAGTTAATGAAGGCAATAGGAAAGAAGAACATAATGGAATCTTCAAAACAAATTACTGTTCGTTGAACACTGAGGTTAATTTTACATTTTATTGCCTTAAGTAGTAAGACATTTTCCTTTATACAGTATTTTCATAAATTTGCTAGTTAATATATTTCGAACTATTAAAATAATTTGTTCATAGGCCTCTATCTACTCAAATATCAGGAATAAATGGACAATCTGCTATGATTGTCTCCAGCCTTGCTCTAGACATTTCGATGAAACTTTCCTTAGGTATTGAGAGTGGTGAAAACTATGCACCGAGTGTTATTTGCAACAACCCATTCCACGGGGTTGAATCATTACAGATTGCTCATTTAATCTTGATAAATAAATTTAATGACAATTTTGGAAGCATTGTAGATTGCTCTTTATTTGGCGCTCTTGTTTAAATGATAATTTTTGAAACATTTTTTTTCTAAACGACACTTTTTTTTTTAATTCAATTCCTTTCATGCTGCAGTTCTATCATAAGAATCCATTGATATAATTCCCAACTCTGAGAAACCAATACTTTCGGAGATATAATTTGTCTGGTTAGACAAGAATGCCAAAAAGCCCCTGTCCACAGAGCTTGAATCAATTTTTAATTTCAAGTTCTAATTTGATGAGGAACACATTAGCTAAAAAGGGGAAAGGGGGTACCCCTGGCCGTACCGAAAGTTTGTTCATAATATTTATTGTTAAAAGAAAAGATACTTTGCTCCATGCAGAGTGAGGTTAACATCAAGTACGACGAAAACTGTAGTGGACAAGAGTGCAGTTACATTTGTAGTGTTCATAATAAGTCCACAGTGAACTCAAAATAGAATATACATGAAGAATATATTAGAGTGAGATGCAATCTCGTCGTGTGTGATTCGACCTCTAGCAGGTTCCTTCAAGTCGATCGTATACCCTAAGGAGGATATCAGGCATTTGTCATATCTCCCGAATTTGAATGGGAATTGTCGCCATCCACTTGAATTTTCGTGTTCGTTAGTTCAGTACGTGTTCTCCTGAATCAATTTTTGTGTTGCATAGAATTTCGTATAACAAGATTTTCGCTCATGTGACTTGGAAGAATTTTTTTCCTTATATTCTTGGAAAAGTGAATTACAGTAACAATTGATTGGAAGTTATTGCAAGAATTTACGTAGGTCAGAATAGTATTAGTGTAAATTAAGCAGACAACAGTATCGATCGGACCACTTTTCGAGCACTTTTTCGAGTTCATGGGGTCGTATCTCGGCCATGGCATCACGAATGTTGGCCTACAAATACTCAATTGTCTCTGACTAGTCGGCATAACACTTATCTTTAGCACCGCTTCACTGAAAAGAGGCCAACGGTGTCAAATCGCAGCTTCTTGGTGGCCAATTAACATTACCATTTCGCCTAATTAAACGGTCATCAAACGTTTGACGCAATAAATCGATTGTGGCATGAGATGTGTGGCAAGTTGCACCATACTGTTGAAACCAAACATTGTTCACATCAATACCTTGAAGCGCGGGTACCGAAAATCGGTTATCATGGATCGATAGGCCGTAATGGTTGCGCCGTCCTCAAAGAAATATGGGACAATGATGTCTCCGCTCCACAAGCCGCAACAAACAGTTGATCGTAATGGATGCATTGGCTTCTCTAAGACCACGTGTGGGTTTTCTAAGTCCCAAATACGGAAATGTTGGTCCGTCTTTGCGACCAAATTTTGTACGACATTTTCGTGCAATTTCCGACCAATTGCCTTTGTTTTGGAAATTAATTTTCAATAAATCCAACGTTGCTCAAGCGTACATCACTTCATTTCGTTCAGCGGAGATGATATACTGAATTTTGTGACAGAATAGAATGCAATAAGTATTGTCAGATTCGAATTAACCGGTGGTCCAAATTTAAACCGATCGATGACCCACCCGTTACATCTACCATTAATTGGTAGGCTCTTCGCACAATCCATTTCGTTGAACAAATCCGTAATTAACCGATTTATGTGGAAGTACACGCATCGCTGAAACTCTGGTAAGCACATCACCTTGAATTTCGAAACGAATATTTATCATGGACGCTTTTTTGGAGCATTTGATAATATTGTTTAAAAATTGGTTCAAGCACTGACGTGAAGTCAGAAGCTTTTGCGCGTATGTTCTATTGTCTATACTTCTGTATTGGACACCCTTAATCGAATTTACCATGATAAATTTTGTTGTCCATTCTCCTGTATTGGACACTCTTAATTCGCATTTACCATGGTAAATTCGAATTAACCCTATCTCCTTTCGTTCGAAAGTTATCGAGGCAACGGTAACCCATCTACTTAACTCACACAAGAATGCTCGAATCTCCAACAATATTTAACCGATCGTAATAAAACTTGAAACTTGGCAGTAGAGTTAGGTTATGAAGGCTCTTGCAAAATTTCAGCAATTTCAAACGAATAGTTACTGATATATAGAATTTTTTTTTTCAAGGATTTATTAAAAATTTTCTACAAATGCTATCCTCACCAAATTTTGCGAACATTTTCGCGTTGGCATTCTACAACTAATAACCATGTTTGAATTCAATCGGTTCAGTATTTTTCGAGTTAATGAGGAACAAAAAACCACCAAATTTCAGAAAATTTCAGATGGCTATAACTCTAAAACCGTTTGGCTGATTATGATCATTGTAGTAGACACAGCCTGTATCTAGATGTATGAGTTATACGTGAGATTAGAAGGTCCATGGGACCTTACGTCTTGCAATACGTGATTATTCCATATCCGAATAATCGCGACTTGTTATTAAAACAAGTCTGTTTGTTATTTAATTAATTATTATATAAACTCCGTTCGGAAGGATCAACAAGGTAGTATCAACGCCGATCCCGACGTTCAATTGTTGACTATTATTGGAGTCAATTCCCACGTAGCTTCAGGCGAGAAGTCTCTCTCTGAACTACTGTATTATGTAGCCGATCTTGATGTATCTTATTAAATCCTTGCCCGAGACTGATGTGTGTTAATCTGCAACCCTTTGAGACTGTATACGCGACATACCGAACCGTACCCCAGCAGGGTACATCACATGGCGATCCTGCCAGGATGTATGCAGTTGAAAGTGGTATTCACATGGCGTCACATGGTTTGTAACTGGTATCACACGCAGTGAGAAGAAAGGCAGTCATCAGGAGTTCAGCCAAGTTCTACCAGCAAGAAAAATGGGCTCCGGACAATCTAAACAAGAGGAGGTAATCATTGCCCAGACAGGAAATGGGGCAGCAAATGCGCCGAGCCCAGCTGAATCTTTGACCGTGCCAGACATCCTGGGACTTGTGGCATTTCTTCTGGTTTGCATTGCAGCAGGCATCTACGTATACTCCAGGATAAAGAAGGCAATTGAGAAGAAAGTGCAACTGGAGATCAGGAGGAGCCACCAGGATTTGGTTTAAAAGGAGCACCTACATCATAGGGCATGAAAAAAAAAAACCGTAAGAATTTCCTTAATTATGCTTCATGGAATGTGTTGAACAATTATCCGAGCTAAGTTGTGTGTGCGTTAAATTTCTCTATAGTGTCAAAAAAGAGCCGCGAGATCGCAGGGAAAGGGCCGACAGAGTAAATAAATTTCAAAATGAATGGGTCAAGTTAGAGTATAAGTTCAAAAAATTATACGAAATTGTTAAGTCGGAACCAAATTTTCTCAAAGCATCTAGTCCTCACCTTGCATTCATAAACCAAACACTTTTAGAAGCAAAAGAATTATTGAAGGAAAGATCTAAATTAATTACCGTCAAAAGTCAATCAGAAAAGGCAACAATGGGCGAAAAATTTGATTTAAGGACAGCGTCCTCTATATTACCGTCGATGGGTAACACAGAAGAGTCTGTGATACAACTGGTTGATGCTATAGAGTTGTATAGAGATATGCTTGATGAGGCAAGTCAAAGTGCTTTAATAAATTATGTTCTAAAAATTAAACTGACAGCTAATGCTAAATTAAGATTATGTAAAGGGTAAAGGAAAGTTGAAGATTTGTTGGTAGATATGAAAAGACTCCTAATTACCAAAAAATCCGCAGCAGCATTGTCCACCCAACTCCACAACGCAAAACAAGATACGAAAACGATTGAAAAATTTGCGAAACTTGTGGAGCAATTATCGTTAGATTTAACTATCGCACAAGCAGATGATGCACCGGAAGCATTACCTGTGTTAGCTAAGGTAAATGAAAAAATTGCATTAGGCGCGTTTTCCAATGGTTTAAAAAACACGGAGATAAGAACGATAGTTAAGGCAAGAAATTTCGCCAACTTGAAAGATGCTGTAGCAGCAGCTAAAGAGGAGGAGCTTGTGAAGACGTCATCACAGGCACCTCATCAAAAGGCTTTTCACATGAAACAATTTAGGAATCAGAGGCGAAATTATAAAGAGAGTTCTAACCGGGCGTATCGAGGTCATGAAACTCGTAACCGCCAGGGAAATACAAGCAATCAAAATTTCAACTCAGCGAAAAAGAATCATGAGCAAGGTCGGGGTCAGCGGTTCAATAATCAGTTCAAAAACAAAAACAAAGGATCCTCGACCCAGCAAAGAGCGTATTATGTTGCCGAAAAAGACACAGACGCGTCGACAGAACGAAATCCCGCAGCGGATAAGTTTTTTCGTGACCAACGGTCATGTTAATTACAATTTGAATGCTTTGAATTACGTTTCAGTGAAGTATGACAAGAAAGACTTAAATTTTTTAATTGATACAGGTGCAAGTATTAGTTGCATTTTTCCCGAATATCTAGCTGAAAGAGAATATTTAGATACAAGAAAAAGAATTGAAATTAAAGGTATAGCCGGATCCACATCTTCCAGGGGCTCCGCAAACATTTCACTTGTTGTAGAAAATACAAGATTCGCTCATAGTTTTTCAGTAATTAAATCCTTTGACTCAAGTATACATGGTGTACTAGGTTCAGATTTTTTCCAAAAATACAGAGCAGTAATTGATAATGAAAATTTCATTTTTAAACTAAAGAGTAATAATACAGAAATTTGTGTACTACTAAAGTCAAAAGTCGAACATTATACTATTATACCACCTAGATGTGAAATAATTCATTATTGTCATACTGAGGAAACTGAAGAATGCGTAATTCAAAACGAGCAAATATGCGAAGGCGTTATCGTCGCAGGAATGATCGCAAAACCTGAAGGGAATAGAATTCCAATTAGATTATTGAATGTAAACGATAGAGAAATAAAGTTGAAAAATTTTCTTCCAAAACTTGAGAATCTCTCAAAATTTGAAGTTATCAATTATGGTAGGAAGGAAATATCCGTACAAAGAGTAGATGAAATATTATTAATATCAATTAATATGAAATCATTAAATAAGGAAGAAATTACTTCCGTGCAAAAAATGTGTGCTAAATATGCAGATATATTTCACGTAGACGGTGATCCTTTAACAGTTACTAATTTATACCGACAGAAAATTTTGCTCAAACCAGAAGCGCAACCAGTTTATGTTAAACCGTATCGATTGCCGCATTCTCAGAAAAATGAAATTCATAAGCAAGTTGATAAAATGCTCAAAGATGGAATTATAGAGGAAGCCAAATCTGAATGGTCCTCACCATTATTAATTGTACCTAAGAAACCGGATCAAAACGGAGTTAGGAAATTTCGAGTAGTTTTAGATTACCGATTACTGAACAAACAAATTAAAGGTGATAAATTTCCATTACCAAACATTACCGAAATATTGGATTCCTTGTCAGGAGCAGTTTACTTTTCTCACCTAGATTTAGCGCAAGGGTACTACCAATTAGAATTACATCCCGATAGCAGACCATACACAGCATTTACAACTGAAAGAGGTCAATATCAAATGAAAAGACTAGGAATGGGATTAAAAACGAGCCCCAGCTCATTCTCAAGGCTAATGACAATAGCTATGTCAGGTTTAAATTATGATTCATGTTTTATTTATTTGGATGATTTAATAGTCTTTGGACATTCTTTGCAAAATCATAATCAAAATTTAGTTAAAGTATTACAACGCCTCAGAGAAGTTAATTTGAAATTAAACCCTAGTAAATGTGAATTCTTGAAGAAGGAAATGTTGTATCTAGGTCATATCATTTCGGATAAAGGCATTTCGCCAGATCCAGAGAAAATTGATGCTATTTCATGATATCCTGTACCTATAAATTCCGAGGAAGTAAAACGTTTTGTTGTATTGGCTAATTATTATAGGAAATTTATAAAAAATTTTGCAGCCATCGCTCAACCCTTGAACAACTTGTCACGTAAAGGAAAAGTTTTTCAATGGACGGAAGATTGCGAAAATTCATTTCAAAACCTGAGGCAAGTCCTTCTGACAGCACCAATTTTGCAATATCCAGATTTCTCTGAGAATAATGAATTTATTCTTAGAACGGATGCCAGTGGATTTGCGTTGGGTTCAGTTTTATCAAATTCAAATGACCATCCAATAGCCTTTGCCTCGCGAAGCTTGAATCCAGCAGAGAGGAACTATTGTACAATTGAGAAAGAACTCTTAGCAATAGTTTGGTCAGTTAAACACTTCAGACCTTATTTATATGGAAGGAAATTTAAAATCTTAACAGATCACCGACCACTGATTTATTTGTTCAATATGACTAATCCGTCTAGTAGATTAACTAAATTCCGTTTGATTTTAGAGGAATATGATTTCACGGTACATTATGTGAAAGGTTCAGAAAATGTAACAGCAGATGCCTTATCGCGTATAAAAATCGATTCGGAAGATCTCAAAGAAATGACGAATGGTGTAGTCGAACACGTTAGCGTCATGACGAGATCTCGAGCTAAAGAAGTAGGTTCCAAACAACATGAGACGAATGTCTCCGAGGGCAAGAGGATTGATCACCCTGTTGTTGTCGAAGTTTTAAAACGTCCAGCAAAAAGTGTTGAATTGAGACCACTTCCAGAAAAAGAATTTCTTAATTTGAAAAATCAACATTCAGAGGAAAACAATGAAAATTTGATATACAATGTGAATTCACAAATTATTTTCATTAACCAGGAAATCCGATCAGCGTACGACTTAGGTACATCGTTGAGGAAACTGGAAAATTTATGCGCAGAAAATAATATATTAGAATTGTACCTCGTAAAGCTAGCTAGTAACAAAGAATTTTTGAAAATGTTGTCAAATTATAAGAATGAAATTCTAGGAACATCCTTAAAAATAAACATAATAAGAGATGTAACGCGAATTGAAGATAAGGAACTAAGGCAAATAATTCTAAATGATTTTCATATGCTTCCAACAGGAGGGCATGCTGGGATAGAAAGAATGTTCAATAACCTGAAAAGGGAATATTTTTGGAGCGGATTAAAGTCGGATGTTGAGAAATTTGTTAAGAAGTGTGATGATTGTCAACGACATAAACATTCTTTACCTAGGAGAGAACCTATGACAATCACAACCACAGCTTCATCAGCTTTTCAAAGAATTTTTTTAGATCTCGTAGGTACTTCCTACCGATATTGCAGATAATAAATATATCCTCACAATTCAATGTGACTTAACCAAATTCGTAGAATGTTATGCACTACCAAACAAAGAAGCAGAAACAGTTGCAAAATCTTTCATTCAAAACTTTGTTTTAAGGTATGGTATACCTTCGGAAGTTGTTACAGACCAAGGCACAGAATTCTTATCAAGAATATTTAGTGAATCGTGTGAATTGCTTGAAATTAAGCAGCCCAATTCAACCGCTTACCACCACGAAACACTAGGTGCACTTGAAAATTCGCATAAGCATTTAGGAGCATTCCTTCGTATGCGCTCAGCTAAGGAAAGTAACAACTGGAGTAATTGGGTTCCGTATTGGTGCTTTTCATACAACAATACCGTAAACTCTTCAACTCGCTATACTCCGTACGAATTAGTTTTCGGAAAACCTAGAAGATTTCCACAAAATTTAGAAAGCCAAGTAGATCCAATCTACAATTTTGACAACTATCCTATTGAATTAAAGTATAGGTTGCAAACGGCATGGAAAGATGCTAGAGAAAACTTGGTGAAGGTAAAATTGAAGAGGAAAGAGAACTTCGATAGGAAATGTAATAAGAGTAATTTTAAAATAGGGGATAAAGTGCTCTTGGACAATAAGAACAGTGATAATAAACTTGATCCCTTATTCAAAGGACCCTATGAAATAGTGGAAGTGAGAAACCCGAACATTGTAGTGAAAACGGACAAAAACAAACTAAAAGAGGTTCACAAGAACCGGGTCAAACAGTATTTCTCACAATAGGAGAAATTACTGACAGGTTATAGAATTAAGATATTATATGTAAATAACGTAATAAGCTTTTAGATTTAAGATTTAATGAGACTGATAGTATGTATTGTAATGTAAATAGTACTTTAGATAAGTCAAAAAAAAAATGTTTTTATATTTGTAAACAAAAAGAAAATTTTTTTTCTCTCAAAGGGGGAAGGTGTAGTAGACACAGCTTGTATCTAGATTTATAAGTTATACGTGAGATTAGAAGGTCCATGGGACCTTACGTCTTGCAATACGTGATTATTCCATATCCGAATAATCGCGACTTGTTATTAAAACAAGTCTGTTTGTTATTTAATTAATTATTATATAAACTCCGTTCGGAAGGATCAACAAGGTAGTATCAACGCCGATCCCGACGTTCAATTGTTGACTATTATTGTAGTCAATTCCCACGTAGCTTCAGGCGAGAAGTCTCTCTCTGAACTACTGTATTATGTAGCCGATCTTGATGTATCTTATTAAATCCTTGCCCGAGACTGATGTGCGTTAATCTGCAACCCTTTGAGACTGTATACGCGACATACCGAACCGTACCTCAGCAGGGTACATCACATCATAAATAAACTGAAATGTCGCGTTCTAGTACACATCCTAACCTGAAAATTTGAAGCCGCTATCTCTTTCCGTTCTCAAGTTATCGTGACAACAAAAATATTTTTTAATAATTTTTTTAAAATTTTCTAGTCATACGATTCGGACAAAATTTCACGAACGTGCTTAGGTTCATATTCTACAACTACTCACCAAGTTTCAATTCGATCGGATTCATATTGGTTGAAAACAAAATTATTACTCGGAAACCACTAGGCCGATTATACCCATTAACGATCTTGTCCGTCGTATTGGGATGCGCCACCAAAATTCAATTAAATCGTACGTCCCGTTCCCCGTACCAGGGTACCATCAACCGTGGCCCACCCTGTATATAAACGTCCACGCCACCTATGGGACAAAACAATTAACAACGGTATCGCCAATTTTTGGCGCTCTTGTTCCTCGGAACAGAGTGCTTATCAATTTGCCCAGATGTCTTTTCGAATTTTTGGCTGAAAATGGTCTCAAACGATTTGGTTCGACTCACTGATCAATTCGTGGTCGAAATCGATTCTGTCCGGCCGGCCGTCCGTCCGTTAACACGATAACACTCGAACGGAAGGAGTTAGAGGATTGAAATTTGCAGGGTAGGTTTGGAGCGTTAATATCTCACTCGATCTATCTGCAATTAAGCATCAAATTGTAGAATAATGACCTTCATACGCATGCGAAGTATTGTGTTGATCGGATTGCCGTAAAGTGTCAAAATGTTTTTTTTTAATCTTCAAATTTTGTTTTTGAAATAAGTCTTGAACAGAATGAGCCAGGCAGTTGAAATTTCCAGAGTATGTTTGGGAGATAAAAATCTCGGTTGAGTTCGTTATTGTGTAAGATAGGCCAGATGGTTTAGGAGCAACGAAAAAAAATTTTTTTCAACTTACAAATTTCAAATTCAATTTTTGTATGATACAATTTCACCATTAAAATCCATTGATATCATTTTCAACTCTAACAAGCCAACACTTTCGGAGATATGATTTTTCAAAATTTCAATAATGAATCGTATCTCTATGTTTTAACAGAATACTATAATTATTCTATCTATGAATTATTATATGATCTGTGTTCATACTCGTACATGTCATCCTATTCTATAAGAGAGAGTCAAATTCATTTCAGCTATTTTAATTTGATTTCTTCCATGGTGCAGTTCTCCTTCTCAGATCGCTCATTTAATCTTGATAAATAAACAATTATGTGATTTGAATTTCTTTTATGATGCAGTTCTATCATAAGAATACATTGATATCATTCCCAACTCTGAGAAACCAATGCTTTCGGAGATATGATGTGTCAAAGTTTGAACAAGAGCTCCAAAGCTCCTGCCCACAGGGCTCGAATCAATTTTTATTATTATAAATGAGTCTGCTTGGTTCGTCTATCTCTGCGGAGCGTCTGGAGTCTTTTTGATTAAGTATCGGGAACAATGATGGTTCGTCTGGACCAGCGGGACGTCTGTAGTGTTCTTGAGTATCATAGTCAGCATCAAAAAATTGTTTCAAGCACTGACGTGAAGTCAGGAGCTTTTGCGCGTATGTTCTATTGTCCATTCTCCTGTATTGGACACCCTTAATCGAATTTACGATGGTAAATTATGTTGTCCATTTTTTATCGTAATTTTTTTGAAATTTTCTAGGGGGACGGTTCTTACAAACATTTTTTTTCGTAATTTTTTTCGAATTTTCTAGGGGTACGGTTCCTAAAAAAATTTAAACTTGTCTTTATGTTGATTTTCTACAAATAGTTACCAAGCTACAATTCGATCGAATCTTTATTTTTTGAGTTATCGAGGAAATAATATTCCAGGTGGGTATAACTCGGAAACCGTTAAACCGATTATGCCCAAAAACGAACTTAATTCTCCCATTCGAATACGCAACCTACCCGAAAAATTGCAAGTCCCTATCTCCTTTTGTTCGAAAGCTATCGAGGCAACGGTCACCCATCTACTGAATTCACACAAGGCTGCTCGAACCTCCAACAATATTTAACCAATATTTAAGTTAAAACTTAAAACTCGGCAGTAGAGTTGGGTTCTAAAGACTCTTGCAAAATTTCAGCAATTTCAGACGAATGGTTACTGATACTTATATAGAATTTTTTTTTTATTTTCAATGATTTCTTAAAAATTTTCCATAAATACTATCCACAACAAATTTTGCGAGAATTTTCGCGTTGGCATTCTACAACTTATAACCATGTTAGGCCGATTATGCTTATAAACAAACTCAGATGTCGTGTTCAGATGCACATCCTAACCTGAAAACTTCAAGCCGCTATCTTATTCCGTTCTCAAGTTATCGTAACAACAAAAATATTTCTTAATAATTTTTTAATAATTTTCTAGCCATACGATACGCACAAAATTTCACAAACGTGCTTAGGTTCATATTCTACAACTGCTCACCAAGTTTCAATTCGATCGGATTTATATTGCTTGAAAACAAAATTATTACTCGGAAACCATTGGGCCGATTATGCCCATTTACGAACTTGTCCGTCGTATTGGGATGCGCCACCCACCCTGAATATTTCAAGTCGCTAGTTCTTTCCGTTCTCAAGTTATCGTGGCAACGACCGGACGGCCGGCCGGACAGAATCAAATTTGACCTCGAATTCTTCATTGGGGAGTCGAACCAAATCGTTTGAGACCATTTTCGTCAAAAAATTCGAAAGTTACAGACATTTGGGCAAAATGGTAACGCGATGTTCCCCAGAATATACGCGCAAAAAGTGTGAGACTTATGTTCAAATTCGGAAGTCCTTCTTTTATATCCAAATGTGGCGATTTGAATATTGAGCTTCACCCCAGTTCACCCTACTTTTACGCCCGGTCCACCCTACTTTTACGCCCCCTCATGTAGATTTCTGGATAATTCGCCACAATATAAACATGCATTTATGGAAATATACATTTGTCTTGTCTGCCACGCTGATTGCCCTGTTTTCCTCTGGCTACGGGCCTGATTTACCCCAGCACAATACGTCAGCATATCCCCGAAGACGCATTAATCTTATTTCATTTAGTTATGGTGTAACTTATTAATAATTAATAGAAAGGGTTAACACCGAAAGTTATAAGTTCCATTATTCTGATTCATATAGTTGTGTATATAGTTTTCTAGGAAATAAATATTCCACGAACTTAGCTCCTGAGAATGCATTTGCTGCGAATTTATGCATCGTTAAACACCACACATTTACTATGCAAACTAATGCAAACACCAAGTTCAACTTAAAGAGGATAGTTCAACCTTCTGGATATTTGGTTTGCATTAGGTTTTAATGAAGGAAAGTCTGCGAATGGGGTTGTTTTCTCGTTCTAGGGAGGAGGCAATTTATTATGTCTCTATAAATATTTATTCCACTCCGAAGATAGGATATTTGTGTGCCTTAACAGGGCTGCAGATCCCTAAACCGCCATATTTCAGAGCGGAAAAGCGGTCGGCAATATATGAAATACCTCTTCCGTACACATGCAACCATAAGTGTCATTGATGCGAGGCAGCTATGCAAGTAGGAGTATTGAATTGGATCGAGAAACTAATATTGGAACGTAAAATCACAAATGATATTTATGTGGGCATAAATATGAGGAATATTATGTTCGTAAACGTGAATCCTGGTCCTTCCCCATGATTATAGATATCGTAATTAACGGTTATTTTACTTCGACAAGCTGAGGTCCTCTGTTAGATTGATTTATTCTTTGGTGGTAGCTTTAGTGCACTCATTAGTGAAATGATCAATACAGGGTCATTCTTTTAAAGGGACAATTATATTTATTCGGGAATTGGTTCAAGCGCTGACGTGAAGTCAGGAACTTTTACGCGTCTGGTCTATTGTCTACTCATACCTCTAGTGGATACTCTACTACGAATGTAGCATCGATATAGATCGTTTTCTCAGCTTTTATGATGTATGAAAACATTTCATACTTTTTGCGCGTATGTTCTGGGGAACATCGCGTTATAGTTTTGCCCAAATGTCTGTAACTTTCGATTTTATGACGAAAATGGTCTCAAACGATTTAGTTGGACTCTCCAATGAAGAATTTGAGGTCAAATTTGATTCTGTCCGGCCGGCCGTCCGGCCGTTGCCACGATAACTTGAGAACGAAAAGAGCTAGCGACTTGAAACTTTCAGGGTGGGTGGCGCATCCCAATACGACGGACAAGTTCGTTAATGGGCATGATCGGCCCAGTGGTTTCCGAGAAATAATTTTGTTTTCAATCAATATAAATCTGATCGAATTGAAACTTGGTGAGTAGTTGAAAAATAAGAACCTAAGCATGTTTGTGGAATTTTATGCGAATCGTATGGCTCGTAATATTTTTGTTGTCACGATAACTTAAGAACGGAAAGAGATAGCGGCTTGATGTTTTCAGGTTAGGATGTGCACCAGAACGAGAAATTTCAGTTTGTTTATGAGCATAATCGGCCAAACGGTTTTAGAGTTATAGCCATCTGAAATTTTCTGGAATTTGGTGGTTTTTTGTTCCTCATTAACTCGAAAAATACTGAACCGATTGAATTCAAACAAAGCAATTAGTTGTAGAATGCCAACGCGAAAATGTTTGCAAAATTTGGCGCGGATAGCATTTGTAGAAAATTTTCAATAAATCATTGAAAATAAAAAAAAAATTCTATATATCAGTAACTATTCGTTTGAAATTGCTGAAATTTTGCAAGAGTCTTCATAACCTAACTCTACTGCTAAGTTTCAAGTTTTAATACGATCGGTTAAATATTGTTGGAGATTCGAGCATTCTTGTGTGAGTTCAGTAGATGGGTGACCGTTGCCTCGATAACTTTCGAACGAAAGCAGATAGGGACTTGCAATTTTCAGGGTAGGTTGCGTATCCGAAAGGGAGAGTTGAGTTCGTTTTCGGGCATAATCGGTCTAACGGTTTCCGAGTTATACCCACCTGGAATATTATTTCCTTGATAACTCAAAAAATAAATATTCGATCGAATTGAAGCTTGGTAACTATAACATAAAGACGTGTTTAAAATTTTGTAAGAACCGCACCCCTAAAAAATTTGAAAAAAATTACGAAAAAAATTTTAAGAACCGTACCCCTAGAAAATTTTTAAAAAATCAAGAAAAAAAAATTGGTTCAAGCACTGACGTGAAGTCAGAAGCTTTTGCGCGTATGTTCTATTGTCCATTCTTCTATATTGGACACCCTTAATCGAATTTACCATGGTCAATTATGTTTCCAATGTCCAATACAGAAGAATGGACAATAGAACATACGCGCAAAAGCTTCTGACTTCACGTCAGTGCTTGAACCAATTTTTTAATGACAGATATCGGTGTAAGGAGATATTCGTCTATGATCACAGAATTTTCAATTCTAACATAATATATATTCTATTGGAATTGAAATAAGGAAAAACTTACGCCTCAAGTAACCCCGGGATACGATAATCACGAAATTCCGCGAAATTTAGTGGGTCAGCATTCTGCAAGTAATCACCGTAATTTCAAGTCACTATCTCTTTCCGTTCTCTGGTTATCGTGACATAAATATTTTTTTTTTAGAATTTTAGTGATACGATTCTCACAAAATTTCACAAACGTCTTTGTATTAGTATTCTACAACTAGCTACTAATTTTCAATGCGATCGAATCTGTATATTAGTTGATGACAAAATTATTACCCGGAAACCGTTGAGCCAATTATGCCCTAATGGGTTAATACTAACTTGTCCGTCGTATTTGGATGCGGCACCTACCCTGAAAATTTCAAGTCGCTTTCTTTCTCCGTTCTCAAGTTATCGTGTTAACGACCGGCCAGACAGAATGAAATTTGACCTTGAATTCTTCATCAGTGAGTTTAACCTGATCCTTTGAGACCATACTCGGAAGAAAATTCGAAAATCACAGACATTTGGGCAAAATGATAAAGTGATGTTCCCCAGAACATGCGATCAAAAATGATACGCTCACGAGTACGCTCATAAACATTGGCACACAAAGGTTATCCCCTACAAATGACTTTTTTGCCTGTACGTTCTGTCTGTAAGTTTCGATTTTTTTTCCGAAAATGGTCTCAAACGATTGGGTTCGACTGCCTGATGAAGAATTCGAGGTCAAATTTGATGCTGCCCGTACGGCCGTAGCCACAATAACTTGAGGACGGAAAGAGATATCAACTTGTTATTTTCAGGGCTGGTGGCTCGTCCCAATGCGGCAGACAAGTTCGTTAAGGGCATACTCGGCCAAACGGTTTCCTAGTGATAATTTTGTTTTATACCAATACAAATCCGATCGAATTGAAATTTGGTGAGTAGTTGTAGAATACATACCTATGAACGTTTCTGAAATTTTGTGAGAATTGTAAGACTAGAAAAAATTATGAAACCATATTATTCATGTCACGATTACCTCAGAACGAAGAGAGATAGCGACTTGAAATTTTCAGGTTAGGTTGTGCATCTGTGTGATACATTTGAGTTAAATTAGGAAAAAAATGGGTTCAAGCCCTGTGGACAGGAGCTTTCTGGCGCTCTAGTTCAAACAGACAAATTATATCTCCGAAAGTATTGGTTTCTTAGAGTTGGGAATTATATCAATGTATTCTTATGATAGAACTGCATCATAAAGGAAATTCAATTCAAATAATAGTTTATTTATCAAGATTAAATGAGCAATCTGAGAATGAGAACTGCACCATGGAAGAAATCGAATTATATCTGGATAATTTTGCCCAATAACGAACTTAACCGAGATATGCCTCTCCCTAACCTACTCTGAAAATTTCAACTACCTAGCTCATTCCGTTCGAGAGTTAATGTAGAAAAACTTTTTTTAAATTTTCAAAATTTTTTTTTGACATTTTGCGGTAATCTGGTCAATACAAAACTTCACATGCGTATAAAGGTCATAATTCTACAATTTGATGCTAAATTTCAGATAGATGGAGTGATCGGTTTCGGAAATATTCATAAAAAATATTTTTACTAAAATCGGCAATAACTCCGAAACCGCTTGATGGATTTCGCTTATTAACGAGCTCGTCCGAGATATTTACGCTCCAAACCCACCTTGCAAATTTCAATCCTACAACTCCTTTCGTTCAAGAGTTATCGTGCCTACGGCCGGCCGGACAGAATCGATTTCGACCTCGGATTCTTGATCAGTGAGTCGAACCAAATCGTTTAAGACCATTTTCATCGAAAAATTCGAAAATTACGGACATTTGGGCAAATTGATAAGCACTCAGTTCCGAGGAACTAGAGCGCCAACAAGTTTCGTATGACAATTGCCCAAAACAGGTTTAAAGTACCTCTACAAATAGTGGATATTCCATAAAACATGTATGAAAGAAGAGTAATAATGAAAAATTACCTTGTAATCGATCAAAAATTTTCTGATCTATGTTCACCAAATTTTCTCCTCTCTCGAACTACAGAATTATGCTTTCAATATTTACGTGATATTTTCAAACATTTTTGGGTGAGGTCCCCGTTGCATCGCTAAAATACTTCATGTTCCGTTCCGAAATGTAAGACTTTTCTGAGAAAAACTAATTTCGGAGCAAACAACTGAGATTTTTCTCACTTCGCTCACATTTCGGAATACACTTTATTCTCATAATTCTTCGATTGATTAGATAATGTCATGTCTCAGGAAAATAAGTTGACATTATGACAATTCATACATAGAATAATTATATCATTCTGTGAAATACGATTTATTATTGAATTTTTGAAAAATCATATCTCCGAAAGTAACAGCTTGTTAGAGTTAAAAATGATATAATTGGATTTTTATGGTAAAACTGATTATTGAAAAAAAATTTTAATTGGAATTTGTTCTGTAAAAAAAAAAAATTTTTTCTTACTCCGAAACCATCTTTCCGATTTTGCCCAATAACGAACTTAGCCGAGATATTTATGTCCCAAACCTACTCTGAAAATTTCAACTGTCGAGCTCATTCCGTTCGAGAGTTATCGTGCCTACGGCCGGATCGGCCGGACAGAATGAATTTCGACCACGGATTCTTGATCAGTGAGTCGAACCAAATCGTTTAAGACCATTTTCATCGAAAAATTCGAAAATTACAGACATTTGGGCAAATTGATAAGCACTCAGTTCCGAGGAACTAGAGCGCCGAAAAATGGTTCGAGCCGTTACGTGAAGTCAGGGGCTTTAGCGCGCATGTTCTACTGTCCGTTCTCCTGTATTGGACACTCCTAATCGAATTATCATGGTAAATTCGATTAAGAGTGTCCAATATTTATGGATTTATGCATCTTCAAATTCAATTTGAAATTTGTAATGTAAAGAAAAAATGTTTTTTTCGTTACTCTGAAACCATCAGGGCGATTTTGCTCAGTAACGAACTTAGCCAAGATATTTATCTTCCAAACCTACTCTGAAAATTTCAACTGCCAGGCTCATTCTGTTCGAGAGTTTCTGTAAACAAAATTCAACAATTTAAAATCTTTTTTTTGACACTTTACGGCAACCCGATCAATACAAATTTTTGCATACATATAAGGTCATTATTCCTCAATTTGATGCTAAATTTCAGATGTATCGAGTGATCGGTTTAGGAAACGTTCATAACAAGTGTTTTTACTAAAAACGACCATAACTCCTGAACCGCTCGGTGGATTTTGCTCGAGATATTTACGCTCCAAACCTAACCTGAAAATTTTGATCCTCTAACTCCTTTCTTTCCTGAGTTATCGTGTTAACGGCCGGACAGAATCGATTTCGACCACGGATTCTGACACTGATCAGTGAGTCGAACCAAATCGTTTAAGACCATTTTCAGCCAAAAATTCGAGAATTACAGACATTTGGGCAAATTATAAGCACTCTGTTCCGAGGAACAAGAGCGTCAAAAAATTGCACATTTACGATGAATGGATCAGTTTGAGGAAGACCACTTGAGGTTAAAGGAAACAATTTGAACGCTTTATTGGACTTAGGACGACACAATCCGCACCTAGGGTTTCGCAAATTGGCTTACAGATTTGGAAATCAACGAAATATGAAAGTATGTCCAGAAACCGTCCGTAAATGTCACTGAAAAGACAAGGCTACATATAAAGGAAACCAAAAAAATCCCTATAATGACACCATAACAAAAGAAACGAAATATAGAATTTTGGCATTTCAAGAAGATAATTTTGATAACATCTGATGGAAGTTGTTTCCAACTTGGTGGACATCACTTAAAACTCCTATCAAACAACCCTAACCATTCAAGTTTCCAAATTTCCCACCAAAATAATGGTTTGGGAAGCAATATATCACCATGGTGCTCAACCTCTCTATAAAGTTGATGGTACCATTAGTAGTGAAAAGTATTTTGGCATTCTGAACAAATTTCTCCTTGAAACGGTGCATGCGTCTTTTCCAGAGGGGTGGCATTTCAGCAGGATAATGCAAGATACCATACTACGGCCTATACTTAAGCTTGGATGAAATAACACCAAGTGACAACCATTCCATGGCCAGCAGCTTCACCAGATCTTAGTGCCATTGAAATAATGTGGGGACTAATGAATATTGAAGTTGAACGAGCAGCGCCACGAAATAAACATGATTTAATTAAGTCAGTTTTACAGTCCTGGACTTCTATCACCGAAAATGACGGAGGTGATCTAGTTTCGGGTGTACCTCGACGTTTAGTTAAGTGTTTACACTTAAATGGAGGTTGTATAACTAAATGAGATGAATAATTTATTACAATTTTCTTATTAAAGAATTAAAAAAATATATGTAATAAATAATTACAATTGAGCATGGTCTTTTCCGGATACTTTCTAGACGGACTATACATTTTAGAATATAAAGGGAGTTTCATGAATAACTGTGCACTGCTCAGTGAAATTGCAGGGACAATTTGGGTGGTCTGGATCAGAATTCAAAATATGTCATGTATTCGTTTATGAGATACAGGATGTTCAATGCATTTTATTAAAAAAGTTCAACCGGTATAACTCTTAAATTCGAAAAAAATCATGAAATAAGTCTAAGACAATGACCAATATTTAGTTCTAGCAAATAATTAATAGCGCATTCCACGGACTGACAAAATTATATTTATGATGATACATCTAGTAAAACACACTGTACAGTGGCGGAAACCGATATGTGAACAATTTTTTTTCCTATTGTAAATATGTCTCCATCCATATACATCCATGTTCATCTATGGTTATATCGCGCAGTGGTTGACAACAAAAACGTCAGAATTTATTGAGGTAATTTCAGATAAAAAGAAATAATTATGAAATGTCCCGACATTTAAACGATGGTGAGCAAATGTGGAGGAGAATTGGTCACTAAGTGCAACAGCAGAAGCCTTAAATGTCAGTAAAAATTGTATTTTCAACTTGAAGCGACGCTGGCAGAAAGGGCGCATTCAACGTCCGATCCGAGTTGTTATTAGAGGAATATCTGATCAAAATGACGACAATGCGCTTATCAATTATTCTAGGGAGCATCCATTCGCAACTGCTATTGAAGAGTGTCAGTTCACTGATTTCCCTGGATCCGTAAGATCAGCACGAAATAGAATCAAGGAAGGTAACTTAACTCAAAAAACTATTCTGCAGCATACCATAAAATTAAAAGATTGCTGTTCGCAAATGGATATTTAAATGTGGATGACAATTTTTGGAGCACCGTAGATTTTTTCTAATGAAAAGACTTTTCAATCGTGCAGCAGTGGACAACTTCGACCTCGAAACCGAAGGTATGACGATGATTATGTCCACTCTGTAGGAAATAGTGGTCGCTTTTCAGAGAGTGCGTGGGCTTGGGTAAGTATCTATGGAACAGGTGTCTGCGGGAAAATAGATGGAAGATTAACAGGCGAACATTACAAGGAAATATTAGAAAATGTAATGATACCTTCGGTTACTCAGGTGCTCCCTGAAAACTTCATATTTCAGCATGATAATTCTCCTATTCACACTTCGAATACAGTAAGACAATGCAAGCAGGAAAAAAAATAATCGTATTACCTTGGCTTGTAATAAGTCCGACATGAACCATATGGAAAATGTTTGGGGTATATGGTAAAATTAATGTATAATCGAAATTTCAGACCACCAAATGCCAAAGAATTATGGGAGTCCGTAGAAAATGTTTGGGAACATAGGGTATATCTGATACGTTTGATACGAGATCATTAGTTTTATCAATGAGAAGTTGCCTAGAAGCTGTTGTAGCAGCCAATGGTGTTGCTATAAAATATTGATTATGTTGTGTCAGTAGATATAAAATATTGAATCTCGTTAACTCATTTCCATTCAGAGTTTAAATCAAGGGTCGGCAACTGCCGTACCGTGGTTCGTATTCGGACCGTAAGAAATCGAAAACTATTCCCCCAAAAATTTGATCTTATACCTATTCATAGAATAATTGAAAAGAAAATTTAACAGATAAATACATATATGCCAGTACTATGTTTGTCAATGTTTCTAGTATTTTACTATAAATACAGCGACCCAAACTTAGTCTAGATACGTAATTGTTATTATAGTGTAGGCCTGGATGTCGCAGCAATTTACCCAAAGTATTCGGACTCCACTTCAAATTAGTTGCCGACCCCTGGTTTAAATGACCTGCGAAGGGTTTGATTGAGACATTTTCATGGACTAGCAATGCAAAACCACATAGTAGAGCTATTATGTGTCAAAGTCTCATTCAATCAACTAAAAATAACCAAATATGCTCTGTCGTTCACCTTTCGGTTTCCGGCATTGTACATCCATTTTTCAAAAAAACAAATATACACTGATAAACTACATTAAATACTCTATCAAACAATCATTTCGGAAATACTGCCACACTCCGTATCAATATTTTATGTAGCATTTAATACGAGGTATACTTCGATTCAATGCATATAATAAACATGGACCTATTAATCTCAGAATAATGCGTTAACACATTTAGCATAATAAAAAAATCCATAGTTATTTATTAGGTCCTAAGTATTCAGCATATCCTAAAATTATGGTTTTCAGCTGAATATGATGTGTTCTGTATTATATCGAATGAGCTTGAAAACAATACATATAAATTTCAATTGAACGGTATAAAGTTAACAAAGAGAGGATTTTGCGAAATCCGTTGACTGCTTTTCACTGTTGAATCGGTATTTGCTGAATAAGGCAATCTGAATTCTAGAAATTTGCATATTTGTTCTAACTAAAATCCTAAATTGACCTAAAAATATAAATCGGTTTTCGTTCAATATTTGGTGCGGAATCTACAATAATCTCTTTATTGGACCATAAATATGCTTCCACACCGACTGAATGGAGCGAATAGAAAATTTGCACTTTATGGCACGCTATTCAGGTGAAGAGAGTGCCTGTCAATTCGTCCAAATGTCAGCACGATTACGCTCGAACGCAATGAGTTAGTTAGAGAGTTGAAATTTTCCGAGTAGGTGTGTGAGTCCAAATGCGCCGAGGAAGTTTGTTAATGGGCAAAATCCAGTGAGTAATTTCAGAGTTATGGCCATCTGAAATTTAGTTTCCCCAATAACTCGTAAAATACTGATCTGATCGAATTAAGGCCCGGTAGTTAGTTGAAAAATACCGACGATCGCATGACTGGAAAATTGAATTAAGCGACATCCTTCGAATCCTATTTGACAGTAAATTAAATATATTGCCAAAGTATCGAAATATTCCAAAGATCGAGGTTTACTGGTCCAAGGGTTTTACACTGGACCAACGAAGTTGTTAACAGTTTTTGATTTTTGACGTGATGTACAGAATTTAATGAATTAGAGCAGCCGAAGTCAAATGTGATATGTCGATGCGTCAGTAATAACATTCTTTCCATACCTAGTTTTCGATTTGAACTTCGAATAATATCTAACATGACAATATTTTTCTGTAATTTGAAATTTGAAAACAAGGTATCAGTAATAACATGAGTTCAAGTTACGAAATTCACATTAAATATGTAGTACTTCTGTGGCTCAGAGGTAGGGATTCGTCTTCTTGGCAAATAGGTTCTGGGATCGATTCCCGTGGCTGAAATTATTGTTCTTTTTCATTTTTGTTTCCAATTCTATCGGAAAAATAACTTTGTGAAAAGGCCGTTATGGACGGCATTAAGTCTATATTTTCATAAAATTACGTGAGTACTTTCGTATATCTTTAGATATTCAAAACAATTAGTTCTAGCACTGACATACAGTCAGGAGCTTTTGTGCGCATGTTCTATTGTTTACTCACATCTATTGGACACTCTATATCGATTGTAGCATCTATTTATACCGTCCTGTCAGCTTTCATAACATTTTAATAGATTTCACTTAATTTTAATGACATACTTCATTAGTAATGGATGAATTGTCTATAATCAGTAATCACAGAGTTCTTGATTCTGACATATGTATTATATTGGAATTGAAATACGAAAAACTTACGCCACAAGTAACACCAGGATACGATATTCCTGAAATAACGCGACAATCAGTGGGTCAGCATTCTGCAAAGTAATTACTGAGTTTTAATTAGATCAGATTTGTATATTTTGCGTTATAGAGGAAATAACGACAAAATTTCAGGTGAGTAAACTCCAAAAAATTTGGCCAATTATGCCAACTAACGATCTTGTAATTCGCACTCAAATGCTCAACCTACCCTGAAAATTGCAAGTCGCTGTCTCTTTCCGTTCTCAAGTTATTATGTGATACATAATATAATTTCGTGATTTTTTTTAAATTTTCTAGTGCTAGGGTTCTCACAAGATTTCAGACACGTCCTTATGACGATATTCTACAATGAGATAGGTACCAAGTTTCAATACGATCGGGTCTGTATTTTCTGAGTTATCGAGATAATGATATTCCAGATGGCTATATCTCTGAAACCGTTTGGCTGATTATGCCCAACAACGAACTCAACTCACCCATTTGATGCGCAACCTACCATGAACATTTCAAGTCCCTATCTCTTTTTGTTCGGAAGTTACCGAGGCAACGGTCACCCATCCAGCTACTGAACTCATCCAAGGCTGCTCGGATCTCCAACAATATAAATCCGACCGTGTTTGAACTTTGAACTTGGCAGTAGAGTCAGGTTTTGAAGGCTCTAGCCAAATTTCAGCGATATTAGACGAATAGTTTCTGTTATATATATATATCTTTTTGCGCGTATGTTCTGGGGAACATCGCGTTATAGTTTTGCCCAAATGTCTGTAACTTTCGAATTTTTTGAAAAAAATGGTCTCAAACGATTAAGTTCGACTCCCCAATGAAGAATTCGAGGTCAAATTTCATTCTGTCCGGCCGGCCGTCCGGCCGTCCGGCCGTCCGGCCGTCCGGCCGTTGCCACGATAACTTGAGAACGAAGAGAGCTAGCGACTTGAAATTTTCAGGGTAGGTGGCGCATCCCAATACGACGGACAAGTTCGTTAATGGGCATAATCGGCCCAGCGGTTTCCGAGTAATAATTTTGTTTTGAACCAATATAAATCCGATCGAATTGAAACTTGGTGAGTAGTTGTAGAATATGAGCCTAAGCACGTTCGTGAAATTTTGTGCGAATCATATGGCTAGAAAATTTTAAAAAAATTATTAAAAAATATTTTTGTTGTCACGATAACTTGATAACGGAATGAGATAGCGGCTTGAAATTTTCAGGTTAGGATGAGCACCAGAACGCGACATTTCAGTTTGCTTATGAGCATAATCGGCCAAACGGTTTTAGAGTTATAGCCATCTGAAATTTTCGGAAATTTCGTGGTTTTTGTTCCTCATTAACTCGAAAAGTACTGAACCGATTGAATTCAAACATGGTTATTAGTTGTAGAATGCCAACGCGAAAATGTTTGCAAAATTTGGTGAAGAAAGCATTTGTAGAAAATTTTTAATAAATCATTGAAAATAAAAAAAAAAAATTCTATATATCAGTAACTAATCGTTAGAAATTGATGAAATTTTGCAAGAGCCTTCATAACCTAACTCTACCGCTAAGTTTCAAGTTTTAATACGATCGGTTTAATATTGTTGGAGATTGGAGCATTCTTGTGTGAATTCAGTAGATGGGTGACCGTTGCCTCGATAACTTTCGAACGAAAGGAGATAGGGACTTGCAATTTTCAGGGTAGGTTGCGTATCCGAAAGGGAGAGTTGAGTTCGTTTTTGGGCATAATCGGTCTAACGGTTTCCGAATTATACCCACCTGGAATATTATTTCCTTGATAACTCAAAAAAAAAAAATTGGTTCAAGCACTGACGTGAAGTCAGAAGCTTTTGCGCGTATGTTCTATTGTCCATACTCCTGTAATGAACACTCTTCTTAATCGAATTTACCATGATGAATTCTATTGTCTATTCTCCTGTATTGGACACTCTTCTCAATCGAATTCACCATGATGAATTCTATTGTCCATTTTCCTGTATTGGAGACTCTTCTTAATCGAATTTACCAAGATGAATTCTATTGTCCAGAATGGACAATAGAATTCATCTTGGTAAATTCGATTAAGAAGAGTCTCCAATACAGGAGAATAGACAATAAAAATCATCATGGTGAATTCGATTGAGAAGAGTGTCCAATACAGGAGAATAGACAATAGAATTCATCATGGTAAATTCGATTAAGAAGAGTGTTCATTACAGGAGTATGGACAATAGAACATACGCGCAAAAGCTTCTGACTTCACGTCAGTGCTTGAACCAATTTTTCAATAACTTTCGATATATTTTTTTTATTTTCTGGGGATACGATCCTCACGAAATTTTGCAATAATTTTTGCGTTGCATACTACAACTAATTACCATGTTTGAATTGGGTTGGATTCGTATTTTTCGAGTTATTGAGGAAATAACAATCAAATTTCAGATAGGTATAACTCGAAAACCGTTATGCCGATTATGCCTATAAACAAACTGAATTTTTGCATTCAGATGCACAACCTACCCTAAACATTGCAATCTCGCTATCCCTATTTGTTCTCAAGTTATCGTAACATAAATAATATTTTTTAATAATTTTTATAAAATTTTCTAGAGACATGATTGTCATTGTCACAAATGTCTTATTAGCATTCTAAAACTAGCTGCCAAATTTGAATTCGTTCGAATTAGTATTGGTTGATGACAAAGTTATTACTCAGAATTGAATGATTTATTTCTGGGTTTTCTCTCCTAAGCTCTGAGAAATATCTATAAAATAAAAATTTCATTATTTTGTGAATTGCATCTGCGTAAGAAACACAAGATAGTCGTCAGAAGCAATGAATCGAACAATGTTGCCTAACAAACAATAACGAAACAATATTAATGATGAAACAACTATTTCGTTATAGCTATTCTGAATAGCTAATTTAGCTATATCAAAAAAAAATAATTCTCAAGATTTACGTTAGTGTCTGGCGAAGGAGTGTCTGATTTAGATTCGTAACGTTACGAAATAGTTGTTTCATTATTGTTTGATTATGTACATTAACGAACTTGTCTGTCGTATTTGGATCCGCCACCTACCCTGAAAATTTCAAGTGGCTATCTTTTACCATTCTCAAGTTATCGTGGCAACAGCTGGCTGGACAGAATCAAATCGTCCTAGAATTCTTCATCAGTGAGTTGAACCTAATCGTTTAAGAACATTATCGGCAAAAAATTCGAAAATCACAGACAATTGGGCTAAATGTTCTCCAGAACTATACAAAAAATTTTTGATAAAATGTCTATTCATAGGTCCTCATGGCAGAGCCGTACGATTGGACTGATTTGTATCATAAAAATAATTCTCGAAATGAATTATTGAAAATAAAACCACTGCTATACACTATGCCGCTACAAACAAAGCACTGTTTATTTTCGATCCAACAGTGAATGCCATATATGTTGCTGTATTTGAGTCGAAACTAATCGTTTGGTACCATTCTCGGCAAAATACGCGACCAGTTTGTTTTGGACGGTTATCACAGTCGGATTTATATTCTTGGAAATATCTACTCCCAATATTTCCAAGAACCTAAATCCGACCGTACACAAGAGTACAAAAAAACTGTTTCACTTTATGAACTCAAACGATTAGTTTCGACTCAAATGCATACATTCACTGTTGGGTCTGTGGTGGCGTAAAGACCCATTATACATTAACTGTTGGGTCAAAAATAAGAAGTGCTGTGTTTGTGGTGGTGTAAGGACCAATTCGAATACATATCTACATTAACTGTTGGGTCGAAAATAAATAGAACTTTGTGGCGACAAAGGGACATATATCAATTCAATCTTACAATTGTGCCATTATATAAAAACACTTGTATAGCCGGAGTTTATTTCCAATATTTTATTCACCGAATTATTCATATGATACAAATCAGTCGGTTGTGCCATGAGGAACTATGAATTGACATTTCATCAAAAACCCCATGTTTAGCAGTAACGTTTTTATAATAATATGAGGAAATAATCACATAATTTTATGAAAGTATCGACTTAATTCTGTCCATAAACCTTTTCTCGAAATTGTTATTTCGATAGAATTGAAAAAAATGGGTTCAAGCCCTGTGGACAGGAGCTTTCTGGCGCTCTAGTTCAAACAGACAAATTATATCTCCGAAAGTATTGGTTTCTCAGAGTTGGGAATTAAATCAATGTATTCTTATGAAAGAACTGCATCATAAAGGAAATTAAATTCAAATAATAGTTTATTTATCAAGATAAAATGAGCAATCTGAGAATGAGAACTGCACCATGGAATAAATCAAATTAAAATAGCCGAAATGAATTTGACTCTTTCTTATGGAACAGGATGAAATGTACGAGTATGAACACAGATCATATAATAAAGCTTAGATAGAATAATTATAGCATTTTGTGAAAACATAGAAGTACGTACGATTCATTATTGAAATTTAGAAAAATCATATCTCCGAAAGTATCAGCTTGTTGGAGTTGAAAATGATATCGATGGATTTAAATGGTGACATTTGGGCAAATTGATAAGCACTCAGTTCCGAGGAACTAGAGCGCCAAAAAGTGTAATTCCCTTTCCGGGATTTGATCCCGCCTACGATCTTATCGATCTCCGGTATTAGAATAAAACGTCGGTACTTACCTGGGACATATATTCTTAATTTTCACTTTTCGACATAAAATCGCCACATGGGGGTTTATTTGACGGTTTTTTACCCTTGTCTCTCTAAGTCGATTTTGACGTTTCTCGAACCAACTATTAGCAAGGAACTAGATAATGTCATGTCTCAGGAAAATAAGTTGACATTATGACAATTCATACATAGAATTATTATATAATTCTGTGAAAACGTGAAAATACGATTTATTATTGAAATTTTGAAAAATCATATCTCCGAAAGTATTGGCTTGTTAGAGTTAAAAATGATATCATTGGATTCTTATGATAAAACTGCTTATTGAAAACAAATTAATTTGGAATTTGTTTTGTAAAAAAAAAATTTTTTTTTGTTACTCCGAAACCATCTGTCCGATTTTGCCCAATAACGAACTTATCCGAGATATTTATTTCCCAAACCTACTCTGAAAATTTCAACTGTCTAGCTCATTCCGTTCGAGAGTTATCGTGCCTACGGCCGGCCGGACAGAATGAATTTCGACCCCGGATTCTTGATCAGTGAGTCGAACCAAATCGTTTAAGACCATTTTCATCGAAAAATTCGAAAATTACAGACATTTGGGCAAATTGATAAGCACAACTCTAGTTCCGAGGAACTAGAGCGCCAAAAAAATGAAAGTATCTATAATTTTAGCTACGGGCATCACTTCCGGTACCTACGTGGTATGAAGAAGAATCTCTACAACTAAGCTAGAGAATCAGTAAAGGAATAAGTAGTTGAATCCCGTGAATTTCGTTACTCCGAAACTATTAAACCGATTTTGCCCAATAACGAACTTAACCGAGATATTTATTCCTCAAACCTACTCTGAAAATTTCAACTGTCTAGCTCATTCCGTTCGAGAGTTATCGTGTTAACGGACAGATGGACGGCCGGCCGGACAGAATCGATTTCGACCATGGATTCCGTGATCAGTGAGTCAAACCAAATCGTTAATTTTCAGCCAAAGATTCGAAAATTACAGACATTTGGGCAAATTGATAAGCACTCTGTTCCCAGGAACAAGAGCACCAAAAACATAGCACCCACACTGACAAATGATAACGTTTGATGTCAATATGCGTTGCACACGTGGACAAGTGTACACACAAGCTCTCCCACGTTTCGTCGCATACGTTGCGTACGTGGGATCAGTCTGTTCCATATTCACAAGTATTTGAAGTATACTCGATATTTAATGCTACATAAAATATTGATACGAAGTATGACAATACTGCAGGTAGACTTGTTTGAAAGTTTTATAAGTGTTTTTATAAGCGTCAAGCGTACGCTATGTGTACAATGTACTGTAGATGTGATATCAAAAATATAATTTTCTCAGTCCGGGCCTGCACTAGTGATTCTTAACTAGAACGACTAAATATTGGTCGTACTACTAGACTTATTCCATGAAATTTTCACGAAAATCGGAAAGTATTCGAGAGTTATACCGGGTGAAACGCTTCAATAAAATGCATAGAACAATATGTCTGACCGAATATACTGAGGACATTTTTGGATAACTCCGAATTGTCCTGCATTTGCATTGAATGCATGTACATTGTACAGTTATTCATGCATGTATAAATGTTTGACTGTTGTCCATTCAAGGGCGTAGCCAGGGGGGGGGGTTTTGGGGGTTCAAACCCCCCGAAATGTTATTTTTTGTCTAAAAAAAAAATTTTTGCTGCAGAAAGTGACCCTTACACCCCCAAAACCCCCCCCCGAAATTAGTTCCTGGCTACGCCCTTGTGTCCATTGTTAATATACCTGGTCCTCATGTCAGCCAAATAGAGTTTATATCATGCAAAATCTCTGAACCAGTTTTTTCAGTCAAGAAGAGGATTCGATTACATTGTCAAATAAATCTTCAATTCCCCGAAAATCTCAAAAATTAAGAACACCACTAATGAGAGCAAGAAAACCTGCAAACTCAGTATATTTTTTCCACTGCCTCCACAGTAGAATATCGCATAAATCAATGGGCTCTAAATGTGAATTTTCCCAGGAAAATTGCTTCTGATTTCAGAAATAAATCAAGATCAGGTCTAATCGGAGATAATTACGCATGTGGAATATTTGCAAATGATTCTCATGAAGCCCTGACTGAGCAAAAAACCGGATTTCCATCTTCCTCTTTGCCCCAATATTCGGAAATATCATTCATTTCTCGCAGAAATTTCCACGCGTATCCTTATTCCTGAATTCACCACTTAATTTGAGGCGTAATCTGAATAAAAAATGTCATCATTTTTGTCTCGCTTGTTCATTTTCATTATTATGATAGATGGTTCGTGATGGTCGGAATATGTCCAACTTTACTAGTGATTTTAGGATTAATCGGAGTGTTTGGAAAAATGAGACCTAGTCTCTTTTTCATATTAGAAAGGCACTGACGTGCTTCGGAAGTTTTTATGCACTCGTTCATTGAATGATATATATATTAAATTGATAAGACAGGGACATATATGGTACATAAATGGGACGTTCTGGGAACAATGTGTTCCATTAGCGTCAATATCAGTTCCGAAGTCCAGGGGGGCCCTAGCCTCCCGTGCTCCCCTTGCGGGCACCTATGATGCCTAGACGTGTGCATTTTAATAATTTTGTTTCGGATTAGCTGTTAAAATTTAATAAATAGAATAATAAATGTTATCCTATCGTTCATTGTGTAATACTACTAGCTATATTGCCAAAAAATTCAAGTTGAAGAAATATACAGGGTTGGGATAAAGTATGGAACCAAGTAGATATCTTTTAAACGAAAAAAACGATATTTATCAAAATTTGCAGGTAAGTGCAATGGAACAAAATGCATCTGATGTATATTTTTTTGTTAATAATATACTTCCGGTTTAACCGGAAATGCCATCAACTTCTTTAATTTAAACGGGACACTCTATATATTTCTACAGATTTTGAAAGAGCTTGTTATTTTGAATTCATACGTACTGAGCTTAGTGTCAACAAATTTGTAAAAACGAGGAATAACTCACTGTTAGTTGTACAATAGGTGTACATTTCATTATTTCAGAATAATGAGGAACAAAATTACTTCAAATGTTCAAAATGCTGGCCGTTTACTTGCTGACACTATGCCATCCTATTAATTATAATCTTGAGTCACTCTTTCCAAGACTTCTCTCCACGTATTAGTTCATATTCATCAATAATTATTTGTCTCAATTCCTGTGAGTTTGTTGGTCGTCTAACGTAAACAAGTGATTTTAGATAACCCCAAAGAAGAAAATCTAACGGGCTATTATATTGGAAAGGTGCTCCATCTTGTTGAAACCAAACATTTTGTGGTAATTGCCCATTCTGTTGGAGTGCAGGAATAATTTCATTATTTAGTAGATCCAAATACTTGTCACCATTCAAGTTTCCGTCGAGAAAAAATGGGCCTATAAGCCTATTTTCGACAATTCCCATCCAAACATTCAACTTCTGTGGATGCTGGGTATGTGCTTCATGAATCCAATGAGGATTCTCATTCGACCCATACCTTGAGGTATGGCGATTAACTGTTCCATTTAAACAAAAAGTTGCCTCATCGGAGAAAACTAAGTTAGAAGCAAAATTTTCGTCGACGTTACAGATGTCCATTAAGAATTCAAGATGTCGAGGTGTGAAGACGTGTTAGTCGATCGCTTAGCGAGTACGAATGATTCAAGTGAAAATATTGAGAAAGTGTGCAATTATTGCATGAGTAAGGTGAATAAGTATGTGAAATGCGGCAAGTGTGTGGAAATTTTCCACCCATCCTGCTTAATTAAGGCCGCTAGCCGAAAAAATGCCGAATGTCAGCATGAAACATCGGATTTGGGAGTAACTGATGAAGAAGTTTCAATTAAAACCGAAAATCAGATACTAAAAATTGAGGTTGCCTATCTTAGGGAACTCCTCAAGGAATCCAAGAGTTCCAATTTGATTTTGATCGAAAATAATAAATTATTGAATGAGAAAGTTCAAAGGCTAGAACTTCGTTTAAAAAACGATAAACAAGAATTCAAAAAACCCATGAAAAACCCAAGACATCAAGATATGGAGCATGCATCGGATACAACATCTGGACCAATTTCCTTCAGTTCTGCAGTTAACGGGCATACCCAAGAGGCGTATTATCAACAACCGCAAATGTCATCTTCAGCGCCGTCATCTAAAACTAACAATGTAAATATAAACAATGGAAAACAGGGTGTAAACACAACAGTCGAACCAATGAAGAAGCAATTGCCATTGTCAACCTCTACAAGTAGTAACGAGGATGGTTGGACAACTATAAGAAGAGGAAAGGAAAGAAAATACAATGATATGAAAGATGTAAATAAAATCTATGGGACTAAGAATACAAATAAAGATAATCCAATCCAGGGAGCTCTGCGAAGAAAATGGATTTATGTTGGAAGAATAGCCGGTAATCATGTTTCTGAAGACGAAATAAAAATGTTTCTGAAAGATGTTACCGAAAGTAAACAAGTGAAGAAAGTGAAGAAATTGAATACTGTTGGTCAGAATTCTGCATTCAGTGTTGGAGTTCCGTCCGATGAAGCATATAAAGAAATTTTTAAGGATTCTTTCTGGCCTAATGGTGTGATTGTGAGAGAATTTACTTTTGATAGGCAATTTTTTCGTAAAAACAGGGATAATCTCGAATAAGGACAAACAATGTTACCAGAACATAAGTATCATTCACCAGAATGTTCGATCTTTAGGAAATAGTGTTGACAGAATGGAATATTTAACAACAAACCATCCGGAATGTGCAATACTTTGCATAACCGAACACTGGAGATCAATTGATGAATTAAGTCAGCTGGGATTAAAGGACTTCAAACTTAGTGCTAGTTTTTGTCGTGAATCTAAAAAACATGGGGGTTCCGCAATTTATATTCGTGATGGTGTTGCAAGAGAAATCAACTTTATTAGTGATGTATCAGTGCCGGGGGAATTCGAATGTTGTGCGGTAGAATATGTTGTGAAAAAGTCTAGTATGATTGTACTATCTATCTACAGACCACCCAAAGGAAATATCGAGGTATTCTTCGATAGACTTGAATATATTTTATGTCACAAAATGATTGAAAACAGGGACATTTTCGTGGTAGGTGATTTTAATGTTGAGATGAAGGATGAAAACAATGTCAGAACAAGGCTTTTCTCATTGATGAATCATTTTTCCATAAATGCTCAAATTAATGAATATACGAGAATGACGGAACATTCAAAACACTGCCTAGATAATATATTCACAAATATAAGTAATATTTTATCGTCTGAAGTACTAGAATATCATATTTCCGACCATAAGGCTCAGAAGGTCTGCTTTCATCTTGATCATAGTGTTAAGGTTGAGCTTGTCAGGAGGAGATTTTTCAGTGTGGATAATGAAAAACTTTTTATTGAAAAACTTGAACAACAAAATTGGGAGGAAGTTTTGAGGGTTGAGAAATCTGATGTTAATTTGCAGTGGAAATTTTTCATTAATACTTTTATAAATATCTTCAATGAGTGTTTTCCATTAACTCCAGTGCACAAAAATAAAAATAAAAAACGGCGTTGCCCTCCTAAGAATGTTGAAATTGAAAAGACTAAGCAAAAATTGGATTCCATGCTTGTCTTATCAAGTTTTAATTCTGTTTGTAAATCTGAATACAATAGGTTGAAAAAAGAATATGATACCTTATTGAAAAATGAGAAAAGTAGACAATATAAAGATAGGATTAATAGATCAGATTGTAAAATGAAAACTATGTGGGCGATTTGTAAGGAAATTACTGGAAAAAATTTGAATCAGAATAATATAATACATGAAAATCCACCAAAATTTGTCAATGAATTTAATCAGTACCTTGTTGATGTTGTACAAAGTTTAACAAATACTCAGGAAAATAGGACCTTTGAATGCCTGATACCAGAATGTCATAAATCTTTATTTCTTAAGCCAGTCAGTTCAACTGAATTGGTTGAATTGTCTAACCATTTGAAGAATAAGTATTGTTGTGGTTATGATGGTATACCCTTGAAATTGGTGAAAAATTCTGTCAAGACAATATCAGATGTGCTTTGTTATGTGGTTAATAATTCCATGAGGTACTCTATTTATCCTGATCAGTTGAAATTTGCATTGATAAAACCATTGTTCAAAAAAGGGGATCCACTCGACTTAACTAACTATAGACCAATTAGTTTATTACCCGCATTCTCCAAGATTTTTGAATTAGTTATGGTCACTAGGCTATTAAGTTTCATGAATGATAATACGTTATTCTCAAAATTTCAACATGGATATCTGAAGGGCAGATCTACCAACACTGCTATTTTTCAATTTGTGAATGCAGTTTTACATTGTTTGGAGAATAAGAATTTTGCATTGGGACTTTTTGTTGATTTAAGCAAGGCTTTTGATTGTGTTGACCGTGAGCTTCTTCTTCGGAAGCTGGATGATTTGGAATAAGGGGAAAAGCAAATGATTGGATCAGATCCTTTTTGTCCTGCAGGAAGCAACAAGTTGTTCTCAAAGGCTTGAGTGATGATGTAAAATCAGATATTCGAAATGTTGAATTTGGAGTTGGTCAGGGTACTATAGCTGGTCCTATTTTATTTTTAGTTTATATTAACGATCTACCAGAGGCAATAGATGAGTACTCAAATGTAAATTATGTTGATGACACGAATGTTTTAATTGAGGGGGGTGATTTAAATCAGATTGTTTGCAGAACAAGAGATGCATTCTTTAAGCTGCAGGATTGGTTTGATATGAATAAATTGGTAATAAAAGAGACCAAAACCAATCTGGTACTATTTCATACTAGACAGGCTCTGAATGCTTCCCTTGATAGCATTACTCTGGATGACAACAGTGTTCCAATTTCATCAGACACCAAATTTCTGGGTGTTTATATTGATGAATTCCTCAATTGGGAAATTCATATTGATAAGGTATGTCTGAGGTTGTCCAGTATTGGCTATGGAATGAAGATTCTGTCCAATCACTTGGATGAGAATATTGTGAGTATTGGAATAATTTTCTGGGGTCGTAATATAAAGATTAATTCAATATTTCTTATTCAAAAAAGAACTTTCAGATGTATGTATAGATTAAATTTTAGAGAATCTTGTAGAGGAAAGTTTCGTCAAAAGAATTTATTTACCATTTATGGTTTATATATTTATGAGTGCTTAGTTTTTGTTTTCAATAATAAGGATATGTTTGAATTCAATAGGGAGCATAATTATAATACAAGAAATCTAGATGTTCTTTTTCCACAACACAGATTAACCATGACAGAGAAGGGTCCATACTATATGTGTATTAAACTGTTCAATAAACTGCCCGACAACGTTAAGAGATGTAATCATGTAAGAACTTTTAAGAACTTGATAAGAAAAATGCTAGTTCGATTGGAACCATATAATTTAGATGAATATTTCAATTCCATTAGTCTGCATTTGTAGAAATTAAACTTTTTTTTTTGACGTCATTTCATTTCTTATATTTAAACATCTTTGTAAGATTTGAAATAAAGAAGATTTATCTATCTATCATTAGCTGTAGCAAAATTCCAGCCGTCGGTCAAAATCATCGTCTGACAATTCTTGAACCAACTGTACCTTATACAGATGATACTTTTCACTTTTTAATATCTTTCCTACAGAACGTCGACTGATACCATGGTTTAGTGCCAAATTTGTGGTGGAAGTTTGAGGTGATTCTTCTAAATCGATTGCAATATTTTGTTTAACAGTTTCGTTCATTGCAGTCCGCTGTCTTCCTGGTTTTAGCAGATTCACCATCCCAGTAGTATTAAAACGTTGTAATGTTTTAATTACTGTTGAGCGTGATATAGGATTTCTCTCCGGATGGAAATTACTAAATATGACACACTTCTTCATGAGTTCTAACACGATCACCATAACCGATCATCATTAAAATTTCAATACGCTCTTTTTCACTTAATTGAACTATTCTAAATTGTAAAATTTATTTCCGTCAATTAGAATTTGACGCTTGGAGAACAAAAGACGTACTAAACAGTACTCGTTTTTTTATTACTATGCATACAAACAACATCAATTAGTTTATCTAAATAGTTTTTTGCTCTAATGCAAAAAACTCAAAGGAGGTTGATTAAAGTGCTATATTCCTCGTTTTTACAATATTTTTTACACTAAACTCAGTATGTATATGAATTCAAAATAACAAGCTTTTTCAAAGTCTGTAAAAATATATAGGATGTCGCATTTGAATTAAAGAAGTTGATGGCATTTCCGGTTAAACCGGAAGTATATTATTAACAAAAAAATGTACATCAGATGCATTTTGTTCCATCGCACTTACCTGCAAATTTTCATAAATATCGTTCTTTTCGTTTAAAAGTTATTTACTTGGATCCATACTTTATCCCAACCCTGTATACTGATGTCACTCAATATTAGGGCTATCATATTGACATACACCCTTGTGTACCTTGCATAAATAATGGCAATTTAACGAGAGAATACTGATAGCTGCAGGCATAGATTTCGGGAAACATTTTTTTATGGAATATACTGTTATTTTGTCTGCACACTCTTCTTCCATGGCAATATAAATAATTGTACTGTTTTATTAGATACGAAAGAAGATTCATTGGTATTCATCATTACATAAATCTCAAAATCAAGAGAGAACCCCGAACCAACAGAAATCGTTGAAGAATATCAATCATTCATGGAAATTCGCCGGAATCCATTCCAGTCCGTACGCAAAATACATAAATTTATGTATTATGCAACAGGTTCCGTTTCAGAATGACATATTCAAACATGAAACAGTGATACATTGTGACATTTTGTGGGGATAGTTGACATACATGAAACATTATTTTGATTGTTTGTTCATAAGCTCGAGAACTGATGTATTTGGATTAAACATGAAAAGCAGTGAAGATGAAAAATATGCATAGATAGTAGTTACTTTGCTGGCTTCAAATTGAAATAATATGCTGTAAATTTGACGCATAAGGTTCGTTGTTTCCTATTCCAAATATGTATAAGAATTCTATCTATTTGTATCTATATCAACGATATTCACTCACGAAATAATGGATGTAGAATACAGGCGATCCGTTTTTGCGCGTATGTTCTAGGGAACATCGTGCTGTTATTTTGCCTAAATGTCCATAATTTTCGATTTTTCGCCGAAAATGGTCTAAAACGATTGGGTTCGACTACCTGATCAAGAATTTGAGGTCAAATTTAATTCTGTCCGGCCGGCCGGCCGTCCGTTGCCACGATAAATTTAGAACGGAAAGAGATAGCAACTTGAAATTTTTAGAGTAGGTGTTTTCGACCAATACAAGTTCGATCGAATTGAAACATGGTGAGTAGTTTTTGAATGCAAAACAAAGCATCCGTGTGGTCATGGATGGTATTATTTCTGGGGGCTTAAACGTGAATGCTGGATTGTCCCAAGACTCAGTTTTGTCCCCCATCATTCTGGTCCATATAAACGATCTGTGGTTCTCGACCGAGAACCACATCGCGAGCTTTGCGGATGACAGCACGCTGATGTCTTCTTTCACCATTGACATACCTTCGAGCACCGTCGAATCTCATCTCCACAGATGCCAGCAATCCGATTTTTTCCACGGAGATCTCAGAAAAATGAACTAATAGGGCCAATGGAATCTGGTTTAACTCTATGCTTCGAAGGTCCAAACAACAACCTTATCTCGTAAACCTCAATTCGTGACTTCTGACTGTTGATGGAGGACACCGGGTTCTTCAGCAGGATTCAGAAGGATTCCAAAATCATTTTGTCAATGTATACCAGATAATCATTCTCTTATGAATTGAAAAATTGAATTAATGAACAATATTCCTTGTGACAACGTTCGTATTTCGAAGAATTTATTCGTTGGGTGGATGGACGAAATTCATAGTCTAATGGGACTCGTACATCAATACCATGAACCAGTACAAATAAATATTCATAAATATAATGAACGGTGTTCGTTAATATGTGTTCATTGGTTGATATACAGAATACATAGGTTAATGGAAAGTGGTTTATAGAAAGATGTTTAGTGTTATTAGGTCCATGATATCCTGTTCGTCCATTCCATTGTGCCATGTGAACAGCAGTTCGTTAAAAATAGTAATATGTCATTAATATTTTTTTCTGCAACGACAAACTTCAAGTCATAATTATATTCAATAATTGATCAATACAAAATGTCGATGCTTTGATGAATATCGCTTTTTGCACGTATGTTCTGGGGATTATCGCGTTATCATTTTGCCCAAATGTGAAATTTAATTCTGTGGTGTCGTCCGGCCGTTGCCTCGATAACTTGAGAACGGAAAGAGCTAGCGACTTGAAATTTTCAGGGTAGGTGGCGCATCCCAATACGACGGACAAGTTCGTTAATAGGTATAATCGGCCCAATGGTTTCCGAGTAATAATTTTGTTTTCAACCAAAATGGATCCGATCGAATTTAAACTTGGTGAACAGCTGTAGAAAAAAATTATTAAAAAATATTATTTATGACACGATAACCTGAGAACGGAAGGAGATAGCGGCTTGAAATTTTCAGGTTAGGTTGTGCATCTGGATGCGACAGTTGAGTTCGTTTATAAGCATAATCGGCCAAACGGTTTTAGAGTTATAGCCATCTGAAATTTGGTTGTTTTTTGTTCCTCATTAACTCGAAAAATACAAAACCGATTGAATTCAAACATGGTTATTAGTTGTAAAATGGCAACGCAAAAAATCTTGCAGAATTTCGTGAGGATGGTATAACTAGAAAATTGAAAAAAAATTATTGAAAATAATTGAAAAAAATTCTATATATCATGAACTATTCGTCCGGCATGGCTGAAATTTTGCAAGAGCCTTCAGAACCTAACTCTACTGCAGAGTTCCAAGTTTGAACACGATCGGATCCATATTGTTGGAGAACCGAGCAGCCTTTTGTGAGTTCGGTAGCTGGATGCGAATCGTCGTATGATATGTTGTCTATGGTCGTATTTTTGCGAGAACCTCCATAAACATGAATGTCATGATGTAATATTTTTGCGCGTATGTTCTTGGGAAAATCGTGTTATTTCATCACAAATCTATGAGAGATGATAGCCCTACATTAGCGGTCAGACCTGGTTTTGAAAGAGATCCTCCTTAGGACGAGGCAACTAAATATTGAAGGGATTTCTATGAAGAAGAGTGAATATCTTTGAGAAGTAGAGAAGGCGATTCTTCTTCAAGAGATCAATGTACCTTCAGAGGAGTATATTTGTGAGAGGGGACTTTTGAAATGTTATGTATTATTTTTGATATGATATCACTGAAATTTTGCTGAAGGCTTCGAAACTTAACTTTAAATTAGCCACACTTTCTGATCTTGTAGGGTGAGAGGCTCATTTGTGGATATTAAATCTCGCGATGGATAGAGAGGAATTTTAGGCCAGTCTTTCTATCACTAATGAGAATATATATCTTTATGTTTCACCTCATCACCTTTAGATCTATCAATGGACATTTATTGGTTAAGAATAAGTAATTGAATATTACTGGAATTCAATTGAATTTCATTCAATATGTTAGTAACTAAACTTATAATTTTCTTCACTTTGATTATTTAAATATGACATTAATTCCAGTAATATTTTTCAAGAACAATTATGAATTCTTCTCCTAAAGAAGAATTGAAGGTAGACAATAATGTGTTAATTTTTTCATCATTGCTTTCTATCCTGACTTCACGAAAAAAAAATTGGTTCAAGCACTCACGTGAAGTCAGGAGCTTTTGCGCGTATGGACAATAGTCCATTCTCGTGCATAGGAGACTTTTAATCGAATTTACCATGGTGAATTCTATTGTCTATTCTCCTGTATTGGACAGCCTTAATCGAATTCACCATGGTAAATTCGATTAAGAGTGTCCAATACAGGAGAACAGACAAAAAATTCACCATTGTAAATTCGATTAAGAGTGTTCAATACAGGAGAATGGACAGTAGAACATACGCGCAAAAGCTCCTGACTTCACGAAAAAAAAATTGGTTCAAGCACTGACGTGAAGTCAGGAGCTTTTGCGCGTATGTTCTATTGTCCATTCTCCTGTATTGAACACTCTTAATCGAATTTACCATGGTGAATTCGATTATGGCTGTCCAATACAGGAGAATAGACAATAGAATTCACCATGGTAAATTCGAGTAAAAGTATCCAATACAGGAGAATGGACAATAGAACATACGCGCATACTGACTTCACGTCAGTGCTTGAACCGATTTTTATGAGAACAAATTTTTTATCGCTGACCTCTATGCAAAGTGACATTTTACGTACTAATTTGCTACTGTGAAATCGACTATTATTGAAGGCAAAAACTTCGTCCGCAAAATTACTCTCTCGTCCGCTGTGGTCACTTTAAATATGGCATGATACGGTTCAATAAAAATTAGTTCAAGCACAGACGTGAACTCAGGAGTTTTTGCGCGTATGTTCTATTGTCCATTCTCCTGTATTGGACACTCTTAATCAAATTTACCATGGTAATTGGATTAAGAGTGTCCAATATAGTAGATTGGACAATTTGGAGATTTGGAACACTCTTAATCGAATTTACCATGGTAAATGGTGAATTGTAAATTTTTTTTGGAATATTTTTTAAATTTTCTCGGAGGACGGTTCTCATATATTTTACACACGTCTTCATGTCGATATTTTACAACTAATTACCAAGCTGCAATTCGATCGAGTCGATTTATTGCTTCTGACAAATATCTTGTGTTTCTTACGCAGAAGCTATTCATAAAATAATATATTTTTATTTAATAGATATTTTTCAGTTTGGGAGAGAAAACCCAGAAAGAAACCATATAATAATGAATATACCTCCCAAAGTATCCTAATGATTATTCAATACTTGATCTCCTGTCGGGTAGTACATATTCTTCGGGATCTGTCTTGGATCACTACCGATATTTTAATGGGTTTCGAGATGCTCGAGAGTCCAGAGAACGTCGGTAAGCGCAGTTTTCACCCTTCAAATATAATCTTAGCTCTGACCCGAATTTTATAGGGCATTTTGATGAATTAGGCGGCTGAAAGTAATGAATAATTCAATACATGTTTAGTAGTGGTATACTGGCGGATATTATCCATGAAAAAATGAGTTCAAGCCCTGTGGACAGGAGTTTTCTGGCGCTCTAATTCAAACAGACAAATTTTATCTCCGAAAGTATTGGTTTCTCAGAGTTGGGAATTATATCAATGTATTCTTATGACAGAACTGCATCATAAAGGAAATTCAATTCTAATAATAGTTTATTTATCAAGATTAAATGAGCAATCTGAGAATGAGAACTGCACCATGGAAGAAATCAAATTAAATCTGGCCAATTTTGCCCAATAACGAACTTAAACGAGATATTTACGCCACGCCAAAATACAAGTATTTCAGCCCCAATATTTTCGAAGTTATAATATTCCCTACCGTCAGTCCCGTCATAAAGAGAGAGAACTGAGCATTCTTTGTCTATGGATGAAAAGCAGTCTCACTTTTCTCAGATCTTTTACTTCATGTTCCGTTTCGAAATGTAAGACATTTCTGAGAAAAACTAATTTCGGAGCAAACAACTGAGATTTTTCTCACTTCGCTCACATTTCGGAATACAGTTTATTCTCATAATTCTTCGATTATTAGATAATGTCATGACTCAGGAAAATAAGTTGACATTATGACAATTCATACATAGAATTATTATATCCTTCTGTCAAAACGTAGAAATACGATTTCTTATTGAAATTTTGAAAAATCATATTAGCTTGTTAGAGTTAAAAATGACATCATTGGATTCTTATGGTAAAAATGCTTATTGAAAAATATTTAATTGGGAATTTGTTTCGTAAATTTTTTTTTTTTTGTTACTCCGAAACGATGTGTCCGATTTTGCCCAATAAAGAACTTAGCCGAGATATTTATCTCCTAAACCTACTCAGAAAATTTCAACTGTCTATCTCATTCCGTTCGAGAGTTATCGTGCCTACGGCCGGCCGGACGGATGGTCGGACCGGCCGGACGGATGGTCGGACCGGCCGGACCGGCTGGACAGAATTAATTTCGACCACGGATTCTTGATCAGTGAGTCGAACCAAATCGTTTAAGACCATTTCCATCGAAAAATTCGAAAATTACAGACATTTGGGCAAATTGATAAGCACTCAGTTCCGAGGAGCTAGAGCGCCAAAAACATCATCGTGTTTCAAAAGTGGGTGCTGTTTGGGTGGCAAATATTGTATGGAGGTTCATACGATGAAAGGTTCGTTCTCCATTAATTAAGCTATTTCATTTTAGGCTTTGAGATGCATTTGTAGGAATTCGATTTCAACAACTTTCAAACTTGTATACAGGGTTACAGGGTTCAAGCCCTGTGGACAGGAGCTTTCTGGCGCTCTAGTTCAAACAGACAAATTATAACTCCGAAAGTATTGGTTTCTCAGAGTTGGGAATTATATCAATTTATTCATATGATAGAACTGCATCATAAAGAAAATTCAATTTAAATAATAGTTTATTTATCAAGATTAAATGAGCAATCATGAGAATGAGAACTGCACCATGGAAGAAATCAAATTAAATCTGGGCAATTTTGACCAATAACGAACTTAACCGAGATATTCATCTCCCTAAACTACTCTGAAAATTTCAACTACCTACCTCATTCCGTTCGAGAGTTATATCTATGTCTATGGATGAAAAGCAGTCTCACTACTCTCAGATCTCTTACTTCATGTTCCGTTCCGAAATGTAAGAATTTTCTGAGAAAACCTAATTTCGGAGCAAACAACTGATAATTTTCTCACTTCACTCACAATTCTTCGATTGATTAGATAATGTCAGGTCTCAGGAACATCATTTGACATTACGACAATTCATACATAGAATAATATCATTCTGTGACAACGTTGAAATACGATTTATTATTGAAATTTTGAAAAATCATATCTCCGAAAGTATTAGCTTGTTAGAGTTAAAAATGATATCATTGGATTCTGATGGTAAAACAGCTTATCGAAAAAAATTTAATTTGGAATTTGCCTCGTAAAAAAAATTTTTTTTTTGTTACTCCGAAACCATCTGTCTGATTTTGCCCAATAACGAACTTAGCCGAGATATTTATCTCCCAAACCTACTCTGAAAATTTCAACTGTCTAGCTCATTCCGTTCGAGAGTTATCGTGCCTACGGCCGGCCGGCCGGATGGTTGGACAGAATTAATTTCGACCACGGATTCTTGATCAGTGAGTCGAACCAAATCGTTAAAGACCATTTTCATCGAAAAATTCGAAAATTACAGACATTTGGGCAAATTGATAAGCACTCAGTTCCGAGGAACTAGAGCGCCAAAATTGCATGGAAGTTACTCTGAAGATGCCTTCAGAAACTTCTTCGTCGTAGTAGAGGGTGCATTTCTAGTTTGAGGTAATAGAAGCTAATAATAGATAGGTACGTAAATAAAACAAAAAAAACAGAACAATATTTTTAAAACTCTTGTTCAATGTGGCCGCCGTCTTTTCTCACACAAATTCTCATTCGATTCCTCAAATTACTTTTTATGACAGAAGTTTGCAGGCCCCGCCTCATTTCGTCGGCTGCATAAATAATCCTCTGTCTCAGAATATCGACATTTGCAATTGGCGTTATTTGGTCGTACACTAGGCTTTTCATATGAACCCACACAAAAAAACCCATCGGCATTAAATAGGGGCTCCTCGCCGACCATGCTATGGGTCCTCCTCTTCCAATCCGTTTATTTGGGTACTTCTCGTCCAACCGTGCTCGAACACTTCTTCTGTATTGAGCTGGGCAGCCATCATGTTGAAAGAACATGTCTCGTCTCACGTAGTAGGCAAGTCTTCCTATAAAGAGGGTAACTCTCCCCTCAAAAGTTTTCATATGTTTCGCAATCCAAATTATCGGCCATCCACACGTTTGGACTGAATCTCCTTTCTGACCCTTTTGTCCTTATTTGTTTGGGTTACCTCGCGCTTTAGGAGCCCAATCATGGGCGTTATGATGATTTGTGATACGATCTTTATCAAATTTCGACACATCTGTCCACATGATTTACTAAAAAAAAAACCGGATCTTCAATATCGACAGAGAGCATGAATCTGTAGAGGTTTAGATTATTTGCGTAAGAAATGTCGACGGCCATTTCGAATAAGAGTTATAAAAATATTGTTCTATTTCTTACTGTTTTATTTACGTTTTATTAGCTTCTATCACTTCAAACTAAAAATGTACCCTCTACTACCTTAACTGTAATTTGGTCAACGTTTTGCCTATTTAATAGCAATTGTTATACCTTTTTGAATAGCTGAAGAGACGAAAAAGTTTTTAAAAGCATCTGCAGAATAACTTCCATTCATTTTTTTTAAGGAAAGCGATTCAAAGTTAAAAACATTAAGTGAATATTCTTCAATTCTAACCATTGTCAAGCAGTCTTTTTAAGCTGTTAGAAGTAGGTTCAGTTTTTGTTCATCCTTTTTATTAATTGACTTCCCCTCTAACTAGATATATAAAATAAATGAAACCTAAGAGCTCTAATCCTAGAAAATATCGATAAAAAGTCGAAGAATGAAGGATTTAAAAAGAAATCTTCAAAATTCAATATCTCAATAACGGTGAAATTTCGGAGAATATATTATAGGACCAAATTCATCAGAAATGACCTGAATAATAACGTCCTTCAATATTCAGTACGACTCACCCTGTAACCCTGTATACAAGTAGAAATGCAACTCGTTGTTGAAATCGAATTCCTACAAATGCATCTCAAAGTCTAAAATGAAATAGCTTAATTAATAGAAAACGAAGCCATCATCGTATAAACCTCGATACAATAATATTCGCTGCCCAAACAGCACGCACTTTTGAACCCCGATGAAGTTTTTTCATGGATGTGCATTGTGCGCCAGTACCACTACTAAAAATTTAATGAATTATTCATTACTTTCAGCCGCCTAATTCATCAAATTGCCCTGTAAAATTCGGGTTGTGGGCCACTCCGGCTCATAAAAAACGACAGCGACGTTCAAATCAAACCGTACACGGGCGACAGTCATCAAAATTCACGGCAATTAGTTCCGGCCTTTGTGCAGGAATTCAATAAATCATGAAGTATGCCAGCATCCCGTTAATATGCCCGGACACATTCCGCCTGTAATTGTACCTTTGTAACGTAATCGACCCCTTGGAAATTGGAGAGGGCCGCACGTCCCGTGCTGATTGAGGGACGGGAATCTTATCCAGATTGGATTCGACCTCTACTTGGATCCCGAGACAAGGGAAATGACGAGAATGTGGTGTTTGAGTAATTTCATCTTTTGCTTCGTTAGCATTGTGATGAAAATTGATGACTTTAACCACTTGAACTAATTTATTTCGCTGACTTACATCGTATGTTACTGGGGGGTAAAGCCGAAGATAATGAAAATATACACACCGGCAAAATTAGAGGAACGGACTAAATTTCAACGAAGTTTGTAATTCATTTTCTCTTGAACCCTTTTCAGTTTTTTCAGGAGCCTATGACATTACAATAATTTGATAGGAGTATCCCATTATCCTGACAAGGATGGCTAGGATTAATAAATTTCGTTAGGTATTTCTTGTTACCAGCACCTTCGCCATTTTGAAATTACATAAAATGTGCGTTGATTCAATTTTACAACTACGTCACATGTCAATAACTAAAATCCAGTTGCTCTGTAAAGTAAGAGGATTTATTAAATATGCTTCAGATACATACTTTCACAAAATCTCACCTGCAAAATAAGAGAAACGACAATTAATGTCAGTATTCTAATATTGATCAATTTAGTTTCAGCATCCGCATAATCACTTCTCGCCATATTATTCATCTGCCCATGTTCATTCGGTCTCACTTTCAATGTCATCGTACAGACCTATACGCCGTAGTAGCGAGATAAACTTTAAACCTAAATAAGGCTAATGACAACTTGAATACATCGACTTATTCCACATACCTACATAATTGGCGCTCTAGTTCCTCGGAACTGAGTGTTTATCAATTTGCCCAAATGTCTGTAATTTTCGAATTTTTGGCTGAAAATGGTCTCGAACGATTTGGTTCGACTCACTGATCAAGAATCCGAGGTCGAAATCGATTCTGTCTGGCCGGTCCGGCCGGCTGGCCGGCCATAGCATGATAACTCTCGAACGAAAGGAGTTAGAGGATTGAAATTTGCAAGGTGGGTTTGGAGCGTACATATCTCGGTTGAGTTCGTTAATGGGCGAAATCCATCTAGCGGTTTCGGAGTTATGGTCGATTTTAGTAAAACACATTTCTTATGAATATTTCCGAAACTGATCACTCGATCTATCTGAAATTTAGCAACAAATTGTAGAATCATGCCCTCCATACGCATGTGAAATTTTGTATCGACCAGGTTACCGCAAAGTGTCAAAAAAAATTTCAAAATAAAAAAAAAATCTACAATAACTCTCGAACGGAATGAGCTGGCAGTTGGAATTTTCAGAGTAGGTTAGGTTGATGAATATCTCGGTTAAGTTCTTTACTGGGCAAAATAGTCCAGATGGTTTCAGAGTAACGAAAAAAAAAATTTTTTTTAAGCAACAAATTTCAAACTCAATTATTTTTAAGATGCAGTTTCACCATTAAAATCCATCGATATCATTTTCAACTCCAACAAGCTAATACTTTCGGAGATATGATTTTTCTAAATTTCAATAATGAATCGTACTTCTATGTTTCCACAGAATGCTATAATTATTCTATCTAAGCTTTATTATATGATCTGTGTTCATACTCGTACATTTCATTCTGTTCTATAAGAGAGAGTCAAATTCATTTCAGTTATTTTAATTTGATTTCTTCCATGGTGCATTTCTCATTCTCAGATTGCTCATTTAATCTTGATAAATAAACTATTATTTGAATTGAATTTCCTTCATGATGCAGTTCTATCATAAGAATACATTGATATAATTCCCAACTCTGAGAAACCAATTCTTTCGGAGATATATTTGTCTGTTTGAACTAGAGCGCCAGAAAGCTCCTGTCCACAGGGCTTGAACCCATTTTTATATACGAAATTGTACTCTCACGAATTATTTGGAAATTGATAGACACACTAAGCTTCACCTGTAGGTTTGCTTGCGTGTTTGTTAGTAACTGTCTTCTTTGTGTGCGATTCAGACACACTTTAGCCGATAATGTTTCATTCAGACTTTGCAGACTTTTCAGGAGCCCTTGACATTACAATAATTCGATAAGAGTATCCCATTATTGCACTAGGATCACCAGGATTAATAAATTTCGTTAAGGATTTCGTGTTACCAACACCTTCGCCATTTTGCAATACATATCGGTATACGAAATTGTTGTCTCACGAATTATTGATTAAACGCTTTAATGAGCTTCACCTGTATGTATGCTGGCGTGTCTAAAGTGGGTCAAAATTACATTCAAATATGTCGGTTACAAATGAACAAGTATCCGACTTCTTTGAAATTGATTTTGACCCACTTTAGACGATCAGACGAAATTTTTCTATCACGAATTATTTAGAAATTGATTAACACGTTTTTATAAGTTTTACCTGTATTTTTGCTTGCTTGTTTGTTTGTTTGTAACCGACTAATTTGAACGCGATTTTGACCCACTTCAAACCATCAGATTGTATTTTAACTTTGAAGACTTTTCAGGGGCCGATGACATTAGGTACAATAATTCGATAGGAGTATCCCATTATCCTGACTAGGATGGCCAGGATTAATAAATTTCGTTAGGTATCCTCTGCAGGACAGTAAGAGCTAGGGTGCGATCTGCGCATGCGATAAATCGAACTAAATACTATAAAATAAATAATAGTTCGATAACTCCGGAACAAAAAGGGATAGGGACTTGCAATTTTCAGGGTAGGTTGCACATCTGAATGGGAGAGTTAAGTTCAAGTTATTTATGTTTTATAGAGTGCTTAGTGCTCGAAGCACTTTTCTGCAGTGCTCAGCACAGCTCTGGAGAGGACAACGTTGCGTAGTTATCTGACTTAAAATGACTATAACCTAACATTCTCAAAATATAGGTACATGGTGAAATGTGTCAAATTTTCATGGCCAACCCGGAGACTTTATAAAAGTGATTGGAGTATATGTACAATCCAAGGAGATCACATGATGGATTACGTTAAAAGGAAACTTAAGGAGTCGACTTGTATATTTTGTTGAACAGAGAATGCAATTTTGCAAACTGCTCAATTGGAATTGATCTTATTTGGCTGAATTTATTTATAAATTCGATTAAAAGTGTCCAATACAGGAGAACAGGACAAGAGAACAAACGTGCAAAAGCTCCTGACTTCACGTCAGTACTTGAACTATTTTTTTTTCGTAGTTTTTTAAAAAATTTTCTAGGGATACGGTTCTCACAAAATTTTAAACACGCCTTTATGTCGATATTCTACAACTAGTTACCAAGCTTCAATTCAATCGAGTCTGTATTTTTTGGAAATAATAATCCGGGTGGGTATAACTCCGAAACCGATGAATCGATTATGCCCAAAAACGAACTTGACTTTCCCATTGGAATGTGCTACCTACCTTGAAAATTGCAAGTCCCTATCTCCTTTCGTTCAAAAGTTATCGAGGCAACGGCCACCCATCCACCTACTGAACTCACACAAGGCTGCTCGGATCTCCAACAATATAGATCCGATCGTGTTCTAACTTGGTAGTAGAGTTAGGTTTTGAAGGCTCTCGCAAAATTTCAGCGATGGTGGTTGAATAGTTACAGATATATAGAATTGTTTTCAATGATTTAAAAAAAAATCGAGTTATACGATCCTCACGAAATTTCGCAAGACTTCTGGCGTTGGTATGCTACAACTGACAACCATGTTTGAATTGGATCGGTTTTGTATTTTTCGAGTTGTAGAGGAAATAGCAATCAAATTTCAGATGGGTACACGGAAAAAAATCATAATTTACATTCAAGTATACACAAAGTCTTGATGAAATATTCTAAAAGCAAGTTGTTTCATACCTGAGTTGAAACTATTTATCTTGAAAGTAGAAAATACTGTTTTTGTTCTGAGAAGACACATATACTTATTCACCAAGATTACGATACATTTTATTGAACATGTTATATTCTCAATACAACAAGATCACTACAATGAAAGCAAGAACCGCTATTGAGTTCTATTGAAAATCATTTAGTATTCTCTAAAGAAAATGCAAGACTTGAGCCAAAATTATTTAAAGTGGATCGTAGCCTAATTCTGACATTGAATAAAAAGCAACACTATTTTATAGCTAGAATATTAATTCTTAATTGTAGGAAATATTCTACTGATGGAAGTGTTTCAATAATTATATTGAGAATTGCTCTCATGGTTGAAATCTAAGAGATCTCATATGAATTCAGGTACAACTTCACCCAAGAACAGGCTATTCTTATTCGAAATAATATTATATGCGCAGTCAAGTCTCAATACACTCAACTATCGAGTATCGATTGAGCAAATCCACATATCTGCACCGGGTGGAAAGGTTGGCGGCGGACATTTTGGACGCGGATCCAAAGAGAGCATGATCACGATCGGCAACAACTAGTGATTTTATAAGTTCATATATGTAGTAATGAATATGAAGAACATTTTAAACGAATGGGAATTGGCCGAGTTAATTTGAGTATTTAACAGTGAGTACTTATAATATACTTTATATAATTTCCTTGGAACCCATAATTTCATTTTCAGGAACCTGATTGCACCAAACTGTTTGCAACTTTTTACTTGGAACTTGGCACATCGCAGCAAGAAAAATAACAATCCGTTTCACCAAAATGCTGAGCAAAATATTGTGCAAATGAATAAATGACATATCCCCTTACACATTCTGCAAAGTGAAAAATAGTTATTTTGTGCATTCCTTACTTACTTTTGTACCGATTCTATTTTTCGGAATGAATGACATTCAAATGGTATGGATTGTCAAGTGGTAGGTACATCATTGATTATAATTCTTTTTGTTAATGTCCTTCCAACTATCTGAATTTTTTTTGACAACGTGATATTTGATCTCCTATATTTGAAAATTTGAAGTTAATTTTCACTCCAGCGTCATCAACTTAGTATCATAATGATATTTTTTTCAAACATTAGTAGTGGGTATTTATTCAAACTAGTCCCATATATGTGCGTCGCAAACTTAGCCAAAGGCTCCAACAATGATAGCTATCATTGATTCAATTTATTGCGACGCTTAGATATGGGACTAGTTTGAATAAATACCCAATGGTATTTTTTGAAATAAATAACATTTTGATACTAAGTAGATGACGCTGGAGAGAAAATTAACTTCAAATTTTCAAATATGGGAGGTCAAGCATCACGTCGTCAAAAAATTCAGATAGTTGGAAGGACAACAAAAAGAATTATTTTCTATGATGTACCACTTGACACTCCATATTATTTGACTGTCTCTCATTTCAAAGGGAATTAGATTAAGAACACTTCAAAATTGATATGAGTTTCACTATACTCGGAGGGATAGTATAGATGATTTTCAAACAATTTTAAGAATAATATTGATATGATTAGAAATATTCTCATTTCAAGTTTATTACTTGTTACTCTGCATTAAGAAAATAGTTGCTCTGAAAATAACTATACTTATTCGGAAACTGAGAAAGTTTTGCTAAAAGACAGTTCTATATTCATTTCAAGTAGGCATATTCTTAGTTGAAGTTATGCTATACGTTAAAATTAGTGTTACTATACTATTTTCAAGTTTGTTATTCTTTATCGGAAGTAAGCTGAACTGATAGGTATAAGAATAATGTGCATATTGCATTGAGTCAAGTTATCATTGCGGATATATGAGTCTACCATAGCTTCCAATCAAGACTACTAGTCTTGCTCGCAGTGTACTTTTTTTTCTGTGTATAACTCCAAAACCGGTTCGGTCCATTATGCCTATAAACAAACTCAAATGTCCATTCAGATGCAAAACCTTACCTGAAAATTTCAAGTCGCTATCTATTTTTGATCTCAGGTTATCATGACATAAATAAATTTTTTGATAATTTTTTTTTAATTTTCTAGTGATACGATTCCGAGTACGATTCTCACAAAATTTCACAAACGTCCTTAGTTTTGCATTCTGCAACTACTCACTAAGCTTCAATTCGATGGGACTCGTATTGGTTGAAAACAAAATTATGACTCGGAAACCATTGGGCTGATTATGCCCATTAACGAACTTGTCCATCGTATTGGGATGTGCCACCTACTCTGAAAATTTCAAGTCCCTATCTATTCTCGTTCTTAAGTTATCGTGACAACGGACGGCCGGCCGGACGGAATGAAATTTTACCTCGAATTCTTGATCAGGGAGTCGAAACCAATAGTTTCAGACCATTTTCAGCAAAAAATCGAAAATTACAGACATTTGGGCAAAATGGTAACGCGATGTTCCCCAGAACATACGCGCAAAAAGGAAGTGGGAATTTGGAATTTTCAATGCAAAGTAAGACTATGTTACTGTGGCAATTCTTGAATTTCAGAATACAGAAGAATAGAATAGAAGAAAATGGGTTCAAGCCCTGTGGACAGGAGCTTTCTGGCGCTCTAGTTCAAACAGACAAATTATATCTCCGAAAGTATTGGTTTCTCAGAGTTGGGAACATATCAATGTATTCATATGATAGAACTGCATCATAAAGGAAATTCAATTCAAATAATAGTTTATTTATCAAGATTAAATGAGCAATCTTAGATTGAGAACTGCACCATGGAAGAAATCAAATTAAATCTGGCCAATTTTGTCCATTAACGAACTTGACCGAGATATTCATCTCCCTAACCTACTTTGAAAATTTCAACTACCTTGCTCATTCCGTTCGAGAGTTATTGTAGAAAAACTTTTTTAAATTTTCAAATTTTTTTTTTGACACTTTAGGGTACATGCGTATAAAGGTCATGATTCTACAATTCGATGCTGAATTTCTGATAGATCGAGTGTTCGGTTTCGGAAATATTCATAAAAAATGTTTTTACTAAAATCGGCCATAACTCCGAAACCGCTCGATGGATTTCGCCCATTAACGAACTCGTCTGAGATATTTACGCTCCAAACCCACCTTGCAAATTTCAATCCTCTAACTCCTTTCGTTCGAGAGTTATCGTGCCTACGGCCGACCGGACAGAATCGATTTCGACCTCGGATTCTTGATCAGTGAGTGGAACCAAATCGTTTGAGACCATTTTCAGCCAAAAATTCGAAAATTACAGACATTTGGGCAAATTGATGAGCACTCTGTTCCGAGGAACTAGAGCGCCAAAAAAACAAGTTTCGTATGACAATTTCCCAAAACAGGTTTAAAGTACCTCCTACAAATAGTAGATATTCCATAAAACATGTATGAAAGAAGAGAAGTAATAATGAAAAATTACCTCGTAATCGATCAAAAATTTCCTGATCTACATTTACCAAATTTTCTCCTCTCTCGAACTACAGAATTATGCTTTCAATATTTACGTAATATTTTCAAACATTTTTGGGTGAGGTCCCCGTTGCATCGCCAAAATACGAGTATTTCAACACCAAAATAATATTTTTGAAGTTATAATATTCCCTTCCGTCAGTCCCGTCATTAAGTGAGAGAACTGTGCATTCTATGTCTATGGATGAAAAGCAATCTCACTTCACTCATATCTCTTACTTCATGTTCTGTTCCGTAATGTAAGACTTTTTTGAGAAAAACTAATTTCGGAGCAAACAACTGAGATTTTTCTCACTTCGCTCACATTTCGGAATACACATTATTCTCATAATTCTTCGATTGATTAGATAATGTCATATCTCAGGAAAATATGCTGACATTATGACAATTCATACATAGAATAATTATATAATTCTGTGAAAACGTAGAAATACGATTTATTATTGAAATTTTGAAAAATCATATCTCCGAAAGTATTAGCTTGTTAGAGTTAAAAATGATATCATTGGATTCTCATGGTAAAACTGCTTATTGAAAAAAATTTAATTTGGAATTTATGTAGAAAAAAATTTTTTTTTTGTTACTTCGAAACCATCTGTCCGATTTTGCCCAATAACGAACTTAGCCGAAATATTTATCTCCCAAACCTACTCTGACTATCCGTTCGAGAGTTATCGTGCCTACGGCCAGCCGGCCGGCCAGATTGAATGAATTTCGACAACGGATTCTTGATCAGTGAGTCGAACCAAATCGTTTAAGACCATTTTTATCGAAAAATTAGAAAATTACAGAAATTTGGGCAAATTGATAAGCACTCTGTTCCGAGGAACTAGAGCGCCAATAATTCTGAAGATTTTCGTTAAGTGTGACGAAAGAGTCTGATTTAGACTACGAAACGTTACGAAATAGTTTTTTCATTGTTGATGTTGTTTCGTTATTGTGCATCTTGTGTTTCTTACGCGGAAGCAATTCACAAAATAATGAATTTTAATTTAATAGATATTTTTCAGAGTTTGGGAGAGAAAACCCAGTTATCAATAATGGATATACCTCAATACCAACAGTTCCCAATTATATTCACACTTCTCTGATGTATCTAGATTGCGTTCAATTCTAGATTCATATCCGGTTTTGACAAAAAGCAACTTCCATATATCCCATGCATCGCAAAATGCTACTCGCTCAAATTTGATCTGCAAAACCTCACCTGGGATTCTCCAACTCCATGAAATATTGATAACATATGGCCTCATGCTTCCACTCTTTGAACAGATAAAACGAAAACAAGTCTACAAACCTCCTGGCTCCTTGCTGAGGGTGCAAATGCATTCCCGTAAGTGCTCATGCAAATGGAGATTGAATATCGATTCGGGGGTTTATTATTTCATGAATGGTAAACACAATGAACTGAATTTTCGGATTTGAGTCAAGTTTGCTCCCCATATGTCATTTTATCCATGTACAACAATTCAGATATTCAATGAATCGGTGTAAAATTGATTCAACAACCGCTATGACAATAACAATAATTCAATATTGGCGTTTAAATTCCGATATCATATATTATTAGCAAACCATCGATAATTCACAGCGCAGATCAAATCGGAAAATATTGGACTTTTTATGGATGATGTATAATTCCATTTGTACAATGCCATTGCATTGGATGATGTATAATTGCTTATGTACAATGCAATTGCACAATTGCATGGGATGATGTATAATTGCATATGTACAATGTATCTCAGTACAAGTAGATTAGATATGATATCTATTATTCAGATTTATCCTCTCTCTTTTCAATTCAAATCTACTAATTTGCTCCAGTTCACAACATTTCTATTTGTTTGATTTCTACCTCCTTGACATAAAAAAAATATACTACACGAACAAAATACTCTAACATTAAGGTTAATATACAACTTTTCAGCATATGCAGGGTGGTCCAGATCGTAACCAAGAAACTTTAACCACGTATTCTACGTCAAAAATAAGCCCTAGCTTGTCATATAAATATATTTCGTGAAATGCTTTCTCTCTGAGATATAGGGTGTTAAAATTATAGAAAAAAAAAATGTTTTTTATTAATAACTTTTACACTTCTTAAAATATTTTTATGAAATTTGGGACAGAGGTTTTAAGGATCAAGAGGCACTTTTTGAATAAAATAATTTTTTTTCATTTCACCAGTGGTGTCCGTACTGCATCGAGACTGAATATTTTGAGACCAAAAAATGATACGCCACTGGTTGTCCAACAATAAAATTTATTCTTGAAATCCTTATTTAATTTGAAGCAAATTCATTCTCCTGACTTTTTGATGAACGAGGCACCGTTTCCGAGTAAAAAAATTAAACACTCTCATGCATGAGCAAATCGCTAAAATTTGATATGGTACATAATAATAATATGTACTCGTAATAATAGGACTATCTAGGTAAAAAATGTGTAATTACGAAAAAATAAGCGTTAATAGCCACACTCAAATACGAATTTGAAGAAGATGGTCAAAGCAAAGAAAAAAAAAATTCTAATAATTTTTACACCCTGTATCTCGGAGAGGAAGCATTTCTCGACATATGTTAATATGACGAACTAAGGCTCATTTTTGATGTAGAATACGTGGTTAAAATTTCATGGTTAGGATCTGGACCACCCTGTATATGTCTTAACAAGTAATCATTAAAGGATACTGGGAAAAATATATGCAAAGTAAAAAAAAAAATTGTTTTGCGAATTGCTTCTGCGCAAGATATTTATCAGAAGCAATTAGTCGAACAATGTTGCCTACCAAACAAAAACGAAAACAACTCAACGATGAAACAACTTAGTCGTAACGTTTCGGAGTCTATATCAGGCTCCTTCGGACACTTATCGAAAATCTTCAGAATTATTTTTTGTTGATAACTATTCTGAAATTTGATTAGTGTTCCGCGCCAAAAAATGTTCTGATACCCCATTTATAGACAGGGGCTTTATCAGGTGTAACGGATCAAGCCAAACTTCTTTGTTATGGTTTTTATAGTGGACTTTCTTATTTGAAATTGAAGGAATTTGGACTGCTCCGCTACACAGTTTTGTGAATGAACCAATGTAAAATAAATCCACTGTACAATTTCCGATATTCAAAAGGGAATACCCACTACGAACAATCAATTTGTTGCTTGAAACCTGGTTTCCCTGAACTCTCGTTCTCTCCACCTTGCAACCGGTGACTCTGAGGATGACACCAACCCAAACCTCTTCTGATACTTAATACTAACGATGTGTCAGTTTTGGCGATCTTGTTCCTCGGAACAGAGTTCTTATCAGTTGGCCCGAATATCTGTTATTTTCGAGTTTTTGGCTAAAAATGTCTTAAACGATTTGGTTCGACTCACTGATCAAGAATTCATAGTTAAAATCCATTCTGTCCGGCCGGCCGTCCGTCCGGACGTTAACACGATAACTCTCGAACGGAATGAGCTAGACAGTTGAAATTTTCAGGTAGATTTAGGAGATGAATATCTCGGTTGAGTTCGTTATTGGATGAAATCGGCCAGGTGGATTCGGAGTAACAAAAGAAATTTTTTTTCACATTACAATTTTTGAATTCAATTTTTTTAAGATACAGTTTCACCATAGGAATTCTTTGATGTCATTCTCAACTCTAACAAACTGATACTTTCAGAGATATGATTTTTAAAAATTTCAATAATTATTCTCAATTCGATATGATTCCATAGAATACTCCAATTATAATTTCCTGACATATATAAATATATAAATCCAACATGAGATGAGTCATGGACCTACATTTTGAATTTAATTACGAAAATTCTTGAGAATTGACGCACAGAAGCCAAATTGAAAAAGTGGGAAAGTCCTGTGGACAGAAGCTTTGGCGCTCTTGTTCAAACTTTGACAAATCATAACTCCGAAAGTTTTGGTTTCACCGAGTTGGGAATGATATCAATGGATTCTCATTCAATTTATTTCATTTTATGAAGCAGTTCTATTATAAGATTCCATCGATATCCTTCCCAACTCTGAGAAACCAATACTTTCAGATATATAATTTGTCAAAGTTTGAACAAAAGCGCCAAAGCTCCTGTCCACAGGGCTTTACATTTTTCACTTAGCTATCAACTCACTTAATACTAATTCAAAGTTTTGTGTAGAACCTCGAAATTTTCCTTTTTTGAAGATTGCGAAGAAGCGTGATAAGCGTCGATGCGGAAACTCAATTGTGTTTTGAAATTGGAGGGGACACGAAAGTAGGGAATCAATGAGGGATTTCAATATGGAAGCAAATCCTCTCAGATTCGTTTTTCACATCAATCCTTATGAAGAAAGAAAATTGAAAATATTGAAAACTCGATCCAGTATAGAACATCAGGTGAACGACTTGAATAGGAACAACCAGCTTTAATAGGGATTGAGTTGTCAGAAGGCAAATCGAAGGGTTGCTTATCTACAAAATTCGACTTTAATTCTAAAAATTTTATCTTTAACTCTAGAATTTGTGCAGACTCTGCATCATTTTGGGCTCGTAAGCATATTAATCTTCATAGTTTGATTCCTTCAGGACTGAAATATTTTCTTCAGATGTATACAAATCTGTGTGCACAATGTTAACTGTCCTACTGCCCAATCTGATGGCAACCTCGTAGACCAGTTTGCTCTGTTTAAAATTATTCACATTCATTTTCTAAAGAAATGAAAGAGATATCCAACAAAAATCAACCAAGCCCATGCACCACCAGTATCACCAAATATAGCAGGAAGGGGCAAACACTCAAGCCACCGCGTTGAAGCGACAATTATGGACCGTTAACCCCCCTTTTAGATGTCTGCCCGGAGGAAAGAAGGGAAGAAGGACGGGACTGATCCCTGATCTTTAGAACCATTTGTCTGACATTGTTTCTACTTGAGACGATGGAGAAGGTAGTGGACAACTACATAAGAACGGAGAATCTGCTTACTGGGCAGGCCGATCTACAGAGACTGCTCTGTATCAGCTGACTGAAGTCATCCAGATAACTCTGGACAGTAAAGAAATCGCAATTTCTGCATTCCTAGATATATCTGGGGCCTTAGACAACACAACACAGGTGTCTGTCAGATATGCACTTGAAAGGCGATGAGTGTATAAAACCATTATAAAATGAATGAATGAGCTGTTGTCAACGAGGATAGTAGAGGCACAGGTGGGCAGTAAGACCGCTTCTGTTAAATCCATTCGTAAAACACCTCAAGGGGGAGTAACGGCTTCACTTCTGTGGAGCCTAGTAGTGGACGAGCTCCCCCACAGGCTAACGGAGCTCGGCTTCGGGTGTATATGCTATCCCGATGACATAGTCCTAATGGTCAGAGGTAAATTTGAGGGCACCTTGTGTAATTTACTACAAGAGGGCCTTAGAATTATTGAGCAGTGGTGCTTATCAGTGGGGCTCAACATAATCCCGAACAAGACTACAGTGATTCTGTTTACTCGGAGAAGGAAACTTCTAGCTGTGAGATCCCTATTTTTGAACGGAGGAATTACAGAATGGATGTCTGAAGTTAAATATCTAGGGGTAACACTAGATATTAGTAAACTTCTATGGAATAGTCATGTCGACATCACTGCCAGTAAAGCAACAAAGACTTAAATGGCGTGCAGGAATCTAGCCGGTAAACTTGGGGCTGCAACCCTAAGATACTGCGATGATAAATCATGATTGTGAGAACCATAATTACGTATGGGGAAGTAGTCTGGTACTCAAAATCAAGCCAGAATAGTACGAGGAAAACCCTCGACAAAGTACAAATACTGGCTTATGTGCGTATCACTGGAGCTATGGGAACCTTTCCTACCAGGGCACTTGATATTATAAGAAATCTCATGCCACTTCATCTAGTGATATGAAAATGGCCAATGAAGCCATTCTCAAAAAATCTAGGAAAGGAACAGATATTGAGAGTATTGAAAACCAGAGAGCCCGGTCCTCTTTTAACAGGTAGGTACATTTCATCAGCCAATCTTCCTAGTGATGAAATGATCAAGGAAGTAAGCATTCTTCACTACTATGCTCGGTAGGAAGAAAGACTGGGACAGTGAATCCACCACCCAAGTTCTTAAAAGAAATTCCATTAAATGGTACACAGGCGAGTCAAAAACCACTATAGGAGCTGGCGTTCGAGTATATGGGCCAGGCACCAAATGCTCACTATCACTAGGCTCCTATTCGAGCACATTTCAGGCAGAAGTACTTGCAATAGAAAGATGCGTGGAAATGGACCTAGAAATAAACTATCAGATATGTGATATAGCCATTCACTCTGACATTCAAGCTGCTATTGAAGCTATGAGCTCCAATACTATCGAATCCAAACTAATATGGGAGTGCCGAAGAAAGCTCGATGGAGTAGGCAAGAACAACAGGGTCTTCTTGGTCTGGGCTTCTGGTCACGCGGGAATCATAGGAAATGAGGAGGACAACACACTTGCCAAGAAAGGAGCACAAACCTCCTTTATTGGCCCGGAACTCTACTGTGGGGTTAGTAGCTACACCTACAAAAGTGAATTCCGGATGAAAGAGGAAACTGAAAGAGGTATTTTCTGGAGATCTCTTCCCGGATTGTATCAATCCGAGAAACTCAGTAGAAACACGCTGCACCTCCTCACTGGCTTTCTCGCAAGGCACTGTGGCCTTAGGAAGCATACAATGAGATTAGGGCTAGCTGAAACTGACGAGAGCAGATTCTGTTGGGAAAAGGATGAAAATCCTGATCGCCTGATAACGAAATGCCTCGCCATCTCAAACCAACGCAAGGTACGTTTTGGGCAGGAAATCTGCAGGGGCGAAGACGTAGCCTCCTTGAAGCCTTCCCAGATACTGGAGTTCATCAGAACTCTGAAACTGGAAGGCAAGCAGCAGATGATAATGACATCGACAGCTCTGACTGGGGGATACAATAGACCTGAAGGTCGCAGTGCAACGTTACCCCCTACAACAATATACAATATATTCAATACATCGGGTTTTTAAACGTTTTAATTAGGAAATTCCTTTGATTACAAAGGGAACCACTTAGCTTAAAACTTTCAAATAAATTGATGGTATTCGTGGAAGATCCTTCCAGGTGATGAGTGTGGATCCTCCAGACTGGAACTCACGATGTAGAGAATGTAAGAATCTCAATCCAATAGAAGCTTCAATCATCCAGTATTAGGCATGTAGCTTCTCAAACATGTAGCAACGATGTTTTTCACTCCATCATTCTACTAGATAGGGTTAAACTTCATTCCATGCCACTATTCCACTAGATATAGATAGCTTCGATCCCAGCCAAAACGCAAAACCTGACCCTATATCTTTACAAAAATCACAAAAATTGCTGAGAGATTTCAGACCTCATTTATTCGATCTCAACTACTGAAAGAACATTCAGAGAAGTATCTCCCTCAACAGTTCAGCGTAAAAAAACGAGGGTATAATTACCCTGGGAACTTGACACACCCAATCACAGAAAATTCTGGTCCCACAGAACAGTAAATTCACGGTATTCCTTAAACAAAATTATACTGAAATGATTTCTGAAATATATTGAAAAATTAAATAAGGAAAATCGATAAGGATCCATATGATGAAACATTTTTAATTCAGACTATAAATATGTTACAAAATGTGAAACCATCGCGCAACTATCCATTCACGTTTGACACATCACGGCTTGCATAAATACGAAAACCACGTAACGGTTTTATACCGTTACACCGGGAATTAGTAAGCTGAGGGTCGATTCAATGAATCCATTGTTACAAATGTGTAGATATCTCTGCATGCGATGAAAATCCGATTCAATCCAGGTAGTATGTCGAATCGCTCTTGTCACCACAATATATTTAATCTGTCATTTTCACCAGAGAAACCCTAGAATACCAAAGGCATTAGATATACGTAGGATTTTTATATCGTTGATTGAATTACGCTCCTTACATTTAGTCTTTCACGTCTTAGGTTTTCAATATACGAAGGTACCTAGAGTACAAGCAAGGGATAACGGAGTGTGTTCTGAGTAGGGAACAACGTTAGACGTTCAAGACGGTTGAGAAGTAGACGGTTTTTATCCCTAAGACTTAGAAGTTTTAATTGAATTCCGACTTAGACGATTTGAGAGTATATTGCGGTAGTTGACGAACTTCAGTAATTGCGGAACTAAATACTTTCATGGTTGTATATATTGCTTCGAGTTGAATTGTTGAATTGTAAATAAAGGATGTAATGGCAGCACAAGTGTTTTGTTGAAAACCAGAGACGTTAAAGATGAATGTAAGGAAAGTAACTCAATCAACCCCTAGGCGATTGATATAAAAATTCTACATATATATATATATATATTCTTTTGAGCATTGAGATAGAAGGTTTTCAACAGAAATACTGAAATGAAAGAATACCAAAATACTCAAATTGAATTGAATGAGATGATGTTTCAGAGGAAAATGAAAAATAAGGAACATCGTTTGAATTATAATTCATGTTCCAGCATAAGGCCGGGACATTTCCATCTCATCCTGGAGGAACTCTAGTAATATTTTGTTTATTCATCATATTATTCGATATTCCATGCGCTCGAGCTATGAGGATGTCGGGACATAGTGGGCTGGTTTTGTATACCGCGATAAACTGAATACTGCAAACAGCTGAAACGTGTCATGAATACTGTGTAAACATCCTGCCTCCTTTTTCGTCAACACGGGAATTATTTACACGTGGCCGATGGCAGTGACGTATGAGATCGTGTTTGGTTATTTCCTGATTACTGGGTGACGTGACAAAAATTTTTCGGTAGTTATTGCTTAACAATATGAACGAATTATCTTCATAATCACGCAACCGAATGAGGATATTCATGGGCTAGCTGGTATTTTTTTGATATTTGTCTTTTAGGTCATCGAGTGTTGAAGAGAATTGAACCAAACGTATGTATTCCGGAATGGCTCCTTTCAACGGATTACACTCATTAATTGGTGAATCAAGGCATCAAATGGAGAAAATTTGACAATGTACAACAACAATGGTTGTTGGAAGATCTACCCAACAGTGCTGGTGCAATTAAGAAGAAATAGATAGATATTGATAAACTTGCCCCTAGCTTAAGTGCTCTTATTCAAATTCATAGCCAGAGCAGTCACCCATCCAGGTACTGAATTCGCCCAAGCAAGGAAAAAAATATGTATTTTCCAAAATATTCCCAAGGATATAAAATCAAGAACTTGGCAGTACAATATGGTTTTAAAGGCTCTTGCAAAATGTCAGCGATATCTGACGAATAGTTTCTGAGATATATAATTTTTGGCGCCCTTGTTGCTCGGAACAAGTACTTATCAATTTGCCCAAAAGTCTGTAATTTTCGGATTTTTGGCTGAAAACGCTCTTAAATGATTTGGTTTGACTCACTGATCAAGAATCCGTTGTCGAAATCGATCCTGTCCGTTAACATGATAACTCTCTAACGGAATAATCTAGATGAAATTTTTAGAGAAGGTTTGGGACCTAAATATCTCGGTTGAGTACGTTTTTGGGCGAAATGGGACGCATATTTATTTTTTACATTAGAAATTTTGAATTAAATTTTTTGTAGGATGCAGTTTCATCATAATAATCTATTGATATTATCCTCAACTTGAACAAGCTAATACTTTCGGAGGTATGATCTTTCAAAATTTCAATAATACATCGTATTTCTTCGTTTTCAAAGAATGCGCATTCTATGTGCCTGTGTTCTATCTGTTTGCGGTAGGTCCAGTTTGAAAGATAAACGTCATTAATATCAAACGAAACTGAAAGTGTATATCTGGAGAGTTTGGTTGATGTAAGCATGTAAACAATTTGAAATTTGGATTCGCTAAGTTCATGCAAAGTTTTTTGGTTAGTGAGTTGGAAAGCAATGATGCAAGGAAGTCGAGCATAATTTAAGAGTCATTCTCTAATTAGGGAAGATTTAGAACGGGATTTCCAACTAATATACAAGTAGTTATTCCATTGTAACACTATTTAAGATTTCCTACATAAGTATTCTGATTTGAGTTCTCTCTGGACTGATTATATTACATTTCTATCATAAATAAAACTGGTTATTTTACTTAATTTACTCAATTTTCTAGAATGACTCCTGATAATTTTGAAACACTTGTAGCGAAAATTGGACCGCCATATAAAGATAAGATGCAAAGGGATTTTAATATATTTCATGATGTAGTTCTATCGTAATAATCCATTGATATCATTCCCAACTCTGAGAAACCAATACTGTCGGAGATATGATATGATCAAAGATTGGACAAGAGCACCAAAGCTCCTGCCATAGGGCTTTCCCACTTCTTTGCGCGTGTGTTCTAGGGAACATCGCGTTATAGTTTTGCCCAAATGTCTTTAATTTTCGAATATTTTGACGAGAATGGTCATACGACTAGCTGAAGAAATTGAGGTCAAACTTGATTCTGTCTGGCCGGCCGGCCTTGAGAACACTTGAGAACGAAAAGAGATAGCGACTTGAAAGTTTCAGGGTAGGTGGCGCATCCTAATACGATGGACAAATGCTCCTGACTTCAAGTCAATGCTTGAACCAATTTTTTTGAATAATCTTTCTGAAAATTTCTAGTCATACGACCCTCACAAAATGTTGCTTAAGATTGAATTTAATTGTTTAACGTAGTTTCATCAACCATATATGAGGAACTGGTAAATTTTGGGGACTTTCTCAACAATCCACCCCAAATAATATTTAATTGAAATATTTTCAAACAGTCCATATGACGCAAGGAAAATAAGGGTGGTGGAAATGCCTTTATATGATTTGCTCAGGTTAGTTTCATGTTCAATAATTATAAAATTGGTTCAGATTTTAGGTGAAATTCTGTAATCGCCAAATTATTACAACTTACTATTAGAATATTATATCCACAATGATGAACAACCTAGATTGGTATATATTGTAACTTACCGTCAGTGAATAGTATTTTTATAACTCATTATTAGATATACTGTTTTCAAATGTGGATTTCTATATCACCCATGAACAGTTGCCATTAATTTCTGAAGATAACCATCATCCATTCCTCCACTGGTACACCAATAAAATTTCCAAAATCTTTAGCAAAACATTACAATACAGGATGAGTATTCGAGTTGTACGTTCTGGGGAACATTGCGTTATCACTTTGTCTGTAATTTGTAGACTGTTTCAAGTCCAACCTACAGCGATAGGGGTTCTGGATAACTTGAAATATACAAACGACTGCAGATTGTCATTTAAGAGGCGGGATATCTTGACTCTGTTGGGCCTTTTGGTGCTGGATTGCTATATCTTTGTTCGAACGATTGACGTTGGAGATTTAACTGTGATATTCATTCACATAACACAAGAAATAGAATCCACACAATTTTTTGGCGCTCTAGTTCCTCGGAACTGAGTGCTTATCAATTTGCCCAAATGTCTGTAATTTTGGAATATTTCGATGAAAATGGTCTTAAACGATTTGGTTCGACTCACTGATCAAGAATCCGTGGTCGGAATTCATTCTGTCCGGCCGTAAGCACGATAACTCTCGAACGGAATGAGCTAGAGAGTTGAAATTTTCAGAGTAGGTTTGGGGGATCAATATCTCGGCTAAGTTCGTTATTGGGCAAAATCGGACAGATGGTTTCGGAGTAACAAAAAAAAAATTTTTTTTTACGAAACAAATTCCAAATAAAATTTTTTTTAATAAGCAGTTTTATCATAAGAATCCATTCATATCATTTTCAACTCTAACAAGCTAATACTTTCAGAGATATGATTTTTCAAAATTTCAATAATAAATCGTATTTCAACGTTGTCACAGAATGATATTATTCTATGTATGAATATGAATTGTCATAATGTCAAATGATGTTCCTGAGACATTATCTAATCAGTCGAAGAATTGTGAGCGAAGTGAGAAAAATCTCAGTTGTTTGCTCCCAAATTAGTTTTTCTCAGAAAATTCTTACATTTCGGAACTGAACATGAAGTAAGAGATCTGAGAGTAGTGAGACTGCTTTTCATCCATAGACATAGATATAACTCTCGAACGGAATGAGGTAGGTAGTTGAAATTTTCAGAGTAGTTTAGGGAGATGAATATCTCGGTTAAGTTCGTTATTGGGCAAAATTGGCCAGATTTAATTTGATTACTTCCATGGTGCTTTTCTCATTATCATGATTGCTCATTTAATCTTGATAAATAAACTATTATTTGAATTGAATTTCCTCTAGGATGCAGTTCTTTTATATGAATACATTGATATAATTCCCAACTCTGAGAAACCAATACTTTCGGAGATATAATTTGTCTGTTTGAACTAGAGCGCCAGAAAGCTCCTGTCCACAGGGCTTGAACCCATTTTTTAAGATTGCGGAGATCACACAGTAGCTATATTCAACTTATCAACTGTTTCTAGAAATATAAGTTTAAGTTCTCCTTTGCTGTTTCCGATATACTCGACACTGTTTCCAAAATATCCTTACATTTTACTTCTTCAAAAGTTTCTTAAATTTATTGTCATGTAATTAGAATATGACAATCTCATCATTTATGTCATTTATGATACTACCTAACTGATATTTAAACCACAGATAAATTTAAACTATACAGGAATACCAACATACTCCTAGATTTGTATAGATATCTCACAGAATAGTATATTCTAAAACAAGTTGCAGAATGGGCAGACTATTCAAACACGAATGCAAAATTGGAAGTGAGTGTTGGAATAGCCTTCTGCAACGAGTATTAGTCGATATTTTCTCTATTGCATTCAAGTTTTGTAAAATACTGTTGAAATTCAATGGAAACTATGCGTCGGACTATACATCCTAGTGACTTTCGTATTGTATCTTGGCAGTTGGTGTGACTGTTACGAAAGTTGACAGATTACGGAATTTGAATCGTACGCAGGGCATGGAGATCAGATTTAAAACAGTTTCCTAATATCAGGAATGATTCAAAATGAGCAAGAACGAAATATCTAGTACCTTATTTTTTAATGGAAATAAAACTTTTCCTCTCAACAATTATTTCACTACTTCCAGATTATATTATATTGACAATTGACATGTGTTGAAATTTGATAGGATCGAATGTCAATGCTGACTACCACAAACGAAAAATTTAACTAGAAACAATGCGGGAATGAGTTCATTCCAGCACTGGTTTTAGTGCTGGAATGGACTCTTTACGATACTGAAATAAAGAATAGTTATTTTCCTAACAAGTGCGGAAAGTGATACTTTCCCGCACGCTACTGCCGTTGACCCGAACGACGCGAAGCGGAGTTCGGGCAAGCAGTCAAGTGCGGGAAAGACACTTTCCGCACGAGTTAGGAACAATATTTTTTCTACGACCGCATAAAGATTCAAAAAGCACATTGAAAATACATATTTTATTTCAACATACAAAACATTTCATGAAAACCCACTATTTATTTATTTAGGTACTATTAATATTAATGTTGAAAACACAATTTGTTGCATTCTGCAAATGCGTCAGAATAGCCGGTCCAGAGTAATTTGTTGGTGGTAACTGGCTTTTAAGAGTAACACTCGTGGATTGCAACGTGCATGAAGATGACGGAGACGGCATCGGTTGCAAGTTGCCAGTACCAGAAAGAATTTTATTGGAAATGGTTTTTTTCTGCTCTACAGAGTCCTCCAAATAACCCTCAGCAACAGCAGTTGACTTCCAGCCTCCAAGACGTTATGTTGGTTATACCTTCGCCTGAATCTGCTAGAAACGTTGCCGAGGATCGTCTAAAACTGTGACCTGTGTAACGTTCTGGATTAGGTAGGCCTAAGTAGGAAGCGATCTCTGCCGGCATTTTACCGAATGTGTTTATGCCTACGCACTGAACAGAACATTTGCCTTTTTTGTAATTGATAAAAAAACGACGGTGCGTGGTGGAAGGAGGCCTTAGATTTGCATACTTTCTATAGAGCTTCAAAAAGGTTCCATTATTTATGTCTCCAGATATAACAAAGGATCTTGAGGTATGGTTTTTCGAATCGGAAATTTTCACAATAATTAGGTTTCCTTTATCTTGAATATCGTCAAGCGTGATTTTCACAAGCTCCACTCTGCGAAGAGCACCGGCTAAAACATGGTACCTACTTTAATCATAAGATATATCTCATCAGGGGCTAGCATAAACTTGGATATGTCTTCTTTGGTAAAAATCTGCGCTTTCTGTGGTCGGAAACCAACATTTTGCTTTCTTAGGCCGCTCGTACACCAGCAGGACGCGACCGCAACGCTACCGCGACGATACTTTTTAACGAGGAAAATGCGTCGCGTCGCCGTATCCTTGGTGTGGGCGCTTCTATGAACTACCACGTACCGCGACTGCGAAGCGACACGAAGTAGCGGTCGCGTTGCGGTCGCGTCGTGCTGGTGTACGAGCGGCCTTAGGAACGATGTCAATTTATGAAACTTGCTTATGTCCAGGTTTTGTTTTATTTTAACTAAACGTTTCACCATCGAGTAAGGCGACCATAGGGTATTGGATTTCATTACCTTACTCAGCTCGGAAAAATACGCCAAAAAACCTCTTCTCTGAAGCTATTCACTCCTTTTTCCTTACACCAGTGTAAAAAGTGGTTGTATTGCTGTTCGTATCTTTCTCGTGATTTACTTGGTAACAGGTCTGAATTTACCTCATCTGCGGCCTTTAATATTGCCTCTAGGAGCTCTTCGTCTGACGAATCCATTAAAATATGGCTTCTATTGAAAGTAATTTGAATCGGACACTTCGACAACGCTTCGATTTGAAACTTTGACGTCTTGATGACAACTTGGTTGCCATAATAAATCTTTGGTTACCACATCAAACCATTTGACTCAGCTTAGTTTGATTGTTATGAAACATGTATAGGGTACATAAAAGTATCGCAATTTCTTCATTCCAATGAATGAAAAATAGTATGGGTTAGATTGAATTTTAAAACTTATATTAGTTGAATAGTAATATACAGGTGAAATCCATGAAATGTACATTCAATAACGATAAATTGCTCGATAAATTGACATATTTTACTTTCCCGCACTAGAGCGGGAAAGTGAGTTTTCCCACACTAGTGCGGGAAAGTGACACTTTCTGAACTAAAATGAGTGCGGAAAAGTGGGTTAAAACGCACGGTCGTAGAAAAAGGTATTTTTATCATCGTTTTATCTGAATACTTAGTCTTACTCTTAGTCCTTTTTGGCGTTTTTTGGCTCTCTAGTTCCTCTTAACTGAGTGCTTATCAATTTGCCTAAATATCTGTAATTTTCGAATTTTTGGCTGAAAATGGTCTCAAACGATTTGGTTCGACTCACTGATCAAGAATTCGAGGTCGAAATCGATTCTGTCCGGCCGGCCGTAGGCACGATAACTCACGAACGAAACGATTTAGAGGGTTGAAATTTGCAAGGTGTGTTTGGAGCGTAAATATCTCGGACTAGTTCATTAATGGGCGAAATCCATCAAGCGGTTTCAGATTTATGGCCTATTCTAGTAAAAACATTTTTTATGAATATTTCCGAAACCGATCACTTGATCTATCTGAAATTTAGCATCAAATTGTAAAATCATGACCTTTATACGCACGTGAAGTTTCGTATTGACCAGGTTACCGCAAAGTGTCAAAAAAAAATTCTGAATTAAAAAAAAAATTTCTACAATAACTCTCGAACAATTTGAGCTAGGCAGTTGAAATTTTCAGAGTAGGTTAGGGAAATGAATATCTCGCTTAATTTCGTTATTGATTAAAATAGACCAGATGGTTTCGGAGTAACGAAAAAAAAATTGGTTTTTTAAGCAACAAATTTCAAATTCAATTTCTATTTAAGATGCAGTTTCACCACAAATATCCATCAATATCATTTTCAACTCCAACAAGCTAATACTTTCGGAGATATGATTTTTCTAATTTTCAATAATGAATCGTACTTCTATGTGTTGACAGAATGCTATAATTATTCTATCTAAGCTTTATATATGATCTGTGTTCATACTCGTACATGTCATCTTGTTCTATAAGAGAGAGTCAAATTCATTTCAGCTATTTTAATTTGATTTCTTCCAAGGTGCGGTTCTCATTCTTAGATTGCTCATTTAATCTTGATAAATAAATTATTATTTGAATTGAATCGCCTTTATGATGCAGTTGTATCATAAGAATACATTGATATAATTCCCAACTCTGAGAAACCAATACTTTCGCAGATATAATTTGTCTGTTTGAACAAGAGCGCCAGAAAGCCCCTGTCCACAGGGATTGAACCAATTTTTTTCCTCGGAACAGAGTGCTTTTCAATTTGCCAAATGTCGTTAATTTTCGAATTTTTGGCTGAAAAAACTGAAAACTGAAAAAAAACGTTTCGGTTCGACTCACTGATCAAGAATCCGTGCTCAAAGTCGATTCTTTCCGGCTGTCCGTCTGGCCGGCCGTAACCACGATAACTCTCGAACGGAATGAGCTAGACAGTTGAAAATTTCAGAGAAAGTTTGGGTGATAAATATCTCGGTTTGGTTGTTGGGCAAAATCTGCCAAGTGGTTTCGGAGAAAAAAAAACAAACATTTTTTTTAGCATTACACATTTCGAATAATTTTTTTTTAAGATGCAGTTTCATCATAAACATCCATTTATATCATTCTCAACTCTAACAAGCTAGTACTTTCGGAAATATGATTCTTAAAATTTAAATAATTATTCTCAATTCTATAATGATTTCATAGAACTTATAATAAGCTGATTTATGTAAATCCAACATGAGATCAGTCATAGACCTGCGTTTTGAATTTAATTATGAACATTTTCAAAAATTGACGCACAGAAGCCAAATTGAAAATGTGGGAAAGCCCTGTGGACAGGAACTTTGGCGCTCTTGTTCAAACTTTGACAAATCATAACTCCGAAAGTATTGGTTTCTCAGAGCGGGGAATGATATGAATGGATTCTTATTTAATGTATTTCATCTTATGATGCAGTTCTATTATAAGAATCTATTGATATCATTTCCAACTCTGAGAAACCAATACTTCCGGAGATATGATTTGTCAAAGTTTGAACAAAAGCGCCAAAGCTCGTGCCCACAGGGCTTTCCCAATTTTTTTTGTGATTTTTCTGTATTTCTCTAATATCTTCTACAATACGGGAAGAGATAACAGCTTTCAATTTTCAGGGTATAAGTTGCGCATCCAATTGCGACAATTGAGTTAGTTAATAGGCATAATCGGCCAAACAGTTTGGGAGTTATACCTATCTGAAATTTTGTTGTTATTTCCTCAATAAATCAAAGAATACCAATTTTATACAATTCAAACATGGTAATTAGTTATATAATGCTGACGAGCAAATTATTGAGATATTTCGTGAGGATCATATCGTCAGAAAATTTTTCAAAATTATTGAAAACCATTGAAAAAGTCCATATCTCGGAAACTATCCTTCCGAAACCACTGAACCTTTGCGAGAGCCTTTGCTTTTATAGCCAAGTTCTAAGTTTGGACACGATCAGATTCATATTGTTGGAGATAAGAGAGCAGCCTTGATGATCAGTAGCTGGTTGGGTTGCACCATAACTTTAGAACGGAAAGAGATAGGGACTTGCAATTTTCAGATTATGTTGCACATCCGAATGGGACAGTTAATTATGTTTTTGGGTCTAATCGTCTAAATGGTTACGGAGTTATACCCACCTGAAATATTATTTTCTCGATAGCTCAAAAAATACAAATCTGAACGAATTGAAACTTTGTAATTAGTTATGGAATATCGACAAAAAGACGTCTGTGAAATTTGGGAGAATATAACAAGGAAATTAAAAAAAAATCCTGAAAAAATATTATGCATCTCACGATAACTTGAGAACGGAAAGAGATCGCAACTCGCAATGTTCAGGGTAGGTTGCGCATCCGAATGCGACATTTCGGTTCGTTAATAGGCATCATCGGCCATATGGTTTTGGAGTCACATCTGAATTTTTAGTTGGAATTTCCAATATATCTCAAAATACACAACTACACGCACCTTTGAAATTTCGTAATTACTTAGAGAATGCCGACGCGCAAATTTTCTCCGAATTTGGTGAATATCGCATCCTGAAATTATTTGAGAGGTGAGATTTTACGTATGTCATTAGATATTTCAATTCAGATAGAATACATATGTCAGAATTAAAGATTCTGTGATCATAGAAGATTCTCTCATTACTGAAGTCTCCCATTAAAATGGTACAAAATGAAATCATATTTTATAAAAGCTGAGAAAATGGTCAATATCGATAGTAAATTCGTATAAGAGTGTTCAATGGAGGTGAATAAAACATCAGTAAGTTTGTCGGTTTGAGGTTAAATTTTCATTTTTGTCAGCTATCAAATTTCATATTTCAAAAAATTATGCTCCATCGACTTAGTATGAGGCATGAATGCAACATGCAAGCAAAAGCTCCTGACTTCACATCCGTGCTTCAACCAATTTTTTGTTCAATGTTCTCAAATAACTTTTAAAATTGAGTGGGACCTAAAGCAAGCCCCCATTAGATTTCCTGCAGCTTGTTAACAATGTAACCACTTTCAAAAGTTCGCAAACAGCCCAAACCGCCTGATGCCCCGAGACAATTATCCAGAATATAAAGCCCCGACTGCGTGATATTCAACCGGGCTGTCATGAATTTTCAATAAACCGACATCGAAGAATCGACTGGAGATTCGGGAAGCGCGATCAATTCCTGTTTTCCATTGTTCATCGTCTATTAACAACCGTAATAATGATCGGAGGGAGCTAATGCTGTCCCGGGCAACAAAGGGTTTAATCGTTGGGGAATTAATTCGCAATCAAAGTCAGTAATAGAGTCTGATGTTTAGCTGTATTGGGTTCCCAGAGCAACTCCAGAATCGGGAAATTCGCCTTGCTATACCACGGTTCCGGTTATTCCGTGAGGTCGTGAAACTTCGATATATGCACGTGATATAGTAATGAGAATCACGAAAAACGTAAAAATTTCCTATGCGGATTTGATATTACCATCCTCCAAGTTTAAAATTTTGAATGATCTGTCTAGTACCTACATGGTGAGTCATTGAGTTGTACATCAATTTTAACTATAGATACCTTTCATCAAGCTGCCAAATACTCTTTTAATTCACCATTTTTCCCGATTAGACTTAATCATCTGATACTTGAAAATCAATGAAATTGTTAAGACGTCCAATTCTCACTCACTCAATTCTTATAATGCAGCACTAAATAATATCCCACTATTGAATCATTGAAATTCAACTTAAATTTTATTTAATATCCATCAATTGTTTTCACTATAAGATTATATAATGACATAATTCATCTTATTATTATTATTGAAAATTCCATAAATATCCATTAATTCATTAATTTTCAAGAAATCTAATATCGAATAGTTAAGATGTGATTTCAAATGATAGTATAATCGAAATAATTAGAAGGTAACATTTACATCAGAAACTCATCATAGACTTTAAATCTATGTCTCCGTTCGCATGCGACATTATCAAACTGTATACCAGGCATTGGTATATTATTCAATCGATGAGCATAGTTTATCTAAATCTGGTGAAAAAATTGGTTCAAGCACTGACGTGAAGTCAGGAACTTTTGCGCGTATGTTCTATTGTCCATTTCCCTGTATTGGACACTCTTAATCAAATTTACCAGTGATACGATCCTCACGTAATTTTGCAAGAATTTTCGCGTTGGCATTAAATTCAACTAATAGCCATGTTTAAATTGGATCGGTTTTGTATATTTCGAGTTATTGAGAAAATAACAACCAAATTCCAGATTGGTATATCTCCAAAACCGTTTAGCCGATTATGTCTATATACAAGCTCGAGTATCGCATTTAGATGCACATGCTAACCTGAAACTTTCAAGTTGCTATCTCTTTCCGTTCTCAGGTTATAGTGACATAATTTTTTTAATAATGTTTTAAAAATTTTCTAGTTATGCGATTGTCATAAAATTTCACGAACTTGCTTAAATTGATATTCTACAACTACCCACCACGTTTCAATTCAATCGGATTAGTATTGGTTGAAAAAAAATTATCACTCGTAAAACAATTGGCTGATTATGCCCATTCACGACCTTGTCCGTCGTATTGAGATGCGCCACCTACCCTGAAAAAAAAGTCATTATCTCTTTCCGTTCTCAAGTTATCGTGGCAACGGCCGGACGGTAGGCTGCACGGACAGAATCAAACTTGACCTCAAATTTTTCGTCAGGTAGTCGAACTCGATCGTTTGAGACCATTTTCAGCAAAAAATTCGAAAATATCCTACATTTGGGCAAAATGGTACGCCATGGTAAATTCGAATTAAGAGTGTCCAATACAGGAGAATGGACAATATAATTTGCCATGGTGAATTCGATTAAGAGTGTCCAATACAGGAGAATGGACAATAGAACATACGCACAAAAGCTCCTGACTTCACGTCAGTGCTTGAACCAATAATTTTTCCGTAATTCTCACAAAGTTTTACACACGCCTTTATGTCGATATTATACAACTAGTTGCCACGCTTCAATTCGATCGAGTCCATATTTTTTGAGTTATCGTGGAAATAATATTCCAGGTGGGTATAACTCCGAAACCGATGGACCGATTATGCCCAAAAACAAACTTCACTCTCCCATTGGTATGTGCAACCTACCCTGAAAATTTCAAGTCCCTAACTCCTTTCATTCAAAAGTTATTGAGGCAACGGTCACCCATCCAGCTACTGACACAAACAACACTGAACTCACACAATGCAGCTCGTATCTCCAAAAATATAGATCCGATCGTGTTGAAACTTGGAACATGGTAGTAAAGTTAGGATTTGAAGGCTCTCGCAAAATTGTCGAATGATGTCGGACGAATAGTTTCATATATATAGATTTTTTTTCAATGATTTTTCAGAAAATTTTGAGTTATACGACCTCACAAAATATTGCAAAAAGTTTCGCTTTGGCATTCTACAACTGATAACCATGTTCGAATTGGATCGCTTCTGTATTTTTCGAGTTATTGAGGAAATAAGAACCGAATTTCAGATGGGTATAACTCCAAAGTCGTTTGGGCGATTATACCTATAAACAAACTCAAATGTCCCATTCAGATGCACAACCTTACTCGAAAATTTCAAATCGCTATCTAACGGGTTCACCAAATATCTTTTTTTTTGAAAATGCAATAAAAAAAAAGCTACTGAATATTTTCTCAAATTTCTTTTTTTATTTGAAAGTACAATCCTTCTGGTTAATAATGGAAAATAATTTCATTCAAATGGCTGCCTCGGCTGGCCATGCAGTAGCCTACACGATCGGTCCAATTTTTAAGCACATTATCGATTGTGTGCAGCTGTATTTCAACAATGGCTTCACGAAGATTGTCCTTTGAAGCGTCAATTGTCTCTGGCTTGTTCGCGTAACACTTATCTCTGACGGCACCCCACAAGTAATAGTCCAACGGTGTCAAATCGCAGCTCCGAGGTGGCAAAACGACATCAGCTCTGCGACTGATAATGCGATCTTCAAAACCTCCTGAACCCATTGGACTTTGTATGGCGTCATACCAAGGTCTTTATGCAAAATTCGTCTCAATGGTGTCTCCGAAATCTTCAATTCTTGAGAACGACGGTGAATTGATGTTGATGGCGCTTCACGCACACTTTCTGCCACAGCAGCAATATTCTCGGGTGTACGCACTGTTTTTGGCTTTTCACGCTTTGGTTTATCGATGAGGACGCCAGTTTCTCTCACTTTTTTCAAAAGATAACGAACATACGATGCTGACGGTGCTTCTCTCCTTCCAAAATCCGTACGCAATTTTCGCACAAACTCTGCAAGATTACCATGATTTTCAAAGTAATGTCGCAATATTTCCCAGCGTTGTTCAAGCGTATACACAACCATATTCGTTCAGCGGTAGGATAAAACTAATTATCTGTCAAATCCGACATGAGCTAGGTGTTACCATTCACGAAATAAGCACTAGTGAAAAATAAACGTTAGATGGCGGACCCTTTATATCCCTTCTCAGGTTATCGTGACACAAATAATATTTTTTGATGATTTTTTTCAAATTTTCTAGTGATACGATTTCCACAAAATTTCACAAACGTCCATAGGCTAGCATTCTACAACTACTCACCAAGTTTCAATTCGATCAGACTTGTATTTGAAAAAAAAAATTACTACTCATAAACCAATGGGCTGATTATGCCCATTAACGAACTCATCTGTCGTATTGGCATGCAGCACCTACTCTGAAAATTTCAAGTTGCTATCTCTTTCCGTTCTCATGTTATTGTGGCAGCGGATGGCCGGCCGGCCGGACAGAATGAAATTTGACATCGAATTCTTGATCAGGGAGACGAACCCAATCGTTTGAGACCATTTTGGGCAAAACATTCGAAAATTACAGACATTTGAGCAAAATGATAACGCGATGTTCCACAGAACATACACGCAAAAAACTGCAAATTGCAAAAAAAAATTCTGCAATTTCAACAGCCTGTATCTTTTTATCTGAGTTGAATCCGGAAAAATGTTAAATGAAAAAATGTGGGAGAGATACTTTCGGAGATATGATTTGTCAAAGATTGAACAAGAGCGCCAAAGCTCCTGTCGACAGTGCTTTCCCACATTTTCATCTTTAAATGCTCCCTCCAAACTGTCGAAATTTCAAAATCCTCCTTCAATACATCTCTCTCCATTTCGGTATTGAAGCACCAACTCTCAGCTGATTACATTGAATCACAACTACTGTTATCCTAGCAATCCAGTGTACTCCGGAAGGGTTGAAACACGATATAACTTTTCTGAGATAATTTTTCGTCACTCCCCGATATCAAACCCAATCCTGAGCACTCCGTTATTATCTACCAACACACCAAAGGAGTCGAGTAAGCGAACCCAACTAGTCCTCGAACATTCAACGTTTCGCATTCGAAGCGCCATTTTCCCGAACAAGTGTAAACCTGCAACTTCAAACAAAGTTCCACGAAGTTTAACCGCAGATGCTAGATAAATTCCGTGCGGCAACCAAAGCAAGATTAATTTGTAGGATCGCAAATTGTCCTTAAGGTTACCCGAAACAATTGGTTTGGAGGAATGAGGATCAGTCAGTGTGGTGGACGTCCTCAAGGTGTCCCATCCTATTAGAAAAGGTTTGGCAATGGCGGTATGCGTTAATTGACTATATGAGGGTTAAGTTTCTACTTTACCAGGTAAAAATTAATTGCCTGAAAATCCGTATATCCATCTACTGTCATGTTCGCGGATGATGCTCCTTTGAACAGAGAGCAGATAAATTTACCCAAATGTCTGTTATGTAAGGATTTTAGGCCGTAAATGGTCTGAAATTATTTTGTCTCTCTGATGAGGAGAGTCCGAGGTCAAACTAAGACAGTAAATTTATTTTCGAAGAAAATACCGATACAAAAGTCTTATTGAATTTTTTTTTCAAATTAGGAAAAATAAATTGGTTCAAGCACTGACGTGAAGTCAGGAGCTTTGCGCGTATGTTCTATTGTCCATTCTCCTGTATTGGACACTCTCAATCGAATTTACCATGGTGAATTAATTCTATTGTCCGTTCTCCTGTATTGGACACTCTCAAACGAATTTACCATGGTAAATTCGATTAAGAATGTCAGGTGAGTAATTTTAACAATTGTTCAACAATGTTGTTGAAAATATAACCCTTCCTGTGTTCTCGAATTGAAATTTATTTCATTAAAACTTCATTTGTGACCAGTTAGGAGAGAAGGAATACTTTGTATTGAAAATCTTTGCAATATGTTTCAGTTCCCTATTTAGTTTAAATGTTTTTTTCCAATTTGAGAGCAAAGAAACAAAGCCACAATTATCATTTATAATAGTATTTAGTTTGAAGTAACTACCTGACTTATCTTTGACAGTTTCTCACTAGGACTATGAAAAATCATATAAAAATTGTATGTCGTTTGGAATCCATTTTGATGAAAAAGGAATTATTATTGTAAAATTCTTCAATTCAACAATGATGTAGCATCTAAGTCCAAATATCGTGGAAAAATCGTTTGTTTAAATGTACTGATCGAATTCTAGATGATATAAGTTTATTCCCTAATTAATACAAATGATAACAATCTTCAGTATAATGTTTAGTACAAACAAACATGATGGATGTATCACAGATACTCTAGTATACTATTGCTTGTACGTTATTTCATGTTTATGAATAATTTTACATAGGCTGACATTTTTCCTTTGCATTTATTTTCCAGAAGTACCTAATTGCAAATGTAACACATAGTAATTGCACACCATACCAGATCACCGTAGAGAAGTATAGTAGCTATATCACAACACAAAAACTGAACAAAAAGGGGTATTGCTATGTAAATATAAATCCGTACAAATCAACTTAAAGAAATTCCATATGAACAAATACGTTTATAAACATTGTTACTTTATATGAGTACGAAAAAAAATTTACATCCTATTGGGCGAGTGAAAGCCCCGTCAATATTTTGTGGCTCTGGTTAACAAAATCATTTATTCTGCCTCTGCTGAATCTAGAGCATGAACAAATTCATGCTATTTACCTTCCTCAAATCCCTAAGTATTATTGTATTCAGTATAGGTGCAAGATAGTCGCAATGGCGTTGACCTATCCTTTTCTGACATCTTGGTACAGGCAACATATCAGGCCTTTCTCTGGTGCCATAACGGTGAGTTACTGATTCTGTATAGACTCCACCTTTTTTCATGTATATCAACATCGCCATGCAAAAAAGCTGCCTCACATCCAACACACCAGATTCTTCATGTACCATATGATTCAAAAACAACAGTGGTCTGCTATAAACTATTCACAGTATCCATCTATGAATTACAATAAAGTTTTCTAGATGAACATCACTCACACCACCTCACGCTACGATTCCGTAGGTCAAATGCGTGACCGCACTAGAGCATTGTATATTACAATGAGATGTTTGGTATCTAGAAAAGCTTTTAGGAAATGAAATCTACGAAGCATTGTTTTACCTCATTTGTGGTTCAAGCAAAGTTCATTAAAAGTCTTCATATTAATATTACAACCTATTTAGAAATTACCTCAAGTTGACAACATAGGATAAAATAATATTATGTTTTAGGTCTAGTATCAAATACAGGGACTAACCACCATATGGTACTAGCTATAATGCGGAACTACGTACAAAGGAAAACCCAGAACAAACCGAGAGTGATAGAAAAACTGAACATTGAATGCCTTAGCGACGACACCACAAAATACCTATACCAGCAAGGATTAAGGAAGGCAATAAGAGAAAACAAGATCCTGGAAGATGGCACCGTAGAGCTAGCATGGAAAAGATTAAGTACTAATATAATGACAGCTGCAGAAGAGGCATTAGGCAAGCGAAAGGTGAACCAAAACGGAAAGCCAAACACGAAACCATGGTTCACCCACGAAATCAAATCACTTGCGGAAGAAAAAGGGAAAGCATATCTTCAATTTAGAAGTCAAACAATCACATACGCTGATTACAAAGTCGTGAGGAATAGGAAAAATATGAAAATTCAAACCATCAAGAGACAATTCTGGGAGAAATACTCATCAGACATGGAACACGACTTATATGGAGGACAAAAAAAAGATTTGGAATATGATAAGGAACCTTAAAAAGCCAATCAACGAGTACATTCACACGAAAACAATAACGTCAGAAGAATGGGAAAGTTATTTCCATAATCTATACGGTGGCACAATAACAAGCCAAGCCCCAGAACAGGAACAGGAAAATACATCTTGGGAAAGAGAACACATCCAAAAACAATTAATATCAAAAGACAAAATTGGAGCAACAATGCGCAAGCTGAAAAACAGGAAATCACCAGGGCTAGATAATATTAATAACGAGCTACTTAAATATGGTGGCAATGAATTAATGGATCAAGTGCATGTGCTGTTTAATAAGATATACGACCAGAGAAAAGTACCAGAGGAATGGAAAGTAAGCATAACGGTCCCTGTCTTCAAAAAAGGGGAAAAGAAAGAACCAAATAATTATAGAATAATCAGCCTCCTAAGCACGACTTCAAAATTAATAACAAAAATTATTGCAGAAGAAGTATCAAGTAGTGGTATGAGAGAAGAACAACAGGGATTTAGACAGAATAGATCGACCATAGACGCTATATTCATCTTAAAGCAGATTGCCGAAAAGGCCATAGAGTACAATAAAACCGCGTTTATGTGCTTCATAGATTTAACAAAAGCATTTGATAGAGTGAGATTACAGGATGTCATTGAGCTGCTGAAAGAACGAGACGTAAACCCAACGACAATAGACATCATTCGGGATATGAACATTGGAAATAGCACACATGTAAGGGTAAACAACGAACTCTCCAGTAAAATACCAGTATCAACAGGGATCAGACAAGGAGATAGCCTCAGTCCAATACTCTTCAACATTATAATGGACGAAATTATAACAGAAGTCAAAACTGCAGGCAGAGGAGACAGGATGGGAAAACATGAGTTCAAAATAGTTTGCTACGCTGATGACGCAGTCGTGATATCGGAAGATGAGGTTAATCTGTAAAAACTGCTACACAGATTCGAAACAGTTGCAGGAAAATTCAATATGGTCATATCAACACAAAAGACACAATCCTTGACAATAGCGAGAGAACCCAGAAGATGCAAACTGGCAATTTATAATAAAAGTGTGGAGCAGGTTATGTCCTTTAAATATCTAGGGGTTAACATCACGAGCAATAGGAACCTAAAACAAGAAGTAAAAATGCAAACAGTAGCAGCATCTAGGATATCGGGATTCCTTCGAACCGTGATATGGAGGAATAAATTCTTAAGTATCGAAAGCAAAACACGGATATATAAAACGTGTGTTAGACCAGTTATGACATACGCCATAGAAACGAGAGCGGAGACTGCAGCTACTAAGCAGATTCTTAGAACGACCGAAATGAAGACATTACGCTCAATCACAGGGAAAACGCTGAGAGACAGAGTAAGGAGCAATGAAATTAGAAGATTGTGTGACGTTCCGGATATAGTGAGATGGGCCAGAATTAGAAGAAGAGCATGGAGAGATCATGTCAATATAATGGATGACGATCAACCAGTGAAAATCGCAAAGGAAGAGAGACCAAATACAAGCAGACCTCTTGGAAGACCACCAAAGCGCTGGTATGAGAGCTGGTCCTCGGAGTCACAACTTAGGCTGCCTCTTTGAAAATACAAGACATAGTCTTAAAATAAGAAGAAGAAGAAGGTCTAATACCATTATATAGAGGAGCAGCGAGGCACTTGGTGAGGCAAGCGGTGAGGCAGGCGGGTGATTTCTGAATCTCAGGGAACGCATATACTACCTCGATCTAGAGCGTGTTACCGCGTGGCACATTGGAGAGAGGAGTAATTCCAAGTAAACAAAACGCTTCTGACGCGCGATTTTAAATCCTGAAATTAAATTGAGAGTAGCCTCTCCAGTGTACCGTCTCCAGTGCTTCAATATATTATATACAGTTATATACACTCTTAATTCGAATTTACCATGGTAAATTCGAATTAAGTGTCCAATACAGGAGAATGAACAACATAATTGACCATGGTTAATTCGATTAAGGATGTCCAATACAGGAGAATGGACAATAGAACATACGCGCAAAAGCTCCTGGCTTCACGTCAGTGCTTGAACCAATTTTTTTTTCGTAATTTTTTCGAAATTTTCTAGGGGTACGGTTCTTACAGAATTTTTTTTTCGTCATATTTTTCAAATTTTCTAGGGGTACGGTTCTTAGAAAAATTTAAACACGTCTTTATATTGATTTTCTACTAATAGTCACCAAGCTTCAATTCGATCGAATCTTAATTTTTTGAGTTATCCAGGAAATAATATTCCAGGTGGGTATAACTCGGAAACCGTTAAACCGATTATGCCCAAAAAGGAACTTAACTCTCCCATTCGGATACGCAACCTACCCTGAAAGTTGCAAGTCCCTAACTCCTTTTGTTCGAAAGTTATCGAGGCAACGGTCACACATCTACTGAACTCACACAAGGCTGCTCGAATATCCAACAATGTTTAACCGATCGTGCTAAAACTTAAAAGTTAGCAGTAGAGTTGGGTTTTAAAGACTCTTGCAAAATTTCAGCAATTTCTGACGAATAGTTACTGATATATAGAATTTCTTTTTTTTAATTTTCAATGATTTCTTAAAAATTTTCTACAAACACTATCCTCACGATATTTCGCAAGAATTTTGGCGTTGGCATTCTACAACTAATAACCATGTTTCAATTCAATCGGTTTAGTATTTTCAGAGTTAATGAGGAGAAAAAACAACCAAATTTCAGTTGGCTATAACTCTAAAACCGTTTGGCCGATTACGCTTATAAACAGACTCAAATGTCGCGTTCTGATGCACATCCTAACCTGAAAACTCAAGTCATCGTGACAACAAAAATATTTTTTAATAATTTTCTAATAATTTTCTAGCCATACGATTCGAACAAAATTTCACAAACGTGCTTAGGTTCATATTCTACAACTACTCACCAAGTTTAAATTCGACCGGATTTATATTGGTTGAAAACAAAATTATTACTCGGAAGCCATATGGCCGATTAGGCCCATTAACGAACTTGTTTGTCGTATTGGGATGCGCAACCTACCCTGAAAATTTCAAGTCGCTAGTTATTTCCGTTCTCAAGTTATCGTGGCAACGGCCAGACGGCTGGCCGGACAGAATCAAATTTGACCTAGAATTCTTCATTGGAGTCGAACTAAATCGTTTGAGACCATTTTCGTCAAAAAATTCGAATGTTACAGACATTTGAGCAAAATGATAACGAGATGTTCCCCAGAACATACGCGCAAAAAAATATGTTATTTTGAATTGCATCTTCGTTAGAAACATTTTCAATTTCAAAAAAAGTAAGACCAATTTCGGAAAACGTAAATCATTTACTTTAATACATCCGAGTCACAGTACAATGTCACAATATAATTATATTCTTATTGTCAATTCAAATTCATCTGCTAGGTACCTGGTGGCGAACTCTTGAGGTTGAGGAGGAGTATACGGAGTTTTGTGAGTTTGTTTTGTCGATCGTACATTCATTAACAATTCTCTTAAGCATACTTACATAACACTAACTTGGAATAAAATGATTAGAAATGACGAGAGTTATATCTGTATTATATCATTAATTGAATGTGTGTTACAAAATAAAATTATGTTCTACATATATAAGACAGAAAATCTTATAGTAGCAGTGGGAAAATAAATATTTTGATGATATGGATAACCGATAATTAGAAAATTTTATATTCACTATTGGGGATAAATAGAGAAAAAATCGTAGATTAATACTGATCATGGTAATCTATTTCCCAAAAGATAACTAGCCTGCAATTCAAGTTGTTTGAATAATGATTGCCTATGTCTATGTTTTATATTATGATAATTAAAAAACAATAGAAAAATAATCAGAAAGTTAAATAAATCAGACAGAAGTCGTTTTCTGACAACAAGATTTGAGGTAATCTTCTATATCACAGATTTTACTATAAATAAGCGAGCTAAAATGCTTCATATCCAGTGCTTCTCCGTTGGCTCCTTCCACGAACCGCCACTGATTCAAATGCCATTGATTACCAAGGACAACCACTCACACCAAATAAAGTGGAATCAGGGATCGCATCTGAAAAGAGACTTTGAGGATCGGGATCTTCTACCTATCCAAAACGCTCATTTTCTTGGATCTGGAGAGATTAGGGATACGGGAAGCTTATTAGGAATTATATCGGCATCAGTCTCGTCCTTCGGGATTCGGTGGACTTTTTTCCACTGCTGATACTTGTATTGATATTCATTGGGAACGCTATTGGGTAAAATTGTGAATAGGCATGAAAAGTGGTTGCTCTTTGAAGAGGGATGAATCAAAAATAGAATTTAGGGTCGTTTTAGATGGCGATATAATTAGGTTTCGAGGGGATTACATAATGAAATAAAGCTACCCATAGAAATAAACATTTTTTTCATGATATTCCCTTCCTAATCCGAGAGAAAAAAGACTAGAAAAATTATTTATTTCCGGAACTTATGATATCCTCAATGTTTCGAACGAACTGTTGGAAATATCACAATCTGGCATTATCTGGGATTATCTTAGGATAATGCTCGAAAGTTTTAGGGAATGTTAAATAAAATGAATTATTATTGAGAAACAAAAAATCAGTATATCATGGTAACACTATAAATGATGTAGGTACCTAACAAATCCTTCATTACAAATTTTTTCGACTGAGAAATGTTTCGGTAAAGATATTCTCATCTCCTGAGATACTTAAGCATACTATCTGTTGAACTCCACTTCAACAAGGGCTGATAATACTCGAAGTGTAAATAATGAGATGTTGATTGAGGTTAGATCATTATTGAATAATACTATAACGATTTATTTCTTTAAAGATGTCTGCCCGACTAGATGAGATACCAATGTTATATCTATGCTACGTGAGATATAAGGTAACTGATAAACTGATAAATTTTTAATGACTTCAATAAAAAATTACTTGGATCCAAAAAAAAATTAGAGTGTGGAAAACTAAGGTACTCTTCCAGTTATACCAGGCACTGGCAATTCTTCCAAATGACCAAAGGATCCTTCCAGGTAAGGTATGTAGATTCTTCAAGTAAATGCTCAGGATCTCTCCAGATAAGGTATATAAAATACATGGATCAGTCCCCGTTAAGAACGTCGAAATGTTGAAAATTGTTATTTCGCTCCAAGGTAGGGTTCGAATCCAAGCCCAAAACTATGAATAATGAAAGCAGTGTTACATATATTACTTTTCAAACTATATTTTTGGCGCTCTAGTTCCTCGGAACTGAGTGCTTATCAATTTGCCCAAATGTCTGTAATTTTCGAATTTTTCGATGAAAATGGTCTTAAACGATTTGGTTCGACTCACTGATCAAGAATCCGTGGTCGAAATTCATTCTGTCCGGCCGGTCCGGCCGTCCGGCCGTAGGCACGATAACTCTCGAACGGAATGAGCTAGACAGTTGAAATTTTCAGAGTAGGTTTGGGGGATAAATATCTCAGCTAAGTTCGTTATTGGGCAAAATCGGACAGATGGTTTCGGAGTAAAAAAAAAATTTGTTTTTACAGAACAAATTCCAAACTAATTTTTTTTCAATAAGCAGTTTTACTATAAAAATCCATTCATATCATTTTTAACTCTAACAAACTAATACTTACGGAGATATGATTTTTCAAAATTTCAATGATAGAATTATTCAGTGGCTATTCTATGAATTGTTACAATGTCAACTTATTTTCTTGAGACATGACGTTGTCTCATTGTCATTCATTCCAGTAATTGTATAAATATGAGAATTATAATATAATATCATACTTTTGGTTGGTTGATATTTTCATGCCGATGGTCAATCCATATGATGATGGGAATGGTAATGGTAAGTTAATAACATTGTCATTGATTTCAGCAATCGTATAAATATGAGAATTATAATATAATATCATACTTTTTATTGGTTGATATTTTCATGCCGATGGTCAATCCATATGATGATGGGAATGGTAATGGTAAGTTAATAATATTGAGTTCAGAATATCTCCACTAAAACAAAACTGGAATATTGGTGTATTGGAGTAGATCTGAGGAAAGATATATATTATCGTTCATCATAGAATTGAGGAATGAATAACTCGGATGAGTTCGTTGTTGGGTAGAATTCGTCTATTGGTTTTGGATTGATAATTTTTGGCACTCTTGTTGAATTTAAATTCTTCTTTGATGTTTGAATTCAATTTCTGCTAAGATGAAGTTCTAAATTTCAATAATGAATCGTACTTCTATGTTTTCACAGAATGCTATAATTATTCTATCTAAGCTTTATTATATGATCTGTGTTCATACTCGTACATTTCATCCTGTTCTATAAGAGAGAGTCAAATTCATTTCAGCTATTTTAATTTGGTTTCTTCCATGGTGCAGTTCTCATTCTCAGATTGCTCATTTAATGTTGATAAAAAATATATAAAAAATGATAGTTTATTTGAATTGAATTTCCTTTATGATGCAGTTCTATCATAAGAATACATTGATATAATTCTCAACTCTGAGAAACCAATACTTTCGGAGATATAATTTGTCTGTTTGAACTAGAGCGCCAGAAAGCTCCTGTCCACAGGGCTTGAACCCATTTTCTCTGTAGGAACTATATTCATCGGAATTCATCAAAGCCTAAAAAAACAGGTGGTACGTAGTTCTAAACGAATCGGAGGAGAGGTTTCTCCAAGGTACCCGGAACTCAATCTAGAAAAGTAAAAGACAATAGGAGAAAACGAAAAAATTCAAAATGGAATATTCCACGGTTTATTAAATAGATTTGAAATTCACCACCCATTCCAAAAAAGACTCAGAAACATTATGAAGAGCTCTAAAACCATTCTGGAATCTATAATTGGGACAATTATTAACTAAATCATCTATGGTCTGCTCTGACCCGCATTCACAACTAGGGCTCTCAACTGAGTTCCATCTGAAAAGCATGCTGTTGCATTGACCAATATCCGTTTTCAATCGATTCAGAATAGACCACATTTTCCTTGGAAGATCAAACCCTGGTACTCTTTTTGAAGGATCAGTAATTAAATCTTTGTTGAATAAATCGCAAGAAATCCATTCAGACCGCCAAACTTCCTTGTCGCTTTTATTCGAATTGGAAAAACAGTTGGACCATAAAGGCTTACGTGACTTCAATGTAGGAATCTAAATGCCTGGAATAAAGGAGAGAATCGGTAAAGTATTCGGAAAATAATGAACAGCAGTCTGCCTGCGAATGTAGAGCGGGACAATGTTTGAAAGAACTGACAACCAATGACTAGGAGTAGACCTAATAGTTCCAGTGATGATCCACATAGATGAATTCAGCTGTGAATGAATATGAGAATGAGTAAGAGAACTATATAACTAGACGGGGAAACAATATTCAGCAGAAAAAACCAAGGCTAACGCTGCCGTTCGAAGAGTAGCTGCATCAGCACCCCATGAAGTACCAGCTAATCTCTGCCAAATATTATTTCTTGTTTTCAACTTCAGACGCAAGTCTTCCAAATGGGCTTTGAAATTCAAAGAGAAATCTAGTTTCACTCCAAGATATTTAGAATAAAAATCATGTCTCAAGATAGAATCATCGAAAATTACATTCAATGTTCTATATTTTTGATAACTGTTCGAATCGAAGCAAGAAACCTCAGTTTTATTTGGATTCGGACATGCAACGCCACTGAAATAGGTACCTTTTCAGGATTTCTAAATCTGTAGATAAACTATTTCCTATACTTTGGAAATCAGAATGACGAACTGTAAGGGAAATGTCATCAGCGTATATGAATTTCTCAGAGGAAGTAGCAGGAATATCACAAAGATATTAATTGAAAAGAATTATTGCTAAAACTGAACCTTGTGGAAGACCATTATTCAAAGTTTTGAATTTAAGTTTATTAATATCAACAAAAACACGGAACCTTCTATCGGTCAGCATATTTTCGAGCAAACCAACCATTTTTCCAAACTTTAAATGAGAATAAGTTTAAAAAAGTTTAAAAATCCAACCATCTTTCCATACCGTGTCATATGCTGCCGCCAAATCCACAAATACTGTTCCTGTTTTCATTTTACTATTGACACCTGTTAAGATATAAGTAGTTAGACTAAGAACCTGATCACAACAATTTCTATTTTTCCTGAAGCCCCCCTGGCAATTCTGTAGAACGTCTTCTACTGACGATTCAATCATAAAAAGAATCAATCTTTCCAAAATTTTAGAAGGAACACTCAGCAGACTAATGGGTCGGTAACTGCTAGGATCGGAAGAATTCTTTCCACGTTTTAAAATTCCCATAACTTTCGCTTTGTGGAATAATATTTCCAGTATTCAGAATATTATTATAGAATAAGAATAACCAGAACAAGGCTCTTTTGCCCAAGTGTTTGATGAGTTCAGGATAAATGCCATCAAATCCTGCTGCTTTTCGAGATTTAGTGCTTTAAGTGCTGGTTTTAATTCATCAAGTTGAATAGATTCGAGATACTGTCTAGAGATGAAGATGACGTCCTAAATTTGTGCAAATTATACTTCAAATTTTTGATTTTTGATTTCGAAATTTCAACCGAATTGGAAACATTAACTAGTGTACGAGCAATCAATTCAGGATCAATTTTGGAAGATGACAATGTGAAAGGAGAAGCTTCTCCTAATTTTCTCAAAACATCCCATGTACTCCTACTCGAATGTGTGATATTCATATCAGAAACTACACTATTCCTCTTCTCCTTACGGCTTGCATTTATCGAATTTATTAGATTTTCGCATTTTTCAATAGTTGGGGAATTTTGATAATCCTTATACAGAGTGTCCGGAAATGATGAGCAAAAAATTCAGTGGTGATTTCTAGACCGAAAATAAATGCTACCTCTTCCTATAAATTTTTTTTTCGAAAATTGATTATCAACGAAGCTACAGGGTGTTAAAGTTAAACTTTATTCACAGTTTTTTTGCTCTACGTTTTGCCACGTTGACAATATTTCGACGACATTTCGTATTTGTGGCTTTTTCGGGATGAGCAAAACGAATTGGCAAACCATTTCTTATCATTTTGTAGAGGGCACCACATACGAGCCTATACTCTTGTTTGAATGGTCCCAACACTTTTGTGCTACACTGTATGCTAATTTGACCAATTATTTTCATATATATAAATATAAATATATCTAAATTTTCTGCTTCAACTGACCAACCAGGAATAAACTCTTGGCGGAAACCCCTCGGAATAAATAAATAAATTTTTTAGCCGAAGCTTTTATTACACCAACAAATCTACAGTAATTTTCATAAGTTGGTCGAATCCATCTTATGTTACTATCAACTTTTTTCGCGAATTGAACCCAATCAGCCTTCTGGAAATCCTAACGGGGTTTATTCAAACAGGGAGCAAAATGAACCACATTTCCTTCAGTTAATAACATGGGCTTATGCTGGCTACGCGGAAGAACACCTAGAATTTTACGTTGATGGTACCCGATGCACTAACAGAATACAGAAAGCGGTGTTGCTCGGATCACTTCGAGTCATCAGGTACCATCAACTGTGAAAGCCGCTTGCAGCTCATCTCTTTTGTAAGGGCACACTGGACAGGGCGAAGAACTACTCCAAAGAACGTGCAAGAGGTAGTGAGCAACCAATCAACAACTGGAGTCTCACACTCCTGAGAGAAGCGGACCCTCTCAGGGTGAGCCTATAAAAGGTTTTTCCTCTCGAAAAAAAATAAAATACTAAAATTACATAAGAATAAAAACGACTAAGAACGATTCATTGAACGTGTGTGCATTAGTGTGCAGATTATTGACTGACCTTTGAGAAACTCCCCAATTCACTCTTTTAATTTTACTTGTTCACTTTTTACATTTCTACCATAAAATTGGCGCTAATTAAATTATTTTATATATTTGTTTACATTTCTTTCGTATTAGACAAGGCATCGGTTGACCTTGAGCTAGATCTGTGCAGCCAGCTCGCTTTACTCTTAAGGTGCTTACCTACAGTACGGCCTGCTTGAGCCTGGTGGCCCCCGACGGCGGATTATTTCTCGTAGTATCAATTCTCGGTTGTCCTTTCTCTTCTCTTCCTTATCCAAACCGTGACCGTCACTTTCTTTGCAAGCCCTTCTTATAGGTCCAAGAAGGTGAAGAGTTCTAAGTTTATCCTATACCAATTCTTTGCGTAAAACATAACCGAGATTATGCCACGTGTTTGTGCTGGTTGTAAAAGAGTGTGCTTTGCGATGTTGGTCCATTGCTCTAAATGTAGCAAGCATTTCCATCATGATTGTGTCAACCTGACTGAGAACGTTGTTGCCATTCTGAGAGAAGGTGCGGAGACATGAGCGTGTTCCCTATGTACTTCTGGTGAGAGACTTCTCTTAAGTGGCTCTAAAGGCCAAAGTAAAATATCTCAATCCGTGGCTTTGCGCTCGGACGAAGGTGTGAGTAGTGGTGATAGGGTGATAACGGTTAAACATTTTGAGGTGCTGATGAAGCAAATGCTCAATTTGACTTCCAGTATGGAGCGCATTGACAAACGCCAAGATGATCTCTTTGTACAACTACCCAACTGTTCAGAGGTTATCACTAACCATGCCAAAATACTAGCCGATCACGATATTGCTTTACGTTCGCAGAGCTGAGCCGAAGCATTGTGCTTAGTGCTTGTGAATGTGCTTGAAGCCTTTTTGTGCTCCCAAGTACATTGCTCCCGAGCACATTTCAAAACCAGTGCTTAGTGCTTAGTAATTCAAGCACTTCATGCAAAGGCTTAGTGCTTAGTAATCCTTTAAGTGCTCCCGAGCACTTCCGAGGATTACTAAGCACTAAGCCTTTTCGAAATCTTGTCGTAACACGAATAGACGCTGACGCGCTGCGGTCGGAGGAGTTAATGAGTTCCAGATTTATTATATATATGCATTTAAATTTCTATTATTCACTATGCTAAATTGCTTATGAATACAATCACAGTAGAAAATAATGCTACCCAATTTCTGCGGATAAAATTTTTGACATTTTAAGAAATTTAAAAAAAACTGACTTCATGTTGATCAATTCGAATTCAATTATGTATTAATGAAAAAATGACCCAGAGAGCACTCACGTCAGTGATTTTTGTCATTATAAAGGGAAAGAAAATACTTGGCCTAAGTTGCATAATATAATACTATGTTGTTGTTATACATTTTTCGGGTTTTGTCCCATTTTTAAATAGACGCGTATGGAATTCATATTTCAATTCATTGTAACGGCTGATTTTTTCAGAGCTTTCAGATTTGATTTAAGAAAAAAACCCATAGTATTCAGAATAATGTATGAAATATTTATTTCAGTCGATAGAACAATTCATATAATTTAATGTTTGAAGATGATTTCATGTAAATGTTGACCGCGGCTGTGCTTCAAATGGTCCATACGTCGGGTCCAATTTTGGCATACTCGCTTCAGCATATCGGCCGGTATCTCACGATTTAATTCTTCAATATTGACTTCCAGTACGTCAATCGTTGCGGCTTCTCGCTACAGACATGAGCCTTAACAAGCCCCACAAAAAAATAATTTAGATGCGTTAAATCACACGATCTAGGCGGCGACATAATTTAGCGATAAAAAGTGGATCTTAGTCCAACTTTGCCAGCGCTCATTCATTAATAGTTATCTGTTGTGGTAGGTCGTGCTACTCCAATTCTTGCACCAGCTGTATTTTAAAATGTTTCACATCTAAATCCTTCCACAAAATTTTCTACATATTGGAGTAACAGAGGCCCAATTGCTGCGAATGGCACCGAATCGACAACTCACTGTCATCACTAACACTTGCTCGCGGTGAGCAAGCCTATCTTCATTTTGTTCTCTTCTGCAATTACCAGGAAATTTCGATTTTCTTGTATCTGGTCGTTTGAGATAATTAATTTGCTAACTTCATTGTTAATTACTTGATGAATTTGAATTTTGTAGAACGGATTATTTATATGAAATATTTTTTTTGTAAATTTTTTCAAAATTGATTATTTTTCTAAATTTCTGAGAGCATTCTTTTTATAACTCATTTATCTCTATTTTAATTATCTTTCCAAATTTTTGAGAGAATTTCTTTCGTAAATTTTTTTAATATTTTTTTTTTGGCAGAACGTACTGGAGTTTTCTTTCATTATTATTGTACCTACGATACTGATCTCTATTTTCTCTATTCATTAGGAGAGAAGAATTGCCTTTTTTCTATTGAGTATTTATGACAGAGATTTCAAGGAAATCATTCGTTTCAGGCTGTACGATAGCTCTAACCGACATCTGCTAAGTTGGCAATTGAAAGTAATTTGGTTACCATCCCTGTGCAACAGTCATTCGCCATTACATAGTCACCAGACACATTCTCCAGAATCAGTTAGAAGTAATTTGGCTACCATTATCGCACCACTGTCATTCGCCATAACATCGTCACCAGGCAAATACTCCAGAACTTGAGAAGTAGAGGATTAATTCCAGGCAGAGGAATAGAGTGATCAATCGTAAATATTTCAAAATTTTGTTAACGTTCTGTTTTGAATTATCTAGTTCAGCCTTCAGCAATTCATATTTTTTTTCAACTCGAATTTTTGTGAATTTTAGTGAATATACCGATTATAATTTTCTAGTTTTTTGTTATTTCATCTTTCAGGCAAGCTTCCTCTAGTATTAACTTTCACTTTATATCGTGGCTTATTTTAAGCCTGGCGCCCAACAAAATAGTCAATTTCGTCAGCTTATTTTTTTCAACTCACCCCTCACCGTTATATAACTGAGCAGCCGACAGGCCAAAGTGTTGAATCTTGTCAAGGTGAGATCACACAATTTGCGCCGAACGTGGGGCGCGACTGATGGAATTGATATTATCTACCCTTGCCTGGGGGATGATTTAACTGATTGAAATTTTTGGTAATTTTGGGATTTTTTTTTCATTCTTCTCGATTGATTTATCGAATTCGTGATGATTATGTTACCGTTCATATTGATTACCTGAAATTTTCGAATTTTTAATTTTTTTTAAGCATGAAATCTATTGCATTGACTTCATTTTGGGTTACACAAGTGTAGATTTTCTAACTTTTTGATAATCTCATTTGTCTATTACCTCATTTATCTATTACTCCATTTCTCTATTATCTCATTATCTACTAAATATTGTTTATTTTGCCTATATTTCTATATCGCCATATTTAATTTTTGATAGTTGTCGAGAATCTCGCGCAATATGAATCCCAACCATCTGAAAGTTAATGAGTTAACTTATGAGTTGAGAATTCGTGGTATTGAGCCTTACGGTGATGTGGATTCGAAAAGGAAACTTTTGAGAGGCCTTTTGAGTCAATAAAATGCTAACCGTAGTTTCCATGGTCCTGTTTCCAATCCATACTCCCATTCCCAAGATGTATTAGAAATGAACGAGACCCTTGGTGATTTGAAGACCCTTATATCGGTTCTAGGAACGATCCTGTCTTCAGTAGGATTTCTAGTCGCTTAGCCCATCTATCTAATCGTCTATCTAGGTTAACTGTTAAGGAGGAAGATGAGGCTGCTTCACAAAAAATAATTCAATTTGCGATTCTCGAGTTGGAAGCAGACCTGGATTTCAAGGTCACCCCTGCTGTGACTTCTACTCCGTCATCCAGTCCAATGCGAGCTTCACCATCGTCTCCTGTTAAATATGTTGCCCCTTAGAAATGGAATATTTCTTTTTCAGGTTCAGGTGAGGCGGAATCTGTTAATTCCTTTTTGGAAAAGGTAGAGCTTTTGAGGGAAGCTCGAGGTGTGTCGAAGCAGGAACTTTTCAAATCTGCCTGTGATTTATTCAATGGTTCCGCATGGACTTAATTCGTTAATAATCATAATAAATTTCAGAGTTGGGATGAATTAGTGAATCAGCTGAGGAAAGATTTTCTTCCCTATTTTTATGAGGAGGATCTGGAACAAGAGATAAGTTTCAGAACTCAGGGTAAAAATGAAAGAGTTGCCTTATTCATTTCTTCCATGGAGGGTCTTTTTAGTCGACTGTTGATTAGGCCAGATGAAGAAACTCGTGTTAGAAAGATCCAAAGAAACCTTTTACCTTTTTTTATTTCAGGTCTGGCTTTGCAAAATCTGAAAACTGTTTCTGAACTTTCCGAGTGTTGCAAGAAGTTAGAGGAATCGAAAATGTGGGCTGACAGATATAAATCACCTGCCAGTACGGACACTGGACTGCTAGAACCCGATCTCAGTATGCCTTCCTGTGCGACTTCAGGTTCTAGGCCTTCAACATTTCGACAAATTTTTGCAAATAAATCTTGTTCTGTTAACGTTTCTGCAATTTCTGATATTCGATGTTGGAACTGTGGTTCAGAGGGACATACATATTTTAACTGTGATCAGTCGATCTATTTTTTGTTATGGTTGTGGCATAAAAGGTAAAATTAAATCGAAATGTCTTAACTGTTAGCCAAAAACGAGTGTCGGGGTGGCGAGCAACTGAACCTCGCCACCAGCCAAAGTACCGGAAGTTCAGTAAACCTTCGTTCAAAAAATCCTGTCCCTCCAAAATCCCGCACCAAGCAAAAACAGTAAAAACTATCGACAGGACTACTTCAGAATGGCAGAATTGGCTTGCTGTTATACGATCTTTCTTTTCACCCAAGATTAATACCTGTCCTCTTTTTGTTAAAAAGGTTAACGATAATCGCCCGTATCTAAATGTAAATATTTTCGGTCAAAATATATTAGCTCTCGCGGATACTGGAAGTAATTCTTCCATATTGGGCTCTTCGAGTCTCGACCTGTTGAAAACCCATAATATTCCTATTCAATATAAAACTCCTTTGAAAGTAACAACGGCCGATGGTAAAACTCAGGATTTCTTGGGTTCCATATTAGTCCCCATCTCTCTTCAAAATGTCACTAAGCAAATGAAAATACTAGTTATTCCTTCCGTTACTCAAAGTCTCATTTTGGGTATGGATTTTTTCGATTTATTCCAAATTCAAGCAAATTTTCACGAATCATTTTATACCTTAGAATCTTCTCTTTGCACTATCAATACTATTGAACAAGTGCAAGATATTGTGCGTTGTTTTGAAAATATAGCTCCCAAAGACCGAATTGGTCGAACTCACCTTGTTACCCATCACATTGACACTGGTGATGCCAAACCGATTGTTCAACGCCAATATCCCTTATCTCCTACCATGCAAAGCCATTTAAATAGGGAAATAGACGAAATGTTGAAGCTTTAAGTTATACAACCATCATAATCTTCTTGGTGTTGCCCTCTTTGGTTGGTTCCTAAACGTTCCGGTGAGTATCGTGTTTGTTTTGACGGTAGAAAATTGAATGAGGTTACAGTAGATGATGCCTATCCCATGCCTCTTATAGACTCTATCTTAAACAAATTGAGAGACTCTCGATATCTCAGTTCAATTGATTTAACCAAAGCTTTCTTCCAAATTCCTCTGGATGAGTCTTCACGTGCTAAAACTGCGTTTGTGGTTCACGGAAGAGGACTTTTTGAATTTCTGGTCACTCCATTTGGTTTGAAAAATAGCCCGAAGGCAATGGCGCGATTAATGGATATAGTAATTGGACCGGATCTTGCTCCATATTGTTTTGTTTATCTGGATGATATAATCATAGCAACCCCGACTTTCGAATTGCACATTAAGGTTCTGGGAGAAGTATTCCATAGGCTGAAAAACGCTAATCTTACTGTTAACTTGGACAAATGTGAATTTTGTAGATCTTCTCTTGTTTTTCTTGGTTTCGTAGTAGATGAACATGGTCTGAGAACAGATCCAGAAAAGGTCTCAGCCATAATAAATTATCCCTCCCCTAAAACCACTACCGAAATAAAACGTCTTATAGGTCTTGTAAGCTGGTATAGACGCTTCATTAAAGGTTTTTCATCAATTTGTTCCCCCATATCCGATCTCCTTCACGGTCGCAAAAAGGGCCAATCCATTTCTTGGACCCCTGAAGCTGAAGCAGCTTTTTCAGAGATTAAATCTCGTCTTGTTTCTGCCCCAGTTTTGGCAAGTCCAGACTTTAGCAAACCCTTTACCATTCAATGTGACGCTTCTGATACCGGTATAGGTGCTATCTTATACCAAGAATGTGATGGTATAGAACATCCAGTTGCTTATGCTAACAAAACTTTAACTTCATGTCAACGAAAATATACCGTAACCGAGAAGGAGCTTTTGGCGATCATTTTTGGTATCGAAAAATTTCGCAGCTATATCGAGGGTACCAAATACACTGTTGAGACTGATCATGCTTCTCTGATTTATCTTCATAATGTATCTAACCCTTCTGGCAGCTTAACAAGGTGGGCTGTAAAACTAGCCCAATATGACTTCGTTATCAAACATCGAAAAGGTTCTCTTAATGTGGTGGCTGATGCTCTGTCGCGATCAGTTGCTGAAATTTCTGTCATAGGCGTTTCCACTTTTCAACCATGGTATAAGTCTATGTTAAAAAAAGTGGTGGAGAAGCCTGAAGCATATCCATCCTTTCGAGTAGAAAAAGACATATTGTACAAGCACATTTTATCTAGAAGTCGGATTGTGTCTAATTTAACGGATTGGAAAATTGTTGTGCCTTCTGCAAATCGCTCAGAAATTCTGAAATTTTATCATGACAATGAGACTGCAGCTCATTTCGGAGTTTCTAAAACCCTTTCCCGAATATCTGAATTATATTATTGGCCAAGGATCAGGAAAGATGTCTATAAATATGTCAGAAAATGTTCTGTCTGCGCTGCTTGTAAAAGCTCCAATCTTCCTCGAGCTGGTCATATGGGAGCATACAAAAATATTAATTTTCCATTTCAGTGTATATCCGCTGATTTGCTGGGTCCCTATCCAAGATCCAAAGAAGGAAATCGCTATGTGTTGGTTGTTGTGGATTGGTTCACAAAATTTGTGTTAGTTCAACCTATGCCTAATGCTTCATCAAAGAGAATATTGGAGTTTATTGAAAATAATGTATTTCTTATATATGGCGTACCCCAAATTTTCATGGTTGATAATGGAAGTCAGTTCATTAGCAGAGAATTTAAGAGATTGATGGAAACCTATAAGGTTCAAAAGATTTGGTATAATGCCAAATATCATCCCCAAGTGAATTTCTCTGAAAGGGTTAATAAAGTCATCGTTACCGCTATTCGCTGTTATATACATGACAATCATCAAACTTGGGGCTCCTCCATTTTTAAGGTGGTCCAAGCAATAAGAATTTCGAAACACGATGTTACTGGGTATTCCCCGGCCTTTTTGAATTTTGGGAGAAATGTCCCTGTTACTGGGGATTTCTACGGTAAAATTTCTGATAATGATAATAACTTTCCCTCTATTTCAGATAAAAGTCAACGGTTTGATGATATTCAGGAACTCCCGAATTTATATATCGACATTAGAGAACGACTACGTCAGGCTTACGAACGCAATGCTTGCCAGTATAATTTGAGGAAGCGTGACGTGAGGTTTCATGTTGGTGATAGGCTTTGGAAGAGAAATATAACTTTGTCTTCGGCTGTGGGTAACTATTCAGCAAAATTAGCTCCTAAATATATCCCTTGTAGGGTTAAGAAAGTAATCTCAATTTTGGTTTATGAGCTGAAGGACATGGAAGGACGAGATTTAGGTCGTTGGCATGTGAAAGATCTTAAATCTGCTTTCTCTGATGATGAAAATTCTTCCTCTAGTGATGAAGAGTATTTCGGTATAGTTTGAGATATTTCTCGAAACCTTTCCTCAAGTTAAAAAATTCCTTTTATTTTATATATCTTCCCTTCACCCAAATGGCCTTAGTAATAATAATTAACATATGAACAATTCTACATTACTTTGAAATATTTCCTTTCCTGAATTTACATTTTTTCGAGTTTTTTCCCTCAAATAAAATTTATTACCTGCATCTGGGAGTTCAGGATTGCATACCTATCCAAGAACCTTAAAATTTTCTTTTATTCAGTTTATTGAGGCTAACATCTCAGAATTTTCCTTGTCGATTACTTTGTAAACTCCTTGAGTTTCCAAATTTTTTTTCACCCAGTTTGGTGGTGTGTAACGGTATGATTGATCAATATTATTAGAGACGCCACTGATCGCCATTTCAGAACCTTCTGCGCGGACTCCGCGTAGTCTGTCAAGGACATCTTCGATTGAAATCGATCGAAATCGGGGAATTTTCCCGGTGTTAATTGAGAGGAAAGAATATCAAGGGGGGATTGTTCAGATTGGCCTTGTAGTTTCAAGTGAGCAGATTTTCCTGGTTTATTCTTACGAATTTTATCTCAGTACCTAATTAGTTGAGTATTCACAAATTTCTCATTTTCTCTAGTTAAATGTATAATAATATTTTTTTGGTTTCGAGCATATCGATTTGCATATCGATTTGAATTATCTTATTGTTGTCATTTTTTTTGCTCGCGGTGAGCAAGCCTATCTTCATTTTTTTCTCTTCTGCAATTACCAGGAAATTTCGATTTTCTTGTATCTGGTCGTTTGAGATAATTAATTTGCTAACTTCATTGTTAATTACTTGATGAATTCGAATTTTGTAGAACGGATTATTTATATGAAATATTTTTTTTGTAAATTTTTTCAAAATTGATTATTTTTCTAAATTTCTGAGAGCATTCTTTTTATAACTCATTTATCTCTATTTTAATTATCTTTCCAAATTTTTGAGAGAATTTCTTTCGTAAATTTTTTTAATATTTTTTTTTTGGCTGAACGTACTGGAATTTTCTTTCATTATTATTGTACCTACGATACTGATCTCTATTTTCTCTATTCATTAGGAGAGAAGAATTGCCTTTTTGGCGCTCTAGTTCCTCGGAACTGAGTGCTTATCAATTTGCCCAAATGTCTGTAATTTTCGAATATTTCGATGAAAATGGTCTTAAACGATTTGGTTCGACTCACTGATCAAGAATCCGTGGTCGAAATTCATTCTGTCCGGCCGGCCGGTCCGGCCGGTCCGGCCGGCCGGTCCGGCCGGCCGTAGGCACGATAACTCTCGAACGGAATGTGCTAGAGAGTTGAAATTTTCAGAGTAGGTTTGGGGGATAAATATCTCGGCTAAGTTCTTTATTGGGCAAAATCGGACAAATGGTTTCGGAGTAACAAAAAAAAAATTTTTTTTTTACGAAACAAATTCCAAATTAAATTTTTCTTAATAAAAAGTTTTATCATGAGAATCCAATCATATCATTTTTAACTCTAACAAGCTAATACTTTCGGAGATATGATTTTTCAAAATTTCAATAATAAATCGTATTTCAACGTTGTCACAGAATAATATTATTCTATGTATGAATATGAATTGTCATAATGTCAAATGATGTTCAATTGAAGAATTGTGAGCGAAGTGAGAAAAATCTCAGATATGATTTTTCAAAATTTCAATAATAAATCGTATTTCAACGTTGTCACAGAATGATATTATTCTATGTATGAATATGAATTGTCATAATGTCAAATGATGTTCCTGAGAATTGTGAGCGAAGTGAGTTAAATCTCAGTTGTTTGCTCCGATATTAGTTTTTCTCAGAAAATTCTTACATTTCGGAACTGAACATGAAGTAAGAGATCTGAGAGTAGTGAGACTGCTTTTCATCCATAGACATAGATATAACTCTCGAACGGAATGAGGTAGGTAGTTGAAATTTTCAGAGTAGTTTAGGGAGATGAATATCTCGGTTGAGTTCGTTATTGGGCAAAATTGACCAGATTTAATTTGATTTCTTCCATGGTGCTTTTCTCATTCTCTTGATTGCTCATTTAATCTTGATAAATAAACTATTATTTGAATTGAATTTCCTTTAGGATGCAGTTCTATTATATGAATACATTGATATAATTCCCAACTCTGAGAAACCAATACTTTCGGAGATATAATTTGTCTGTTTGAACTAGAGCGCCAGAAAGCTCCTGTCCACAGGGCTTGAACCCATTTTTCTATTGAGTATTTATGACAGAGATTTCAAGGAAAACATTCGTATCAGGCTGTACGATAGCTCTAACCGACATCTGCTAAGTTGGCAATTGAAAGTAATTTGGTTACCATCCCTGTGCAACAGTCATTCGCCATTACATAGTCACCAGACACATTCTCCAGAATCAGTTAGAAGTAATTTGGCTACCATTATCGCACCACTGTCATTCGCCATAACATCGTCACCAGGCAAATAATCCAGAACTTGAGAAGTAGAGGATTAATTCCAGGCAGAGGAATAGAGTGATCAATCGTAAATATTTCAAATTTTGTTAACGTTCTGTTTTGAATTAGCTAGTTCAGCCTTCAGCAATTCATATTTTTTTTTCAACTTGAATTTTTGTGAATTTTAGTGAATATACCGATTATAATTTTCTAGTTTTTTGTTATTTCATCTTTCAGGCAAGCTTCCTCTAGTATTAACTTTCACTTTATATCGTGGCTTATTTTAAGCCTGGCGCCCAACAAAATAGTCAATTTCGTCAGTTTATTTTTTTCAACTCACCCCTCACCGTTATATAACTGAGCAGCCGACAGGCCAAAGTGTTGAATCTTGTCAAGGTGAGATCACAAAGTGCTTAGTGCTTAGTGCTCGAAAAACCGAATTACTTTTATAAAGTGCTTAGTAATCGCAAGCCTTTTGTGAAAATGCGGTGCTTTGTGCTCGAGGCTCGGGATCATTTTTATTGAGTGCTTAGTGCTTAGGGCTCGAAGCACTTTTCTTCAGTGCTCGGCACAGCTCTGTACGTTCGAGTGTGCCTGAGATTTGTGAACTTCGCTCAGATCAGACTGCACTATCTGAGAATTGGTCATCGCGAATAGGGTGATCAGCATTGATCCCTCCGTATCTAGCAGTGGTTCATCAGTAACCATGCCCTTTCATCTTCAGAAATTCTAGATCGAGTCAAAAAGGTCCTATAACCTCATAATAACCAACGCACCAGAGAGTACCAATAAAGCAGAGGATAGGAATTTGGCATCTAGTATCGTGAAGCACATCCACAAGTCTTCATGCGCTTCTCTATTAATTGTGACCACTGAACGTGGTCAGACAAAAGCTGAAAAACCGTCAGAGGCGTGTTGAGAAATACATCACCATCAAATATGTAAATATGTTGAATGTATCAACTTTACCGTCTGGACAATTCTTTACTCCAATATCCAGTCAATGTGCCCTAAATTTGATGAATTCCATGCTCTGACCGAATTAAATAAACCATTCATTATTTCCATCTCAGAGGGCAACTTGGTTGCAACCATCGATCCCTGATTCTACCATTCTGATCTCAGGCTATATTGTATACCGAGGTGATAGTTCTGAAACTATTGGTCACCGCAGAGTCTGTATATCTATTAGTGATGAGATCACTAAAAGTTTCAAACTCGATGTCATTCAAAATGATTGGCCAGGTATAAACAACCTTTTCCTGGTCATTTCCAACCCGCACGCCTCTCTTCTTGTTGAATGCGTTCATCGACCTCGTCCATGCACCTCAGATTCCGAATGAATACAATTCCTGAATACAGCTTCGTCACTATAAAAGCAATATCTTAATCACAGGGGTCTTCTACTGTCCAGACATCCATTGCACTCTTACAACGATGCTTTCGCAGAGCTCAACGTCCTACCTTTTTGCTGACTTTATTCATAACTCTGGTTGCTGGCAACTGGTATACCAGCCTACACGGTTCAGAGCAGGTCCGGTTCCCTCTCTCCTCGATCTATTTATAGTTTCATACGAGAAAACTGTCTCTGAAATTAATGATTGGCCCTCCCTAGGAAAATCAAACCACTTGGTGTTGACATCGGAGATACAGCTGCTCTTTTCACCCATTGCACATAAACGAGAGAACACTTTGAGGTTCAAGGACAACACTCTGCTTACCTCAGTGGGCAGAGTGGGTCAACATTATGGTTCTTTCTGATGTCGATTCCATGAGGAAGGTTTTTCTCGAGCTAACTAGAGAGGCTGTATCTGCTGATGAGAAGACAAGAACCACAAGAGAGAATCCACTGAAACTGTGGATTGACAGGCGGATTCTTAAATTTGTAAGGTAAAAAAAACACTATAACGAAGAGATGTTCGCAGCCAATCGTCCATGGGCTACGATAATCACCGGTCATTCTCGAACTTTGTGGCTCAGTCCATTCAGACGGCGAGGACTTCATACGGAAAAGGATTAGTTACGTCCAAGAACAGGAAGAAGTTGTTTACTTATGTAAGATCGTCAATGACCAGCAATGTTGGCAAACCAGCTGTTAAGGACCAGTTCGGGAAATATGTGTGGTAGTGCTAACGAGTCTGCAGATGTGTTTTCTGAGATCTTCGCTTCTGCTTTCTCTGCCGAGCCTGATGGTTTTGTTCCAACTCCTGTTGTCCACGTAATGCGAGAATTATCCGACATCCTGGTGGACCAACAAATTATTGAGGAGTATCTAACCAAACTTGAGGTAGACACGGCCCCCGGCAACGATGCACGTGTGGTGACTACCACACGTCTACTTAAGCTATGCACCAAAATTTTTTTCTGTTCCCCTACACATGGTATTTTCCAGGTCGCTCACTTCATCCTGTATCCCCTCAGACAGGCTCTTCTCATAAATCACCCCCATATTCAAAGAGGGTGATAAACTAGATTCCTCCAATTATCGTCCAATAAGCATCCTTTCTTCCGTTTCTAAAGTTCTAGAGAGGATCATCTGCGACCACCTGCTACAATATTGTTCAGACATTTTAGGTTCCCAACACCGGTTCCTTCCAAACTGTTCTACTACAACAAATCTACTGTCCTGTGTCTCTGCTTGGACAAAAGCATTAGACTCGGGACCTCCTATCGATGTTGTTTACCTCCACTTTTCAAAGCCGTTTGGTCGAATACCCCACAGGCGTCTCCTTGATAAGCTGTTGCATCTGGGAATGAGGGGTGTACTTTTAAATTAGATAAAGTCGTTTTTCACCAACCACAAGTTTCTCGTTAGTGTGGATGATGCTTACTCCTCCGTGTCCCTCAGGTATCTGTTCTGGGCCCAATTATTTTTCTATTATATATATCTGATCGACCTCTCCTCCTCAAGTCATTCCTGTCCTCATTTGCTGATGACACCAAATTCTTCAACCTTCCCCTTCCTCTTCTTCTTCTTCTTCAGGAGGACCTGGATATCCTTGCTAGATGGTGCCATGAATGGATGCTTCCTCTCAACATCCAGATATGTTTTGTTCTTCACATTGGCAGGAACAACCTATGTCAATCTTGGAGTTACTATCTGTTCAGATCTTGCATGGTCTGATCATGTTGGATTTGTTACGGCAAAGGCGAAACGAATAACATACCTCATCAGCAAGACTTTCAAAAACTCCGAAGTATGAACTTGGAAATTCCGTGAAAATCTCATTTTCACATTTCGTGCGTTGAATGGTCATTTTGAAAATAGGAGAATTTTTTCCATCTCAACACAAAGAGCTTGCGTGGCCAACTCTTCAAATTGTCCAAGGAACCCTTCAAAACATTGCCACGCCAGATGTTCCTTCCAAACCGGGTATTCAATGCTTGGAACCAGCTGCTGTCAACGATTGTGGAGTCTCAAACTCTTAATGCATTCAAGAATGGAATGGACGAATGGCGATCGCAATAATCACTTATCTTCTTCTATTTTTTTTCTTCTTGGTCATCATTTCGGACGATTGTTCATCGATCAACTTTCATAGCATGTACTTTTTCCTTAATAATGAAAAATGGCGATACCGTTGTTGAAAAATCAACAAGCCCAGAGCGTTCCTGCCAATAGGGTCCTTCAAAATGGCTTTGTATGAATAATATACTTATGCATATATTTCACAAGTCAAATAGACCCCAGGGGGTTCATTGATTTGCCGAGAAAGCAAGAGCAGACGCATTTCTGGCTTCTTAGCCTTCATCAGTACTCTGTAGCTTCTCAACAAATTCAACTAAACTGACCCGGGTTAAGCCTCTCAGAGCCGGCTTGGTCGATCATACCTATTCACCCACGCCACCTATGAGACAAAACACGGAAATCAGCCTTCCCCACCAGTGAATATTTGAAGCGTGAAATACGAAGCCATTATGAAGGACCCTATTGGCAGGAACGCTCTGGACTTGTTGATACTTTTTCCCTATTTGGGATTATAGGTAAATCCTCAACCCTTATTTATAGTTAAATAAATAAATAAATTATTTTCCAATTTTTTCACTCTTAGATTATTTACACTTGTGTAAGTTGGATACTATAGAATTCCATTATTCCGTTGACGGACCCAGTTCACGTTCGCGAAACGACCTATTCGTCCTCGTTAATTAGAAGTCGACCATTTAGCGCTTTCCCGGTAAATGGCGTCGAGCAAAGTTTATGCCATGCCGCTAAATCAAGTTCGGTTCGATGGTTCGGGAAGTTTTGGGCGATGATAACACTCTTCACTCCATTAAGCAGACACCATCGTTAAAGCTACACGTTGAAGTCTCGACACCGTCGTCGTTTTTTCCTATCGGCGTGGCGCGATGTTGACGGGGCTAACACCTACGTTAGCGTGTGTTGGTGTTCTGCCCGTTATTCCAGGGATCTGCAGGACTTCGAATGGGGAGAATAATACTGATGAGTATTTATTTCTGGACACAGGTGAGACTGATAAATGCTCTGCAACCCCGTAATCGAAGAGAAAAGTTCAATTGGAAGTATACAGAGTGGCCAGAGAAGTGACGTCCAAAGGTAGAATATAGGAACGTTGTATTGAGGAGCATCCGAATCATACCTTTATATGTTATTTGTTGTTATTATCATTAATGGGCGAACGAGTTAACCACGAACTGTGATCTATTGTGTTACGGTATAATAGGTCTCTTGCACGTATTTTTTTGCACTCTTCTTCCTCGGAACAGAGTGCTTATCAATTTGCCCGAATGTCTGTAATTTTCGAATTTTTTGATGAAAATGGTCTTAAACGATTTGGTTCAACTCACTGATCAAGAATCCGTGATCAAAGTAGATTTTGTCCAGCCAGCCGTCCGTCCGGCCCGTCCTTCCGGCCGTTAACACGAAAACTCTCGAACTATAGGAGTAAGAGGATTGAAATTTGCAGGGAATATCTCGGATAGGTTCGTTAATGGGCAAAATCCATCAATCGATTTTGGAGTTATGGCCGATTTTAGAAAAAAAAATTTTTACGAATATTTCCGAAACCGATAGCTCGATCTATCTGAAATTTAGCTTCATATTTTAGAATGATGAGCTCTATATGCTTGCGAAGCTTTGTAATGATTGGGCTTCCGTAAAGTGTCAAAAAAAAAATTTTTATTTTTAAAATTTGTTTCTGCAATAACTCTCGAACTGAATGAGCTAGGCAGTTGAAATTTTCAGAGTGGTTTGGGAGATAAATATCCTGGTTACGTTAGTTATTGGGCAAAATAGGCCTGATGGTTTCAGCGTAACGAAAAAAAAAATTTTTCTTTACATTACAAATTTCAAATTACATTTTTTCAAGATGCAGTTTCACCATAAAAATCATTGATATCATTTTCAACTGTAACAAGCTAAACCTTTCGGAGATATGATTTTTTGAAATTTCAATGATGAATCTTACTTCTGTATTTCCACAGAATGCTGTACTTAATTTTTCTATCTATGAATTATTATATCATCTGTGTTATTACATGTCATCGTATTTTCCTATGAGAGATTAATGTCATTATTATTTCTGGTTCATTATTCTTGATATGAAATACAGTTCCTGTTCTATAAAACAAAGTATGATTGAATGCAAAATGACCAATGAAATAACCTCAGCTATCTCACTTTTGAGGTGATAATATAATGCCCGTGGATAATCCATAAGATGATGGAAATATATTCTTTGGTAAGATACATAATCAAAATGGGTTCAGAATATCTCCAGTAAAAAAAAACTGCAATGTTGTCTAAGTTTTAATTGATATAATATAATTTTCAGAGTAGATTTGAGGTATATCTCGGATAAGTTCTTTATTGGGGAGAATCGATCTGTTTGAATTTATTTTCTTTCATGACGCAGTTCTTTCGCAAGAATCCATTTATATAATTCCCAGACACCAATTATTTCGGAGATATGATATGTCAAACTTTGAACAAGAGCGCCAAAGCTCCTGTCCACAGGGCTTGAACCAATTTTTTTATTATACGAATCGTATTTTATATCCATAAGAATAATGCAAAAGTTCAACCATCGTCAAAAATTTCAATTTTCAACGAGAAAATGATCACTCAAATTCGGTTCCACATAATAGTTGTTCAAACGATCGAAACTTGGCTCCGGTCCGTGACGTCACCCGTCATATCTACTCTCTCGCTCTCTTCTCGTGTCTGTTTCACTCTTTGTTTTGCTGTGAAAAACAGATGGTCTCGCCGAGGATAGATTTTGATTACGTCAGCCATCATAGCAATGAAAGTATCAGAAGCGTTTCACCTCATTTGAACTTGCTTCCTGATATTCCGATTTTCAATTTCGTAATATTCAATTGTATAAAATTTTAAAGTTGACGAGAGCATACGAGATTATCTGATATTGAAGTAGATTCAGAAAAACATGAACATATGGTATTTCCTGTTACTCGCAAGAGACCTATTAATACAAGTTCTGCACGGGGAATGTGTTAAAAATGTCCTACGTCTACGCAGAATGATACTAATCTAGAAAGAACAGGCGTAGAAACTTACCATCATAGAAAACAAATTCGCAGAAAGGCAATTGCCAGAATGGAACAACGACCGCAAGTAACAACCCTCGAAAAGTACAATCACCGAAAGTCACAAATCTATAAAAATTATGCGTGCTTTTGCCACGCTCTTCTATACTTTTCAGTGATATCCACAGAGCACAATTAATGATTCACTTCACCGACAGTGATATCTGACCAAAGATTCACCTACTTCTACTCTTTGGTCTGACAGATGAGGACTAACTTTTTTTGGGTAATCATCAGTTGTTAAAAAGCTAATTGAATAATTGCAGAAATACCTGTGCGAAATATCTGAAAAAGAATTTTCTCTTCATTTATTGACTCTTGCCCATTACCCATCGAATTCACCATGGTAAATTCGATTAAGAGTGTCCAATACAGGAGAATGGACAATAGAACATACGCGCAAAAGCTCCTGACTTCACGTCAGTGCTTGAACCAATTTTTTTATTGGTGCACTTTGAAATCATGAATACTGGCATTATTACTTCAGAAATGGAAATAGAATGTAAAATGGTTGAATTCGTGATGGTACATCAGTATACCTTTTGCTGTCTTGGCAATCATAAAAACAGAATTTGATGTGCAATATATCATCAAAGTTAAATGTCACTGCATTGCTCAAAATGCAGAATCGTTAACACCACAAAATCTTATGTTGTATATTGAAATGTGGGAAAGCCCTGTAGACAGGAGCTTTGGGGCTCTTGTTCAAACTTTGACACATCATCTCCGAAATTATTGATTTGTCGGAGTTGGGAATGATATCAATGGATTCTTATAATTAAACTGCATCATTAAAAAAACTAAAATAATGAACTTATCCGAGATATTCATCTCTCAAACCTACTCTGAAAATTATATTAAATCAATTGAAATTTAGTCAATATTCCAGTTTTGTTTTCACTGAAGATATTCTGAACCCAATTTGAAAACTTACCAAATCATATATCATCATATGGATCATATCTCTCCACAATCTCCAAAATGTTACAAAATAGTTGTTTTATAGTTGATGTTGATTTGTTTCTGTTTATTAGGCAACATTGTTCTATAAATTGCTTCTGATAAATATCTTGTATATCTAACGCAGAAGCAATTTCAAAATAATAAAAATTTTTATTTCATAGATATTTTTTAGATCTTGGGTAATAAAATCGAGATAGGAACCATATAGTGAAGAATTCACCTCCCAAAGTATCCTTTAATGATTACAGATTGTTTTATGCTGTTTGACTTGAGGAAGGTTCAGATTTCTATGAATTCTCTCTCAGCGCAAGCCGCATGAAGGAACACTGTTCCAGAATCATTAAATCCTTCTAAAATTAGCAATAAATAATTTCATCTCCGGTGTAAAAATTCACTTCCGTATATAACGACTGAATTAACCTGAAAAGTTCCCAACTGTAGGTATTAATCGAATCATCAATTCGTGTTCGAATTGATTCGAATAATGCAATAAAAAGCAGTCCGAATTAAGAGCTGTTGAAAGTTTTCGAGTAGAACTTCAAACTCGTAAACAGGAAACGATTTTCTCCTGCTTTCGATTCTAATCAGCTCGTTTCGACATCTTCATCCATGCATGGAATGCAGCTATCCTGTTCAATTCCATTAGCGTACTCGATAGATGCACCACACAGTCACAGATTGAAACTTTGGGCAAATTGGATTCTAAGAATGCGCCAAGAGGCATGCCGCAATACAAACTTCAGCAAGATCTTAGCATTTGCTTCGCAAACTATGTGAGTTGTTTCACTAATTATACTCACTTATTCCGACTAGAATAATTGAATTGTAGTTTCATCGCCAGTAGGAAAACTGGCGCCCAAGATTTTTATTTGAATCGACGTTGATTTGATGTTCTGGAAAATTCAACTGATGTACTACGATACTCAGAAATAGAAGACGGGAAAGATTAGCATAGTCTGGGACTGGGGATGAATTGTCATAATGAATCTTAAGGTTAAGGGCTGACGGGTTCCATTCATTTTGTGTTAATGAATTCACCTATCTTACGAGTTTATCTCATCTATTCATAGTCGTCGTCTCTGCATAGGTCGATGGTTTCTTCTAACAATTTGACAGAAATTATGAACGTTTTATTATTATTGTATATGATAATAACCGAATAAGAAGGGGTGATCATTTTCGTTAGTCAGTTTGCTGAAACCTGGTGAAACCAACAATATAAAAGGGTTGAAGTGGCGTAACTGGCTTCAGCCTGTGCTTTAGGAATATTAAATGTAAATGTCTAACGAATTTTGTCCTTCCTATTCAATACTGAGGAAAGGGAATCTTGGCTTCGGGACTACTGATGGGGTGAATAATACACTTCCTTCAAATTGTCGATGTTTCGATCCTATTTTGGGATCTTCTTCAGCACTGTAAGAATATTTATTTGAAATTCGGACAAATGATCAATCCTATAATACAGGAATAACAGCACAATACAATTAATACAATTTTTCTCTGAAGAATGCTATCATAGACTTGATGCAAACAAATATAATACAATATAAATGCATGTAATATAACATAAATGTAGACACAGCCAAAGGACAGCAAACGACATAAAATGACTCACATTCAGCCGGAATTGTGAATTAATTTTTTTTTTGGTTTTTTAATGAACAAGCCCTGTGGATAGGAGCTTTGGTGCTCTTGTTCAAACCTTGACTAATCATATCTCCGAAATTATTGCTCTCTAGTAATGATATAAATGGATTCTTACGATAGAAGTGCATCATGAATGAAATTAAAGAAAGGTGCAGTATCCTTTAATGATTACTTTTATAGGCTACTTCACACGATTGCAATCCGCCTAGTAAGCATAATAAGAAGAAAATCAAAATTCTTCTTCTTTTCGGTGAAAAAAGTTCAAAGTACACTTGACATAAGATATGACTTATTGTAAAAGTGTCAACACGTAGGTACTATCAGCTGATCTCTGATGGACCATCCTATGTCAATGTAGTAAGGTACTTTGTATTCCCACGTAGATGTATATCGACATATTCCTAATTATATGAATGAAGGAGAAAATTTTTCTATATTTATTATATTAGAAATCAATATTTTCAATCTTTATTGAAATTTACGTCAATACGATAATATTCTATGATCGCGAGAAGCGAGTAATTCGTTATGCTTTATATCATTTGTATATGACAGATGAGATATTAGATTTATTTAGATGTAAACTGAATAATAATAGTTATTTATACAACAAGTGAGTAAAATGAATGTTTATTCATGAGAAGAAAGTTAATTTCTTCGAGTGAATAGACATTTTTAACTCACGTTTCGTATACAAAATGTTTTCCCATTTTGATGAAATTTCAAATAATGAATACTTTTTAGAGGAAATATTAGGTATAATTCAAATTCATAACGAGATTTCCCTTCGATCGATGGTTGCTAGGGCACTATGTAATTAATTGTTTGCAAGTGTCAATGAAAATTATAGAACCGTCAAAGAATTTTTATTTCGAAAAAATGTTGAGCGGTGACGACGAGGTTGTAGTTCCTGAGTGCATTATACAAGAAGCAAATGAGGCAGCAAAAGCAGTAAAAGAAATAATAAAAAAGCCAAAGGTGTCAACGAAAAAATAATTTTGGCGTATATTTCCGAACAATCCAAGAAAGTTAAGTCGTCGTCTTTATGGTCCTACTATTCGCAACTTAAGAAAATGTTGGCTGTGAAAGAAAAAATAGACATCGGCAGATTTCACTAAGTCACCGCCTTTTTGAAGCAACATTCCAGGGGATACGTAGTAAAGAACTCGAAGGTATTCACAAGAGAGGAGTTTGAATACTTTTTAGATGCCGCTCCTGATGAGCAATATTTATTGATAAAGGTAGTTTTTATTATGGGTGTTGCTGGAGGGTGTAGAATCGGCGAGCTGGTGACTATGACCCTAGATGACGTGGAAGATCGGGGCAGCGTATTGGTTATTCAGATTCCAGATACGAAAACTTATAAGAAAAGAGTGTTCACTATTGTCAATGGTACTAATAAGGTTGCTGCACTCGATATATTCCGCAAGTATAGGAACTTGAGGCCAAGCAAAGTTGATCACAAGCGACTATTTATAAATTATAAAAATGAAAAATGTACCGTCCAGCCTGTAGGTGTGAATACATTTTCGAAAATGCCCGCTACTATTGCAAAGTATTTGGGCCTTTCTGATGCTGAACAATATACAGGGCACAGTTTCAGGCGTTCTTCTGCAACCCTACTCGCAAATTCTGGGGCAGATTTGACAGTTTTGAAAAGACATGGTGGATGGCGCTCAAGTTCTGTTGCAGAAGGATATATTGAAGATTCACTACAAAACTAAATAAATATTTCTGAACAAATACTTGGTGGGATCACAAAAACCGGAGTTCCTGATGCAGAAATGGATATTCCAGCAGGGCCTGAGAAGTCCTCAAACACATGTGCTATATCGACTGAGCGAGTTTCCTTTGGAGGAGGTGCAGGTTTCCAGTTCCATTTAAAAATCTTAATAATTGTAATTTTTACTTTAATGATAGAAATGACTGTTAATGTAAAATTTTTGATAAATTTTAATAAACATACCTTAAAATGAGTTTTAGGTGCATTGTGTGTGGAAAGAATAATTTCCAGAAAGTGAGTGGTGAACATTTTATTCCACTAGTGAATTAAAAGAATTTTAATTCACTCAGTGGATAAACGTCAACTTACCCTTGTTACCATGGGTTGAATATTGTCGTCTTTAAACGTCAAAATGGGATAAAGGTATAATTAATTCGTAAATATCACGTAAATATGTAAGTATACTCATGTAACATGATACTAAAACACTGTTTTAATATCATGCTAATGTAATTATACTCTGCTTGATTTATTTGATTATTCAATGTTATTAATTTTTGCAAATTACCATCAACGATATACGTAAACATAGGACATCTCGAGTAAATAAACGTAAATATTTGAACTTTTCATGATAGAACCTTAGAAATATAATGATAAAAAGAAAGTATTCATGTTTTCGGAAGATTCTTGAATTAAATCTGGCAGTTCGACAAGAAATTCTTTAATTGTTCTTTTTGCAGTTTTGTATAATTTCCAAGGAACCTTTCTTTGTATTGAAGGTTATACATATGGGACATGGGATGTGGTTTATACTTTAAAAACTGATAAATATCGAATACTTTCGTTAATATACATTATCTATTCGTAGACGTATTTTTTAATAAGTCGAATTCAAGCGAGTGGTGAACACCAATCCCTTCCAATCATAACCGATTTGTCATGATACAAAGGTATTGGTCTTAACCAATCTGCTTCGGTTACTCGCTTAAATTCGACTATAATTAATGAAATAACCTCTGCCTGTGGTTGTAAATGTCAGTGTTTCTTCTAGATCAAGGATAGGTTCTTGCCTTTTAAATGAACGATAAAACCAATAGATCTCCAATAGAAGTGAATCAATTGAGGAAACCAGTACTATAATCCATTCGTGATAGTTTTTTTTATTGATAGATAAATATGTGAGAAATTCCTAAGAAGAAAGGTGAACTTTCAAACATGACTGTTTTGAAATATTTGCATTTGATGATATTTCATCTGTCGAACAGAGAAAAATGGATTTAACGCAGTAAGTACTTATCATTAGATAAAATTCATTTGCTTCATCTGTGAAGGGAGTTAAATCTATCTACTGTAGTAGTACTGGTGCTTTGGACTTTTTTGCGCGTATGATCTGGGGAACATCGCGTTATCATTTCGCCCAAATGTCTGTAATTTTCGAATTTTTCGCCGAAAATAGTCTCAAACGATTGAGTTCGACTCCCTGATCAAGAATTCGAGGTCAAATTTGATTCTGTCCGGCCGGCCGTACGGCCGGCCGTTGCCAGGATAACTTGAGAACAGAAAAAGATAGCGACTTGAAATTTTCAGGGTAGACAACAAGACGGACAAGTTCGTCAATGGGTATAATCGGCCCAACGGTTTCCGAGTAATAATTTTGTCCACAACCAATACTAGTCCGATCGAATTGAAACTTGGTGAGTAGCTGTAGAATTTAAACCTAAACACGTTTGTAAAATTTTGTGAACATCGTATTGCTAGAAAATTAAAAAAAATATATTTATTTATTTCACGATAACCTAAGAACGGAAAGAGATACTGACTTGAAATTTTCAGGTAAGATTGAGAATCTTAATGCGCCATTTGATATCGTTTATAGGCATAATTGGCTAAACAGTTTTGGTGTTATACCTATCTGAAATTTGGATCTTATTTCCTCAATATCTCGAAAAATACAGAACCGCTCCAATTCAAACATGGTTATTAGTTGTAGAATGGCAACGCGAAAATTCTTGCGAAAATTTGTGAGTATCGTACGAGTAGAAAATTTTTAAAAAATCATAGAAACTTAATGAAAACAATTCTATATATCAGAAAATATTCCTCCGATATCGCTGAAATTTTGCGAGAGCCTTCAGAACCTAACTCTACTACCAAGTTCCAAGTTTGAACGTGATCGGATCTATATTGTTAGAGACCCGAGCAGCCTTATGTGAGTTCAGTTGCTGGATGGGTGAGCGTTGCCTCGACAACTCTCGAACGAAAGGAGATAGGTACTTTAGGCAATTTTCAGGATAGATTGCACATCTGAATGGAAGAGTTATGTTCGCTGTTGGCCATAATCGGCCCAACGGTTTCGGAGTTATACCCATCTGGAATATTATTTCCTCGATAACTCGAAAAATATAGAATCGATCGAATTGAAGCTTGGTAACTAGTTGTAGAATATTGACATGAAGACGTGTGTAAAATTTTGTGGGGACCGTACCACTAGAAATTTTTAAAAATAGTACGAAAAATATGATGTATCTCATGATTCCTTGAGAACGGAAAGAAATAGCGACTTGCAGTTTCCAGGGTAGATTACGCATCTGAATACGACATTTAAGTTCGTTAACTAGCATAATCGGCCAAATGGTTTTGGAGTTACATCAATCTGAAATTTGGTTGTTATTTCCTCGATAACTCGAAAAATACAAATCCGATCCAATTCAAATATGATTAATAGTTGTAGAATGCCAACACGAAAATTTTTGCAAAATCTCGTGAGGATCGTAGCACTAGAAAAGTTTTAGAAAAACCATTGAAACAAAAAATTGGTTCAAGCACTGACGTGAAGTCTGAAGCTTTTGCGCGTATGTTCTCTTGTCCATTCTCCTTTTTTGGACACTCTTAATCGAATTTATCATGGTGAATTATTTTGTCAGTTCTCCTGTATTGAGCACTCCGAATTTACCATGGTTAATTCGATTAAGAGTGTCCAATATAGGAGAACAGACAATAGAATTCACTATGGTAAATTCCATTAAGAGTGTCCAATACAGGAGAATGGACAATAGAACATACACGCCTTGCTCGCTCCACATCAACACGACATGGTTTTATGTACGGCAACGACACAAACACTCGATCATTTCCACAGGTTCGCTTCACAGTCTTGTAAACGACAGCGGCATCCGAGTCGTGGTCCTGTGAACAACACACGGCTGCCTTGCACGGCTCGAGGGGACCGCCGGACACCCTCGAGTCGTGCACGGCAGCCGTGTGTCGTTCACATGACCACGACTCGGCCCGATAGCTGTGAAAGCTATCATTCAAGCCTTCACCCAAGAATGGTATGCCGGTGTCGTTCACACAAAGCTCGAGCGTTTGTTTGTTGCCGTACATAAAACCGTGTCGTGTTGATGTGAAGTGAGCCTTAAGGACTCCACAAACTGACGCAGCCGGGGTAACAATGAGAGAGCGGTAGAGACCGCGATCAAAACAAACACATGGTTATTCATTTGAGTGCACAAACTGGCGTCTCTGGCCGCCAACTTATCTCAATCGCAAACGCGCAATCGCTTATAGCGGCCGCGGCCGCGTCAGTTTCTGGAGCCCTTCTCTGTTGAAAATGCACTGCATTCTTCGAATTCCATAAACTTGCTGCTTGGATACAATCAGTTTGCCGTCAGTCTGACGTCAATCCTTGTTTGATGTCAGACTGAACCGATGCCACATTGACCATTGTAACCTCGGTCTAAGTATTTTAGTACAATGCGTTGCATACGTGGGCTCAGTTTCTCCTTAGAGCCAACGCACACGGGTCGACCGGTATATATTTGACGCGATCGGAATCGCATCGGCAATTTATCGATCTGTCATTCAGGGCGTTGCTTTATCGTTCAGTCTTATAATCACAAAATACAATTTTTTCAAGCCAGAAATTCATCGAAGCGCATAATATTTTATTCCACACAACCTTACTTCCAACATACAATAATATTGAATACAAGAACGAAATATAATATGCAAAATGATGAATAGAAAAAGCTCTATCACTCACTTTGAGTTATGATATCTGCGATCTACCATATCCACAACTCTATTCTGTGATCTTCCTGGTTAGAAAATAATGATCCGGGTCTTCACTCGAATTATTACATATAACCAGTATAGTATATCACGTCTATGCATATATCATAGACGTATAGAATAACATTCTATGCATCTTGCATATAACAAACGAATTCATTTTTTGATCGATTACAAGGTAATTTTTATTATTACTTCTCTTCTTTCATACATGTCTTATGGAATATCTACTATTTGTAGGTACTTTAAACCTCTTATGGGCAATTGTCATACGAAACTTGTTTTTTTGGCGCTCTAGTTCCTCAATTTGCCCAAATATCTGTAATTTTCGAATTTTTGGCTGAAAATGGTCTCAAACGATTTGGTTCGACTCACTGATCAAGAATCCGAGGTCGAAATAAATTCTGTCCGGCCGGCCGGCCAGCCATAGGCACGATAACTCTCGAACGAAAGGATTCAGAGGATTGAAATTTGCAAAGTTGGTTTGGAGCGTAAATATTTCGGACGAGTTCGTTAATGGGCGAAATCCATCAAGCGGTTTCGGAGTTATGGCCGATTATAGTAAACACATTTTTTATGAGTATTTTCGAAACCGATCACTCGATCAATCTGAAATTTAGCTTTAAATTGTAGAATCATGACGTTCATACCCATGTGAAGTTTTGTATTGACCAGGTTACTGCAAAGTGTAGAAAAAAAAATTTGAAAATTTCAAAAAAGTTTTTCTACAATAACTCTCGAACGGAATGAGCTTGGTAGTTGAAATTTTCAGAGTTGGTTAGGGCGATGAAAATCTCGGTTGAGTTTGTTATTGGGCAAAATTGGCCATCTTTAATTTGATTTCTTCCATGGTGCAGTTCTCATTATCAGATTGCTCATTTAATCTTGATAAATAAACTATTATTTGAATTGAATTTTCTTTCTGATGCAGTTCTATCATATGAATACATTGATATAATTTCCAACTCTGAGAAACCAATACTTTCGGAGATATAATTTGTCTGTTTGAACTAGAGCGCCAGAAGGCTCCTGTCCACAGGGCTTGAACCAATTTTTAAAGCTAGACATCATACTCGTTTGCGATTTGGAGCGTACGATTTGGAACGAACAATTCACGCGATCGGTGTGTAGGAAGTATACCGACATATCGCGCGTCGTTGACGTCATGGAGGTAAGTGAGTGTAGTTCTAATTTATATTTATATTGATTTGGGTCATTATTTTTTGCATAAATGGCCCATACCTTTTATGTTAAATTATAAGTAGCTATCTCTGAAGCGTTTGGGGAAAAACATCGCTCAGTTATAGAAAAATTATCAAAAAGAAGGAATTTAACTAAGATTCTCGCTTACATCAACCTCAATTACCGTTTTCCCTCTACCTTTCAGATATATACGAGTTCTTTATGAGGTGTAAGGTACTGATAAATAATCTGTAAAATACCTATATATTCTTCTACAATTTTTATGAATATCAATTTCTAGGCCTTCAATTCAATTTTCGTTGGGGAGGTGGAGAAGCATCCCGACCTTTATAATTATAAACACCAGGGATATTCGAAGAGGGGTGCTAATGAAAAGGCGTAGAACAATGTGGATAATTGTTCTGGAGTCTGGTAGTTATACCCCCAAGAACTTCAAATAACTCAAACCAAATTCCAAAAATCTTAAGACCTGTAGTTGGTCCAAAATTTTGTATGTTCCATTGGATTATATATTTTTTTTTTTTTTTTTTTTGTCACGTAAGAGGAAAAACCTTTTATAGGCGCCGCAAGCGGCAGTGTGAGACTCCAGATGTTATTTGGTTACTCACTAAAAAACCTCTCACTATTCTTGGACTTTTCTTCGTCCTGCCCTTACAGCGTCCCTTAACAAAAGAGATGAGCTGCAAGTGGCCTTCATATTTGATGGGACCTCATCACTCGTAGTGACCCGAGCAACACTGATTTTTGCATTCTGTTCGCCAAAACCTCGGCCAAGGATGTACAGGCCGGAATAATCTTCAATTCTGTCACATAGTTCGCTCTCATTCCGCCAAGGCATCCTATGATCAGAACGACCATTTTTACTTTATACCCTGGATATAGGGTTCCCAGCTCAAACAGCAAATCCTTGTATTTCTCCCTCTTCTGTTGTTCTTTCATCACCACATTATTTTCAGCGGGGGAGGAAAATTCGACAACAAACAATTCCCTGAGATCTTTGTCCACCAGTACTATATCTGGCTTTATGGCATGGATCTGCTGAGTTGTTGGAAAAGCATAGTTCCAGTAGATTCGAGCTCTATCATTTTCGATGACTGATTCAATTTCCAGAGGCACAAATGGTAGCACTGGCTCCTTGTCTATTTCATAAACTTCTCTCAGATGGAAGTAGAGAATCCGAAGCGCCGCATTGTGTCTTTCTGTGTATCCTGATGGAGCGTGGACTCTGCAAGCAGACAAGATGTGCATGACAGTTTCCTGCTGACTGTGGCATGCTCTGCAAGTTGTTGGGGTGTCCACTTTCATGATGTTCTTCTTATACCATCTTGTATTTATCACTCCATCTTGACAAGCCATAACGAATCCCTCCGTTTCCGACTTTAGACCAGCCGACTTCAAAAACGCAAAGGATAGTTCCTCTGATAGGCCCTGATCTTTCAAACTCCTGAAATATATAGAGTGCAGACTTTTACTCATGTGGTCTTCGAGTAACGTCTTCAGTTGTGCCTGTCTGATCTCTCTGCCTACTCTTCTCTGGTCTGTTGGCGTGATAGGTGTTCCCACTAGCTCATAGTCGATGGATACTCCAGTTATGCTGAGTTTTTCCAAGGCTCTCCGTCCAGCTCTAAATAGGAAAGCTCCTTGGTTCCTGATTTCATGATGAGCTACCATTTTGAGAAGCGGGTCTTCACTTCTCAATATCCTTATTGCCATTTCCAACGTATGTTGATGGTGTTGGTATTCCAAACTCTGCAAACCTCTGCCACCCTGCGTTCGTGGGAGATATATTCTTTGAACCGAGCAGTTGGGATGCAGGCTCCGATTCATGTTCATCACTTTACGTGTAGCCCTGTCTAGTTCGAGAATCTCATTAACTGTCCAGTTGATTATTCCGAAAGAGTATGTGACTATCGGAACTGCCAAGATGTTCGTAGCTGACACCTTGTTTTTACCAGACAGCTGTGATTTCCATATATCTCGGATCTTCTTTTTGTAGCTGGCTGTTAAAGCATCCTTGATTCGAGTTGTCTCCAGTGCGCCTCTTTGTTGCATTCCAAGGAATTTGTAATTTTCCTCTTCATCGAGGTGCCGAATGATTATTCCTCCTTCCAGTTCGATGTCTTCTCCTACTTCTTCATTCTTCCTCTGTTCAGATGGAAAACAGCACATTTTTCCAAACCGAATGACATTCCTATTGCTGTGGTGTATTCCGCAACGATGTTAAGAAGTTGTTGTAGCGCTGCCTTGGAGGGAGCGTACAGTTTTAAGTCGTCCATGTACAGGAGATGTGAAACCAGATGTTCTCTTCTGCCTGGTGGCCCGGCCTTGTACCCTATTCTGCTTTCCCTCAACTCCGTTGTTAATGGTAGGAGTGTTATGCAGAACAGTAATATATTATATATTATATATTATATATTATTATTAGTATTATTATTATTATTATACTGATCCTCCTGGGTCTTCCACAAGGAGACCCCTCATAAGCTCTAAGAGCTTGCCCTGAGTTAGGAGAACCAGTTGTGTTCTGTGTAGGCTTTGTTACTGTGTCCTTACGCCACCTTAGGCACAGCACTGTTAATTTTTGACCCAACAGCGAATGGTGGCGATTACCGTGACTAGAAAATTTCTTTCCTAGCCTCGGAATTGAACTTGGGGCTTCCGCTCCCAAGTCAATTACTCTACCACTGAGCCAATCGCACTATAATATAATAAATAATAATATATAAATAAATATATATAATAATATATAAATAAATATATATAATAATATATAAATAAATATATATAATAATATATAAATATAATTGTACGTATTTGTTAAGTGCTGCCGAAAGTATATTTACATTCGAAAAGGTATGAGATCAATATACTTAATTCACTTGATTTATTCTACAATGGATTATTTAATAGATAAGCAATTATTAAAATTATATTAATAAACATATAGTAATAATAATAATAATAATAATAAAGAAACTATTGTTTATAAATCTTAGTTTCATTTTGAAGTATATTTCCTTTCGAATCATTTTGAATCTCGAAAACAGTGTAATAAACATTCCGAGAATTCAAAATTGACAGAATCAAAGAGCATAATTGTAATTATATCCTAAAATGACATATACTTCAACAAGCGGACACTCCTTAGAACCATAATGGAATGTACTGTCACTACTGTTGTGCACAGTTTACAAGGAAGGAAGCACTTCTTATGTTATATTCTGTGGCCGTAACCAACCGAGAAAGATGCATCTTGCAACCAAGTATAAGGAAGTAATGTTATATGGAATGTAAATATTACGTGGTTCGATGAATATCTGACATAAATTAATTTTCGTCTGTGATTATAAGACTGAACGATAAAGCAACGCCGGCCTGGTGGTCTAGCGGTTGAAGAACTAGCTAGGGTGCCGGAGTCGCGGGTTCGAATACCGCTCAGGGCATGGATGTGGTGTTGGTTGTGTGAATGTCCAAAAATAGAAATGATAGAGTTTGTGATACAAGGTTGTAACTGTATAGATGGTCTCAGTTGCCTAGCACACAAAAGGATAGAAAAAAAATAAAGCAACGCCCTGAATGACAGATCGATAAATTGCCGCTGCGATTCTGATCGCGTCAAATATATCCCGGTCGACACTTGTGCGTCAGCTCTTACCCTTATTGTTGATATCCTGTGGGTATCTCATTAACAAATTGTATGTGATTAAATGTAAGTAAATTATGTTATTGTTAGGTTAGGTATCTTTACAACTATAGATTCTTTGAATTTATAAACTTGACAGGATGATTGTTAATTTGATTTTTATCTTTTACCAGATAGCTCTTCATTTCATTATATAGTGCTCTTTTCAACCAATTGATGAAGATACATGAATGTTGAATTGCATATCTATATCCAACAGAATATCTTAATTTCATGCCATGTGGCTAGAGCCAATATGGACACTGTAATCACGATTTAGAAAATTTAACGGTTTATAATTGTTTCAGAGCATGAATTAGATAACAAATCTTTCCAGAATGGATAATAAAAATGGGTTCAAGCCCTGTGGACAGGAGCTTTCTGGCGCTCTAGTTCAAACAGACAAATTATATCTCCGAAAGTATTGGTTTCTCAGAGTTGAGAATTATATCAATTTATTCTCATTATAGAAATGCATCATAAAGGAAATTCAATTCAAATAATAGTGCATTTATCAAGATTAAATGAGCAATCTGAGAATGAGAACTGCACCATGGAAAAAACCAAATTAAAACAGCTGAAATGAATTTGACTCTCTCTTATAGAATAGGATGAAATGTACGAGTATGAACACAGATCATATAATAAAGCTTAGATAGAATATTTATAGCATTCTGTGAAAACATAGAAGTATGACTCATTATTGAAATTTAGAACTTTATCTTAGCAGAAATTGAATTCAAACATCATAGGAGAATTTAAATTCAACAAGAGTGCCAAAAATTATCAATCCAAAACCAATAGACGAATTCTACCCAAAAACGAACTCATCCGAGATATTCATTCCTCAATTCTATGAAGAGCGATAATATATATATCTTTCCTCAAATCTACTCCAATACACCAATATTCCAGTTTTGTTTTTAGTGGGATATTCTGAACTCAATAATATTAACTTACCATTACCATTCCCATCATCATATGGATTGACCATCGGCATGAAAATATCAACCAACAAAAAGTATGATATTATATTATGATTCTCATATTTATACGATTGCTGGAATGAATGACAATGAGACGTCATGTCTCAGGAAAATAAGTTGACATTATAACAATTCATAGAATTCCCACAGAATAATTCTATCATTCTGTGAAAACGTAGAAATACGATTTACATTGAACATTTGAAAATTCATATCTCCGAAAGTATTAGCTTGTTAGAGTTAAAAATAATATGAATGGATTCATATGGTAGAACTGCTTATTGAAAAAAAATTAATTTGGAATTTGTTTTGTAAAAAAAAAATTTTTCTTTGCTACTCCGAAACCATCTGTCCGATTTTGCCCAATAACGAACTTAGCCGAGATATGTATCCCCCAAACCTACTCTGGAAATAGTGAGTCGAACCAAATCGTTTAAGACCATTTTCATCGAAAAATTCGAAAATTACAGACATTTGGGCAAATTGATAAACACTCAGTTCCGAGGAACTAGAGCGCCAAAAATTGGTTCAAGCTTTTGGACAGGAGCTTTTTGGCGCTCTTGTTCAAACAGACAAAATATATCTCCAAAAGTATTGGTTTCTCAGAGTTGGGAATTATATCAATGGATTCCTATGATAGAAATGCATCATGAAAGAAATTAAATTTAAAAAAAGAATCGTTTAAAAAATTTGCTGCAAAAATATTCTCATAAAAAATGGGTTCAAGCCCTGTGGACAGGAGCTTTCTGGCGCTCTAGTTCAAACAGACAAATTATATCTCCGAAAGTATTGGTTTCTCAGAGTTGGGAATTATATCAATGTATTCATATGATAGAACTGCATCATAAAGGAGGTTCAATTCAAATGATAGTTTATTTATCAAGATTAAATGAGCAATCATGAGAATGAGAACTGGAAGAAATAAAATTATATCTGGCCAATTTTGCCCAATAACGAACTTAACCGAGATATTCATCTCCCTAACCTACTCTGAAAATTTCAACTACCTAGCTCATTCCGTTCGAGAGTTATACCTATGTCTATGGATGAAAAGCAGTCTCACTACTCTCAGATCTCTTACTTCATGTTCCGTTCCTAAATGTAAGACTTTTCTGAGAAAAACTAGTTTCGGAGCAAACAACTGAGATTTTTCTCACTTCGCTCACAATTCTTCGATTGATTAGATAATGACATGTCTCAGGAAAATAAGTTGACATTATGACAATTCATACATAGAATAATTATATCATTGTGACAACGTTGAAATACGATTTACTATTGAAATTTTGAAAATTCATATCTCCAAATGTATCAGCTTCTTAGAGTTAAAAATGATATCATTGGATTCTTATGGTAAAACTGCTTATTGAAAAAAATTCAATTTTGAATTTGTTTTGTAAAAAAAAAATTTTTTTTTGTTACTCCGAAACCATCAGCCGATTTTGCCCAATAACGAACTCAGCCGAGATACTTATCTCCCAATCCTACTCTGAAAATTTCAACTTTCTAGCTCATTCCGTTCGAGAGTTATCGTGCCTACGGCCGGCCGGACCGGCCGGACAGAATGATTTTCGACCAATTGATAAGCACTCAGTTCCGAGGAACTAGAGCGCCAAAAAGAGCAATCTACAATGCTTCAATGCGTTAATGCTTCAAAAATTGTCAGTAAATTCATGCATGGTTTTCACAACTCTAAAATCCTAAGGAAAGCATCATCGTAATTTCTAGAGACAGTCATAGCAGATTGTCCATTTATTCCTGATATTTGAGTAGGTAGTGGATTACGAACAAATTATTTCAATAGTTCAAAATATATTATTAAAATTCTATCCTCTTTTCATAATTTAAAATTTAATAGTTCATATCACTAACACATTCTTTTCTGTATTATGAACCTTAACTCAAGAAAAAATGATTGATACACCAATGTAGATCCATATTTCAGTATTTTATTGCTAGCAACATTATGAAAATATTGTATATAGGAACATGTCTCACTACTAAAGGAAGTAAAAGGTAATATTAACCTCAGTGGCCAACGAACAGTTATTTCTTTTGATGATTCCATTATGTTCTTCTTTCCTATTGCCTCCATAAACTACATCAAAACACTCTTGTATATATTCACAAATTCAAGAATCGAATACTTGCTTTCCAAGACAAGATATCAACTGCGAATTGACATTCTCTGATAGATAGAAAAGATGACATTTATGAATAGTGATCACAGACAGATTCTGTGTTCACATTCTGTGAATACATAGAACTTTCGATGTATTATTGAAACTTTGAAACACCATATCTCCGAAATTATTAGCTTGTTAGAGTTGAAAATTATAACAATAGATTCTTATGATGAAACTGCATCTTAAAAAATTTGAATTCAAAAGTTGTTATGTAAAAAAAAATATTATTTTTCGTTACTCCGAAACTATTAGACAGATTTTTCCCAATAACGAACCTAACCAAGATATTTCTCCCTCAAACCAACTCTTAAAATTTCAACTATCTAGCTCATTCCGTTCGAGAGTTATCATGTTAACGGCCAGACGGACGGCCGGACAGAATCGATTTCGACCACGGATTCTTGATCAGTGAGTCAAACCAAATCGTTCAAGACCATTTTCAGCCAAAAAATCGAAAATTACAGACTTTTGGGCAAATTGATGAGCACTCTGTTCCAAGGAACAAGAGCGCCAAAAATGGGAAATTATTTGATGTGATATAACTAGAACCTGTTGAATGTCTAAAAATCAAGACTTTGGAACAATATATTATATACAGGATGGTTATTTATTTTTCGACTAATCCTACACAATCCAAAATCTATCCTATTTGGTATTTGGACCATAATTAGTTAGTGTACTTATGTCACCTAGGCACGACAATGGATTATCTCAGCCATTTCAAAAGATACAAATTTGACAATTTTATGACTTTCACTTTATTCAAGGAACCTTCAACTGAAAAAAACAAAAATTGCAAGTCACTTTCAGTTTGACCTGAAGTGACTCTGACTTTTTTATCTCAAATAGCTGAAATATATTTTTTGCAATTTTTTAATTCTACTCAAAATTAGCTTTTCAGCGATGTATCACACTTTGTATTATACATTTGATTCGGTAGAGAAAACGTCAATTGATATTCCAAATTAAAAGAATTGCAGTAGGCTACGATATTTTTTGTAATCTTGATATTGTCTTCAATAATCGAGATAAATAAAAAAACCTTCCTCAATTTGAAATCAACTATGTATTTTACCGAACGTTGAACAAAGAATGAATAGTAAGCAAAAAAAAATTACAAAAAGGAGACAAAAAAATACCTATAATAAATAATATGTTCAAAATGTTAACCATCTGCTTCTACACATATTTCAGCTCGGTGGACTAGTTCACGCGAAGTAACACTTCTCCACACCTCTGCATTTAGGGCTCTATATGCATTCCTTGGTCTGTTTTTTAGATCTTCTAAATCGTTACACACGATCTTTCAAATATCCCCGAGGGAAGAAATCTAGCAGTGTTAAATCTGGAGATGCAGGCCTTTTTATCGTTCATTTGAAGATAGATGGATCGGCACACACGGATGATAAGACAAAATCAAGATTACACAAAATATCGCATCCTACTGCAATTCTTTCAATTTGAAATTTCAATTGACGTTTTCTCCCTCAAATCAGATGTAAAATATAAAGTGTGATACATCGTTGGAAAGTTAATTTTTAGTAGAATTAAAAATTTGCCAAAAATATATAGGGTGCTATTTGAGATAAATAAGTCAGAGTCACTTCCGGTCAAACCGAAAGACACTTTCAAATTTTGCTTTTGTCTGTTGAAGGTTCCTTGAACGAATTGAAATTCATAAAATTTTCAAATTTTCATCTTTCGAAATGGCTGAGATAATCCATTCGAACATGTATTAGGGGTCACCCGGTATATGCCGACTATATAGATTCATCGAAAAAATGTACATTAACCGACTCATTCATTAGCTGGCTCTCTGATCTGTTGGCTCGTTGATCCACTGGCCACTAGTCGTTGAAACTAAAATAATTTGGATTCAAGAACGTTTCTAAGAGTTGCAGTATTTCCGACTGTCTGTACCCTTATATTGACTGACCTAATGTGAGATTCTAGGGAAAAAGTCAACAACATCCATTAATAATTATTCTGCATTGGACGGTAGGAAAGGATTTTCGATAATTTTTAATTGGTCAAGTGATCGAAAATGTTGGTAGAAAGTAAGAAAAATTTTTAATCAGTTTTATTAGAAAATGCCAAATTTTGACTGCTGGTCCTGAAATATATGGATCTAAGGGTCTTACCTGTATGTCTATCCGGTTTATGAAGTTTAATAAAAGAATACAATTGTGTTACTTGTGGATTACTCAGGATTATTTAAAAATTTCATCTATTAGTAGTGCACTTCTTTCGAAGTGTTTTTAATTTCTTGTTGAAATTTTTTGTTTGGATCCTTATTAAGTATTTTATAATTTGTGTCTCAATGAAATATGTTTTATTAATTTAATCGTCCTTGTTTATTGCTAATTTAGTGTGGATTACCCTCATCGCCTTCGTAAACAATATATTATCTAATCTAATTATATAATATTATATAATATCCATTTTAAGAAATTTAATAACCTGTAGCCTGAATAAGTCACTGTATCAAAGTAAAGGCTCACAATATTGAATACATAAGTGTAGATCATATATCATTTCTCATTTGGGTTAATATGGATTTGCAGCAAGTAAAAGCCACAAGCATTCGATCGAAAGAATTGTCGTTGCACGTGTACAAAGTTCAATTAACACATCACGAACTTAAGCCGACGGACCAAATCAATCACCGAATATTTACCGATTAGATAGAATATTTGCCGAACAAACAGAAACGAATATCGAATTTTCCAACCAAATCCTCTTCAGCGATGAAGCCTATTTCAATGGGTGCGTCAACAAGCAGCACAGCAAAATGACGGTGATGAAAATTCAAGAGCAATAATCTACAAATAATAGTGACTGTTTTGTTGTGCATTCTCTGCTATGGATCTTTGAACCATTTGTTTCTGGAAATAATGCCGGTTCACAATCAATGATGAACGCTATAGTGCAATGTTAAATATCTTTTTGTAGCCGATATTGGAAGATTATTACATCGATATTAAGTGGTTTCACAACAAGTTGAAGAAGTTTATTATACCTAGAGAACTCTCGAATCCTTCACTTGATTTCAATTAGAATGATGAAAGGCATTTTTCATCCTTACAAGAAAACTTAAATTAAATTAAAAACTCAAATTAAAAAAAAATAGATTTTTACACCAAATTTGTGGAATGAGTTATCAAGTGATATATATTTTTGTAACTATTGTATTCGAAATGAGAAACTTATCTATGGAATGATATACAGGGTGTCCCATAAGAAATATCGAATATACACCAGTCACAACTAAGGAATTGCTATTGATAGAACAAAATAAATGACGTCACTGAATTCCACTTGAACAACTCCAACAAGCACTGTCAACACGATATAAATAAAATTTAAAAAGCACTGACGTGCTGTCAGTACTCGGCGTGCGCGTTCACGTTCACCAATTTGAATTGAAAGATGAGTGCTTTCAGCTCAGCGAATAGAGCGAACTGGAGATCTAGTCAGACGGTAGAGCCTTCCGTTCAATGTCAAATATGAATAGTGCTGTGCCTAATATAGCGTAAGGATACATTAATAAAGCCTACACAGGACACAACTGAAGGGTCTCCGTGGGGAAGACCTAGGAGGCTCAGTAAATTCATAATCATGTCATTAACAAGTGCGCCAATGCAGATTGACCTCACGTAAATGCTTTTTTGCTTTTTCACTTCTTTCACAGTGAAATCAATCTGCATTTGTTCGTTCGCTAATGACAGGATCATCAATATACTGAATTTCAGTTAGATTAGAATTAGTAGTTTCGGAAATATTCGGAAACAAAGCTTAAATTTAAACAAGCTATTACTCAGAAACTGGATGTTGTCCGTCAGAGAACTCAACCGAGATATTTATGAATGAAAATGTCATTATTAATTTGGCAGTAGGTCTAGAATTTCAAATTGAATTATTTTTTGAGGCTCCTGGGTTTCTATTTTCCGTTAAATTTTTCATGCCCCAAGAGGTCCTTAGTAGTCACCTAAATGACAAAATTTAAGTTAATCCGACGTATAGTTCTCGAAATTCAAGCAAAATGATTGAACGTTTCTTCTTATTATTCGATTCCCACGGAGTTTTGCGAAATTCTTTGTATCTGATTTTGTATCAACTAACTACTGAGTTTAAATGCGATCAGATTGGTAATTTTAAGGTTATTGAAAAAACAAAATATTTCAATTAAAAAAAAAATCTGTTCGTAGTCATCCGATCAATACAAAACTTTGGATACATATAAAGGTCATAATCCTCCAACTTGAAGCTAAATTTCAGTTATATCTAATAAGCAGATTCAAAAATATTCAGTAAAAATGCTAGTCGGCGGATTTTCCTCATTAACGAACTTAACCAAGATATATTCATGCAACAAACCTACCCATTAAATTTCAAATCTCTAACTGATTTTGGCGCTCTTGTTCCTCGGAACAGAGAACTTTCGGAGATATGATTTTTCAACATTTCAATAATTATTCTTAATTCTATGAATTAATAGAATAACCTAATTATAATTATCTGATGTATGTAAATACAACGTGAAGTGAGTCATAGACCTATGTTTTGAATTCAATTAGGAACATTTTTGATAATTGATGGACAGAAGCCAAATTGAAAATATGTTATGGCCGCAGTATTCCCAAGCGGTCACCCATCCAAATATTAACCGCACCCAACGCTGCTTGTCTTCACTGTTCAAACGGGATACCGATGCTAGATAAGCATATTTAGTGTAGTATGACCACGAACAATAATTCCTACTCTAACTCTGCAATTATATTTATGATGAAGTTCTATTTATGAAAGATTGCGAAATGTTCCTATCACATCCAAAAATGACAAAATTATACAAGAATTCAAAAGTATATCGTAATTATCTCCGAAATTAGTATCTCACAATTTAAAATTGATTTCTAGGACATGTATATGCCATCTTAAGATTCTTAAGAGATATGATGATGTGGTTTTGACAATCCCGTGCTAATTTTGTATGAAACGAATAATGCCGAAAACAGAAACTGATCAAGAATCCGTGGTCGAAATCGATTCTGTCCGGCCGTCTGTCCGTTAACACGATAAGTCTCGAACGAAAGGAGTTAGAGGATTGAAATTTTCAGGGTAGGTTTGGAGCGTAAATATCTCGGCCGAGTTCGTTAACCAGCAAAATCCATCGAGCGGTTTCAGGGTAATGGCCATTTTTAGTAAAAATATTTTTATGAATATTTCCGAAACCGGTCACTTGATCTATCTGAAATTTAGCATCAAACTGTAGAATAATCCCTTTAGACGCATGTGAAGTTTTGTATTGATCGGGATAGAATGCTATATTATATATATATATATATATATACAGGGTGAGTCTTTAACTACTGCATTAAGTTTTACCCAAGATTCATCTCATCAAACGAAACACTTTTTTCCTTTACCATTTTTCCAGATTCGGCACAGGTAAAAAGTTACAAGCGTTTAAAGATTTCACAATGTGCTAATACACTCCCGCATATAAATTATCTATGACATTGTTGGCGGACGAGAATAAGGCATGGTAACGTGGTTTACAGGTTGATTCGGGATTCCAACGCTCAGGGACGGATCCATAAAAGTAGTGAAATTTCTGGAGTTTTCCATTTTAAAACATTCAATGAAAAATATCTCGAAAACGGTGCGTTTAAGGAGAAATGATGATGAATAATATAATGTTCTAAAACGATGGAATATTCTTGAAATGACTCAAGAAAACCTTGATATGCTTTCTTTATGCTAATTTTGTTTAGTTTTATGAATCCACGAGTCCATAACTAGAAAACCAGTAGATGTAGAAAATAACTAATATTTGGAAAATATGTTATAGGAAACTTTACGCCAACATTCATTTTATTCGAAAAAAGGATGTCAAAGCTACAAAATAAAAACTGATTTTTTTTGAAAATTTCAATTTCATTGCTCATTTAATCGTGATAAATAAACTATTATTTGAATTGAATTTCCTTTATGATGCAGTTATATCATAAGAATACATTGATATAATTCTCAACTCTGAGAAACCAATACTTTCGGAGATATAATTTGTCTGTTTGAACAAGAGCGCCAGAAAGCTCCTGTCCACAGGGCTTGTTTCTATAGTTACCGTGCTTATGGCCGGAACGACCGACCGGACGGCCAGAATTGGATTGGATCCCCGATTTTTTATCAGTCGAACCCAATCACTTGAGATAATCATTTTCGCTGTTCCTGGCGGAACAAACGCGCAAAAGGGTTGGTCAGGAATTACACATTTCAAGTTCACCCTGTATCTCCGAATTCAAGTGTAATATCATATTTTTATTTCTGTAATATTCGTTTCATACAAAAATAGGACCGGAATTTCAAGACCGCATCGTCATATCTCTTAAAATGACACTGTCTTCATTAAGGGACATCGAAATTGTGACACCCTGAACATCCAATCACACTTCATACCGGAATTGTCCTTTTAATCATTCCTCAGACATGCGAAGATGCGTAGAGATGATTTAAGAGCAATTTAACATAGTTCTATGTTCACCAGTAGCTATACACTTTGAGGTTTTGTTGTCTGGAGATATACGCACGAGGGGGTTGAATTATTATGCGCATTAAATTAATTTACGGTTCTCGTACACGGTACACAAATCATTCTCCGGGAATGTATGCTTCAATTACATCGTAAATTTTTGCACTTTTCTTAAGATATTGTCGATATTTATGGAGCAGAATTGGCTCTTATAATACTGTGGATGGCCAAAGCGATAAATCGTTGGAATTGTGGCAATTTTTTCTTATGAACTATTGGACGCAATAAGCTTGAATCCTATATTATTAGTTTATGATTTCCCCAAATTCCCCTTTCTATTCGCTGTTTCTGTATTTTAAAAGACGTGCATTCATTCTCGCACTTTCAGGAAACACACATACCTACATTTGAACTGATTATAACGACTAACGACTGTTCCCAAGTAGCAGTGGTTAAATTCGGAGCTACTAGAACTCAGGGATCCGCGGTCTAGCTCCAGTGGAGATGGGAGTGGGTTTATAAAAATGGGTTCAAGCCCTGTGGACAGGAGCTTTCTGGCGCTCTAGTTCAAACAGACAAATTATATCTCCGAAAGTATTGGTTTCTCAGAGTTGGGAATTATATCAATGTATTCATATAATAGAACTGCATCCTAAAGGAAATTCAATTCAAATAATAGTTTATTTATCAAGATTAAATGAGCAATCATGAGAATGAGAAAAGCACCATGGAAGAAATCAAATTAAATCTGGCCAATTTTGCCCAATAACGAACTTAACCGAGATATTCATCTCCCTAAACTACTCTGAAAATTTCAACTACCTACCTCATTATCCGTTCGAGAGTTATATCTATGTCTATGGATGAAAAGCAGTCTCACTACTCTCAGATCTCTTACTTCATGTTCAGTTCCGAAATGTAAGAATTTTCTGAGAAAAACTAATATCGGAGCAAACAACTGAGATTTAACTCACTTCGCTCACAATTCTTCGATTGATTAGTCTCAGGAACATGGAACATCATTTGACATTATGACAATTCATATTCATACATAGAATAATATCATTCTGTGACAACGTTGAAATACGATTTATTATTGAAATTTTGAAAAATCATATCTGAGATTTTTCTCACTTCGCTCACAATTCTTCGATTGATTAGCATAGACAAGATATACTATGATTTATTAGTCTCAGGAACATCATTTGACATTATGACAATTCATATTCATACATAGAATAATATTATTCTGTGACAACGTTGAAATACGATTTATTATTGAAATTTTGAAAAATCATATCTCCGAAAGTGTTAGCTTGTTAGAGTTAAAAATGATATGATTGGATTCTCATGAAAAAACTTTTTATTAAAAAAAATTTAATTTGGAATTTGTTTCGTAAAAAAAAAATTTTTTTTTTGTTACTCCGAAACCATTTGTCCGATTTTGCCCAATAACGAACTTAGCCGAGATATTCATCCCCCAAACCTACTCTGAAAATTTCAACTCTCTAGCTCATTCCGTTCGAGAGTTATCGTGCCTACGGCCGGCCGGCCGGCCGGCCGGACCGGCCGGACAGAATGAATTTCGACCACGGATTCTTGATCAGTGAGTCGAACCAAATCGTTTAAGACCATTTTCATCGAAATATTCGAAAATTACAGACATTTGGGCAAATTGATAAGCACTCAGTTCCGAGGAACTAGAGCGCCAAAAAGGGAACCCAGTAAATGGGCGCCAGGTAAATTTAAGTCTCCCAGATACCCCCGCGTAAGGTAATAATTCCTAAATTCACCAAAAGAATATTCACGCTAAAAACAAACAATTTATTCCAGTAGCTTACAACCCAGGTCTTTAGATTCACCAAAATAAAACTACTGTGTAACCCTGAATGAGGGTGGCGGAAATTGTACGCAGATATTTCTCTTTGATTCAAATACGCGTCGCTTGAGCTCAGGCGCATCCACGTTTCTTATCTATGATCTTGTATGATTTACACAAATCTTTCCCCAATTTCCGCTTTACAACAACAATAATTTATATAATTGATGACAATATATGTTCAAGTCGCATATAGCAGGTATAAGATATATTTCGAAAGATGTTTCCAATAACTTGCGTGCTATTCCTTATTCCTGAACGTAGTATTGCGTCGATGGTCTCGCAATACTGTCCTCTTTCTCTCTGTGCTCGTAGTCTGCAACCCTCGATTGAATGTCCCACAGCGTTGCTTACTGGCCACCCTGTATATACACTCGTGATATGCAACCCTACGTTGGCTGTCTGACAGCGTTACTTATGGACCACCTTGTATATACTCGAATGCCTCAGTGCTACTCCTCCTGACATAAAAATCCTTCTCTTCCTGACATAAAAATCGTGCTATTCCTCTTGACATAAAAAAAAACCATTCTCTTCCTGGCATAAAAATCCTTCTCTTCCTGACGTAAAAATCGTGCTATTCCTCTTGACATAAAAAAAAACATTCTCTTCCTGGCATAAAAACCCTGATGACAGAAGAGAAATCATCAGTGACTTCTCTTGGATAAGAAATAAATTAATTTCCCCAACACACAATAATTGCGGTTACGAGAATATCAACCAGACCAGTTATTCGTTGTTATGAAATATTTATAGAATTCGTACATACCCTGATATTCGGGGTTGTCCTGTATAAGTTTGCTTCAAAACTAAATCTGGCCGTGCCTCCACCAAATAATCCTTCAAGCACACAGCGATGTTCTGGATATAGAAAGATAATTACAACCTGAATTGTTTCCACTAGAAATGACGAGAATAGAACATTTAACACATACCTGTCAAAGTCGCCAAGATCGTTCACGTGGTCCTTGAATTTGCAAAAAGGTCTTTAGATCCTCTCTCGAGACAAGCGCAAGTTACCTGTTATCTTTCCAAATCAAACCAATGTAACCCTCACTCCTAATTCGATTGTCGAAACTATATCCAACTAAGCCGAACAACAATTCTTACGTTACATGATTCATTATGGGGAGCAGTATGATCTCGAACGTGATGAGTGAATCAAAATTAATGATAATTAAGATCAAATTGTTCACATGACTTCGGTATACAGGGTGTAACTAAATAAGTGTAAAATATTTAAGGGGGTGATTCCTCATCGAAAAAAAGATAGGATCATTCATATGAAGAAACTTCATTGGAGCATCCCTTGTTAAGATACAGCCCCTTAAAGGGGGTACAGAAAATTTGTTTCATAATTTTTTTCACGAGCACTAAAAAAGTCACAATATTGAAATTAATCTGATATGTTCTAATATCAAAAACACACTTAGCCAGTAATTTATTTGGTTTATCCCATGGTAACAATAAATCTAGATCGCATTTATGACGATGTATCTCTGTAGTTGTTCGTAAAATAATGTTTTGCTGCGATCTGGTTTATTTTGGGCAATAAATTCAAAAAACATTTTTTGTTTAGAATGAAACAGGTTATCGGAAAAACATTTTAAAATGGTAAACAAATAATAAGACAAAAAGTTTCATTGGAAATAAATTCTAGGGGTTGCGTTTTCCACCCCTTACAACCATGGGAAAACCAAATAAATTACTGGCTAAGTGTCTTTTTGGTATTAGAAAATATCAGGTTAATTTCAATATTGTGACTTTTTTAGTGCTTGTGAAAAAAATTATTAAACAAATTTTCTGTACCCCCTTTAAGGGGCTGTATCCTAACAAGGGATGCTCCAATGAAGTTTCTTTATATGAAAGATCCTATCTTTTTTTCGATGAGGAATCACCTCCTTAAATATTTTACACTTATTTAGTTACACCCTGTATTTCACGAAGCTAGCCACACAATTATTATTCATTCTTAGATCATCTCTTCAATCGAGCCTATAGGAGTAAATTCTGGGTTTTTCTCGGTTTCTCTCCCAAACTCTTGTGTAATTCGTACATTGCAAAGAATGAAGACAGTGAAGACACCATTATTATTATTATTAATGCTGCCTAATGAACAGTAGCAAAACAACAGAACCTACATCAGACTCGTTCTTCAGACATTAAGCGAAAATCCTCAGAATTATTTGTTATTGAAAACTTATTCAGTTCTAACTTCTTCTTTGCACAATATGGCCAAATGTGGTCAATTCCAACTGGCAATTTGCAAAATTGGTTTCTCTGTTCAACAAAATACAAGCCAACCCCTTAAGTTTCCTTCTAATCACTTCAGATTCAATCATCAGAATCTTTCTTTTACTCCAATCTATTACGTGACCTCCATTGATTGAACATACATGTCTATTCCTTACGTTGATCTTGTGTTCCGACTTCCTTACCTCTAGTGGACTCGATGTTTCTGCTATATACGATTTACAACAAATAAAAGGAGTATTGTACATCGAATCTATTGAATGTGATCCCTCAGGTTCGCGGCCTTTCAGAAAAAATAAGGAGTCGGAGTCCAATATTAGAACTGTTTTCAAGACGCAAAATGATTTAAAGTCTTTCTCAACTAAGAAAAATCCGATTAATGAATAAAAATGTGTGGAAGCCCTGTGGACAGGAGCTTTGGCGCTCATGTTCAAACTTTGACAAATCATATCTCCGAATGTATTCGTTTATCAGAGTTGGGAATTCAAGGAATATAACGTGGTTTTGGTATATAAAATAATATAGGATAACTTGGATTTCTGATAATAACTTTTAATATAATAACGAATGAATTACGACATGTGGCGAATAATCTAACAATATCAATTAGGCAGGGGTTGGGATCTCCTTTGTAAAAATCGTGACCGTGTAAAGGTTCCAATACCCAACGATAGACACCGCTGCTTCGTGCTTACTCGACAACTTTCGGTGTTGTAACGAAGGTCATATCAAATCATTCAAATCAAGTCGTCAACAGTCAACATGTCAACAAACGAACAAACAACAAGACCATATTGAATTTGAGCAGTTATACTTTTCGTACGAAGATAATTTAAACTCTCAAAAATGATTTTCACGTGCTTAACAAAATCCTGTAAATGCAACAATAATATCACGAGCATGTAAAGGCTTTCAAGGGATGATATGGTTAGTCTGTTTTTCAAGGAATTTCAATACTCTATTGCTATTTTCTTAGTTTAATATTTTCAAGAAAAAATTATAACATAATTTTAGCTTCTACATGTATGGCTTCAGAAAATTGGAAGATAGGATCTGTTGGGTAAACCGAAGCTTTCTATATAATGTGAATTACCGGATCTGTTCAAGACTTTTGAGCCTTCCCAATTTGCAGATATGAGGAATCCACCAGTTCTGAAAACCAATGTAATTCCCAGACTAGTCTTACCAACGAATGTTGGCCTACAAGGTAAATGAAATTTAACGTTGTTTATATCTTCAGACCCCAATATAAATTTTAATAGTTGAAAGTGCAGGCACTCAAAAATACGAACTATTTGAACTTTTGAGTAGAACAAACATTGATAACTCATTAAATATTCATTTCCTATATCTACATGGAAATATTCCTAGGAGAATTAAAATGGATGTTCAAATGTTGTTCTATTCACTTATCTAAAATCAACAAACCATGTTTTCACTAAATATAACACATTTCAATCATATTTCTGGATATATTGTTTAATCGATACATATGATATTAACTCTTTGAATATTCTCTCATCTGAATTGAATAAGTTTTATGATAATTTTATACCTGAATTCTTGAAATTTCCAGGCAAAAAGAGAACGCAGAAGGTTTTGGTATTCTGTGGAAGAAGGAGACAACTCTCCTCATAAGCTAAGAGGACTGTTAATATCGCCACCAAACTGATAGGGAAGGTCACTAAAATGAATGAAAAGAATAAAGACCTGAAACTGTTACTTGAAGATCTTCAGGATGCATTCCATTCTCTCGAACCTATCAGACACTTGATAAATATACCAAGCTTTAATTTTTTCCTGTCACAACTAAGGTGTCAAAACTTGAAACCCAACGGAAGGCGCTTTACTTTAGATGAAAAAATTCTCTTTCTGACTTTATTTAAAAATAGCCCTAATGCTTACAAGCTCTTCAGCAAAATTTTTGCGAACCTTCTCAGCCATATAATGTTGTACACTGTTGTGAAATCCATATTTCTTAAATTTCACGGTTAATTATGTCCTAAATGAATAACAATTGTTGAAAATATTGTGATTCAATTGCTCCTCTCGGTGTATAGATTAGAGATAATTTTCATGTAGAAAAGGTTTTCCACTTCATTTTGTACATGCATGTAGTTAAATCTATTTTTAGCGCTCTAGTTCCTCGGAACTGAGTGCTTATCAATTTGCCCAAATGTCTGTAATTTTCGAATTTTTCGATGAAAATGGTCTTAAACGATTTGGTTCGACTCACTGATCAAGAATCCGTGGTGGAAATTCATTCTGTCCGGCCGTCCGGCCGGCCGTAGGCACGATAACTCTCGAACGGAATGAGCTAGAGAGTTGAAATTTTCAGAGTAGGTTTGGGGGATGAATATCTCGGCTAAGTTCGTTACTGGGAAAAATCGGACAGAAGGTTTCGGAGTAATAAAAAAAAAATTTTTTTTTACAAAACAAATTCCAAATTAAATTTTTTTTAATAAGCAGTTTTATCATGAGAATCCATTCATATTGTTGGCGTTTTATAGTATTTAATACGTAGAGCTAGTGTGGACGGTATTTTCGTTGATGTTGCAAAAGCAGACACAATCACAGATCCCAGAACAGTAAGAGACTGAATGTAAAATGTCTTACCACTGGCTATGGATGTTGGGGGCTTCCTTGAACTTGCAGGCCTGGAGGGATCCCTCAAAGTAAACAGGTCACTTTCCATATACTGGAAAATTGTTCTTTCCGACTTCAATCTAAGTCAACTTATTCTAAATCACTGTCTCTACCAGTTAATGCACTTTAATTAATCGGTTCCAAAAAATTGCGAGACGAACCAGCGAAAATATCACTAATCGTTATTCAAACAAATTTACGATCGATATTCAACAAAATGCGGAAAACGACGAAAACGTGATACGGCATTCGTCAGTTTCTCAAGACGACTGTTCTTTTCATACACAAAAAACGTTAATTACATATGCGCGTATTTCCAAACAAACTTGGACATTTATAATTCAGCAACCCACAATATGAAGATCTGCACTGTGTGTTGCTGACACAACATCCTCCGCGCGCGAGAAAATGACAAAAAAAAAATGATATCGAGGAGAACAATATATAAATCTAAAAACAAAATTGAAATGGTTGCAAGCCTCACAAGTAAACACTGATATATCCCTTTAGGATGGCAAAGGACATAATTTGACTAAAGGTCTGTCGAGTACGCCTTTAGCAGTCTTAACAGACGCAACTCGTGGTACATTATCCGTACCGGGATATAAGGCCACAATTCGCCCTATAGACCAGCGACAAGGAGGGTTATTATCGTCCTTAATCAGTACTAGTGTTCCCACCTTTGGGGGAGCAGTAGAGTTCAACCACTTGGAGCGTTGTTGCAGTGTGTGAAGGTACTCCCTGGACCACCGAGTCCAAAAGCTCTGATGTAGCTTTTGTAACAACTGCCAACGACTTAAACGATTCATTGGTTAATCGGTTAGATCAGGTACAGGCAGACTGGATAGAGGCTCCAGCGTGAGGAAATGTCCTGGCGTTAACGCGTGCACGTCTTCAGGATCAGAGGAGAGCGAATTTAGAGGACGAGAATTTAAAATGGATTCTACTAAACATAAGAGCGTGGAAAACTCCTCATAAGAGAGAAGTTGTTCTCCTAATACTCGTTTTAGATGGGTTTTAACGGATTTTACACCGGCTTCCCAGAGTCCACCCATATGAGGCGCAGAGGGTGGATTGAAGTGCCACTGTATTTGTTCGCGAGATGCAGCATCACGCAGAAAACTATTAATTTCACGGTAGGCACTGACAAAATTTGTACCGCAATCACTATATATGTGCTTGCATCGACCACGTCTGGAGATAAAACGCTGTAGAGCAGCCAAAAATATTTCAGAAGACAGATCTGAGGCGAGCTCTAAGTGCACGGCTTTGGTGCTAAAACATACGAACAAACAAATATACGCTTTGGTCGTTTTTATTCCACGATGTCTACTCATGGAGACGGGGTAAGGACCAGCGTAGTCGACACCTACATGGGAAAACGCTTTCAACTGAGTGATTCTAAATCGAGGCAGATCTGCCATCGGTGGCTGAAACGTCCGAGGATTAGACCTAAAGCAACGCGTACACTTTGAGATACAAGAATAAATAGCTCTCTTTGCAGATATTATCCAAAAACGTTGAGCCAATATAAAAATTAATGTTCGTCGACCAGCATGCAGATATTTCTCATGATAATAGCGGACTATCAATGTAGTTAGAGGACTTTTACAGGGTAGAAGTAATGGATGCTTTGCCTCATAATTTAGTGAGGAATGCGTTAGCCTACCTCCAACCCTTAAAACTCCGAAATCATCAACGAAAGTATTGAGGCGGCGAAGAGGTCTCGAAAAAATCTTTGATCGAAACTCCTTGAAAAACTGGAAGCTTTGGGTGCTTTTCACGAGTGTCAACAGTGCATCATTAAGTTCTGATGAGGATAACCAACCAAGTCTTCGTTGAGACTTGGGATGGCTCAAAGTGTGTTTGAAACGCAAAATGAAACCAGTTGTGCGAACAAGTTTAAAAACGAAGAGAATTTTTCAGTGAGAATATAAAATTCGTCTTTAGGCGGTTGCGTGACAAGAAAAGATACAGGTTCGAGTAGCACTTCCCCTTCCTGATCATCACTAAGGTTAGGCAACCCAAACTCTTCCCATAGAACTGAAGGCCCACGGAACCATAATTCATTGGACATAAATTCAGATGGCAACAGCCCTCTGGATCCTGCATCGGCAGGATTATTTTTTGTGGGAATGTAACACCACTTCGCGTAAGGGATCTTCGACCTGATTACGGAAACTCGATTGGCCACAAAAATGGGCCATTTATGCTGTTGACCATGAATCCAACTCAAAACTATTTTGGAGTCTGACCATGCAATTGTATTGGTGAATGAAATCTGACACTGTAAGGTATTTTCAACATATGATAAAAGATTTGATAATAGAGCGGCGGCGCACAATTCTAATCGGGGTATAGTAATTTTCTTTAATGGAGCAACTTTTGTTTTGGAACACAAGAATTTGCAATATATTTGGCGGTCACAAACAACACGAATATAAACGATTGCACAGTAACCCTTCTCCGACGCGTCACTAAAGCCATGCAACTCATATTTAGCATCAGACTCTCCTACGAACAACTTTCTGAAAATCTGAAGGTCTGACAATTGCGAGACTTCCGTCTTATATCTGTCCCATAGACGAAATATTTCGACAGGGGGGTCATCATCCCATCCTATTCTTCGGCCCAAATGCGTTGAATCAATACTATCAGAAAAAATGTAACAGGTCCCAGAAACCCAATGGGATCATATATTCTAGACAATTCCGACAGCAAATGACGTTTTGTGCATCTTCGATCGATAAAACGAACAGAAAACCGAAATGCGTCAGCAGAGGGGTGCCATTGCATTCCTAAAATGCGTAGTGAAGCATCCTCTTCAGCTGATTGAAAAAATTTTTCATTGAAAGAAAGATGCGATTCTGCGATTCTGGTAGATCATCCAAAATAGAAAGATTATTCGAAGAAAACTTTCTCAACTCGAATCCACCCAATAACAACAAATTAATCAACTGCGATTTTAATTCGCGTGCGTCTTCAATGGTTTTACAACCGCTTACGACGTCGTCAATATACGTATCTCTATCAAGAGCTTGAACGGCGAGAGGAAAATTAGCTCCTTCATCCATTATTAACTGTTTTAATGTACGAAGGGCCAAAAAAGGAGCACTTGATATACCATGAGTAACAGTGCGCAGTCTGAAATCTCGAATGATTTCGTCAGGGGAAAACCTCCAAATAATGCGCTGATAATCCTGGTGATCAGGGCTCACCTGGATCATCCGATACATCTGTTTGATATCCGCACAGATAACGAGTTCATGTACTCTGAAACGTAAAAGTATGGACAAGATGTCACTTTGAAGTTTTCGTCCTGTTAGCAAGTGATCATTCAACGATAACTGCGAAGGACATTTGCTAGAAGCATTAAAAACAACCCTTATTTTTGTGGAAGTTCCCTCGCCCTTGAGTACGCCATGGTGTGGCAAGTAGTAGGAATGAGGAGGAACTATAGAGCTCTTAATGGGTTCCATATGACCTGCTTCCAAATAGTCACGCATGAAGTCTCGATAGAGAGTATAAAGTTGAGGTTGCCTCAATAAGCGCCTCTCAAGACTCAAAAAAACGAGAAAGAGCTAGATCCCGATTTCCCGGAAATGTTGGCAAGGTGTCTCTAAAAGGCAGAGATACAATATACCTCCCAGTATCATCGCGTTTTTGGGTCACCCTGTATATACTCTCGCACACTTCGTCGTCGTGGCATGAACTCTCAGGGTCTGATGGTAAACCTTCAAGTTCCCAAAGCTTTTGAAGATCCTGATTTAAAGTCTGCTCAGGACTAGATACAAAAAATGAAAATTGTGATGAGTTGATTTGAGGAGCGATTTTACCCATAACAATATAACCAAATTTGGTATTTATCGCGTCTAGTGTGCCAGTTTCCCCGTGAATTACTTCCCCTAGAGCAATCTTAGAGAAAACATCAGCGCCCAGCAATAGATTAATATTTCCAGGTTCGTGAAAATGTGAGTCAGCCAATTTCAAATGTAGTAAATGACGAAAAGCTGTCGAACAAACTTTAGTGCGAGGCAATTTGTCGCAAATTTTATCTAAAGCGACGGCGTCAGAAATCAAAACAGGCTCACATTGATTAACAGGTCGCAATGAAAAAGTAATATAACCATAATTTGAACTTGTTTCTAAAGAATTCAAACTCTGAATCTTTACCTCTATACGTTGTTTCGGTAGACCTAATATATTTGAAGCCCTTTTTGATATGAATGACATCATGGAGCCGCTATCAATTAACGCACGCATAACATGGAAATTCCCGTGACTATCACATACCTCAACTAATGCGGTAGCCAACAAGACCACGGCGGTTTGTCTGACAACACCTGTGGCAGAAATTACCGTATTAGGCGTAATATTTTCTGAACTAGTAGAAGGCTGATTAAATGAATTGTTCGACCCCAGATGTAAAAGCGTATGATGCCTTAATTTTCAATCCCGACAAGTATTAAGTGATTTACAGTTGCGCAAACTATGAACCGAACTTAAGCGATTAAAACAGAGTCGAGTATTTTTACAGAAAGTGTGGCGCTCTTTCGGGGATTTTTTAAAAAAATTTGGGCATGCGAAAAGCTGGTGCGACTCCTTACACATACAAAAAGTGATAACTGCACCATTCCTCACGTTCGAAAAATGAGAATTTATCTTTTTATTATGTGTTGTGAGCTTTTGAGAAGTTAGCCCTCTATTGCTATCGGAAGGGATAGAAGTTTTCAAAGACTCTATGGCGTAACAATATTTATTTAAAAATTCCATTAAAACTGAATATTGCGGGATATCAGAAGAACCATGCTCAAGTTCAAACCGCGTTATCAACGAATTATCCATGCATTTAAACAACATCTGAACCAAGATGAAATCCCATTCTTCCACCGGAAATTTCATGTGTTTCAAAGCAGCCAAATGCTCAGTAAAGGCATCGATTAAATGACGTAAAGAGCTCGCATTATTAGCATTAATTTTGGCCAAACTTTCTAACGCCTCCCAGTGAGCTTGAGCCCTCAAACGTTTATTCAGGTAATCTCATATTTGGTGAATGCGTCTGAGGAAATAGGCTTGGCTTTCTAGAACTAGTATTGAACCCCATTTCATCTGAGTCAAAAAGTTCGGAAAAAATAGTTTTTACAAGAAAGAAATCATCTTGAAACTGAGATCGTATCATTTCCTCAGCTGTCATGTCTGAATTATCGTCAGCTAATAATCCGGTTATTATATTGTTATGCTGTTTATGGAAATCTTCCCTGAGAACATCGATTTCACCAAAACGAATTTTGAAAAGCGTATGTTTAGATTTATCTGATTTAGCTGCAAGGGCTAAGGCTTTCAATGTTTCCATTTCAGAAATAGAAATGCCTCTTGTTAGTTTGGCCTTCTTCATACGTGAATCAGCCATAATAATAATTTATCAGAACGAGAATGCGAATAAAACAATAATATTCCAACAAAGAATGAAGGAGAATGAATGCGACAAATGTGATGCGTTGCGGAGAATATTTCAACGAGTGAATTTCACTCGAGAGATTTCAAACAACAGTGCGATTCCAAACGTAAAATTATTGAAAATTGAACAATGTTTGGCCTTTGTTTATATTCACCCAGCGATCGGTGAAAACTAACTAATTTGTGGAAGCGAAATGCGGACGAATCAAAGGCTGCGACAAAGTCACCTGACTGAGAATTGAATTTGCGTGAGCGCGGAAGTAGCTCTTGCGTTTTGCGTATTTCTAAGATATTCAAGTGAACTAGCTGAATATAACAACCGACAATAAAAAAATGATTTCAAAATGGAGATTTATGAAATGAAATGCGTATGAGACAATACCTATATATTAAGAACCCCAATTAATTCAGTTTCCTTTAGCGAAGCGATTGTTTGACAAACTAATCTAGAAACAATTAAATAACCCTCCGGGCGCGAAAAAAATATACACATCAATTGACGAGAAATATGAATGCTTAAAAAACGAAGCCTCCAACCATATAACGAAAGACCTCTGAAGGAGGCTCGAAGGACCAAAAAATGTTGGCGTTTTATCGTATTTAATACGTAGAGCTAGTGTGGACGGTATTTTCGTTGATGTTGCGAAAGCAGACACAATCACAGATCCCAGAACAGTAAGAGACTGAATGTAAAATGTCTTACCACTGGCTATGGATGTTGGGGGCTTCCTTGAACTTGAAGGCCTGGAGGGATCCCTCAAAGTAAACAGGTCACTTTCCATATACTGGAAAATTGTTCTTTCCGACTTCAATCTAAGTCAACTTATTCTAAATTACTGTCTCTACCAGTTAATGCACTTTAATTAATCGGTTCCAAAAAATTGCGAGACGAACCAGCGAAAATATCACTAATCGTTATTCAAACAAATTTACGATCGATATTCAACAAAATGCGGAAAACGACGAAAACGTGATACGGCATTCGTCAGTTTCTCAAGACGACTGTTCTTTTCATACACAAAAAACGTTAATTACATATGCGCGTATTTCCAAACAAACTTGGACATTTATAATTCAGCAACCCACAATATGAAGATCTGCACTGTGTGTTGCTGACACAACACATATCATTTTTAACTCTAACAAGCTAATACTTTCGGAGATATGATTTTTCAAAATTTCAATGTAAATCGTATTTCACAGATTGATATAATTATTCTATGCATGAATTCTCATAATGTCAACTTGACAGAACGGAATATTATAACTTCAAAAATATTGGGGTTGAAATACTCGTATTTTAGCGATGCAACGGGGACCTCACCCGAAAATGTTTGAAAATATTACGTAAATATTGAAAGCATAATTCTGTAGTTCGAGAGAGGAGAAAATTTGGTGAACGTAGATCAGGAAATTTTTGATCGATTACAAGGTAATTTTTTATTTATTACTCATCTTCTTTCATATTATTACTCATCTTCTTTCATATTATTACTCATCTTCTTTCATATTATTACTCATCTTCTTTCATACATGTTTTATGGAATACCTACTATTTGTAGGTACTTTGAACCTGTTTTGGGCAATTGTCATACGAAACTTGTTTTTTTGGCGCTCTAGTTCCTCGGAACAGAGTGCTTATCAATTTGCCCAAGTGTCTGTAATTTTGGAATTTTTGGCTGAAAATGGTCTCAACGATTTGGTTCGACTCACTGATCAAGAATCCGAGTGCGAAATCGATTCTGTCCGGCCGGCCGACCAGCCGTAGGCACGATAACTCTCGAACGAAAGGAGTTAGCGGATTGAAAATTGCAAGGTGGTTTTGGAGCGTAAATATCTCGGACAAGTTCGTTCGATCTATCTGAAATTTAGCATCAAATTGTAGAATCATCACCTATATACGCATGTGAAGTTTTGTATTGACCAGATTACCGCAAAGTGTAAAAAAAAAATTTTGAAAATTTAAAAAAAGTTTTTCCACAATAACTATCGAACGGAATGAGCTAGGCAGTTGAAATTTTCAGAGTAGGTTAGGGAGATGAATATCTCGGTTAAGATCGTTATTGGGCAAAATTGACCAGATTTTATTCGATTTCTTCCATGGTGCAGTTCTCATTCTCAAGATTGCTCATTTAATCTTGATAAATAAACTATTATTTGAATTGAATTTCCTTTATGATGCAGCTCTATCATATGTATACATTGATATAATTCCCAACTCAGAGAAACCAATACTTTCGTAGATATAATTTGTCTGTTTGAACTAGAGCGCCAGAAAGCTCCTGTCCACAGGGCTTGAACCCATTTTATTTCATACAAATTTCACATTTGATTTTTTCCTAAATTAATATTTGAAATCCTTTGATCATTCCATTTCGGTTCTTTATAGGTAGGTATAGATTACAGATTATGTTGATGAAAAGCATTTAATAATTTTCATGTAGAAAATAGTTTTTCACATCACGTTGTGCATTGTGAAATTAATTTTTTTTACATTGCACCATAGATTTTGTTCTTCTGAATGAAGAATATTCTTTGGAAATATTGTGATTCAAATACTATCCAATATTTATAGAGATTATTTTCAGGTAGAAATTGTTTTCCAGCTTATGTTATATATAATGGAATTTATTTTTCTTTGACTTTAACCTAAAAAAATGTAAGAAATTCTCTGATCATTTCATTGTTGCTAATATTTGAAGGAATAGATTACAGATAACGTTGATGAACTACGTTTTTTTACATGCTGTACAGTAATTCTTTAATAATGTCTCAGTAGATTTTATTTTTCATTCCATTTCATTTTGTGGAAAGTGCGCGGGATTTGGGCTTAGTCCTTGACGATTCACTGAGGTTCCGGGAACATATCCAGGGATTGATTTGTGGTGCTTATGGGGCTCTTAGAATGATGTTCCCTCATAGATCCTACTTGCCAGTCGAAACGAAGAGACTGCTTTGCGAGTCTTTGGTCCTATCAAAATTTAATTACTGCTCTACTGTCTATGCTTTTTGCTTGGATCGGGAATCGCTCAGCAGAATTCAACGTGTACAGAACAGTTGCATGAGGTTTATCTTTGGGATCCGAAAGTTTGATCATGTGTCTCACAGACTGAGGGAGTTGGGTTGGCTTCCAATGAAGTTTCGTTTTGAATATTATGCTATCTGTTCCTATCATAAAATCATAGTCGAGAGATGTCCAACTTATCTCTTTGGAAAGTTAAGGTATAGAGCTGATGTTCATAGTGTCAACATAAGACATAGGAATTTGCTGTCGTGTCCTCATCACAGAACATCTACTTTCCAGAGAAGTTTCAGATACAATATTTATAGACTCTACAACAATATACCTGAACACCTGAAACAGCTCACTCAAAATCGTTTCAGGACGGAAATAAAAAAACATCTTCTTGGCTGCCTCTAATTGTTTTGGATTGTTTCTGTTTTTTTTTTCTCTCAAAAATCAGTCTCCGATGATAGAATGTATATGTGTTTTATTTAGTATGCTCACCAATGTTCTATTATTTTTGTTATTTTTTTATGGCTCATGCCCAATTTATAATTTGTAACAAGGGATAAGTGGTAGAACACCTCTGGGTGAACTTCCCCTTGCGATTTCTATGGAAATAAAGACCTTTATTATTATTATTATTATATTATAAATGTAATTTCGTTTGTGATATTAGTTTACGTCGAATGTTAAATTCAAAGATATAATGAATCTGAATATAATTCTGTTTGATGTAATTTTTGTCTCATTTCGATAACAGTAAATTGTTCCAAGAAACATTGTCGAAGACCAAGTTGTCGAATCATCGACAACTTATTATTCAGCAATGTCAAGCAAAAATTTTCTGACGGTATTATGAAATATGCCATATCTATATTGGTATAGGACAACCATTTGAATTACGCACGCTAACGAGTTTCAAAAATCCCCCGCCAGGCTAGTGATCTGCGGTCCCAAAAAGTATATAGAGATTCCCATCTATATATGATATTATGTTGTCTATGCAATTAGGTTAGTTCTCATAGAAAATTATCGGCGTCATACGCTAAAACACAGAACAAGGATGATTGCGTTCCATTACACTAACATGAATTATATCAACGGATTCTTGTGATAGAACTGCTTCATAAAAGAAATTACATTCATAAAAATATGAAATTACGATTTACTTTTGAAATTTTGAAAAACCGGGTCTCCCAAAGTATTAGTTTGTTAGAGTTAATAATAATAATAATAATAGTGCTTTATTGTACCCAACAGGAATATCCCAAGTACTGGGTAACAAGTTAAAGATAAGTGGTACATATTGTCAACATCCGTGAAATAACCTAAAATTACGGATCAATTGAAATAATGATCTAGCCACATACAAGTGGGCTATTCCCTTAATTGGTAGCAACCGCAAAAATAATAAAAAAATAGTTCTCCAAACCTATCCAAACATATCCACGCCAACTCTGTTAACACTTTCACACATACATTACACTGGTGCCCGTTCAAGAATATTAGTTCGAGATGCTGGCAAATAAAATGTAGATACTGTCCTGGTGGATAATCTAGGTACACTAAAAGCCCTCTTGGACGATAAATACGGGGAGTTTATCCTGCCATTAACCAGTCTCTGAGCAAATCTAGCACACTGAACCTCACGCCTTCCAAGCAACTGTGATACTTTCATCTCCTCCATGATGTCAGAAAGGTCTGCTCCGCGCTCCGCGTTTCAGAGGGACCAGATGACACATAAATAGGGAACCATATCAAACTCGCATATTCCATCTTACTGATGACAAGACTGAAGTACAAACCTCTGAGCACCGACATATCATCGAACTCCCCTGTACTCCTGAGTACAAAGCCTGATGCACCTGAAGCTGATGCACATAATTTCTCGATATGGGGAATGAAGCTGAACGTAGAATCGAACACTACACCTAGGTCACACATTTCATCTTTATTGGTAATACAATTCTCAGCTATATGACGACTATAATTCAACAGTTGTGACTTTCTAGAGTATGTTACCTCAAAACATTTCTCCACATTCAACAACCTCAGTTTGTTGAGCAAACCTCAATCGCCGATATACTGCAAGTTTGACTGAAGCAATATCAAATCTGGAGTATTACGTATCCTCAGGTAAATCCTTAAATCATCAGCATATGCTAATGCTGGACAACCGAGAGAGATCAAGAGATCATTAATATAGATATTGAATAATAGTGGTCCCAAATTCGATCCCTGTAGCACTCCACGTAAGAGCTCATACACAAATGATCTGAAGCCATTGTAAAACACATAATTTAGTCTACCATGCAGATATGATTCAATGAGCCTCACATATTCCGGACTGAAGCCAAAGAATGAGAGCTTTGCCAGGAGAATACCTTGATCGATAGTGTCGAATGCACGCGATAAATCGGTATATGGGTGATTCCGTTCTAACTGTGATATTCAATGTCCTGTATTGTTTGTTCTCATAGGTCATTAATTAATAATCAATTTATGAAATTTTTGTGCTTATTGGAAAATTATGAACATATTTCAACATTATTTTCATAAAATATAACTTGCCACTTACAAAAAACTTACAATATATCACTTAAATGTCAGTACCATGTCCATTTCTAGAATTTATTTATTAAATGTCAGTACCGTGTCATGTCCATTTCTAGAATTTATTTATACATTGTTAGTTTTTTTTGTCGTAATGAATGATTCAAACTAATTACCTCATAAATTCTAATGTTTATGATCAAACTGAACAAAATGGACACATTTTTTATTTAATGTATTAAGTAAAGCTTTTAAGCTTTAAAGACAAAAGTTATTGAACCGGAATTCAATGTTAACTTAATACATTAAACAAAATTGGTTCAAGCACTGACGTGAAGTCGCGTATGTTCTATTGTCCATTCTCCTTTATTGGACACTCTTAATCGAATTTACCATGGTAAATTATGTTGTCCATTCTCCTTTATTGGACACGGAATTAAGTGTCCAATACAGGAGAATGGACAACATAATTTACCATGGTAAATTCGACTAAGGGTGTCCAATACAGAAGAATGAACAATAGAACATACGCGCAAAAGCTTCTGACTTCACGTCAGTGCTTGAACCAATTTTTTTTTTGAGTTATCAAGGAAATAATATTCCAGGTGGGTATAACTCGGAAACCGTTAGGCCGATTATGCCCAAAATCGAACTCAACTCTCCCTTCCGGATACGCAACCTACCCTGAAAATTGCAAGTCCCTATCTCCTTTCGTTCGAAAGTTATCGAGGCAACGGTCACCCATCTACTGAATTCACACAAGAATGCTCGAATCTCCAACAATATTTAACCGATCGTATTAAAACTTGAAACGTGGCAGTAGAGTTAGGTTATGAAGGCTCTTGCAAAATTTCAGCAATTTCAAACGAATAGTTACTGATATATAGAATTTTTTTTTTCATTTTCAATGATTTATTAAAAATTTTCTACAAATGCTATCCTCACCAAATTTTGCAAACATTTACGCGTTGGCATTCTACAACTAATAACCATGTTTGAATTCAATCAGTTCAGTATTTTTCGAGTTAATGAGGAACAAAAAACCACCAAATTTCAGAAAATTTCAGATGGCTATAACTCTAAAACCGTTTGGCTGATTATGCTCATAAACGAACTGAAATGTCGCGTTCTGGTGCACATCCTAACCTGAAAATTTCAAGCCGCTATCTCATTCCGTTCTCAAGTTATCGTGACAACAAAAATATTTTTTAATAATTTTTTTAAAATTTTCTAGCCATACGATTCGCACAAAATTTCACAAACGTGCTCTGGTTCATATTCTACAACTACCCACCAAGTTTCAATTCGATCGGATTCATATTGGTTGAAAACAAAATTATTACTCGGAAACCACTGGGCCGATTATGCCCATTAACAAACTTGTCCGTCGTATTGGGATACACCACCAACCCTGAAAATTTCAAGTCGCTAGCTCTTTTCGTTCTCAAGTTATCGTGGCAACGGCCGGACGACCGGACGGCCGGACGTACAGAATCAAATTTGACCTCGAATTCTTCATTGGGGAGTCGAACTCAATCGTTTGAGACCATTTTCGTCAAAAAATTCGAAAGTTACAGACATTTGGGCAAAACCATAACGCGATGTTCCCCAGAACATACGCGCAAAAAATGTGTCAATTTGGTTCAGTTTGATCATAAACATTAGAATTTATGAGGTAATTAGTTTGAATCATTTATTACGACAAAAAAAACTAACAATTTATAAATAAATTCTAGAAATGGACATGACACGGTACTGACATTTAAGTGATATATTGTAAGTTTTCTGTAAGTGGCAAGTTATATTATATGAAAATAATGTTGAAATATGTTCATAATTTTCCAATAAGCACAAAAATTTCATAAATTGATTATTAATTAATGACCTATGAGAACAAACAATACAGGACATTGAATATCACAGTTAGAACGGAATCACCCATATACCACATCAACCTGACCTCCGTCATCCAAGCACTTCGCAATACATATACTGTGATATCGTCACCAAGTTTGTCACCGTAGATCTTCAACGAACAAATCCATGCTGCATTGTAGACAGATGGGGGCTAACATTAAAGTATATTCTCTCATATAGCGCATCTTCATAGACCTTCGCAAAGTTGGACAATATCGAAATTGTTCTGTAATTATTACACTGCGACTGGTCTCCTTTTTTGAAAATGGGGACGAGTCGAGCTCGCTTCCATCTATTTGGAAAAGTGGAAGATTTAAGACTCAAATTTATTTATTATATATTCATATATTTATTCAATATTTATGATATGATCGACAGGCCTGGCAAGGACAAAACTGTCGTCTCTTATGACAAAGGATGGAATACCATCATCTCCAGGCTGTTGTTTTATTGGGAAATCTGGACATAATTGAGCGGATCCCCTCTTCAGAAACTATTAATTTTGGGACTAGCGGTACCTGAGTAAAGGCTGTCAAGCATTCCTCCCCCCCAAGCACTCCCACATCAACTACTGTATCAGAGAAATGCTCTGCAAACAAGTTGACAACATCTTACGGACCATCATGAGGGACATCACTGCAGTACATCACACCAGGTATTCATGTAGTTCCCTTCTTCTGATGAATACATTTCCAAAACGTAGTAGGATCCGATCTTATATTATCCTGAATGTTAGCCAGATAGTCTTTGTATGTCGACGATGTTTCGGATTTCACAATTGCACGCAATCTTTTGAAGTGGTTATGGAATTCAACATTGTGAGTTATCAACCCTCTTGATCGATATAAATTTTTCAAACGTATATTACGTTTGATACTATTAGTGAACCAAACAGGAAAAATGCGTTTTCCATAAGTGATGCTTCTACGGGGCACATGTGCTCTGATAATCTGGAAAAGTCAATGATAGAAACAATCCAAACCGTTATCAACTTCATAAAAAGTGTTTAATTCATCCCAATTGAAATTTTGTATAGATGATTGCAAATCCTCAAAGTTACATTTCTTGAAGTTGAAAAACAAATTGCTTGCTTTTGGACAACTTGCTGGCTGACATCGTGAAAATGGCTTCAAGACAATATTCAATGTAGGATGATGTGGATCCTCAGGGACGAAGGGGAAGTCAGAGTGGGTCACAGAAACGCCAGCCACTCCCCCCACCATAACCAAGTCAAGTAGTCTATTATTTCTGTTATATACAGAATTATATTTCTGAAGTTTTAGAAGATCGCAAAAATGCTGTAGCATAACTGCCTTAGGATATCCAGAAGTACCGCCATCGAAACTTGGAACATTGAAGTCACCGATGATCAACACTGTCTCATTCAAAAATCTCAGCTCCAAGGCAGAGGTAAATGTCTCAAGCTGGCAGGAAGATACGTCAGGTGGCACATAGAACAGACAAATGATGACACGAATGGGCGCAATACAGCTACACAATACTACATCTATGAGAGGAACCAGGTTTATCGGAAACCTATTATCCAGGATCCTGAAATGAGTGCTATGAGATAAAGCAAGCAAAACACCACCACCACGGGATCTATCAATATTGAGAAACTGTCTATCGCAACGCACCACATTGTAGCCAGGTGGCAAAACTTCACCATCCAACACTGAGTCACGAAGCCACGTTTCATTTATACACACTATATCAAAATTATAATCATATTCAGGCCTATTCACTATCTATGTACATTTATCAATGTTGACTTGAAGTCAAGTTGATTTACCTCATTTTCGTAACAACATTGATTTGATTTCATATTCACTAGCTCATGTTGTAACCAAAGTCAACAATAAGTCAACATTGACAAGAAAACTCAATATATAAATCTGACAACAGCGTAGTAGTTCTTAAGTTTCATAATATTCTATGTTTTATCAGTTGTACTCTTTGGTTTTACTGTGTATTCTAACTTATAGTTTTCGAATTATTCAAATAATCTGAAGTTTTTAGAGGCTGGAGAAAGTACGGAACGAACACTATTTTGACAAACGTTTAATTCTATATAAATATATTACAGTTTGTACAAATAAATAAAGGGTTTTCCAATAAGAAGTGTTATTTTGATACTTGCCATTTTTCAATATAAATGATCGGATGTTTATTTCATTATAAAGAAGAAGCTATGCCGTTAATAGTGGAAAATAACATCAGGCAAATGACCACCACGACCACGCTTACAGGACCGTATCCTTTTAATGAAATTTTCCATAACCAAATCGCAAAGTGGCTGCCCTATGTCCTCGATAGCCTCACGAATTCCATCTTTGAGGTATTGAATCGACGCTAGGCTATTGGCGTAGACCTTCCCTTTCACGTGGCCCCAAAGGAAGAAGATGCAAGGTGTTTAATCACAAGATCTCGGTGGCCAATTGTGATCACCTCTTCGAGAGATAACACGGTCGGATACTCTTCCCGCAAAAGATCAACGGCTTCGTTGCTTGTGTGGTACGTAGCGCCGTCTTGTTGAAAGTAAACGTTGTCCAGATCAATACCATCCAATTCCGGCCATAAAAAAATTATTAATCATCTCTCGATAGCGCAATCCATTCTCCGTAAAGGTTGCTCCAGCTTCATTTTCGAAAAAGTAAGGTCCAATGACTCCGCCGAACCATAAATGGCACCAAACGGTCACACGTTGAGGATAGAGAGGCTTTTCAACAATAACTTTTGGGTTTTCCGAGCCCCAGATGCGAAAATTTTGCTTGTTGACGAAGCCACCGAGGTGGAAAAGGGCCTCATCACTCAAGCAGATTTTTCGATGGAATTCCGGATCATTTTCATGCATTTCAAAGACCCAATCAGCAAAGACACGACGTTGTTGATGATCAGCCGGCTTGAGTTCTTGTGTTAACTGAACTTTATAAGCCTTAAGATCCAAATCTTTATGCAAAATACGGTGTAATGACGTTTGTGGAATGTCTAATTCCAAAGAACGACGAGGAATGGACAAACCTGGGTTTTCTTCAACAGTTTCGGCTACAGCAGCAATATTCTTGGCTGTTCTTGAGCAACGTGCACGGGTTTTATTCTTCACATAACTAACTTGTCCCAACAGCTCGAATTTTTCCACCAATTTCTTTATTGCGGTCCGACAAGGTGCCTCACGACGACCCAAAAATGTTCGAGTTTTACGAACCGTCTCTGCCAAATTTTCACCATTTTTATAGTGAATTTTAATAATTTTAATGCGTTCTTGAAGCGTGTATCGTTCCATTTTCATTAATGGCGTAGTTTATACTTGTCAAATGTCTAAAAATGACAGCTTCAAAAGTGACATCTGCCGAAATAGAAGGCTATTCAAAATAACACCTCTTATTGGAAAACCTTTTACTAGTTGATGAATAATATTGATTGGTAAATGGCCCCAACAGGAAAGAACCCCTTACTCAACAACTAAGAGCCTTCATCGCTTTTATTGAGAGCAATGAGGTGCTTAGATATGGAAAACGTGAGCCTAGTGTGAATTATGAAGCCTGGAGTAATTTAGCCAAAACACTTCTTTGGAAATGCAAAAAAAATTGTTGAAGTGGCCATCAGAAAATGTAAGAGGATTATTTGCGTCCCTTTATTACCAGCAGTTTATATGCAGAGCTCTTCTACTGAAATAATAGTATGTAAGATTACAAAATGCATTCTCATTTCATTTTATGAATATATCTTCAATTAAATATTGAACTTACTTTTGTAATTCTTCTCTTATAAGATAAAGAAATATTGAATAATCCATATATATATAGTAACAACACTAATTACCACTGTATTTATTTTGGTTCAAGTCAACAATTTATATCTTGGCAAGTGCTTCGAAGGACTTGCCTGGAGTCAATTGACATTCGTCAACATATATCTACAAATCAACTTAAATTATGACTTGAAGTCAACAATTAATATGATTTCAACTGATACAGAATAGGAAAAGTTGACTTTAGGTTGATTCATATGAAATTTGACAATCTAATGTCGAATAATCAACGTTGACTTCCAAGTCAACCTTTAGCGAATAGGCCTGATTGACTTGAAAAATAGCGGTAGTTTAGTATTGACTCCTCTAGTAGTTTGATAATATAACGAAACACACAACACAGTTTTATCATTAGCGGAATTATTAATTGGGTTAAAACTGTTGGAACGGTCTAGTTTCCGAATCAACTATTTTAGGACTGCCATTAATGTGTCTTATCCTTAGATTCGACTCACCAGCAGCCATGCGTCTATCCAGCTCGTTCTTCACATATCTGAATACAGACACCTGCTGAGGCGTCCTATCAGGCGAGGCAGAAATGTGGGTGAATCCCTCCTTAGTTTTCAATTTTCTGGACCTACGCAGAATGACAGGAATGTAATCAGATGACGAGTTGAGAATGATACCAATGGAATCTTGATTTGCAATTTGTAAAGTAAAAAAATAATATTTCTTTCGATACTCCGAAACCACCAAGCCGATTTGGTCCAATAACGAACTTAGCCGAGATATTTATCTTACAAACTTGCTCTGAAAATTTCAACTGTATAGCTCATTCCGAGCTATTTCGAGAGTAATCGTGTTAACGGTCGGCCGGACAGAATCGATTTTGACCACGGATTGTTGATCAATGCGAAAATTACAGACACTTGGGCAAATTGATCAACACTCTGTTCCGAGGAACAAAGGCGCCAAATCTTTCATTTTTATCCTAGCTACGAAACTAGGAGATATATCAAATTCCTGTTTTCAACATCATTCGGTTCATACAAAATTAGCACGGGACTGTCGAAACCACATCATCATATCTTTTAAGAATCTCTTAAGATAGCATCTACATGTCGTCCCAGAAATTAATCTTAATTTGTGGGATACTAATTTAGGAAATAATTACGATATTCTATTGAATTCTCGAATACTGTTGTCATTCTCTATTATGACATTTCGCAATATTTCATGAATAGGACTGCATCATAAATATAATTGCAGAGTTAGAGGAAGAAATATTGTTCACGGCCATGTGTTCACTGAATATGCTAGATACCGTTTGAACACTGAAGCCAAGCAGCGTAGGGTCCGGTTAGTATTTGGATGGGTAATCGCTTGATAACACCACGCGCCGTAACATTTGATCAATTTGGCTTCTGTGCATCAGTTTTCTCTAAATTAATCGAAACTTATATCTATGACTCACTTCATGTTGGATTTACATAACATAAGAAAATTAAAATTAGAGTATTCTATGAATTCATAGAATTTAGAATAATTATTGAAATTTTGAAAAATCATTTCTCAGAAAGTATTAGTTTGTTAGAGTTGAGAATCATATGGATTCTTATGATGAAACTGCATCTCGAAAAATATTGAATTTGAAATTTGTACTGAAAAAAAAATTTTTGTTCATTACTCCGAAACCAGCAGGTTGATTTTGCCCAATAACGAACTTAATTGAGGCATTCATCTCCCAAACCTAATCTGAAAATTTCAACTCTCTAGCTCCGGACGGCCGAACAGAATCTATTTCACCACGGATTCTTGGTCAGTGAGTCGAACCAAAACGTTAGAGACCATTTTCAGAATATTCGAAAATTACAGTCATTTGGACAAATTGATAAGCACTTTCTTCAGACAAACAAGAGCGCCAAAAAAAAATCGGAAAATTTTAAAGGGTTTTCCAATAAGAGGGGTTATTTTGAATAGCCCGCTATTGCGGTAGACGTCACTTTTGAAGCTGTCATTTTTTGACATTTGACAAGTAGAAACTACGCCATTAATAAAAATGGAACGATACACGCTTCAAGATCGCATTGAAATGATTAAAATTCTCTATAAAAATGGTGAAAATTTGGCAGAGACGGTTCGTAAAACTCGAACATTTTTGGGTCGTCGTGAAGCACCTTATCGGACCGCAATAAAGAAATTGTTGGAAAAATTCGAGCTGCTGGGTCAAGTTAGTTATGTGAAGAATAAAAGCCGTGCACGTGGCTCAAGAACAGCCGAGAATATTGCTGCTGTAGCCGAAAGTGTTGAAGAAAACCAAGGTTTGTCCGTTCCTCGTCGTTCTTTGGAATTAGGCATTCCACAAACGTCATTACACCGTATTTTGCATAAAGATTTGGGTCTTAAGGCTTATAAAGTTCAGTTCACACAAGAACTCAAGCCGGCCGATCATCAACAACGTCGTGTCTTTGCTGATTGGGTCGTTGAAATGCATGAAAATGATCCGGAATTCCATCGAACAATCATCTTGAGTGATGAGGCCCATTTCCACCTCGGTGGCTTCGTCAACAAGCAAAATTGTCGCATCTGGGGCTCGGAAAACCCAAGAGTTATTGTTGAAAAGCCTCTCTATCCTCAACGAGTGACTGTTTGGTGCGGTTTATGGTCCGGAGGAGTCATTGGACATTACTTTTTCGAAAATGAAGCTGGAGCAACAGTTACGGTGAATGGATTGCGCTATCGACAGACGATTAATGATTTTTATGGAAGAAATTGGATGGTATTGACCTGCACAACGTTTACTTTCAACAAGACGGCGCTACGTGCCACACAAGCAACGAAACCATTGATCTTTTGCGGGAAAAGTTTCCGGACCGTGTTATCTCTCGACGAGGTGATCACAATTGGCCACCGAGATCTTGTGATTTAATACCTTGCGACTTCTTCCTTTGGGGCCACGTGAAAGAGAAGGTCTACGCCAATAGCGCAGCGTCAATTCAAGACCTCAAAGATGGAATTCGTGAGGCTATCGAGGACATAGGGCAGCCACTTTGCGATTTGGTCCTGTAAGCGTAGTCGTGGTGGTCATTTGCCATTGAAAAATGGCATTTTTCTTTGAATATCAAAATAACACCTCTTATTGGAAAACCCTTCATATACAATATTCCTTGTATTTGAGGTAAGTCGTATACACGGGAAACATCGAATCCACTAGAAGTAATAATAAATATACTCCATTCACTTCTATAGTCTCCTGGTTGACCATAAAAATTTGAAACATTTCACCATGTATATTTTGAAAATGTAAGGTTATAGTCATTTTTCCGTCATATAACTACGCAACGTTGTCCTCTCTTCATAGAAGTCGTAGTAATTACGTATTTTCAAAATGTGAATTTACTTCGTAAAAATAATGAATATGAGAAGATATTATGAGAATTCAATAATTCCACAGTCCTGGAGACGGTAGAAGAAAATTTTTCCTCTGTTGTTACTAGAAATATCTCACGTACATAAACTGGTTGGAATATTCAATTATGCTGTTTTCTTGTATGGAAATCAAGAATCAAGTATTGGAATTTTATTGAAAAATAATGGATAGAGTAGTCCGTTACTTTGTGATAGTTCATTTGAAAAAAGAATAAAAGTACCTGAATAACCCAGCAGAAAACTTCTAAACGAACAGACGTACCTTTTACTTTTCTCAAGAAGATATTTAAACACCTTGTTGCACAACTTTCAATACACCAGTTTCAAAATGTAGTAGTACTGCGAAACCCGAGTCATTCTTATACCTCAATAAAATATAATGATAGGTAACTAAATAATTTCATTCGAGAGTTCAACATGTCAGAAAGGAGTTTTCCTATTGCAGATTTCGTATCGCACTTCATGACACCTTGTCTCTGCTTCTTCAAAACTACTTTAAACATTTTCAATTTCAAAGCGAAGAGTCCTTTATTATTCAAAGATAACGGTCTGTGATAATATCTTGTCTAAGATTGAAGATTATGTTATGATTATGTTGAGAATAGAAATTGGCAACGTCTCGGCGAATTGTTTTGACCTTGACGATATTTCAGCAGTGCCAACCTGCCTCTGTTTAAGTTACAAAAACGTGATAGACCTAAATCATGGCCAACCGGGACACTTGATAAAAGGGAATGGAGTAAACATTAATCAAAAATAGCAGAACATGTATAGATATATTCTTTTGACTGAGAACTTTATATGTTTTAGCAGAGGTTGGTGTAACGGGGTACCATACTATTCAACGTATGATACAAGAGCTTAGGAAAAAAATCTCAGCAAAAAAACCCTGTTTCCCCGTGAGTGTTGGGATTTGTAACTATTGTTTACAGAATTTGCTGACATTTAATAATATTGATAGGCATTTATTTCTTCAATATGGATTCCCTTCGTCAAAAAACGGATAGATTTCTCCAAGGTACCCGAAACTCAACCCTTAAAATGAAAAGACAAGAGGAGAAGAACGAACAAATTGAAAATAATATATAACCTTTCAAAGTCTCCTCTCAAAAATATACTTCTCTATAGGCGCATGGGATCTCTTGGAGAAGAATCGAATCCGCTAGTTTTCAAAGATATTCCTTCTTGTTCTTAGAAATCTCTTCAATATTTGAATTTAAAAAAATTGGTTCAAGCCCTGTGGACAGGAGATTTTTGGCGCTCTTGTTCAAACAGACAAATTATATCTCCGAAGGTATTGATTTCTCAGAGTTGGGAATTATATCAATGGATTCTTATGATAGAACTGCATCATGAAATAAATTAAATTTAAAAAAAGTGTCGTTTACATAAAATGCTTCAAAAATTATGATTTAAAAAAAGAGCAATCTGCAATGCTTTAATGCTTCAAGAATTTTCATTAAATTTATTTATCAAGATTAAATGAGCAATCTACAATGATTCAAACTCGAGGAATGGGTTGTTGCATCTTACATTCGGTGCATAGTTTTCACAACTCGAAATACCTGAGGAAATTATCATCCGAATGTCTAGAGCAAGGCTGGAGACATTCATAGCAGATTGTCCATTTATTCCTTATATTTGAGTAGGTAGAGGCAGACGAACAAATTATTCTAATAGTTCAAAATATATAAATAAAATACTATCCTCTTTTCATAATTTAAAATTTAATATCATACCGATCACACATTCTTCTCTGTATTATGGACCTTAACTCAAGAAAACATTTTTGATACACAAATGTAGATCCATATTTCAGCATTTTTCTGCTAGCAATATTATGAAAATACTGTATATAGGAACATGTCTCACAACTTAAGGAAGTAAAAGGTAATATTGACTTCAGTGGTCAACGAACAGTAATTTCTTTTGATGATTCCATTATGTTCTTCTTTCCTATTGCCTTCATGAACTACATCATTAAAATGATCCAACTATAATTCTTCTGAAACATCATCCCCAATATTTATACATAAATTATTCAATATGTGATCAGTCATAATGATTTTCGGTTTCAAAACAGTCCTGTATACAGGGTGAGTCTTTGACAACTGCATTAATTTTAACCAAAGATTCCTCTCATCAAATGAAACACTTTTTTCATTTAACATTTTTCCAAATTCAGCTCAGGAAAGAAGATACAGGCTGTTGAAATTTTGAAAAAAAATCAGTTTTTATTTTGTAGCTTTGACATCCTTTTTTCGAATAAAATGAATGTTGGCGCAAAGTTTCCTATAACTATGATACATATTTTCCGAATATTAGTTATTTTCTACTTCTACTGATTTTCTAGTTATGGACTCGTGGATTCATAAAACTAAACGAAATTAGCATAAAGAAAGCATATGAAGTTTTTCTTGAGTCATTTCGAGAATATTCCATCGTTTTAGAACATTAAATTATCCTTCATCATTTCTCCTTAAACGCACCGTTTTCGAGATATTCTTCATTGAATGTTTTAAAATGGAAAACTCCAGAAATTCCACTACTTTTATGGATCCGTCCCTGAGCGTTGGAATCCCGAATCAAGCTGTAAACCACGTTACCATGCCTTATTCTCGTCTGCCAACAATGTCATAGATAATTTATATGCGGGAGTGTATCAGCACATTGTGAAATCTTTAAACGCTTGTAACTTTTTACCTGAGCCGAATCTGTGTGTGTTTCATTTGATGAGAGGAATCTTTGGTTAAAATTAATGCAGTGGTCAAAGACTCACCCTGTATAGTCACAAATTCAAGAATCGAATACTTGTTTTTCAACATAAAATATTTTCAAACTACGAATTGACAAGTCTCTAATAGCTAGACATTGTTTAGATGACATTTATGAACAGTGAACACAGACAGATTCTTTGTTCACATTCTGTGAATACATAGAACTACGATGTATTATTGAAATTTTGAAAATTCATATCTCCGGAAGTATTTGTTTGTTAGAGTTGAAAATGATATCGATGGATTCTTGTGATAAAATTGCAACTTGAAAAATATTTATTTTGAAACTTGAAACATAAAAAAAAAATTTTTTTCGTTGCTCCGAAACCATCAGACCGTCCCAAACTTACTCTGAAAATTTCAACTGTTTAGCTCATTACGCTAGAGAGTTATCGTGTTAACGGCCGGACAGAACCGATTTTGACCACGAATTTTTCGCATTTGGGCTAATTGATAAGCAATCTGTTCCGAGTAACAAGAGTGCCAAAAATGACAGTGATTCAAAAAATAATAAATTATCGAAATTTAACTTATTTCTGAGATCTACAGTGTTATTCACTCAGACAATGATCAACAGTTCCTTTGCTGAGCTTTTGATTCATAAGGAAGTTTCTTTTCAATATCACATAGTCAACATCAAATTCATAGGAATAAGTTTTTCATAAACTTGCTAAGATGTAAGAACGGAAATGCATAACTCAAATGTATTCACATTATATTGGAACCCAGATTGATACGAAAATAATCCTATCTGGTTGGAACATGCAGGCTCAGAAAAAGCATGTACACATAAATCAATCTATTTACGCGAATTGGAAAACTTTCAGCTCTGGGATGTGGAGTTTCATGCGTTTTCATTTGGATCCCGAGATATTCAAGATATGGTTGTCAGGCTTGGGTAATTTTGTTTCCGGATGTCATGACTGGTAGGCTCGACGGAAAAAACCCTGAAGAGTTTTAAATGAGTTTTTCATTATAATTATTTCCGTTTATCATCAGGTATGGCCTTAGCAATAGCTGTCATAATAATTTACATACCATTCAATCTTATATGGAAACAATGAATAGCTCGCAAAATATTTTTCGCTAAAAAGATCAACTAATTGGTTTCGGAAATATTCTTGAAAAACGTTTTAACTAAAAATGGCCATAACTCCAAAACGGTTTAGTGGATTTTGCCCATTAACGAACTTGTCCGAGATATTTACATTATCACACTATCTACAGAACTATCTATCTACAAAACTATCCTGCAAATTTCAACGCTCTTACTAGTTCCGTTCGAGAATTGACGACCGACCGGCCGGACCAGACGGACAGAATTGAATTTGACCCCAGATTATTCATCGGTGAGTCGCACTGAATCGTTTGAGACCATTTTCGGAAAAAAAAATCGAAAAATACAGACATTGTGACTAGATGATAGTACGCTGTTCCTTGCGGAACACGCGCGCAAAAACATTGAAAAGCCTTCACCATGTTTGGTATAATTCCGTAAAATACTTTACATGTTTTAGGTGACTGCTTTCGTTTATATGAATATCTTGCAGCAAATTTGACACAAGCTCTTTGATATTACTTTGTCATGTTCTCCATCTATAATAAATAAATTCAAATAATCTTGAGAGGTATGACAGAGAGGTGGGACATCCATGCACAAAAGAATGATATTTATCGATGGTGGATGTAGTAAATTGAATTAACCGATTTTTGGCGGGCTGCTCTATGAACAGAGCCTATCAATTCGTTAAATTGTATTTTATTGTATATTATTATACTGATCCTCCTAGGTCTTCCCCAAGGAGTAATTTTCGAATATTTGGCCGAGAATGGTCTTAAACGATTAGTTTCGACTCGCTGATCAAGAATCCGAGGTCACAATTGGTTTGCCCGGCCGGTCCGGCCGGCCGTCTTCACGATTATGCTCGAACGCAATGGTTAGAGAGTTGAAATTTTCAGTTATATCCATTTTTAATTTCATTTTCCCAATTATTCGAAAAATACTAATCTAATCGAATCAAATCACGATAATAAGTTACAAAATACCGACACGATTACTTATGCAAAATTTTGTGTGGATCGCATGATAGGAAAATTTGAAGAAATTCTATAGCTCAGAAACTATCCGTCAGATATGGTTGAAATTCTACGGGAGCCTTCAAAGCATTATTCTACAGTAAAGTTCTACATTTGAACTCGATCGGATCTATGTTGGTTAAGATATTGCCGAAATATCCAAATATTCCAGCGATCAGGGTGGTCCACTGTATTTAGATTTGACCAAACAAGTTTCTGATACTCCAAATTATTCCATGAAGTTAGTAACTTCATTAACATATCTGTCTTTCAAGAATTCCATGTTCCTCTATGATCTTGAAATTACACTTGTCTGAGACCTATGGCCTGTGAAAATCTGTAATTTTGTATATAATAATTATCCTTACTTTCGTTCAACTTACTGCTTACTGTTTGCCTTTGCTGTCGTTTGGTCCAGTTTGAACGATAAACGTTATTAATGGCAAATGGAACTGAAAGTGTATTTCTGAACAGTTTGGTTGTTGTACGCATGTAAACAATTTGAAATTTCTATTCGCTACGTTCATAGGCAATTAATCAATTTGAAGCTTTCTGATAAACTATATTTTTTGTTTTGTTTTGTGGTACGTAAATAAACAAAGATGGCGGTTTTTGGACGCGCGATCACGCGTCCATGCACCATGTCCATACATTAAAGGAAAAACTAAATTGTTACATTATGAGAATCCATCCTAGGTACCTATTTAGTTAATGCTTTGTTCGTGGCACAAATCAATTGTGTACAATTGTGCAGTGATACAAAGAAATAGGGTGTTCATTGTATCACGGCACAATTGTACACAATTAATTTGTGCCACGAACAAAGCATTAATTAAATAGGTACCTAGGATGGATTCACATAATGTAAAAAATTTGTTGTGTTTAGTAATGGCTTATGCAATGATGTATGCCTTGGAAGTATATTTTTTAACTCAATTGAATGGAATTGTACGATTGGCGTGAAAAACAGCAAATTGCAATTGACTTTAAAAGAAAAACCCCCTTTATGACAATTTCGGACAAATACATTATGAGAATCCATCCAGGGTGCCTATTTAGTTAATGCTTTGTTTGTGGCACAAACCACTTCAATCGCGTACAAATGCACCGCGAGAAAAAAAAAATACCCTGTGCAGTAATGGTTTATTTTCAATGATGTATGCCTCGAAAGTATATTTTTTAACTCAATTGAATGGAATTCTACGATTGGTGTGAAATACAGCAAGTTGCCTGTAAAGGGTAACATCAATTTCAAAATTAGCCCCAGGGCCACGGTACGAACACTTTAACTCGGAAACAATGCTACATCCCCCAAACTGACTTGTCCTTGAACTGAATTGCTATGAATATTCTTTTAAAACCTCACAATATCGACTCAGCACTCCCAACATAACCCATCCAATTAAAAAATAGTCACTTCTCTTCTGCGCATGCGCAATCTACTCGTGGCTAAAAGTCCTCTCAAAATAACACACCTTACAAAAAACTCCGATTCTCCAACACTAGTGGTTCGGGAGATATCGCATCTTTGATCTACGCATGCGCAGACCCTCATCAGGGATCTGGATTCTATGGAGGAATAGCATCCGCCACCCCAAAACCCCAAGCCTCTCTGACGAAAACTACAGCAGTTAAATGACTTCTCATCTGCGCATGCGCACAACGAAAAATGCCCGGAAAAGGAAGCATGAACCTCAAAAAAATAGGTTTCGGCATTTTAAGCAAAGTATTCCGCAAAATAGTAGTAATTTTTTGATTTTTTTCATGTCACGTGATCTTCACGAAATTTTGCAAAAGTGTTTGCATTGGTCTTTTGCATCTAACTACTGGGTTTCAATTTAATCAGATCAGTATTCGAGTTATCATGAAAACAAAATTTTGAAATTTTTGAAATTTTTTTTTGCCACTTTAGGGCCGTCCGGTCATAACAAAACTTCGCAGGCATATAAAGGTCATGATTCTACAATTTGATGCCAAATTTCAGGAAGATCGAGTGATCGGTTCCGGAAATATTCATAAAAAACGTTTTGACTAAAAACGGCCTTAACTCCGAAACCGCTCGGTGGATTTCGCCTGTTAACGAACTTGTCCGAAATATTTACGCTACAAAACTACCCTGCAAATTTCAACGCTCTAAGTCGTTCCGTTCAAGAGTTATCGTCGTCCGGCCGGCCGGCCGGACCGGACGGACAGAATTGAAATTGACCTCGAATTCTTCATCATGGAGTCGAACCCAATCGTTTGAGACCATTTTCGAAAAAAAATTCGATAAATACAGACATTGTGACGAAATGATAGCACGCTGTTCCTTGCGGAACACGCGCGCAAAAATTGGTGAAGTAATTTCAAAATTATAGGTATTTAAAGAAAATCCACCAAATCTATACTTTGTGATGGTTATTCAATTCCCATTTCTACAAATCTTGATTTTTTGCCAATTTTATTTTTTGGCGCTCTAGTTCCTCGGAACCGAGTGCTTATCAATTTGCCCAAATGTCTGTAATTTTCGAATTTTTCGATGAAAATGGTCTTAAACGATTTGGTTCGACTAACTGATCAAGAATCCGTGGTCGAAAATCATTCTGTCCGGCCGGTCCGGCCGTCCGGCCGTAGGCACGATAACTTTCGAACGGAATGAGCTAGACAGTTGAAATTTTCAGAGTAGGTTTGGGAGATAAATATCTCGGCTAAGTTCGTTTTTGGGCAAAATCAGACAGATGGTTTCGGAGTAACAAAAAAAAAATTTTTTTTACAAGGCAAATTCCAAATTAAATTTTTTTCATTAAGCTGTTTTACCATAAGAATACAATGATATCATTTTTAACTCTAACAAGCTAATACTTTCGGAGATATGATTTTTCAAAATTTCAAAAATAAATCGTATTTCAACGTTGTCACAGAATGATATCATTCTATGTATGAATTGTCATAATGTCAAATGATGTTCCTGAGACATGACATTATCTGATCAATCGAAGAATTGTGCTTTTCATCCATAGACATAGATATAACTCTCGAACGGAATGAGGTAGGTACTTGAAATTTTCAGAGTAGTTTAGGGAGATAAATATCTCGGTTAAGTTCGTTATTGGGCAAAATTGGCCAGATTTAATTTGATTTCTTCCATGGTGCAGTTCTCATTCTCTTGATTGTTCATTTAATCTTGATAAATAAACTATTATTTAAATTGAATTTCCTTTATGATGCAGTTCTATCATATGAATACAATGATATAATTCCCAACTCTGAGAAACCAATAATTTGGAAATATAATTTTTCTGTTTGAACTAGAGCGCCAGAAAGCTCCTGTCCACAGGGCTTGAACCCATTTTCAGAATGACTTCTGATAGTTTTGGAACACTTGTAGCCATAATTGGGACGTCCTATAAGATGCAATGGGGTGACAATTCGCTCGTTAGTATGAAAAAAGGAAAATTCCAAAGTCCTGGCGACTGTACAAGAAAATTTTTCCTCTGTTGTTACTGGAAATATATCACGTAAATAAACTGGTTGGAAGATTCAGTTATGCTATTTTCTAATGTGGAAATCAAGAATAAAGTGTTGAAATTTTAAGTAATCATTGAAGGATACTGTGGGAGGTATATTCATCATTATATGGTTTCTATCTGGGTTTTCTCTCCCAAACTCACAAAATAATTAAATTGATATCTTATAGATATTTTTCAGAGTTTGGGAGAGAAAACCCAGAAAGGATGTTGATATTTTATTGAAAAATAATGGATAGAGTAGTCCGTTACTTTGTGATAGTTCGTTTGAAAAAATGGGTTCAAGCCCTGTGGACAGGAGCTTTCTGGCGCCCTAGTTCATACAGACAAATTATATCTCCGAAAGTATTGGTTTCTCAGAGTTGGGAATTATATCAATGTATTCATATAATAGAACTGCATCCTAAAGGAAATTCAATTCAAATAATAGTTTATTTATCAAGATTAAATGAGCAATCATGAGAATGAGAAAAGCACCATGGAAGAAATCAAATTAAATCTGGCCAATTTTGCCCAATAACGAACTTAACCGAGATATTCATCTCCCTAAACTACTCTGAAAATTTCAACTACCTACCTCATTCTGTTCGAGAGTTATATCTATGTCTATGGATGAAAAGCAGTCTCACTACTCTCAGATCTCTTACTTCGAGTTCAGTTCCGAAATGTAAGAATTTTCTGAGAAAAACTAATTTCGGAGCAAACAACTGAGATTTTTCTCACTTCGCTCACAATTCTTCGATTGATTAGATAATGTCTCAGGAACATCATTTGACATTATGACAATTCATATTCATACATAGAATAATAGCATTCTGTGACAACGTTGAAATACGATTTATTATTGAAATTTTGAAAAATCATATCTGCGAAAGTATTAGCTTGTTAGAGTCAAAAATGATATGAGTGGATTTTTATAATAAAACTTCTTATTAAAAAAAATTTAATTTGGAATTTGTTTCGTAAAACAAATTTTTTTTTTTTGTTACTCCGAAACCGTCTGTCCGATTTTGCCCAATAACGAAGTTAGCCGAGATATTTATCCCCCAAACCTACTCTGAAAATTTCAACTCTCTAGCTCATTCCGTTCGAGAGTTATCGTGCCTACGGCCGGCCGGACCGGCCGGACAGAATGAATTTCGACCACGGATTCTTGATCAGTGAGTCGAACCAAATCGTTTAAGACCATTTTCATCGAAATATTCGAAAATTACAGACATTTGAGCAAATTGATAAGCACTCAGTTCCGAGGAACTAGAGCGCCAAAAAGAATAAAACTACCTGAATAACCCGGCAGGTAAACTTCTGAACGGACAGACGTACCTATGGAATTCCCCACTTTTCTCCAGAAGACACTCATATAACTTGTTGCACAACTTGAAATACACCAGTTTCAAAATGTAGTAGTACTACGAAATCCGAGTCATTCTTATACCTTAATAAAATATAGTGATAGGAAACTAAGTATTTTCATTCGAGAGTTCAACATGTCCTGAGACAGAATGAAGTTTTTCTATTGCAGATTTCGGTTCTATATAACACTTCCTGATATTCCTGATGTCTCCGCTTCTTCAAAACTACTTTCGGTCTTTTCAATTTCAAAGCGAAGAGTTCTTTATTATTTGAAGATAATGGTCGAAGGTGACAATATCTTGTCTAAGATGAAAGATTATGTTGAGAGTAAAAATTGGCAATGTCTTGGCGAATTATTTTGACATTGACGATATTCAGCAGTGCCAACCTGCCATTGTTTTAGTAACAAAAACGTGATAGACCTAAATCATGGCCAACCGGGAGACTTTATGAAAGTCAATGGAGTATAGTGTTTGCGATCGAAAGTGTTCCATATCCATTCGAAAAGACAGTAACAGTTCCAATCAATGTTATTTTAATTTCTATTGAAATAATAACTCCGAGAAAAGCATCATATATCTATGGAAGATGATAGCCCTACATTAGGGTCCTGTAGAGTTCTTCGAACATCTGAAGTTCTGAATAATCATCGCTTGGTTCACCTGGTCTTGAAAAAAACCCGTCTGGCCTTATGAGCAACGACATTTTTGTTATTCAATTCAAATATTGAGAGGATTTCTGGGAGTGAATGAATTCGAAAATTAGCGGAGGTCATTCTTCTTCAAGAGATCCATGCAGCTACAGAGGCGTACATTTGTGAGAGAGGACTTTTGAAAGGTTATGTTATTTTTATTTGTTCGTTTTTCCCTCTTGTTTTTTCGGTTTTCTAATGAATTTTGGGTACTTTGGAAAAACCTCGTTATTTTTGGCGCTCTTGTTCCTCGGAACAGAGTGGTTATCAATTTGCCCAAGTGTCTGTAATTTGGAATTTTTGACTGAAAATTGTCATAAACGAATTAGTTGAACTCACTGATCAAGAATCCATGGTCAAAATTGATTCTGTCTGGCCAGCCATCCATCCGGCCGTTCGTTAACATTATAACTCTGGAACGGCATTAGCTAGATAGTAGAAATTTTCAGAGTAGGTTTAGGAGTTAAATCTCGGTTAGGTTCGTTATTAAGAAAAATCGGCTAAGTGGTTTCGGAGTAACAAAAAAAAATTCGTTTTTACATTATAAATTACAATTTAATTCTATATGATTTCAAAGAATACTCTAATTATAATTTCCTGTTGTATACAAATCCAACATGAGATGAGTCATAGACCTACGTTTTGAATTTAATTACGAACATTCTTGAGAATTGATGCACAGAAAAAAAATTGAAAAAGTGTGAAAGCCCTGTGGACAGGAGCTTTGGCGCTCTTGTTCAAACTTTGACAAATCATAACTCCGAAAGTATTGGTTTCTCCGAGTTGGGAATGATGTCAATGGATTCTTATTTAATTTATTTTATATTATGATGTAGTCCTATCATAAGATTACATTGATATAATTTCCAACTCTGAGAAACCAATACTTTCGGAGATATAATTTATCAAAGTTTGAACAAGAGCGCCAAAGCTCCTGTCCACAAGGCTTGAACCAATTTTTTGATGAAGGAATCCATATTCATGAAAGAAATGCCCATCAATATTTTGAATTTCCACAGACACGGGCCTTTTTATTTTGGAACAAACAGTGAATGTATGTATTTGGGCCGCGACTATTCGTTTGAGACCATTCTCGGCCAAAAAGATGATCAGTTTTTCTTGGAAGTTTGTTTTTATAGTCGGATTCATATTGTTGGAAGTATTGGGAAAACTATTTCATTTATGGAGCTAAGCAGCTTTGGCAATAAATTTGAACAGCGCGCCAAAGCTCCTATCCACAGAGCTTTCTCACTTTTTGGCGCTCTTGGAACTAAGTGCTTATCAATTTGCCCAAATGTCTGTAATTTTCAAATTTTTGGCTGAAAATGGTCTCAAACGATTTGGTTCGACTCACTGATCAAGAAATTGTTGTCCAAGTCGACTATGTCCGGCCGTCCGTTAACACGATAACTCTCGAAAGAAAGGAGGTAGAGGATTGACATTTGCAGCGTAGGTTTGGAATGTAAATATCTCGGACGAGTTCGTTAACGGGCGAAATCCACCAAGCGGTTTCGGAGTTATGGCCCGTTTTAGTAAAAATATTTTTTAGGAATATTTCCGAAACCGATTACATGATCGATCTGAAATTTAGCATCAAATTATAGAATAATAACCTCCATGAGCATGCGAAGTTTTGTATTGATCAGGTTGCCATAAAGTGTCAAAATTATTTTTTTTTTATTTTTATATTCTGTTTCTACAATAACTCCCGAACAGAATGAGCTAGGCAGTTGAAATTTTCAGGGTAGGTTTGAGAAATAAATATCTCGGTTGAGTTCGTTATTGGGCCGAATGGTTTTGGAGTAACGTAAAGTATTTTTTTTCACTTACAAATTTCAAATTCAATTTTTTTTAAGATGCAGTTTCACCATGAAAATTCATCGATATTATTTTCATCTCTAACAAGCTTATACTTTCAGAGATATGATTTTTCGAAATTTCAATAATGAAACTCTCTGTCGGCAACGTGCCAACCCAATAATGAATCGTATTTCTATGTTTTTACAGAATGCTATAATTATTCTATCTATGAATTATTATATGATCTGTGTTCATACTCGTGGATGTCATCCTGTTCTATAAGAGAGCGTCGAATTCATTTCAGCTATTTTAATTTGATTCCTCCCATGGTGCAGTTCTCATTCTCCGAGTGCTCATTTAATCTTGATAAATAAACTATTATTTGTTTTGAATTTCCTTTATGATGCAATTCTATCAAAATAATACGATATCATTCCCAACTCTGAAAAACCAATACGTTCGGAGATATGATGTGTCAAAGTTTGAACAAGAGCGCCAAAGCTCCTGTCCACAGGGCTTGAACCAATTTTTTTTATGTCAACTTCTTCACCAAAATAAGAGATGGATCACAGAATGCCAAACATTTTTTCTAAATATCTTGAAAACTGTAATATTCAGGTTATTGGCGATGGTTTTGGTTTATGTGGATATCTTACAGCAAATTTGAAAGATCTTCATTTTTCTTTGTTACATTCTCCAGCAACAATAAATAATTTCAAAAAATCTGTAGAAATATCTATAATTCAGACAGAATGGTATTATGTTATGGTCGATAAATTAAAATTATTAATCGATTACATTTCCACCAAAACAAGAGATGTTTCCCAGAATTCCACATTCATACATTTTTAGGTTTCAATTGATGGCTTTCGTTTATGCGGAGATCTTGCAGCTAATTTGTCATATGTTCTTGAGGAAACTTTTTCAAATTCTCCATAAATAATATCTCAATGCAAATAATCTTGAAAGGTACCTATAATTCAAATGAGATGGCTTTTTTTGACATCCATGCACAAATTAATGATATTCATCGATGTTCGATGAAGTAAATTGAATAAACCGATTTTTCACCAAAACGAGAAATGATTTACAGAATTCCGAAACCAAACATTTTTGGAAATATCTTGAAAACTCTAATATTTAGGTATGGGGAATCCCTCGGGAATCCTGAAATAAGACCAGAGTGACAAATATTTCCGCTCCCATTCACGATAACATTTGCAAAGATGATTTCTTTCTCTAGTTTGAAGGTTTGTCCAGATGGCCGGATTCAAATATTTCAATAGCATTGCGTAGATAAAACTATACTCCATTCACTTTTTTAAAGTCTCCCGGTTGGCCAGGATTTAGGTCTATCACGTTTTTGTAACTGAAACAAAGCCAGGTTGGTACTTCTGAAATATCGTCAATGTCAAAACAATCCTCTGAAACGTTGCCAATTTCTACTCTCAAAAATCAACATAATGTTCCATCTTAGACAAGATATTATCACATATCATTATCTTCGAATAATAAAGAACTCTTCGCTTTGAAATTGAAAATGCCGAAAATGCTGAAATCTGCAATAGGAAAACTTCATTCTGTCTTAGGACAGAAGTCTCCATTGAAATTACTTAGTTTCCTATCCTATCACTATATTTTATGAAGGTTTAACAGTGACTGCTACATTTTTAAACTGGTGTATTTCAAGTTGTGCAACAAGGTATTTAAATGTCTTCAGTAGGCTTATTTCTTGAGAATCTCGAAAAGTGGGAAATTCCATAGGTACGTCTGTTCGTTTGGATGTTTTATGCCGGGTTATTCAGGTACTTTAAGTCTTTTTTCGCATGAACTATCACAAAGTAACGGACTACTGTATCCAATATTTTTCATTAAAATTTCATCACTTGATTCTTGATTTCCGAACAAGAAAATAGCATAACTGAATCTTCCAACCATTTTATATAGGTGAAATATTTTCTATAGTAACAATAGATGAAAAATTTTCTTGAACAGTCGCCAGGTCTTTGAAATTGTTGAATTTACATAATATCTTCTCAAGTTCATTATTTTTCCCAAGAAAATTCACCTTGTGAAAAATACGTAATTACTACGACTTCTATATAGAGAGGACAACGTAGCGTAGTTATCTGAAAGGAAAATGAGCATAACCTAACATTTTCAAAATATACACGGTGGAATGTGTCAAAATTTCATGGCCAACCGGGAGACTTAATAAAAGTGAATGGAGTATATATGGTGGCTGCTTAATAAAAAAATTTGTTATTTTGTGGCACCCTCCATTTTTCAGTACCTACAGCTGGAATATTCATAATAAATCGGAAACTACTGAAAATATTCAGTTAACAAATAGAGTCGACTCGAAATTTATTGGAGATGCCAAAAATTTAAAAGAAGATTGGGTGTTCTATTATAATGACATAGTGTGCTTCCATCAGTAGTACTGGAAGTACTACTTCACAGTCAATCATTTAGGGGGCTGCACTCTCTTGAAAGCTGCTTATAAACAAAATTTGAGTCGAGTTATAGATTTCGGGATGCCGATAAAATGTGTTTCCCATGAAAACCTTGGCCTCCACATATACAGGGTGCGTCTTTAAATCGTACTTTAATTTCAACCATAGATTATTCCTCTCATCAAATGAGATACTTTTTTCATTTACCATTTATCCAAAAGCTCAGATAAAAAAATACAAACCCTTGAAATTTAAAAAATACACATATTTTATTTTCTAGATTTTACCTGATTACTCTAAATAATATAATAGAACCAATAACAAAAAAGCGTACCTAAGTAACTTATAATATTCAAGAATTTTTCAGATTATCTCAAATTTTTGCCTATTGACTACGAAAAACATTCTCAAAATGTCAGTTTCGGAGGAGGTTAGAAAACAGGTATTTAGATCCAATTATATCGATATTAAAAACCATTCGTTGGCCAAAAGATCGAAATATGGGTTGTCAGACGTATTTTGATGAATTGAAACAGATATTTTCAGATCATAGATGCTGAAATAGATTTTGTTGTTGATTGAAATCGATATCTGAACGAAATACTGGTTAGATATGGGTAGGATATGCTATACTGAACGTATTCTTATTTGGAGAATAGTTTCAGAATTCGGAATATGGATACGATTCAATCATTTCATAGAATTTTCTTGTTATTTTTTGACATACTGAAATTTTGCAAGAGCCTTCGAAAACTAATTTTCAAGTCAAATTTAAGATTCAATCTCATGGGATATATATTATTGGAAATGTTGCGAAAATATATTTTTTTTCCTATAAGCCAAGCAGTCTTGGCTGAGTTCAGTATCTGAATGGATGACCACTCTGGCTATGAATTTTAACAAGCACGCCAAAGCAGACTGACCTCACGTCAGTACTTTACCAACTTCTTGCATCCATTTTTTATTGGAACAGCGTGCTATCATGTTGCCCAAATGTGTCGAGCACTTAGGTTCGGCCGACCGATGTCACGATAACTTTCGAACTGGAAGAGGTAGCAAATTGAAATTTTCAAAGAAGGTTACACATCCGAATAAGACAGTTGAGTTCTATACTGGGTATAATCCGCCAAATGGTTTCGGAGTTATACCCATCCAATATATTGTTTCCTCAATAACACAAAAAATACAGATCCGACCCCATTGAAACTTTGCAATTAGTGTAAGAATGCATATGCGCAAATGTTTGCGGAATTCCGTGACGATCGTATCAATAGAAAAATAAATTCGTCAGATTCCGCTGAAATTACGCCCTAATCTTCAAGCCGCCATTTTACAGTCGTGTACCGGATTGCAGCTCGATGGGCTTTGTATTTTAGCAATTATTGTGAGAATAAAATTTTGAACTGGTATCTACTTTGAGTACCTAATCATTAAAGGATACTGTGGGAGGTATATTTCTTAATAAATGGTTTCTTTCTGGGTTTTCTCTACCAAACTATGAAAAATATCTAAAAATAACAAATGTATTATTTTATGAATTTCACGATAACTATCAACAAAAAATAATTCTGAAGATTTTTATTGAGTGCCTGATGGAGGAGTCTGATAAAGACTCTGAAACGTTACGAATTAGTTTTTTCTTCGTTGATGCTGTTTCATTGTTCGATCGATTGCTTGTGACAAGTATCTTGTGTTTCTTGCACAGAAGCAATCCACAAAATAATGAAGTTTGTATTTTATATATATTTTTCCGAGTTTGGAAGGGAAAACCCAGAAAGAAACCATTCAATAATGATCTATCAATTTCATCCTGTGAATAGCATAATAGTAAGTCGGTAGACGAGAGGTTATCGTGATCGCCTGAGGCACAGGAGATCCCGGGTTCGAATCCCCGCTGAGTATGTTCACTATTTCATTTCTTTTAAAATTTCATTTATGTTGATGCTCAATGCATTTGTTCACGTGTTCATGATAAAAAGACGCCTTGAAGGTTCATGTAGTATTTGGTGAGGGTGTGTGGGGCGTGAACAGACTAGAGAAGACAAAGTTCGAAATATTCATTGATTTAAACTATCAACAAATATTCCGCCGAGCCGAGCCGAGCTAGGTCACCTCATCACTCAGTGTTCCCTCAAAGAGGAAAGCGTCATTCGAGGGCATACACGGGGTGCGGTTCCATGGTTGTTACCAATAATCAGCATGACTTAGCACACTGAATGAACAACCGAAGGAGTTCTAGTGAACTTTATTCCATCAGTTGCGAACTGGTTTCTTCTGCGATGAAGAAACCTTGTAACCACGGTTCGTGTCTGCTCTTGAATGACGTTTTCCTCTTTGGGGGAACACTGAGTGATGAGGTCACATAGCTCGGCTCACGCGGACTATTTGTTGATGGTTAAAATAAATGACAATTTTAACGTGTGTATTCTAGAGTTATTGGCAATTAGCCACAGTTCACCTCATTGTATGCGGGAATAGACTAAAGAACCTTAGCGCAAAAGCTCCTGACTTTTCTCGAGACTTTGGTTAGTCATTTTATTCATTACCTTGGTGTAGATTAGGAATTTCATTCCAGCTGAGTGGCTGGTTTCGGAGATAAAGAATATTTCGAATATTCAAATTCTGAATCCGCTTTCAATTCCTCCACCTCAATACCTGCAATCAACAGAGTAGTGAGATTGATCAGGATACAGAGCTGGAATGAATGAAGGTCATATACTGATCATCTAGCTGATCATGCTCCAGAATAGACAGCATTAAGTTCCATAGAGTATATTGGAGACATTCCAAAAGGACAAAACTGATTTTTGCCAGCCCCCAATCTCGATGATTTGCATGTCATAAATTCATTAAAGTCAAGATAATTACAATTATCTACCATTTGACTAACGTGAATTCAGGGGAAGCGTAAATCTTCGGGGGACAGGCATAATTACCGGCTTCCATGGTTATTGGGGCTAGACACGCTCATTCTGTGGCAACTCGAGCTCAGGAATGAAGTGAAAATATCGAATTAATAGATGAGTGATAACGTAATATGGAAATTTGTGGGAATTTTTGTATTCGAAACCAGATGTCGCCGATAACGCGCTATATTCTGATTTATTTGTTGTTGATATATATGGAAAATATGGGTTGTGTTTTTCGGAATTCTATAAGGTATTGTGTGGGATTATTAGCATAAGTTATTCTATAAGATATTGGGGGCAGATAAGAGTTCCTGAAAGACTATACCAATATTATAAATCAGAGGGTGAGTTCGTTATTTTCCACAGTTAAACGAACAAAACGATCCTCCTAAGTTTTGGTCCATTTTATGGTTGATATAATCGTCCTCCTGAGCAGGCTATTTGAGCTATTAAACCCAAGAGTTCAACATACAACCTATGCTTCGAACATGTACGTGACGCGCCAAAAAGCCAACGAAACTATCGATTTATTGAATGGAAAATTTGGGGAATATATTATTTCAAAAAATGGGTTCAAGCCCTGTGGACAGGAGCTTTCTGGCGCTCTAGTTCAAACAGACAAATTATATCTCCGAAAGTATTGGTTTCTCAGAGTTTGGAATTATATCAATGTATTCATATGATAGAACTGCATCATAAAGGAAATTCAATTCAAATAATAGTTTATTTATCAAGATTAAATGAGCAATCATGAGAATGAGAGCTGCACCACATTTTCAATTTTTTTTTGACACTTTGTGGTACTCTGGTCAATACAAAACTTCACATGCGTATAAAGTTCATGATTCTACAATTTGATGCTAAATTTCAGATAGATCGAGTGATCGGTTTCGGAAATATTCATAAAAAATATTTTTACTAAAATTGCCCATAACTCCGAAACCCCTTGATGGATTCCGCCCATTAACGAACCTGTCTGAGATATTCACGCTCCAAAACCACCTTGCAATTTTCAATCCGCTAACTCCTTTCATTCGAGAGATATCGTGCCTACGGCCGGTCGACTGGCCGGACAGAATCGATTTCGCACTCGGATTCTTGATCAGTGAGTCGAACCAAATCGTTTGAGACCATTTTCATTCCAAAATTACAGACACTTGGGCAAATTGTTGAGCACTCTGTTCCGAGGAACTAGAGCGCCAAAAAAACAAGTTTCGTATGACAATTGCCCAAAACAGGTTAAAGTACCTACAAATAGTAGGTATTCCATAAAACATGTATGAAAGAAGATAAGTAATGATAAAAAATTACCTTGTAATAGATCAAAATTTCCTGATCTACGTTCACCAAATTTTCTCCTCTCTCGAACTACAGAATTATGCTTTCAATATTTACGTAATATTTTCAAACATTTTCGGGTGAGGTCCCCGTTGCATCGCTAAAATACGAGTATTTCAACCCCAATATTTTCGAAGTTACCTTATTCCCTTCTGTCAAGTTGACATTATGACAATTCATGCATAGAATAATTATATCAATCTGTGAAATACGATTTACATTGAAATTTTGAAAAATCATATCTCCGAAAGTATTAGATTGTTAGAGTTAAAAATGATATGAATGGATTCTTATGATAAAATTGCTTATTGAAAATAGATTAATTTGGAATTTGTTTTTTGTTACTCCGAAACCATCTGTCCGATTTTGCCCAGTAATAAACTTAGCCGAGATATTCATCCCCCAAACCTACTCTGAAAATTTCAACTCTCTAGCTCATTCCGTTCGAGAGTTATCGTGCCTAAGGCTGACCGTACCGGCCGGACGGCCGGACAGAATGAATTTCGACCACGGATTCTTGATCAGTGAGTCGAACCAAATCGTTTAAGACCATTTTCATCGAAATATTTGAAAATTACAGACATTTGGGCAAATTGATAAGCACTCAGTTCCGAGGAACTAGAGCGCCAAAAATAGTCTCCAGGATCGTGTGATTTTACGCCTCCTGCTTATTAACTATGGGGGTGTGTTCCTGAGCAATATACATCTGGATATACCCTGGTACTCCAAGTGCTCGATGTTATGAGTGTATGATTTTTATAGTTGTCTAGTGGATAAAGAGTCATTCACACTATTCAATTAAATAGAAAATTGTATGCTTATATGTAGAGGTTTATTTATATAAATCTACAAACTTCAACTTCACCGTCGTAATTAATTTGACATCAAATATCGTCAATCACAGTCCTGACAGTCCCGATACTACATACTTGTACAGTGCCGTCTGTATCGTCTAAGAGTCTTTTTTGACACGTCTAATAAGGTTTTACGACACTCGTACCTCTAAGGAGGAATGAACTTCCCTAACGATTCTACCGTCAAATCACACTCGGCTGCCCAAAATCCACCATATTTTTCAATTCCAACTCCGGTGAACTCCAAGTATGTTCTTAACCCTCTTCCTGAGCTAGGGCTGTACTACCAAGGTAGTGGCCAAAGCTCATTGGTAGATCCTCTACCTTGCAAAACTTCGCTGGAACCAATGGGGTTTCATGAGATTGATATCTGGAGTGTTACTGAGTTCCAAGAAATTGCTCACCCACGAAGGCACTTCCAAAATTTACGAGACACCTAAACATGAATATGGTATTAGGGACTTCCTCTTCAAAGTAAAATATTCGGAGACTCTAGACGGCTAGGTTTTCTTCAGACAGGGATATAATCCGGAAATACTTCTGATTTATTGATACGAACGTCGTTAATCGTCATCTGCACCAGTAAAACTAATCCTAACTGTATTATATACAAGAGGAAAAATATTATAATTCTTACAATTCGGCCCTCCTGACTGAGAATTCGCCTCGAATTCGGAATCACTATCGATTTTCACCCAAAGCCTCAAGCTTTTCGTGCCAGTGAATAGTTCTTAGGTCCATCATGAGAACCCGCCTTGACGAAGTCTTACTGTCCCTTTCCTATCACCTCTCTGATTTCATAAGGCGCAAAAAACTTCTTATCCACCTCAAACCCCAAAACGAGTTCGTTGGATCTCCCCAAATCTCCCTCCTCATATCGGCAAATCGTCTCTTTTTAATCATAGTGATATCTAAATTCTGTGAGAAATTGCAGCACTTCAAACGGTTTCAGTATCACTTGAAATTAACGTTGAGAGCTTTGCGATTCAAAACATTAATTTCATAACAACATTTAATTCATACACAATAACAATAATAGACAGGTAATAAAGTTTTCAGTTCTGCTGAATATCTTGTATCCTCCACGTACTCATATGACCACAGTCAACCATCTTCCCATGCTCACAATAACATTTTCGATGATCTGTGGAAGAAGATCATCCCTAATTTTGATTAGGGCAGCTGCCAATTGCGCACGATTTTCCACTGGAGGGATTCTGTTCCTTAGACTTTTACTAACATGTCCCAAAAATGCTCAATTGTATTAAGGTCTGGAAACAGGGTGAGCGATCCATTGCAGTTATGTCAACGTCATGATCATTCTTTTAATAATTTTTTTCAAATTTTCTAGTGATACGTTCCTGATAAAATTTTACAACCGTCTTTATAGTCCTATTCTTCAATTAGTTACTACGTTTCAATTCGATCGCATCTTTATTGGTTGAAGACAAAATTAGTACTCTGAAACCTTTACGCCGACTATGCCCATTGACGAGCTTTTCCCTGGTATTTGTACGCGCCACCTGCGATGAAAGGGGTATATGAATGAATTTGATTACTTTTACAATTTTTTCAGATTTGTAATTTTTCAGCTTTATAATTTCTAGAAAATATCATCATGTTACATATTATTCGACGATTTTTTTCCCTAATCTTCAGCTTTTATGCCCCAGTTTTCCCTTCGAAAATAGTCCGTATCGGCATATTTTACGTGTAAAATTTAAAACCTCGCCCATTCTAATCCAACTTGACAGATGTCGAATTTTTTATTGGTAGAAAGAAATTGAAATTCTTCCAAAAACTACCAGCTTTCCTTACGTCGATTTCAAATATTAACGTTTCGAAAAGGGAAATCCCACATATTTTATTGAGCGGATTGATCTTTCAACATAAACTCGCCACTATAGCCTTATCGGCAATTTCAACCATCCTCTTTCCTCCCGTAACCTCAAAATCCCCGCTTTTTACATCTTTTTTCCTTGAGACGTCCCCTCATTCACACGAATTTTAGTAAAAGTAAAATTCTAAATGTCCTTTGTCAGAATCTGAATCCGCTCAACGATTCTCGCTTTCCAGTTTTTCTTTTATAACTCCTACAATATAGATTCGGTCTATTTCAAATTTAACACTTGGCTTCAGAATTAGAATTTGAAGGCTCTGATGAAATTTCAACAATATCAGACGGATAGTTTTTGAGATACATAATATTTTTTCAGCAATATTCAATAATTTTTTTGAAAATTTCTAGATATACGAACCGCACGAAATTCGCCACAAATATTTGTGTTGGCATTCTACAACTAACTACAAAGTTTCAATTAGAACGGTCTTGTATTTAAAAAAAAAAAAATCTTTGTTGTCGGAAACCTTCAGGCCGATTACGCCCATTAACTAACTTGTCCGTCACATTTGGATACGCAACCTACCAAGAAAATTTCAAGTTGCTATCTCTTTCCATTCGAAAGTTATCGTGGCAACGGCCGGACAGCCTGCGTTTGCGCAAAATGATAGCACGCCGTTCCCTAGAACATGCGCGCAAAAAAAGGATATGTTCAGGAAAGATGAGATAACATCTGAGTTTTCGTAAACATTCTTGTCTGTTAACGATTTTCTGCATGAAAGCTTACATTTCATTCTTTTTGTTCACCCATGTATATAGGTAACAAAAAACGAAGTAACAGAGGACGGCGTCTGAATATGTTCACGAGGAATTAAGCTATAAAAAATCGCAAAGATCGTTCAAGAGAAAATTATCTACAAACTTCGTTGAGGTTTTGTCCGTTCCCTAATTTTGCCGGCGTTTAGGTATTGAAAAAGTAAATATTGAAAATAACTTTTCTACAACTTTTTTATGTTTCTCTCCTTTGTTGAAGTTCTCAAGCTCTTGAAAAATATCCTATGTATTTCCATCCATTCAAATAACCCAGTTAATAAATAAACTGTTCTGGAACAAGTGTGATCGCATAAACTAATGAGCCCTAGGTTGACTCCAATTTTCACCTACACTTCGGCTGGTTTTCCTGTCACGCTGACGGTCGGCGCTGATGGGTCAATATGTATGTAGCTATAGGTAGCGTTTTCGAGTCACGCGGTGCTGACGGCCGTCAGCGCTGAGCTATATACGCGCACGTACGCGCCAGCGCGTCGGCGCCGCTGACTAGCTGGCGCCGACAAGCCTCCACATTCAGTGAGCCAGAGACAATAGCATCCTTCTATTTCTCAATGTGATCAGCGTAATGCTAAAAGGATACGAGCTGACCGATCAGCGCTGACCGTCAGCGCCGACCGTCAGCGTGACAGGAAAACCAGCCTTCATGCCCATCAAATATAAAGTGATTGAGAACAGGCTTGAAGCACTCAACTGATTCCTGATATTTACTACTTGGATAGTTCCTTTCAATGTGCTGAAGAGTGAAGATTGAATAATTAAACGACACCAAACATAATGGGGTGAGGAAGGATTAGGTCAATATTCAGAGGTCCGAAAAATGTTTTCGGACCTCTTCACACTAGGAATAATATTTAGCCCTAATTAGTGGTCCATATTCTCTATGTAGAATAAGGGTCGATTACTTTCTTCTGATTATGCATGATATTGGCATTGAATTTGTTCCAACCATGTCAGACGAGGACAAGAAAGGAGAAGTGGATAGACCAAGTGTCTGATAAAAATTGTTCTTGTGATTGCGATTTTTCTTTACAGAAGTATAAATCATCAGAATTAACCATTACACAAAAAAAACAACGCTCATAACAAAGTTCCAAGAGCAGTAACCGACAGCAATTAAATATTGAAATGAATACGGATCTGCATTCTTAACTCGCTTTTCGGATTGTACTGACAATGATAAATTTGAAACTCAAAAGTTCACTGTTTATTTATGTTTTTGGCGCTCTTGTTACTGGTAACATAGTGCTTATCAATTTGCCGAAATGTCTGTAATTTAGAATTTTTGGCTGAAAATGATCTCAAACGATTTGGTTCGACACACTGATCAAGAATCCGTGGTCGAAATCGATTCTGTCCGTCCGTCCGTCCGTTAACACGATAACTCTCGAACGAAATGAGCTAGACAGTTGAAATTTTCAGAGTATGTTTGGGAGATGAATATCTCAGCTAAGTTCGTTATTGGGTAAAATAGGCCTGTGGTTTGGGAGTAACGGAAAAAAAAATTTTTTTACATTACAAATTTCAACTTCATTTTTTGTAAGATGCAGTTTCATCATAATCATTGATATCATTTTGAACTCTAACAAGCTAATACTGTCAGAGATATGATTTTTCAAAATTTCAATAATACATCGTACTTCTATATTATCACAGAATACGAATTCGATCTGTCTGTGTTCTATCTGTGTTCACTGTTCATACATATAATCCCATCTACCTATGACAGATATGTCAAATCTGATTTCTGTTCCAAGAAAGTAAGATTGAATGCAAAATGAACAATTATGGGATATTATAATTATTCCTACCCTATATATGCCCTTGGATAATCCATATGATGATGAAAATATATTCAGAATATCTTCAGTGAAAACAAACCCGGAATATTGGCTAAGTTTCAATTGATATAATCTAATTTTCTGAGGAAATTTGAGGAATGAATATCTCTGATAAGTTCGTTATTTAATTTACTTTGTTTATGATGCAGTTCTATTATAAGAATCCATTGATATCATTCCCAACTCTGAGAAACCAATCATTTCAGAGATGAATTTTCTAAGTTTGAACAAGATAGCCAAAGCTCCTGTCCACAGGGCTCTTTTTATACAATGGGGTTTTCAGTAAATTGATTGAATAATGCCACGAATATTAAGATATTCAATATGATGTAGTGTCACGAAGTTGAAGGATTACCGAGGAGGGATAACCGAAATAACCGAATTGGGCAAAAATCAAAGGCGTAGCCAGGAATTAATTTCGGGGGGGGGGGGGGGGGTTGAAATAGGAATTAATTTCGGGGGGGGTTTTGGGGGTGTAAGGCTCACTTTCTGTAGCAAAAAATTTTTTTTAACAGAAAAATAACATTTCGGGGGGGGGTTTAAACCCCCAAAAACCCCCTCCTGGCTACGCCCTTGGCAACAATAATAACATGTTATCTTCAACAAGTCACAGCGTTCCGGCCAACAGGGTCTACATAATGGCTTCGTATAATTAATATACTTATGCAAATATTTCACGAATCAAATAAACAGCTTTCATTGAATTGCTGGGAAGCAAGAGCAGACGCGTTTCTGGCTTCTTGGCCTTCATCAGTACTCTGTAGCTTTCCAACAAATTCAACTGAACTGAACAGTGTTAAGCTTCTTACAGACGGCATGAGGGGTTATTCATCAACGCCCACGCCACCTATGAGATAAAACCATGAGAGGCTTAACACGGTTCAGTTTAGTTGAATTTGTGGGGAAGCAACTGAGTACCTACTGATGAAGGCCAAGAAGTCAGAAACGTGTCTGCTCTTACTACTTGGCAAATCAATGAAATCCCCTGGTGTTTATTTGATTTGTGAAATATATGCATTATGTAGATCATATTGGCAGGAACGCTCTGGACTTGTTGATTTATTAACAAGTGATCGCCATTCTTCACTATTATCCATGTTATCTCGTCGGGGGATCCATTTACACTAGGATTTTTGAATGTCATATCATTTATATAGGAAATTCACAAATAGGCCACAATATTTAAAGGGCAAATTGCTCAGATAAAAATGTTTGAAATCTGATCCCGTTGAGATATAACCCCTCGTAGGGTGTGACAATTTGAAAGTTAATTTTTGCGCGTATGTTCTGGGGAATATCGCGTTATAGTTTTGCCCAAATGTCTGTAACTTTCGAATTTTTTGACGAAAATGGTCTCAAACGATTAAGTTCGACTCCCCAATGAAGAATTCGAGGTCAAATTTGATTCTGTCCGTCCGGCCGTTGCCACGATAACTTGAGAACGAAAAGAGCTAGCGACTTGAAATTTTCAGGGTAGGTTGCGCATCCCAATACGACAGGCAAATGCACCTACAAGAAAGAGTTTCTGGAGAAGGAGGAAACCAAAAGAGAGACACTCTGGCGGAATCTTCCAGGTTTGGTTCATTCCAAAAAGTTCCTTAGGAACTTTAAAGAAGTGAGATCCAAAAGGTATCTGGATCTCTGTAAGAATAAGTTACACCTGGTCACTGGCTTCCTCACAGGACACTGTCGCCTCAGGAAGCATTTGATGAGAATAGGTTTATCAGTTACTGACGAGTGCAGATTCTGTGGGGAGGAGGAAGAAACTCCTCTTCACCTTGTTACAGAATGCCTCGCCATTGCAAGTCAGCGAAAGGAATGCTTTGGACAGGAAACTTGTAGGAGTGAAGACGTAATATCCTTGAAGCCTTCCCAGATATTGAGGTTCATTTATACTCTGGAACTGGAGGGCGAGCTGTAGATGGCGTAATGGTGAGAACAGCTCTGATGGGGGGCACAATAGATCTCAAGGTCGCGGAGCAACGTAACCCCTTATCAATAATAATAAATAATAATAATAATAATCCCAATACGACGGACAAGTTCGTTAATGGGCATAATCGGCCCAGTGGTTTCCGAGTAATAATTTTGTTTTCAACCAATATAAATCCGATCAAATTGAAACTTGGTGAGTAGTTGTAGAATGTAAACCTAAGCACGTTTGTGAAATTTTGTGTGAATCGTATGACTAGAAAATTTTAAAAAAATTATTAAAAAATATTTTTGTTGTCACGATAACTTGAGAACGGAATGAGATAGCGGCTTGAAGTTTCCAGGTTAGGATGTGCACCAGCACGCGACATTTCAGTTTGTCTATGAGCATAATCGGTCAAACAGTTTTAGAGTTATAGCCATCTGAAATTTTCTGAAATTTGGTGGTTTTTTGTTCCTCATTAACTCAAAAAATACTGAACCGATTCAATTCAAACATAGTTATTAGTTGTAGAATGGCAACGCAAAAATGTTTGCAGAATTAAGTGGGGATAGCATTTGTAGAAAATTTTTAATAAATCATTGAAAATAAAAAAAAAATTCTATATATCAGTAACGATTCCTTTGAAATTGCTGAAATTTTGCAAGACCCTTCATAACCTAACTTTTCTGCCAAGTTTCAAGTTTTAACACGATCGGTTGAATATTGTTGGAGATTCGAGCATTCTTGTGAAAGTTCAGTAGATGGGTGACCGTTGCCTCGATAACTTTCGAACGAAAGGAGATAGGGAATTGTAATTTTCAGGGTAGGTTGCGTATCCGAAAGGGAGAGTTGAGTTCGTTTTTGGGCATAATCGGTCGAACGGTTTCCGAGTTATACCCACCTGGAATATTATTTCCTTGATAACTCAAAAAATAAATATTCGATCGAATTGAAGCTTGGTAACTAGTAGTAGAAAATCATTATGAAGACGTGTTTAAAATTGTGTTAGTACCGTACCCCTGGAAAATTTGAAAAAAATGACGAAAAAAAAATTTTAAGAACAGCACCAATAGAAAATTTCTAAAAATCACAAAAAAAAAAATTGGTTCAAGCACTGACGTGAAGTCAGAAGCTTTTGTGCGTATGTTCTATAGTCCATTCTTCTGTATTGGACACCCTTAATCGAATTTACCATGGTAAATTCGGTTAAGGGAGAAGAATGAACTATAGAACATACGCGCAAAAGCTTCTGACTTCACGTCAGTGCTTGAACCAATTTTTATTACAATATCCAAGCAATATTCGGTAAAAAATGCAATGCATTTCTTTTGATCTTCCATTTATGAGAACTGTTGGTGCTCAGCATAGATTGTGTACACAAGGAATAAGAATATTACCGGCTCCTCTCCTACTCCCAGTCTGAAATTTTTATTGAAATTTCAAAATAGGTTCCCTTTGATTTTCGATTCATTAAAATCACTTTCACGAAAATTATTGTGGAGACAACAAAAGTGCTTAAATGAAATTAGCTTTGTAGTATCTGTAACAGAGTTTAAAAATCTTCATCCCTCAAAAAATTACAGGATAAGTATTGAAAGGGATTGCAGATTTAAACTCCTTACATATTTAGTGAAGGAATGACAAAAATTGGTTCAAGCACTGACGTGAAGTCAGGAGCTTTTGCGCGTATGTTCTTTTGTCTACTCGCCTTTATTGGACACTCTTCTTGGAATTTAGCACGATATAAACCGTTTTCTCAGTTTTTATAATCTATTATTATCATTTCATACCATTTTAATGACAGACTTCAGTATAACGAGAGAATCGTCTATGATCACAGAATGTTTAATTCTCACATATACTACATACATATACAGGGTGGTCCGCGAGTAACTGTACAACGTTTAATGGTGAATAGCTGGTACCTTGGGGAGCCAGAAAACAACAATCAAATATGGGCTAAGTCTTTTCGTTTCTGAGATACAGGGTGATTTATTGATTTTGGCAAAACATTCAGATAGCTATAACTCCTGAACCGTTCTACGTATTCGCTTCAAAAAAAAATTCGCACGTGTTGTCATCTCAGGCCATCAAATTGTTCATATACACCGCACCGAAATTGTACAGACCAGGACTAGGAAATTTTGATTTTTACTTCCAGGTCAAATAAAACACCCTGTACATGGAATGCCAAATTTTCGGATTCACCATCGGATAGATAGATTTTCCTGCCAAATTCCGTTTTCCGCGTGAACGGCACACCTCCCGTTCATTTTTTTTCTCGAAAATAAGATCACACCTCCGAATATTAAGTGGTGTTACGGACCTGCATTTTGCAATAGGAAGCTCATGACATTTAATTCGGTTATAAAAACATTTTTTATATTGAGAATCGAACTGAACATAAATAATAAAACAAAAATTAAAGAAAAAAAAAGAAATTCAAAACACATTTGAATAACTTTCGAAGCAAAACTTTGATTAAAGTTGATTTTCAAAGATTCCCCCGTTTTCATCAATACATTTTCTTGCTCTAAGTCCAAGTTGATTGACAGCTTTTCTAATAGTATTAGGCTGGTTCCGTATCTCGCTACAACTTAATTCTATTGCAATAGGAAGCTCATGACATTGAATTCGGTTATAAGAACATTTTTTATGTTGAGAATCGAACTGAAAATGAATAACAAACCACAAATTATGAAGAAAATGAAGAAATTCAATATTCATTTGAGTACCTGTCTATCTCTCGAAACAAAATATTTATTAAACTTTGTTTTCCGTACCAGCATCGCATAGACATTCTGCTACATGCAACCACAAATAAAATAATCCGTAATATTATGTCCAGACTACAGAAATATTCCATTTGACAGTCATTGTTATATCAATTGAATTTTGTTGCTAGTTGTTAGTTTTTAAATTTGTTTTTCAATTATGCCTCGTTTTTCGAATGTTGAGTATTGCGACATGGTACTTGTTTATGGTTCCTGCAATTCGAATGGGCGAGCAGCGTCGAGAGAATATTGTAGAAGGTATCCTGGTAGAGCAGTTCCTAATCACCAAACTTTCGAAAATATCAGCCGTTCTTTGCGAGAAAGAGGAAAATTTCCTTCCCACCAAAAGGAGAGACCTTCAGATGGAAATGAAGAACAAATTTTGAATGTGGTCGAATCAAATAAAAGTATCAGTACTCGACGGATTAGTAGCAGGTTGAACATACCTAAAACAAGAATTATTCGTGTACTTAAAAAAGAAAAGATGCATGCATATCATTTGAGTAAAGTTCAAACCTTAGAACAAGGAGATGAAATTGCGAGACTACAATTCTGCAGATGGATAACCAGGAATGTTCGGCAGATCAATAGAATTTTATTCACTGACGAGGCCCAATTTACGAAAGATGGAATATTCAATTCTAAACATGAACATTTATGGGCGAGACAAAATCCAAGAGGTATAAAGAGGCGCAACTCGCAGCACAAATTTTCTGTGAACGTTTGGTGTGGTGTTTATGACAACAAATTTGTAGGTCCCGCTTTTCTGCCCCCACGTTTGAACGGAGATATTTACCTTGACTTTTTGAGAAATAAACTTCCACAGTTACTGAACGATGCCAGCATAAATATTAGAGGAATGTACTTTCAGCAAGATGGCGCTCCAGCACACTCAACTCAACTGCGTTATTCAGCATCTTAATAATGCATACCCGCTGCTTTGGTTTGGCAGGAGAGGACCCTATAATTGGCCTCCTCGATCGCCAGATCTGACTTGCTTAGACTATTTCGTTTGGGGTTGCTTGAAGCAGAAAGTATATGCTGAGGAAATACGTAGCAGGGAACATCTTATTGAAAGAATAGAATTGAGTTGTAGCGAGATACGGAACCAGCCTAATACTATTAGAAAAGCTGTCAATCAACTTAGACAGAGCAAGAAAATGTATTGATGAAAACGGGGGAATCTTTGAAAATCAACTTTAATCAAAGTTTTGCTTCGAAAGTTATTCAAATGTGTTTTGAATTTCATTTTTTTCTTTAATTTTTGTTTTATTATTAATGTTCAGTTCGATTCTCAAAATAAAAAATGGTTTTATAACCGAATTTAATGTCATGAGCTTCCTATTGCAAAATGCAGGTCCGAAACACCACTTAATATTCGGAGGTGTGATCTTATTTTCGAGAAAAAAAAATGAACGGGAGGTGTGCCGTTCACGCGGAAAACGGAATTTGGCAGGAAAATCTATGCAGAATCCGATGGTGAATCCGAAAATTTGGCATTCCATGTACAGGGTGTTTTATTTGACCTGGAAGTAAAAATCAAAATTTCCTAGTCCTGGTCTGTACAATTTCGGTGCGGTGTATATGAACAATTTGATGGCCTGAGATGACAACACGTGCCAAATTTGAAGCGAATACGTAGAACGGTTCAGGAGTTATAGCTATCTGAATGTTTTGCCAAAATCAATAAATCACCCTGTATCTCAGAAACGAAAAGACTTAGCCCATATTTGATTGTTGTTTTCTGGCTCCCCAAGGTACCAGCTATTCACCATTAAACGTTGTACAGTTACTCGCAGACCACCCTGTATACACTTTTATAAAGTCTCCCGGTTGGCCATGAAATTTTGACACATTTCACTGTGTATATTTTGAAAATGATAGGTTATGCACATTTTCCTGTCAGATAACTACGCAACGTTGTCCTCTCTACATAGAAGTCGTATTAATTACGTATTTCTCACAATGTGAATTTTCTTGGGAAAAATAATGAATTTGAGAAGATATTATGTGAACTCAACAATTCCAAAGACCTGGCGACTGTTGAAGAAAATTTTTCATCTGTTGTTAGTATGGAAATATTTCATGCATTATAAACTGGTTGGAAGATTCAGTTATGATATTTTCTAGTGTGAATATCAAGAATAAAGTGTTGAAATTTTAATGAAAAATTACCTGAATAACCTGGCAGGAAAACTTCGAAACGAACAGACGTACCTATGGAATACCCCACGTTTCGGAGTTCTCAAGAAATAAGTTTACAGAAGACAGTTGAACACCTTGTTGCACAACTGGAAATACACCAGTTTCAAAATGTATAGTAGTAGGTACTACGAAACCCGAGTTACCGTTAAATCTTAATAAAATATAGTGATAGAAAACGAAATAAATTCAACATGCCCCGAGACATAATGAAGTTTTCCTATTGCAACAATCGTCAACCAAATATGCTCTTAAGCGAAGATACGGTTTCAGAGAAGAATTTTATTATGAAAATCTTTATAACATTCTATTATACATCTGCTATTGGGAGATTACCCATGTGTTTGGTCCAGTCCTCTGTGATGAGTCTTTTACAATGTAAATAAAAATGTTGCCACATATCTGTTGAACATTTTGAGAGAGCTAAACTCCATAAATTAAACACTCTATCCTTTGTATAAGAATGCGAATTTATGTTCTTGTTATAAAAATCCTTACAAAACGCCCATGCCATTTCAATAGGATTATACTGACAATGATAGGGGGTAATCTAAGAACCTCATGTCCGTGCTCCTTCAAAAGGTCATCAACAACAAATAGTCTCTGTCTGTCAGTTCGAAGAGGCAATATAAAATTCAAAAGTTGCTTCTTATGGCGTATTCCATTGGTAGAACTCGTGCGCACTGAGTGCATGAATCGTATTCCATTGGGGAATTTCGTCAAGCATTTTGACACATTTTGACGTCCAGTGCAACATTTGTTGCACTCAGTGCAGCACTGGTGCTGCCAATGGAATACGCCATTAGTGAAATTTTGATTGAAATCAATTTTGTTTTTAACCAACCAATCCTGCATCTCACTCTTCTTGCTGGAAAAAGTGGGAGGTTTATCCAATTGCACCGAATGGTATGGTGCATTGTCCATTACAACCACACATTTTACAGGAATCTCAGATAAAGATGGAATCAGTTGCTTAATAACCCAATTTTGAACGATTTCACTGGTCATTGTCTTGTGTAGTTACGGTCATTGTTCTTTGAATGTAAAATAAAATCACAACCCCCTAAAAACCCAAAATTATTTCCTGCGTGTAAAACCGTTTTCCTCCTGATTTAATTTTGGATGGATTGCTCATGATATCAGACTCATCTGTCCATCAACGAACTAAAGAACCGTTTTTGTAAATCCAAGTTTCATCCAGAAACACAAATTTTATATTTTCATCCAAATTATACTGTAGAAATTTTCGCAGGAAAGTAATTTTGGCTGCAATAACATGTTTTTGTTCACATAAAATTTTGCGTTCATTCACCCTTTTGTATTTGTAACCCATTGATTTTATAATTAAAAAAAAAGCACTGACGTGAAGTCAGTACTCTTTGGCGCGCGTGTTAACGGTGGCTAATTTGAATTGAATGATGAGTACTTCAAGCTCAGTGGATAGAGCGAGCCGAAGATCTACCCAAAGGATAGTGGACACCATTCACTGTCGGTTCAAAAATTAACAGTGCTGCATTCAAGCTGCCATCAGGATAGAGTAACAAAGTTGGGACAGAACACAACTGACTCTCCTTAGTCGCACATGCTCCTAGAATATTTGGGAGGGTCAGTATAATCCTAATAATGTTTATAGCACGCGCGCCAATGCAGATTGACTTTTTACACTTTTTCTTTCATTGTTAAGTCAATCTGCTTTTGCGCGCGTGTTATAAACATGATTAGGATTATACTGACCCTCCCAAATCTTCTGGGAGCTTGTGCGACTAAGGAGAGTCAGTTGTGTTCTGCTCCAACTTTGTAACTCTATCCTGATGGCAGCTTAGATGCAGCACTGTTAATTTTTGAACCGGTTTTTGAATGGTGTCCACTATTCTTTGGGTAGATCTTCGGCTCGCCCTATCCACTGAGCTTGAAGTACTTATCATTCAATTCAAATTAGCCACCGTGAAAACGCACACCAAAGAGTACTGACTTCACGTCAGTGCTATTTTTTTCAAGTTCCTTTAACAAATACAGCTATCAATACAGTTTGGCTGTTAGCTTTATCGTAGATCGAAAAAAATTGCGGTTGTGGGACCTCCGTTAGGAACGCAATTGCCCCTTCTCCAAATCCGAACGTATTTTAATATAGATCTACCGAATATAGTTATTTATTAAGCCGCCTCAGGGCTACCATACAGGCATTTCAACTCGAAAACAACGCTATTTCCACCAAACTGACTTTTGTCCGTGCACTGAATTGACACGAATATTCTTCTAAAACCTCACAATATCGGCTCATTACTCCCAACATAACCCAAACAACCCAAAACCATTCACTTCTCGTCTGCACATGCGCAATATACTCGTGGCTGCAAGTCCTCCCAAAATTACACACCTCACAAAATACTCCGATTCTCCAACACTAGTGGTTCAGGAGATATCGCTTCTTGAATCCACGCATGCGCAGACCCTCACCAGGGGATTCTATAGAGGAATAGCATCCGCCACATCGAAACCCCAATCCTCTCTGACGAAAGCACCAGCATTTAACTCACTGATGGTCTGCTCATGCGTATAACGAAAAATGCCTGTAAGGGGTAAAATCAATTTCAAAATTAGCCCCAGGGCCACGGTACGAACACTTCAACTCGGAAACAACGCTACATCCCCCAAACTGACTTGTCCTTGCACTGAATTCCTATGAATATTATTTTAAAACCTCACAATATCGACTCAGCACTCCCAACATAACCCATCCAATTCAAAAAAAGTCACTTCACTTCTGCGCATGCGCAATCTACTTGCGGCTGCAAGTCCTTCCAAAATCACACATCTTACAAAAACCTCCGATTATCCAACACCAGTGGTTCAGGAGATATCACATCTTTAATCCACGCATGCGCAGACCCTTACCAGGGGATTCTATGGAGGAATAACATCCGCCACCCCGAAACCCCAATCCTCTCTGACGAAAACACCAGCAGTTAAATCACTGAAGCTCTGCTCATGCGCATAACGAATAATGCCCGTAAGGGGTAACATCAATTTCAGAATTAGCCCCAGGGCCACGATTTGGACACTTCAACTCGGAAACAACGCTACATCCCCCAAACTGACTTGTCCTTACAATGAATTGCCATGAATATTCTTTTGAAATCTCACAATATCAGCTCAGCACTCCCAACATAACCCATACAACCCAAAAACAGTCACTTCTCTTCTGCGCATGCGCAATCTTCTTGCGGCTAAAAGTCCTCTCCGCCTTCCCAAAACCCCAATCCTCTCTGACGAAAACACCACCAGTTAAATCACTGATGGTCTGCTCATGCGCATAACGAAAAATGCCTGTAAGTGGTAACATCAATTTCAAAATTAGCCCCAGGGCCACGGTACGAACACTTTAACTCGGAAACAACGCTACATCCCCCAAACTGACTTGTCCTTGCACTGCATTGCTATGAATATTCTTTTAAAACCTCACAATATCGACTCAGCACTCCCAACATAACCCATCCCATTCAAAAACAGTCACTTCTCTTCTGCGCATGCGCAATCTACTCGCGGCTAAAAGTCCTCTCAAAATAACACACCATACAAAAAAACTCCGATTCTCCAACACTAGTGGTTCGGGAGATATCGCATCTTTAATCTAGTCAAAAGAATATATATATATATAGGCATGCGCAGACCCTCATCAGGGATCTGGATTCTATGGAGGAATATTATCCGCCACCCCAAAACCCCAATCCTCTCTGACGAAAACTACAGCAGTTAAATGACTTCTTTTCTGTGCATGCGCACAACGAAAAATGCCCGGAAGGGGAAGCATGAACCTCAAAAATTAGGTTTCGGCATTTTAAGCAAAGTATTCCGCAAAATAGTAGTAATTTTTTAATTTTTTTCATACACGTGATCTTCACGAAATTTTGCAAAAGTGTTTGCATTGGTCTTTTGCATCTAACCACTGAGTTTCAATTCAATCAGATCAGTATTTTTCGAGTTATCGTGAAAACAAAATTTTAAAATTTTTGAATTTTTTTTTTGCCACTTTAGAGCCGTCCGGTCATAACAAAACTTCGCAGACATATAAAGGCCATGATTCTACAATTTGATGCCAAATTTCAGAAAGATCGAGTGATCGGTTTCGGAAATATTCATAAAAAACGTTTTGACTAAAAACGGCCTTAACTCCGAAACCGCTCGGTGGATTTCGCCCGATAACGAAATTATTCGAGATATTTACGCTACAAAACTACTCTGCAAATTTCAACGCTCTAATTCGTTCCGTTCGAGAGTTATCGTGCTAACGGCCGGCCGGACCAGAGGGACAGAATTGAATTTGACCTCGAATTCCTCATCAGGGAGTCGAACCCAATCGTTTGAGACCATTTTCGAAAAAAAACGAAAAATACAGACATTGTGACGAAATGATAGCACGCTGTTCCTTGCGGAACACGCGCGCAAAAAGTGATGTACGTCCACCGTTATATTCCAGATGTTCTTTTGCAAAAGTGAGTAGTGCGTCAATGGAAAAATATTCATTTTTTGCGCTCTTGTTCCTCGGAACAGAGTGCCCATCAATTTTCCCAAATGTCTGTAATCGAAAATTACAGATTTGGTTCGACTCACTGATCAAGAATCCGTGGTCGAAATCGATTCTGTCCGTCCGTCCGTCCGTTAACTCTCGAACGAAAGGAGTTAGAGGATTGAAATTTGCAGGATAGGTTTGGAGCGTAAATATCTCGGACGAGTTCGTTAACGGGCAAATCCATAAAGCGGTTTCAGAGTTATGGCCGTTTTCAGTAAAAAAATTTTTTATGAATATTTCCGAAACTGATCACAAGGTCTATCTGAAATTTAGCTTCAAATTGTAGAATGATGACCTTTCGACGCATGTGGAGTGTTATATTGATCGGGTGTAAAAAAAAATTTTGAAAATTTTATAACGACATACGACTGTTCCCAAGTCGCAGTGGTTAAATTCGGAGCTACTAGAACTCAGGGATCCGCGGTCTAGCTCCAGTGGAGATGGGAGTGGGTTTCTAAAAAGGGAACCTAGTAAATGGGCGCCAGGTAAATTTAAGTCTCCCAGATACCCCAGCGTAATGTAATAATTCCTAAATTCACCAAAAGAATATGCACGCTAAAAACAAACAATTTACTCCAGTAGCTTACAACCCAGGTCTTTAGCTTCAATAAAGTAAAACTACTGTGAAACCCTGAATAAGGGTGGCGGAAATTGTACGTAGGTATTATTCTTTGATTCAAATACGCGTCGCTTGAGCTCAGGCGCATCCACGTTTCTCATCTATGATCATATATGATTAGTACAAATCTTTCCCAAATTTCCGCTTTACAACAACAATAATAATTTATATAATTGATGATAATAAGTTCACGCTATATATGTAGCAGGTATAAGATATGTTTCGAGATATGTTTCCTATAACTTGCGTGCTGATTATCCTTATTCCTGAACGTAGTACTGCGTCGATGGTCTCGCAACACTGTCCTCCTTCTCTCTGTGCTCGTAGTCTGCAACCCTCGATTGAATGTCCCACAGCGTTGCTTACTGACCAGCTTGTATATACTCGGGATCTGCAACCCTGCGTTGGCTGTCTCACAGCGCTACTTATGGACCACCTTGTATATATTCGAATGTCTCGGTTACACTCTTCTTGAATAAAAATCGTGCTTGCATAAAAATCGTGCTTGCATAAAAACCCCTGATGTTCGGGGTTGTCCTGCACACGTTTGCTTCGAAACCAAATCTGGCCGTGCCTCCACCAAATAATCCTTCAAGCACACAGCGATGTTCTGACCAAGCCGCCAAGATCGTTCACGTGTTCAACTCGGATTTGCAAAAGGCTTTTATATCCTCTTTCGAGACAAGTGACGGTTATCTGTTATCCTTTCCAATCCAACCAATATAACTCTCACTCTTAATCCGATTTTCGAAACTATATCCACTTAAGAAGATTCCAATAATTCTACCAGAGTTCCGAAAATACGTTCAACCTATGCTTCCTTCGTTGAATGTTCACAAAATGGACGACTTCACCTGAGCGACGCACTCACTAAATTTCAGACTGTCATAATGCAACAATATTGCCAACTTATTCGGCCCTTCGAATACAACAATTATTTAGCGTCGATTGGTACCACTGAGACCCAACCTCAAATTCAATATCAACACGAACGATAACCTTATCGCAAGCCGAAGGTAAACAAACGAATGTTACAAAATCCCCCCTTGCCTGAAAAAATTTACCTAGTAAATTTCACTTATGGATTAAAATACTTAGCAGAAAAAAAATCAAAGAGTTTGGGTCACTGAGCGTGGACAGGTACCAAGAGCAACCACTAATAAACTACACCTCTTCCATTCCAATTCCAGCCATTACAATTTCAGTTCATACTCCATCATTCACATCAACACTCATTCCTTTCACTCATCGATTCTCACCAGTTAGCCCCACGACTGGCAACATCCGGTCCCAAGGGCCTTACTCTTGTGGAGGGACTCGCCAGCCCTGAGCCACACCACAGCCAGAAGCTGCCCAGACAAGGCAAGATACGACGAGGTCACCACAGACGAGCAGGAACCCCCCACACTAGAGGCAAGGTTAACCGGTCATCATCCCAAGCCTGGCAAGTGGTTTCCCCAAAGAACGAGTGCCGTACCGTCGCATCCCTGTCATCGAAGACAGCCAAGTCGGGGTCTGACTTGGCTAGCTCCCGATATAGTCCAGGACGCCTGTGCTAACCCAGACGTGCATCAGGTCTATAGGTGGTGAGTTTCGGGTTTCAGCCTCCATCAACCATAGCCTATAGCCTTCATTCGCCCACACGCGAGCAACCCGTTACCACCCCAAAACCTATTCAGGGATGACCGCCAGCAATGATCCGCGAATGTAGAAATTGGCATGGGACCGGCCACAAAAACATATAATTTAAGGCCAGAAAATGGTAAGGAAATGGTCAGTTAACAGTTGAACAGTGCGTGGAGCTAGATGTTCAGCTCCCACCTAGTCTGCTCAACAATAAGGAATTTTGAATATAAAAAAAAAACGTTAATGTCGATCTCACACTGAAAACTCACTCGGGATCACGCAGACGACCACCCACAAAATAGTCAAGGCAGCACCCAAGTGCTCGCTCTTTCACTCGCGATCAATCGGCAATCAAAAACAAAAACAAAACTGGCAACCAATCAAAAAAATCACCCGATTCACAAATATATCCGATTCACTAAATGCCAATCATTCTACAAAAATTTCCTACTTCAAAATAAACATATCCTATTTAATATTTATCCTTTCGGCAATTCATAGGCCTTCAGATCTTTGATATGCCATACTCCCCTCATATTATCTTTGTCATCTTTAAGTTCGTACATCCAAGGCGAGATTCTACGATTAACTCTAAATGGCCCTAAATAACGAGGAGTAAGTTTCCCCACCAGATTTTTCGAGGCATCCGATAATACAAAGTTTTTACGCCATACTAGTTCATTCGGTAGAAATTCTACATACCGACGCCTTAAATTATAGTCGTGAACCGCCTTATTGTTGGCCTTTTCTAACCTTTTCTTAATATCATCCCAAACTCGCTGAAAGACAATATTTCGAGTTTTGAAATCTATAGGTTCCGAGCTATCTCTTAAATCATGGTCATAACCCTCTCCAGAACCTTTGAAAGATCTCCCAAAATTAGCGAAAAATGGGGTTACCTTCATCGTTTCATGTTTCGCGGTTCGTATTGCACAAGAAATTTCGGTTAGATGTTTATCACAATCCTTATGATTGTCCGACACATACATTCTAATCATAGTTTTCAAGGAACGATTCATACGTTCGGTTGGGTTAGACCTGGGATGATAAAGGGCACAGAATTTTTTCTTCACCTTATATTCCTCAAGAAACTGTCTGAATTTATTTTCCGAAAATTGTACGCCATTGTGGGCTATAATTATTCTCGGAACTCCAAACATTAGGAAAACTGAACTCTCCAAAACCTTAATTACATTCACGGCCGTCGCCTTTTTCAACGGAACAATTATTGGGAATTTAGTCAAATAATCGGTGATCACTAATATAAACGTGAAGCCATTCCTCGACCTAGGATATGGTCCCATAAGATCTATAGAAATCATTTCCCATGGTAAGTTTGGTTTAGGGTGAGATGCCATTTTATCAGCCGGTGTCTGGTTTGGAACTTTATGAGCACCACATATAGCGCATTTCCTCACATAATTAGCGATGTCCTGTTTCATTTTAGGCCAGTAACACTCCCGAACACGATAATACGTCTTGTATACACCGGGGTGACCAGCTAATGGTGGGTCATGAGAACTAGAAATCACCCTCCTACGTTCCGATTTGGGTAATACTATTTTCCATTCATCAGATTCCGAAGCTAAATCCGAATAATCGCTTTTTACGTATTTGAATAAAGTTCCACCATCCACTGAAATCCTCCACTGGGGATATTTCGCAGGTTTACTTGAAACTTTACTGAACATTTCTTTATACCACCTATCAGTTACCTCGATTTCATTATCCACCTGTATCGTATCTATCATAGGAACGGCTCTAGATAACATATCCGGTACAACATGTTCCTTTCCCTTTCTATGCACAATCTTAAAATCATATTGTTGGAGTTTAACGCTCCATCTCGCCAATCTACCCGCAGGATACTTCAGATTCTGAATCCAAATTAACGAATGATGGTCCGTAATAACCGTGAATGGGATACCCTCAATATATGGCCTAAGCTTTTCAATTGCCCATACTACTGCCAAGCATTCCCTTTCCGTAGTAGAGTAGTTTCGTTCGGGTTTCGTCAAAGACCTACTCATATATGCTATAACCTTTTCTCCCCCATCGGGCTGAGGTTGTGATAATACCGCGGCTATTCCAAAGCCAGAAGCGTCAGTTTGAATTTGGAACGGTTGCTCGTAATTCGGACAACTCAACACCGGAGCAGAAACCAAACACTGCTTTATTTTCCGAAAGGCCTCCTCGCATTCGGGATTCCATCTAAATTTTACATTCTTCTGGAGCAAAAAGGTGAGAGGTGAAATAAGGTCACTAAAATTTGGGACAAAACGTCTATACCAAGATAGAGTACCCACGACTCTACGAACTTCTTTGACATTGGTAGGTGTTGGTAATGAAAGCATAGCATTAATTTTTTCGGGGTCTACATGTAATCCGTACCTATCAATCACATATCCCAGATATTTAAGTTGTGGCTTGCAAAATTCGAATTTCTCCCAACTTAAAGTGAACCCTGCTTTCCTAACACGACGAAATATTTCCCCCAATATTTCCAAGTGATGTTGGAAAGTTTCTGAAATGATCACTATATCGTCTAAGTATACGAATACGTAAGGTTCAAGATCAGCTCCGATCACTCCATCCATGATGCGTTGGAATTTTGACCCACTAGTCACTAACCCGAATGGCAGTCTCGTAAACTGGAACAAACCACGATTTGGGACAGTGAAGGCGGTGTATTGTCTCGATGACTCTGAAAGGGGTATCTGCCAATATGCGCTTTTGATATCTATTGTCGAACAATATTTCGCATTTCTTAATTTATTTAATGTATCGGATACCATCGGGAGAGGGTAACTATCCTATACATTAGATAAATTAAGAAATGCGAAATATTGCCCCACGTGGCCCACGTTGGGCGCCAATTTATAACGACATACGACTGTTCCCAAGTGGCAGTGGTTAAATTCGGAGCTACTAGAACTCAGGGATCCGCGGTCTAGCTCCAGTGGAGATGGGAGTGGGTTTCTAAAAAGGGAACCTAGTAAATGGGCGCCAGGTAAACTTAAGTCTCCCAGATACCCCAGCGTAATGTAATAAATCCTAAATTCACCAAAAGAATATGCACGCTAAAAACAAACAATTTATTCCAGTAGCTTACAACCCAGGTCTTTAGCTTCAATAAAGTAAAACTACTGTGAAATCCTGAATAAGGGTGGCGGAAATTGTACGTAGATATTATTCTTTGATTCAAATACGCGTCGCTTGAGCTCAGGCGCATCCACGTTTCTCATCTATGATCATATATGATTAGTACAAATCTTTCCCCCAATTTCCGCTTTACAACAACAATAATAATTTATATAATTGATGATAATAAGTTCACGTTATATATATAGCAGGTATAAGATATGTTTCGAGATATGTTTCCTATAACTTGCGTGCTGATTATCCTTATTCCTGAACGTAGTACTGCGTCGATGGTCTCGCAACACTGTCGGCCTTCTCTCTGTGCTCGTAGTCTGCAACCCTCGATTGAATGTCCCACAGCGTTGCTTACTGACCACCTTGTATATACTCGGGATCTGCAACCCTGCGTTGGCTGTCTCACAGCGCTACTTATGGACCACCTTGTATATATTCGAATGTCTCGGTTGCACTCTTCTTGAATAAAAATCGTGCTGGCATAAAAATCGTGCTTGCATAAAAATCGTGCTTGCATAAAAACCCCTGATGTTCGGGGTTGTCCTGCACACGTTTGCTTCGAAACCAAATCTGGCCGTGCCTCCACCAAATAATCCTTCAAGTACACAGCGATGTTCTGACCAAGCCGCCAAGATCGTTCACGTGTTCAACTCGGATTTGCAAAAGGCTTTTATATCCTCTTTCGAGACAAGTGACGGTTATCTGTTATCCTTTCCAATCCAACCAATATAACTCTCACTCTTAATCCGATTTTCGAAACTATATCCACTTAAGAAGATTCCAATAATTCTACCAGAGTTCCGAAAATACGTTCAACCTATGCTTCCTTCGTTGAATGTTCACAAAATGGACGACTTCACCTGACCGACGCACTCACTAAATTTCAGACTGTCATAATGCAACAATATTGCCAACTTATTCGGCCCTTCGAATACAACAATTATTTAGCGTCGATTGGTACCACTGAGACCCAACCTCAAATTCAATATCAACACGAACGATAACCTTATCGCAAGCCGAAGGTAAACAAACGAATGTTACAATTTTTAAATTTTGTTCCTACAATAACTCTTGAACGGAATGAGCTAGGCAGTTGAAATTTTCAGACTAGGTTAGGGAGATAAATATCTCGTTTAGGTTTGCTATTGGGCAAAATAGGCTTCATGTTTTCGGAGTATCGAAAACAATTTATTTTTCACTCACAAATTTCAAAATAGTTTTTTTTAAGATGCAGTTTCACCATAAAAATCCATTGATATAATTTTCATCTCCAACAAGCTAATACTTACGGAGATATGATTTTTCGAAATTTCAATAATGAATCGTACTTCTATGTTTTCACAGAATGCTATAATTATTCCATCTATGATGCATAATATGATCTGCGTTCATACTCGTACATGTCATCCTGTTCTATAAGAGAGAGTAAAATTCATTTCAGCTATTTTGATTTGATTTCTTCCATTGTGCAGTTCTCATTCTCTGGTTGCTCATTTAATCTTGATAAATAAACTATTATTTGAATTGAATTTCCTTTATGATCCAGTTCTATCACAAGAATACATTGATATAATACTCAGCTCTGAAAAACCAATACTTTCGGAGATATAATTTGTCGTTTGAACAAGAGTGTCAGAAAGCTCCTGTCCACAGGACTTTCCAAATGAAAATTCAAATTCCAATTTTGTCGTTGCAGATCTTCTTTCAACATAAATTCTTCAGTCAGTGTCTTTTTGGGTACTACACCAATAGAAGGAAATTCTTGGTTGTCTCTTTCCTGCGAAATTTTCCTGTGGTGACTGCGGTGACGTGCAGTTAAAAACCAAAAATCTATTCATATAAAATATAATATCTTGGTTTTCACTCACATACGTCGAAAATGTTAGATAGCTTCTCATAAATGATAGATTCCAAAACATCATGGTTACGATCAGAATAAGCAGATTTCAGTTCTGTATAGCATTTTCTGATGGTTTGTCCCTGCTTCTTCAAAACTTCTTTAGGCATTTTATCTTGTCTAAGATGAAAGATTAGTCATAAAGGATTATGTTGAGTGTTGAGCGGTGAGACTGTTGAGAGTAAAAATAGGCAATTTGGCAACGTCTCAAAGTTTTTTTTTTATATTAACGACATTTCAGGAGTGCCAACTGGCCTCTGCCTTAGTTACAAAAACATGATAGACCTAAATCATGGACAACCCGGAGACTTTATAAAAGTGAATGGAGTATATGTATTCTACGGGAATTGAAATAAGAAAGAACTCACTCCCCAAGTATTTCCGGGATTAGATATTCACGAAATTCCGCGAAAATTACTGGTTCGGCATTCTACAAGTAATAACCGAGTTTTAATTGGATCAGATATTGAGTTATATAGGTAATAACAGCAAAATTTCAGAAGTATAACTCCAAATATTTTTTTGGCCGATTATGCTAATTAACGAACTCAAATGTCACATTCGGATGCACCTGAAAATTGCAAGTCGCTATCTCTTTCCGTTCACAAGTTATTGTGAGAAAGATAATATTTTTTCATATTTTCTTTAATTTTATAGTGAATCGGTCCCCAAAAAATTTCACACACGTCTGTATGTCAATATTCTACAGCTAGTTACCAGGCTTCAATTCGATAGGGCCTGTATTTTTCTAATAAAATAATAAATGATTATTAAATTGCGCTCTTGTGCCTCGGAACAGAGTGCTTATCAATTTGCCGAAATGTCTGTAATTTTCGAATTTTTGGCTGAAAATGGTCTTGAACGATTTGGTTCGACTCACTGATCAAGAATCCGTGGTCGAAATCGATTCGTTCCGGCCGTCCGTTAACACCATAACTCTCGAGCGAAAGGAGTTCGTTATCGGGCGAAAGCAACCAAGCGGTTTCGAAGTTATGGCCGTTTTTAGTGAAAGCATTTTTTAGAAATCTTTCCGAAACTGATCACATGATCTATCTGAAATTTAGCATCAAATTGTGAAATAATGACTTTTATATGAATGTGAAGTTTTGTATTGATCAGGTTGCCGTAAAGTGAAAAAATAAATAAAAATTTCTATATTTCGTTTCTGCAATAACTGTCGAACATAATGAGCTAGGCAGTTTAAATTCTCGGAGTAGGTTCGGGAGATGAATATCTAGGTTGAGTTTGTTATTGGGAGAAATCGGCCTGATGGTTTCGGAGTAACGAAAAAAAAAAAATTCCACATAACAAATTTCAAATTAAATTTTTTTTAAAATGGAGTTTCACCATTAAAATCCATTGATATCATTTTCGACTGTAACAAGCTAATACTTTCGGAGATATGATTTTTCGAAATTTCGATAATGAATCGTACTTCTATATGTTTTCACAGAATGCTGTAACTATACTTCATTATTCTATGTATGAATTATTAAATGATCTGTGTTCATACATGTCATCTTTTGTTCCTATGAGAGTAGGGCTTCACGCGAGAGCCAGATTTTTCTCGTCTCGTCTCGGAAAAGCGAGACGAGACGTTTTAAAAAATATTATAGGCGATACCGAAGCTACATACAGCGCAACACGAGAGTCTCGTTTTAGGTCTCGTTAAATTTTTTGTATGATATTTTATATACGACTCGACTTTATTCAACACCCACAGAATACAATTGAATATGAAGAGTTTCCACTAAAATTATCAATATATTTTGTCTATATTATACATCTATCATTCTAGAAATACTCGATTTTTAAGAAGATTATTAATTCGTTATGACCTTGCGATAATTGAGATTATTTTTCAAAAAAAATAGAATTTACAACCATACAAACGGACGCCATCAAGAATTCAATACTTAACGGACAACTTTTATTGCCCCTACATCCCAATGGTTTGAAAATTTCGCCTCTATCTGAACATCTGGAGAATTTTATTCACTTGTACTCCTTGTAGTGAAGATGTGAATAATTATTGTATACATATGTGGAACTACGTATAATGAAACTGGTAAAGAAATGGAGCTATTCAATGTTTCGAAAAGTGTTATTAGGAATACGCCAAGAACACCTTCAATGATCTACCCACCGTGAGGGTATTCTTTGAAAACTATACCAAATTATTCAATCCTATTAAACAATGTATCGAGATCGATAGCCTATTTAAAACATCAACAAAACTTTCGAAATATTGGAAAGCTGAGTTTGAAGAATATTTGCTGTCAGAAAGAGCAAATAGGAATCAAAATATTTTACAGTGGTGGGGAGTGATGTAAAAGTTCTTCCTACATTTTCCAAGATGGCCGATGATTTATCAATGGCTACATCCGTATCTGTTGAAAGATTATTTTCCACAGCAGGTATGATCATGGCAAAAACTCGTACATTATTGAAAGATGATGTGATTTAAGCATGATTTATGTTTGAATTCTTGGTCATCGAGTAATTTAAAAGTTGAAATTATATTTGTTTAAAATTAAAAATAATATGTACATGTACAAATATTTTTGTATTTCGTGCATTTCGTGTACACGAAATGGTATACAATAATGAATTATTTTGTAAAGCTCCATTTATTACGCTCTTATACAAAAATATTTGTACATGTACATATTATTTTTAATTTTAAACAATTATAATTTCAACTTTTAAATTACTCGATGACCAAGAATTCAAACATAAATCATGCTTAAATCACATCATCTTTCAATGATGTACGAGTTTTCGCCATGATCATACCTGCTGTGGAAAATAATCTTTCAACAGATACGGATGTAGCCATTGATAAATCATCGGCCATCTTGGAAAATGTAGGAAGAACTTTTACATCACTCCCCACCACTGTAAAATATTTTGATTCCTATTTGCTCTTTCTGACAGCTGGTTATTTTATGTATAAAAGTACAATATTTGGCGATCTATTTAAAACAAAAAAATATCAGAAAAGTATTGGGTAGGTACTTTTTTTCAAAAAAAAATTTGAAGATGTTCAAGTTGAAAATTCTCAAATTTCATAAAAAAATTCATAACTCGGAAACCGTGAAAAATCGGATAACATACATAGGGGTGATTCGAATACCCCATGATATGAGGGACCTGTTTTTTTTTTATGTACGTCAATCGTCCGGCCACCATGTATAAAGAAATTCTGTAGTATATTTAGTATCAACATTTCAACTGTGCGAAGCCGGGGCGGGCGGCTAGTTATATATACATATATAACTAGCCGCCCGCCCCGGCTTCGCACAGTTGAAATGTTGATACTAAATATACTACAGAATTTCTTTATACATGGTGGCCGGACGATTGACGTCCATAAAAAAAAAACAGGTCCCTCATATCATGGGGTATTCGAATCACCCCTATGTATGTTATCCGATTTTTCACGGTTTCCGAGTTATGAATTTTTTTATGAAATTTGAGAATTTTCAACTTGAACATCTTCAAATTTTTTTTTTAAAAAAAGTACAATACTTTTCTGATATTTTTTTGTTGTAAATAGATCGCCAAAAATTGTACTTTTATACATAAAATAACCAGCATCGTTACTTTGATAAAAATTATGGAAATGTTGGTCTCAAGTGAGAAAGTTACGTATTTTGGATCATGATCTAAATTTTCAAATTTAAATTAAAAATGTAAGCAGGTTACTTCATGGTTTCTTATTAGGCTTAAAAACTGCGCTCAACACTCAGCTTTCAGAATCATTAATAAAAAATGGTACTCAACAGTCTACTTTTGCTAGAATTAGCCTTCAAGACAGCGAGGTGGAAAAAATCAAAGAACTAGACGTTTACTCAAAACTTATTTTTTGCCATTTTAAGATTTTTCTGATCCAGCTATGATAGAAAATGCTGAAAATTAAAGAAAATTAGCTTTATAAGAAAAGTTTTAGATAAGAACATGAAAATTCCAACATCGTTTTAGCGTTAACATGTGGTCTGGTGTCCTCAATGGCGAACTAATTGGTCCATTTGAATTGCCGTCCAGACTTGATGGAGAAACATACAAAAATTTCCTCGAGCATGAACTTCCTTTGCTCCTGGAAGATGTGAGTCTTCAGCTTCGTCGAACTATGATATTCCAAAACGACGGCGCCCCGTGTCACTACGCAACGCAAGTCCGTAATCACTTGAATGAATGATACCCTAACAGATGGATCGGACGAAGCGGACCTATCAAGTGGCCCCCACGCTCACCTGACCTTAATCCCATCGATTTTTTCGTTTGGGGTTATTTCAAAGAAATCGTTTACGCCCGAGAATGTTCTAATGAAGACGAACTGCGACTGAAGATAAGAGAAGCCGACCGTGTCCTAAGAGAAAACAGGGCAGGTTTAATGCGACTGAAAGAAAATTTTTTGCGAAGGTGTAGAATGTGTATTGAGGCTGGAGGTGGCCACTTTGAAAACCTATTGTAATTTTATAAATAAATTTCTTTTTATCTACATGATGTGTGATTTATTGCCATACCTTTTTCTTTTTCTTATCTAAAACTTTTCTTATAACGCTAATTTTCATTAATTTTCAGCACTTTCTATCATAGCTGGATCAGAAAAATCTTAAAATGGCAAAAAATAATATTTGAGTAAACGTCTAGTTCTTTGATTTTTTCCACCTCGCTGACTTTGGCTAATTCTAGCAAAAGTAGACTGTTGAGTAGCATTTTTTATTAATGATTCCGAAAGCTGAGTATTGAGCGCAGTTTTTAAGCCTACTAAGAAACCATGAAGTAACCTGTTTACATTTTTAATTTAAATTTGAAAATTTAGATCATGATCCAAAATACGTAACTTTCTCACTTGAGACCAACATTTCCATAATTTTTATCAAAGTAACGATGCTGATTATTTTATGTATAAAAGTACAATTCCTGGCGATCTATTTACAACAAAAAAATATCAGAAAAGTCTTGTACTTTTTTTTTTTTTTAATTTGAAGATGTTCAAGTTGAAAATTCTCAAATTTCATAAAAAAATTCATAACTCGGAAACCCTGAAAAATCGGATAACATACATGGGGGTGATTCGAATACCCCATGATATGAGGGACCTGTTTTTTTTTATGGACGTCAATCGTCCGGCCACCCTGTATACAACGTTCACAGCATTTTTATCGTAAGACAATACAAACATGTTTTCTTTAGAGGTTACTCTTGAAAGAGCGACATATAATTGGCCATGTGAAAAACACTCAACGCACAAATATAAGCCTGTAGCGTTGAAAGTTGGTACCTGCGATTTATTTATGTTCATTGCAAAATATATCGGAAATTATAGGCGTTTAAATTGGATCAGTAAATCCGATGGTATCAGAGGAATTTGGGGAATCAATACATCTAACCTGGCTGAGGCAAGCCTTACGGTCTACAGATGATTCTCTGGCTCTCTGTATTCGATTTCTATTCCTATCCTGGCTGTGCCGGCCATTTCATTTAAATTACGTGCTGTAAAGGGCTCGGTAAAGGGCCATATGATCAATATTGAATGCACAATGCATTTAAGGTACTTAATTGGATAAGGATCAATGCTGTATTGCTTAAAATAGCTTCGCAATCAAGCCATTATTTCTCGTAGAATGTAAATACATATGCCATCGCAGACTTTTCTGTGGACCTTTTTAGGGTGTACCATACTGTACTACTTTATTTTGATCGTTAGCAATGTAAGCGCAAAAAATGTGTTTATTTACAACATCACATTAGAAACCTCTAAAATTATCAGTGTTTCTCTAATATATTATCCATGTGTTATACATATAAACCTTCCTATTGAATCACTCTATCTAATAAGAAAACCGCATCAAAATCCTTCACGTAGTTTAGATCTAAGATCTATGCATACATTGGAACAGACAGACAGCGGGAAGCGACTTTGTTTTATACTATGTAAGGATAATATTTATTATCGTTATTCAGAATTAATCGAGATGAGACGAGACAACTGATAACGAGACGAGAACGAGACTTAAACGAGTTTTTTATACTCTCGTCTCGTGTGAAGCTCTATATGAGAGATAAATGTTAAAATTATTTCTGGTTCGTTATTCTTGATATAAAATACACATCCGGATCTAGGAAACAAAGTATGATTCAATACAAAACGACCAATGAAATAACCTCAGCTATCGTACAATTATGAGGATTATGTGATATTATACTTTTAAGGTAATAATAATATGCCCGTGGATAATCCATATGATGATGGAAATATATTCTTTAGTAAGATACATAATCAAGTTGGGTTCAGAATATCTCCAGTAAAAACAAAACTGCAATGTTGTATAAGTTTTAATTGATATAATATAATTTTTAGAGTAGATTTGAGGAATGAATATCTCGGATAAGTTAGTTATTGAGGAAAATCGGTCTGTTTGAATTTAATTTCTTTCATAATGCAGTTCTATCGTACTAATAATTCCAGAGATATGATTTGTCAAAGTTTGATCAAGAGCGCCAAAGCTACTGTCCACAGGGCTTGAACCAATTCATAGTATAGAATGAAGTTTAGATTCAACGCTTCCTTGACTTCCAATATTTAATTAAGTACCCTTTTCCTTTCAATATTTTTTTCCAGATATTTAGGCTGACAGTTTAATCCAAGATATAATACAAACTTCTAGATGAATGAAATTCAATTTGTTATGAAAACAGTTCACTACACAATTTCCCTCGATATACATCGGGATTTTTATTGAAAAACTCCAAAATGTTTGTGTTAACCCACTTAATTCCCAAGATTCTTTAAGTCTATGGAGAATATGAGACGTAGCATGAACTCCCCCCGAAAATACTGTGAATGAAAATGATGAAAAATGTGTAGGTAATTAACATAGTCTACCTCATTTCTTAGGAGGAAGGAATATATAATGGCTTATTCCGGCGTATAAATCTTATTAAACTGTGATTTTGAATATGATAAAATGAAGGAGGAAGCAACAAACTGGGGGAGATGCTTATGACCCCAGGCTGCTTTTCGGCTTAATTTTCCGTTTTATGGGAGGCAAAAGTTTGAACATGGTTTATGACGGAAACATATATAACAATTAACCATGGACTGAATAGTCATGGGGCATCGATTAAAGATGACGGAGGAGACCGTCATTCCTTTTCAACATAATTCTTCTGCTTTGACAATTTAAACAACTGTACTGGCCAGCAGATTGGTAGAAACTCTTTCCACTAATTAAAATAATAATATTATTATTAATAATAATAATATCGTTGCCGAATACACCTCAGCACTAGGAATGTCATTCGGGTTGGACAAATGTGCTGTTTTTCATCTAATCAGAGGAAGAACTGAAGAAACAGGAGAAGACATTGACCTTGAAGGGGGAATGAGCATTCGACACCTCGAAGAGGCAGAAGCATGCAAATTCCTTGGGATGAAACAACGAGTTGCACTGGAGACAACCCAAATCAAGGATGCCTTAACAGCTAGCTACAAAAAGAAGATCCGAGATATATGGAACTCACAGCTATCTGGAAAAAATAAAGTATCTGCTACAAACAGCTTGGTAGTAACAATAATCATAGTCAGTTAACTGGACTGTGAATGAAACTCTCGAGCTAGACAGACCGCCGTATTCACAAAGCATTCGATCTCCGTTAAGTCCTAACTGAGGTCCTCAGTTAAGGATAAATAAGAATCGCAAGCTCAGTTTAAGTGAAAATTAACGTGAAATAGGCCTGTTTCAGCACCGTTACATACGTTAACTGAGGTTGCGATTCTTATTTATCCTTAACTGAGGACCTCAGTTAGGACTTAACGGAGATTGAATGCTTTGTGAATACGGCGGAGAACCACTCGTAAAGTGATGTAAATGAATCGTAGCCTGCATCCCAACTGCTCGATTCAAAGGATATACCTTCCACGAACGCAGGGGGGCAGATGTTTGCAAAGTTTGGAATACCAACACCATGAACAATTGTTGGAAATGGCAATAAGGATATTCAGAAGCGAAGACCCGCTTCTGAAAATGGTGGCACAGCATGAAATCAGGAACCAATGATCTTTCCTATTTAGGGCTGGTCAGAGAGCTTTGGAGAAGCCGGTACAACCGGCATATCAATCGATCATGAGCTATCAGAAACACCTATCTCGCCAACATACAAAAGAAGAGTTGGCAGAGAGATAAGGCAGGCACAACTGAAGAAACTACTCGAAGATCACATGAGTAAACACCTGCACTCCATATACTTCTGGAGTTTGAAAGATCAGGGCGTGTCGGAAGAATTATCCTTCGCCTTTTTGAAGTCCGCTGGACTCAAGTCGGAAACGGATGGATTTGTTATAGCTTGTCAAGATGGGGTTATATATACCAGATGGTATAAAAAAGGACATCATGAAAGTGGACACCCTCACAACGTGCAGAGCATGCCACAGCCAGCAAGAAACTATTATGCACATTCTGTCTGCTTGCAGAGTCCATGCAGACACAATGCGGCACTCTGAATTATCTACTTCCAGCTGAGACAGGTTTATGGTATGGACAAGGAACCATTGCTTCCATATGTGCCTCTGGAAATTGAAGCAGTTAGTGAAAATAGCAGGGCTGGCATCTACTGAAACTATGCGATTCCAACAACTTGGCAGATCCACGCCATAAAGCCAGATATACTTCTGCTGGACAAAGAACTCAAGGAATTGTTTGTCGTCGAATTTTCCTCTCCCGCAGAAAATAATGTGGTGATGAAAGAAGAACAGTCGAGGGAGAAATACAAGGATTTAATGTTTGGGATCCTGTATCCAAGGCACAAGGTTAGGATGGTCCTACTAATCATTTCCGGCCTGCAAATCTCTGGCAGAGGATTTAGCTCACAGAATGCAGAAAGCGGTGTTGCTCGGATCACTTCGAGTCATCAGGTCCCATCAACTATGAAGGCCGCTTGCAGCTCATCTCTTTTGTTAAGAGACGCTGTAAGGGCAGTACGAAGAACTATTCCAAGGAACGTGCGAGAGGTTTTTTAGTGAGTAACCATCAACATATGGAGTCTCACACTCCTGAGAGAAGCAGACCCTCTCAGCGCGGGCCTATAAAAGGTTTTTCCTCTCAAGCGGAAAAAAAATAACAAAAAAAAATTAAATGAGTAAACTAGTCGTCAATAGAATAGGGAGCATTTGGGGCTGCAGTATGGAATCCTAACATAATGACCATAAGGCAAAAATCGAGACTACCGGTTGAAGATCTAGCTGTGATGAATAATATAATCTTCACTTCTGTGCCCACCAGGAAGTACAACAACAAATGCGGACAAACATAGGTAAACATTGAATAAGCTAGACAAAAATATAAGAACCATAAAGCAGCTAGCATCTTGGTACCAATGTATCATATATGTTATGAAAGCTGATCAAGATACAAAATGTGGATAGAAGATAACAACACATTCACCGCAGAACCTTCAAAGTTATTTCGGCCCAAAGAAGTAGAGACAAAAAACCCACTATCACCGCAAGAAGTCGAACAGTTCTGGAAAAATTTGTACGAGCAACCAGCGGCAACCAGGTATACTCCAGCACTTCATAGATTCCAAATATAATGCGATCAAAATCTGCAACAGACCGAAGAGCTGGCTGAAATAACAACTGAAGTGATTAGATATGCCATGAAAAACAAGCATGATTTCACATATTCTGGACTTGATGGCGTTCAGAACTATTGTTGGAGGAACTTTCCAGCTACCCACCAGCACCTAGCTAGATTATTCAGTGTGAGAATAATTCACCGTGAACCAATTACTTCATAGTTGGTAGAGAGCAGAACTGTTCTGATACCGAAAACAACTACCGATAGCCAAACAACTACCGCCCAATCTCGTGTCTCAACATGCTGTATAAAATTCTCACAGGTGTTCTTCAACATGGGATTCTTGAGTTCACTGGACTAGTGTGTAATCAAATCTACGAACCAAGAGGGTCAAGGAAAGGAGTACATGGGTGCAAGGACAACCTCCTTATAGACAAGAGCACTTGTCTAGATGCGAGATACTACAAGCGCGAACCAAAATACATCATGGTTGAATTACGCGAAAATATTTGACATATCGGCACACAGCTTGATAATACGGCTGTTAGAAATGCTCAAAGCCCATTCTAACATCATCCATGTGATGGAAAACATTACGGCGCTACGGAAAACTAAGTTCGCCGCTTGATCCGAAGGTGGGACCACTTATGCAGGATGGGTGAGATACAGGCGAGAATAGGGTACAAGGTCGGGCAATCAGGTAGAAGAGAACATCTGGTCTCACATCTCCTCTACATGGACGACTTAAAACTGTATGCTACTTCCAAGGCAGCACTACAACAACTACTGAATATCGTTGCCGAATACACATCAGCAATAGAAATGTCATTAGGTTTGGACAAATGTGCTGTTTTTTCATCTAAGCAAAGGAAGAACCAAAGAAGCTGGAGAAGACGATGAACCAGAAGGGGGAAAGAGCATTCGACACATAGAAGAGAAACTTACATATTTCTTGGAATGGAACAAAGAGGCACGCTGGAGACAACCCAAATCAAGGATGCCGTAACCGCTAGCTACAGAAATAAGCTCTGAGATATATGTAAATCACAGCTGGCCGGAAAAAATAAAGTCTCTACTATGAACCAATTGGCAGTACCGACAGTCACCTACTCATTCGGGATAGTTAACTGAACCGTGAATGAAATTCTCGAGCTCGACAGATCAATGCGTAAAGTGATTAACATGAACCGTAGCCTGCATCCCAACTACTCGATACAAAGAGTATGCCTTCCACGAAGACAATGAAGAAGGTGTTTGCAAAGGTTGGAATACCAACACCATCAACTTACGTTGGAAATGGTAGTAAGGATATTGAGCAGTAAAGATCCGCTTCTGAAAATGTTGGTTCATCATGAAATTAGGAACCAAGGAGCTTTTGTATTTAGGACTAGTCAGAGAGCTCTGGAGAAGCTCAGTAAAACTAGCATATCTATCGATCATGGGGTACCCTAATGGTACCCCAGCTAGCAGGAACACCTATCACGCCAGCATACCAATGAAGAGTTGGCAGGAGTTTGAAACATCAGGGCCTGCCGGAAGAATTATCCTTTGCCTTTTTGATGTCAGCTGGGAAGTCGGAAACGGGTTAATTTATAATGGCTAGTCAATATGGAGTGATAAATACAAGGTGGTATAAAAAAACATTTGAGAGTGGACATCCCAACAACGTACAGAGCATGCCACAGCCAGCAGGAAACTGTTATGCACATCCTGTCTTACAGAGTCCATGCTACATCAGAATATGTGGAAAGAGACAATGCGGCACTCTGAAATCTTTACTTCCACCTGAGAGAGATTTCTGATATAGACAACGAACCAGTGCTACCATATATACCTCTTGGGATTGAAACAGTTGTTGAAAATGGTAGAGCTCACTACTGGAATGCTTTCCCAACAATTAGGCAGATCCACGACATGATGCCAGATATAATCCTGCTCGACAAAGACCTCTAGGAATTGAGTGTTGTCACATTTTCCTTCCCTGCCGAAAATAATGCGGTGACGAAAGGTGAACAGAAGCGGGAATAATACAAGGATTCAATGTTTGCACTGGGTATCCTGCCAGAAGACATAAGTTTGGTTAGGCGGAATGAGAGCGAATTACGTGTCATAATAGAAGATTATTCCGTCCTGTGAATCCATGGCAGAGGTTTTGGCGCACATAATGCTGAAAGCAGTTTTACTCGGATCACTTTGAGTCAGCTCCCATCAACCTTGAAGGCCAATTGCTGCTTATCTCTTTTGTTAAGTGACGCTGTAAGGGCCAGACGAAGAATAACTCCAAGGAATATGCGAGAGGTTTTTCGGTGAGTAACCAAACAACAACTGAAGTTTCACACTGCTGAGAGAAGAGCGGACCATATTAGGGTAAGCCTATAAAAGGTTTTTCTTCTCAAGCGGAAAAAAGGAAAAAAAAATAAGACAGAAATGATAATAATTAACTGGGGACTCTATATACAGGGCTCAAAGTCATAATAGCTCTTTGAGAAATACTCCAAGACCTACATAGGTAAAATGATTCGTGGCTTTCTCACCATCATATACCAGAAAGCTCCTGCAGCTGCCATAAGCTGATCCCCAGGTATTAGTTGGAATGCTGACAGTATATCAGTATAATCCAAATCATCGAGAAACAAAATACGTTTTTGTCGCCTACGATAGACCGAAACATTGATGTATCACCAAAATATAATTTGGTTCTGGAATAGTGCTGGAAAAAATATTTCGAAGTAGAATTTGTTTGACTATCGATTTGTCGCATAAAGCGTCCATTAGCTTAATTATAGATTAAATCCGATGGTTTCATTAAAAATGAACTGGAAATCGACCTAGAATCACACTAATGTGGCAATTAGATACAGTCAAAGATTCAAGCAACCCACTCTGAGCCCCGTATACACTCTAATATTCTATCATTAATATGATTATAATTGGGCATGTTTATGAGTTCTTATGAATACATTTTCATGCTTACATTGTGTTATTGCGTCTAAAAAGCGGTATTCTTTTTCCATCATATTTTGGCCGCTTGTATCTTGAGTCTCTTGATACTGGGTTAGGTTAGGTTAGGTTATAGATTAATTTTAAACATAAATTCCTTTCATCAGATAAAACACTTTTCAGCGTGCTGTTCAGATGAACAGAGTGCATATCAATTCGTCAAAATCATTAATGTGACACCCTAATGGTACCCCATCACCTTCATCCCCGTGTCGGTGTGGCGGCGTCGGACCCTGTATAAATTTATACGTATGTATTCCATATGAATATTTTAAAATGAATATAATAATAAATATTACATAATAATAAATTAATTCCAACACAAATAGAAGGCATCAGAGGTATCGTATAATATCACAGTTTAAAACTCAACGATGTCGTAAAATGCACCCCTAATTAAAACATTCCTTGCCACCTTTTTGAAACTATTCAAAGACATGTTCTTGCATTGTTCTGGAACTTTATTACATAGTTTTATCGACAAATAACATGAAGGTTTCTGAGATAGAGTCAATCTACAAAAATCCGGTTTTAAAAGATTCCTGCCTCTAGTGTCATACTCGTGGCTACTTTGTACCAATTATACAGGGTGTAACTAAATAAGTGTAAAATATTTATGGGGGTGATTCCTCATCGAAAAAAAGATAGGATCTTTCATATAAAGAAACTTCATTGGAGCATCCCTTGTTAGGATACAGCCCCTTAAAGAGGGAACAGGAAATTTGTTTAATAATTTTTTCCACAAGCACTAAAAAAGTCACAATATTGAAATAAACCTGATATTTTCTAATACCAAAAAGACACTTAGCCAGTAATTTATTTGGTTTTCCCATGGTTTTAAGGGGTGGAAAATGCAACCCCTAAAATGTATTTCCAATGTAACTTTTTCTCTTATTATTTGTTTACTATTTTAAAATATATTTCCGATAACCTGTTTCGTTCTAAACGAAAAATGTTTCTTGAATTTTTTGACCAAAATAAACCAGATCGCAGCAAAACATTATTTTACGAACAACTACAGAGATTCGTCATAAATGCGATCTGGATTTATTGTTACCATGGGATAAACCATATAAATTACTGGCTAAGTGTTTTTTTGGTATGAGAAAATATCAGATTGATTTCAATATTGTGACTTTTTTAGTGCTTGTGAAAAAAATTATTAAACAAATTTTCTGTACCCCCTTTAAGGGGATGTATCTTAACAAGGGATGCTCCAATGAAGTTTCTTTATATGAAAGATCCTATCTTTTTTTCGATGAGGAATCACCCCCTTAAATATTTTACACTTATTTAGTTACACCCTGTATATTTTTTACCAATTTGAATATAGTCATATTTGTTTTTATGGCAGCGCATTAATGCTTCAAAGATATAGAGACAAGGAAAGGTCAGGATCTTGTGCTCAATAAATGCGGATTAACATTTTCCACTGTAATTCAGGACAGCAATGAGTCTGATAGCCCTTCTTTGGAGTGCAAAATACGATGATTAGAGGAACAGTTCCGCATGCAAAAATTCCTTATCTCAGTACCAATTCAATCTGTGAAAAATAGACAATCCTCAGCACTTTACTCGATAACATGGACTTGAGTAAAAATATATTGCTGGACAATTTCGCAGCCTCAGGGAAGCATCAACAATCGCACCCAAAAACTTTGTAGACCCACCGATATCAACGTCATCAGTCCGAAAATATCAATTCAAAAATTTTGTATAGGTTCGCAACCAGCTCATTTGACGTAAACCATTCAAAGGCTCTAACCCGAAAGGCGGCACTCTCCTCCTATACCGAAACCAAATCACGCGAACTCGTACGAATAGTTGTGTCATCAGCAAAGAGGATAATATAGAACATATTTAAAACATTTGGAAGGTCGTTTATAAAAATCAGAAACTATACAGGTCCAAAAACCGACCTTGTGGAACACCCAATGAAATTTTCTGTTCGTCAGTCCAGTCATTATTAAAAAATACTGTTTGAGTTCTATCCGAGAGATAAGAAGCGAAAAGAGCACAACTGTTCCTAGAGCATCCATACGTAGGCATCCAGCTTTCCAAGTAGAATAGAACTGGAAATGCAGTCGAAGGCTTTTGCCAAGTCCAAGAACAATGAACATGACCATTTACCCCTCTCAAAAGAACTCAAAGTATGAGCAACAAAACCTAGAATTGCGTCCAATATATTTCTTCCCTCCTCTAATTCCATATTGGGCATCACTAAACAAATTATTGGTTTCAGAATACAGTTGACTCTCGATAAATTGACACTCATTAATTTGAATCTCTCGAAGATTTGAAATTTTTTTCTAGTCCCTTGAAAAATACTCGATAAATTAAAAAAAATCAATGCTAATTGGTCCCCTCGATAATTTGAAGTTGAAGGAATGGTATCTTGCCTGCCAACATTGAATAATTTGAAGTCCGGACTACCCCACACTCTATAATTTGAACTTTTTATCATGCTCAGACTTTTCGTTTGTTTACATAAATGCAGTTCGCAATTCTCATTCCAGTTTAATTCAAAATTCAAGCGTTAATTTTTGATTTGTGTTATTAAAATGATTTCAAGAAAGCGTGTGATTGAAGCTGTGGAGAATGGACAAATATTTGAAATAATAGCACTTATTATTTTGAACTCTCGATAATTTTAACATTTTTGCTGGTCTCTAGAGTTTCAAGTTATCGAGAGTCGACTGTAGTGCACTTATTGAAAACAAAGTAATTCCTCAAAACCTTGGCCTATAGTTTTTCACCTGTTCAACATTACCTTTCTTAATTGATGCAATGGCTTTAGACATTTTGAGGCAACTAGGATAAGTCGTTGACAATACATCAGTTCAAGAGTTTTGTCAGTGGTACCACAAGATTATTTATGTTATTTTCACCGAGGAGAAAACATAAAAATCCGTACTAGTACTATCTTTCAACTTCATTATGGCATCCTTCACGTCGTTCAAACAAACCTCAGAAAAAGAAGAGAGTCTTTTACTCTTAACCGAGATCAATCCTATGGGATCACTTTATTCGATATCACAGTTATGGCAAACTTCATCCGATATTACCTGAATAGCCTCTTTTGCGATCGATATGTGAAATAATCATTGAAATCTCGAGGAGATATTGAAGGATTTTGATTTTTCTTCAGAGTGTTTCTCTTATTGTTGATTAGATTCCACATTGTACGAGAATAATAATTAGAGTTCTTCATAATTTTATTATTAGCCCCTATTTTTGCCTGCTTGATCTTATATTCATAAACGTTCTTCATATTATTACGAGCATTGAGGAGTTCATTAATTTGGTAACATTCATACATATCATCCAACATGATTGCGTATGTAGTGTAATTCCGAATAAAACCATTTAACTCCCCCATCACTTTACCTGGCCTTGATTTGGATTCGGATTCGCAAATGAACCGCAGATGTGAGTAGACGTATCGGTCGAATGAACTCCGTAGTTATTGTTTCATTTATTGATTTTCAATCCAGTGCAATTTTTAAAATATGCCTAACATAAGAAGAGGTATTAAGAATGATACCCGAAATGATGCTGTGTCTCAAGCAGAAAATGATGATTTCATCGTTCAAAGGGTTGTAGAAAGTGTTCTTACATCGGAAGTATTTTTGGATAAATTAGTCACTGCCTTAACATCGAAGTTGACCGATTTGATAAATAAACAGGTTGTTGTACGTCTTGAGGAATACCAGAATAAGATTGCAGTATTAGAAGACAAAGTGGATAAACTTGAACAGATGTCTAGGGATCGTAATATTCGTTTATATGGTGTTGCCTTCACATCTCTGAATGAAGATGCAACCGATGAAAATAAACTTGTGGACATCTTTAATTCAAAAATGGGACTCTCTTTGAATTCGTCATGTATTGAACACATTCAAAAAATTCGTCCTAAAACTTCAGACAACCATTCCATCCAATGTGTGGTAACTTTCGCTTCAAGGAATGTTTGCTCATCGGTTACGAGACAGAGGTCCAAATTGAAGGGCTCAGGAATAATTATCAAAGAAGATTTAACCCCAAAGCGATATAAATTGCTTGTGGATGCTAAAAGGGCACTGGGAAAATTCAATGTATGGTCCCATGGTGGTCAAGTAAAGATCAAATATCAAGGTAAAACTCGTAATTTAGAAAATCTCGATCATCTGAAAAATCTAACGTCCGTGAGTTTATCGACCTGATTTGCATGTGGGTGTGCGGCGGGTGTTAGCGTGTTATATTCGCTTAGCACTCTATTATTATTATTTTTTTTTATGCTATTATTAATTTGTTTAAGAACAGGAACTTTTTACTTTTGTTGTTTAATTTTAGTAATTTCATTATATTTTTATACTTGATTGCTTTGTTTATATCTAATAAGGGAGAAAGAAAGGGGAAAAATTGCTACGATGTTGAACGATAAATCACTTCGCATGTTGTTTTTGAATGTAGAATCTTTTGGTACTAATTTTGATGTCTTTCGTGATTTTGTTTTACAAGGTGGTTGGGACGTGGTCGCAGTGGGGGAGACTTGGCTGAAGCCACATATTCCTACCAGCGTGGTTGATATTGATGGGTATAAATTTGTTCGGAGAGATCGTGTAAAGCGAGGCGGTGGAGTGGGTATTTATGTGTCGGATTCCTTTGAGTTTGCAGAGGTAAAAACTTCTGATTCCATTGAGCAATTATGGTTATCTCTACGGGTTGGTACTTCGAAAATTATCGTTGGAGTGGTCTATAGACCACCGGACTTTAGTTCGATTACATTTTTAAACGAACTGGAGCGTTCTGTTGCTGGTCTTTCGGAAGTTGGACAGAATATGTTTTGTCTTGGCGACTTCAATATTGATTTAACTAAGCCTAATATCAGATTTTCCGAATTCTTGAACGACTCACAGTTGTATCAGTTAATAAATAAGCCTACTAGAATAACCAAAACTTCGTCAACTCTTGTTGATTTGATTGTTACGAGTAGGGAAGATATGGTTCTCGAATCTGGGGTGCTGGATTACCACAGTTCCGATCATGATGCGGTATTTTGCTGCCTGGCAGTACCAAAAAATCAACCCGCGACTTGTGCTTTTCGTAATTTGAGAGATATAGATTTAAATACACTTCATACCATGTTAATTGAATGTGAGTTGGATAAAATCTTTTACATCAGAAATATCGGTGCCAAAATTACTTATTTAACCAGCTCAGTACTGTCGGTTTTTGATTGTGTTGCTCCCATAAAGACTCGGATAAAGTCTAAACCCTCGGCACCTTGGCTTACGGACACATTGAAAACAATGATGAAACTGAGGGACAAGGCAAAAACTAGATACAGGAGGACCAAAGTGGAAGCACATTTTGAATATTACAAGGTGTTGAGGAACATGACCACACAGGCGGTAAGGAACGAAAAAAAGGCTTATTTTGAGTATTGTGTGTCCAATAGAGATGCTAAACATTTTTGGAGAGAGTTGCGTAATAATGGAGTTGTCGGTCGCAGGAATAATATCTCGATACCTACCCATTTACAGGATGTGGATAAAATAAACGAGAATTTTGTAAAGAGTATTCCCAAAAGTAATCAGGAATTAGATGAAATTGTGGACTATTTCAGCAGTACTTTGAAGGACCTTAGTGTTGAACCTTTTGTTTTTAAATTGGTTGATATAAGTGACATTGTGGAAGCATTGTCGAAAATTAAAACAAATGCAATTGGTAATGATCGGCTTAACTTAGAAATGATTAAATTGGCATTCCCTATTATAAATTGCTACATTCTTCATATTGTGAATAGCTGTCTGCTCGAAAATTATTTTCCTCCCTCTTGGAAGGTGGCGGAGGTTATACCTATACCTAAGAAAGAGGTGGTGACGGATTTCAAGGATTTGAGACCGATAAGCATACTCCCTACTCTCTCAAAGATACTTGAATATATTATGAACAAGCAAATAAACAAACATCTTCATGACTCAAATTTTTTTCCTGGTTTTCAGTCTGGTTTCAGACGGTGACCTCACCGATGACATTTTGTCTGGTATAGATAATGATCAGCTAACTCTCCTTGTCTTGCTAGATTTCAGTCGAGCTTTTGACTGCATCAATCATAAAATTTTGCTTTCAATCTGCCACTTCCTTGGATTTTCTCGGGGTGCGGTATCTATGGTGAAGAGTTTCCTATCGGATAGGTCGCAGCTGGTGAGAGTGGGAGGTAATGTATCTAGTTTTGCACTGAGCTTGTCGCGAGGTGTACCCCAGGGATCTATATTGGGACCACTATTGTTTAGTTTGTATACTTCTGCCTTTGGAGACTATATCACTGACTGCAAGTTAATGGCCTTCGCCGATGACACTCAACTCAGCCACACTTTCTCACCTACTGAAGTTCGGGAAGCAGTTCAAGTTATGAATTCAAATTTAGAGAGAATATTTCAGCTCTCTAAGCGATATGATCTGAACCTTAATTCAGAGAAAACTGAGGTTATTTTGTTCGGTCCTAGTGAGTCGTGTGCTTCTAACCTTCCGTGTATTCACTTGAGTGTGAATAATTCACCTTTAGAGGTCGTTACTGAGGTGAAGAATCTTGGACTCAATTTGGATAATTCCTTCCGTTTCAGATCATATGTTTCCAAGATAATTGGCCGGGCTGTTTGTGCATTACGTAGTTTGTACCCTTGCAGGGCTTCTCTTTCCACTAGTATAAAGGTCAAATTATGTGAATCGTTAGTTCTTTCCCATTTTAATTACTGTCTTCCCGTGTATGGTCCTTGTCTTGACAGTTTTGACCTATATCGTGTGCAGAAGATTCAAAACTCCTGTATAAGGTTTATTTACGGTATGAGGAAGTATGATAGGGTGAGTCATAAGCTCGGTGAGTTGAATTGGTTGAACATGAAGCATAGAATATATCTGCAGGTTGCAAGTCTTACTCACTCTGTTATATGTTCCTCCCAGCCGGAATATTTGCGAAAGAAAATAGTTCTGTCCAGCCAGAGACATGATGCTAATCTGAGAAACTATCATAATTTTAATATAACAGCTCCTCGCCACCGAAAAGCAATATTTGAAAGGTCGTTCAAATACAACTCATTCAAGATATACAATTTGATACCAGTGGATTTTAAAAGCTTAAAAGTTGCTCCCTCAGACGAAGGGTACATCAATGGCTGATGTTCCGGCAGAGTTAGTTACCGGGTTTATTTATTTATTATTTTTTTTTTGTCTTTCAACTTACCCGCTGCGACTTCCCGCTGCATTGTGGTTGTAGTATTTCCCTTGCATTAATTTAATATTTGCATTGTTTCAGGAAATTCTAATTTTAAGATTTTTTTTTTGTTGGATAATATATATATTTTCTTTTTTTTTTCTCTGTAAATCATACGATATAAGTAACGTGTGGGTTTCTTGTTACTTTAATTGACTTATTTTCATCTTTTTTTTGTTTTTTTTAATGTTCTATTTCACTCACTTGTGATGCGAATTATATTGGAGTTAAATAAGCAGAATCTGTTTACAGATTTCTGGATTTCGCTCCACAAATTCTATACTTTTTGTATTTTTGCTCGTTTTAATCTGAATAAAGTTGTTATTATTATTATTATTATTATTATTATTATTTGCCTCGAGGGAAACGAAGTCAGAAATGAATCAGCTAAAACTTTATTGAAAATATAGAATCGTTCATCAAGATTTGAACCGTCGTCATTTATAAAATCCCATGAAAGACCACATAATATATCCACACAATGAGTCGAAAATAAACGTTAGGCAAAAATTGCGAAAAATTACATTTGAACGAAATGATAGTCACTCTGCCCAACTGAACAGAGCGCCAAAAAATGCACACAACTCGATTATTTCCATTACAGGATCACCTTAAGGCGGGAAGAATTATAGCAGCTTCAGCGGAATTGTAAAAACTCCTCTAATATCCTTCCTCTCGTTCCCAAACAATCCGCATCAGCGAAAATTCAAATGAGGATTCCTGAGCAAGGACGAGCCTCTGAAATATGCTCCCATAAATAAAGATTTCGCCCTCTATCGGCCTCGAAAGATTACGAAATCTGAAATTGCAGATGTTGACAAATTATTAAGACCGACTTACACCTCGAAGAGGACTCCTCCAAATTTTATTACTCCTGTCCAAGTGCAGCACGGCTGGTACGCACGCGTGGCAGCCGCTCTCTTCGTGGCCGGCCGTTAGTATGTCGGTCTACGCGTTGGCGGCGCGACTTGGTTAAACGCGTTTCGTGTGAGTCCCGAATGTGCGAACCTGCTATGAACGATCTCAATTAAGCGGCGGTAAAAATCGTAATCTATGTGAACTGTGCGGTCGCGAAAAAGTTTCGTTCTAGTGTTGAATAACTGTGGGCTGTTATTTTCGAATTAGTTTGAGGTATACACTACTTAATATCGCATTATGAAGCTTTACTACCCCTAATTTAACTCCAACAACAGTTAGGAAGGAATAATGCACGTGAAGTTCTGGGAGTGTTTGTTTAGGGAGCCAGAAGGGGAAAGTTTCCTGGTTTCAGAGTTCAAATGAGATTTGCTGTTTCGGGTCTGATGACAGAGTTGGCTGGGATGTTCAGCAATTGTTATCTTAGCCGGTTCAGAGTTGAATGATGTTGGAAGTTTGGAAGCCTTCCAAATGGCTTCCTGGGATTGATGCTGGAGCACGGTTCATTTCTTTCTTTTGGCAGTGATGGCTCGTGTGTTTGACAGTTTTATGATTCATTCGAGTAGCGATTTTAGGCGATTGAAACTTTCCCTTCAGATTTATGGAGGAGTTTGGATAGCGTCCGAAATTCCGTGATGAAGATATTTTATATACCACCCTAGTCCTACTAGGAAACATAAGATGCCCTCGTTCGTACTGCAAACTATGTTCACCATGTATGCAAAACTTCACAGAAAAAAAAACTATCCAGAGCACAAATGAATCTACTAACTTGTAGAAACCCTTGAAAAAGTGTTTAGTGGAAAACCTTGAAGAGATTGAAATAACAACAAAATTTGAGATGGAATTAACATCAAAACCGTTCGGCCGATTATGTCTATCAATAAACTCTACTGTCGCATTCGGATGCGCAACCCACCCTGAATATTTCAAATCGCTATCTTTCTCCGTTCGAAACTAATCGTGACAACGGATGGTTGGACACAATCGAATTTGATCTCGAATTCTTCATCAGAGAGTGGAACTAAATCGTTTTAGACCATTTCGGTGAAAAAATGGAAATTTACAGACATTTGGGCAAAATGATAGTACGCTGTTCCTTAGAACATGCGCTCAAAAATCGATTTCGTATTCAAAATGCATACATACGTCAAGCATTTCGAACTTAGACCATATAATTAAAAAAACCTGACGTATGTGATCATTTTGAAGAGGAAATCGATTTCTAATATAAATTTTGTGCGTATGTTTTAGGGAACAGTGTGCTATCATTTTGCTCAAATGTCTGTAATGTTCGAATTCTTTGCCGAAAATGGTTTTAAACGATTGAGTTCGACTCAATGATGAAGAATTTGAGGTAAAATTCGATTGTGGCCGGCCATTGCCACGAAAACTTATGAGCGGAGAAAGATAGTGACTTGAAATATGCAGGGTAGGTTGAGCATCCAAATGCGACAGTTGAGTTACTTGATAGTCATAATCGGCCGAACGGTTTCGGAGTTAAAACTATCTGAAATTTTGTTGTTGATACATCAATAACTCAAAAATAGAGATCTGATCCAATTTAAAATGGTAATTAATTGTGGAATGCCAACGCGCAAATTTTTGCGATATTTCGGGAGGATCGTATCCATATAATATTTAAAAAAAAATCTGTATCTCAGAAGCTATCCGTCTGATATCGCTGAAATTTAGCGACAGCCTTCAAAACTCAATTCTACAGCCCAGTTCCGAACTTGAGCACGAACGGATCTATATTGTTGGAGTTATTGAAGAAATACTGGAAACCGAGCAGCGTTGGGCAAGTTCAGTGGGTGACCACGATAACTTTAAAACGGAAAGAGATAGCGACTTGCAATTTTCAAGGTAGGTTACGCATCCGAGTTATAGCCATCTGAAAATTTGTTTTTATTTCCCCAATAACTCAAAAAGTAAGAATCCGATATAATTTAAACTTGGTGATTATTCAAAAAAAGAATGCCGACGCATTCATTTTTCTATAATTTCGTAATAATAAAATCACTATAAAAATTTTTTAAATATTTTCATCAAAAATTTCCAGAAATATTTCAGAAACTGTGTTTCAGATTCCGCTGAAATTATTCACAAATCTTCAAGCCGAATTCTATTTTCACAATATATTCCGATCCAGGATCCCATCGAATTTAAATCTGGTACTCAGTACTTGAAGGATCATGCAGTTTTTGGTGGGAATGTGTGTGACGTGAATAAACAAAGGAACATGCGCTCAAAAACTTCTGACTCCACTTCAGTGCTTCTTTAAGAATTTTTATAATTATCATCAATATTTCGATCTTTTGTAAAATTACGGACTGTCGGGTCTACGGAAATAACGTCGTTCGGAACCGGAACTTTTGCTGTTGTACTGAAATGCAACTGGTCCACTGTATTAGTTCTATTTTTCGATATTTTGCTAATGACTTTAAAAATATTGATCCCCGAACTTAAATCAAAAACCCATCCGTTAAATAATGTTTTGAAATATCTCGCACAACATCAGCGATATATGTCGGATAAATTCTGAGATTTTTTTGAAATATTTTGATTATATTATGATCCTGATGAAATATTAATTCGATCTTATCAGATTCTTCCAAGTAATTGGATGAACTGAATTTCAGATTAAACTTAACTTGTTCCTTTGGACTGCAAACCTACCCTGAAGGTTTCAACCCTCTGACTCATTTCGTTTGAGAGTAATCGTGCCTACGGACGAGCAGAATCGGATTTGACCTAGGTTCATTCATCAGTGATACGAAAATAAACGTTTGAGACCATTTTCGTTAAAAAAAACCTAAAATGTGGGAAAGTCATATGTACAGGATCTTTGGCACTTTTGTTCAAACTTCGGAAAATCATAACTCCGAAAGTATTGGTTTCACAGAGTTGGGAATGATATCAATGGAATATTATGAATGAACTGCATCGTGAAAGAAATTAAATACGAAAAAATGTCAATTAAACTAGCGAGTAATTATTCAAACTTTGACATATCATATCATATTGAGTTGGGAATGATATGAATGGCTTCTTATGATAGAATCATGAATATAATTGATGAGTTAGAGGAAGAAATATTGTTTGCGGCCATAGCACACTGAATATGCTACACATCGTCTGAATACTGAATCCATGTAGCGTCGGGCGCGGTTAGTATTAGAAGGGTGACCACTTGAGAACATCGCGTGCTGTTATTTTTTTCAATTTGGCTTCTGTGCGACAATTCTCAAAAAATTTCGTGATTGAATTCAAAACGTAGGTCTATGATTCATCCCATGTTGGATTAACATTCATCAGCGGAATACAATTAGAGTATTCTATGGAACTATAGAATTAAGAATAATTATTGGAATTTTTAGAAATCATATCTCCGAAAGTATCGGTTTGTTCGAGTTGAGAATGATATCAATGGATTCTTATGATGAAACTGCATCTTAAAAAATTGAATTTATAATTTGAGGAAAACAAAATTTTCTTCGTTACTCCGAAACCACCATGCCGATTTTTCCCAATTACGAACTCAACCGAGAGATTCATCTCCCAGACCTACTCTGAAAATTTGAACTGTTTATATCATTCCCTTTGAGAGTTATCGTGTTGATGGCCGGCCGGCCGGCGATATTGACCACGGATTATTGATCAGTGAGTCGAACCAAATCTTTTCAAACCATTTTCAGCCAAAAATTCGAAAATTACAGACATTTGAGCAAATTGATATAAGCACTCTGTTCCAAGGAACAAGAGTGCCAAAAATTACAGATATATTTGGGAAAATTGACAGGTCCTCTGTAAAGGCAAACAACCGCAGCAGATACGGTAATAGAGTAATACCGAGAGTAATATTTTACTTCCTAGCCTTCGGCTCCGATTCATCCAATTTGAAGGATTAGAATTGTTGCAGTGAATTAGCTAAAAATATAAATAAATGTACTTTTATATACTCTACGACCAGTAAATTAGGTAACATAAATGGTGCAAAAAGTCCACGCCCGAAAATTCGAAATCGTTTTATTTTCAATAGCCTGGATTATCGCGTGAGGTTTGTAATTTGCTGGTTTCAGACGGGTTCCAGTTCCAGATCTGGATTCAATTTCCCTTCGAGTCTGGTTCGATTTTTTTATAATATTTTGTGATCGAATACTGTTGGTCTACAAAATTACTGGATAGTTTTAAAATTTGCATAAGTTAGGCGATATTCTGTTGAGGTGCTGCAGAAAACTTTATGGAACTCTATGTCATTACAAAATTCATACGTATTATCCAGTTGGAAATCTTGCAAAAGTACCATTGCGAATTATATTGGACGGTTAAACTGATAAATTATCTTAAAATCTAAACTACCAAAAAGAAAAAGGTTGCAGTTCTCCTCTAAAATGCCCCTAAGGCAGTGTATTTCGTTTACGTTCATAGTAGATTGACTTATTCCTCGACGGTATGGTTCCACAGTATGAGGTATATAAGCATCGCTTGGAGGCATTCAATACAATTTTTTGAGATATTTGGAGTCGAGGGTTCTTAAAACAACTTTGGCAAGCACTGGTGGCTTGAGGAGAAATTTTGGTTTTCTTTCACTGGGTGATCGCAGGAAGTAATCAGTTGTAGTTTTCTTGTTTAAAGCGCGCACAGGCTGGATTGATTCGCCTAACTTGTTGTATCTCTTACGAATTCATGTTCCATCGAGACATCTGAGTAATAGTCGCACATTCGCTCCAGAACTAATTAGAGCAAATATGAGAAATAACTCAGCGATAAATAGAATGTTTGCCTTTTACAATGAAGAATTTAACAACTTTGATATCTTCCACCTCACACTATTATCTTTCAAAAGAAAATTGAAAAGAATTAGAGGGCATTGTTTGGATATTTTGTTTTGTATCATTGTGGTCCCGTTTTTTTCTGTTTTTTTTTGCTGAATGACATTTTCTGTTTTTGGCGCTCTTGTTCCTCGGAACAGAGTGCTTATCAATTTGCAAAAATGTCTGTAATTTTCGATTTTTTTTATGAAAATGGTCTCTAACGATTTGGTTCGACTTACTGATCAAGAATCCGTGGTCGAAATTGATTCTGTCCGGCTGGCCGATCCGGCCAGCTGTGGGTACGATAACTCTACAAGTGAATGAGCTAGACAGTTGAACTTTTCAGAGTAGGTTTGAGAGGTAAACATCTGGACTAAGTTATTTACTGGGCAAAACCGGCCAGATGGTTTCGCAGTAACAAAAAAAAAATTTTTACATTATAAATTCAATCATCAAGATGCAGTTTCACCATAAGAATCGATTGATATCATTTTTGGTGCTCTTGTTCCTCGGAACAGAGTGCTTATCAATTTGCCTAAATGTCTGTAATTTTAGAATTTTTGGCTGAAAATGGTCTCAAACGATTTGGTTCGACTCACTGATCAAGAATCCGTGGTCGAAATCGATTCTGTCCGTCTGTCCGGTCATCCGTTAACACGATAACTCTCGAACGAAAGGAGTTAGAGGATTGAAATTTGCACGGTAGATTTTAAGCGTAAATATCTCGGACGAGTTCGTTAACAGGCGAAATCCATCAAGCAGTTTCGGAGTTATGGCCGTTTTCAGTGAAAATATTTTTTATGAATATTTCCGAAAATGATCACTCGATCTATCTGAAATTTAGCATCGAATTGTAGAATCATGACCTTTAGACGCATGTGAAGTTTTGTATTGATAGGGTTTCCGTAAAGTGTCAAAAAAAAATTTTTAAATATTGCTTCTACAATAACTCTGGAACGAAATGAGCTAGGCAGTTGAAATTTTCAGAGTAGGCTAGTGAGCTAAATATCTCGATTGATTTCGCTATTGGTCAAAATAGGCCAGATGGTCTCGGAGTAACGAAAAAAAATTTTTTTTAACTTACAAATTTCAAAATAATTTTTTTTTAAGATGCAGTTTCACCATAAAAATCCACTGATATCATTTTCAACTCCAACAAGCTAATACTTTCGGAGAAATGATTTTTCGAAATTTCAATAATGAATCGTACTTCTATGTTTTAAATGAATGCTATAATTATTCTATCTATGATTTATTATATGATCTGTGTTCATACTCGTACATGTTATCCTGTTCTATAAGAGAGAGTCCAATTCATTTCAGCGATTTTAATTTGATTTCTTCCATAGTGCAGTTCTCATTCTCAGATTGCTCATTCAATCTTGATAAATAAACTATTATTTAAGTTGAATTTCCTTTATGATTCAGTATAGTAAGAATACATTGATATTCTCATCTCTGAGAAACCAATACTATAATATAATTTGTCTGTTTGAACAAGAGCGCCAGAAATCTCCGGTCCACAGGGCTTGAACCTATTTTTAACTCTAACAATCTAATACTTGCGGTACGGAGATATGATATTTCAAAATTTCAATAATAAATTGTACTTCTATGTTTTCACAGAATGTTGTAATTATTTCATCTATGAATTCTTATATGATCTGTGTCCATACATTTCAACTTATTTTCCTATAAGAGACATGACATGTCAAATTCATTTCAGCTTTGTAAAATTATGAGGATTAATGATATCATACATTTTGGGTGATATTTAATGCCCATGGTTAATCCATATGGGATCGTCCATTAATCACGTGAGGCTCGAAAGGGTGAAGGGGGGGCGAGAGGGGGGGGGGTGTTGGCAAAAATCAGGAAACGTCACGAGGGGACAGTGAATTGGGTGTCGTTTAATATCAAGATATCACGTGTTTTTATTTTTTGTGCGTATGTTCTGGGGAACATCGCGTTATCATTTTGCCCAAATGTCTGAAATTTTCGAATTTTTTGCCGAAAAGGATCTCAAATGATTGGGTTTGACTCCGTGATGAAGAATTCGAGTTCTAATTTGATTCTGTCCGTTCGGCCGGCTAGCCGTTTCCAAGATAACTTGAGAACGGGAAGAGATAGAGAATTTAAATTTTCATGGTAGGTGGTGCATCCCAATACGACGGACAAGTTCATTAACGGGCATAAAACTTTTTCGAGTAATAATTTAGTTTGCAACCACTACAAATCCGATCTAATTGAAACTTGGCGAGTAGTTGTAGAATACAAACCTAAGGATGTTCGTGAAATTTTGTGAAAATAGTATCACTACAAAATTTAAAAAAATTATTAAAAAATTATATTTATGTCACGATAACCTAAGAACGGAAAGAGATAGCGACTTGAAATTTTCAGGTTAGGTTGTGCATCTGAATGCGACATATGGGTTTGTTTATAGGCATAATCGGCCAAACGGTTTTGTTGTTATACCCATCTGAAATTTGCTTGTTAATTACTCAATAACTCGAAAAATACAGAACCCACTTGAAGCTTGGTAACTAGTAGTAGAATATCGGCATAAAGACCTGTTTGAAATTTCATAAGAACCGTACACCTAGAAAATTTCGAAAAAATTATGAAAAAAAAAATGTTTCAAGAACTGACGTAAAGTCAGGAGCTTTTGCGCGCATGTTCTTCTCCACGTCAGTGCTTGAACCCATTTATGCGAGTATATTCTAGGGAGCAACGCGTTATCATTTTGACCAAATGTCTGTAATTTTCGAATTTTTGGCTGAAAATGGTCTCAAACGATTGAATTCGACTACCTGATGAAGATTTCGAGGACAAATTTGATTCTCTCCGACCGTGATTATTGGAAATCTCTATGATGATGGGAATGGTAATCAAAAGTTAATTATATTAAGTTCAGAATATCTCCAGCAAAAACAGAACTGGAATATTGGCTACATTTCAATTGATATAATATAATTTTCAGAGTGGATTTGAGGAATGAATTTCTCGTTCATCATAGATATGAGGAATGAATGTCTCGATAATAAGTTCGAAATTTTCATACAGGGTGTTTTTCTTTTAACGTCAATTACAACTCGCTGTTTTTCGCGCTAATCGTACAATTTCATTCAATTGTGTTTAAAATCATACTTTCGAGGCATACATCAATGAAAGTAAACCATTAATATACAGGGTGTTCTTTATAGCACGGCACAATTGTACGCGATAACATAAGCTTAGCATATTGGAGGTTTCTGCGGTTATAAATGCAGGATTTTCATCGTTGTCTAGGGGAGAATGATTCTACATTTACACGTTTGTATTAAATAGCACACTGTATGCTGATATGTAAGGTTTATTCACATAACTCTACAATCTTGAGCTTCGCCGTTGTAATCAAATATACATAAAATATCGTCGATTCTTGAGGTTCCGTCTTTATACCTTCTATTTACTTTTACATCTCACATATGTACCTACAAACAGTCATTTCGCACGTTTTAAAAACGTTTTTCGACTCTCAGGCTGGTTTCCCTGTCATGCTGACAGTCGGCGCTGACGGTCAGCGCTGATTGGTCAGCTCGGATCCTTTTAGCATCACGCTGATCACATTGAGAAATAGAAGGATGCTATTGTCTCTGGCTCACTGAATGTGGAGGCTTGTCGGCGCCAGCTAGTCAGCGGCGCCGACGCGCCGGCGCGTACGTGCGCGTATATAGCTCAGCGCTGACGGCCGTCAGCACTGCGTGACTCGAAAACGCTACCTATAGCTACATACATATTGACCCATCAGCGCCGACCGTCAGCGTGACAGGAAAACCAGCCTCACAATTAGTCTCTCCCGTTCAACTTCAGACGTCTAAGAAGAAATTGATTTCTTTAATGTCTCTACGGATTCAATCCCGCTCAGCTGCACCACTTTGACTTGTCCAACAGATTCGACCTCGGTCAACCCTTTGTACCTTCTTACCCCTCTCCATGACCTAAGGATGTTTTACCAAGAAAGTGGTTACAGCTGATTGATAGATTCTCTACATTGCTGAAATCAATGGGGTTCCATGAGTACGATCTCTATAGAGCGTTACTTAGATATTCAATGAAATTAGGTCTCCATCGTAGCAGAATACGTTTTTCTTCGAAAATTAGCCAGGTAACATCAATATGGTCTTAGCGTCTAATCCTGTTCAGAAAAAAGTATTACGTGACTCTAGGCGGCTTAATTTACTTTGAGGGGTCTCCAGAGTTAATATTCAATGTCACGGGATAGTTTTGATTTTCTTCAGACAGGAATATAATCCAGAAATATGTCTGAATTATCGGTACGAACGTCGGTATACGTCAGCTGAACCAGCAAAACTAATCCTTACTCTAGTACAAGTGTGGAAATATTATAATTTTTACATTAATTTGAAAATTGATTGATATGATATATCTACTTAAAATAATGGCTAAGATGTTGGAAATGTTGAAGGCCAGTTTTATATTAACCTTTTTAAGTATTCTGGAGCTTGTTGTTGGTTTTTGGAATGAAGGTGAAAGCGTGGAAACCTTTTACCATTTTTGCGCCCGTGTTCCGCAAGGAACAGCGTATACTATCATTTCGTCACAATGTCTATATTTTTCGAATTTTTGCCGAAAACGGTCTCAAACGATTCAGTTCGACTCACTGATGAATAATACGGGGTAAAATTCAATTCTGGCCGGCCGTTAGCACGATAACTCTTGAAAGAAAAGAGCTGCACTCTAAAAAAAATCTCGGTGTGAATGTTGATTTCATACTATCAAGAATATTGTCGATGGAATTTATCACTAGAATGTCACATTCCTATCAATATTTTCGTTATTATGATCATATTGTGTTCGGTAGTATAATTTATGACAGAAAATATCACAAACAGATCCAGTATCAAGAATTAATAAAATTTATTTGACATCATCGAAAGTACCTACAAGTGCTTTTCGACCAACAAAGTATCCAAATTCGCACCAGGAATATCAAAAGAACATTATACTTTATTTCGTCAACTTCTTCATTGTTACATAGTTGCCAAGTATTCTTTCTCGAAAGACATATATCACTGCTGAGTCTTTTAAATATAAAGAAATCACTGCTAGTTGTGAAAAATTAATAATTATAAGATGACAGGAAGAATCGGGCCCTTCCATGGGGAATTCTCACAAACAAAATTGATGTTATTTCGGAACACTCGAATCAATATTGGAAATATCAATGTATCCCTTTTTTGCCTATGAAAATCAATTCCTCCACGCTCTCAATGATTCACAAATTTATTTTCTGCTATTTAATGATTACGTAGTACAACAATAGTTGAATATTTGTAGTAACCTATCAATCAAGAGATATATTTAGTGACGAAAAATAAACATATGGATTGTTGTGGTAAGTATATCATGAATAGTCTGATAGAATATCACTTCAAAGTGAGTATGATATAATTTTACATTGCAGGTCTGAACAAATCAGTACTCATTGCACCATTCCATAAAAAAATCGTCTCAAGTACACAAAATTGCAAACATCCAATTTTGGAAAATGGATATTTGCGAAACAAAAGGATTTTTTTTTAAATAGCAGAATATAATTATATTCGGCAACAATGTGAAGGGATTGGTTATGTCGCAATACTTCTGACTAGTTCTAACACAACACGTACATTTCATGGGAGACTACAATGATGTGTGTTGTATCGGGTTTGATTTTATTATTTTGTGCCTTGGAGACGATAAGTTGGTTCATGATGCATTACGAAGTGAGAATCTGGAATAACGAAGTGCATCAAGAAGATGGGTTCTTCCACTTTTTTTTATTTCGATCTACGATAAAACTAATTATTGATAAGTATTGATAGCAAGATTTGTTGAAGGAACTTGAGAAAATATAAAAAAGCTCTGACGGGAAGTCAGTATTCTTTGGCAGAGTGTTCACGTTGGTTAATTCGAATTGAATGATGAGTGTTTCAAGCTCAGTGGATGGAGCGAGCCGAAGATCTATCCATAGTGCTCGCGTAAGGAGAGAGTAACAAAGTTAATAAAGAACACAACTGACTCTTCTTAGTCTTACAATCTCCTAGGAGCTTCTGAGGGATCTCCTTGGGGAAGACTTAGGAGGTTCAGTATGATCAGAATCATGTTTATAGTACGCACGCAAGTGCAGATTGACTTCACAATGAAATAAAAAGGCTAAAAAATCATTGAAGTGGGGTCAATCATGTTTATCACATTAATAAAATTAATTGTTTATCGACGTGTCTACAGTTATATGCTCATATATTATAATTATCCAAATTAATAAGCCCCAATTGATTCACATGCGACCAAGTTTCTCTTAAGCAAATTATGTCTACTTTGTGTTCACTGACTGGCAAGTTAATTGTTCTACTTCGTTTCGTAGTGATTGATTACCTATTATAATTCTTAATGGGAAAAGCTTTATTATTCTTAACGTCAAAATTCATCTCTTGTTTCTGGCTTTGTGGTACGAATTAATTGAAAAGGTCGAACGATAATGTTTTCAGCCCAAATCTCTGGATCTTTGATTTAATCCAACATCAAATAATCGCATGCAAGATTTATTATTACTTGTGTTCGAAGCATGTTTTTACAATATTGATCTATTTCGAATTTTTTGGAAAGAAGGAACGTAAATAATTATTCAGCATTGTGTTCGTTTGTCACTGTAACGACTTAAACATCACTTGCTTGCAATTTCCGTTTCCATCCTCCCCCATTTCCGCCGTTGCCGTTGCAACTTACAATAGCTCAAGTATGTGAGTTCCGACCTACTACGATCTTCCTTAGTGCTATCACTGTCACCTGTGTTTGTATCGGTGTCAGCGATCTTCAGAATTTTTTTTGTGATTTTTTTTTGTTTATATTGAACACATGTTTAGACCGCTTTGGTAGGGATATATTTTCAATTTAATTGCCAGTTCCTTTCTTGAGGATACTTATTAGCAACTACTTCTCCTCTTTTCCTCCTTATATGGCAGTTTCTCCATCAATCCAATAGATTTAAATTGATTCTCATTCCCCATTTCTTTTTGTTACATTTTCCCTCAGTATCAGATTTTTCAAAAAACTTCAAAATGTCTGAATCGGAAGCATATCAGTATTCGATTTTGCACACATTGGCACTATTTTATTGAGTATATATTATTCGATGATTTCTGTTGGAATGTCCAAATTGAAAGAGGGTAGGACCCTTTTGCTTGATGTCTTACACACATTTTACCACACCAGCCAACACCCGCTAACACCGCCCTGATTTCCTTAGAGGTCCTGATCTTTTCAGTGTTATTTCGCACCATCCGAAATAACACCGACTTTCAGGTGTATTTTCTGCCATAATAAGTAATCAGCTTTCCCACCAGAGCGATTGAGATTTATCATTCGGATGAGTGTGAGCTAGCACTAGATCTATGTGGTTTAGCACTAGTTCGGTGTGAATTTGCACAAGTACCGTACTGCATTTAGCACTCGTTTAGTGTGATTTAACTTTAGTTCAGTGTGAATTTGCACTGACCTAGTACATATGCAATATCTTGTTCAGTGTTATTTAACACCGAATTAGATGTGTTTTAAACCATGGGGTGTAGGTATTATTTAGTTGAAATTTACACCATTTTCGGTGTTTTATATGATATTGTTAGTTTAATAATTTGAAACTTAATATCATATAAATCACCGAAAGGCTATGAAAAGGGTATAGGTATTGAAAAAAACTCTTTAGTACATATGAATTCATTACTTCAAAGGTTAGCTAATAGACAGTTTAATTTTTTATGTTTCATATAATTTGTGAAAATACAATAATCAATAAATTTTTATAGAAATATTTAGTGATTACTGAAGCTCAAAGAGATAATCAAAACTGTCGACAAACCAATCTAATTTTTGGAGCAGCACTTTCTGGTCCAATATGACACAAACTTCTTCCAGATCAGGTGTCAATGATGTAGCGCTGGCAGTTTTCTTCAATTTTGCCAATTGTTTCTTCTGATGGTGAGGGTTACTGAAATTAAAACATTTATATATTAATCATATATAATCATACAATTTGAATTGGTGCCTACAAAATAATGTGAAGCTGGCAGGTCTTTATATAATTGAAAGCTGTAACTTTTCAACGTGCTAAGGACCAATAATTGATTTATCAACGCTGGTTTTATTCGATATAGAGATCAAGAATTCACTCCTATCTGAAATAAAATATCCTGGTGAATAGGTTTTTACGACAGTGTGATATACAATTAAAATACGCAATATTCTGAAAAAAATACGTTCCCTTAGATTACCTACTACGAAAAACACTCACCTGCAAGTGCTTCTTAATAAATCCTATTGATAGTTCAGAAAAGGTTAGATCCATTTGTTTGAAGAACATTAGTCCCATTTGTTTGAAGAACATTACAAAAATAAATTTCAATAAAGAAACTGTAATAACATTAATAATAAATATGAAATTTCATCTAATTCAGATGATTGATCAAAACCTTTTCAAATAAAGAAAATTGAATGAAATATTCTTCACTGACAAATGTAAAATTTCAAAGCCGGCGATGGACGAATTTGTAAATCCAATCGACCAACCAACACAAATATCTTATCAAAATTTTCGGGAAGAATTAATGAAATGAGGATACCCAATTACGTAGGCACCAAAAAAAATTAAATTGAACATTCATATGTACTCACTTGCAAACAGTATTATTTCCAAACTTCCTTCGTCGGCCAAAACAAATTTCTCATTATTCTCATAAGTCATAACGAATCTTCTTGATGCACTTTGTTTTTCCAGATTCTCACTTCATAATACATCATGAACCAACTTATCGTCTCCAAGGCACAAAATACTAAAATCAAACCCGATACAACACACAACATTGTAGTCTCCCATGAAATGTACGTGTTGTGTTAGAACTAGTCAGAAGTATTGCGACATAACCAATCATTCACATTGTTGCCGGATATAATTATATTCTGATATTTTAAAAACAATCCTTTGGTCTCGCAAATATCCTTTTTCCAAAATTGGATGTTTCCAATTTTGTGTACTTGAGACGATTTTTTTATGGAATGGTGCAATGAGTAGCGATTGGTTCAAACCTGCAATATATAATTATATCATACTCACTTTGAAGTCATTTTCTATCAGACTATTCATGATATACTTACCACTTGATTGATAGGTAACCACAAATATTCAACTATTGTTGTACTACGAAATTATTGAAAAGCAGAAAATAAATTTGTGAATCATTGAGAGCGTGGAGGAATTGATTTTCATAGTCAAGAAAGGGATACATTGATATTTCCGATATTGATTCGAGTGTTCCGAAATAACATCAATTTTGTTTGTGAGAATTCCCCATGGAAGGGCCCGATTCTTACTGTCATCTTATAATTATTAATAATTCACAACTACGCCGATTTCTTTATATTTAAAAGACTCAGCAGGGATATCTGTCTTTCGAGAAATAATACTTGACAACTATGTAACAATGAATAAGTTGACGATATAAAGTATAATGTTCTTTTGATATTCCTGGTAAGAATTTGGATAGTTTGTTGGTCGAAAAGCACTTGTAGGTACTTTCGATGATTTCACATGTTTCAAAAGTTATACTTGGATATACATAAAGTTGATAACTGAGTGTAGAGTTTGGTAATTGGATTAAATCTCTGAAATCGTTCTTTCACATTTCACCAAGCAGTGCTCATTTTCACCCAAGATATCACCTTTCTGACTTATCGAACGTTTTGTATGAAGAATTGGCATTAAATCTTGATGGAAACTGTGAAATTTCATATAAATTATAATAATTCTCGATACTGGATCTGTTTGTGATATTTTCTGTCATAAATTACACTACCGAACACAATATGATCATAATAACGAAAATATTGATAGGAATGTGACATTCTAGTGGTAAATTGCATCGACAATATTCTTGATAGTATGAAATCAACATTCACACCGAGATTTTTTTTAGAGTGTACTTATATATATTGCCAGATTGTTCATATCCCCTAGGAATAAGGTACATGTCGAAATGAATAGCAAGAATCGAAGCAGTTGCAAAATGGCGAATGCAATGCACAAAATGGCGAATGCGCCTACACTAAATGTTTCAAGTTCAACTTGCAAGAATTTCAATGAAATTTATTGCATGAATTGTCGTGAAAATGAAAATTTGTCACGCAGTTTTTTATATGGGGTGGCTCTGCTAACTTAATATTGAGTTAACAGACTCACCCACAAATATACATCAAATATCAACATAATGATTATATTATTTATTGTCGAGTATTTGTCGAACTCCATCTGACGTGAAAACAACGATAAAAATTAATTCCTTGTAGTTTATATATGCGTAAATAAATAAATATTTAATCTTTTCATTAAAGCACCCAGTTAACTAAGATGATTACATTTATACCGGAAGGCCCACCACAGAGGCGTAGCTCGTTTTGAGGTAGTAAATTGAGATATTTTGAGGATATTTTTTTATGATGTGTGTAGGATGTCCAAATGCACAATTTGAAATTAATTTTTATATATACAGGATGTTCGAAAACCGAGATATAGACCAAAGTTAGATTTTTTAATGTATTTGACCTCAAAAATGGAATGACAAGCTCAAATTATGATGAGTTTCTTCAGATCACTTAAAACCTTAGAAGCAGAGTTTTATTAAAAAATGGGTTCAAGCCCTGTGGACAGGAGCTTTCTGGCGCTCTAGTTCAAACAGACAAATTATATATCCGAAAGTATTGGTTTCTCAGAGTTGAGAATTATATCAATGTATTCTTATGATAGAACTGCATCATAAAGGAAATTCAATTCAAATAATAGTTTATTTATCAAGATTAAATGAGCAATCTGAGAACTGCACCATGGAAGAAACCAAATTAAAATAGCTGAAATGAATTTGACTCTCTCTTATAGAACAGGATGAAATGTACGAGTATGAACACAGATCATATAATAAAGCTTAGATAGAATAATTATAGCATTCTGTGAAAACAGAAGTACGATTCATTATTGAAATTTAGAACTTCAACTTAGCAGAAATTGAATTCAAACATCATAGAAGAATTTAAATTCAACAAGAGTGCCAAAAATTATCAATCCAAAACCAATAGACGAATTCTACCCAACAACGAACTCATCCGAGATATTCATTCCTCAATTCCAGTTTTGTTTTTATTGGAGATATTCTGAACTCAATATTATTAACTTACCATTACCATTCCCATCATCATATGGATTGACCATCGGCATGAAAATATCAACCAGTAAAAGTATGATAATATTCTAATTCTCATATTGATACCATTACTGGAATGAATTACAATGAGACAACGTCAAAGTTGACATTATAACAATTCATAGAATAGCCACAGAATAATTCTATCATTGAAATTTTGAAAAATCATATCTCCGAAAGTATTAGTTTGTTAGAGTTAAAAATGATATGAATGGATTCTTATGGTAAAACTGCTCATTGAAAAAAATTTAATTTGGAATTTGTTCTGTAAAAAAAAAATTTTTTTTTGTTACTCCGAAACCATCTGTCCGATTCTGCCCAATAACGAACTTAGCCGAGATATTTATCCCTCATACATACTCTGAAAATTTCAACTGTCTACATCATTCCGTTCGAGAGTTATCGTGCCTACGGCCGGACCGGCCGGCCGGACCGGCCGGCCGGACCGGCCGGCCGGACGGCCGGACAGAATGAATTTTGACCACGGATTCTTGATCAGTGAGTTGAACCAAATCGTTTGAGACCATTTTCATCGAAAAATTCGAAAATTACAGACATTTGGGCAAATTGATAAGCACTCAGTTCCGAGGAACTAGAGCGCCAAAATGAATTAATGAAGAAACCAGTTACGCCAGCGATACAGAAAGTATTTTTTCGAGTAGACATATAGGCTACTCCTATAAAAAAAAAGAAATTAACTCTGGAATATACAGAGTGATCATAATAAATTTACAAACATCAAATAGAAATAGTGGTCAAAAATATTCTTATTTCAAATGGCACGCCTGGTATTTCTATATCTCGTTGAGCGTAAAAAATTAATTTCGAAACTATCTTCCTAAGATTTTCCTACACCTAAACCTGATAGTTTCAGAGCAATTTTTGACCATTATTTGTAGTTGATGTTTGAAAATCAATTATGATCACTCTGTATATTCCAGAGTTAAATATTTTATTTCTGTATAGGAGTAGTCAATATGTCTACTCGAAAAAATAATGTTTGTGTTGCTGGCGTAACTGGTTTCTTCATTAATTTCTATTTAAAATGAAGTCAGAAGCTTTTGCGCATATGTTCTATTGTCCATTCTTCTGTATTGGACACCCTTAATCGAATTTACCATGGTAAATTCGAATTAAGAGTGTCCAATACAGGAGAATGGACAACATTATTTACCATGGTAAATTCAGTAAATTCGAATTTACCATGGTAAATTCGAATTAAGAGTGTCCTATACAGGAGAATGGACAACATAATTTACCATGGTAAATTCGATTAAGGGTGTCCAATACAGAAGAATGGACAATAGAACATATGCGCAAAAGCTTCTGACTTCACGTCAGTGCTTGAACCAATTTTTTTTCGGTGATTTTTTTGAAATTTTCTAGGGGCACTGTTCTTAACATTTTTTTTTTCCTCATTTTTTTCAAATTTTTTAGGGGTACGGTTCTTACAAAATTTTGAACATGTCTTTATGTTGATTTTCTACTACTAGTTACCAAGCTTCAATTCGATCGAAAATTTATTTTTTAAGTTATCAAGGAAATAATATTCCAGGTGGGTATAACTCGGAAACCGTTAGACCGACTATGTCCAAAAACGTACTCAACTCTCTTTTTCGGATACGCAACCTACCCTGAAAATTGCAAGCCCCTATCTCCTTTCATTCGAAAGTTATCGAGGCGACGGTCGCCAATCTACTGAACTCACACAAGAATGCTCGAATCTCCAACAATATTTGACCGATCGTATTAAAACTTGAAACTTGGCAGTAGAGTTAGGTTATGAAGGCTCTTGCAAAATTTCAGCAATTTCAAACGATTAGTTACTGATATATAGAATTATTTTTTTTTATTTTCAATGATTTATTAAAAATTTTCTACAAATGCTATTCTCACCAAATTTTGCGAACATTTCCGCGTTGGCATTCTACAACTAATAACCATGTTTGAATTCAATCGGTTCAGTATTTTTTAGTTAATGAGGAACAAAAAACCACCAAATTTCAGAAAATTTCAGATGGCTATAACTCTGAAACCGTTTGATCGATTATGCTCATAAACAAATTGAAATGTCGCGTACTGGTGCACATCCTAACCTGAAAATTTCAAGCCGCTATCTCATTCCGTTCTCAAGTTATCGTGACAACAAAAATATTTCTCAATAATTTTTTTAAAATTTTCTAGCCATACGATTCGGACAAAATTTCACAAACGTGCTTAGGTTCATATTCTACAACTACCCACCAAGTTATAATTCGATCGGATTCATATTGGTTGAAAACAAAATTATTACTAGGAAACCACTGGGCCGATTATGCCCATTAACGAACTTGTCCGTCGTATTGGGATGCGCCACCTACTCTGAAAATTTCAAGGCGCTAGCTCTTTTCGTTCTCAAGTTATCGTGGCAACGGCCGGACGGCCGGACGGCCATACGGCCATACGGCCGGACGGCCGGACGGCTGGACGGACAGAATCAAATTTGACCTCGAATTCTTCATTGGGGAGTCGAACTTAATCGTTTGAGACCATTTTCGTCAAAAAATTCGAAAGTTACAGACATTTGGGCAAAACTATAACGCGATGTTCCCCAGAACATACGCGCAAAAACTCCATAGTTTAAAATTTTCGCCATTTTCTCGTAAATGGAGCTTCTAAGGTATAAAGAGATCTGAAGAAACTCATCATTATTTGAGCTTGCCATTCCATTTTTGACATGTAACTCTGGTCTATATCTTTGTTTTCGAACACCCTGTATATATGGAAATAATTTTAAATTGTGCTTTTGAAAACCCTACACACATCACAAAAGAATATTCCCAAAGTATCTTCATTTACTCCCTCAAAACGAGCTCCGCGTCTGTGGTGGGCCGCCCGGTATATTTTCAATCAGAAATGAAACTAAATAATTGTTTGAACGACCAAAACGCATTTGCGTAAAATTTTCAGGCTTGGTGGCGCATCCCAATAGGACGGACAAGTTTGCTAATGGGATAATCGGCCGATTGGTTTCCAAGTGATAATTTTATTTTCAACCAATACAAAGCCGATCGAATTGAAACTTGGTGAGTAGTTGTATAATATAAACCTAAGAACATTTGTGAAATTTTGTGAGAATTGTATCAAAAGAAATATAAAAAAAAAACTATTAAAAAAATATTTTTTGTCACGATAACCTGAGAACGGATAGAGATACCGACTTGAAATTTTTAAGTTAGGTTGTGCATCTGAATGTGACATTTGAGTTCGTTTATAGGTATGATCGGCCAACGCCAAACTGTGTTTGAGTTATGCCCTTCTGAAATTTGATTGTTATTTCCTCAATAACTCGAAAAACATTAAACTGTTTAATTTCAAAAATGGTTATTAGTTGTAGAGTCAACGCGAATTCTTGCGAAATGTCGTGAGGATTGTAATACTAAAAAATTAAAAAAAAATCATTGAAAATCATCGAAAAAATATTCTATATATCATTAACTATTCGTCCGACATCGCTGAATTTTGCAAGAGCCTTGGGAACCTAACTCTGCTGCCAAGTTTCAAGTTTAAACACGATCGGATTTATATTGTTGGAGATACGAGCAGTCTTGGGTGGGTTCAGTAGCTAGATGGGTGACCGTTGCCTCGATAAATTTCGAACGGAAAGATATAGGGACTTGCTATTTTCAGGGTAGGTTGTGCATCCGAATGGGAGAGTTATTTCGATTTTGGGCATAATCGGTCCAACGGTTTTGGAGTTATACTCACCTGGAATACTATTTCCTCGATAACTCAAAAAATATTGACTCGATCAAATTGAAGCTTGCTAAAAAGTTGTAGAATATCGACATGAAGACGTGATTAAAATTTTGTGAGATCTATACCCGTAGAATATTTTAAAATAAATTACGAAAAAAAAATTGGTTCACGCACTGACGTGAAGTCAGGAGCTTTTGCGCGTATTTTTTTTTGTCCATTCTAATGTATTGGACATTCGTAATCGATTTTGATAAATTCGATTAAGATGGTGTACAATAGGTACGTGATAATGAACAATAGAACATACGCCTGTATTGAACAATAGAACATAATCACCAGAGCTCCTGACTTCACATCAGTGCTTGAACCAATTATTTCAAACAGTTTCAACTTGTTTATATAATTCTGGGAGGATTAAAATAGTTATGTGCCTATCACCACCTTTCAGCTTCTGTTTTGAACTTAAATATTTTCTCAACTAATTAACAGACAGATCAATTACATGTATAACATCAAAGTCCTTGTATATAGATATATCCTCCAATAATTCGATATTCGAAACCCATGCTGATTCTATCCCTTGCTTTCGTGCTGGCAAACAACCCTCTCGTAAATATAACCTGTCTCGATTCCTTTCATCACGAGGGCGGTCTTATCTTTCACAGACTCCCGTAATGAATAACCTTATCTGATCACCAGCAGAGTATACTAGTGTGAGAACAAGGACTTAAATCAAATGATTGGCTCCTAGCCAGTGGCTGCGAGACGGTCGAAGCGGAAAAGCAGGAGGGCGCAATAAAAAATGTCCGGAAGAACAGAAGGACTTTTCCAGCGTTTTAACTTCGATAGAATCATAGCTCTTCCTCAAAGGATTCCGGCTATAATTCTTCGGCGTTTCTCCGGAATGGGGGTGGGTGTCCTTTTTCTCTGTCCTAATCGTGCTTGACTTCATCGGCCCCTCGAATTATCTATTGTTGGGACGAGGGCATTTTGGAAGATTGCACAATATGTGATATTTGATTTCGAAACCGATGGAAATGGTATATTCTGCGCCAAGGTGGGAATGGAAATCCGACGCGAGTGAATCATGCGACCGGTAGGCGAGTCTGAGGAATAAAGAGTGTCGGATTTTCATTCTCACCAAGTAACAGACTGTACTTTCCCCACGACTGTTGAAGTGAAATGAAAAGAATACGTTTTTATTATTAAAGAACAACAATAGAAACTCAAAAAGTTATCTATAATTTCACAACCTATTTCATAATGACATTTATATTTATTGTATTTTGAAAATTATTGAAATTGAAATCTGAGGCAGAGATAGTCTGTGAAGAATTCTCTATAACATGGTTTTCAGAATATATAATTATGTTTGTGGTTGAGGGCATGTACAATCCGGGATTACAACCAGTAAGAAGAGATAAACGTATTATCTACAGTGCGCATCAAAATTATGGAACAAATTCATTTTCTCAGAAGAAAAATATTTGGCAACAAAATTCTGAAACAGGTCAATTTTTGTTTCACTTTTACCAAATTTTTATTGCACCCTGTGCCATCCCCATCAACCCTCTAAATTTTTTGAATAGGGAAAGTGAGTTATGTGGTACTTTTTTGGCAAGGTCTTTGTATCTTCTTTACAGACGTGCAGAAGTTTGCAAGAAAAATTTTTTCTTTTTTGAAAAATAGTTAGTTCAAAGAGGTTTTCAGTATGTGCACTTTGTCATGGCTCATTTACTTTGAGACGATGGTACCTGATGAAATTTGTCACCGAATGAATGTCGACCATTACAGTTTTGTTCATGCACAGCCTTCAACCCCTACGAACCCTTTAATGGAGCAAACAAATGTGAGGGGGTCGAAAGGGGTTGAAAGTTGTGCATGAGCAAAACTGTAATGGTCGACTTTCATTCGGTGATAAATTTCATCAGGTACCATCGTCTCAAAGTAAATGAGCCATGACAAAGTGCACATGCTGAAAACCTCTTTGAACTAACTATTTTTCAAAAAAGACAAATTTTTTCTTGAAAATTTCTGCACGCCTGTAAAGAAGATACAAAGACCTTGCCAAAAAGGTACCACATAACTCACATTCCCTATTCAAAAAATTCAGAGGGTTGATGGCGATGGCACAGGGTGCAACAAAAATCCTTCAAAAATGCATAAAAATTTGGTAAAAGTGAAACTAAAATTCACCTGTTACAGGATTTTGTTGCCAAATATTTTTCTTCTGAGAAAATAAATTTGTTCCTTAATTTAGGCACGCACTGTATATTCATTCGACTTCGCATTGAATTTTCATTCCACAGCAACTTCCGAAGATTTCCATCCCCCAATCTTTTGAGTGTTGTTACATCAGCTCCTGCACCTAGGTACTAACACAGTATCTACTGTACGCCGGAAACAATGTCCAGTGTATATTTCAGGATTATCAAGATTCAGATAACTAGAAATTTATTTGGGCATATTTCCCATTTCGTTAATCCCAATTACTTGTTTTCAACATCTTCCTTTTCGAAAATTAACGATGATATTATCAACACACATATCGGACGGTGAATATTTCCCCACAGAGTTACTAACGTTCCCAGTAATTGTGAATTCTCTCTGTTTGTTTCGTGTCCGGAATCGATATTAAAAAATGGTTCAAGCACCGACGTGAAGTTAGGAGCTTTTGCGCCTATGTTCTATTTACCATGGTAAATTCGATTAAGTGTCCAATACAGGAGAACGGACAATAGAATTCACCATAGTAGATTCGATTAAGAGTGTCCATTACAGGAGAATTGGCAATAGAACATGCGCGCAAAAGCTCCTGACTTCACGTCAGTGCTTGAACCCATTTTTTTTCGTGAAGTTAGGAGCTTTGCACGTATGTTCTATTGTCCATTCTCCTTTATTGGACACTCTTAATCGAATTTACCATGGTGAATTATATTGTCTGTTCTCCTGTATTGCATATCCCTAATCGAATTTACCATGGTAAATTCGGAGTGTCCAATACAGGAGAACAGACAATAGAATTAACCACGGTAAGTTCGATTAAGAGTGTCCAATAAAGGAGAATGGACAAGAGAACATACGCGCAAAAGCTTCTGACTTCACGTCAGTGCTTGAACCAAATTTTTGGCATGCTTCTATGATACCAATGATAAGAGTATCCTGAAAATATATGTGTTCAACGAATTGCATATGACGAGTGCCTTATATTACTTTCATCCTACCTTTGTTGCTAAAAAGGTGTGATCCGGAGCTTTATGTAAAAACTGTTTTATATTGTCAGTAGTTAACACCATCGATTTTTTGGGGATTATTTATCGTTTCAAGAACGCTTGAACTTTTTGCACGTATGTTCTGGGGAACATCACGTTATCATTTTACCCATATGTCTGTAATTTTCAGATTTTTTCCCGAAAATGGTCTCAAACGATTGGGTTCAACTCCCTGATGAAGAATTCGAGGTCAAATATGATTTTGTACGGCCAGCCGTCCGTTGCCACGATAACTTGATATCGGAAAAAGAAAAGCGACCTGAAATTTTCAGGGTAGGTGGCGCATCTCAATAAGACGGACAAGTTCACCCAATGGTTTCCGAGTAATAATTTTGTTTTCAACCAATATAAATCCGATCGAATTGAAACTTTGTGTAGTTGTAGAATACAAACCTAAGAGCTTCTCATGAAATTTTGTGAGAATCGTAACACTAAAAAATTTAAAAAAAATATATTAATTTGACGATAACCTGAGAACGGAAAAAGATAGCAACTTGAAATTTTCATTTTAAGTTGTGCATCTGAATGTAACATTTGAGTTTATGCAAAGGCATAATCAGCCAAATGATTTTGGAGTTATATCCATCTGAAATTTGGTTGTTATTTCCTCAATAACTCGAAAAATACAAAACCGATTAAATTTTGCGAGAGCCTGTGGGACCTAACTTTACTGTCAAGTTCTAAGTTTGAACACGATCGGATCTATATTGTTGGAGATTCGAGCAGCCTTGTGTGAGTTCAGTAGATGATTGGGTGACCGTTGCCTCGATAACTTTCGAAGGAATAAAGGAGTTAGGGACTTGTAGCTTTCAGGGTTGGTTGCGTATCGGATTGGGAGAGTTGACTTCATTTTTGGCCATAATCGGTCTAACTGTTCCGAAGTTATTCCCACCTGGAATATAATTCCTACGATAACTCAAAAAATATAAACTCGATCGAATTGATGCTTAGTAACTAGTTGTAGAATATCGACGTAAGGACGTCTTTAAAATTTTATGAGAACCATATCCCTAGAACATTTTAAAACAATTACAAAAAAAATCGGTTCAAGCACTGACGTGAAATCAGGAGCTTTTGCGCGTATGTTCTATTGTCCATCCTCCTGTATTGGACACCCTTAATTGAATTTACCATGGAAAATTATGTTGTCCACTCTCCTGTATTGGACACTCTTAATTCGAATTTACCATGGTAATTGAAAGGTTTTTTCTGGGTTTTCTCTCCCAAACTCTGAAAAATATCTATAAAATAAAAATTAATTATTTTGTGATTTGCTTCTGCGTATGAAACACAAGATATTCGTCAGAAGCAATCAATTGAACAATGTTGCCTAACAAACAACAACGAAACAACATCAACGAAGAAACAACTATATCGTAGAAAAAACCTTTCAATAATGAGTATACCTCCCACAGTATCCTTTAATGATTACTTACCATGGTAAATTCGAATTTTCCTAATTAATTCCTAATTAAATTCAAAGCGTAGGTCTGTGACTTACCTCATGTTGGATTTACATACATCAGCAAATTATAATTAGAGTATTCTATGAATTCATAGAATTAAGAATAATTATTGAAAATTTGAAAAATCCTATCTCCGAAAGTATTAGTTTAATTTGAAATTTGTATCGTAAAAAAAAATTGTTTTCGTACCTCCGAAACTACTTGGCCGATTTTGCCCAGTAACGAACTTAACCCAGATATTTATCTCCCAAACCTATTATGAAAATTTGAACTGTCTATCTCATTCCGTTTGAGAGTTATCGTGGTTACGGCCGGTCGGAAGGATGGCTGGGCAAAATCGACCACTGATTCGAAAAGCGCTAAAATACAAACAATAGTATCATATCATATCATACTCGTATTTTATATTATAAGTAAAATGACACGAAGCCAAACTGCTCGGTCCATCCACATTATCTACGCCCATCATCTACTGACCCTACAACCATTATATTGCAGAGTCCGACCCTGTACCAAGCACAATTCGAACTTCTTAGTTACCTCGTAAATTTTAAGTGTTAATTGAAATTTTCCACTAATTAAATATGATTAGGAATAATGGAAAACTGTGAGGTTTCGAATGAATAAATCGACCGTCTCCTATTCATTCGAGTGAGTTAATGGATTTTTTTACTACCCCATCCCCATTCTCATTGTTTCTCGCAGAAGGGGTCTAGAGAAAAAAAATTAATTCTTCTGGAATAATCAGGCAACAAAACCATTATTAGTAATTTCTCAGAGCATTCAGACATGGATGCTCATTTAATATTCTCCGTTTGTCTTTGTTGCTTGCTTTTTCCGTTCCTTCAGGACATCTGCTAATTACGAATTCTAAGGAGGTAGGATAGGAGACCTAAACAATACAATCATTATCGACAATTTAAACATTTCAGTCCAACGTTTATCGAGAAAATGGTTTGAACAGTAATGAATTGTGAATAAGAACTGGAGAAATATTTCTTCTTAAATTAGTGAATTTCTTCCAAATATCTGAATTTCGCGAATTGTGAACCAAAAATATTCCGATCCAATAAGACTGAGACATGACCATTTCAGGGTAGATTTAGGTTTCAACCTACATATATTTGTACATATTATGTTCTTGTCAATGACCATGGCAGTCGACACACGTAAACTTAAATTAAAAAAATTGGTTCAACACCTATGGACAGGAGCTTTTTGGCGCTCTTGTTCAAACAGACAAATTATATCTCCGAAAGTATTGGTTTCTCAGAGTTGGGAATTATATCAATAGATTCTTAAGATAGAACTGCATTATGAAAGAAATTAAAATAAAAAAAATTGTCGTTTTAATAAAAATGTTAAAAATTATCATTTAAACAAAAGCGCAAAAAAAAGAGCAATCTACAATGCTTCAAAAATTGTAATTAAATTCATTTATCAACATTAAATGAGCAATATGCAATGATTCAACCTCGTGGAATGGGTTGTTGCAACTTAAACTCGGTGTATAGTTTTCACAACTCGAAATACCTAAGGAAAGTATCATTGAAATGTCTAGAGCAAGGCTGGAGACAATCATAGCAGTTTGTTCATTTATTCCTGATATTTGAGTAGGTAGAGGCTCACGAACAAATTATATTAATAGTTCAAAATATATTAACTAGCAACGTTATGAAAATACTGTATACAGGAACATGTCTTACTATTTAAGGAAGTTAAATGTAATATTAACCTCAGTGCCAACGAACAGTAATTTGTTGTGATGACTGAATTGATAAAATTATCCAATTCTAAATCTCCCGAAAACTCATCCCGAATTTATACGTAAATTATTCAATATGCAACCAGTCAATATTATTTTTGGTTTCAAAACAGTATTAGTCTTGTATATATTCACAAATTCAAGAATCGGATACTTGTTTTCAAACTACGAATTGACATGACTCTAGTAGCTAGATAAGATGACATTTATGAACAGTGAACACAGACATTTGAAATTTTGAAAAATCATATCTCCGAAAGTATTAGCTTGTTAGAGTTGAAAATGAAATCATTGGATTGTTATGATGAAATTGCTTCTTGAAAAAATTTTAAGTTGAAAGTTGTAATGTAAAAAAAAAAATTTTCCGTTACTCCGAAACCATCAGGCCGATTTTGCCCTTTAGTGAACCTAACCAAAATACTTATCCCTCGAAAATACTCTGAAAATTGCAATTGTCTAGCTCATTCCGTTCGAAAGTTATCTTGTTAACGGCCAGACGGCCGGACAGAATAGATTTTGACCAGGTATTCTTGATCAGTGAGTCAAACTAAATCGTTTAAGACCATTTTCAGCCAAAAATTCGAAAATTACAGACATTTGGGCAAATTGATAAGCACTCTGTTCCGAGGAACAAGAGCGTCGAAAAATGGTTCAAGCACTGACGAGAAGTCAGGAGCGCAAAAGCTCCTGACTTCAAGTTTGCTCTTGAACCATTTTTTTTCATAATTTTTTTTTTAATTTTCTAGTTGTACGTTTCTCACAAAATTTCACACACGTCTTCATGTCGATATTCTACAAAAAGTTGCCAAGCTCCACTTCGATCGAGTTTATACTTTTTGAGTTTTCGAGGAAATAATATTTCAGAAGGCCATAACTCCGAAACCATTGGGCCGATAATGAACTAAAACGAATTCAACTACCCCAATAATCCGATGCGCAAACTACCCTGAAAATTACAAGCCACTATCTCCTTTCGTTCGAAATTTATCGAGACAACGGATACCCATCCAGCTACTGAACTCACACAAGGTTGCTCGGATCTCCAACAATATAGATCCGATCGTGTTCAAACTTCGAATTTGGTAGTAGGGTTAGGTTCTAAAGGCTCTCGCAAAAATTCAGCGATGTCGGATGAAGTGTTTCTGATATATAGAATTTGTTTCAATGATTTTTGAAAAATTTTCTGGTGATACGATCCTCCCGGAAATCCACATGAATTTTCGCGTTGGCGTTCTACAACTAATATCCATGGTTGAATTGGATCGGTTCTGTATCTATCGAGTCATTGAGGTAATAACAACCAAATTTCCGATGGGTATGACTCCAAAACCGTTCGCCTGATCATGCCAATCAGTTCACGGTCGTCCGTCGCCTCAAAAAGCGTGAAAAAACGCTGGATGGGTCCCCGACGAGCTCTCCGACAACAACAGGGCGCATCGCGTTCGAATTTTCACCGAGGTACTGCAGCGAAACGAACAAACAGCATTTTTGAAGAATCTTGTCACTGGGGATAAGACGTGTCTTCTGTTCGATTTGAAGTGTCCAATAGAGCTGAAGAGAAAATGGAACATGTGCGCAAAAGCTCCTGACTTCACGTCAGTGCTTGAAACAATTCCTTTATGTTGAATGAAGAAGTTTTCGTGCCTATGTAATTCGCACTTTCAGTTATTATCATATCGGATTTATTACATCTACCACTTGTAGGGCTTCACGCGAGAGCGAGATTTTTCTCGTCTCGTCTCGCTTTTACGAGACTTTTTCAAAAATATTATAGGTAATACCGAGACCACATACAGCGCAACACGAGAGTCTCGTTTTTGGTCTCGTTAAATGTTTTGTGAACTTTTACCTATATACGACTCGACTTTTTTCAACACCCACAGAAAACAATTGAATATGAAGGGTTTCCACTCTAATTACCAATATATTTTGTCTGTATTATGCATCGATCGTTCTAGAAATACACGATTTTTTAGAAGATTATTAATTCTTTATGACCATGCGATAATTGAGAATATTTTTCAAGAAAAAATAGAATTCACAACCATAAAAACGGATGCCATTATGAATTCAATACCTTATTGACAACTTTCATTGCCCCTAAATCCCAATGCTTCGAAAATTTCGTCCCTATCTGAACATCTGGAGAAATGTATTCTCTTGTGCTCCTTGTAGTGAAGATTTGAACAATTATTGTATACATCTGCGGAACTACGTATAATAAAACTGGTGAAGAAATGGAGCTATACAATGTTTCGAAAAGTGTTATGAGGAATACGCCAAGAACACCCCCAATCATCTATACCCACTGGGAAGGTATTCTTTGAAACCTATACCAAATTGTTCAATTCTATTAAAAATTATATCGACATCGATAGCCTCTTAAAAACATCAACATCAACAACATCAAACTTCCGAAATACTGGAAATCTGAGTTTGAAGAATATTTGCTGTTAGAAAGAGCAAATAGGAATCAAAATATTCTACAGTGGTGGAGAGTGATGAAAAACTTCTTCCTACACTTTCCAAGATGGCCGATGATTTATTAATGGCTACATCCGTACCTCTGTTGAAAGATTATTTTCCACAGCAGGTATGATCATGGCAAAAACCGTACATCATTGAAAAATGATGTGATGCAAGAGTGATTATGTTTGAATTATTGGTCATCGAGTAATTTAAAAGTTGAAATTATCAGTGTTTAAAATTAAAAATAATATGTACATGTACAAATTTTTTTGTATAAGAGCGTAATAAATATAGCTTTACAAAATTATTCATTATTGTATACCATTTCGATTATATATTATAATATTTTTTATCGTTATTCAGAATTGAGCGAGACGAGGCGAGACAACTGATAACGAGACGAGAACGAGACTTAAACGAGACGAGATTTTTATACTCTCGTCTCGTGTGAAGCCCTAACCGCTTGCAATCAATCATTTATTTCATCTAAATACGAAACAGGACTAGAATTGCTCATATATAATAAATGCTGATCTGAAATGAATTCCCGAATGCAACTGTGCCAAGCTGTGCATCAAGCTTTTTGTAATAAAATACCTAACTACCACAAGAAACGATCTATCTATCTGTAGAAACCAATTCCACTATAACGGGGGAAGTCGAGGGCTCAGAAGATGGTGGACGAAAAAATATAAAATTGGTAACGACATCTCAAATTGGCCGGACCGTCACATATGGTGGGAGTCCATCTGGATATTGAACGCATTTTACCCACAGGTTTTGACCTTTTTATTTGTGGATTGTAACATTTATTCTTTCTCTACATTTCACTGACTTCATTTATGAGTGCGTTATTGCTTGGCCTCAGCGTATTGTCGAGAATTTGTCGTGAAAGGAAAAAGTTTGTCGCGCGTTTAGTTTTTTTGGCGCTCTAGTTCCTCGGAACTGAATGCTTATCAATTTGCCCAAATGTCTGTTATTTTTGGAATTTTTCGATGAAAATGGTCTTAAACGATTTGGTTCGACTCACTGATCAATAATCCGTGGTCGAAATTCATTATGTCCGGCCGGCCGTAGGCACGATAACTCTCGAACGGAATGGGCTAGACCGTTGAAATTTTCTCGGCTAAGCTCGTTATTGGGCAAAATCGGGCAGATGGTTTCGGAGTAACAAAAAAATATTTTTTTTTACAAAACAAATTGCAAATTAAATTTTTTCAATAAGCAGTTTTATCATAAGAATCCAATGATATCATTTTTAACTCTAACAAGCTAATACTTTCGGAGATATGATTTTTCAAAATTTCAATAATAAATCGTATATTACGTTTCCACAGAATTATATATTGGTAATCGGATTAAATCTCTGAAATCGTTCATTCACATTTCACCACGCAGTGCTCATTTTCACCCAAGATATCACCTATCAGACTTTTGTATGAAGAATTGGCATTAAAACTTGATGGAAACTATGAAATTTCAAATAAATTTTATTAATTCTTGATACTGGATCTGTTTGTGATATTTTCCGTCATAAATTACACTACCACTGATCAAGAATCCGTGGTCGAAATTCATTCTGTCCGGCCGTCCGGCCGGTCCGGCCGGCCGTAGGCACGATAACTCTCGAACGGAATGAGCTAGACAGTTGAAATTTTCAGAGTAGGTTTGGGAGATAAATATCTCGGCTAAGTTCGTTATTGGGCAATATCGGACGAATGGTTTCGGAGTACCAAAAAAAAATGTTTTTTTACAAAGCAAATTCCTCATTAAATTTCTTTCAATAAGCAGTTTTACCATAAGAATCCAATGATATCATTTTTAACTCCAACAAGCTAATACTTTCGGAGATATGATTTTTCAAAATTTCAATAATAAATCGTATTTCAACGTTGTCACAGAATTATATAATTCTATGTATGAATTGTCATAATGTCACCTTATTTTCCTGAGACATGACATTATCTAATCAATCGAAGAATTGTGAGCGAAGTGAGAAAAATCTCAGTTGTTTGCTCCGAAATTAGTTTTTCTCAGAAAAGTCTTACATTTCGGAACGGAACATGAAGTAAGAGATCTGAGAGTAGTGAGACTGTTTTTCATCCATAGACATAGAATGCTCAGTTCTCTCAATTTATGATGGGACTGACGGAAGGGACTATTATAACTTCAAAAATATTGAGGTTGAAATAATTGTATTTTAGCGATGCAACGGGGACCTCACCCAAAAATGTTTGAAAATATTACGTAAATATTGAAAGCATAATTCTGTGGTTCGAGATAGGAGAAAATTTGGTCTACGTAGATCAGGAAATTGTTTATCGATTACAAGGTAATTTTTCATTATTACTTCTCTTCTTTCATACATGTTTTATGGAATATCTACTATTTGTAGGTACTTTAAACCTGTTTTGGGCAATTGTCATACGAAACTTGATTTTTTGGCGCTCTAGTTCCTCGGAACAGAGTGCTTATCAATTTGCCCAAGTACCTGTAATTTTGGAATTTTTGGCTTAAAATGGTCTCAAACGATTTGGTTCGACTCACTGATCAAGAATCCGATGTCGAAATCGATTCTGTCCGACCGGCTGGCCGGCCGTAGACACGATAACTCTCGAACGAAGAACGAAAGGAGTTAGCGAATTGAAATTTGCAAGGTGGGTTTGGAGCATAAATATCTCGGACGAGCTCGTTAATGGGCGAAATCCATCAATCGGTTTCGGAGTAATGGCCGATTTTATAAAAAATATTTTTTTATGAATATTTCCGAAAATCTATCTGAAATTCAGCATCAAATTGTAGAATCATGACCTTTATACGCATGTGAAGTTTTGTATATACCAGATTACCGCAAAGTGTAAAAAAAAAATTTTGAAAATTTAAAAAAAGTTTTTCTACAATAACTCTCGAATGGAATGAGCTAGGTAGTTGAAATTTTCAGAGTAGGTTAGGGAGATGAATATCTCGGTTAAGTTTGTTATTGGGCAAAATTGGCCAGATTTAATTTGATTTCTTCCATGGTGCAGTTCTCATTCTCATGATTGCTCATTTAATCTTGATAAATAAACTATTATTTGAATTGAATTTCCTTTATGATGCAGTTCTATCATATGAATACATTGATATAATTCCCAACTCTGAGAAACCAATACTTTCGGAGATATAATTTGTCTGTTTGAACTAGAGCGCCAGAAAGCTCCTGTCCACAAGGCTTGAACCCATTTTTCAACTAGAAATGAACTAAATAATTGTCGAATGTCCAAAAGATATTTATCGTGCCAAAAAAATTGTCTCGCACCTAGTTTTTTTTTATATGGGGTGGCTCTGCCAATTAATATTGATTTAGCAGAGCCACTTGAAAGAATTTCAATGAAACCTATTGCATTAATTGTCGAATATGTGTCAAGAATTTGTCATGGAAAAAACCGAACTGTGGCGTGCTTAGTTTTCTTATTAGGGCTAACTTAATATAAAGTTAGCAGAGCCACCCCATATAAAAAAACTAAGTGCGCGACAAATTTCTTTTACACGACAAATTCTTGACAAATATTCGACAATTAATGCTATAGGTTACAATGAAATTTTCCGAAGTGGCTCTGCTAACTTTATGGAGGTGAGTACAACTCCGAAACCGTTGGGCTGATTATGCCCAACAACAAAAATAACTCTTCCATTGGGATGCGCAATCTACTCTGAAAATTGCAAGTCCCTAGCTCTATTCGTTCGAAACGTATCAAGACAACGGTCACCCATCCAGCTACTGTTGAACTCATGCAAGGCTGCTCGGATATCCAAAAATATAGATCCGATTGTGCTCAAACTTGGAACTTAGCAGTAAAGTTAGGTTTTGACGGCTCTCGCTTTTCAGTGGTATGGGACGCATAGTTTCCGTTGAACCTTTCCACTTATTATGTAGAATTGTTATCAATGATTTTCGATGATTTTTGGCGCTCTTGTTCCTCGGAACAGAGTGCTTATCAATTTGCCCAAATGTCTGTAATTTTCGAATTTTTGGCTGGAAACGGTCTTAAAGAATTTGGTTCGACTCACTGATCAATAATTCGTGGTAGAAATCGATTCTATCCTGCCAGCCGTCTGTCCGGCCGGCCGGCTGGTAGCACGGTAACTGTCGAACGAAAGGAGTAGGAGGATTGCAATTTACAGGGTAGGTTTGGAGCGTAAATATCTCGAGCGAGTTCGTTAACGGGCGAAATCCACGAAGCAGTATCGTAGTTATGGCCGTTTTTATTTAAAACCATTTTTTTCGGAATATTTTCGAAACCTATCTTCTGATCTATCCAAAATTTAGCACAAAATTGTAGAATGATGACCATTATAAGCATGTGAAGTTTTGTATTGATCGGGTTGCCGTAAAGCGTAAAAAAAAAATTTCAAATTTTGTTTCTACAATAACTCTCGAACAAATTGAGCTAGGCAGTTCAAATTTCTAGAGTAGGTTTGGGAGATAAATGTCTTGTTTAATTTCGTTATTGGGCAAAATCGGCCGATGGTTTCGGAGTAACAAAAGAAAATTTTTCTTTACTTACAAATTTCAAATTCAATCTTGTTCAAGATCCAGTTTCACCATAAAAAATGGGTTCAAGCCCTGTGGACAGGAGCTTTGTGGAGCTCTAGTTCAAACAGACAAATTATATCTCCGAAAGTATTGGTTTCTCAGAGTTGGGAATTATATCAATGTATTCATATAATAGAACTGCATCCTAAAGGAAATTCAATTCAAATAATAGTTTATTTATCAAGATTAAATGAGCAATCATGAGAATGAGAAAAGCACCATGGAAGAAATCAAATTAAATCTGGCCAATTTTGCCCATTAACGAACTCAACCGAGATATTCATCTCCCTAAACTACTCTGAAAATTTCAACTACCTACCTCATTCCGTTCGAGAGTTATATCTATGTCTATGGATGAAAAGCAGTCTCACTACTCTCAGATCTCTTACTTCATGTTCAGTTCCGAAATGTAAGAATTTTCTGAGAAAAACTAATATCGGAGCAAACAACTGAGATTTAACTCACTTCGCTCACAATTCTTCGATTGATTAGTCTCAGGAACATCATTTGACATTATGACAATTCATATTCATACATAGAATAATATCATTCTGTGACAACGTTGAAATACGATTTATTATTGAAATTTTGAAAAATCATATCTGAGATTTTTCTCACTTCGCTCACAATTCTTCGATTGATTAGTCTCAGGAACATCATTTGACATTATGACAATTCATATTCATACATAGAATAATATTATTCTGTGACAACGTTGAAATACGATTTATTATTGAAATTTTGAAAAATCATATCTCTGAAAGTATTAGCTTGTTAGAGTTAAAAATGATATGATTGGATTCTCATGATAAAACTTTTTATTAAAAAAAAATTAATTTGGAATTTGTTTCGTAAAAAAAAAACTTTTTTTTGTTACTCCGAAACCATTTGTCCGATTTTGCCCAATAACGAACTTAGCCGAGATATTTATCCCCCAAACCTACTCTGAAAATTTTATTTCTCTAGCTCATTCCGTTCGAGAGTTATCGTGCCTACGGCCGGCCGGACCGGCCGGACAGAATGAATTTCGACCACGGATTCTTGATCAGTGAGTCGAACCAAATCGTTTAAGACCATTTTCATCGAAATATTCGAAAATTACAGACATTTGGGCAAATTGATAAGCACTCAGTTCCGAGGAACTAGAGCGCCAAAAATCCAATGATATAATTTTCAACTCTAACAAGCAAATACTTTCGGACATATGATTTTTCGAAATTTCGATAATGAATCGTACTTGTATGTTTTCACAGTATGCTGTATTTAATTATTCTATATATGAATTATTATATGATCTGTGTTCTTACATATTATCATATTTTCCTAAGGGAGATAAATGTCAATATTATTTCTGGTTCGTTATTCTTGATATAAATTACACCTTCTGTTCTAGAAAACAAAGTATGATTGAATGCAAAATTACCAATGAAATAACCTCAGCTACCGTAGGATGAGGATGATATGATATTATACTTTTAAGGTGATAATATAATGCCCGTGGATAATCCATATGATGATGGAAATATATTCTTTGGTGAGCATAATCAAATTGGGTTTAGAATAACTCCAGTAAAAACAAAACTGCAATATTGTCTAAGTAAATTGATATAATATAATTTTAAGAGTTGATTTGAGGAATGTATATCTCGGATAAGTTCGATTTTGGGGCGAATCGGTCTGTTTGAATTTAATTTCTTTCATGATGCAGTTCTATCGTAAGAATCCATATATATTATTCCCAGAGACCACTAATTTCGGATATATGATTTGTAAAAGTTTGAACAAGAGCGCCAAAGCTCCTGTCCACAGGGGTTGAACCAATTTTTTTTTTAATTTTCTAGAGATACGATCCCCACGAAATTTCCCAAGAACTTTCGCGTCGGCATTCTACAACTAATAACCATGTTAGAATTGGGTCCGTTTCGTATTTTTCCAGTTATAGTGAGGAAATAGCATCCAAGTTTCAGATGTGTATGACCCAAGACCGTTTTCCGGTTATGCCTATTAACAAACTCAAATGTCGCATTCAGATGCACAGCCTACCCTAAAAATTGCAACTCGTTATCTCTTTCCGTTCTCAGGTTATAGTTACATAAATAATGTTTTTAATTTTTTTTAATTTTCTAGTGGTATGATTCTCACAAAATTTCACAAACGTCTTTGAGTTTGTATTCTACAACCTTCTCAAGTTTCAAATTGATCGGAATTTGTATTGGTTGAAAAAAAAATTATTACTTGGCAACCAGGCTGTTTTTGTCCATTAACGAAGTTTCGTCGTATTTGGACACGCCAGGTGAACAATTATTGTATACATCTGTGGAAGTACATAAATCGATAGCCCCTTTCAAACATCTACAAAACCTTCGAAACATTGGAAAGCTAGGTTTGAAGACCATTTGCTGTTAGAAAGAGCAAATAGGAATCAAAATTGTATTTTAGAGTGGTGGAAAGTGCATGAAAAAGTTCCTAAACCTTCCAAAATGGCCGATAATTTATTAATGACTACATCCGGACCTGTTGAAAGATTATTTTCTACAGCAGGTATGATCATGGCAAAAACACGTTCATCATTGAAAGATGGTGTGATGCAAGCGTGATTAAGTTTGAATTCTTGGTCATCAAGCAATTTAAAAGATGAAATTATCAGTGTTTAAAATTTAAAAAATATGTACATATACCATGTTTTCCACTATAATTTGACCCCCCCCCCTTTAACTTGTTTACGAATGAAGATACAAAAAAATGTTTCCCGCATTGAAATATATACAGGGTGGATAAGATATTGCGCGTATGTTCTGGGGAACATCGCGCAATAATTTCGCAGATGACTTTTTTATATTCTCGCGTAATCTCGTATCGTGTGAAGCCCTAATAAATTTGGTATATCTAGAACCATCTCGGTGCCCTCTATATTCGCCTTTAGAGAATTTCTGTTTCAAAATGAAACACCCTGTATATTGTCTTGTTTATTCCGAATTTCAAGATGTTGGGAAACTCGCCTTTTAGGAAGCGTAAGATAATGATATGGCCAAAAGCCTAATATATTTCTACAGAAATCTCTTCCAGTTTTTCCGATCTTATGTTATCATTTGCCGCTGACTGATTCGAGTTAAGTTGTTTTATAACCGAGGAGATCTCATATTTATCGGTAGGATATAGGACCAGTTATCCTACAGCAGTATCGTCTTCTTCTCTATAGGTCAACGGATGACTCACTTCATTTTCATTACCTTCAACAATTTTGCTGAAGAATCCATTCATTGTATTGGTAATGTCATGTTCCTCTGTGTATAACTTTCCATTGTCTGCCTTCATGCTCTGAATGCTAGTTCCTAGTTTCTTTCGTCACTCATGTTGTTAAGACACTGTCATAGGTTTCTGGAGTCATTTAACTTATTTTGTATGAAGTATTGTATACAGGGTCCGAGGCCGCCACACCAACATGGGCAAGAAGGTGATGACATTAGGGTATCACACTTCCTATTGTGAAACTGTCCTCCGGGTCTTCTGCAGGAATTTATGGATGATTTAAGCCAGGAGTCAGTTTCCTTATTTTGCAAATATTTTAAAGACCCGTTGAGATAGAGCAATGCAATTTGACGGTTTGAGTAAACAGCTCGAGTACTTTGCAACCCTGGTGAAATATGTTTTTGTAACCCCCACTTAAGCAAATGTTACTGGGTGGTGGCACTTTTCATAATAAATGATTTACTTGTTTCAGGGTAACGTACTATTAATAAATTAGATTTTTTACCTTTCATTTGGTGTATCGTTGAAACCTTGAGCTAAAGCGGTTACAAAGATGATATCAAAAGAATGTCACGGACACACAACATTTTCGATAACGGGGTAGAGCACTACATACAGATCAGGGTTTTCCAGCTTCCCATTACTATATTGAAATTTCCTCTCTTGCGAGTATCGTTAGAGACCATGGTCCCCTTATTTTCAATATATTAAGAAGTATACATGGTGTTCCAAAAATGGCTAGTCATCTCTCAACTTCCAAATCTCCAATGTGATACCCTGTATACTTTGTCATTTTTGAATTCTACGACGAATTTTAACCCATGATGGTGGCTCTTGTTCCTCGGAACAGAGTGCTTATCAATTTGCCCAAATGTCTGTAATTTTCGAATTTTTGGCTGAAAATGGTATCAAACGATTTGGTTCGACCCACTGATCAAGAATCCGTGGTCGAAAACGATTATGTCTGGCCGTCCGTTAACACGATAACTCTCGAACGAAAGGTGTTAAAGGATTGAAATTTGCAGGCTAGGTTTGGAGCGTAAATATCTCGGACGAGTTCGTTAACGGGCGAAATACATCCAGCGGTTTCAGAGATATGCCCGTTTTTAGTTAAAATATTTCTTATGAATATTTCCGAAACTGATCACTCGATCTATCTGAAATTTAGCACAAAATTGTAGAATCGTGATCTTTAGGCGGATGTGGAGTTTTGTATTGATCGGGTTACCGTAAAGTGAAAATTTTTAAATTTTGTTTCTACAATAACTCTCGAACGGAATGAGGTAAGTAGATGAAATTTCCAGAGTAGGTTAGGGAGATGAATATCTCGGTTGAGTTCGCTATTGGGCAAAATAGGCCAGATGGTTTCGAGGTAACAAAAAATATTTTTTTTTCAACTTACAAATTTCAAAATAAATTTTTTTTAAGGTGCAGTTTAACCATAAAAATCCATTGATATCATTTTCCACTCTAACAAGCTAACACTTTCGGAGATATGATTTTTCGAAATTTCAATAATGAATCGTACTTGTTATGATTTATTATATGATCTGTGATCATACTCGTTCTATAAGAGAGAGTCAAATTCATTTCAGCTATTTTAATTTGATTTCTTCCATGGTGCAGTTCTCATTCTCAGATTGCTCATTTAATCTTGATAAATAAACTATTATTTGAATTGAATTTCCTTTATGATGCAGTTCTATCATAATAATACATTGATATAATTCTCAACTCTGAGAAACCAATACTTTCGGAGATATAATTCGTCTCTTGAACAAGAGCGCCAGAAAGCTCCTTTCCACATGGCTTGAACCAATTTTTTTATTTATATTTTAGGCAAATTGACATTTTCAAGGCGTGTAAGAATAACAAAATATCACAGACACAGAGTATTTTTTAATTGTATATCCTAACAATTCAATCACTAAATGAAATGTTAAAAAAAATTAAAAAATGACACAGTATACAAGGTATCACATTGAAAATTTTGAAGTTGTGATATGACTAGCCTTTTTTGGAACACAATGTACACTTCTTAATATCTTGAAAATATGGAGACTATGGCCCCTAACGACACTCACAAGAGAAGAATATGGGAAGCTGGTAAACGCCGATCTATATGTAGTGCACTACCCCGTTTTCGAAAATGTTGTGTTCGTGACATTCTTTTGATAAGATCTTTGTAAATGCTTGAGTCCCAAATGTCAACGATACACCAAATGAAAAGAAAATGTTCGCAGTTTTGGAATCTTAATCATTATTAGCACGTTACCGTGGAAAAAAATAATTTATTTTAAAAAGTAACCTCACCCCCTTCTATCTGTTTTAGTGTGGGTTACAAAAACTCATTTTACCAGGGTTTCAAAGTACTCGAACTGCTTACTCAAACCGTCAAATTTAATTGCTCTATCCTAACTGGTCTCTAAAATATTTATAAAATAAGGAAAATCACCTCTAGCTTAAAAGCTTAAAACATTCATAACTTCCATCAGAAGACCCTGAGGACAGAATAACAACAGGAATTTTGACACCCTAATGGTACCCTCTCACTTCCTTTCCTGTGTCGGTGTGGTGGCCTCAGACCCTGTCTATTTTCTCTTTGAACAATTGATAACTTTGGATAATGTTAACTTATATTCTCTATACTTCTCCCTCAATATATAATTTTCCAGATTACTCTGTATCTGCATATTAATATATTATTCTTCTTGACATATAATCAAGATGTTATCCTCTCTTTTATAGCTGTATTCTTCCATTTTTGCGCGTATATTCTGGGGAAAATCGCATCATTTTGCTTCGAGGTCAAATTTGATTCTGTCCGGCCGGCCGGCGGGCCGTTGCCACGATAACTTGACAATGGAAAGATATATCTCCTTGAATTTTCAGGGTAGGTGGCGTGTCCCGATACCACGCACAAGTTCAACCATTACTAATCTGATCCAATTGAAACTTGGTGAGTAGTTGTAGAATACAAAACTAAGAACGTTTATAAAATTTGTGAGAATCGTATGTCTTGAAAATTTTTAAACAAATATTGAAAAATATCATTTATGTCATAATAACCTGAGAACGGAAAGAAATAACGACTTGAAATTTTCAGGTTGGGTTGTGCATCTAAATGCGACACTTGAGTTTGATTATAGGCATAATCGGCCAAACGGTTTTGGAGTTGTACCCATTATTTCCTCAATAACTCAAAAATTCAGAACCGATTCAATTCAAACATGGTTATTAGTTGCAGAATACCAACTCAAACATTCTTGCGAAATTTGGTGAGGATCGCATTACTAGAATCTTTTTAAAAAATCATTGAAGATCATTGAAAACAAGTCTATATATCAGAAACTATTCATTCCACATGGCTGAAATTTTGTGAAAGCCTTCAGAACCTAGATATAGTACCAAGTTTCAAGCTTGAACATGATCGGATCTATATTGTTGGAGATCCGAGCAGCCTTGTGTGAGTTCAGTAGCTGGATGGGTGATCGTTGCCTCGGTAACACTTGAATGAAAGGATATAGGGACTTGAAATTTTCCTCGATAACTCAAAAAATACAGACTCGATCGAATTGAAGCTTGCTAACTAGTTGTAGAATATCAACATGAAGACTTTTGTAAAATTTTGTGAGGACCGTACCACTAGAAAATTTTTATAGAATTAGGAAGTGCTTGAACCAATTTTTATTGGGCGCATGTTCTAGGGGAACATCGTCCTATCATTTCGTCCAAATGTCTGTAATTTTCGAATTTCGAGCTGAAAATTGGCTAATAGACTAATTCGGACTCCCTGATCACGAATCCGGTCGGAATTCCGGCCGTAGGCACGATAACAGGAGCACCGAAGGTCCTATCGACTTCAAACTTTCAGGGTAGGTTTCTGATCAAAATGCGACGGTTAAGTTCGTTAACGGGCAAAATCGGCCGGACGGTTTAGAAGTTATAGACATTTCAAATTTTGAGGTTATTTCCCTGATATTTCAGGAACTAAAGAAGATGTTGAATCGAAACTTGGTAGTCAGTTCGAGGATATAAACGCGCAACTTTTGGCAAAATTCTGTTATGATCGATGTGTTGGTAATTTTTAAAAAAATATTTCTTTTAATTTTTTCGAAAAAAAAATTTTTTTTTCGTGAACTATTCATCAGATTGCGACAAAAACTTGTACTAACGTCAATTGTAGTATTTTGCAACATTGTGCAAAATTTTGGCTCTATACGATTTCAATTTCTGGAGATATAAGACAAAATGTGTCAAATTTCCTGGGTCTCTCTCAGTATTTTCATCGATTATTCTATGAACTCTTTGAATTCCACCGAAAACAAATTCAAAGACATAAACATAAAGAATCAAGTCATAGTTTAGACGTCGAAAGAAGGACGATGTTGATCGACTTGAAATGGTACCTATTTCAAGAAATGCAATAATGAAATGCTTAATATATGGATATAATATTATCTAAGTATTGTTGGGATCGGGCAGTTGGAAAATTTTTTAATAAAAAAATTTGTACCGACGTTAAATCAAGCATTCTACACGAGTGTGCAAAATTTCAGTTCGATACGATCTCAATTCCAGAAGATATTGCTTAAAATTCACATTCCAGCGTGTTTTGACGTTCTATGCTCACAGAAAATCGTCACAAAAATCTATTTACCTCATTTGACGGCTGTTTGTCAAATCAATTAATTCCAATAATTGATGTCAGATTTCCTACATACCAAGTTCAAACACATTTTATTATATGGAAAACACTTATTATGATCACGTTCTACAGGAATTGATACTAAATAGAAGCTAGATGAAGATTATTGTAATGGAAAATTTGTGTTCCAGAATGAACATGCGCCCGATAGCTCCTGTCCACAGGGCTTGAACCCATTTTTTATTCTACATGTATTTTCTTTTATGTTTTCTGCGTACCTACACTAACGAAGTCACAAGTCGCAATATTTTGGTTTCAGTGCCGAATGTTGCGTGCTTGAACCTTAAAACGATGAGATTGCATTATCCACTTCTATCGTGTGTACATATTGATTCAGGTCAATGGACAAGTTCCCGAAGGCTGACACATTTTGGCCTGGTTTGTGAAAGGCTGATCAACACAAATTTTAACTAATCAGACATAAATCTCTTGTTACCCATCATCTGAGTTGCGCAAAAACTCGGACTGATTTGAAATTAACAGTTCTGTTAGTTGATCAACAGTTTGAACAGACTTTTAGAAACCGGGTGTAAATCTAGAATATCCGATTTTTACATACCCTTAAATATTGGATATCCTCTGAATGCTGGGCAAGCGTTCATTGAATATGATCTTTGTCCTTAATCTTATTCGCTTTGAGTTCGTTCATTTTCATAGCGAGCAGAAATATTTAATCGATTTGCTCTTAGTTTCAGAGCAGAGCTAACAGATTGAATCGGTTGTAAGCTAGCTGTCATCTTCCATCTGAGCAAGTTCATGTGAGCCGTGTTGGAATCTATTTTATGAAATTATATGTAATCAGAAATTGTAGAAGTTGTTAGTTGCCCAAAAATCTGTAATTTTCCAATTTTTCGCCAAAAATGGCAATGGGTGGGAGCGAAGCTTTATCTTACATATTTTTGTCTGGGAGCAAAGCTTCATCTTACATATATTTGGGCTTGAGCTGAGGCTGAAGCCTATCTAATAGTATTTGACTCGAATTGAAATTGAACATTTCGACGTTTTGAACAGGAACTGCTCCCTACATTTTCTATACCTTGTTCTCGATAGTTGAAGAAGTTGAAGGTGATTTTCTAGGAATCTCGTAAACAACAAAATATCTTGAAAAACCATAGTGTTATCAATATGAATGGGAGTGTAGTCTAAATACACTATATTCTAGGGAACATTTATTCGCTTATAAGGCTGACATGTATCGGTATTCCGCCATTCTCAAAGCCACCTGCAATGTTGATACTAAGATGTAATGTGAATTGACTGAAAAATAAATAAATAAAAGATTTAATTTAAAAAATTGGTTCAAGCATTGTGGACAGGAGCTTCTTGGCGCTCTTGTTCAAACAGACCAATTATATCTCCGAAAGTATTGGTTTCTCAGAGTTAGTAATAATATCAATGGATAGAACTGCATCATGAAAGAAATTGAATTTGAAAAGAGTGTTGTTTAAGAAAAATGCTTCAAAAGTTCTCTTTAAAAAAAAAGTGCAATCTATAATGCTTCAATGCTTTAAAAATTGTCCTTAAATTCATTCATCAAGATTAAAGGAGCAATCTGTAATGATTCAAGCTCGTGGAATGGGTTGTTGCAACTTACACTCGGTGCATAGTTTTCACAACTCGAAATACCTAAGGAAAGTATCATCGAAATGTCTAGAGCAAGGCTGGAGACAATCATAGCAGATTGTCCATTTATTCCTGATATTTGAGTAGGTAGTGGATTACGAACAAATTATACAATATTATTAATAGTTCAAAATGTATTAATAAAATACTATCCTCTTTTCATAATTTGAAATTTAATAGTCCATACCACTAACACATTCTTTTCTGTATTATGAACCTTAACTCAACCTTAACTTAGGAGAGATGACATTTATGAATAGTCACACAGAAATATTCTGTGAATACATGGAACTTACGATGCATTATTGAAACTTTGAAACATCATGTCTCCGAAAGTATTAGCTTGATAGACTTGAAAATGATAACAATGGATTCTCATGATGAAACTGCATCTTAAAAAATATTGAATTCAAAAGTTGTGTTACGGCCGGACAGAATCGATTCCGACCACGGATTCTTGATCAGTGAGTCGAATCAAATCGCGAGCTTTTGCGCGTATGTTCTACTGTCCATTCTTGAGTATTGGACACCCTTAATCGAATTTACCATGGTAAATTATGTTGTCCATTCTCCTGTATTGGACACTCTTAATTCGAATTTACCATGGTAAATTCGAGCTAAGTGTCCAATACATGAGAATGGAAAACATAATTTACCATGGTAAATTCGATTAAGGGTGTCCAATACAGAAGAATGGACAGTAGAACATACGCGCAAAAGCTCCTGACTTCACGTCAGTGCTTGGACCAATTTTTTTTGTCGTGATTTTTTTGAAATTTTCTAGGCGTACGGTTCTTACAAAACTTTTTTTTTCGTAATTTTTTTCAAATTTTCTAGGGGTATGGTTCTTACAAAATTTTAAACACGTCTTTATGTTGATTTTCTACTAATAGTTACCAAGCTTCAATTCGATCGATCCTTCATTTTTTGAGTTATCAAGGAAATAATATTCCAGGTGGGTATAACTCGGAAACCGTTAGACCGATTATGCCCAAAAACTAATTTAACTCTCACATTCGGATACGCAACCTACCCTAAACATTGTAAGTGCCTATCTCCTTTCGTTCGAAAGTTATCGAGACAGCGGTCACCCATCTACTGAACTCACACAAGGCTGCTCGAATCTCCAACAATATTTAACCGATTGTGTTGAAACTTGAAACTTGGCAGTAGAGTTAGGTTCTAAAGGCTCTTGCGAATTGCTTCAGCAATTTCAGATGAACAACTACTGATATACAGAATTTTTTTTTTTAATTTTCAATGATTTTTTAAAAATTTTATACAAACACTATCCTCACGATATTTCGCAAGAATTTTCGTGTTGGCATTCTACAACTAATAACCATGTTGGAATTCAATCGGTTTCGTATTTTTCGTGTTAATGAGGTACAAAAAACAACCAAATTTCAGATGGCTATAATTCTGAAACCGTTTGGCCGATTAAGCTTATAAACAAACTCAAATGTCGCATTAAGATGCAAAACCTAACCTGAAATCTTCAAGCCGCTATCTATTTCCGTTCTCAAGTTATCGTGACTACAAAAATATTTTTAATAATTTTATAGCGATACGATTCTCACAAAATTTCACAAACGTGCTTAGGTTAATATTCTACAACTATTCACCAAGTTTAAATTATATAGGATCCATATTGGTTGAAAACAAAATTATAACTCGGAAACCATTGGCCCGATTATGCCCATTAACGAACTTGTCCGTCGTATTGAGATGCGCCACCTACCCTGAAAATTTCAAGTCGCTAGCTCTTTCCGGTTTCAAGTTATCGTGGCAACGGCTGGACGGCCGGCCGGACAGAATCAAATTTGACCTCAAATTCTTCATTGGGGAGTCGAACCGAATCGTTTGAGACCATTTTCGTAAAAAAATTCGAAAGTTACAGACATTTGGGCAAAATGATAACGCGAAGTTCCCCAGAACATACGCGCAAAAATACATATCTAAATTGAAATTTCAAACAATCAGAAACTTAAAAATGTTCCCAAAAAATTTTTGAAAGATCTAGTCGAAGCATCAAACAAACATGAGTATAGAATAATTTCAACATTGCATTGTCTCAAGAGACAATGCAATGTTGAAATTTCTTTCAAATCTTAAAAACACTCTTTACCAACATTTAGTACCTACGTAATGAAGACGAGATTAATTTTTTGGACAAATCTGGAGTTTATAGGCTTGAATGCAGAGATTGTAACACCATACATGTCGGGAGAGGTGGGAGAAATATAAACACAGGAATTAGAGAACACCTGACTAGCTCTAGAGTGACAGACAATGACAAATCAGTTTTTGGGGTACACTTAAGAGAAAGTGAACATCATTTTAATATGGGAGATAATACCCGACTATTGCATGATTGTAACTTTGCTAAAAAATTTAAAATATTGGAGGAAGTAGAAATTTACAAGCCCATTAATGTCCCGAATTACAACACCTTGAATTCAACAATGGTGAATAATTTCCAGGAGTCCTTCAGATTGTTGGAGAGTCGACAAAATATCCAATAGTGTTCGCCTTAGCCTTTATTTGTTTTAACTCAATAGCGCCTCCTTTAGTGTGGCTTCTCCCAGCATTTCATTTACTTTTCCCTCCCCCCCGACTTTTTACATTGAATTTCATTTTTACATTAGTTTGTTCATCTGGTGATTTTTGAATTTAGCACTTTTTGAAAAAAAATATTCTATGCTTATGTTTGTTTGATGCTTCGACTAGATCTTTCAAAAAATTTTTGGAAACATTTTTAAGATTCTCATTGTTTAAAATTTCGTTTTAGATATGTATTTTTTGAATTTTTATATTGTTCGTTTGTACTTTTTCAATTTTGTGATTTTGACATACCTCGTAGTTCACTCACTCGACTTCATTCTGTTGTCTGTTATACTGTTCGTGTTTGACATGTGAGAGATATTTGTTGACATTTCAGAATAACCTGCTTGACTAATTTGTAGACTTTGTAATTTTTTGACCCTAGACTTGGATGTTTGATGATGGCAAACATATATTTCGTTTCATAGGAACTTCATTTATAATTATGAGTTATTTAAATTAAAATTTTTATTTATTTATAATTCAGTCAACTCACATTAATCTTAGTAACAACATTGCAGGTGGCTTTGAGAATAGCGGAATGCCGAAACATGTCAGCCTTATAAGCGAATAAATGTTCCCAAAAATATAGTGTTTTTGCGCGTATGTTCTGGGGAACATCGCGTTATAGTTTTGCCCAAATGTCTGTAACTCTCGAATTTTTTGACGAAAATTGTCTCAAACGATTTAGTTCGACTCCCCAATGAAGAATTCGAGGTCAAATTTGATTCTGTTCGTCCGGCCGGCCGTTGCCACGATAACTTGAGAACGAAAAAAGCTAGCGACTTGAAATTTTCAGGGTGGGTGGCGCATCTCAATACGACGGACAAGTTCGTTAATGGGCATAATCGGCCCAGTGGTTTCCGAGTAATAATTTTGTTTTCAACCAATATAAATCCGAAGGAATTGAAAATTGGTGAGTAGTTGTAGAATATGCCTTAGCACGTTTGTGAAATTTTGTGCGAATCATATGGCTAGAAATTTTTAAAAAAATTTAAAAAAAATATTTTTGTTGTCACGATAACTTGAGAACGGAAAGAGATAGCGGCTTGAAGTATTCAGGTTAGGTTGTGCACCAGGACGCGACATTTCAGTTTGTTTATGAGCATAATCGGCCAAACGGTTTTAGAGTTATAGCCATCTGAAATTTGGTTGTTTTTTGTTCCTCATTTACTCGAAAAATTCTAAACCGATTGAATTCAAACATGGTAGTTAGTTGTAGAATGCCAACGCGAAAATTCTTGCAAAATTTCGTGAGGATAGTATTCGTAAAAAATGTTTAAAAAATCATTGAAAATTGAAAAAAAAATTTATATATCAGTAACTATTCGTTTGAAATTGCTGAAATTTTGTGAGAACCTTCATAACCTAACTCTACTGCCAAGTTTCAAGTTTTAACACGATCGGTTGAATATTGTTGGAGATTCGAGCATTCTTGTGTGAGTTCAGTAGATGGGTGACCGTTGCCTCGATAACTTTCGAACGAAAGGAGATAGGGACTTGCAAATTTCAGGGTAGGTTGCGTATCCGAAAGGGAGAGTTGAGTTCGTTTTTGGGCATAATCGGTCTAACGGTTTCCGAGTTATACCCACCTGGAATATTATTCCATATTCCATATTCGATCAAATTGAAGCTTGGTAACTAGTAGTAGAAAATCATCATAAAGACGTGTTTAAAATTTTTTAAGAACCATACCCCCAGAAAAATTGAAAAAAATGATGAAAAAAAAAATTTTAAGAACCGCACCCCTAGAAAATTTCAAAAATATCACGAAAAAAAAATTGGTTCAAGCAATGACGTGAAGTCAGAAGCTTTTGCGCGTATGTTCTATTGTTCATTCTTCTGTATTGGACACCCTTAATAGAATTTAGCATGGTAAATTATGTTGTCCATTCTCCTGTATTGGACACTTAATTCGAATTTACCATGGTAAATTCGAATTAAGAGTGTCCAATAAAGCAGAATGGACAACATAATTTACCATGCTAAATTCGATTAAGGGTGTCCAATACAGAAGAATGAACAATAGAACATACGCACAAAAGCTTCTGACTTCACGTCAGTGCTTGAACCAATTTTAGACTACACTCCATATCTCGTAATTAGTTCATGTGCGAAAATATTCGTCAAAAATGGGTTCAAGCCCTGTGGACAGGAGCTTTCTGGCGCTCTAGTTCAAACAGACAAATTATATCTCGGAAAGTATTGGTTTCTCAGAGTTGGGAATTATATCAATGTATTCTTATGATAGAACTGCATCATAAAGGAAATTCAATTCAAATAATAGTTTATTTATCAAGATTAAATGAGCAATCTGAGAATGAGGACTGCACCATGGAAGAAATCAAATTAAAATAGCTGAAATGAATTTCACTCTCTCTTACAGAACAGAATGACAAGTACGAGTATGAACACAGATCATATAATAAAGCTTAGATAGAATAATTATAACATTCTCTGAAAACATAGAAGTACGATTCATTATTTAAATTTCGAAAAATCATATCTCCGCAAGTATTAGCTTGTTGGAGTTGAAAATGATATCAATGGTTTTTTATGGTGAAACTGCATTTTAAATATAAATTGAATTTGAAAATTTTTACTGGAAAAAAAATTTTTTTTTCGTTACTCTGAAACCATTTGTTACTGTTACTTTTTCCAATAGACACATTTTGTGTTATTATAAGAATCCATTGATCATTCCCAACTCTGAGACACCAATACTTTCGGAGATATGATTTGTCAAAGTTTCAACAAGAGCGCTCCTATCCACAGGACTTGAACCAATTTTATTCAATATGTTGATGAAACGACTCGGATGAGAAATCTGGGGAGTTGATATGAAATGATGAATATTCATATATTAAGTGGGTGGAAATGTTCAGTCGGAGTTCAATTTGCATCACGTGGGTTCTTGAAATGAATGGAGGAGGTTTTCATCTAATTCTCTCTCAATTCTATCGTTCTTTCGAATATGGATGTTTTTAAAATTGACCTCGGACATCCACGGGTCTTGTAATCTCTTTATGTTTGAGCTTTAATGAAGTTTTCATTCGCGTTCGGTTTAATGTTCATTTAAAAGGTAAATTCCTGCAAGCGGAAATTTCAATGTGCATGCATAGATGCCACAGTTGAATAGAAATTGGAATATGTGGAGAATGTAGATGAATAGATGAATTTTAAAATAATAATTATTGAGAAACGGTAGTGTAAATGTAGGAATTATCATATTTTCACCTTGCAGATAAAGTAGGTCTAAGATTGGTTTTACTGGTGCAGATGAAGTTGAATGACGTTCGAATAGATATTTTAGACGCCATGATATCGAATATTGGGTCTGGAGGTGCGTCGAAGGCACTTGAGTCGTTTAGACTGGCAGACTACTTCTCGTCGGACAGGAAACTGATGATAACATTTTCATGTTGAGCTGTAACCTAACTCTTGAAATTGCAGTGTGGGCGACCAGTTCTTAGAAGTCAATAACGCTCATGATATCGTTCCCATGCAACCTCATTGGTTCTAGCAAAGTATTGCAAGGTAGAGGATCTACCAATCAGCGTTGACAACTACCGTGGTATTACAGCCCTTAGCTCATGGAAGGGGTGAAGAACGGAAGTACTGGACTTGACATAGGAGAGAATAGGAAGAAGGTCGATGGTGGGCAGCCGAGTCCGATTGACGTGCGACGGTGTTCGAGGTACTTTAGAGTTGTTGAGGAAGTTGATTCCTGCTTGGACGAAAAAATTATAAGAGGTTCGAGCTTATTAGACGTGAGAGAAAACACTGTTAAACGTACAAGTATAGAGTATCGAGACTGTTAGGAACCTCAGTAATCGACGGTATTTGATGTGACGGCGAAGATGAAGTTTGAAGAAGTCGTATGTAAATAAACCTGTACATAATAGCATACAGTGTTATATTTATTCCAAAGTGTGAATGTAGAATCATTATCCCCTAGACATTGATCAAAATCCAACAGAAATTTAAAACCGTAGTTTATGGCTGTACTAAAGGTGATCCAAAAAGTCCTTTTAGGCTTTAACCGAATATCTCGGTTAAATTTGCTATTGAGCAAAATCGACCTAGCCTGGTGACTTAGGAGCAACAGCAAAAAAAATTTTTACGTTGAAAATTTTGAATTCAATTTTTTTTAAGATGCAGTTTCATCATAAGAATCCACCGATATTATTCTGAACTCTAACAAGCAAATACTTTCGGAGATATGATTGCTCAAAATTTCAATAATACTTCGTACTTCTATGTTTTCACAGAATGCGAATTATATCTGTTTACGGTAGCTGAAGTTTGGTCCGGTTTGAAAGATAAACTTCATTAATGTCAAACGAAACTGAAAGTGTATTTCTGGAGGGCTTGGTTGATGTAAGCATGTGGACAATTTGAAATTTGAATTCGCTAAGTCATAGGCAGAGATTTTTGGTTAGTGAGTCGAAAATGAATCATACAAGGAAGTCGAGCATAATTAACGAGTCATTCTCTAATTATGGAAGATTTAGAACGGGATTTCCAACAAATGTAGGTACAGGTAGTTGGTCCTTAGTAACACTATTTAAGATTTCCCACATAAGTATTTTAGTTTGAGTTCTCCCTGGACTGATTACATTAGATTTGTTTCATAAATAAAACTGGCTATTTCATTTACCTAATTTTTCAGAATGGCTCTTGATAGTTTTGAAACACTTGTTATTAAAATTGGACCGTTGGTAGTTATTTTTCAGTATAGTTCTTTTACGTTATCAGGAATGGCTTTTAATTTGACTTTATCTTACCAAAATTGTCGAGGATTGAGAACTAAAACGACAGAATTTCTTAATTCATCATGGAATAGCACTGCGGAGGTGATATGTGTTACGGAATCGTGGCTCAGACCGACCATTAGCAGTTCGGAATTTATGTGTAGGAATTATAAAGTGTATCGAAAAGACAGATGTGATACGGGCAGTAGTAAAAAAAACGGAGGGGGCGTATTCATTGGCGTTTCTGAATCCCTGCAGTGCGCACAGGTGGCGGAGATCTGTCATTTGACCATGGTTGAGGACGTTTGGGTTAAGATTAGGCTCGGTGGAAATGTAAATAGAAGCCTATTTATTGGTGTATGTTACATCCCCCCAGATACAACTTCTCAAGATTATGCGGGCTACTTTGACGCTGTGACCATCTTCATGGAGAATCATGCCGATGACATTTTCCTCCTCATTGGTGACTTCAACCTACCACTTTTTTCCTGGCATGCGGATTTGAATGGGGAGCTTGTCTGTGATGATGTGCAGAGAGACTCATACACCTTCTTCCGGAACTTCACAGCGTACAACTCGTTGGTACAGTTTAACGGTAATCTTAATAAAAATGGGAGAATATTGGACTTGATTTTGGCTCCGAATATTGACATACATATATCGCATTCTTCATCTCCATTCGTGAGTGAAGACCCACATCATCCTGCCTTAGATATAAGTGTTAACCTTAGCATAAATAAGCTTAAACTGAAAAACTTTATGTCAACGTTCAAATTCTTTAATGCTAATTATTCAGAAATAAACAATGAACTTTCAACCGTTGATTGGAAGAAGATTATGAACAGTGAAAATGTAAATACTAATGTTGCTACTTTTTATAGTATTCTCAATCATGTGATAGAGAAGTATGTCCCGAGGAGATCTGTGAGACCCGAGGGTTATCCCTGTTGGTTTTCCACTGCATCAATTAAGTTAACAAAAGAAAAAATTAAAGCTCATAAAAAGTTTAAAAAATTCCGTAAATCGGATGACTATGTTCGTTTTTCTGTTCTTCGTAAACAATGTAAGAAACTGATTGAAAGAGATTACTCTGATTATATAGCACACATCGAAAATAATATATCTAAAAATCCAAAGAACTTCTGGTCATATGTTGCGGAGAGTAGAGGATACGGGCGCATTCCTAGTTCGATGACTCATAAAGATAAGGTATATGATAACGACCAAGATGTTGTTAATGCGTTCGGTGAATATTTCGCAGGTGTTTTTGATGATCCGAATAAACCGGTTATCTACAAAAATAACAAAGACACGAATAATTTCGATAACATCAATATTGATTTGATTCGGAGGGAGGTTATATTGAAAAAGATTAGCGAGCTAGAACTCAACAAGGGACCTGGACCGGATTCAATTCATCCTGTGTTTATAAAATCTTGTGCCAGTTTTCTAGGCTTGCCGCTGCAGATGATTTTCAATCAGTCCATTCTCACCGGAATTTTTCCCAGTAAATGGAAAATTGCTAAAATTAGTCCTGTTCATAAAGGTGGTAAAACAGATATTGTGTCCAATTACCGACCGGTCTCTGTTCTGAGTCATTTTGGGAAAATATTTGAGTCAATCATAGCAGACTTCCTTTTTCGATCACTAGGAAGAAAGCTCAGTGTGAAGCAGCATGGATTTTTTAAGGGAAGGTCAGTTCTTACTAACTTGGCCCCATATGTTGATTTCATCTCAAAAAAACTGGATCGAGGTACTCAGGTGGATGCTGTGTATACGGACTTCGCCAAGGCCTTCGATAAGGTTCATCACGGAACATTGTTGGACATATTGGCAGATTTTGGGGTTTCAGGGAATCTATTGCGGTGGATTGAATCTTACTTGTCGGATAGATGTCAGTATGTTGTTGTGAACGGAATCTTGTCCACAGTTCACGAGGTCACATCAGGAGTGGTACAGGGATCGCATTTGGGTCCATTACTTTTTGATGTTTATATCGATGATGTGTCAACTTGTTTTTTATATGTTGATTTCGAAATCTATGCTGACGATCTCAAAATGTATAGGTCGATTGTAAGTTTGGATGATGTCACTGGATTTCAAGAGGATCTTGACAGGTTTTCTGTATTCTGCTCGAAACGATATTTAACACTCAATATTGGGAAATGTAAGCATATAAGATTTACTAAAAATACTAACGTTATGGTGTTTCCCCTACACATTGATGGAGTAGTTGTGGACGAGGTGCGATGTGTGAGGGACCTCGGAGTGTTTCTTGATTCGAAGCTGTCATTTGAATTTCACATAGACAGTGTAGTTTCTAAGAGTTTTAGGATGCTAGGTTTCGTTTTGAGGATTTCTGAGGCTTTCAAAAATTTAGAAACAGTCAAGACTCTATATTTTAGCTACGTACGAAGCAATTTGGAATATGTTACACCGATTTGGAGTCCCTTCTATCATAAATATATCGATAAATTGGAAAAAGTACAAAGAAAATTCACCAAAAGTTTGCTTTACCGTTATGGTAGTAGACGAGACTACGCTTATGAATATAGACTTCAATTGTATAAAATGATGAGTCTGGAAAATAGAAGAATAATGTTTGATCAAATATTTTTGTATCGTATTGTGAATGATTGTTTTGATTTCCCGTTGATAGAGAATATTCATTTTAATGCACGCTCTTTCAGTGGTCGTCGAAGACACTTATTTTTTGTACCACAGGCCAGAACATCTCTTTATTATAACTCCATTTATTTGAGAATAACTCGTTTTTACAATTGGAATGTTGGCGAAATTGATTTGTTTAATTTGTCCTTGTCCGAATTCAAGCGGAGACTGATGCAGTATTTGTCAAAATATTAAAATTAGGTAATTAATTTTTTATATAAAATATGGTGCTAGTATAGATCTTCATTTCATGTTTATATTACCATGTTTCACGATATTGTTGATTTTATGTAGGTTAAGTTTGCAGTGAATCCCTGTTATTGGGTTTATCCTGTTGGGGTTCCAGCTATGTAAATAAATAAATAAATAAATAAAATAAATAAATAAAAAATAAATAATAAGATGCGAAGGGATTTTAATTTCTTTCATAATAATCCATTGATATCATTCCCATCTCTGAGAAGCCAGTTCTTTCGGAGATAGATTTGTCAAAGACTGGACAAGAGCGCCAAAGCTTCTGCCATAGGCTTTCTCCCTTTTTTGGCGCTCTTGTTCCTCGGAACAGAGTGCTTATCAATTCGGCCAAATGTCTGTAATTTTCGAATTTTTGGCTGAAAATGGTCTTAAACGATTTGGTTCGACTTACCGATCAAGAATCCGTGGTCGAAAACATTTCTGTACGGCCGTAGGCACGATAACTCTCGAACGAAAGCAGTTAGAGGATTGAAATTTGCTGAGTAGGTTTGTAGCGTAAATATCTCGGACGAGTTCGTTAACGGGCAAAATCCACTAAGCGCTTTCGGAATTATGGCCCTTTTTATTAAAAATATTTTTTATGAATATTTCCGAAACTGATCACTCGTTCTATCTGAAATTTCGCATCAAATTGTAGAATAATGACTTTTATATGCATGCGGAGTTTTATTTTGACCGGGTTGCAATAAGGTATAAATTTTTTTTTTTTTATTTTTAAATTTTGTTTCTACAATAACTCTCGAACAGAATGAGCCAGGGAGTTGAAATTTTCAGAGTAGGTTTGAGTGATAATTATCTCGGTTGAGTTCGTTACTGGACAAAATTGGCCTGATGGTTTCGAAGAAACGAAAAAATATTTTTTTTACAACACAAATTTCAAATTTAATTCATTTTAAGATGCAGTTTCACCACAAAAATCCATTGATATCATTTTCAACTCCAACAAGCTGATACTTTCGGAGACATGATATTTTGGAATTTCAATAATGATTCGTACTTCTGTACTTCTAACGTTTTCATAGAATGCTGTACTTAATTATTGTATCTATGAATTATTATATGATCTTTGTCCTTACATGTCATCTTATTTTCCTAGGAGAGATAAATGTCAAAACTATTTCTTTTTCTAGTTAATTTTTGCATTTTTTTTAAACGACACTTTTTTTGAATTTAATTTCTATCATGATACATTTCTATCATAATAGGAATCCATTGATATAATTCCCAACTCTGAGAAATCAATACTTTCGGAGATATAATTTGTCTGTTTGAACAAGAGCGCCAAAAAGCTCCTGTCCACAGGGCAATTTTTTAACATTCAGTTTAGATTACTCCTGCGTATCATCACTGTTATCTATTCCTCAAGCACAAGAAATTGTCTGTTCGCCTTTCAATCTCCGTCCTCAAAAGTTGTAACAATTCGAAAAACATTTCTGGTGACATCCTGAAGTATATGAAGAATTTCTTCTGACCTTTCATCAAATAAATCATGAAATTCTCCATGCTCCTTTCTTTCTTCGTTGATTTCATGAACCCATATAAGTTTCCTCTTTCTCCTCACTGCTTCCTCCTCTTCAGCTTCCAATACAGCAGCAAACACGGACAATTCTTTGTCGTCAGAAGACATAAATCAGTTGACAATACTTATATACCGACTGCCAACCTAAAACTGTCCTTCCTAAACTCCGTGCCGATCTGGCCGACCGCCAAACAGTTGACCGAGATCTACATTTCCGCGCCGAGCCGCGTTTCCGACCTAGTGGTCGGAAAGCTCTACAAACCCAAATGTAACATTCGGATGCCCAATCTACACTAAAAATGGCAAATCGCTATCTCTTTCCGTTCACAAGTTATAGTGACATGTATAATATTTTTGCGCGTATGTCCTGGGGAACATCGCGTTATCATTTTGCCCAAATGTGTATAACTTTCGAATTTTTTGACAAAAATGGTCTCAAAACGAGACTTCCCGATGAAGAATTTGAGGTCAAATTGGATTGTGTCCGGCCTTCCGTTTCCACGATAGCTTGATAACAGAAAAAGCTAGCGACTTGAAATTTTCAGGGTAGGTGGCGCATTGCAACGACGGACACGTTCGTTAATGGGCAAAATCGGCCTAATGGTTTCCGAGTAATAGTTTTGTTTTCAACCAATTAGAATCCGATCGAATTGGAACTTGGTGAATAGTTGTAGAATATAGACCTAAGCACGTTCGTGGAATGTTGTGAGAATCGTATCGCTAGAAAATTTTGAGAAAATTATTGAAAAATATTTTTTAATACGCGATAACCTGAGAACGGAAAGAGAAAGCGATTTGAAATTTTCAGGTTAGGTTGTACATCTGAATGCGACATTAGAGTTTGTTCATAAGCATAATCGGCCTAACGGTTTTGGAGTTACAGCCATCTGAAATTTGGTTGTTATTTCCTCAATAACTCGAAAAATATAAAAGTGATCCAATTCAATCATGGTTGTTAGATGATGTTCAACAACGGAAACGTTCCTGCAAAATTTAGTGAGGATCGTGTCACTACAAAAATTTTTAAAAAATCATTGAAAATTATTGAAAAAAATTCTATATATCAAAAAACATTCATCTAATATCGCTTAAATTTTGCGGGAGCCTTCAGAATCTAACTCGACTACGAAGTTCTGAGTTTGAACACGATCGGATATATATTGTTGGAGATTCGAGCAGCCTTGTGTGAGTTCAGTATAGATGGATGGGTGACCGTTGACTCGATAACTTTCGAACGAAAGGAGGTAGGGACTTCGAATTTTCTGGGTATGTTGCGTATCCGAATGGGACAGTTAGGTTCGTTTACGGGCATAATCGGTCCAACGGTTCCGAAGTTATACCCACCTGGAATATTATTTCCTCGATAACTCAAAAAATATAAACTCGATCGAATTGAAGCTTGGTAACTATGTAGTTGTGGAATATCGATATAAAGATGTGTTTGAAATTTTGTAAGAACCGTACCCCAAGAAAATTAAAAAAAATTACGAAAAAAAATTGGTTCAAGCACTGACGTGAATTCAGGAGCTTTTGCGCGTATGTTTTGTATTGTCCATTCTCCCTTATTGGACACTCTTAATGGAATTTACCTTGGTGAATCCTATTGTTCGTTCTCCTGTATTGGACACTCACTTAATCGAATTTACCATGGTAAATTTGATTAAGTGTGTGTAAATTTTTATTATGCCATTCGAAAGATTATTCGATTATAAATTTTATTTCCAAATGCCGTTTTTTCCCATTTCAAACCGTTAGCGATCTACAGGGTGTTATATGTTAATTCTATTCCATTTTTGTGCGTATGTTCTGGGGAACATCGCGTTATCATTTTGCCCAAATGTCTGTAATTTTCGAATTTTTTGCCGTAAATGTTCTCAAACGATTGGGTTCGACTCCCCGATGAAGAATTCGAGGTAAAAATTTGATTCTGTCCGGCCGGTCGGCCGTTGCAACAATAACTTGAGAACGGAAAGAGCTAGCTGAAATTTTCAGGGTAGGTGGCACATCCCGGACAAGCTCGTTAATGGGCATAATCGGCCCAATAGTTTCCGAGTAATAATTTTGTTTTCTACCAATACAAATCCGATCGAATTGATGCTTGGTGATACTAGTTTTAGAATACATACGTTTGTGAAATTTGCCATTTTCGGCAAAAAATTCGAAAATTACATACATTTGACAAATGATAACGGGATGTTCCCTAGAACATCGCGCAAAATGGAATAGAATTAACATAAAACGCCCTGTAGATCGCTAACGGTTAAAAATGGGAAAAAAATGGTATTCGAAAATAAAATTTTGAATTGAATCATCTTTCGAATGGCATAATAAAAAAGGTATGTCCCTGAGAAAAAATAATTTAACGGTGCCGCGAAGCCAGCCATCTTTATTTGTTACGTCAACTTCTACACGCATCCCAATTTGACTTGTACAAAGCGGTGTTTACAGAATTGAAATATATTCGACCATTTCAGAGAAAATAGGGGTGACCAAGATAAGTCAATCACCCTGTACATGCACGCATAAACGAATTTTGAAGAGTTTGCCGAACACTAATCTGCAAACGAAATTTTATTCTACTTTCTACATCTAAACTAACCTAATGTGACCTTCTCAAATTCACCTTATGAAATTCTGCCTTTCATATTATTTATCTTCTTGAATTTGTACTAAATCCGAAACAACCAATCAGCTGAGTCATCTCTGATTATTTTTTTCTTTGAAATTTGTAATTCCTACTTTACTTTAATGAATATATCAAGTGAATGTAAATCATAATATCCCATTGTTTCCCGTTACCAGAACCAATAGGTATATATGGTTTTTCAATAACATTTAGTAAACAACGCCGCCTATGATAATAAGAGATCCCCAGAGGATCCCCAGAGATTCAGGATAATTATAATCATAGGCAGACGAGCGAAGCCGCGGGTGAAATCTAGTGTCAGAGATAAAGTCGGTGCGGAGGATGGACGCGAGTTTCTGAAACCCGAACAAATAAGAGCAAATATCCTGATTCCGAGGTGAGTTTATGGACAATTCGATGTTCCCTTGCAAGTTATGACAGATGATGGTACACGATAGAGCGGCGGGTTGGGGTTTGTTGTTTAACTTTGAAGCCTGGTGTATTCGGAGCCATTGGCTGTGTATATTACGTTCCCGGCAAAGTTAGGGATAAATCGAATGAGGGTTTGTATCTCATTTTGTACTAATGCCCTCTTTTCCATCTATCGATTCTGGTTATAAAGTTGTATCTCCAGTGAATATATGCCCGGCTAGCCATGGATTCACACGCTACAACTTATATCTCCCCAGAGATTCCATAAGCCTGGGTCTTTCGAGCTGAAATTTTCGCTCATCACTTCAAATAATCATTATCCAAATCGATCACAAACATAACTCCGCTTTGTTCATTTTCGAACAACTAAAAATAAAAACCAAAACACTTACCACCCCCGTCCAGAAGTTATTATTATTATTATTTAAATTAACAAGTATTTACACCTAGAAATTCAACAGGAAAAAGGGATACGTCTACAAAACCACCATATATGAAAAAATCGCAACAAAAAGAAAATGAGAAAAGAAAATGAAAGAAAGTGCGTCCTTGTGATCAATGAGAGCTGCGCCATCCATCGAACCCATTTTTAAAACAATTGATAGTTGTTGTTGACCCACCTCAGAGGGTAGGCTGCTCCAGGTGCAGAAAACTCAGTTACTGAGAAAGCACTTTCTCGGCGGAGTCCTGAAATTTTCTTTCTTCAATTTGTAATCATGTCCAAGGAGACGATTCGTGTTTCTTGTAGAAATGGCTTCAAGCTGAGGACCAAACATTCCATGCAAGGCTTTATAAGTGAAGATCTTGTCGCCTCTGGTCCGTCTGCTGTTGGAGGTGGATAGATTCAGCAGGAGTAAGCGTGTGACATAATCAGGATGAACTGGACCGTAAGGGATACTAGTTTTCCACCTCGCTCTTGGACTCGAGAGCATCAATCTCTCCTCTAACGGAAGTCAACTAGACTGGACCCGCATATTCCTTGAGTGGACGGATGTAGGTCTCGTATAGAAGTTTACATGTATTCGGATCAGATTTTCTTGAATATTTCTGCATGGGGTAGGTCATCTGACAAGCCTTGATCATCGTAGCTGCAATGTGAGAGGTCCAAGTGAGGTAATCAGAAATGACCAACCCCAGATCGCACTGACAAGAGGTAGGAGTGATGCGATGACCATTTATGAAGTAGGAGAGTTTTGGGTTGTTCTTTCTGATGTGCCGAACACGATACTTATCCAAATTGAGGGGCAGAAGCCATTGATCACACCACTGCGACACTCTATCCAGATGAACACTACTTCTGACGTAGACCTCAAGTTAAGAGAATACCTCTCCTACCCTAACACGGAAGGATCTCCCGGATAAGAAGGAACTGTTCCAAACAACTCTGATACCCCGATGCTCAAGCTTAACGAGAACAAAGAAAACAGACAAAACGAACAAACTATTCAGAAAATTACAGCTTGTCCGGATTGTCCAACAACAAAAGACGAATGAATTGGCAACTCTCAAGGCGCGGAGTACCTCTGGCCTGGAGTTCCAATTTGTATTAGGATATTAATTATACTTTAACCATTTTTCCTTGCCAATGAGCTAAATTCAATTTCGATATTAAATATATCGATAAACAGTAGATTCATTTCGGTTATAGATTCATTGTGATAGAGTATGCATCGATGTTCCACTCAATAGTTCTTTTCAACCTCCGCGTACAAGCTGTCGAAGTGCCTGAAGGTCGTGAGATGATGGGAACGGAGTTGGTGGTACATCAATGAATGCTGAAAAAAGTTAATTGGGATTCGGACTTCAGGGCGCAATGTTCTCCGTACCTGGATGTTCGTATGTGTTTGGTTGCTTTTGTGTTCAGAATATTCTGAATGAAATAATTAGTTTGGTTTTTGTGGGTATTAAGTCTGGAAAGGCGGTAAGTGTTTTCACTGGACTACTTTCATTTCAGATTCTGCAATACGCCAGTTTTTTCAGGGTGTGGTTATTAGAGTTTAGAGTAATGATCTGTTTGTAATGTTAGTTTTGTTCCTGTAATTCTTGGGTGAGGCAATAAACGCACTTGTTGTAAGTGTTCACCCCTTTAAGAGAAGGAAGTTTTAAAGAGGATTAAATCAGGACCCTGAAGTGAACAGTATTCACACATTTTCCTAGTTGAGTTTAAGGTTTGAGTTTTTGATAAGTTTAATTTTTCCAAATTCTTACTTGAACTTTTTATAACAGACATTTTTCCATGTGATTGTTATCAGAGGAGTTCATTAAACACATCATTTTTAAAACTTTCACTACCTAACCACTAAGGTAGAGACAAGTTGTATCGCGGGAATCCCTTGCTGGCCGGGTATACATAAACTGGGGTTTACACTTTATGAATTCCAACTAAGATCCAACAACACACTATCAGCATCGAAGTACCAACGACTTCCTTCCTCCATCTCGCGAAAACTCGGCGCCTTGACCAGCTTACATACGCAGAAGGTACAAAAGATCAATTAGTGGCACATTGATGCCTACTCTGTCACACTGAATCTATTGTCTGAAATGATTTCACAATTTCTTAATATATTGAAAGCCAAAATTAGATTGTACTGAATGCCATAGGTAAAACAGTCAATGGAGAATACTCCCGTTACACTGGTTTTTGCTCGCTCGTACGAGGGCGCTATCAGTGTGTCCAAATGTCTGATATTATCGAGTTTTAAGCAGAGTGTTTGTTCTCAAAATTTTTCCATATTCAATTAATGACTTTCAAAATTTTTGGATATCAATTTCAACTCTTAAGATCCGTAACTCCACAAAGTAACACCGGTGAGAAGATAGCCATTCCATTCTTCATGGATTCATGAACAACACTCTCAAATTTCATCATTATACACCCAGAACGTATCGAATCATTAATATTTCATTTTGAACATTTCTTGGTCTTTAAGTGTATGTGTGCGTGTGGCTAACTTCACACCGGTCAAAGTAACCACTTCAAATATGACAAGAGCGTCTAATCTCACAGAACGGATGTTTGTCTGGGAAAATATTCACGGTGAGTTCTCCCGAACAGAAATCTGCAAACGACATTCGATGGTATTTTCCGAACCTAAACTAACTCAACCTAACCTAACCTTCTCAAATTTACCTGATAAAATGAAATTTCGTCTGTCACATTTTTTATCTTCTTGAATTCGTATTAAATCCGAAACCACCTGTTACCTATATAAGCTGAGTCATCTCTGATTTCTCACCCGATATCTCTTTCAATCCGACTTCTGTTATCTGTTGAATTAGGCTCGATGTCTAACTTCAGTTGATTGCTGAGTGAACTTCAAGAGATTGACAGCTGAATTGGTTGTCGACTTTTTGCGTGCGCTTTCATTTTGTTCAATGTTGGTATATCCCGAATTATTTGCTGAAAAGGGTGTCAAACGATTATAATGTGTTTGACGTAAATATTCCCGTACATTTTTGGCGCTCTTGTTCCTCGGAACAGAGTGCTTATCAATGTGCCTAAATGCCTGTAAATTTCGAATTTTTGGATGAAAATATTCTTAGGGCCTGTTTCACCACTTGCTGATAAAGTCCCGGATATGAATCCAGCGGATAAAGTATCTGCTGGATAAATCGGTCGGATAATTATTTTCTGTTTCACCACGCGGGTCCCGGATAAAATATCTACTAGATAGCTATCTAACAATTTAATGGGAGGTGTGTTTGGCAACGTCGCATTTATGCTTGCTGCTGGCTAAAGAAACGTAAGTTGGGGCCTTGTAAGTTGTGTATTTATGTCTCTGTGATGCTTATTGCATATAATCAGAATGTTTTGTAAATAATTTAGGAGGTTAGGTTAGACAATTATATATATACTAGCTGGCCCGGCAGACTTCGTACTGCCCTCCAACTCCAACTCCAACTCCAACTCCAACTCCAACTCCAACTCCAACTCCAACTCCAACTCCAACTCCAACTCCAACTCCAACTCCAACTCCAACTCCAACTCCAACTCCAACTCCAACTCCAACTCCAACTCCAACTCCAACTCCAACTCCAACTCCAACTCCAACTCCAACTCCAACTCCAACTCCAACTCCAACTCCAACTCCAACTCGAACTCAAACTCCAACGTGAACTCCAACTCCAACGTGAACTCCAACTCCAACGTCAATGCAAACCTCAACGCCAACGACAACTCCAACCCTAACGCCAACTCCAATTCAAATGGATCGTAGCACTATCTGTCGTGACAAACTAAAATTAAAATAGAATAATATTGAATGCGATGATAGCGCCATCCGTCGAATCTGATGTAAAACATTCCAAAATCAAAAACTCCTTACAAAAAAAAAACATCTGAATTCACAAAATTATTTATACACACTTCAAAACTCTTTAAAAAATAATTACATTTAATATTTTAATCAGCACATGAATTGAATAACAAATTAATCGTAGCACCATATGTCGGGACAAACTAAAATTGAATGCGATGATAGCGCCGTCCGCCGGATCTAATGTAAAACATTCCAAAATCAACAACTCCTTATAAATAAGAAATTAATTGAAAAAACATTTTCCAGTAGACCAAATTGTAAATCTAAACCATTCTCGAATCTCCACGAACACACACAAAAAATTTCATCAAAATCGGTCTAGTCGAAGTTACACATCGCGTTGCAAATTGGCGGAGGTGCCAGGTATACCATCAAAGAAAGGATAATTATGGTGAGCAATGAAAACTTTGGTTCTCCCCGTCATTTTTAGTAAATCTAAACCATTCTCGAATCTCCACGAACACACACAAAAAATTTCATCAAAATCAGTCCAGTCGTTTAGGAGGAGTTCAGTCACATACACACGCACACAAGAAATATATATATTAAGATTATTAGACAATTGTTAGGTTGTTGTTTTTATGTCGTCTTTTATAAAAGATAGTACATAGTCAACTGCTAACTTCGATAGTCGAAACCTGCACCTAAACGCTTCCTCGTCGTATTCAGCAAAATTATCATATCGGGTTCTAATTTCACCACGTTTTCGTGGACGTGAGATACGTGCAAGGAAATTGTCAAACTCGTCCTCTAAAAACTCGAAAAGTCCATGTTCACACAAATAAGCTACTGCTGCAACATGACATCTTCGCCTGTCGAAATACACTTGATAACAAGTCATTGCGCATATGAATGACGCCTGTTATGATAAAAGTTGAGACCATTTTCGGCAAAATATTCGAACATTACAGACATTTGGCAAAAGGATAACGCGATATTCCCAACAACATGCAGTTTCTTCATTCTTTTTGCGCCTATGTTCTGGGGAACATCGCGTTATCATTTCGTCACAATGTCTGTATTTTCGAATTTTTTTTCGAAAATGGTATCAAACTATTGGGTTCGACTCTCTGATGAAGAATTCGAGGTCAAATTCTGTCCGTTCGGTCCGGCCCGGCCGGCCGTTAGCACGATAACTCTCGAACGGAACGACTTAGAGCGTTGAAATTTGCAGGGTAGTTTCGTAGCGTAAATATCTCGGACAAGTTCGTAACGGGCGAAATCGACCTAGCGGTTTCGGAGTTAAGGCCGTTTTTAGTAAAAACGTTTTTTATGAATATTTCCGGCACCGATCACTCGATCTTTTTGAAATTTGGCATCAAACTGTAGAATCATGACCTTTATATGGCTGCGAAGTTTTGTGTTGAACGGACGGCCCTAAAGTGGCAAACAAAATTTTGAAAATTTGAAAATTTTGTTTTCACGATAACTCGAAAAATACTGATCTGATTGAATTGAAACTCAGTAGTTAGATGCAAAAGACCAAAGCAAACACTTACTACTATTTTGCGGAATAATTTGCTTTTAATGCCGAAAACTATGTGTTTGAGTTTCATGCTGACCTTTCCGGGCATTTTATGTATTGCGCATGCGCACATGAGAAGTCATTTAACTGCTGTAGTTTTCGTCAGAGAGGATTGGGGTTTTGGGGTGGCGGATGCTATTCCTCCATAGACTCCAGATCCTTGATGAGGGTCTGCGCATGCGTGGATTGAAGATGCGATATCTCCCGAACCACTAGCGTTGGAGAATCGGAGTTTTTTGTAAGGTGTGTCCTCTATAGAATCCCCTGTTGAGGGTCTGCGCATGCGTGGATTCAAGATGCGATATCTCCTGGACCACTAGTGTTGGACAATCGGGGTTTTTTGTAAGGTGTGTGATTTTGGGCGGACTTTCAGCCGCAAGTAGATTGCGCATGCGCAGAAGAGAAGTGACTGTTTTTGGGTTGTACGGGTTATGTCGGGAGTGCTGAGCCAATATTGTGAGGTTTTAAAAGGATATTCATGACAAATTAGTGCACGGATAAGTCAGTTTGGGGGAAATAGCGTTGTTTCCGAGTTCAAGTGTGCATACCGTGGCCGTGGGGCTAATTTTGAGATTGAAGTTACGCCTTACGGGCATATTTAGTTATGCGCATGAGCAGACCATCAGTGATTTAACTGCTGATAGTTTCGTCAAAGAGGATTGGGGTTTTGGGGTGGCGGAAGCTATTCCTCCATAGAATCCCCTGGTGAGGGTCTGGGCATGCGTGGATTCAAGAAGCGATATCTCCTGATACACTAGAGTTGGAGAATCGACGTTTTTTGTGAGGTGTGTAATGTTGGGAGTAATGAGCCGATATTGTGAGGTTTTAAAAGAATATTCATGTCAATTCAGTGCACGGACACAAGTCAGTTTGGGGGAAATAGCGTTGTTTCCGAGTTGAAATGTCTGTATGGTGACCCTTAGACAAATTTATAAATAACTATATTCGGTAGATCTATATTAAAATACGTTCGGATTTGGCGAAGAGGCAATTGCGTTCCTTACGGAGGTCCCACAACCGTAATTTTTTTCGATCTACGGTAAAGCTAACAGCCAAACTGTATTGATAGCTATATTTGTTAAAGGAACTTGAAAAAAAAAAGCTTTGACGTGAAGTCATTACTCTTTGGCACGCGTGTTCACGGTGGCTAATTTGAATTTAACGATGAGTACTTCAAGCTCAGTGGATAGAGCGAGCCGAAGATCTACCTAAAGGATAGTGGACAACATTCACTGTCGGTTCAAAAATTAACAGAGTTGTATTTAAGCTTTCATCAGGATAGAGTAACAAAGTTGGAAAAGAACACAACTGACTCTCCTTAGTCGCACAAGCTCCTAGAAGATTTGGGAGGGTCACTAGAATCCTAATCATGTTTATAGCACGCGCGCCAAAGCAGATTGACTTAACAATGAAAGAAAAAGTGTAAAAAGTCAATCTGCTTTCGCGCGTGCTATAAACATGATTAGGATTCTACTGACCCTCCCAAATCTTCTAGGAGCTTGTGCGACTAAGGAGAGTCAGTTGTGTTCTTTTCCGACTTTGTTACTCTATCCTGATGGCAGCTTAGATACAGCACTGTTGATTTTAGAACCGACAGTGAATGGTGTCCACTATCCTTTGATTTGATATTCGGCTCGCTCTATCCACTGACCTTGAAACTCACCATTAAATTCAAATTAGCCACCGTGAACACGCGCGCCAAAGAGTAATGACTTCACGTCAGTGCTTTTTTTTATATATAAGATGAATTAAAACTTAGACAATATTGCAGTTTTGTCTTTACTGGAGATACCTATTCTGAACCCAATTTGATTATGTATCTCGCCGAAGAATATATTTCCATCATCATATGGATTATCCACTGGCATTATATTATCACCTTCAAAGTATAATATCATATCATCCTCATAATTCTACAATAGCTGAGGTTATTTAATTGGTCATTTTTCATTCAATCATAATTTGTTTTCTAGAACAGAAGGTGTATTTTATATCAAGACTAACGAACCAGAAAAAATAATGACATTTATCTCTCATAGGAAAATAAGATGACATGTAAGAACACAGATCATATAATACTTCATAGATAGAATAACCATATACAAAATTCTGTGAAAACATATATAGAAGTACGATTCATTATTGAAATTTCGAAAAATCCTATCTCCGAAGGTATCAGCTTGTTAGAAATGGAGATGATATCAATGGTAGGCTGCATATCCCAATGGAAGAGATAAGTTCGTTTTTGGGCATAATTGGTCCATCGGTTTCGGAGTTACACCCACCTGGAATATCATTTCCTCGTGAGTTCAAAAAATATAGACTCGATCCAATTGAAGCTTGGTCTTAGTTGTAGAATATCGACATAAGGGAGTGTGTAAAATTTTGTGAGAACCATACTCCTAGAAAATGTATCAAAAATACAAAAAAAATTGTTTCAAGAACTGACGTGAAGTCAGGAGCTTTTGCGCGTCTGTTCTATTGTCCATTCTCCTGTATTGGATAGTCTCAATAGAATTTACCATGGTGAAGTATTATTTACTGTTGCTTCATCATCAGGTGATTGAAATTTTTTGTGTGAGTTTTTAAGGGTAAAAACGGTTTATCTCGATTTCCGCCAATACTACAAGTCCTATGGAAAAAAGTTAAATGAAAAAGCTGTAGGTAATGAAAAGACCTATATCTTCTGTTATCTCATTTTTGACATAACCTCAAAGTTCATATGAAAAATTCAAATAACCAAGTTTGGTCTTTTCTTTTTATCATTTACAAAAAAAGAAATGTTTTTAAGTAATTTGCGGTATTAAGTCAAATAAGGTGAAAAAATAAATATTTTCAATCAAAAAACTATAGTGTTTGGTCACGAAAGCGTAAGTTGCTTTCAATCTAAAATTCTGACGTCGAAATATCTGCATATTTTAAAAAGGGGGTAGGTTTTTTGTTCGCTGAAATCTATCTATATTTTGTCGTGAGAATTTTCGATTGAAAATTAGGTGTGCTTTTTCGATTTATGTCAAAATCAGGTGAAAAATTAAATATTTTAAGTCAAAAATCTTCGAGTGTATTTGGTAAATAAAAACGTTAGTCTTCACCAAAGTTTGTGAATAAAAAAAATTAAATAAAAATAAAAAACTAAACCTTGGTTATTTGAAATTTTCACATAAATTTTGAGGTTATTTGAAAAAAGGGTGAAAACAAATGTTGTAGATCCTTTTATTACCTACAACTATGCCATTCAATTGTTTTTCCATAAAGCTTGTAGTTTTACCGGAAATCGAGGTAAACCATTTTACACCCTTAAAAACTCACCTCCATCCACTTTTCGGCCTCACATCGCCAGTGAATCATTTTTTCTTTAATTTTTGTTTTATTCTCTTCCTTTTCTAATGGGTTTCATCCTACTATTATTTTGTTTCCCTGTTTACCATTTTTAAAAGTCAAAGGACGAGTGCTGAAGCACTGGTCTATATAACATTAATGAACAACTTAAAAAATTGCTCTGTATGCATCAAAAAGTGTCGTTCTCAAATATTCTTGGACCTTTTGGATGTATAACATGCAAGACTGAGCAAAATGTTTAATGTTCATTTCCTTCATGTTCCACAACAGAGACAAATTGCTTTTTCTACACGCGTAATATTGCAGGCGTTTTATTTTTCAGCTACATCGTTTATACTCGAGTCCTACAGGCATAATCTGAATTTCTCTCTCTTGCAGGGCGCAGCTGATATCGCATGGACACCCGACAGTGAGAAATTACAGTGTATACGCATTACGCCTACCATCTTTCAGTTGGTTTATCAGGATGGAATATAGTGGGCACGTCAATCATCTAGGAGACTGCATTAGTTCAGAAAATGGCTACAGAGAGGAGAAGTAGATTTTGAACTCTGGGTGCAGACAAAATCCGATAATGGCATTTAATTTTCGGGGGTTACTCAAATGGTGTGTCGTTTTCGCGTATGTGTTTTACTCCAGTGATGGATTCATGGCTGGAAAGGGTGAGTGTTTTATGTGTTTTCTCTTCCGTACTCACTAACCTGAATTATATTAATCGGTTTTATGGAATCAATGCTGGATTAATTGAAAGAAATTAGTCTCAGTCAGTGCTTTCCAAACTTTTAAGAGCCTGTTTCCAATTGAGATTTTTTCATGGCACCCTACCCTAAGTTAAAGTGTGAGTAATTCTGTGATAGCGTTAAAACGAATTATAATAATGATTATCTATAGTAATGCACACTCGAATGCACATTATACAACTTTACGAAATTCTAACAAGTAAATGTACTGGTTGACTGTTATAACAAGTACCTATTGAGATCATCGCTTCATTTTTACAATAAATAGATTGCTGTTGCAAGTTAAAAAAAATCAATTTTTATTTTTTTGCTTTGATAGGGTTCTTCTGAATAAAATGAATGTGTGTGTGAAGTTCCTTTTACTATAACACACATTTTCCTCAGAAAATTTAAAAATATTCAATCATTTCAGAAAATTAAAATATTCTTCATCATTTCTAGTAAAACTTCTCGAGATAATCTTCTTGAATATTATAAAATCAGAAATTTCACTATAATTTTGAGCTTTGGAATCCTCGAATCAATATCTATGCCATGTTGCCCTCTATTATTTGAGTTCACCATCAAAGTCACAGATAATTTATATGCAGGCCAGTATACAGGAGTATATTGGAACATTAAGAAATCTTGAAACGCTTGTAACTTTATACCTAAGCCGAATCTGGAAAAACGGCAAATGAAAAAATTGGTTCAAGCCCTGCGGACAGGAGCTTTCTGGCGCTCTTGTTCAAACAGACAAATTATATCTCCGAAAGTATTGGTTTCTCAGAGTTGGGAATTATATCAATGTATTCTTGTGACAGAACTGCATCATGAAGGAAATTCAATTCAAATAACAGTTCATTTATCGAGATCAAATCAGCAATCTGATAACGAGAACTGCACCATGGAAGAAATCAAATTAAAATAGCTGAAATGAATTTGACTCTCTCAGGATGATATCTTCAAAGACGAAGCGTTACTGCGTAACTGCAGTAACGCTTCGTCTTTGAAGAAGGAAACTTTGTTTCTGAAACAAATGTCAGATGACAAAAAACTGTAGTGGACAAGAGTTTAGATACTTTTATAGTGTACAGTACATATATTTCAGACACTTTGTTTGAACAGCCTCCAAGTTGACAACAGAATTATTGTACAGAGAACACCAGATTACAGAGGCATATTCCAACCTACTACGAATAAAGGAATAATATAGCGTTCTCATCGTACCAGAGTTTACGAAGTTGTTTCAGTTTCTACAAAATAACCCAGCATTCTTGAGACAGAAGCAGTGACCTGACTTATTTGCTCTGCAAAGGCAAACTTATAGTAAAAAAAAAACATCACCGAGATCCTTCAACTCAAAACATTTTTCCAAAACCCGACCATCCAGTTTATAGTCGTGATGAACCGGTGTCAATCGACGAGTAAATGACAGAAGTCTACTCTTACTAATATTTAGTTTTAGTCCATTTTGGGAGCACCACAAACTAACCATATCCAATGCAGCCTGCAATCTGGCACAGTCATGGTAATCACCTATAGAAGCAAATATTTTTAAATCATCGGCAAAGAGGAGTTGCAGACACTGAAGTAGTAGAGAGAATCATTGATGTATAACAGAAATAGTAACGGGGGGTAATTGGAGCCCTGAGGCACACCGGGTGAGGCCAGACAGAGTACAGACACACACCCTCCATGCTGAACATATTGATAACGATCCGAGAAGTATGACCGCATCAACAATAAAAACCGTGACGAGAATCCAATGGACCCAAGCTTAGAAATCAATATTCCATGATCAATTTGGTCGAAAGCTTTCTGAATATCCGTGTAAATAACATCCATCTGACCATGGTCATTTAATGATTCAGAAAGAGACTGAGCAATACATGCCAAATTAGTAACAACTGAGCGATTCTTCATAAAGCCGTGTTGATGCGGTGAAATAAGTGCAGGAACTGAGGGATGTATGGAGTCATATAGAATAATCTTAAATATTTCAGCAAAATTGCACAAAACTGCTATGGTCCTATAGTTTGTTATAAGAGCAGGATCTCCAGATTTCGAAATAGGACAAATTTTTGTTATTTTCCATATTTTAGGAATATGCACGTTCTTCAAAAGAATATAATAAAATAAAAATTATAGATAATCGTTCGGCCCGTCATTAACCAGAAAACTAGATATATGATCCACACCAGAGATTAATTTATTTTTAAGTTTCTTTGTAGACCTAACTATGTATATCTCAGTGACAGATTTCACTCAATTCTGAATAACCATGTCAAAGCTACAAAAGAAAAACTGATTTTTTTTTCAAATTTCAACAGCCTGTATCTTTTTTCATTTGCCGAATCTGGAAAAATGGTAAATGAAAAAAGTGTTTTATTTGAACTTAAAGACTCACCCTGTATAGGGTAATTCCTTCTTAACCTCACCGAAAATAATACGGAGACCTAATCAGGATATTTTCTTGAAATTAACTTTCAGTGTGTTATCCAGGATGCCGAGGAATTTAAAATATTTTCATGTTTTTGTCATATTTTATTCGGTTCTCCTGGAAGTAGCTATCAGCTCCGTTTTTTTCAAATGGCATGCCAATAAATTATCACCCTTATGGATTCCCAATCGAATGTTAATGTGAGTTTGATCATATAACTTTGCTGATATTCCGAAGTTTCCCAGAGTTATTAGAACTTTTAGACAAATAAGTAGTATACTCTATTCGGGATGATCAGAAAGATGTCCATAGCTAATTGCCCCTTAACTTTAAAGGGATAAAATTTTCAGGAATCATTATTATCGAAGCTATTTGGTACGTTTTTGGCGCTCTTGTTCCTCGGAACAGAGCGCTTATCAATTTGCCCAAATGTCTGTAATTTTCGAATTTTTGGCTGAAAATGGTCTCAAACGATTTGGTTCGACTCACTGATCAAGAATCCGTGGTCAAAGGAAAGGAGTTAGAGGATTAAAATTTGCAGGGTAGGTTTGTAGCGTAAATATCTCGGACGAGTTCGTTAACGGGCAAAAACCACCAAGCGGTTTCGGAGTTATGGCCCTTTAGTAAAAACATTTTTTATGAATATTTCCGAAACCAATCACTCGATCTATCTGAAATTCAGCATCAAATTGTAGAATAATGACTTCTATATGCATGCGAACTTTTGTTTTGATCGGGTTGCAATAAGGTATCAAAAAATAATAATTTTTAAGTTTCGTTTCTACAATAACTCTCGAAATGAATGAGCTAGGCAGTTGAAAATTTTCAAAGTAGGTTTGAGAGATAATTATCTCGGTTAAGTTCGTTACTGGGCAAAATTGGCCTGATGGTTTCAGAGAAACGAAAAAATAATTTTTTTTTACAACAGAAATTTCAAATTTAATTCCTTTTTAGATACAGTTTCACCATAAATATCCATTGATATCATTTTCAACTCTAACAAACTAATACTTTCGGAGATATGATTTTTCGAAATTTCAATAATGAATCGTACTTCTGTAGGTACTTCTTATGTTTTCATAGAATGCTGTACTTAATTATTGTATCTATGAATTATTATATGATCTACGTTCTTACATGTCATCTTATTTTTCTATGAGAGATAAATGTCAAAATTATTTTTGGTACACCTCTTGTTCTAGTTTTTTATAAGATAATTTTTGAAGCATTTTTTTTTAACGACACTTTTTTTAAATTTAATTTCTTTCATGATGCATTTCTATCATAGGAATCCATTGATATAATTCCCAACTCTGAGAAACCAATTGTATATTATTGTATATTATTATACTGATCCTCCTAGGTCTTCCCCAAGGGGACCCCTCATAAGCTCTCGAAGATCTTGAGCGAGTAAGGAGAACCAGTTCGGCTGCTCCATTCCAAAACACAGTATGTGAAAATAATGGAATTGTGTGGGAAACGAGATTTAGTGTTTTTGTTTGGCCCTGAGACGTTTTTAATGCAATTTTTTTTATTTTACGGTTACGTGTTACAGTTCGTCGTATAATTTTTTCTACATAATCAAATTGTACATATCTTTAGTTGTTACTATAGATTTGGCACATGCTGGGTTTTGGTATTGAATATGAAACATTTTTGCTGGTTTCAAATCCGAGAATCTGCACCAAAATTTGAATAAATAACAGTTTATTATATTTCACCGAATTCAAGATAACAAACAGTTTAATTATGTCTAACGTTTATTAGTTTAGAAACACTACAATAGTTTAGAAATACTACAACCAAAGAATCTACTACATACTATCCTCTAAATTGCTGTTGTCATACTCCACGACTAAATCTGGAGCAGAATCGCAGAATCTGATCATGTCTTTCAAATTGCCAAAACAGAGTATCTGGTATATACTGTGTTTTGCTCTGGGAAAAGCAGATGCTGAGTTTGGAAATGTGAAGATGAGAAAATTTGTGCAGATACTGGGTTGTGGTTATGTCATATCTCTAAATCTATTGAAATTATCAGCAAAGGGGCTAGGTTGAAAGATGCGTTAAAACACAGTATATCCAAATATTAAGAAATATCATTTTCTGAAAAAATGTTAGTTACTGTGTTTTGGAATGGAGCAGCCGAGTTGTGTTCTGTGTAGGCTTTGTTACTGTGTCCTTACGCCACCTTAGGCACATCACTGTTAATTTTACTAAACAGTTACCCAACAGTGAATGGTGGCGATTTCCGTGACTAGAACATTTCTTTCCTAGCCTCGGGATTGAACTTGGGGCTTCCGCTCCCAAGTCAAACGCTCCACCCCCTGAGCCAACCGCACATTCTTTCGGAGATATAATTTGTCTGTTTGAACAAGAGCGTCAAAAAGCTCCTGTCCACAGGGCTTGAACCAATTTTTCACTCTGATTTTGACGAAAAAATTATATAGGGTATTCACAACATGCCGAATTTCTATTCGAGTTTTATCAAAAACTTCGTTATTTCAAATGGGAATTCATTTTTGGCGCTCTAGTTCCTCGGAACTGAGTGCTTATCAATTTGCCCAAATGTCTGTAATTTTCGAATATTTCGATGAAAATGGTCTTAAACGATTTGGTTCGACTCACTGATCAAGAATCCGTGGTCGAAATTCATTCTGTCCGGCCGTAGGCACGATAACCCTCGAACAAAATGAGCTAGAGAGTTGAAATTTTCAGAGTAGGTTTGGGGGATAAATATCTCGGCTAAGTTCGTTATTGGGCAAAATCGGACAGATGGTTTCGGAGTAACAAAAAAAAAATTTTTTTTTACGAAACAAATTCCAAATCAAATTTTTTTTAATAAGAAGTTTCATCATAAGATTCCATTCATATCATTTTAAACTCTAACAAGCTAATACTTTCGGAGATATGATTCTTCAAAATTTCAATGTAAATCGTATTTCACACATTGATATAATTATTCTATGTATGAATTGTCATAATGTCAACTTGACAGAAGAGAATATTGTAACTTCAAAAATATTGGGGTTGAAATACTCGTATTTTAGCGATGCAACGGGGACCTCACCCGAAAATGTTTGAAAATATTACGTAAATATTGAAAGCATAATTCTGTAGTTCGAGAGAGGAGAAAATTTGGTGAACGTAGATCAGGAAATTTTTGATCGATTACAAGGTATTTTATTTATTACTCATCTCCTTTCATATTATTACTCATCTTCTTTCATACATGTTTTATGGAATACCTACTATTTGTAGGTACTTTAAACCTGTTTTGGGCAATTGTCATACGAAACTTGTTTTTTTGGCGCTCTAGTTCCTCGGAACAGAGTGCTTATCAATTTGCCCAAGTGTCTGTAATTTTGGAATTTTTGGCTGAAAATGGTCTCGAACGATTTGGTTCGACTCACTGATCAAGAATCCGAGTGCGAAATCGATTCTGTCCGGCCGGCCGACGGCACGATAACTCTCGAACGAAAGGAGTTAGTGGATTGAAAATTGCAAGGTGGTTTTGGAGCGTAAATATCTCGGACAAGTTCGTTCGATCTATCTGAAATTTAGCATCAAATTGTAGAATCATGACCTTTATACGTGACCTTTATATGTGAAGTTTTGTATTGACCAGATTACCGCAAAGTGTAAAAAAAAAAAATTTGAAAATTTAAAAAAAGTTTTTCCACAATAACTCTCGAACGGAATGAGCAAGGTAGTTGAAATTTTCAGAGTAGGTTAGGGAGATGAATATCTCGGTTAATTTCGTTATTGGGCAAAATTGGCCAGATTTAATTCGATTTCTTCCATGGTGCAGTTCTCATTCTCATGATTGCTCATTTAATCTTGATAAATAAACTATTATTTGAATTGAATTTCCTTTATGATGCAGCTCTATCATATGTATACATTGATATAATGCCCAACTCAGAGAAACCAATACTTTCGGAGATATAATTTGTCTGTTTGAACTAGAGCGCCAGAAAGCTCCTGTCCACAGGGCTTGAACCCATTTTTTTTTAATTATGATTCTATTTCTGAAAACATATCCATGATGTCAACCATATGCATACAATTGATCATTTTAGAGATATTCAAGGAATAACGCTATTCTGAGTTGAGTAACGCAATAAGTTATATTTATTTCTCATTATCAAATAATTCAATATTGGAAATGAAAATGATGTGTACATCATTCATTGATTCCTTTCATAATAAAATGGCCAGAAAACAGAAAAATGTTATGGATCACGAAATTTGTTTTTTTGTTATGTTATTTGTACATGTACATATTATTTTTAATTTTAAACACTGATAATATAAACTTTCAAAATACTGGATGACCAAGAACACAAACATTATCACGCTTGCATCACATCATTTTTCCATGATGTACGTGTTTTTGCCATGATCATACCTGCTGTGGAAAATAATCTTTCAACAGGTGCGGATGCAGCCATTAATAAATCATCGGCCAAAGTGTAAGAAGAACTATTTCATCACTCTCCAACACTTTTGATTCCTATTTGCTCTTTCCAACCGCAAATATTGTTAAAACTCAGCTTTCCAATATTTCGAAAGTTTTGTTGATATTTTAAATAGGCTATCGATGTCGATACATGTTTCAATAGAATTGAAAATTTGTTATAGTTTTCAAAGAATACCTTCCCAGTGGGTCGATCATTGAGGGTATTCTTGGCGTAGCTATTCCTCATAACACTTTACGCAACATTGAATAGCTTCATTTCTATACCAGTTTTATTATACGTAGTTCCACAGATGTATAAATAACTGTTTACATCTTCACTACAAGGAGCACAAGAGAATACATTTCTCCAGATGTTCAGATAGAGAAGACATTTCCAAAGCATTGGGATTTAGGGGCAATAAAAGTTGTCCGTTAAGTATTGAATTCAAAATGGCATCCGTTTTTATGGTTGTGAATTCTATTTTTTCTTGAAAAATAATGTCAATTATCTCAAGGTCATAACGAATTAATAATCGTCTGAAAAATCGGGTATTTTTAGAACGATCGATGCATAATATAGACAAAATATATTGGTAATTATAGTGGAAACTCTTCATATTCAATTGTTTTCTGTGGGTTTTGAAAAAAGTCGAGTCGTATATAAAAATTCATACAAAAAATTCAACGAGACCAAAAACGAGACTCTCGTGTTGCGCTGTATATGGTCTCGGTATCGCCTATAATATTTTTGAAAACGTCTCATCTCGTCTCGTCTCGCTTTTACGAGACGAGAACGAGACGAGACGAGAAAAATCTCGCTCTCGCGTGAAGCCCTAGATTTTTGCATACATATTCACGTCTTAATTCTTCAACTTGATAATGAATTTAAGTCAGATACATTGAGTAGTTTCGGAGACAAAAAAAAAAAGCTAAAACTCGAAATTGCCATAAATCCGAAATCTTTCTGCCGATTTTGCCCACCAAAGAAACCAACTGAGATACTCGTCCTCCAAACCAACCCAGCAAATTTCTACTTTACTAATTTGTTTCGAGAGTTATCGTGCTTAAGGATGGCCAGACTGATAGAATTGGTTTCGACCCTGGAGTATTCATGAGTGAGTAGAACCCAATCATTTGGGACCGTAATTCAGGTCGTTATTTCCCGACTTGATGCTGAATTTCAGTTGGATCGAATTAATAGTTGCGGACATATTCAGAAAAAATCTAAAACAAAAAATTTTCATAACTGCGAAACCGTTCGGCCAATTTCGCCCTTTAACGAACTCAACCGAGATATTTATTCCCAAAACTACCCTCCAAATTTGAACTTTGGTACTCGTTTTGTTCAAGAGTTATCGTGCTTACCGACGGTCGTACGGACAGAATTGGATTCGATCCCGTGAGTAGAACCCAATCTATGAGACCAAAAATGAAGACATTTTGGCAAAACGATGCTACATTACGGCAACAAGCACGCCAAAAAAAAAACAAAAATAACATTGTATTGTAACGAAAGTGACCTCTCCAGGTCTTTGAGATTTGAGAAGAGTCGATGTTCTTTTAAACTGATTGTAACTGGGTCAGCGCATCCGCCATTTCGTAAAACCAATCAAATATTCTATAACCTGATTGCAGTGCCTCCTAATAGATCTGATTTTGAATCTGAGCCATTAAGAGACCCACTCAAATACACAGCCAAATTTTATCAATATCGGCCACGTCGTTTAGGAGGAGTTCAGTCTGTAGAGTGTATAATAGTTATTTACGATACGAGTTGGATACAGATATCATTTAATTTAACATGAGTGCTTTAATGATACTCCGCCGTATTCACAAAGCATTGTTAAGTGTTTGAATCTCCGTTAAGTCCTAACTGAGGTCCTCAGTTAAGGATAAATTGGAATCGCAACCTCAGTTAACGTATTTAACGGTGGTGAAACAGACCTGTTTTACCACCTTTATTCCTTATTGTCCCTTATTATCCCCAAATTATCCTTAACTGAGGACCTCAGTTAGGACTTAACGGAGATTGAATGCTTTGTGAATACGGCGGATAGTATCCTACGAGTTACGTACAAAATTTTATCTACAACTGCATGTTTTCATCCTTTCGAGAAATATTCTGAAATGATCAATTAATTCGTACTCTCAATTAAATATTCAACATGAAGCCATAGATAAAACGTTCCGTTTGTCTATGCATGGAGCAAGTCGCGTTGTGCGTTGCTATGGCTACACACATGTAACAATAACAACAGATATAAATGCCGCTTCTTCAAATTTTCATTTTATCTGAATTATATATTAAGTTTCAAAATGAGTTCAAGTGATGAACTTCCTTCTGATATAGAAAACGAAGCGCATTATGTCATAACGGATCTGGTGCCATCTACATCAAAAAAGAAATATGAAGATGCATTTGATCGATATGAAAAATGGTGTAGTGAGAAGAATGTCAAACATATAACAAGCGAAAAGGTTTTGTTGGTTTATTTCAAGGAAATGAGCGAAACACAAAAGCCCACATCACTTTGGTGTTATTATTCAATGTTGAGGACAATAATATCGATAAAAAAGAATGTCGATATCAAGAAATATTTCAATTTAATTGCATTCTTAAAACGAAAATCAGAAGGGTACAAGCCTAGAAAATCCAGGGTATTTATCAAGGAGGAAATAGCAAGATTTTTATTGGAGGCTCCTGACGAGAGATTTCTATGCATGAAGGTAACTTATCGACATTCTTCCGAGAAAAGAATTATGATGCAATAATTATTTCAGGTCATTTTGATTATTGGTCTGGCAGGGGCGTGTCGGCAGGCCGAAATCACAAACTTACTTGTAGAAAATGTGAAAGACGAAGGATCATGTTTTCATATCATCATCCCAACTTGCAAGACAAAGACGAGAAGAGAGTTTGTTGTAACGTCAGGGAACAATGAAGGGTTCAACCCTTCATTGTTCCCTGACGTGGAAACTATCCGAAAATATATCAAATTGAGACCAGAAAATTGCGATCATGAACGATTTTTCATTTTTTATAAAGCAGGAAAATGCACGAAGCAGCCCGTTGGTGTGAATACCATAGGTAGTGTTCCAAGCCTAATCGCACAATTTCTGCAATTGCCTAATTCAAAGGAATATACTGGGCATTGCTTTCGGAGGTCTTCAAGTTCTCTCTTGGCTGATACAGGAGCTGATCTTTTAACAGTGAAACGACACGGTGGATGGAAATCAAATACTGTCGCTGAAGGGTATATTGAAACTTCTGAAGCAAACAAAAAACGTACCTACCGCAACTGCAATTCTAGGTCTTAACAAGAAAGTCTTTCTCGAACCAAAGAATATTGCCTCTACTTCTGAGGACATAAGTCCAGCGACATGCACAGATGATGTTTATACTCAAAATATTTCTAGTGGAGTGTTAGGCCAGTCATCGTTCCCTATTTCGATTTCAAATTGTAAAGATTTTGTTATTAATGTGTATAATAATAATGATAATAAATAATTCCAATAATCGTAACCTGGATAATTTTCGTTTTGCAATTCTGATATACTTTGATAGGATTGTTATTTCTGTGGTTCTCATTACAGTACAAGAGTTGTAATGAATTCATTACAGCACTAGTGTGTTAATGAAGAATGTTATGACATTTTTATGAGTGTCAAATCACAGTCATAATCTGACAGTTGTAGATAAATATATTAATCTTGAGAACTATGTAATTTATTACACAAGATGAACTAGCACGCAAAAGCTGAATGACCCTTTTTCCACTTTTTTTGGTTTGATTTCATCCATTTCCGTGATGTAATGGGAGAAATTTGGGAAATTGAGCGGCTAGCTTCTGAGATACGGAAATTTACTAGCATTTGACTCCTTGAATATTCATTCATTCGAATATTCGAATATTCAAATAATAGAATATTCAATTGATTTATTATAGTTAATCGGTTTTTGAAATATTCGACGATTCGAATACTGATATTTTAAAAATTCCAAGCCTTACTAGGTAAGTCATTTCTGTCCACTAGCGTAATAACGTGACACGTTTGACAATTAATTGTTGTATCAGTTTCCATTTCCTGAATTGATTCCAATCCCTCGCAATTACAATGGTTTCAATTCGAGTCATGACCAAAGTGCAATCTGAACAGTTTCCAATCGAAAAATACTTCGAATATTTCGCTCCACCATAAACCTATAATTTGAGGATATGTCAAACGACTGGCTAGTTCAAAAATTATCGGGCGTCATTAAACTGGCGTTAGGTGGTTAAGGCTGGTTCACTCGAATCAATCACAAAATATTCATTCGGATAACCAGTGGCGCCAGTGCCAGATTCAGTTAATCCTATCAACTTTTGTAATCATTTGGTTCCTCTGCTTTTAGAAATAATTTTCTTCCACTAACACTAGGATATGTATTTACTTTCGAACACATTTATTTCCTGGGAATTTTAAAAGCTTTCGGCTAGATCGTTTATTGAATAATATATGGGGTTTCACACGAGGCAAGAGTATATAAAATCTCCCCTCGGTCTCACCAATTCTCAAAAAATTAAGTCTCGGTCTAGTCTCGTTATCAGTTTTCTCGTCTCGTTTAGCTCAATTCTAAACAACGATAATAAATATTATAGTATATAAACTAATATATAATGAATAATTTCTTAAAGCTATATTTATTACGCTTTTATATTATTATTTTATTATTATTACCCTTTCAATATACTGCGATGGATGTACGTCATGATTGTGAGACCCATAATCAGAATAACACGAGGAAAATCCTCGACAAAGTACAAGGTACGCTATGGGAACCTGTCCTACCAGGGCACTTGAGATTATCACAAATCTCACACCAACTCATCTAGTGATAGACAAAATAGCCCATGAATCCATTCTCAGAATATTTAGGAAAGGAACAGGTATTGAGCGTACTAAAAACCAGAAAGCCTGGTCCTCTCTTACCAGATACATTCAATCAGCCAATCTTCCTTGTGACGAAATGATTAAGAAAGTAAGCATCGAAAATAACTTCAATACGATGCTTGGTAGGAAAAAAGACCAGGAAGGGGAATCCGAATGGCATTAAAGATACACAGACGGTTCAAAAACCACTACAGGAGCTGGCATATGGGGTGGCCACTAAATGCTCCTATCAGAGCGTCTTTCAGGCAGAAGTACCCTGACAGTCGATATCGATTTATCGAGTCCAAACTAATATGGGAGTGCTGATGACAACTTAATGAAGTAGGCAAGAACAACAGGGTCTCCTTGGTCTGGGTTCCTGGTCAAGGGGAAATTGAAGAAAATGAGGAGGTCAACTCACCAAGAAAGGAGCACAAACCCCTTTTACTGACCCGGAGCCCTACTGTGGGGTTGGTAGATACACCTACGATATTGAATTTGGAATGAAAGAAGAAACTGAAAGAGGTATTTTCTGGAGATATCTCCCAGGAATGTATCACTTGAAAAAGTTACTCCGGAACTTTGACACTGTCAGATCCAAGAAATATATGTGCCTCAGTAAGAACACGCTGCACCTTCTCATTGGTTGACTCATAGGGCTCTGCGGCCTTAGGAAGCATATGATTAGGGATAACAGAAACTGATGAGCGCAGATTCTGTTGGGAGGAGGATAAAACTCCTAATCATCTGATTACGGAATGCCTCGACATCTCAAACCAACGCAAGGAATGCTTTGGGCAAGAAATCTGCAGGAGCCAAGACGTAGCCTGCTTGAAGCCATCCCAGATACTGAAGTTCTTCTGAACTCTGGAACTAGAAGGCGAACTGTAGATGATGAAGACATCGACATCTCAATAATATTCATGTTTATCACGCACTAGTTTAGAGACACATATATTCCACCGAGAGTATGGTAATCCATAGATCTTAAAAAAAAAAACATTCAAACCTAAAATCTGCAGGAATAACTATTTATGATAAGAGATACGTTACTATATATGTATATGTATAAGCAAAGTACGTGTATTTGGGGTATTTCAGAGTAATTCAATTCTTAATCTTGTGTACTATTTATTGATACAGCTTAGCTTTCGTGATATTTCCATCACTTCTTCAGAGCATCTATTCAATTTAAGGTTATTGACTATATAAAGTCTGATCACGATGTTCAGGAGAAAATCTTCCGGTATAATATTCCCAAATACACGTAGTTTGCTTGCATTTACAACAGAGATGAAAGACTCCCTTGTATATGTATATAAATATATATGTTTCGTACCACGATTGTTTTACCGTGGTGTTTCGGTGAATTAATATTTATATTAATTCTGTTGTGACCAATAACTGGAGTCACAACTGCTCACTTGATCGATGCGAAAACCTTACACCGATCTGAACTGTTACTTAAGATATTTTGTTGTTTATCTGTATTCGGATAAACAACCTAAGGGAAATTAGGTTTATACTTTAAACACTATCTAATGAAAACAGTATGCATTTTCTTGTTAACTCTACAAGTTAACAAGAGATCTTAAGGTTGACTGTCCTGGACTATTATTACAATAATAATAATAATTTTCCTTTAGCTACAAATTCCCTCGTTAAGGGCTAAAAATGGGTGTGTCGTATACAATCTTTGGGTTGGTGGGGTAGGTTAGGTGGAGATAATATTCTAGAGGAATGAATGACCAACAAGTGACGCACGAAATGTTGTGTCCATGTGTCAGCACGAGACTTTATCTATTGACTTCTTTAAAAGCCTGGGAACCAAATATGGGCCTTCCATGAAAGTTCCATAAATTCCGATCATGCTGGTTCATTTCCTGAACCAAGTGCAATAAAAGTCTTAAGACATAATGCACCGGATGGAATCGGTAACTTTCGAATAGATGCCTTTTTACCCAAATATTATATTAGTTTGAAATAACAATACTTATAACAAAAATGTCAGTCTCGACGGGACGCAACAATATATATTCTTTTGAACTTCGAGCATTAAAATTTGTTTTTTATCTAACAATAAAGCATGTGCATGAAAAAGTATTAGCAGAGGTTGGTGTAACGGGGTACCATATAATTTGATATATGATACTTGAACTTAGAGAAAAAATGAGTTCAAGCCCTGTGGACAGGAGCTTTCTGGCGCTCTAGTTCAAACAGACAAATTATATCTGGTATTGATTTCTCAGAGTTGGGAATTATATCAATGTATTCATATGATAGAACTGCATCATAAAGGAAATTCAATTCAAATAATAGTTTATTTATCAAGATTAAATGAGCAATCATGAGAATGAGAACTGCACCACATTTTCAAATTTTTTTTTTTAACTTTGCGGTAATCTGGTCAATACAAAACTTCACATGCGTATAAAGGTCATGATTCTACAATTTGGTGCTAAATTTCAGATAGATCGAGTGATCGGTTTCCGAAATATTCATAAAAAATATTTTTACTAAAATCGGCCATAACTCCGAAACCCCTTGATGGTTTTCGCCCATTAACGAACTTGTCCGAGGTATTTACGCTTCAAAACCACCTTGCAATTTTCAATCCGCTAACTCCTTTCGTTCGAGAGTTATCGTGCCTACGGCCGGTCGGCCGGCCGGACAGAATCGATTTCGCACTCGGATTCTTGATCAGTGAGTCGAACCAAATCATTTGAGACCATTTTCAGCCAAAAATTCCAAAATTACAGACACTTGGGCAAATTGATAAGCACTCTGTTCCGAGGAACTAGAGCGCCAAAAAAACAAGTTTCGTATGACAATTGCCCAAAACAGGTTTAAAGTACCTACAAATAGTAGGTATTCCATAAAACATGTATAAAAGAAGGTAAGTAATAATAAATTACCTTGTAATCGATCAAAAATTTCCTGATCTACGTTCACCAAATTTTCTCCTCTCTCGAACTACAGAATTATGCTTAAAATATTTACGTAATATTTTCAAACATTTTCGGGTGAGGTCCCCGTTGCATCGCTAAAATACGAGTATTTCAACCCCAATATTCTTGAAGTTACAATATTCCCTTCTGTCAAGTTGACTTTATGACAATTCATACATAGAATATACATAGAATAATTATATCAATCTGTGAAATACGATTTACATTGAAAATTTTAAAAATCATATCTCCGAAAGTATTAGCTTGTTAGAGTTAAAATGGGTTCAAGCCCTGTGGACAGGAGCTTTCTGGCGCTCTAGTTCAAACAAACAAATTATATCTGGTATTGGTTTCTCAGAGTTGGGAATTATATCAATGTATTCATATGATTGAACTGCATCATAAAGGAAATTCAATTCAAATAATAGTTTATTTATCAAGATTAAATGAGCAGTCATGAGAATGAGAACTGCACCACATTTTCAAATTTTTTTTTTGACACTTTGCGGTAATCTGGTCAATACAAAACTTCACATGCGTATAAAGGTCATGATTCTACAAATTGGTGCTAAATTTCAGATAGATCGAGTGATCGGTTTCGGAAATATTCATAAAAAATATTTTTACTAAAATCGGCCATAACTCCGAAACCCCTTGATGGTTTTCGCCCATTAACGAACTTGTCCGAGATATTTACGCTCCAAAACCACCTTGCAATTTTCAATCCGCTAACTCCTTTCGTTCGAGAGTTATCGTGCCTACGGCCTGTCGGCCGGCCGGACAGAATCGATTTCGCACTCGGATTCTTGATCAGTGAGTCGAACCAAATCATTTGAGACCATTTTCAGCCAAAAATTCCAAAATTACAGACACTTGGGCAAATTGATAAGCACTCTGTTCCGAGGAACTAGAGCGCCAAAAAAACAAGTTTCGTATGACAATTGCCCAAAACAGGTTTAAAGTACCTACAAATAGTAGGTATTCCATAAAACATGTATAAAAGAAGATAAGTAATAATAAATTACCTTGTAATCGATCAAAAATTTCCTGATCTACGTTCACCAAATTTTCTCCTCTCTCGAACTACAGAGTTATGCTTTCAATATTTACGTAATATTTTCAAACATTTTCGGGTGAGGTCTCCGTTGCATCGCTAAAATACGAGTATTTCAACCCCAATATTCTTGAAGTTACAATATTCCCTTCTGTCAAGTTGACTTTATGACAATTCATACATAGAATATACATAGAATAATTATATCAATCTGTGAAATACGTTTTACATTGAAAATTTGAAAAATCATATCTCCGAAAGTATTAGCTTGTTAGAGTTAAAATGGGTTCAAGTCCTGTGGACAGGAGCTTTCTGGCGCTCTAGTTCAAACAGACAAATTATATCTGGTATTGGTTTCTCAGAGTTGGGAATTATATCAATGTATTCATATGATAGAACTGCATCATAAAGGAAATTCAATTCAAATAATAGTTTATTTATCAAGATTAAATGAGCAATCATGAGAATGAGAACTGCACCACATTTTCAAATTTTTTTTTGATACTTTGCGGTAATCTGGTCAATACAAAACTTCACGTGCGTATAAAGGTCATGATTCTACAATTTGGTGCTAAATTTCAGATAGATCGAGTGATCGGTTTCGGAAATATTCATAAAAAATATTTTTACTAAAATTGGCCATAACTCCGAAACCCCTTGATGGTTTTCGCCCATTAACGAACTTGTCCGAGATATTTACGCTCCAAAACCACCTTCAATTTTCAATCCGCTAACTCCTTTCTTTCGAGAGTTATCGTGCCTACGGCCGGTCGGCCGGCCGGACAGAATCGATTTCGCACTCGGATTCTTGATCAGTGAGTCGAACCAAATCATTTGAGACCATTTTCAGCCAAAAATTCCAAAATCACAGACACATGGGCAAATTGATAAGCTCTCTGTTCCGAGGAACTAGAGCGCCAAAAGAACAAGTTTCGTATGACAATTGCCCAAAACAGGTTTAAAGTACCTACCTACAAATAGTAGGTATTCCATAAAACATGTATAAAAGAAGACAAGTAATAATAAATTACCTTGTAATCGATCAAAAATTTCCTGATCTACGTTCACCAAATTTTCTCCTCTCTCGAACTACAGAATTATGCTTTCAATATTTACGTAATATTTTCAAACATTTTCGGGTGAGGTCCCCGTTGCATCGCTAAAATACGAGTATTTCAACCCCAATATTCTTGAAGTTACAATATTCCCTTCTGTCAAGTTGACTTTATGACAATTCATACATAGAATATACATAGAATAATTATATCAATCTGTGAAATACGATTTACATTGAAATTTTGAAAAATCATATCTCCGAAAGTATTAGCTTGTTAGAGTTAAAATGGGTTCAAGTCCTGTGGACAGGAGCTTTCTGGCGCTCTAGTTCAAACAGACAAATTATATCTGGTATTGGTTTCTCAGAGTTGGGAATTATATCAATGTATTCATATGATAAAACTGCATCATAAAGGAAATTCAATTCAAATAATAGTTTATTTATCAAGATTAAATGAGCAATCATGAGAATGAGAACTGCACCACATTTTCAATCTGGAAATGGAAAAGACAAAAGGAGAAAACGGGCAAATGAAAAATGGGATATTCTATATTTTTGATTTGAGATTTTGATTTTGAGATTTGAAACTCGCTACCCATTCTAAAGAAGATTCAGAAACATTATGAATAGCCCTGAAACGATCCTTGAATCTATATATCGTCGTTGCGCCATCAAAACGCGACATGTGCATATATTATGCAAAATGCGTCAAGTGTATATTTCGATTAAGAACTGCGCAAGCTGGATATTTCGTTAAAAGCTGCCATGTGATAATCAAACTAGTTTCGGTTCCAGTTGGATTTGATCGAAAAGCGACAAGTACCAAATCGAAAATATGCCCCTGCGAAACACGCTAAGTGTATGAATGCACAATTTATCAAAAGTCACATGTCGCACTTTGAAGACGCAACGACGATATGTGACAATTATTAACTAAATGATCTATGGTTTCCTCTGCTTCCCTGTATTCACACTAGGGCTCTCAACCTAGTTCCATCTGAAAATCATGCTGTTGCAACGACCATGACCGGTTCTTAGACGATTCAGAATAGACCCTATTTTCCTCGGAATACCAAACCCTGGCACTCTATTTGAAGGATCAGAAATTAACCCTTTGTTGAATAAATCGCAAGAAATCCATTCAGACAGCCAAATTTCCTTGACACTTTTATACAAATTAAGAAAACAGTTGGACCATAAAGGGTTTCGAGACTTCAATCAGGGAATCTTATTGTCTGGAATGAACGATAGAATCGGAAATGAATTCGGAAATAAATGTTTATTCCAAGAATTTGAAACAGCAGTCTGCCTGCGAATGTGGGGCTGGACAATGAAAGAACTGACAACCAATGAATATGTGTAAATCTAATAGTTCCAGTGATGATCCTCATAGATGAATTCAGCTGTGCATCAATTTTTTGAGCATTAGCACTATTAAACCAGACCGTGCAACAATATTCATCGGCAGAAAAAACCAAGGCTAAGGCTGCCGTTTGAAGAGTAGCTGCATCAGCACTCCAGCTAATTTCTGCAGAATATAATTTCTTCCAAATGGGCTTTGAAATTCAAAGGGCATTCTAGGTTCACTAGATATTAAGGATAAAAGTAATGTCTCAAAAATCAATCACCAAAAGTTACACTCAATGTTCTATATTTTTGATGATTGTTCAAATGAAAGCAAGAAACCTAAGTTTTATTTGGATTCTGACACAAACGCCACTGAAATAGGTACTTTTTCGGGATTTCTAAATCTGCAGATAGATTATGATGTCCTAAATTTGTGCAAATTATACTTCATATTTTTAATTTGTGATTTTAAAATTTCAAACGAATTGAAAACATCAACTAGTCGACGAGCAATCAATTCAGGATCAATTTTGGAAGATGACAATGTTAGAGGAGTAGCTACACCTTATTTGCTCAAAACATCCCATGTACTCCTACTCGAATGTGTGAAATTCATATCGTAAACTACACTATTCCACTTTTCCTTACGACATGAATTTATCGAATTTATTAGCTTTTCGCATTTTTCATTAGTTGGGGATTTTTGATAATCCTTATATACATTTTGTGCTTCAACTGACCAACCAGGAATATACTCTTGGCGGAAACCCCTCGGAATGATTTTTTTGGCTGAAGATTTTACTACACCAACAAATCTAGAGTAATTTGTTGGTCGAATCCATCTTATTTCACTATCAACTTTTTTCGCGAATTGAAACCAATCAGCCTTCTGGAAATTCCAACGGGGTTTATCCAAACAGGGAGCAAAATGAACCACATTTCCTATAGTTAATAACATGGGCTTATGCTGGCTACGCGGAATAACACCTAGAATTTTACGTTTTACTGAAAGAGGTTTAGAAGAAGCATCACAGGAAACCATGCATAAGTCAGGATTACAGCCTCTATTCCATCTTGAAGAATGGAAAGAAGGTGTATCTTTTCCATCGAAAATCAAAGAATACGTAATAATTATCTTCCATCCAATCGGACAAAGCTATAGTATTTCTATCATTAACATCATAACCCCACATAACATGATGCGAATTGAAATCTCCGCATTAAATTGTTGGATGATTATAATTTATATTGAAATTTTTGGCCAATAATTATTCGGAGGTTTATAAATTTTGATGACAGAAATGTCACAATATTTGAAGGAAATGAAGAAAACTCCTTCAATCTCACTTTTCCTAATTAACTCAATATTTTGAACCGAGGAATTTTTGACATAGCAAGGTAGACCGTGAATCAACTAATACATAACCTTTGAAAAGTCCCCTCCCACGAAGATTTTGCTCTGTTGCTGTATGGGTCTATTGGAGAAGAATCCCCTGTGCACCATGCGGGTCCGCTAATTTTGCAAGGTAATCGCACATATCTTTTGATATCCCTTCAATATTTAAATTTAAAATTGAAACTTTGTTACCGCTCTTCTGCCGGGGGGGTTCTTGAAACCTAGTTCGGCAATCCAAGCGATGATTGTCGGTACTTCAAATGTTCGAAGAACGCTACAGGATACTACTGATAAGCAATCATCTCCCATAAATGAAAGCTTTACTTTCAAATGGAAAATCGATATAAGAATCTCCAATTTACAATAAAATATATCACAGATGGTCACTAGATTCTGTTCGGCCGGCCATCCGGCCGGCTGTTAACACGATAACTCTCGAACGGAATGAGCTAGACAATAGAATTTTTCAGAGTAGTTTTGGGACATAAATACCTCGGTTGAGTTCGTTATTGGGCAAAATCATCAAAACGGTTTCAAAGTAACGAAAAAAAATTGTTTTGTTACATTGCAACTTCTGAATTACATTTTTTTTAAGATGTAGTTTCATCATAAGAATCCATTGATTTCATTTTCAACTCTCACAAGCTGATACTTTCCGAGATATGATTTTTCTAAATTTCAATAATACATCGTAGTTCTATGGATTCACAGAATGCGAATTCTAGCTGTATTGTTCACTGTTCATAAATGTCATCTAGCTATAAGAGACATGTCAATTCGTAGTTTGAAAATATTTTCTGCTGGAAAACAAGTATCCGATTCTTGAATTTGTGAATATATACAAGACTGTTTTGAAACCGAAAATAATATTGACTGGTTGCATATTGGAAAATATATGTATAAATTCGGGATGATGTTCCAGAAGATTTAGAATAGGATCATTTTAATGATGTACTTTATGAAGGCAATAGGAAAGAAGAACATAATGGAATCATCAATCACTGAGGTAAATATTACCTTTTACTTCCTTAAGTAGTGAGACATGTTCCTATATACAGTATTTTCATAATGTTGGATCTACATGGATCTACATTTGTGTATCAAATATGTTTTCTTGAGTTAAGGTTCATTATACAGAATGAATGTGTTAGTGGTATGAACTATTAAATTATGGAAAGATAATAGTTTGTTCGTCAGCCTCAGCTTTCTCAAATATCAGGATTAAATGGACCATCTGCTATGATTGTCTCCAGCCTTGCTCTAGACATTTCGATGATACTTTCCTTATCATTTTAAATGATAATTTTTGGAGTATTAAAGCATTGGCATTGCTCATTTAGTCTTGATAAATAAACTATTATTTGAATTGAATTTCTTTTATGATGCAGTTCTATCATAACAATCCATTGATATCATTCCCAACTCTGAGAAATCAATACTTCGGAGACATGATTTGTCAAAGTTTGAACAAGAGCACCAAATCTCCTGTCCACAGGGCTTGAACCAATTTTTTTTTTATTTTGTGGCCACTTATTTGGGCTTAAGCCTGTGTGCACATCTGTAATTAAGCAATGAAGTAAAACAGTAAATAAAAAAACTCAGACTTTGGATCAAGAAGCAAGCGAAAAATATGATTTACTCGGCGCTATTATTCATTGGGGTTCTTCCGCGATAGTGTCCATACGACGAGTCGCCACTGCGAAATATTACGGATAGACCAAAACGAAAACCGATAAAACAAGAGGTTGCGTGCGTTATTTCCGCGGGCAACTCGACATCGACGGCTGCAGCATCGGGTAGCTTTATTGCCGAATTTATGGAATGCATTTTCCGATTTCCACGCAACAGGAAGATGGGAGATATATGACCAACTTTATTGCGTTGGTTTTTCGCTAACTTGATATTTCATTAGGGGGATTACTTTCGTGTCATCTAAAGCGGTATCCAACATATCATAACATAGCATAATGCAGCCCATACACGCTCAATATTATTGTACAATATTTCGGTTTGTGCAATATAATTGATCCTGTGTGGGCGATATTGAAAGGTTGCAAAATAGCGCAATATTTTGCATAACCATCAATATCGCCTCCATAGGATGTGAACTTTTGCACCAACCAACATATTGCACAATAATATTGACCGTCTATAGGGGCCACCGTCAATATATTGTGCAACCCACATTGCAGAATATTATTGAGCGTGTATAGGCCGCCTAACGATGGTCTAGTGCAAAAAAGTAAATTTTACAGTATCGAAAAATTAAACAAAATAGATAGCGTATAATGTGATTAGGACAGCCTTTCAATAATTACAACTCCTTAATTACGCGACGTTTCGTATATATATTTAGACTTCTTCACAGCTAGAATGATGCAATGAATTATTACAGAATCTTCAGCATTCAGTTAAAACTTGAGGATTGAAATTTGCAGGGTAGGTTAGGAGCGTAAATATCTCGGACGAGTTCATTAACGGGTGAATTCCACCAAGTGGTTTCGGAGTTATGTCCGTTTTTAGTCGAAACATTTTTTATGAATATTCCCGGCACCGATCGCTCAATCTATCTGAAATTTAGTATCAAATTGTAGATTCACGACCTTTATATGCATGCGATGTTTCGTATTGATCAAATTTCATGGTCAAACTAAAAATTTCAAAAATTTGTAAAGTTTGTTTCTACAATAACTCTCGAACAGAATGAGCTAGGCAGTTGAAATCTACAGAGTAGGTTTAGGTGATGAATATCTCGGTTGAGTTTTTTATTGGGCAAAATCGGCTTGATGGTTTCGGAGCAACAAAAAAAATTATTTTTGGAGCTCTTCATCCTCGGAACAGAAAGTTCATCAATTAAGCCAAATGTCTGTAATCGAAAATTACAGATTTGGTTCGACTCACTGATCAAGAATCTGTGGTCGAAATCGATTCTGTCCGGCCGTTCGTCCGTTAACACGATAACTCTCGAACGAAAGGAGTTAGAGGATTAAAATTTGCAGGGTAGGTTTGAGGGCGAAATCCATCAAGCGGTTTCGGAGTTATGGCCGTTTTTAGTGAAAATATTTTGTATGGATATTTCCGAAACCGATCACTCGACCTATCTGAAATTTAGCACCAAATTGTAGAATCATGACCTTTAGACGCTTGTGAAGTTTTGTATTGATCGGGTTACCGTAAAGTGCAAAACAAAAATTTTGAAAATTTTTTAATTTTGTTTTTACAATAACTCTCGAACGGAATGAGCTAGGCAGTTGAAATTTTCAGAGTAGGTTAGGGAGATACATATCTCGGCTAATTTCGCTAGTGGGAAGAATAGGCTTGATGGTTTCGGAGTAACGAAAAAAAAATTTTTTTTAACTCACAAATTTCAGGATAATTTTTTTTAAGATGCCGTTTCACCATTAAAATCCATTGATATCATTTTCAACTCCAACAAGCTAATACTTTCGGAGATATGATTTTTCGAATTTTCAAAAATTAATCGTACTTCTATGTTTTCACAGAATGCTATAATTATTCAATCTATGATTTATTATGATCTGTGTTCATACTCGTACATGCCATACTGTTCTATAAGAGAGAGTCAAATTCATTTCAGCTATTTTAATTTGATTTCTTCCATGGTACATTTCTCATTCTCAGATTGCTCATTTAATCTTGATAAATAAACTTTTATTTGAATTTAATATCCTTCATGATGCAGTTCTATCATAAGAATACATTGATATAATTCTCAACTCTGATAAACCAATACTTTCGGAGATATAATACGTCTGTTCGAACAAGAGCGCCAGAAATCACCTGTCCACAGGGCTTGAACCAATTTTTTAAATTCAGTTTCACCATAAAAATCCATTAATATCATTTTCAACTCTAGCAAGCTAATACTTTCGGAGAAATGATTTTTCATAATTTCGATAATGAATCACACTTCTATGTTTTCACAGAATGCTATAATTATTCTATCTATGAATTATCCTATGATCTGTATTCATACTCGTACATGTCATCTCGTTTTTCTATATGGGAGGGTCAAATTCATTTCAGATATCGTAGAATCATGAGGATTCACAGGGCAACAAAAAAATTTTTTTTTTTTGGTGCCTGGGATTTAAGAGCTCATTTTTACTGTATTTGGGATGCTTAACCTGTATATGCAATCCGTTTTTCTCTACAAGCTCTACTTTTTTAGATATATCAACTTATCTATCAATGTGGGTTTCATTCAGTGTATTATTATTCATTTATGAGAGTTCTAAAATTATTATATATTTATTAATGTAGGTACAATAGTTTTATTGTCAGTCTCTAATTGAGTAAATTCCAGGTAAATCTATAAATAGTGGAACCATTGCCTATCAGGTACCTGAACTGACCCTTTTAATCCCCTTGGGTAAGTCTCGTCAGTTTGTGTGTTCTTACTAATGAGAGTAAATCGATTTCGCCATGTTATTTTAATTTGTGTTATTGAACAGAATTAAAATGGGTTCAGGTTCCAGTTCAAGAAGAAGTTCTGTAAATCAACCTGATGTGTTTTGCTATACAATATGCGGAGAATACATGTTTAATTAATTGTTGTAGGCTATCGATGGAATACAAGTAATCGATCACACAGTGTATAGATAAAATTTGGTCAGATATTTACAATTGAAATAATAAATAACAAAAAACATCACATTCGTACTCAACAGATACAAAACTGGCATATTGAATGCCGAAAACAACATACATTCACGAACTCAAATAACAATCAACGTGTCTCAATATGAAAAGGCGATAGATCTGTTCATGCTATTCTTTCCCTCAGTCGGTCCCTATTAACTTTTTACATATTCAGAAGATTAATATTATTATTATTAACAGTTCCTTATTGGAACAATCCAAAAGGCCATCGACCAAAGGCCTTCAGCCAGAAGATTACTATAAACCGCACTCAAATTGTGTGTATCTGTTCTGGCATTTACTATAGAATTGATATATTTATATGGATCATTTCGCTCATACTTCTTTTATAATAAATCGCCTCATAAGCTAGAACTTTGACATTTTCAAAATCAAATGTCTGCAGTTCATTGAAATGATGTTTCGCTGAAGCTGTTTTGTCTATCTTAATGCGGTGTTTATCCTGACAGTCACGCTAATGTTGATTATTATTGAAAGGCTGTCCTAGTCCATTATACGCTATCTATAAAGTTGATGAAGGATGTGAATTTTTATTATGATTAAACATAATTAAAAATGCTTAGATGTAATTTATTTAATGTTTACGATTCAACACCAAATATGCAAAATGTTTACAATGTATTATTCATAAAAATAAATGACGAACCTCTATGTAAATGCACACCGTTGAGTTAGTTATCCAAGAATTTGAAGAACAGGGTCTTTATAAATGACTGTAACATCGCCGTTGGCTTTGAAATATTTTTATTTGTCCGCTCCATATACAGGGTCAGTCTTTAAGTTGTACATTAATTTTAACCATGGGTTACTCTCATCAATTGGAACAGCTTTTTCATTTACCATTTTTCCAGATTCGGCTTATGAAAAAAGTTATAAGCGTTTAAATATTTATCTATGTGCAAAGCCAGCCCTGAACTGTCCTCAAGTGTTGAACACAGAAACACTTAAAATTCAATATCGCATAATTGTATGAAAGCTTCGTCATCTGATGCTCGAAATTCAACGAAATTGCCTGAGAAGTCTTATTTACCCACTGAAGTCTTTTAAATGGTTTCAAATGATCTTTATGCTGCATTTTCGAAAAAACTCTTCCTGGATATTAAAACTGACTGCAACTTGATTTTCATTGAATATCAACTATAAAATTATCCACATTATCTTCTTCGCCTATTTTCACATTCCTTACATATTTTAATTGAATATAATATCAATATCCAACTTTTATTAACATTTATTCTAACCTCTAATCTACAGAATCGAGAAAAACAATCTGTGGTTCTATGTTATTATTATGTTCTATATAGGCTTGTTTTGGTTGACAATAGGGACGGTCCTAGAACCGTTCAAAGTAGTCACACAGTCGTTTATTGTAATTGTAATTGGCGTCCTGGGCTAAATCTTTTACACGCTACGTTTGTCCCACTCTTTAGAACTTAGAACCGATTCGGAACTGTTCCTACTGCGAACCAAAACAGGCCTTTATGCAAGTGATGACCTCTTAAAGACACAGTATAATAATATTTTATTATACTGTGACAGATGAGGGCACAGAAATGTAATAATATTAGGTTAGCCACATAAAATATCATTGGTCTAACCTTAGAATATTACGCCGGTGGTTATTTATATGTTTACTCAAATCCGTTTATCCAGAATAATTTGGATGAATAGGTGGAATGATACTTATAATTGATATTTCTGTTGTGCATACTAATATACTACAAACGCATAAGATTCAACTATGTAGTTCGAATAAAATAGTAGTGACGTGAATTATATCTGTTGAAAATTAAGTTGATGAAATTATGTTCCATCTATTAGAAAAATCCTTTGAATGATTGTGCAGAATCGAAGCAGTATGAAAATAAATGTTTAGATGACATGGATAACAGATTATTTAAAAGTTTCATTTTCACTATTGGGGATACATAGCTGAATACATATCATGGCAAGCCTATTCATCTATTTCCCAAAAGACACTACGAACTATTTGAATGAGTTGTTATTAACTTATCCCGTTTTGAGATGGTAATTATAACAATTTGGAAACAAGCGAAATTGAATTGAATTTCCACAAGTGTCAACTTTGAAATCAATACTCAGTCTATGCCTTAATTCGAGCAAATCATCTGTGTACTCCAGGTTCGGATCGATAAAAGTAGGTAAATTTCTGTAATTTTTTTCATATTTTAGGACATTCAATGAGGAATATCTTGAAAACTGTTCGTTTTAGGAGTAATGATGAGGAATAATTTTATTTTCAAAAAGGATCGAATATTTCAAAAGTGACTCAAAATAACCTTCATCTGCTGCCATTATGCTAATTTCTCGTAGTTTTAGGAATTCGCGAGTCTATAACGAAAGTAATCGTTAGATGAATATTATTTTTTTAATAATTTTCACTATTGGGGATACATAGCTGAATACATATCATGGCAAGCCTATTCATCTATTTCCCAAAAGACACTACGAACTATTTGAATGAGTTGTTATTAACTTATCCCGTTTTGAGATGGTAATTATAACAATTTGGAAACAAGCGAAATTGAATTGAATTTCCACAAGTGTCAACTTTGAAATCAATACTCAGTCTATGCCTTAATTCGAGCAAATCATCTGTGTACTCCAGGTTCGGATCGATAAAAGTAGGTAAATTTCTGTAATTTTTTTCATATTTTAGGACATTCAATGAGGAATATCTTGAAAACTGTTCGTTTTAGGAGTAATGATGAGGAATAATTTTATTTTCAAAAAGGATCGAATATTTCAAAAGTGACTCAAAATAACCTTCATCTGCTGCCATTATGCTAATTTCTCGTAGTTTTAGGAATTCGCGAGTCTATAACGAAAGTAATCGTTAGATGAATATTATTTTTTTAATAATTTTCACTATTGGGGATACATAGCTGAATACATATCATGGCAAGCCTATTCATCTATTTCCCAAAAGACACTACGAACTATTTGAATGAGTTGTTATTAACTTATCCCGTTTTGAGATGGTAATTATAACAATTTGGAAACAAGCGAAATTGAATTGAATTTCCACAAGTGTCAACTTTGAAATCAATACTCAGTCTATGCCTTAATTCGAGCAAATCATCTGTGTACTCCAGGTTCGGATCGATAAAAGTAGGTAAATTTCTGTAATTTTTTTCATATTTTAGGACATTCAATGAGGAATATCTTGAAAACTGTTCGTTTTAGGAGTAATGATGAGGAATAATTTTATTTTCAAAAAGGATCGAATATTTCAAAAGTGACTCAAAATAACCTTCATCTGCTGCCATTATGCTAATTTCTCGTAGTTTTAGGAATTCGCGAGTCTATAACGAAAAAACCAGTAGATGTAGGGAAAAACTGTTAATTGGAGATTATGTGCCATAGTTATAGAAAACTTCCTACCAAAATTCATTCAATTCAGAATAACCATGTCAAAGCTACAAAAGAAAATCTGATTTTTTTGAAATTTCCACAGCCAGTATCTTTTTTCTTGAATTTCTTGAATCTGAAAAAATGGTAAATGAAAACGTGTTTTATTTAATGTGAGGAATCCATGGTTAAATTTAATGTATAAATTAAACACTCACCCTGAGTATATTCTGTTCACATTCGCGATTCCATCCACATAATTTATCTTCTGGCAATACAATTATCGGGGCTCACTACTTCAATGGCCTGTAAAATAGTCAGGATGCTTAGCGAACAGCGACAAATAATTATTCAAAGCCAACTGCGATGTTTCAATCCTTCATAAAGACCCTGTACTTATTGCATTGAATAGATGTCGATAGGGGTCTTAAAATAGTAAAAATCATTTACATGATTCGTGCCCAACGTAGTTGTTTGGTTATTACATTCGAGAATCACAAGCTACTCAACTCATTTTAGTAACCAAAATGCTCTTATCACATTTGTGCACTAGACCATCGATAATAATTTCACGGAGATTTACAAAACATTAGAATTCAAGTAACATGTGTTTTAGCTATTAGACAATATAATCAAGTGAAATGTGTGAAAGTTTCCAAACAATAGTCTCCCTTGTGTATATTAATTGATGATTGAAAGGTAGACTCGATAACAAATTTGACGTTCTAACATAATAATATATAATGTATATTCTCCATTCACTTTTATAAAGTCTCCCGGTTGAACAAGAAATTTTGACACATTTCACCGTGTATATTTTGAAAATGTTAGGTTTATGCTCATTTTACTGTCAGATAACTGCGTAACGCTGTCCTCTCTACATATAAGTCGTTGTAATTACGTATTTTTCACAATGTCAATTTTCTTTGTGAAATTATTCATTTGAGAAGATATGATGTGAATTCAACAATTCCAAAGACCTGGCCACTGTTGAAGAATTTTTTTCATCTGTTGTTACTGGAAATATTTCAGGAATATAAACTGGTTGGAAGATTCATTTATGCTGTTTTCTTGTACGGAAATCAAGAATTGTTGAAGTTTTAATGAAAAATAAATTATTACGGTGGTCCGTTACCTTGTGATAGTTCATTTGAAAAAAGAATAAAAGACCTGAATAACCCGGCAGGAAAACGAACCGACTATGGAATTCCCCACTTTTCGTAATTCTCAAGGAATAAGCATACAGAAGACATTTAAATTCCTTGTTGCACAACCTGAAATACACCCGTTTCAAAATGTAGTAGTACTACAAAACCCGAGTCAATGATAAACCTTAATAAAATATAGTGATAGGATAGGAAACTAAGTAATTTCATTCGAGAGTTCAACATGTCCAAGGACTCTGCTGTATAGCACTTCCTGATACTTTGTCTCTGCTTCTTCGAAACTGCTTTCGGCATTTTCAATTTCAAAGCGAAGAGTTCTCTATTATTTGTTAAGATACTGATCTGTGATAATATCTTGTCTGAGATGGAACATTATGTTGATTGTTGAGAGTAGAAATTGGCAACATCTCCGAGAATTATTTTGACATTGACAATATTTCAGGAGTGCCTACCTGCCTTAGTTTTAGTTACAAAAACGTGATAGATCTAAATCATGTCCAACCAGGAGACATTGTGAAAGTGAATGAAGTATAATATGTAAATACATTTGAGAGAAGCACAGACGCTTTGTACGTGCATGTTCCATTATATATTCACGCCTCATATGAACTCGATCGAGCTGAAATTCAGTACTCGATTGAAAAATGGTTTCCCGAAGGTATGCGCGGAATTTCAGCAGATTCTGACGCATAGTTTCTGAAATATAAAATCTTTGTTAATAATGTTATATTCACCTCTATCGCGGACACCCTTTGTTTTAATTAGATATGAATACATTTCATAATATTTAAGTGACAGACTGTCCGTTACAATACATACCTATGTCAGAATAAAAATTCTGTGATCTTAAGCAATTCTCTCAGAATTTTTATTCTGACATATGTGTTCTAACGAAATTGAAATTCCTTAAATATTTAATAATATATATATTATTATTATATATTATTATATATATATATATATATATATATAACTCACGTCTCAAGTCGGGAACCGATCCCGTAATGTCAGTACCTACCTTCGATATATTCTCCCAATCTTCTTATTTAGGATACGATATTCACGAAATTCCGCGAAAATTAGCGCGTTGGCACTCTACCAATAATTACCGTGTTTTAACAGGAAATAACAAAAAAATTTCGGATGGTTATAACTCCAAAACCGTTTGGCCGAATATGCCTTGAATGACGCATTCGGATGCGTAACCTACCCTGAAAATTGCAAGTCGCTAACTCTTTCCGTTCTCAAGTAATCGTTAGATGAATATTATTTTTTTAATAATTTTTTTAACATTTTCTAGTGATACGATATTAACAAAATTTCACACACATCCTTATATCAGTATTCTTCAACTAGTTACCAAGTTTCAATTCGATCGGATTTGGATAGGTTTAAAACAAAAATAGTATACTTTTCGTGCTGGAATATTACCACTAATTACAAAGTTTCAATTCGATTGGATCTCAAATCTTTGAGTTATCGAGGAAACCATATTTCAGATGGGTTTAACTCTGAAAGAGTTAGGCCAATTTTGCCCATTAACGAACTGAACTGCCGAATTTGGATGCGCAACCTACCGTCGAAATATCAAGTTGGACAGAGAGTAGAGTAGGTTGCGCGTTCAAATCCGACGTACAAGTTATAAGCATAATCGGCCAAACGATTTCCGAGTACTAATTTTATTTTGAAACAATATAAATACGATCAAAATGAAATAATATTCCAGATGGGTATAACTCCGAAACTGTTGGACAGATTATGCCCAAAGACGAACTCAACAGGCACCAAAAAAATATTTTTTTTTATTGCCATTTGTAATCACTGAATATAGATAGACCATATATAATAGGTAATAATCCTTCTTTCTCTATTTGAGAGTGAACACGTTCGCTCGAATTTAAAGTTCTTGAAGCGAACGCTATCGGTCTATCATGACCATCCGAACATATATGAGAAATTAATGCCTCAATCTCAAATTGAGAGGCATCCGTGATTAATTCAATCGGGAAGTCTGGTTGAAATGGTACGAAAACATCTTCAAACGTTAACTTCAATTTAACAAAATTAAATGCTCGTTGACAATCTTCTATCCATCTCCACTCTACTGATTTTTCTAATAAATTATACAGAGGAGATAAATGAGTAGCTAAGTCTCGAATAAATTACCATATCCTCCTTACATAGTATAAAACAAAGTCGCTTCCCGCTGTCTGTCTGTCCCTATGTATGCTTAGATCTTTAAAAATACGTAAAGGATGTTGATGCAGTTTTTTTTTAATAAATAGAGTGGTTCAATAGGAAGGTTTATATGTATAATACAGGCATAATATATCCGAGAAACACTGATAATTTCAGAGGTTTTTAATGTGATGTCGTAAATAAATACATTTTTTGCGCTTACATTGCAAACGCTGGCTGAACCCTACGAGATAGATCAAAATAATGTGGTACAGTATGGTACACCTTGAAAAGGTCTACAAAGAGTCCGCGATGGTATATGTCTATCGCTTAACCCACAATAACCATTTTTTATCCTTTACATTCTACGAGAAATAATGGCTTGATTACGAAGCGATTTTCAGCAATACAGCATTGATCCTTATCCAATTAAGTTCCTTAAGTGCATTGTGCATTCAATATTGATCAATGTGGCCCTTTACAGCAAGTAATTCAAATGAATATTTTTGAAGATATTGCAGATTTAAAATGCAGTGACATAGCGGTTGCGGTGGTACCAACCGGTGGGCCGGCAGAGCCAGGAAGGGATAGAAATCGAATACAGAGAGCCAGATAATCATCTGTAGAGCGAGACGCTCGCCTCAGCCAGGATAGATGTATTGAGTCCCCGAATTCCTCGCATACCATCGGATTTACTGATCCAATTTGAACGCCTACAATTTCCGGTAAAGATAGTAAATCGCAGGTTCCAACTTCCAACGCTACAGGCTTATACAGGGTCTTTCACGAGGAAACTCACCCATATTTATACGGGAAACTACTGAACGTATTTTCATGAAATTCAGCACTTATAAGTATTTCACGATGCTGATGAAATCTAAAATATTTTCAAGGCATGAGCACCTCCGGTTTTTCCGGAAATGACGTCAACTTCCGTATTTTAAATCAGAACACCATTTTTTTATTGCAGAAATAGATTCCTTAGAAAATTTCAAGTTATTTTGATGTAACATTTTTCAGTTTTGGTCGGAAAATTCTCTCTGAGCGGGAAAATTCGAAAAAAAAATCGAAAATAGAGCTCCGCTGAAACAAGAATAACTTCGAGGTTTTTGAATGGAACATTTTCATTTTTGGGATTTTTCAAGATGTAAGATTGATGTATCCACTTTAGAAATCGAAATCGCGATTCATGATACAGGGGGTGAAAAAATCGCTTTCAAAGTTAGGGATGACAAAATCGTGAAAAATCAATTTTTTCGAATTAGAACCCCATTTTTTTATGGCAGATATTGAATCTACGTTAAAAAATAATGTGAGTGTATGCATCACACCCTTGCCCTAAAAGGGATATTATCTGAGTTATTCACAAAAAACTGTTTTTCGTCTTGAATTTTCAGCTATTTCTTTTCCCTTCACGCCAAAAAGATGAAATTTTCAGGAACTGTTATTTGAACCATGCTGTAGATTTTTCACCCCTTCTTGAAACCGACTTCAAGTTACTATTAGGAGAACCATGGCAAACTCTCGCAGTTATAACTAGAGAAGATGCTCAAAGTTTTGACCGTTAATTTCTAGACATTTATTTATACGTCTCAGGAATGCTTCGTGCGTTGCTCTTCTTATTTCATCATGAGGAAGAGATCTGCAAAAGTGTTTAAAAACCAAATTGAGTTTCAAAACTATGAATCTAAAAATCTAAACAAACCTGAACGCATTTCTGACTCGTTCTATGCAGTCCTCTTCATCAGTCAGGGGAGTTGAGTAGACAATATTTTTTATCCTACCCCAAACATAATAGTCTAAAGGAGTTAAATCGGGAGAACGTGGTGGCCAAAGATGTGGACCATTGTTCGCCAACCATCGATCTTCAAATAGCCTGTAGAGGATATTTGACACATTGAGTGAATTGTGTGGAGGCGCGCCATCTTGTTGATACCATAAGTCATTATGGTTCTGTACTAGCGGCTCAATTATTTGAGTCAATATGTCAGAATATCTATCTCCTATGGGAGAACATTCTATAAATAATGCAAACATGTGTAGTGTTCTATCTTACCAGTTAAAGTCCCATCATAAATGTGAACATCGAGAATTGCATTATTTTTGATGGCGCAAAAAACATTGAAACTCCAGGTCTCTTGAAAGTTCCATTGTCTGAAGTGGTGGTTGTTCTCTTCATCCCAATAATGACTGTTATGCCTATTGAAAGAACCATTCTTTGTGAATTTAGATTCATCTGTCCAAATTATACAGTCCAAAAAGTTTTCATTCTCTTGAAATCGAATCATCATAGCTTCGCAAAACTCTGTTCACCTGAAGAAATCAGTTTCCTTCAAATGCTGTACCCTATTGAATTTATATGGGTGCATTTTATGTTTTTTTAATAGTCTCCAAACACTCGATTGAGATAATTCCAGATCAATCTCGGCATCTTTGAGAGATTTTTGAGGATTCACACGAAAATATGCAAGAAATGTAATTTCGTTGTTCTCATCTTCTACTACACTTTTTTCTCTGTGTATAGTTTTCTTAACGAAAGATCCGACATTTCTCCAGTTTGTCATGGTTCTGTTGATGATATATATTTAATATTTCAGCATATTTTGTTGACAATTTCAATTTTCATAAATCACAACACATACGGGGAGATAGAGTTTTTTTGCTGAGGTTTTTTCCCTAAGCTCTAGTATCATATGATATCAAATTATACGGTACCCCATTACACTAACCTCTGGTAACACTATTTTGACACACATGCTTTATTGTTAGATACAAAACAAATTGTAATGCTCAAGTTCAAAAGAATATATATCTCTCGTTGGTCTGGGTCGGTCAGGAAACCTCTCAATGAACAGTCGAATCGTTCTATCTACAACTTTATTACATTCTCCATGAAGTAGAATGAGATTTAAATAATCTTCATTGGTAAAATTAGGCATAGTGATCGATTTTATAACTTAATACGAATTATCAACAAATTAATAGTAAACACAAAATGCAACTGAATAAAGAGGAATTTGGCAGATGTAATTAATGATATCTATCATTAAAAAAAAAGAATGTAAAACATGGTAAGTTTTTGCAAATGGTTCATAAGGAATTATTTATTTATCACTGGAGAGAAAACCGATGGCCGATTAGTTGAAATAAAGAGGTTTCCGATACAAATTCGAATCAAAATTCGCCATCTATTTAGGAACAACCTGTAACTTTTTTCTCTTGCATATTAGGGTAGTAAAATCTAAAACATGGTTTAAGTAACAGTTCCTGAAAATTTCATCTTTTTGGCGTGAAGGGAAAAGAAATAGCTGAAAATTCAAGACGAAAAATGGGTTCAAGACCTGTGGACAGGAGCTTTCTGGCGCTCTAGTCCAAACAGACAAATTATATCTGGTATTGGTTTCTCAGAGTTGGGAATTATATCAATGTATTCATATGATATCACTGCATCATAAAGGAAATTTAATTCAAATAATAGTTTATTAGATAAGTAATAATAAATTAACTTGTAATCGATCAAAAATTTCCTGATCTACGTTCACCAAACTACAGAATTATGCTTTCAATATTTACGTAATATTTTCAAACATTTCGGGTGAGGTCCCCGTTGCATCGCTAAAATACGAGTATTTCAACCCCAATATTTTTGAAGTTACAATATTCCCTTCTGTCAAGTTGACATTATGAGAATTCATACATAGAATAATAATTATATCAATCTGTGAAATACGATTTACATTGAAATTTAAAAAAATCATATCTCCGAAAGTATTAGCTTGTTAGAGTTGAAAATGATATGAATGGATTCTTATGATAAAACTGCTTTTTAAAAAAAATTTGATTTGGAATTTGTTTCGTAAAAAAAATTTTTTTTTTGTTACTCCGAAACCATCTGTCCGATTTTGCCTAGTAACGAACTTAGCCGAGATATTCATCCCCCAAACCTACTCTGAAAATTTCAACTCTCTAGCTCATTCTGTTCGAGAGTTATCGTGCTTACGGACGGCCGGCCGGCCGGCCGGACAGAATGAATTCCGACCACGGATTCTTGATCAGTGAGTCGAACCAAATCGTTTAAGACCATTTTCATCGAAATATTCCAAAATTACAGACATTTGGGCAAATTGATAAGCACTCAGTTCCGAGGAACTAGAGCGCCAAAAACAGTTTTCTGTGAATAACTCAGAAAATATCCACTTTAGGGCAAGGGTATGATGCATACATTCACATCATTTTTTAACGTAGATTCAATATCTGCCATAAAAAAATGGGGTTCTAATTTGAAAAAATTGATTTTTCACGATTTTGTCATCCCTAACTTTGAAAGCGATTTTTTCACCCCCTGTATCATGAATCGCGATTTCGATTTCTAAAGTGGATACATCAATCTTACATCTTGAAAAATCCCAAAAAGGAAAATTTTCCATCCAAAAACCTCGAAGTTATTCTTGTTTCAGCGGAGCTCTATTTTCGATTTTTTTTTCGAATTTTCCCGTTCAGAGAGAATTTTCCAACCAAAACTGAAAAATGTTACATCAAAATAACTTGAAATTTTTTAAGGAATCTATTTCTGCAATGAAAAAATGGGGTTCTAATTTGAAAAAAATTGGTTTTTTACGATTTTGTCATCCCTAACTTTGAAAGCGATTTTTTCACCCCCTGTATCATGAATCGCGATTTCGATTTTTAAAGTCGATACATCAATCTTACATCTTGAAAAATCCCAAAAATGAAAATTTTCCATCCAAAAACCTCGAAGTTATTCTTGTTTCAGCGGAGCTCTATTTTCGATTTTTCCCGCTCAGAGAGAATTTTCCAACCAAAACTGAAAAATGTTACATCAAAATAACTTGAAATTTTCTAAGGAATCTATTTCTGCAATGAAAAAATGGTGTTCTAATTTGAAAAGCGGAAGTTGACGTCATTTCCGGAAAAACCGGAGGTGCTCATGCCTAGAAAATATTTTAGATTTCATCAGCATCGTGAAGTACGTATGAGTGCTGAATTTCATGAAAATACGTTCAGTAGTTTCCCGTATAAATATGGGTGAGGTTCCTCGTGAAAGACCCTGTATTTGAGCGTTGAGTGTTTTTCACATGGCCAATTATATGTCGCTCTTTCAAGAGTAACCTCTAAAGAAAACATGTTTGTATTGTCTGACGACAAAAATGCTGTGAACGTTGTATATAAAGAAATTATGTAGTATATTCAGTATCAGCATTTCAACCGTGCGAATCCGAAACGGGCAGCTAGTTAGTGTATAAGTCCCAAAAATTATTTCAATTGAGTAATATTCATAGGAATAGGCACAGAGCGTATGACTTCAAGTTTAGACTCACTAGGATGCAAACCCTGCGAATCTATTCTATACCCTAAATATTCTACCGACTCTTCAAGGAAATTACATTTTTCGGCTGATATTTTCAAAGCTGCATCTTGCAATTTGGGTAGAACTTGGTCCAGTCGTTTCAAATGAACTTGTTCAGTCCTACCGGTAATTATAATATCGTCAAGAAAAATTGCGACGCCTGGTATATCCGCTAAAACCCTTTCCATAGTCCGTTGAAAAACCGACGGACCACTCGCAAATCCAAAGGGTATTCGATTATATCCGAACAAACCCTGATGTGTGTTCGAAGAAATTACATTTCTCGGTCGATATTTTCAAAGCTGCATCTTGCAATTTGGCTAGAACTTGGTCCAATCCTTTCAAATGAACTCGTTCAGTCCTACCGGTAATTAACAAATCGTCAAGAAAAATTGCAACGCCTGGTATATCCACTAAAAGATTTTCCGTTGTCCGTTGAAAAACGGACGGACCACTCACAACTCCAAATGGTAATCGATTATATCTGAACAAACCCCGATATGTGTTCTAAGAAATAACATTTTTCGGCCGATATTTTTAAAGCTGCATCTTGCAATTTCGCTAGAACTTGGTCCAATCGTGTCAAATGAACTTGTTCAGTCCTCCCGGTAAGTAACATATAGTCAAGAAAAACTAAAAAAAAGTTTGGTATAACGACAAAGCTTTCTTTACTTTTTTCAAATTATTTGTGGTCCTGGGGATTTATATATCAATTACAATATTTATGCCAAATTTCAGTTGAATATCTTATGAAGTGTAGATACTATGAGAGAAAAACTTGAAAAAAAATATAACTTTAACACCCTGTATCTCGAAAGCGAAACGTTTGTGGTCCCATGTTTATGATACTTTGTTTTCTTGAAATTACTCAAGGAATATCCTCTTTTCGTTTGTACCTCCAAATTAGGAATACCCTGTACGTATAAGTAGTTCTCGTGCAGCAATAACAGAGTAAATAATAAAGCAGGATCGATTTGGTAATTATTCGAGGCCTTGAACTTAATCGTAATCAACCGCATTCCTGTGAGTTTTTAAATTTTCCAGTATCGTCCAGTATTTTCCGAAGCAATATATTAATAAATCCAAACACTGACGCGTTATCTCAACAAAATCTAACCTATATTTCACGCGACGAATTCTATAAACCATGTCATCTATTTTACGTACTTTCAGCATGAACACCAATTTCAAATTTCCGTACACGTTTAATGTTTCGTGATGCCTTTCAATCCAGCTGATTAAAATTCGGGCTTTAACGGCACAAAGGAAGATCCCGCGTATAGAAAAAATCTCCCGGTTAATTGCCGAACGTTATTCATGGATATATAATGGGAGCTTTTAATGAAAGCTTTTATCGCAAATAATTAAAGTACAGCCGTTTCAGACGAGGTCACGCACGTTGGCGTTCATAAACGTTACCGTTCGGCGTGCATACAAATATTAATATTCGATTAGATATAATATAACTTCGACACCAGAAGGCCACCCGTGTGATTTATTGGAAAGGACTAAATTGATCCCTAATATGGGTCGTTTGCGAGGCCGATAATACCGGTTTTATAAATTTGAAAATATTGATCAAACTGATTAGTCGTCGAAAGGCAAGTGAAAAATGTGGGAAAGACCTGAGCACAGGAGCTTTGGCGCTCTTGTTCAAACTTTGACAAATCATTACTCCGAAAGTATTGGTTTCTCAGAGTTGGGAATGATATAAATGGATTCTTATGATAGAACTGCATCATAACAGAAATTAAATTCAAAAATAGTTTATTTATCAAGATGAAATGAGCAATCTGCAAAGATTTAACCTCGTGGAATTGGTTTCTTGCAACTTAAACTCGGTGTATACTTTTCACAACTCGAAATACCTAAGGAAAGTATCATCGAAATGTGTAGAGCAGGGCTGGAGACAATCATAGCAGATTGCCCATTTCTTCTTGATAGTTGAATTGGTATAGGCTGACGAACAAATTATTTCAATAGTTCATTTCATTTGTTTGAAAGATTCAATATGTATATATATTCTTGTTTTTCTTCATTTGAAAACTTATCTGATTATACGACAGAATATATTAATAAAATACAATTCTCTCTGCATAATTTATTAGTTCATACCACTAACATATTCATTATGCATCATGAAACTTAACTGAAGAAAAAATATTTGATACACAAATGTTGATCCATATTTCAGCATTTCTTTGCTAGCAAAATTATGAAAATAATATATACAGGAACATGTCCCACTACTTAATGAAGTAAAAGGTAATATTTACCTCAGTGGTCAACGAACAGTGATTTCTAATGGCGATTCCATTATGTTCTTCTTTTCCATTGCCCTCATAAACTCCATCATTGAAATGATCTAATTCTAAGTCTTCTGAAACATCATCTCCAATATTTATAGATAAGTTATTCAATATGCATCAAGGGGGACTTTTCTTTATTATTAATATTTCTGAATTTTATTTTTTACATAAAGTTAGTACATCGAAAATGAGACAAAATGATATAAAACTCGGTCAACTGGGAACATTTGCCATTTTTAAACCAAAATGTCGACCATCTCGAAAAATTCCAACTTGAAACGCTCTGAGTAAACTTGTTTGAAATTACAATTTAAATCAATGTTCTAAAATTCTCTTCGGAAACCCCTGAAAAATATGTTTCTTTTTTTTTGCTCATAACTCTTTCCAAAATTGAATAATTACCGAATGGATTTTTTTTTTGGTGACTCGACAATATTAGTGTCAGCATGAAAAGCATACCAAATTTTGTTTGGACTTAGTTTTTCGACATTCGTTCGAATTTTCCGAAACCTGTGATCATAGAAAATTATTAACTGGCGTTGAAATTGAACTAAGAGTGGATATTCATGACAAAATTCTATTTTAATCAAAAATCTAGCAATGAATTGGCAATTCCCAGTAGGTAATATTTGCATTTTTGGGATTCTCGGATGTGAATGTGAACCAAAGTCAAATAAACAAGTTCGAACAAAATTTACTACTTACAATAGTATTCATACGGAAACTGTTGTCATCTAGTCACCGAAAAAAAATCCGTCAGGTAATATTTCAGTATTTAAAAGAGTTTTGAGCAAAAAAAGGAAAAATAATTTTGATGGTTTTCCGACCTGAAATTTGGCACATAGATCTAAATTGTAATTACACACAAGTTTACTTAAAGCGCTTCACAAAAAGTTCAAATTTTCCGAGATAATAAACATTTTTGTTTGAAAGTGGCGATTTCCGCTCAAACCAGAAGTCTAAGTTGGCCGACTGTTATGTCATTTTTGATGCACCAACCTTATGTAATTACTAAAAGTCTGAAATATTAATAGAAAAGAAAAGTCCCTCTTGGTGCGGAGTTGTTGGGAAGCACTGTATATATTCACAAATTCAAGATTCGGGACCTTGTTTTCCAACAGAAAATATTTACCAATTATAAACAACTAGAACAGAAATAAATTTGTTTCTTATAGATAGATAAGGTGACATTTATGAACAGTGAATAGAGATAGAACACAGACAGATAGAATTCGCATTCTGTAAAAACATAGAAGTACGATGTATCATTGAAATTTTGAAAAATCATATCTCCTAATGTATTAGCTTTTTGGAGTTGAAATGATATCAATGAATTCTCATGGTGGAACTAAATCTTAAATAATATTGAATTTGAAATTTGTGATTTAAAAAATAATATTTTTCCTTACTCCAATCAACCATCGATTTTTTCCAAGAACGAACTTAAACGAGATATTTATGTCACATACCTACTCTGATAATTTCAACTGTCTAGCACATTCCGTTCGAGAGTTATCGTGTTGCAAGCCGGACCGACCGGATAGAATCGATTTTGACCTCGAATTCTTGATCAGTGAGTCGAACCAAATAGTCTAATACCATTTTCATCCAAAAATTTGAAAATTACTGACCTTTGGGCAAATTGATAAGAACCCTGTGCCGAGGAACAAGAGCGCCAATAAGGGGAATATTTGACATTACGCGAACTCGCTGAAATACATCTGTTTTTATTAAGCATAAAAGAAAGAATAACTTTTCACTAGCTCGGGGTATCGTTTAGAAGAAATTAATAGAATCGAATAATTGAAGATTCGAGAGAAGCACTCTTTCCGTTCAAAAGTTACCGTGTCAACGGTCACCCATTCAGCTACTGAACTCGCCAAGGGCTGGTCGGCTTGCCATATTTTTTCATTATCTCCAATAATATAGATCTGATATTGTTCAAATTTCGAAGATGGCTGTTGAATTCAGTTTTGTCGGATTTCGCGAAATTTGAGCGATATAGGAAGGATAAGTTCTGAGATACAGAATTTTTTTAAACGATTTTCTTTGTCTTTTATACGATCCTCACTTTCGCGACAATCATGCGTTGGCATTCTACAAGTATCTACCAAGTTTGAATTGAATTGGATATATGTATTTTCTGAGTTATTGAGAAAATGGGTATAAACCCGAAACCGTTTGACATATGACCATTAACGAATTCAACATGTCAAATTCGGATGCGCAGTCTACCCCGAAAATTGCAAGTTGCTATTTCTTTCATTCAAAATTTATCGTGGCAACGATCATCCATCCAGCTACTGGACTCGCCCAAGGCCACTCGGCTTTCAATATTTTTTCAATATCATCATTACTATAGATCCGATCGTATATTCAAATTCAGAACTTGGCTGTAAAATTAGATTTTGATAGACTTCGAAAAATTTCAGCGACATCGGAAGGATAGTTTCTGAGATACAGAATATTTTCTAATAATATGTTCTAAAGTTTGAATTGATATGATCCTCATGAAATTTGTATTGTATTGTTTCAATACAGCTCCAAAACCTTTTGGCCGATTATGCCCATTAACGAACTTATCCGTCGCATTCGGATGCTCAAAGCTTCAAGTCTCTTTTCGTGCGAAAGTTATAGTGGCAAATACCAGCCGGATAGAATCGAATTTGACCTCGAATTCTTCATCAGTCTTCACCCTTTTCGAAAAAAAATCGAAAATTACATATATTTTGGGTAGAATAATAGCACGTGGTTCCCTAGAATATGCAAGCAAAATATCTTTGAAAATTCTATCAGCTATCAATCTTATATCGCTGAGCCTTCAAGACTTTATTTTTGAGCCATCTGAGAAACAAAATATTTTCTGATTGAAAAACAAAATAGTCCCTATAATTATCGGAATAATCAACTGAGGTGCTAAAAAATAATTTCGATCTAAAAGACGGGACCGTATCTGTCGGGTCCTTGTTTAGATGATCAAGTACTAAAAACATCACCTTGTATATGATTACACAGGGGAACAGTTGATTTGGTTTTTTGAGCTGATTCTATATTAATTTGATGTTCTGAATTCAAATAACGTACTCATTTTTACCTAGGAGCTCAAATTTTTAAGTTATACAATTTTAGAGAAATATAAGGTACATTATTTTAACTCAAATCCGTAAGTGTAGTAAATAAAAGAAGATACGAAATTTTTATTTTAGTTATACAAAATACAATGTTATGTCGTACTTACCTACAAAAAGAAATTGGTTCAAGCCCTGTGGACAGGAGCTTTGGCGCTCTTGTTCAAACTTTGACAAATCATATTATCTCCGAAATTATTGGTCTCTGGGAATGACATGAATGGATTCTTACGATAGAACTGCATCATGAAAGAAATTAAATTCAAACAGACCGAGTCTCCCCAATAACGATCTTATCCGAGATATTCATTCCTCAAATCTACTCTGAAAATTATATTATATCAATTATAACTTAGACAATATTGCAGTTTTGTTTTTACTGGAGATATTCTGAACCGAATTCGAATATGTATTTTACCAAAGAATATATTTCCATCATCATAATATGATGATGGAATAATCTATATTATGGATTATCCACGGGCATTAAATTATCACCTTAAAAGTATGATATCATAATATATCATCCTCATAATTCTACGATACCTGATGATCTTTCATTGGTCATTTTGCATTCAATCATACTTAGTTTTCTAGAACAAGAGGTGTACCAAAAATAATTTGATATTTATCTCTCATAGGAAAATAAGATGACATGTAAGAACGAAGATCATATAATAATCCATAGATACAATAATTAAGTACAGCATTCTGTGAATACATAGAAGTACGATTCATTATTGAAATTTCGAATAATCATATCTCCGAAAGTATTGGCTTGTTAGAGTTGAAAATGATATCAATAGATCTTTATGGTGAAACTGCATCTTAAAAAAAAAATTAAATCGAAATTTGTGATGTAAATAAATTTTATTTTTCCTTTCTCCGAAACCATCTGGTCAATTTTGCCCAGTAACGGACTTAACTGAGATAATTATCTCTCAAACCTACTCTGAAAATTTCAACTGCCTAGCTCATTCAGTTCGAGAGTTATTGTAGAAACGAAATTTGAAAACTTTGAAATTTTTTTTGATACCTTATGGCAACTTGATCAAAACAAAACTTCGCATGCATATAGAGGTCATTATTCTACAATTTGATGCTGAATTTCAGATAGATCGAGTGATCGGTTTCGAAAATATTCATAAGAAATATTTTTACTAAAAACGGCCATAACTCCGAAACCGCTCGGTGAATTTCGCTCGTTAACGAACTTTTCCGACATATTTAAACTATAAACCTACACTGCAAATTTAAATTCTCTAACTCCCTTCGTTCGAGAGTCATCCTGCCTACAGCCGGCCGGCCGGCCGGATAGAATTGATTTCGACCACGAATTCTTGATCGATGAGTCGAACCAAATCGTTTAAGACACTTTTCATTCAAAAAATCGAAAATTACAGACATTTGGTAAATTGATAAGCACTCTGTTCCGAGGAACAAGAGCGCCAAAAACACTGAAGAAATCAAATATTCACACAACACGTCGAAAGTTTCTTTTCCGCGACATTCTTGAATGTTTCTTTGAACAGTCCCTTTTCAAACTTCAGCAGTAATCTGCCATCATGTGCATGTCCCATCTTCCTTGGTAGCGGTCCTCTATAACTTTAATAACTTGCTGAAATCTTTCACCTCGTTTCTTACTCATGTCTCCTAAATTTTCTGGAAAACGGTCTACGTGGCTGTGTAAATAGTGTATTTTAATATTCATATTGCACCCTAACGAATTGAAACTATTAAGCATCTTGTTAACCATTTCAACTTAGTTTTGAGCTTTATGTTTGCCACGAAAATTTTCTACAACTGCAATAAATGATGTCCAAGCTTCTCGTTCAACTTGATTGATTGAATTTATGAAGGCAGGATCCTTAATTAATTGTCTTATTTGTGGGCCATCAAATATCCCTGCTTTGAGTTTTTCTGTGCTCACCTGATGCATTTTTACCCCTATATATGCAAAACATAACCCATTCTTATCAAGAGCCTTTACAAATTGCTTCATTAAGCCCAACTTTATATGTAACGGATGAAGTATGATTTTTGGCGCTCTAGTTCCTCGGAACTGAGTGCTTATCAATTTGCCCAAATGTCTGTAATTTTCGAATATTTCGATGAAAATGGTCTTAAACGATTTGGTTCGGCTCACTGATCAAGAATCCGTGGTGGAAATTCATTCTGTCCGGCCGTCCGGCCGGCCGGTCCGGCCGGCCGGTCCGGCCGGCCGGTCCGGCCGTAGGCACGATAACTCTCGAACGGAATGAGCTAGAGAGTTGAAATTTTCAGAGTAGGTTTGGGGGATAAATATCTCGGCTAAGTTCGTTATTGGGCAAAATCGGACAGATGGTTTCGGAATAACAAAAAAAATTTTTTTTTTTTACGAAACAAATTCCAAATTAATTTTTTTTTGATAAGAAGTTTTATCATAAGAATCCACTCATATTATTTTTAACTCTAACAAGCTAATACTTTCGGAGATATGATTTTTCAAAATTTCAATAATAAATCGTATTTCAACGTTGTCACAGAATAATATTATTCTATGTATGAATATGAATTGTCATAATGTCAAATGATGTTCCTACATTATCGAAGAATTGTGAGCGAAGTGAGAAAAATCTCAGTTGTTTGCTCCGAAATTAGTTTTTCTCAGAAAATTCTTACATTTCGGAACTGAACATGAAGTAAGAGATCTGAGAGTAGTGAGACTGCTTTTCATCCATAGACATAGATATAACTCTCGAACGGAATGAGGTAGGTAGTTGAAATTTTCAGAGTAGTTTAGGGAGATGAATATCTCGGTTAAGTTCGTTATTGGGCAAAATAAGCCAGATTTAATTTGATTTCTTCCATGGTGCTTTTCTCATTCTCATGATTGCTCATTTAATCTTGATAAATAAACTATTATTTGAATTGAATTTCCTTTAGGATGCATTTCTATTATATGAAGACATTGATATAATTCCCAACTCTGAGAAACCAATACTTTCGGAGATATAATTTGTCTGTTTGAACTAGAGCGCCAGAAAGCTCCTGTCCACAGGGCTTGAACCCATTTTTTCTCTCCCAACCAAAGTGTCGTTAATGACATTCTTTTACCCAACGTCCATGTTTTCTCTCAGAGGCCAATCTTTTCTAACCCAGTGGTGTGTTTTGTCCCTACTATCCCAGAGGCACAAGAAACACGAATATTTCGTGTAACCACTTTGCTGCCCAAGGAGAAAGTTCACCATTTTTAAGTCTACACAAATAATCCATTGATGTTCGTGATACTTCATCTTCTGGAATCTTCCAGTAGATCTCAAAGCTATGGTATTAGATTCTTCTTTCAGTTTCGTTGAGTGAGATAGTGGTTTTGAACCATATTTATACCCATTATGTAGGACACCTTTAAAACTTCACTTTGAAATGTCAATAAATATGCACCAATCATCTGGAATATATTCAGAAAGTCCCATATCTTTCATGAGTCCTATAATTTCGTGACAAAATACAAGATTGTCTTCTTGAGAATGAAATGGTAGGAGATCTTTTTCTCTTGTATGGTAAAAGGTAATTTTGGTTTCCTTTTTCCAATGAATTTTTGTCGTTCAACCTAGAAGCCAGAAGTTCTTTCGATAAATTGAGATCCCTGGTGAGATCATTAAATTCATTTTGATTGAAGCGTTGAGGAACTGATGACGTCTCTTCATAGTCACTGTCAGTTTCATTGGCATAAGAACCTTTATTAGCATCACAAGAGCGATGAGAGGGGAAATATTCGACATCAGAGATATCTGGTAGCTGATGAAATGTTGGAATCGGTATTTCATCTGAGTGCGGGTTAGGGCGTATTACCGAGTCTACATTGGGATGAGTCCACTTACTGCGGTTGTTTCGATTGATTCCATTAGTATTTACGAAACATAAATAACAATCACAAGTGGTGTTTTGGTTCTCTCCAAACCATTGGTACGACAAATTTTAGACATTTGCTTTTTCCGGTAGTCCACTGCCATAAATGCTCTGTACAAGTTTTACATACGAGATGTGAGGCCCACATTTTATCCTGATCATCAAGTTTAACTCTTTAGTATCCAAGATACACTCGCTTTACAAAGTCAGTAATAGTTTAGCTGTTTTGTTGAAACATGTATTCTCCGCATATATAGAAAACACATCAGGTTGATTTACTCAAATTCTTCTTGAACTGGAACCTGAACCCATTTTAATTCTGTTCAATAACACAAAAACACTCTTTTCTTAACATAAAATAACACGCCGAATTCGATCTACTCTCATTAGTAAGAACGCACAAACTGATGAGACTTACCCGAGTTTACCCGAGGGGATTACAAGGATCAGTTCAGGTACCTGATAGGCAATGGTTCTACTATTTATAGATTTACCCAATTACAGACTTACAATAGAACCATTATACCTACATTAATGAATATATAATAATTTCAGAGCTCTCATAAATGAATATAATGAATGAAACCCACATTGGTAGATAAGTTGATGTATCTAAAAAAGTAGAGCTGATAGAGAAAAACGAATTGCATGTACAGATTTAGCTTCACAAATAAAGTTAAAATAAGTCTAAAATCCCAGGCACCAAAAAAATAGTAATTTACGTAACAAGTCCGGAAAATAGGGTTTTTTTGGACGAATAGACACAATTCTAGGACGAGCGTAAGCGAGTCCTAGAAGTCTATGAGTCCAAAAAAACCTTTTTCGGGCGTGTTGCGTACAATATTTTTTCGGCAACCGTGTAGAATAACAAATCAATGAGACGACACACTTCTTTTTTATATATTTTGATTCTTATTCAAATTAAACAGAACAGAAAATATCACATGTGCAAATTGTTGACAACTAATTTTATATGAACTGTCAGCCGTTTTCTCAGTGCTATGGTAACTTCATTTATTAAAAATATACCTACCAAGATTTTCATATTTACAATGACCAAATCGACGACCGGCCTAGTCCGGGAAGTACGTACTTCCCGGACTAGGCCGGGAAATGCTTCTTTCTCAAAGAAAAAGCGTCCGGGAAGTGGGCAATTCCCGGACGGTTGCCGAAAAAAATTTTTTTTTCGTTGCCCTGTGTTACCAATACCATATTCGTGAAGAAGAGATAACATACACAATAAACATTCGTGGTCACGAGAGAATCGTCTAGAAACATTACCGAGACACTCTTAGAGACGCTTTCACGTCAACGATTCTTTGGTTGAGTATTATTTATACATAGTAGTAGAATTATCAGTCCTACTACGTCGAAAACAGACTCACCGGGCATAATTATCTGGAATTTTTGAGATATACCGTCTGTGATCTTTTGAAAGAAATACACCAGAGATCAATGATCTTTGAGCAGGATGATGCACTTGGTGTAGTGGAAGTAAGAAATTATATCGATGCCAGAGTATCCAAATCGGTGGATAGGTAGGGAAGATCCTAGAAGACTGCCAGCGCGTTCTCCTGATCTTACCCCAATAGCCTATTTTTCATGGGGTCATTTGAAAAGTTAAGTAGATCAGGAATCTATTGGTACCAAAGATATTTGGATTAACCGTCAAATCTTACGAAAATCAGTTATAAATCTATCGAAGAAGGTTGAAAAACGCATAGCCGTCGGTGGATGCCATTTCGAGCATCATTAGTAATTATCATTTACGTTGGTTCGTTAGAAGTTAAATTCACATGAAGTTGTTTGATTAAAATTATAGTTACGTAGTTATTAATCGATTAAAGAATAGAGTAACGAATTATCATCAACGTTCTCATCATCTCGAAAAATAAATATTGCTTATTGAGTACATTGCTTTCGACAGCATTTTTATCCTCTTTACGAATATGTATGTTAATAAGAAAAATGTGATCATCAAAACAAAGGCTCCTTATTCATAATCATAGTTTTCAGTGGAAGCAAGCGATTTTTTCGATAATTATAGGTATTATTTCGTATTCAAAATAAAAATCGAGATTGTTCAGATGACTCTACTCCGTAGAAAATATTTGTACCATTCGAATTGATTATTGAATTCCACAGCATTTTTTTTTCTCTTCGCGAAACTGACGATTTGGTTTGATTCACTGATCAAGAATCCGTGGTCAAAATCGATTCTGTCCGGCCGGTCAGCCGTTAACAAGATAACTCTCGAACGGAATAAGCTAGACAGTTGAAATTTTCAGTGTAAGTTTGGGAGGTAAATATCTCGATTAAATTCGTTATTGGGTAAAATCAGCCTGATGCTTTCGGAGTCACGAAAAAAAATAGTTTTTATAGCATTACAAATTTCAATATTTTGTTTTGAGATGCAGTTTCATCATAAGAATCCATTGATATCATTTTCAACTCTAACAAGCTAATACTTTCGGAGATAAGATTATTCTAAATTTCATCAATAAATCGTAATTCTATGTTTTCACAGAATGCTGTAATTATTCTATCTATGAATTACATGATCTGTGTTCATACATATCCTCTTATCTACCGCTAAGAGTTCCGCTGGTTCATTACTCATGATATAAAATACCCCTCCTATTCTAGAAAACAAAGTATGATTGAATTTGAAATGACCAATGAAATAACCTCAGCTATCGTAGAATTATGAGGATTATAGGATATTATAATTTTGGGGTAATGATATAATGCCCTTGGATAATCCATATGATAATGGAAATATTTACTTTGGTAAGTTGATCAAACTGGAATATTGGCTAAGTTTCAATTGATATAATACAGTGCGCGTCAAAATTATGGAACAAAATCATTTTCTCGGAAAAAAATATTTGGCAACAAAATCCTGAAACAGGTCAATTTTTGTTTCACTTTTACCAAATTTTTATGCATTTTCGAAGGATTTTTGTTGCACCCTGTGCCATCCTTATTAACCCTCTAAATTTTTTGAATAGGGAAAGTGAGTCATGTGGTACTTTTTTGGCAAGGTCTTTGTATCTTCTTCACAAGCTTGCAGAAATTTTCAGAAAAAAATTTTCTTTTTTGAAAAATAGTTAGTTCAAAGGGGTTGCACCTTGTCATGGCTCAATTTTCTTTTTACCAAATTTTTATGCATTTTCGAAGGATTTTTGTTGCACCCTGTGCCATTCTTATCAACCCCCTAAATTTTTTGAATAGGGAAAGTGGGTCATGTGGTACTTTTTTGGCAAGGTCTTTGTATGTTCTTCACATGCCTGCAGAAATTTTCAAGAAAAAAATTTTGTTTTTTGAAAAATAGTTAGTTCAAAGAGGTTGCACTTTGTCATGGCTCATTCACTTTGAGACGATGGTACCTGATGTCACCGAATGAAAGTCGACCATTACAGTTCTGTTCATGCATAACTTACAACCCCTACGAACCCTCAAATGAAGAAAAAAATGTGAGGGGGTTGAAAGTTGTGCATGAACAAAACTGTAATGGTTGACTTTCATTCGGTGACAAATTTCATCAGGTACCATCGTCTCAAAGTAAATGAGCCATGACAAAGTGCACATTCTAAAAACCTCTTTTAACTAACTACTTTTCAAAAAAGAAAAAAAATTTCTTGAAAATTTCTGCACGCCTGTAAAGTAGATTCAAAGACCTTGCCAAAAAAGTACCACATGACCCACTTTCCCTATTCAAAAAATTTAGAGTGTTGATGGGGATGGCACAAGGTGCAACAAAAATGCTTCAAAAATGCATAAAAATTTTGTAAAATTGAAATAAAAATTGACCTGTTTCAGGATTTTGTTGCCAAATATTTTTCTTCTGAGAGAATGAATTTGTTCCATAATTTTGACGCGCACTGTATGATATTTAGAGTTCATTTGTGGAATTAATATCTTGGATAATTTCGTTATTGGATAGAACGGTCTGGTGGTTTCGTATTAATGATTTTTGTCACTCTTGTTATTGCGCGTATGTTCTGGGGAACATCGCATTATCATTTCTCTCAAATAGGTATCTGTAATTTTGAAACTTTTTGCCGAAAATGGTCTAAAACGATTGGGTTTGACTCCCTGATGAAGGGTTCGACTCCCTGATGAAGTCCGATTTGTCCGTTGCCACGATAACTTGAGAATGAAAAGAGATAGCGACTTGAAATTTTCAGGGTATGTGGCGCATCCCAATACGACGGACAAGATCGTTAATGAGCATAATCGACCCAATGGTTTTCGAGTAATAATTTTGTTTTCAACCAATACAAACCCGATTGAATTGAAACCTGTTGAGTAGCTGTAGAATATGAACCTAAGGACGTTTGTGAAATATTGTGAGAATCTTATAACTAACAAATTTTAAAAAAGTTATCAAAAAATATTATTTATGTCGCGATAACCTGAGAACCGCCAGAGATAGTGACTTGGAACTTTCAAGTTAAGTTGCGCATCTGAATGCAACATTTGAGTTTATCTATAGGCATAATCCGCCTAATAGTTTCGGAGTTATACCCAGTCGAATTTCAATTGTTTTTTAATTAATAACTCGAAAAATACAAAACCGATCCAATTCCAACATGGTTGTTAGTTGAAGAATGCCAACACGAAAATTCGTGCGAAATTTTGTGAGGATCGTGTCACTAGAAAATTCATAAAAAAATCATTGAAAACAATTGAAAAGAATTCTATATACCAGAAACTATTCGTCTGACCTCGCTGAGCCTTGCGAGAGCCTTCAGAACCTAATTATACTGCAAAGTTCCAAGTTTGAACACGATCGGATCTATACTGTTGGAGATCCGAGCAGCCTTGTGCGAGTTTGGTAGCTGGATTGGTGCCCGTTGCCTCGATAACTTTTTAACGAAAGGAGATTGGGACTTGCAATTTTCAAGGTAGGTTGCGCTTCTGAATGTGATATGTTCGTTTTTGGGCATAATCGGTCCAACGGTTTCGATCGAATTGAAGCTTGGTAACTAGCTGTAGAATATCGACATGAATGTTTATCTCTGTGCTGTCTTGTAGTGAATTTTCGTTTTCTTTCTCTTCTGTATCGTTTATGACAATTCTTCTTTGTTAAGTTTGATTTTTTAAGAGTTTATAGATTAGTCTCAACTCTACTGTAATATTAATAATAATAATAATAATAAAGACGTGTGTAAATTTTTATCAGAACCGTACACATAGAAAAATTTTAAAAACAGCGAAAAAAAAATGGTTCAAGAGGTAAAATCGATTAATTAATCGATGAGTGTTCAATACAGAAGAATTTACCGTGATAAATTCGAATCAAGAGTGTCCAATACAGGAGAATGGACAATATAATTTACCATGGTAAATTCGATTAAGAGTGTCCAATACAGGAGAATGGACAATAGAACATACAAGCAAAAGCTCCTGACTTCACGTCAGTGCTTGAACCAATTTCTTTTTCGCAATTTATAAGTATTTTCTTGGGGTACGGTTCTCACAAAATTTTACACATGCCTTTATGTCGATATTCTACAACTAGTTACCAAGCTTCAATTCGATCGAGTCTATATTGTCTGAGTTACCGAGGAAATAATATTCCAGGTGGTTATAACTTCGAAACCAATGGACCGATTATGACCGAAAACGAACTTAACTCTTCCATTGGGATGTGCAACCTACCCCGAAAATTGCAAGGCCCTATCTCCTTGGGGTCGAAAGTTATCGAGGCAACGGTCACCCATTCAGCTACTGAACATACGCACAAAAGCTCCTGACTTCACGTCAGTGCTCGAACCAATTTTTTTTCAATTTTTTTGAGATATTTTTGTCAAGGTTTGAACAAGAGCGCCAAAGCTCCTGTCCACATTTTTTACATGCCTTTCGTCGACAAATAAGTTTGATCAAAATTTTCAAATTTATGAAACCGGTATTATCGGGCTCCCATTTTTTTTTGTTTTCGCAGTCTCAAATAGGCCTTCACTTGAGAGCGAGATTTTTCTCGTCTCGTCTCGTTCTCGTCTCGTAAAAGCGAGATGAGACGTTTTCGAAAATATTATAGGTGATACCGAGACCAAATACAGCTCAACACGAGAGTCTCGTCTTTGGTCTCGTTGAATTTTTTGTATGAAGTTTTATATACGACTCGACTTTTTTCAACACCCACAGAAAACAATGGAATACGAAGAGTTTCCACTATAATTACCAATATATTTTGTCTATATTATGCATCGATCGTTCTAGAAATACACGTGGTTTTAGAAGATTATTAATTCGTTATGACCTTGCGATAATTGAGAATATTTTTCAAGAAAAAATAGAATTCACAACCATAAAAACGGATGCCATTATGAATTCAATACTTAACGGATAACTTTTATTGTCCCTAAATCCCAATGCTTTGAAAATTTCGTCTCTATCTGAACATCTGTAGAAATGTATTCTCTTGTGCTCCTTGTAGTGAAGATGTGAACAATTATTGTATATATCTGTGGAACTACGTATAATAAAACTGGTAAAGAAATGAAAAATGAAGCCCACTGTAAGGTATTCTTTGAAAACTATACCAAATTGTTCAATTCTATTAGAAAATGTATCGACATCGATAGCCTATTCAAAACATCAACAAAACTTTCGAAATATTGGAAAGCTGAGTTTGAAGAATATTTGCTGTTAGAAAGAGCAAATAGGAATCAAAATATTTTACAGTGGTGGAGAGTGATGAAAAAGTTCTTCCTACACTTTCCAAGTTGGCCGAGGATTTATTAATGGCTACATCCGTACCTGTTGAAAGATTATTTTCCACAACATGGGTCATGGCAAAAACATTTACATCATGAAAAAATGGGTTCAAGCCCTGTGGACAGGAGCTTTCTGGCGCTTTAGAGTTCAAACAGACAAATTATATCTCCGAAAGTATTGGTTTCTCAGAGTTGGGAATTATATCAATGTATTCATATGATAGAACTGCATCATAAAGGAAATTCAATTCAAATAAAAGTTTATTTATCAAGATTAAATGAGCAATCATGAGAATGAGAACTGCACCATGGAAGAAATCAAATTAAATCTGGCCAATTTTGCCCAATAACGAACTTAAGGGAGATATTCATCTCCCTAAACTACTCTGAAAATTTCAACTACATACCTCATTCCGTTCGAGAGTTATATCTATGTCTATGGATGAAAAGCAGTCTCACTACTCTCAGATCTCTTACTTCATGTTCCGTTCCGAAATGTAAGAATTTTCTGAGAAAACCTAATTTCGGAGCAAACAACTGAGATTTTTCTCACTTCGCTCACAATTCTTCGATTGATTAGATAATGTCATGTCTCGAGGAACATCATTTGACATTATGACAATTCATACATAGAATAATATCATTTTGTGACAACGTTGAAATACGATTTATTATTGAAATTTTGAAAAATCATATCTCCGAAAGTATTAGCTTGTTAGAGTTAAAATTGATATCATTGGTATCTTATGGTGAAACAGCTTATTGAAAAAAAAGTTAATTTGGAATTTGCCTTGTAAAAAAAATTTTTTTTTTGTTACTCCGAAACCATCTGTCCGATTTTGCCCAATAACGAACTTAGCCGAGATATTTATCTCCCACACCTACTCTGAAAATTTCAACTGTCTAGCTCATTCCGTTCGAGAGTTATCGTGCCTACGGCCAGCCGGCCAGACAGAATGAATTTCGACCACGGATTCTTGATCAGTGAGTCGAACCAAATCGTTTAAGATCATTTTCATCGAAAAATTCGAAAATTACAGACATTTGGGCAAATTGATAAGCACTCAGTTCTGAGGAACTAGAGCGCCAAAAATGGTGTGATTCAAGCGTGAATATGTTTGAATTCTTGGTCATCGAGTAATTTAAAAGTTGAAATTATCAGTGTCTAAAATCAAAAATAATATGTACAGGTACAAATATTTTTGTATAAGAGCGTAATAAATTTTGCTTTACAAAATTATCCATTATTGTATAACATATCGTTTATTTATTATGATATTTATTATCGTTATTCAGAATTAACCGAGACGAGACGAGAGAACTGATAACGAGACGAGAACGAGACTTAAACGAGACTTAATTTTTTGGGAATTGGCGAGAGCGAGACGAGATTTTTCACACTCTGGCCTACTTTCGTCTCGTTTGAAGCCCTGGTCTCAAAGACAATAAGTTTGTAAAATATTATCAAAATCGATTGATCAGAAACTAGTATAGGCATTAGAGGTTTTTGAGTGCTCATTTCTGACTCATATGGTCCTCTATTACTCCCTACCTGATGGATCATAGGTCAGAAATCATACGGTATAAATGACAAACTGTGTAATTTACGTCAAAATTCGAATTATTTTCATCTCATTCAATGTGGAACAGATTTCATTCATTCCAAAATTCGAAAGGGCATCTGTCGAACCTCATGGAATCACCACATTCAAATCGACATTCGCTGTCGTGCTTGATGAGAAATGTATTTCCGATTATCCGATAACAAAGGAAGGGTTTTTATTCACAGCCGAAGAAAAACGCCGGCTTCTGAAGAGCCGTCATAGAAATCACTTCCGAATGGGGTTGGTAACGAGCAATGAATGGCGAGACTAGCTTCCGAGCGGAAGTTACAATTAATTATGTTGATTTTAGAGTTCTCGTTTCTCACTATTTTTCACTTTATCTTCGTAGTTTTTACTGAAATTTCCTCCTATAAAGCCACGATACTATAAACGAATTGGCTTCCTCTGTGCCTTTTGGAATTCTGATGTACTGATTTAGATTTTACGGAAAAATCACTGAAATACGTTTGTTATTGCCTTCGCGATGATTTGGTGGATGGACTGAGCAAGAAAGGAATGAAATTAAACGGTTTGAAAATAATCGCCTGTATGAATTTTCGAATTTTCAGTTCGGCCTGATCTATTTTTGGTATATTTTCAATGACTTCAACATCACCGTGATTACAGTCTCTCTCACATATGCCCTATAATAGTTCTATGAATTATCCGTCTCTTTCGATATTTCTCCGATTTAATCAACAGTGGCGGCATTGTTCAACAAATTCACTCAAGGCTGACCAAATGAATCGCAAGTAACATATCTTCATTTAGTTCCCCATGCTACACTTAAATCACCCTAATATTTATCAGATTTCTGTTTTCAGATTCAATCCATGATAATTGTTTCCGTGTCAGAATGTTCATTTTTTCTCACTATTTTTCCCTTTTCGCGCGCATGTTTTGCTGAACAATTTATATACAACTAGCTGCCCGCCCCCACGGTTGAAATGCTGATACTAAATATACTACAGAATTTCTTTATATACAACGTTCACAGCATTTTTGTCGTTAGACAATACAAATATGTTTTCTGTAGAGGTTACTCTTGAAAGAGTGACATATAATTGGCCATGTCAAAACACTCCACGCTCAAATATAAGCCTGTAGCGTTGAAAGTGTGACCCTGCGATTTACTATCTTTACCGGAAATTGTAGGCGTTTAATTTGGATCAGTAAATCCGATGGTGTCAGAGGAATTCGGGGAATCAATACATCTATCCTAGCTGAGGCGAGCCTCACGCTCTACAGATGATTGTCTGGCCCTCTGTATTCGATTTCTATCCCTATCCTGGCTCTGCCGGCCCCCCGGTCGGTACCACCGCAACCGCTATGTCCCTGCATTTTAAATCTGCAATATCTTCGGAAATATTTATTTGAATTACATGCTGTAAAGGACCCCATTGATCAATATTAAATGCACAATGCATTTAAGGTACTTAATTGGATAAGGATCAATGCTGTAATGCTCAAAATCGCTTAAGCAACTGTAGGGCTACACTCACCTTAATTTTGTTTCTCTTTTTGGCGCTCTAGTTCCTCGGAACTGAGTGCTTATCAATTTGCCCAAATGTCTGTAATTTTCGAAATTTTGGCTGAAAATGGTCTCAAACAATTTGGTTCGACTCACTGATCAAGAATCCGAGGTCGAAATCGATTCTGTCCGGCCAGTCCGGCCGGCTGGCCGTAGGCACGATAACTCTGGAACGAAAGGAGCTAGAAGATTGAAATTTGCAAAGTGGTTTTGGAGCGGAAATATCTCGGACAATTTCGTTAATGGGCAGAATCCATCGAGCGGTTTCGGAGTTATGGCCGATTTTAGTAAAAACATTTTTTATGAATATTTCCGAAACCAATCACTCGATCTATCTGAAAATTAGCATCAAATTGTAGAATCATGTCCTTTATACGCATGTGAAGTTTTGTAATGACCAGGTTACCGCAAAAGGTCAAAAAAAAAATTCTCAAAATTCAAAAATTTTTTTTCTACAATAACTCCCGATCGGAATGAGCTAGGCAGTTGAAATTTCCAGAGTAGGTTAGAGAGATTAATATCTCGGTTGAGTTCGTTATTGGGCAGAATAAGCCAGATGGTTCCGGAGTCAGAGAAAATTTTTTTTTTTTTAAGGAACTAATTTCAAATTCAATTCTCATTTAAGATGCAGTTTCACCATTAAAATCCACCGATATCATTTTCAACTCCAACAAGCTAATACTTTCGGAGATATGATTTTTCTAAATTTCAATAATGAGTCGTACTTCTATGTTTTCACAGAATGCTATAATTATTCTATCTAAGCTTTATTATATGATCTGTGTTCATACTCGTACATGTTAGCCTGTTCTATAAGAGAGAGTCAAATTCATTTCAGCTATTTTAATTTGATTTCTGCCATGGTGCAGTTCTCATTCTCAGATTGCTCATTTAATCTTGATAAATAAACTATTATTTGAATTGAATTTCCTTTATAATGCAGTTCTATCATAAGAATACATTGATATAATTCCCAACTCTGAGAAACCAATACTTTCGGAGATATAATTCGTCTGTTTGAACTAGAGCGCCAGAAAGCTCCTGTCCACAGGGCTTGAACCCATTTTTTCTCATAACTTATGTAGTTTACTTTACATACAACCGTATAATTATGAGGTGACGAAATGTCAAAATTAAAAATTCTGTGATCTTAGATGATTTTCTCATTTACTCAAATAATGTCAATTAAATGGAACGAAATGTATTCATATATATCGTATATTCGTATATATTGGAAAGTCCAAAAACGTAATTATATAAGCTATAAAAGCTGAGATAACGGTCTAAATCGTTGGTAAGTTCGATTAACTGTCTACTAGAGGTGAATAAAACATTAATAACAGTAATTTTGTCGGTTTAATATTAAATTTAATTTTTTTCGGCTATCCTGAAAAACTTTATATTTCAGAAACTATGCATCTGAATCAGCTGATATTCCGCACATAACTTCGAGCCACCAATTTACAATCAAGTACCATATTTCAGCTCGATCGACTTCGTGTGAGCCAATAGGAATATGTGCACAAGAGCTCCTCACTGCAGTGCTTTTCTCAAATAACTTTTCTAATAGTCATTCTGATGTGCCTTTTCTCACCAAACTTGATAAGTTTGAGTATATTGTGTCTTATTAAATGGTTTTTTTCTGGGAGTTCTCTCCCAAACTCTGAAAAATATCTATGAAATAAAAATTAAATATTTTGTGATTTGCTTCTGCTTAAGAAACACAAGATATATGTCAGAAGCTATAACTTGAACAATGTTGCCTAACAAACAACAACTAAACAACATCAACGAAGAAACAACTATATCGTAACGTTTCGGAGTCTATATCAGACTCCTCGAATTTTTGAATAACTATCAACCAATTAATTCTAAAGATTTTCGTTAAGCGTCTGACGAACGAGTAGAGAGAGAGAGAGAGAGAGAGTTTATTGGTGCTAATACAATATAAATTGCTTACACAAGTCAAAGCATGAAGTATATCTGACAAAACAACATATAATGTATAAATAAAATAATAAATATGGTTAATAAAATAAAATTCACAAATATGTATGTATACAACGTTTGTAGATTCACAGGCGAATAAGAACAATTTGAATATAAAATAGCTCAAAATTGGCTGATTCTGAAAGCACGAAACTCATCCAGTGAATAAAAAGCATTTTCCACTAAAATAGCTTTTAACTTTGATTTAAATTCAGTCCTTGGCAATCTTCTCACCCAACCAGGTAATCCATTATATAGGGAAGTTGCGCAGTAGTCCGGACTCTGCTGTGATCTCCACAGCATGAAGAAGTCTTTTCTAATACACGAATTGTTTCTTGTGTTGTACTCATGAATATCAGACTGCAGGCGATATCTTTCAATATTATCCCGAACATACAGCAAATTCTCAAGGATGAAAATGGAAGGAAAGGTCAGTATACCTAAAACCTTAAATGACTCCTTACAACAGTCTCTGTATCGTAGACCACCCACCAACCTGATGGCACGTCTCTGCAATCTGAAAATGTCATCACGTCTGGCACAATTTCCCCACAACAAGACACAATATTTCAGCCTAGACTCAATTAATGCGTGATAAACAGTTTTTAAAACTACACCAGAGAGAGAATGCGACAAAACCCTCAGAGCAAAAACATTCCTACTAAGAGTTGACACCAATTCATCTGCATGGGGCACCCAGGTGAGAGTAGTGTCCAAACGCATACCAAGAAATCCAACCGTTTGCTCTGTGGTATCTTCCTGGCTTCGATTTCTCAAGCTCAAAACGAGTCGTTGTGTCTTTTCATTGTTCATATGAAGTCCATTTGCACTAAACCATTCCAAGGCTGCCAGCCTAGCCTCTTCAGAGGCACTGCACAACTCAGCCTCATCACAGGATTTGACTGCAATGGTAGTATCATCTACAAACAAAGTAATCTCAGCATCTGGCACATAATCAGGAAAATCATTGATATATATCAAAAAAAGTAAAGGTCCTAATGTGGATCCTTGGGGTACACCAATTCCCATAGGTCTCAGTTCCGAATACACACCATCCACAAATACTGCCTGATATCTACCGCTCAAAAAAGACTGGAAAAGTGCCACCGCATCCGGCTCCATCCCGTACATCCTCAGTTTCTTCAAAAGTATGTCATGTGGGACGCAGTCAAAAGCCTTTGATAAATCGAGAAATAAAGCAAGACAGTGCTCTCTCTCTTCAAAGCAATTCACAACGAAGTCCACAAAGTCCGTTACCGCTTTGACCGTGCTCATACGCTTCCTATAACCGAATTGCCTGTCCGAGAGTAGTCCATTCTCCTCAAAAAATGAAACCACCTGTTTCAATACGATTTTCTCGAATATTTTCGATATGATCGGCGTCAATGAAATTGGTCGATAATTATTTACATCATCTCGATCCCCTTTTTTAAATACTGGGATAACCTTGGATATCTTCAAGAACCTGGGAAAACAACCAGTAATGAGGCATCTGTTTATTAATCTTGTTAATGGTGATATAATAGAGCTAAGGTTCGCCTTGATGATCCTCACAGAAAGGCCATAGAAGTCAGTAGATTTACTTGCTTTCAGGCCCTTCACCACATCTCTCACTTCAATTTGACCAACCTCACAGAACTTGAATCTAATATTGTTTGGGACTTTCTTTTTGAAACTATCCTCAAAACTTAACAAAGATTGTGGTAATTTCTTCAAAGATTCCTCCGCGATCGTAGAAAAATATGCGTTAAAGATGTCTGGTTCAATTTCTAACTTTTTATTTATGGTTTTATTCTTAAGGTGATTATTAACAAGCTGCCAAGCCATCTTAGATTTATTCGTTGACTCGGACTCCGAAACATTACGATATAGTTGTTTCTTCGTTGATAATAATGATGAAAAATGGCGATACCGTTGTTAAAAATCAACAAGATAAGAGCGTTCCTGCTAATCGGGTCCTTCATGAATGGCTTCGTATAATAAATATACTTGTGCATATATTTCACAAATCAAATAGACCCCAGAGGGTTCATTGATCTGCCGAGAAAGCAAGAGCAGACGCGTTTCTGGCTTCTTGGCCTTCATCAGTACCCTGTAGCTTTCCCGACAAATTCAACTAAACTGACCCGGGTTAAGCCTTTCAGAGACGGCTCGGTCGATCATTATAATCGCCCACGCCACCTATGAAACAAAACACGGAAATCAGCCTCTCCCCACCAGTGAATATTTGAAGCGTGAAATCATATGCCACCATTCACTCGATATTAAATCAAGAACGAGTCCCACAGAGCTCAGACAGTATCTTCTCAATGCCATGAACGCTGTTTAGCGTTTTCAAAAATAATAATGAAAAATGGCGATACCGTTGTTAAAAATCAACAAGATAAGAGCGTTCCTGCTAATCGGGTCCTTCATGAATGGCTTCGTATAATAAATATACTTGTGCATATATTTCACAAATCAAATAGACCCCAGAGGGTTCATTGATCTGCCGAGAAAGCAAGAGCAGACGCGTTTCTGGCTTCTTGGCCTTCATCAGTACCCTGTAGCTTTCCCGACAAATTCAACTAAACTGACCCGGGTTAAGCCTTTCAGAGACGGCTCGGTCGATCATTATAATCGCCCACGCCACCTATGAAACAAAACACGGAAATCAGCCTCTCCCCACCAGTGAATATTTGAAGCGTGAAATCATATGCCACCATTTACTCGATATTAAATCAAGAACGAGTCCCACAGAGCTCAGACAGTATCTTCTCAATGCCATGAACGCTGTTTAGCGTTTTCAAAAATAATAATGAAAAATGGCGATACCGTTGTTAAAAATCAACAAGATAAGAGCGTTCCTGCTAATCGGGTCCTTCATGAATGGCTTCGTATAATAAATATACTTGTGCATATATTTCACAAATCAAATAGACCCCAGAGGGTTCATTGATCTGCCGAGAAAGCAAGAGCAGACGCGTTTCTGGCTTCTTGGCCTTCATCAGTACCCTGTAGCTTTCCCGACAAATTCAACTAAACTGACCCGGGTTAAGCCTTTCAGAGACGGCTCGGTCGATCATTATAATCGCCCACGCCACCTATGAAACAAAACACGGAAATCAGCCTCTCCCCACCAGTGAATATTTGAAGCGATTAGCAGGAACGCTCTTATCTTGTTGATTTTTAACAACGGTATCGCCATTTTTCATTATTATTTTTGAAAACGCTAAACAGCGTTCATGGCATTGAGAAGATACTGTCTGAGCTCTGTGGGACTCGTTCTTGATTTAATATCGAGTGAATGGTGGCATATGATTTCACGCTTCAAATATTCACTGGTGGGGAGAGGCTGATTTCCGTGTTTTGTTTCATAGGTGGCGTGGGCGATTATAATGATCGACCGAGCCGTCTCTGAAAGGCTTAACCCGGGTCAGTTTAGTTGAATTTGTCGGGAAAGCTACAGGGTACTGATGAAGGCCAAGAAGCCAGAAACGCGTCTGCTCTTGCTTTCTCGGCAGATCAATGAACCCTCTGGGGTCTATTTGATTTGTGAAATATATGCACAAGTATATTTATTATACGAAGCCATTCATGAAGGACCCGATTAGCAGGAACGCTCTTATCTTGTTGATTTTTAACAACGGTATCGCCATTTTTCATTATTATTTTTGAAAACGCTAAACAGCGTTCATGGCATTGAGAAGATACTGTCTGAGCTCTGTGGGACTCGTTCTTGATTTAATATCGAGTGAATGGTGGCATATGATTTCACGCTTCAAATATTCACTGGTGGGGAGAGGCTGATTTCCGTGTTTTGTTTCATAGGTGGCGTGGGCGATTATAATGATCGACCGAGCCGTCTCTGAAAGGCTTAACCCGGGTCAGTTTAGTTGAATTTGTCGGGAAAGCTACAGGGTACTGATGAAGGCCAAGAAGCCAGAAACGCGTCTGCTCTTGCTTTCTCGGCAGATCAATGAACCCTCTGGGGTCTATTTGATTTGTGAAATATATGCACAAGTATATTTATTATACGAAGCCATTCATGAAGGACCCGATTAGCAGGAACGCTCTTATCTTGTTGATTCTTCGTTGATATTGTTTCGTTGTTATTTGTTAGGCAACATTGTTCGATTGATTGCTTCTGACAAATATCTTGTGTTTCTTTAGCAGAAGCAAATCACAAAATAATTTATTTTTATTTTATAGATATTTTTCAGAGTTTGGGAGAGAAAACCCAGAAAGAAACCTTTTAATAATGAGTATACCTCCCATAGTATCCTTCAATGATTACTTATATTGTGTCTACCTAAAGAACTAACTTCTTGATTCCCGTAAAACTACACAACACCCATTTGTTGTTAATGTACTGACTCTTGCTGGAAACCCTACGACGTAATGCTCGAAGAATTACAGGAGAAATCTGCTCAACTACCAACTGTAGGACTCCAAACGTAGCTAAAAGAGAAATATTCGTGGTAAGGAGTAAATATGTTCCCAGATTAAATGGGGGGTGAAAAAGTTTTCAAGGTTCCCCCGGGATAAGTTTGGGAGACTTATCGATCTAACTGGGAAGAAAACGCAATTTCCACGGGACTCTGTGCCTACTGCTGTCCATATGACACCTCACCAACAAAAATGATAAATTATTCAGTATGCAGGTTACTAATACTGAACTTTGGAGCAGATTTTGCGTTATTATTTAGAGATCTGGCCGAGCAAAACATTGGAGAAGTTTGTACTAACTTCTTCAAATTTGATGATGAAGTTACGAGAGTTTTAAATATTTTTTGAATACTTAGGTTATGTATGTATGTAAATTCTCGAACAAACAGAGCCCCAAAATAGTAACCCCCTATTTGGGGAGGTTTGAACATGGGCTCAGCTGCGTGGCTATATGTACCCAATCTCAGTAAATCTTAGTAGTATATCCTGGTGTCCCTGGGGCCAACGGGAGTCTCGGAAAAGCCGATCATCAGGAATGTAGCAGCCTCGTGTACATTCACTTTTCAACAATCACAACAAATCCGGACAATCTTTCCAAACTTTTCACAAATTATAATTACACTTTTCACATTTATTAATCTTAGTCGTTCTTTATATATATTTTTCAATTTATATTGAATTTTGGAGCTCCGAACTGGGACGCGGGGAAAAGTAGTCATCCCGCCGTAACGACCATTTTGGAACTCCTATAATACTTAGGTTATCTCTGATTTTTCTCCCTCAATATTTATATTTTAGGATTATTTCAATTCAGAATATCTTGAAGATGAGCTATGGCTATTATTGTTTAGTTGAATCTGATAGACTGGTTCAAAATAAGAAAACGGTTCGTTTTTTTCTATTTTTCTCCTTGAAATGAAATTACTTTACAGTCTTTGTCGAGTTTATTTATTTTAGTCGATTTCTAGATTTGACCATGGTCAGATTTGTATTCCTGGAAATTAGGGAAAAATATTACTTCTTTCCTGGAGCTGAGAAGTCTTGGACGAATTCAGTACCTGGATGGGTGAACGCCCTGTCCATACATTTGAACAAGCGCGCCAATGCTCCTGGCCTCAGTTTTTGGTGCTCTTGTTCCTCGGAACAGAGTGCTTAGCAATTTGCCAAATGTCTTTAATTTTCGTATATTTGGATGAAAATGGTCTTAAACGATTTGGTTCGACTCACTGATCAAGAATCCGTAGTCAAAATCGATTCTGTCCGGCTGTCCGAAGCTAGACAGTTGAAATTTTCAGAGTCGGTTTGGGAGATAAATATCTCGATTAAGTTCGTTATTGGCCAAAATCTGATGGTTTCGGAGTAACGAAAAAAAAAACTTTTTCACGTTACAAATTTCGAATTAAATTTTTTTTGAGATGTACTTTCACCATAGGAATCCATTGATATAATTTTCAACTCTAAAGATCTAATGCTTTTGGAGATATTATTTTTCAAAATTTCAATAATAAATCGTACTTCTATGTCTTCACAGAATGCTGTAATTATTCTATCTATGAATTATTATATGATCTTTATTCATACATGTCATCTTATTTTCTTCTAAGAGACATGTCAAATTTATTTCTGGTTCGATACTCATGATATAAATATTGGCTAAATTTCAATTGACTACAACATCATCTGATTCTGCGTAAATTTACCCTACGAATACAGTGCATGCGAACCGTTCAGTTTGGCGCCTGTCAATGTGCCAAATATCTGTAATTTTCGAATTTTTAGCCAAACATCATATCAAACTAGTTGCAAAACACTGATGAAAAATCCGAGGTCCGAGGCGCATCTGAATACGATATTTAAGTTCGTTAACTAGCATAATCGGCCAAATGGTTCTGAATTTACCATGGTGAATTCTATTGTTTGCATGGTAAATTCGATTAAGAGTGTCCAATGCAGGAGAAGAGACAATAGAATTCACCATGGTAAATTCGATTTAGAGTGTCCAATAAAGGAGAATGGACAAGAACTCACGTCAGTGCTTGAACCAATTTTTAATAGTGACGCGATCCTCACGAAATTTCACATACGTGTTTGAGTCGGCATTTTTTAACCAACCAATTTACAATTCGATCGGATCTGTATTGTTTGAAAACAAATTTTTTATTCGGAAACCGTTGGGATTATTATGCCCATTAACGGACGTAACCGCCGCATTCGGATGCAACCTACCCTGAAAATTTCAAGTTGCAATCCCTTTGCGTTCGAAATCATTACTTGGTTAGAGTTGTGAACGATATGAATGGAATTTTAGGATGAAACTGCATCTTAAAAAAAAATTAATTTGAAACTTGTAATGTAAAAAAAAATTTTTTCGTTTCTCCAAAACTACCATGCCGACATTGGCCAATAACGAACTCAACCGAGATATTTATCTCCTAAACCTACTCTGAAAATTTCAACTGTCTAGGTCACTCCGTTCGAAAGTTATAGTGCATACGACCGGCCGGACAGATTCGATTTTAACCAAAAATTTTCAGCCAAAAATTCGAAAATTACAGACATTCCCGAGGAACAAGAGCGCCGAAAAATGATGGTTTGTATGCCGTTTTAGTATAAAACTGTATTCGATGGGCAAATCCATGCAGAAGCAGATTAAATTAAAGACTAAATCATATTTCATGTATTTCAGGGTGTTTTATTAGACATGGAAGTAAAAATCCTGTTCTATACTTTTTCGGTATGGTTTATGTGAACGTTTTAATGGTTTGAAATGATAATACGTGCCAAATTCGAAAAGAATTTGTTCGAAGTTTCGGAAGTAATGGCTGACCATATAGGTTCAGCCAAAATCAACAAATTTCCTGTACTTCAAAACGAAGAGCCTTAGCCTATATTTAATTGTTGTTTTTTGGCTCCCCTAGGTACCATCGATTTACGATCAAACACTGTACTGATATTCTGATGATATCGCTGAACTGAAAATTGGGTTTTCATAAACTAACGCGAATTCCCTACCTACGTTTTTGTCGCTTTGGCTCACCAACTGCATAACAGGACAATTTATTCAGCTGACGTAGGCGGCCGGTACAAAGGCAAAGTTTGAGGGTTCCGACTAACAACCCTTCAGCGCGTAAAAAATACATGGTCGAAAATAGGATAACTAATGAGGGTGGCCGCAGCTCTGGCTGTCCGAGAGACCGGAAACTGTGGAGGAGTATGAATATCGAATTGTTTTCCAGGCATACGGGAGTCGCCATTCTTGAATCATGCCTTATGACCTCTGAGGGAGATCATATTGAATGCTGAGTGGAATATAAAAGACTCCATTTCCTGAATGAATAAAGTTAAATTCTTGTGTGAGAAGGGGAATGACTTGTAGTAATCTGTTCCTTCCGATTCCATATCTAACTGCTCGTCAAATTTCATATTATTATATTAGGGCCATTGCGTTATATTTTATTTTTTCTCAATGAAAAAAGCTAGTTCCTGATTTAAGGCATATCCAGTGTGAATCTTTGAGATGTACAGGGTGTCCCAAATTCGATGTCCATTGATGAAATCGCGGAATCTACAAACGTTAGGAGAAAACGAAGTTGACTTTCTCGATCCCGATTTTGAAGAGCAATCAAATGTCGAAAACTTTATTTCGATATCGCTGATCGTTTTCGAGGTACACTGATTATTATACGTTTACTATTATTCATGCATGAAGATTCGTTACGGAGATATTGGTGACTCATGTGTTTTCTTCTTATGGGATACCCTATAGGTACATTTTCATTTAGACTGTTGTTCCTCGGAACAGAGCGCTTATCAATAAGCCCAAATGTCTGTAATTTTCAAAATTTTTTGCTGAAAATGGTCTTAAACAATTTGATTCGACTAACTGATCATGATGATGGTCGAAATCGATTCTGTCCGGCCGTCCGTCCGTTAACAAGATAACTTTCGAACGAAAGGAGTTAGAGCATTGAAATTTGCGGGATAGGTTTGGAGCGTCAATATCTCGGACGAGTTCGTTAACGGGCAAAATCCACCAAGCAGTTTCCGAGTTATGGCCATTTTTATTAAAAACATTTTTTATGAATATTTCCGAAACTGATCACTCGATCTATCTGAAATTTAACATAGAATTGTAGAATAATGCCCTTTAAACGCATGCGAAGTTTTGTATTGATCGGGTTGCCGTAAAGTGTAAAACATTTTTTTTTTATTTACAAATATTGTTTCTACAATAACTCTCGAACAGAATAAGTTAGGCAGTGGAAATTTCCAGAGTAGGTTTGGGAGATAAATATCTTGGTTAAGTTCATTATTGGGCAAAGTAGGCCGGATGGTTTCGGAGTAACGTAAAAAAAAAAGTTTTTTTAACTTAAAAATTTCAAATTGAATTTTTTTAAGATGCAGTTTCACCATAAAAATCCATTGATATAATTTTCAATTCTATCAAGCTAATACTTTCGGAGATATACTTTTTTCGAAATTTCAATAATGAATCGTACTTCTTTTTTTTTAAATGATAATTTTTGATGCTTTATTTTTAAACGAACCTTTTTTAAGTTTTTTTTTAATTTCTTGTGACAGCCAATATTGAATAATTATTGTCAATTCTCAAGATTGTTTTATAACTCGTGAAAATTCAGTTTCCAAATTATTCAAATCTGCATTGATTAAAAAAAACACATTTATTGTGATGACCGCAATGATACATTAATCAATGGTGAATGGATTTACTCTGTAGAGGTCTGTAAAAATGAATATCTGGCGAAATATCCTGATGTTCAGATTCTAGTATTTTATCTGAAAGCCCACATCAGAGGTGCTATAAACAGATCCATACAGACCTCAAATTTCTCAAGAAGTTATAACACTTGCCAACCCGACTAGCAAACTATACTTAGGCAAGTGCACAATAATAATGAAAAATAAAATAAATGCGTTTGTCTCTTCGCTGCTTGAGTAGGTAGAATGAAGCTATAATATCTTTACAATCCTATATTCAATCAACCATCAAAATAGGCAACTTTAGTAGAAGGGTTAGTTTTAAGTATAGCGTTACAATCTTATACAGTATGCTCAGCGAGGATAAGTGAGCTATTTCGCAATCTACAAAATAATCATCAACAATGTTCGTAAAAAAATAAGAAATACAGCAAATCACAATTATGATCGAGGTATACTTGCGAAACGGCACCAAAGTTGTTACTTATAGACCCCTTTATAGGGGCTGCAACGTAGGCACCCTGGTAGACCAAAGTGGAAATTATCGGGGAAGTCGCTATATAATCGAGGAGCTGATCGGACTGGTAATTCCAATAATTGGGACGAAGTCCACTCCGTAGTGCTGAAATTTGAATATATTGACCAAATGTCACGAATTGAAAAACTCTAATTACCTTCTGTAATTCCTATTAGATCCGATTATAAATCGTACTATGGTGATCACAAATGATACCAACTCAAAGACAAGCAGCCAGGCTATTTCAATTTAATCCCACTTTTGTGGTTATAATGATGCATAAACAGCAATCAATAATATCAATCGGCACCTTAACTTCTGTCTCGGAAAAATGAATAGGTATCTCATTTCAGTAAAACCTGACCCGATGTAGATTCGTGGACCTGCGCCCGGTCATATGTGGCGACAACGCATTTCCGCGCCAATATTCAAAATTCAAGCCTTACACTCCCCTCACCCACGGGAAAAAAAAATACCAGTTTTTTTTTTCTGTCATACCCAGTTTGATTTAAAATTACCACTTGAATGTTATGGTTGACCGCTGCTTTGTGCTGTATTTCTGATGCCAGTTTGATGGAAATGAATACATAAAAAAAACAAAAAAACAAAAAACTACAGTAACTTATAGCTACTGATGTTATAACGTAATTAATCTGACGGTGCTAACTTTAAATCCTTAGCGTGCCACACACCCTTTGATTTTTTCTTGTCGGAATCAAAGAGTTCATAAACCCAAGGCGAAAGCTTCTTTCGTATTACATAAGGACCCTCATACAGCGAAGCGAGCTTGCTCGTATAATGCTGTGACGAATCCGACAACTTTTTATTTTTCACGTAAACTGTATCACCTATACTGAACGAGGTAGAACTTCTCCGTAAATCATAATGCTTCTTATTTCTCTCTGCTGCATCTTTCATACGTTTTCTGATATCCACGTATAATTTTTCAAAAAGTTTCTGCCGTTTTTTCAATGAGTTTTCTATATCCTTTCCTTCGGTTTCACTCGCAGGATGGCTACTGGTACCATCCTCTTCCACCGAAAAGTCATAAGCCTTGCACACATTCGTCGGCATTTCTTTACCGAAGACCACCGAATAAGGTGTGACCTTAGTGGTTGCATGTACCTGAGTCCGTATAGCACAAGCTATCTTGTGCAATTCTTTATCCCAACATTTATGGTCATCAGAAATATAACATCTCATCATGGTTTCAAGTACCTGATTAGTACGTTCGGTGGGGTTGGACGGCCTTGATAACCTAAGAATGGCTGAGACCTTCTCGGGGTCCACGGACAAACCCTGCTCATTAACGACATATCCTAAATACTTAATCTCTGATCTGCAGAAATTGCATTTCTCCCGATTTAACGTCAGTCCCACTTTCTTTAATCTTATGAATACTTCTTTCAAAATTTTTAAGTGCTGTTCAAAATCTTCGGTCACAATCACTATATCGTCTAGATACGCGAATGAATATGGTTCCAGAGAAGGATCAATCACTTTATCGATGGATCGTTGGAAAGTAGCTCCAGCGTTACACAGGCCAAATGGCATACGCAAGAACTGAAACAGTCCCCTATTAGGCACTGTAAATGCAGTGTACTGCTTCGAGTTTTCGTCCATCGGAATGCCAGAATGCCGATTTTATATCCAAGGTGCTGATAAACCTAGCTTTGCCCAACTTATCCAAAGTAGCCGAGATATATGGCAGCGGATATGCGTCCTTCTTCGTAATGCTATTCAGTTTTCTATAATCCACGCAAAATCGATAGGAATTGTCTTTTTTTTTCACTAATACAATCGGCGAGGACCAAGCAGATTCCGATTTCTCCACTATACCCGCATCGAGCATATACTTTAATTCCGTGTCTATTTGGCGCATCATTGCAGGTGAAACCGGGTAAAACCTTTGTTTGATAGGTTCGGACTCGACTACTATTTTGTGAGCCACCCCCCTTGCGCATCCTAAATCCTGACCCAACTCTCCAAATCCATCATTTATTACTTTCTCTAGTTCTTCCTTTTGATCCCAAGTTAACTTATCGAGAGAAGTGACAGTATCCGATGCATTTAGCAACTCGACAGATTCAAAATCATCCGATTCAACGTCCCTGAAATACCACTTGCGAGACTTAAGATCAGGGACAATTCCCATCGCCATCCAAAAGTCTACTCCCAGTATTAAATTCTGCGACAGATCTTCCAAGATCATGATTTCCATTAACCGAATTTTATTTTCTAAATATACAGGCAAAGTTATAAGACCAATACAATTGCATTTAACATTTTTCTTTGCAACATTTACTGTAATCTGGTTCAAAGGACGTGTCATTTTTAAATTGAATCGTTTTCTCAGACAAACGAATAAACTATAGGACATTGCTGATTTATTGCATCCCGAATCCAACAATGCTTGAATTTCGCATCCAAAAATAGAGATTTTTATGTAAGGTCTTTTATCATGACAACTTTCAGAGGAAAAGATATAGTCTAAAATAATACCCATGCGTTCTCGCTCTATTGCAGTCACATCCGAAGAAAGAGACAGCGGACCGCTCAATTCTGTCTCTTGGATTCGTTTCCCGAACAGTTAGGACAATTTCGGACTGTAAAGCCGACCTTATTGCATTTAAAACATCGTCTGACAAACGAATTTCTATTTTTCACGCAACTCGAAGCAATATGTCCGGGATTACCGCAACTAAAACATGTCATATTTTTCTTTGCTTTGTTTGTCGTGGGTTGCGAGTACGAACTTGATAAGCCACTTGGGCGATATTCTTTATAGCCCAAGTCTGGTTCCAATAATTCATCATGACTTGTGATAGGTGCTACATAAGAATCTGCATTTAAATTTCTCAATTCAATTAATTTTCCAACTTTGAGCAAATCCTCAAAATTTTCAATAACACTCGTACCCAATTGTCGTTGATAATAAGGCGTTAAGTTCTTCAGTATTATTTGCAAACGTGAATGTCCGGATATCAGAGTTGAAAGCCTGTCAAACAAATTATTCATGATGGCGATATAAATTCCTATATTCTCATCTTTACCCTGCGTTCTTTTCTTTATCTCCTCAAACAAACGTGAATTATAATCCGGAGGTTGAAATTGATTTCTGAGTTTCACCGCAAAATCCTTCCATCCCGATGTTTCTTTACGTATACTACGATACCAGCATAACGCTTTTCCATCCAACAGTTCCAAAACACCATCAAACAAGATATATTCGGGAACATGTCTGGCTATGGCCAATTCTTCAACTTTTTCCAGAAAAGCGCTTACTGACATTTGAGAACCCTCGCCGGTAAATTTTAAATTCCACATATGCATGGGGACCGTAATTGAAGGATAATGCGCTCTGATATGTGCACCAGAGGATTTCACAGCATCCTTACTTGGATCAATTCTAAGATTTGAGAGGACTGCTAAGTCATCATCGTCCGACGAGGATATAGAATTATCATCGTTTGGCTCTAGTGCCAACGGTGTTGAACACTTTCTTTGAAAACTCTTAATTTTTGTTTGAATATTCGATTTCAATGACAAAAATCCAACAATGAGAGAAGATTTAACTTTTTTCTCTTCATCATTTGTAGGTGAGGACATATTAACTCGTCCCAGAGCGTGAGCTAGTTTTGATACTAACTTTTTATAAATTCCTTCATCGGAACCATCAAAGTTGTCTAACGTATTCTGCAGTTCTTCGAGTTTTCTCGATAATGCGTCCGAATCTACACTAAATTTGAAGGGATAACTTGGATATGAAAATGATTCCTTTTCTTTTTCTAATTTAATTAGTTGACGCAACGATTTACGCATTTCTTCTACCTTACTTAATTCACATATTCCACGAATTTCCAACTCGTACGATAGTTCATCAATGCTAAGGCGATTTATTTCATAATCAGGTCGAGACATAATGAAAGAGAGATACCCACTCAAATACGTGTCAAAATCGAAATGAGGAACCAACAAAAAATGACCGCTCAAGGCTATATCACATCGACGAAAAATAAAATGAGAACACCAGTCCGATCAAAATATAAACGTTTTCCAACGAAAATAAATTGTATGAATTATATTGATTCGAACTCGCGAAGTCAACAATTCAACATATGTCCACCGAAATTATCGCCGCGTATCAGATGGCGAGAATGAGATAAGATGTTTATGTAAACTTTATGCCGTTTCACTGAACAAAATGGTATCCTGAACTGAAAATTCCTATTTTCAAGCAACGAAGAAACTTGTTAAAATCAAAATTAAAACGGGATTCTTTCGTTGGGCGCCAAATTATAACACTTGCCAACCCGACTAGCAAACTATACTTAGGCAAGTGCACAATAATAATGAAAAATAAAATAAATGCGTTTGTCTCTTCGCTGCTTGAGTAGGTAGAATGAAGCTATAATATCTTTACAATCCTATATTCAATCAACCATCAAAATAGGCAACTTTAGTAGAAGGGTTAGTTTTAAGTATAGCGTTACAATCTTATACAGTATGCTCAGCGAGGATAAGTGAGCTATTTCGCAATCTACAAAATAATCATCAACAATGTTCGTAAAAAAATAAGAAATACAGCAAATCACAATTATGATCGAGGTATACTTGCGAAACGGCACCAAAGTTGTTACTTATAGACCCCTTTATAGGGGCTGCAACGTAGGCACCCTGGTAGACCAAAGTGGAAATTATCGGGGAAGTCGCTATATAATCGAGGAGCTGATCGGACTGGTAATTCCAATAATTGGGACGAAGTCCACTCCGTAGTGCTGAAATTTGAATATATTGACCAAATGTCACGAATTGAAAAACTCTAATTACCTTCTGTAATTCCTATTAGATCCGATTATAAATCGTACTATGGTGATCACAAATGATACCAACTCAAAGACAAGCAGCCAGGCTATTTCAATTTAATCCCACTTTTGTGGTTATAATGATGCATACACAGCAATCAATAATATCAATCGGCACCTTAACTTCTGTCTCGGAAAAATGAATAGGTATCTCAACTCAGTAAAACCTGACCCGATGTAGATTCGTGGACCTGCGCCCGGTCATATGTGGCGACAACGCATTTCCGCGCCAATATTCAAAATTCAAGCCTTACAAAGTTATTATTATTATTATTTAAACTATAAGAAAGGAGACCATAGGCCTATAGACTTCCAAATGCAATCATCTACAAATTCTGAGCAAATATGTGATATAAAATACATAGCTGAAGTTGAAAGCAAAGCAGAATAAAATAACACAGATTCATCCATATATAATACCTATAAATTGTCCAAAAAAAGAAGGAAATCAAAAGTTCTTCGACCAAAAAAACCATCCAAACACAAATCACACGCGACGAAATCCATCCAGCCGATTTTTGAATATGTTCACTGTGGGAGAGCAGACCACTTGGGCAGGAAGGAAGTTCCAGCTGGCGAACACCTGGTTGCCCAGAAAATCTTGTCTGGGAGTGAACCGAAACACCTCACGTTTCAGTCTGTAACGATGGTCATGCAGATTATTTGTGCTACGAGGAAAAATGTCACTCAGATCACTGCCAAGCATGCAATGCATCACTCGATACGTCATTATTAAGTCCCCACGTTCTCGGCGATCCGTGAATTTAGTGAGATCGAACATACAAAGTCTATTTCCATACGGGGGACGCAAGTAGCCAAATGGAATCCTGGTGGCTCTTCGCTGAATGTTCTCTAGGAATTGATGATCTCTGACCAAGAAAGCATACCAAACCAGACCGGTGTACTCCATAATAGGTCAAACATATGTGGTGTAGACAACGTATAGGAATGATCTCCGAATGAGGTATAGAATTTCATTCGCACGTGCGCACACTTTCTGTATATGAGCCGACTAGGTAAGGTCATGACACACGTTACACCGAGATCATTGTGCTGTTTGACCGATTCTGTTTCTTCACTGCCCGAAAAATATCGATGCAGGTGATTATTTCTGCCAAGGTGAAGCACTTTACACTTTTTAATATTCAAAGGAATCAATAATTTTCGCGACCACTCTAGTACTCTAATGCCATCGGCATAGTACGAACATGAACTCTTCAGGACTGATGGAAGGTCGGAGATATAAACGAGAATCAACAGAGGTCCCAGCACCGATCCCTGCGGAACACCACTAGTCGCATTCATCAAAGGAGACAGAGAGTCACTTACTCTAACACGAAACTGACGACTACAGCACAATGACCGTATCCACCCCAACAGGTCTCCCCGAATACCTACATGTTCAAGCTTATGAAGTAAACGCCTCATGGGAACCCGATCGAAGGCCCTGGAAAAATCCAGAAAAACAACACCCACTGGCATTCTTGAGTCAACACGCTTAGTCCAATCATTTACGCACTGCAGCAGGCAGGTAATTACTGATCTAGCCTTCACTAAGCCATGCTGGAAAAGAAGGAGATCATCCTCTGGGTAATGTTATTCTCAACAATCTTGGAAACAATTGGCAGTAGACTTATGGGTCATTTGTTGGTGGCTGAGGATCTAACACCACTCTTAAAAATCGGTGTAACATTAGCCATCCTGAAGAGTTTGCAGATGTTCTCAACGAAAGTTGTTGTAGAACTGAGAACACGAGTTGCACAAAATCCTCAAATGTCCAGGAATAAATTGTCTTTGCAGTCTGGTGTCCCCTTGAGTACTTGCCACAAAGTATTTAAAGAAATGTGGGGAAGCTCTGTGGACAGGGGTTTTGGCGCTCTTGTCAAACTAGTAGCGAGTAATTATTCAAAGTTTGACAAATCATATCTCGGAAAGTATTGGATTCTCAGTGTTGTGAATGTCAATGGATTCTTATGATGGAGCTGCATCTTAAAAAAATTAATATGAAATTTGCAATGTAAAAAAAATGTTTTCTTGTTATTCCGAAACACCAAGCCAATTTTGCCCAATAATGAACTTAACCGAGATATTTATCTACTAAACCCACTATGAAAATTTAAACTTTTAAGCTCATTCCGTTTGAGGGCTTTCGTGTCTACGTCTGGCCGGACATAATCGATTCTGACCACGCATTCTTGATCAGTGAGTTGAACCAAATCGTTTAAGAGCATTTTCATCCAAAAATTCAAAAATTACAGAAATTTAGGCAAATTGATAAGCACACTGTTCTGACGAACAAGAGCGCCAAAAACGGAGTTTGTACCCTTACAAAATGTTAGATCCCTCAACTCCTACCAATATATATTTCACATCGCCTATAGAGTATTACTATTGATTTATAAATAATCTCAACGTCGATAGATTTTGGACTTAACATTTTTTTAGTTAATTATGTTTGATTGAAAAACCATTAAATTCGCATAAAGTTGGCGTGTGGTTTGCAGTTTCTTATCGTATAATATGTGGCCCAGTGTTCTTTCATAATACCATTAATGGTGAAAGCTACAAAAAAAATAATGCTGGAGCCATTCATAAACCAACTAGATGACGAAGAAATACAGTTGGGATATTTTCAACAAGATGGGACAACTGCCCGCACTAATTCTGCAAATCTAAACTTTTTGCAGGAGCTCTATGACAACCGTATAATAAGTCGAGGACTCCAGCCTTCCTTTCCAACACGCTCTACAGACTTGACTCCCCTGGACTTTAGCATCTTTGCATATCTGAAAGATGAGGTTTTCAAAAAGCATTACGATAACATTGAGGACCTCCAATCATCAATAACGATGTACTGCCAAAATATTGGCTCACAAATGCAAACCATATATTTGACAACAAACGAATTTATAAATGCCTTGAGAATAATGGAGCACGTTTTGAACATTTGATGTGAATAAATTGTTAGAATTCTCACAAATGGTCAAACCCCCAAACTGGGAGGTATCTTACAGTTAATAAATGTATTCTGTCCATTTGTATTGATTTATTACATGCATTCTAACATCAAAATTAGTTCAAAAGTATGCATTCAGTTATTAGTACTTCTTAAATTCTAAATAGGATTTCAAAAAATCTTCCAACACTAGGGAACACATTATTCATGTCTGTTCAATATCGAATATGATATATCTCCTGAAAATGACTTAGGAGAATAGAGTCCCAATTAATGAATAATTCACTCTCGCTTCCATCAGCTTGATATTTTCTGAAAGAAAAATCCTTAAAACGGAGGAAAATTCCAGTATCATTTATGATTCATCCTTCTTTCGATCAAATTATCCTACTCTGGTCATCACAAGGTCTGTTTCATACCCAGAGAAGGAGTTAGGCTCAACAATTATACTATGTAAGTGTAATGCAAACATAGGAGAAAGTGAGGTTATGCGTATATTATGAATTATGTAGCTGGAACTGTAAATGTGAACAGCATGCATATGAAGCGACAAAATGTGAGGCTTTCAGAACCAACTACGATGTTATAATAATTTATAAAGAAATTGTATATTGTTCATTGAATGAACGATTCTTCTTTCGTTGCTCGAGTGCTCTTCAATTTTTTTTAAAATTATCTTCACTATGAGGTCTCCTCGATAACCAGTTAACGAAGCAATGCTAGCTAGCTGATTATTCAGCCACAGAGTACCCATCGCCAAGCACAGAGATCTTTTTCGCAGATATTAAATCCAACCTGATGCTATCTTCTCGTGAATAGCGGACTTAAAGTGAATAAATACCCGATCCATACAAGATGTTCCTCTACTTGAAGTAGTATGTTCAGAACAGTAACATCTGAATTCAGTACTTTCGACCTCATTTACCTTTATTTCCTATCTATGGCCAACCTTGATATCCAATTTCTAAACATTCATTAAGGGAGGTCTGGACGAGACGTAAAATGTTTCCGCCGTAGGTAACGCGCGGGCGGTATACTCGTAATTCACCGAATGAGTGGGAGGGGACACGTATGCCCGCCAAGAACCAAGACTGGCTGAATTTATAGCCCCAAGTCTGTATGTCGAGACTAAAATGAAAATATGTTCTTTGCAATAGAATTAATTATTTATAGTTCCGAGAATGTGTAACGGGAATGGTTATCTGATACGCTCAAGAGGAATGGGGTGGTTATCCTGAATTTTACAGGGATGTGAGTTACTGGTTTGGCGAAGAGAATAATGAGCGCTAGGGAAATTTGAGGGATATATTGCTGGTGAAAATGGAATCTTGAGCAGAACATAAAGAATCGATTTTGACGCAAAAGGTCTTCATTATAACAAAGACAAAACCCATTAATGAAAAACAAAAATAAAAAAAACTGTGTATATATTATTCCTTGCATATGTGGTAAATCGTAACAACAAACATCAAGACCTCTAGGAGTAAGAAAGTCGAAACATAAGAACAACTTGAGAAATAGAGACATACATAAATAAAAAATAGCAGAGCATGTATGTAGGTACAATACAAGGGGATCACATGATGGATTGGAGTGATACAAAAATTCTGAGGACAGAATCTGATTACATTAAAAGGAAACTTAAGGAGTCAACTTGTATTTTGTGGAACAGAGAATGCAATGTTGCATATTACTCAATTGGTATTGACCATATTTGGCTGAATTTATTGAAAAGGTAGTTGGAATTTGGAAATTTCTATGCAAAGTAAAACTATGTTACTATGGTTTTAGCTATTCAGAATAGCTAACGACAAAAAATAATTCTGAACATTTTCGTTAAGTTTCTGACGAAGGAGTCTGATATAGACTCCGAAACTTCACGAAATAGTTGTTAATGTGGAGGTATATTCATTATTAAATGGTTACTTTCTGGGTTTTCTCTCCCAAACTCTGAAATATATCTATAAAATAAAAAATGTATTATTTTATAGATATTTTTCAGAGTTTGGGAGAGAAAAGTCCAGAAAGAAACCATTCAATAAAGTAATAAGCACTCTGTTCCAAGGAAAAAGAGCGCCAAAAAAGAAGTGTCAACCTAAAAAATACATTCTTCTCAATTTTGGTTTAAATTGTCCTATAGTAGATAGAAGTTTTTATATTCACAGGCCAGATATTGTATGTCCCTAACCGTTCTATGAACAGTATTTTCTCCAGTGTTGAGTTGCTGAATTTTTCAAAATGAATCATCCATTGTTCTCACATCATAAGCCATGCTCAGAGATATTTTATTCGAATATTTCTCAAAATATGAGGGCGCTTTATTATTTATATTAAGAGAAGAAATCTTCTAATTGGCCTTAAAATATTCAAAGAACGTCAGAAATCAATAGATTTCATTTAATTAACGAGAAAATTGTGATGGAATGTATGAATATTTTCTCTTTCAAATCGTATAAAAATTCTTTCTTTCACGTCTGCTCATCTAGATTCTGAATTTCTCCGAAATGATGATATTTGTGGAATAATATTTCCATATTTATTAGTTTCTCATTCTCGTACATCAAAATTCACTTAAACTTCAAAAAATTGATTCAAGCACTGACGTGAAGTCAGGAGTTTTTGCGCGTATGTTCTATTGTCCATTCTCCTGTGTTGGACACCCTTAATCGAATTCACCCTATATAGTGGATTCTATTGTCCGTTCTCCCGTATTGGACAATCTTAATTGAATTTACCATGGTAAATTCGATTTGGAGAGTGTCCAATACAGGAGAATGGACAATAGATCTTACGCGCATAAGCTCCTGACTTCACGTCAGTGCTTGAACCATTTTTTCCGTAATTTATTAAAAATTTTCTAGGGGTACGGTTCTCAAAAAATTCTACACCGCCTTTATGTGATATTCTACAACTAGTTACCAAGCTTCAATTCGATCGAGTCGATGGACCGATTATGCCCAAAAGCGGACTTAACTCTCCAATTGGGCTGTGAAACCTACCCTGAAAATCGATGACCACCAGGTTCATTAGCAATTTCATCTCCAATTTCAACAAACAAGCAACGAACTTCTACCAGGTGATTATTCAGATCTTCAGAGGTTCGAAGACAGCTACAAGACCCTAATGTAGGGCTATCATCTCCCATCGATACATGCTTCACTATCTATTATGAATCGACCCGAAAATTTATATTATATTTTGGCATTCATGATTTTGAAGGTTCTCGCAAAATTTCAGCGATGCGATGTCAGACAACTGCTTCCTGATGTATTATAAATTTGTTTTCAATGATTTTTTTAATTTTTTTAGTAATACAAAATTTTGTAAACATTTTTGCGTCAGCAGTATAGTGTAGCAATTACCATGTTTGAATTAAATCGGCATCGTATTTTTTGGGTCATTGAAGAGATAATAACCAAATTTTAGATTTATATAACTCCACAACCATTTTGCCGATAATACTAGTTTACAAACTCAAATGTCGCATTCAGATACGCAATCTACCCTTGAAACTTTCAAGTCACCATTTCTTTCCGTTCTCAAGGTATCGTGAGATACATAATATTTTTTCGTGATTTTTTTGAAATTTGCTAGTGTTACTGTCCTCACAAAATTTTACACACGTCTTCATGTCGATATTCTACAAGTAGTTAGCAAGCTTCAATTCGATCGAGTCTATATTTTTTGAGTTGATCAGGAGATAATATTCTAGATGGGTATAACTCCGAAACCGTAGGGCCAATTATGGGCAACAGCGAACTTAAGTCAGTAGATGAGCTAGGACAGTTCTAGAACAAAATGCCCCATTTTTACATGTAAATCCCCATAAGGAAATCTAAGGTCCAACTTGCAAAAATTGTACCCGCATGAACGCGGAGCCAGCGTTTTCAAGGTCATTTGTTTTGGACGGCTGAACAGTAAGTTGCGCAACGCCACGCCCCCTCCGCTGAGACTTTGGTAGGGAGGGATTGAAGCGCTGACGTGAAATCAGGAACTTTTGCGCGCATGTTCTATTGTCCATTATCCTGTATGGGAATTGGATTGTTAATGGGGACTCGTATCAACCGCAGGTATATGACCCTTTGCATTGTGCGTCTCAGGGGGGGCCCATTTTCAGGTAATTAATATGATTTGAATTTTCAGCATCTCTAGGCGATTGGAATTATTCTATCCGTCATATGAAGTTTGATGCATGAGGATCCTTTTTTCGAATTGGGGGATGCATTTATCGTGTATATGAAATGGAATACCGGGGATTATCTGGATCGAATAATTTCCTTTCAGCAGACCCATTACGAAATAACGAATTTTGTGTATCTTTTTTTATTTTCAAGGGCGTCAGTTATCATAAAAATATTTTTGGACTAATATGTTGGATGGCAATTGATTGTGTGGGAACAGGTCAGATGAAACTTGTGCACAAAAAAAAACAATTTTAAGGACATATTTTTATTGACATGAAAAATCTACATCATTTAACACTTTATTCTTATAAAAGTACATGCATTCTAAGATTACATATTTTTTCAACAGATGGATTAATTCTACAAAAGGAATTTATTAAATCTTCAATCGAATTTTGATTATTCTTCTGAGATTGATCTTTCATGATATCTAGGAACTTGTAATAGTAAAACGATATTTTTAAATTTTTTCAACATCTCTAGGCGATGGGAAATTATAGCAGTATTTAATTGGATCAATTTATTCAAGTCGGCATCGCTGAAATACATGCAGTTTTCCCATTTGGCAACGCGGGTTATCACACCTTTGGATTTTTCAACTTCAACGCCACAATCTCTTTGATCAGCATCATTTTCAATTGATGCAATAAACGATCCCCATTGCCAGTCGTCAAAAGATATTATACATTCATTAGATATGAGCATGACTGCAGGTTCAAAATTTCTTGCGGGACCACAATCAATAGAAGCAGACCCACATTCCATTTCCAGATGATTTTTATGTGTAAATTCCTATGAGGATTTCTAAGCTCGATTTTAGCAAAAATGGTTCTTTCACTTGAATATATGCAGATTTCTCAGCATCTCGAGATGATTGGAAAATTATTACTGCTCTCCACGCAATACTTTTTCAACCAAATAAACATCATGCTGACGTGTTTGTTGCAATTCTTCTTGATAGAAAGCACCACTTATTGGCCTACCGCTAAAGTAGGTAACTCACTGGGTTGGTAAGTTGGACTTTTGTGATTTTAAATAGTTTAGTAGTACATCGATACACTTTTGTGAAAACGTGTCTAAATTTACGTACAATTCTTCTGAAATCTATGAGGTCATGCTATTTTTATGCGACTGAAGGCTAATTTATCTATGTCGTTCTTTGTATTAACGTCACGGGGTCTCATGCCAATAGTTCATTGTTTTTTATTATTATGCTCATTTAACGACATCTTGCAGGATCAATCGATATGTTCCACTGAATTTTTTGTAAAGCACCTCTTTCAACGTTTTTTATGACCCCACTCCACTATTGCAGCTATCATATCACGATATATTTTATAATTATGCTTTTTAATGACATGTTCATGAAATTATCGGTTGAAAAATTCAATTCATTGATCAGATTGCAAGTTGCTATAGGTACCATGCTTGAGGATATCGAGAAAAGCCAACCAGTTTTCCTTTTCAATGCTTGAGCACATATGAATTTGCAATCAATTACAACGAGAACTACTTGTGACAAGCTTATCAAGCTATCCTAAATGCAATGGAGGTTGTATACTTTTGATTTGGCAGCAAGCTAACATAACAAAAAATGTATTGGGTGGTTGTATGAATAAATACCATTTTCGATGTATTATGGATACTTTAACAGAGCATATGAGGCATATTTTCCGTCATTTCAACGTAAGCACAATTGTTTTCGAAAAAAAAAAAACTTTGGGTACTAGGCATTTTGAACATAGATTTGAAGTCAAAAATATTGAATATTTGCTTGGCACTGAGACAAAATATGCTAAATGTGAAATTTTGTATTCTTACTATCTGGAAAGATTACATGAAAGATTGTTCATTTGTACTGATTGTATTGTCATCGCTTCACTAAATATTCACAATATTTGGATGAAAATGAATCCTATTTACGCAAAAAAGCACAAACGCATTAGAGATTCGTTATGATAAAATAAAAATCTTCGATTCACAAGGACTATAATTTTTGATTTTGTTCACATTGAGACGGATTTGACGTATTGTATTTTTCAAAAATAAATCTTATTTCTTCAGATACTGTATTGTAGTCAATTATTTAGGCATATTTATTAGGCAATAACCAGAAGAAAGGTTCATTATGAGAAATGATTTCGACCCACCCCAAAGAGAATTACATGAAAGCCAGGTAGCTTCTTCGAATTTAACGAGTCGGTTGTCGAACAAGGGTACAAAGGCATATTTATTTGACCTAGTGAATGATGCGGTTAACACCGCATTCAGATAAGAGGCCGGGTTTTTTTTTTCTAACCATTGTGGGTGAATCTATTGTATTCGATATAAGGTGGAAACAATTTTGTATTTATTGCATGTTGAGTGGTCATATATCTCTTTCAATATTCAGGAATCGTGTAAAAAAAAAGGGGGCTCGTAGTGTGAACATTTTTGATAGTAATACGAAATGTAACTCTACTTTATTTTTTCATTGCAAAATTGCTTAACAAATATATCATGAATATGTAAGTCATCAATAGCTTGGCGTCATTTTAAACATTTGATTCCCATGGTGTGATAGATGCTCAATTGTTACTTCAAACGATAAAGAGAAGGAACTTCAATCGAGCCCTTTTTCAGGTATCTTTTGCTTACGATGGATACATTCATGAATCTCAGAACGCACCCCATATCAGCTTTACAAAAATGTTCAGCATGGAGGATTAAGCTATAAAGACGCTCACAATTTTCGAGATATTAAGAAAAAATCTTATTGTGATGAGGAACTTGTTGAGATTTAAATATATGAAAAACAGGCCTGGTCAGTGGATATCAAATGAGAAGGTGTGATTTTGAAACTTTATCATCAGGCTGATGCTTGAGATGCTGTATTGAGAACGATCATCAGCATGTTTGATATAGGGGCATGACTTGGTTATGAAGGGAGAGACGACGATAAATTGACAATATACACAGGATTGCAATAGATATGTGGAGGAAGATACGCCGTATGATATTGAAGATGCAGAGAAAGAGACTGCGATGGATACTGAATTTATTAACAAATCAGCTTTTCACAATTATTTAGTGCGTCTTCTTGACATAATGGATAGTGTTGATCATTATTCATTTCATTTAATTTCGAGTTATTCTGATGAACGATGCTTAAATAATTTGAGATAATTTGTAGTGGAAAATTAGAGTTTAATTGCCATTTTGTATTTTAAAAAAGCAGTTTTTTAGATATAATCATAATACTTTTCCAAATAAATAACTTCAGCTATTCGAAGTTGTCAAATATTGTATTCTTTCAAAAGTATCTACAGTGCATTTTTTTGGCATGCAGCAAGCATAGCTCGTCAACTATATTACTGATATCAAACCATTAACTTTATGAAGACTTTGTGTTGGATACCTTTCGTGTGTGTCCTGGGACCCCTTATATATGTTGGTGTGCATCATTTTCACTAATGTGATCAATACTCATATAGTCATGGAATTTATCATGTTTCATGATTGTGTGTTTCCTTAAAGCATCGTTTCATGTGAATTTCTTTCCAAATATGAAACAAGCAAAGCCAATTTGCTTATGTATATTCATGTGTCTGCTCAAATTATTGGGTTTGGGTGTATTGTTTTTCACAAATGCTGTAGGTATGAATTCTGGTGATATATAAAAATTAGACAGATAAGTATACGCGTTAAATACTCTTTATATCCACTATATACATTTTTATAGCTGTTTTATATACGTTTTGCATTCACTTTATAACTGAATATGTATCTATTCATGAAATTCTACGGTCGTAATAGATCAGTCCAAGCACTATCATAACAATCTATACACATTCTTTATAGAAATTCAATAGAACACAGGAACAAAATTTGCCATATTTATTTGTGTATTTTCATAGACATTCTAGTATCTTCGTATAGATTCATACATCTTTGTATACACTCATGAATCAAGCAATTTTGCTTAGGAGTTTCAAGACATGTATTCGTTTTATAGTTTGGATATATGTATACACTATTGCATTTTTTTGTCGTAGTTCATATGAATTCATCATGAAAAAGTTGGAAGAACATGTCAAATTTGATGATGATTTAGGATGAATATACAACCTACATACATACGCAACCAAAGAAAAACATAGAAAAACATGCTATTTTACAGATTATTCCAGGCCAATATACAGATGAAGATACACCAGGTCGATAACATTACAGATGTATCAAGAATTATATCTAGACTTGTACAATTTATTTGAGTAAACACAGGGTACAGAAATGTATTTGTGATAGAAGACTCTGGTACTTCCATTCCAAAGAAAATCTTGATATTCACGCGTTAGTTTCTATGAATTGTCCAAAGACCCAATATGGAATATTGAGAAGAGATTGACATAAATACGACAATACTTCCGATTATGCTTGAGGGGATAATCCTTATGAAATTACTAGGGTTAACAAAAAATGGTATTAGGGGTGATGAAAGTTGAAAATAATGATATTCTGATTATGCATGGGGCCAGATCGAAACTGTACGCAGTGAAAAACTCAACAACCAATGATGAAATTAATATACAGAAGTGTTTCAACACAAACGCTAGTGGGAGACATTTACTGTCGGGGCAAAAATTAACAGTGCTGTGCCTAAGCTTCCTGAAGGATACATCAACTATTTTGGCAAAATACAACCTACATACATACGTAACCAAGAAAAAGATGGAAAAACATGCGTCAAGCTATCATCATGCTATCATCAAAGTACCATCAAGCTACAATCAAATTAGCATCAAACTATCATAGCAACTACTTCATGTAAAGTTTACATCAATTTTGTGTATTTTCATAGAAATTCGAGCATCTTCGTTACTAGGGTTAACAAAAAATGGTATTAGGGATGATGAAAGTTGAAAATAATGATATTCTGATTATGCATGGGGTCAGATCGAAACTGTACGCAGTGAAAAACTCAACAACGAATGATGAAATTAATATACAGAAGTGTTTCAACACAAACGCTAGTGGGAGATATTCACTGTCGGGGCAAAAATTAACAGTGCTGTGCCTAAGCTTCCTGAAGGATACAGCAACTATTTTGGCAAAATACAACCTACATACATACGTAACCAAGAAAAATTGGTTCAAGCCCTGTGGACAGGAGCTATTGGGCGCATGTTCATCTTCCTTGTGGCCCGTACTGACCAGTAAAGACTCCAGTAAAGAAAAAAAGCAGTATCATGTTGAATACCTTAATATTATTGAGATTATTATATAATAATCGATGGAAATACTGAGAGAGACCCAGGAAATTTGACACATTTTGTCTTATATCTCCAGAAATTGAAATCGTATAGAGCCAAAATTTTGCACAATGTTGCAAAATACTACAATTGACGTTAGTACAAGTTTTTGTTGCAATCTGATGAATAGTTCACGAAAAAAAATTTTTTTTTTCGAAAAAATTAAAAGAAATATTTTTTTTAAAATTACCAACATTTCGATCATAACAGAATTTTGCCAAAAGTTGCGCGTTTATATCCTCGAACTGACTACCAAGTTTCGATTCAACATCTTCTTTAGTTCCTGAAATATCAGGGAAATAACCTCAAAATTTTAAATGTCTATAACTCCTAAACCGTCCGGCCGATTTTGCCCGTTAACGAACTTAACCGTCGCATTTTGATCAGAAACCTACCCTGAAAGTTTGAAGTCGATAGGACCTTCGGTGCTCCTGTTATCGTGCTTACGGCCGGGAAACCGGCCGGCCGGCCGGCCGGACGGCACCCTAAAATCTGACACCGGATTCGTGATCAGGGAGTCCGAATTAGTCTATTAGCCAATTTTCAGCTCGAAATTCGAAAATTACAGACATTTGGACGAAATGATAGGACGATGTTCCCCTAGAACATACGCCCAAAAAGATGGAAAAACATGCGTCAAGCTATCATCATGCTATCATCAAACTACCATCAAGCTACAATCAAATTAGCATCAAACTATCATAGCAACTACTTCATGTATAGTTTACATCAATTTTGTGTATTTTCATAGAAATTCGAGCATCTTCGTTACTAGGGTTAACAAAAAATGGTATTAGGGATGATGAAAGTTGAAAATAATGATATTCTGATTATGCATGGGGTCAGATCGAAACTGTACGCAGTGGAAAAATCAACAACGAATGATGAAATTAATATACAGAAGTGTTTCAACACAAACGCTAGTGGGAGACATTCACTGTCGGGGCAAAAATTAACAGTAATAATGAAAAATGGCGATACCGTTGTTAAAAAATCAACAAGTTAAGAGCGTTCCTGCTAATCGGGTCCTTCATGAATGGCTTCGTATAATAAATATACTTGTGCATATATTTCACAAATGAAATAGACCCCAGAGGGTTCATTGATCTGCCGAGAAAGCAAGAGCAGACGCGTTTCTGGCTTCTTGGCCTTCATCAGTACCCTGTAGCTTTCCCGACAAATTCAACTAAACTGACCCGGGTTAAGCCTTTCAGAGACGGCTCGGTCGATCATTATAATCGCCCACGCCACCTATGAAACAAAACACGGAAATCAGCCTCTCCCCACCAGTGAATATTTGAAGCGTGAAATCATATGCCACCATTCACTCGATATTAAATCAAGAACGAGTCCCACAGAGCTCAGACAGTATCTTCTCAATGCCATGAACGCTGTTTAGCGTTTTCAAAAATAATAATGAAAAATGGCGATACCGTTGTTAAAAAATCAACAAGTTAAGAGCGTTCCTGCTAATCGGGTCCTTCATGAATGGCTTCGTATAATAAATATACTTGTGCATATATTTCACAAATCAAATAGACCCCAGAGGGTTCATTGATCTGCCGAGAAAGCAAGAGCAGACGCGTTTCTGGCTTCTTGGCCTTCATCAGTACCCTGTAGCTTTCCCGACAAATTCAACTAAACTGACCCGGGTTAAGCCTTTCAGAGACGGCTCGGTCGATCATTATAATCGCCCACGCCACCTATGAAACAAAACACGGAAATCAGCCTCTCCCCACCAGTGAATATTTGAAGCGTGAAATCATATGCCACCATTCACTCGATATTAAATCAAGAACGAGTCCCACAGAGCTCAGACAGTATCTTCTCAATGCCATGAACGCTGTTTAGCGTTTTCAAAAATAATAATGAAAAATGGCGATACCGTTGTTAAAAAATCAACAAGTTAAGAGCGTTCCTGCTAATCGGGTCCTTCATGAATGGCTTCGTATAATAAATATACTTGTGCATATATTTCACAAATCAAATAGACCCCAGAGGGTTCATTGATCTGCCGAGAAAGCAAGAGCAGACGCGTTTCTGGCAGATCAATGAACCCTCTGGGGTCTATTTGATTTGTGAAATATATGCACAAGTATATTTATTATACGAAGCCATTCATGAAGGACCCGATTAGCAGGAACGCTCTTAACTTGTTGATTTTTTAACAACGGTATCGCCATTTTTCATTATTATTTTTGAAAACGCTAAACAGCGTTCATGGCATTGAGAAGATACTGTCTGAGCTCTGTGGGACTCGTTCTTGATTTAATATCGAGTGAATGGTGGCATATGATTTCACGCTTCAAATATTCACTGGTGGGGAGAGGCTGATTTCCGTGTTTTGTTTCATAGGTGGCGTGGGCGATTATAATGATCGACCGAGCCGTCTCTGAAAGGCTTAACCCGGGTCAGTTTAGTTGAATTTGTCGGGAAAGCTACAGGGTACTGATGAAGGCCAAGAAGCCAGAAACGCGTCTGCTCTTGCTTTCTCGGCAGATCAATGAACCCTCTGGGGTCTATTTGATTCGTGAAATATATGCACAAGTATATTTATTATACGAAGCCATTCATGAAGGACCCGATTAGCAGGAACGCTCTTAACTTGTTGATTTTTTAACAACGGTATCGCCATTTTTCATTATTATTTTTGAAAACGCTAAACAGCGTTCATGGCATTGAGAAGATACTGTCTGAGCTCTGTGGGACTCGTTCTTGATTTAATATCGAGTGAATGGTGGCATATGATTTCACGCTTCAAATATTCACTGGTGGGGAGAGGCTGATTTCCGTGTTTTGTTTCATAGGTGGCGTGGGCGATTATAATGATCGACCGAGCCGTCTCTGAAAGGCTTAACCCGGGTCAGTTTAGTTGAATTTGTCGGGAAAGCTACAGGGTACTGATGAAGGCCAAGAAGCCAGAAACGCGTCTGCTCTTGCTTTCTCGGCAGATCAATGAACCCTCTGGGGTCTATTTGATTTGTGAAATATATGCACAAGTATATTTATTATACGAAGCCATTCATGAAGGACCCGATTAGCAGGAACGCTCTTAACTTGTTGATTTTTTAACAACGGTATCGCCATTTTTCATTATTATTTTTGAAAACGCTAAACAGCGTTCATGGCATTGAGAAGATACTGTCTGAGCTCTGTGGGACTCGTTCTTGATTTAATATCGAGTGAATGGTGGCATATGATTTCACGCTTCAAATATTCACTGGTGGGGAGAGGCTGATTTCCGTGTTTTGTTTCATAGGTGGCCTGGGCGATTATAATGATCGACCGAGCCGTCTCTGAAAGGCTTAACCCGGGTCAGTTTAGTTGAATTTGTCGGGAAAGCTACAGGGTACTGATGAAGGCCAAGAAGCCAGAAACGCGTCTGCTCTTGCTTTCTCGGCAGATCAATGAACCCTCTGGGGTCTATTTGATTTGTGAAATATATGCACAAGTATATTTATTATACGAAGCCATTCATGAAGGACCCGATTAGCAGGAACGCTCTTAACTTGTTGAAAAATTAACAGTGCTGTGCCTAAGCTTCCTGAAGGATACAGCAACTATTTTGGCAAAATACAACCTACATACATACGTAACACAGAAAAAGATGGAAAAGCATGCATCAAGCTATCATCATGCTATCATCAAACTACCATCAAGCTACCATCAAATTAGCATCAAACTATCATAGCAACTACTTCATGTATAGTTTACATCAATTTTGTGTATTTTCATAGAAATTCGAGCATCTTCGTATACATTCGTGCATCTTCGTATACATTCATACATATTCGTATATAGTCATGAATCAATCAATTTTGCTTAGGAGTATAGAGACTTGTTGTTTATATCAATTTTGGGTATTTTTCCTATACATTCGAGCATCTTCGTATACATTCGTGCAGCTTCGTACACATTCACAGTCAATTTTGCTTAGGAGTATCAAGACATGTGTTCGTATTATAGTTTGGATATATGTATACAATCATGCATTCTTGTCATACTTCATATGAATAAATCTCGAAAAAGATGTAAGAACATGCGAATTTGATGATGATTTAGGATGAATATACAACCTACATACATACGTAACCAAGATAAAGATTGAAAAACATGCATCAAGCGTGTATCCATTTATCATTAACTTTATGAAGGATAGCTTTCATCATACAGCACCTCAATCGTACTTTATATATGATTTGCAACCACTTTATGTACAGTTCATATCAGTTTTGGGTATTTTCGTAGACATTCGAGTATCTTCATACACATTCATACATCTTCGTATACATTCAAATCAATCAATTTTTGTATAGGAGTATCAGAGCATGTTGTTTATATCAATTTTGTGTTTTTTTTTCATAGAAATTCGAGCATCTTCGTATACATTCGTGCATCTTCGTACACATTCACGATCAATTTTGATTATGAGTATCAAGACATGTGTTCGTATTATAGTTTGGATATATGTATACAATCATGCATTTTTGTCATACTTCATATGAATTAATCACGAAAAAGATGGAAGAACATGTGAATTTGATGATAATTTGGGGTGAATATACAACATACATACATATGCAACCAAGATAAAGATGGAAAAACATGCGTCAAGCTATCATCATGCTATCATCAAACTACCATCAAGCTACAATCAAATTAGTATCAAACTATCATAGCAACTACTTCATGTATAGTTTACATCAATTTTGTGTATTTTCATAGAAATTCGAGCATCTTCGTTACTAGGGTTAACAAAAAATGGTATTAGGGATGATGAAAGTTGAAAATAATGATATTCTGATTATGCATGGGGTCAGATCGAAACTGTACGCAGTGAAAAACTCAGTGAAGGATACAGCAACTGTTTTGGCGCGCCAAAACAGTTGCTGTATCCTTCAGGAAGCTTAGGCACAGCACTGTTAATTTTTGCCCCGACAGTGTATGTCTCCCACTAGCGTTTGTGTTGAAACACTTCTGTATATTAATTTCATCATTCGTTGTTGAGTTTTTCACTGCGGACAGTTTCGATCTGACCCCATGCATAATCATAATATCATTATTTTCAACTTTCATCATCCCTAATACCATTTTTTGTTAACCCTAGTAACGAAGATGCTCGAATTTCTATGAAAATACACAAAATTGATATAAACTATACATGAAGTAGTTGCTATGATAGTTTGATGCTAATTTGATTGTAGCTTGATGGTAGTTTGATGATAGCATGATGATAGCTTGACGCATGTTTTTCCATCTTTTTCTTGGTTACGTATGTATGTATGTTGTATTTTGCCAAAATAGTTGCTGTATCCTTCAGGAAGCTTAGGCACAGCACTGTTAATTTTTGCCCCGACAGTGAATATCTCCCACTAGCGTTTGTGTTGAAACACTTCTGTATATTAATTTCATCATTCGTTGTTGAGTTTTTCACTGCGTACAGTTTCGATCTGACCCCATGCATAATCAGAATATCATTATTTTCAACTTTCATCATCCCTAATACCATTTTTTGTTAACCCTAGTAACGAAGATGCTCGAATTTCTATGAAAATACACAAAATTGATGTAAACTTTACATGAAGTAGTTGCTATGATAGTTTGATGCTAAGTTGATTGTAGCTTGATGGTACTTTGATGATAGCATGATGATAGCTTGACGCATGTTTTTCCATCTTTTTCTTGGTTACGTATGTATGTAGGTTGTATTTTGCCAAAATAGTTGATGTATCCTTCAGGAAGCTTAGGCACAGCACTGTTAATTTTTGCCCCGACAGTAAATGTCTCCCACTAGCGTTTGTGTTGAAACACTTCTGTATATTAATTTCATCATTCGTTGTTGAGTTTTTCACTGCGTACAGTTTCGATCTGGCCCCATGCATAATCAGAATATCATTATTTTCAACTTTCATCACCCCTAATACCGTTTTTTGTTAACCCTAGTAATTTCATAAGGATTATCCCCTCAAGCATAATCGGAAGTATTGTCGTATTTATGTCAATCTCTTCTCAATATTCCATATTGGGTCTTTGGACAATTCATAAAAACTAACGCGTGAATATCAAGATTTTCTTTGGAATGGAAGTACCAGAGTCTTCTATCACAAATACATTTCTGTACCCTGTGTTTACTCAAATAAATTGTACAAGTCTAGATATAATTCTTGATACATCTGTAATGTTATCGACCTGGTGTATCTTCATCTGTATATTGGCCTGGAATAATCTGTAAAATAGCATGTTTTTCTATGTTTTTCTTTGGTTGCGTATGTATGTAGATTGTATATTCATCCTAAATCATCATCAAATTTGACATGTTCTTCCAACTTTTTCATGATGAATTCATATGAACTACGACAAAAAAATGCATGAGTGTATACATATATCCAAACTATAAAACGAATACATGTTATAGCCTCTCCCCTAATCGCAGATTAGATTAGAGGTGGTTGAGGTTCTACGGGCCCTACTAGCTCACAGCAAAAACTAAAATATAGATGTTAAGTGGGCGCCAGACACTCCAACTTCAGAAAAACTCGAATTATATTCTACAAATTTATTCAATCAACAGTCTAAAGATTGGCCAATGTGAAACATGCCATATAAAATATAAATACTAAGTCAGACTGATCACAAATGAAATGCCTAAACTACTTATCTTGGAATCGTTTCAAATAGAGTCACTATGGGCAACTTCACAATGAGTCAGTCTAAGTGTCCAATCAGGTTCCTCAAATTAGTAACAGGAACTGGATATCATGGAGCTCGATGACTGGTGTTCTTTGTCGATTGCTAGGTCCCTCTATCCAAACGAAATAATTCCAACCAGGTGGTTGTCCTGGGTAACAGCGTAGATATTCCTCCAACTCAATACTCGAGGTACGTGCCTGACAGGTGGTTCTCTAAGCAGGTTTATGAAACTTCCTTTAAATGGAAGCAATTCGAAGATAAGCCAACAGCTACAGAATGAGGTAATAAAAAGGGTTCCTGCAAGATACATAATTCTTAGACTTTATCCTCGCAAATAACGTGCCCATTTCGAGTTCTAGTTCACAATTTAGATATAATGACAATGTGATTAATTCAAGTTACAAAGTGGTCATAAAATTATTCCAGTTAAAAACTACAAAACGACTGGAAAAACATCAATCCGGCTTTCCATTTTCACTAAATGATTCTGAAGGATGAATTAGTTCTTAAAAGAGAATAATGGATAATAATTGCCGATAAAAACTAGAGCTCAAAATGGCCACGCGGCCAGATAACAGGGAAGCCAAAATATGATTACAATACAAGCAAAAATATTACTGAAAAGTTAAGCTGAAATAATAATGAATTAATTACTAAATATGCATCAGAACATGTCGTCAATTGAAAGCAAATTGGATTAAAACCTACCAGATTCAGAACCCTTCACTCGAGGAAAATGGCCACAACTCAAGATAACTAAAACTCCACGGCTGCCTAACAAAAATGATTTCCAGATGGTCGTTCTCGCTTCGACTAACCAACTAACGCTGGAGGGGGGCTCCAGCGGACCGCGCTGACGTTCCATTGACATCGAACACAGAATCGATCTCGGAGTAGATCTAACGCACTTAACAAGTCAGGGGCGTCCCAACCAATACAACCGGGGTACACAAAATGCAACCAAACTTCAAATACAAACGGGATTCTAAGGAACCCGTTACACCCCCTCACCAAGAAGAGCGCAGGCCAGACGAAGCAGAAAACCACTGGTAAGGGAAGATGAAAAAAAAAAAAAAACTGTCAATAGCAATACAGTAGTCAGATGTTCGACACTGGTCTAGAAGTTGCGCCAAGTGATTCAGTAGACAAGGCCTCGTTCATCTAGACAAACCAACACACAACTCAGAGTGAAATCCCATTAAAAAACCCCAAACCCCAAAAAATTTGAAACCTTGCTCAGGTGCTGAAGGCCTGTCTCTGGGATACCACCGGTATCCGAGAGATTAGGGGTGGATGCCAATTTGACTCCACCCAGATGAACAAGGGGTCATGCCCAGCGGGAACGCAGTCGTTCACTAAAAAATCAGTTTCACACAGAGAACTTCGTCTCTACTCAAATTGACCTCAACCAAGGATGTTAACGAATTGAAATTGATATCTGAAACCGAGGGAACCCAATTGTTCCAATTGTTTCAGACCCCCAGCAGTAGGGGAAAAAAGAAAACTAAAAAGAGAAACTTGACAGCACCGGGAGGCACCAATGCGGTCAAGTGGGGGGGCATGGAAGATTTTTGTTTTAGCGACAAAATCTCAAAAACGCTTCCATCACCCAAAGCCGGTTCCAGCGGCAGCGAGCGATGTCAAATCCGGGAAAAAAAGAAAAAAAAACGTCAAATCCGTGTAGGCTATAAATTAGCGACATCGAGCGAAACATGGTCCGATCATTTCCAACTCCATCCTAAACAATAGACTGCACTCACGAGTCCCAAAAAATCTCAACTGACGACAAAATCCTCCCCTACGGTTCGAAGACAAATTCTCTTTCAAACTTAACAGGTAGACTTCAACGTCAAAACCACGAGGCGTCTTAAACCCTCAAACAACAACCAGGCGAAAGAACATGACCAGACCATACTCCACCCATATCACCAATCAATGTTCATCCAATGAACCAAATTCGAGCCTAAAAACAGTCAAAATCAGGAAAAGTTCAATCCGGGCATAAATAGAACAGGAACTCATCACAGGTGACACATAGGTGCGACGCTTCAAGACCGGCATGATCATAGCAGTTGGAGGAAACAAAAATATACCGAAATATACGCAATCTTAAATTTCAGACTTAAAGGGAAAACGTCGCAAAACGAACGAATGAAATACAGTAGTACTAAACGGTTACCAAAATAACAACTACATACCAATAGTTCCGATGCGTAGAGAGGAGAATATCTCCGAGAAGAAGAACGGCGAAAATTTTCAGAAGGGAAACAAATTCGAATTTACAAGAAATTCTCGTCCGAAGACTAATTTCCCAGTTTCATCATGCTAATCGCCACCCTCCGACTCAGAAACATCAACCAAGTCAGGCTTCAGATCTTTAACATGCCAGTTGCCCAAATCACGACCATCCGAATCTCTTAAATTATAGACCAATCTAGAAACAACTGCACGAACAGTGCACGGAACGAAAGAGCTAGTTAATTTGGATGCAAATTTGTTAGCCGCGTCTGATTGAGTGAAATTTGCGTTTCCAAACTCGGTCACCCACTTGAAAAACGATATCCCTTTTTCCCGAATCATATAACCGTTTGTTTCTCAAATAGGCATCATGTAAGCGCTGTCGCATGTTGGCGTAAATAATAATAATAATAATAATAATAATTTATTGGTCCTTAGAGACATATACACGTATAGGACAAGTCAACAGGGAAAAAAAGAAATAAGTACAAATACTCTGAATCAGAGACTCAACTACTCTCTAAAATAGTCAACAACATAGTAATAGCCTCTGGAACATAACATACTCTTGATAGTCTTCTTGAATTCATTCAATCTGAGACATTTGATATAGCCTGGCAGATGGTTGAAAAGCTTGATGCAAAAAGCAAAAAGGCGAGAGAAACACCCAAAACTTCATGCTTAGCTGTATTGATAGCGTGGGCGATCTGTTGTATATTTTCATCCCAGACAGTATGATTATCTGCGATATAGCAACACATTGCAGTCAAAATAGTCCTATTAGAACGTTCACTATGATTAACCTGAGGGTGTCGTTTCGCGTTAAACCACGGGGTGATCTTATAAGACTCCATAAATTGTTTATAATCTTTGGAAACAAACATGGTGGCGTTATCCTGAACTAAAATCTGAGGTACACCAAATTTCAAGAACACATTCTGTTCCAAAAACGCAATAACTGGCTTGGCCTTAGCATCCCGAAGTGGGTGCACAAATGTAAACTTAGTGAACCAATCCACCACTACTAGCAAATACTTGTTTCCATGTTTTGACCGAGGAAAGGGTCCCATCAAATCTAACGACAATAATTGAAAAGGGAAATTTATATTCTTATAGGATCCCATTAACCCTATTCTAGCCTGGTTAGAACTTTTGTTGGCCTTACACACATCACAACCATTACAATACGTTTGTACCGCCCGTTTCATAAGAGGCCAATAATAATGCTCAGCGACACGAGCTAACGTTTTAGAAATACCAAAGTGACCACAAGTAGGAGAGTCATGATTTTCGCGAATGACTTCTGACCGATTAGCCGTGGGAACAACCAGCTTCCATTCTGACAAATTGGAATCAATATTGAAACTGTGTGCGACATGTTTGTAAAGACAATTGTTCTTAATTAAATAGTCGGGGTACTTATGTGGGAACTTAGTAACCTTTCCCAACATATCATGATACCAGGTGTCAGGCGTCAGCTTAGCAACATCAATCAAATCTACGCTACGTGAAAGAGTATCAGGCATTAAATTCAAACAGCCTTTCCGGTGCTCAATATCAAAAGAATATTGGGACATTTTTAAACTCCAACGTGCTAATCTCATGGCCGGGTCTTTCAAGTTTTTAAGCCACAAAAGGGAGTGATGATCGGTTATGACTTTAAAGTGAGTCCCCTCAATAAATGGACGGAAATGCTCAATACCAAACAACACTGCCAAAGCCTCCTTTTCCGTCACCGAATACTTCCGCTCAGTTTTAGTCAATGATCGGGAGGCATATGCTATGGGATGTTCTAATCCGTCAAATTCCTGAATCAAAACAACACCAAGACCTCTATCCGAGGAATCACATTGAATCACAAAGGGCCTGGAGAAGTCAGGGCTAGCCAAAATTGGTGCAGATACCAAACTATTCTTTAATTCACCGAAAGCAACATCAGCTTCAGGTGTCCACCTAATAGGTTGTCCCTTTTTCTTACCGTGTAAAAGATCGTTAATGGGGGAAGCTACGGATGACATATCCTTGACAAACCTTCGATAGTATGAAATTAACCCAATCACTCTTTTAATGTCAGAGGTGGTCTTCGGGGTAGGTAAATTAACAATAGCTGAAACCTTCTCAGGGTCAGTACGCAAACCGCCAGTAGAGTCAACAATAAACCCAAGATATTTTAACGACGGCCGACAGAATTGACATTTGTCCAAATTTATTGTGAGCCCTGACTGGTTCAATTTCTGATAGACTTTATTCAAGGTATCCAAATGCTCGTCAAAGGTAGTACTAACCACAATAATATCGTCTAAATAAACAAATATTCTATTGTCACCCAGTGGGAACAACGCATCCATCAGCCTTTGCATAGTTTGGGGAGCATTCTTTAAGCCAAAACACATACGAGTATACACAAACAACCCCCTACCAGGTACTTGAAAAGCCGTTTTAGGCCTAGACTCAGGCGTAAGTGAGATCTGATAGAATGCTTGTTTCCAATCAATACTACTCAAAAATCGCGCTTCACGTAAACTACTGAGAATTGAGTCAACAGTCGGGAGAGGGTAACTATCCTTAACCGTGAGTTTATTCAAACTGCGTCCGTCGAAACAGGCCCTATATTCCCCTGAACTTTTCTTTACTAATAACATGGGTGAAGACCATGGAGAGTGCGAGGGAACAATTACTCCCTTTGCCAGCATGTCGTCGATTTCGCGATTTAAATGCTCTTTAAGAGCCGGAGAAATAGGATACTGTCTAGTACGAATTGGCGCAGCATCGCCCGTATCGATATGATGTTGAATAAGAGAAGTATGACCCAGACCGGTATTTGATAGAGATTTAAACTTAGACATAACCTGTCCCAACCGAAATTGATCTGAAGGACCGAGACCCTCCGCGGGCGGAACTGACTCAACCGCGTTAACTATCAAATCAGTACCAACCACATTAAAGGAATTATCTTCAAAATTCACACGCATCTTTGAGAGTCGACAAAAATCTATACCCAATATCAAAGCATGGCTAATAGAGGGGACCACCAAGCACATCATTTTAAAAGCAACATTGTTAATTTTAAAGGGTACAACAACAGAACCTAACACAGTTTGTGGAACACCATCAGCTGTCTTTACCTGACAGGGAGAGAGCCCCTTCTCTGGAGCCAACTTCAACGAGTCAATAATATACATTCCCGAAGAACCAACTATGGAAACATTAGCACCCGAATCAAATAAGGCGTTCAAACAAAAAGGTCCCACCTGAACTCTAAGATAATGGCGGTCATCATTAGGTAACTGAGCAAAAATAGGCGACACAGATTTAGGTGAATAAAAAGAATTGATCTCACCCAACCAGTCCCTCCATTCAGACAACTTAAACTGAGCTGGACGAGTGGATTTTACTGTTTTACGCTGCCTACCACTCCAGGAGCGCCCATTACGTTTTTTGACTCAGGAGCAACAAAACCAGGCTGACATCCTGGACAAGTTCTCACAACAACGTTGGGTCTGCCACATCTAAAACAGAAAGTTCTCCGGGGCCTCCTACACTGCCGATACAGATGGCCAGTTTCTCGACAATTCCAACAAGTTGGAGAATTGGGTGCGGTCACTGCACATGCCTGCGACGTAGAAGCATAGCTCAAACAGGCCAAATCAGGTTCCAGAAGATCAGAGCAAGACGGTGGTGGCTTGTACCTAGAAGCACGAATGTGGGATTGTTCAAGTGCCTTACAACAAACTTCAAGATCATCCAAGTTGTCAACTTTACTCAATGCCAAATGGGGATGAAAGAAGGGTAATAAATTATTCTTCACTACTTTAAATTTAACTTCCTCAGTAGGGGTCTCATTCAAACGGTCAAATAAACCCATCATGGATGAAATAAAGATGACAACTGGTTCATTATTACCCTGAGTTCTAGCCCTAATCTCCTGCCACAAATCCTCATCATAATCCATGTCCACAAAATCATGCTTAAGACGCTCAACTAACTCATTCCAAGAGGAAACCTTGGATTGGACTCGACGGAACCAAGTCAAAGCCTGACCTTCAAACAAATCGATAGCAGAATCAAATAAGTCTTCAAAAGACACATGTCTGGCTTTACGTAGTTCCTCGATTCTCATTAAAAAACATTTAATACTGAATTTTGTGACATCCCCATTAAATCTCAAATTCCATTTGGAAACAGGCGTATAATTACTACTATGCACAAACTGAGAGCACGACTGAGTTGGATCGGCAGGGTAGGTCGATTTAGCATTTGGACTAGAAGAAGCTAAAGGCTGGACTGACATCCTGCGATGAGCCTCTTCCCTATCTGTTTGTCGAATGGCAAAATCAGAAGCTTTATCTTCAAAATCCCCTTCAACCAATAATAAGTCCTGTGACAGTGCTAAATGGATGGCTCTTTCTTCATCCCGAACAACATCCATGAGACTAATTCTATGTGAAAGATGATTGAGTAACGATTCAATCCTACGATAAGCTTCACTATCCCTAGAATCTGAAAAAGCATCTACCAAAGACTTCACGTCAGACAAGGTTTCACCGATCTCTCTCTCATTCACACCGAAAGGAAAAGGATCCTGAATCTTAACTAAAGAACGTTGATGACGTTCCTGGTGTAGCAATCCACGGAGGATTTTCTTTTTCTCATCAACTTTTTCCTTATCAAACTTGATCCCCCTAATTGACAATTCATAATTCAATTCCCTGGTTCTCAAAAATCTTACATCCATCGTACTATATCAGATTTAACTTAACCGAACTATATCAAATAACACACCGTATGATACCCAGATGAGACAAGCTAGAGAAAACGGAATCGATGTCTGACCAGTCGGTTCTCCGAAGTTCGAGTGTCAATTTTAGAAAGGTTTTGCCAAGTTGGATAAAAAAATTTACACGTTGGGCGCCAATTGTATAGCCTCTCCCCTAATCGCAGATTAGATTAGAGGTGGTTGAGGTTCTACGGGCCCTACTAGCTCACAGCAAAAACTAAAATATAGATGTTAAGTGGGCGCCAGACACTCCAACTTCAGAAAAACTCGAATTATATTCTACAAATTTATTCAATCAACAGTCTAAAGATTGGCCAATGTGAAACATGCCATATAAAATATAAATACTAAGTCAGACTGATCACAAATGAAATGCCTAAACTACTTATCTTGGAATCGTTTCAAATAGAGTCACTATGGGCAACTTCACAATGAGTCAGTCTAAGTGTCCAATCAGGTTCCTCAAATTAGTAACAGGAACTGGATATCATGGAGCTCGATGACTGGTGTTCTTTGTCGATTGCTAGGTCCCTCTATCCAAACGAAATAATTCCAACCAGGTGGTTGTCCTGGGTAACAGCGTAGATATTCCTCCAACTCAATACTCGAGGTACGTGCCTGACAGGTGGTTCTCTAAGCAGGTTTATGAAACTTCCTTTAAATGGAAGCAATTCGAAGATAAGCCAACAGCTACAGAATGAGGTAATAAAAAGGGTTCCTGCAAGATACATAATTCTTAGACTTTATCCTCGCAAATAACGTGCCCATTTCGAGTTCTAGTTCACAATTTAGATATAATGACAATGTGATTAATTCAAGTTACAAAGTGGTCATAAAATTATTCCAGTTAAAAACTACAAAACGACTGGAAAAACATCAATCCGGCTTTCCATTTTCACTAAATGATTCTGAAGGATGAATTAGTTCTTAAAAGAGAATAATGGATAATAATTGCCGATAAAAACTAGAGCTCAAAATGGCCACGCGGCCAGATAACAGGGAAGCCAAAATATGATTACAATACAAGCAAAAATATTACTGAAAAGTTAAGCTGAAATAATAATGAATTAATTACTAAATATGCATCAGAACATGTCGTCAATTGAAAGCAAATTGGATTAAAACCTACCAGATTCAGAACCCTTCACTCGAGGAAAATGGCCACAACTCAAGATAACTAAAACTCCACGGCTGCCTAACAAAAATGATTTCCAGATGGTCGTTCTCGCTTCGACTAACCAACTAACGCTGGAGGGGGGCTCCAGCGGATTGCGCTGACGTTCCATTGACATCGAACACAGAATCGATCTCGGAGTAGATCTAACGCACTTAACAAGTCAGGGGCGTCCCAACCAATACAACCGGGGTACACAAAATGCAACCAAACTTCAAATACAAACGGGATTCTAAGGAACCCGTTACAATGTCTTGAAACTCCTAAGCAAAATTGCTTGATTCATGAGTGTATACGAAGATGTATGAATCTATACGAAGATACTAGAATGTCTATGAAAATACACAAATAAATATGGCAAATTTTGTTCCTGTGTTCTATTGAATTTCTATAAAGAATGTGTATAGATTGTTATGATAGTGCTTGGACTGATCTATTACGACCGTAGAATTTCATGAATAGATACATATTCAGTTATAAAGTGAATGCAAAACGTATATAAAACAGCTATAAAAATGTATATAGTGGATATAAAGAGTACTTAACGCGTATACTTATCTGTCTAATTTTTATATATCACCAGAATTCATACCTACAGCATTTGTGAAAAACAATACACCCAAACCCAATAATTTGAGCAGACACATGAATATACATAAGCAAATTGGCTTTGCTTGTTTCGTATGTGGAAAGAAATTCACATGAAACGATGCTTTAAGGAAACACACAATCATGAAACATGATAAATTCCATGACTATATGAGTATTGATCACATTAGTGAAAATGATGCACACCAACATATATAAGGGGTCCCAGGACACACACGAAAGGTATCCAACACAAAGTCTTCATAAAGTTAATGGTTTGATATCAGTAATATAGTTGACGAGCTATGCTTGCTGCATGCCAAAAAAATGCACTGTAGATACTTTTGAAAGAATACAATATTTGACATCTTCGAATAGCTGAAGTTATTTATTTGGAAAAGTATTATGATTATATCTAAAAAACTGCTTTTTTAAAATACAAAATGGCAATTAAACTCTAATTTTCCACTACAAATTATCTCAAATTATTTAAGCATCGTTCATCAGAATAACTCGAAATTAAATGAAATGAATAATGATCAACACTATCCATTATGTCAAGAAGACGCACTAAATAATTGTGAAAAGCTGATTTGTTAATAAATTCAGAATCCATCGCAGTCTCTTTCTCTGCATCTTCAATATCATACGGCGTATCTTCCTCCACATATCTATTGCAATCCTGTGTATATTGTCAATTTATCGTCGTCCCTCCCTTCATAACCAAGTCATGCCCCTATATCAAACATGCTGATGATCGTTCTCAATACAGCATCTCAAGCATCAGCCTGATGATAAAGTTTCAAAATCACACCTTCTCATTTGATATCCACTGACCAGGCCTGTTTTTCATATATTTAAATCTCAACAAGTTCCTCATCACAATAAGATTTTTTCTTAATATCTCGAAAATTGTGAGCGTCTTTATAGCTTAATCCTCCATGCTGAACATTTTTGTAAAGCTGATATGGGGTGCGTTCTGAGATTCATGAATGTATCCATCGTAAGCAAAAGATACCTGAAAAAGGGCTCGATTGAAGTTCCTTCTCTTTATCGTTTGAAGTAACAATTGAGCATCTATCACACCATGGGAATCAAATGTTTAAAATGACGCCAAGCTATTGATGACTTACATATTCATGATATATTTGTTAAGCAATTTTGCAATGAAAAAATAAAGTAGAGTTACATTTCGTATTACTATCAAAAATGTTCACACTACGAGCCCCCTTTTTTTTTACACGATTCCTGAATATTGAAAGAGATATATGACCACTCAACATGCAATAAATACAAAATTGTTTCCACCTTATATCGAATACAATAGATTCACCCACAATGGTTAGAAAAAAAAAAACCCGGCCTCTTATCTGAATGCGGTGTTAACCGCATCATTCACTAGGTCAAATAAATATGCCTTTGTACCCTTGTTCGACAACCGACTCGTTAAATTCGAAGAAGCTACCTGGCTTTCATGTAATTCTCTTTGGGGTGGGTCGAAATCATTTCTCATAATGAACCTTTCTTCTGGTTATTGCCTAATAAATATGCCTAAATAATTGACTACAATACAGTATCTGAAGAAATAAGATTTATTTTTGAAAAATACAATACGTCAAATCCGTCTCAATGTGAACAAAATCAAAAATTATAGTCCTTGTGAATCGAAGATTTTTATTTTATCATAACGAGTCTCTAATGCGTTTGTGCTTTTTTGCGTAAATAGGATTCATTTTCATCCAAATATTGTGAATATTTAGTGAAGCGATGACAATACAATCAGTACAAATGAACAATCTTTCATGTAATCTTTCCAGATAGTAAGAATACAAAATTTCACATTTAGCATATTTTGTCTCAGTGCCAAGCAAATATTCAATATTTTTGACTTCAAATCTATGTTCAAAATGCCTAGTACCCAAAGTTTTTTTTTTTTTCGAAAACAATTGTGCTTACGTTGAAATGACGGAAAATATGCCTCATATGCTCTGTTAAAGTATCCATAATACATCGAAAATGGTATTTATTCATACAACCACCCAATACATTTTTTGTTATGTTAGCTTGCTGCCAAATCAAAAGTATACAACCTCCATTGCATTTAGGATAGCTTGATAAGCTTGTCACAAGTAGTTCTCGTTGTAATTGATTGCAAATTCATATGTGCTCAAGCATTGAAAAGGAAAACTGGTTGGCTTTTCTCGATATCCTCAAGCATGGTACCTATAGCAACTTGCAATCTGATCAATGAATTGAATTTTTCAACCGATAATTTCATGAACATGTCATTAAAAAGCATAATTATAAAATATATCGTGATATGATAGCTGCAATAGTGGAGTGGGGTCATAAAAAACGTTGAAAGAGGTGCTTTACAAAAAATTCAGTGGAACATATCGATTGATCCTGCAAGATGTCGTTAAATGAGCATAATAATAAAAAACAATGAACTATTGGCATGAGACCCCGTGACGTTAATACAAAGAACGACATAGATAAATTAGCCTTCAGTCGCATAAAAATAGCATGACCTCATAGATTTCAGAAGAATTGTACGTAAATTTAGACACGTTTTCACAAAAGTGTATCGATGTACTACTAAACTATTTAAAATCACAAAAGTCCAACTTACCAACCCAGTGAGTTACCTACTTTAGCGGTAGGCCAATAAGTGGTGCTTTCTATCAAGAAGAATTGCAACAAACACGTCAGCATGATGTTTATTTGGTTGAAAAAGTATTGCGTGGAGAGCAGTAATAATTTTCCAATCATCTCGAGATGCTGAGAAATCTGCATATATTCAAGTGAAAGAACCATTTTTGCTAAAATCGAGCTTAGAAATCCTCATAGGAATTTACACATAAAAATCATCTGGAAATGGAATGTGGGTCTGCTTCTATTGATTGTGGTCCCGCAAGAAATTTTGAACCTGCAGTCATGCTCATATCTAATGAATGTATAATATCTTTTGACGACTGGCAATGGGGATCGTTTATTGCATCAATTGAAAATGATGCTGATCAAAGAGATTGTGGCGTTGAAGTTGAAAAATCCAAAGGTGTGATAACCCGCGTTGCCAAATGGGAAAACTGCATGTATTTCAGCGATGCCGACTTGAATAAATTGATCCAATTAAATACTGCTATAATTTCCCATCGCCTAGAGATGTTGAAAAAATTTAAAAATATCGTTTTACTATTACAAGTTCCTAGATATCATGAAAGATCAATCTCAGAAGAATAATCAAAATTCGATTGAAGATTTAATAAATTCCTTTTGTAGAATTAATCCATCTGTTGAAAAAATATGTAATCTTAGAATGCATGTACTTTTATAAGAATAAAGTGTTAAATGATGTAGATTTTTCATGTCAATAAAAATATGTCCTTAAAATTGTTTTTTTTTGTGCACAAGTTTCATCTGACCTGTTCCCACACAATCAATTGCCATCCAACATATTAGTCCAAAAATATTTTTATGATAACTGACGCCCTTGAAAATAAAAAAAGATACACAAAATTCGTTATTTCGTAATGGGTCTGCTGAAAAGAAATTATTCGATCCAGATAATCCCCGGTATTCCATTTCATATACACGATAAATGCATCCCCCAATTCGAAAAAAGGATCCTCATGCATCAAACTTCATATGACGGATAGAATAATTCCAATCGCCTAGAGATGCTGAAAATTCAAATCATATTAATTACCTGAAAATGGGCCCCCCCTGAGACGCACAATGCAAAGGGTCATATACCTGCGGTTGATACGAGTCCCCATTAACAATCCAATTCCCATACAGGATAATGGACAATAGAACATGCGCGCAAAAGTTCCTGATTTCACGTCAGCGCTTCAATCCCTCCCTACCAAAGTCTCAGCGGAGGGGGCGTGGCGTTGCGCAACTTACTGTTCAGCCGTCCAAAACAAATGACCTTGAAAACGCTGGCTCCGCGTTCATGCGGGTACAATTTTTGCAAGTTGGACCTTAGATTTCCTTATGGGGATTTACATGTAAAAATGGGGCATTTTGTTCTAGAACTGTCCTAGCTCATCTACTTAAGTCTCCTATTCAGATGCGCAACCTACCCTGAAAATTGCAAGTCCCTTTCTCGTTAACGAGTTATCGAGGCAACGGTCACCCATCCAGCTACTGAATTCACAAAATGCTGCTCTTATCTCCTACAATATAGAGCCGATCGTGTTCAAACTTGGAAGAGTTAGGTTTTGAAAGCTCTCGCAACATTTCAGCCATGTTGGATGAATAGTTTAGGTTATATAGAATTTTTTTCACTGATATTTTAGAAATTTTACAGTGATACAATCCTCACGAAATTTCGCAAAAATTCTCGCGCTGGTATTGTACAACTAATAACCATGTTTGAATTGGTTCGATTTCGTATTTTTCGAGTTATTGAGTAAATAACAACAAACATTCAGATGGGTGTAACTTTAAAACTGTTTCGCCTATTATGCTCGTAAACAAGCTCAAATGTCACATTCAGATGCACAACCTAACCTGAAAATTTCAAGTCGCTATCTCTTTCCGTTCTCAGGTTATCTTCACATAAAAAATATTTATTAATACTTTTTTTTTTATTTTCTAGTAATATGATTCTCACAAAATTTCACAAACGTGCTAAGGTTCAAATTCTACAACTATCCTTCTAGTTTCAATTCGATTGGATTAATATTGATTGAAAACAAAATTAATACTCGGAAACCGTTGGGCCTATTACGCACATTAACGAACTTTTTCGTCGTATTGGGATGCGCCACCTATCCTGAAAATTCCAAGTCGCCATCTCTTTCCGTTCTCAAGTTATCGTGGCAACGGCCGGCCGGCTGGACAGAATCAAATTTGACCCCCCATACGCGCAAAAATATGATTCGCCTACATATCACACATCTAAAACTCTCTTTTCAAACAAACACCTACTTTCTTGATTTCCAAGCAAATATATTGTATTAAATGGTTCGTTTCTGGGTTTTCAATACCAAACTCTGAAAAATAACTATTAAATAAAAAAAAATATCTTGTGAATTGCTTCTACTTTAAGAACACATCTATCGAACGATTTTGCCTAACAAACTATAGATAAACAACATCAGAGATAAAACAACTGTTTCGTAACGTTTCGGAGTCATATCAGACTTCTCCGTCAGATACTAAACGAAAATCCTCAGAATTAAGTTTTGTTGATAGCTGTTCTGAAATTCAAAAATTGTCACATTCTTTGAAAATCATAGTAACATAGTTTCCCTTTGCATAGAAATTTCCAAAGTCCAACTCCTTTTTCAATAAATTAAACCAAATATGATCAATTTCAATTTCATTTGGGCAATTTGCAAAATTGCATTCTCAGTTCAACAAAATACAAGTTGACTCCTTAAGTTTCCTTTTGATGTAATCAGACTCTGTCATCAGAATCTTGGTTTTACGCCTATTCATCAAGTGATCTACATGGATTTTATATACATGTTCTGCTATTTTTAATTTATGTATGTCTCTATTTCTTAAGTTTTTCTTATGTTCTGACTTTCTTATTTCTAGTGGTATCTATGTTTCTCCTGTATACGATGTACCACAAATACAAGGGATATTATAGTCACAGTTATTTATTTTGATTTTTCATTAATGGTCTTGTCTTCGTTAATGGAGATCTAAGATCATTTTGTGTCTTGAAAACGGTTCTTATATTGAACTTAGAACCGATTACCATGATTTATTCGAAAAACTACGAACATAAGGGATTACCTTTAACAGATTGGGTTGTTGTTCTTGTTGATTATTCTGTTTACTTGATTAATTGCTAATTTATTATCAGAAAATGGATATCCAATCATGAATTTACATTGAAGAGCTTTTAATAAAATAACAATTTATAAAGTACAACAGAATAATTATCAAAATGGGTTCAAGCCCTGTGGACAGGAGCTTTCTGGCGCTCTAGTTCAAACAGACAAATTATATCTCCGAAAGTATTCGTTTCTCAGAGTTGGGAATTATATCAATGTATTCATATGATAGAAATGCATCCTAAAGGAAATTCAATTCAAATAATAGTTTATTTATCAAGATTAAATGAGCAATAATGAGAATGAGAAAAGCACCATGGAAGAAATCAAATTAAATCTGGCTTATTTTGCCCAATAACGAACTTAACCGAGATATTCATCTCCCTAAACTACTCTGAAAATTTCAACTACCTACCTCATTCCGTTCGAGAGTTATATCTATGTCTATGGATGAAAAGCAGTCACACTACTCTCAGATCTCTTACTTCATGTTCAGTTCCGAAATGTAAGAATTTTCTGAGAAAAACTAATTTCGGAGCAAACAACTGAGATTTTTCTCACTTCGCTCACAATTCTTCGATAATGTAGGAACATCATTTGACATTATGACAATTCATATTCATACATAGAATAATATCATTCTGTGACAACGTTGAAATACGATTTATTACTGAAATTTTGAAGAATCATATCTCCGAAAGTATTAGCTTGTTAGAGTTAAAAATAATATGAGTGGATTCTTATGATAAAACTTCTTATCAAAAAAAATTTAATTTGGAATTTGTTTCGTAAAAAAAAAAATTTTTTTTTGTTACACCGAAACCATCTGTCCGATTTTGCCCAATAACGAACTTAGCCGAGATATTTATCCCCCAAACCTACTCTGAAAATTTCAACTCTCTAGCTCATTCCGTTCGAGAGTTATCGTGCCTACGGCCGGACCGGCCGGCCGGACAGAATGAATTTCCACCACGGATTCTTGATCAGTGAGCCGAACCAAATCGTTTAAGACCATTTTCATCGAAATATTCGAAAATTACAGACATTTGGGCAAATTGATAAGCACTCAGTTCCGAGGAACTAGAGCGCCAAAAACAACAACCCACTGTTGAATGTGATCCCTTATGCTCGTGGTCTTTCGGAATAAAATCAGGAGAAACAGTTTTAAATTGAATAAAATTGGCTCAAGCACGGACGTGAAGTCAGGAGCCTTTGCGCGTATTTTCTTTTGTCCATTCTCCTGTATTGGACACTCTCTTAATCGAATTTTCCATGGTAAATTCACGGACAATAGAATTCACCATGGTATATTTGATTAAGAGTGTCCAATACAGGAGAATGGACAAAAGAACATACGCGCAAAAGCTGCTGACTTCACGTCAGTCCTTGAACCAATTTTTTTTTCGTATTTTTTTTTAAATATTCTAGGGTTACGGTTCTCACAAAATTTTGAACACGTCTTTATGTCGATGTTCTACAACTAGTTAGCAAGCTACAATTTGATCGGGTCTATATTTTTTGAGTCGTCGAGGAAATAATATTCCAGATGGGTATAACTCCAAAACCGTTGGGCCGATTAAGGCCAACAGCAAACTTAACTCTCCCATTTAGATGCGCAACCTATACTGAAAATTGCTAGTCCCACCCATCCACCTACTGAACTTACACAAGGCTGCTCAGATCTCCAACAATATGGATCCGATCCTGTTCAAACTTGGAACTTGGTAGTAGAGATAGGTTCTGTAGGCTCTCGCAAAATATCTGTCATGTCGGATGAATAGTTACTGATATATAGAATTTTTTCAATGATTTTTGAAAAAATTTCTAGTGATACGATCCTCACAAAATTTTGCAAGAATTTCCGTGTTGACATTCTTCAGCCAACAACCTTATTTAAATTGGATCGGTTAGGTATTTTTCGAGTTATTAAGGAAATAACAACCAAATTTCAGATGGTAATAACTCCAAAACCGTTTGGCCGATTATGCTTATAAACAAACCCAGATGTCACAATCGGATGCACAACCTAATTAGAAAATTGCAAGTTGCTATCTCTTTCCGTTCTCAGGTTATCGAGACATAAAAAATATTTTTTAATAATTTTTTTAAAATTTTCTAGTGGTACGATGCTCACAAAATTTTACTAACGTACTTAGGTTTATATTCTACAACTACTCACCAAGTTTTAATTTGATCGGATGTATATTGGTTGAAAACAAAATTATTACTCGGAAACTATTTGGCCGATTATTCCACTTAACCGTCGTATTGGGATACGCCACCTACCCTGAAAATTTCAAGTCGCTAGCTCTTTCCGTTCTCAAGTTATCGTGGCAACGGCCGGACGGACAGAATCAAATTTGACCTCGAATTCTTCATCAGGGAGTCGAACCCAATCGTTTGAGATCATTTTCGGCGAAAAATTCGAAATTTGGGCAAAACGATAACATTTGGTCAAAACGATAACGTGATGTTCCCCAGAACATACGCGCAATAAGAACCGTTTTCAAGACATAAAATGATCTTATATCTTTATTAACAAGAACAAAACCCATTAATGAAAAACAAAAAAAAAAGCTGTTTATGTAATATTCCTTTTATTTGTGGTAAATCGTATACAAGAGAAACATTGAGATCACTACAAGTAGGAAAGTCGGAAAAACGTGAAATCATAAAATCAAAAAATGCAGTTTTTGAAATCTCTTTCACCCAAAGAGATGTATCGATGAAGGTTAGAACATAGATCGAACATTCTCCTCTCACAGAATAAAGTTTTATCTGACAATGGGCAACTTCAGGGAGTTGTTTTAAAACGAAACAAATCACAGTAATTTCCTCAAGGCAATCAACAAATTGCAGTACCTATAAGTAGGGCTGGCCCCTCTTCCTAATAAAGCGACCAATAGTTATTTGTTGGCAGTTAGACAAATAAACTGAGAGTTTATAGAGGTTTATTCGACAAATAAACTGAGAGTTTATAGATGTTTATTCGTCAAATAATTGCTATTGGAAAGTGGAAAGACCGGTCCTATGGGAAGGTAATAATCCTAATAAAGTAGCCAATAGTTGTTTGTTGAAATAACCGTCTTTTCACTATTTGACGAATAACGCTCTCTAGTTTCTGAGGAATATAACTTTATCTTCAGTTTATCTATCCAATTCGATAGAATACAGAAGTTAAACTAGATAAACTACATTCGATTCTCCTCAGAAAGCGTCCAGCTGCCAACAAGTAACTATTGGTCACTTTATTAGGAGGTGGAAAGACCGGCCCTTAATTTAGTCTGTTGGTATCCTCTCTGAAGTGTTCTGTTTTATTTAGTGCGATGTTCCTCGCTATGTGTATTTATGTATATGTACACTCACAGTGTGAGTGTCTAACTTGAAATACGGTAAACTCAGTATATCTAAAATAGTTTTTGCGCGTATGTTCTGGGGAACATCGCGTTATCATTTTGGCCAAATGTCTGTAATTTTCGATTACAAACGATTGGGTTCGATTGCTTGATCAAGTATTCTAGGTTAATTTCATTCTGTCCGGCGGGCCGGTCGTCCGTTGCCACGATAACTATAGAAGGGTAAGAGAGAGCGACTTGAAATTTTCAGGGTAGGTGGCGCATCCCAATGACGGACAGGTTCGTTGATGGGCATAATCGTCCAACGGTTTCCGAGTAATAATTTTGTTTTCAGTCAATACATGTCCGATCGAAATGAAACTTGGCAAGTAGTTGTTGAATGCAAAACTAAGTACGCTTGCGAAATTTTGTGAGAATCGTATCACTAGAAAATTAAAAAAAAATTATAAAAAATAACTCCAGGATACGATATTCACGAAATTCCGCGTGAATTAGTATGGGCCAGCATTCTAGAAAGTAATCACCAAGATTTAATTGGATCAGATTGGTATATTTTGAGTTATAGGTGAAATAATAACAAAGTTTCAAATGAGTATAGCTCCAAAACCATATGGCCGATTATGCCAATCAAAGAACTCGAATGTCGCATTCGGATGCGCAACGTACCCTTAAAATTGCAAGTCGCAATCTCTATCATTTCTCAAGTTATAGTGAGATACATAAATTTAAAGTTTCAATTCCATCGAGTTCATATATTTTTTGAGTTTTTCGATAAAATTTAAGTCGCTTTCGCATTCTGTTCTCAGGTAATCGTGACATAATATTCTTTCAAAGTTTTTTTCAAATTTTGTAGTAATACGATTCTCACAAAATTTCATGAACGTCTGTAGGATTGTGTATCATTGTCTGGGGATAATGATTCTCCATTCACACTTTGTAATAAATACAACACTGTATGCTGTATGTATACGATTCTGTCCTGCTAGCCGCTCATTGATACGATAACTCTTGAACGGAATGAGCTAGACAGTTGAAATTTTCAGAGTAGGTTTGGACATATATAAGGTTCGTTATTGGCAAAATCGGCCTGATTGTTTCGGAGTAACGAGTTTTTTACATTACAAATTTCGAAATCAATTTTTTCAAGATGCAGTTTCATTATAGGAATCCATTGATATCAATCTCAACTCTAACAAGCTAATACTTTCGGATAATTTCAATAATGCATCGTACTTAATTTTCAGAGTTAATTTGAGGAATGAATATATCGGATAACTTCGTTATTTAATTTTAATTATTTTTTTTTTATGATTTGATATCATTCCCAACTCTGAAAAACCAATAATTTCGGAGATTACAGAATTTTTTGTCACGGAGGCAATTTTCTTACTCTTTGTCGAATCTGGCAACAACGCCATGATCCTTTCACCCTTACATTGTAATTCTGCCGGCACTGCTACGGGTGAAATGTTTTCGTTTAGAGTAATAAAAAATTGGTTCAAGCACTGACGTGTAGTCAGGGGCTTTTGCGCGTATGTTCGATTGTCCATTCTCCTGTACTGGACATCCTTAATCGAATTTACCATGGTAAATTATGTTGTCCATTCTCCTGTATTGGACACTCTTACTTCGAATATACCATGGTAAATTCGAATTAAGTCTCTTAATTCGAATTTACCATGGTAAATTCGAATTAAGTCTCTTAATTCGAATTTACCATAGTAAATTCGAATTAAGTTTCCAATACAGGAGAATGGACAACATAATTTACTATGGTAAATTCGATTAAGGATGTCCAATACAGGAGAATGGACAATCGAACAAACGCGCAAAAGCTCCTGACTTCACGTCAGTGCTTGAACCAATTTTTTTTCGTATTTTTTTGAAATTTTTTAGGGGTACGGTTCTTACAAAAAATTTTTTTCAGAAGTTTTTCAAAATTCCAGGGATACGGTCCTCAAAAAATTTTAAACACGTCTTTATGTTGATTTTCTACTAATAGATACCAAGCTTCAATCCGATCGAATCTTTAGTTTTTGAGTTATCGAGTAAATAGTATTCCAGGTAGGTATAACTCGGAAACCGTTAAACCGATTATGCCCAAAAACGAACTCAACTCTCCCATTCGGATACGCAACCTACCCTGAAAATTACAAGTCCCTATCTCCTTTGGATCGAAAGTTATCGAGGCAACGAACACCCATCTACTGAACTCACACAAGGCTGCTCGAATCTGCAACAATATTTCACCGATCGTGTTAAAACTTAAAAATTGGCAGTAGAGTTGGGTTCTAAAGGCTCTTGCAAAATTTCAGCAATTTCAGAAGAATAGTTACTGATATAAATGGATTTTTTTTTTCTTAATTTTCAATGATTTCTTAAAAATTTTCTGCAAATACTATCTTCACGAAATTTTGCAAGAATTTTCGAGCTGGCATTCTTCATCTAATAACCATGTTTCAATTCAAGCCGTTCAGTATTTTATGAGATAATGAGGAGAAAAAAACAACCAAATTTCAGATGGTTATAACTCTAAAACCGTTTGGCCGATTATGCTTATAAGCAAACTCAAATGTCGTGTTCAGATGCACATCGTAACCTGAAAACTTCAAGCCGCTATCTCGTTCCGTTCTCAAGTTATCGTGACAACAAACATATTTTTGGCGCTCTAGTTCCTCGGAACTGAGTGCTTATCAATTTGCCCAAATGTCTGTAATTTTCGAATATTTCGATGAAAATGGTCTTAAACGATTTGGTTCGACTCACTGATCAAGAATCCGTGGTCGAAATTCATTCTGTCCGGCTGGCCGGTCCGGCCGGCCGGCCGGCCGTAAGCACGATAACTCTCGAACGGAATGAGCTAGAGAGTTGAAATTTTCAGAGTAGGTTTGGGGGATGAATATCTCGGCTAAGTTCGTTATTGGGCAAAATCGGACGAATGGTTTCGGAGTAACAAAAAAAAAATTTTTTTTTCACGAAACAAATTCCAAATTAAATTTTTTTTAATAAAAAGTTTTATCACGAGAATCCAATCATATCATTTTTAACTCTAACAAGCTAATACTTTCGGAGATATGATTTTTCAAAATTTCAATAATAAATCGTATTTCAACGTTGTCACAGAATAATATTATTCTATGTATGAATATGAATTGTCATAATGTCAAATGATGTTCCTGAGACTAATCAATCGAAGAATTGTGAGCGAAGTGAGAAAAATCTCAGATATGATTTTTCAAAATTTCAATAATAAATCGTATTTCAACGTTGTCACAGAATGATATTATTCTATGTATGAATATGAATTGTCATAATGTCAAATGATGTTCCTGAGACTAATCAATCGAAGAATTGTGAGCGAAGTGAGTTAAATCTCAGTTGTTTGCTCCGATATTAGTTTTTCTCAGAAAATTCTTACATTTCGGAACTGAACATGAAGTAAGAGATCTGAGAGTAGTGAGACTGCTTTTCATCCATAGACATAGATATATATATAACTCTCGAACGGAATGAGGTAGGTAGTTGAAATTTTCAGAGTAGTTTAGGGAGATGAATATCTCGGTTAAGTTCGTTATTGGGCAAAATTGGCCAGATTTAATTTGATTTCTTCCATGGTGCTTTTCTCATTCTCATGATTGCTCATTTAATCTTGATAAATAAACTATTATTTGAATTGAATTTCCTTTAGGATGCAGTTCTATTATATGAATACATTGATATAATTCCCAACTCTGAGAAGCCAATACTTTCGGAGATATAATTTGTCTGTTTGAACTAGAGCGCCAGAAAGCTCCTGTCCACAGGGCTTGAACCCATTTTTTAATAATTTTCTAGCCATACGATTCGCACAAAATTTCACAAACGTGCTAAGGATCATATTCTACAACTACTCACCAAGTTTCAATTTGATCGGATTCCTATTGGTTGAAAACAAAATTATTACTCGGAAACCATTGGGCCGATAATGCCCATTAACGAACTTTTCCGTCGTATTGGGATGCGCCACCTACCCTGAAAATTTCAAATAGCTAGCTCTCTCTGTTCTCATTTTATCGTGGCAACGGCCGGACGGCCGGCCGGACAGAATCAAATTTGACCTCGAATTCTTCATTGGGTAGTCGAACCCAATCGTTTGAGACCATTTTCGTCAAAAAATTCGAAAGTTACAGACATTTGGGCAAAATGATAACGCGATGTTCCCCATAATATACACGCAAAAATAATCTGAGTGTATTCTCAATTCATAACACATATTGAAATAATTAAGTATAATTGTTCCTTTTCATAATATTTCCCTTATACATTATCAACATGAAAAAAGAAGTGGAAAAAAACATCAGTGAACTTCTATATGTCCCTTAGTTCAGATGCGTATTAGCAGAGAAGAATATACAATAATTATTTGTCTTGGTTGAATATTCAGAAAAAAAAAATAGAACTTCTATCTGAACACTATGAGATAAACCTCATATTTCGATTCTTGGAGCTGGGTACTTAAGGATATCTGAATCGAACGAAAAAATCAATTTGATTAGGTATTTGATCGGCACATGTTTCCTGCTAATTACCATTTTTGGTCGGCCATTCAGATATCCAGAAAACTGAAATCACAAACTTCTATCTCAGCGCTACGAGAATAATTCCATATTCCGAACTATGCAGCTGTACCTGTAGTGCTTTCAGAATTGAACTTTTATAAGTCCTTAGGTATATGCATTCAGCTGATTACAACGCTTAGTCGCCTATTCGGAACATCGGAATAAAACATCAGAAGCGTAAGAGAACGGTAGGGAACGCTATTGACCGTGGTGGAATAGCAGCGCTTGGAGTTGGCCGGCCGGGAGCTAACGCCACCTCGGTTCAAAGAAATATAATCACAACCCAACTATAATCAACCGAGTCAGGGATGCCACCGCCCGACATAAGCAAAATGAGCTTCTTCAACATCCTCAGATTTTTCCACTGAGGAAACCGACAATTTCACCATGACCACCAGGAATATGTACGAAACGTACAGAAAATCCTGGCAGTTCGAACAAGAATATTTCATGAGGCTACTTTTATGTCGTTAAACCAAATTATCCATATGAAAATCATTTAAAGCATTACATCATACCAATATCGATATTTCAGAGATAGGTTACCAAACCGTGCATAGAGAAAGTGTCATAATTGTAGCCCATCGTGATGACCCTGCTAATTGCTGATCTCAGTTGGCCTCATTGATTGATTGTGATGTCATTAACAACAAATTATGAATAACTTGTTAATATTAAAAATAAACCTTCATTATCAGGTGAGCCGTCACTATACTCTCAGCAACTCCCTAAGTCAACCCTGGATTCTCCACACAAGTCAAAGCTGAGACACCTAACCCAACATTGGGCCTTCGGGCCTGATCGAATAAGTCCACACACTTGTATCACTGAGTCAACCCCTGACTTTTCTGCACAAGTCAAAGCTGAGATACCTAACCCAACAACAATCATACAGACAATACTGAAATACCTCAGATCAATAAATGAAATACTCATACCATCAACAAATAATCCCTCGTGATCCAGATAAGCCACCTCATCGCTCAGTGTCCCCCCAAAGAGGAAATTGTCTGATACATTCCTCTCTGGTTAGATTTAATATACAAATAGTTACAATGTGGCTTAAGTTTCCTGGAGCACCTTCGTTGGTCATTCAGTGGCTAAGTTACGCTGATGAATGGTAACAACTATAAAACCGGTACGTATCTGCCATGTATTTTATTACTGTCTTGATGTGATTATTTAGATATGTGCATTCAATTTTCTTTTAAATTTGATTGTTCTCTATTCTGAATGTACTGTTACCTGACGTATCCGACATGTTTTATGTCTTGAGGGATTCAATGAATTTATTATCAGTATTATGTCCCAATCATTTTCATCTAGAAAGAGAAAGTTTGTAATTTTCCTGGTAGGCATGCATATGATGTCTGAGGGTAACAGAGTTATACCTCCAAGCACTGCAAGTCTAGCGGAGGTCAGTGCTTTGCACTAGCTCGTGTGTTCCGTAGTTCCTCCTGCCCATTCACATAGCCTCTAAGTAGTAGAATTTTCTTTCGTGACCTGTAAGTAATACCTTACCCTTCTAAAACCTGTGAGTAGCACTGTGAGCCACATTATTTCTTTTTGACGCGCTGTTCTTTGAACAGAGTTCCTATCACTTCGTCCAAATGTCTGTAATTTTCGAACATTTGGCCGAGAATGGTCTTAAACGATTATTTTCGACTCTGGTCAAGAATCCGAGGTCAGAATTGATTATGTCCGCACGATTACGCTCGAACGCAATGAGTTAAAGAGTTAAAATTTTCAGGGTTCGTTTGGAGTTCAAATGCGCCGGCCAAGTTCGTTAATGGGCAAAATACACCGAGTGGTTTCAGAGTTATAATTATTTGAAATTTTGTTCTCCCAAGAACTCGAAAAATACCAATTTGATCAAATCAAAGCCTGGTAATCAATACTTCAAAAATATCGACACGAAGTATTATGCGAAATTTTGTGAGAATCGCATGGACACAAAATTAAAAAATGGGTTCAAGCCCTGTGGACAGGAGCTTTGGCGCGCTGTACAAATTTATACCCAGAGCTGTCACCCATCCAGATACCGGACTCGCCTAAAGCTGATTAGCTCCAGAAAAAATGCAGAATACTTTGTTTGAGAATTTAACAAAATGAGAAAGTGATAGTATTTCTCATGAGAAAGACTTTTTTGCATAGCTAACTATTTTCCACTCATTGTTTGTAAATTGCGAGACTGGTTCCAGAATCAATATGTTCATTGTTTGATACTTGGTGATTAATATTTAAAGACATATACTTAATTTATGTTTATTAAATGTCTCTGTCATTCTTACATACCGTAATAATCTGATACAACAATGCTATGCGATATAGGTACAATAGGTATATGTCCATTGAGGTTAGACCATAGAATTATTATTATATTATTATGTTGAACACCTTCCCCTCAAAAGTTTAAACGCCCAGGAGTTTTAAAATTGTTCCACAACGGATTATATTGCTGTTTTATTTCTAGTCATTATCTCGGGTTCACTTAGAACATTACTAAAATTTGTCTTGTTCGAACTATTTCTACTCTTGTTTTCCTTACAATCATTTGGTGATAATTGGTTTGGGTCTAATTCAGTTTCTAATGTATATTCATTACTACGGGGTCTGGTATATGACAATTTTATCTGTTGAGTATTACGTCATAATAATTGACCATTTACTTGCTTTTTCACCCGATAAGAACTAGGTTCTTTTACCTTTCACAAGACAATAACCTTTTCCCAGTGTGTTTCACTTGATGTTTTTATTACAACTTGATCCTCTTTCTTAAACTAAATATTTTTTTGAATTTGAGGTTGTAGCTTATTATTGGTGAAAGATCTCCGAGGTGTATACTTTGTAAGATTTGTACTAGTGATTCTACTAATCAGAGCCGTGTTATTGTAATTCATTACAAGGTCTCTAAAATCTAAATTTCCCTCAATAAGTCCTGGGATTGTGATAAACCATAAGGTAATACCAAATATCTATAAATACCAAATGGTGTCACTTCAAATCCTTAGATGAGTTAGATTTACGAACTAAAATCTGTGTTTATATTTCATTATATTTTCCTCTAGGAATTATGCTAATGTTCACACCTGTATCTAATTCAACATTGTTGTTTCACTTGATGTTTTTATTACAACTTGATCCTCTTTCTTAAACTAAATATTTTTTTGAATTTGAGGTTGTAGCTTATTATTGGTGAAAGATCTCCGAGGTGTATACTTTGTAAGATTTGTACTAGTGATTCTACTAATCAGAGCCGTGTTATTGTAATTCATTACAAGGTCTCTAAAATCTAAATTTCCCTCAATAAGTCCTGGGATTGTGATAAACCATAAGGTAATACCAAATATCTATAAATACCAAATGGTGTCACTTCAAATCCTTAGATGAGTTAGATTTACGAACTAAAATCTGTGTTTATATTTCATTATATTTTCCTCTAGGAATTATGCTAATGTTCACACCTGTATCTAATTCAACATTGAAATTATTACGTTCATCATTGAATAAGTTCATCCCATGCTTTCCTACGCCTAATAATATATATAATAATATCTGGTTCATCAGAACTACCTTCATCTTTCTCGAAATTCTTAACATTTTCAACATTACAAGATATAGTAAAATGATTTAACATACCGCACTTCCTACACTTTTTACGAAGTGCGGGGCATTCACGTGCACCATGTGTCGACTGAGATCGCCTTCATTTGAATTTTCCTTCTTCTGACCTTCTTGTCTACACTTGAAATTTTTCGTTTGTTTATTATACTTCCCTGCAGCTTTAATGTCCTCAATTCGCTCTGGAACTGCAAGTTCCGTTGCTTGCTCTGCTCGCTGGTTCTGCAAAATTCAATTGCTTTCTCCACTGTCAATTTTGGAACTCTCAGTAATGCCTCTCTGGTTACAGGATGATCTTATTATAACTATTTTGTCTTTCAGTGCTTTATCTTCTGCAGTTTGATTTGAGTCAGTTTCATTATAATTACATGTTCGTACTAGATACTTGCATTCAGTAAGGAAATGTTCACATTGTTCATTTTCTTTTTGCACCTTTTTCAAGTAATTATACCTTTCAAAGCACTCATTAACTCTTGGGTTGACATATTCCTCAATAGACTTCATAGTATATTCATCTTTGTTCAGTTCTATCTCTGGGATCACGAATGTGGACATAATTCTTGCAGCTTCTGTACCAATAATGTTTCTGAGTATGGACAACTTTATTGGATCCTGAACTTCGTGCTGTTCGATCGCTATTAAATAATAATCTATGAAGTGTGAAGGATGTTTTCAAAATTTTCCATTCCGTGGCAGCATATTGTCCCTATAAATCGAAATCTGGGGGTCGGCCCCGTGTATCCAGCCATGTTAGGTTATATAGGAATATTTGAAAGTTTGAAATCGATATTTATTTCATACCAAGTTATGTTATATTTCATAATCTACAAAAAATCTACAAAACTGATTTGTATGATATGTATGAAACTCCGACTAAAATTTGGAAACAGCACGGCACCTAACATGGCCGCCACACATGCGCAGAAATTGTAGTGCCGATGACAGATGAACGTCATTCACTGCATTCACATGTCATTCAATCAGTATTCTTCCGTTTGTTGTTCATTAGTGATTGTTTCGTAAAGTGTTCGTAGAAATACAACGAAAAGTGAAATAGATGTCCAAGAAGTTTGATGTGATTTTACGATATAAGTAATCTCTGTTTCATTTGACTTATAACTTACAAATGAGGACCAAATTATTTCAGGTTTTAAGATCCTCCTACTGAAAACCAGGAATGAAATTGGCCCCCCGTTGAGCCATAGTGAACGTGATGATGCTACTGGACTCTGTGATATATTGTGATGTAGAGTGTTCTTGAAAAAATTACAATGATTTAATTCATAAAGCAGAAAGCTAACAGCAAATTCACATGTTTGATCTTCTTTGATGTAAGACAATTCATTACACATTTCAACCAATCTCCCTTTACGCCATATAGATGTTTTCTTAGTATTTTTTGATATATTAATGATGAAGTGTACTCAGAACAATCATTTTTTTTTTAGCTACCTATCCCTATATTATGTTAAAAAATACTGTTTATTCATCAATAAATTTATTTATAACAAATCTCGTTTCTCTTTGCAATCCTTTGGCTCATTTTGATTTCAGTTCATAGTCAAAAGCCAAGAATACTAATAATAAAAGTAATATATTCATCTGTCGGTGGGAATAAATAATCAAGACAAATTCGAATATTCCCGCCTTTCCCCCACTACTCTGGCACCTAACATGGCCGCCCATAATTGTTGCCAATGATTAGTAGGGAGTTTGCACTTCTTATTATTTGTGTTCTGTGATGATGACATTAACTTGAACATATAGAATATAGACATACGACCACAGAACAGTAATAATAAAATGGAGAAGTATAACGGGTAATTCCGCGTTATCCAATTTTCTTAGTAGATCTATGCAAACACGTTATGATTACATCCTTCTATAGCTTGTACCTTTTTTTTGACGTTTGTCAAAAATCAAACAAACTGTTGATTATTTGTTTGGTCGAATATGAAAACAGTGGACCAATACACTGAGATCGTAGGAATATTTCGATATTTCCGTGATATCTTTACCAATATAGATCCGATCGAATTCAAATTCAGAACTTTAATGAGAAATAAGGTTTCGAAGGCTCTCGCAGAATTTCAACGATATCTGACTGATAGTTCCTGAGATCCAGAATTTTTTTTTATATTTTTTTTTTAATTTTCCAGTAGCGTGATCCTCACATAATTTTGCATATGTTTTAGTGTCAGTATTTTTCACCTAACTGCCGCATTTTAATTCGATCAGATCTGTATTCTTCGAGTAATTGGCAAAACAAAATTTCAGATGGCTATAACTCTGAAACCACACAGTGAATGTTACTCATTAACGAACTTAGCCTGCGCATTTGAACTCCAAACCTACTCTGAAAATTTCAACTCTCTAGCTTATTGCGTTCGAGCGTAATCGTGCTTACGGCAGAACGGATGCCTTTTTTCGCATTTGACATTTGGGCAAATTGATAAGCATTCTGTTCACAGAACAGCGCGCCAAAAAAGATGTATAAAAATATTTTGTATCTCAGAAACTATCCGTCAGATATCGTTGAAATTCTACGAGTCTTCAAAACCTTGATATACAGTATAGTTCTAGATATGAGCTCGATCGGATCTATATTGGTAAAGATATTGCCAAAATGTCGATACTGGTCTACTGGTTTTACATTCAACCAAACAAATTGTCAACGGTTTTTGATTTTTGAAAGAATATAAGTAATCATGACGTGTTTGCATAGACGATTATTGTTAGTGTTCTGTGATGTCATATTTCATATCGTTCTATGTTCGAGTTCGCCATTCTCATGACAGGTAGATAGAGAATCCAGTTTAAAAATGAGGAGATATTTATAATAACTTAGTAATAGGATTAGTAACCAGTTTTGCAAGTTACACATAAAGATCAGAAAATGGTTAGGTATCCAAAAAAAAATTTCCCATACGAAAGGAGAAATATGTACCTATTTCAAAGTGAAAATATCCGAAGGAAATTTCAAAGATTTGATAAATGCACGTATTTGGTCAGAAGAAGCTTATTCAAGCAGGTTTTTACTGAAATTGATATATTTTCAAGGGTTTCCCAAAGCTTTGACAGCTCATAATATCCAAATCAGCTTGATTCCGATTCCCAGTTCTGATGTGATACGATGAGTTTTGTGAAATTTTCCGTATTATTATAGATATTTTTCAGAGTTTGGGTGAGAAAACCCAGAAAGGAACCAATTAATTATGAATATACCTCCCAAGGTATCCTTTATTGATAGACCACAGTGATTCCGTTTACTTCGAGCTGTGAAGTCACTCTCTTTGAACGGAGATATTATAAATGGCAGGCTGAAGTTAAATATCTAGGATCCTTCCTTGGTTTTTGCGCGCGTGTTCCGCAAGGAACAGCGTGCTATCATTTCGTCACAATGTCTGTATTTTTCGAATTTTTTTTCGAAAATGGTCTCAAACGATTGGGTTCGACTCCCTGATGAAGAATTCGAGGTTGAATTCAATTCTGTCTGTCCGGTCCGGCCGGCTGGCCGGCCGATAGCACGATAACTCTCGAACGGAACGACTTAGAGCGTTGAAATTTGCAGGGTAGTTTTGTAGCGTAAATATCTCGGACAAGTTCGTTAACGGGCAGAATCCACCGAGCGGTTTCGGAGTTAAGGCCGTTTTTAGTCAAAACGTTTTTTATGAATATTTCCAGAATTCATCACTCGATCTTTCTGAAATTTGGCATCAAATTGTAGAATCATGACCTTTATATGCCTGCGTTGTAATGACTAGACGACACTAAAGTTGCAAAAAAAAATTTAAAAAATTTTAAAATTTTGTTTTCAGGATAACTCGAAAAATACTGATCTGATTAAATTGAAACTCAGTAGTTAGATACACAAGACCAATGACGGGTGACGAATGCTGTTCCTTCATAGAATCCAGATCCTTGATGAGGGTCTGCGCATGCGTGTATTAAAGATGCGATATCTCCTGAACCACTAGTGTTGGAGAATCGGAGTTTTTTGTAAGGTGTTTGATTTTGAGAGGACTTGTAGCCACGAGTAGATTGCGCATGCGCAGAAGAGGAGTGACTGTTTTAGTGTTGTATGGGTTATGTTGGGAGTGCTGAGTCGATATTGTGAGGTTTTAAAAGAATATTAATGGCAATTCAGTGCAAGGACAAGTCAGTTTGGCGGATGCAACGTTGTTTCTGAGTTAAAGTTTCCGTACCGTGGTCCTGGGGCTAATTTTGAAATTGATGTCACCCCTTACAGGCATTTTTCGTTATGCGCATGAGCAGACCGTCAGTGATTTAACTAGTGGTGTTTTCGTCAGAAAGGACTGGGGATTTGGGGTGGCGGATGCTATGCCTACATAGAATCCCCTGGTGAGGGTCTGCGCATGAGTAGATTAAAGATGCGATATCTCCTGAACCACTGATGTTAGATAATAGGAGTTTTTTGTAAGGTGTGTGATTTTGAGAGAAATTTCAGCCGCGAGTAAATTGCGCATGCGCAGAAGAGAAGTGATTGTTTTTTGGTTGTATGGGTTATTTTGGGAGTGCTGAGTCGACATTGTGAGGTTTTAAAAGAATATTCATGGCAATTCAGTGCAAGGACATGTCGGTTTGGCGGATGCAGCGTGTTTTCCGAGTTGAAGTTTCCGTACCATGGTCATGCGGCTAATTTTGAAAATGATGTTACCCCTTACAGGCATTTTTCGTTATGCGCATGAGCAGACCATCAGTGATTTAACTGGAGGTGTTTTCGTCAGAGAGGATTGGGGTTTTGGGGTGGCGGATGCTATTCCTCCATAGAATCCCCTGGTGAGGGTCTGCGCATGAGTAGATTAAAGATGCGATATCTCCTGAACCACTGATGTTAGATAATCGGAGTTTTTTGTAAGGTGTGTGATTTTGAGAGAACTTTCAGCCGCGAGTAGATTGTGCATGCGCATAAGAGAAGTGATTATTTTTGGGTTGTACGGGTTATGTCGGGAGTGCTGGGTCAATATTGTGAGGTTTTAAATGAATAATCATTGCAATTGAGTGCAAGGAGAAGTCAGTTTGAGGGATGTAGCGTTGTTTCCGAATTGAAGTGTCCGTACCATGACCCTGGGGCTAATTTTGAAATCGATGTTACCTCTTACGGGCATTTTTCGTTATGCGCATGAGCAGACCATCAGTGATTTAACTGCTGGTGTTTTCGTCAAAGAGGATTGGGGTTTTGGGGTGGCGGATGCCATTCCTCCATAGAATCCCCTGGTGAGGGTCTGCGCATGCGTGGATTCAAGGAACTATATCTCCTGAACCACGTGTGTTGGAGAATCGGAGTTTTTGAGATGTGTGTTATTTTGGGAGGAATTGCAGCCACGAGTAGATTGCACATACGCAGACGAAAAGTGACTGGTTTTGGGTCGTATGGGTGATTTTGGGAGTAATGAGCTGATACTGTGAGGTTTTAAAAGAATATTCATGTCAATTCAGTGCACGGACACAAGTCAGTTTGGGGGAAATAGCGTTGTTTCCGAGTTGAAATGTCTGTATGGTGGCCCTGAGACGAATTTATAAATAACTATATTCGGTAGATCTATATTAAAATACGTTCGGATTTGGAGAAGAGGCAATTGCGTTCCTAACGGAGGTCCCATAACCGCAATTTTTTTCGACCTACGATAAAGCTAAAGTCAGTTTGGGGGAAATAGCGTTGTTTCTGAGTTGAAATGTCTCTATGGTGGCCCTGAGACGAATTTATAAGTAACTATATTCGGTAGGTCTATATTAAAATACGTTCGGATTTGGAGAAGAGGCAATTCCGTTCCTAACGGAGGTCCCATAACCGCAATTTTTTTCGATCCAGGGTAAAGCTAACAGCCAAACTGTGATTTAACTGGTGGTGTTTTCGACAGAGAGGATTGGGGTTTTTGGGGCGGTGGAAGCTATTTCTCCATAGAATCCCCTGTCGAGGGTCTGCGCATGCGTGGATTAAAGATGTGATATCTCCTGAACCAGTAGTGTTGGATAATCGGAGTTTTTTGTAAGGTGTGTGATTTTGAGAGGACTTTTAGCCACAAGTAGATCGCGCATGCGCAGAAGAGAAGTGACTGTTTTTGGGTTCTATGGGTTATGTTGGGAGTGCTGAGCCGATATTGCTTGGTTTCAAAAAAATATTCATGGCAATTCAGTGCAAGGACAAGTCAGTTTGGGGGATGTAGCGTTGTTTCCGAGTTGAATAGTCCGAACCGTGGCCCTGGGGCTAATTTTGAAATTGATGTTATCCCTTACGGGCATATTTCGTTATGCGCATGAGCAGACCATCAGTGATTTAACTGCTGGTGTTTTCGTCATAGAGGATTGTGGTTTTGGGGTGGCGGTTGTTATTCCTCCATAGAATCCCCTGGTAAGGGTCTGCGCATGCGTGGATTAAAGATGCGATATCTCCTGAACCACTGGTGTTGGATAATCGGAGTTTTTTGTAAGGTGTGTGATTTTGGGAGGACTTGCAGCCGCAAGTAGATTGCGCATGCGCAGAAGAGAAGTGACTGATTTTGGGTTGGTTGGGTTATGTCGGGAGCGCAGAGCCAATATTGTGAGGTTTTAAAAGAATATTCACGGCAGTTCAGTGCACGGACAATTCAGTTTGGGGGATGTAGCATTCTTTCCGAATTGAAGTGTTCGTACCGTGGCCCTGGGGCTTATTTTGAAATCGTTGTTACCCCTTACGGGCATTTTTCGTTATGCGCATGAGCAGACCATCAGTGATTTAACTGCTGGTGTTTTCGTCAGAGAGGATTGGGATTTTGGGGTGGCGGATACTATTCCTCCATAGAATCCACTGGTGAGGGTCTGCGCATGCGTGGATTAAAGATGCAATATCTCCTGAACCACTAGTTTTGGAGAATCGGAGTTTTTTGTAAGGTGTGTGATTTTTGGAAGACTTGCAGCCGCAAGAAGATTGCGCATGCGCAGAAGGGAAGTGACTGTTTTTGGGTTGTATGGGTTATGTTGTGAGTGCTGAGCCGATATTGTGAGGTTTTGAAAGAATATTCATGGCAATTCAGTGAAAGGACAAGTCAGTTTGGGGAATGTAGCGTTGTTTCCGAGTTGAAGTGTCCGTACCGTGGACCTAGGGCTAATTTCGAAATTGTTTTTACCCCTTATGGGCATTTTTCGTTATGCGCATGAGCAGACCATCAGTGATTTAACTGCTGGTGCTTTCGTCAGAGAGGATTGGGGTTTTGGGGTTTCGGATACTATTCCTCTGTAGAATCCCCTGGAGAGGGTCTGTGCATGCGGGGATTCAAGAAGCGATATCTTCTGAACCACTAGTGTTGGAAAATCGGAGTTTTTTTGAGGTGTGTAATTCTGAGAGGACTTGCAGCCACGAGTATATTGCGCATGCGCAGACGAGAAGTACATGGTTTTGGGTTGTTTGGGTTATGTTGGGAGAAATGGGCCGATATTGTGAGGTTTCAAAAGAATATTCATGTCAATTCAGTGCACGGACACAAGTCAGTTTGGGGGAAATAGCGTTGTTTCCGAGTTGAAATGTCTGTATGGTAGCCCTGAGGCAAATTTCTAAATAACTATATTCGGTAGATCTATATTAAAATACGTTCGGATTTGGAGAAGAGGCAATTGCGTTCCTAACGGAGATCCCACAACCGCAATTTTTTTTGATCTACGGTAAAGCTAACAGCCAAACTGTATTGATAGCTATATTTGTTAAAGGAACTTGAAAAAAAAAGCACTGACGTGAAGTCAGTACTCTTTGGCGCGCGTGTTCAGGGTGGCTAATTTGAATTGAATGATGAGTACTTCAAGCTCAGTGGAAAGAGCGAGCCGAAGATCTACCCAAAGGATAGTGGACACCATTCACTGTCGGTTAAAAAATTAACAGTGCTGTATCTAAGCTACCATCAGGATAGAGTAACAAAGTTGGAAAAGAACACAACTGACTCTCCTTAGTCGCACAAGCTCCTAGAAGATTTGGGAGGGTCAGTATAATCCTAATCATGTTTATAGCACGCGCGCAAAAGCAGATTGACTTAACAATGAAAGAAAAAGTGTAAAAAGTCAATCTGGTTTGACGCGCGTGCTATAAACATGATTAGGATAATACTGACCCTCCCAAATCTTCTAGGTAAACAATCAAAAGTGGTCTGATCTATCATTTATCTTGAATATTCATGTATATTATTTGATTTCTTTGGATGGCCCCATTTCTAACAATCCTGCTGCAATGCATCTTCTAAATGATAGCTGATCAAGTTTGCTACCAAGCATTTTGAACGGCTATGTCCAAGCAGTGTGCAAATAAAAAGTGGGAAATACCATTTTGTACCCCTTATGGAAATATGGTTCAAACTCATGTTTTGATCAGACCTGTCAACGCCTCCAATATTCCCATTATAATATTGAATAATTCTAGGTTGGTCAATATAAATATTTTTTTTTCATCTGTTTCACATCCATCACTTTCAGTTGGAAAGTGAATGATGCTGTCTGGTGGTTCTGCTGTCATATCGACATTCTCTGCATAATGTAGTAATTCATCCAGAGTTAGCGTATTCTTCCTGAAGTTATCACAATATATTCACGTATTTTCAAGGATAAAGTAAGCTATAATGCCACCGTTCCTTTAAACGAATGGCCTCCTTTATCAAAAACTTGGGTTTCGATTTATATAATAATAATAATAATAATAATAATAATAATAATAATAATAATAATAATAATAATAATAATAATAATAATAATAATAATAATAATAATAATAATATAATTAGTAAATACTTACCGCTGGCAGATGAGGTGCGTGAGATGTGGAAGATGGAAAAAGTGAGAGTTGTTCCTGTTGTTGTTGGTGCCACAGGAGAAATACCTACAAAATTAGAGGCTAATCTGAACGAGATCGGAATTAAAGAAGAAGCATACTTACTAATGCAAAAAGCGGTACTGCTGAGGACGTGCAGCATAATAAGAAGGACCCTGGGGGAGACGGAAAGTCGATAAAAGCTTGCCACCTTGTGCCAAGTCACCGGTGTGCGATAGCTGAACACCAGATGAAAATCTGTGAAAAGAGAGAAGAAAAATAATAATAATAATAACAAGTCACCGGTGTGCGATAGCTGAACACCAGATGAAAATCTGTGAAAAGTGAGAAGAGAAATAATAATAATAATAATACGATCCACCGTCAATTTGTGAAGATGAAGAAGTACGCCTTTACTGGAATAGACCGATTGTCACCGATAAAACAATACCCAACAATATACCGGATATAGTACTCACAATGAAAAGAGAAAAAATAACTTATCTCATTGACATCGCCGTACCTCTACCTGCAAACATCGTGAACACTCAGGCAGAAAAAATTAGTAAATACTTACCGCTGGCAGATGAGGTGCGTGAGATGTGGAAGATGGAAAAAGTGAGAGTTGTTCCTGTTGTTGTTGGTGCCACAGGAGAAATACCTACAAAATTAGAGGCTAATCTGAACGAGATCGGAATTAAAGAAGAAGCATACTTACTAATGCAAAAAGCGGTACTGCTGAGGACGTGCAGCATAATAAGAAGGACCCTGGGAGAGACGGAAAGTCGATAAAAGCTTGCCACCTTGTGCCAAGTCACCGGTGTGCGATAGCTGAACACCAGATGAAAATCTGTGAAAAGAGAGAAGAAAAATAATAATAATAATAATAATAATAATAATAATAATAATAATAATAATAATAATAATAATAACACAGGAACAAGACCACGCAAAGGGGACGCCACAAGTGGACACCCGAGCAACATGAAAAACTGACTGTTTTATACCGAAGATCCAGACCAGAAAGAAGGGGATATATGGGTAGACTGCATGGTCTGTGGTGTGAAAATAATCCAGATTTTAGCTTTATGACTCAGCAAAACCTGCGAGACCAGGTGAGCCATCTGAAGAAGAGAGGAATCTTGCAGCAGCTTCAAGAGCCAGAAGGAACAGAAGAACAAGCTGAAGAGCAGGTGAGAGATGCTCGGAGCCAACAGCAGCAATCCACGATTCAAAGGAGAGAAGAACAGGATGGGAGGCAGGTGAGAGATGCCGCAAACATCCAACCTCCAATGCCTGGATCGCAAGTCGAAGCACTGGACATGGAGCAGGTGACAGCTGCCCCATTCCGAGTGGAATATCCTGCACAGTGCAACAGGCGAAGAACGGAACAAGTGAGAGATGTTCCGAAACCAGTCATCAACAGAAAGGAAGCATTCGAGGCTGCAGTAGGGGATCCGAACAAAACGACTGCACGGTTGAAAACGAGACTCCAGGCTGAAGACCTAGCCATGATGAATAATATCATCAACGATCACCTAAAGGAGGACTGCTCACTAGAAGATGTCGTGGCTGCAGTGAGAGCTGCTACTTCACTTCTATGTTCTCCAGGTAGAACAACAACAAGTTATGACAAACATAGGTCAAGAATGAAGAAGCTAGATAAGAAGATGAAGATCGTGAGGCAGCAAGCATCTTGGTACCAATGTATCATAGATGTTATGAAAGGACAACTGAAGCCTAGCATGAAGATAGAGGTCATGATGGGGGAGCTACGTGCGTTGCACCGTACGATTAGCTTGCCCATCATCAATCTACTGAAGCAGAAAGCTGTCGATAAGATAAGATCACTAGCGGCAGCGAGGAGGAAGCTGATCAGGAAGCAGAAATGGATAGAGGACAACAACACATTCACCGCAGAACCCTCAAAGCTATTTCAGCCTAAACAAATAGAGGCAGAAAACTCGCCATCGCCAGAAGAAGTCGAACGGTTCTGGAAGAAATTGTACGAGCGACCAGCAGAAACCAGGGATACTCCAGCACTTCACAGATTCCAGGCATTATGCGATCAAAGTCTGCAACCGACAGAAGAAATGACTGAAGTAACAACCGAAGAAGTTAGACAAGCCCTAAAGAACAAACATGATTTCACGGCACCTGGACTGGATGGGATCCAAAACTACTGGTGGAAGAACTTTCCAGCTACTCATCAACACGTAGCTAGATTATTCAGTGGGATAATAATTCACCGTGAGGCAATTCCATCATGGTTGGTAGAGGGCAGAACTGTACTGATACCAAAATCAGGCGATCTAGGACAGCCAAAGAACTATCGCCCTATCACGTGTCTCAATCCGCTGTATAAAATACTCACAAGTGTCCTTCAAAACCGGATTCTGGAGGCTAGTGCACCAGTGTGGAACCAAATCTACGAGCAAAGAGGAGCACGGAAAGGAGTACAGGGGTGCAAGGATAACCTACTCATAGACAAGAGCATTTGTCAAGATGCAAAACACTACAAGCGCGATCTACATACATCCTGGCTGGATTACGCAAAAGCATTTGACACATCGTCGCACAGCTTGATATTACAGCTGCTTGAGATGCTCAAAGTCCACACAAATATCGTCCATGTGATGAAAAACATCATGGCGCTATGGAAGACTAAGTTCGCCGTTCGATCGGAAGGTCGAACCACGTATACGGGATGGGTGAAATACAGGCGAGGCGTATTTCAAGGAGACTCGCTAAGCCCGTTACTGTTCTGCATAACACTCCTACCATTAACAACGGAGTTGAGGGAAAGCAGAATAGGGTACAAGGCCGGGCCACCAGGCAGAAGAGAACATCTGGTTTCACATCTCCTGTACATGGACGACTTAAAACTGTACGCTCCCTCCAAGGCAGCGCTACAACAACTTCTTAACATCGTTGCGGAATACACCACAGCAATAGGAATGTCATTCGGTTTGGAAAAATGTGCTGTTTTCCATCTGAACAGAGGAAGAACTGAAGAAGTAGGAGAAGGCATCGAACTGGAAGGAGGAATAATCATTCGGCACCTCGATGAAGAGGAAAATTACAAATTCCTTGGAATGCAACAAAGAGGCGCACTGGAGACAACTCGAATCAAGGATGCTTTAACAGCCAGCTACAAAAAGAAGATCCGAGATATATGGAAATCACAGCTGTCTGGTAAAAACAAGGTGTCAGCTACGAACATCTTGGCAGTTCCGATAGTCACATACTCTTTCGGAATAATCAACTGGACAGTTAATGAGATTCTCGAACTAGACAGGGCCACACGTAAAGTGATGAACATGAATCGGAGCCTGCATCCCAACTGCTCGGTTCAAAGAATATATCTCCCACGAACGCAGGGTGGCAGAGGTTTGCAGAGTTTGGAATACCAACACCATCAACATACGTTGGAAATGGCAATAAGGATATTGAGAAGTGAAGACCCGCTTCTCAAAATGGTAGCTCATCATGAAATCAGGAACCAAGGAGCTTTTCTATTTAGAGCTGGACGGAGAGCCTTGGAAAAACTCAGCATAACTGGAGTATCCATCGACTATGAGCTAGTGGGAACACCTATCACGCCAATAGACCAGAGAAGAGTAGGCAGAGAGATCAGACAGGCACAACTGAAGACGTTACTCGAAGACCACATGAGTAAAAGTCTGCACTCTATATATTTCAGGAGTTTGAAAGATCAGGGCCTATCAGAGGAACTATCCTTTGCGTTCTTGAAGTCGGCTGGTCTAAAGTCGGAAACGGAGGGATTCGTTATGGCTTGTCAAGATGGAGTGATAAATACAAGATGGTATAAGAAGAACATCATGAAAGTGGACACCCCAACAACTTGCAGAGCATGCCAAAGTCAGCAGGAAACTGTCATGCACATCTTGTCTGATGCAGAGTCCACGCTCCATCAGGATACATAGAAAGACACAATGCGGCGCTTCGGATTCTCTACTTCCATCTGAGAGAAGTTTATGATATAGACAAGGAGCCAGTGCTACCATTTGTGCCTCTGGAAATTGAATCAGTCATCGAAAATGATAGAGCTCGAATCTACTGGAACTATGCTTTTCCAACAACTCGGCAGATCCATGCCATAAAGCCAGATATAGTACTGGTGGACAAAGATCTCAGGGAATTGTTTGTTGTCGAATTTTCCTCCCCCGCTGAAAATAATGTGGTGATGAAAGAACAACAGAAGAGGGAGAAATACAAGGATTTGCTGTTTGAGCTGGGAACCCTATATCCAGGGTATAAAGTAAAAATGGTCGTTCTGATCATAGGATGCCTTGGCGGAATGAGAGCGAACTATGTGACAGAATTGAAGATTATTCCGGCCTGTACATCCTTGGCCGAGGTTTTGGCGAACAGAATGCAAAAAGCAGTGTTGCTCGGGTCACTACGAGTGATGAGGTCCCATCAACTATGAAGGCCACTTGCAGCTCATCTCTTTTGTTAAGGGACGCTGTAAGGGCAGGACGAAGAACAGTCCAAGAATAGTGAGAGGTTTTTTAGTGAGTAACCAAATAACATCTGGAGTCTCACACTGCCGCTTGCGGCGCCTATAAAAGGTTTTTCCTCTTACGTGACAAAAAAAAAAAAAATTAATAATAATAATAATAATGTTTATTGGCTGTTAAGTACAATTTCGCTCAGAGCTTCAAACAATATCGACAATTCTTGAGAATTAAAAATACGGTACAAAAAATCAACGAAACAAACATTAAACAAAACCTCGAAGGTAATTTCAGCCCTAGGGCAGAAAAAACCTTGTATGAGGTTCAAACTACTAATGCTAACAATGTATTTAACTTCTTCTATATGTAATGTACGAAATTCAAGTCAATTACTGTGTTTGATGCTGAAAAAAAAAATAGAAAAAACACAGAAGAAAAAAAATAAAAAAAAAACACGAATTCCATACCCTCAATAATCATCAAATATGTACATAAGAGTTCTTGATGTCTATATACAATTGATTATTACATCTCTTGGCACGTTTATAATCCATACTTTCAAGACTTTTTTAAATTCCACTAAAGGATGGCGTTTAATACTATCAGGAATGAAATTATAAGCTTTAGGGGCCAGATAAAGATGTGAACGCTGACCAACAGTCCTGCATGTTGTCGGTAAATTAACCAAGCGACCTCTATTCCGTGTACTATATAAATGGAGGTTCAAATTCGATGTGCTGAAATTTCTTTTTTGATATATCGACAAAGAGACAAAATATAGCTTTCTCACGTCCATCACTCCACCAACTTTGAAGAGTTCAGCTGTTGGATACCGATACGGTTTGCTCAAGATTATCGTCAAGATCCACTTTTGAGTTATTCCTATTTTTTGAAGATGGCATTTAAGAATACCACCCCATGCCAAAATACCGTACGTTAGATGGGGTTGGATCAAAACCTTATCAATAGTTATCAATAAATTTGTACATTTGTATATACAAGATGAATTCTTCTGTAATATTATATATTCATGTATAGACATAGTTATTTTATTAGCAAACGCGATGAAATATACATTTGAAAAAATATATACCTGGACATAATGAGGTATTTTAACGATTAATATTTTTCAGATGTAAACGTAGCTTCAAAGTTGATCTAATCACTAAAGCACAATGTAAGTTAAGTTTCATCTAGAGCTGAAAACTGCATTATTTTATGTGGTGAAATTGACACAATATGTGTTTCTTTATTATAAGCCTATGTACAGGAGACTTTAAGATATGTGTTCCTTACGGAAGTGTAGCTTCTTTGAGTTAATGCCATCTGACTTTCCTTTTGAATTTAAGCGTGTCCAGTTTTCGGTGCGACTTGAATTTGCAATGACAATAAATAAATCACATGGTCAATCGTTATAAGTTTATGGAATAAAACTTGAATTGCCCTGTTTTTCACATTGCAGTTGTACGTTGCGTGCTCAAGAGATGGTAAACCATCTGCTCTATTTGTTTTTTCTCCAGAAAGGAAAACCAAAAATGTTATACATTATAGGGCATTGCAATAAAGTATATAATTTAAATATTTGGGTATTATTTTATTTCATAATATATTTCGTCTAATTTTTTTCATTAGTTACACTACCCGTGCGAAGCCGGGGCGGGCAGCTAGTTGAAAATAAAACTAGTATAGTTCTACTCCAAAATAACGATAGATTCACGAAACCTAATTGGCAGGAAGCAAAGATCTTGTGGATTCAAATTCAAAAAATTATAGACATTTGGCCAAAACGATAACGCACTGGTACAAGGGCACCAAAAACCGTTCGTTCACCTTTCGTCCTCTCTCAAACTTTACTCATACTTGGTGTGAATATGGGGTAGGTATTAGGCTCAGATTATCCTATGCACTTGTCATCGGAAAAGATTGGCATTCATTCAAATTTAAGTTGGAGTGTGAATAAGGAGGAGCCTTGTCCATTGTGTAGCGTTTTCGAGAGATATTCCATTTCTCCGTTTGCCGTAAAATGCCAGTTGTTACCAAATGGCGAATGCGCCGGTGCCACTGCACTGCATTATTTGAACAAAACAAGTCGGAAAGCCCTGTGGACAGGAGCTTTGGCACGCTGTCCAAATTTATGGCCAGAGCGGTTAAACATCCAGGTGCCTAAAGCTGCTTAGCTCCAGAAAAATATATAATATATTCCCGTTATTTCCAGTAATGTAGATCCGATCGAGGTTAAATCTAGAACTTGTCTGTAAAATAAGCTGGAATATTGAATATTGAGGGGCATTATTATCTTCAATATCGATTCTTTTTTCAAATTAAATACTCATTGTTTTGAAACTGCCATCATTTATGAGTTTTAAAACAAGTCATCTCCATTAAAAACATATTTTTCTGTTTTTGAAACTTTGAACGACAATTAATATTAAAACCCATATTGTAATCATTGCTTGAACAGTTTGTGTTGATCCTACCCAAAACATGCCTGGTTATATGTTACTTATGTAAAGCAATTGTGCCACTGAACTCTTTGCCATAATTCTTACCCTATAGACGGAGGTTACACCGTCAATTTGGTATCAGTCTCGCATCACATCAATCATGAATTGATATCAGATTGACGAGAAACATTAATGGAATATTCTTGCATATTAATGTGCTTCGTCAGTCCATCAATCTGCATCAGTCGCAGCCCGGTCAAGGTCACGGACTGAACTGATGCGAGATTGACCGCGTTACCTCCGTCTAAGACGGAGGTACATGCAAAATGGTTAACTCAATGGTATATAGATGTATGCTGGATCAAAATAGGTACTAATGAAAATCTGAGATTTCTGATTCAGCAGGTATATTTTTTGGATACGATCATGGATCCATCACTCGCCGCACTGGTAATTACACTGGCTATCTTCTAGCATAATTATTCAATTGTCACAGGATATTTTTTTGCAAGATATTATCAGAAGAGATTATTTCTCTCTTATTTAAACTTAATTAGGATATTATATTCTGTCATGGAGCACCTGCTCAAGGTTGGATAGACTGGTCCAAGATAGAGTAATTAGGATCTTGATAGCATGTATTAAGCCACAGGCCACATGCAAAGCACCTTAATTGTTATATCTACTCCTATTTATACTGACTGACAAAGAAACTGCAACAACCAGAAGGAGCTGTTTAAATTTTAAATTTCTTTTGGTGAAACATGTGTAGAAAATGAATCAACTTGTCATTCATTCATTCAATCATATAGATAGTATAGCAAGGAGTAAATGTTTAAAATTTAGAGAAAAAAATCGTGAAGGTTTTTTCATGTACACATTTTTTGTTACTTACATATTGTAGTCGTTTTTTGCAAATTTTTTAAATTTTACAACAAACCAGCTGTTTAAGGAGACCCAAAGTCGAAAGAAATCGCTAACTGTATGAACAGAAATCCAACTACTGTTATGACATGTTGTCAAGCGTGGTTTGATAATGCCCAAAATCAAAGAAGAGTAGGCACCGGATGTCGAAGGGGCACAAATGAAGTTCAAGATCGATGTTCAAGACTTATGGCTATTAGAGACCGATTTGCGACAACTCGATCTTTGGCTGATGAGTGGTTGTTTTGCCATGGCCGCCCAGATCCTCCAATCTTTCGACCATAGAGCATGTTTGGGACATCATGGGTAGAAGGCTTGGAAATTTACCACAGCCCCCACGGACTTTGGTGGCACTTAGACATAAACTACAGGTAGCTTGGGTATCCCTCAAGAATAAATATATCATCTAATTGCATCAATGCCAAGACGTGTTGGGTAGTGTATCGATAATCGCGGTGGACAAACACATTATGAAAAATTGTAAACCTTTCGTTTTTTTTCTTCAAATTTCATTTATTTACTCTTTGCTATACTTTCTATGTTTTACAAAAAAAAAATAAATTTAAACAGCTCCTTCTGGGTGTTGCAGTAGTTTCTTTGTCAGTTAGTATATAGCATTAATGCTCAAGATATTTGCGCATTGTGTCTGGGCATTCTCACCTCATCATCTCCTAGGGAGCTTGCCATTAGCAAGCTCCCTGGGAATGTCTTCTCGTTTAAGGAGTAGACATTATATTATAGATTCAAGTCGGGGAGCTGTAAGAAAGAAGTCGCACAAGGGTAAGACTTGGAAACTTTATTTTTAAAATATACAGTCCATTATTCACAAGAGTTATTGTTGTCATTCACAAGTGTTTGTTCCCGTACATCACAGTTCACGCATGGAAATAAATTTAAATTGGCCCAATCAAAAATCATACCATATCGTTGTGTCAAGTACCAACAACATGAAATATAGAGACGATTGCAGATTTTTTATTAAGAGAGAGAGCCTTTTTCGTGTTCGTAACACTTATTCAGAGAAAATCCATGTTGTTTATTTATGCAGCGGTCATTATAATAAAATTTCAACTAATGAGGTATCAAAAAATCCAGTAGCATAGGTAGGGAAGCCTGATGGATACGTATACCATGGTACTTCTTTACATCCTGTTTATTTCATGTTCGAAAATTGGACGAATTCCCAAACTCTTTCAATGTTCAAAATCAATATGATTTTTGCGCGTATGTTCTGGGGAACATCGCATTATCATTTTGCCCAAATGTCTGTAACTTTCGAATTTTTGACGAAAACGATTTGGTTAGGCTCCCCGAAAAAGAATTCGAGGTCAAATTTGATTTTGTCTGGCCGGCCGTCCGGCTGTTGCCACGATAACTTGAGAACAGAAAATTCTAGCGACTTGAAATTTTCAAGGTAGGTGGCGCATCTCCATACAACGGACAAATTCGTTAATGGGCATAATTGGCCTAATGGTTTCCGAGTAATAATTTTGTTTTCAACCAGTATCAATCCGATCGAATTGAAACTAAGCGAATAGTTGTAGAATATTATCCTAAGTACGTTTGGGAAGTTTTGTGAGAATCGTATCGCTAGAAAATTTAAAAAAAATATAAAAAAATATTTTTTGAGTCACGATAACCTGAGAACGAAAAAAGATAGCGATTTGAAATTTTCAGGTTGGGTTGCACATCTGAATGCTAAATTCGCGTTTGTTTATAAGCATAATCGGCCGAACGGATTTGGAGTTATTTCCATCTGAAATTTGGTTATTATTTCTTCAATAACTTGAAAATACCAAACCGATTGTATTCAAACAGGGTTATTAGTTGTAGAATGCCAGCGTGAATGTTCTTGCAAAATTTCGTGAGGATCGTATCACTAGACCAATTCATCCGATATAGCTGAAATTTTGAGAGAGCCTTCAGAACCTAGTTCCAAGTTTGAACACGATCGGATCTATACTGTTGGAGATCCGAGTAGCCTTGTGTGAGTTCAGTAGCTGGATAAGTGACCGTTGCCTCGATAACTCTCGAACAAAAGGAGATAGGAACTCGTAATTTTCAGGGTAGGTTGAGCATCTAAATGAGAGAGTTGAGTTCGCTGTTGGCCATAATCGGCCCAACGGTTTCGGAGTTATATCCATCTGGCATATTGTTTCCTCGATAACTCAAAAAATATAGACTCAATCGAATTGAGGCTTGCTAACTAGTTGTAGAATATCGAAATAAAGACGTGTGTAAAATTTTGTGAGAACCGTACCGCCAGAAAATCGTAAGAAAATTACGAAAAAAAATTGGTTCAAGCACTGACGTGAAGTCAGAAGCTTTTGCGCGTTTGCTGTATTGTCCATTCTTCTGTATTGGACACTCTCAATCGAATTTACCATGGTGAATTCTATTGTATGTTCTCCTGTATTGGACACTCTTAATCGAAATTTGCCATGGTGAATTTGATTGAGAGTGTCCAATAGAGGAGAATGGATAATAGAACATACGCGCAGAAGCTTCTGACTTCACGTCAGTGCTTGAACAAATTTCTTACTGTTGGCATTATTTATACTGGGTTAGGTGCTTGAAAACAAAAGTGATAAACATAATCTCTACGGAGTCAGTAAACTAATTCTCCTTGATAAGTAAGTTTATTTGTTACTTCTGAAAAGTAAATATATATTTATAATCCCCTTCTATTAACTGCAAAACCATATCACAACTTACTTATTTTCTTTCCTATTTCTGGGTTAAATTATTTTACTGGAATACAGTCAAAGTAATTCCCTGTTCTTTAAAATTTGTCTATTTGTACTATATTTAACTCGTATGACCCGTGATAGGTGTTCAGTTTTGATTCAAATCATTTTTTAAACAGAAAGAAATTTGATCTTCCCAGATTAACTTGACAGATTGTCAAACACATGTCATATTATGTTTATGTGAAGATCATAGATAGAGGAACATGAAATTCATGAAACAAATTCATGACAGATATACGATCTATAGACAGCACAAAATATAATATGAAATAAATTAGAGCCAACCAAAATCAAAAACTGTTGACCACTTGTCTGGTCTAATGTAAAAACAGTGGACCTGTACACCACCATCGTTGGAATATTTTTATATTTTGGTAATATCTTCACCAACATAGATCCGATCGAGTTCAAATCTAAAACCTTACTGTAAAATAACGTTTTGAATGCTATCGTCGAATTTCAACGATATATGACGCATATTTTCTGAGATACAAATTTTTTTTTTATTTTTCAGTCATGCGATCCTCACAAAATTCTGCACAATACTTTGTGTCGATATTTTTCAACTAATGACTATACTTTGATTCGATCAGATTAGTATTTTTCGAGTTATTGGGAAAACCTAATTTCAAATGGCTATAACTCTGAAACCGCTCGGTGAATTTTGCCCAAACGAACTTAGCCGGCGCATTTACAATCCAAACCTACCCTGAAAATTTCAACTCTCTAACTCATTGCGTTCGATTCGTCATTTGGACGAATTGGTAGGCACTCTGTTCATAAAACAGCGTGCCAAAAATGGAGATTAAATTGAATGTATCTCTTGAATTCTGATATCGTCGGCGACACTGCAAAACCAAGTAACTGATAAAAATTCAAAAATGAGATTTCGGCGGTAATTATTTAATTGTATTTATAAGGACAGGTTTGCAAATTCTTTTCAAATAGTAAACAGACCCTGAGACAATTAATATCAAGTGGTTTGTAACTATTTTGAATTCAAACTAATTCATCAATCCAAAATTATGAAGTTTTTAGTGCCTTCTGAAAATGTTGGTTTTTGCAGTTACTTGGTTTTGCGGTGTCGCCGACGATATGGTCATTAGTTTCCGATATGTGTTTAAAATCCCAAATTATTGAAGAAGTGGGTGAAAATTCAACATTTTCCAAAGGCAGCGTTAACCTCTGTGTATTGCCATAAACTTAATCTGGGAACTTCTAGCTTAACGTCGTCGGAATATGGAAGTCACTTACTTTTGCTGAGAATTCTACCGCGAATATGAATGCCTTAGGAAGATGATATATCAAAGCAATTTCATTCTCCGCCTTGATATTTGACATATCAGATTCCTATTTTCTCCAACTCCTTTGTAATATCCTCCCGTTCGATTATCTCTCTATCCAAGATTTTCTCGGCATCCGTCCTCCAAGACACATTCGATTTGCCTCCAATTTCTCTCATATCTCCTCATTGTCTCACAACCATACAACAAAATGAGTAGGTATACTATGAAGTTTAGCAGTTACAGGAAGTCAAGGAACACTAAATTGAAATGATAAGAGGTTCATATCATGAATTTTTGTATTCATGCGGATAGCTGCATCATCAACATAATTCAGGAAATAAATTCTTTCTAGTTCACTGAGAATTGATGATAATAATAATAATAATGAGTTTATTTAACCATAAACTACAAGCATTCCAGAGAGCCATTAATATATGACTGTGCGTGGTTACAATACGTTGACAGGTTGTAAAACTTGCAAAAACTAAATTACATATTCCGACAAAAGTTTTATCAAAGCGAATCAAAGAAAGAGAAAGAAATGGTTCAAGCACTGACGTGAAGTCAGAAGCTTTTGCGCGTATGTTCTCTTGTCCTTTCTCCTTTATTGAACACTCTTAATCGAATTTACCATGGTGAATTATACTGGTACACCATGGTAAATTCGATTAAGAGTGTCCATTACAGGAGAATAGACAATAGAACATACCCCCAAAAGCTACTGACTTCACGTCAGTGCATTCAGGGGATTTCCCCTCAGTTCCATATAGTGCAAACTTTTTTATTTGTCAACCTGAGCAAAGCAGTTGTAATCCACTTCTTCCGACCGACCTTTTTGTTATTGAGATGAACTGTTCTGGTATTGTCTTGTATATATTTCCCTAACATGTAAATAAATTTTTCCGTTTTAACATGCGCATCGCCCTCCCCGTAGATTTCCTTCCATTCCTCATTCGACATCAGGCTTGATCTTAACCTTTCATAATTTATCTATTGTTTATACTGTTTCTCAGATATTTTCTGGATAGCCTGGATATTCCCAGATCAACACACATAATGACTGAAAAATGTTCAGTTATCAAATGTTCCAGAACAAGTCCGCTGAGTCCCTTACCGAAAATATGTTCCATGCATCTACCGGTTATCGGACGGGTACATCTGTTTATTATTGATTCGAATCCATAGGAACATAAGACGTTAAAGTATTCTTCCCCAGTAATTTCATCCGATAATAAAACACCGAAGTGACGTTAGCTCCCGGCCGGCCAACTGTAAGCGCTGCTATTCCACCACGGTCAATACCGTTCCCCTACCGTTCTCTGGCACTTTTGATATTTTATTCCGATTTTCAGAAGAGGCGACTGAGCTTTGTTATCAGCTGAATGCATATACCTAAGCACTAATAAATTACTCAAATTTTTTCATTCAATTCTGAAAGCACTACAGGTACAGCTGCATTGTTCGAAATATTAAATTATTCTCATAGCGCTCAAATAGAAGTTTGTAATTTTAGTGTTCTGGCTATATGAATAGCCGGCCAAGAAAGGTTATTAGCAGGATACTTGTGTCAATCAAATACCTAATCAAATTGATTTTTTCGTTTGATTCTGATATCCTTAAGTACCCAGCTCCAAGGATCGAAATATGAGGTTTATCTCATAGTTCTCAGAAAGAAAATGGATTTTTTTTTTCTGAAGATTCAAGTAGCCGGCCAAGAAAAACAATTAGCAGGATACATGTATTGATCAGATGATTAATCAAATTGATTATTTCGTTCGATTCAGATATCCTTAAGTACCCAGCTCCAAGGATCGAAATATGAGGTTTATCTCACAGTGCTCTGATAGAAGTTGGTAATTTTTTTTTCTGAAGATTCAAGTAGCCGGCCAAGAAAAATAATTAGCAGGATACATGTGTAGATCGATTACCTAATCAAATCAATTTATTCGTTCGATTCAGATATCCTTAAGTACCCAGCTCCAAGGATCGAAATATGAGGTTTATCTCATAGTTCTCAGATAGAAGTTGGTATTTTTTTTCTGAAGATTCAAGTAGCCGGCCAAGAATGATAATTAGCAAGATACATGTGTAGATCAAATATCTAATCAAATTGAGTTTTTCGTTCCATTCAGATATCCTTAAGTACCCAGCTCCAAGGATCGAAATATGAGGTTTATCTCATAGTTCTCAGATAGAAGATGGAATTTTTTTTTCTGAAGATTCAAGTAGCCGGCCAAGAAAAATAATTAGCAGGATACATGTGTAGATCAAATACCTAATCAAATTAATTTTTTCGTTCGATTCAGATATCCTTAAGTACCCAGCTCCAAGGATCGAAATATGAGGTTTATTTCATGGTTCTCAGATAGAAGATGGTATTTTTTTTCTGAAGATTCAATTAGCCGACCAAGAATAATAATTAGCAGGATACATGTGTAGATCAAATACCTAATCAAATTGATTTTTTCGTTCGATTCAGATATCCTTAAGTATCCAGCTCCAAGGATCGAAATATGAGGTTTATCTCATAGTTCACAGATAGAAGTTGGCAATTTTTTTTTCTGAAGATTCAAGTAGCTGGTCAAGAAAAATAATTAGCAGGATACATGTATCGATCAGATAGCTAATCAAATTGATGTTTTCGTTCGATTCTGATATCCTTAAGTACCCAGCTCCAAGGATCGAAATATGAGGTTTATCTCATAGTGCTCAGATTTTTTTCTGAAGATTCAAGTAGCCGGCCAAGAAAAATAATTAGCAGGATACATGTATCGATCAGATACCTAATCAAATTGATGTTTTCGTTCGAATCTGATATCCTTAAGTACCCAGCTCCAAGGATCGAAATATGAGGTTTATCTCATAGTGCTCAGATAGAAGTTGGTAATTTTTTTTTCTGAAGAATCAAGTAGCCGGCCAAGAAAAATAATTAGCAGGATACATGTGTAGTTCGAATACCTAATCAAATTGATTTTTTCGTTCGATTCTGATATCGTTAAGTACCCAGCTCCATGGATCTAAATATGAGGTTTATCTCATAGTGCTCAGATAGAAGTTGGTAATTTTTTTTTCTGAAGATTCAAGTAGCCGGCCAAGAAAAATAATTAGCAGGATACATGTATCGATCAGATACCTAATCAAATTGATGTTTTCGTTCGATTCTGACATCCTTAAGTAACCAGCTCCAAGGATTGAAATATGAGGTTTATCTCATAGTGCTCAGATAGAAGTTGGTAATTTTTTTTTTCTGAAGGTTTAAGTAGCTGGCCAAGAAAAATAATCAGCAGGATACATGTGTAGATCAAATACCTAATCAAATTGATGGAACGAAAAAATCAATTTGATTAGGTATCTGAGTGATACATGTATCCTGACAATTATTTTTCGAGGCCGGCTACTTGAATCTTCAGAAAAAAAAATCACCAACTTCTATCTAAGCACTATGAGATAAACCTCATATTTCGATCCTTGGAGCTGGGTACTTAAAGATGTCAGAATCGAACGAAAACATCAATTTGATTAGGTATTTGATCTACACATGTATCCTGCTAATTATTTTTCTTGGCCGGCTACTTGAATCTTCAGAAAAAAAAATTCCAACTCCTATCTGAGAACTATGAGATAAACCTCATATTTCGATCCTTGGAGCTGGGTACTTAAGGATATCAGAATCAAACCAAAAAATCAATTTGATTAGGTATTTGATCTACACATGTATCCTGCTAATTATTTTTCTTGGCCGGCTACTTGAATCTTCAGGAAAAAAATTCCAACTTCTTTCTGAGAACTATGAGATAAACCTCATATTTCGATCCTTGGAGCTGGGCACTTAAGGATATCTGAATCGAACGAAAAAATCAATTTGATTAGGTATTTGATCTACACATGTATCCTGCTAATTATTTTTCTTGGCGGGCTACTTGAATCTTCAGAAAAAAAAATTACCAATTTCTATCTGAGAACTATGAGATAAACCTCATATTTCGATCCTTGGAGCTGGGTACTTAAGGATATCAGAATCAAACCAAAAAATCAATTTGATTAGGTAGTTGATTGACACAAGTAACCTGCTAATAACCTTTCTTGGCCGGCCATTCAGATATCCAGAAAACTAAAATTACAAGCTTCTATTTGAGCGCTATGAGAATAATTTGATGAAATTGAATGAAAAAAATTTAGTTATTTATTAGTGCTTAGGTATATGCATTCAGCTGATAACAAAGCTCAGTCGCCTATTCTTAAAATCGGAATAAAATATCAAAAGCGCCAGAGAACGCTAGGGGAACGGTATTGACCGTGGTGGAATAGCAGCGCTTGGAGTTGGCCGGCCGGGAGCTAACGTCACCTCGGTTAATAACTCAATATTTATGTCACCTGTCATTGTGTGTTTCATGCATTTTTCCGTTTTACGAAGGTAGTTGGAAAGTTTGTCTATGAAATACTCGATTCCCACTTTAGGAGACTTATAAATACATGTTATTCTTACTTTCTGATCATTCTCCACTATTTCCGTTTCGATCGTAGCTATTTCCCCAATCATAACTTTCACGCTAGAAACTATATAATTTTTGTTGTATTTATCCCCATTACACATACAGCTATAGCCGTTCAGATGGAAAAGTTGTAAGTCGTCTATTTGAAAGGTTTCAGTTAAAATGTGTGCCAAATGGTCTAGAAGGAGGTTAAACTCGGCAGAGTTCTTCATTATGCTCCGGATATTCATCTGCATTATTTTGAGATTTCTGTCAAGAGTATATTTTATTAAACCTTCAGCATCACTAATGACTTCAGTTACATATTTTTCGTTCTGATATTCCCTCACTCATGCGTTCATTTTAACAGGCCAGCGAGAAAAAAAATAAAACAAATCGGAAGAAAAACTATCTCAAGTTCCACGTAGTGAGCTTTAATGTATCCCCTGATACCTAACTGAAACGAAATCTAATTCCAAATCTTCGAATGATTAAAATAGAAACTGGAAAACAAAATAACAGACTCAAATGCAATATAGATTAATTGCTAAAAATAAAAATAAGAAGTCAACCTCACCCAAAACAACAGAACAATCAATTTAGTCTAGCCCAGTCAGTGCTTCACTATATTTTCACTACATGCAGAATGACACTTATTATTTAATTGCGTCTTTTCTCAAATTCATTGCACGCTTGGTTGGTTGCCTTGGAGAAGCCTTACTGGAAGGTAGTAAATCCCTGGCATGGGTTTTCAGAGGTGGCGTTTTATTTGATCCCCCTGCATTGTCAGATGGTTTAGTATGACTTATTTCTTCATAGATCCGATCAGTCTCCGTCCTACTTTTTGTTCTCACTGGCAGGCTGTGGAAATTTCGAAAAAAAATCAGTTTTTTTTCTGTAGCTTTGACATCCTTCTTCCGAATAAAATGAATATTGGTGTGAAGTTTTCTATAACTATGATACATATTTTCCAAATATTAGTTTTTCTCTACTTCTACTGGTTTACTAGTTGTAGACTCGTGGATTCATAAAACTAAACGAAATTAGCACACATAAAGCAGACACACTTTTTCTTAAGTCATTTCGAGAATACTCAATCGTTTCAGAACATTATTCCTCATTAAATGTTATAAAATGGGAAACTCCAGAAATCTAACTACTTTTATGGATCCGCCCCTGAGCGTTGGAATCCGGAATCAAGCTGTAAACCACGTTGCCGTAGCTTTTTTTCGTCCACCAATAATGTCATAGATAATTTATATAGAAGAGTGTATTAACACATTGTGAAATCTTTAAACGCTCATAAATTTTTACCTGAGCTGAATTTGGAGACATGGTAAATGAAAAAAGTGATTTACTTGTTGAGATGAATCTATGATTGATATTAATGTACAACTTTAAGACACCCTGTATGTTATCTACTTTGATGAACGCGATCATATCTTCGAGATAACTTCGGATGCAATTTGAAAACACCCCTCTGAATCTCAGATTATACAGCTTGCCTAATATAAACTGATGAGCAAGGCTATCAAATGGTCGTGATAAGTCATAGAACAATCCCGCGACATAAGAGACATTTATATACAAACTCAATAAAGAGTATAGACCCGGTTTGAGTTGAGCGGCCAGATCTGAATCCATGCTGGGCAATATCAAGAATTTGGAAATTTTCTTATTTCATTATTCTATACCCATCAGTATTTTCTCGAAAATTTGAGGATGGAAATTGGTCTATAGTTCGAAATAGCGTTTTTATCGTCTTTTTTGTAGACCAGAATAATAATGGCCTTTTGAGAAGATGAGGAAATACACCCGTGACTTCAATATACCCGCAGAGATGAAATCAACTCCTGAACTTTTTGGCGCTCTAGTTTCTCGGAACTGAGTGCTTATCAATTTGCCCAAATGTCTGTAATTTTGGAATATTTCGATGAAAATGGGCTTAAACGATTTGGTTCGACTCACTGATCAAGAATCCGTGGTCGGAATTCATTCTGTCCGGCCGGCCGGCCGTAAGCACGATAACTCTCGAACGGAATGAGCTAGAGAGTTGAAATTTTCAGAGTAGGTTTGGGGGATGAATATCTCGGCTAAGTTCGTTATTGGGCAAAATCGGACAGATGGTTTCGGAGTAACAAAAAAAAATATTTTTTTTTACGAAACAAATTCCAAATCAAATTTTTTTTATAAGCAGTTTTATCATAAGAATCCATTCATATCATTTTCAACTCTAACAAGCTAAAACTTTCGGAGATATGATTTTTCAAAATTTCAATAATAAATCGTATTTCAACGTTGTCACAGAATGATATTATTCTATGTATGAATATGAATTGTCATAATGTCAAATGATGTTCCTGAGACATTATCTAATCAGTCGAAGAATTGTGAGCGAAGTGAGAAAAATCTCAGTTGTTTGCTCCCAAATTAGTTTTTCTCAGAAAATTCTTACATTTCGGAACTGAACATGAAGTAAGAGATCTGAGAGTAGTGAGACTGCTTTTCATCCATAGACATAGATATAACTCTCGAACGGAATGAGGTAGGTAGTTGAAATTTTCAGAGTAGTTTAGGGAGATGAATATCTCGGTTAAGTTCGTTATTGGGCAAAATTGGCCAGATTTAATTTGATTTCTTCCATGGTGCTTTTCTCATTCTCATGATTGCTCATTTAATCTTGATAAATAAACTATTATTTGAATTGAATTTCCTTTAGGATGCAGTTCTATTATATGAATACATTGATATAATTCCCAACTCTGAGAAACCAATACTTTCGGAGATTTAATTTGTCTGTTTGAACTAGAGCGCCAGAAAGCTCCTGTCCACAGGGCTTGAACCCATTTTTTTATATTTTTGAATGATCAACACTTCATGTTGCTGAACCGGATGAAAGAAAAAACTGGTAGCTAACATAGAAGGATGATGAGGATAATGAACCCATATAAAAACTGTTAAAGGTGGTCTCTGCGACAGAAGTGAAGTGTTTAGCAAAAATATTCATTAAAACTTTAGGTTCTTCATATAAAACACCAGCAATAGCAAGCTTCATATATCTTTGATCCTTATTTTGCGACCTATCATCGCATTTACGATGTCCCATAGTATTTTATTTTTATTATCGGATAATTTCACTATGGAAATGGAAATTCGTACTTCTTATTAGTGAATTGTAAGAACGTTTAGCTAGTTTATATAAGACATAAGTAATTTTCAACATGATACATGAACATTTAACTTTAGAAGTTTAATTTTTTTGCACTGAAAGTGGGACCTTTACTCACTTTACAAGTTGATTCACAGCTCTCATCTGAAAAAAACAGTGCTCATAGTCTGATGTAGGATAACTGTTAAATATTCTTCTGGGACATAGGTACGCAATGTGTTCCCGCAACTGGATATTTCAGAAATGCATCACTAAAGGCCTTAAAGATTCTCGTTGCGAAAGCAAATATACATCAATATTTGGATTTTCTGAGAACTTCTTTCAAATCTACCTATACAGAACTGTATACATGGGCGCGAACAACTTTGTTGAACGATATTATCGGAAAAAACATGCATACCTACGGATTTCGCAGATCTGTTCTTGACCTGAATAGTAAATTTTTTCGAGGCATATTCACCGACTTCCTTACAACCGGCACGTTCAGCACTGTCATATTTTCCCGCATTTACATGTGATTACCAGCCTGTGTAAGTTGCTTTAGTATCCGGAGGCTAGGAAATGAAGTTCCTACTCAGACGGTACTGGCCACCATTCTCTGTTGGGCAAAAATTCACAGTGCTATGCCTAGGGTAGCTAAGGACACAGTAAAAAACCCTATACACAACACAACTGATTTTCCTCACGCACACAAGGTCTCTGGTGATCTAGGATTTTCAGTATAATAATAATCATACCATCGATGGCAATTAAATACTTGCAGCACCTTATATTCAACCTAAGAAATTCAAATAATTCTGAACATCAAGTTCAAGTATTCAAGGTAGCAATATTGACCACAATACAATATGAAACGCATCCATATCTTTACGTTCAACAAGTGAGTTCACCTAAAAATACACAAAACCCCACTTAGTAGGTTGCAATTAGTCGATAAATATGTCTCCTGGAGTTTAGACATTATATTACATCACTTAAGGTACGAGTTGAAATCACAAGAAAGAAGATATTCTTCACGAACATGAAGAAACTGACTCTGATGGACACAAAATTGTACTCTGCCAATCTGAAAATTTTGTCCGAAATTGGATTAACTTTTTCCAAAATTGGATTTACTTTTTCGAAATTGCTTTTAATTTTTCCGAAACTGATTTCACTTTTTCGGAAATTGGTTTTACTTTTTCCGAAATTGGTTCTACTTTTTCCGAAATGGTTTTACTTTTTCCGAAATTGGTTTTACTTTTCCGAAATTGATCTTAATTTTTACGAATTTATACTTGAAAAGGCAAATAAGGAGAAACTGTGCATTTTACAGTTTAATTCATATCGTAGATATTTAAAAGTGTAATTCAAACTACTCAATTTAACTTGTAAGCCAAGCAAAGGATTTATATCCCGAATGAAATCAAGGAACAACATATTTTCTCATTGTAAGAATAGCAGATGACTTCTTTTTCACGCTGCTTCATGAACATGCTATATGTTCGCGATGAAAACATTATTGTCATACCAGAATCTTTCCCAAGAGTACTATGAAATTTCACGGTTTTGAGAAATCTGATAGGATCGCCCAAATCATCCTCCCATATCCCATATTTTATTCAGGAATGTGAGAGAAAGAGGCGACTAGGCGGGGTGAAAAACTCAGTAACTCCTATTAATCTATATGAAACCCAATTTACTGTAGTCCTAGCGCGAAACAACCTTACACAGTTTATTTCACAGCCGACGAAAAGGGTGAAAAATGTGCCGTAATAAAAATTAATGACAACGAAAATATAGAAACGGAGCCGGCTGAAACATTTAGGGGCTTTTTTCGTTATTCACCAGCGCTCGTTTTGCGGTATTGGAACGAAAGGGTGCCATAGAAATTGTTGGAGCTCTGTGGACTGTTTTCCTTCTTTGTGTATTTTTTCATTTTCTGCACCATTTGATAATTGAAAAAACGCGTAGTATCTTTATAATACCTAACTTATCATGAAGATATAACCAAAATTATTCCTATGAATGAGGAGAAAGCATTTTAATGTTTAATAGAGTTAACATTTTATTTCAACGATATTTCCAAATCTACATATCTGATTGACTTGAAATTTGGTATTTAAGCATAGAATAATAACATCATGGTTATTGCGGAATTTCGTCAGGATTATATTAATGAAGCAATAGATAAAAAATGGCTCAAGCCCTGTGGACAGGACCTTTCTGGCGCTCTAGTTCAAACAGACAAATTATATCTCCGAAAGTATTGGTTTCTCAGAGTTGGCAATTATATCAATGGATTCCTGTGATAGAACTGCATCATAAACGGAATTCAATTCAAATAAATGTTTATTTATCAAGATTAAATGAGCAATCTGAGAATGAGAACTGCACCATGGAAGAAATCAAATTAAAATAGCTGAAATGAATTTGACTTTCTCTTATAGAACAGGATGACATGTACAAGTATGAACACAGATCATATAATAAAGCTTCGATAGTAAAATTATAGCATTCTGTGTAAACATAGAAGTACGATCCATCATTGAAATTTAGAAAAATCATATCTTCGAAAGTATTAGCTTGTTGGAGTTGAAAAATAAAACCAATGGATTTTGATGGTCAATCTGCATCTTGAATGAAAATTGAATTTTAAATTTGTTACTTAAAAAAAATTTTTTTTTAGTTACTCCGAAACCATCTGGCCTATTTTGCTCAATAACGAACTTAACCGAGATATTCATCTTCCTAACCTACTCTGAAAATTTCAACTGCCTTGCTGTCCGAGAGTTATTGGAGAAAAAAATGTTAAAATAAAAAAAATATTTTTTTACACTTTGCGGTAACTTATGGTCAATACAAAACTTCACATGCGTATAAAGGTCATGATTCTACAAATTGTATGCTAAATTTCAGATAGATCGAGTCATTGGTTTCGGAAATATTCATAAAAAAATTTTTTTACTAAAATCGGCCATAACTCCGAAACCGCTTGATGGATTTCGCCCATTAACGAACTTGTCCGAGATATTTACGCTCCAAACCCACCTTGCAAATTTCAATCCTTTCGTTCGAGAGTTATCGTGCCTACAGCCGGCCGGACCGGCCGGTCAGAATCGATTTTGACCTCGGATTCATGATCAGTGAGTCGAACGAAATCGTTTGAGACCATTTTCAGCCAAAAATTCGAAAATTACAGACATTTGGGCAAATTGATAAGCACTCAATTCCGAGGAACTAGAGCGCCAAAAATGTTCAAGTATAGTTCAATAACTTGGAATCAAATCATCATCTGACATATCTTGGGTTGAGATTTTTAATTCACTTGACGATCCTTTATGCTTTGGATTTTATTGGTATCTATGCCATGGTTTCGAAGACTAGGTAACTAAACGATCGGGTAATTGAAAAAGTGGGAATGCTCTGTGGACAACGTCCTTAGCGCTCTTGTCAAACTACTAGTGAGTAATTATTCAAGCTTTGACTAATCTTATCTCCGAAACTATTGGTTTCTAAGAGTTGGGAATGATGTCAACGGATTCTTATGATAGAAATGCATCATAAAAAATTCAAAACGTGGGTCTATGACTCAATTCATATGTTGGATTCACATACATCAGCTAATTATAATAAGAGCATTCTATGAAATCATAATTTTACGATTAATAATTGAAATTCTGTCATTCTGTCATATCTCCGCAAATACTTATTGGTTTGTTAGAGTTGAGAATGAAATCAATGGATTCTTATGATGAAACTACATTTGAAATAAAAGTGTGGACAGGAGCTTTGGCGCTCCTGTTCAATTTTTGACAAACCATATATCCGAAGGTATTGGTTTCTCAGAGTTGGGGATGATATCAATGGATTCTTGAGATAGAACAGCATCATAATAGAAATTAAATTAAAATAATATTTTATTTATCAAGATTACATTAGCAATCTGCAATGATTCAACCTCGTGGAATGGGTTGTTACAACTTACACTCGGTGCATAGTTTTCACAACTCCAAATACCTAAGTAAAGTATCATCGAAATGTCTAGTACAAGGTTAGAGGCAATCATAGCAGATTGTCCATTTATTCTTGATATTTGAGTAGGTATAGGCTACGAACAAATTATTTTGATGGTTCAAAATATATTTATAAAATACAATCCTCTTTTCATAATTTAATAGTTCATACCACTAACACATGTATTCTGTATTATAAACCTCAACAAAAAAAATATTTGATACATAAATGTAGATCCATATTTCAGCATTTTTTTGCTAGCAACATTATGAAAATACTGTATATAGGAACACGTCTCACTACCACTACTTAAGGAAGTAAAAGGTAATATTAACCTCAGTGGTCAACGAACTGTAATTTCTTTTGATCATTCTATTATTTCTTCTTTCCTATTGCCTTTATAAACTGCATTATTACAATGATCCAATTCTAAAACTTTTGAAACATCATCCCCAATATTCATACATAAATTATTCAATATGAAACCAGTCAATATTATTTTCGGTTTCAAAACAGTCCTGTATATATTTACAAATTCAAGAATCAGCTCCTTTTTTTCCAACAGAAAATATTTTCAAACTACCAATTTACACGTCTCTAATAGCTAGAAAAGATCACAGAACACTAATATATAAGATCAGATGACATTTATGAACAGTGAACACAGACATAATATAGAATTCGCATTGTGAGACTACATATATATTAGGGTGATTCATTTCCCCAAAAATTTTTTTTTTGGTGCTCATGCAAAATATTAATCTACACATAGAAAAAAAAATTCTCACCAAGTTTGAGCTCTTAATATTAATTTTAAGTACTTACAATTTAAATTTAAAATTTTACCATTTGAAATGCATGTAAAAAAATCTTTTTTTTTTCAAATTTTTAATGCTTACCCGGCTTTTGCAATATTGCAAATGGATTTGATGGACCTTGTGAGGAATTTCATGCTCTTCAAAATTGCCTTAGAGTTTTTTTGTATAACTCGCTCCGGTTCACCAGTAGAAGTCGTCAAGTCGTCAAGAAAAATTGAAAATAGTTGATTCTATTAAAAACAAAAAATCGAGCAATAGTAAATATCCTCGATTTACATTAGACAGCAAGAAGCTTGAAATAATGGCGTCTAAAAGTATAAGTGATTATGTGAGTCAAGAATCTCTCACTATTTTCAATAAGTTAAATTTGACGTGTGAATTTTTAGACATCGACCCTGATTTCTGGGAAACGGATCAAGAATACATTACTTGCTGCGAAACTTTCAAAAAATTACGTGTTGGAAAGACACTGCTGAACGATGTGTTGCACTCGTTGAAAAATTTAACGAGTTTGGGACATATGATGAAGATCAGAAACAATATTTATTATTAATGGTTCAACAAAGTAGAAAAAAATTTCCAACGTGCGCCAAAAAGCTTTAATCAGCTTTAAAATCTTGATGTGATTTCAATAACTTTATTATTTATTTGAAATTTGTGAACTTGTTATTTATAACTATTTATATGTTTATTACATTTGAAGTATGTTACATGATAACGTAACCTTCTGTATATTTTGATTAAATTGTTGTTGCTTTTTTATAAATTCATGTTGTTTTTGTATTCATTGTGAGTAAAAAATCATACCTATTTTTAAAAAGTTTTTAGTATAGAGAAATATAATGGTAATAAATAAAAAAAATTAATCTAAATAACATTATGAGTTAATATTTATCAATTTCTTACATTTTCCGGTATAAGAATGGCTGTAAATTAATTGAATATTGGTTGGATAACTTTTATTTTATGAGTCGGTCTTTTTTTCTTCCTACTTTTGGCGGTTTGCTCAAAAAATTAGAAAAAAATATATTTTCATCAAAAACTGTACTTGACGACTTCTACTGGTGAACCGGAGCGAGTTATACAAAAAAACTCTAAGGCAATTTTGAAGAGCATGAAATTCCCCACAAGGTCAATCAAACCCATTTGCAATATTGTAAAAGCCGGGTAAGCATTAAAAATTTGAAAAAAAAAAAGATTTTTTTACATGCATTTTAAATGGTAAAACTTTAAATTTAAATTGTAAGTACTTAAAATTAATATTAAGAGCTCAAACTTGGTGAGAATTTTTTTTTCTATGTGTAGATTAATATCCGAAAAACCGAAAAAACCGAAAAAAAAAAAAATTTTGGGGAAATGAATCACCCTAATATATATATATATACATATATTCTTTTGACTGATAGTTTTATATGTGTTAGCAGAGGTTGGTGTAACGGGGTACCATACAATTCTGCGTATGATACAAGAGCTTAGGGAAAAACCTAGAACTACGATGTATTATTGAAATTATGAAAAATCATATCTCCGGAAGTATTTGCTTGTTAGAGTTGAAAATGATATCAGTGGATTCTTATGATGAAACTGCACCTAAAAAAAATTGAATTCACCACCAGGTAAAACATACTATGAAAATTTCAACTATCTAGCTCATTCCGTTTCAGAGGTATCGTGTTAACGGCCGGACAGCCGGACATAATTGATTTTGACCACGGTCGGAATTGATTCTGTCCGGCCGGCCGGCCGTCAGCATTATTACGCTCGAACACAATGAGTTAGAAAGTTTAAATTTTCAGAGTAAGCTTGGAGTTCAAATGCGCCGGCCAAGTTTGTTGATGGCCAAAATCCATCGAGCACCTATAGCTTCGCAATAATCGACATCTGAAATTTTGTATTCCCAATTACTCGAAAAATACTGATCGAATCGAATTAAAGCGTGATAGTTTGTTGAAAATATGGGAAAGCCCTGTGGACGGGGGCTTAAGCACTCTTGTTCAAAGTTTGGCAAATCATATCTCCAAAAGCATTGGTTTCTCAGAGTTGGGAATGATATCAATGAATTCTTATGAACTGCATCTTAAAGGAAATTAAATTCCAAAGTGTCATTCAAAAATTAAATAACAGTACCATACATTATTAATCCGAAAGCACCAGACCGATTCTACCCAAAAACGAACTTATCCGAGATATTAATTCCTCAAATCTACTCTGAAAATTATATTATATCAATTGAAACTTAGCCAATATTCCAGTTTTGTTTTTACTGGAGATAGTTTGAAGCCAATTTGATTCACTTGCCAAAGAATATACTTCCATCATCATATGGATTATCCAAGGGGATTATATTATCACCCAACAATTGTAATATCATATAATCCTCATAATTCTAGGATAGTTGAGGTTATTTCCTTGGCATTTTGCTTTCAATCGTTCTTTGTGTTCTAGAACAAATCAGTAGATAAGATGACATGTCACATTTATTTCTAGTTCTATGCCTCATGATACATAATACCCCGTGTTCTAGAAAACAAAGTATGATTGAATACAAAATAACCAATGAAATAACCTCATCTATCGTATAATTATGAGGATTATAGGGTATTATAATTTTTTGCTTATATATAATATATAATGTGGTAGGTGAATGAAATTGGGTTCAGAATATCTCCATTAAAAAAAGTTTCAATTGATATAATATAATTTTCAGAGTAGATTTGATGAATTAATATCTCGGATCAGTTCGTTATTGGGTAGAATTGGTCTAGTGGTTTCGGATTAATAACTCTTGGCACTCTTCTTTTCTTTTACACTTTTTTAAATTCAGTTCCTTTTATGATGCAGTTCTATCATAAGAATCCATTGATATCATTCCCAACTCTGTGAAAAGAATACTTTCGAAGATATGATTTGTTAAAGTTTGAACAATAGTGAGCTCCTTTCCACTGGGCTTTCCCACATTTTTTAATGAAAAATCGAGATATTTTGTTTTCCAGATGGTCCTACTCCGTAGAAAAAGATTGTGCCATTAGAATTGATTATTTATTTCGAAAGCAGTCTCTATTCCCATCGCGAAACTGACAACATTTTTTTTTTCATGTGTGGTGTTTTGGTTCCTGGACGTAGAAAATTAAGGTTCTGTTTTTTATCTCATTTTCGGTTCCGGATTTTATTAAGTGCATCAAAGACCTCAATCTTGCAATATGATTTTCAGGAACTAGTGGGCATAAGAGATATTTGCGTGCACTTTACAGACTACTCATATTATCCTTTATTACGCCCTGCCTGATGGGTCATTGGTCAGAAATCACCCTGTATAGTCCCCAGTTCGAACATTAAGTCCTTGTATTTTTCCCCTTTTCTCTTCTTCTTTCATAACCACATTATTTTCAGCATGGGAGGAAAATTCGACAACAAACAATTCCTTGAGCTCTTTGTACAGCAGGACTATAACTGGCTTTATGGCGTGGATCTGGCGAGTTGCATGGTTCCAGCAGATGCGAGCTCTATCATTTATCTTTCTGCAGATACATAAATTATTATGATTAGCAAACTGAATCTAAACTCTAAGATTTTAGCGGGTAGACAGTGGATATATTTAATGGTTTCAGTGTCTTGGATAATTAATCAAATACGTAATTACGTTTCTCTCATTAAATACACAAGTTTAATTGATAATACCCATACGTTTTTACATTTCTTAAATAATTACTTTATCTGTTAACAAAAAATCATCCACTTTCAACAAATAACATTTAAGCCTCTACTCAAGGTTTCTTCCTATCTTAGACAGTGATTTTTAGCGCTCTTGTTGCTCGGAACAGAACAGCCCAAATGTCTGTAATTTTCGAACAATTGGATGAAAATGGCCTTAGGCGATTTGCCGACGCACACTGGTCGACCGGCATATATTTGACGCGATCAGAATCGCATCGGCAATTTTAGAGATCTGTCATTCAAGGCTTTGCTTTATCGTTCAGTCTTATGATCGATGAATAAAATTGATTCAAGCCAAAAATTCATCGAAGCGCATAATAGTTACATTCCACATAACCTTACTTCCAACATACAATAATATTGAATACAAGAACGAAATCAATGCAAAATGATGAATAGGAAAAGCTCTATCACTCACCAACAATTAGCGAAGCAAAAATTGAATTCAGTTATGTTATCTGCGATATACCATATTCACTACTATATTCTATGATCATCCTGGTTAGAAAAGAATGATCAAGGGTGGTATCTCCGCTAGAATTTTTGGATTTATAACCAGTATAGTATATCATGTCTATGCATATATCATAGATGGTTATAATAACATTCTATGCATCTTGCATATAACAAACGAATTCATATTTTAAAACTGGACGTCATACTCGTTGCGATTTGGAGCGTACGATTTGGAAAGAACTATTCATGCGACCGGAGTGCAGGAAGTATATACCGACATTTCGCGCGTCGCTGACGTCATGGAGGTAAGTTTTTGTAGTTCTCATTTTTTATTTATATTGATTTGGACCATTGTTTTTTGTTTAAATGGCCCATTTCTTCTATATTGAATGATAAGTAGATACCTGAAGAGTCTAGGGAAATACATTGGCTCAGTTATAGACAAATTGTCAAAAAAAAAATTGGTTCAAGCCCTGTGGACAGGAGCTATTGGGCGCATGTTCATCTTCCTTGTGGCCCGTACTGACCAGTAAAGAAAAAAAGCAGTATCATGTTGAATACCTTAATATTATTCTGGAACACAAATTTTCCATTACAATAATCTTCATCTAGCTTCTATTTAGTATCAATTCCTGTAGAACGTGATCATAATAAGTGTTTTCCATATAATAAAATGTGTTTGAACTTGGTATGTAGGAAATCTGACATCAATTATTGGAATTAATTGATTTGACAAACAGCCGTCAAATGAGGTAAATAGATTTTTGTGACGATTTTCTGTGACCATAGAACGTCAAAACACGCTGGAATGTGAATTTTAAGCAATATCTTCTGGAATTGAGATCGTATCGAACTGAAATTTTGCACACTCGTGTAGAATGCTTGATTTAACGTCGGTACAAATTTTTTTATTAAAAAATTTTCCAACTGCCCGATCCCAACAATACTTAGATAATATTATATCCATAAATTAAGCATTTCATTATTGCATTTCTTGAAATAGGTACCTTTTCAAGTCGATCAACATCGTCCTTCTTTCGACGTCTAAACTATGACTTGATTCTTTATGTTTATGTCTTTGAATTTGTTTTCGGTGGAATTCAAAGAGTTCATAGAATAATCGATGAAAATACTGAGAGAGACCCAGGAAATTTGACACATTTTGTCTTATATCTCCAGAAATTGAAATCGTATAGAGCCAAAATTTTGAACAATGGTGCAAAATACTACAATTGACGTTAGTACAAGTTTTTGTTGCAATCTGATGAATAGTTCACGAAAAAAAATTTTTTTTTTCGAAAAAATTAAAAGAAATATTTTTTTAAAAATTACCAACATTTCGATCATAACAGAATTTTGCCAAAAGTTGCGCGTTTATATCCTCCAACTGACTACCAAGTTTCGATTCAACATCTTCTTTAGTTCCTGAAATATCAGGCAAATAACCTCAAAATTTTAAATGTCTATAACTCCTAAACCGTCCGGCCGATTTTGCCCGTTAACGAACTTAACCGTCGCATTTTGATCAGAAACCTACCCTGAAAGTTTGAAGTCGATAGGACCTTCGGTGCTCCTGTTATCGTGCCTACGGCCGGAAGTACGGCCGGCCGGCCGGCCGTACGGCACCCAAAAATCTGACACTGGATTCGTGATCAGGGAGTCCGAATTAGTCTATTAGCCAATTTTCAGCTCGAAATTCGAAAATTACAGACATTTGGACGAAATGATAGGACGATGTTCCCCTAGAACATGCGCCCAAAAAGGAATTTAATGAAGATTCTCGCTTACAACAACCTCAATTACCTTTTTCCTTCTACCTTTCAGATACATACGAGTACTTTATAAGATGTTAGGTACTGATAAATAATCTGTAAAATACCCATAAATTCTTCTACAATTGTAATGAGTTTCAATTTCTAGGCCTTCGATTTAATATTCGTTGGGGAAGTAGAGAAGTATCCCTGGGGCACCAGGGATATTCGAAGAGGGATGCTAATGAAAAGGTGTGGAACAATGTGGATAATTGTTCGGGAGTTTGGTAGTTAGTCCCCCAAGAACTTACAATAACTCAAACCAAATTCCAAAAATCTAAGACCTGTGGTTGGTCAACAATTTTGTATGTTTCATTGGATTATATATAATGGTATCTATTTGTTTCAGAAAAGTGCTACCTAAATTATAATTATTTACAAATTACACTAAAAAAAAGTGTGAGACCAACATCATTTACTTGTTTTATTCTATACTGGAATTTTTAATACATATGAAATTGTTAAAATTATGTTAATAAAGAAATGTTTGTTTATGAAGAAATTATTGTTTATAAAGATTTGTTCAATTTTGAAGTCCTTTCGAATCATTTTAAATTCTGAAAACAGAATGATAAACATTCCGAGAATTCAAAATTGAGGGAATCACAGAGCATCATTGTAATTATATCCTAAAATGACATATACTTCAACAAGCGGACACCCCTTAGAACCATAATGGAGTGTACCCACTTATTTCTAATCAGTTTACAAGATTTTTCAATAAAGTTGTTTCTCTGTACTTGTATCTTAGTCATTTATTGTTATAGTCGTAGATAAAGTATAGTATTAAACTTGCGGTAATGGTCATAACTCACTTGATGAATTACAGCACTCGCCTGCGGCTCACGCTGCAAACTTCATCTGCGTGAGTTATGACTTACATTACCGCTCGTTCAATAATATACTAATAAACAGCATTCTGAATATACCCATTTAAAATTTTGGCTTCTACATATGAAATATATCTGAGAAATAATCCGCAAGGATTAGAAAATTACGTTTTCAGTGGATCTTATTGATTGTTCGAATTTAAAATTTCCGTTATATTTTTGCTATGAAATGTTCAATTTGTGAAGTAGTAGGCACAGATATATTTCAATGATCCTACTGATTTGTTCGATTCAGAGGATTGGCTATATTGGAGCTAACCGCTGATACTACGCTGGATTGTAATCCGTGAATATTTCGGAACTCAGTATTATTATTATTATATTACTTCTGACATATTTGAATGCCATGAGGTTGTTTTGCGTTCGTGTGTGTAGAATTGAATCACTTCAATCAGTTGATGACTGAACACACGAGCGTGCTAAATCATTTTCATTCTAGAAAGTAATGAATAAACAAGGGTTGTATTTCCTTTTGTGGGGATTCTTTTAATTCTCTGATCCATTAGATAATTAGAACAACGTGGCGGTATTCTCATGTTGTTTACCTGAAATTGTATCTATGTTATATTATGAAAACATATAAAATAATTAAACAACTTATCCCTTTGAAAGAGGTGGAGATATTTTTACGCTCAATGTATTTCAAAATACTTTCGGCTTGACTTTCTGAATCCGCAGACCTTAGTGCAGATAAGTAATATTATTAAAAGGTTTGTTTCTGGGTTTTCACTCCCAACTCTGAAAAATATCTATATAATAAAAAATTTATTATTTTGTGATTTGCTTCTGCGTAAAAAACACAAGATATTTGTCAGAAGCAATCAATCGAACCATGTTGCCTAACAAACAACAACGAAACAACATCAACTAAGAAACAACTATATCGTAACGTTTCTGGGTCTATATCAGACTCCTTCGTCAGACACTTAACGAAAATCTTCAGAATTATTTATTGATAATTATTCTGAAATTCGAGAATTCCAAGAGAATAACGCTTTAGGAAAGCTAACCACTAGTACTTGAAGGTGAATGGACTAACAGAGACAAAAGTTCTGGAGAAATCCACAAAGTGTGTATGATTTCATAAAAGTTGAATAGCTACATACCGCGATTTCATCCTTATAAGGAATCATCAGTGGAGCATAATTCAACGTTGATGAAAAAAACAATACGAAGTAACCGGTCTATTAAAAACCAGCAATCACTTGTGAGTAGAAAGTATACTGAAGTGACACCTGGAATTCAATCAACCAAGCTCCTCGCTGTGGCTACCCAAAACTGTAGATCTCTACGTATATTCTTTTACCCTGTGTGGTAATTAGCAAATATTCCGGTTGGAGCCTTATGTAGTTGACCACTGGGGAGCGAAAACGACCAGGTTTATACCTAATGCGCAATACGGAGCCATGCAAAGAGAATAACGCTTTAGGAAAGCTAACCACTAGTACTTGAAAATGAATGGACTAGCAGAGACCAACGTTTTGGAACAATCCACAGAGTGTGTATGATTTCATCCAAGTTGAATAGCTACATACCGTGATTTCAATTATCGAATTTCAGATTAACTATCAACAAAATAATTCTGAAGATTTTCGTCAAGTGTCTGACGAAGGAGTCAGATATAGACTCCAAAACGTTACGATATACTTGTTTCTTGTTTGATGTTGTTTCGTTGTTGTTTGTTAGGCAACATTGCAGAAGCAAATAACAAAATAATTAATTTTTCATTTTATAGATATTTTTTAGAGTTTGGGAGCGAAAACCCAGAAAGAAACCTTTTAATAAATATCTTGTGTTTCTTACGCAGAAGCAAATCACAAAATAAATAATTTTTTATTTTATAGATATTGTTCAGAGGTTGGAAAAGAAAACCCCGAAAAAACCTTTTGATAATGAGTCTACCTCCTTTATTGATTATTCAGATAAGTAATCTTTCTATTCTTATCTCCAAATTTATTTATTCATCATTATTATTAGGTAAGAAAGTTAGGAATACAAACAGGTTACTTCCATATACAGTACTCACTAAATTAAATTTGTATAAATCTCGATAACATCTAAAAGTGCAAACGAAATCAAACAATCCGAAAGAAAAGAATAACCACCACAAAGTAAAACACATTTGATTTTCTAAACTTAGTGATCCCTCTTCGGAAAACGTTTCAAATTTACAAGACTGATATGAAATAAATCGATTTCCGAACATAATTTATGTAAGTATGTATCATCCAACAAAGAGGGGAGTTTTGGGAGTTTTGAGAGCTATATTTTGGTCTAAACCAGTGGTTCTTAACCTTTTCATAATGAGGGACCATTTAACAAAATTTCTTTCTTGTCACGGACCACCAACTTTTTGAAGGTAATATTATCTTCAAAAAGTCGATAAATATATACCTATATATTGAATCTAAATAAATAAATGGTGGTTCTATTCATTAATATATGAAAAATTGATAATATTTCATTTAAATTGTTTCAAAGTAAATTATATATTACAGAGATGAATGTATAAATTCCCGGAAATTGTCACTGAAGACCATGCCACTCAAAAAATGGACTTATTTAATCCATAACATCAACACCTTGCAAAATCGTTTCCAGTTCTTTGAAAAACAGTAGTCATGCAGTAATTGAACAAATAGGGAACAAATAGGGAACAAATAGGGAACAAATAGGGAACAAATAGGGATTGAACATTAGGGTAGGGTCTTTATTAATTTTTTTATGCCATACAATGAGCACGCTTTGGTTACTCGTACACTTGCTCGTACATCTATCGGCGAATAGAAGAAAAAAGATGAGAAGAGTGAATAGGGCTTTTGATTTACTCAATATTTTTATGATGGCTTCGCGGACCACCTCGGGTGCTTCCAGGGACCACCAGTGGTCCTCGGACCACCGGTGAAGAACCACTGGTCTAAACAAATTATTATTTCTGAGTCTTGGGTCAGGCATTCTGAAATGTATCATTTCTAAACTACTTATCTATAAAAGGCCATTAACTATCTTGTAGAGCAAGAAAACATCAATTATGCTACGTCGAACCGAATGCGAGTCCGAAAGACTGTCTCAGATTCGAATAGTCATGATTGTCGATAGTTATATTAATTTTATATGCCAAAAATCTGAGGAACATATTTTGTATCCTTTCCAGTCTATTGCCGTATAGAAGTTGTATTGTGGATTCCATATAGTATATTTAAAATTCAATCTGCTGTGACCGAAAGAGAAATATAAAGTTAGAAAAATTCTGTTACTCTGAAAAATCTAGTCTGACGAGTGATAAAACGTAGCATGCGAATGGAATCCCTTATCAAGTTTTCAATATGTAATTCGAACAAGAGCTTAGCGTCAAAATTGACTCCTAAATCTTCAATATAATTGACAGTTCGAAGTTGTTCGCGATTAATACTGAAAATGTATGTGTTGATGGTTTCGAGTAAACGTAATTTTGTGGCACTTCACTAAACTTGAAATTGGTACAAGCACTGACGAGAAGTCAGAAGCGTTATTGCGTATGTTCTATTTTCCATTTTCCTGTATTTGACACTCTTAATCACCATGGAAAATTCTATTGTCTGTTCTCCTGTATTGGGCACTCTTGATTTACCACGGTAAATTCGATTAAGAGTGTCTAATAGAGGAGAATGGACAACAGAACATACGCGCATTCAATCTTCACGTCAGTGCTTGAAGCAATTTTTTTTTCATTGAATTTTTTATAATTTTCTAGTGATACGATTCTCACAAAATTTCACAAATGTCCTAAGGTTTGTTTTCTACAACTAATCACCATGTTTCAATTCGATCGGATTTGTGCCTTCAGATCTAGGACCTCCAATTGGGAGGTAAACTATGGCATCGGCACGATGGAAGTATAAGCTTCCTGTGCGATGCGACCTCAACCCGAGGAGAACTAAAAAGAAATCGATTAAGAGTGTCCAATGCTGGAGAACAGACAATAGAACTCACTATGGTAAATTCGATTAAGAGTGTCCAATGCTGGAGAACAGACAATAGAATTCACCATGGTAAATTCGATTAAGAGTGTCCAATACAGGAGAATGGACAATAGAACATACGCGCAAAAGCATCTGACTTCACGTCAGTTCTCAAACTATTTTTTTTGAATAATTTTTTTTTTATTTTCTAGTGAAACGATTCTGACAAAATTTGACAAACGTCCTAAGGTTTGTATTCTACAACTAATCACCATGTTTAAATTCGAACGGATTGGTATTGGTAGAAAACAAAATTATTACTCGGAAACCATTGGGCCGATTATGCTCATTAACGAACTTGTCCGTCGTGTTGGGATGCGCCACATACCCTGAACATTCAGAACTACAGAATCAATTTTGACCTCGGATTCTTCATCAGGGAGTCGAACCCAATCGTTAGAAACCATTTTCGGCGAAAAATTCGAAAATTTCAGACATTTGGGCAAAATGATAACTCGATGTTCCCCAGGAAATACGCGCAAAAATGAAAAGACATGAGGAGGAAAAGAAACAAATTAAAAATAATACATAACCTTTCAAAAGTCCCCTCTCACAAATATACTCCTCTGTAGCCGCATGGATATCTTGAAGAAATACTGCCTCCGCTAGTTTCAAAGATATTCACTCGTGTTCATAGAAATCCCTTCAATATTTGATTTCAAAAATGGGTTCAAGCCCTGTGGACAGGAGCTTTCTGGTGCTCTAGTTCAAACAGACAAATTATATCTCCGAAAGTATTGGTTTCTCAGAGTTGAGAATTATATCAATGTATTTTTATGATAGACCTACATCATAAAGAAAATTCGATTCAGATAAAAGTTTATCTATCAAGATTAAATGAGCAATCTGAGAATGAGAACTGCACCATGGAAGAAACCAATTTAAAATAGCTGAAATGAATTTGACTCTCTCTTATAGAACAGGATGAAATGTACGAGTATGAACACAGATCATATAATAAAGCTTAGATAGAATAATTATAGCATTCTGTGAAAACATATAAGTAGGATTCATTATTGAAATTTAGAACTTCATCTTAGCAGAAATTGAATTCAAACATCATAGAAGAATTTAAATTCAACAAGAGTGCCAAAAATTATCAATCCGAAACCAATAGACGAATTCTACCCAACAACGAACTCATCCGAGATATTCATTCCTCAATTCTATGATGAACGATAAAATATATATCTTTCCTCAAATCTACTCCAATACGCCAATATTCCAGTTTTGTTTTTAGTGGAGATATTCTGAACTCAATATTATTAACTTACCATTACCATTCCCATCATCATAGGGATCGACCATCGGCATGAAAATATCAACCAACAAAAAGTATGAAATTATATTATAATTCTCATATTGATACCATTACTGGAATGAATGACAATTAGACAACGTCAAAGTTGACATTATAACAATTCATAGAATAGCCACAGAATAATTCTATCATCGAAATTTTGAAAAATTATATATCCGAAAGTATTAGTTTGTTAGAGTTAAAAATGATATGAATGGATTTTTATGGTAAAACTGCTTATTGAAAAAAATTTAATTTGGAATTTGTTCTGTAAAAAAATTTTTTTTTTTCTGTTACTCTGAAACTATCTGTCCGATTTTGCCCAATAACGAACTTATCCGAGATATTTATCCCCCAAACCTACTCTGAAAATTTCAACTGTCTAGCTCATTCCGTTCGAGAGTTATCGTGCATACGGCCGGACAGAATGAATTTCGACCACGGATTCTTGATCAGTGAGTTGTTCATCTGAATGTGACATTTGAGCTTATAGGCATAATCGGCGAAACGGTTTTGTAGTTATACCCATCTGAAATTTGGTTGTTATTTTCTCAATATCTCGAAAAATACAGAACCAATATAATTCAAGCATGGTTATTAGTTGTAGAAAATTCTTGTGAAATTACGTGAGGATCGTATCACTAGAAACTTTTCAAAAAATCATTGAAAATAATTGAAAAAAAATCTATATATCAGAAACTATTCGTCCGACATCGCTGAAATTTTGAAAGAGCCTTCAGAACCAACTCTACTGCCAAGTTCCAGGTTTGAACACGATTGGATCCATATTGTTGGAGATCCGAGCAGCCTTGTGTGAGTTCAGTAGCTGGATGGGTTGATCGCTGAAATTTTGCGAGAACCTTCAAAACCATGAATGTCATGATGACATATTAAATTATAACATCAATTTTCGGGCCAGGTTTTTCACAAATCTATGGGAGATGATAGCCCTACATTAGGGTTCTGTAGCGGTCTTCGAACATCTGAAGTTCTGAATAATCATTGTTTGGATTGGACAGACGTGGTTTTAATAGGAGCTACAACATTTTCCTTTTTGGCGCTCTAGTTCCTCGGAACTGAGTGCTTATCAATTTGCCCAAATGTCTGCAATTTTCGAATTTTTCGATGAAAATGGTCTTAAACGATTTGGTTCGACTCACTGATCAGGAATCCGTGGTCGAAAATCATTCTGTCCGGCCGGCCGGTCCGGCCGGCCGTAGGCACGATTACTCTCGAACGGAATGAGCTAGACAGTTGAAATTTTCAGAGTAGGTTTGGGAGATAAATATCTCGGCTAAGTTCGTTCTTGGGCAAAATCGGACAGATGGTTTCGGAGTAACAAAAAAAAAATTTTTTTTTACAAGGCAAATTCCAAATTAATTTTTTTTAATAAGCTGTTTTACCATAAGAATCCAATGATATCATTTTTAACTCAAACAAGCTAATACTTTCGGAGATATGATGTTTCAAAATTTCAATAATAAATCGTATTTCAACGTTGTCACAGAATGATATTATTCTAAGTATGAATTGTCATAATGTCAAATGATGTTCCTGGGACATGACATTATATAATCAATCGAAGAATTGTCAGCGAAGTGAGAAAAGTCTCAGTTGTTTGCTCCGAAATTAGGTTTTCTCAGAAAATTCTTATATTTCGGAACGGAACATGAAGTAAGAGATCTGAGAGTAGTGAGACTGCTTTTCATCCATAGACATAGATATAACTCTCGAACGGAATGAGGTAGGTAGTTGAAATTTTCACAGTAGTTTAGGGAGATGAATATCTCGGTTGAGTTCGTTATTGGGCAAAATTGGCCAGATTTAATTTGATTTCTTCCATGGTGCAGTTCTCATTCTCATGATTGCTCATTTAATATTGATAAATAAACTATTATTTAAATTGAATTTCCTTTATGATGCAGTTCTATCATATTATTATATTATAATATTATTATTATTATATTATTACATTAAGTCTAAATATAAGAAATCGATACATGTTCTGGAAGTTTTGACCTGGAGAATTTTCCTTTGTAAATTCGATCATAGAAACGTCACAAATTCTACGTAATGAGAGACGAGGTTTGAGATTTTTCTAGGCCTAATTTGGCCGTTCTAGGTGGTTTTGGGACCTGAAACTTGAAGAAAATAGAAGATAATTGTGAAAAATCGTCCGATGAACCTTCGTTTGACGATTTTCGATCACAATCAGTGAAATATAAGATTAACAATCCAAGGTTAGTAAAACGAGAATTTTGAGATTTTTTTTAAGAATCCACAGTAAATGTGGGGGTTTGAAAGAGGTAGATAACGGAAATTTGCTAGAGAGAAAAGGTAAAACCGAAAACCCTGAGTCGATGTCTTTAATAGTTTATGATTTATGAACAAATTTGTATTTTTCCTAAGTAACCTAGAAAAACGAGGTTCCAATTTGATTTTGCCTGAAACTCAAATCGAAGGATTTTTTGTCCCTTAAAATTATTATCGAGATGATGGAGAAGTATCCATTTTTGCTTTTCTACATTTTCATTCACGTACAATAAGTCTAACTATATCAAATTGATACAAGTTCTGTAGGTTTTTTCGACCCCGGGGATTTTCCTTGATAATAGTTGGTTCGAGAAACGTCAAAATCGACTGAGATAGACGGGGTATGAAAACGGCCGTTCTAGGCATTTTTAGGGCCTGAAAGTTGGCGAAAAGCGAAGTTAATGGTAAGAAACCGTCAAATAAATCCCCATGTGGCGATTTTATGTCCAAAAAGTGAAAATTAAGAATATAATTTCTCTGGTAATTACCGACGTTATATTCTAATAGCGGAGATCGACAAGATCGTACAAGCAGTCCGATAGTTAGGTGGTCTAGAACGTCGGGATCTCGGTTTCATCACGAGAAAGGCGGACTCGAATCCCGGAAAGGGAATTACGCTTTTTCGTGTTTTTTTTTCAATTTCTATCGGAATCTTAACTTCGAATTACGCTATATCTGTCGACTTTGAGTAAGGGTGTTTTTCTTTTTTTTCCGAAGCTCTTATCGTTGAAAATAAACCATTACTATACAGGGTGTTCTTTTTCTATCGGCACAATATTACGCGATTGATTTGATTTATGAAAAAAAACAAACCGTTATCTAAATAGAAATCTTGGATGGATTCTTATAATGTATTTTTTAGAAATCTCTATACAGGGTGTTCTTCTTTTAACGTCAATCGCAACTTGCTGCTTTTCACGCTAAATCGTACTATTGTATTCAATTGTGATAAAAGATATACTTTCGGACATACATCGTTGAAAATAAACCATTAATATACAGGGTGTTCTTTTTCTATTGGCACAATATTACGCGATTGATTTGATTTTTGGCACAACAAACCGTTATCTAAATAGGAATCTTGGATGGATTCTCATAATGTATTTTTAAAAAATCTCTATACAGGGTGTTTCTGTTTTAACGTCAAACGCAACTAAATGCTTTTCACGACAAATCGTGCGATTGTAATCAATTGTGTTAAAAGATATGGTTTCGGGACCTACATCGTTGAAAACAAACCATTACTATACAGGATCTCCTTTTTCTTTCGGCACAATATTACGCGATTGATTTGATTTTTGCCACAAACAAACCGTTATCTACATGGGAATCTTGGATGGATTCGTATAATGTATTTCTTAGAAATCTCTATACAGGGTGTTCTTCTTTTAACGTCCATCGCAACTTGCTGCTTTTCACGAAAAATCGTACTATTGTAATCAATTGTGATAAAAGATATACTTTCGGACATACATCATTGAAAATAAACCATTACTATACAGGGTGTTCTTTTTCTATTGGCACAATATTACGCGATTGATTTGATTTTTGACACAAACAAACCGTTATCTAAATAGGAATCTTGGATGGATTCTTATAATGTATTTTTTAAAAATCTCTATACAGGGTGTTTCTGTTTTAACGTCAATCGCAACTAGCTGTTTTTCACGACAAATCGTACTATTGTATTCAATTGTGATAAAAGATATACTTTCGGGACCTACATCGTTGAAAACAAACCATTACTATACAGGGTGTTCCATTCCTATCGGCACAATATTACGCGATTGATTTGATTTTTGCCACAAACAAACCGTTATCTAAATAGAAATCTTAAATGGATTCTTATAATGTATTTTTTAGAAATCTCTATACAGGGTGTTCTTCTTTTAACGTCCATCGCAACTTGCTGCTTTTCACGAAAAATCGTACTATCGTATTCAATTGCCCATTTGATCTTGATAAATAAACTATTATTTAAATTGAATTTCCTTTATGATGCAGTTCTATCATATGAATACATTGATATAATTCCCAACTCAGAGAAACCAATACTTTCGGAGATATAATTTGTCTGTTTGAACTAGAGCGCCAGAAAGCTCCTGTCCACAGGGCTTGTACCCATTTTTTTTATTACTTTTTTATTATTAATTACTCAAAATATTCAAACATTTAGCTGAAAATTAACGGTCTGAAATGAAAAACCACTGCTATACACGGTGTTTCAGTGAAATTTAACCCCAAGAGATCTATCGTGAAGAGAATTCTCAACATTGTAAGACCGTTACGAAAAGGTAACCACTGCTATACAGGGTGTTTTTAATAAAATGTCAACTCTGAAACGGCTTGACCGATTTTGATTGAACTTTGTGTGTGTGTGTGTGTTTGGGTGGGTTATTGCTTCACAAAATCATCTGGTAGGTGACGCTGATAATAATCTATAGGGCCTCAGAAATGGCTCGACATTTTGATGAAACGTTGTGTGCGTGTTTGTGAATGTGTCTCAGGGTCACAATAGGACACCGGTAGGTGGCGCTGTATTCGGTTTATAAGAACTCAAGAACGACTGGATTGATTTCGATTAAACTTTGTATGTGTATCCGAGTAGGTTTCAGATCCAAAATATTCCCTGGTAGGTGGCGCTACAATCGGTTTACAGGAACTCAAAAATGGCTATACCGATTTTGATTAATCTTCGTGATTGTGTATCGGAAGGCCTTAGGTTCAGAATACAATAGGGTAGGGGCGATTAATGCGGTTTAAAGGTGATCAAAAACGCCTCGACATATTTTGATGGGAATTTCATGTGTGAATGGTTTTCAGAATCACAACAGGACCCGTTAGATGGCATTCAACTACCGGTTCAATTTATCTACCGATTATATCGATCTACTGAAAGAATGTAGATCTACAGGAAAAATGTAGATCTACCGGAAAACTGTAGATCTACCGGAAAAATGTAGATCTACCGGAAAAATGTGGATCTACCGGAAAAATGTAGATCTACCGGAAACATGTAGATCTACCGGAAAATGTAGATTTACTGGAAATATGTAGATCTACTGGCTAGTCCCCATACTAAAATGAAGATGTAATTCATAGAATCAAGGAAACTTTTTCAAAATGTTACTATGAACGTGACGTTATTTTGGGATGTTAGGAGGGGGTTTTGGGGGAAATTTCGAATGGGTTTATCGAGGAAAAATACGGAAGTTTCGTAGCATTTCGCGTTTTCGGGGCGGAAAGACGGGGGTGTATTTAACAAAAATTTGCGAAAAGGCGAAAAATCCATATTTTGGCAAAAGGTGCAAAACTGTGTAGAGGCATTCGGAGGCACGGTGGCGTTCGAAACGACGCTATTTGCGGGATCGCGAAGACGAGATTTAAATAAGTTTGTAGCAGAGCCCTTTTTTCGATCCTACCTCTCCCTACCTTCCCGAAGAACGATAGCAAAATGTGACATTTCGCGAAAGTTGACAAAATTCTGACTTTTCACGTATTTCTGTGGCAAATTTTTAACGCGGCTCCTTCAAGGTCGACGTTTTCGGTCCGAACGAACGACGAGAAATGTCATTGTGTTTCGGAAGGCGTTAGGTTTACCATGCGATACGGTAGGTGGAGCTATAATCGGTTTATCGTAACTCAAAGACGCCTTGACATATTCCGATGGGTCTTTCGTGTGTGAATGGTTCTCAGAATCACAACAGGACCCGTTAGATAGCATTGGACTACCGGTTCAATTGATCTACCGATTATAGATCTACTGAAATAATGTAGATCTACTGAAATAATGTAGATCTACTGAAAAATTGCAGATCTACTGAAAAAATGTAGATCTACCGGAAAAATGTAGATCTACTGGAAAAATATAGTTCTACTGGAAAGATGTAGATCTACCGGTAAAATGTAGATCTACTGAAAAATTGTAGATGTACTGGCTAGGTATATCTGCTGGCCACTAGTTTTATCCTAATTAAAAGGAATTAACTTTGACAGTTTTTGTACTTATATGGATGAATCATTTTGATTTGGATTAATTTGAATCTACGAACGGGCGGGCTATATGTCGTTTATTACTGGCGTAAGGACACAGTAACAAAGCCTACACGGAACACAACTGGTTCTCCTAACTCAGGTCAAGCTGTTAGAGCTTATGAGGGGTCTCCTTGTGGAAGACCCAGGAGGATCAGTATAATAATAATAATAATAATAATATTGAAGAGTGTACTTCAACAAACATTTGTTTGCAGAATTTTTGGATACCCCCGTCATCCGCCACAAACGCAGCTATCAGCTGAAGAACAGGACCACCTCCAGCCAGAACTCCAACCAAGCAGACAAAGAAAAGAGCCCCGTGTTCGCCACGGAAAATTGCACGGTCGTGGTTGCTCAAGTGGGAGGAACAGCCACCCTGCCATGTGTCGTCAGGAAGTTCAACAACGGAGTGGTAAGTGTGGATTATACCGGAGTCGTTCAGTAGTGGTTTTAGGACTTCGGTACACCGGCGTTAATTAGTGAGGGTCTTTCTATTAATTAAAATGCTATTACGTAGCTTTCACTGTGTTACGTTAGTTACTTCAAAGGGGGGACCGGAAGGAAAATATGTATTATGTCTGGGAACCTGAAGGTTTGTTCGTCGATTTTTTAATTAGTAGGTAGGGCTGGAAAACAAGTATACAGCTCATGATTAAAGCAACGCCTATACCTACGTCCAGAGCGGCGCTGCTGGGATGGCAATTTGATTATGAACACTAGTAACTACACTCTTGTCCACTACAAATTTTGTCGTCCGACATTGAAATATCAGAACAAATACATGTTAAATATTTGGTTCAAGCACTGACGTGAAGTCAGGAGCTTTTACGCGTATGTTCTATTGTCCATTCTCATTTATTGGACATTCTTAATCGAATTTATCATGGTGAATTCTATTGTCTGTTCACCTCCAATACAGGAGAATGGACAATATAATTGACCATGGTAAATTAGATTAAGGGTGTCCAATACCGGGAATGGACAATAGAACATACGTGCAAAAGCTCATAACTTCACGTCAGTGCTTGAACCAACTTTTATTTTATTTTCTAAGGGTTCTCATAAAATTTTACACATGTCTTTATGTCGATATTCTACAACTAGTTAGCATGCTTCAATTCGATCGAGTCTAAATTTTTTGAGTTATCGATTAAATAATATTCCAGATGGATATAACTCCGAAACCGTTGAGCCGATTATGCCCAACAGCGAATTTGACTCTCCCATTCAGGTGCGCAACATACCTAGAAAATTGCAAGTTCCTATCTCCTTTCGTTCGAGAGTTATCGAGGCAACGGTCACCTATCCAGCTACTGAACTCACACAAGGCTGCTCGGATCTCCAGTAATATAGATCCGATCGTATTCAAACTTGCGAGTTGGTAAAAGAGTTAGGTTCTGAAGGCTCTCGCAGAATTTCGGTTTTGTCGGATGAAAAGTTCCTGATATTTAGAAGTGCTTTCAATGATTTTCAATGTTTTTGTTTTAAATTTTCTAGTTTCATTTTGCGATAATTTTTGCGTTGGCATTCTTCAACTAATAACCATATTTAAATTGGATCAGTTTCTTATTTTTCGAGTTATTGAGGAAATAACAACCAAATTTCAGATGGGTATAGCTCCAAAACCGTTTGGCCAATTATGCCCATAAACAAACTCAAATGTCGCATTCAGATGCAAAACTTAACCTGAAAGTTTCAAGTCGCTATCTCTTTCCATTCTCAGGTTATCGTGACATAAATAATATCATTTAATAATTTTTATTTTCTAGTGATACGATTATCACAAAATTTCCCAAACATGCTTAGGTTTATATTCTACACCTATTCACCAAGTTTCAATTCGATCGGGTTTATATTGGTTGAAAATAAAATTATTACTCGGAAACCATTGGGCCGATTATGGCCGTTAACAAACTTGTTCGTCGTATTGGGATGCGCCACCTACCCCGAAAATTTCAAGTCGCTTTCCATTCTCAAGTTATCGTGGCAACGGTCGGACGGCCGGCCGGCCGGACGGACAGAATCAAATTTGACTTCCAATTCTTCATCAGGGAGTCGACCCCAATCGTTTGAGACCATTTTCGGTGAAAAATTCGAAAATTACAGACATTTGGGCAAAGCGATAAAGCGATGTTTCCCAGAATATACGCTCGAAAAAGTGGGTAGCCCTGTGGACAGGAGCTTTGGCGCTGTTGTTCAAACTTTGACAATTGATCTCCGAAATTATTGGTTTCTCAGAGTTGAGAAAGATATCAATGGATTCTTATAATAGAACTGTATCATAGAAGAAACTAAATTAAAATTAAATAACGAACTCATCAGATATATTCATTCTTCAAATCTCCTCTGAAAATTATATTATATTAATAGAAACTTAGCCAATATTCCGGTTTTGTTTCCACTGAAGATATTCTATATCCAATTTGATAAACTTACCAAATTATATATTTCTATCGTCATATGGATTATCCAAGGGCATATAGGGCAGGGGTAATTATACTATCCTATAATTGGTCCGCCGTATTCACAAAGCGTTCAATCTCCGTTAAGTCCTAACTGAGGTCCTCAGTTAAAAATAAATTTGAATCGCAACCGCAGTTAACGTATGTAACGGTGCTTAAACAGGCCTATTTCACTTTAATTTTCACGTTGACTGAGGTTGCGATTCTTATTTATCCATAACTGAGGACCTCAGTTAGGACTTGAACGGAGATTGAATGCTTTGTGAATACGGCTGTGTATGTATGGACAGTGAACACAGATAGAACACAGACAGATAGAATTCGCATTCTGTGATAACATATAGAAGTACGATGTATTATGGAAATTTTGAAAAATCATATCTCCGAAAGTATTAGCTTGTACGAGTTAAAAGTGATATTAATGGATTCTTATGATGAAACTGCATTTTAAAAACAATTTATTTCGAAATTTGTAATGTAAAACAAATTTTTTTTTCCTTACTCCGAAACCATCCGGCCGATTTGCCTAATAACGAACTCAACCGAGATATGTATCTCCCAAACCTACTCTGAAAATTTCAACTGTCTAACTCATTCCGTTTTAGAGTTATCGTGTTAATGTCCGGCCGGATGGACGGCCGGACAGAAACGATTTCGACCTCGGATTCTTGATCATTGAGTCGAACCAAATCGTTTAAGACCATTTTCAGCTAAAAATTCGAAAATTACAGACATCTGGCAAATTCATAAGTACTCTGTTACCAGTTGATAAATTGAAAGATTGAGACGTATTTTCAATATTTTCATTATTTCGAACGCCCCTGTAAGAATCGCAATAGAAAAATTTCAAAGACTGGCTTTCTAGTTAAGGTCTCCCTCAAATTAATGAGTACTTGATGTTAACCATGCTCTTCATGGAGCAAAATATCAGCCATGGGTAATATCCTTTCCCCTTTTTTACGCGCATATTCTGGGGAACATCGCTTTATCATTTTGCTCAAATGTCTGTAATGTTCGAATTTTTTGCCCAAAATGGTCTCAAACGATTAGGTTCGACTAACTGATCAAGAAATCGATGTCAAATTTGATTCTGTCTGCAGGTCGTTGGCAGGATAACTTGACAATGGAAAGAGATAGCGACTTGAAATTTTCAGGGAAGGTGGCGCGTCCAAATACGACGGACAAGTTCGTTAATGAGCATAATCTGCCTTATAGTTTTCGAGTGATAATTTTGACCTAGCCAATATTGCAGTTTTGTTTTTACTGGAGATATTTTGAACTTAATTTTATTATGTAACATACCAAATTATATGTTTCCTTCATCATACATATTATCCACGGCATTATATAATCACCTCAAAAGTTACTATATCATCCTCATGATTCTACGATAAGTGAGGATATTTCATTGGTCATTTTGCATTCAATCATACCTTATTTTCTAGAACAGGAGGGGTATTTTATATCAAGAATAACGAACAAGAAATAAATTTGACATATCTCTCATAGGCAAATAAGATGAGATGTAATAACACAGATCATATAATAATTCATAGATAGAATTATTAAGTACAGCATTCTGTGAAAACACAGTACGATTTGTTAGTTGAATTTTAAAAAATAATATCTCTGAAAGTATTAGCTTGTTAGAGTTGAAAATGATAACAATGGATCCTTATGGTGAAATTACATCTCAAAAAAATTTTATTTGAAATTTGTAATGTCAAAAAAAAATATTTTTCGTTATTCCGAAACCATTTGGCCGAATTTGCCCAATAACGAAGGTATTTATCTCCTAAACCTACTCTGAGAATTTCATCTTAGCTCATTCCGTTCGAGAGCTATCCTGTTAACGCAGGGCTGGCCAGACCAGCAGGCTGGACAGAATCGGTTTTCACTACGGATTCTTCATAGTGGGTCTTACCAAATCGTTTAAGATTACACAGCTTTACAAAAAAAAATTTTTTTTTTGTTGCCCTGGATATGATCGCAAATTTTTACGTTCTCAAGTGCCTAAGTTACGAATATATTCATGAAAGTTCTAAATGTGCTCATATTTTCATGATTTTTGCATATCTTATATTTTGAACAATTATCGGTTTGTTAAAAATAAAATTTAATTTTCCAGTCATGATTAGGCTTCTGCGCAACTTTTTCGCGCATACAAACATCACGTGAACCCCACTCTCAGACCCCTTGCTCCACAGAACAGCTGAGATTTCAGTTATTTGACAATATTGAAGTACCTACACGTGAGTCTGGATAAGTTTTCATGGATCAATATTTTGTTTCAATAACTGAATGTCCATTCTAATATATTTGTCTTTTATTCGAAAATATGAGTTCGTCACGAAGAAAGTGTAAATATTCTAGTGATTTATTTTGTTATATTTGCGGTGTTTATATATCAAAAAAACAAAAAAGAAATATCACAAATTTTGTCAAAGAAACTTATGTTGAATATTTCGGTTTAAAAATTAACAAATTAGGTAACGACCGGTTTCATAATAAGTTTTGAAGTCCCTTTAAATTTAAAGCATCCTTTTGTTGGTTATTTTGAACAAAAATGTCACTTTGAAGGATACTTTAAAAAAAGAACTTTAAAATGTAACTGGTCGTAAGCCATGGGTTCCTAATAAAGTTTGTAAGTCCTGTGTTGAGTCTCTACGGTTATGGAAAAAAGGAGAACGTTCTGGATGAGATGTTGGTTGTCGAAAATTTCCTAGGTAACCATAAGGCAGCAAATTATGAAGGAGTTGTGCAAAATTTGCTGACAAACTTTCAGACTTTAGGAGCAAATATGAGTATTAAATTACACTATCTCCGCAATCATTTCGATAAATTTCCGGATAATTTAGGAAACTTTTGTGAGGAACAGGGAGAGCGGTTTCAGCAATATCTGAAAGTGATGAAGGAAAGATATCAGGGTCGATGGGATTGTCACATGATGGCCGATTACTGCTGGTCTTTGAAAAGAGATTGTCCCTCGAAAAATTATAAAAGAAAAGCCCACAAAAGGCGTTTTATGGAAATATAAAATATATTTTCGACATTTTCCTCTTTATTTACTTCGATGTATCCTAATTTCTCAAAATACTAGTTACATTATAAATATATCTGTTAATTTATTTCTCGTTTTTTGATTTTTGTAATGTAAAATGAAAATAATGATTTAAAAAAAAACAGAGCAAACCTAACAAAATCATTAATTGTTTCATGAATTGTGAGCATGAATGGACCCCAAATCATTTTTATATCTAGGGCAACAAAACCACTGTAGACCAGTGTTATTTTCAACCAAAAATTCGAAAATCACAGACATTTGGGCAAAATGATAAGCACTCTGTTCCGAAGAACTAGAGTGCCAAAAATATCATTAATAAAAATATTACATGAGTATAATACACTGAAGCCCCAAATTATATTACAAACAATGCGGTCACATAAAATCTTCCTAAATCAGAGTTATGTCAGATGTAATAATAAAATCTACCAAAAGATAGACGGTCTACCCAAGGGTTCTTCCCTATCACACCCTTTGACCAAAATTTTTCATAACATTTCTTGAGAAGAAAATCTTCTCTTCGTGAAATACTTTGCTAGATTGAGTCTTTCATTGGAAAATAAATGTACCAAAGAAATTCGTCGGTTGTTCTGGTGCCTGAAAATCTACCGCTTTCTCAGGTACCAAGTTCCGTTAATAACCTATATTTCAGGAACCAACCGAACATTTCATATTTACGGAACGGAAAAGTAGTTGTATTTCTTGTCTATGGTAGTAACCGAAACAACCAAGTTGATTTACGGAACGTATTGATAGTAGAAAAGCGTTACTACGCTACCAACGCTTCGTCTCAGACGATGGAAACATATGTCAGACGTCAAACTTTGTAGTTGACAAGACGGTAGGTACACAATCAGTCCACAGTAAACTCAAAAAAGAATATACAAGTATCTGATTCTTCCCAACAAGAGATATTCTAGACTTGAGAGCTACTTTCGATGGAAACTACGGAAAACCCCAAAATAATATTTTATATATCAAGTATTTAGCTAGTTTTGAAATACCAGAATCATAGTCTTCAGTTAGTATGATTGTTTAGATATTTGGTTCATAAATAAATCAATAAATTTTGTGTGACATCAACTCATAATATACAGGGTGAGTCTTTGACCACTGCATTAATTTTAACCAAAGATTCCTCTCATCAAATGAAACACTTTTTTCATTTAACATTTTTTCACATTCAGCTGAGGTAAAAAGATACAGGCTGTTGAAATTTTGAAAAAAAATCACTTTTTATTTTGTAGTTTTGACATCCTTTTTTCGAATAAAATGAATGTTGGCGTAAAGTTTTCTATAACTATGATACATATTTTCCAAATATTAGTCATTTTCTACTTCTACTGGTTTTCTAGTTATGGACTCGTGGTATCATAAAACTAAACGAAATTAGCATAAAGAAAGCATATAATGTTTTTCTTGAGTCATTTCAAGAATATTCCATCGTTTTAGAACATTATATTATTCATCATCATTTCTCCTTAAACGCACTGCTTTCGAGATATTCTTCATTGAATGTTTTAAAATGGAAAACTCCAGAAATTTCACTACTTTTATGGATCCGTCCCTGAGCATTGAAATCCCGAATCAAGCTATAAACCACGTTTCTATGCCTTATTCTCGTCCGGCAACAATGTCATAGATAATTTATATGCGGGAGTGTATTAGCACATTGTGAAATCTTTAAACGCTTGTAACTTTTTACCTGAGCCGAATCTGGAAAAATGGTAAATGAAAAAACTGTTTCATTAGATGAGAGGAATCTTTGGTTAAAATTAATGCAGTGGTCAAAGCCTCACACTGTATACATATTATTAATAATTTATTTTCTTTTATTTATAGATAAGTAAGAAACGTCTGTCTTTTTTTACGAAGCACTAACTGCGTTGAATACAGCTATAGAAAAAACGATTTCTATTACTGAATTCTCTTTGTAGAACTTGCTGGTCAATGATCCATGTTAATGAATTCTCTTTGTACAATGTTCTTGTTGTTGTACGTAACCCGTCTTTCTACACCTAGTTGTTCGCTTCACATAGTTTTTACTGAATGTTCTTTGAAGGATGATACAGAATATTTAATACAGTACTTTTATAATTAAAACGAACGGTCCTTGCCTTTAATTTCAAGAGTTTATTCGAAATATTCTCATTTGAATTTCTACCTTGAGTCAATACTCTTCAGACCATATTATTGATGTCTGGGATGTTATGTCTTACGTTACAAATATGTCGAAAGTTACCTTTTATAACATTTTAATTAATTTATACTTTCACGATTTAAATAGGATTTTTCATCTCGATATTTTTTTAGCTCTGATAGTCCAGAAGATCGTTTACAGTTGAGGAGGTTGCGTGATGAAATTTCAATTATGTCAAATTATTATTTTGCTGCTAATACCATATACATACGTACCACGTACATATTTTGTTTCATGTCATCCTAGTTCATTATTGCAGTTTTATTGTTTAGTTTTCAACTAAGTAATAGTATACTTCATGCCCAAGCGGACCAAAAAGACAAAAATGTGTTTTGCTCACTAAGAACCTAAACATACATACAGGGTGAGTCTTTATGTTGTATATTAATTTTTACCATAGATTTATCTCATCAAATGTTCTGTTCTGAGCAACATCGCGTTATCATTTTGCCCAAATGCCTGTAATTTTCGATTTTTTGCCGAGAATGGTCTCAAACGACTAGGTTCAACTCACTGATGAAGAATTCGAGTTCAAATTTAATTCTGACCGGCCAGCCGTCCGTTCGACCGTTGCTACTTTTACTTGAGAACCCAAACGAGATGGCAAATTGAAATTCTCAGGATAGGTGGCGTGTCCCGAAACGACGGACACGTTTGTTAATGGGCATAATCGGCCCAACGGTTTCTCAGTAATAATTTTGTTTTCAACCATTACTAATCTGATCGAATTGAAACTTGGTGAACAGTTGTAAAATACAAACTTGAGGACTTTGTGAAATTTTGTGTGAATCGTATTCCTAGAAAATTTTAAAAAAATTATTGAGAAATATTATTTATGTCATGATAACCTGAGAACGGAAAGAAAAACGACTTGAAATTTTCAGGTTAGGTTGTGTATCTGAATGCGACATTTGAGTTTGTTTATAGGCATAATCAGCCAAACTGTTTTGGAGTTATGCCCATCTGAAATTTGGTTGTTATTTCCTCAATAACTCAAAAAATTCAAAACCGATCCCATTCCAACATGGTTGTCAGTTGAAGAATGCCAACGCGAAAATCCTTGCAGAATTTCGTCAGGATCGTATTATTAGAAAATTCATAAAAACACATTGAAAAAAATTCTATGTATCAAAAACTATTCATCCGACATGGCTAAAATTCAGAACCTAACTCTACTACCAAGTTCCAAGTTTGAGCACGATCGAATCTACGAGCAGCCTTTTGTGAGTTCAGTAGCTGGATGGGTGACCGTTACCTCGACAGCTCTAGAACGAAAGAGATAGGGACTTGCAAATTTCCGGGTAGGTTGCGCATCTGACTGGGAGAGTTAAGTTAGCCATAATCGGCTAAACGGTTTCGGAGTTTTACCCATCTGGAATATTATTTCCTCGATAACTTAAATATAGACTCGATCGAATTGAAGCTTGCTAACTAGTTGTAGAATATCGACATGAAGACGTGTGTAAAACTTTGTGAGGACCGTACCACTAGAAAATATTCAAAAAATTACGGAAAAAAATTGGTTCAAGCACTGACGTGAAGTCAAGAGCCTTTGTGCGTATGTTCTATTATCCATTCTCCTGTATTGGACACTCATAATCAAATTTACCAATTTTTTAATTGAAAATGATGTTGATTTCTCATGTTATTTTAATTTGTTATTATCTGTTATCATTTCATACATGTTTGTACACTGTATTAATTATCGTCATCATATTTGTTACCAAATAAATAAAATTTTTGACAAATTTCAATTTGTTGTGAACATTTTCTCACATTTCAATACTCCTGAAACAGATTTGGACAAGTTAATCTCGATATATAAATTCTTACATTCTATACTTATTCAGACAAAAGATTATTATGCATGAATCTTGTTATAACTTTCCATTGATAATTGAGATGAACACACAAATCTGTTCTGAAGTAATAGAATTGTGGCAAATTTTACACAATGATAAAAATTATTAAATTGTCAAAAAAAAATTCCCGCATTAAAAAATGACGATAATTAACTACAAAAGAGAATAAAATGAAAAATTTTAACTTATCTACTATGATGCGAGAAATCGAATTATTGTTTAGCTAAATAATTGCTCCAAGCTGAGTCTTTCCTGCTCTGAATAGTTATAGGATATTATAATTGATATATCATTGCCACACAGGATGGAATATCTATCTGGCTAGTTGGAAAATGGAGTCAAAATCTATTTATTATACAATAAAATATATGAATCATCCTGTATGATAGTGCCCAGCTATTTTTTTTTTTTCATTTCTGTTTTGGGTACATAAAATTGAAAGAAATTTTTAGTGTTCAGGGTGAACTTATTAAAAAAAAAAATATATTCAAGCCCTGTGGACAGGAACTTTGGCAAACTTTGACACATTATATCTCCGAAAGTTTTGGTTTCTCAGAGTTGGGAATGATATCAATGTATTATCATGATAGAACTGCAGCATAAAGAAAATTTAATTGAAATATTAGTTTATTTATCATGATTAAAAGGGCAATCTGAGAATGAGAACTGCACCATGAAAGAAAACAAATTGAAATAGATGAAATGATCATATAATAATTCATAGATAGAATAATTATAGCATTATGTGAAAACATAGAAGTACGATTCGTTATTGAAATTTCGAAAAATCATTTCTCCGAAAGTATCAGTTTGTTAGAGTTTAAAATGATATCAATGGATTTTTATGGTTGAACTGCATATTTAAAAAAAAAATGAATTTGAAATTTGTAAGTTAAAAAATATTTTTTTTTGTTACTCCGAAACCATTCCGCTTATTTTGCCCAATAACGAACACAACCGAGATATTTATCTCCCAAACCTACTCTGAGAATTTCAACTGCCTAGCTCATTCTGTTCGAGAGTTATTGTAGAAACAAAATTCAAAAATATTAAAAAAAAAGTTACACTTTACGGCAACCCGATCAATACAAAACATCGCATGCTTATAAAGGTGATTATTCTACAATATGATGCTAAATTTCAGATAAATCGACTGATCGGTTTCTGAAATATTCATAAAAAATGTTTTTACTAAAAACGGCCATAATTCCGGTACCACTTGGTGGATTTTGGCCGTTAACGAACTCGTCGAGATATTTACGCCCCAAACCTACCCTGCAAATTTCAATCCTCTAACTCCTTTCTTTCGAGAGTTACCGTGTTAACGGACGGATTGCCGGACAGAAGCGATTTCGGCTACGGATTCTTGATCAGTGAGTCGAACCAAATCGTTAAAGACCATTTTTAGCGAAAAATTCGAAAATTACAGACATTTGGGCAAATTGATAAGCACTTTGTTCCGAGGAACAAGAGCGCCAAAAATATAGCAAATGGCTGAAATTTTATTGTTCCGGTCGTGATTTTTTTAATTTACTAAATGGCAAACGGAAGCGGTCTAAAGGGGTCATAAAACTGCAAACTTTGAAATCTGTCTCTTCTTCTTCTTCCTACTTTAATTTAGGCGACACGCCTGTTTACTTCCGATCACTCTGACTACCTTGCGGTCAAGTTATCGCTCCATCTCTTTCGGGGGCGCCCCACGCTCCTACGATCCAGTGGTGACTTGTCACGAGTAAGCCTTACAATTCTCCGGTCATCCATTCTGTCAATATGTTCGTTCCATTCCGCCTTCCTGCTCAGCACCCAGTCATTTATGTTCTCTACCTTGCACATTCTTCGTATGATTTCGCTCCTTTCTCTGTCGTAAAGTGTTTTGCCAGTTATCCTACGTAGTACCCTCATTTCAGTTGTTTCCAGTAGTTGTTTCGTTTTCAATGTATTGGGCCGGGTTTCAGCTGTATATGCCATAATTGGTCTAACAACTGACTTATATATTCTGGACTTGGTTTCCGTTCCGATATTTCTGTTTCTCCATATTGTGTCATTCAGGCATCCCGCTATTCTTGCTGCTTTCAGTGTTTGTTCTCTTACTTCGGCCTCGACGTCACCGTATCCTGAAATTGATATGCTGAGGCATTTAAAATTCATTTCCTGCTGTACTATTTTACCATCAATTTCCAGTTTACATCTCAATGGTATCTTTGATGTTGTCATACATTTTGTTTTCGAGGCTGATATGGTCATATTAAATGATTTTGCGGTCTCTATATCTGATAATTACCCTGTACCTATATTCAAAACCAAGGACCTCAAATGATTAAAATATGTCGATAAGAGTCCGCCGGATGGGACTCAGTTTATGGTTCCGTGTCGTATTGCTTCCGGGATACCCTGTGGTAATAAAATTCCAAATGATGCAATTCAATATTATGTAAATATTTACTCCATAATATTATTCAGTCGAATTAACAAATATAATTGGCACTTTTCTAGAGAACCTGTAATAGTTAGATCAGTTAGTTGTCAGCTGCAAACATTGAACAATAGAAATATGGATCATGCGGAGAAATATATTTGACTGGGAAGTTTTAACGGGTAGAATGTTTTTTCACGGTTTCAGTATTGTAATGATTTCATTGCAGCTCTAAAAACAGTGCTGGAATGAACCCATTCCCGCATTGTTTCTAGTTATATTTTTCGTTTTGTGGTAGTCAGCACTGACATTCAATCCTATCAAATTTCAACACACGTCAATTATTGTCAATATCTGGATAATCTGGATAAGGTGAAATAATTGTTGAGAGGAAAGGTTCTATTTTCATCAAAAAATAAGGTACTAGAGATTTCCTTCTTGCTAACTTCGCATGATTCATGACATTAGGAAACTGTTAAATCTGATCTCCATGCTCTACGTACAATTCAAATTACGTGATGTCAATTTTCGTAACAGTCGCACCAACTGCCAATATACAATACAAAAGTCCCTAGGATGTATAATCCTAATTTTTCATTAAATTTCAACAGTATTTTACAAAACTGGCCTGAAATAGGGAAAATATCGTCTAATACTCGTTGCAGAAGGCAATTCCATCACTTATGCGTACGAAAACTCGCTCCTTCGTTTTCGAATTTCGCATTCGTGTTTGAATATCAGCCCATTCTGCAACTTGTTTTAGAATATACTATTCGCTGCTCCTTTTGCGGAATTACCCGTTAAACCTTACCACTTATATATATTTCTCCGCATGGTCCATATTTCTATGATTCATATCGTCGGGTTGAGGTCGCATCGCGCAGGTTGCTTATGCTTCCTCCGTGCGGATGCCATAGTTTACCGCCGAAATGGAGGTCCTAGAGCTGAAGGCACAATTATTGGATGTCCGCTCCTGGTGTGGTGTCACCAGTTTTCACTTTTATTTCCATCTTTTTCTTTGTTTCTTGGTTGCCCTGTCCTGAAGAAGCCAACTAGCAGAAAAACGCAAAAAAATTCCTTTTGCGGAATTACCCTATGAAACTTCCCACTTACATTGAATAGTGTAGCTTTCATTCTGGTAACCTCATTTTTGAATAGTATACGACTGCCGCTAAATGTCCTCCAGCAACAGACGTACTCTTTCATCCACCATGGTGCCTCAACGTGGTCAAGGCAACTCAGCCAGAAAGGTTGCCGAAGTTCGATGTATAGTTTACTTTTGAGGTTACCCCAAGCCCAGATATTTCGCAATGATGAAAGACTTCCCTATAAATTTCAAAATTTACATTTGCAATGCTGAAAAGGTGAGCCACCACGCCTTACCTGAGGCTAACTGTGTAGACATGCAGGGGTTGCTGACAAGGTTGGGTTCTATCACCCCTGCTGAGGAGCCTGGTCGTGGATGGACTCCTTGAGAGGCTTTCGGCGGACGGTTTAAAAGCCCAGGTATAAGCTGGCGGCATAGTGATAACTGCTAGAGGTATGCATGACTGCATACTGAGTTGCTGAATGCATGCTGCCCTCAGTATCACTGAAAGTGGTGTCAGGAAGAAGGACCCAATGCCAATCTCTCTAAGATCACCTTGATTCTGTTCACTAGATAATAAACTCAACTGGAGAAAACACATATACAAAGTTCTTTCCGAACCCCCACCGGCTATGTGGCCTTTTAAAAGTCTATTTGGGAAGACATGGAGACTGAAACCCGAAATGGTGATGTAGGAATTCTTGTTATTTCACCCTTGTAAATAATAAACTTAAGATTTGTTTTACTGGTGCAGATGAAGTTGGACTACGTTCGAACAGATATTTTAGACGTATTTCTGGATTATATCTCTGCCTGAAGAGATCCTAAAACATTTCCATATCACATATTGAGTCTGGAGGCGCCTCGAAGACACTTAGTCGTCTAGAATACTTTTCTCTGAAGAGGAAGTGTTCTATGTTAGCTGTCATCTAAATCTTGGAAGGACTTTCTTGGGCGTGCAGTTCTTAGAAATCAGTTAAGCTCATGATATTGTTCCCACACAAACCCATTGGTTTCAGCGAAGTATCGCTAGGTAGAGGATCTTCCAATCAGCGTTGACGTGGTAAAGCCCTTAGCAGATGGAAGGGAGACGAACGGGAGTACCGGGGTGGAGATACGATAAAGCAGTTCGAGGGGTGTTGCGGAGCACGAGAGACTTTGTTAAGGAAGTTGGTTCCTACTTAGACGAAATACTGATTAGAGGTGCGAGTGTTTTAAAAGCTCATTAGACAGTAGAGACTTAAAACGTATAATTATAGAGTATCGAGACTGTTAGGAATCTCAGTAATCGACGGTATTTAATTTGATGGCGAAGTTGACGTTCGTAGAAGTGGAATAATTAAACCTGTACACATTAGCATGCAGTGTTGTATTTATTCCAAAGTGTGAATGTAGAATCATTATCCCTAGACAATGATACAAAATCCTAGAGTAATATGGTTATATACAACAGTAGTACGCCCCATTGTTATAAATGCATCCTTAGATGGTTGACAAAAACTGATGAGGCCAATACATCCAGTGGGTTGCAGAAATGGTAATAAATTTCTTGTCTTTGAGTCTGAACTCAAACCTCAGCTGTAGTTCCAACCATATTCTCAAATCAAATTTAATTTAGAAAATTTGTACATTAAATTAACAACAGGTTGGGACAGGCCTTTACAAAAAACAGCCTCTCCTTACTCATTTCCTCACTTTATATCAACCTGCCTAATATATATCGAAGAATAATTGATCTACCAGAATGAAGTCTTTAATAGTCAACTCCAACCTCTTGATATCCGTTATATGTTTTAGATCACGTGGTAAGAGATTATACAATTTCGGACAGATATAGAAGATAATAATTCTTTGAGTATGACTCTTTCGAAACAAAGGTAATCTAATTTGCAAATTCTCCGCAAACCTAGTTGTTCTTACTGAAGGGGTAGAACTGTATAGATTGATATTCATAAAAACCCATATAAGGCAATGATGGATGTACAAGGACCTGATGCTATTTCGAAACAACCAATAACATTTGTATCACATAGTCAAGTCAGCACACGATACATTCGGACTTTGTAGATGGGAAAGGAAACAGCCGAACATATATTTATTTATTTATATATTTACATCCTTCCAATTTCCGGGCGCCCGTTCATCAAGCATTCGGTGGGCGTCCTCCAATTTTTTTTTATCATTATCTTATGTCTTATATAACCACTTTGAAGTATTCACTGATAGAATTCGATTTCATCTTTTCACTTTTTAGATACAGAGAATTGTTTACAGTCTCACACCCCTCAGCGTCATTTCACTATCTGCTCCACTAGCGTCCAAAGTATACACGTAAACTTTCATTCTCTCGATTTGTCGGCGTCCTCGTTCGAATATTATTTCCCAGTTGCTCGATCACTGGGCGTCCTGCGACGTTGCCAGGAGTAAAAGGAATAGTTCCAATGCAATAGGACAGGAATGTGACTCACGTTGTTTTGGTTATACCAGACGTGTAGAGTCACCGTGGAAAGATTTCAATTATAGATTTTTTGTTTGGATTTGCGGATACTCCCTCAAACTACTATCATGATTCTGATTCATTTTTTTGTTGGGTTTTATCATTGCTGAATGCAATAATCTACGTATTTTAGAGTACTCTATTTTTTTCAAGTGATGAGTCGAAAGCACTAGGTTCATTAAAATTGAGGGTCAAGCTAAACTCTCTCTTTAATTTATCAGTATACACAATATGTTTCGAACGGAATGACCGAGAGACTTAATATTTTCAGGATAAACGCTTAAATCGAATGAAAAGGGCTTACGTCTTAAGTGAGAAAATCCGTTTATTACTTTCGGAGCCATTTAAAATTTAATTAATAATACTAAATGGAGATAAAATGGGATAACTAGCGAAACAATTAGCTACTTTCAAATCTCAGGCCAAAAAGAAATCTGAGTTTCTGATTCGAAATTATTATTTGAATCTGAATCACTGAAGGAAAGTCGAGCGTGATCTTCCATGTTAATATTCATTACATTCCTGAAATCGATTTCGTAATGCATCTGTTATCAGAGGAAGGTTGGTTTGATAGGCTTCAATTTTTATGTATTGCAGAGGTTTCAAGGAATAATGTTCATTCCTCTTAAAAACACATATGCCGATTTCTTCGAATCGAAGTTGCAGGTGAGAAAGTGTACGGGAGTCTCTCATAGAATGTAGGTACTTCTCATAGAAAAATTCAAATATTTGAACTCTCCAGGAAATGAAGTAACACAAATTTTGAGTTTCCGATTCAAATATCTTGAGCTGTCTGTCAGAGCATCAGTGGTAATTTGAGTTTAGTGGGTTCGGTCTACAGAAAGTCCTATCATTTATTCGCAATTTAGGGCAGGAGGTGGTCTCCCACGACGAGAATAGCTGTCAGGCGACAAAAAATTTATAGTGGACAAGAGTGTAGTTACTTTTGTAGTAGGTACCCATGGTAAAATTCCATTCTGTATGTTCCTCCTTCTGTGTAGACGATAGCTCACGAAATAATTGAGGTGCAGAATGTGTTAAATATCGGGATATAAAGGATTGAGGATAAGTTTATGAATGGTAAAATTCCATGTTTTCGAAGATTTTTTGCCCTTCGTAAATTAATTTCTTCAAAATTTCCGAAGCTACAAATCTGATCGAGTTGAAATCTAACCCCAATATATGACCTCATGCTCTTGAGAAACAATCCTGCTTTTTGCGTGCTTGTTCCGCGAGGAACAGCGTGGTATCTTTTTACCACAATATCTGTATTTTTGGACTTTTTGACGACAATGATCTCGAACGATTGCGGTCACTCCTTAAACACTGTGTTGGAGAATCTGAGTTTTGTGTGAGGCGTGTGTTTTTGAAAGGCCTTTTAGCCACGAGTTGATTGCGCATGTGCAGAGGAGAAGTGACTGTTTTTGGGTTTTATGGGTTGTGTTGGGAGTGAGGATGCAAGCACTCGTTCAAACTTCCGTGAGGATTGCATGACTGAAAAATTGAAAGAATGTTCAACTATTTTACAGAGTAGTGATCATAACGTGGTCTTTGAGTTGTTTCAAAATGCATGCGCCTCTTTCGGGCATTATCGTTATGCGCATGAGCAGACGAGAAGTTATTTAACTACTGGGGTATGGGGTTTTGAGGTGGAGGATGCTACTCCTCCTGGGAGGAGCGGAATTTGGTGTGGGTGGTGTGATTTTGATAAGACCTTTAGCCACGAAAGCATTGCGCATGCGCAAAGAAGAAGTGATAGTTTTTAAGTGGTATGGGTTATATTGGAAGGGGCATTTGTTCGAAATTTCGTGCGGGTCGTAGGACTAAAGAAAATGAAGAAATATTCCACTATTTTGTGGAATAGTTTCCATAACATGGTCCTCTGATTATTTTTGAATGCATGCGCTTCATTTGGTCATTATTGTTATGCGCATGAGCAGACGAGAAGTAATTTAACTAATGAAGTTGTCGTCTGAGGGGAATGGAATTTTGAGGTTTAGGATTCTATAACTCAATTGTAACCTTTTGTGAGGGTCCGCACATGCGTGGATTGAAGATGCGTTATCTCCTTAACCCCTGCTGGTGAATAATAGGAGTTATGAGTGACGATTGTTTGAAAGGACTTTGAACCATGAGTGTATTGCACTTGAGCAGATGAGAGGTGACTGTATTTGGGTTGTATAGATTACGTTGGGAGTGGTTCACGACTAGTAGCCATGGGTCTAATTCTTAGCCAATATTGTGGCGATTAGAAAGCAAATTCATGGCAACTCTGTGAACGGTCTAGTCCGTTTCATCAAAATATTGACCTTTTTCGTTGAAACGTCCGTACGGTGGCCTTGTGGCCAACTTTAAAACTACGCATTTTTGGTGAAGAGTGAGGTGGCTGTTTATGGTGTTGTTTGTTCTAGAACGCAAGTAAATTTTCTTACGTGATTATGGGATTCTGGCGCTAAGCCAACATATGAGTCTTCTGTTTCCTCTTTTTTTAGACGAATTTACATACAAGGTTAGAAATATCTAAATGGGGACTACAGGGATATCGAAAACCGTTAGAAATATAAGGTGGCTCAAATCTCAAATGGTTCTCGAGATTTCCCAAAAAAACTAAATATCGAGATTTCCCTTTTCTCTTTATAACGCATTCATTCCTGGGGATAACTTCACGAAATACGGTTTGTAGCCATTATCCAATATAGAGATCCTAATGGTGTCGTCAGATATCTTCTATTTTCCATCGCTTCAGAAACGCGATAGTCTACTTTCATTTTTCTTATGGAAGCCATATTGGTTTTCCCCGTGGAGAGATAGGGAAAAAAAATACGAATCCAACATTGTACAATACTCTACAAAAATATCGTGTCTAGCTACGCAAGTTCGAACTTCTTCTTGTTTTTTTGTCTAAGTAGTAGGCTGGTGCCAGAATTGTCATATAACTCATAACTTTATTGACAGTTTAATGCTTGTGGCTTTTACTTGATGCAAATCCATATTAACTCAATGAAAAATTATATACGATTTACACTTATTTATTCAATATTGTGACGCGTTTCGTCGACACAGCGACTTCATCAGACTACATCATACTAAATTCTTAACAAGTTATTATCTCCCTATACCTAGATGACATGGACACGGAATCATTTAAAACTAATTACATGAGAAACTTATTTAAAACAAATTACATAATAGACTTATTTAAAACTAATTACATGAGATTTCACTGCTGGTTTCTTTGTACACATTAACAATAATTCATTCCTAATGCTTTTATAAATTGATTCTCTATTTGAATAGATTGAGTAGCGGTGAAAAATTTAGATCTAATTGTTCATTAACTAAATTACCCGTATGTTTTTCCCTATTTATTTCGACTATTTCCCAGTAATTGAGTTGCGCACCTTTATTCAAATTGTGTAGAATTTTGAAATCCGGGTTAAACTTATGTCCTTCTGCTGATAAATGATTCGAATAATTTGAATTAATTTTGTTGTTTTTGTAGCTGTGATGATGTTCCTTTATTCTTATGCCAAAATTTCTACCAGTTTTTCCTATATATGATTTGTCACAACTCCCGCAATTTAATTGATAAACACCGGATTTATCTTCTTTATTCCTTTTCGATTTATTGTTCTTTATGAGTTTGGCAAGGTTATTATTTGTCCGGAATGAGATATTCACCTGTTGGTTTTGAAGAAACCTTTTAAGTTGTTGACTCGGTGTACCAAAATATGTTAAGCTATTGAATATTTTATTTTTATCCTTAATTTCTGGAAATACTAAAATAATTGTTTTTCTAAATTGTTTTTTCGTCAACATTTTTCTGATTAACTCTGTGTTATATCCATTGTTCACCGCTATTTGTTCGATAATTTCTAATTCTGTACCATAATTTTCTTCGGATAAAGGTATATTAATTAGCCGGTGTAACATACTATGAAATGCCGCGACTTTATGTTCGAATGGATGACACGAGGATCGATGAATGATTGTATCCGTATGGGATGGTTTCCTAAATATTGAAAAATCATGTTGATTGTTTTTCCGCGTTATTGTTAAATCCAAAAAATTAATTGCACCATTATTTTCCTTTTCTATTGTGAATTTGACATTTGGATGAATGCTATTAATAAAATCTACAAATATTTTCAGTTGCCGGTCTGTTCCTTTAAAACACGCGAGCACATCATCTACGTATTGTTATTGTTGTTATTGATAAGGGGGTTACGTTGCACCGCGACCTTGAGATCTATTGTGCCCCCCAACAGAGCTGTTCTCACCATTACGCCATCTACAGCTCGCCCTCCAGTTCCAGAGTATAAATGAACCTCAATATCTGGGAAGGCTTCAAGGATATTATGTCTTCACTCCTACAAGTTTCCTGTCCAAAGCATTCCTTTCGCTGACTTGCAATGGCGAGGCATTCTGTAACAAGGTGAAGAGGAGTTTCTTCCTCCTCCCCACAGAATCTGCACTCGTCAGTATCTGATAAACCTATTCTCATCAAATGCTTCCTGAGGCGACAGTGTCCTGTGAGGAAGCCAGTGACCAGGTGTAACTTATTCTTGCAGAGATCCAGATACCTTTTGGATCTCACTTCTTTAAAGTTCCTAAGGAACTTTTTGGAATGAACCAAACCTGGAAGATTCCGCCAGAGTGTCTCTCTTTTGGTTTCCTCCTTCTCCAGAAACTCTTTCTTGTAGGTGCATATTCCTATACCGCAGAAAGGTTCTGGGCCGATAAAAGGAGTTCGTGCTGCCTTTCTGGCAAGTGTATCGGCCTCTTCGTTCCCCTTGACTCCCGAGTGACCGGGGACCCAGACTAAAAAGACCTTATTATTCTTGCCAATTTCATTTAGTTTTCTTCTCTCATCTACGTATCTAATCCAATATACGAATTTGGAAAAAATTGGATGTGTTTTAGCGATGGCTTCTAGATTGTCCATGAATATTTCTGCCAAAAGGGGGCTGAGCGGATTCCCCATGATAAGTCCTTCATCGCTAGTATAAAACTTATCGTTGAAACTAAAATAATTTTGATTCAAACACGTTTCTAAAAGCTGCAGTATTTCGGATTGAATCACTATATTGACTTTGTTTTTCTCTAATAAATCCCTAACTATTTTCACTGTATCCTGGGGTGGAATACTAGGGAAAAGGTTAACAACATCGAAAGACACTAATTTTGCATTGGCCGGTAGGGAAATATTTTTAATTTTTTCTACTAGATCAAGCGAGTTCTTGATCGAAAAAGTTGGTACGAAGTTACAATAATTTTTAATCGGGTTTATTAGAAAACGCGAAGTTTTAACTGTTGGTGCTGAAATGTACGAAACTACTGGTCTAATATTTCTATCCGGTTTATGAAGTTTGATGAACGAGTACAATTGCGGGACTTGCGGATTACTCAGAATTAGTTTGAATTTAGAATTTTCATCTATTAAATAATGTATATCTTTCAAATTGTTCTTTAATTCTCGTTGAAATTTTGTAGTCGGATCCCTATTAAGTATTTTATAATTTTGAGTTGCAATGAAATTTTCAGTTTTGTTAATGTAATCGTTCTTGTTTATTGCGATAACAGTATTTCCTATATCGGCCTTTGTAAAAACAATATTATCTGCGGCGCTTTTCGATTTCAATGTTTTCACGATTTTCAATTCTGGATTACCGTTATCCGAAAGTTCCTGTTTTTTAATAAAATGTGCCGCTTGATATTTTATTGATTGATTATTGGTTATTTGTCGATTGAGAATTATTTCCGTATCTATAGCACTTTGTTCTAAATTTTTTCTATTGACAGGGGTGCGTAAATTATATTTGAAACCATTATTCAACAATTCTATTTCTTCACTGGAAAATTTCGAATTTGATAAATTTATGAATCGGTCAAAAAATTTATGTTTCATAATTTTGGGCTGAGCATGTTTAATTTCCGGTTTATTTTGTTTCAGTAAATTAAGCTTCCGAGTTTGATTACAAAATTTCCGATGAATCTTACTCCTAACTTTTAATCTAATTCCGCGGTCCAAAATATCGAATTCTACCTAATGGAGTCTATGTGCAAGTTCGGAATGAATGACTTTAATGTATACAATACAAATATCCCTCTTGTTGTATTGAATTTTCACATCTTCTCTCATCCATCTTCTCATCCCTTGTTCTGCTCCTCTTCTGGATGGTCCACTTTTGTTGTCCGTCTTCAGTTTGATATATTTGGGGAACACTTTGTGCTTCTCACAACTTCTTAAGAACCAAATATTCTGTGTGTTGGTGGCACTTTTCAACAATAGTCGAAAGTACCAAATAGCCAGTAGGCTGGTTTCAGCTTTCATCAAAAATGTAATGCTTGTGGCTTTTACTTGATGCAAATCCATATCGTATATAATTTTTCATTGAGTTCATATGGATTTACATCAAGTAAAAGCCACAAGCATTAAATTTTTGATGAAAGCTGAAACCAGCTTACAGCTATTTGGTACTTTCGACTATTGTTGAAAAGTGCCACCAACACACAGAATATTTGGTTCTTAAGAAGTTGTGAGAAGCACAAAGTGTTCCCCAAATATATCAAACTGAAGACGGACAACAAAAGTGGACCATCCAGAAGAGGAGCAGAACAAGGGATGAGAAGATGGATGAGAAAAGATGTGAAAATTCAATACAACAAGAGGGATATTTGTAATGTATACATTAAAGTCATTCATTCCGAACTTGCACATAGACTCCATTCGGTAGAATTCGATATTTAGGACCGCGAAATTAGATTAAAAGTTAGGAGTAAGATTCATCGGAAATTTTGTAATAAATTCGGAAGCTTAATTTACTGAAACATAATAAACCGGAAATTAAACACGCTCAGCCCAAAATTATGAAACATAAATTTTTTGACCGATTCATAAATTTATCAAATTCGAAATTTTCCAGGAAGAAATAGAATTGTTGAATAAAGGTTTCAAATATAATTTACGCACCCCAGTTAATAGAAAAAATTTAGATCAAAGTGCTATAGATACGGAAATAATTCTCAATCGACAAATATCCAATAATCAATCAATAAAATATCAAGCAGCACATTTTATTAAAAAACAGGAACTTTCGGATAACGGTAATCCAGAATTGAAAATCGTGAAAACATTGAAATCGAAAAGCGCCGCGGATAATATTGTTTTTACAAAAGCCGATAAAGGAAATACTGTTATCGCAATAAACAAGGACGATTACATTAACAAAACGGAAAATTTCATTGCAACTCAAAATTATAAAATACTACATAGGGACCCGACTACAAAATTACAACGAGAATTAGAGAAAAATTTGAAAGATATACATTATTTAATAGATGAAAATTCAAAATTCAAACTAATTCTGAGTAATCCGCAAGTCCCGCAATTGTACTCGTTTATCAAACTTCATAAACCGGATAGAAATATTAGACCAGCAGTTTCGTACATTTCAGCACCAACAGTTAAAACTTCGCGTTTTCTAATAAACCCGATTAAAAATTATTGTAACTTCGTAAAAACTTTTTCGATCAAGAACTCGCTTGATCTAGTAGAAAAAATTAAAAATATTTCCCTACTGGCCAATGCAAAATTAGTGTCTTTCGATGTTGTTAACCTTTTCCCTAGTATTCCACCCCAGGAAACAGTGAAAATAGTTAGGGATTTATTAGAGAAATACAAAGTCAATATAGTGATTCAGTCCGAAATACTCCAGCTTTTAGAAACGTGTTTGAATCTTGAAACTTTAGTTTCAACGATAAGATTTATACTAGCGATGAAGGACTTATCATAGGGAATCCGCTCAGCCCCCTTTTGGCAGAAATATTCATGGACAATCTAGAAGCCATCGCTAAAACACATCCTATTTTTTTCCAAATTCGTATATTGGTTTAGATACGTAGATGATGTGCTCGCGTGTTTTAAAGGAACAGACCGGCAACTGAAAATATTTGTAGATTTTATTAATAGCATTCATCCAAATGTCAAATTCACAATAGAAATGGAAAATAATGGTACAATTAATTTTTTGGATTTAACAATAACGCGGAAAAACAATCAACATGATTTTTCAATATTTAGGAAACCATCCCATACGGATACAATCATTCATCGATCCTCGTGTCATCCATTCGAACATAAAGTCGCGGCATTTCATAGTACCTATGTTACACCGGCTAATTAATATACCTTTATCCGAAGAAAATTATGGTACAGAATTAGAAATTATCGAACAAATAGCGGTGAACAATGGATATAACACAGAGTTAATCAGAAAAATGTTGACGAAAAAACAATTTAGAAAAACAATTAGTTTAGTATTTCCAGAAATTAAGGATAAAAATAAAATATTCAATAGCTTAACATATTTTGGTACACCGAGTCAACAACTTAAAAGGTTTCTTCAAAACCAACAGGTGAATATCTCATTCCGGACAAATAATAACCTTGCCAAACTCATAAAGAACAATAAATCGAAAAGGAATAAAGAAGATAAATCCGGTGTTTATCAATTAAATTGCGGGAGTTGTGACAAATCATATATAGGAAAAACTGGTAGAAATTTAGGCATAAGAATAAAGGAACATCATCACAGCTACAAAAACAACAAAATTAATTCAAATTATTCGAATCATTTATTAGCAGAAGGACATAAGTTTAACCCGGATTTCAAAATTCTACACAATTTGAATAAAGGTGCGCAACTCAATTACTGGGAAATAGTCGAAATAAATAGGGAAAAACATACGGGTAATTTAGTTAATGAACAATTAGATCTAAATTTTTCACCGTTACTCAATCTATTCAAATAGAGAATCAATTTATAAAAGCATTAGGAATGAATTATTGTTAATGTGTACAAAGAAACCAGCAGTGAAATCTCATGTAATTAGTTCTAAATAAGTCTATTATGTAATTTGTTTTAAATAAGTTTCTCATGTAATTAGTTTTAAATGATTCCGTGTCCATGTCATCTAGGTATAGGGAGATAATAACTTGTTAAGAATTTAGTATGATGTAGTCTGATGAAGTCGCTGTGTCGACGAAACGCGTCACAATATTGAATAAATAAGTGTAAATCGTATATAATTTTTCATTGAGTTTATTGACAGTTGTATGTGAAACCATCCTGTTTGTCCTATTAATTACCAGATTCGGTGAACAGTGGATTCAGAGAAACGTATTTGAAGAATAGACGAAAGCACTTGCGTTCCTAATGGGGTCCCCTAACTGCTATATGTTTTTAATTCTGATCTACGATAAAACCACATTGTCGAAATTAACCAAATTTTGAAAGGAAATTGAAAAAATATGAAAAAGGATAAACATGAAGTCAGTACTCTTATGGGCAGTTGTTCACGTTGACGAATTTGAATTAAATTATGAGAGCAAGCCGTAGATCTAGTCAGACTGTAATGGAGACCTTTCACTGTCAGGTTAATAAACAGTGCCTAAGCTACGATAAAGATACAGTACCAAAGTCAACACAGAAAACAACTGCATCTACTCAGTCGGACAAGCGCCCATGAACTTCATGGGAATCCCATTGGAGAAGACTTCGGAGGATCATACTTATGTCTATAGCAAGCCCGCCAATGCAGGTTGACTTCACTATGAAAATATGAAATATTTAAAAACGCTAAAAAAGCTTTCATATGAGGTCAATCTGCTCTGGCGCACTTGCTATAGACACGATTATGATTTTACTGAATCTCCTAGGTCTTTCCCAAGCAGATCCCTTGGAAGTTCCTAGGAGCTTGTGTGACCAAGGAGAGTCTGTTGTCTTTTCTACCAGCTTTGGTATAGTATCCATACATCAGTTAAGGCATTGTTTATTGACAGTGAATGCTCTCCAGTACAGTCTAACTAGATGGCTCGCTCTATCCACTTAGCTTGAAGCACTCATAATTTAATCCGAATTTGTGAACGTGAATATGCTCTCCAAAGAGTAAATATTTCACGTCACTTTGAGTCGAATACCGGATATATAATATTCTTGTTTCGGTCTTGTCGTCAACAGCTATTCTCTTATCTATAAAGAAAACATAGGTATTGATGTAGATCTGTGTTTTTCTGTATTATCGGTATCCGATGTATACCTTAGAGTTCAATTTGCCTTGATACTATCTCGATTTGCGTTATATATCATGTCTGACCATGTTGTATATGTTAAGGATATAAACTATTATTGGTTAGTATCTTCAACCGATTTCTACATAATCGATTTTAATATTATATTAAACATATTTATTATTTGATTATAAGAATGTATCGTGTCAAGTAAAACCTATTGTGATATTTGAGAAACCCTTATTATAGACTGCTAAGGATGAATTCGAGACTTTTTTAGCGAGGAAATAATAATAGTGTTCAATTCTGTGCATTCTGGTCGTTAGTACGATAACTCTAGAACGAAATGAGTTAGAGAGTTGAAATTAGCAATGTTGGTTTGGAGCGTAAATATCTCGTCTAATATCGTTAATGGACGAAATCCACAAAGCGGTTTGGGAGTTATGGCCATTTTTAGTTAAATAATTTTTATTAATATTTCTGAAATTGATCACTCAATCCATCTGAAATTTGGCACCAAATTGTAGAATTATTGCCCTTACGAGTATATGCAGGCGAAGTTTTGTTATGATCAGATAACTCTAAGCTGGAAAAAACAAATTTTGAAAATTAGGAAATTTTGTTCCACAATAACTCGAAATATACTAATCAGATTGAATTGCAACTCGCTAGTTAGATGAATACATAGACGCAAACACTCGTTCAAAATTTCGACTAAAAAATATTTTTTGCGGAATTTAGATTATTTTTGCAGGCGTGTTCCGCAAGGAACAGCGTGCTATCATTTCGTCACAATGTCTGTATTTTTCGAATTTTCTTTCGAAAATGGTCTCAAACGATTGGGTTCGACTCCCTGATGTAGAATTCGAGGTCAAATTCAATACTGTCCGTCCGGTCCGGCCGGCCGGCCGTTAGCACGATAACTCTCGAACGGAATGACTTAGAGCATTGAAATTTGCAGGGTAGTTTTGTAGCTTGAATATCTCAGTCAAGTTCGTTAACGGGCGAAATCCACCTAGCGGTTTCGGAGTTAAGGCCGTTTTTAGTCAAAACGTTTCTTATGAATATTTCGGGAACCGATTACTCGATCTTTCTAAAATTTGGCATCAAATTGTAGAATCATGACCTTCATATGCCTGTGAAGTTTTGTTCTGACCGGACGGCCCTAAAGTGGCAAAAAAAATGTCAAAAAACTCGAAAAATACTGAATTGATTAAATTGAAACTCAGTAGTTCGATGCAAAAGACCAAAGCAAACACTTTTGCAAAATTTCGTGAAGATCACGTGACATTAATTAATTAATTCAAATTTACCATGGTGAATTCGAATTAAGAGTGTCCAATACAGGAGAATGGACAACATAATTTACCATGGTAAATTCGATTAAGGGTGTCCAATACAGAAGAATGGACAATAGAACATACGCGCAAAACTTCTGACTTCACGTCAGTGCTTGAACCATTTTTTTTTTTTCGTGATTTTTTTTTAATTTTCTAGGGGTACGGATATTACAAACTTTTAAACACGTCTTTATGTTGATTTTCTACTACTAGTTACCAAGTTTCAATTCGATCGAATATTTATTTTTTGAGTTATCAAGGAAATAATATTCCAGATGGGTATAACTCAAAAACCGTTAGACCGATTATGCCCAAAAACGAACTCAACTCTCCCTTTCGGATACGCAACCTACCCTGAAAATTGCAAGTCCCTATCTCCTTTCGTTCGAAAGTTATCGAGGCAACGGTCACACATCTACTGAACTCACAAAAGAATGCTCGAATCTCCAACAATATTTAACCGATCGTAATATAACTTGAAACTTGGCAGTAGGGGTAGGTTATGAAGGCTCTTGCAAAATTTCAGCGATTTCAAACAATTAGTTACTGATATATAGAATTTTTTTTTTATTTTCAATGATTTATTGAAAAGTTTCTACGCATGCTATCCTCACCAAATTTTGCAACCATTTCTGCGTTGGCATTCTACAACTAATAACCATGTTTGAATTCAATCGGTTGAGTATTTTTCGAGTTAATGAGGAACAAAAAACCACTAAATTTCAGAAAATTTCAGATGGCTATAACGCTAAAACCGTCTGGCCGATTATGCTCATAAACAAACTGAAATGTCGCGTTCTGGTGCACATCCTAACCTGAAATCTTGAAGCCGCTATACCTTTCCGTTCTCAAGTTATCGTGACAACAAAAATATTTTTTAATAATTTTTTATAATTTTCTAGCCATACGATTCGCACAAAATTTACCAAACGTGCTTAGGTTCATATTCTTCAACTACTCATCAAGTTTCAATCTGATCGGACTTATATTGGTTGAAAACAAAATTATTACTCGGAAACCACTGGGCCGATTATGCCCATTAACGAACTTGTCCGTCGTTTTGGGATGCGCCACCCAGCCTGAAAATTTCAAGTCCCTAGCTTATTTCGTTCTCAAGTTATCGTAGCAACGGCCGGACGGCTGGTCGGCCAGCCGGACAGAATCAAATTTGACCTCAAATTCTTCATTGGGGAGTCGAACTCAATCGTTTGAGACCATTTTCGTCAAAAAATTCGAAAGTTACAGACATTTGGGCAAAATGATAACGCGATGTTCCCCAGAACATACGCGCAAAAATACAAACTTGGTGAAGTTTATTCTGTAAATTAACATTTTTGCTTGTAATAAGTGGTTCGTATTCGAAAACACAGATTATAGTAAAACGTGGGTACAAGTATTATACGACAATATAGATGAAATTGAGTAATACTCTCGAGAGAATTGTTCATCTTGTAATGAGAACAATACAGCAAAACCTCATCAAAATCTCTTCCAAAATAGAGAAACGCTTCATTTTAGGAGAGCGAATGAAGGAACTTGTCGATGTTGAAAAAAGGCAAAACCAGCTGGGTTGTGGACATTTAGAAAACGGAATGTAGTAGAAAGACGTGAAGGAACATGAATTATTCACTCGTTCTACTCAATTTCATACACGAACACTAAAAATGTAATCGCATTTTGAGTGTCCGGCTCGAGGTTTCGTAACTATATTTCCAATTATTCAATAGAGATAGTTTCGAAACCACGTTCATTATAATCAAGGAGGAAATAATAATCCCCGCAGCGATTTTCATTCGAAATAGTCTCAGAAACTTCTTTCCTTCACTCAGATGAATTGTTTGCATTTTATTATTTTAAGTATCATTTATAATTTGTGGTAGATAGTATATTTTTTATTAACCATTCCATGCACTGCAATAAGCGAGGTGAACTTAGCGATTGAGACAAACCCCAAGAGAGCTATCAAGGAGAAATTTTTTAATATTATTGCATGCACAACATAATACAATAAAATTTTGTTGAGATATAGTGAGGTTTAAGGTATGAGAACTTCACATTCTGAATGAATCTTTCAATAAAATCCTTTTTTATAAAAGCACAACGAAGATGAAGCAGAATAAAGGAGGGCATTGGTCCGTCCGGTTGAAAATAATATTTCACTTCTTATATCTCAAAATCCCTAAACAAAAATTTCGCAGATATTATCCAATGCGATATTCTAGAAGAAAATAACCAAAGAATCCCAAACGAGAACCATCAGCATAGATGCAGGTGTTCATGATGTCACCCCACCATTCAGCAACCTTGAGATTCCAGAACGAATTCAAACCTAATATTCAATAGAATCACCAGCGACGATTCTCCACGTTGTCAGATCGGGCGGACGCCCACAAATCGAGAGACTGGAAAAACTATACGGGAACCAATATACGCCAACTGCACGCAGCGCCTCTATCGAGCCAGGTGTTGTACTAAAAGTATACAGCAGTATACAGGACTCGCAAGTCCAATCGATATCCAGGCGTCCACGACAAATTTTGCCATACGACACTTAGAGTCGATCCAAGACCCATGAGCATCTTAACATTGAATTTCAACAGAGCGTCCATATACGGACGCTTCGGGGTAGCCGGACGCCCGGAGAATAGTAATTTCATAATGTATGGACGCCCAGCAGGTAGTTGGATATATATATATATTTATTTACTATACAATATACAATGTATTTGCAAGTATATACGGGAAACCCCCTTTAAACAATAATAACAAAAAAACAAAATAATCATGACAACCGAAACATAATATCAGACCAAATTTTACATATTGTGTTGGCATTCAAATAAGAACATAAAACAGTAATTCAAAAGTGCTACCTAAAATTAACTCGAAAATGAAATACAACTAACTAATAACTACAAATAACTGCCCTATATATTACCTACACTGGCGAACCCTGTTACGTACTGCGACTTTAAAGTTATCAAAAGATCCGAAAAAATCTAAATCATTCGCTACAATGTTAGCCAATGAGAGGCAACGGTCCGGAAAACAGCGTGCACCATAGTTGGTCCTATGCAAGTCCACATGAAATAGGAACTTGCTTCTATTGTTTCTGCTGGGACAATTCAAACCTACACTGAGCAGCAAATCTGGACAGTCAACAATCCCGTGAAAGATTTTAAACAGAAAGCATAGGTCTAGTATACTTCTACGCTCAGCCAGAGTATCCAAGTTGTGACCAATTCGAACCACTTCCATGTTACTACTGGTTACTTCCAAGTTCGATTTATATGTCAAATACCGCAAAAATTTACGCTGAACTGTTTCGATGTTATTGATATTATATTTATACAGCGGTGACCATACACTCGAGCCATATTCCAGATTTGACCTTACCAGAGAACAATATATTATTTTGACTGTTTCAGATGAAAAATCTCTTGTGTTGCGCATAAGAAACCCGAGTACACGGCATGCCTTGGAAGCAATATACGAAACATGCTCGTTAAAGCAGAGTTTATCATCTATCACTACACCCAGATCATCTATTACATTAACGCATTCCAGGTTGTTCCCACCAATATTATAATTAAAATCAATTACGCTCTTAGACCTATGAAATCTTATCATCTTACATTTAACCACGTTCAAAGGTAAAAAATTCACAACTGTCCACATAAAAAACTTATCAATTTCGTACTGCATATCTAGAGCCATATTAAAATCATCCACTAAAGAGTATATTTTCATATCATCAGCAAATAACAGAAATTTCATCCTACCAAAGACACAGCTGACATCATTTATAAATATGTTAAATAAGAGTGGGCCTAAATGAGACCCCTGGGGAACACCCGATGGCACCTCAATAACACGAGACACGAAATTCTTGTATCGAACTGATTGAGTTCTACCACTAACAAAACTCTTCAGCCACATTAACAAGTATCCCGAGATACCAAAAGACTCTAACTTTGAAAACAACAAATTGTGATTCACCTTGTCAAATGCTTTCCTAAAGTCCGTGTACACAGCATCCACCTGCGAGCCCGATTCAAAACACTGTATTATGTCATTCACGTAAAGCACTAAGTTGGTGAGTGAGGAACGTCCACGACGAAATCCATGTTGCTCATTTATCAACAATGAATTACAATGCCAAGACAGATAACCATATACCATACTATCCAGCAACTTCGGTATGGTCGATTGTATCGAGACCCCCACGATAAAATATAGTTTGCAAATGTCCAGAGTTGGCCAGCCTCAGAATTTTACGTATGAGTTAGCCAGTTCTAAATCCTCATGATGTGACGCCGATCTGGCTGGTCCGGCCGTTAGCACGATAACTCTCGAACAGAACGAATTAGAGCATTTAAATTTGCCTACTTCCACACTATACCATAAGCCCCCTTTCCCAGGCGTTTATGTATCTCATAAACTCTCGTTATGTGCTGGTCAATCTCTGACATTTTGTCGGAATCCTTTGCTTGTGGCATTTCGGAAAAGTTGTTATAAAATTTTAGATAAATTCATATAGAAAATAGCATAATTTCAGGAATAGCGGTGGTGTCACTGTGACAACTAAATGTCCTCTAAATATCATATGATATCCTTGAAATTCTTTCTTCAGTTCATTGTCATTCTTTGCATTCTTCGCCCATTTAGGTACCCCAGTTTTTAATATTTAATTATTGTCACACATTTTCGTCGTTCGTTCACCAACCAAGAATGAGAGATTGTTAAGATTTTGTTTGCTCCTCGGTTACCATGCATTGATTTTTTTTAAAAACGATAGTTTGTTTGGTCATTATAGGCGAGCGAAATCGTTCGGTATTGTGTTTATGTTTATCGTGCATATTTCTTGCTCATGTCTCCATGGAGACGTTCCATATCCGATCATATTAGTTGTCAATTTCCGGTCGTCATTTCGATATTTTGAAATTCACGCTGGAAGCGCCATCTAGCTTTGATAGCGATGTCCAAGCATTGTTTGGGCATCTATGAACAAATGAGAAATACATAATAGATATAATACCGAAATATATATTTTGCAATATATATGGAGGGCATTATAAATTTTCCACCGTCTAAAATACTAATGAGAAATTTATTTCCGATTCAGTGAATATTCAATGTTTTGTTTTTTGTTAATCTGAAACTGCTTATTTTATTTATTAAGGATTTAGTATTGGTGGAGCTACGATATGAGAAGACGGAAGAAGACCGAAGTTTCAGCTCATGTTTGCATTCCGTGACTGATTTGCGCTTCAAATATTCTGATAATAGTCAGTGTCATCAGAAACGCATTATAACCAGAATCAACTGGCCCAATATCGCACGTATACATCATTCTGCGTAGATAAAGGTACGGATAGAAAACGTGATACACAGCATACAGGCCACTAAATATCTGATGCCACTCAATTCAGGATACCTATAGTAGCGCGGGGGCAATAGAAGAGATCCGTTCTGTTCTGATTGCAATAAACATAATCTCCATATGCCTGCGAACACGAAACACGTGAATATTGTACCGGCAATAATATTATTAGACCCAGACAGGTCTAGTGTGCAGGCATAATCTGGCGGGTTTAAATATTCATAGCATGTTCATTACAACTATAGGTTCTTGTTTTGTAGCGGATCCTTTCGTCGGGGGACGGTGTATATCTGGAATTAATGTCATAGTTCGATAATAATTGGGTTCGAACTGGTAATTTGGGGCAGGTGCTTTGTTAGGAATGGTTGGTAAAACGTAGATAGTATAGCAAGGGGTAAATTATTGAAATTTGAAGAAAAAAAACGAAGGCTCTACAATTTGTTTTTTTACAAATTTGTTGATAATGTGTTTGTCCACCGCGATTATCTATACACTCCCCAACACGTATCAGCATTGATGCAATAAGATGGTCTATTTTTTCTTGAGGGATACTAACCCAAGCTACCTGTAGTTCATGTATCAGAGCCGGCAGAGTCCGTGGGGGCTGGAGTAAATTTCCAAGTCTTCTACCCATGATGTCCCAAACATGCTATATGGACGAAAGATCGGGGGATCTGAGCGGCCATGGCAAAAGATTCACATGGGTCACTTCAAAAAAGTTTAAACTAACTCTGGCACTATGAGGTCGAGCATTATCTTGCAACGAGCCGGTTAAGGTCAGGGCGAAAATATGGCTCCACTATGTCTTGAAGTTAACGCAGCGCTGTCATGTTACCTCGAATAAAGACTAATGGTGACCTACTTGCATTTGCAATAGCACCCCACACCATAACGCCTACTGTCCGGTAAACATGATGCACAATATCAAACTGAGGTTCACGTCTTTCTCCCTGACGTCGTCTTACCCTTCTTCAGCCATCATGTGCACCCAAGGAGAATCGATATGTATCAGAAAAGACGACCTGATACCATTCCACATTCCAATATTGACGTTCTCTGGACCACTGTAATATATATTCTTCTGACTGAGAGCTGTAATAATTGCCGGCGATGCTCAACCGTCAGAGGTAACACATATTGTATATTGTTGTAGGGGGTAACGTTGCACTGCAACCTTAAGGTCTATTGTGCCCCCCTTCAGAGCTGTCGATGTCATTACCATCTACAGCTCGCCTTCGAGTTCCAGAGTTCTGATGAACTCCAGTATCTGGGATGGCTTCGAGGAGGCTAGGTCTTCGCTCCTGCAGATTTCTTGCCCAAAGCATTCCTTGCGTTGGTTTGAGATGTCGAGGCATTCCGTTGTCAGGTGATCAGGAGTTTCATCCTCCTCCGAACAGAATCTGCACTCGTCAGTTCCTGCTATCCCTAATCTCATCATATGCTTCATGAGGCCGCAGTGACCTGTGACGAAGCCAGTGAGGAGGTGCAGCTTGTTGTTACTGAGGTCCAAGTATTTCTTGGGTCTAACAGTATCAAAGTTCCGGTGGAATTTCTTGGAGTGATGAATTCCGGGAAAAGATCTCCACAAAGTACCTCTCTCAGTTCCTTCTTTCTTCCGGAATTCACTTTTGTAGGTGTGTGTACCAACCCCACAATAAGGTTCCGGGCCAATAAAGGGGGTTTGTGCTCCTTTCTTTGCAAGTGTGTTGGCTTCCTCAGTTTCTATGATTCTCGCGTGAACAGGAACCCAGACCAAAGAGAACCTGTTGTTCTTGCCTACTTCATTGAGTTTTCTTCAGCAATCCCATATTGGCTTGGACTCGATAACATGGGAGCTCAGAGCTTTAATAGCAGCATGACTGTGAGAGTGAATTGCTATATCACAACTCGGATAGTTTCTTTCTAGGTTCATTTCCATGCATCATTCTATTGCAAGTACTTCTGCCTGAAGGATGCTCGGATAGGAGCCTAGCGATAGCGAGCATTTGGTGCCTAGCCCATATACTCCTGCGCCAGCCTGCTACTGTAGTGGTTTTTGAACCGTCTGTGTACCATTTAATGGCATTTCTTTTAAGAACTTGGGTGGTGGCTTCCCTGTCCCAATATTTTTTTGGCGCTCTAGTTCCTCGGAACAGAGTGCTTATCAATTTGCCCAAATGTCTGTAATTTTCGAATTTTTGGCTGAAAATGGTCTCAAACGATTTGGTTCGACTCACTGATCAAGAATCCGAGTTCGAAATCGATTCTGTCCGGCTGGTCTGGCCGTAGGTACGATAACTCTCGAACGAAAGGAGTTAGAGGATTGAAATTTGCAAGGTGGGTTTGGAGCGTAAATATCTCGGACGAGTTCGTTAATGCTCGAAATCCATCAAGCGGTTTCGGAGTTATGGTCAATTTTAGTAAAAACATTTTTTATGAATATTTTCGAAACCGATCACTCGATCTATCTGAAATTTAGCATCAAATTGTAGAATCATGACCTTTATACGCATGTGAAGTTTTGTAGTGACAAGGTTACCGCAAAGTGTCAAGAAAAAAATTTGAAAATTTCGAAAAATGTATTCTACAATAACTCTCGAACGGAATGAGCTTGGCAGTTGAAATTTCCAGAGTAGGTTAGGGTGATGAATATCTCGGTTAAGTTCGTTATTGGGCAAAACAGGCCACATGATTTCGGAGTAACGAAAAAAAAAAATTTTGTTTTAAACAACAAATTTCAAATTCAATTTTTATTTAAGATGCAGTTTCACCATGAAAATCCATTGATATCATTTTCAACTCCAACAAGCTAATACTTTCGGAGATATGATTTTTCGAAATTTCAATAATGAGTCGTACTATGTTTTCACAGAATGCTATAATTATTCTATGTAAGCTTTATTATATGATCTGTGTTCATACTCATACATGTCATCCTGTTCTATGAGACAGAGTCAAATTCATTTCAGCTATTTCAATTTGATTTCTTCCATTGTGCAGTTCTCATTCTCAGATTGCTCATTTAATCTTGATAAATAAACTATTATTTCAATTTAATTTCCTTTATGATGCACTTCTATCATAAGAATACATTGATATAATTCCCAACTCTGAGAAACCAATACTTTCAGAGATATAATTTGTCTGTTTGGACAAGAGCGCCAGAAAGCTCCTGTCCACAGGGCTTGTTATACAAAGCATCGTAGTAAAGTTCTTTTCGATGCTTACTTTCTTGAACATTTTGTCACTAGGAAGATTGGCTGATGAAATGTACCTGGTAAGAGAGGACCAGGCTTTCTGGTTTTAATGCTCTCATTACCTGATCCTTTCCTAGATATTCTGAGAATGGCTTCATGGGCTATTTTCTCTATCACTAGATGAAGTGGTGTGAGATTTTTTATAATCTCAAGTGCCCTAGTAGGACAGGTTTCCATAGCTCCAGTGATACACACACACAGGCCAGCCTTTGTACTTTGTCGAGGGTTTTCCTCGTACAATTCTGGCTTGTTTTTGAATACCAAACTACTGCCACATACATAATTATGGGTATCACAATCATGACGTACTTCCATCGCAGTATCTTTGGGTTGCAGCGGTAACACAAGATGCAGAGGTAACACAAGATGGGGTCGATAATGCTGCCTTCCAAAACACCTTATCCAGTGGTAAACTGTTCGGACAGTTATAGGATGGCCTTCTTCTACTAAACGCTAATCAGCCAAAGATCGAGTTGTCGCAAATCTGTCTAGCAATAAGTCCTAGACGTCGATCTTGAACTTCATTTGTGCCCATTCGACGTCCGGTTCCTACTCTTCATAACAGTAGTAGAATTTTTGATCGTACGGTTAGCAATTTCTCGAAATGACAACCTCGCCTCCTGTAGACCAATAGTTCGACCTCTTTCAAATTCACTTAGCTGGCAATAAATTCCGCGTGCGCGTGCTCTAAGCATTTCAGCAACAACTAAACATCGACTTTGGATCTCCTCGAACAGCTGGTTTGTTGAAAAAAATTTGCAAAAAACGACTACAATATGTAAGTAACAAAAAATGTTCACATAAAAAAACCTTCACGATTTTTTTCTCCAAATTTTAATCATTTACTTCTTGCTATACTTTCTGTCTTAAATAAAATTTAAATTTAAAAATCTCCTTCTGGGTGTTGCAGTTTTTTTGTTAATTAGTATATTTTTTATCGGTAAATGATTTATTTGAGGCGTATGTATGACTGAGAATTGTGCGTGGTTGGTATCTCTTTCGGTTCTCAAGTTACTATTTTATATATTCTATTTTGAGTTTACTGTGGACTTATTATGAACACTATAAAAGTAACTACACTCTTATCCACTACAGTTTTTTTGTCGTCTGACATATGTTTCGGAAACAAAGTTTCCATCTTCAAAGACGAAGCGTTACTGACGATGGTTTTGGGGTTATATTAATCTGAAATTTGATTGTTATTTCCTCAATAACCCAAAAAATACAAATCCGATCCAATTCAAACATAGTTATTGGTTGTATAATGCCAACGCGAAAATTCTTGCAAAATTTTGTGGGGATCGTAGAACCAGAAAATTTTGAAAAAATCATTAAAAAATTTGGTTCAAGAACTGACGTGAAGTCAGAAGATTTTGCGCGTATGTTCTATTGTCTTTTCTCCTGTATTGGACACTCTTAATCGACTGATTGGTCGCAAATTAGTACGTAAAATGTCACTTTTCATGGAGGTCGACGAAAAAACGTATTATTCCAATAGTTTTCACCCAATCTTATCTTCAACAAATTCGTTTGAACCACTCCTTCAAAGTGGAAACATGAATAAATACAAAAAAACTTCGGCCCCTTTCCGCAAAATGTTCTGTCTCGACAAAGGTCGAAGGGCCTGCTAGTGTCTCTTTTTTCGCCAAGTCGGCGGATGGGAGAAACCGATATCGATAGCCCCATGACGGCTCCTTTGTCTTTTCCCTGCTCGTATTTCCCTTAAGATTACTTTTCTGTCGAACTTACGATTTTCAGACGAATAGAAAAACTTGTGAATTCATTTGTACATGTTTGTCTGGATAACACGAGAGGGTTCATCGTCTGTAATTTCCGTCTTCTGTCACGTTCAATAGTTCCTTCATTTCGACGGATTTGTACTCTCAATCGATGATTGGATGGAATTTTCTTCACGCCATTTGTGAGTGATTCGGAAAATTCTTCAGGAAAATATTTTTTTCTTTCACAATGGAAGATATCTAAGGGAGAGAAGAATAGGTACATTATTGAATCGTCTCGATTTTTTGAGGATAGGTTTAACGTTTCCTTGAATAATGACCGAACGAAACGAATATGAGAAATTTTTAAAAAGCACTGAGTGAAGTCAGGGAATTTAGCGCTCATGTTCTTCTGTCTATTCGCGCCTAACACACCCTCACGAAATACTGCATAAACCTTCAACCAGTCTTTGGGGAACATCGTGCTATCATTTTGACCAGATGTCTGTAATGTTCGAATTTTTTAATGAAAATGTTCTCAAACGATAAGGTTCGACTCACTGACAAAGCATTCGAGGTCAAATTTAATTCTGCCCTGTCGGCCGTTGCCACGATAACTTGAGAACGGAAAGAGATAGTGACTTGCCATTTTTAAGGGTACCTTGCGCATTCGAATGCGACATTTGAGTTTGTTAATAGGCATACAATGGGGTAGACTGTGCTAATTGCCAATAACTAAAACTGAGTCACACTGATGATTGGTAATAACCACGAAACCCTAGGTTTGTGTCTGCCCTTGAATGACATTTTCCTCTTTGGGGAACACTGAGCGATGAGGTGATCTAGCTCGCCCACGCGGAATATTTGTTGATAGTTAAAATCAATAAATATTTCAACGTGGGTCTTTGTTAATAGGCATTTTGACAATTTTGGAGTAGTACTTATATGAAAATGCGTTGTAATTTCCTCAATAATTCAAAAAAAACGAAACTTATCGAATTCAAGCATGGTTATTCGTTGTAGAAGGGCGACGCGCAAATTTTTAGAAAATTTTAAAAAATAATTGAAAATAATTTAAAAAATTTTTCGAAACCCTTCAAAACCTAACTATATAGCCAAATTCCTACTTTGAACACGATTGGATATATATTCGTGGATATCCGAGCAGGCTTGGGTGAGTTCAAGAGTTATCGAGTCTACGGTCGAACAGAATCGATTCTGACCACGGGTTCTTGATCAGTGAGTCGAACCAAATCGTTCAAGACCATTTTCATCAAAAATTTGAAAATTACATACATTTGGGCACATTGATAAGCACTCTGTTTGGAGGAACAAGAGCGCCAAAAATAGGTAAAATTCCGTGAACATGCTGACAATCTACTGTAGAAAATTGGTCGACTGTATTGGTTATAATTTTTCTATATTTTCCCAATAATATTGATCTGATCCAGTTCGAATCCATAACTTGATTGTAAAATAAGGTTTTGAAGGATCTCATAAAGTTACAGCGATATCGGATGGATAGTTTCTCTATTTCAGTATCGTAATGAGTCCATTCCAGCACTAAAAACAGTGCTGGAATTAACTCATTCTCGCATTGTTTCTAGTTATATTTTTTGTTTTGTGTTATAGTCAGCACTGACATTCGATCCTATCAAATTTCAACACACGTCAATTGTCAATATATATATATTATTATGCAATATGTATCTTGGCATTCCTCAATATAGGAGTAAATGCCCTCAGTCTTAATTCAAGGCCTTCCTAGAAGCGCCGCTCGACTCTGAGTACTTTTGTGCAGTCAGCATTTTCATTCCAGTTTCCCGGCTTTCTGATTTAATAGAATATAATTCCAATTCATTATTGTATTAACCAGCTCAGAATAAACTTGCTTCTGAATAAATATTTGTTTTTTTAAAAAAGTGATTCAAAAGAGTAAATTTATAAATGGCGACGAGGATGGGATTGTTGCTAGTATAACGAAAAAAAAATAAGTATACGTGAATTTCAATTCTTCGAGCAACATTCCAAAAACCCGAGTTTCGAAAAGTGCGACGATAAGTTCGAAGTAAAGTTCCGACCACGAGAAGCTCAAACGACTGCAGTAGAGATAAGCCACGAAGGTGTGTTGAATCCCCGAAAACAGAGTAAGGAGAACCATTCCCGACTTGATCTCAACTGCAACCCTTGAGAATCACCCTGAGGAGGTTTGGAGGTAGCAGCCCGGACACCAGGTTTAAAACGAGAAGTAAGTTGAGGCTATCCCTTACAATAATCCCAGTTTTTCCTATCCCTGGCCCAAAGGATATTTTCAATTTAATTTGCAACTCATTTTTTCATATCACCGATAGTGTAAACAAGCACATCGAAATCTTTCAAAATAGAGTCCTTATTGGAAAAATTCAATTCATTGAATATCAACGTAAATAATAAAAACTTCAATATGACTTCTAATGGAGAACATTCCAATCGCATGGTAATAGATTTAAGCAGAGTTAAATATTTCGGTGAGTTATTACCAAGATTTAATGGTAACTCACAAGAACTACAAACCTTTTTAATGGAAACTGAAAATTTCATAGATCGATTTGGCACAACTGATAATGATTTAATAAATCAATATTGCTTTGCAACAGTAAAATCGAAATTAATTGATCAAGCGAGAACTATCGTGTATTCTGGACCATGTTGCAATTCATGGCCTGAATTAAAAAGATTATTGAACAGTAAATTCGGTTTTAAAATTAACTTTGATGTCCTACAAAGTGAATATCAATATATGAGGAGAAAAACGAAGGAATCACTTTCTGAATTTATTGAAAGAATCAAAGAAACTAAATTACAATATGATTACCAAATACAATTATTAGGATTATCGCCCCCAGAACTGAATGTTTATCGAAACCTTTCAGAGAAAATTGGCATAACCGTCTTATATAATAATGTTGACGAAAATTCTAGGAATTTACTTGATCTCCAACCAAAATCTTTCGATGACACTTGTAAAATGCTAGAAAACCGAGAAATAAAGAGACAACAGCTTTATTTACAACCACCAACAATACCGACACCTAGGACAACGTACTCCCAAAATTTAAATTCCCAACCTACTGTTAGAAGAATTTATACAGACCCACAATTTCCATCAACTAGTAGACAACTTCCTGCAAACAGACAATTCAATTCGAATAGTGGAGAATTTCCTTCACAACCGGTACATTTGAAATTTAATAATAAAATACCAGAAACTAAATTTGCGACAAGCAGTCAAGTATTCGGAAAACCGCAAGACGTATTTAAGCCCAATCCAAATCATCGTTGGGTTCAACCCAAACCTGAACCTATGTCGGTCCGAACAAGAATACACCCTGTAAAAAGACCAGCTAGCAGTCAAATCCGACAAGAACCACCCAATATTAGACAAAATTACAGAAGAAACGGACCTAATGACTTTATATTTGAAGAACTCACTAATACAGAACAAATTGAACAAGAATTAGGAGAGGAAGAAGAATTTTATTATGAATCCGAAAATATAGATGACTCTAAATTAATTGAGGAATTTGATGAAAATTTTCAGAGAATCTCCGAAGACAAAGACATGACCTAAACTTTACACAGGAACATCTAGCATCATTACCATATATAGTATTAGATTATCCACCCTGCAAATTATTGATAGACAGCGGAAGTTCCATGAGCATTATTGATCCATCTGTAGCATATAATTTACTATCAGAAAACATTTACGAAGAAAAAACCTATTTTAAAACTGCACTAGGTAAAGATTTCAGCACGAATAAAGTTTCATTTCCTTTAAATTCTTTTGGCTATAATACAACATACCCCTTTGTGATCTATAAATTTCATACACAATATGATGGTGTAATAGGATCCAACCTTTTAAGATATTTAAAATTAAATTTCAATTGGGAAAGTCATGAATTAGGAAATACCATCAGAACACATAAATTCTTTTTACAAGAAACCAGTCCTAATGAACCTCTACCCATTAAATTAGACCATTTGGACAAAAATTTTCGAAACCAACTTACAAAAATTATTCAAAGTCACAAACAAGCCTTTCATCTATCAAATCAACCTTTGAATGCCTCAAACAGAGTTAAACATAATATTAGGACCATAGATGAAAATCCCGTGTATATTAGACGATACAGATATCCTGAGGTACACAAACAAGAGGTAAAGAATCAAGTACAAGATTTATTAAGTAAAAACATTATAAGACCAAGTATTTCTCCCTGGTCATTCCCTATAGTAATCGTTCCCAAAAAAACGGACCAATCAGGTAACAAAAAATGGAGAATAGCTATTGACTATAGAAAACTGAACGACAAAACAATTGATGACAAATTTCCGATCCCCAATATTGACGAACTTTTGGATCAACTGAAAAAAGCAAAATATTTTAGCGCCCTTGATTTAGCAAGTGGTTTCCATCAAATAGAACTAGACGAGCAATCAATAGAAAAAACTGCTTTCGCAACCGACGAAGGACATTTCGAATTTTTAAGAATGCCCTTTGGATTGAAAAATGCCCCTTCAACATTCCAACGTTTCATGAATAGAGTCTTAAAACCGATCATTAATAAAATATGCATAGTATACATGGATGATATTCTCATTTTTTCAGAAACACCCGAAAAACATTTGGCAGACATTCAGACAGTTCTTCAACTCTTAGAAAAAGAAAATCTCAAAATTCAACTAGACAAGTCATACTTCTTTCAGACCGAAATTGTATTTTTAGGCTACAAAATATCTGAAAAAGGTATAGAACCGAATCCTGAAAAAATTGAAGTCGTAAAAAACTTTCCCATTCCTAAAACTATTAAAGAAATTAAATCTTATCTCGGAATGATAGGCTACTATAGAAAATTTATTCCTAATTTTTCAAAATTAACGAAACCCATGACTGAATACCTGAAAAAAGATGTTAAATTGAATATTAATGACAAAGAATATGTAGATGCATTTCATGCCAGCAGAAACATACTCATTAATTATCCGATTCTCCAACATCCGGACTTTAACAGACCATTCGTACTTACAACCGACGCATCACAATATGCTATAGGCGCAATTTTATCGCAAGGGACACCCCCAAACGATCTACCTATCGCTTATGCGAGCCGAACATTGAACGAAGCTGAAATAAAATATTCAACTATCGAAAAAGAACTTCTAGCCGTTGTATGGGCTACAAAATATTTTAGACCTTACTTATTTGGTCAGAAATTTACGATCTACACGGATCATAGACCCTTGACGTGGTTATTTTCTTTGAAAGATGCATCATCTCGACTAATGAGATGGCGAATCAAATTAGAAGAGTTTAATTTCGAAATAAAATACAGGAAAGGAGCGTACAATAACGCAGATGCAGTATCCCGCATATAATTTGACGAATTAAATTTAAATGAAAATTCAGATGACGATCTAGACTCAATAATTCCCCAAATTACTCATGAAGATCTGGAAATATCTCAAAAGGAACTAGAAGATATTACGAAATCGTGTACGGAAGAACAAGCAAATCCATCTTCTTCCCAAACTATTCATAGTAATGTCGAAAACCCTATATTAGAGATACCATATTCAGAACGCTCTCTGAACACATCAATCCATCAAATAATTTTCCAAAAAGCTAATGTGTTTAAAGTAGAAAAATTAAAACTACATAAGAACAGTCGATTTAGACTCATAGTTTCTATAAAAGAACCAGACGACTTCACAAAATTTTTAAAGGAATACGTCAAACCAAATAATCATTACGGCATATATTTCAAAAATAAAGATTTGGAAATACCATTTTTGAATCTATCACAGAATCTCTTCAAAGCTAACGCTTTTTCATTCAAAATTTCAAATACATTTTTAGAAGATATCGAAACGGAAGACGACCAACAACAGAAAATTAAATTATTTCACGAGACCAAGACCAGACACCGAGGTTTCCAGGAAAACTTAGAAAGTATTAAAAGACGTTTTTATTGGCCGAACATGAATAAACATATTCAGTCCTATATTAACTCCTGCGAAATTTGCCAGAGTCAAAAATATGAACGACAACCTACTAAATTAATATTTAAACCGAATCCAACAGGTGACAAACCATTTTCCCACTTGTATATCGATACAATAGTCATGAATAGAACACCCTGTTTGACTATAATTGACTCCTTCTCAAGACATGGACAATGTTACATTCTAAATAGTAAAACTTCAACAGAAATTGCAAATCAATTAACTCAATATTTTTCAAACCACGGTATACCACAAAAAATAACCTTCGATAATGGAACAGAGTTCAAAAATCAAATTATTCAAGATTTAGGCGATACCCATAAAATTTCCCTTCATTATATCACAAATTACAACCCTACCTCCAATGCACTAGTGGAGAGATTCCACTCTACCCTTATTGAGCAAATTAGAGTAATTGATGACAAGAATATATCTTTGTCAGAAAAGATGAATAGAGCGCTTTTGAGTTATAATAACTCAATTCACTCGTCAACTTCCTACACACCCTTACAAGTTATAAAATCGGATCTAAATTACAATACGCCAGTCGAACAGTCTACTCATGAAAAAATTTCGCAATATATTAAAGAATATCGCGAAAACATGAAGGAAATCTCAGACCATCTAAATTCACAGAAGGAAAGACAAAAAGAGAAACTAGATAAACTCAATCAGACACGACAAGAAGACAAAAAACTCGACGAATCTAAACCATCTTATATTGCCATACCAAAAAAGGCAAAACTTGACCCAAAATTTAAGAAAACCAATATCAAAATTATAGATAATATATTGATAAGGAACCCTGACTCCCAAAAAGTATATCATAAAAATAAAATTAAACAGAGAAAGTAATAATCTTTAATTTTTTCTTTTCAGAACACAAAAAAAAAATGACGAGAATCCTATTGCTATTTCTCAATCTAATTTTCGTCCCAGCTTTGCATTCATTAAAATTTAAGGAGATCAAACGCAATATTCTTCCCTTTTTCGTAGAGAAAACATACATCAGTGTATCAAAGCATGTATTGATGTACCACTATAATTTAACCGATATTGATAAAATTTTACATGATCATTTTGTTTTAGTTGATCAATTAAATTCGGTCAGTTCCAACGTTATGGTTTCAAACTATGTTGGATCGATCAAAATCCAATTGAGACAAAATGAAATGCTTCTCAATAACTTATACACTACCCGACAAAAACGAGGTTTATTAAATATAGGCGGACATATAGCAAAAACACTATTCGGAACTCTTGATAGTGAGGATGAAACACTTTACTTGAAATATTTTGAATCTTTTAAGAATGAAATGCAATCGGTAAAAACCGAACAAAATCAAATGATCAGTATCCTGAGATCTATGACATCAAAGTATTCCAATGTCACTAGTCACATTATACAAAATTATAATAAGTATCGATTGACACAAAATGATATTAATCAACTTATTCTTATAGAATTTGAACAGTTAACAATAAATAGAATTCTAAATGAAGTCAATACAGCCATCAGCTTTGCAAGGCTTCATCTTTTGCATGAAAGTATTTTACCCTTAAATATATTCTATGATTTTGTTAATAACACCGATTTCATGAAACACCTCTATCATTTAAAAGACTTTTATTCCATTTGCCACACTTCTGTAAAGTCCAGAAATAATGAGGTGATCTTTATCATTGAAGTACCCTTAACATCCCCAAATTCCCTAGACACATATTATGTCCACTATATCCCGTACCAAAACGTTACCCTCACCCAACAGCCCAAATACTTATTGGCTAAAGAAGAACAAATCTTGTGGTCCATTGATCAAGAATGCCCAAAGGTAGAAGATTGGTGGATCTGCCCACAGAATTTGCTACGACCAGCACCCAGCTGCATGAAGGACTTAATTTCCCACAAGAAAGAAAATTGTGAAAGACAAAGTGCACAGTGTAGTGACGATCTACTGAAACTATCATCGAGAAAATTTTTATCAATCGGTAGTGTACAAATTGGGGAACTATGTAATGACCATACAGAGTATTACAAACTCAATGGAATTTTCCTGATTGAAACCTTTTGTAACATTACCAATAGCTTTAAGTATTTTTATAAGGAAGAAATATCCACAATTTTTCATAATGTTCCTCTCCCGAATATGAAACCTGAAATAATTGAAAACTTAACCATTTCCAATTTTTTACTTGATAATTTTACTGTTCAAGAAACAATCTTTAATTGGAAAATCCACCCTAACCATGTATCATCAATCTATTTTATACTAAGTCTCACCATTATAACCATATTTGCCTGTTTGTTGTATAAAATATTCATTTTAAAAGTCACAAATATCGTGAAGAGTTATAAAAATAATTCAGCCTCTTCAGCCGAAGTTATTTCTTAAAAAATGGGGAGGTATTATGCAATATGTATCTTGGCATTCCTCAATATAGGAGTAAATGCCCTCAGTCTTAATTCAAGGCCTTCCTAGAAGCGCCGCTCGACTCTGAGTACTTTTGTGCAGTCAGCATTTTCATTCCAGTTTCCCGGCTTTCTGATTTAATAGAATATAATTCCAATTCATTATTGTATTAACCAGCTCAGAATAAACTTGCTTCTGAATAAATATTTGTTTTTTTAAAAAAGTGATTCAAAAGAGTAAATTTATAAATATATATATATAATATAATCTGTTTATAGCGAAATAATTGTTGAGAGGAAAAGTTTTATCTTCGATAAAATAATAAGGTAGGTACTAGAGATTTCCTTCTTGCTAATTTTGAATCATTCATGCTATTAGGAACCTGTTTCAAATCTGATCTCCATGCCCTACCTACGATTCAACTTCAAATTCCGTAATCTGTCAATTTTCGAAACAGTTTCACCAACTGCCAAGATACAATACAAAAGTCACTAGGATTTATAATCCGAATTTTTCATTAAATTTCAACAGTATTTCACACAACTTGTCTGAAATAGAGAAGATATCGTCTAATACTCTTCGCAGAAGGCAATTCCAACACTCATGCCTTCGAAAACTCGCTCCTTCGTCGCTCGTTTTCGAATTTCGCATTCGTGTTTGAATAGGAGCCGATTCTGCAACTTGTTTTAGAATATACTATTCTCTATTTCAGTATCGTAATGAGTCCATTCCAGCACTAAAAACAGTGCTGGAATGAACTCATTCCCGCATTGTTTCTAGTTATATTTTTCGTTGTGTGATAGTCAGCACTGACATTCCATCCTATCAAATTCCAACATAAGTCAATTGTCAATATAATATAATCTGGATGTAGTGAAATAATTATTGAGCGGAAAAGTTTTATTTTCATTAAAAAATAAGGTACTAGATATTTCCTTCTTGCTAATTTTGAATCATTCCTGTTATTAGGAAACTGTTTTAAATCTGATCTCCACGCCCTACGTACGTTTTAAATTCCGTAATCTGTCAACTTACGTAGCAGTCACACCAACTGCCAAGATACAATACAAAAGTCACTAGGATGTATAGTCCGAATTTTTCATTCAATTTCAACAGTATCTTACAAAACTTGACTGAAATAGAGAAAATATCGTATAATACTCGTTGCAGAAGGCAATTCCAACACTCATGCGTCGAAAACTCGCTCCTTCGTCGCTCGTTTTCGAATTTTGCATTCGTGTTTGAATTGGAGATCATTCTGCAAACATGTTTTAGAATATACTATTCTGAGATACTGAATATTTTTAAAAATTTTCTTTTGATATTATGATCATCACGGAATTTCGCATAAGTTTTTCTGTTGGTATTCTACAACTAGTTACCAAGTTTCAATCCAATTTCAGCTGGCTATAACTCCGCAATCACTTGGTGGATTTTGCGCATTAATTAATTTAACTAGCTGATTCGAGAGTAGTCGTACTGACGGCCGGCTGAACGAACGGATAGAATTAATTTCGACCTTGGATTCTTATCATAGAAACTAATCGTTTGATAATTATGTCGGCCAAAAATTCAAAACTTACAGACATTTTGGCGAACTGATGGGCACTCTGTTCAGAAGAAAAACGGTTCCAAAAATTATTAAAGCACTGACGTGAGAACAGTCTCTTTTGGCGGGCTTCTTCAAATTCAGAGCCAGATAGGTCACTTATTCTGGTACTGAACTCGCCAAAGGCTGCATTGCTTGTAGAAAAAAAATATATTTTTCAATATTTCAAACAATATAGATCCGATTGATCTTTTTATATCTGGACCTTGGCTATATAATACGATTTGAAAGGCTCAAAATTTCAGTTCTATCTGGCGGGTAGTTCATGTGATACAGAATGTTTAATGTTTCTTAAAAAACTGCAGTCATGTAATCCTCACCAAATTTGGCACAAACACTAATGCTATTTTTCAACTAAAAATTGAGTTTCAATTCGTTCAGATCAGTATTTTTCGAGTTATTGGGTAAACATTATTTGATGTCTGTAACTCCGAAACCACTAGGCCAATTTTGCCCATTAACGATCTCAACTGAGATATTTATGCTCCAAACCTCCCTGTAAAATTCTTTCTAACTCATTTCGTTTGAAAGCTGTCATGCTTAAGGCCGAAGGGTTCTATATTATGTTCTATACAGCGTGGAAAAGCCAAATGGAATACATTAATTATCCTGGTTACTGTTAATATTTATCGAAAATCCTGAAACATGTCAAATTCAAAATTTATATTGTCATTCTTCTTCGTAAAAATGCTCTACCTTCAACCCCCTTCGAAAGACTCCCAATTTTTCAAATAGGAAGTATAGGCTTATGATACATCGTTTGAAAGGTCGCGTCATTCTCTATTCAGAAATTTCAAAACTTTTATGTTTGTTGCAAACCTCGAAATGAAAAAAAAATAAAATCATGTGATTACCGAAATTCTTTATAATAGAGAGAGATAAACTTTATCGGATGGTTCCGAATGGCTAAAGACCTAAGTCTTCCTGTCTACACTTCATAATATTCCCTCGAAAATTCCCATTTCGCATTACAATAATACTAAACTATTTGTCTTCAAGATGTTGTGCGTTTTCTATAGATGGTACCTTGAAGACTACGTCAAACACTTTCTGTGGAAATGTAAGATTTTTTAGAACGCCTTCGCAAATTGTTTTGTGCTGATAAGTTGTTTAAAAATTGTTTAATTTGTGTTTGAATTTCATTAACTTAACTTTTCAATAATGGTTCGATTAACGGAAATGCACAAAATAACAATTTTACAATTGATTGGTCCGAAATGGCCGCCTATAACCCAAGGGACAATAAGTAAAATAGTGAAGCGGTTTCACCAAAAGCAGCTGCTAATACACTGTGTGAGGATGTGATGCTTGACTTTGAAGAAAATCCACATAAATCGAGTAGATATGCCTCCACAACATTCAAAATAAAATATATCTCTATAAAATAATATCTACCTAGGATCTTTTGGAAGACGATTTTGATAGGAGAACTTATTTTTGTGAACAAATGATGGAAATATTGGATAACAATAATTTCCAATTAATAGACGCTTTGTTTTCTGATGAGTGCACTTTTCCTCTCAACGGCCCGACTAATCGCCAAAATTGCCGCTACTGTTCAACTGAAAATCCTCACTCAGAGAGAAACACGCGAAATTACCTCAAAAGATTAAAGTTTGTGCAGGAAATGTTCGAAACCATATCCCCTTTTTCATTTAGGGCAATTTGAATAGCGATAAATATTTAGCACTACTTCAAAAGGAATTCGTTTCTACTTTTTATCAAATTTATATCGTGGTAAAGGAAATTCCCAAGTTCCACGGAATACGATATGGTTCAAACATGATGGAGCACCACCACATTACCAACGCATCATCCGGCAGTACCTCGACGCCATATTTCCAAATCAGTGTATAGGAAGGCGATGAACGATCGAATGGCTAGCGGTTTTTACAGATCTTAACCCATTAGATTTCTTTTTATGGGGATATGTGGAGAACATTGTATATGAAACTAAACCCCTTGATCTGAATGAACTAAAAGATCGCTAACGCTTGCGATTAGGACAATCACTCCTGAGATGTTGAATAACGTCGAAAGAAATGTTTATTTGTGGTCAGGATGTTATTGAATGGTTTCTTTCTGGGTTTTCTCTCCCAAACTCTGAAAAATATCTATTAAATAAAAATGTATTACTTTGTGAATTGCTCTGCGTAAGGGATACAATATATTTCAGAAGCAATAAATCGAACAATGTTGCCTAACAAACAATAACGACTAACAAACAACATCAACGATGAAACAACTATTTTGTAACGTTTTGGAGTCTAAATCAGACTCGTTCATCAGAAACTCAGCGAAACTCTTCAGAATTAATTTTTGTCGATATACAGTGCGCTTTTTTGGCAAGGTCTTTGTATCTTCTTTACAGGCGTGCAGAAATTTTCAAAAAAAAAATGGTTCAAGACCTGTGGACAGGAGCTTTTTGACGCTCTTGTTCAAACAGACAAATTATATCTCCGAAAGTATTGGTTTCTCTGAGTTGGGAATTATATCAATGGACTCTTATGATAGAACTGCATCATGAAATAAATTATATATTAAAAAAGGGTCGTTCAAAAAAAATGCTCCAAAATTTTCATTACATTTATTTATCAAGATTAAATGAGCAATCTGCAATGATTCCACCTCGTGGAATGGGTTGTTGCAACTTCACTCGGTGCATACTTTTCACAACTCGAAATTCCTAAGGAAAGTATCATCGAAATATCTAGAGCAAGGCTGAAGACAATCATAGCAGATTGTCCATTTATTCCTGATATTTGAGTAGGTGAGGCATACGAACAAATAATTTTAATAGTTCAAAATATATTAACTAGCAACATTATAAAATACTGTATATAGGAACATGTCTTACTACTTAAGGAAGTAAAATGTAATATTAACCTCAGTGGTCAACGAACAGTGATGTGTTTCGATGATTCCATTATGTTCTTCTTTCCTATTGCCTTCATAAACTACATCTTTAAAATGATCCAATTCTAAATCTTCTGAAACATCATCCCGAATTTATACGTAAATTATTCAACGGTTGCATATTGAATAATTTACATATAAATTCGGGATGATGTTTCAGTTTTCTAGCTCATTCCGTTCGAGAGTTATCGTGTTAACGGCCGGACGGATGTACGGCTGGCCGGCCGGACAGAATTGATTTTGAGTATGGATTCTTGAGCAGTGAGTCGAACCAAATCGTTTAAGAACATTTTCAGCCAAAAATTCGAAAATTACAGACATTTGTGCAAATTGCTGAGCAATCTGTTCCGAGTAACAAGAGCGCCAAAAAATTTTTCTTTCTTGAAAAATATTTTTCAAAAATGAATATATTTTTCTTGAAAATTCCTGCACGCCTGTAAAGAAGATACAAAGACCTTGCCAAAAAAGTACCACATGACCCACTTTCCCTATTCAAAAAATTTAGAGGGTTGATGGGGATGGCACAGGGTGCAACAAAAATCCTTCATAAATGCATACAAATTGGGTAAAAGTAAACAAAAATTGACCTGTTTCAAGGTTTTGTTGCCAAATATTTTTCTTCTGAGAAAACCTTAAGTGCTCTCAAATCATTTAGAGTTAGTAGGAAACATTGTTTCGTAAATGGGTTTCTCTGCAGAAAATGTTCCCAGACAAGAAATTTGCAACATAAGTAGCAAGTGTTATAGCAGTTTACAATCCTCATTAAATGCGCCAACTTTAAGAGTTACTTGCCGAACAAGCGTAGTAAATTTTTTTTTTAGTACAGGCAGTTGAAATTGGACGAAATATGAGCTTTGAATATTTAGTGGGGCGAAGGGTAACATTTTGCTCCAAAGTGGGTCTAAAGTCATGAAATTTTGGGCAATAATTTACAGAAACATTATTCAGGAGGATATAACAAAAATAAAATTGGCTAAAAATTAAGATTTGTAGAAATGGGAGTTGAATAACCACCCCAAAGTATAGATTTCGTCGATTTTCTTTAAATGCCTATAATTTTGAAACTGATTCACTTAGATTTTTTCAATATTTTTCTGATAACTATCATGACTTGTAATATCACCCGCTTCCGGCTTGACGTTGACAGGGACACCCTGTATACTGTTCACATTCGCGACTCCATACACACAATTTAGTTTCTGACAATACAATAATTATTGGGGATGACAATTTCAATGGCCTGTAAAATAGTCAGGATTCTTAGCGAAGAGAGGCAAAGAATTATTCAAAGTCAACTGCGTTGTTATTTGTCATTTATAAAGACCCTGTATTGTCATTCAATTTTTCAATGGAAAAAATGTATATGGCTACCATAACAAAAAAAAAAAGTTTGATGTCGTATCTTGAAATTTCTGATTTCACGAAAAATTGCATTGCAATTTTTTTATAATAAGTCAAGAACAAAAAAGCTATCAGGAATTGAGGGAGGTCATGTTGAAGGACATGCAATGGTGGACACTTTTTGTCAATAAAGGGAATTTCTATCTAGTATAGTTCGAAAGATATTAGTGGGCAGCATCGTATTTGTCACCACCCTGTACATCTGCAGTACCTTTTTTGACCGATTTCAAGAAAAATTGCATAATTTCTTCAAATGATGATAACATATAAAGATTTGAAAGTTCCATGTCATTAGCGAACTAAAGAAAATATAAACGATTTTAGAATATTACATATTTCTTATTCTTTGAAATAAGTCAAGAAAAAAAGATATCAGGAATTGAGGGAGGTCATGTTGAAGGACTTGCAATGGTGGAACTTTTTGTCAATAAACGGAATTTCTATCTGGTATAGTTTGAAAGATATTAGTGGACAGCATCGTATTTGTCACCACCCTGTATATCTGCAAATCTCCTCTCGATAGTACCATTTTTGAATCGTTAGTCACGGCGAAAGGTCCCCCTTGTACTTTTGCCCGCACTTTGTTGGCCGTGTTACGATTGTCCAGCCAGAAGTCCCTGCTCTCTTCTCTAGAGAATTCCCCTACAATTCAAACAATTTGTTATGGTTTGTGTCCCAAACTTGCGACAAATATACATTAAACTTCGAGTTCACTATATATATACTATATCATTATTCCATCGAATACAGTTCTCCAAACTGATTAGAACTGCCCACCCCACTTAAACTCCCGAATAAAGTAGAAACAACTTATAATTGCAGTTTCCTTGCAATCCCAGCAACCGTTCATCAATAAAATCGAAATTGTATAGCCAACCCCTACCATTGAAGATCCAGAAACGGTTCCTTTCGTGTTAGACACCTTTCGATGTTTTGGCGAGGCGGAAATGTTGAAACTACTTGAAACCTAATTTGCAATTCAGGTTATAGGTGAAGACGCTATTATTAGCTTTCTGATGTTGATCCTGATAAGCAAAGTTTGTGTTTCGTGGAATAGATTGCAAGGCATATGAATAAGTGGAGAAAGATGTTTGTTCAGAATGGAAAAGTTTCAATCAATGCAACAAATTGATAACTAGATTGAAGTTTGATCATATTTCCAACTATATTAGGAAACGAATATAAAATCAGTAAAGTGAAGAGAACTATTGGCCTAAGTTTCACTATATAATACTAAGTTGTTGACATAGGTACAGGGGGGCCACAAAAAACAGTCCAGCCATATATTTTGACAAGGGGATCACATGATGGATTGGAGTAATTTCTGATGAGAGAATCCGATTATATTAAAGAAAAACTTAAGGAGTCAACTTGTATTCTGTTGAACAGAGAATGGCTCAATTGGAATTGACCATATACTTGGTTGAATTTAAAAAAAAATTGGTTCAAGACAGACATGAAGTCAGGAGCTTTTGCGCGCATGTTTTTTTGTCCATTCTCCTGTATTGGACACTCGAATTTACCATGGTAAAATCGATTAAGAGTATTCAATACAGGACAATGGACAATAGAATATGCGCGCAAAAGCATTGCTTGAACCAATTTTTTTTCGTAATCTTTTAAAAATTTTCTAGGGGTACGGTTCTCACAATATTTTACACACGTCTTTATGTCGATATCCTACAACTAGTTACCAACCTTCAATTCGATCGAGTCCATATTTTTTGAGTTATCGAGGAAATAGTATTCCAGGTGGGAATAACTCCGAAACCGTTGGACCGATTATGCACAAAAACGAAGTCAACCTCCCATTCGGAGGCGCAAACTACCCTGCAAATTGCAAAGTCCCTATCTCCTTTCGTTCGAAAGTTATCGAGGCAAAGGCTTCCCATCCAGCTACTGAACTCACACAAGGCTGCTCGGATGTCCAACAGTATAGATCCGATCGAGTTCAAACTTGAAACTTGGCAGTAGAGTTAGGTTCTGAAGGCTTTCGCAGAATATCAGTGATGTCGGACGAATAGTTTCTGATATATAAAATTTTTTTCGATGATTTTTCATAATTTTTGAGCTTATCTTCTGGGGTTCATCGCGTTATCATTTTGATCATATGTCTGTAATTTTCGAATTTTCCACCGAAAATGGTCTCAAAAGATTGGGTTCGACTTCCTGATGAAGAATTCGAGCTCAAATTCGATTCTGTCTGGCTGGCCGGCCGGCCGTTGTCACGATAACTTGTGAAACTGAACGACGGACAAGTTCATTAATGGGTATAATCGGCCCAATGGTTTTCGATTAATAATTTTGTCTTCGACCAATACTAACCCGATCGAATTGAAACTTTGTGAGTAGTTGTAGAATACAAACTTAAACACGCTTGTGAAAGTTTGCGAGAATCGTATAGCTACAAAATAATAAATATCATCAAAAAATATTATTTATGTCTCGATAACCTAAGAACGGAAAGACATAGAAACTTGAAATTTTCAGGTTAGGTTGTGAAACTGAATGCGACATTTGATTTTATTTATAGGCATGATCGGCCAAATGGTTTTGGAGTTATACCCGAGGAGTTAATTTCAAGGAAACAAAGTGTACACATGACTTCCCATTTCGGAATTTCCAATGAATTCCCAAGAATTCCCATGAATTCCCATGAATTCCCATGAATTCCTATGAATTACCGATGAATTCCCATGAATACCTATGAATTTCCAATGACTTTCCATGAATTCCCATGACTTTCCGCGATTTTCCATGACTTCCCACAACATTGTAGTACACAATACACATATTTCCCAGTAAATCAACCCCTCGCTCTCAGGATAGCTCAGATTCACAATTGGACTAGGTAGGTGGTGCTGCAATCGGATTAGAGGAACTCGGAGCTTTGGCGCTCTTGTTCGAACTTTGAGAAATCATATCTCCGAAAGTATTCGTTTCTCAGAGGGGGAAATGATATCAATGAATTGTTATGATAGCATTGCATCATAAAAATTCAAAAAATCACAAAATTTCGATAAATTATTGAAATTTTGAAAAATCATATCTCTCAAATAAAATAAATTCAAAAAATCATAGAATTACGATTACTTATTGAAATCTTGATAAATCATATCTCGTATGCCGTATGTAAAAAATTTTTTCTTGTTACTCTGAGACCAGCGGGCCGGGCCGATTTTGCCCAATAAGGAACTTATCCGAGATATTTATCTCCCAAACCTACTCTGAAAATTTCAACTGCCTAGCTCATTCCGTTCGAGAGTTAACGTGGTTACGGCTGGACGGACAGCCGGACAGAAAATGTTGAGTGTGAATACCAAAAAAAGTGGGAAAGCCCTGTGGACAGGAGCTTTGGCGCTCTTGTTAAAACATTGAAAAATTATATCTCCGAAAGTATTGGTTTCTCAGAGTTGGGAATGATATCAATGAAATCTCATGTTAGAACTGCATCATAAAATGAAATAAATTGAACAAGAATCCATTGAAATCATTCCCTACTCGGAAAAACTAATACTTTCGGAGTTATGATTTGTCAAAGTTTAAACAAGAGTGCCAAAGCCCCTGTCCACAGGGCTTTCCCACTTTTTCAGTTTAGCTTCTGTGCGTCAATTCTCAAGAATTTTCGTAATTAAATTCAAAACGTAGGTCTATGACTCATCTCATGTTGAATTTATATATATCAGGAAATTATAATTACAGTATTCTATGAAATCATATAGAATTGAGAATAATTTTTGAAAAATCATATCTCCGAGAGTATTAGTTCGTTAGAGTTGAGAATGACATCTACGGATTCTTATGATGAAACTGCATTTAAAATTAGTAATATAAAAAAATATTTTTTTTTGTTACTCCGTAACCACCTGGCCGATTTTGCCCAATAACTTTACAGAACTTAACCGCGATATTTATCTCCTAAACCTACTCTGAAAATTGCAATTGTCTAGCTCATTCTGTTCGAGAGTTATCGTGTTAACGGACGGACGGCTGGACAGAATCGATTTTGACCAGGGATTCTTGATCAGTGGGTCGAACCAAATCGTTTAAGACCAATTTCAGCCAAAATTTGAGTACTATATGAAATCATATAGAGTTGAGAATAATTATTGAAATTTTGAAAAATCATATCTCCTAAAGTATTAGCTCGTTAGATTTGAGAATGACATCAATGGATTTGTATGGTAAAACTGCATGTTGAAAAAAATTTGACTCAAAATTTGTAATGTAAAAAAAAATTTGTTGTTACTCCGAAACCACCTATCCGATATTGCCCCATAACGAACTTTATCAAGATATTTATCTCCTAAAACTACTCTGAAAATTTTCAACTGTCTAGCTCATTCCGTTCGAGAGTTATCGTATAAAGGCCGGACGGACGGACGGCCGGCCGGAGAGAATCAATTTTGACCATGAATTCTTGATCAGTGAGTCGAACCAAATCGTTTAAGATCACTTTCAGCCAAAAATTCGAAAATCACAGAAATTTGGGCAAAATGATAAGCACTCTGTTCCGAGGAACGAAAGTGCCAAAAAGAAGGTTCACCTGAGGATGTGTGAGGAATGAATAAGCAGGTGTAAGCGCGCAGATGCTCCTGACTTCGCTGCTTTTGGTGCGCTATTCTATGAACAGAATGCCTATCAATTCGTCCAAACGTCTGTAATTTTCGAATATTAGGCCAAGAATGGTGTGTGGGTCCTCAAAATATTATTAGGATGTTATTATTACAAATGTTGGATAAAGCAAATGGTTTGTGAGTTCATTCATAAAAAATGGGTTCAAGCCCTGTGGACAGGAGCTTTCTGGCGCTCTAGTTCAAACACACAAATTATATCTCCGAAAGTATTGGTTTCCCAGAGTTGAGAATTATATCAATGTATTCTTATGATAGAACTGCATCATAAAGAAAATTCAATTCAAATAATAGTTTATTTATCAAGATTAAATGAGCAATCTGAGAATGAGCATTGCACCATGGAAGAAACCAAATTAAAATAGCTGAAATGAATTTGACTCTCTCTTATAGAACAGGATGAAATGCACGAGTATGAACACATATCATATAATAAAGCTTAGATAGAATAATTATAGCATTCTGTGAAAACATAGAAGTACGATTCATTATTGAAATTTAGAACTTCATCTTAGCAGAAATTGAATTCAAACATCATAGAAGAATTTAAATTCAACAAGAGTGCCAAAAATTATCAATCCAAAACCAATAGACGAATTCTACCCAACAACGAACTCATCCGAGATATTCATTCCTCAATTCTATGATGAACGATAATATATATATCTTTCCTCAAATCTACTCCAATACACCAATATTCCAGTTTTGTTTTTAGTGGAGATATTCTGAACTCAATATTATTAACTTACCATTACCATTCCCATCATCATATGGATTGACCATCGGCATGAAAATATCAACCAATAAAAAGTATGATATTATCTTATAATTCTCATATTTATACGATTGCTGAAATGAATGACAATGAGACAACGTCATGTTTCAGGAAAATAAGTTGACATTATAACAATTCATAGAATACCCACAGATTACCTAATTATATCATTCTGTGAAATCATAGAAATACCATTTATATTGAAATTTTGAAAAATCATATCTCCGAAAGTATTAGCTTGTTAGAGTTAAAAATGATATGAATGGATTCTTATAGTAAAACTGCATATTGAAAAAAATTTAATTTGGAATTCGTTTTGTAAAAAAAAATTTTTTTTTTGTTACTCCGAAACCATCTGTCCAATTTCGCCCAATAACGAACTTAACCGAGATATTTATCTTCCAAATATACTCTGAAAATTTCAACTGTCTAGCTCATTCCGTTCGAGAGTAATCGTGCCTACGGCCGGCCGGCCGGACCGGCCGGACAGAATGAATTTCGACCACGGATTCTTGATCAGTGAGTCGAACCAAATCGTTTAAGACCATTTTCATCAAAAATTGGAAAATTAAAGACATTTGGGCAAATTGATAAGCACTCAGTTCCGAGGAACTAGAGCGCCAAAAAAATTCAAAATTTAAAAAAAAATATATTGCGTGAAGCTTGTATTTACTTTGATAAAAACTACATAACTTGCTCGCATTTTGCACGAGAGGAGAATTACATATCCTAGAGGATTCCAAACTTTTTGAGTTCGTTGAGCCCTTACATGTTGAGAAATCCCTAATAGCTTATCCGCCGTATTCACAAAGCATTCGATCTCCGTTAAGTCCTAACTGAGGTCCTCAGTTAAGAATAAATTAGAATCGCAACCTCAATTTAAGTGAAAATTAATGTGAAACAGGCCTGTTTCAGCACCGGTACCTACGTTAACTGAGGTTGCGATTCTCATTTATCCTTAACTGAGGACCTCAGTTAGGACTTAACGGAGATTTAATGCTTTGTGAATACGGCGGATAGACTGGTTTGGCACCACGGTGAAGTATTCGTGTAGGGCTGCGAGCTCACCAGTAAGTGAGTTCTTTTGATGGTATATACAGGGTGGATCTTCAAGTTGTACATTAATTTCAACCATAGATCCCTCTCTTCAAACGGAAAATAACTTTCAATTTTAGTAATCCTCAGTTGAAGGTTCCTTGAACGAATTGGAAGTCATCAAATTTTCAAATTTCTATTTTTTGAAATGGTTTGAGATAATCCATTGGAACATGTATACTGGGACACCCGGTATATCATTGGAGAAAATAGGCGAGCAGCTTTGGGTGAGTTTAGTAGCTGGATGATCGTTTCCATGATAACTTTCGAACATAAAGAGATAGCGACTTGCAATACTGAGTGCAGGTTGAGCATCGGAATGTAACAGTCAAGTTAATGGGCAAAATCGGCCAAACGGTTTCGAAGCTATACCCATCTTAAATTTTGTTGTTATTTCCTCAATAACTTAAAAATTACAAATTCGATCCAAGTAAAACTCCGATAAAATATCGTATTATTAGACAAAATTGGTTCAAGCACTGACGTGAAGTCGGAAGCTTTTGCGCGTATGTTCTATTGTCCATTCTTCAGTATTGGAATTTACCATGGTAAATTCGAATTAAGAGTGTCCAATACAGGAGAATGGACAACATAATTTACCATGGTAAATTCGATTAAGGGTGTCCAATACGGAAGAATGGACAATAGAACATACGCGCAAAAGCTTCTGACTTCACGTCAGTGCTTGAACCAATTTTTTTTTCGTGAATATTCTGAAATTTTCTAGGGGTACAGTTCTTAATATTTTTTTTTCGTTATTTTTTCCATTTTTTCTAGGGGTACGGTTCTCACAAAATTTTAAACACGTCTCTATCTTGATTTTCTACTACTAGTTAACAAGCTTGAATTCGATCGAAAATTTATTTTTTGAGTTATCGAGGAAATAATATTCCAGGTGTGTATAACTCGGAAACCGTTGAAACGATTATGACCAAAAACGAACTAAACTCTCCCATTCAGATACGCAACCTACCCTGAAAACTGCAAGTCCCTATCTCCTTTCGTTCGAAAGTTTTCGAAGCAACAGTCACCCATCTACTGAACTCACACAAGGCTGCTCGAATCTCCAACAATATTTAACCGATCGTGTTAAAACTTGAAACTTGGCAGAAGAGTTAGCTTCTAAAGGCTCTTGCAAAATTTCAGCAATTTCAGACGAATAGTAACTGATAAATAGAATTTTTTTTTCAATATTCAATGATTTTTTAAAACTATTCTACAAATACTATCCACACGAAATTTTGCAAGAATTTTTGCGTTGGCATTCTACAACTAATAACTATGTTTGAATTCAATCGGTTAAGTATTTATCGAGTTGATGAGGAACAAAAAACAACCAAATTTCAGATGGCTATAACTCTAAAACCGTTTGGCCAATTATGCTTATAAACAAACTCAAATGTCGCATTCAGATGCACAACCTAATCTTAAATCTTCAAGCCGCTATCTCTTTCCGTTCTCAGGTTATCCTGACAACAAAAATATTTTTCAATTGTTTTTCAATAATTTTCTAGCTTTACGGTTCACACAAAATTTCACAAACGTGCTTATGTTTATATTCTACAACTATCCACCAAGTTTCAATTCGATCGGATCTATATTGGTTGAAAACAAAATTATTACTCGGAAACCATTGGGCCGCTTATGCCCATTAACGAACGTGTTCGTCGTATTGAGACGCGCCACCTACCCTGAAAATTTCACATCGCTAGCTCTTTCCGTTCTCAAGTTATCGTGGCAATGGCCGGACAGAATCAAATTTGACATCGAATTCTTCATTGGGGAGTCGAACAAAATCGTTTGAGACCATTTTCGTAAAAAAATTCGAAAGTAACAGACATTTGGCCAAAATGATAACACGATGTGCCCCAGAACATACGCGCAAAAATATAGAAATATTTTTCCTCAAATATTTTATAATTCGGAAACTACCCTTCAGAATCCGCACATTTCGCACATACTTTCGAGCCGCCATTTTACAATCTAGTAATGAGTTTCTGCTCGATCGACTTTTTATGAGGCATGAATAGACAACGTAATATGTGCACAAATGCTTCAGCCTTCACTTCAGTGCTTTTCAGGATTTTTTGCGCGTATGTTCTGGGGAACATCGCGTTATAGTTTTGCCCAAATGTCTGTACCTTTCGAATTTTTTGACGAAATTGGTCTCAAACGATTTAGTTGGACTCCCCGATGAAGAATTCGAGGTCAAATTTGATTCTGTCCGTCCGGCCGTATGGCCGTCCGGCCGTACGGCCATCCGTTGCCACGATATTTGAGAACGAAAAGAGCTAGCGACTTGAAATTTTCAGGGTGGTTGGCGCATCGCAATACGACGGACAAGTTCGTTAATGGGCATAATCGGCCCAGTGGTTTCCGAGTAATAATTTTGTTTTCAACCTATATAAATCCGATCGAATTGAAACTTGGTGAGTAGTTGTAGAATATGAACGTTAGCATGTTTGTGAAATTTTGGGCGAATCGTATGGCTAGAAAATTTTAAAAAAATTATTAAAAAATATTTTTTTTGTCACGATAACCTGAGAACGGAAAGAGATAGCGGCTTGAAAATTTCAGGTTATGTTGTGCATATGAATGCCACATTTGAGTTTGTTTATGAGCATAATCGACAAAACGGTTTCAGAGATATAGCCATCTGAAATTTTCTGATATTTGGTGGTTTTCTGTTCCTCATTAACTCGAAAAATACTAAACCGATTGAATTCAAACATGGTAATTAGTTGTAGAATGCAAACGCTAAAATGTTTGCGAAATTTGGTGAGGATAGCATTTGTAGAAAATTTTTAATAAATAATTGAAAATAAAAAAAAAAATTCTATATATCAGAAACTATACGTTTGAAATTGCTGAAATTTTGCAAGAGCGTTCATTGCCTAACTCTACTGCCAAGTTTCACGTTTTAACACGATCGGTTGAATATTGTTGGAGATTCGAGCATTCTTGTGTGAGTTCAGTAGATGGGTGACTGTTGCCTCGATAACTTTCGAACCAAAGGAGATAGGGACTTGCAATTTTCAGGGTAGGTTGCTTATCCAAAAAGGAGAGTTGAGTTCGTTTTTGGGCATAATCGGTTTAAGTGTTTCCGAGTTATATCCACCTGGAATATTGTTTCCTTGATAACTCAAAAAATAAATATTCGATTGAATTGAAACTTGGTAACTAGTATTAGAAAATCAACACAAAGACGTGTTTAAAATTCTGTAAAAACCGTACTCCTAGAAAATTTGAAAAAAATGACGAAAAAAAAATTTTAAGAACCGCGCCTCCCGAAAATTAAAAAAAAATCACGAAAAAATAATTGGTTCAAGCACTGACGTGAAGACAGAAGCTTTTGCGCGTATGTTCTATTGTTGTATTCTTCTGTATTGGACACCCTTAATCGAATTTACCATGGTTAATTATGTCGTCCATTCTCCCGTATTGGACACTTAATTCGAATTAACCATGGTAAATTTGAATTAAGAGTGTCCAATACAGGAGAATGGACGACATAATTAACCATGGTAAATTCGATTAAGGGTGTCCAATACAGAAGAATGGACAATAGAACATACGCGCAAAAGCTTCTGACTTCACGTCAGTGCTTGAACCAATTTTTCTACTTGATATGTGATAATATCATATATTTATCTATAGTACTGGTGATTCATTAAATTATACATGTCATGATGACATCGTAAATTTTTCCGGCTCATTTTTCCATTATTTTATACGATACAAAGTAAAACATCTATCTATGGGAGATGATAGCCCTAAATAAGGGCCCTGTAGCAGTCTTCGAACATCTGAAGTTCTGAATAATCATCGCTTGGACTGTCAGACCTGGTTTTGAAAGAGACCCTCCTGGCCTTACGAGCAACATTTTCCTTTTCGAATTCAAATATTGAAGGGATTTCTAAGAACAAGAAGGAATATTTTTGAAAACTAGCGGAGGTGATTCTTCTCCAAGAGAACCCATGCGCCTACAGAGAATTATATTTGTGAGAGGAGACTTTTGAAAGGTTATGTAGTATTTAAAATTTGTTCGTTCTTCTCCTCTTGTCTTTTCATTTTTCAGGAGTTTCGGGTACCTTGGAGAAACCTCTCCGTTTTTTGACGAAGGAGTCCATATTGAAGAAATAAATATCAATATTTTTAAATTGCAGTAAATTTTGTGAACAATAGTTACAAATCACGACACTCACGGGGAGACAGGGTTTTTTTGCTGAGGTTTTTCCCTAAGCTCTTGTATCATACGTCGAATTGTATGGTACCCCGTTACACCAACCTCTGCTAACACATATACAGCTCTCAGTCAAAAGAATATATATATAACTATTACCCTAATGAAATGTCTGCCCAACTTTCAGGAATTAATCCCTATCAACCACGCGAAGCTGGAGTCTCAATTCAAAATAAATATGGTATGAGATATAATATCATGCTTCGCTACAGCACCGGATCATTTTAATTTTAAAAGCATTTTCTTGACCTAATTTCGCTCGACGTTCGGATCCGATCCAATATTAAATTCCCCTTTCCACGCCACCTCTTAAATGCATATCGCCTTGTGATATTGATGAAAATAACGCCAAATTGGCAACAATAGGTTGTTCAGGTTAACTATGGCCATTATGAGTCTATCGGGTGATTATTAAGGGTCCCTGCCCCGCAATTCATTGCTTGAAAATTCGATTTCTGGGTCCGCTTCCACGCCGAGACACGCAAAAATGAGGATAATATTACGGAAATCGAATTCAATTTGTCGAATGGGGGGGAAAATAGCCTTTCCGATTCGGATGGTAGTTAATAGGTTCAATCACTATGTATCTCATTCAAATGAATTGGTTTGAATAGGCTGATATCATTGTATTTCCTTCAGAAAATGGTAATAGTAGGCGGAACATAGATGCATAGAATACATGGAGAAGACACTCTTTGACATATTTTTGGCCGAATTGCGGTCCAAATACTGTCAAACAAGATGCATAGAATAAAAAGGTATCGACACTGCGTGCCAGTCCGTGCTAATTTCATTGTTAAGTGAATCTGCATCTGGCGCGCGTGCTATGAACATGATTACTATTATACCGACCCTCCCAAGTCTTTCCCAAGGAGATACCTCAAAAGCTCCTATGAGCTTTTGTGCGACCAAGGAGTGTCAGTTGTATTCTTTGTCAACTTCTTTACTCTATCCTTAAGCCAGCTTAGACAAAGCACTCTTAATTTTGTCCCGACAGTGAATGGTGTCCACTACCATCTGGATAGATCTCCGGCTCGTTCTATCCACTGAGCTTGAAACACTCATAATTTAATTGAAATTTGCCAACGTGAACACGCGCGCCAAAGAGTACTGACCTCACGTCAGTGCTTTTTTGCACGTATGTTCTGGGGAACATCGCGTTATCATTTTGCCAAAATGTGAAATTTAATTCTGTGGTGCCGTCCGGCCGTTGCCACGATAACTTGAGAACGGAAAGAGCTAGCGACTTGAAATTTTCAGGGTAGTGGCACATCCCAATACGATGGACAAGTTCGTTAATGGGTATAATCGGCCCAATCGTTTCCGAGTAATAATTTTGTTTTCAACCAAAATAAATCCGATCGAATTCAAACTTGGTGAATAGTTGTAGAATATAAACCTAAATACGTTTGTGAAATTTTGTGAGATTCGTGTCACTAGAAAATTTTGAAAAAATTATTAAAAAATATTGTTTATGACACGATATCCTGAGAACCGAATGAGATAGCGGCTTGAAATTTTCAGGTTAGGTTGTGCATCTGAATGCGACATTTGAGTTCGTTTATAAACATAATCGGCCAAACGGTTTCAGAGTTATAGCCAATTGAAATTTGGTTGTTTTTTGTACCTCATTAACTCGAAAAATACAATTCCGATTGAATTCAAACATGGTTATTAGTTGTAGAATGCCAACGCCAAAATTCTTGCAGAATTTCGTGAGGATTGTATAACAAGAAAATTAAAAAAAAAATTATTGAAAACAGTTGAAAAAAATTCTATATATCATAAACTATTCGTCCGGCATAGCTGAAATTTTAGAAGAGCCTTCAGAACCTAACTCTACTGCAGAGCTACAAGTTTGAACACGATCGGATCCATATTGTTGGAGAAACCAGCAGCCTTTTGTGAGTTCGGTAGCTGGATGCGAATCGTCGTATGATATGTTGTCTATGGTCGTATTTTTGCGAGAACCTTCAAAAATATGATTGTCATGACTACATATTTTTGCGCGTATGTTCTTGGGAAAATCGTGTTATTTCATCACAAATCTATGGGAGATGATAGCCCTACATTAGCGGTTAGAACTGGTTTTGAAAGAGATCCTCCTTAGGAGGAGGCAACTAAATATTGAAGGGATTTCTATGAACAAGAGTGAATATCTTTGAGAAATAGAGAAGGCGATTCTTCTTCAAGAGATCCATGTGCCTTCAGAGGAGTATATTTGTGAGAGGCGACTTTTGAAAGGATATGTATTATTTTTAATATGAAATCGCTGAAATTTTGCTGAAGGCTTCAAAACTTAACTTTAAATTAACCACACTTTCTGATCTTGTAAGGTGAGGGGCTCATTTGTGGATATTAAATCTCGTGATGGGTAGAGAGGAATTTTAGGCAAGTTTTTCTATCACTAATGAGAATATATCTTTATGTTTCACCCCATCACCTTTAGATCTATCAATGGACATTTATTGGTTGAGAATAAGTAATTGAATATTACTGGAATTCAATTGAATTTCATTCAATATGTTAGTAACTAAACTTATAATTTTCTTTACTTTGATTATTTAAATATGACATTAATTCCAGTAATATTTTTCAAGAATAATTATGTATTCTTCTCCTAAAGAAGAATTGAAGGTAGACAATTATGTGTTAATTTTTTCATCCTTGCCTTCTAACCTGACTTCACGAAAAAAAAAATTGTTCAAGCACTGACGTGAAGTCAGGAGTATTTGCGCGTATGTTCTATTGTCCATTCTCCTGTATTGGACACTTTTAATCGAATTTACCATGGTGAATTCTATTGTCTATTCTACTGTATTGGACAGCCTCAATCGAATTCACCATGGTAAATTCGATTAAGAGTGTTCAATACAGCAGAATGGACAATAGAACTTACGCAAATTGACTAATTTGTGCATTCAAAATATAATAAAATTGGTTCAAGCACTGACGTGAATTCAGGAGCTTTTGCGCGTATGTTCTATTGTCCATTCTCCTGTATTGGACACTTTTAATCGAATTTACCATGGTGAATTCTATTGTCTATTCTCCTGTATTGGACAGCCTTAATCGAATTCACCATGGTAAATTCGATTAAGAGTGTCCAATACAGGAGAATGGACAAAGGAACATACGCGCAAAAGCTCCTGACTTCACGTCAGTGCTTGAACCAATTTTATTATATTTTGAATGCACAAATTAGTCAATTTCAATACAATCCATTCACATTAAACTTTTTATGCACAAATAAACCGACTAAAAAATGAACCGACCGACCAAATCCAATTGCCAACAGAGAAACAACTCATCATTCAATCACGTTCAGGCGGAGTACGCTGGAAAATTGAAATGTTCAATCCACAAAAGACCTGTCGAAACGAGGCGTATTATTTCGCATTGGGAAATTTATTCTGCGCGCGTCACGCTGATCGCCAGAACTAATTAATCATGAGTCCCATGGTCGACTAAGTTGAATAACTTTCTGGAGCTGTAGAAATTAAGGGTGTTGCGTCCTCATTCAGAGACGGCTGTGCTGGTTTGAATAATTGGGCCCGATCTAATTTGCCTTGTTCTAGATTCGATTTGTGAATATACAGATGCGGAAATAAAATCGTGGCCAATAGGGGTAACCCTAGAGCGAGATATATTCGAGTTGGACAGCAAGCTTAAAATATTGGTGATATACGAGATGGATAAAAACTATGACGTTAAATCCACACTTCTATACTGCAGCCGTGGATCTATTTGTTACTATGTATCCCTCCCTGGGTGGTCAATTGAATGTTTGATATAATTCTTTTCGATGCTTACTTTCTTGATTATTTTGTCACTAGGAAGATTGGCTGATGAAATGTTCCTGGTAAGAGAGGACCAGGCTTTTTGGTTTATAATACTCTCATTACCTGATCATTTCCTAGATATTCTGAGAATGGCTTCATGGGCCATTTTATCTATCACTAGATGAAGTAGTGTGAGATTTGTTATAATTTCAAGCACAGCCCACTATAGAGATAGCCTGGAACACAGTCTGACAAAGCCGCAATTTATCGTCTCTTAGAGGCATACTTCTTCAATGTGGTAGCGCTGGATATCGTACATTTCCAATATAAAACTTCAGTGAACTCATTGAATAGGATTTCTTGCTTGGAATCCCTGGATGAATAAACAATATGAGACCCTACTTTTTCAATGAATTGAATAACTACGTTTCATTCTGAACAATATTATTGAGATCAATTTGAAATAGAAACCTAGGTAGTTGTCATTCAATTCATTGTTTAGCAAGAACCACGAGGTGTATGGTTAACTATTGACAAAAAAAATTTAAACTTGAATGAAATTCTCAAAATAAAAATGTATTCCCAAACATAACTATTATATAAGACTAATAAGGTAGGCTAATGAAAATTGTGATAATCATCTTAGAGTTTGTCTTGTTTTGGTTCCTAATATAATGGTGAGTTTCTGCCGAGGTTTCTGCTATCTACAAATGCTTCTGTTTATTTTCCATTCGGTGGACAATAACAGTGTAATTCGTATTTTCTAGAAAATTTTTTTAAAATAAATAGCGAAAACAGAACAAAGTGAATTTAGAATGATTTACAAATGTAAACCACAACTACAAGTCACCGTGAATTCAGAATACCAATTCAATGCTACAAAGAGTAAATTCACATAAAATTATTTTTTGATCTGAACTGTGTAAAAATGTTGATAGAAAAAATTGATACATTCCGAATCTGAATCCCCGTTAATTATATTTCTGTAGCGGGAAATCAGAATAGTAAGTTGAGATCATCTGCTCGGGGTAAGATCGAAAGGAAGAATCCATTTCAAATCACTGCAGGAATTCTGAACATTCTTAATGAATAATTTAAGATGAATAAGGTCCTTATTAGTGGTTTCAACCTAAGCGTCTACAGATGGAGACTTTTCGAAATTGAATACATAGGTATATAAAAATAAATAGATTCTTTGAGCTTCTTGATTCCCATCCGGATATATCAATTTTTGTTGAAAAATTATTAGAAAGGTCATCATTTTTTTTTGGACAATTTATATTTATTTTATATGGATGAATTTATGTTATTTTGTTCTGCTTTGCTTTCAACTTCAGCTATGTTTATATTTCACATATGTGCTCAGAATTTGTAGATGATAGCATCTGAAAGTTTATAGACCTATGGTCTCCTTTCTTATACTTTAAATAATAATAATAATAATAATAAAATAATAAAATATTTTATGAAATCGGAAGAAATTAAAGTTCTATTTCACTCATATTTTTAGTCCATCTTGTTGTCAATAGTGTCAACTGAAATGTACTCATCTCGAAGTAGAAAAAATCCAAAGGAAACTTCACTCTTAACACACTGCAGTTCAATCACAGAACATATAAATATCAGATATCCGACCATATTTGTCACTGCATTGCATTAATTCACATTTGACACCGTTATACACAAAAATACCACGAAATGCCCGCGAAAAACAATAATGGTTAACTCCAGAATCAGAAGTAATCGTCCATTTACAATAACAAACCTTCCACTGAATCTCCTGGCGTACGACTCAGAGCGATGTTGCCATTTAATCATCTTCCAGGCTAATATATATAAGGGGCTGATCTCACACACACAGGCCAGCCTTTGTACTTTGTCGAGGGTTTTCGTCGTACAATTCTGGCGACTTCTTTGCAACACTTTGGGATTACTTCGCCCTCTTGCCATGACGCATGCGCAGACCAGCAAGAGGGGATTCAATGGAGGAATAGCATCCTCCACCTCAAAATCCCAATCCTCTCAGAAGAAAACTCGAGCAGTTAAATTATTTCTCGTCTGCTTATGCGAATAACAAAAAAATGGGTTCAAGCCCTGTGGACAGGAGCTTTCTGGCGCTCTAGTTCAAACAGATAAATTATATCTCCGAAAGTATTTGTTCCTCACAGTTGGGAATTATATCAATGTATTCTTATGATAGAACTGCATCATAAAGGAAATTCAATTCAAATAATAGTTTATTTATCAAGATTAAATGAGCAATCTGAGAATGAGAACTGCACCATGGAAGAAATCACATTAAAATGGCTGAAATGAATTTGACTCTCTCTTATAGAACAGGATGACATGTACGAGTATGAACACAGAACATATAATAAAGCTTAGATAGAATAATGATAACATTCTGTGAATACATAGAAGTACGATTCATTATTGAAATTTCGAAAAATCGTATCTCCGAAAGTATTAGCTTGTTGGAGTTGAAAATGATATCAATTGGTTTTTATGGTGAAACTGACTCTTAAATAAAAATTGAATATGAAATTTGTTGCTTAAATTAAAATTTTTTTTTTCGTTACTCCGAAACCATCTGGCCTATTCCTCCCAATAATGAACTTAATTGAGACATTCATCTCCCTAACTTACTATGAAAATTTCAACTGCCTAGCTCATTCCGTTCGAGAGTTATCGTAGAAACAATATTCGAAAATTTTCAAATTTTTTTTTTACACTTTACGGTAACCTCATCAATACAAAATACATGCGTATAAAGGTCATGATTCTACAATTTGTTGCTGAATTTCAGATAGATCAGTTTCAGAAATATTCATAAAAAATGTTTTTACTATAAACATCGTACTCCTTTCGTTCGAGAGTTATCGTGTTAACGGCCGGACGTACGGCCGGCCGGACAGAATCGATTTCGACCTCGGATTCTTGATCAGTGAGTTGAACAAAATCGTTTGAGACCATTTTCAGCCAAAAATTCGAAAATTACAGACATTTGGGCAAATTGATAAGCACTCTGTTCCGAGGAACAAGAGCGCCAAAAATATGCAATTCTCCTTAGCATTAATCTCTTCTGATTCGTTCTAATCAGCTGTACCGCCATTTATCATACTGTTAATAAATTCCGTCTTTACTTGCATAAGAATACAATATTCCTGAATGATCATATACTAGCGAATATTATTAAGCTGATAGCCTCCCGTCCGGACCAACTGCCAGAAAAATACCACTCAAAACGCAGCACCAGAACAATGATCTTAACCCTTAACGGTTTTTCATTTTCCATCCCATCGCTTATCCCTCTCGCCGTCCATATTTTTCATGAGACAACATCCGGCTTAAGGAATTCCAACCTCAAGGCCACTTCGATTGGACCCGCTGTCGGGAATTTCTCATTTACTTCTACGAATTCGCGGTTGAATTCGTTGAACTGAAAGCTCGCCCAAGTATTCAGCCCTAAGTGAATGCACGAATTCTTGTGGAACTTTCTGTTCCAATCATCTTGATGAAAGCGGAGAGAGTTTTTCATCTTCCTCGTTATGATAGAGTCAATCTGGGAGATTTGCACGTGAGTAATGGAAACGAGGGAAATGGGAGACGGAAATTTGATGAAGAGCAGTTCTTTTTCCTGATTGGAATTACAGGGAGTGGTCAATTAGAAGGTTGATTCTGTTGATTGTCAAGAGGGCATAGTAACTCAATAAGATATCAATAATAGGTCTCTTGCATGTAGCACGAAATACCATATTTTTATGTTTTTCTGAATCTACTCCAATATGCTCTCATCCACTTTCATGACATTAAATTTTAATATTTCGTTATTGAAAATCGGTAAATCAAGAAGCAAATTCAAATGAGGTGAAGCGCTTCTGAATCGTTGCTAGGACGGCTGACGTAATCAAAATGTACCATCTGCTTGTTACAGCCAATGGTTTGGTGACTACGAGCCCTTTATAGGATGCTGTGTTACACTGGAATAAAGAGTGAAACGGACACTAGGATAAAGTGAGAGTAGATATGACGGGTTATGTCACGCGGAGGCGCCAAGTTTCGATCGGTTGAACAGGCACTATGTGCAACCAAATTCGAATGATCGTTTTCTCCTTGAAAATTGAAATTTTTTACGGCGGTTGAACTTTTTGCGCGTATGTTCTGGGGAATATCGCGTTATAGTTTTGCCCAAATGTCTGTTACTTTCGAATTTTTTGACGAAAATGGTCTCAAACGATTTAGTTCGACTCCCCAATGAAGAATTCGAGGTCAAATTTGATTATGTCCGGCCGGCCGTCCGTCCGGCCGTTGCCACGATAACTTGAGAGCGAAAAAAGAGCTAGCGACTTGAAATTTTCAGGGTGAGTGGCTCATCCCAATACGACGGACAAGTTCGTTAATGGGCATAATCGGCCCAGTGGTTTCCTAGTAATAATTTTGTTTTCCACGAATATAACTCGGATCAAATTGAAACTTGGTGAGTAGTTGTAGAATGTGAACCTTTGCACGTTTGTAAAATTTTGTGTGAATCGTATGGCTAGAAAATTTTAAAAAAATTATTAAAAAATATTTTTGTTGTCACGATAACTTGAGAACGGAAAAAGATACCGGCTTGAAATTTTCAGGTTAGGATGTGCATCAGAACGCGACATTTCAGTTTGTTTATGAACATAATCGGCAACACGGTTTTAGAGTTATAGCCATCTGAAATTTGGTTGTTTTTTGTTCCTCATTAACTCAAAAAATACTAAACCGATTGAATTCAAACATGGTAATTAGTTGTAGAATGCCAACGCGAAAATTCTTGCAAAATTTCGTGAGGCTAGTATTTGTAAAAAATTTTAAAGAAATCATTGAAAATTGAAAAAAAAGTTCTATATATCAGTAACTATTCGTTTGAAATTGCTGAAATTTTGCAAGAGCCTTCATAACCTAACTGTACTGCCAAGTTTCAAGTTTTAACAAGATCGAGTGAATATTGTTGGAGATTCGAGCATTCTTGTGTGAGTTCAGTAGATGGGTGACCGTTGCCTCGATAACTTTCAAACGAAAGGAGATAGGGAATTGCAATTTTCAGGGTAGGTTGCGTATCCGAAAGGGAGAGTTGAGTTTGTTTTTGGGCACAATCGGTCAAATAGTTTCCGAGTTATACCCACCTGGAATATTATTTCCTTGATAACTCAAAAAATATAGGATTAAGGGTGTCCAATACAGAAGGATGGACAATATAACATACGCGCAAAAGCTTCTGACTTCACGTCAGTGCTTGAACCATTTTTTTTTCAGTATTCTTATGGATATAATAATCGATTCCAATAATAAAAAAAATCACGCCAGAGACCTCTTGAGTGTTCTGCAGAATTGGATTTGAAGATTTTGGTTGGGATAAAGGTCATTGCCACATATCCCTTTCTAATCTTCTGGCCAAAAGGGAAATAATATACGGGGTGAGTCTTTAAGTTGACCACTCATTGTAACCATAGATTGCTCTCATCAAATAAAAAAAAATTCAGATTTACTATTTTTCCAGATTTACTATTTTTCCAGAATTGCATCTGGTGAAAAGATAAAGGCTGTTGAAATTGCTAGAAAAATCAGTTTTTCATTTACGGCTTTGACGTGGTTATTCAGAATTAAATGATTGTTTATGCAACTTTGTATATGACTATGATAAATATTCTACAATGTACAGTTTTTTCTATTTTCAAAGGTTTCCTAGTTATATACTCGCCAAATCAATGAGACGTAACCATAAACATGACATTTTACTTCTCTTAGCATTTCCTGTTCAGGGAAGTATTCTGTGTCTCTAGACGGATTAATTGGTTTCGTCCGCGTCCAAGGTAAATATTTACATGTCATGGGGATGGTGTTGGATTTCATCAGATAGGCATAAGCGCTAGAAAAATATCGTCGTATCGGTACACGACGTTTGCACCATTAGAACTAATCCTTAGTCTACTATTAACAAGCGTGGACATATAACTCCTATATTTGTATTCATCTCAGAATATCACTGAAGAACGCAATATTCAATAATATGATAATACTTAGCATATTTAGATATACAGGGTGGGCTACGGTCGATAGTACCCTGGACTTTTACGGAGAACGGGAAGTATGATTTTATTGAAAATTGGGTATCTTGGCTAAGAACCTCTGCTCTATCGATCTAGAAAATTTTCAGCGCTGCGGTGTTACCGCTTATATCGAGTAGTACTAACAACTTTGATATTTCAAATCGAATAGGTACCCTACATATTATTGTTTTTGTCGATTCGGCGTAGCCTCCTGATTAATTCTGTTTCAACTTCCTCATCCTTATCTAAAGTGGTTTTCGAGTAATTAATTGATTTATGTCCTTTCAAGGAAAACAGCTTCAATTCAACATTCATTACTTCGCTACTTTGAATTCCAGAAACCCGAAATTTCAAGTATGGATTACCAATATCATTTTCGTATAATGACATACGTCCTTAATCATACAGTGTTGTTCAAAATCAGAGGCGATTGAAAAATTATTGAAGTGGAAGGGAATAATTATACAAATTAAATTTTGAGGAGATTATGTATTCTTCAGGGTAAATGCGATCAAATTGTAGTAAGAACATGTAGAATGTTTAATCCTGAATTTAAGTTCTGGTTAGGCCTAAATCTTATTCTGCATTTCTGGTGAAAGCAAGGGGATTTGCGTGCAAATAAAGTAATACATTCAAAATGTTGTCTTCTTTTGGAGTTGTAAGCTTCGGCATTGTTCGTCCCACATTAAGTTTCCATCCATATGGATATGGAGTTATTCTGAGATCCTACAAATTTTCTCTTGTTAATTGGTTCTAAGACAGAATACATCTCATCAAACATTCTGCATTTTCTTGCTACAATGTGATCGCATTGACCGTGCAGAAAGACCAATTTCATCAAAACTTCACTTGCATACTTAATGCCTTGTTCAATCAAATCTCCGTTAATAAATTCAATAATACCTTACAATCGATGCCGATTGTTAAATTATCATAACTTACATGTTCTATGACATTTCATGGATACCTATTACAAAGTGTAGCTCAATATTCCCATTGGCATGAAAACATGCTTTTAATTCGAAAATATAACAATGTCTCGGAAAGCCCAAGTCCGAAGGACGAGGGCTCTTTCGCCAAAATATGAAAATAACCGAATGCAATTTTTATAAGATAACACGCTTGAATGTAAAATTTTAAATTATCTCGTCATTTTTATGCACGAGTGTAATTCATTGGAATATTTCACGAATGTAATATTTTTCCATCAGTAATTTTGCAGTGACATTCCAGATTGTCTTCACTGTAAAGTCCTTATATTCCTCACCATGCTTCTTGCACGTATTGAATGCCCAGTCAGTTAATATTTTCCCCACGACACCTATTGACGTCCCTTTGACCAGAATATATACTTTGGCCTCACCAAAAATCCATGAACTGTCGCCATATATTCTGTCTGATCCATTTGGTATTTTTTGGCTCATTTTTAATTATATGTTCCTCGATCATCTGTATTGAGCATTCACCGAAATGCAACATTTTTTTACCCTTTGAAGTTTATCTGTTTGTATTGTATGTGTTGTCAAGGTAACGGGATGTTTTCGGATGCATTTTTCGCTCTGCAGTTCAATTACCGCTTAACTGTAATATAATATACTTTAATAATAATAATATACTTTAATTGCATCCCACAGGCCTAAAAGTGGCCTATACAGGACTCAAATAATACATTTTACATTCAAACATAAAAACACAAGAAAAAAAAAATATGTATATATAACAATATTACACACTAGCGTTGGCGAGTAACACATCTTTTACATTTTGAACAAATTTTTTATAGCCATCAATAAATATATCCACAGATTCACAAATTTCATTATAATTCCTACAAACATTGACCAACGGAGAATAAAAATGTTGATTGGTACGAGATTGTGGTAGAGCAACCGACAGGCACCGACGACCTTCGATTCTAGGTACAAGAAATCTAACACTTTGCAGCAAAGTACTACTGAATGTAATACCATGAATCAACTTGTACAGAAAAATACTGCATGCTAATTTCCTACGCAGGTACAGTGGTTCCAGCTCGAATTCACTGAATAACATTTGAGTAGGATATGTTCTTGGCGGATAAAATCCATATTTCACAAGAAGAAGTTCTATGTATGAGGGAAATATTCAATAAAATCGTACGTCCCGTTCTCCATTAAAAAATCAGGGTACCATCGACGATGCATAACAAATTGAATCGACTAAAAAAAAGAAAATTGGCCCTAGGCCAATCTTTCAATGAATGAGTGCGCTGGAGCTCCTGACACCACTCAGGGATCCTATAGTTCCTCAAAATACGAATTTTTCTTGAATCCTGCATTCTCACGATATTAATATATTCGGCCGACATCGATCTGTAGCGTTTAATTATGTAGAAAACGCCGCCCACCAAGAATCTAATACCATATGTAAAACTCCCATTAATCACCTTTAACGTGCTCAATTCGGCGCGACGCCTGGAAATTTTACGCCTGCCTGTAATTTTCACCCCTTCATGAACGCCGCGATGCCGGCAAAATCTCCGCAGCTACACGTTCGATACTGATGTAATTCAGAGATATGATTTCATTGCATATGTGATTCGTTGTGATTGGGATAGTGGAGTATTCTGGTTCGGTTTGGATACAGGAAAAATGTTGAAAATTCAGATTTTTTTTATTATTATTATTATTATTATTATAATGAATAGTCTGTTCTATTAATGTTTCACCCTGACGAGCGTTTATTTACTAACACTGCAAATTCAACACGGAGTTTTTCATATCCCAATTATCGCAGCTCTATCCCTTTATTGCGCGTAGGGCTTCACACGAGACGAGAGTAGGCGAGAATATAAAAAATCTCGTCTCGCTCTCGCCAACTCCCAAAATATTAAGTCTCCTTTGAGTCTCGTTCTCGTCTCGTTATCAGTTGTCTCGTTCTCGTCTCGCTTAATTCTGAATAAAGATAAAAAATATTATAATATATAAACGAAATGGTATACAATAATGAATAATTTTATAAAGCTATATTTATTACACTCTTATACAAAAATATTTGTACATGTACATATTATTTTTAATTTTAAACACTGATAATTTCAACTTTTAAATTACTCGATGACCAAGAATTCAAACATAATATAACTTGCATCACATCATTTTTCAATGATGTACGTGTTTTTGCCATGAGCATACCTGCTGTAGAAAATAATCTTTCAACAGGTACGGATGTAGCCATCAATAATCCATCGGCCATCTTGGAAAGTGTAGAAAGAACTTTTTCATCACTCTCCACCACTGTAAAATACACTGATCAACAATTGCTAGGGATCACTTATGAACTTCTCTTCATTTGTATTTTTTTCAAGTTATCTCGTGAATATCTGTACATTATATGTTCTCTAAGGAAAAATTAAGATGTTTTGAGTTGATTATATCAAATTTTTCCTCACTTCATCGGCTCTTGTTCACAAAATCGATTATTATCTGTAGGCTGTTACATGTGGAGCGAAAAGCAATGTGGTATTTGTTATTAAATCTGTTTTTTTCTCTCGTTCAAACACATAAGGTGACAATAATTGAAGAAATGAGAACAATATTAGCTTATCAGTCATGCCGGGAAGACGTTTGGCTCCTGTGCAACTGGACCAAATCATACGGTGGATACAGGAAGGTTTGTCCCAGCGAGAAGTGTCCCGGCGGTTGAATGTTTCGCAGTGTCGTGAGTCGGGCTTGGAATAGGTTCATCCAAAACGACTCAGTAGCTTATGTTCATGGGGGAGGTCGGCAGCGCAGTACAACAGCTGCCCAAGATCGTCTTTTGGTCCTCAATGCTAGGAGAAATCCCACTTACCCGGCGTCGCGGCTCAATAGATCACTGAGAGTTGCAACAGGAGTTCTAATTTCGAACCAGACTGTAAGACGACGACTACATGTTCGTGGTTTGAGAGCACGTAGGAGGGTACAACATCCCCGTTTGAATAGGGAACACCGGGTTCATCGACGGCAATGGGCTGAGGAGCACCGCAATTGGACAGTTGAAGATTGGAGCCGATGTTTATTTACGGATGAGTCTAGACTTCGTTTGGTCAACTCCGATGGACGTATTCTTGCTTGGAGGGAAAGAGGTCGAAGGTATGCAGAACAGTTTATGGTACCCACAACAGCTTTTGGCGGAGGTTCTATATGTGTATGGGGAGGCATTTGTTTGAATCAACGCACAGAGTTGGTTGTTCTGCAGAACACCACAATGACCAGCCAGAGATATCACGATATGATTATTGAACCCATAATTGTTCCGTTTGCGGCTGCCTTGGGCGAGAATTTCATTTTAATTGACGATAATGCCCGTCCACACCGTAGTCGTCTGGTTAATGAAGCGCTAGAAACTCATGCTATTGATAGGATGGACTGGCCAGCTCGCTCTCCAGACATGAATTGCATCGAACATGTCTGGTCTGAGATGTCTAGACAATTGTCAACCTTAGAACAACCGATCAATAACCTGGAGGACCTTTCTAACGCTTTACGGGATATTTGGACGAATTTGCCCCAAAATTTCATAAATCGTTTGATTGAAAGTATTCCTCGTAGGGTAGAATGCTTGAGACGAGCTCGTGGGGGGCCAACTAGGTACTAGCTTAACCGAAACTTCAGCCTTCTTGTGGTGTCATCATAAAATTTTTATGTTATTCAAACACTGAATTTTGAGTGTTCCTATAATAAAGTCTTTTTTTCTCTCCAACTTTCCATTTTTTCATTCTTTTCTCAAGTGAACCATATTATCAACTGAAAATACTCTGATATCTGACTAAATTTATAATTTCGGAGCGAATAATTCAGAAATAAATTTAGAAAAAGTAAGTGATCCCTATCAATTGTTGAGCAGTGTATTTTGATTCCTATTTGCTCTTTCTAGCAGCAAATATCCTTCCAACTCAGCTTTCCAATATTTCGAAAGTTTTGTTGATGTTTTAAATTGGCTATCGATGTAGCATTTTTTAATAGAATTAAACAATTTGGTATAGTTTTCAAAGAATACCTTCCCAGTGGGTAGATCATTGAGGTTGTTCTTTGCGTATTCCTCATAACACTTTTCGAAACATTGAATAGCTTTATTTCTTTACCAGTTTTATTATACGTAGTTCCACAGATGTATACAATCATTGCTACATCTTCACTACAAGGAGCACAAGAGAATAAATTTCTCCAGATGTTCAGATAGAGACGAAATTTGGCATTGGGATTTAAAGGCAATAAGGGCCGGTTTCATAATAAGTTTTAAAGTCTCTTTAAATTTAAAGCATCTTTTAGTTGGATATTTTGAACCAAAATGTCACTTTGAAGGATACTTTAAATTTAAAGGAACTTTAAAATTTATTATGAAACGGGCCGTTAAAGTCGTCCGTTAAGTATTGAATTCATAATGGCATCCGTTTTCATGGTTGTGAATTTTATTTTTTCTAGAAGAATAATCTCAATTATCGCATGGGAATAACGAATTAATAATCTTCTCAAAATCGTGTATTTCTAGAACGATCGATGCATAATATGGACAAAATATATTGGTAATTATAGTGTAAATTCTTCATATTCAATTGTTTTCTGTGGGTGTTGAAAAAAGTAGAGTCGAAAATAAAACTTCAAAAATTTAACGAGACCAAAAACGAGACTCTCGTGTTGCGTGTATGTGGTCTCGGTATTGCCTATAATATTTTGAAAACGTCTCGTCTAGTCTCTTCTCGCTTTTACGAGACGAGAACGAGTCGAGTCGAGAAAAATCTCGCTCTCGCGTGAATTCCTAATTGCGCGTATTTTCTGGGGAACATCACGTTATCATTTTGCCCAAATGTTTGTAATTTTCGAATTTTTCGCCGAAAATGGTCTCAAACGATTAGGTTCGACTCCCTGATCAAGAATTCGAGGTCAAATTTCATTCTTTACGGCCGGCCGATGCTACGATAACTTGAGAACAGAAAAAGATAGCGACTTTTCAGGGTAGGTGGCACCTTAGACTATAGTCTAAGGGTGGCAATCCCGATAGGACGGAGAAGTTCGTTGATGGGCATAACCGGCCCAATGGTTTCCGAGTAATAATTTTGTCTACAACCAATACTTATCCGATTTAATTGAAACTTGGTGAGACGTTGTAGAATATAAACCTTAGCACTTTTGTGAAATTTTGTGAACATCGTATAGCTCAAAAACTTATTATTATAGAATTATTAAAAACTATTATTTACGTTACGATAACCTAAGAACCGAAAGAGATAGCGACTTGACATTTTCAGGTAAGGTTGAGAATCTGAATGCGTCATTTGAGTTCGTTTATAGGCATAATCGGCACAATAGTTTTTGAGTTATACCCATCTGAAAGTTGGTTGTTATATCCACATAATCTCGAAAAATAAGAAACCTATCCAATTCAAACATGGCTATTACTTGTAGAATGGCAACGCAGAAATCCTTGCTAATTTTTGTGAGGATCGTGTAACTAAAAAATTTTTGAAAAATCATAGAAAATAATTGAATAAAAATTCTATATATCAGAAACTATTCGTCCGACATCACTGAAGCCTTCAGAACCTAACTCTATTACCAAGTTCCAAGTTTGAACATGATCGGATCTATATTGTTGGAGATCCGAGCAGCCTTGTGTAAGTTCAGTAGCTGGATGGTTGAGCGTTGCCTCGATAACTCTCGAATGAAAGGAGATAGTGACTTGCAATTTGCAGCATAGGTTGCACATCTGAATGGGAGAGATAAACTCGCTGTTGGCCATAATCGCCCCAACGGTTTCGGAGTTATACGCATCCGAAATATTACTTCCTCGATAACTCAAGAAATATATACTCGATCGAATTGAAGCTTGGTGACTAGTTGTAGAATAGCAACATGAAGACGTGTGTAATATTGTGAGAGGACCGTACCACTAGAAAGTTTCTGAAAAGTTACGAAAGCCTATTATGTATCTCATGATTCCTTGAGAACGGAAAAAAATAGCGACTTGCAGTTTTCAGGGTAGATTACGCTTCTCAATACGACATTTAAGTTTGTTAACTAGCACAATCGGCTAAATGGTTTTGGAGTTATATCAATCTGAAATTTCGTTGTTATTTCCTCAATAACTCAAAAAATACTAATCTGATCCAATTCAAATATGGTTCTTAATTGTAGAATGCCAACGCGAAAATTCTTGCAAAATTTCGTGAGGATCGTAGCACTAGAACATTTTTAAAAAATCATTGAAAAAAAATTGGTTCAAAAGCACTGACGTGAAGTCAGAAGCTTTTGCGCGTATGTTCTCTTGCCCATTCGCCCTTATTGGACACTCTTAATCGAATTTACTATGGTGAATTCTATTGTCTGTTCTCCTGTATTGGACAGTCCAAATTCACCATGGTAAATTCGATTAAGAGTGTCCAACACAGGAGAATGGACAAGAGAACATACGCGCAAAAGCAATTTCATTTTCATTATTCCACCACAATTTCGATGTATTATTTGCAAATATTAAAACGAGGGATATATACCTATATCAGGAAATATGTTCCTGCTCTTACCTCAAAACAAAATGAGCCATTTTCACATTGGCTTTTAGCCCAGGAAAGTTGGTGCTAAAATGGAGTCTAGCTCCTAAAAATTGCTCCAGAGCTGGAAATCATTTTAAACTCTTTTGGGGTCCTCAATAACGGGTATCTGAGTTTGCAACGGTTTCTAGGTTGTGCTTTAGAGCCTAAAAACCGCCAAATTGTCGCAATTTTTTTGCGCGTATGTTCTGGGGAACATCGCGTTATCATTTTGACCAAATATCTGTAACTTTCGATTTTTTTGACGAAAATGGTCTCAAACGATTTGGTTCGACTCCCCAATGAAGAATTCGATGTCAAATTTCATTATGTCCGGCCGGCCGTCCGGCCGTTACCACGATAACTTGAGAACGGAAAGAGCCACTTGAAATTTTCAGGGTAGGTGGCGCATCCCAATATGATGGACAAGTTCGTAAATGGTCATAATCGGCCCAATGGTTTCCGAGTAATAATTTTGTTTTCAACCAATATGAATCCGATCGAATTGAAACCTGGTGAGTAGTTGTAGAATATGAACCTTAGCACGTTTGTGGAATTTTGTGCGAATCTTAAGGCTAGAAATTATTGAAAAATTATTAAAAAATATTTTTGTTGTCACGATAACTTGAGAACGGAAAGAGATAGCGGCTTGAAGTTTTCAGGTTAGGATTGCATCTGAACATGAAATTTGAGTTTGTTTATAAGCATAATCGGCCAAATGGTTTTAGAGTTATAGCCATCTGAAATATGGTTGTTTTTTTTTCCTCATTAACTCGAAAAACACTAAACCGTTTGAACAAGGTTATTAGTTGTAGAATGCCAACGCGAAAATTCTTGCAAAATTTCGTGAGGATAGTATTTGTAGAAAGTTTTAAGACATCATTGAAAATAAAAAAAAAATCTATATATCAGTAACTATTCGTCTGAAATTGCTGAAATTTTGCAAGAGCCTTTAGAACCCTACCCTACTGCCAAGTTTTAAGTTTTAACACGATCGGTTAAATATTGTTGGACATTCGAGCAGCCTTGTGTGAGTTCAGTTGATGGGTGGCCGTTGCCTTGATAACTTTCGAACAAAATGAGAAAGGGACTTGCAATATTCAGGGTAGGTTTCGTATCCGAATGGGGGAGTTAACGGTTTCCGAGATATAACCACCTGGAATATTATTTCCTCGATAACTCAAAAAATAAAGGTTCGATCGAATTGATGCTTGGTAACTATTAGTAGAAAATCAACATAAAGACGTGTTTAAAATTTTTTAAGAACTGTACCCAAAAAAAAATTGAAAAAAATTACGAAAAAAAAAATTTGTAAGAACCGTACCCCTAGAAAATTTCAAAATAATTACCGAAAAAAAAATGGTTCAAGCACTGACGTGAAGTCAGGAGCCTTTGCGCGTATGTTCTATTGTCCATTCCCCTGTATTGGACACCCTTAATCGAATTTACCATGGTAAATTATGTTGTCCATTCTCCTGTATTGGACACTCTTAATTCGAATTTACCATGGTAAATTCGAATTCGAAATTCTCCTGTATTGGACACTCTTAATTCGAATTTACCATGGTAAATTCGAATTAAGAGTGTCCAATACAGGATAATGGACTACATAATTTACTGTGGTAAATTCGATTAAGGGTGTCCAATACAGGAGAATGGATAATAGAACATACGCGCAAAAGTTCCTGACTTCACGTCAGTGCTTGAACCAGTTTTTCAGTATTCTGCCTATTACTCAAAAAGTACATATCCTACAGAAAACAGTATTTTATTCCTTTTTGAAGAACATTATATTTAGCGTCTAATGGTGCTAGAAATATCTTACTTGGTTAAGTTGTTCAGCCGCAATCGCCTGTCAAATATAAGCAAATTTTACAAACTTAGTTCAAAAGTTGACAACCCTCAACTTCTAAGGGTTTTAAGTCGAAAAATATTGCACCGATTGAAAAATGTCATGGAATCAAACTTGTAGAAAATTCAATTTTTAATCAGACGCTCTCTGAAATTTGAAATTCGCTCACTCCAGTGCTGAGATATGAATTTTATTCCGAAAGAATAAATAGCGCCAACGTCCTGTGGCCGTCCAACACAGAAAACTCCGGCTTATCTCAAAACTTTTTTTTAAGCAAAAGTGAACGTAATCAACTGAATTCAAACTCAAGTTATTTTAAATAATTGAGAACAAACTTTAAAAATTTCATGAAGGTAGTTATTCATAATAACAAAGTTTATGATTTCACAAAGTTCGCAAAGTTTATGATTTTCTTTTGATTACTTAGTTGATCACTATGTGTAACATAATTAAGTTTTTTACTCATCTATAAAAATAAACTGTGTTCTGAATAGTGTAAAATTGGTTGGAAGAAACACCCAAAGATTTTGTAAGGTAGTAAGGGCCTCACATTTTCGCATTCTTTCCAACCAAAGGGGAGTCGGTGTCTGGCTACCTGGCTGTTTGTCTGGTTTGATTGGAAGGAATGTGAAAATTGGTTCAAGCTCTGACGTGAAGTAAAGAGTTTTTGCGCGTATGTTCTATTGTCTATATTCTCCTTTATTATACACTTATAATCGAATTTACCATGGTGAATTCTATTGTCCATTCTCTTGTATTGGACACTCCAATTCAGGAGAACGGACAATAGAATTCACCATGGAAAATTCGATTAAGACTGTTCAATACAGGATAATGGACAAAAGAACATACGCGCAAAGGCTCCCAACTTAACGTCGGTGCTTGAACCAATTTTTTTTTCAATGATTTTTTAAAATTTTCTAGTGCTACCATCCTCACGAAATTTTGCAAGAATTTTTGCGTTGGCATTCCACAACTAATACAAATGTTTGAATTAGATCGGTTTTGTATTTTTCGAGTTATTGAGGAAATAACAAGCAAATTTCAGATTGATATAACTCCAAAACCATTTGGCCTATTATGCTAATTAACGAACTTAAATGTCGCACTCAGATGCGAAATCAACCCTGAAAACTGCAAGACGCTATTTCTTTCCATTCTCGAGGAATCATTAGATACATAATATTTTTTCGTAATTTTTAAAAATTTTCTAGTAGTACAGTTCTCACAAAATTTCACCCACATCTTCATGTCGATATTCTACAATTAGTTACAAAGCTTCAATTCGATCGAGTCTATATTTTTTGAGTTATTGAGGTCTCCTTTGGTTCGAGATTTATCGAGGTAACGGTCACCCATCCAGATACTGAACTTACACAAGGCAGCTCGCATCTCCAACAATGTAGATCCGATCGTGTTCCAACTTGGAACTTGCTAGTAGAGTTAGGTTCTGAAGGCTCTCACAAAATTCCAGCAGTGTCGGACGAACAGTTTCTGACATATAGAATTTTTTTAAATAATTTTCTATGATTTTTCAATAATTTTATAGTGAAACAATCAAGCAAGAATTTCACGTTACCATTCTACAACAAACAGTAATGTTTGCATTGGATCGGTTCTGCATTTTTCGAGTTATTGAGGAATTAATAACCAAATTTCAGATGGATATTACTACAAAACCGTTCTGCCGATTATGCCCATAAACAAATTCATATGCCGCATTAAGATTCACAACCTAACCTGAAAATTTCAAGTCGCTGTCTGTTTCCGTTTCATAAAATAATATCTTTTTTTAATTTTCTAGCGATACGATTAGTATTTCTTGTAGACCAAATTATTACTTGGAAACCATTAGGCTGATCATGCCCATTAATGAACTTGTCCGTCGTATGGGAAAGCGCCACCTACCCTGAAAATTTCAATTCACTATCTCTTTCCGTTCTCAAGTTATCGTGGCAACGGCCTGCCGGACAGAATCAAATTTGACCTCGAATTCTTCATCAGGGAGTCCAACCCAATCGTTTGAGACCATTTTCAGCGAAAAATTTGAATATTACAGACATTAGGGCAAAATGATAACGCGATGTTCTCCAGAACATACGCGCAAAAATGAAAAATTGGTTCAAGCACTGACGTGAAGTGTGAAGCTTTCGCGCGTATGTTCTATTGTCCATTCTTCTGTATTGGACACCCTTAATCAAATTTACCATGGTAAATTATGTTGTCCATTCTTCTGTATTGGACTCTCTTACTTCGAATTTACCACGGTAAATTCGAATTAAGTGTCCAATACAGGAGAATGGACGACATAATTAACCATGGTAAATTCGATTAAGGGTGTCCAATACAGAAGAATGGACAATAGAACATACGCGCAAAAGCTTCTGACTTCACGTCAGTGCTTAAACCAATTTTTTTTCGTGATTTTTTTTAAATTTTCTGGAGGCGCGGTTCTTAAAATTTTTTTTTTCGTCATTTTTTTCAAATTTTCTAGGAGTACGGTTCTTACAGAATTTTAAACACGTCTTTGTGTTGATTTTCTACTACTAGTTACCTAGCTTCAATTCAATCGAATATTTATTTTTTGAGTTATCAAGGAAACAATATTCCAGGTGGATATAACTCGGAAACCGTTAAACCGATTATGCCCAAAAACGAACTCAACTCTCCCTTTCGGATACGCAACCTACCCTGAAAATTGCAAGTCCCTATTTCCTTTGGTTCGCAAGTTATCGAGGCAACGGTCACCCATCTACTGAACTCACACAAGAATGCTCGAATCTCCAACAATGTTCAACCGATCGTATTAAAACTTGAAACTTGGCAGTAGAGTTAGGTAATGAACGCTCTTGCAAAATTTCAGCAATTTCAAACGTACAGTTACTGATATATAGAGTTTTTTTTTTTTATTTTCAATGATTTATTAAAAATTTTCTACAGATGTTATCCTCACCAAATTTCGCAAACATTTTCGCGTTGGCATTCTACATCTAATAACCATGTTTGAATTCTATCGGTTCAGTATTTTTCGAGTTAATGAGGAACAAAAAACTACCAAATTTCAGAAAATTTCAGATGGCTATAACTCTGAAACCGTTTGGTCGATTATGCTCATAAACAAACTCAAATGTGGCATTCATATGCACAACATAACCTGAAATTTTCAAGCTGCTATCTCTTTCCGTTCTCAGGTTATCGTGACAAAAAAAATATTTTTTAATAATTTTTTTAAAATTTTCTAGCCATACGATTCGCCCAAAATTTCACAAACATGCTAAGGTTCATATTCTACAACTACTCACCAAGTTTCAATTCGATCGGATTTATTTTGGTTGAAAACAAAATTATTACTCGGAAACCACTGGGCCGATTATGCCCATTAACGAACTTGTCCGTCGTATTGCGATGCGCCACCCACCCTGAAAATTTCAAGTCGCTAGCTCTTTTCGTTCTCAAATTATCGTGGCAACGGACGGCCGGACGGACAGAATCAAATTTGACCTCGGATTCTTCATCGGGGAGTCAAACTTGATCGTTTGAGACCAATTTCGTCAAAAAATTCGAAAGTTACAGACATTTGGGCAAAACTATAACGCGATGTTCCCCAGAACATACGCGCAAAAAACATTCCTAATGAAGGGCAATCAGCAAACCGTGATCTATAATCCAAACAACGGCAAGATATCCTCAGATGCAAAACGACACATATTGTTTCTCCATGCCTTCAGCGGCTGTGACATGACGCCTTCGTTTTTGTGAAAAGGCAAGGTCAAATGCTTCAAAACTTGGATCTCCTAAGTATTATCTCGATTTTCCTCGACCACAAAGCCACTCCTGACCAGGTTGCTGATACTGGAGCCGAATTTATTACAACAGTTTACTCAGGCAACAGAATAAGTTCTCTCAAGCAACTCAGATTTCAACTCTTCAAGAGGGTCCTCTGTAAAAAAACTTTCAACTTAGCGTCGTTGTCCCCCACTGAACTGGTTGCTACAACATTCCTTCATGGCGTTTCTGCAGGTGAAGATGTGGAGGGACTGAGATATGAATGCAAAGCAATGGGGATGGAAATCCGCCCCAGATGGTAGCATGCCCTTCCAAACCACCCCAGCACCCGATGCATTATTAAACTCAATTGCCTGCCCCTGCAAAACAGGGTGCAAAAATGCATACTCCTGCCAAGAAGTCGGCTCAAGTGCTAGGCCCTTTGCGCCCACTGCGAAGGGCATGTATGCCTGAATTCCGTAGGTGAGCAGCATGACATAACTAAATTCCTTTGAACTCCCGAGTACTACCGAAGACGAAGATGATCTGGACATAGAATAAGAATCAACCGTGGAAGAGGAGGAAGAGCACCAAGAACTGGAGTATGAATAAGAGTTTGCTGAACAACCCGGACCCTTGAAAAGAAGGTGAACTTGCTAGATATCATATATGGTAAATTATTTCAATCAAGAATTCATAATTTGTAGTATACCTGTTCCTGATATTCAGTATAATATAAAACTTTCGCTCTGCCTACAGGATTTGCTGAGACGAGGTACTGACCAAAAGAAGAAGACGACTCGCACAATTCCCTCATGATTGTATGATCAATGTAAATAACTCCATATTAATTCTAAGACTTGTAGGGACTTTTTTTATTATTTATAAAAATATACACTTTGATATAATGAGCAACTCTCCCATTTTTACTTCTCTTTTTCTGGGATTGTCTGGTAAGTCACTAATGATTGATGGTTACCTCGTAATCAGAGCTTGTATTATGATTCCTTCAATTTAATTTGTGGGAAGTTTTCAGTTCAGACGAAGTTTCCTGCGTTTGACTGCCGTAGCGGAAATGTGGCGCTACGAACTCTTTCGGTATAAAATTCATATCTCAGCACTGAAATGAGCTAATTTAAAATTTCAATAAGCATCTGATTCACAATCGAATTTCCCAGAAGTTTAATTCTTTAAATTTATTCAATCGGTCAAGTCCTTTTCGACCTAAAAGCGTTAGAATTTGAGGGTTGCCAACTTTTGACATTAGTTTGTAAGAATTGCTTGCTTTTTGACGGGTAATTGCGGCTGAACTACACAACCGATTTCGATGTTTCGAACGTCATTAGCCGCTTAATGTCATGTTATTGAAAAAAATATGAATTTTTTTTTCTGTTGGAGGCGTATTTTTTGAGTTATAAGCGAAATACTAAAAAAAGTGAGAAAATTTCGCGGTTTTTAGGCTCTAAAATCTAAAACACCGTCTAAAGAAGAAAAATCAAAGCATCAATTCTTTAAATTAACTGTTCTCGAGAATTGATTCTCGTACACAAAAATTTTCAAAGGCTCTTAGATGTTCATATACAACACGAGAAAAATACGGCGGTGCTGCATCCTCTTGAAATACCATAGTATTCGTGTTAACTTGGTTCAAGATAGTAGGAAGGACATTCTGCAGGAAGGATACATTTTCCCAGTAAGGAATATTGTATAATTGAAATATTCCAAAAATGGGTCTCTATGAATAATAATTTCACGAAGAGTCATGCCAATTGATAAATATAAAATTGTATCGCTATAAGCCGCATTGAAATATTGAAAAAATTGGTTCAAGTCAAGAGCTTTTGTCCAATACAGGAGAATGGACAATAGAACATACGCGCAAAAGCTTGTGACTTCACGTCAGTGCTTGAACCAATCTTTTTTTCGTAATTTTTTAAATTTTCTAGGGATACGGTTCCCACAAAATTTTACAACTAGTTACCTAGCTCCAATTCGATCGAGTCCATATTTCTTGAGTTATGGAGGAAATAATATTCCAGGTGGGGATAACTCCGAAACCATTGGGCCGATTATGCCCAAAAACGAACTTAACTCTCCCATTCGGATGCGTAACCTACCCTGAAAATTGTAAGTCCTTATCTCTTTTCGTTATTGAGGCAACGGTCACCCATCCAGCTTCTGAACACACACAAGGCAGCACGGATCTTCAAAAATATATATCTGATTTCAAACTTGGAACTTGGCAGTAGAGTTAGGCACACGCCAAATTTAAGCGATATCGGAAGAACAGTTTCTGATATATAGAAATTTATTCAATGATTTTCAAGAATTTTCGAGCCAGCATTTAACAACTAGTAGCCGTGTTTGAATTGGATTGGTTTCGTATTCTTAGAGTTATTGAGGAAATGAAAACTAAATTTCAGATGGGTATGATTTCAAAACCGTTTAGCTGATTATGTCTATTAACTTTCCCAAATGTCGCATTCAGATGCACAACCTACCCTAAAAACTGGAAGTCGTTATCAGGTTAAGGTGACGTAAATAATATTTTTTGATCAATTTTTAAAATTTTCTAGTGACATCATTCTCACAAAATTTCACAAGCGTCTTTGTATTTGTATTCTACAACTTGCTACCAAGCTTCAATTTGCTCGGATGAGTATTAGTTGATGATAAAATTATTACTCGGAATCCATTTGGCCGATTATGTCCATTAACGAACTTGTCCGTCGTATTTGGATGCGCCACTTACCCTGAAAATTTCAAGTCACTATTTCTTTCCGTTCCCAATTTATCGTGGCAACGGTCGGCCGGACAGAATCAAATTTGACCTCGAATTCATCATCAGTGAGTTAATTGAACCCAATCGTTTGAGACCATTCTCGGCAAAAAATTCGAAAATTACAGACATTTGGGAAAAATGATAACGCGATTTTCCCCTGAATATACGCGCAAGATTGGTTGAAGCACTGACGTTAAATGAGGAGCTTTTGCGCGCAAATTTTGTGAACAATACTTACAAATCACAACACTCACGGGGAGACAGGACTGTTAATAATGTTTTATTCACTTCTATTGGATACTTTTATTCGAAATTACCAGCGATATAGACCGTTTTCTCAGCTTATGTATGAATACCATTTTAATAAGACACTTGGGTCATGAGAGAATAGTTTTCTCTCGTGAAAAGTAGACAAAAACGAAAGTTTTTGAGTTTAAAATGTCACAACTTCCGTTCAATAAAATCGAGGAGGTTGATGACGCAACCATACGTACAGTCTGGCTCAAAAATCTCTCTCAGCTTAAGATCCCTGTTAATGTACAATACCTTTTAAGTCTTGGGGAAAATTCCAACCTACCATATAACAAAAATACAACACCCCCACTACAACAGCTATTGATAGACAAATAGTATTGTTTGAATTCTCTATTAAATGAATTGGACATAACTGAAAAGAGGAATAAATTCATCAACATAACTACTAATTATCCGAACCACTAAAAATTAAATCAAAATTCAGCTGTAAGAACCGATGATGCCCAGTTTATATCGAAAGGTACAAGAGAGACTAAATGTTTTTTACGGGAACATAAAGAATTATTAGTCCTCGAAGCTGATAAAGGTAATATCACTGTCGTTATGCCAGTAGAACATATACCGCCGTATTCACAAAGCATTCAATCTCCGTTAAGTCCTAACTGAGGTTCTCAGTTAAGGATAAATTGGCGATGATAAGAGACTAACTGCCGTATTCACAAAGCATTCAATCTCCGTTAAGTCCTAACTGAGGTCCTCAGTTAAGGATAAATAAGAATCCCAACCTCAGTTAACGTATGTAATGGTGCTGCAACAGGCCTGTTTCACGTTAAATTTCACTTAAACTTAGGTTGCGATTCTTATTTATCCTTAACTGAGAACCTCAGTTAGGACTTAACGGAGATCGAATGCTTTGTGAATACGGCGGACAATGAGAAAGCTCAAACTTTGCTCGATGACCAAGATACATATGAAAAGTTACCCAAAGACCCAACCACCAATATCCAGAACAAACTTAGCAAATTGGTTTTACTTTTACATAAACAAAACGCATCGATTACACATTGCTGACATTTTTGAGACGTAACGATGGTAATTGCCCCAGACTTCATTTTCTGCCCAAGTCCACAAAATCGATCATCCCTTACACCCAATAGTAGGCTTTGTCGGCTCCCCCCTCTATAATTTGAGCAAGTTTCTGGCAGAACAGTTAATGCATTTCTTTGTTAACTCAATAATTATCTGACCCCTACTAACAACTTATTATTCTCACTAATCCATGTATGAGCAAGGGTGGAATGTCAACCCATACTTCAGTGTAGAAATTGATAGCATGCATTAGTAATGCTTCATCTTTGAAGATGGAAACTTTATTTCCGGAACATATGTCAGACCACAAAAAAAGAAGTGGACAAGAGTGTAGTTACTTTTGTAGTGTTTTGTAAGTTCACAGTGAACTCACTATAGAATTCAACATATGGACTATTGGTCACCAGTCACCCTGTATATTCCTCGGTTTTCTCGAATATAAGTTTCATTTCAAGGCATTGATTTTGACGATTTCGTCCAATCCTATATTGAAACTGGTGTTGAATTTAACTATCAGGGCACAATTTTGAACCTCAATATCAATTGATGAAAATATCGGTTAGGTGTCAGCGCCATCATTACTGAGCTTGAGAGAAATAATTACTCTCTTTAGCCATTCCACTACTGGTTCTATCCTGATGCGAATTCGCTGAATCGTAAAGGAATTGATTTTAATATACAACCTCCAATATGAGCGTTCCTGGACATATCAATCCTGCCAAAACTCATCATCACCCACAAATTACAACATCAAAGCCATACCCCAAAATATTTACATTCATCAACGAGTTGAAGTATATTGAAAATTCAAAATTGTACATCCTGTAATGACTTTCCGTTTTGCCGATTCTATTTACGCAGATTCCATTACAAATATTTCCACATTCCAATTTTTCCAGTGAAAATAATTCATTCGGCTCCATTAGACAAAATCGAAAATTCGCAAATTTCATATCCGTTAAACAATGGGAATTTGACGTTCCCTTCCCACCAGTAATCAACAAGTGTGCTTTTTATGGAGGGCACTTCAATGTGTGAATTTATCCTGTTTGAGTTTTATTATATGATGTGTAATTCGTGATATTTCGCCCAACCCCGCCGGGAAAAAAATTCTTCATGGAACTCTAATTCATCTGTTATTTATTGTGGACGATAAATTTCGAAGGACCGCATTTATTTAATCGGTTGCGTTCAATTGGGTGTTGTGACAGTTTTGGTCATAAATTTCGCGCGAATTTTTCGTGGTAAATTGATTCATGCAGACCCAAGTATAAAAGTTTAATTTCATTGTTTGATGGTGCTGAATAATTACTCCCATATACTGTCGAAAATAATGGACGGAATGGCTATACATTAAATTTGGGGGAATTTGGTAGAAAAATTAGTTGTGATATATACAGGGTCCGAGGCCGCCATACTGAAATGGGCAAGGATTAACGATTAAGCAGCTCAAGAACTTTGAAACCCTGGTGAAATAAGTTTTTGTAGCCCCCACTAAAACAAATGGTTTGGGGTGAGGGTACTTTTTAAAATAAATAACTTTTTTCCACGGTAACGTACTAATAATAAATCAGATTCCAAAACTGCATTTTTATCTTTCATTTGGTGTACCGTTGACACTTGGGGCTCAAGCGGTTACAAAGATGTTATCGAGGATGTTATCAAAAGAATGTCAAGAACGCACAACATTTTCGATAACGGGGTAGAGCCCTACATACAGGTCGGCGTTTTCCAGCTTCCCATTACCATATTGAAATTTATTCTCTGGCGAGTGTCGTTAGTGACCATAGTCTACATATTTTCAAGAAACTAAGGAGTATACATGGTGTTCCAAAAAAGTCTAGTCATCTCACAAATTTTCTATGTGATACCCTGTATACTATGTCATTCATTTTTGAATTCTACAACAAATTTTAACGCAAGTTTGCGAGGAGAACTTTTTGGCGCTCTAGTTCCTCGGAACTGAGTGCTTACCAATTTGCCCAAATGTCTGTAATTTTCGAATTTTTCGATGAAAATGGGCTTAAACGATTTGGTTCGACTCACTGATCAAGAATCCGTGGTCGAAATTCATTCTGTCCGGCCGGTCCGGCTGACCGGCCGTAGGCACGACAACTCTCGAACGGAATGAACTAGACAGTTGAAATTTTCAGAGTAGGTTTGGGGGATGAATATCTCGGCTAAGTTCGTTGGGCAAAATCGGACAGATGGTTTCGGAGTAACAAAAAAAAATTTTTTTACAGAACAAATTCCAAATTAAATTTTTTTCAATAAGCAGTTTTACCATAAGAATTCACTCATTTTATTTTTAACTCTAACAAGCTAATACTTTCGGCGATATGATTTTTCAAATTTTCAATGTAAATCGTATTTCTACGTTTTCACAGAGATAGAATTATTCTGTGGGTATTCTATGAATTGTTATAATGTCAACTTATTTTCCTGAGACATGACGTTGTCTCATTGTCATTCATTCCAGCAATCCTATAAATATGAGAATTATAATATAATATCATACTTTTTGTTGGTTGATATTTTCATGCTGATGGTCAATCCATATGATGATGGGAATGGTAATGGTAAGTTAATAATATTGAGTTCAGAATATCTCCACTAAAAACAAAACTGGAATATTGGTGTATTGGAGTAGATTTGAGGAAAGATATATTATCGTTCATCATAGAATTGAGGAATGAATATCTGGGATGAGTTCGTTGTTGGGCAGAATTCGTCTATTGGTTTTGAATTGATAATTTTTGGCACTCTTGTTGAATTTAAATTCTTCTATGATGTTTGAATTCAATTTCTGCTAAGATGAAGTTCTAAATTTCAATAATGAATCGTACTTCTATGTTTTCACAGAATGCTATAAATATTCTATCTAAGCTTCATTATATGATATGTGTTCATATCCGTACATTTCATCCTGTTCTATAAGAGAGAGTCAAATTCATTTCAGCTATTTTAATTTGGTTTCTTCCATGGTACAGTTCTCATTCTCAGATTGCTCATTTAATCTTGATAAATAAACTATTATTTGAATTGAATTTCCTTTATGATGCAGTTCTATCATAAGAATACATTGATATAATTCTCAACTCTGAGAAACCAATACTTTCGGAGATATAATTTATCTGTTTGAACTAGAGCGCCAGAAAGCTCCTGTCCACAGGGCTTGTTTTTTTTTTATTTAAGCAGCCGTTTTGGGTTTATTTTTCAAAGCTTTTAGGCGCATTTGCCAGGCCTGAAAAAATAATCACTAATCAAAATATCATGGACACAGAATATTTTTCATTTGCGGATTGCATTCGTTTTATGCTAATAATTCTTGAATGAAATATTAGAAAAAAATCAATAATGACAAAGTATACGGGGTGCATTGAAAATTTGGAATTTGTGAGATGACTAGCCTTTTTTGGAACACCATGTATCCTTCTCAACTTCTCGAAAATATGGAGACTATGGTACCTAACGACACTCACAAGAGAAAAAAATTCAATATTGTAATGGAAAGCTGGAAAACTCCGGGGTAGTGCTCTACCCCGTTATCGAAAATGTTGTATGTTTGTGACATTCTTTTGGTAACATCTTTGTAACCGCTTGAGCCTCAAGTGTCAACGATACACCAAATTATTATTATTATTATTATTATAAGTACAAATGAGCTGAGATGAATCTATACAACTCAAGGCAAAGTGTGTCCCCGCAGTTGATTCGTATTGAAGGTGAAAAGCGATGATAAATCCACTCCAAAGAAACCTCTAATAGCTCGAAAAACAGTTATCATATCGCCTCTAAGCTTCCGATCCGTGAAAGTGTCCAATTTCATCAAGGATAACCGTTCCTCATACCTTGGTCTTATGTAACCGAAAGGAACTCGGGTCGCCCTCCTCTGCACCTGCTCCAACAGGAGTTCATCTTGCTTAAAAGTAGGATGCCACACCGGACCAGCGAACTCTAGTATCGGACGTATGTAAGTCTTATATAGTGAAGACAAGGTCCGGCTGCTGCACCGATCAAAGCATCTTTGGATCATGTACAGGGATTTTATGGCCTTGGTCGTACACTGCAATATATGTGAGCTCCATGTAAGATTACTATCCACTACAACACACAGATCATTATGGGAGTCACAAGATTCAATGGGGTTTCCATCGAGATAATATTGTATTCTGGGGTTGTTTCGACCAAGATGTAACACTCGACACTTCGCGAGATTGAGGGGTAACATCCATTCTTTGGACCACCCCACTATGGCATCACAATCATCTTGCAGGACACAGCCAGATTTGGATGGGTTGTTGAAAAACTTCACATCATCGGCGTAGCAAGCACTAGTGGACGATATCAGTCTGGGCAACTCAGAGACATAAATCAGGAACAATAGAGGGCCCAAAACAGAACCTTGAGGAACGCCACTCGAAGCTGACCTGAACGAAGAGCGCGCTGCACCAACCTTGACTGAAAAGGAACGCCCGCAGAGAAATGCCTTCATCCAGCCAAGTAGACGGCCACGAATACCAAAGTGTTCCATTTTATGAAGTAACTGCTTGATTGGCACCCTGTCAAATGCACTGGAGAAATCCAGGTAAACAACGTCCACCGGATTCCTACGATCCAATTCCGCAGTCCACGTATGAAAGGTAAAAGATCGCAGTTTTGGAATCTAATTTATTAGTGGTATGTTACTGTGGTAAAAAGTACCCCCACCCCCATCATTTGTTTCAGTGGGGTTTACAAAAATTTATTTCACCAGGGTTTCAAAGTACTCGAGCTGCTTACGTAAACCGTCAAGTTTTATTGCTTTGTCTCAACTGGTCTATAAAATATTTGCAAAATAAGGAACCTCACCCCCGGCTAAAACAATCCCCAACTTTCATCAGAAGACCAGTGTGATACCCTAATGGTACCCTATCACCTCCTTTCTCATGTCGGTGTAGAGGCCTCGGACTCTGCATACATGGTGAGACTTTAAGTTGTAAATTGATTTTCATCATACATTCTGCTTATCAGATACTAAAAATGTTTTATTTGCCATTCCAGTTTCGGCTCAGGTAACGAGTGGTATTTGAATAGTTCACAATTTGCCAAAACACTCCTGCACTTTATTTTCACGTTCAACATAGATAACTCTTACTATACTGTGTATTGTTTGACTTAAAGCTGTTTCATCTGGCACTTGAATTCCAATACAATATGTTTGAGAGAACTTATTTAATCTCACAATTCTCGTTGTTTGGTGCCTATTGGCATATCTATTTAAAAAAAATATTTTCATTTCCATTTTTTTTAATATTTTTTTATCATCGCCCATTTTCATATTGGAAATTCAATAAATATCTTAATTGCCACGACAATCTGGATTTGAATAGTTGAGCTGAGAATACAACTGACAGAATAATCATAATAAGTAGGTAACGTTGACATGTGAGGTCAAATTCTATGGATTCATTGCGCAATCCACATCTACATGTCTATAGGCATCCGTGGAAGATTTCATTCGGCAATGTCAAACTATGAACCAGGTTTCGCATATGTCACTCGAAGAGAATAAATGAGGAGTAACTTTTCAAAACGCATTATGTCCAATTTGGGCGAAATTGAGTTTGAAGCGGATTTAGAAATGATTTCTATTGCTCTATATAGCCCTTATATGCAAACAAAATCTTCCAAATGGCATTATGTCCCTGTGTAATGCAAATCCAAAGTATGTAAGCCGCATCGCAATAAATTATGTTTACGTTTGTATTCTTTAAACAAATAAAATATAACCAAAAAAATTTCTTATCGATTCGCTCATGTTAATAAGGTTACAGGCTAATACTTACTATGCAGACTGTTTTCTCTAAATGTATGAAGAATCGCAACAAACAGCCATATTTTCAATTTCAACCACATCAAAACGCATTATATACAATGGGATGAATGAAAACGCATTAAGTCCAATCGTTTTTTACATTCTCTGTGTATATCTGATCAATATTTATTTAAATGAGATTAGTTATTACCTTTAGATATAAATTTCTATCAAACAAACTCGATGTACTCAAATTATAAGCCAGGGGGCGGAAGAAAAAATAGTTTTTCGTTGATTTCCAATAAAATGGTTTTTGAATTAAATGCGTTTTGAAAAGTTGCTCCTCAAATAATCTATGAATTATATTATGGAAGAGGAACAAGCGCAACAAAGTGGATACAGCTTGATTCAAGGACAATTTTAATTGGAACGGATTTCTATATTTTGAGTTGTAGAGGAATTAACAACAAAATTTCAGATGTATATAACTTCAAAACCATTTGGCCGATTACGCCAATTAACGAACTCAAATATCGTATTCGGATGCGCAGCGCCGCAGCCTACCTTGAGAATTGCAAGTCGCTATATCTTTCCGTTCTCAAGTTATCGTGAGATAACTACCTACCAAATTTTCATTTTAATTTTTTTTTCAATCTTCATTTATTCTTCCAAGTTAGAAAGGTCTAACTTTGTTTCCAGTATACAGGGGTGTATCTGAATAACACCGAAAAAATGTCAGGGGTGATTCGGCGAAGAAAATTAAGTTGAGTATTTGGTAAAAAATTTTGAAAAACCTCCTCCTAGAAGAATTACACCCCTTCGAAGATTAACAAAAAACATTGTATGTCTTTTTTATATTCTCTGTATTTAGCTTAAGACACGAAAGTTCGTTAATATTATTTGTCAATAAACTAGAAATTTTCAAAATTTTCAACTTTAAAATGCTTAGGAGAGTTAAAATATTCAACCCCTATGATATTTTTTCTTAAAATGTTTTATTGGATAAGAATTGTCCTTTTAAGAAAACATGGCTGAAAAGAACAATTCATTTACAAACTTTTTTATCTCAAGTTTTTTTCAAAACTTAAGCATTTAAGAAAAAATTACAATGCATTTATAAAAAAAAACTAGCGTGAGGGTATTTTGCCTTAAGATCTAATAGTTTGTGCTCATTCATAAAAACCATAATACCGATACCAGGATTGTGCAGTGTCATTTTCTGTTACCCTTCTTAGTGTTTCACAAGTTTGATAATTGTGTATTGTAGAAAATAGTATTATTTGATTGAAAATATGAATACATATCTGATTTTGGAAAAAGCAGATATCCATTTTACATACGGTCGTGCTAACGGTAATGCATTGGAAGCGCAAAGACCTTATGCTGGTCAGTACCCACAATATAGATTACCCCATCATACTACGTTCACAACTATTCACCGATACTTGCGGGAACATGGTAATTGTGAAAAAGAGTGGGAAAGCCCTGTGGACAGGAGCTTTGGCGCTCTTGTTCAAACTTTGACAAATCATATCTCCGAAAGTATTGGTTTTCAGAGTTAGGAATTATATCAATGGTTTGTTATGATAGAGCTTCATCGTAAAATAAATTAAATTCAAACATATCAGAAGAATTCAAATTCAACAAGAGTGCCAAAAATCATGAATCCAAAACCAACTGACCAATTTTACCCAATAAGGAACTTATCCGAGATATTCATTCCTCAAATCTACTATGAAAACTTTATTACATCAATTTAAACTTAGCCAATATTCCACTTCTGTTCACACTGGAAATATTCTGAACCCAATTTACCTACCAAAGTATACAGGGTGTCCCAGAAATCAACGATAAGCCAGTAACGGGCGATAGGCCAAGTCATAACAGTTATCAGAAAAATATAAAAAAAAATCTTTGTCATGTACTTTTCAAACTATAGGTATTAGAAAAAAAAAGGAAAAACTGACATCCTGTGATGATATTTCAAGTTCTGTGTCTACAAATATTAATTTTTCGTCAGTCTTTTTTCTGTAATGTAATCATGAATAACCCTTCTGTGAATTACAGTTTAAAATTAGAACATAACTGCCTCAGTTTTAAGTAAAATGTTGGATTTCTGCCCAACATTATGTTCAAAATAATAACATCATCCAACTTCAACCGACTGTACTTAAAAAAAAATGTACTACACTGTTTTGGCAAGTAACATCAAAAGATGGCGCATTTAGTCTGGATTCCAAAATGGTATGATACTTGCTAGATTACTTCTTAGTTGAGGAAAATAATAATGTTTTTTAAATGGAACCGGATTTTAGGCCAATTCTGTATAATTATTGGAAATGGAGCCTAGACATCTTTAAGTCCACAATTTACAAGTAAAGTTTGATTTAAACGGTAGATGGAGAGTGACGTTATTTTGCCTAGTAAGAGTGAGACAGATGGTGACGCTTAGTGTGAGCGAGATAGATAGTGACGCTACTTTTATGCGAGAGTGAGACGAAATAAAAGGTGTAGAGTTTGAAATAAAATTCAGGCATTGGATTTTTTCAGTTGACTTTAATTTAATTAGAAATTACAGCTGCAATGCTCTACATCTTCTTAAAAATGATAGCGTAATAAGACGGGTATAACTTCTTGAGTTAATGTATTCAGCGGCTTCTGTAATTCTTTGGTGCAGCTCGGCTAAATCTCCTTTATCATTCCCCAGTAAAAGAAATCTATGGGGTTTAAATCGGATGAACGGGCAGGCCACGAAATTGTACCACCCCGCCCAATCCACCTATCGGGGTATTCTCGGTCGAGGAACTCCCGAACTGTGGGAGCATAATGCGCTGGGCAGCCATCTTGTTGGTACCACATGCTTCCGTGAATGTTCAGTGGCACTTCTTCCAATAAATCTGATAATTGATTTTGTAAGAAGTCCTAATAAACCTGGGCATTTAAGTTCTCCGGCAGCTCAAATGGACCAATAACTCTACCATTCAAAATTCCCGTCCACATGTTTACCTCGTTTGCATTGCAGCTGAAAGCCAGCAATTTCAACATTTGCTGTAATTTCTTGTAAATCTAATTAAATTAAAGTCAACTGAACAAATCCAATGTCTTAATTATATTTCAAACTCGCATCTTTTATTTCGTCTCACTCTCGCATAAAAGTAGCGTCACTGTCTATCTCGCTCCCACTTAGCGTCACCATCTGTCTCACTCTTACTAGGCAAAATAACGTCACTCTCCGTCTACCGTTTTAATCAAACTTTACTTGTAAATTGTGGACTCAAAGATGCCTAGGCTCCATTTCCAATAATTAAACAGAATTGGACTGAAATCCGGTTCCACTTAAAAAAACATTATTATTTTCCTCAACTAAGAAGTAATCTAGCAAGTATCATACCATTTTGGAATCCAGACTAAATGCTCCATCTTTTGATGTTACTTGCCAAAATAGTGTGGTACATTTTTTTTACAGTACAGTCGGTTAAAATTGGATGATGAAAATATTTTGAATTTAATGTTGGGCAAAAATCCAACATTTTATTTAAAACTGAGGCAGTTATGTTTTAATTTTAAACTGTAATTTACAGAAGGATTATTCATGATTACATTACAAAAAAAAGACTGCTGAAAAATTAATATTTGTAGACACAGGACTTGAAAGATCATCACAGGATGTCAGTTTTTCCTTTTTTTTTTCTAATACCTATAATTTGAAAAGTACATGACAAAGATTTTTTTAAATATTTTTCTGATAACTGTTATGACCTGGCCTATCGCCCGTTACCGGCTTATCGTTGATTTCTGGGACACCCTGTATATTTCCATCATCATAATATGGATTATCTATGTATTATCATCTTAAATGTATAATATCATATCATCCCCTTAATTCTACGATAGCTGAGGTTATTTCATTGGTCATTTTGCGAAATGTATTAGCTTTTTATTTTAGAAAATTGTATCAATGGATTTTTATGATGGAACTGCATCTTAAAAAAAATTGAATATAAAATTTTTAATATAAAAAAAAATGTTTTTCCAGGCATTTATAAATTCTTTTTCGTTTGTTGTCAAATATATTTTTTAACATTGATTGGCCAATATTTTGGCAGCATATTGTCATTGATGGTTGGAGGTCCTCAATATCATCGTATTGTCTTATGAAAACCTCATCTTTCAGATATGCAAAGATCCTAATGTCCAGGGGACGCACGTCTGGAGAGCGTGTTGGAAAGGAAGGCTGGAGTACTCGACTCATTAAACGGATGTCATAGAACTCCTGCAATTAGCTTAAATTCGAAAAAGTAGCGTGGGCAGTTGGCCCATCTTCTTGAGAATATCCCATATCATGTAGTTGTTTTATGAATGGCTACAGCATTATTCTTTTTTTATCTTTCACCATCAATGGTATCATAAAAACTGGAGTTCCTCGTCGTAGAATATATATTCTATGAAGAGAAACCAAGCCTCATCACTAAAAAATGTTATGTCCAATAATCTGTCGATGTTAAGACTATTTAGAAACCAATAGCAGTACTCTAGGCGACGCGACGTGGAATATCTATTGGTAGGAGTTGCTGTACCATCATTATTTTGTAAAGGTACAAATTCAGTTTTTTTTCAATACTTTTTGACCTGTACAGAAGAGGACACCAGAATGTAAAGACAATTTGTTCAGGGATATTTGAGGATTTTATTCAACTCGTATTCTCGGTTCTTCAACTACTTCTTGAGAAACTTGAGGTCTTCCCGACGATTTGCCCTTGTTAACGTTTCCAATCTACATGAATATGTTTATAAGAACCTCTGATGTGTATTTTAGAAAAGATTATAGAATCTGAACATACTGCAGAGTAAATCCATTCACCATTGATTAATGTACCATTGCGGTAATAGGACATCACAATAAATGTGGTTTGTTCTAAATCATTAGTCATTGCAGATTTAAATAATTGGGGAACTGAATCTTCCGAATTTTGAATATAATCTTAAGAAATGACAATAATTCAATATTGCCACTATATCTATGATATATAAACAGAACACAAGAAGTTAGAAGTGATAAATAAAAATCCAAAGGCAACTGAGATCAATCATTTATAAAGACCATGTATAAAAGAATCCAGCATTACGGGATTTCATATCGTTACTAACGGGTGATTTTTTAAGAGCTTTCGGATGTGATTTGAGAAAAAAACACATAAAATTATGAAAAATGTATGAAATCTTTATTTGAGTCGATAGAAAATTTCATATAATTTAATGTTTGAAGATAATTTCATATATATGTTGGCCGCGGCTGCGCTTCAAATGGTCCATACGCCGGGTCCAATTTTGGCATGCTCTCTCCAACATATCGGCCGGTATCCCACGATTAAATTCTTCAATATTGGCTTCCAGTACGTCAATCGTTGCGGGCTTCTTGCTATAGACATGAGCCTTAACATAGACCCACAAAAAATAATTTAGAGGCGTTAAATCACACGATCTAGACATAATTTAGCGATAAAAAAGTGGATCTTCATCCAACTTTGCAAGCGCTCATTCATTAAAAGTTATCCGTTGTGGTAGGGCATGCTGCTTCAATTCTTGCCCCAGCTGTTTTTTAAAAGGTTTCACAGCTGAATCCTTCCGCAAAATTTTCCACGAAGTGGAGTAACAAAGGCCCAATTGCTGCGCACGGTGCCGAATCGACATTTCACTGTCATAACTAGCACTGGCGGATACAGCTGCGATAGTTTCCTCTGTCCGCACTCTACGTATGCGTGTTGGTGGTTTAATATCCAATAATGTAAATTTGGTGCGAAATTAGACACAAGACTAAGACCTGAGAAGGTCGACCAAACTGACCATAAAATGGAAGAAATGCAGAATACACTTTTTTAACCGATCATCAATTTTGATAATAACATTCAATGATTTGCAATCGTTGTTCTTTTGTAAGTCGATTCATAGTTGAATTATAGACCACACTGAACAAGTTTGACAGTCACACAAGGCACGAAACCCCCGTCAGCTGTAAAAAACAGGGTTGCCAAAGAGAAAGTTGTTAAAAAATCACCCGTTAGTTAGTTTGATGACTATTGGAATTCCTATTAGTCATAATCTGATAATCCCCTACGGGACTCGGGTCGCCTTATTGGTGATTGAAAGTATCCAAGGCACTCCTTGGTATTAGCAAGCCAAATCGTGAGTAACTTAAATCTCCTACTCGGATAAAGAAGGTAGCTCCGTGAGAGATGGTTCTGAAAAGACATAAATCACTCATTCGTCTCCTATCTCCAAGGCAATTAAACATCCCAATCGCCCCTTACCCCATGCGTCACAAGAAGAATTCTGACACGAGAATCACTCCTTGAATTTACATGTGAGACTGGTCGACAAAAACTTCCCGTAATTTATCAAAGGATCACGCACGCAGTATTTATAGGAAGCCATTCTCGGCATGTCGAGGGGCAGGCGATAAGTGTGAAAGTGGAGGTCTTCCTTTTCCTTATTTTCTCGGAGTTTATTAGCAGCATAAGTTCCAGATTCTCCTCACTAGCGTTACACTTGAATTGGTATTTATTAGGGAGTCGTACTGGAAAGTTCATTTTCGCGTATGACTACGGAATTGATTTATATTTCACGAGTACAACCCTCAGGGAAACCAGGGAAGATGTTACATAAGTGGTTACGCAAGTAAAATCCTGTATTCCTCACGGGAAATAAGGAAAATCTCGGATGCAGTGCTGATGGATCGTAGAAGACTAGGTCGAGGGGGTTATAATTCGAGTGGAGACACCTCTAATAACTTTCGGTTTCCATAATAGCTCACGAGTCTCCCTTGATGAAGTGATTCAACCATAAGGAACAGTCAAGAAACAACAAAAAGTTGGTTAATGTAATAATAATAACAATCCTTGGAAACTTTTTAACGTCCTAATTTATTTTGAAGAAAGAATAAGATATTTTTATCTGGTCAAGTTTATGTTATGTTTACGCGTGTCAGAAATTGTGAACGTTGATCAAGGAAATTAACGAAAAAAAAAATTAACAGAAATCTGCAGTTCCTATATGTCATCAAAGTGTAGTGGGGCACCAAGAACACTCGGTTGAATTTGTAATTAGGGTTAATATGCGATTCCCACTAAACGTCAATACAAAAACTTTACTTTTTTGCCTGTGCTAGTCATTAAGCTTTCCTCCGAAGAGCAAAAGAATCCGTGGTCAAAATGGATTCTGACCGGCCCACCGGCCGTTAACACGATAACTCTCGAACGGAATGAGCTCGACTGTTGAAATTTTCAGGGTAGGTTTGATAAATATCTCGGTTAAGTTCGTGGTTGGGCAAAATCGGCCTAATGGTTCCTTCGCAAAAATTGGTGCGTCGGCATTGTACAAGTAATTACCAAGTTCCAATTGGATTGGATATGAATTTTTTGAGTTATTGAGTAAACATCACCAAAATAACAAATGAATATTGCTCCGAGTATGCCCATTAACGAATCTACCTGTCACATTCGGATGCACAACCTACTCCGAAAGTTTCAAGTCGTTGTATCTTTTCATTAGAAAGTTGTCGTGGCAACGGTCACTCATCAAGGTACTGAACTCGCCCAAGGCTCCTCGACTTCCCAAATATTTTTTAATATGTCCAACATTATATATCCGATCGTGTTCAAATGTAACTGGGATATTTGACGTGTAAATCTGTTATCTTTCTTTTGTAATGTTAATTTGAGATGTGGAAATAAAGACATAATATGTGGAAATAAAGACGTAATAAATTAATAAATAAATATGAATTAGGATTATGAATGCTCTCGCAAAATTTCAGTGATACCGGACGGATAGTTTCTGAGTTACAGAATTTGTTTTAATATAGAGAAAAAATAACATTTCGGGGGGGGGGTTTGAACCCCCCCCCCCCCTAGCTACACCCTTGGATCTGGCAGTCTGCCTCCCTAAATTTGACAAGTTTGTGTTTATATTATATCTATGACCGTGATGCGAACTCCAAGTTTTGGGTTTAATGATTGTTTATAAGTTTGTTATTATATTATTTCCATGACCTTGATGTGAACTCCAAGTTTTGGGTTTAACGATAAGTTGATTTCTGGTGAATTTATTGCGGAACATAGTTCGCCGGGTCAGCTATACAGGGTCAACTATACAGGCTGTTTTTTTCCTCACAGCACAATTGTACGTGATTGAAGTGATTTGTGCCACAAACAAAGCAATAACTAAATAGGTACCTTGGATGGATTCTCCTAATGTGTTTGTCCGAAATCTTCATGCAGGTTCTCTTTCAACGTTAATTGCAACTTGCTGTTTTCCATGCCACAGTCGTACTATTTCATTCATTTCTGTTAAAGAATATATTTTCGAGACGTACATCGTTGCCGTGTGTCATAAAACGTCAAAGAGTATACGAGTCTCTATAAAACGTGGTAAATTAAAAACGCATCTGACATTGAATAACAAAGCGCAAATCACAGCTAAACTTAATTTTGTCTATGGTTAAGTATGGTTTAAAATTTGATAATTTTAAATTTTGTCGGAAATCAATTATCAGTAATTTGTATTCTTTTTGAATCATCATTAACAATGCCGCAACCAAAACGATCAAATCTTCCCCGACAAAGCCGTAATGCAAGAAGGATGCAAAACATTGCGAATGAAAGGACTGAAGAAGAACTAGAAATTGCCCGTGAAGAGCGCCGCGTTAGTATGGCTCGAATATATATATATATACATATATATATATATATATCATGTTCACGGGTCGGAAGACACTCTGCTTTGTTTGTTCTTGCGCCTGATAATAAAAAAAAAAATGTCGTGTATCACAAGGTACTTAACCGAAAAGTGCTACCTATGGAAAAAATTACATGAACAATAAAGAGTCATTAAAATACTTATTTTTTTTTATTTGTATTTCCTAATAAAAAATTAAAAAAAGTTACAACATTTCCAAATATTTTATCTAAACAGGCATATGGCAAACTCAATCAATGGGAATATGTCGGCTCCACGGTGAACGCTGCATTTTGGTTAGTTTGTCTGTTTTATTACTCCATTTAGGAATGATACTGAAGTACAGGTGTCCTTGTTGAAGTATAATCGAAAAAGCATGGAGAACTACGTTTAATATTCTAGTTCAGCAGCTTCCCACCAACCTGGAGGTTATCGGGTATCGAAACGATACCTTAAAGACGTTAAAATTCACTTCACATCTGATAAACGTGGTAACGGCCTAGTTTATGATCAATTTTGCCCATACGTCGAACGAGGGAGGTGAAGAAAGTGGAACAAGGCTCTCAAAATCGATATCACATTATACTGCGAACCAGCGCAAAAAATTGCAACAAACTTGCCGTCGCTCATAGGTGCCAAGAAAATTGAACGTATGTACTGGATGAATTTGTATTCGATGCTTGTCTTCTCCTATCAGCAGTGTGGTTAATTTATGAGATTCCCTTTTTTGCGCGGATGTTCTGGGGAACATGGCATCATTTGGCCCAAATGTGTATAATATTTGGTCTCAAACGATTAGTAGACCAGGGTCGAAGCCTTTAAAAATGGTGAAAAGTGAAAAAAAAATATAGTAGAATGAAACCCATTGGAAAAAGAAGAAAATATAACAAAAATGATAGCAAAAATAATTTACGGGCGATCTGAGTTCAGGAAGGGGGTAGTTTTTATGGGTAAAAAACGGTTCCTCTCGATTTCCGGCAAAACTACACGTTCTGTAGAAAAAAGTTGATTCGCAAAGTTGTAGGTAATGAAAAGATCTACAACTTTCGTATTCACACGTTTTTCACATAACCTCAAAATTTATGGGAAAAATTCATATAACCCCGTTTTTGGTTTTTAATTTTTATGTTACAAAAATTTTTTTTTTCACCAAATTTGGTAAAAACTTACCAGATAGGTACACTGTAATTTTTTGGATTCAAATTTTTTTTTCCGCCTCAATTCGCCTTATTATCGAAAAAGCACCCTAATATTCAATCAAAAATTGTCACGTCAAAATATCTGCTTCTTTAAAAAAGTAGGTCGGCTTTTTGTTCATTGTAATCTCTACTTTCTGATGGTGTAAAAAAATACACATTACTATGGTAAGTTTTCTCGAAAAATGATAAGTTAATAAAGTTAATATTTGATAAGACATCCAAAATATTTTGAGAAAGTTGTAGAATCTTCTCTAAATTATATGTGTAGATGCCTATTCATTGGTATTTTAAGATAACTTGTATACCTGAGTGACCTACGGATAGTTTTAGCCTATCAAAAGGTATTTCATAGAGAAGTGGGGAAGGGGCTATGAGGGTCTGGGCCACAGAACACAAATAATAAGAAGTGCAAACTCCCTACTAATCATTGGCAACAAATATTGGACCCATGTTAGGTGCCAAAGTAGTGGGGAAAGGCGGGAATATTCAAATTTGAGGTGATTATTTATTCCCGCCGACAGATATAAATATATTACTTTTATTATTAGTATTCTTTGCTTTTGACTATGAACTGAAATCAAAATGAGCCGAAGGATTGCAAAGAGAAACGAGAATTGTTATAAATAAATTTATTGACGAATAAACAGTATTTTTAACATAAAGGGATTGGTAGCTAAAAAAATGATTGTTCTGAATACACTGTATCATTAATATATCAAAAAATAGTGAGAAAAATATGGCGTAAAGGGAGATTGGTTGAAATGTGTAATGAATTGTCTCACATCAAAGAAGATCAAACATGTAAATTTGCTGTTAGTTTTCTGCTTTATGAATTAAATCATTGTAATTTTTTCAAGAACACTCTATATCACAATATATCACAGAGTCCATTAGCACTATCACGTTCACTATGTCTCAACGGGGGGCTGTTGTTCACGTTTAACTCTTTAATATGCACACTTCGTAAAATAATGACTGCACTTGAAACATAAAATAATTGATAACTACCAAACAGTGACATCTCATAGTTTATATGATCTGCTTCCTCACAATATTCTCCCGCACTTGAATTTAGCTCTGTGAATTCAACCCAAAAAATAGTCACTCAAATAGCTTGGTTGCTTGCGGACTCTCTCAGTCCGACGTTGAACTGGTGGAGCTGGTTGATCTTGTGGATGATGGGATCTTGGAGTTGCTGAATTGCTTGTATATGGCTGTATAGGTGAATTTGGAAAAGGAATAGATGGAATTGAATCTTCAGTGGGGCGATCAGATATGGGAAACCTAAATCTTGATGGAGGAGGCTGTGGAATCTGCAAAAATACTTGCTTTTTTGGTACAAGGGACGATATGAGTTGATTAATGTGTCGTTTTAGAGAGCGCCCTGAATCTAATTCAACCATGTAATGGTATTGACCCAATTTCCTGGTCATTATTTCATGTTTTAAGTGCAGTCATTATTTTACGAAGTGTGCATATTAAAGAGTTAAACGTGAACAAGAGTCATTTATTGGACACAACAAATTGGCGACGAGGATGGGATTTTGGTATAACAACCCTGTCCGACCTGAAGCACATGTCACCAGAAATTGTATGGGCTGTCCTTGGAGGTGTTCCTCAGCTCGAGCATCAGTGCCTGCAACACTGTGTCTTTGGCGGTTTCTTCCGCGATGGTATCTGCTGTGATCGATAAACTGGATATTTGAATCAGATTTTCAGCGTACATGGTGTTGACTTCTTCGTCTAGGGTTAACTCTGGTAACTGGGTGGATACAGAGATTGGAACACGGGACAGGCAATCTGCATTTCCATTATCCTTGCCTTTCTTGCAGTGAACGGTGTAATCAAGCCCACGGAGAAACGATGCATATCTTCACAATCTTGCTGACGTCATATGTGGCAGAGCTCTCTGGGTGAAAAATTCGGGACAGCGGTTCATTGTCGGTGACTAAAACAAAACGTTTGCCGTAAATATAGTTGTAGAAGTGTGTTGTTGCATAAACGATGACCAGAGCCTCTCTATCGAGCTGACTATAGTTTATCTCAGCCTGCGTCAGAGCACGAGATGCGTAGGCGATTGGTTTTTCTTAACCATCGATTTCGTGACTTATGATGGCGACTATTCCGGTAGGACTTGCGTCAGTGGTGAGAATCACAAGTTTTGACGGATCGAATGGAACAAGAACTGTGTCACTGCACAATTCTGACCTAAGGTTCAGAAAAGCGGCTTCAGTTCCAGTAGACCAGTGGAACTTTGCATCCTTCCTTAGCAAGCGGCGCAGTAAGTAGGATTTGGTAGAAAAGTCCGGAATGAATTTGGCGTAGTAGGTGACTAATCCAAGAAATCGTCTCAGCTCATCAGCATTCTTCGGGCGAGGTATCTGGGAAACGGATGAACCTTCGATGGACTTTTCTGGATTTTGTTGAACGATACCACATGACCAAGATAGTTTATGCTTTCCTTAAAGAAAGAGCATTTGCTCCTGTTTAGGTGTAGGTCATTGGCATTTAGGCATTCTAAACAAGTAATGAGATTACGAGTGCACTCCTCCAGCGTGGTACCATGGCAGATTATATCATCAAAGTAAGCTTCAACCTTGGAAAGTCCGTTCAATAGCTGTGATAAAATACGATTGAATTCTGACGGCGCAGTTAATAAATGACTCTTGTTCACGTTTAACTCTTTAATATGCACACTTCGTAAAATAATGACTGCACTTAAAACATAAAATAATTGATAACTGCCAAACAGTGACATCTCATACCGCCGTATTCACAAAGCATTCAATCACCGTTAAGTCCTAACTGAGGTCCTCAGTTAGGGATAAATTTGAATCGCAACCTCAGTAAACGTATTTGACGATGGTGAAACAGGCCTATTTCACCTTAATTTTCACGTAAACTGAGGTTGCGATTCAAATTTATCCTTAACTGAGGACCTCAGTTAGGACTTAACGGCGATTGAATGCTTTGTCAATACGGTGGTATGTCTGGGTTTCAGTAGGAGGATCTTAAAACCTGAAATAATTTGATCCTCATTTGTAAGTTATAAGTCAAATGAAACAGAGATTACTTACCTACATCGTATAATCATATCAAACTTCTTGGACATCTAATTCACTTTTCGTTGTATTTTTACGAAAACTTTACGAAACAATCACTAACGAACGACAAACGGAAGAATATTGATTGAATGACATGTGAATGATGTTCATCTGTCATCGGCACTATAATTTCTGCGCATGCGTGGCGGCCATGTTAGGTGCCGTGCTGTTTCCAAATTTTAGTCGAAGTTTCATACCCCTGGTCTGGACCTTACTGCCTGTAACTTCGTAGCATATTCTGAGAGAATTTACCATAGTAATTTATATTTTTTTAGACCATCAGAAAGTAGAGATTTCAACGAATAAAAAGCCCACCTACTTTCTTAAAAAAGCAGATATTTTGACGTGGGAATATTTGATTGAAAATTAGGGTGCTTTTTCGACATCAAGTCGAATAAAGGTGGAAAAAAAATATTTTAAATACAAAAATTACTGTGTATTTTGACATAAAAAGGAGAGTTTTTACCAATTTCGGTGGAACAAAAAATTTTTGTAAAAGATATGAATTAACCAAAAACGTGGTTATCTGAATTTTTCTCATGAATTTTGAGGTTATGTGAAAAAAGTGTGAAGACAAAAGTTGTAGATCTCTTTATTACCTACAACTTTGTGATTTAACTTTTTTCCATAGGACATGTATTTTGCCGGAAATCGAGATAAACCGTTTATCCAATTCAAACCTGGTAATTGGTTATAAGATATCGGTGCAAAATTTTCGTGAGGATCGTATCACTAGAGAATTTAAAAAAAATTTAAAATCGTTGAAAAAGTTCTATATATCAGAAACTATTTGTCCGACATCGCTGAAATTTTGCGAGAGCCTTCATAACCTAACTCTGTCAAGTTCCAAGTTTGAGCACGATTGGATCTATAATGTTGGAGATTCGAGAAGCCTAGGATGAGTTCAGTAGCTGGATGGGTGATAACTGCCTCGATAACTTTCGAACGAAAATAGATAGGGACTTGAAATTTTCAGGGTAGGTTTCGGAGTTACATTCATCTCGAATATTATTTTCTCGATAACTCAAAAAATACAGACCCGATCGAATTGGAAGTTGGTATCTAGTTGTAGAATATCGACATAAAGCCTGAAATTTTGTGTGGACTGTAACACTAGAAAAAAAAAAAAGCACTGACGTGAAGTCAGTACTCTTTGGCGCGCGTGTTCACGGTGGCTAATTTGAATTGAATGATGAGTACTTCAAGCTCAGTGGATAGAGCGAGCCGAAGATCTACCCAAAGGAGAGTGGACACCATTCACTGTCGGTTCAAAAATTAACAGTGCTGTATCTAAGCTGCCATCAGGATAGAGTAACAAAGTTGGAAAAGAACACAAGTGACTCTCCTTAGTCGCACAAGCTCCTAGAAGATTTGGAAGGGTCAGTATAATCCTAATCATGTTCATAGCACGCGCGCCAAAGCAGATTGACTTTTTACACTTTTTCTTTCATTGTTAAGTCAATCTGCTTTTGCGAGCGTGCTATAAACATGATTAGGATTATACTGACCCTCCCAAATCTTCTAGGAGCTTGTGCGACTAAGGAGAGTCACTTGTGTTCTTTTCCAACTTTGTTACTCTATCCTGATGGCAGCTTAGATACAGCACTGTTAATTTTTGAACCGACAGTGAATGGTGTCCACTATCCTTTGGGTAGATCTTCGGCTCGCTCTATCCACTGAGCTTGAAGTACTCATCATTCAATTCAAATTAGCCACCGTGAACACGCGCGCCAAAGAGTACTGACTTCACGTCAGTGCTTTTTTTTTTTTTCAAGTTCCTTTAACAAGTATAGCTATCAATACAGTTTGGCTGTTAGCTTTACCGTAGATCGGAAAAAAATGCGGTTGTGGGTCCTCCGTTAGGGACGCAATTGCATAATCTCCAAATCCGAACGTATTTTAATATAGATCTACTGAATATAGTTATTTATAAATTCGCCTCAGGGCCACCATACAGACATTTCAAATCGGAAACAACGCACTTTCCTTCAAACTGACTTGTGTCCATGCACTGAATTGACATGAATATTCTTTTAAAACCTCACAATATCGGCTCATTACTCCCAACATAACCCAAACAACCCAAAACCATTCACTTCTCGTCTGCGCAAGCGCAGTATAATCGTGGCTGCAAGTCCTCCCAAAATTACACACCTCACAAAAAACTCCGATTCTCCAACACTAGTAGTTCAGGAGATATCGCTTCTTGAATCCACGCATGCGCAGACCCTCACCAGGGGATTCTATAGCGGAATAGCATCCGCCACCCCAAAACCCCAATCCTCTCTGACGAAAGCACCAGCAGTTAAATCACTGATGGTCTGCTCATGCGCATAACGAAAAATGCCCGTAAGGGGTTACATTAATTTCGAAATTAGCCCCAGGGCCACGGTACGGACACTTTAACTCTGAAACAACGCTACATCCCCCAAACTGACTTGTCCTTGCACTGAATTGCTATGAATATTTTTTTAAAACCTCATAATATCGACTCAGCACTCCCAACATAACCCATCCAACCCAAAAACAGTCACTTCTCTTCTGCGCATGCGCAATATACTGACGGCTAAAAGTCCTCTCAAAATAACACACCTTACAAAAAACTCCGATTCTCCAACACTAGTGGTTCAGAAGATATCACATCCTTAATCCACACATGCGCAGACACTTCAACAGGGGATTCTATGGAGGAATAGCATCCGGCACCCCAAAACCCTAATCCTCTCTGACGAAAACACCACCAGTTAAATCACTGATGGTCTGCTCATGCACATAACGAAAAATGCCTGTAAGCGGTAACATCAATTTCAAATTTAGCCCCAGGGCCACGGTACGGACACTTTAACTCGGAAACAACGCTACATCCCCCAAACTGACTTGTCTTGCCCTGAATTGCTATGAATATTCTTTTAAAACCTCATAATATCGACTCAGCACTCCCAACATAACCCATCCAACCCAAAAACATTCACTTCTCTTCTGCGCATGCGCAATCTACTGGCGGCTAAAAGTCCTCTCAAAATAACACACCTTTAAAAAACTCCGGTTCTCCAACAGTAGTGGTTAGGAAGATATCGCATCTTTAATCTACGCATGCGCAGACCCTCATCAGGGATCTGAATTCTATGGAGGGATAGCATCCGCCACCCCAAAACCCCAATCCTCTCTGACGAAAACTACAGCAGTTAAAGGACTTCTCATCTGCGCATGCGCAATACGGAAAATGCCCGGAAAAGGCAGCATGAACCTCAAAAACATATGTTTCGGCATTAAAAGCAAAGTATGCCGCAAAATAGTAGTAATTTTTTCTTTTTTTCATGTCACGTGATCTTCACGAAATTTTGCAAAAGTGTTTGGTCTTTTGCATCTAACTACTGAGTTTCAATTTAATCAGATCAGTATTTTTCGAGTTATCGTGAAAACAAAATTTTCAAATTTTCAAAATTTTGTTTTGCCACTTTAGGGCCGTCCGTTCAACACAAAACTTCGCAGGCATATGAAAGTCATGATTCTACAATCTGATGCCAAATTTCGAAAAGATCGAGTGATCGGTTCCAGAAATATTCATAAAAAACGTTTTTACTAAAAACGGCCTTAACTCCGAAACCGCCCGGTCGATTTCGCTTGTTAACGAACTAGTCCGAGATATTTACGCTACGAAACTACCCTGCAAATTTCAACCCTCTAAGTCGTTCCGTTCGAGAGTTATCGTGCTAACGGCCGGACCGGCCGGCCGGACCGGACGGACAGAATTGAATTTGACCTCGAATTCTTCATCAGGGAGTCGAACCCAATCGTTTGAGACCATTTTCGAAAAAAAATTCGAAAAATACAGACATTGTGACGAAATGATAGCACGCTGTTCCTTGCGGAACACGCGCGCAAAAATACGAAAAAATTTTATGTATGTCACGGTTACATGAGAACGGTAAGAGATATCGTCTTTTCAGCGATTTTCAGGGTAGTTTCAAGAATGGTAATGACAGGTGGAAGTCATCATGATGGAATAATAATGGATACTGCTTATTTTAAATCACCTTTTCAATACTTTCATGCATGCTGCTCTATTTTTGTTTGTTTCATATTCAGTTAGCATCGCCAATTTTATGCCTGCACTATTTTCTGATATTAATTCTCGAGTTTATAGGTTTAGCCTCGACTCAGATCAATAATGCAATAAATAAATAAAGAATTGAATGTGAACAAGTGCTCGAGTCCTGATGGAAACCCACTTTTGTTCATTAAGGGGTCCATCCTGAATCTAATTGAGCCACTAAACATAAATTCCAAGCTACCACTCGAGACTATGGTCTTTTTCCCAAAAATATAAAACCCATTCACAAGGGTGGCCGTAAGGGATGATGTTCAGAATTATAGACCGATCAGCAAGCTGTGCCTCTTTGGTAAGCTATTTGAAAAGATCATTTATAACCTTCTGCCTACCATAAAAAACTCATTATCGAGGAGGAGCATGTTTTTATCCCGGGTATTCACGAATTTACTTTCATTTTCGGAATACATAGTTGGACCCACCCCCAGATCCCTGGGATCAGGTGGATGCAGTATATAGGGTGATTCACGCTTTGTTAGGAGAGATGAATTCTTGAAAAAATTTCAGATTCGTTCGACTTCCGGTTTCACCGGAAATGATACCAACTTTCGATCTATAAATGTAATACCCAGTTGTTTCATTGATAATCAGATTACCCACTGAATTCTACATTGTTTTATTGTGTCACTTACATATTATTTTCAGATAATTCGTGTGAAATCAGAAAAACCCTTAAAATTTTCTGAAATAGGGTTTCATTCCAATGTAAATAACTTGAAGATTTTTGCATGAAAATTCCTAATTTTCTAGCAGGGAAATGTGGAGTGAAGCCAATAGGAATCAATACATCTGGAAATTTGCCAATAATGATCCCACAGTTGCCAAATCCTTGTTTGTATACCGGTCACTGTTTTCAGCGGTCATCGGCTACTCTCCTAGCGGATTCTGAAGGTGATATGCTGAGAATCAAACAGCATGGGGGACAGAAAACTAGGGTCAATATCAATCTAATGATTTTTTTTATTCACGTGTTGAATTGGAACTAATATTGAATCTTCATAATATATGATACATCAGAATTAATTATAACAAAGATGTAGTTCAAGTAGATTAGTCTTACAATTATTCTGTATTTTTTGCATTCAATACAATTTTGATCAATAGTTTACTTTATACAGGGTGTTTCATTGGTAGATCTACATAAGTAAACCTGCAATAGAGCTTCTCTAGACGAGTCAAAAAAACCTATATATGAATGTGTTATCAGCTTCGTAGCCGATATACAGGGTGATTTATGTATTCGCCAATATTTTCAATAACTTATTCCTTTTGAACCACACAATAGAATCAGTTGATATTTGACACGTAATATACACTTCCATGGGTCGATCGACTAATCTTTAAACTGATTAAAAAATCCAGGTCCGTATTAGAAAAATTAGGATCTTTTCGCAAGCTGAGATACAACACCCTGTATTGAGGAATATTGGAATTTGATTAGAATTTTCGGAAAACCAGAAAATTTTCGATGGGAATCAGTAGATCTTAGTCTCCCGACGATATTTGACTCATCTAAATTATTGTCGAAATATATAATTCGTTCTTCCACTTAATTCTCAAAAATATTGTACATTAAGATTTAATTCGGAAAATGAATTGTTCTACTGATTAGAAATTTGCCAATCTCGATATTATTTCAAATTATTTTTAAAAAAATATGGATTTTGAATTTTTTTTTCAAAAAGATCAACAGTGGAAAAATACAATTTTATTCAGCCGATCCATGCGAATTCCTCAAATTAAAGACTCCACCCCTCGTGAACATTGCGGATTGTCACAGAAAAAATACCTGAACAACATATTATGAGCATATTAATTTGTGTTGTATCCCACAAGTGTTCATTCAGGTAGGCTACAACAAAATCTATGACATAAATTTTGACAACTGACATCGACAGTATGGTGGTCTGATCACTTATTAATTGAAAATCGACTATAATTAATAATACCTCAGGAACTTCTTCAATCTTGTCGATTATTTGGTTTGGAGATATTTGAAATATGTAGTATATGCTTCTGAGATTCTGAGATTTCTGAGAAGTGAGGATATTTTCTTGCAACGTATTGAAGTTGCTTGCAATAAGATCTCTTATGATCCAGAAGTGATAAAGCTATAAGACATAATTCGAAAAGAACAAGAATTTGCATCGAGAAAATGGTGGCACTTTTAAGCAACTTTTATGATTTATTTCCACTGTTTTACTTGAATGGCATCAGTAATGTCATGATGACATCGTAAATTCTCCGGCTAATTTTTCCATTATTTTACACAATGCAAAGTAAAACATGTATCTATGGGAGATGATAGCCCTACATAAGGACACTGTAGCGGTCTTCGAACATCTGAAGTTCTGAATAATCATCACTTGGACTGGTCAGACCTGGTTTTGAAAGAAACCCTCCTGGCCTTACGAGCAACATTTTCCTTTAAGAATTCGAATATTGAAGGGATTTCTGAGAATAAGAAGGAATATCTTTGAAAACTAGCGGAGGCGATTCTTCTCCAAGAAATCCCATGCGCCTGAAGAGAGGTATACTTGTGAGAGGAGACTTTTGAAAGGTTATGTTTTATTTATAATTTGTTCGTTTTTCTCCTCTTGTCTTTTCATTTTTCAGGAGTTTCGGGTACCTTGGAGAAACCTCTCCGTTATTTGACGAAGGAATCCATATTGAAGAAATAAATGCCTATCAATATTTTTAAATGTCAGAAACAATGTAACAATAGTTACAAATCACAACACTCACGTGGAGACGGGTTTTTTGCTGAGGTTTTTCCCTAAGCTCTTGTATCATACGTCGAATTGTATGGTACCCCGTTACACCAACCTCTGCTAACACATATAAAGCTCTCCGTCAAAAGAATATACTTGTTAATTTATTTGTTTATAAATTTTCTCACCGTTGACCATTTTGAGTAAAATATTAGAAACCATATTTTTGAGGAATGCTAGAAATGATTTATTAAAATATCAAGAAATAACAATTTTTGATCTATGCAATTGACAATTTTTCGAATTCAATGTTAATGTACGGTATTTTTGAGGATATAACTATCGAATTATGTTATTTTTTATTATTAAGTTCAATTTCTTGTCACGGTAATCGCCACCATTCACTGTTGGGTCAAATATTAACAGTGCTGTGCCTAAGGTGGCGTAAGGACACAGTAACAAAGCCTACACAGACCATACAAACTGGTCTCCTTACTCGCTCAAGCTCTTCGAGAGCTTATGAGGAGTCTCATTGGGGAAGATCTAGGAGGATCAGTATAATAATATAGGTACAATACAATACAATATCATTCGACAAATATTTTGAGAAGTCAAATGACGTGCAGGACACTAAAATCTACTGATCCCCATTGAAAATTTTCTACTTTTTGCGGAAATTCTAATCAAATTTCAATATTCCTTCGTACAGGTTTTTTTTAGGGTTGGAGAATTATTCTTCGGATGTGATATCGAAGAATTTGATTTCTTATGAGGTTCCAACAATAATTAGCTAGATATTAGTTCTTGGCGCATTTAATTTCTCAAGTACAATTCGGTTTGCACCAAGATTGTGAGGTTTTCACTATAGAAATCATAATTTATGAGGAACATTAAATCAATATAAACTTTATTTGAATTGTGATAATGTCTCTTCCATTGGAATTAAATTCTGAATAATATTTCTTATTTCCGCATAGCCTAAGCTCCCTCTAGTGTGCTGTCATCAAAATATTAAGATCAAAAAATTTCGAAATTTCACAATGAAATTTGGCAGTTTGCTATGAAATGAAATTCTGTGCAACATTTCTTCCAGAAACTTTCTGATATCGTTCTGATTTCTACGTCTTTTGGTAATTTTTCTTGAAAATTGTCAATTTTGACAGGTTTGCAGAGTAACATGATCAATGGCATATATGTCAAAAATCATCGTTTCTTGAGCATCAAAATTTCAAAAAACTATACAGGTGAGAAAATTTCCTCTTGGTGCGTACTTTTCGAAAGGCACTGTATATATATACTGGGAGTCTTAGAGTTGTACATTAATTTTAACCATAGGTTCTTCTCATCAAATAAAACACTTTTTTCATTTACATTTCACAATGTGCTAATACACTCCTGCATATAAATTATCTATGACATTAATGGAGGACGAAATGAAGGTACGGTAACGTGGTTTACAGCTTGATTCGGGATTCCAACGCACAGGGGTGTATCCATAAAGATAGTGAAATTTCTGGAGTTTCCCATTTTATTACATTCAATATCAAGAATATCCTGAAACGGTGCATTTACGGAGAAATGATGAAGGATAATTTAATGTTCTAAAACGATTGAATATTCTTGAAATAACTCAATAGAAACTCTTTTTGCTTTTTTATGCTAATTTCGTTTAGTTTTATGAATCCACGAGTCTATGAGTAGAAAACCAGTAGAAGAAGGGGAAAAACTAGTAGTCGGAAAATATGTATCATTGTTATAGAAAACTTCGTACCAATATTCATTTTATTCGAAATACGGATGTCAATGCTACAACATAGAAACTGATTTTCTTTCGAAATTTCAACAGCCTGTATCTTCTTACCTGAGCCGAATTTGGAAAAATCGTAAATGAAAAAATTGGTTCAAGCACTGACGTGAAGTCAGAAGCTTTTGCGCGTATGTTCTATTGTCCATTCTTCTGTATTGGACACCCTTAATCGAATTTACCATGGTAAATTCGATTAAGGGTGTCCAATACAAAAGAATGGACAATAGAACATACGCGCAAAAGCTTCTGACTTCACGTCAGTGCTTGAACCAATTTTTTTTTTGTGATTTTTTTGAAATTTTCTAGGGGTACGGTTCTTAAAATTTTTTTTCTCGTCATTTTTTTCAAATTTTCTAGGGGTACGGTTCTCACAAAATTTTAAACACGTCTTTATGTTGATTTTCTACTACTAGTTACCAAACTTCAATTCGATCGAATATTTATTTTTTGAGTTATAGAGGTAATAATATTCCAGATGGGTATAACTCGGAAACCGTTAGACCGATTATGCCCAAAATTGAACTCAACTCTCCCTTTCGGATACGCAACCTTCCCTGAAAATTGCAAGTCCCTATCTCCTTTCGTTCGAAAGTTATCGAGGCAACGGTCACCCATCTACTGAACTCACACAAGAATGCTCGAATCTCCAACAATATTTAACCGATCGTATTAAAACTTGAAAATTGGCAGTATAGTTAGGTTATGAAGGTTCTTGCAAAATTTCAGCAATTTCGAACTATTAGTTACTGATATATAGAACTTTTTTTTTTTATTTTCAAAGATTTATTTAAAATTTTCTACAAACGCTATCCTTACCAAATTTTGCAAACGTTTCCGCATTGGCATTCTACAACTAATAACCATGTTTGAATTCAATCGGTTCAGTATTTTTCGAGTTAATGAGGAACAAAAACCACAAAATTTCATAAAATTTCAGATGGCTATAACTCTAAAACCGTTTGGCCGATTAGGCTCATAATCAAACTGAAATGTCGCGTTGTGGTGTACATCCTAACCTGAAAACTTGAGGCCGCTATCTCTCTCAGTTCTCAAGTTATCGTGACAACAAAAATATTTTTTAATAATTTTTTAATAATTTTGTAGCCATACGATTCGCACAAAATTCCACAAACGTGCTTAGGATCATATTCTACAACTACTCACCAAGTTTCAATTCGATCGGATTCATATTGGTTGAAAACAAAATTATTACTCGGAAACCACTGGGCCGATTATGCCCATTAACGAACTTGTCCGTCGTATTGGGATGCGCCACCCACCCTGAAAATTTCAAGTCGCTAGCTCTTTTCGTTCTCAAGTTATCGTGGCAACGGCCGGACGGCCGGACGGCCGGACGGACAGAATCAAATTTGACAACGAATTCTTCATTGGGGAGTCGAACTTAATCGTTTGAGACCATTTTCGTCAAAAAATTCGAAAGTTACAGACATTTGGGCAAAACTATAACGCGATGTTCCCCAGAACATACGCGCAAAAAGTGTTTTATTTGAGGATAAGAATCTACGGTTAAAATTTATGTACAACTTAAAGACTCACCCTGTATATTCATAAAGACACTAGACTGATTGGATGGAAGTTTTTGGAAAGGTTAGCTCTGTCCTTTTTTCTTCCACGTCTACAGGTATAAGTTTAAATCTGGGAAATCACAATAGTAAGAAAGAACTTCTGAAATCGATGCCACTTTCGACGGCCAACCGTTCGAAATTGCGACAAAATTTCCCATCAGGTATACCTACGTGCCATAAAATTCAAACCAATTGCCTTGCGACGATGTTCCCTGGTCCCTGGGCGTAACGAAACCCTGGGCGTGTATGGGGGTACCTCACAGAATTAGATATTCATGTAATGTCTGCGACGTGAGATTTTGGGAATGCCTCCCATTCCAAGCGAATAATTACATGAGTTTGAACATGTAACGAATCCATTATTGTCCTGTATCCATTATAATTGATACGCCCGGCATTATTCATAATCACTCATGACCTTGAAAGGATTCTTGACCTTTCGTTTGAAATGCTATTCCGACTTCGTGTGATAATTCCTTTCACCAAATGAAACACCTTTTCGGCGCTCTTGTTCCTCGGAACAGAGTGCTTATCAATTTGCCAAAATGTCCATAATTTTCGAATTTTTGGCTGAAAATGGAATCAAACGATTTGGTCCGACTCACTGATCAAGTATCCGTGGTCGAAATCGATTCTGTCCGGCCGTCCTGCCGGCCGTCCGTCCGTTAACACGATAACTCTCGAACGAAAGGAGTTAGAGGATTGAAATTTGCAGGGTAGGTTTGGATTGTAGATATCTCGGACGAGTTCGTTAACCAGCAAAATCCCTCGAGTGGTTTCGGGCTTATGGTCGTTTTTAGTAAAAACATTTTTTATGAATATTTCCGAAATCGATCACTCGATCTATTTTTAATTTAGCATTAAATTGTAGAATCATCACCTCTAAAGGTCTAAACGCGTGTGAAGTTTTGTATTGATGTAAACCGTAAAGTGTAAAAAAAAAATTTTGAAAATTTGAAAATTTTGTTTCTACAATAACTCTCGAACGGAATGAGCTAGGCAGTTGAAATTTTCAGAGTAGGTTAGGGAGACGAATATCTCGGTTAAGTTCTCTATTGGGCAAAATAGGCTGGATTCGGAGTAACGAAAAAAAATTTTTTTTCGACAAATTTCACAATAATTTTTTTTTAAGATGCAGTTTCACCATAAAAATCCATTGATATCATTTTCAACTCCAACAAACTAATACTTTCGGAGATATGATTTTCCTAAATTTCAATAATGAATCGTACTTCTATGTTTTCACAGAAGCTATAATAATTCTATCTATGATTTATTATATGATCTGTGCTCATACTCGTACATGTCATCCTGTTCTATAAGAGAGAGTCAAATTCATTTTACCTATTTTAATTTGATTTCTTCCATGGTGCAGTTCTCATTCTCGGATTGCTCATTTAATCTTGATGAATAAACTATTATTTGAATTGAATTTCTTTTATGATGCAGTTCTATCATAAGAATACATTGATATAATTCTCATCTCTGAGAAACCAATACTTTCGGAGATATAATTTTTCTGTTTCCAAATTCGGCTCAGTTAAAAAGTTACGAGCGTTTTGAGATTCAACAATGTGCAAATACACTCCAGCACATTATTATTGTTATTATTATTAAGAAGAATACAGTGTGGAGGCTATGCCTATAAAACTCAAGCAAAGAATATTTCATATAACTGTAACAAAACCAAATCCACACCGAAGGAAATAATTGGTTCAAGCCCTATGGACAGGATCTTTGGCGCTCTTGCTCAAACTTAGACGAATCATATCTCCGAAATGATTGGCCTCTGGGAATGATATAGATGGATTCTTACGATAGAACTGCATCATGAAAGAAATATGTCATGATGACATATTAAATTATATCATACTTTTTTTCCTGCTCAGTTTTTCATTATTTTACACAATATAAAGTAAAAACATGCATCTATGGGAGATGATAGCCCTACATAAGGGCCCTGTAGCGTTCTTCGAACATCTGAAGTTCTGAATAATCATCACTTAGACTGGTCAGATCTGGTTTTGAAAGAGACCCTCCTGGCCTTACGAGCAACAATTTCTTTTTTGAATTCAAATATTGAAGGGATTTCTAAGAACAATATCTTTGAGAACTAGCGGAGGCGATTATTCTCCAAGAGATCCCATGCGCCTACAGAAGAGTATATTTGTGAGAGGAGACTTTTGAAAGGGTATGTATTATTTTTAATTTGTTCGTTCTTCTCCTCTTGTCTTTTCATTTTTCAGGTTGAGTTTCGGGTACCTTGGAGAAACTTCTCCGTTTTTTGTCGAAAGAGTCCATATTGAAGAAATAAATGCCTATCAATATTTCTAAATTTCAGCAAATTTTGTGAACAATAGCTACAAATCACAACACTCACGGGGAGAAAGGGTTTTTTTCTGAGGTTTTTCCCTAAGCTCTTGTATCATACGCAGAATTGTATGGTACCCCGTTACACCAACCTCTGCTAACACATATAAAACTCTCAGTCAAAAGAATATATATATATATATATGAAAGAAATTAAATTCAATCAGACCGATTTCGTCACAATGTCTGTATTTTTCGATTTTTTTCCGAAAATGGTCTCAAACGATTCAGTTCAACTCACTGATAATCCGGGGTAAAATTCAATTCTGTCCTTGTGGTCCGGCCGGCCGTTAGCACGATAATTTTCGAACGGAATGAGTTAGAGCGTTGAAATTTGCAGGGTAGTTTTCTAACGAGAATATCTCGAAAAGTTTGTTAATGGGCAAAATCCATCAAGCGGTTTCCGAGTTATGACAAATTATAGTTAAAATGTTTATCAAGAATATTTCCGAAACCGATTACTCTATCTATTTGAAATTTAGCACCAAATTGTAGAGTCATGATCTCCATATGCCTGCAAAGTTTTGTAATGATCGGATGACTATAAACTAGAAAATTGGTTCAAGCACTGACGTGAAGTCAGGATAGAAAGCAATGATGAAAAAATTAACACATTATTGTCTACCTTCAATTCTTCTTTAGGAGAAGAATACATAATTATTCTTGAAAAATATTACTGGAATTAATGTCATATTTAAATAATCAAAGTTTAAAGAAAATAATAAGTTTAGTTACTACCATATTGAATGAAATTCAATTCAAAGTAATATTCAATTACTTATTCTTAACCAATAAATGTCCATTGATAGATCTAAATGTGATGAGGTGAAACATAAAGATATATTCTCATTAGTGATAGAAAAACTGGCCTAAAATTCCTCTCTACCCATCACGAGATTTAATATCCACAAATGAGCCTCTCACCTTACAAGATCAGAAGCCTTCAACAAAATTTCAGCGATATCATATTAAAAATAATACATAACCTTTCAAAACTCCCCTCTCACAAATATACTCCTCTGAGGGCACATGGATCTCTTGAAGAAGAATCGTCTTCTCTATTTCTCAAAGATATTCACTCTTGTTCATAGAAATCCCTTCAATATTTAGTTGCCTCCTCCTAAGGAGGATCTCTTTCAAAACCAGGTCTGACCACTAATGTAGGGCTATCATCTCCCATAGATTTGTGATGAAATAACACGATTTTCCCATAACATACGCGTAAAAGATATGTCATCATGACATTCATATTTTTATTTTTGAAGGTTCTCGCAAAAATACGTTGCAAAATAAATTGCAAGTATTCCGAAAAATACCAGATTTCCTTACCTTGATTTCGAATGTAATCGTTTCGAAAAAGAAAACCCCGCCTATTTTATTGAGCGAATTGATCTTTCTACATAAACTGGCGAGCAAGTCCTACTTTGGAACGTGCATCCATATCACTTTACTTTTCGACTATCAATTTTGTCGCGATTTGAGGTCCGGACGTGCAGAAAATTTCTTTCGTAAATTCTTCGAAAAGGGGAATAGCCAGCTGTCGCTTCTTACAGTTTCGGTCGATTACTTTGACCACCCTCGAAACGACCCTTAAATTTTAAAATAAATTCCCAAAATTCTCCATTTACTTTAAAAAAATATGTCAATTTCGGAAATTCTTTTAAATTATATGCAATGTTTTTAAAGATCGCCACTATGGCCTTATCGGCAATTTCAGCTATCCCCTTGCCTAACCTCGATATTCCCTCTGTTTCCATCTTTTTCCCTCAAGACTTCTCTTCACACAAATTTTTCCTTTGTCAAAAACTGAACTTGCCCAACGATTGTCGGTTTTCAGTATTTCTTCTATAACTCACTACACTGTAGATTCGATCGTGTTCAAATTTGAAACTTTGCTTGAGAATTAGGAGTTGAAGGATCTTGCAAAATTTCAACAATATCCGACGGACAGTTTCTGAGATGTATAATATATCTACACGCATATTCGATAATTTTCTTTAAATTTTTTATTTATACGATCCACACGAAATTCCACTCAAATAATTGTGTTGGCAGAATAGAACTGACTAGTTTCGATTCGCACGGTTTTATATCCTTCGAAAACAATTTGTGTACTCGGAAACCGTTGGGCCGGATACGCCTATTAACGAACTTATACGATACAAGTCGCGAATATAGGTTTTTGTATTTTTCACGTGAACGGAACCGCTTTCTTAAAAATCGCTTCAACGAAAGTTGTATATATCATGAAATTGTCTACAAAAATTTTCACAACACTTCTTTTTCCTTCGTTCATTATTCCATAGTTCAAATGTTGAAGAAGTCTTTCTGCAAGATATGCACACATTTCCACACCACTTGTGTGCTACTGTAGTTGGCGCATATGTTCTTACTTTGTTTTCCACGATCTTATTGAGGTTTTATTTTACAATTTTCCGACTTTAAAATGAAAATGTGGAAAATCGCTCGTACCAGTCAATTTCTGATTCGGGGGGGAAGAATTTTACCGCTTTTTTCATTCCCGTAACTTCAACCCCATAACGGGGGTGAGCACAACCCCTTGATCTTGAATAGGGAAAAGGGGCGTTGCGATAATTCATTTTGAAGATCGTATCGAGTATTATTTGACCCTGAAATTTCGCTTCAAAACATCCATCGATAATGAAATGAGAGCGGTAATAGTGAGGCAATGTGGAATTTATTTCGAGCATATTATTCGTATCCGACACATTTCAAATATATGTAGTAGTTATGTTGTTAAGTTTTTGTTCAACAAAATATTAATATCTTGTCCAAAAAAGTAGACGGACCATGTTTTTGATATACCTTAGTCTATCGTGAATGGTGAAATGGTTTATTCCGTAGAAGAAAGGGTGGAAATGATAAAATTATGTTTTAGGAATAACGACTCTGCGCGAACAACAGCGGCTTCATTAAACGAACGACATCCTGGAATAAATGTATCCGCTGCTTACGTTGTGCAACTGATTGCCAAATTTGACGCTACTTGTTCAGTCGGAAACAAAAAGAAGAAACATGAAAGATAGGAAGCGAGGGACGTGGCTGTCTTAGGTCATGTAGCAATGGATCTGACCTTGAGTATTAGGAAATTGTCCGATGTATCTGGTGTTTCACGCACAGCAATCATGAAAATCCTGAAACAACATAAATTCCATCCTTAAAAGATGCGATTGGTCCAGGAACCGAATGAGGATGATACCGATCGCCCACTCCAGTTCTGTGCAGTGGTCCGTGAAATGATTAACGGTAATCAAAACTACTTGTTCGATTCCTGTTCTTCAGACGAGTGTTCATTTTACCTTACCGTCATTGTAAAACGACATAAATGTCGGTATTGATCACATGAAAATGTTTGGGCGGGTATTCATGGAAATCACATAATAGGCTTTTTTTATACCCGGTAATCTCACTGGCCAAATTAATTCAGATCTATTGGAGAACGCTATTTATCCAGCCCTCTTGCAATTATTGGAGAGTGCAGAAGACCATGAAACAATAATTTTCCAACAAAGGGGCACCACCTCATGTCGTTCAACCAGTGCGTCAGCTCTTATTTGGAAATTTTGCTCGCGCCTGAATTGAAAGGAGGGGACATATTGAGTGGCCACCCAGATCATGTGATCTGGCTCCACTGGACTTTTTTCTATGGGGTCACCTGAAATCCAAGATTCACTCTACCCAGCCTGAGTCACTGGATTGTTTGCGAAGTTGGATCATCAATGAAGGCCGTCAAATTGCACCAGTAATCTTGAGTAATATACGAGAACGTTTTCAGCGAAACTTATATTACTTCATGGAAGTGAATGGTGCCCATTTCCAGCTTTTAATAAACTGATCACAAAAGTAAGTACTCCTGCACTATTTTACCTTTCATCTCATTATCGATGGAAAGTTTGAAGCGAAATATCGGGATCAGATAGTACGCGATAAGATCTTCACAATGAGGTAGCGCAACACCCCTCATCCCTATTCAAAATCAAGGGGTTGTGCTCAGCCCCGTTAGGGGGTTGAAGTTATGAGGATGCAAAGAGCGGAAGACTTGTTCCCCCTCGAATCAGAAATTGATGGGTCCGAGCGATTTTCCACATTTTCATTTTAAAGACGGAAAATCAAGGTATTAAGTTGTCGTTGGACCAAACTGTATATTATCGTACAGCGTTATATCTATCAACCCAAGAGTGTAGGAAAGGATCATTGTACCCCTAGGTAACGATATAAATTCTGCATATGTAGTTATGTCTTCAATATTTATAACTAAAACGAGTCAGTTGTTGAAAATTTGAAGTGAATAATTGGTTAGAACTATGATATAAACTGTAGTTTATAATGGGTGCACGTTTAAGACAATGCAAACGCTAATTTCAATATGTCAAGGAATTGTCTTGATGGAACTAGCAGAATTTAATTACTCAAGTTCATAAATCCACTTTGTACAACAAAAAGACCACGACTGTCACAATTCCACTTAATTCCGATTTCTGAGCAGATATACGACATAATTCTAATTTCCATTTCTTCTTGCCACTGTCGCTGAACTTCATAACGTTGCAAAGCTATGCATTTCCTCCGAAATTTATTGCAGGACTTGTGGGGATCCCAGGAATTGTTTCTAGATACCCCCCCATAATCCCGAACTCATTTTGTCAGCGTGCGCCTTCAACTTGTTATCTGGCTTTGCAGGGATTAACTGTAACGGAGCACCTGCTAATGTTTCGTAGAACGGAAGGAAACTTGGAGTCGCGTATTAATGCATTCCCGACCATCCCGTGGGAGAGGGAATTGGACTGAAATGAATCGTTCAATATGGAGTCCATATCCGGAAGAAGTAATAATAGTCGGTTATTGTATCATTTCGATGGATAATAGCTACTGTGTGGAACGAACCGAGAGTTGTTGCAGCTTCTGTCAATTCAAATTCATTTTATCGCCCTCACATATACTGACTGACAAAGGAATTGCAACGCCCAGAAGGAGCTGTTTAAATTGTATTTTTTTTTTGGTTAAACATAGATAGTATAGCAGGGAGTAAATGAATGAATGAAATATGAAGAAAAAAAAGAAGAGTTTACATTTTATTTTAATAAATTCGTGAGGGTGAGTCTTTAAGTTGTGCATTAATTTCAACCATAGATTCTTCTCATCAAATAAACACTTCTTTCATTTACCATTTTTCCAAATTCGACACAGGAAAAAAGATACAAGCTGTTGAAATTTGAAAAAAAAATAGTTTAATTTGTAGCTTTGACATAGTTATTCAGAATTGAATGAATTTTGGTATGAATTTTTCTATAACTATGACACATAATCTCCAATTAACAGTTTTTCCCTACTTCTACTGGTTTCTTCGTTATAGACTCGCGAATTCCTAAAACTACGAGAAATTAGCATAATGGAAGCAGATGAAGGTTATTTTGAGTCATTTTTGAAAAACTCGATCCTTTTTGAAAGTAAAATTACTTCACATCATTTCTCCTAAAACGAACCGTTTTCAAAATATTCGTCATTGAATGTCTTGAAATATGAAAAAAATTACAGAAATTTACCTGCTTTTATCGATCCGAAAGTGGAATACACAGATGATCTGGTCGAATAAAGGCATAGATTGATTAAAGATTTCAAAGTTGACACTTGTGGAAATTCAATTAAATCTCGCTTGTTTACAAATTGTTATAATTACCATCTTAAAACGGGATAAGTTAATTACAAATCATTCAAACAGTTCGTACTGTAGTTATCTTTTGGGAAATAGATGAATAGGCTTACCATGATATGTATTCATCTATGTATCCCCAATAGTGAATATGAAACTTTCAAATTATCTGTTATCCATGTCATCTAAATATTTATTTTCATACTGCATCGATTCCGCACAATCATTCTAAGGATTGCTCTAATATATGGAACATAATTTCATCAACTTAATTTTCAACAGATATAATTCGTCATTACTATTTTATTCGAACTACATATTTGAATCTTATGAGTTTGTAGTATATTAGTATGCATAAGTGAAATATCAATCATAAGTATCATTCCACCTATTCATCCCAATTATTGTTGAAGAGAAATTCTTAATCTGGATTCTGGATATACATTCAAGTAAACAATAAAGAACCACCGGCGTAATATTCTAAGGATAGACCACAGAACATGTAATATAACCAACGATATATTAGGTGGCTAAACTAATAGTATTACATTTATGGGCCTGCTTCTTTTACTGTGTCTATACGAGGTCGTCACTTGCATAAGGCCTGTTTTGGTTCGCAGTAGTTCCGAATCGGTTCTAAAGAGTGGGACAAATGCAGCGTGTGAAAGATTTCGCCTAGGATGCCGTTACAATTACAATAAACGACTGTGTGACTACTTTGAACGGTTCTAGGACCGTCCCTATTGCCAACCTAAACAAGCCTACAGACAACATAATAATCACAGAATCACAGATTGTTTTTCTTGACTCTGTAAATTCTGTAGATTAGAGGTTATTTTATAATAAATGTAAATTAAACTTGGATATTGATATGACATTCATATTCAATTAAAATATGTGAGGAATGTGAAAATAGGCGGAGGAGATAATGTGGATAATTTTATACAGGATATTCAATAAAAATCACGTTGGAGTAAGTTTCAATATCCAGGAAGAGTTTCTTTCGAAAATGCAGCATAAAGATAATTTAAAATCATTTTGAAAGACTTCAGTGAGTAAATAAGTTTTCTCAGACAATTTAGTTGAATTTCGAGCATCAGATAATGAAGCTTTCATATGATGATGCGATATTGAGTTTTGAGTGTTTCTGTGTCAATACTTGAAGACAGTTCAGGGCTGGCTTTGCACATAATAAAATCATTAAACGCTTATAACTTTTTACCTGAGCCGAATCTGGGTAAATGGTAAATGAAAAAAGTGTTTTATTAGATGAGAGGAGTATCTGGATGAAATTAATGTACAACTAAAAGACTCACCCTGTATATACACTCCCCAACACGTCTTGGCATTGATGCAATAAGATGGTATATTTCTTCTTGAAGGATACTATCTCAAGCTCCCTGTAGTTCATGTATCAGAGCCGCCAAAGTCCGTGGGGGCTGGGGTAACTTACCAAGCCTACTACCCATGATGTCCCAAATATGCTCTATGGGTGAAAGGTCGCATGTGCAATAGCGACCCATACCATAAGGCCTACTCTCCGGTGTATATGACGCCCCATATCAAACTGAGGTTCTCGTATTTCTCCCCGAGGTCGTCTAACCCTTCTTCGGCAATAATGTGCACCCAAGGAGAATCGAGATTTATCAGAAAAGACGACCTGATGCCATTCCACATTCCAATGTTGACGTTCTCTGTACCACTGTAATCATTGCCGGCGATGCTAAACCGACAGAGGTAACACAAGATGGGGTAGATGATGCTACAGTCCAAAAGACCTTATCCGGCGGTTTGGACATTTACAGGGTGACCTTGTTCTCCTTACCACTCATCAACCAAAGATCGAGTTGTCGCAAATAGGTCTCGAATAGCCATAAGTCTTCGACGTCGATCTTGAACTTCATTTGTGCCCCTTCGACGTCCGGATTTGTTTTGACAATAACTCGTAAAATATGGTGCGTTTATATTTTATTCAGCTTTTGTGATGGATTCAATCCGCTCTGAGAATAAAATTGATGTGACAACATCAAATTCCATGGGAAATTCACTAATCAATTCGATAAATATAAGAACATAAAATGAAAAAAAATTGGTTCAAGCACTGACGTGAAGTCAGAAGCTTTTGCGCGTATGTTCTATTGTCCATTCTTCTGTATTGGACACCCTTAATCGAATTTACCATGGTAAATTATGTTGTCCATTCTCCTGTATTGGACACTCTTAATTCGAATTTACCTGTATTGGCCACTTAATTCGAATTTACCATGGTAAATTCGAATTAAGAGTGTCCAATACAGGAGAATGGACAACATAATTTACCATGGTAAATTCGATTAAGGGTGTCCAATACAGAAGAATGGACAATAAAACATACGCGCAAAAGCTTCTGACTTCACGTCAGTGCTTGAACCAATTTTTTTTTTCGTGATTTTGTTGAAATTTTCTAGGGGTACGGTTATTAAAATTTTTTTTTTCGTCGTTTTTTTCGAATTTTCTAGTGGTACGGTTCTTACAAAATTTTGAACATGCCTTTATGTTGATTTTCTACTACTAGTTACCAAGCTTCAATTCGATCGAATATTTATTTTTTCAGTTATCAAGAAAATAATATTCCAGGTGGGTATAACTCGGAAACCGTTAGACCGATTATGCCCAAAAACGAACTCAACTCTCCCTTTCGGATACGCAACCTACCCTGAAAATTGCAAGTCCCTATCTCCTTTCGTTCGAAAGTTATCGAGGCAACGGTCACCCATCTACTGAATTCACACAAGAATGCTCCAATCTCCAACAATATTTAACCGATCGTATTAAAACTTGAAACTTAGCGGTAGAGTTAGGTTATGAAGGCTCTTGCAAAATTTCATCAATTTCTAACGATTAGTTACTGATATATAGAATTTTTTTTTTTTTTTCAATGATTTATTAAAAATTTTCTACAGATGCTATCCTCACCAAATTTTGCAACCATTTCCGCGTTGGCATTCTAAAACTAATAACCATGTTTGAATTCAATCGGATCAGTACTTTTCGAGTTAATGAGAAACAAAAACCATGAAATTTCAGAAAATTTCAGATGGCTATAACTCTAAAACCGTTTGGCCGATTATGCTCATAAACAAACTGAAATGTCGCGTTCTGGTGCTCATCCTAACCTGAAAATTTCAAGCCGCGATCTCATTCCGTTCTCAAGTTACCGTGACCACAAAAATATTTTTTAATAATTTTTTTAAAATTTTCTAGCCATATGATTCACACAAAATTTCACGAACGTGCTTAGTTTCATATTCTACAACTACTCACCAAGTTTCAATTCGATCGGATTTATATTGGTTTAAAACAAAATTATTACTCGGAAACCGCTGAACCGATTATGCCCATTAACGAACTCGTCCGTCGTATTGGGATACGCCACCTACCCTGAAAATTTCAAGTCGCTAGCTCTTTTCGTTCTCAAGTTATCGTGGCAACGGCCGGACGGCCGGACGGCCGGCCGGACAGAATCAAATTTGACCTCGAATTCTTCATTGGGGAGTGGAACTTAATCGTTTGAGACCATTTTTTTCAAAAAATTCGAAAGTTACAGACATTTGGGCAAAACTATAACGCGATGTTCCCCAGAACATACGCGCAAAAATGTTGATGATTATTATAAGTTAGCTTCTTATGTTTTGATGTTTTCCTGTCTAATAACACACATTCTCGAAATCGGAAAATATTTTTATTTCAGGAACATCTTCAGAACAACTTAATGCATGGAACAGCATGGTTTCTTGCCTGGGCGTTCTGTGTTGACCAACCTTTTGTTGTCTGTGGATGGGTGGTCACGTATGCTGGACAGAGATGTTCCCGTTGACGTAGTCTACCTCGATTTTTCCCGTGCTTTCGATCGTGTTCCACATAGGCGCCTACTTCTGAAACTCGAGAATTTGGGTATTCGGGGTTCCCTTCTTCGGTGGATCGGATCATTCCTCTCAGATCATAGTTTTCGCGTGCGTGTAGGTGATTCTCTATCGACCACGAGACCTGTTCTTGGTGGGGTCCCCCAGGGTTCGGTGCTGGGTCCAATTCTTTTTCTCCTCTATTCTTCAGATATGCCGAGAACTATTCCATCTCATTGTTCGCTTCTTGTCGATGACTCAAAAATATTTGGCAGTCTCCTCATCGATCCTGGTGTTATCCAGCATGACCTTGATGCCCTCTATGACTGGTCTGCAAATTGGTGTTTACCTGTGAATCTCCAGAAGTGCGCTGTTGTTCACATGGGAAGAAATAATCCAGCAGTCGAGTACACTCTTGGTGGCTGCGTGATTTCTGCAGAGAGCTCCCATTGCGACCCTGGAGTGGTGGTTTCCGACGACCTTTCTTGGTCTAATCACATCCTACATGCTGTCAACAAGGCGAAGAGTATTCTTTATCTGCTGAGTAGATCATTTTCCCGTTGCGATCCGACCACCTGCAGAATCCTATAACTACATATGTGCGCCCTATACTGGAATATGCTGGGCCAGTTTGGTCTCCGTCCTTGGTTCGTGATGCACAAATACTCGAGAGTGTCCAGCGTCGTGCGACCAGGATCCCTTATGGTGTGCCTCGACCCAGTTATCCTGAACGGCTATCCATTATGAATCTTCCCCTATTCTCTGAGAGAAGGATTCGAGGTGACCTTATAATCACATACAGAGCTCTGAATGGATTATTCAGCACAGACCTGGGAAGAATTTTCACCTTAAACAATAGCGAACGATTGCGTGGTCACAGATTCAAACTACGGAGGGAAAATTTCCGAACAACACAGAGAGTACTTTCTATCCAATAGAGTATTTTCGTCTTGGAATCGTTTACCATCTGCCATTTTGGAGGCCTCCAACGACAATTCATTCAAGAATCCATATGACAGGTTGAATCAGGGGCAAACGTGACGATGGTCAATTTGTTTGTTTTTCTTTTATTAAATTTGTCAATTATTAATTATTGTGATCAAACTATTTTTTTTTTCTTGAGCCATGTGCATTAACTTTTTTTTTGTTATTCTGTGAGTTTATAGATTTTTTAACTCTTATCAAATAAATAATAATAATAATAATAATCTTTAAATGCAATTATTATTATTTCTGAAGGATTTTATAATAGGAAATTGATTCTATAATACCTATAGCTTCATACCTACTGTAAAAAGAGTCATTATTTGAGTGTGTGAAAAGAAAGGAAAATAGTAATTTTAATCCCTGAAAATTATATGAGATTGTACTCCAGATATCTTGCTAAATCTTTCAAGGCGATAAATAGTGTGTTATTAGGTATAACAAAGTAATTTTTTTTTTAACTGATCTCCTATTATTTCCTTAAAAAGATAAATTATCTCCAACTAACAGAAACGAGATTCGAAATATCGAAATACCCGCCAAAATCCACCCATTTAATCTCATCGACCTCCGAGTACGATTGAATCGTGAATCCACCGATTAGATTCTGTTGAAAATGAAAACGCCCTGTTTAAATTAATCGTTATTCACTTGATAAGAATGAAAACACACCGATTCATTTACGATTAATCGATTAGATATTTCGATCAAAATAAAACCCTTACTGATCTTATTGAATTGAAACTGAGTTGTTAGATGCAAAAGTCCAAACAAACACTTTTCTGAAATTTCGTAAGAATTGCGAGACTAAAAAAAATCATTTTGCGGAATGTTTTGCTTGAAACTACGAAACCAATTTCTTTGAAGTTCATCCTGCCCCTTCCGGGCATTATTCGTAAGGTTCATGCGCCGATGCGAAGTGATTGATCTGCCGGAGTTTTCTTCTAAGATGATTGGGGTTTTGAGGAAGAGGATACTATTCCTCCATAGAGTCCCCTAGTGAGGGTTTGCGCATGCTGGAATTCAAGATGAGATATCTCCTGAACCACTGGTGTTGGAGAATCAGGGCATTGGGTTAGGTGTGTGATTTTGAGAGAACTTTTAGCCACGAGTGTATTGCATATGCACAGAGAGAAAGTATCTGTCTTTGGGTTATCTGATGAATATTTTGCGGTTTCATTGATTTGCCGAGACCAAGAACAGACAAATATTTCAGACTTCTTTGTCTTCATCAGTGCTCTGCAGCTTTGACTTATTCAACCAAACTTAGACCATTTCAACGCATAGCTGACACTTCTTGTTCCATCATGTAGGTATGTAAATTGACAGTTAGTTGCCATACTTGATTAGAATGATATGATTTTGTGAGAAACTAGAAACCATGATAATAAAGTTATATATGTCAATAGTTGTCATTTATAAACTCAAGCAATTTATTATGGATAAATTCTCACTCCAAGAACGTTTTGTTATTATCCAAAAATTTCACGCATTTTTGGCGGTCTTGGTTTTCGGAATAGAGTGCTTATCAACTTGCCCAAAAGTCTGTAATTTTCGAATTTTTGGCTCAAAATGGTATTAAACGATTTGGTTCGACTCACCGATTAAGAATCCGTGGTCGAAAGCGATTCTGTCTGGCCATCCGTTAACACGATAACTCTCGAATGGAATGAGCTAGACATTTGAAATTTCAGAGTAAGTTTGAGTCCTCAATATCTCGGCTAAGTTCGTAATTGGGAAAAATCAGCCACATGGTTTCGGAGTAACAAAAACAATTTTTTTTCAACATTACAAATTTTGAATTAAATTTTTTTAATATGCAGTTTCATCATAAGAATCCATTGATATTATTCTCAACTTTAACAGGCTAATACCTTCGGAGATATGATTTTTCAGAATTTCAATAATACATCGTACTTCTATGTTTTTCACAGAATGCGAATTCTATCTGTCTGTGTTCTATTTGTTTGCGGTAGGTCCAGTTTGAAAGATAAACGTCAATAATGTCTAACGAAACTGAAAGTGTATTTCTGGAGAGTTTGGTTGATGTAACCATGTAAAAACTTTGAAATTTGGTTTCGCTAAGTTCATAGGCACATTTTTTTGGTTAGTGAGTCAAAAATGAATGATGTCAGGAAGTCGAGCATAATTTACGAGTCATTCTCTAATTATGGAAGATTTAGAACGGGATTTCCAACTAATGTACAGGTAGTTATTCCTAAGTAACACTATTTAAGATTTTCTGCATAAGTATTCTGGTTTGAGTTCTCTCTGGACAGATAACATAAGATTTGTTTCATAAATAAAACTGGCTATTTCATTTACTCAATTTTTCAGAATGACTCCAGATAGTTTTGAAACACTTGTAGCCAAAATTGGACCGTCATTTTAAGATATGATGCAAAGGGATTTTAATTTATTTAATAATGTAGTTCTACCATAATAATCCATTGATATAATTCCCAACTCTGAAATATGATTTGTCAAAGCTCCTGCCACAGGGCTTTCCCCCTTTTTGGCGCTCTAGTTCCTCGGAACTGAGTGCTTATCAATTTGCCCAAATGTCTGATTTTCGAATTTTTCGATGAAAATGATCTTAAACGATTTGGTTCGGCTCATTGATCAAGAATCCGTGGTCGAAATTCATTCTGTCCGGCCGGCCGTAGGCATGATAACTCTCGAACGGAATGAGCTAGAGAGTTGAAATTTTCAGAGTAGGTTTGGGAGATAAATATCTCGGCTAAGTTTGTTATTCGGCAAAATCGGACAGATGGTTTCGGAGTAACAGAAAAAAAATTTTTTTCACGTAACAAATTCCAAATTAAATTTTTTCAATAAGGAGTTTTACCATAAGAATCCGATGATATCATTTTTAACTCTAACAAGCCTACACTTTCGGAGATATGATTTTTCAAAATTTCAATAATAAATCGTATTTGTACGTTTTCACAGAATTATATAATTATTCTATGTATGAATTGTCATAATGTCGACTTATTTTCCTGAGACATGACAGTTTTCTGGCCTGAAAGTTGACGAAAAGCGAATATAAGGGTAAAAAACAGTCAAATTAACCCCCATGTGGCGATCTAATGTCGAAAAGTGAAAATTAAGAATATATATCCCAGGTAAAAACCGACGTTTTGTTCCAATACCGGAGATCAATGAGATCGTTCGAGGAGCCCGATAGCCGGTCGGTCTGACCCGTCGGGTTTCGCAACGAGAGAAGGCGGGCTCAAATCCCGAAAAGGGAATTACACTTTTTGGCACTCTAGTTCCTCGGATCTGATCTGATTTTTTATTTAAGATGCAGTTTCACCATTAAATTCCATCGATATCATTTTCAACTCCAACAAGCTAATACTTTCGGAGATATGATTTTTCTAAATTTCAATAATGAATCGTACTTACTTCTTAGTTTTCACAGAATGCTATAATTAAACAAACTTTCCCACATGTTGCAATACATTCTTTAATTTCAGAAGGTCTGACTTTCCCACATTGCTGTCATCACTGAGTTCGTTTGACTGGGATATTCTACATACTTTCAGCAATGTTGATGATGCCTTGCGTTGCTTTTATGACAGGCTTTTCGAAATAATCAGAGAACACGTTCCCGCGGAAACTCATTCTTCGACTGGCCGCTGTTATCCTGCATGGTTCGGCTCTGAATTAAGACAGAATATTCGCTTGAAAAACTATTATCGATCAAAATGGCGTTCCACAGGAGATAATAAATATCTGGATGATTTCAAACGTTTGCGTTCGGTAGTAAAGTCCAATATTTCGTCAGAATACACGGATTATCTGGCTGGTGTGCAGGGCGAAATGGAGTCGAATCCATCTTCCTTTTGGAGATTTGTCAACCAAAGACGGGGTTCAACAAGAATTCCTGGTATACTTTATGAGAGCGGACAACTTCATGACGATCCTGGTGATATAGTCAACTTATTCGCGAGACACTTTTGTGATATTGGTAATTTGTGCACAAATCAGGATGATTATGCGACTTCCTTCACGCAGTTCTCTCCAATCGCCATTCCTTCTGTTACCGAGGATGAGTTGAAAGCTATCATGGATAGATATCCTGATAAATTAACAGCTGGTGATGATCGTCTCCCTTCATTTTTTGTTAAGAACTGCAGCTCTGCGCTGGCTAAGCCTCTTCATATCATCATCTCTATCAGCTTGCGTACTTCTACTTTCCCCACCTTTTGGAAGAGAGCCCGGGTGATCCCTGTTTTCAAGAAGGGTGATAAGTCCCACGTCGAGAACTAAAGACCAATTTCTTTGTTGTGTAATTTCGCGAAGGTATATGAGGAGACGTTATACGGAACCATCTACCACAATGTTAAGCCACACTTATCCACTAGAGAGCATGGATTTATTCGAGGAAGGTCAACAGTTACTAACTTGGCAACACTTTCGCAGTTCCTTTCAGAATCATTGGATGATGGGGGTCAAGTAGATGTAATCTACACCGACTTTTTGCGAGCTTTCGACTCCGTAGATCACAATATCCTTCTGAGTAAACTGTCATCTTTTGGTTTTAGTCCTGCATTTGTTGGCCTGATGGGATCTTATTTGAAGGGAAGAATGAGTCATGTTTTTGCGCGCGTGTTCCGCAAGGAACAGCGTGCTATCATTTCGTCACAATGTCTGTATTTTTCGAATTTTTTTTCGAAAATGGTCTCAAACGATTGGGTTCGACTCCCTGATGAAGAATTCGAGGTCAAATTCAATTCTGTCCGTCCGGTCCGGCCGGCCGGCCGGCCGTTAGCACGATAACTCTCGAACGGAACGACTTAGAGCGTTGAAATTTGCAGGGTAGTTTCGTAGCGTAAATATCTCGGACAAGTTCGTTAACGGGCGAAATCGACCGAGCAGTTTCGGAGTTAAGGCCGTTTTTAATAAAAACGTTTTTTATGGATATTTCCGGAACCGATCACTTGATCTTTTTGAAATTTGGCATCAGATTGTAGAATCATGACCTTTATATGCCTGCGAAGTTTTGTGTTGAACGGACGGCCCTAAAGTGGCAAAAAAAAATTTCGAAAATTTGAAAATTTTGTTTTCACGATAACTCGAAAAATACTGATCTGATTAAATTGAAACTCAGTAGTTAGATGCAAAAGACCAAAGCAAACACTTTTGCAAAATTTCGTGAAGATCACGTGACATGAAAAAAATAAAAAAATTACTACTATTTTGCGGAATACTTTGCTTTTAATGCCGAAACATATGTTTTTGAGGTTCAAGCTGCCCTTTCCGGGCATTTTCCGTATTGCGCATGCGCAGATGAGAAGTCCTTTAACTGCTGTAGCTTTCGTCAGAGAGGATTGGGGTTTTGGGGTGGCGGATGCTATTCCTCCATAGAATTCAGATCCCTGATGAGGGTCTGCGCATGCGTAGATTAAAGATGCGATATCTTCCGAACCACAAGTGTTGGAGAATCGGAGTTTTTTGTAAGGTGTGTTATTTTGAGAGGACTTTTAGCCGCCAGTAGATTGCGCATGCGCAGAAGAGAAGTGACTGTTTTTGGGTTGGATGGGTTATGTTGGGAGTGCTGAGTCGATATTATGAGGTTTTAAAAGAATATTCATAGCAATTCAGTGCAAGGACAAGTCAGTTTGGGAGATGTAGCGTTGTTTCCGAGTTAAAGTGTCCGTAACGTGGCCCTGGGGCTAATTTTGAAATTGATGTTACCCCTTACAGGCATTTTTTGTTATGCGCATGAGCAGACCATCAGTGATTTAACTGGTGGTGTTTTCGTCAGAGAGGATTAGGGTTTTGGGGTGACGGATGCTATTCCTCCATAGAATCCCTTGTTGAGGGTCTGCGCATGCGTCGATTAAAGATGTGATATCTCCTGAACCACTAGTGTTGGAGAATCGGAGTTTTTGTAAGGTGTGTTATTTTGAGAGGACTTTTAGCCGCGAGTAGATTGCGCATGCGCAGAAGAGAAGTGACTGTTTTTGGGTTGGATGGGTTATTGTGGGAGTGCTGCGTCGATATTATCAGGTTTTAAAAGAATATTCATAGCAATTCAGTGCAAGGACAAGTCAGTTTGGGGGATGTAGCGTTGTTTCCGAGTTAAAGTGTCCGTACCGTGGCCCTGGGGCTAATTTTGAAATTGATGTTACCGCTTACAGGAATTTTTCGTTATGCGCATGAGCAGATCATCAGTGATTTAACTGGTGGTGTTTTCGTCAGAGAGGATTAGGGTTTTGGGGTGGCGGATGCTATTCCTCCATATAATCCCCTGTTGAGGGTCTGCGCATGCGTGGATTAAAGATGTGATATCTCCTGAACCACTTGTGTTGGAGAATCGGAGTTTTTTGTGAGGTGTGTTATTTTGAGAGGACTTTCAGCCGCGAGTAGATTGCGCATGCACAGAAGAGAAGTGACTGTTTTTGGGTTGGATGGGTTATGTTGGGAGTGCTGAGTCGATATTAGGAGGTTTTAAAATAATATTCATAGCAATTCAGTGCAAGGACAAGTCAGTTTGGGGGATGTAGCGTTGTTTCCGAGTTAAAGTGTCCGTACCGTGGCCCTGGGGCTAATTTTGAAATTGATGTTACCCCTTACAGGCATTTTTAATTATGCGCATGTGCAGACCATCAGTAATTTAACTGGTGGTGTTTTCATCAGAGAGAATTAGGGTTTTGGGGTGGCGGATACTATTCCTCTATAGAATCCTCTGTTGAGGGTCTGCGCATGCGTGGATTAAAGATGTGATATCTCCTGAACCACTAGTGTTGGAGAATCGGAGTTTTTTGTAAGGTGTGTTATTTTGAGAGGACTTTTAGCCGCGAGTAGATTGCGCTTGCGCAGAAGAGAAGTGACTGTTTTTGGGTTGGATGGGTTATGTTGGGAGTGCAGAGTCGATATTATGAGGTTTCAAAAGAATATTCATAGCAATTCAGTGCAAGGACAAGTCAGTTTGGGGGATGTAGCGTTGTTTCAGAGTTAAAGTTTCCGTACCGTGGCCCTGGGGCTAATTTCGAAATGGATGTAACCCCTTACGGGCATTTTTCGTTATGCGCATGAGCAGACCATCAGTGATTTAACTGATGGTGCTTTCGTCAGAGAGGATTGGGGTTTTGGGGTGGCGGATGCTTTTCCACTATAGAATCCCCTGGTGAGGATCTGCGCATGCGTGGATTCAAGAAGCGATATCTCCTGAACCACTAGTGTTGGAGAATCGGAGTTTTTTGTGAGGTGTGTAATTTTGGGAGGACTTGCAGCCACGAGTATACTGCACTTGCGCAGACGAGAAGTGAATGGTTTCGGGTTGTTTGGGTTATGTTGGGAGTAATGAGCCGATATTGTGAGGTTTTAAAAGAATATTCATGTCAAATCAGTGCACGGACACAAGTCAGTTTGGGGGAAATAGCGTTGTTTCTGATTTGAAATGTCTGTATGGTGGCCCTGAGGCGAATTTATAAATAACTATATTCGGTAGATCTATATTAAAATGCGTTCGGATTTGGAGAAGATGCAATTTCGTCCCTAACGGAGGACCCACAACCGAATTTTTTTCTGATCTACGGTAAAACTAACAGCCAAACTGTATTGATAGCTATATTTGTTAAAGGAACTTGAAAAAAAAAAAAGCACTGACGTGAAGTCAGTAATCTTTGGCGCGCGTGTTCACGGTGGCTAATTTGAATTGAATGATTCAAAAATTAACAGTGCTGTATCTAAGCTGCCATCAGGATAGAGTAACAAAGTTGGAAAAGAACACAAGTGACTCTCCTTAGTCTCACAAGCTCCTTGAAGATTTGGGAGGGTCAGTATAAACCTAATCATGTTTATAGCACGCGCGCAAAATCAGATTGACTTAACAATGAAAGAAAAAGTGTAAAAAGTCAATCTGCTTTGGCGCGCGTGCTATAAACATGATTAGGTTTATACTGACCCTCCCAAATCTTCTAGGAGCTTGTGCGACTAAGGAGAGTCACTTGTGTTCTTTTCCAACTTTGTTACTCTATCCTGATGGCAGCTTAGATACAGCACTGTTAATTTTTGAATCATTCAATTCAAATTAGCCACCGTGAACACGCGCTCCAAAGAGTACTGACTTCACGTCAGTGCTTTTTTTTTGTAAACACTTTTCGCTTACGCGAAAACTATGGTCGAAATAATCGCCCTTCTGTGCTTGCCATTCGTCACATTGTTGATAAATTTGAAAGAAATTTTACTCTTCACGATGTAAAAACTCCAGTAGGACGTTGAAATGCCAGAACTGTTGAGAAGATTGCTGCTGTAAGAGCTAGTGTTGCAGAAGATCCAACTTCATCAATTCTTCGTTGTGATCAAGAGTTAGGACTTAAAAACGCATCAACTTGGCGAATTTTGCAAAAACATTCAAATTTACACCCGTGCAAGATAGTTTTGACCCAAAAACTTAAGCCACTGAACCATACTCGCAAAAAACTGACTTTTTCAACAATTTCAACAGCCTGTATCTTTTCACCTGAGCCGAATCCGGAAAAGAGATTAATGATAAAAGTGCATCCTTTGGTAAGACGAATCTATGGTTGAAATTGATGTACAACTTAAAGACTCATCCTATATATTTTCAATCTGTGGGCACTTTTTGGCGAGCTGTTCAGGTGAACAGAGTGCCTATCATACGTCCAAATGTTTGTAAAGTAGGACATCAATAACGATTGGAATTCTACTTGTATATAGTCAGAATTAAGTTGCATTCTAAGGGTGCAAGCAACGTGTTATCGACACATCAGACGTTCTCGCCCTCTTGAGCACTCCAAATCCATTAGCATGCCGTTAGCGATCCTATACAGATTCCGATGACGATGTACCACTGACAGGGTATGAAGAATTTAAGATCAAACCCCTAATCTCTGGCGTCTCCAAAAAGGTCGGGGTTAACGGTATATCTATTTCTGGATTTTATAATACGCGAAGGGCTCTTGAAGTGCAACAGTAACAACGACTACATTCCTGGAATGGCCTTAAAACCGTGGGAACGTTCCCATGGAATCCTATTAGTCTAAGGTGGGGTAGTTCAGCCAGAGAATCACCAATCATTGCATTGCCCTGTGAGGTCGAGGGCAAGCCAAGTGCGGGAGGGGTGAAGAGAGTAGGTACCTAGGGTATGAGGAATTGAGAGAAAAGGCAGTGAGTTCTGAGGAGGGAAAAGACTAAGATGATACAATTAAGACGGTTAGTGAATACGAGTTTTTATACCTGATAGAAAGACGATTTTATTGGATTCTGACAAAGATGAATTTAGAGTATATTGCGGTAGTTGGCGAACTTCAGTAATTGCGAAAGAGAATACTGTCAAAGTTTTAAATATTTTTTCGAATTGAATTGTAAATGAAGTGTGTAAATAACAGATCAAGTGTTTTTTTGAAACCAACGACGTTAAAGACGGAATGTTAGGAGCGTAATTAAATCAACCCCTAGGCGATTGATATGAAAATCCTACAGTAATTTTCGAATATTTGGCCGAGAATGGTTGAAAGTATTAGTTTCTACTCAATGATGAAGAATCCGTAGTCAAAATTGATTATGTCTGGTCGTCCAGCCGTCAGCACGATGGCGCTCGAACGCAATAAGTTAGGTAGTTGAAATTTTCAGGGTATCTTTGGAGTTCAAATGCGCCGGCTAAGTTCGTTAATGGGCAAAATCCACAGAATGGTTTCTGAGTTAAAGCCATCTGAAATTTGGTTTTCACAATTACACGAAAAATACTGATTAGATCGAATTAAACCGTGGTAGTTAGTTAAAAATACCGACACGAAGACTTATCCAAAATTTTGTGAAGATCGCATGAGTGAAAATTTCATAAATAAATTCTGTATCTCAGGAACTGTTGGTCAGATATCGTTGAAATTGTGAGGGCCTTCAAATCCTTATTTTACAGTAAAGTGCCAGATTTGAACTCGATCGGATCTACATTGGTGAAGATATTGTTGAAATTTCGATATATTTCATCGATCGAGATGTACTGGTCAACTTTATTACACTCGACAAAGTAAGTTGTCGACAGTTTTTTGTTTTTGACGTGTCTCCAAAGAATATAAGGAATCATGAGGTACTTGCATAGATCATTATTATTAGTATTCTGTGATGTCATTCACATATTTCCATAGAGATATTAGAATATCTAATATCTCTATGCAAATTTAATATCTTTCTATGTTCATGTTGACTGACATGAAAGAATGTCAAATCAGATAAACCAGTTTGAAAATGAGAAAAAATGCATAATATATATTATAGCAAATCCTGGTGAACAGATAGGAATCTGGAACCAGTGTAGCAAGTTACAAAATATGAATAGAAAATAGTTAGCTATCCAAATAAAATCTCTGACGCAAAAGACTCGATGTCTAATTCTCGAACAAATATGTATGGTTCAAAGTGAAATGTCAGAAGAGAACTCCAACAATTTGATAAATGCAAGTAATTGGTCAGAGGGAGCAGGTTTTTTTACTGAAATAGATATCTTGTGTTCCTAACGCAGTAGCAATTTTTTATTTTATAGATATTTTTCAGAGTTTGGGAAAGAAAACCGGAACGGAACAAATTGAATAAATTCATTTATGATTATCATTTGTGAAAGAAGTGAGTTATGTACATGACAAATAGAATGCTTCGGATACATGTGAGGCACCTCATGTCTTGTATTGTTGAAATTTCAGTATTCTGAAAAGAGTGTTTTTTCCTGCAGCTAAGCAGCTTTGAGCTAGTTCAGTACCTAGATGGGTTACCGCTTTGGCTATAAATTTGAACAGCGTGCCAAAGTCCTTGGCAACAGAGCTTTTCCAACTTGTTCAGGTTAGAGACGGTGTATTTTCCTATTGTTAAATGAATATTGACAATTGGCAAATATGTATACAGGGTGAGTCTTTAGGTTGTGCATTAATTGTAACCAGATATTCCTCTCATCAAATAGAACACTTCATTTACCATTTTTCCAGATTGGGCTCAGGTAAAAAGATATAAGCGTTCAAAGACTTTCCAATGGGCTGATATTCCCCTAAATTTTCTCTATACTTACGTTGAGCAAAGATTACTCGTAATGTAACACTCGTATTACAGGAATTACTGAGAGCTGATATCAATTCTGCAGAATCGATCATATTTTTATTCGTGTAGATAGGTACATCCTGATTTGAATATAAATTTCACATATACTCTATTCACTTTTATAAAGTCTCCTTGTTGGCCATGATTTAGGTCTATCACGTTTTTGTAACTGAAACAAAGGCAGGTTGGCACTTCTGAAATATCGTCAATGTCAAAACAATTCTCTGAGACGTTGTCAATTTCTACTCTTAACAATCAACATAATGATCCCGCTTAGACAAGATATTAGTCGAATTTAAGCGAGTAACCGGAACAGAGTGGTTAAGACCAATTACTTGTTATTATAACCGATCGGTTATCTTTAGCAAGAGATTGGTCTTAACCGTTCTGCTCCGGTTACTCGCTTAAATTCGACTAATATCATATTGTCACAGATCGTTATCTTCGAATAATAAAGAACTCTTCGTTTTGAAAGTGAAAATGCCGAGAGCAGTTTTAAAGAAGACAAAGTATGAGGAAGTGATATACAGAACTGAAATCTGCAATAGGAAAACTTCATTCTGTCTTAGGACATGTAGAACTCTCCATTGAAATTACTTAGTTTCCTATCCTATCACTATATTTTATTAAAGTTTAACAGTGACTAGGGTTTCGTAGTTCTATTACATTAAGAAAATGATGTATTTCAAGTTGTGCAACGAGGTATTTAAATGTCTTCTGTAGGCTTATTTCTTGACAATTTCGAAAAGGAGGGAATTCCATAGGTACGTCCGTTCGTTTAGAAGTTTTCCTGCCGGGTTATTCAGGTACTTTTATTATTTTTTCAAATGATCTATCACGAAGTAATGGACTACTGTAGGTATCCATTATTTTTCATTAAAATTTCAACACTTGATTCTTCATTTCCGTACAAGAAAATATCTTCAAATCAGTTTATATACAGGAAGACAGCATAACCTAACATTTTCATAATATACACTGTGAAATGAGTCAAAATTTCATGGCCAACCAGGAGACCTTATAAATGTGAATGGAGTATACATATTATTCTTAAGTAAAATATTTGATTGCCTTCCAAGGATTGTTCTAAACAGTAAGTAAGTCTTTAGGCTTTGAATTATTTTTTTGTCCAAAACAGAATCAAGAGCTTGCGAACAAACGCAAGTTATTACATAAATGTACATGTTTATTAATAGAACTCAATCCTTTGACACCTATTAAATGTTTTATGAAATTTTCGATCAAAATAGATATATTCACATGATCCAATGGGAAAAATAAGTCTACTGTAAATATGTCTTTGAAGGTTCGACGTTTTCCTTTGTCTGTGTTGTGACCACAGACCACTAATAATAGTTGTGACTATTTATATTCTATGAACGATGGCAATGTGGCTTTCAGTTTTAATCAGAGATATGGAGGTATCATATCTCTGGTTTTGATTGAGGGTTCCTTTCCAGGGGTGGATTCATGAATGTAGTGAAATTTCTGGATTTTTCATCAGACTTTATATCATTCAAAGAAGAATATATTGAGAACGGTACGTGTTAGGAGAACTGATGAAGAATACTTTATTTTTCTAAAATTATTTTAGATTCTTATAATAACTCAAGCTTATTTTAATCTACTTTCTTTATGCTAATTTCTCATAGTTTTTTTAATTCGCAAGTCTATAACTAGGAAACGAGTGGAAGTAGGAAAAAATTGTTAATTGTAAATTATGTATCATAGTTATAGAAAACTTCATCCCAAAATTCATTCCATTCGGATTATTCATGTCAAAGATAGAAAAAAAAAACTGTTTTTTTTTCGAAATTTCAACAGCCTGTATCTCTTTACCAGAGCCGAATCTGGAAAAATGGCAAATGAAAAAAGTATTTTATTTGACGAGAGGAATCTTTATTTAAAATAAATGCACAACTTAAAGACTCACCCTGTATACATACATTTTCTGACGAATTTCCCTAAAACGCGTTTGTACGAAATGAAAGCTTCCCGTAGCCGGAATTCTTCGGGAAGAAAAATCTTCACGAATTAATCAATTTTAGTAGCCATAATAAGAATCACCCATTTGTGAATAACTCGCACAAGTCTGGTTACAAAGAACATCCAGTATCACGGTTAATAAAACCTCACCAGAAACCCATTCATTTCGATGCAAACGTCGAAAAATCGGCCATGCTCACACGAGGCCTCCTTTATTCGTGTGTTTTCGGGAATACGGTAGACGTTTTTTTTTTCGTCGCCAATTATGGGCAACGTAGATCACCGCAGATGATGAAACGTTTTTCGTTGACGGTTTCTGCCCAAACGATTTCGCGGGTGATTATATTTCCGGACCCACGGGATATTTCGTTTTTGTTGCATATTCTGAATCGCGGGGATGCCGCGTAACGCCCTTGGCTTTACCATCACGCGCTATATCCGCAAAAAAAGAAACATTCATCGGCTATTTATATGCAGATGTTAAACTGCTATTTTGACTGCACAGGATGAAAATGAACCGCTCAGGGCACCAGTCACAAGTCCATAGCATGGAAAGTTAACACCAGACAGTGAATTTTTAAAACCACCCACCTGGTGTTGGGAGCATTAGCGAACTCGTTCATCCAATAATAGATTTCCTATTGATCTGTGACTCCTTACGCTACTGAAATATATGGTATACACGAAATTCCCAATGGGCATATTTACAAAGTTGTTCAGGATATACAAAGTGAGTCATGAAGTTACATATCATTTTTGGCCATATATTGCTCTGATCAATTGTTTCTTTACAATAATAAAAATTAGTGGGAAAGCCCTGTGGACAGGAGCGTTGGCGCTCTTGCTCAAACTTTGACAATTGATCTACGAAATTATTGGTTTCTCAGAGTTGGGAATGATATCAATGGATTCTTTAATAGAACTGATTCATAAAATAAACTAATTAAATTACGAACTTATCCGGGATATTCATTCCTCAAATCTACTCTGTACATTATTTTATATTAATTGAAACTTAGCTAATATTCCCATTTTGTTTCGACTGAAGATATTCTGAACTTACCAAATTATATATTTCCATCATCATATGGATTATCCAAGGGCATATAGGGTAGGGGTAATTAAAATATCCTATAGTTGGTCATTTCGCATTCAATCATACTTTGTTTGTTAGATTATTATAGATTAAATGCATGAACAGTGAACACAGATAGAACACAGACAGATGACAGTCTGTGAAAACATAGAATTACGATGTATTATTGAAAGTTTGAAAAATCATATCTCCGAAAGTATAAGCTTGTTAGAGTTGAAAATGATATCAATGCATTTTTATGATAAAATAGCATCTTATAAAAAATTAATTTGAAATGTCTTATGCAAAAAAAAAAATTCCATTAATTCGAAACCATCCGGCCGATTTTTCCCAATAACGAACTTTGCCGAGTTATTTATCTCCCGAAGCTGCTCTAAAAATTTCTACTGTCTAGCTCATTCCGTTCGAGAGGTATCCTGTTAACATCTACAAGAGTGAATTCCGGACGAAAGAAGAAACTGAGAGAGTTATTTTCTGGAGATCTCTCCTGGAATGTATCACTCCAAAAAATTCCTCCGGAACTTTGATACTGTCAGATTCAAGAGATACTTGGACCTCAGTAAGAATACGCTACACTTTCTCACTGGCTTCCTCACCGAACACTGCGACCTCAGGAAGCATATGATGATTTTCAGCCAAAAATTTGAAAATTACAGACATTTGGGCAAATTTGATAAGCACTCAGTTCCGAGGGACGAGAGCGCCAAAAATCTCACTCTGCTAATTAAATAAACATACTGTTACTATTCTAAATAAAAACTGTTTCTGATATCATAATTTTGAGAAGAACTTCAAATTTGAACAATCGAATAAATCCTCGAATAAATCACTTCGTAAGAAAGTAAAAAAAAATAATTGTATTATGATTTTACGTTGCTCGTCTGCAGGAATATATCATTCATATCGAAAAGTATGTAAAATTGGTTTAAGCACTGACGTCAGGTCAGTAGCTTTTGCTCGCATGTTCTATTGTCTATTCACCTGTATCGATCACTCTCAATCGAATTTACCATCGATATAAACCGTTTGCTCTGCTTTTATGATATAAGATAAGACAGACAGACTTGGGTAATGAGAAAATCGTCTAAGATTTCAGATGTGTATAACTCCAAAACCATTTGGCCTATTATGCCTTTTAACGAACTTAAATGTAGCATTCGGAGGGGCAACCTACCCTGAAAATTGCAAGTCGCTACCTCTTTCCATTCTCAAGTTATCCTGATATACACAATATTTTTGCATAATTTTTTCAAAATTTTGTAGTGGTACGGTCCTAACAAAATACGTTTTTATGTTGGTATTTCACAAATAATTACCAAGTTACAATTCGATCGGATCGGTATTTATTGTGTTATCTAGTAACTAATATTACAGATGGGTATAAATCCGAAACCGTTGGGTAGATTATGCCCAACAACGAACTTAACTGTCCTATTCGGATGTGCAACCTACCCTGCAAATTATAAGTTGCTATCTCCTTCAGTTCGAAAGGTATCATGGCAACGGTCACCCATGCAAAACTGTTAGCCGATTATCCGCCGTATTCACAAAGCATTCAATCACCGTTAAGTCCTAGCTGAGGTCCCCAGTTAAGGATAAATAAGAATCGCGACCTCAGTTCAAGTGAAAATTAACGTGAAATAGACCTGTTTCAGCAACGTTACATACGTTAACTGAGGTTGCATTCACAAAGCATTCAATCTCCGTTAAGTCCTAACTGAGGTTCTCAGTTAAGGATAAATAAGAATCGCAACCTCAGTTAACGTGAAAATTATCGTGAAACAGACCTGTTTCACCACCGTTCAATACGTTAAGTGAGGTTGCGATTCTTATTTATCCTTAAATGAGGACCTCAGTTAGGACTTAACGGAGATTGAATGCTTTGTGAATACGGCGGTATACCTTTTAACAATTTCAAATGTGGCATTTTGATGGGCAATCTACCTCAGAAATTTCAAGCCGCTGTCTCATTCCGTTCTCAAGTTATGGTGAGATAAATAAAAAATTTTAAATATATTTTTTTTTTCTGGTGAAACGAACGTTACAAAATTTCACATACGCCTTCATGTGGGTATTATACAACTAGTTACCAAGTTTCAACTTGATCGGATCTTTATTGGCTGTAAACATTATTTGTACTCGGAAACCGTTGTGCCGATTATCCCCATTAACAAACTTGCTCGTCGCACTTGGATGCGCCACCTTCCCTGAAAATTTCAAGTCGCTAGCTTTTTCCGTTCTCACGTTATCGTGGCAACGACCGGACAGAATCAAATTTGACCTCCTATTCCTCCTCAGTGAGTCGAACCTAATCGTTTGATTTCAATTTCGGCGAATAATTTCGAATGTTTCAGACAGTTGGGCAAAATGATAACGCGCGCAAAAATGACGTTTATGATAGTTATGAATCTTAGAACAATATATAGATATGTATTGTAAACAAGCGCGAAGAATCGGATTTAACGTCAGTGCTTCGTGATTTTTTTTTATTACTCATTTTATCCATTTCCTAGATGTGAATGAGTATTTAGGACTGAGTGGGCGAAATTTTTCCACTACTCGAATATTCGTCTTTTGATGGGATATTTGATTTTACGTATATACGACTAAACAACTACAGGTAATTAATTATTAGAGATTCGACTATTCGAATACTTCAATTTTAAAATTTACGAGGCCTCATTTAAATTGAAATAATAGGGATACAAAATGTAGTGCATGTTTTCGGACCAAATGAGCTGATTTAGGTCCGCTTTCGCACATCTTGCCCTTCAAGCTATCAATCTACCGTGCAAATTTCAAGTCCCACTGAGGAAGACAGTTCGTACTTTTTGTGTATATATCTACATAATATACGGACGAATGAAGCAAACTCCACACAAATCGGCATCCACTGACAGAGAGCCATACAGACCGGTATTCATTTTACAGAATAAATGGCAGATTAAAATAATGGTTCGAGCACTGACGTTAAGTCAGGAGCTTTTGCGCGTATGTTCTATTGTCCATTCTCCTGTATTGGACACGAATCGAATTATTATTTATCGTATGGCAATTCAGACACACTAAGCTTAAAAGCTAATTTACACATATAAGTTAATATAACATACTTAAGTTTTTCACAATTAAATATCAAGTTGGTTAATATAATCTATTGACCCAGCGGTTGCCAGCAGGAATTCTTCGGGTCTGCCGTTGTATGATCTCGTGGGACATTCCTTCGTGATGTGTTTAATCATTTGGTATTCTCCGCAGTCGCAATATGGTGATGGTTGTTTGCCTAATTTGTGTAGGAGATATGCACATCTGCCATGCTGTGTTATAGTTCTATTAACTTATGTGATCTCATTTTCGTGTTCGAGGGAGTGAGAGTGTGTCTTGTAGTCAGGAGATCCTAGGATTGTCTGACTGCCAGAATTAACCATGGTGGATTCGATTTAGGGTGTCCAATTTAGGAGAACGAACAATATAATTTACCATGGTAAATTCGATTATGAGTGTCCGATACAGGAGAATGGACAATAGAGCTTACGCGCAAAGGCTCCTGACTTCAAGCCAGTGCTTGAACCAATTTGTTTTCGTAGTTTTTTTATTTAATTTCCAGGTATACGATTCTACAAAATTTCACATACGTCTTTATGTCGATATTCTACAACTAGTTACCAAGCTTTCAATTCGAACATACGCGCAAAAATGGAAAGACAAGAGGAGAAAAGCGAACAAATTAAAAATAATACATCACCTTTCAAAAGTCCACTCTCACAAATATACTCCTATGTAACCGCCTGGATCTCTTGAAGAAGAATCGCCTCCACTATTTTTCAACCTTTTTCTTAGAAATCCCTTCAATATTTGATTACAAAAAGGACAATATCGTAGCAAAAAAGGCCAGGCGGATCTGTTTCAAAACCAGCTCTTGCCAATCCAAAAGATGATTATTCAGAACTTCAGATGTTCGCTACAGGGCCCTATTGTAGGGATATCATCTCCCATAGATTGATTCTATTATGTTCCGCTCGAAAATTCATGTTATAGTTTGATATGTCATCATGACATTCATGATTTTGAAGGTTCTCGCAAAATTCCATCGATGTCGGACAACTGCTTCCTGATATATCATAAATTGTATTTCAATAATTTTTTTTTCGTTTTCTAGTGATACGATCTTCACGAAATTTTGCAAAAATTTTTGCGTCGGCATTCTAGAATTAATTACCAAGTTTGAATTGAACCGGCATCGTATTTTTTGGGTTATTGAAGAAATAATAATCAAATTTCAGACTCCAAAACCAATTGGCCGATTATGCTAGTTAACGAACTTAAATGTCACTTTCAGATGCGCAATCTACCCTGAGAACTTGCAAAAATCTATTTCTTTCCGTTCTCAAGGTATCGTGAGATACGTAATATTTTTCTAGTGGTATGGTCCTCACAAAATTTTACACACGTCTTCATGTCGATATTCTACAACTTGTTTGCAAGCTTCAATTCGATCGAGGCTATACTTTTTGAGTTATCGAGGGAATAAAATTCCATATGGCTATTACTCCGAAACCTTTGGACCGGTTATGGACAAAAGAAATTGAGGAAATAACAACCAAATTTCAGATGGGTATAATTCCAAAACCGTTATACCAAGTTATCGTGACAACTGCCGGCCGGCTGGGCAGAATCAAATTATACCTCGAATTTTTCATCAGGGGGTAGAACCTAATCGTTTGAGACCATTTTCGGCAAATAATTCGCAAATTACAGACATTTGGGCAAAATGATAACGCGATGTTCCCCAGAACATACGTGCAAAAAAACTCCACTATATAAACGGGTTCACATTTGTTAATTGTATGTAGTGAATGAAGTATGGTGAGGGGATGTTAATATTCCAATGAGATAGAATTTGATGAATTGACTCCGGTGTTTGGATACAACACCTGCTAAATTACTCGCATCCTAATATCCAACTAGCCACATCACATCCAATGACAACGATTCAGAATCCATAACAGATAATGGTGTGCTACTAATTGGTAATTTTTTCTGAGACTCCCTATGTTCTATAATATCTCCCATGCAGGGGTCACACTTGCAGGCGAACATTTTTACGACTTCATCGCGATTAAAACATCGCCAAGTTTTCGTCGCGATGTTCTTGTCTACATCTGCAGTCAACGTGATGTCACGATTATTCTTGAGAATTGAAATGGAGGAAGCAGTGGCGTTCTATTGTATGTGGTTGAATCATTAACTACTACAAGTCGTAAATTTCCTGCGAAATCAAACATGCACTCAAAATCTGGAGCGCTACTGAACTGAACACCGAAGTCGAATATTGCATTATAAAAAAAAGCACTGACGTGATGTCACTTGACCCCACATCAATGCTTTTTTACACTTTTTCTTTCATTGTTAAGTCAATCTGCATTTGGCGCGCGTGCTATAAACAAGATTAGGATTATACTGACCCTCCCAAATCTTTTAGGAGCTTGTGCGACTAAGGAGAGTCAGTTGTGTTCTTTTCCAGCTTCGTTACTCTATCCTGATGGCAGCTTAGATACAGCACTGTTAATTTTTGAACCGACAGTGAATGGTGTCCACTATCCTTTGGGTAGATCTTCGGCTTGCTCTATCCACTGAGCTTGAAGTACTCATCATTCAATTCAAATTAGCCACCGTGAACACGCGCGCCAAAGAGTACTGACTTCACGTCAGTGCTTTTTTTTTTCAAGTTCCTTCAACAAGTATAGCTATAATTACAGTTTGGCTGTTAGCTTTACCGTAGATCGAAAAAAAATTAGGTTATGGGAACTCCGTTCGGAATGCAATTGCCTCTTCTCCAAATCCGAACTTATTTTAATACAGATCTACCGAATATAGTTAACTATAAATTCGCCTCAGGGCCACCATACAGACACTTCAACTCGGAAACAACGCTATTTCCCCCAAACTGACTTGTGTCCGCTCACTGAATTGACATGAATATTCTTTTAGAACCTCACACTTTTTAGAACCTCACAATATCGGCTGCCAACATAAACCATACTACCCAAAAACAGTCACTTCTCGTCTGCGCATGCGCAGTCTACTCGTGGCTGCAAGTCCTTTCAAAATTACACACCTCACAAAAAACTCCGATTCTCCAACACTTGTGGTTCAGGAGATATCGCTTCTTGAATCCACGCATGCGCAGACCCTCACCAGGGGATTCTATGGAGGAATAGCATCCGCCACCTCAAAACTCAAATCCTCTTTGACGAAAACACCAGCAGTTAAATCACTGATGGTCTGCCCATGCGCATAACGAAAAATGCCCGTAGGGGGTAACATCGATTTCAAAATTTGCTCCAGGGCCACGGTACGGACACTTCTCCCAAACTGACTTGTCCGTGCACTGAATATCCATGAATATTCTTTTAAAACCTCACAATATCGGCTCAGCAATCCCAACATAACCCATACAACCCAAAAACAGTCAGTTCTCATCTGCGCATGCGCAATCTACTCGTGGCTAAAAGTCCTCTCAAAATCACACACCTCACAAAAACTTCGATTCTCCAACAATAGTGGTTCAGGAGATATCGCGTCTTCAATCCACGCATGCGCAGACCCTCACCAGGGGATTCTATGGAGGAATAGCATCCGCCACCCCAAAACCCCAATCCTCTCCGACAAAAACACCACCAGTTAAATCACTGATGGTCTGCCCATGCGCATAACGAAAAATGCCTGTAAGGGGTAACATCAATTTCAAAATTAGCCCCAGGGACACGGTACGGAAACTTCAACTCAGAAACAACGCTGCATCCGCCAATCTGACTTGTCCTTGCACTGAATTGCCATGAATATTCTTTTAAAACCTAACAATATCGACTCAGCACTCCCAACATAACCCATCCAACTCGAAAACACTCACTTCTCTTCTGCGCATGCGCAATCTACTCGCAGCTAAAAGTCCTTTTAAAATCACATACCTCACAAAAAACTCCGATTCTCCAACACTAGTGGTTCGGGAGATATCGCATCTTCAATCCACGCATGCGCAGACCCTCATCATGGATCTGGATTCTATGGAGGAATAGCATCCGCCACCCCAAGACCCAATCCTCTCTGACAAAAACTACAGCAGTTAAATGACTTCTCATCTGCGCATGCGCATAACGAAAAATTCCCGGAAAGGGGAGCATGAACCTCAAAAAAAATAGGTTTCGGTATTTCAAGCAAAGTATTCCGCAAAATAGTAGTAATTTTTTGAATTTTTTCATGTCACGTGATCTTCACGAAATTTTGAAAAAGTTTGCTTTGCTCTTTTGCATCTAACTGCTGAGTTTCAATTTAATCAGATCAGTATTTTTCGAGTTATCGTGAAAACAAAATTTTGAAATTTTTAAAAATTTATTTTGACACTTTAGGACCGTCCGGTCAGTACAAAACTTCGCAGGCGTATAAAGGTCATGATTCTACAATTTGTCGCCAAATTTCAGAAAGATCGAGTGATCGGTTCCGGAAATATTCATAAAAACGTTTTTACTAAAAACGGCCTTAACTCCGAAACCGCTTAGTGGATTCCGCCCGTTAACGAACTTGTCCGAGATTTACGCTTCAAAACTACCCTGCAAATTTCAACGCTCTAAGTCATTCCGTTCGAGAGTTATCGTGCTAACGGCCGGCCGGCCACCGGCATTGTGACGAAATGATAGCACGCTGTTCCTTGCGGAACACGCGCGCAAAACCCTTTGATATGTGCCAGTTTACCGACAGTCCGGCAAAGTATATTCGCGATTCGACGAAGTACCCGGCCACACTTGCAGCAAAAACACGAATATTCGCAGAATCCCAATAGTGTGGGCCCAGCATCATAAATATGCAAGCAGAATACCGCCCCCATATGCTCTCATTGTATTATGAACCTGAATTTGTGCAATTTTATTCCTTGAAATGGTCGGGTTTCAGGATGGAAATCGAGAGGTAAAAGTCGTTTCCGGTTACACTCGAGTTGGCAGATCCAGATATATCTCTATCCCGAGGGCGGGATCTCTCCGGCGGTGGTGAAAAATGAGGATAAACTGTCAAATATTCAGCCAGGACGGAGCGATATATACGTCTGTTAGGGGTATGGAGGATAAATTTAATATGTTTTTCGAGTGAGTCACGAACCTATCGGAGCATCGGGCATTCTCAGACAGAAATGTCTTCACGCGGATGACATAAAACGTAATAATGGTAGAAACGCACCGCCACAGCTTTTCTCATCCAATATTTATCACCGAAAAGGCGGAAGACACTGATACATACCAAACCAATATGAAAATATATGGTAGGTGTACTGTTTATTTGTATGTTTACAGTTTTTTTTTTTCAATATTTTTCGTCATCATTTTAGACGTATGTTCTAGGGAACAGTCTTCTATCATTTTGCCCTAATATGTCTGTAATTTTAGAATTTTTTACCGAAATTGGTCTCAAACAATTATGTTCTACTCAGTTATGAAGAATTTGAGGACAAATTTAATTCTGTCCATCCATTGCTATGGTATCTTTGAACGAAAGGAGATAACCACTTGAAATTTCCAAGGCAGCGCATCCGAATGCGACGGTTGAGTTCGTTAATGGGAATAATCGATCAAACGCTTTTAGGATTATACCCATCTGAAATATTGTTTCCTCAATAACTCAAAAAATGCTGATCCAATCGGTTCGAAACTTGGCATTTTCTTGTAGATTCCATCTGAAATTTTGCTTTTCCAATAACTCGAAAAATATTGATCTGATCGAATTAAAGCACAGTACTTAGTTGAATAATACGGACACGAAGAATTTTACAAAATTTTGTGAGGATCACACGAATGGAAAACTAAAAAATGGGTTCAAGCCCTGTGGACAGGAGCTTTCTGGCGCTCTAGTTCAAACAGACAAATTATATCTCCAAAAGTATTGGTTTCTCAGAGTTGGGAATTATATCAATGTATTCATATGATAGAACTGCATCATAAAGGAAATTCAATTTAAATAATAGTTTATTTATCGAGATTAAATGAGCAATCTTGAGAATGAGAAGTGCACCATGGAAGAAATGAAATTGAATCTGGCCAATTTTGCCCAATAACGAACTTAACCGAGATATTCATCCCCCTAAACTACTCTGAAAATTTCAACTACCTACCTCATTCCGTTCGAGAGTTATATCTATGTCTATGGATGAAAAGCAGTCTCACTACTCTCAGATCTCTTACTTCATGTTCCGAACCGAAATGTAAGAATTTTCTGAGAAAACCTAATTTCGGAGCAAACAACTGAGATTTTTCTCACTTCGCTCACAATTCTTCGATAGATTAGATAATGTCATGTCTCAGGAACTTCATTTGACATTATGACCATTAATACATAGAATAATATCATTCTGTGACAACGTTCAAATACGATTTATTATTGAAATTTTGAAAAATCATATCTCCGAAAGTATTAGCTTTTTAGAGTTAAAAATGATATCATTGGATTCTTATGGTAAAACAGCTTATTGAAAAAAATTCAATTGGGAATTTGCCTTGTAAAAAAAATTTTTTCTTTGTTACTCCGAAACCATCAGTCCGATTTTGCGCAATAACGAACTTAGCCGAGATATTTATCTCCCAAACCTACTCTGAAAATTTCAACTGTCTAGCTCATTCCGTTCGAGAGTTATAGTGCCTACGGCTGGCCGGCCGGCCGGACCGGCCGGACGGCCGGACAGAATGAATTTTGACCACGGATTCTTGATCAGTGAGTCAAACCAAATCGTTTAAGACCATTTTCATCGAAAAATTCGAAAATTACAGACATTTGGGCAAATTGATAAGCACTCAGTTCCGAGGAACTAGAGCGCCAAAAAAACAATTCTGTAGCCCAGAAACTATCCGTCAGATGTCATTGAAATTCTGTGGAAGCCTTCAAAACCTTATTTTACAGTAAATTTCTAGATTTGAACTCGTTCGGATCTATATCCGAGAAGATATTGCTGAGAAATCGAAATATTACAATGATCGAGATCTACTGGTCCATTTTTTTGCACCCTACCAACGAAGTTGTCAACAGTTTTTGATTTTTGACGTGCCTGGAGAGAATTCAATGAATCATGTGCATAGGTCAACCGAAGTTATATTTGACAAGTTGATACGTCAGTTATAATATCTGTTCAATTCCTAGTGAGAATTGTCTATGATATGTAACTTATACTGACTGACAAAGAAACTGCAACACCCAGAAGAAGCTGTTTAAATATAATTTTTTTTTTGTAAAACAGATAGTATAGCAAGGAGTAAATGATTGAAATTTGAAGAAAAAAAAAACGGAGGGTTTACAATTTTTTTTAATAAATTTGTTAATAATGTATTTGTCCACCGGCGGATCGGGGGATCTGGATGGCCATGGCAAAAGTTTCAAAAAAGTTTAAACTAACTCTGGCATGAGGTCGAGCATTATCTTGCTGAAATATTGGATTCTGGAGCCGGTTAAGGTAAGGGAGAACATGTGGCTCCACTATTTCTTGAAGGTAACGCAACGCTGTCATGTTACATCGAATAAAGACTAAAGGTGACCTTCTTGCATGTGCAATAGCACCCCATACCATAATGCCTACTGTCCGGTGTACATGACGCTCAATAGCAAACTTAGGTTTACGTCTTTCTCCCCAACGTCGTCTAACCCTTCTTCGGCCATCATGTGCACCCACGGAGAATCGAGAATCATCAGACTGATGCCATTCCACACTCTTATGTTGACGTTCTCTTTACCACTGTAATTGTTGCCGGCGATGCTCAACCGTCAGAGGTAACACAAGATGGGGTCGATAATGCTGCAGTCCAAAAGACCTTATCCGGCGGTAAACCGTTCGGACAGTTACAGGATGGCCTTTTTCTCCTAACCACTTATCAGCCAAAGATCGAGTTGTCGCAAATGGGTCTCTAATAGCCATAACTGCCATAAATCTTGAACTTCATTTGTGCCTCATCGACGTCCGATGTCTCTTCTTCGATTTTGGGCATTATCAAACCACGCATTTTTCGAAATGACAACCCGCCTGCCGTAGACCAATATAATATTTCGACCTCTTTCAAATACTCTTAGCTGGCTATAAATTCCGCGTATACGTGCTCTAGGCATTCTAACAACAAGTTGTAACGGTCAGAAAATATTTCTAGTTCGGAACTATAAATTTGATGCCCCAATGTATTCTTGAAGATAGGCAGTCAACAATTCTTCGGTTCATTGTTTATCTCTTGACACAGAAAAAAGGTGGTCCAACTTCCCGGTAGCATATGAGATTAGGATGATTTGTAATTGATTAAGATTGATTCTTCTTGAGAGCTACGTGAAAAATTGAAAGCTCGTTATTCATGTGGAAAATTGATATTCCTACGATATATTATATCGGATGTATTGGATAGTCGGTTTAAATAAATTCTAGTGATTTATTGGATTGAAAAATCATACAGAATTTCTGTTTCATACGGGATTTATTGAGCACTCTGAAAGTAGCACAAACAAAGAAAAGCCAACCAACATCTTCGGAAAATTTAATCGGAATTTTTACTTATTACCATCAATCAGACGAACCTGGGAAAAATGGTATTTATAGAAGACACGAAATTAACCACAAGTTTAGAGAACCTTCCACCAGGGTACAAATTCAACACCTCTAGCAGATCAGGAAAATTTTGGGAAATCAGAACCGGTACAGCCCCTTTTCCTGTCGTCAGAGAAAACTTCCATTGAACGTGACGTAGAGTCATTAGGGAGCAATTGGATGAGTACAATTTTTATTCTATTTTTTTTATCGAACTTCATATTATATCTATTTTTTTTATCGTTTGTATTCAATACCATACCTCACAGAAATATGTTTATTGTATGAAACTGTGTACATGAACGCCGGCCTTCATTTCTACATTGGTAAGAGCTGATATTACTGAATATTTGATTCATGATAAACTTCTTTAATTTGAGACGATAAGTCGAGAATAAATATCAAAAACCTATTTAATTCCTCTTTTATTTTTAGCTTACTTCCGCCAACATAGATTATTTTTTTCCTTTTGGTAGTTTTCAACACTTTATGGTGAAAGTCAGTATTCAGAAAATTATATTAAAACTACCTGCCACCCAGTTAAATTCGAATTCACTTCCTCTCTTGTTTGTGACTCCCCCTTCTCTCGAACGAATAGTGAACCAGCCGAGGTGAATAGGGCTAGGAGAGAAGCTTCATAAACTAAATATCGACTTTGGATCTCCTCGAACAGCTGGTTTGTTGTAAAATTCAAATAAATTTGCAAAAATCGACTACAATATGTAAGTAACCAAAATTGGTTCAAGCACTGACGTGAAGTCAGAAGCTTTTGCGCGTATGTTCTATTGTCCATTCTTCTGTATTGGACACCCTTAATCAAATCTACCATGGTAAATTATGTTGTCCATTCTCCTGTATTGGACACTCTTAATTCGAATTTACCATGGTAAATTCGAATTCGATAAGATTCTCACAAAATTTCACAAACTTGCTTAGGTTTATATTCTACAACTATTCACCAAGTTTCAATTCGATCAGATCTTTATTGGTTGAAAACAAAATTATTACTCGGAAACCTCTGGGCCGATTATGCCCATTAACGAACTTGTCCGTCGTATTGAGATGCGCCACCTACCCTGAAAATTTCAAGTCGCTAGCTCTTTCCGTTCTCAAGTTATCTTGGCAACGGCCGGACTGCCGGCCGGACAGAATCAAATTTAACCTCGAATTCTTCATTGGGGAGTCGAACCGAATCGTTTGAGACAATTTTCGTAAAAAAAATTCGAAAGTTACAGACATTTGGGCAAAATGATAACGCGATGTTCCCCAGAACATACGCGCAAAAAATATTGACATGAAATAACGATTTTTTTCTCCAAACTTTAATCATTTACTCCTTGCTATACTATCTATGTTTTACCAAAAAAAATTAAAGTTTAAACAGCTCCTTCTGGGTGTTGCAGTTTCGTTGTCAGTTAGTATATTTTACAGCCAATTTCTCGATTTCAACTTGATCGAATAATATGTGAAGAGCACAATGAAAAAAATGGTTTAAGCACTGACGTGAAGTCAGGAGCTTTTGCGCGTATGTTCTATTGTCCATTCTTCTGTATTGGACACCCTTAATCGAATTTACCATGGTAAATTACGTTGTCCATTCTCCTGTATTGGACACTCTTAATTCGAATTTACGATGGTAAATTATGTTGTCCATTCTCCTGTATTGGACACTCTTAATTCGAATTTACCATGGTAAATTCCCCCCATTCGGCTGCTCGAATCTCCAACAATATTTAACCTATCGTGTTAAAACTTGAAACTTGGCAGTACAGTTGAGGTCAAAGGGCTCTTGCAAAATTTCAGCAATTTCAGACGAATAGTTACTGATGAATAGAATTTTTTTTTCAATTTTCAATAATTTTTAATAAATTTTCTACAAATACTATCCTCTCGAAATTTCGCAGGAATTTTCGCGTTGGCATTCTACAACTAATAACCATGTTTGAATTCAATCGGTGTTTCGAGTTAATGAGGAACAAAGAACAACCAAATTTCAGATGGCTATAACTCTGAAACCGTTTGGCCAATTATGCTTATAAACAAACTCAAACGTCGCATTCAGATGCACAACCTAACCTGAAATCTTCAAGCCGCTATCTCTGTCCGTTCCCAGGTTATCGTGACAACAAAAATATTTTTTAATAATTTTCTAGCGATACGATTCTGGCAAAATTTCACAAACGTGCTCTGGTTTATATTCTACAACTATTCACCAAGTTTCAATTCGATCGGATCTATATGGGTTGAAAACAAAAGTATTACTCGGAAACCATTGGGCCGATTATGCCCATTAACAAACTTGTCCGTCGTATTGAGATGCGCCTACCCTGAAAATTTCAAGTCGCTAGCTCTTTCCGTTCTCAAGTTATCGTGGCAACGGCCGGACGGCCGGCCGGACAGAATCAAATTTAACCTCGATTTCTTCATTGGGGAGTCGAACCGAATCGTTTGAGACCATTTTCGTAAAAAAAATTCGAAAGTTACAGACATTTGGGCAAAATGATAACGCGATATTCCCCAGAACATACGCAATACAATTTTCATGTTTCAAGTAAAATGTATTTTTCTACCCAAAACCCAATTACTACTGCTGTAGTAGTTCAAAAATTCTGCAAAATATCTATGATTAATCTTAAATCATGGATGAATGAATCATTAAACTCCAGGAAAAAATATGTGTATTGAGTAGATATTTTTTCAATCTCAAATAATTAACAAACTCCTAAAAATAGGGGAAGAACCTGGTAACTTCACGACTTCAACCTAATAAATCTATTGAGGTTCAAACACAAGGAAGGTGCTGTAATTAATTCCTCTTCGGGAGACTTCCGTAATAGATCTGGGTATCCCACTCACGAGAATTCTTCAAATGTGACAGGTACCGATATTTTTCTGTGGAAATCGGTAGTTTGGGATTAAACACGAGGCGGGAAATAAAATTCACCAAGACCGTTCCTACAGATTCTTAAGGAAGCCGTGCTGGTCGTTGAATGGAGCAGTAGTTATATAAGGTGGGTTAAGTGGGAGCAGTGAGGAGAAAATGTTGCCCGATTTTTTCCTAGCAGCGCTCGAAGGAACAGGTTTTTCCCCTAAATACCGTATGTTCACTCGATGTTCTGTGGCATTTGGACCGTTTGTTCCCTGTTCTGACTAACTCATCGGATCCAGCACTCTTCAACACAAAGGAATCCGACTCATTTTCGATGAAAAATCGAGTTAAATGATTTTTCCCTGTACTCTTCTTGTGAAATTATGATATTTTTCTGAATTTAGAAATCTGAAAACAAGGTTTCAAATCTCAGTAATAACATTCATTCAGGTTCCAGATTTCACAATAATTCTTTACAGCTTCTCTAGCCTAGAAGTAGAGATTCGTCTTCTTGGCATGTAGGTACCCGGATCGATTTCCGTAGAAGAAATTATTATCTTTTTCATGAGAAAAAGGTTATGGACGGAATTAAGTCGATATTTTAATAGTTAGAAGGAAGAATATCAATAAAATAAAAAATAATTATTTCGTGATTTGATTCTGCGTAAGAAACACAAGATATGCGAATAATGTTGCCTGACAAACAACAACGAAACAACATCAACGAAGAAACAACTATATCGTAACGTTTCGGAGTCTATATCAGACTCCTTCGTCAGACACTTAACGAAAATCTTCAGAATTATTTTGTTGATAGGTGGTATTTTCGTATATTATTAGACATTAAAAAGATTACTGCTATACAGGGCGTTTTTGAGAAAATGTCAATTTATAATTCCTCGTGGGGTACAATTCAACTGATTTGTGACATACGAATAATTTTCGGAATAAACTATTGAAAATAAACCACTGCTATACAGTTGTTGTTTTTTATCTCAATGCACAATTGATCTGAGTTGTGTCCTTACGCCACCAAAAACAAAGCAATGTTTATTTTCGACCCAACAGTAACAGATACCTTACGCCAACACAAACAGCACTGTTCATTTTCGAACCAATAGTCAATGTATGTATTTGAATGGGTCCTTACCCCACCACAGACACAACACTGTTTATTTTTGACCCAACAGTGAATTTATGTATTCGAGTCGAAACTTATCGTTTGAGACCATTTTCGGCCAAATCGTGGATCAGTTTTTTTTTGTTTTCACAGTAGGATTCATATTTTTGGAAATACTGAGAGAACTCTGGCAATAAATAATTTGAACAAGCGTTTAATTTGATACAAAAGATCATACAGAAACCAAAGCGACAAAGATTTCTTTCGATCAGATAATATGAGACCTTCGTTTGAAATTTGCAGTCATTTTTCGAATTTCAGTTTTATTTTTCATAGGTTGCAAACTACTTACCATATACCATTTGCCGAATTTTAAGATTCAGCATGACATAAGTGATATAAGTATCGAATTCATTTCTGATTCCGTTGGAAATTTTCTGCATAATATATACCTATATATAGTTGTTTATACTGAAACGCCATTTTTCTAGTCAACAGGAAGATCTGGCCTATTGACGAACATAATATTCCCATCCGAGCTCCAAATTTCACTGCGAATTTCAAGTTTCTAAATAAATTCTTTATCAGCAAGTTTAATGTGATCTTTTGAGACCGGCTGAAGATTCACTGAATAAAGACGTTTGATCTGAATTATAATCCTCAGATACAAGTAAGCAGAATGAATTAATGAGTATTGGAATTACTTTTATGCAAGGTTACTCGAATATTACTAAATGGTTTCTTTCTGGGTTTTCTCTCCCAAACTCTGAAAAATATCTATAAAATAAAAATGAATTATTTTGTGATTTGGTTCTGCGCAATGAACACAAGATATTTGTCAATGTTCCTGTCGATAAGTCGCTTCAAATAGTTCGAACGAAATTAGAAAATGATGACTCGGTGATTAAAGATTCAAAATTGAATACTAATTATATTATGGAAATGCTTGAAGTATGTTTGAATACCACCTATTTCCAACTAGGAGATGTTTTCTATCGACAAAATTTTGGAATTCCAATGGGTTCGTCTTTATCACCTGTCATGGGTAATATATTCATGGAAAATTTTTGAGATAAATTTGTGGGTACATATTTGTTGTAACCAAAAGCTTGGTGGGATATGTTGACGATATATTTGTAATTTGGCAACATGGTAGAGAAGAGTTAGGCAAATTTTTCGATTTCATAAATTCAGAGGAACCTACAATAAAATTCACTTTGGATATAGAGATAAATAATCAGCTTTCTTTTCTGGATGTTTCGATAATTGAGTATCCGAACTATTTCGAAACGCGTGTCTTCAGAGAGCAGACACATACAAATAGATATTTAAATTTCTATTCAAACCATCAACTTACTGTGAAATGATAGAGCTAACCTAATTTGTTCTACTCTTGAAATTCGAAATAATGAAATTGATTTCATTACTGCAACCCAATCTGTTGAATGTGATCCCTTATGTTCGTGGCCTTTCTGAAAAAATCAAAAGAATTGGTTCTAAGTTCAATATAAGAACCGTCTTCAGAACACAAAATGATCTTAGGTCTTAATTAACAAAGACAATTTTGCAAATTGCTCTATTGGTATTGACCATATTTGGCAGAATTTATTTAAAAAGGAGTTGGAACTTGGAAATTTCTATGCAAAGTAACACTATGTTACTGTGATTTTCAAATACTTACTGTCAATGTGACAATTCTCGAATTGAGTGTCTGACGAAGGAGTTTGACTCCGAAACGTTACGATATAGTAGTTTCTTCGTTGATGTTGTTTCGTTGTTGTTTGTTAGGCACATTTTTCGATTGATTGCTTCTGACAAATATCTTGTGTTTCTTACGCAGAAGCAAATCACAAAATAATTAATTTTTATTTTATAGATATTTTTCAGGGTTTGGGAGAGAAAACCCAGAAAGAAACCTTTTAATAATGAGTATACCTGCCACAGTATCCTTTAATGATTAGTCGAATATTACAAAGGTAATAATTAAACTGGTTTAATTATTTTGGTTTAGATCCAAATATTCATCATGTTGCTATAGAAAAGCAGTAAACACTGATTCATACCAATAAACTAGACTAACGCTAAAAACAAATTCTTGAAAAGCACTGACGTGATGCAAGGAGCCTTTGCGCTCATGTTCTACTATTTAACGAAGGAGTTCTAGGAAACTTAATTCCATCAGTTGCGAACTGGTAGTGAAAAAATCACACCAGCGGCACCCATGGAAATCCTTACGAGCTCCAACCCTCTGCGATTGAGAAACCTTGAGTGATGTTCAGCGACGTTCATTATTTTGCCGTGACAGGGTCAGGGCTGAAAAGCAGTCAACCTATATAGGACCTTTACTGACTGAAAATTCGCCCGGTTTAGTGTGGTTAGAGGAACCACCAACCAGTGGACATTCAATGAGGTGAGCTGTGACTAATTGCCAATAACTAAAGAAGACACATGGGGTGACCTAGATTGACACATGCAAAATAATTGTTGATGGTTAAAATCAATGAATATTTCACCCTGTGTCTTCTTTAGTTATTGGCAATTAGCCACAGTTCACCTCATTGAATGTTCACTGGTTGGTGGTTTATTTAACCACACTAAACCGGGCGTTTTCAGTCCGTAAAGGTCTTATATACGTTGCAGACTCTACAGTCCCTGACTCTGTTACGGCAGAAGAATGATCGTCGGAATGGAATAAAGATTCCTAGAACTCCTTTGGTTATTCATTCAGGTTGCTAAGTCACGCTGATGATTGGTAACAACCATGAAACCGAGGTTCGTGTCTGCCCTTGAATGAAGCTTTCCTAAGGAATCATTAAAGGATACTGTGGGAGGTATATTCATCATTGAATGGTTTATTTCTGGGTTTTCTCTCCCCAACTCTGAAAAATATGTATAAAATAAAAAATTGAATATTTTGTGATTTGCTTCTGCGTAAGAAACACAAGATGTTTGCCAGAAGCAATCAATCAAACAATGTTGCCCAACAAATAACAACGAAACAACATCAACGAAGAAACAACTATATCGTAACGTTTCGGAGTCTATATCAGACTCCTTCGTCAGACACTTAACGAAAAAATCTTCAGAATTATTTTGTTGATTGTTATTCTGAGATTCGAGAATTGTCACATTGACAGTATTTGAAAATCATAGCTAACATAGTTTTACTTTGTATAGAAATTTCCAAGTTCCACCTCCTTCTTCAATAAATTCGGCAAAATTTTGGAAAAGGAGGTGGAACTTGGAAATTTCTATACAAAGTTAAACTATGTCAGCTATGATTTTCAAATACTGTCAATGTGATAATTCTCGAATCTCAGAATAACAATCAACAAAATAATTCTGAAGATTATTTCGTTAAGCGTCTGACGAAGGAGTCTGATATAGACTCCGAAACGTTACGATATAGTTGTTTCTTCGTTGATGTTGTTTCGTTGTTATTTGTTAGGCAACATTGTTCGATTGATTGCTTCTGACAAATATCTTGTGTTTCTTACGCAGAAGCAAATCACAAAATAATAATTTTTTTTATTTTACAGATATTTTTCAGAGTTAGGGGGAGAAAAACCAGAAAGAAACCATTCAATGATGAAGCTTTCTTCTTTGGTGGAACACTGAGCGATGAAGTGACCTAGCTCTAATCACGCAAAATATTTGTTGATAGTTGAAATCAATGAATTTTTCACCGTTTGTCCTCTTTAACTATTGGCAATTAGATATTTTCTGACATTCATTTTTTGAAGATATCTTTATTTCTTTTAGAGAACGATCCTCACGAAATTTTGCTTGTTGGTATTCCACTATTAAGAGTGTCCGCACATGGGCATAACGAATTGACGGGATTCCAATCTCCTGAGTTCTTTCCGTACTCTCGGTTTCCATAGGAACCATGGACTGAGAATTACTACAATTCAAATTTCAGCGTAGCTGCGATCGGCCATCACTTCAGCAACATTAGACTAGAGACCACAGAGCACCAATGGAGACGCTATTGTAGACAAATTTAGTAATCGCCAAGCAAGATTTCCATGGAAACTGAGTGTAGGAAAGGAACTAAGGAGATTGGAATCGCGTCAATTCAGTCTGCTCGTGTGTGGACGCGCTATACATTCTCAAGTTCAACTTCGGAAAAGTGAAACCAATTTCGTAAAGTGTAAAACCATTTCGGAAAAAGTAAGAAAGAGTATATCCAATTTCGGAAAAAGTGAAACCAATTCCGGAAAGGATTAAACCAATTTCGGAAGAAGTAAAACCAATTTCGCAAAAAGTAAAACCAATTTCGGAAAAAATATAACCAAACAGGAATTATTAAAGCCCTCCGTGAGGCTTTTTTGGACCATGAATTTACGGGAACACACTGTCTATTGGTCAATTTGAACTAATTTAGCTGGGAAACGCCTCTTGCAGAGTGATGCTGCTTCATTGTTCAAATATAGGGTCGTTTAGAATCTCTCCGAGAGCTCTGCATCATGCGTTGTAGGTACACACCTACTTTGTGAACACCTTTAATGAAAAATCTTTTCGGAAAAAGAAACACGCATACGGATTTCATATCTATAAAATAAAAATGGGTTCAAGCCCTGTGGACAGGAGCTTTCTGGCGCTCTAGTTCAAACAGACAAATTATATCTGGTATTGGTTTCTCAGAGTTGGGAATTATATCAATGTATTAATATGATAGAACTGCATCAAAAAGGAAATTCAATTTAAATAATAGTTTATTTATAAAGATTAAATGAGCAATCATGAGAATGAGAACTCAACCACATTTTCAAATTTTTTTTTTGACACTTTGCGGTAATCTGGTCAATACAAAACTTCACATACGTATAAAGGTCATGATTCTACTGTCTTCTACAGTCTGGTGCTAAATTTCAGATAGATCGAGTGATCGGTTTCGGAAATATTCATAAAAAATATTTTTACTAAAATCGGCCATAACTCCGAAACCCCTTGATGGTTAACGCCCATTAACGAACTTGTCCGAGATATTTACGCTCCAAAACCACCTTGCAATTTTCAATCCGCTAACTCCTTTCGTTCGAGAGTTATCGTGCCTACGGCCGGTCGGCCGGCCGGACAGTATCGATTTCGCACTCGGATTCTTGATCAGTGAGTCGAACCAAATCATTTGAGACCATTTTCAGCCAAAAATTCCAAAATTACAGACACTTGGGCAAATTGATAAGCAATCTGTTCCGAGGAACTAGAGCGCCAAAAAAACAAGTTTCGTATGAGAATTGCCCAATACAGGTTTTAAGTACCTACAAATAGTAGGTATTCCATAAAACATGTATAAAATAATAAATTACCTTGTAATCGATCAAAAATTTCCTGATCTACGTTCACAAAATTTTCTCCTCTCTCGAACTTTGGAATTATGCTTTCAATATTTACGTAATATTTTCAAACATTTTCGGGTGAGGTCCCCGTTGCATCGCTAAAATACGAGTATTTCAACCCCAATATTCTTGAAGTTACAATATTCCCTTCTGTCAAGTTGACTTTATGGCAATTCATACATAGAATATACATAGAATAATTATATCAACCTGTGAAATACGATTTACATTGAAATTTTGAAAAATCATATCTCCGAAAGTATTAGCTTGTTAGAGTTAAAAATGATATGAATGGATTCTTATGATAAAACTGCTTATTAAAAAAAATTTATTTGGAATTTGTTTTGTAAAAAGAAATTTTTTTTTTATTACTCCAAAACCTTCTGTCCGATTTTGCCCAGTAACGAACTTAGCCGAGATATTCATCCCCCAAACCTACTCTGAAAATTTCAACTCTCTAGTTCATTCCGTTCGAGAGTTATCGTGCCTACGGCCGGACGGCCGGACAGAATGAATTTCAACCACGGATTCTTGATCAGTGAGTCGAACCAAATCGTTTAAGACCATTTTCATCGAAATATTCGAAAATTACAGACATTTGGGCAAATTGATAAGCACTCAGTTCCGAGGAACTAGAGCGCCAAAAAATAAATTATTTTGTGATTACGATATAGTTGTTTCTTCGTTGATGTTGTTTCTTTGTTATTTGTTAGGCAACATTGTTCGATTGATTGCTTCTGACAAATATCTTGTGTTTCTTACGCAGAAGCAAATCACAAAATAATTAATTTTTTATTTTATACATATTTTTCAGAGTTGGGGAGAGAAAACCCAGAAAGAAACCATTCAATGATGAATATACCTCCAACAGTATCCTTTAATGATTACGGATTTCGTAGATCTGTTTTCGACCGTGCAAGTCAAATTTGCCGAGAAACATTCACCGTACTTCTTACACCCGGCACGTTCAGAACTATCATTCCTTACAGAATTTACATAGTGATTACCTGCCGGTTTAAGTTGTACTAGGAACCGGAGGTTCCGAGTTCAATACCGAATAGAAATTTGCTAGTCAGACAGTAGCAGCTATCATTAGCTGGCCTTTGTTTCTTTTGTGTTTGTTTTTGTTCAGCATCCCGCCTTTCGGCATCAGCTACTTGTTCCTAGCTGCGGCGAGATGGTATGCTGCAGCTTTTTTCCTCGTCATTGCGTCAGTTCGTTATGTGTCTGTTATTGCTTGTTCTGCCCACTCGTTAGCTTTTTGGATGTCTGTCTCGATATCTTTACCGTCTCTTCTTAGTGTCAAGTTGAGGTCTCCGTATTTCTGTATTATCTCTGTCCGTATTTGTTCTCTGTTTGTTAGTGTACAGTCCAACCTTATAATTCTTGCGTCTTCTACCTGTCCGTTACATGTGCATTTTCCGTCTGTTTCACGTAGGCTGAATCTATGTAAGTATCTCTGCATGTTTCCATGTCCCGTTGTAGGTTGCTGTGCAACGTAAGTTATAGTCTGTCCGTCCCTATCTGTGTACAGTGTCCATATAGTTCTCCTCCTCGATCTACGTTGTCCCATATATTTTGCCACTCTCTCATTATTTTTCCTTTTATCTCTCTCCTTCTTTGTTGTCTTAGTTTGTTTCTATTTATTTATGTCAATGTTCATTGTGCTGGTCAAGTGTCTTTAGGATGGATGTGGCCTGCCCCTTGTGCTTATTCGTGTTCTGTCTTTGTCTCCCCGTTTGTTTGTCCAGTTTATACAGGGTCTTTCACGAGGAACCTCACCCATATTCATACGGGAAACTACTGAACGTATTTCCATGAAATTCAGCACTTATATGTATTTCACGATGCTGATGAAATCTAAAATATTTTCAAGGCATGAACACCTCCGGTTTTTCCGGAAATGACGTCAACTTCCGTTTTTCAAATTAGATAACACCATTTTTTTATTGCAGAAATAGATTCCTTAGAAAATTTCAAGTTATTTTGATGTAACATTTTTCAGTTTTGGTTGGAAAATTCTTTCTGAGCGGGAAAATTCGAAAAAAAAATCGAAAATAGAGCTCCGCTGAAACAAGAATAACTTCGAGGTTTTTGGATGGAAAATTTTCATTTTTGGGATTTTTCAAGATGTAAGATTGATGTATCCACTTTAAAAATCTAAATTGCGATTCATGATACAGGGGGTGACAAAATCGCTTTCAAAGTTAGGGATGACAAAATCGTGTAAAATCAATTTTTTTAAATTAGAACCCCATTTTTTTATGGCAGATATTGAATCTACGTTAAAAAATAATGTGAGTGTATGCATCACACCCTTGACCTAAAATGGATATTTTCTGAGTTATTCACAAAAAACTGTTTTTCGTCTTGAATTCTCAGCTATTTCTTTTCCCTTCACGCCAAAAAGATGAAATTTTCAGGAACTGTTATTTGAACCATGCTGTAGATTTTTCACCGCTTCTTGAAACCGACTTCATGTTACTATTAGGAGAACCATGGCAAACTCTCGCAGTTATAACTAGAGAAGATGCTCAAAGTTTTGACCGTTAATTTCTAGACATTTATTTATACGTCTCAGGAATGCTTCGTGCGTTGCTCTTCTTATTTCATCGGGAGGAAGAGATCTGCAAAAGTGTTTAAAAACCAAATTGAGTTTCAAAACTATGAATCTAAAAATCTAAACAAACCTGAACGCATTTCTGACTCGTTCTATGCAGTCCTCTTTATCAGTCAGGGGAGTTGAGTAGACAATATTTTTCATCCTACCCCAAACATAATAGTCTAAAGGAGTTAAATCGGGAGAACGTGGTGGCCAAAGATGTGGACCATTGTTCGCCAACCATCGATCTTCAAATAGCCTGTAGAGGATATTTGACACATTGAGTGAATAGTGTGGAGGCGCGCCATCTTGTTGATACCATAAGTCATTATGGTTCTGTACTAGAGGCTCAATTATTTGAGTCAATATGTCAGAATATCTATCTCCTAAGGGAGAACATTCTTTAAATAATGCAAACATGTGTAGTGTTCTATCTTACCAGTTAAAGTCCCATCATAAATGTGAACATCGAGAATTGCATTATTTTTGATGGCGCAAAAAACATTGAAACTCCAGGTCTCTTGAAAGTTCTATTGTCTGAAGTGGTGGTTGTTCTCTTCATCCCAATAATGACTGTTATGCCTATTGAAAGAACCATTCTTTGTGAATTTAGATTCATCTGTCCAAATTATACAGTCCAAAAAGTTTTCATTCTCTTGAAATCGAATCATCATAGCTTCGCAAAACTCTGTTCTCCTGACGAAATCAGTTTCCTTCAAATGCTGTACCCTATTGAATTTATATGGGTGCATTTTATGTTTTTTTAATATTCTCCAAACACTCGATTGAGATAATCCCAGATCAATCTCGGCATCTTCGAGAGAATTTTGAGGATTCACACGAAAATATGCAAGAACTGTAATTTCGTTGTTCTCATCTTCTACTACACTTTTTTCTCTGTGTATAGTTTTCTTAACGAAAGATCCGACATTTCTCAAGTTTGTCAAGTACCATTGTTAATGGTATCTCTCGTTGGTCTGGGTCGGTCAGGAAACCTCTCAATGAACAGTCGAATCGTTCTATCTACAACTTTATTACATTCTCCATGAAGTAGAATGAGATTTAAATAATCTTCATTGGTAAAATTAGGCATAGTGATCGATTTTATAACTTAATACGAATTATCACCAAATTAATAGTAAACACAAAATGCTACTGAATAAAGAGGAATTTGGCAGATGTAATTAATGATATCTATCATTAAAAAAAAAGAATGTAAAACATGGTAAGTTTTTGCATATGGTTCATAAGGAATTATTTATTTATCACTGGAGAGAAAACCGATGGCCGATTAGTTGAAATAAAGAGGTTTCCGATACAAATTCGAATCAAAATTCGCCATCTATTTAGGAACAACCTGTAACTTTTTTCTCTTGCATATTAGGGTAGTAAAATCTAAAACATGGTTTAAGTAACAGTTCCTGAAAATTTCATCTTTTTGGCGTGAAGGGAAAAGAAATAGCTGAAAATTCAAGACGTGAATAACTCAGAAAATATCCACTTTAGGGCAAGGGTGTGATGCATACACTCACATTAATTTTTAACGTAGATTCAATATCTGCCATAAAAAAATGGGGTTCTAATTTGAAAAAATTGATTTTTCACGATTTTGTCATCCCTAACTTTGAAAGCGATTTTTTCACCCCCTGTATCATGAATCGCGATTTCGATTTTTAAAGTGGATACATCAATCTTACATCTTGAAAAATCCCAAAAATGAAAATTTTCCATCCAAAAACCTCGAAGTTATTCTTGTTTCAGCGGAGCTCTATTTTCGATTTTTTTTTCGAATTTTCCCGATCAGAGAGAATTTTCCAACCAAAACTGAAAAATGTTACATCAAAATAACTTGAAATTTTCTAAGGAATCTATTTCTGCAATGAAAAAATGGTGTTCTAATTTGAAAAACGGAAGTTGACGTCATTTCCGGAAAAACCGGAGGTGCTCATGCCTTGAAAATATTTTAGATTTCATCAGCATCGTGAAGTACTTATAAGTGCTGAATTTCATGAAAATACGTTCAGTAGTTTCCCGTATAAATATGGGTGAGGTTCCTCGTGAAAGACCCTGTATGTCTATGTTTCGCTTCTGCGCACCAAGGAGGTACCCCTGCCAGTACCCGTAATACCGCCGTTGATTTTGTGGCGTATGTTCTGTTGATGAGCAGAAGCAGTGGTCTTGGTAATGCGTCCGTCTGTCGTCTTAGTGGAGCTCGTTCCGCGTTGACTCCCCATATTTCAGAGGCGGCCGGCTTCTTTACACTTTCCGTTATTTGTTTGATAATGTCTTTGTCATGTCCGTATCTCCTGCTTATTTTCCCTACGAGTTTTGTCGCCGTCCTTCCAATTTTTTGTCAGGTCTCCTTTATGTGTTGTGAGTATGTCAATTTTCTGCCAATTGTTAGCCCTAAGTACTTTATAGAGTCCTTGTGTTCTATAGTTTTGTCTCCTGTTTTTATTGTCGGTGGTCTTACGCGTCTTTTGAACATAAATATCGTCTCTGTCTTGTCCCCGTTGTATGTCGTACCACTTTCACGTTCCCAGCGGTTGCAGCCGTTCCATATGTATGTCCTTTTTTTCTATTATTTTGGCCGAGTTTCCCTGTAACAGTATGAATTGGTCGTCTGCAAATGCTAGGCACGTAGCTATTCTGTCCGTGAATTCAAAGTCTAAGTCTCGTCTTTGTGCTTCGTCCGTCCTCCTTGTCATATCTGTCTCGTCCATTATTTTGAACCAACCCTGCATGACATAGCAGCCATATGGTTGATCCAAGGCATGACCCCTGAGGGCATCCTTTTGTCATCGTCCTTGTCACCGGTCCGCTCTTTATCGTCTTGTCTGTTAAGAAATCCTCACTTAACCTGTGAAGCGCTTCTGGTACCCGTGCCGCCTCCATTTCCGTCGAAATGTACGGTGTCCATGCATTATTAAATGCGTTCCGCAGGTCAAGTGTCACCGATCACTGGTGTTTGTCATTGTCTTTGTTCGTCTGTATACTTGTCAGTAGTTCGTCAATAGGGTCTATCGTCGAGTGTCCTTCCCTAAATCCGTGCTTTCTGTTGTCAAGTCCTTTATTACTGTCCAGCCAGTGTTGTGGTCTTCTGTTCGTCAGTCTTGCTAGTACTTTTCCTAAGGTCGGGAGAAGGCTTATTGACCTTAATGACTTGTCCTTCTTTCGGATTCATACCACTTTTGCCCTCTTCCATACCTTGGGAATTCGTCCGTATGTCATGCGTTTGTTATATATGTTCGCCAGTATGTCTTTTTTGATGTCAAAAATGTGTTCCATTGCTTCTTTCGGTATTTTGTCCAGTCCTGTGCATTTTCTATTGTTTAGTCCTTTAGTTGTACTTTGAGTCTCTTCCGTTGTTATGTCTGGTTCTCTTGTTATGTCATTTTTTTGTTTCTAGTTTCGGTCATTTCTTGCGTGTCTTTTTTCTTGTCGTCTTGTGGAAAGTATTTGTTCATCAGGTACGTGTTTCTGTCCGTGTCGTCTGTAGTGTAGCTTCCGTCTTCTTTTTGTATATTGGTGTTTGGTGTTTTGTGTCCCTTGTTCAAAAATTTTCAGAGTTTGTCCCATGTTTCAGTTTCGCAGATCTGTTGTATGCTTTATGTGCTGTAGTAATTTCTTGTAGTAATTTCTCATTTATTTATATCTTCTCCATTTGTTTTGTCTTCTACTCCCATCTGTTTCTTGTTGCGTGTCCCGTCTGTGCTGTCTTAGTGTCTGTCTAGTTCTTTGTAGTTCATTGGTCCACCATTCATTTTTCTCGTCCGTCTTTTCAGTTGTTATGTATCTCGAGCATATTTTTGTTCATATTTGTTGCATTTTCTCCGCTTTCTCTTCTAATAGTGTCTTGTTGTTTATATTTCATTGTTTCCTGTATATTTGTGTCGGCCATTAGGTGGCCATACATGTACGTTCTTGCGCGCGGTTCATCGTGTTATCTACAAAATCATGTGAAAAATTCCTTGCGTGAATGAGCATTGCAGCACGCCATGATAGAGCGTTAAGTGATTTCACACGTGCTTTCGTCTGAAATGACGTTTCAGCGCCCTACACACACACGATGGAGCGGTCGGGGATTAAACGTGCTTGCGTCCATCCTTAAATAATTTTTAAAGTAATCTGGATTATTATCCCGTAATTCCCGCAAAAGCGACATGTGGCAATATTTTTCTTCGTCAGCCAGCCAATTTTTCTGCCATATACCTACTTCGTTTTTGGCGCTCTTCATCCTCGGAACAGAATGCTATCAATTTTCCCAAATGTCTGTAATTTTCGAATTCTTGCCTGAAAATGGTCTCAAACGTTTGGTACGACTCACTGATCACGAATCCGTGGATTGTGTCCGGCCGTCCGTTAATACGATAACTCTTGAACGGAATGAGCTGCTAGACAGTTGAAAATTTCAGAGTAGGTTTGGGAGATAAATATCTCGGTTAATTTCGATCTTGGGCAAAATCGGTGGTTTAAGAGTGAGGAAAATTTTTTTTTACATCACAAATTTGAAATACAATTTTTCTTCAAGATGCAGTTTCCTCCTACGAATCCATTGGTATCATTCTCAACTAAATAAATAAAAAAATACCATTCTCAACTCTAACGAACTAATACTTTCGGACCTACGATTTTTCAAAATTTCAATAATGTAGGATTTCGTATCATTGTCTAGGGTATAATGATTCTACATTCACACTTTGGAATAAATACAACACTGTATGCTTATATGTACAGGTTTATTTACACAGCTTCTACAAACGTCAATTTCGCCGTTACATTAAATACCGTCGACTACTGAGATTCCTAACAGTCTCGATAGTCTTCGATCGTCTTACTAGGAATATACTTCCTTAACAACCCTCTTCAATCACGCTCCGCAGCACCCTTCGAACGAACTCTACCAAATCCACCCCAGTACCCCTATTCTTCTCCCTTTCATCAGCTAGGGGCTGTACCACATCAACGCTGATTGGAAGATCCTCTACCTTGCGATACTTCGCTGAAGCCAACGGGTTTGCGTGAGAACAAGAGAATCAGGAGCGTTACTTATTTCTGAGAACTGCACACCCAAGGAGGCACTTCCAAGATTTAGATGACAGCTAACATGTGAAAGGTACTGGGCACTTCCTCTTCAAAGAAAAGTAGTCTACCAGTCTAGACGACTACTTGCTTTCTTAAGATATTTTGAATTTAATTTCTGTTTTATGATGCAGTTATAGCATAAGAATCCATTGATATCATTCCCAACACTGAGAACCAAAAACTTGATTTGTCAAGGTTTGAACAAGGGCGCCAAAGGTCCTGTTCAAAGGGCTTTCTCCCATTTTATTTCTTCTTTTCTTTAATTCTCATAGCCATAGGCGCACATGCAACAATAGAAATTATTTTCTTTTTATCGAACACTTTACGTCTCAAACCCGAGAAAAAGAAGACATTCAACTAACTAAATTGAACTGGATGGTGAAACGATGCTTTCGTGTAGCGAAATATTCAAGAATTCAGTTCGTCATATCGAAAATTTCAAGATGACTGAATGCCGTTCCAAATGACACTTTTTTCGACCATACACACAAGGTTTATCCTTTTGAATGATTCGCTACGAACCATCATGTGCAAAATTATCCTAATAATTCATAACATGTATGGGCGAAGACGGTTTTTTCGCTGTGCCGTTATTTCCGGTATGATAACCGCCAGGTTTCAACGCGCCATGATAACCGCCACATTTCAACGCGCCATGATACACCGTGCGAAAGAACGTACGTGTATGGCCAGCTATTCACTGTTGGTCAGCCATCAATAGTGATGTGCCTACGGTGGCGTAAGGACACTGCTACAAAGCACACACATAACACAATTGATTCCCCTAAGTGGCACAAGCTCGAACATCATAAGAGGGGTTTCCTCAGAAGACCTAGGAATGTCAGTACAATCATAATAATATCATTCGGTGGAAATTATAGTTTTGCAGTACCTTACCTTGAGTCTAACAAATGAATCCAAATCATTTTTAAAATCAACAGCAACATGCAGGCAGATTTTCATCAACACACCGTGACTCCACCGCAATCAGAAATGCATCTGCACCATTTCTTTATGTCCAACAAGTAATTTCGCTGAAAAATACACCGACATTTCCGAAACAGACTATAGTCGAATAGAATGCTTTTCCTGGCGTTTTTTCATTCTTAAATCACCACGTACAAGCCAAAATCATAAAAATTGGTTCAAGCACTGACGTGAAGTCAGAAGCTTTTGCGCGTATGTTCTATTGTCCATTCTTCTGTATTGGACACCCTTAATCGAATTTACCATGGTAAATTATGTTGTCCATTCTCCTGTATCGGACACTCTTAATTCGAATTTACCATGGTAAATTCGAATTAAGTGTCCAATACGGGAGAATGGACAACATAATTTACCATGGTAAATTCGATTAAGGGTGTCCAATACAGAAGAATGGACAATAGAACATACGCGCAAAAGCTTCTGACTTCACGTCAGTGCTTGAACCAATTTTTTTTTCGTGATTTTTTTTGAAATGATCTAGGGGTACGGTTATTAAAATTTTGAACACGTCTTTATGTTGATTTTCTACTACTAGTTACCAAGCTTCAATTCGATCGAATATTTATTTTTTCAGTTATCAAGAAAATAATATTCCAGGTGGGTATAACTCGGAAACCGTTAGACCGATTATGCCCAAAAACGAACTCAACTCTCCCTTTCGGATACGCAACCTACCCTGAAAATTGCAAGTCCTTATCTCCTTTCGTTCGAAAGTTATCGAGGCAACGGTCACCCATCTACTGAATTCACAGAAGAATGCTCCAATCTCCAACAATATTAAACCGATCGTATTAAAACTTGAAACTTAGCGGTAGAGTTAGGTTATGAAGGCTATTGCAAAATTTCATCAATTTCTAACGATTAGTTACTGATATATAGAATTTTTTTTTTATTTTCAATGATTTATTAAAAATTTTCTACAAATGCTATCCTCACCAAATTTTGCAAACATTTCCGCGTTGGCATTCTACAACTAATAACCATGTTTGAATTCAATCGGTTCAGTACTTTTCGAGTTAATGAGGAACAAAAACCACGAAATTTCAGAAAATTTCAGATGGCTATAACTCTAAAACCGTTTGGCCGATTGTGCTCATAAACAAACTGAAATGTCGCGTTCTGGTGCTCATCCTAACCTGAAAATTTCAAGCCGCTATCTCATTCCGTTCTCAAGTTATCGTGACAACAAAAATATTTTTTAATAATTTTTTTTAAATTTTCTAGCCATATGATTCGCACAAAATTCCACAAACGTGCTTAGGTTCATATTCTACAACTACTCACCAAGTTTCAATTCGATCGGATTTATATTGGTTTAAAACAAAATTATTACTCGGAAATCGCTGGGCCGATTATGCCCATTAACGAACTTGTCCGTCGTATTGGGATGCGCCACCTACCCTGAAAATTTGAAGTCGCTAGCTCTTTTCGTTCTCAAGTTATCGTGGCAACGGCCGGACGGCCGGCCGGACATAATCAAATTTGACCTCGAATTCTTCATTGGGGAGTCGAACTTAATCGTTTGAGACCATTTTTTTCAAAAAATTCGAAAGTTACAGACATTTGGGCAAAACTATAACGCGATGTTCCCCAGAACATACGCGCAAAAAGAAGATATTCACTACGAATATAACGGAAATAAGTCTTATGTACACAAAATTGTACTAAGTAATGCTGAATATATTGTCCAAAATTGGATTTACTTTTTCCGAAATTAGATTTAATTTTTCCGAAATCAGATTTACCTTTTCAGTTTTACTTTTTCCGAAATAGGCTTTACTCCTTCCGAAATTGGTTTTAGGTACTTTTTCGGAAATAGGTTTTACTCCTACCGAAATTGGTTTTACTTTTTCCGCAATTGATTTTCTTCAGAATTACAAAAAATAATAATTCTGAAGATTTTCGTTAAGTGTCTGACGAAGAAGTCTCATATAGATTCCAAAACGTCACTAAATAGTTGTTCCATCGTTGATGTTGTTTCTTTATGGTTTGTCAGGCAACATTGTTCGATTGATTGCTTCTGACAAATATCTTGTGTTTCTTACGCAGACGCAAATCACAAAATAATGAACTTTTTATTTTATAGATATTTCCAGAGTTTGGGGAGAGAAAACACGGAACAAAGAGAAAACACGAACATAATCGTTTGAGACAATTTTTGGCAAAACCTTAGAAAATTACAGACATTTGAGCGAAATAATATCACGCTATTCCTATATAAGAACGCAAAAATGATAAACCATATACTATGATTACAACGTAGAAAGTTCTGAATGAGATGGAGTTGTTAATTCGAAGTGGCGTTGATATAAATCCTTCAGCAATTTGAGCACATGATAAATCTGCGTTTTGGTGGTTGTTTGTCTTGGATGAGGGGGGTGTCAGAATGAGTTTCCTTGAATAACCACAAGTGGCAGCAAATTTGTTTCCTCAGATTTCGGCATAGGAGCTAGAAACATTTTACGAGGGAGGTATATGGAACGATATTTCGTCATTAAATATTACTTGATCAATGTCGATTATGAAATTTTTTCTTATCTAATTAATCATGGTGGGAACTGGACAAATTGTATACAGCGTGTTCCTTAAAGACATGCTAATATTTAAGGTGTTGATTTTTTGACTTATTTTAAGACAAAAACTTCCTAGGAACTTATGTCTTAAAATTCTTAACTCATGAGATACGGGGTGATTAAATTTTGAGAAAAAAATTGTTTTTTAATAATAATTGAGATAATATTGTAGACATCTCAATAAAATTTGGTACATGTCTTCTATGCATCAAGGTACATTTTGTGATGTGCAAAAATTTTCCTTTTTTCTTCCAGTGGCGTCCATACGGATTTTGCATTGAATATTTTTGAAGAAGAAACTACTACGCCACTGCTTTCTTTTGAAATGAGAATCAAGTTTGAGATCCCTATTCAATTTTGAGCAAAATTGATTTCATGGGTTTTCTTTGTTCGACGCACGGTTTAAAAAATTAAAATCGTTTTACTTCAGGATGAATTCCTCAAAAATCTAATGAGGTGTGGAAATGTTTGTACATTGACTGAAAACAAATTGAGAGATCAGATTTTTTCCAAGATGAATGAGAATCCAAAAAATATGTTTTCTGGCTCTGTTCTTGATTAAAATAATTAAATTAAAATTACTCCATATCGCAGTACCTGTATAGACTTCCATGTGTAATTGAGTAACAGATAATTAAAAAAAAATTGGTTCAAGTACTGACGTGAAGTCAGAAGCTTTTGCGCGTATGTTCTATTGTCCATTCTTCTGTATTGGACACCCTTAACCGAATTTATGTTGTCCATTCTCCTGTATTGGACACTTAATTCGAATTTACCATGGTAACCTCGAATTCTCCTGTATTGGACACTTAATTCGAAGTTACCATGGTAAATTCGAATTAAGTGTCCAATACAGGAGAATGGACAACATAGTTTACCATGGTAAATTCGGTTAAGGGTGTCCAATACAGAAGAATGGAAAATAGAACATACGCACAAAAGCTTCTGACTTCACGTCAGTGCTTGAACCAATTTTTTTTTTCGTGATTTTTTTAAAATTTTCTAGGGGTACGGTTCTTAAATTTTTTTGTTCGTGATTTTTTTCAAATTTTCTAGGAGTACGGTCCTTACAAAATTTTAAACACGTCTTTATGTTGATTTTCTACTACTAGTTACCAAGCACCAATTCGATCGAATATTTATTTTTTGAGTTATCAAGGAAATAATATTCCAGGTGGGTATAACTCGGAAACCGTTAGACCGATTATGCCCAAAAACGAACTCAACTCTCCCTTTCGGATACGCAACCTATCCTGAAAATTGCAAGTCCCTACCTCCTTTCGTTCGAAAGTTATCGAGGGAACGGTAACCCATCTACTGAACTCACACAAGAATGCTCGAATCTCCAACAATATTTAACCGATCGTATTAAAACTTGAAACTTGGCAGTAGAGTTAGGTTATGAAGACACTTGCAAAATTTCAGCAATTTCAAACGAATAGTTACTCATATATAGAATTTTTTTTTTCAATGATTTATTAAAAATTTTCTACAAATGCTATATTCACCAAATTTAGCAACCATTTTCGCGTTGGCATTCTACAACTAATAACCATGTTTGAATTCAATCGGTTTAGTATTTTTCGAGTTAATGAGGAACAAAAAACCACCAAATTTCAGAAATTTTCAGATGGCTATAACTCTAAAACCGTTTGGCCGATTACGCTCATAAACATACTGAAATGTCGCGTTCTGGTGCACATCCTAACCTGAAAATCTCAAGCCGCTATCTCATTCCGTTCTCAAGTTATCGTGACAACAAAAATATTTTTTAATAATTTTTTTAAAATTTTCTAGCCATACGATTCGCACAAAATTTCACCAACGTGCTTAGGTTCATATTCTACAACTACCCACCAAGTTTCAATTCGATCGGATTCATATTGGTTGAAAACAAAATTATTACTCGGTAACCACTGGGCCGATTACGCCCATTAACGAACTTGTCCGTCGTATTGGGAAGCGCCACCTACCCTGAAAATTTCGAGTCGCTAGCTCTTTTCGTTCTCAAGTTATCGTGGCAACGGCCGGCCGAACGGCCGGACGGACAGAATCAAATTTGACCTCGAATTCTTCATTGTTTGAGACCATTTTCGTCAAAAAATTCGAAAGTTACAGACATTTGGGCAAAACTATAACGCGATGTTCCTCAGAACATACGCGCAAAATAGTAGTAGTTTCATACAGCGCATACACTTCTCGAGTTATATTATTTTAGGATATCAAGAATACAGTTCCAATCAACATATTTTCATATTCCACATACAGATTTGACAAACTTTATTTTATTGTTACCAATACTTTGATGTAACATCATGATACGTTAGAGGTATGTTTGATCAATAATTGCATACGGCGTGACCAAGCTAGTGATTGCATTAATTGATGTAGTTGATAGTATTCATATGATCAAAACTTATATTCCTTGCATAGTAATTGCATAAGTTGATATACAGGATGAAAAAGCCAAACATATCCGGCTTAAGCCTGATAATGGATATTCGAAACAAATCATAAATACATCTATCCTGAATTTAGTTTAGACAGAAGAGCTTGTACTCAAATAACAATTAATCAAGTACCTACAACAATATAGCAACCACAACAACAACCCAATATTTTGAATACCATAAATGCGACCTTCACAAAATTTCAAATTGGTGTTCCGACCGTCCCCTGAAAGTTGAGAAGTGTTATGTCATCCATATGGGTAAAACCAACCCAAATGTGACATGTTCTATTAACGTCGGAGATATAAGATCTGTCGAAGGATGCTGTGATTTGGGTTTGGTTGTCCCAAAAAATCTCAGCTGGACTTATCATATTTCAGCAATATTATCCAGAGCTAGACAAATAGCATTCCAAATAAAAATAAATTTACGAAAAAATATTATGTATCTCACGATGACTTGAAGAAGGAAAGATATGGTGACTTGGAAATTTTTATGGTAGTTTGCCCATCCAAATGCAATATTTATGTTCGTTAATAGGCATATAATCGGCCAAACGGTTTTTGAGTTATACCCATCTGAAATTTTGTTGTTATTTCGTCAATAACTCAAAAAATACGAACTTGATCCGATTCGAACATGGTAATTAGTTGTAGAATATCAACGCGGTAATTTTCATTGATCTCGTATCTCTAGAAAAAAAAATAATTCTAAGTGTATAGTCGAGAAGGTGGCAATTTCAATGGAACATTCGCGCAGAAGCTCCAGACTTCACGTCAGTGCTTTCTCCTTGATGAGTGGAAATTTTCATGAGAATCGTATCCGCAGAAAAAATCCAAGATCTCAATACTTATTGCCAGAATTAGATGAAACTCTGTGTGTACCTAAAGAACAATGCTGTTGTATAGCACATATAAGGAAATTCTAGAGACAGCATAATTCAATAATGGTATCTTATGAAATAATTCACTCTCTGAGCTTTGAATATTATTACTATCAATATTATATTGGGTCCCTGAAAAATATTAACAGACGACGTGTAACGTTTCTTTTTTAACTCAGGCGGGGGTTTGTTTATGTTTTGTTTACGATAAGGTTGTCGTTTATGTTGACACTAAATTTGAGGTTGGGTCTCAGTGGTACCAATCGACGCACAAAGAATAATCGTATTCGAAGAGCCGAATGAGTTGTCAATATTGTTGCATTGAGACAGTCTGCGAATTTGTGAGGGTCTGCGCCAGTCAGGGGCATGAGGTCGTCCATTTTGTGGAGATTCTACGGAGGAGCAATAGGTCGTGCGTATTTTCGAAACTTCGTAAGAATTGTTGAATTCGTCTTAGTTGGATATAGTTTCGAAAATCGAATAGGAGTGAGGGTTACATTGGTTTGATTTGGAAAGATAACAGGTAACTTGCACTCGTCTCGAAAGAGGATCTAAAGGCCTTTCTGCAAATCTAAGAGTTGACCACGTGAACGATCTTGGCGACTTTGACAGGTATGTGTTAGATATTCTATTCTCGTCATTTCTAGGGGAAACAATTCAGGTTGTAATTATCTTTCTATATCCAGAATATCGCTTTGTGCTTGAAGGATTATTTGGTGGAGGCACGGCCAGATTTGGTTTCGAAGCAAACGTGTGCAGGACAACCCCGAACATCAGGGTATGTACGAATTCTATAACTGTTGCATAACAACGAATAATTGGTCTGATTAATATTCTGATAAACGAGATTATTATGTGTTGGGAAAATTCATTTGTTTCTTATCCGAGAAAATTCACTGATGATTTCTTTTCTGTCATCAGGGTTTTTTATGGCAGCCCGAGTTTTTGTGGCAGCCCGAGTTTTTATGGTAGCACGAGTTTTTATGCCAGCACGATTTTTATGTCAAGAGGAATAGCACAATTTTTATGTCAGGAAGAGTAGTACTGAGGCATTCGAGTATATACAAGGTGGTCCTTAAGTAACGCTGTGAGACAGCCAACGCAGTGTTGCAGGTCCCGAGTATATACAAGGTGGTCAGGAAGTAGCGCTGTGATTGGGGACATTCAGTCAAGGGTTGCAGACTGCGAGCACAGAGGGAAGGAGAACAGTATTGCGAGACCATCGAAGCAATACTACGTTCAGGCATAAGGAATAGCACGCAAGTTATAGAAAACATATCTCGAAACATCTTATACCTGCTATATATATAACTTGAACATATATGGTCATCAATTGTGTAAATTATTGTTGTTGTAAAGCGGAAATTGGGGAAAGATTTGCGTAAATCATACAAGATCATAGATAAGAAACGTGGATGCGCCTGAGCTCAAGCGACGCGTATTTGAATTAAAGAGAAATATCTGCATACAATTTCCGCCACCCTCATTCAGGGTTGCACAGTAGTTTTATTTTGGTGGGTCTAAAGACCTGGGTTGTATGCTACTGGAATAAACTGTTTGTTATTAGCGTGAATATTCTTTTGGTGAATTTAGGAATTATTACATTACGCTGGGGTATCTGGGAGACTTAAATTTACCTGGCGCCCATTTACTAGGTTCCCTTTTTAGGAATCCACTCCCATCTCCACTGGAGCTAGACCGCGGATCCCTGAGTTCTAGTAGCTCCGAATTTAACCACTGCGACTTGGGAACAGTCGTATGTCGTTATAGACGTTACTCGGACAGATTCATTCCGGAAATTGAACCTCTTCGAATGTTCAATTAAATTGCGTTTTTATTAGTATGCATATTCTGAACAATTTCCAGCATATGCTCATTACAAAATTTTATTTTCTAGACATAGCGTATCTCCAATAACCAATTTGAACGATGATTGGTGCCTCAAGTCAGTGTAGTGATAATTTGATGAGCGAGAGCACCAAAGCCCCTGTAGCTCCTGAAGCTCACGTAAATGCATCAAAATTATTTATTTTTGTTAGAAATAATATATAGGTTGGAGGTTGAATTTAACTCTCCTGGTCAATTATGCAAGCCAGACACTGGCTGATCCAACATTAGGAACCTAAAGAAGGAGCAAACTGTAGTACTCGAAGAGTAACTCACAATCGTTTGAGAATTCGTATTCTTCTCAAGAGAGAAACATAATTTTCATTGAATTAGAATTTAAAATAATCATAATATGTAGAATGTATATCAATATCGGGATTGCAAAAATGATGAGTGACCGCCGAAAAATGGAGATAAGTGTCAATGATGATTGAGTTTTAATGGGCTAATAGGGCTTCACACGAGACGAGAGTATAAAAAATGTCGTCTCGGACTCGCCAATTCCCAAAAAATTAAGTCTCGTTCTCGTCTCGTTATCAGTTGTCTTGTCACGTCTTGCTTAATTCCGAATAACGATAATAAATATTATAATATACAAACGCAATGGTATACAATAATGAATAATTTTGTAAAGCTATATTTATTACGCTCTTATACAAAATTATTTGTACATGTTGTACATATTATTTTTAATTTTAAACACTGATAATTTCAACTTTTAAATTACTTGATGACCAAGAATTCAAACATAATCACGCTTGCATCACATCATCTTTCAATGATGTACGTGTTTTTGCCATGATCATACCTGCTGTGGAAAATAATCTTTCAACAGGTACGGATGTAGCCATTAATAAATCATCGGCCATCTTGGAAAGTGTAGGAAGAACCTTTTCATCACTCTCCACCACTGTAAAATATTTTGATTCCTATTTGCTCTTGCTAATAGCAAATATTCTTCAAACTCAGCTTTCCAATATTTTGAAAGATTTGTTGATGTTTTAAATAGGCTATCGATGTCGATACATTTTTTAATAGAATTGAATAATTTGGTATAGTTTTCAAAGAATACCTTCCCAGAGGGTAGATCATTGAGGATGTTCTTGGCGTATTCCTCATAACACTTTTCGAAACATTGAATAGCTTCATTTCTTTACCAGATTTATTATACGTAGTTCCAAGAGAATAAATTTCTCCAGATGTTCAGATAGAGACGAAATTTTCAAAGCATTGAGATTTAGGGGCAATAAGTATTGAATTCATAATGGCATCCATTTTTATCTATTTATTTTTTCCGAGTAGAGACGAGAAAAATCTCGCCCTCGCGTGAAGCCCTATGGGCTAAGGTCCAGTAAAGTCTTGCATTATGTGTGAGGATCTGCTTTTGGAGAATTCAAGACCGGACAACCTGTTTGTGGTTTTCTTTACTCTGAGCAGCTGATTTGTACATCAACACGTCAAAATTTCATATTTTAGATGCAGTTAGATTAGATTTGAAAAAGCTACACCCGGAGTCCACAAGACGAAAATAATGTTAAACGAACTAGAAGCATGAAGTACTACTGATATAATCAAGGACCTACTCCAATGGATACTTTCTACTGATCATGAGTTTTATGTCAGTGCATCTTTATCTCCATGCGACCGTATAATCAGGGTGCACACAGTTCAGAACTCGATCCTCTGCTTCTTCTTATTTACCTGGTTGATCTCCCAGAGGGAGTTTTCTGATGCCTTCGTAGTGTACAGACTTGTGCACTTTGCATGTACACTTATACACATGAATGTTTTGCATTTCACACTTATGTTATTATAAAAATATTTTTATCGAAATATTAACACAAAACAAAAATCTTGAAATCATTTTTGTTTTTTTTTAAATCTTCTTGATATATCAATCTAAAACAGATGCAGATCGATGCTTCATTTGCTATTTTCACCTGTTAACCTTGAGAACCACATAGGTACATTATATCACATAAAACTCCAACTCTACGAAGTTCCACCAGATATCCAATCCGAACAGCCACGCTACCTAGAATTTGTCTTCGAGAGCGTCAATTTCAGGGTTGATGGCCGTGCTATTATACCCAAAAAGGAGAACTTTACGTTCGGCAAATTGTTCGCTCCGGCACTCAGCGATTCTCCGGGCGTTTTATTTAAAACCTCTGAGAAGTCCGAATTAGGACCAAGTATTTACTCTGTTTCTTACGAAAACAAAGGATCGAATACTTGGACTTCAGCTTCAGTTTGATTCATTTGATTACGATTTGAGGCTCTTAGAGGAAGACGGTAGTTAACTTATTCTTGCGAAACAGAAAAGTTGCTCGGTACGTAGCGGCCAAATTTTGTAGCACGTCATTGAGTTATCGCCAGACTCTGAGTGCTATATTTCACTCAATATTTTGAACAATTGTGGAACAGCTAATTCCGAAATATTATTTACGGAAATACCTATTTGATATTTCAGCTAACCCGATAGGTGCTTGTGTCATGTTGCTATAATTTTTCCGAAAGGTCTTGTACTTTTCAAATTTGTGCTAAAAATGGTTTCAAACTATTCTGTTGGACTCACTGTCGAAGAATCATCCACGCAGATGCTATTGAAACTATTATACTGAACCTCCTAGATCTTCTCAAGGAGAATCCTCAAGAGCTTGAGTGAGTTAGGAGAATCAGTTGAGTTTTGTGTAGGCTTGGTTACTGTGTCCTTGCGTCACCTTAAGCACAGGACTGTTAATTTTCAGCCCAACAGTGAATGGTGGCGATTGCCACCTAGAAAATTTGTTATCCAGACCTAGGATTGAACTCGGTATCTCCGGCCCATGTGTCAAACGTTCAAAACGATGAGCCAAACAGGCTGCAATTGGTTAAATATTCTAGCCTATTTTAGGTCTCACAGAAAGGTACACATATTGAAAAAAAATTCTTCAACCGGAAGCTTTTTACGAAGATTTATTAAATATCCTAAATCGAAGTGTTTTAACTTAAATATGAGTTTTGGGTTTCAACTGTTCAAATTTGTCAGAAAACAATTACTGCGCTCTACGTAGAAGTTAATTGTTGCTTCATGATTTTTTCGAGAATTTTTCCTTTCAGTTCTAAAAAAGTACTGACATGAGGTTAGTCTGCATTGGGGCGGTTGTTCATGTTCAACGATTCGAGTAGAATGTGAACAAGTGCACTGAAGCAGACTGAATTCACGTCAGTGCCTTTTTGATTTTTTCTTATTTAATTCCCCTTCCATTATTAAATAACAAATACCAATACATCAAACAAGCATTGCCAAAGAAAGAAAATAATATGGAATTTACTGAAGGAATTTTATTTTGTGTTTGAAGATCTCATCCCTGTGACATTCTGAAAGTATTACAAGGGTATCTATCATTTCACACCTACACGTAAAATTTCAAGGACAGTCAATGTGAATTCTCGAAAATAAAAAAAAATATAAATGTATTCGAAATTTCCCTACTCATTCGGTCCTTTCGAAATCAAATGTGGCAAATGTTCCTCAGTCAGTCTAAAGTAATGGTTTTTTGTGCGATCCCGTTTGTTTTCCTTAAATTCCAAAAGAATTCCAATGGAATTCCAATAGAATTCCTATGGAATTACAATAGAATTTTGCTTGAATTGGAATTCTGGTGTACAAAGTTTTGTCAGTGGTTCCCTCTCACTTTAACTTTCATTGTGAAGTCAATCTGCATTTTGCGTGCGTGCTATAAACATGATTATGATTATACTGACCCTCCTAAATCTTTCCCAAAGGGATCCTCCAGAAGTTCATAGCAGCTTGTGCGACTAAGGAGAGTCAGTTGTGTTCTTTTTCAACTTTGTTGCTTATGTCAACTTAGACACAGCACTGTTAATTTCTGGCCCGACAGTGAAAGGTGTCCACTACCCGTTGGGTATATCTTCGACTTGCTAAATCCACTGAGCTTGAAACACTCATGGTTCAATTCGGATTAGCAAACGTTAACAGCCGTACCAAAGAGTACTTACTTGACCTCAGTGCTTCTTTATATTTTTTCAAGCTCCTTTAATAAATCTTGCTATCGATTCAGTCTGGCTATTAGTTTTCCGCAGATCGAAATAAAAAATATTAGGTTATGGTACCTCCGTTAGAAACGCAATTGCTTACGCTTGTTTTCCAAATCCGAACGTAATTTAATTTGGATTGTCCCATTAAAGTAATTCATAAATTGGCCCTAGGGCCACGATACAGACATTTCGACCAGGAAACAACGATAATTCCTCGAAACTGACTTGTCCGTGTACAGAATTTCCACGAAATTTCTCTTAAAACCCCACAATATCGGCTAAGCACCAGATCCATGACCGCTAGACGCAAATCACTCTGAACATAAGCCATACAACCCAAAAAGATCCACGTCTCGTCTCCGCATGCACAATCTACTCGTGACTTGAAGTATTCTCAAAATCACACACTTCACACAGAATTCTGATTCTCCCACATCAGTGCTTCAGGAGATATTGCAGCCTAAATCCATGCATGCGCAGACTCTTCGAAGGGAATTCTATCGAGGAATAGCATCCTGCACCTCAAAACCCGAATCCTCTCGGACGAAAACTCCAACAGTTAAATATTTTCTTGTCTGCTCATGCGCGAAACGAAAAATGACCGGAAGAGATTATATGAATTTCGAATTAGGAATGTAAATTCTTCGCCTATTCTTCATTCTTGCCATGAAATTTATCTTAAAACCTCACAATATCGGCTCAGCACCAAATCCATGACCGCAGCAAACATAATCCATACAACCCAAAAAGAGCCACTTGTACTCTGCGCATGCGCAATCCATTCGCGGCTGAAATCCTCTCAAAATCACAGACTTCACAAAAAACTCCGATTCACCAACACTAGTGCTTCAGGAGATATCGCATCTTGAATCCACGCATGCGCGGAGCCTCACCAAGGGATTCTATGGAGGAATAGCATCTTCCAATCCAAAACCCCAATCCTCTAAGACGAAAACTCCAGCAGTTAAATCACCCCTCATCTGTGCATGCGCATAATGAAAAATGCCCGGAAGGGACAGCATCAACTTCAAAAAAATAGGTTTCGGAATTTCGAGCAAAATATTCTGCAAAATAATAGTAATTTTTTAATTTTTTTATGTCATGTGATCCACACGAAATTCTGCAAAAGTGTTCGCTCCGGTCTTTTGCATCTGACTACTGAGTTTCAAGACTATAAGTTCAGTATTTTCCGAGTTGTTTTGCAAACAAAATTTTGAAATTTTTGACACTTTATGGCAATTCGATCAATACAAAACTTTGATGCAAAATTAAAGATAGATCGAGTGATCGTTTCCGGATAAAAAGAAATTAAACGACCATAACTGTGAAAACGCATGGCGGATTTCGCTCGTTAACGTACTTGTCCGCGATATTTAAACTTCAAAATTATCTTGCAAATTTCAATCCGCTAACTCCTTTCGTTCGAGAGTTATCGCGCTAACGGCCGGACATAATTGAATTTTACATCGGATTATTAATCAACTCAATCGTTTGAGACCATTCTCGGCAAAATATTCGCAAAATACAGACCTTGTGGCAAAATGATAGCGCGCTGTTCCTTGCGGAACACGCGCGCAAAAATTGATTCAAGCACTGAACTCAGGAGCTTTTGCGCGCATGTCTACTCACCTCTATTGGACACTCTTAATCGAATTTAGCATAGACACATATACCGTTTTCTCAGATTTTATAATATATGAATACATTTCATCCCATTTTAATGACAGAATTCAGTAACGAGAGAATCGCCTATATGATCACAGAATTTTTAATTCTGACATATGTTTTCTATTGTAGTTGGAATACGAAGAAAATTTCGCCTCATGTAGTTCCAGGATACGGTATTAACGAAATTCCGCGAAAATTAGTGGGTCAGCATTCTACAAGTAATCACCGAGATTGGATCAGATTTGAATATTTTGAGTTATAGAAGAAATAACTACAAAATTTCAGATTAGTATAACTCCAAAACGAATTGGCTGATTATGACAATTAACGAACTTTAATGTCCTATCCGGATGCGCAACCTACCCTGAAAATTTCAAGTCGCTATGTCTCTCCGTGCCCAAGTTATCATGGGATACATAATTTTTTTTTTTATTTTCTAGTTTTATTGTCCTCACAAACGTGTTAATGTTGATATTCTGCAACTAGTAACAAAGTTTCAGTTTGATCGAGTTTTTAATTTTTTGAGTTATCGAGAAAGTAATATTCCAGATGGGTATAACTCCGAAACCGTTAGGCCGATTATGCCCAACTTACCCTGAAAAGTACAAGTCCCTATCTCTTTTCGTTCGAAAGATATCGAGGCAACCGTCACCCATCCAGCTCTTCACTCACACAAAGGCTGCTCCTACCTCCAACAATATATATATCCGATCCTGTTCAAACTCAGAACTTGGCAGTAGAGTTAGTGTTTGAAGGCTCTCGCAAAATTTGTTGTATTTAATTTCGATGTTTTCCAGTTATTGAGGAAAAAACAGCCAAATTTCAGATGGGTTGAACTCCAAAACCTTTTTGCAGGATAAACCTATTAACAAACTCAGATGTCGCATTAAGATGCAGAACCTACCCTAAAAATTGCAAGTCGCTACCTCTTTCCGTTCTCTGTAATCGTGACATGAATAATACTTTTTAGTAATTTTTTAAAAATTTTGTAGTGATACGATCTTCACAAAATTTCAAAAACGTCTTCGTGTCTGCATTCTTCAAATAGTTTCAATTCGATCGGATCTGTTGTGGTTGATGACAAAATTATTAGGTACTCGGGAACCGTTAGGCTGCTAATGACCATTGAATGATTGAATGAACTTCTCTGTCGTATTTGGACGCGCCACCTACCCTGAAAATTTCAAGTCGTTGTCTTTTTCCGTTCTCAAGTTATCATGGCAACGGTCGGCCGGACAGAATCAAATTTGACCTCGAACTCTTCATCAGTTAGTCGAACCCAATCGTTTGAGACAATTTAGCGCAAAAAATTGGTAAGTTACAGACCAAAAGAAATTTTAAAGTTTTAACAATATCGACGCAGTTAAATTTTTTCCCAGATAAATGGCATACTGGTGGTTCTGCGGCTTAGCAGCACTTGGGTAGATACTGCCCCGGACTCTTCGCATTGCATTTACATTTGCGTTACTTTTATTCTACCCTGTACCCAAAATATCCGAAAACATTCTAATCCACCACGTCTTGGAAATAGTTCTTTGTTTAATGGTACCTACACTCTAAAAAAAATATCGGTGTGAATGTTGATTTCATACTATCAAGAATATTGTCGATGCAATTTACCACTAGAATGTCACATTCCTATCAATATTTTCGTTATTATGATCATATTGTGTTCGGTAGTGTACTTTATGACAGAAAATATCACAAACAGATCCAGTATCAAGAATTAAAACAATTTATTTGAAATTTCACAGTTTCCATCAAGTTTTAATTCCAATTCTTGATACAAAACGTTCGATAAATCAGAAAGTTGATATCTTGGGTGAAAATGAGCACTGCATGGTGAAATGTGAAAGAACGATTTCAGAGATTTAATCCGATTACCAAACTTCACACTCAGTTATCAACTTTATGTATATCCAAGTATAACTTTTGAAACATGTGAAATCAACGAAAGTACCTACAAGTGCTTTTCGACCAACAAACTAAACAAATTCACACCAGGAATATAAAAAGAACATTGTACTTTATTTCGTCAACTTATTCATTCTTATATAGTTGCCAAGTATTCTTTCTCGAAAGACAGATATCACTGATGAGTCTTTTAAATATAAGGAAATCGCCGATAGTAGTGAAGAATTAATGATTATAAGATGACAGGAAGAATCGTGCCCTTCCATGGGGAATTCTCACAAACAAAATTGATGTTATTTTGGAGCACCCGAATCAATATTGGAAATATCAATGTATCCCTTTCTTGACTATGAAAATCAATTCCTCCACGTTCTCAATGATTCGCAAATTTATTTTCTGCTATTTAATAATTTCGTAGTACAACAATAGTTGAATATTTGTATTTACCTACCTATATCAATCAAGAGATATATTTAGTCAAGAATAAATTAATAAAATGAACATATGGATTGTTGTGGTAAGTATATCATGAATAGTCTGATAAAAAAGGACTTCAAAGTGAGAATGATATAATTTTACATTGCAGGGCTGAACAAATACTCATTGCACCATTCCATAAACAAATCGTCTCAAGTACCTACACAAAATTGGAAACATCCAATTTTGGAAAAAGGATATTTGCGAAACCAAAGGATTGTTTTTAAAAATATCAGAATATAAATTATATCCGGCAACAATGTGAAGGGATTGGTTAAGTCGCAATACTTCTGATTAGTTCTAACACAACACGTACCACGTACATTTCATGGGATACTACAATTTTGTGTGTTGTATCGGGTTTGATTTTATTATTTTGTGCCTTGGAGACGATAAGTTGGTTCATGATGCATTATGAAGTGAGAATCTGGAAAAACGAAGTGCGTCAAGAAGATTCGTTATGACTTATGAGAATAATGACAAAATTTGTTTTGGCCGACGAAGGAAGTTTGGATATAATACTGTTTGCAAGTGAGTACATATGAATGTTCAATTTAATTTTCTTGGGTGCCTACGTAATTGGGTACCCTCATTTCATCAATTCTTCTCGAAAATTTTGATGAGATATTTGTGTTGGTTAGTCGATTAGATTTACAAATTTGTCCATCGCCGACTTTGAAATTTTACATTTGTCAGTGAAAAATATTTCATTCAATTTTCATTATTTGAAAAGGTTTTGATCAATTATCTGAATTAGATGAAATTTCATATTTATTATTAATGTTATTACAGTTTCTTTATTGAAATATATTGTCGTAATATTCTTCAAGCAAATGGGGATTGTTCATTCAACCTTTTGTGAACTATGAATAGGATTTATTAAGAAGCACTAGCAGGTGAGTGTTTTTGTAGTAGGTTATCTAAGGGAACATATTTTTTTCAGAATATTGCGTATCTTAATTGTACATCACACTGTCGCAAAAACCTATTCTCCAGGATATTTTATGTAAGATAAGAGTGAATTCTTGATATCTATATCGAATAAAACCAGCGTTGATAGTCAATTATCGGTCCTTAGCACGTTGAAAAGTTACAACTTTCAATTATATAAAGATCTGCCAGCCTCACATTATTGTATAGGCACCAATTCAAATTGTATGATTATATATGAATAATATATAAATGTTTTCATTTCAGTAACCCTCACCATCAGAAGAAACAATTGGCAAAATTGAAAAAAACTGCCAGCGCTACATCATTGACACCTGATCTGGAAGAATTTTGTGTCGTATTGGACCAGAAAGTGCTGCCTCAAAAATTCGATTGGTTTGTGGACAGTTTTGATTATCTCTTTAAGCTTCAGTGATCACTAAATATTTCTATAAAAATGTATTGTTTATTGTATTTTCACAAATTATATAAAATATATATAAAAAATTAAACTGTCTATCAGCTAATCTTTGAAGTAATAAATTCATATGTACTAAACATATTTTTTTCTCTACCTATACCCTTTTCATAGCCTTTCGGTGATTTATATGATATTGAGTTTCAAATTATAAAACAAACAATATCATATAAAACACCGAAAATGGTGTAAATTTCAACTAAATAATACCTACACCCCGAGGGTTTAAAACGCATCTGATTCGGTGTTGAATAAAACTGAACAAGATATTGCACACGCACTAGGTCAGTGCAAATTCACACTGAACTAAAGTTAAATCACACTAATCCAGTGCTAAATGCACTACGGTACTTGTGCAAATTCACACCGAACTAGTGCTAAACCACATTGATCTAGTGCTACCTCACACTCATCCGAATGATAAATCTCAATCGCTCTGGTGTGAAAGCTGAATACTTATTATTGCAGAAAATACACCTTAAGGTCGGTGTTATTTCGGATGGTGCGAAATAACACTGAAAAGATCAGGACCTCTAAGGAAATCAGGCCGGTGTTAGCGGGTGTTGGCCGGTGTTATAAAATTTCTTAGAGTGTATGTAGTTCTGATCTCAGCGAAGAATCAGGAGAACTTCATATACCGTGGCTTGTGTTGAGAGGGGTAAAAATTATTTGAAAAATAATATGAAGAACCGCGCAATTCCATCAACTTCACGTCAATGCTCTTCTCGAAGTGTTCCATTAAAATCTGAGGATTCTCTACATCAAACGTAGGTACTCCATTAAATCTATTCCCTTTAATCCCGTTTATATTAACGTTGTTCTTCTCCTTCGTTTTCATCCATCGCTATCAGAAAAACTTCGAATATGGATTTCCTTCTATATCCAAGGTCCTGATATTCTGATCCCAGCAACAAGTGCTGCCACCCTAGAAAATCTATGTTCTGTTCGCCTTTCGATGTTTTCAAAGCGGCTTTCCACAGCCGAACAAGATTCCCTTCCACCTATTACCAAAACAACTTCAGCATGTTTTATTCATGTCTGAAGAATTGGAAAGGACAAGCAGCGAAGGATGGATTGGGGCGCTTTCAATTTTTTTATGTCAGTGTCAAACGAGATAGGGCGTTTGCTCCAATTTGAGACATTAGTCAGAGCGGAGTTTTCCGCGAATGCGGGAAATGAGATACGAGCTTGGATTGAAGGGTAGATGAGTTATTTGTACGCAGTTCGTAATATATTCGTGTATATTTCGCAAGTTTAAAGGTTCCTCACGTATGGCTGGATTGAATCTCCAGAGACAATGAGATGCTGATCCCCATACCATCTGTGGACACCATAGACATAGAATAACATGGGCTGGCCCTCACGTAACTTCATCACACTGTACGTTGCGGGATACATTAGAGAGAGAGATGTAATGAAGCATAGAATAAGTAAAGGCAAATAATGGTATAAAAACAATGGTGTTTTTATACCATGTACAAAACATTAATTGGAAATTGGGGTATATTGGAAAATCCCGATTTTTTAAGAGAAATATTGATTATTTTGAATGAGTATCAAAAAAGCTGAATGAATTACAGTAAGAAAATTTATGAGAAATATTTTCAGATTATAAGCACAGTAATCTGTGTTATATTATAAGTATCAGAATATTTAGAGTCTCGGATTTAAATGAAAATATTTTGCCTTTAACTATTCTGTCTACAAATCACCAAAACACATACACAATACACGAAACCAAACAATACAGTATACAAGAAAGGTCATACGATAAAGGAAACCAATGTTTTGAATTCTGTGGCTATGCGAATCACCAAATTATAAGAATATATTCATATACCGTGGTTTGCCTTGAACTATTGTATCTATTTTCAATGCTGATTTCAATGGTCTCTTTCTCACATCCAGTTCATGTTATTTTATGTCTATGGTGGACACATACAGTGTGGAAAAGCCAAATGGAATACATTCATTATTTCGGTTACTGTAGATATTTATAGAAAATCATGTCAAATTTGAATGATAAATTGATATTTTCTACCTGAAAAACTGATCCCTACCTTCAACCCCTTTCGAGTGACAGTTACAACCCCAAATTAGTCAATTGCAAAAACCCATTTGGTAGATTATGCCAATTAACGAACTCAAATATCGCATTCAGATGCGTAACCTACATGGAAAATTGTAAGCCGCTATCTCTTTCCGTCCTCAAGTCATCGTGAGATACATAATAAGTAATTTTTTCGTATTCTTTTTTTAATTTTCTAGTGGTACAGTACACACAAAATTTCACACTCATCTTTATGTCGATATTCTACAACTAGTTACGAAGCTTCAATTCGATCCGGTCTGTATTTTTTGAATTATCGAGAAAATATTATTCCAGATGGGTAACTCCGAAACCGTTGTGCCGATTATGTTCAACAACGAACTTAACTATCACAATCGGATACATAACAATCCCTGAAAAATACTATCCCTATCTTTTTTCGTTTGAAAGTGATCACCCATCCAGCTACTGAACTGACACAAGGCTGCTCGTATCTCCAATAATATACCGGGTGGCCCACCACAGACGGAGCTCGTTTTGCGGTAGTAAATCGAAATATTTTTGGAATATTTTTTTTGTAATTTGTGTAGGGTGTTCAAAAGCACAATTTAAAATTATTTCCATATATACAGGGTGTTTGAAAGCAAAGATATAGACCAAAGTTACATTTGTTTTAAGTGTAACACCCTGTATTTGACCCTCAAGAATGGAATGGCAAGTTTCTTCAGATCTCTTTATACCTTATAAGTACCATTTACGAGAAAAATTTAAAATATGGAGTTTTTTTAAATAGCTATTAATGAAGAAACCAGTTACGCCAGCGATTCAGACAGTATTTTTTTGAGTAGGCATATTGGCTACTCCTATACAGATAAAAATGAATTCTTGAATATTCAGAGTGATCATAATTAATTTTCAAACATCAACTACAAATCAAATAATGGTCAAAAACTTTCTTATTTCAAATAGCACACCCGGTATTTCTATATCTCGTTGAACGTAAAAATCAATTTCGAAACTATATTCAAAAGGTTTTCCTACACCTAAACCTGATAGTTATCTCAGCAATTTTAGACCATTATTTGTAGTTGATGTTTGAAAATTAATTATGATCACTCTGTTTATTCCAGAATTAAGTTTTTTTTCTGTATAGGAGTAGCTAATATGTCTACTCGAAAAAATACTGCCTGTATCGCTGGCGTAACTGGATTCTTCATGAATTGCTATTTAAAAAAACTCCATATATTCTCAATTTTTCGCCATTTTCTCGTAAATGGTACTTCTAAGGTATAAAGTTATTTGAGGAAACACATCATAATTTGAGCTTGCCATTCCATCTTTGGGGTCAAATACAGGGTGTTAAAATTAAAAATATTTAACTCTGGTCTATATCTTTGTTTGGACCACTCTGTGTACATGAAAATAATTTTAAATTGTGCTTTTGAACACCCTGCACACATCACAGAAAAATATTCTCAAAATATCTTCATTTACTCCCTCAACATGAGCTCCGTGTCTGTGGTGGGCCACCCGGTATATCCGATCCTGTTCAAACTCAGAACTTGGAAGTAAAGTTAGATTCTGAAAGCTCTTACAAAATTTCAGCGATGTCAGAAGAAAAGTTTCTGATATACAGAATTTTTTCAATGATTTTCTTAAATTTTCTACGTATACGATTCTCACGAAATTTGGCAAGAATCTTAGCATCGGCATTTTACAACTAATCACCTTGTTTGAATTGGATTGGATTCGCATATAGGTACGAGATATTGAGGAAATTACATCTGAATATCAGATGCTCACAAATTTTCACAAACTTCTTTGCGTTAGTATTCTACAACTGCTGCCAAGCTGCCAAGTTTCAATTCTATCTGTCTTAGTTGATGACAAAATTATTACTCGGACTGTTGGGTTGATTATGTCTATTAACGTCTACAATTGCTACAACAGCAGCCAAGTTTCAATTTTATCTGTATTAGTTGATGACAAAATTATTACTCGGACTGTTGGGTTGATTATACGCCGTATTCACAAAGCATTCAATCTCCGTTAAGTCCTAACTGAGGTCCTCAGTTAAGAATAAATAAGAATCGAAACCTCAGTTAACGTATGTAACGGTGCTGAAACAGGCCTGTTTCACGTTAATTTTCACTTAAACTGAGGTTGCGATTCTTATTTATCCGTAACTGAGGACCTCAGTTAGGACTTAACGGAGATTGAATGCTTTGTGAATACGGCGGTATGTCTATTAACGAACTCGTCCGTCGTATTAGGACGGGATTGGGACCTTCCCTGGCCTAGTCGCTATCTCTTTCGGTTCTCAAGTTATCGTAGCAACTGCCGGCCAGAATCAAATTCGAACTGGAACTCTTTATCAGGGTGTCGAACCCAATAGTCTGAGACCATTTTCGGCGGAAAATTCGAATATTAGATATTAGGTAAGATGATAATGAGAGCTTTTGCGACCATATTCGTCTATCTATTCACACCCTCACGAAATAAAGCAGATTCGCTAGTTTGGATATAAAAGGCAGACAAAAAAGCAGACACCAATTAACCGAGGGGTGACACAAAGTTTTATATGATGCTTGAGTTGGAGAAAAATAACTTACATCGAGTAGACTATCTTCCGTAACATTTAATTGTTGAAAGAAAATAAAATTCATCACTATAAAATGATTCCAATTCAGGAGCTTTTGGAAGACTATTTTGATAGTAGAACTTATTCTTATGTAAAAATGTTGAATAACAATATTATCCCATGAGAAGAAGTTATGTTTTCTATAAGTGAACTTTTATCCTTAACGATCATGCTGATCGTGAAAATTGCCGCTACCGGTCAACGGTAAATCCTCACTGGATGAGAGAAGAGCATAAACAATAATAAAAAGGTTAATGCTTGGTCTGGGATTGTTGGTAAACCACATTATTGGTCCTTTTTTTATTGAGGAGAATTTGAATTGCTATATTATTTAGCCCTCCAAAATGATGTCATGCCAACTGTGGCAAATTTAAATTCTGATCCAGGAAACCCTGACGTTTCTGCGAATATGGTTTCAGCAAGATGGAGCATCGGCGCAGTACCGAATCAATGTTAGCCAGTACCTTCATGGAAATATGTGGAGATTATTGTCTAAAAATCTAATCCACTTGATTTATTTGTTTCAAGAGGACGAATAACGCTTGCGATCACATCATCGGTTACACCCGATTTGTTAAATGAAGTTAGAAGATATTTTTATTTTAGATTTGAATTTTTTCAAGACGCTCATCGCACTTTGAACGTTATATTCATATTATTTTTTTTGTTTTTTACATTATGAACAACTAAGTACCTATTGAATATTGAGTGTATTGTAGCGAATTTCGGTATTCAGATAATATCATATCTGAATGAAGAGCATTCCCAAACGATATGTCATACGCCGATATTTTCCATTTAAAAATCGGAGGTTGTAGGTGTCAGTCGAATTGGGTGGGATCGCAAATATGAAGTATCTTGAGATTTCATATATTAATATATAGACTACTGGCCCATGCTGAAAAAATTATGGGTCATTTGAACCTCCAGGTGACCTATCTAGAACGATATAAGAGCATAAAATAATAAGATTCAGCACTATGCCGTCACTTGTAAGCTGTCCAACTGAGTGCAGGTGAGAATTCGAAAGTACAGGTAGAGTGAGTACATTTTGGTCACATATTTTTGTACGGCATTTTTACCACCGATAGATCCATGAAAAATAATAAGAAAACGCGCAGTGCCGTACAAAAATGGTGGTCCACAAATTCGAATTTTTTTTTTATTTTCTGACAATTACGAGGGTAAATTTGGTCATTTGATCTTGTACGGCATCTATGTCATACTATTTCAATACTGCTTCTAATCCATTATTCCGCAACGCCGTACAAAAGTCATGCGACAAGAGGAAAAAATCGAGGGTTGTAATCCCCTCTCTTTCCGTAGTCCAGCAGGTGATTTGACACAACATGGAATAAATTTATTTTGAAAGTATTTTATGCATAGATAATATTTTTTCATATGCCGTACATTTTCGTTGGTTCAAAGGGAAAAAAAAATTAAATAGAAAAAATCAAAAAGAAAAAATCCATATGACGGAATGTAAGGTGAAATTTATTTTATACGGCATTTAGATAGTACAAATTTTCAGTCTTTTCGTGATTCTAGGATCCTAGTTAGAAACTATGTCATATATGGGTTTGTTTACTATCGATTTATACTTGAATTATGTAGATGTGCAATTTTATTTTTAATTTTTCAAAAATAATTCTGCTAATTTCAGTATCATAAGTACTCGCACATTTGTGGAGCGACGTTCTGTTACGACTTTTTGTATTTGTAGGGAATGTAGGGAAACCATATTTCTTATTATCATCATCAAATTTATGAATTTTTTTTTTTATGAAATGACCATTTTTTTTATTATTATCATTAAATATTTTGAATTTTTCTAAAACATGATTGTTTTATTTATTCACATCATTACAATGAAACAAATCAATTATATGTATGTATCAATAAGGTTTGAAGTATATATTGAACCAAAAAGTATACAAAACTGTTGATACTGGGATTGACGGTTTCAATTCTTGGACATAATATACACACCGTTTCAGTTCAGTTAGACGTCATAGTGATTTTATCATATTATCAATTGTTCTCTTCAAAATTATGTTGATACTGTACTGTATCAGATGGCCATAAAGTACCCTCAAAATTGTAGCGTCACTTTCATCAGCCTAAAAAATATGGTGTGCATAAAAATGTACGGCATCATTTTTTCCTAATTTATATATGTTAATACTATTTAAAACAAGGGATAAAATGTAGAAAACTGCTATATTTCATTAATCTATGATATTTAAAGTTTTACAATAATTCGCAAAATTTCAGTTTTTGTATTTCTCTATAATTTTTTTTAGAACAGTTTTTTTTTAACGGCAATACTATATAACAATTGTATTTTACAATATCATGTTAAAAAAAAAGTTCCCGTACAGGATCAAATGACTTTACAGCTCTAAAAATCAAGGATACGATGCAATTAGGCTGGTTTTCCTGACACGCTGACGGTCGGCGCTGACGGTCAGCGCTGATCGGTCAGCTCGGATCCTTTTGGTATCGCGCTGATCACATAGAGAAATAGAAGGATGCTATTGTCTCTAGCTCACTGAATGTGGAGGCTTGTCGGTGCCAGCTAGTCAGCGGCGCCGACGCGCCGGCGCGTACGTGCGCGTATATAGCTCAGCGCTGACGGCCGTCAGCGCTGCGTGACTCGAAAACGCTACCTATAGCTACATACATATTGCCGACAGCGCCGACCGTCAGCGTGACAGGAAAACCAGTCTTAAGGTAATTATTGATTTACGTTCAAATGAACAATCATTTTTTGACGGCATTATTTTTAATAGTGCTAGATAATGTTTTGGAACCGAAGCCGTACTTTTTCAAATCACCCTCTGGACCACGGAAAGAGAGGGGATTACAACCCTTGATTTTTTCCACTTGTCGCATGATTTTTGTACGGCGTTGCGGAATAATGGATTAGAAGCAGTATTGAAATAGTATGACACAGATGCCGTACAAGATCAAATGATCAAATTTACCCTGGTAATTGTCAGAAAATAAAAAAAAAATCGACTTTGTGGACCACCATTTTTGTACGGCACTGCGCGTTTTCTTATTATTTTTCATGGATCTATCGGTGGTAAGAATGCCGTACAAAAATAGGTGACCAAAATGTACTCACTCTACCTGTAATTTCGAATTCTCACCTGCACTCAGTTGGACAGCTTACAAGTGACGGCATAGTGCTGAATCTTATTATTTTATGCTCTTATATCGTTCTAGATAGGTCACCTGGTGGTTCAAATGACCCATAATTTTTTCAGCATGGGCCAGTAGTCTAATACAGTAACTGAAATAATGAATTTATTCCATTTGGCTTTTCCACGCTGTAAATACGGAATGAGTAACGGTGGATGACACATTCGCATCAATATTTCTGGTGAACCAAGAAATTGAAAATTTGACCGAAAGAATATTCAGATATTCTCTACTTATCTGAGTTTTTATTATTTTCAATATTGCTGCTCTGCCTATTCCATTGGAAAATAGATGCCACTCTACAAGTCCATATGGATATGCTGGATAAATTAGTATTTTAATGATTGCAATAAAATATATGTATAATAATTTCTTCAAAATTTTCTAGTCAGGTGATCTTCACAAAATTATGCACATTACGAGTGCACTTATCTTCGTGTCAATATTTTACAACTAACTACTGACTTCCAATTCAATCAGATCACTTTTTTTCCAGTTATTGGGAAAACAAAATTTCAGTAGGCTATAACTCCAATTCGACCCAGTAGATTCTGCCCCTTGATGAACTGGACCGATATTTTTATGCCTCAAACCTACATAATTTATCTCTCTAACTCATTCCGTTCGGGAACTATTGAGCTCATGACCGGACGAACAGAATTAACTTTGACCAGGATTCGTCATCGGTGAGTCGAAACTAAAAGCTTAAGGCCATTTTCGGCCAAGAATACGATAATGACAGACAATTGGAATAAACGAAAGGTGCTCTCTTCATGGCAAAAAGAGCGCCAAGAAATAAGAATATAAAAACACATAGAGAAAACCGAAAACCATATAATTTGAATTGAAAATAAAAGACCTTTTTGCAGAGTTTACGTCGAAGGCGTAGAAGGGCCGACGTTACACTCGGAATTATACTTAATTCCGACTTTTAACGCATAATTATACCTGATTCCATCTTTATACTCGGAGTAATACCTAATTCCGACTCTTAACTAGGAATTAAAATAATTCAGACTTTATACTCGGAATTATACCTAATTCAGACATTAAACTCGGAATTATATACTTAATTCCGACTTTAAGCTCAGAAATAGATATAATTCTGGGAATTGGGAACTGGGAATTATACTTAATTTCAACTTTTAACTCGTAATTATACCTAATTCCATCTTTTTATTCGGAATTATACCTAATTCCGACTTTTAACTGGGAATTACACCTTATTCCGGCTTTATACTCGGAATTATACCTAATGCCGACTTTAAACTCGGAAATAGATGTAATTCCGACTTTGAACTCGGAATTATACCTAACTCCGACTTGATACTCGGAATTATGTATAATTCCTACTTTGAACTCGGAATTAGTGCTAACTGCTACTTTAAACTCGCAATTATAACTAATTACGACTATATACTCGAAATTATACTAATTCCAATTTTATACTCGGAATTATACTAATTCCGACTTCTAACTATACGAATTACACCTAACTCCGATATTCGGAATCATATCTAATTCTGACTTTGAACTCGGAATTATACCCAATTCCGACTTTATACTCGGAATTATACCTAGTTCCTACTTTGAACTCAGACTTAATTCCGAGTTTAAAGGTATTCTGTTCATGGCAAAAAGGATGTCAAGAAATGGGAACATAGAAACACATCGAGAAAACCGTATACCGTATGATTCGAATACAAAATTATACAATTTTTTGCAGCGTTTACGTTGAGGGCGTAGAAGGGCCGACGTTAAACAAGGAATTATACCTAATTGCCACATTAAACTCGGAATTATACTTGATTTCCGACTTTGAACTCGTAATTATACCTAATTCCGACTTGTAACTTGGAATCACACCTAATTCCGACTTTATATTAAGAATTATACCTAATCTCGACTTTAAACTCGGAATTAGAAATAATTCCGACTTCGAACTTGGAGTTTGTTCGGACTTTAAAGGGGCAATTTTAGCTAATTTCCAGTTTTAAGTCGGGATTAGCTACAATTCCGAGTTTAAAATCGGAATTATACAGAAAAACATTTTTTTCATCAGTTTGACCTTTCTACGCTTCAGGATTTTCAGGAAGTAAACAACATACTCAGTTGGATTGTGCTTCATTCCAATTAATGGTATAATATTTATCGCGACCTACGTTGCCCTCTAAATGTGCTCATTTGTTACCTTCCTCTCACTAGAACTTGCCCTGCATGAAGAAATTACGTTAATATCAGAGAAATAATTGAAGACGCCCTGAAGGAATAAAATCCTATCAATTTTATCTTTCATCTCCTTTTTCAGGTATCCTGGATAAGAAAGCGAGATTACCACTTGCTGACAGTGGGCCTCGCCACCTACAACACGGATGACCGTTTCCTAGTGGAACACGTTCGCCATCTGCAGAATTGGGGTCTGCTTATCAGGAATGTCCAAACCACTGACGAGGGTTTGTACGAGTGCCAAATTTCGACGCATCCACCCACCAGTATTATCATCGAGCTCAAAGTCACCAGTAAGTTATTACCCATTCAATGTGGTCGTTTTACCCGACTGGCGATGGGATTAGTAGATTCCAGGGGTACAAATTACATCGCAATATTAGTCTATGTTTAAGGCATGGGTGTTTCCGGTATACCATTATTCAACTCACTATCAGTTAGTAATCTGTGGATCTATACCCTCCAAACACAAGTAAGGAAATAAGTCTCTTTATGAATTTTTCCTGTTTTCGGAATGTGTGATTGGGATAACTCGATCAGTACGTTTACTAACCTGTTCGTTCAGATATAAAATCAGATCAAGATAATCATATTCGGAAATATGTAGTGATTCTGTCGACCCTGCATTCCTAGAGTTCAGTCGGTGAATGCAATCAGCTTTTCAATAGAATAGGTATTTGTCACTTGTTTGCATTGATATTCAACTGTTGAATTATCGTCGCAGGTCTTCAAGAAAGATAATGGAATGTATAATAAAGACTTTTTGAAATATACGAATTATAAACAAATAAATCAGGTTAATTGAATTCCATCTCATTCGGAAACAGTGAACGAGAAAGGTATAATTACAAAAATCTACCCAATCTAGGTTTACACTTTCCAAAAAGCCATTGCGTCATTCGGAATAACACCGTCGTTCAAAATATACACATCTGTACTTACTTTTCGAGATTCATAGGTATTACTATACTATTGATCGTTTCTCCTACTTCATTCTTCAGAAAGAGGTTTACTCCCCTATAATTTATGAATAGCGCTGTCTAGAGTCAAAGAAGTAAAAAACGACGAAACAAAATTGAATGGGTGCTCACACCATGATTATAGAAAGCTTAACCTGGAGTATGTCAAGGGCTATATTCCAAAAGAGTAAGTAAAGCTTCACAGAGAGGGTAAGCTGAGCTTTAGAACAGTGATGACGTAGGACAGTTCAGTGGTTTATTGGCGGATATTTTGAACTTGTGCGCTACATAATTTTTGAGTATTTTATTTCAATGGCGTAAGAAATCATGATTGCGGTATTGCAGTCATCTCAAATGATTATTGACTATTGTATACAGAGTGGCAATCCGCCACTACATACAGGGATTAGCCAATTTGGTTCAAATTTGGTACATGAACTAAACTAAAAGGCCTGAACAAGTAGCCCTTTTAACGAAACCGATATGAGGACCGGAATATTCTTTTTATTCCACGTTAAGTTCGTGTAAGAATAACTCACCCTATATAATATTTATGAAAAAGGTGAGCTCACATTTGAAATCTACGAAAATATACTTAAGGCACTTGTTAAAATAGTTTCTTGCAAAAAAATTATTATTTTCAATTTTTCCACTCAAGGAATTGATTTTCGGATGAAGTGCAATCAAAAATGGGTTAATATAATAAATATTTGGGGAACCAAGACACAAATATTGCTATTTTCAATTAGTAGATACGTTGTAAAATTCAATAAAGTACTCTCATAATCCAAAAAACTGAAGAAGAAATTCGTATCCGGACTGGAATGAGTCTTTTTCATATTCATGTAGGAATAACTGACCTATTATAACAATTATCAATCATGTGATCGCAGATCCGAAATCTACTAAAAAATTGATTGAATTTTTCGCAATTATATTTGCTTACTAATAAATTTGAATTTATGAAAATACAACACAACACAAAATATTTTTTCATAATAAACATAACAAAAATAGAGTTCGTAAAAAACTTTTACTAATATTGCAACAAATTTTCGAATTGAAGCCCTCCAGCGTCAATACATTTTGAGAGCGTGCCATTAGATGTTTCACTGTATAACGTTTTCCTCAAACGGGAATATTGGCCCTGAATAATTTTCAATATTCGTAGTTTGTATATACTTCTTTTATGTGAATGCTATGTACCGTCCAGGAATCATTTCTCAGGTAGTAATTGGGGAGAAAACTTCACTAATATAGATTTATTTCGATCGGCCTTGCCGGCTTATAGTGAGTTTTCTTAGTAGATTTCGCCATAATTGTGGAAATTTTGAGTTGCGAATAATTATTTGACTATCAAAATTAGGGTGAAATCACCGCTGGCTGAGGACATGTTTCCTCTGCCTTGAGATCCATCTTCAAAGCATACCAACAACTAAGGTATTTTCATAATTCCATTTCTTTCACATTTGTCATCAATCCTTTTTCACGCTTTGACGATGTTGAGGACAGAAACTGTATTAGGACATAATATGTCCTAATACAGTAAATCTATTTCTATTTTTTTTTATTTATCTATTTTTTTAAGCCTAGATTTTCATTTTCACTATAAGTAGATCCATTTATAATTTTTTCGAAAGTTTTTTTGCGTTTACTTTGTTATTCTTTAGCATTCATTTACCGTCCTTTATTAATAGAAAAACATCGCCTATACCTACTCATTTAGATGTAATTGTAAAATTTCATGTGAATGAAAGCTTGCATTCATAAGTACTCACGTTTATAAATAAGATGAATATCTTGTCGTATATTACAGATACACATTTCAAGTTGTTGAATACTACAAATAAATATTGACTGTTCATTTGGAAGGGATATAAAGATTATTTTTGCATTATAAATTGCGTTTTCGTGAATAATTTCTTTCAGAAAATTTATTTGATAGTTTCGGTGTAGTATTAAGGGGGTCTGGAATTGAAACTATCTGGCACCTGGGTAATATTTGAACTATATTTCAGACTAATGGGTCGACCACTAAAAGATCGCGCAGTCTAGACCTATATGAACCGGCACGGACAGGACCAGTTAAATCAAATCCGCTCGTTAAGGTGACCTTTTTGCGCGTATGTTCTGGGGAACATCGCGTTATAGTTTTGCCCAAATGTCTGTAACTTTCGAATTTTTTGACGAAATTGGTCTCAAACGATCAAGTTTGACTCCCCGATGAAGAATCCGAGGTCAAATTTGATTCTGTCCGTCCGGCCGTCCGGCCGGCCGTCCGGCCGTCCGTTGCCACGATAATTTGAGAACGAAAAGAGCTAGCGACTTGAAATTTTCAGGGTGGGTGGCGCATCGCAATACGACGGACAAGTTCGTTAATGGGCATAATCGGCCCAGTGGTTTCCGAGTAATAATTTTGTTTTCAACCAATATAAATCCGATCGAATTGAAACTTGGTGAGTAGTTGTAGAATATGAACCTAAGCACGTTTGTGAAATTTTGGGCGAATCGTATGGCTAGAAAATTTTAAAAAAATTATTAAAAAATATTTTTTTTCTCACGATAACCTGAGAACGGAAAGAGATAGCGGCTTGAAAATTTCAGGTTATGTTGTGCATATGAATGCCACATTTGAGTTTGTTTATGAGCATAATCGACCAAACGGTTTCAGAGTTATAGCCATCTGAAATTTTCTGAAATTTGGTGGTTTTTTGTTCCTCATTTACTCAAAAAATACTGAACCGATTGAATTCAAACATGGTTATTAGATGTAGAATGCCAACGCAAAAATGTTTGCGAAATTTGGTGAGGATAGCATCTGTAGAAAATTTTTAATAAATCATTGAAAATAAAAAAAAAAAAATCTATATATCAGTAACTATACGTTTGAAATTGCTGAAATTTTGCAAGAGCGTTCATTACCTAACTCTACTGCCAAGTTTCAAGTTTTAATACGATCGGTTGAATATTGTTGGAGATTCGAGCATTCTTGTGTGAGTTCAGTAGATGGGTGACCGTTGCCTCGATAACTTTCGAACCAAAGGAGATAGGGACTTGCAATTTTCAGGGTAGGTTGCGTATCCGAAAGGGAGAGTTGAGTTCGTTTTTGGGCATAATCGGTTTAACGGTTTCCGAGTTATATTCACCTGGAATATTGTTTCCTTGATAACTCAAAAAATAAATATTCGATTGAATTGAAGCTTGGTAACTAGTAGTAGAAAATCAACACAAAGACGTGTTTAAAATTCTGTAAGAACCGTACTCCTAGAAAATTTGAAAAAAATGACGAAAAAAAAAATTTTAGGAACCGCGCCTCCAGAAAATTTAAAAAAAATCACGAAAAAAAAAATTGGTTCAAGCATTGACGTGAAGTCAGAAGCTTTTGCGCGTATGTTCTATTGTCCATTCTTCAGTATTGGACACCCTTAATCGAATTTACCATGGTTAACTTATGTTGTCCATTCTCCTGTATTGGACACTTAATTCGAATTTACCGTGGTAAATTCGAAGTAAGAGTGTCCAATACAGGAGAATGGACAACATAAGTTAACCATGGTAAATTCGATTAAGGGTGTCCAATACAGAAGAATGGACAATAGAACATACGCGCAAAAGCTTCTGACTTCACGTCAATGCTTGTTATGTAATAGAGCAACACAGCAACGACTGTCAAAGCAGTTCGTGTCGGTCGGGGACAAATATGCCCGGCAATAACCATGCCTGTTCGTACTGGTCCGAACTAATGTGCGCCCCGGCACCTTCACAGAACTGTAAATATGAATAGGGTTCGTGTTACCTCCCCTAACTTTCGAGTACGCTCGCTTTGTGTTTTGTGACATTCGAAAATATTGAAAAAATGTTTCTTGATATCCTTTAAATTGAGGAAACAAATGATGACATTTTCCATATTGCCTTCTCCTTTGATTTATTGGATAAACACAAAATCTCCTCTTCATCCTAGTTTCGCCCTCCTCTTCCTATTCACACAACATGGCTGAAACCAAAATTTCTTCATCCGAACAGCATATTTCCACTTCCGTGTTGAGTATTCTATTGTGCTTTGTGAAATATGTTTGTAACCCCTACTCGTAAATAAATAAAAATTTATAAATAAACACTTGCGACCAATTGCGCGGTAATTCCAGAATAATATATTTTTACTCGATGGATAGAATGTAGTGAGCCAATTCCTCGGGCTACAGGCAGAGTCGGTCTGAGTTCTTCTTCTGATTCATATCTTTGGATCATGAAGAATTCTGGTGTATCTTCGGGGATATTTTATTTATGTAGAAAAATTGAGACACCGTATGGAAAATGGTTGTGAAGTTGTTAGTGGAAAAAGTTATGATATTTTTGCCGTATGTGGTGTAAATCTTTGTTCTACGACGGCGTATTGGGGCCAATGTAAATTTAAAAAATCTGTCAATTAGCCTAATTGACAGATTTAATCTGTCAAGTAGACTAATTGACAGATTTAATCTGACAATTATACTAATTGACAGATTTCTAATTGACAGATTTAATCTGTCAATTAGTCTAATTGACAGATTAAATCTGTCAATTACTATAATTGACAGATTAAATCTATCAATTAGTCTAATTGACAGATTTAATGTGTCAATTATACTAATTGACAAATTTAATCTGTCAATTAGACTAATTGACAGATTAAATCTGTCAATTAGAAATCTGTCAATTAGTATAATTGTCAGATTAAATCTGTCAATTAGTCTAATTGACAGATTAAATCTGTCAATTAGGCTAATTGACAGATTTTTAAAATTATAGTCGTATTGTTCCCTTATAACAAATAGTGACTAATTGGTACAACTCTTACGAATATTGTCAGGCTCACATTTGTACAAATTTTGTTAGAGAGTTTGTTAAGTTTTTTATTTAGGTACGGGTCTTTCCGAGGTCAATATTTTTCAACAGGAGATAGAACTCATCGAACGAAATTATACCACAGAAAAATCGCCCATTGAAAGTTGCAAGATATAATGCCATCGATTTCGATTTTGAGTCAATAACATAAGATCCAATCCACACTCATAAGCAGGTCAACGAGCTATGGAACCTACGACTTAAATCTTCCCAGCTGCTTCAAGGCGAAATATACTGATCCATACAAGTTAAGGAAATTCAGAAATTTGAGACTGTTTCAAAAGTTTCCATTTTTTTTCCCCATCTAACTCATTCTCTTGCCCATTTCTTTATAAGTGTCACAGTATCAAGTGAAATAATTTTATTTTTAGTTTTTGTAGTGCAAAATCAGTTCACACAAAAAATTTAAAAACTAACGCCCGGTTTCTGACAGGCTGGTCAAAGTTAACAGAACTGTTAATGTCAAATCAGTCTGAGTTTTTGCGCTTTGCGCAACTCAGATGAGGGTTAACAAGAGATTGATGTCTAATTAGTTAACATTTGTACTGATCAGCCTTTCAGAAACCGGGGGTAAGGTTCAGGGAAGAGTAAAGCCTCCTCGATCATCAACCACAGCCTGACAACGCCTTTGAATACTTTCGATCAGATTCTTGAAGTAGCCTTGATAACTTTCTCTCCAGAGGTGCGGTAGAAGCCGTCAAAGTTCTTGAAGTGTATGTGGAGGCTGTTGATGAGAATCCAAAGCTCTTTGCAGCTGATCCCATGCGTGTTCAATGGGATTGAGGTATGTAGAATACCATGGATTTCCAGAGCTCCATCGACAATTCTGGCATGGTGGGTGGCGCATTATCGTCCAAAAATAAGAAATTTTCCCCAATAGCAACATGAAACAAAGGAATTCTATTGTTAATGACTTGCTCCATTTAAATCTGCGCATTACGGTAGCATCAAGCACCAATAATTATGTACGTCCGAAACAAATGCCTCCCCACACAATAACTGTACCACCTATGAAAGGATGACCTTCCTGAACCGATCTGTGATTTCTAGACGCCAGAGGATGGCTCCATATCAGAACACGCTGACTATCCTAAAACCGTCTATCTCGACTCATATGTGAACAATACAGACCTCCATTGATCGTTCCAATTCACTCGCTCATTGGCCCATTCCAATCGAAGTCGCATATGATTTTGAGTTGGTGGAATCCTTCTCAAAAGTCGTCGAGAATGTAGATTAACTTGTCGAAGTCTTCGATGAGCTGTTACTCGAAACCAAAACACCAATGGCGTTCAAAAAGTGCTTTTGCATGATTTGATAAGTACTCAAAGGCTCTCTACGGGAAGACACAGTCAGAAAGCGATCTTGTGCTGGAGTGTACGTGGCTTCCATTTCTCGGTCTTTCGATCACGTTACCAGTTTCTCGATATCGATGGACGAGCCGGGAATCTACGCTTTCATCCGCCTAAGTTTACGTCTAGTCATTATTGCAGAACAAATCTTCAAATTTTGAATCAAATTTGATTGTAAGAACGTAAAACAACCGATCCAAAATTCACACAAACGAAACAACAAGAACTTGCGGGAAATTGAAAATGTTAACAAACGAGGAGCCAAATTACTATTCAGATACAAGAAAGTAAACATTTAGTATTTCATAAATGTACATTTGGAGGTCAAGAATCGGTAACTTTTGAAACGGTCACCAAATTTCTTAACTTCCTTAACTTTTGTGGTGCAGTATATTTCTTTTCCCGAAGTGTGGTTTATTCGGCGACTTCAGATGTACTGCGATTGAATTCATTAGTAAATTTTGATGTGCGTTGACCCTTGTTGTTGTACAGAAGATCCTAATAGTTCAAATAACGAAATGTCATAATATCCATTTATTTCAGTAAGTAATCCAAATTATCCACATGAGAATCACTTAAATCATTTCATAATACTGAAATCTATATTTCAGAAGTGGTTTGATCAAACAATGCACGTGGAAATTGTTGTAATTGTAGTTATAGATTGTCATCGTGAATTATTTCCTAACAAGAATGCAGGTCATACGCGACCATTAGTGAACAAATAATTATTATACTGTGATATCAAAATGATGATGACCAGTTGCATACCTTCCCATTATGTAGAACACCCATCAATATTTTCCACCTTTTATGCTTCATATTTAGTAGTCATAGTTAGTATTAGTATGGATTTATGCAGCACCATTATGAAGTAACAAGTATCAAATACCAATTATGAATTAACAAGTACAAAAATGTAGCATTCATGCACTCAATTTAACAATTAGGAAGTATAAAGTAAAGATGCGCACAAGTCGGAGACTCAAGGTATTCATTTTCCAAAATAATCTCTGTTCCCCTGATAATCGAAAACAAGTGTTAACAATTCCATTCTCAAATGCGATATTGAGGAACCCAAAGAAACAACACAATAAATAACACAAATATTTCAGGAATATTAATTTATGTCATCGGCCCGACTAATCCGAGTTCATTTGCTCACTAGTTCCGTACAAGTACCTACTAAATCTCGTTCAATCAAAGTAGAATGTTAAAAGTTGAGCAACTTCTACTTGTTATTTGTTAATTGATAAATTGTTACTTATCTACCTGAACACTCTTATTGAAAAATGACAAGTTCAACTTTTACTTAGTATTTGTAATTGTTAATTGTTACTTGTTACCCGTTAATTTGGGCTGCATGAATCCACACTTAGACATAAACGTTCAAGTTGTAATAACTGTTGAGGTAGTGTCTACCCCAACAAGGTTTATTATACAAATATATATTATGAGTGATTGTAGCATCGTAGGTGGCTCTGGTATTTTCTTATTTTGCCGCTCCATACGCATACTGTTCACACTTGCATGTCCAACCAGAAATAATTTTCTCCGCGCATGACAAGCATAACCTCACTAAATGATCCTTAATTTTTACTCGGTTATTTAAAAAAAATTGAGCTGAAGAAATCGAGAGTAAATTATTAATTAGATGGGATTCTATATTCATAAATGACGTCCACAAGAGATTTAATATCAGCCGTTGATGCTGGTTTTATATCTACTAAAAACTGGAATACTGTAGGTGATTAATTCTCAACGAATGTATGATACATGATTATATTATCTTCGAATAAATGGGTTGAAATTTATTTTGGATCGAAGCTATGCAATAACTAGCAAAATAAACTTATATTGCTCCTCAATATTAGGTAGGTTATTATTTTTAAGGTGTATCTCACAAATTCCAAGTTGTGAAAGTTGTTCAGCAATATTCCTTTTCTTGGAAAGGAAGAAATGTTCATAATTCCATTTTGAACGAAGCTAGAGACTAATTATAGATGGACGGTGTTATGCAACAACCGTTTAAACCACAAACTCTGAGAAATTAATGTTTTTGTTGAAAAACGTTCAATAAGAGATAAAGAACAATACGCAAAAATGATCTAACTGCTAACCCATAGACAAGAATCTTGTCTATGGGTTAGCAGTTAGATCATTTTTGCGTATTGTTCTTTATCTCTTATTGAACGTTTTTCAACAAAAACATTAATTTCTCAGAGTTTGTGGTTTAAACGGTTGTTGCATAACACCGTCCAGATAATATTTAGATCTGGAGTTAAGTTCTGGAATTGAATAAAAATGTTGGCTTCTTTGTCCCATATCGAATAGCATAGTTATCAAATTAAGTAAATTCCAATGTTCAAGCGCATCTCAAAACCATACAAAATCTCAAAAGAATTCGTGGAATAAGTATATGAGGACTCCTAGGCTGGAACCTCTGTCGATGGCCATTTGTAAAAATTGTTATATAAAGTATATGAGTAGTATAAAATAACTTGATAAATTCTAATGAAATGTTCAAAATATACTCTCTATATTCTCCAGGCATCAAAAAATCCTCTTCCGTTTGAAGTAAAATATTTTGCATTAAATTTGTGGACCAATATTTCTGCTTGCAGGTCGTCAAGATTATCATAGTTCTTTTCGAAAACCTAATCTTTCAGATAAACGGGGTGTTTAGTAACTCGACGTGATCCTTTAACGGGGTTATACTAGACATAATTTGCAATTTGAGTCCAGTGAATCATGGTCCAAAAGGCTATGGTTACTGAGATATATTGATAGTTCGACTTTTCGAAAGTTTTTCGACTTATCATCGAAAACAATTAAGTTTGTGGAAACCAATCGACCCTGTATATAGAAATGAGGTTTTTTCAAAAGCTGAAAAAATAAGGACTATATCCAGAAAGAAATCATTCACCAAAAATTCGAGTAAACTGAAAAATAAGAGTCTGAAATGGCATCAATTGTTTTTATCATTAAGTTTTCATGACACAATTAAGTATTTCTCGAAAAAATTATGATTAACTTTGCGTACAAATAAATGAAAAAACTTGCGTGGTCGATGAACTTTCCAAAAATGTACATATGTAATCAATTTTCCCACGAGATCAAAAAATATAGTCGGAAATCGGAACAAGTAACAGACTTTTTGGATACTTGGTTGTCCCCCTATCTTTTCCTCTACTTGTGATTAATGTGATTATTAGTTGCTTGTTACTAGTAGGACTAGTACGAATTAAAAAAAATCATAGTATTTCTCAGATGACAATTGAAGTAGGTAGTTCGCAATCAACTGAGAGTAACTCTAAAGGGTGGTCGAACAATGACCCGCTTTCGAATCACGAGTGGAATAGAGGATATCTGACTGAATAACTATTTATCGAAAAAGTATGTTACCTGCTCGGTTTTTCGGACATATTTTTCGATTTTTAGAAGGAATAATTTACATATGTACTCTTTTGAGAAGCGAATGAAACATGTTTCTCTATTCTCTATTGTCTCACAATATTTTATGCGGAAAACAGTCATTTATAACCCCTTATATCTCAGGTTATCTAATCTTTTAGTAAATACTTCATGGCATGAAATGATGAACTTCTCTTCAGCTTCAAAACAAATATTCATTAAATATTTAGAGCCAAGTAGTTTTTACATAATTAATTCTATTCCATAAAAAATGGGTTCAAGCCCTGTGGACAGGAGCTTTCTGGCGCTCTAGTTCAAACAGACAAATTATATCTCCAAAAGTATTGGTTTCTCAGAGTTGGGAATTAAATCAATGTTCATATGAAAGAACTACATCATGAATGAAATTGAATTCAAATAACAGTTTATTTATCAAGATTAAATGAGCAATCTGAGAATGAGAACTGCACCATGCAACAAATCAAATTAAAATAGCTGAAATGAATTTGACTCCATCCTATAAAACAGGATGAAATGTACGAGTATGAACACAGATCATATAATAAAGCTTAGATAGAATAATTATAGCATTCTGTGAAAACATAGAAGTACGTACGATTCATTATTGAAATTTAGAAAAATCATATTTCCGAAAGTATTAGCTTGTTGGAGTTGAAAATGATATCGATGGATTTTAATGATGAAACTGCATCTTAAATAAAAATTACAGACATTTGGGCAATATGATAAGCACTCAGTTCCGAGGAACTAGAGTGCCAAACAGTCCCGCCTTCTCTCGTTCCGAAACCGAAAACCCGACAGCGTAGACACACCGGCTATCGGGTTCCTCGTACGATCTCCGGTATTAGAATAAAACGTCGGTACTTACCTGGGATATATATTCTTAATTTTCACTTTTCAACATAAAATCGCCACATGGGGGTTTATTTGACGGTTTTTTACCCTTGTCTCTCTAAGTCGATTTTGACGTTTGTCGATACAACTATTAACAAGGAATTAGACAATGTCATATCTCAGGACAATAAGATGACATTATGACAATTCATACATAGAATAATTATATAATTCTGTGAAAACGTAAAAATACGATTTTTTATTGAAATTTTGAAAATTAAATCTCCGAAAGTATTAGCTTGTTAGAGTTAAAAATGATATCATTGGATTCTAATGATAAAACTGCTTATTGAAAAAAATTTAATTTGGAATTTGTTTTGTAAAAAAAAAATTTTTTTTTTGTTACTCCGAAACCATCTGTCCGATTTTGCCCAATAACAAACTCAGCCGAGATATTTACCTGCCAAACCTATTCTGAAAATTTCAACTCTCTAGCTCATTCTGTTCGAGAGTTATCGTGCCTACGGCCGGCCAGCCGGACGGCCTGACCGGCCGGACAGAATGAATTTCGACCACGAATTCTTGATCAGTGAGCCGAACCAAATCGTTTAAGACCATTTTCATCGAAAAATTCGAAAATAACAGACATTTGGGCAAATTGATAAGCACTCAGTTCCGAGGAACAAGAGCGCCAAAAAGCAGATAAATTATCTTCGTAACCATAGTTTTTCGGACCATGGTTAACTAGATTCAATTCGTTGCAAATTACGTCTAATATATCCCCTTTGAAAGATTACGTCGAATTACCAAACCCCCTGTATATGCTATAATCCAGAGGAGTCTGGAACCGTGCTATGTAAAAGGCGGTTTTGCCTTATAACACATGCAAATTTCTTATATTTGCGTGAGAAGTTTGGGCTGTTGACCAATCTAGTGGAAAATATCCCATCTGTATTTCTTCATCGACTAGTTGATTAGACAGTGCGCGTCGCAATTATGGAACAAATTCATTTTCTGAGAAGAAAAATATTTGGCAACAAAATTGTGAAACAGGTCAATTTTTGTTTCAGTTTTACCAAATTTTTATGCATTTTTGAAGGATTTTTGTTGCACCCTGTGCCATCCCTTCATCCCTCTAAACTTTTTGAATAGGGAAAGTGGGTCATGTGGTACTATTTTGGCAAGGTCTTTGTATCTTCTTTACAGGCGTGCAGAAATTTTCAAAAATTTTTTTTTCTTTTTTGAAAAGAGGTTTTCAGTATGTGCACTTTGTCATGGCTCATTTACTTTGAGATGATGGTACCTGATGAAATTTGTCACCGAATGAAAGTCGACCATTACAGTTTTGTTCGTGAACAACTTTCAACCCCTACGAACCCTTTAATGGAGAAAAAAATGGAGTGACATTAGAAATTTATTTCGGCATTGAAGTACCACCCGGAGAATCATTGTGAATTACTAAATAGGTCAAATTAAATGTTCAAAATGACCACTTCAGTAGAAACGTACTAATAACATACCTACTTAAGATCATAACTGAAGCGCAGTTTTTCACACATTCTAATGTTTCACGTGAGGGAGTTGAAAGGGGTTGAAAGTTGTGCATGAACAAAACTGTAATGGTCACTTTCATTCGGTGACAAATTTCATCAGGTACCATCGTACACAATATCTGTATTTTTCGATTTTTTTTACGAAAATGGTCTCAAACGATTGGGTTCGACTCCCTGATGAAGAATTCGAGGTCAAATTAAATTCTGTCGGTCCGGTCCAGCCATTAGCACGATAACTCTTGAACGAAAGGAGTTAGAGGACTGATATTTTTTGGGTAGGCTTGGAGCGTAAATATCTCGGACGAGTTCGTTAACGGGCGAAATCTACCAAGCGGTTTCGGAGTTAAGGCTGTTTTTGCGCCCATGTTCCGCAAGGAACAGCGTGCTATCATTTCGTCACAATGTCTGTATTTTTCGAATTTTTTTACGAAAATGATCTCAAACGATTGGGTTCGACTCCCTAATGAAGAATTCGAGGTCAAATTCAATTCTGTCCGTCCGTCCGGCCGGTCCGGTCCGGCCGTTAGCACGATAACTCCCGAACGGAACGAGTTAGAGCGTTGACATTTGCAGGACATGGTTGGAGCGTAAATATCTCGGACAAGTTCGTTAATGGGCAAAATCCATCAAGCCGTTTCGGACTTACGGACATTTTTAGTTTAAAAGTTTTTCAAGAATATTTCCGAAACCTATCACTCGATCTACCTGATATTCAGCATCAAATTGTAGAATCATAACCTTTATACGCTTGCGAAGTTTTGAATTGATCGGATGGCTGTAAACTGGAAAAAAAAATGTCAAATATTTGAAAATGAAATTGAAATTTTGTTTTCACTATAACTCGACTGGTCCGATTGAATTGAAGCTCGGTAGTTAGATGCGAAGTACCAACGAAAACACCTGTGCAAAATTTCGTGGGGATAGCATGAGTAGAAAAAATTAAAAAAAAAAATTAACTATTTGCGGAATATTTTGCTTGAAATTCCGAAACAAAATATCGGATTGAGTTCAGTTTTGGCACTTCGGTGACGAACTTCCAAACTCGACAAATAATTTCATTTCGAATTCCTACATGGAATATCTCTGAACATCTGGTGATCATATTTCGTTCGGAAGTGTTTTTTGCGCGTTTATCTGAATCAAGTCGATATGTACGAGGGCAATTGACTAAAATATGGACCACTTACTAGCATGGCAATTGAATGAATGCGTAAACGATGTGTGGAATCTTAATTGGTTTTCAAAATTTGTCTGACCGGTCAACGACTGGAGGTGTAACTGCCTCTTTTGGGCATTTTTTGCGCGCGTGTTCCGCAAGGAACAGCGTGCTATCTTTTCGTCACAATGTCTGTATTTTTCGAATTTTTTTTCGAAAATGGTCTCAAACGATTGGGTTCGACTCCCTGATGAAGAATTCGAGGTCAAATTCAATTCTGTCCGTCCGGTCCGGCCGGCTGGCTGGCTGGCCGTTAGCACGATAACTCTCGAACGGAACGACTTAGAGCGTTGAAATTTGCAAGGTAGTTACGTAGCGTAAATATCTCGGACAAGTTCGTTAACGGGCGAAATAGACCGAGCGGTTTCGGAGTTAAGGCCGTTTTTAGGAAAAACGTTTTTTAGGAATATTTCCGGAACCGATCACTCGATCTTTTTGAAATTTGGCATCAGATTGTAGAACCATGACCTTTATATGCCTGCAAAGTTTTGTGTTGAACGGACGGCCCTAAAGTGGCAAAAAAAAATTTTGAAAATTTGATCTGATTAAATTGAAACTCAGTAGTTCGATGCAAAAGACCAAAGCAAACACTTTTGCAAAATTTCGTGAAGATCACGTGACATGAAAAAATAAAAAATTACTACTATTTTGCGGAATACTTTGCTTTTAATGCCGAAACATATGTTTTTGAGGTTCAAGCTGCCCTTTCCGGGCATTTTCCGTATTGCGCATGCGCAGATGAGAAGTCCTTTAACTGCTGTAGTTTTCGTCAGAGAGGATTGAGGTTTTGGGGTGGCGGATGCTATTCCTCCATAGAATTAAGATCCCTGATGAGGGTCTGCGCATGCGTAGATTGAAGATGCGATATCTTCCGAACCACTAGTGTTGGAGAATCGGAGTTTTTTGTAAGGTGTGTTATTTTGAGAGGACTTTTAGCCGCCAGTAGATTGCGCATGCGCAGGAGAGAAGTGACTGTTTTTGGGTTGGATGGGTTATGTTGGGAGTGCTGAGTCGATATTATGAGGTTTTAAAAGAATATTCATAGCAATTCAGTGCAAGGACAAGTCAGTTTGGGGGATGTAGCGTTGTTTCCGAGTTAAAGTGTCCGTACCGTGGCCCTGGGGCTAATTTTGAAAATGATGATACCGCTTACAGGCATTTTTCGTTATGCGCATGAGCAGACCATCAGTGATTTAACTGGTGGTGTTTTCGTCAGAAAGGATTAGGGTTTTGGGGTGGCGGATGCTATTCCTCCATAGAATCCCCTGTTGAGGGGCTGCGCATGCGTGGATTAAAGATTTGATATCTCCTGAACCACTAGTGTTGGAGAATCGGAGTTTTTTGTAAGGTGTGTTATTTTGAGAGGACTTTTAGCCGCGAGTAGATTGCGCATCCGCAGAAGAGAAGTGACTGTTTTTGGGTTGGATGGGTTATGTTGGGAGTGCTGAGTCGATATTATGAGGTTTTAAAAGAATATTCATAGCAATTCAGTGCAAGGCAAGTCAGTTTGGGGGATGTAGCGATATTTCCGAGTTAAATTGTCCGTACCGTGGCCCTGGGGCTAATTTTGAAATTGATGTTACCCCTTACAGGCATTTTTCGTTATGCGCATGAGCAGACCATCAGTGATTTAACTGGTGGTGTTTTCGTCAGAGAGGATTAGGATTTTGGGGTGGCGGATGCTATTCCTCTATAGAATCCCCTGTTGAGGGTCTGCGCATGCGTGGATTAAAGATGTGATATCTCCTGAACCACTAGTGTTGGAGAATCGGAGTTTTTTGTAAGGTCTGTTATTATGAGAGGACTTTTAGCCGCGAGTAGATTGCGCATGCGCAGAAGAGAAGTGACTGTTTTTGGGTTGGATGGGTTATGTTGGGAGTGCTGAGTCGATATTATGAGGTTTTAAAAGAATATTCATGGCAATTCAGTGCAAGGACAAGTCAGTTTGGGGGATGTAGCGTTGTTTCAGAGTTAAAGTGTCCGTACCGTGGCCCTGGGGCTAATTTCGAAATTGATGTAACCCCTTACGGGCATTTTTCGTTATGCGCATGAGCAGGCCATCAGTGATTTAACTGCTGGTGCTTTCGTCAGAGAGGATTGGGGTTTTGGGGCGGCGGATGCTATTCCGCTATAGAATCCCTTGGTGAGGGTCTGCGCATGCGTGGATTCAAGAAGCGATATCTCCTTAACCACTAGTGTTGGAGAATCGGAGTTTTTTGTGAGGTGTGTAATTTTGGTAGGACATGCAGCCACGAGTATACTGCGCTTGCGCAGACGAGAAGTGAATGGTTTTGGGTTGTTTGGGTTATGTTGGGAGTAATGAGCCGATATTGTGAGGTTTTAAAAGAAAATTCATGTCAATTCAGTGCACGGACACAAGTCAGTTTGGGGGAAATAGCGTTGTTTCCGATTTGAAATGTCTGTATGGTGGCCCTGAGGCGAATTTATAAATAACCAAATTCGGAAGATCTATATTAAAATACGTTCGGATTTGGAGAAGATGCAATTGCGTCCCTAACGGAGGACCCACAACCGCATTTTTTTCCGATCTACGGTAAAGCTAACAGCCAAACTGTATTGATAGCTACATTTGTTAAAGGAACTTGAAAAAAAAAGCACTGACGTGAAGTCAGTACTCTTTGGTGCGCGTGTTCACGGTGGCTAATTTGAATTGAATGATGAGTACTTCAAACTCAGTGGATAGAGTGAGCCGAAGATCTACCCAAAGGATAGTGGACACCATTCACTATCGGTTCAAAAATTAACAGTGCTGTATCTAAGCTGCCATCAGGATAGAGTAACAAAGTTGGAAAAGAACACAAGTGACTCTCCTTAGTCGCACAAGCTCCTAGAAGATTTGGGAGGGTCAGTATAATCCTAATCATGTTTATAGCACGCGCGCAAAAGCAGATTGACTTAACAATGAAAGAAAAAGTGTAAAAAGTCAATCTGCTATGGCGCGCGTGCTATAAACATTATTAGGATTATACTGACCCTCCCAAATCTTCTAGGAGCTTGTGCGACTAAGGAGAGTCATTTGTGTTCTTTTCCAACTTTGTTACTCTATCCTAATGGCAGCTTAGATACAGCACTGTTAATTTTTGAACCGACAGTGAATGGTGTCCACTATCCTTTGGGTAGATCTTCGGCTCGCTCTATCCACTGAGCTTGAAGTACTAATCATTCAATTCAAATTAGCCACCGTGAACACGCGCGCCAAAGAGTACTGACTTCACGTCAGTGCTTTTTTTTTTGTTATTCGCATAAGCCGACGAGAAATAATTTAACTGCTCGAGTTTTCTTCTGAGGAGATTGGTGTTTTGGGGTGGAGGATGCTATTCCTGCATAGAATACCCCGGTGCGGGTCTGCGCATCCGTGGATTCAAGATGCGATATCTCCTGAACCGCTATTGTTGGATAATCGGAGTTTTTGTGACTGACCGGACGGCCATAAAGTGACAAGAAAAATTTTGAAATATTGTTTCTACGATAACTCGAAAAATACTGATCTGATTGAATAGAAACTCAGTAGTTAGATGCAAAAGACCCAAGCAAACACTTTCGCAAAATTTCGTGAAGATCACGTGACATGAAAAAATTCAAAAAATTACTACTATTTTGTGGAATATTTTCCTTGAAATTCAGAGATTTTTTTTTTTTGAAGTTCATGCTGCCTGCCTGCCTGCCAGTCCATTCTTCGTTATGCGCATGCGCAGATGAGAATTCATTTAACTGCTGTAGTTTTCGTCAGAGATGATTGGGGTTTTGGGGCGGCGGATGCTAATACCTTATAGAATCCCCTGGTAAGGGTGTTGGGGAATCGGTGTTTTTTGCATGGTGTGTGATTGAGAGGACTTTCAGCCACGAGTAGATTGCGCATGCGCAAAAGAGAAGTGACTGTGTTGGTTGTATGGGTTATGTTGGGAGTGCTGAGCGATATTGTGAGGTTTTAAAAGAATATTCATGGCAATTCAGTGCAAGGACAAGTCAGTTTGAGGGATGGCTCCGGGGCTAATTTTGAAATTCATGTTACCACAGAGGGTTTTTGTCTTAGAGGATTGGGGTTTTGAGGTGCAGGATGCTATTACTTCAAAGAATCCCCTTGGGAGTGTCCGCGCATGCGGGGATTGAAGGTGTGATATCTCCTGAACCAATGGTGTTGAAGAATCAGAGTTTTGTGTGAGGTGTGTGATTTTGAGAGGACTTTCAGCTACGAGTAGACTGCGCATGCGCAGAGGAGACAGCACCTTTCGGGTTGTATGACTTATGTTCGGTACGGTTTACGTATATAGTGGTCTTTGGTGCAGAACCATTATTCTGAGGTTTTAAGAGTAATGTCATGGCAATTTTGTACACGCACAAGTCAGTTTCGAGGAAATAGCGTTTTCTCCGAGTTGAAATGTCTGTATCGTGAGCCTGGAGCCAGTAGTGTCCTAGAAATCAACGATAAGCCGGTAACAGGCGATAGACCAAGTCATAACAGTTATCAGAAAAATATAGAAAAAAATCTTTGTCATGTACTTTTCAAATTATAGGTATTAGAAAAAAAAAAAGGAAAAACTAACATCCTGTGATGATATTTCAAGTCCTGTGTCTACAAATATTAATTTTTCGTCAGTATTTTTACTGTAATGTAATCATGAATAACCCTTCTGTAAATTACAGTTTAAAATTGAAACATAACTGCCTCAGTTTTATATAAAATGTTGGATTTTTACCGAACATTAAATTCAAAATAATTGCATCATCCAACATTAACCGACTGTACTGTAAAAAAAATGTACTACACTATTTTGGCAAGTAACATCAAAAGATGGCGCATTTAGTCTGGATTCCAAAATGGTATGATACTTGCTTCTTAGTTGAGGAAAATAATAATGTTCTTTTAAATGGAACCGGATTTCAGTCCAATTCTGTTTAATTATTGGAAATGGAGCCTAGGCATCTTTAAGTCCACAATTAACAAGTAAAGTTTGATTTAAACGGTAGACGGAGACTGATGTTATTTTGCATAGTAAGAGTGAGACAGACGGTGACGCTAAGTGTGAGCGAGATAGATAGGGACGCTACTTTTATGCGAGAGTGAGACGAAATAAAAGGTGCATGTTTGAAATAAAATTCAGACATTGGATTTTTTCAGTTGACTCCAATTTAATTAGATTTACAAGAAATTACAGCAAATGTTCAAATTGTTGGCCTTCAGCTGCAATGCAAGCTCTACATCTTCTTAAAAATGATCGCGTAATAAGACGGGTGTAACTTCTTGATTTAATGTATTCAGCGGCTTCTGTAATTCTTTGGCGCAGCTCGGCTAAATCTTGAATGGCCTTAAAGTACAATTTTTCCTTTACCGTTCCCCAGTAAATGAAATCTATGGGGTTTAAATCGGGTGAACGGGCAGGCCACGAAATTGTACCACCCCGCCCAATCCATATATCTATCTCGCTCACACTTAGCGTCACCATCTGTCTCACTCTTACTAGGAAAATAACATCTGTCTGCGTCTACCGTTTAAATCAAACTTTACTTGTAAATTGTGGACTTAAAGATGCCTAGGCTCCATTTCTAATAAGTAAACAGAATTGGCCTGAAATCCAGTTCCATTTAAGAAAACATTATTATTTTCCTCAACTAAGAAGTAATCTAGCAAGTATCATACCATTTTGGAATCCAGACTAAATGCCCATATTTTGATGTTACGTGGCAAAATAGTGTAGTACATTTTTTTTACAATACAGTCGGTTAATGTTGGATAATATCATTATTTTGAATTTAAATTTGGGCAAAAATCCAACATTTTATTTAAAACTGAGGCAGTTATGGTTTAATTTTAAACTGTAATATACAGAAGGGTTATTCATGATTACATTACAGAAAAAAGACTGACGAAAAATTAATATTTGTAGACACAGGACTTGAAAGATCAAACCGGATGTCAGTTTTTCCTTTTTTCTTCTTATACCTATAATTTGAAAAGTATATGACAAAGATTTTTTTTTATATTTTTCTGATAACTGTTATGACTTGGCCTATCGCCCGTTACAGGCTTATCGTTGATTTCTGGGACAACCTGTATAAATAACTATTTTTGGAAGATCTATATCAAATTACATTCGGATTTGAAGAATAGGCAAACAAATTGCGTTCCTAATTCGAAATTCATGTAACTCCTTTCAGGACATTTTCCGTTTCGCGTATGAGCAGACAAGAAGTGATTTAACTGCTGGAGTTTTCGTCTGAGAGGATTGGGGTTTTGAGTTGCAGGATGCTATTCCTCTATAGAATCCCCTTGGGGTGTCCACGCATGCGTGAATTGGAGCTGTGATATCTCCTGAACCAATGGTGTTGAAGAATCAGAATTTTGTGTGAAGTGTGTGATTTGGGACCACTTTAAGTCACAAGTAGATTGCGCATGCGCAGAGGACTCGTTTTGGGTTGTATGGCTCATGTTGGGAGTGGTCTGCGTCTAGCGGTCATATATTTGGTGCTGAACCAATATGGTGAGGTTTTAAGAGACATTTCATTGCAATTCTGCGCACGGACAAGTCAGTTTAGAGGAAATAGCATTGTTCCCTAGTTGAAACATCTATATCGTGGCCCTGGGGCCAATTTATAAATAACTATATGCGGAAGATCAATATTAAATTACGTTCGGATTTGGAGAATAGGCAATTGCGTTTCTAACGGGGATCCCGTAACCGCATTTTTTTTATTTCGATCTACGGTAAAACTGATATAGAAACTGTATTGATAGCCAGATTTGTTAAAGGACCTTGAAAAAATATGAGTATAATATTCGACGTTATGATCTCGAAATTCTGGTAGTAATTATTTAATGATTTGAAATTTAAAAAGAGGGGTTGAATTAAGTTCTTGGTGAACCTTTTCTCAAGAGTTATTTTACTTGAGATCTATTAAATTTATGAAGTAGTCTTATTGGGGCTCTAAATGATACTTTGAAATTCACTCATAAAACTGCAAGCCCTCCAATGAGCATCTTTGTCACCATGTCAAGACTAAATGGATCTATGATAACCACAATCTCTCCTTTTCAACTTCAAATTGGGAACTATCAAAATCAAATTGGGACTAAACATATTCAAATTGGGAATAATCAAAATCAAATTGGGAATAAACACATTCAAATTGGGAATAATCAATTTCAAATTGGGACAGCATTCGCGGCTATGTAAATCAAGATCATATATAATCGGAAGGTATTTTTTATTGGAAACTGGAAAATAAAAACTAATACCCACATTCTAAACAAACATTTTAAGCATTCAAAGACTTGAAAGAAGTATTAAAAAAATGTTTTGTTTCTTATCAAACTCTCATATCCAATAAATTCAAAATATCAGGTATGAACCTCTGGATATGAGCCACATATCTTGTACAGGTACTGACTGTTATGATGGATACATTTCTTCTAATTTTGTTCTCCATTCTTTGAAGACAAAATTCTGCCTGTGATATGTTTGCTCTCTCTTCGCCCAATGAAATCTCCGGCAATTCCGTAGCTAGATCCCTTTTTACCCCAGCCTTCTAACAAGACCAGGAATACTCAATTGGATTTAGCATTGGGCTGTATGGACTTAGCCTAACGAAATGATGCTGGCTGAATTGGACCTCCTAGAATAGGACTGAATACCGGTATGGCAGGAGTATTATCGGCAACTAAAACTATATTCGTTTGATAACAATCATAGGCAGCACGCAAGGATCGACGAACGAATTCATTTGGCTCTTCTCTTCTAAAAGAACCACGCCTTATTTCATGGTGTAAAAGGCCCATATTTCCTATGCATCCTATAATATGAATGTTTGCCCCGCGACGGCCTGCCGATATATGGGAGCAGCGACTTCCTTTCTTGGAACGCCCTTTTCTTCTCGAAATAAACATGTTGAAATTAGTTTCATCCATGTAAATGATTGGAATATTTTCAGCTTGAAAATGTAAAATATTCCTTATATATTCACACCTCTTCATTTTATTTTCTTCGCTATTCATTCTCTCGGGCTCCCTGCGAATATCTTGCAGAGTAAACATTAATCCATCCAAATGATTTCTTATCACTCTTTGGAAACATTTATACCATAATATTCTTCAAATTTTTGCTCCTTCAAAGTTATTTTTGGGTTTTCCTCGATATATTCTATCATGCTATTCTTATGGGATTCTTCTATTTCTACTTTCCTTCTCCCACCTCGTTGGCGTTCTTCTTGATTTTGTGTAGTAACCCATCTATAGGCTGTAGATTTACTAATACCCAAGGCATTCGCTAGTTCTCTCCAATTGCCGTTTCTGTTACACAGCGCAATTATCTGCCTATTCATTGAATCTGCAGCTTTCTTCTGTATATAAGACATATTTTTGATAAAGAAATTGTATACTTATCCTCCGTTACTTACTTTTGACTCAAAACAAATTTGACAATTAATTACACATAGATCTGATACAAATAGAAACGGATGTCGTTCCAATATGAAATTGATTATTCCCAATTTGAATGTGTTTATTCCCAATTTGATTTTGATTATTCCCAATTTGAATATGTTAATTCCCAATTTGATTTTGATAGTTCCCAATTTGAAGTTGAAAAGGTATAGATTATAATAATTAAGCATTCACTAGAACAAGTAATTTTAAGGATTAAATACCCTTAATACGTTTTCTTAAAAGATACTTCAAGATAATATTATCAGATGTAGTAATCTTGGAGAGTAAATCGTCTGAACCGAGTTTAAGTTTAAAACTTCAAAAAAACCAATACGAGAACAAATACTCCTAGAATTGTTTCTTGGAGTGTTAACGCTAAACAGGCGGCTTGAAGGTACATGGAGTATTTCGTGAGGGTGTGTGAGGTGTGAATAGACAATGGAACATGCTTACAAAAGTTATCATTATAGGATACTGTGGGAGGTATACTCATTATTGAAAGGTTTTTTTCTGGATTTTCTCTACTAAACTCTGAAAAATATCTATAAAATAAAAATTAATTATTTTGTGATTTGCTTCTGCGTAAGAAACACAAGATATTTGTCAGAAGCAATCAATTGAACAATGTTGCCTAGCAAACAACAACGAAACAACATCAACGAAGAAACAACTATATCGTAACTTTTCGGAGTCTATATCAGACGCCTTCGTCAGACGCTTAATGAAAATCTTTAGAATTATTTTGTTGATAGTTATTTTGTGAAATTCAAGAATTAACATAATTTTGTGGCAACCATAACTATCGAAAGGTAATTTAATTCTTAGGAACTTGGGAATTATTCTACTGTCCCTGCATCTGCACATGAAAGTATAAGACTGTTTGTTGTGTGCGACAATTTCTTGTATAATTCTTTCAATTTTCTGAAAAGGATGATTGAAAAACGCCCATACCTTTGTTTTAAGTAATCACTAAAGGATACTGTGACAGGTATACTCATTATTGAAAGGTTTATTTCTGGGTTTTTTCTCCCACACTCTGAAAAATATCTATAAAATAAACAGACGCTTAATAAAAATCTTTAGAATTATTTTGTTGATAGTTATTTTGTGAAATTCAAGTTGTTGTTTCGTTGTTCTTTGTTAGGCAACATTGTTCAATTGATTGCTTCTGACAAATATCTTGTGTTTCTTACGCAGAAGCAAATCACAAAATAATAAATTTTTATTTTATAGATATTTATCTGATTTTGGGAGAGAAAACCCAGAAAAAAACCTTTCAATAATGCTTACAAAAGCCTCTAACTTCACGTCAGTGTTTTTCTCGAATCTTTATTGCGCTTATGTTCTGGGGAACATCGCGTTATCATTTTGCCCAAATGTCTTTTAGTTTCGAATTTTTTTCCTAAAAGAATTTGAGGTCAAATTTGATTCTGTCCGGCCGGCTGTTGCCACGATAACTTGTAAACGGAAATAGTTAGCAACTTGAAATTTTCAGGGTAAGTAGCGCATCCCAATACGACGGACAGTAGTCCGTCAAGTATGTTTATAAAATTTTGTGAAAATCGTATCACTAGAAAATTTTTAAAAATATCATTTATGTCGCGATAACCTGAGAACGGAAAGAGATAGTGACTTGAAATTTTCAGGTTAAGTTGTGCATCTGAATGTGACTTTTGGGTTTGTTTAAAGGCATACTTGGCCAAATGGTCAAATGGTTTTGGAGTTATACCTATCTGAAATTTGGTTATTATTTCCTCAATAACTCGAAGAAAACAAAACTGATCCAATTCAATCATGGTTATTAGTTGTATAATTCCAACGCGAAAATTCTTGCGAAATTTCAAGAGGTTTGTATCAATAGAAATTTTTTAAAAAATCATTGAATATCATTGAAAAAATTATATATATATCAGAAACTATTCGTCTGGCACAGATAAATAGAGGGATAGAGAACGGCTGACAACCTGCGCGAAGTGGCTAAAAAGTGGGTCCGCCATATTCTACTCTTCGACGAGGGTTGAACAAAAAGATAATAGCTTAGTTACAGGGTCCAGCAGAAAAATAGGGAACTAATCCATAATGAAAACGATGCATTTCTACTGAAAAACAAACTATCAAGTAGGATTTAAACATTTTTATGTGAAGCTGACAGATATTACGATATTGTATGCAAATAATTAGGTTAATAATGATCGAAAAACCGAAGATAATACAATAAAAGTGCATTTTATCATTTACTTATTGATAGGATTGTCCATAAAACATTTGATGACTGATGAATAGTAAGTTGAATGAGTATAGCCTTATGAGGCATTCATATTATTTATCTTTATCCTTAAAGAGAATTAACGAAGAAAGAAAATTTACATCTATCAAGGAATTAAGAAGAAAATAAATATACTAATACTAAATAATCTTATTTATCACTTCAAATAGAATAAATATATTGATTTTTGTATGGTTGTGTTATATATCGCCCATATGACCATCTATCTACTACAAAGTAGCATCAAAGTGTATCACCCTATTCTCACGTGAAAACAACTATTTCTGTATAAAAAATATCTATTTAATGTGTGAACACTACTTCAATATTTATTTACTTCATGGGTGATGTTTGAAGGTGATTAAGCATTATGGAATTGAGCCTAGTCAATAAAAACTCCAACATATACTTCTTGTCGAGCTGTCGATTTTACAGGAACATTTTGATAAATAAAACAATTTCATATTGATATTGATTATTATATTTTCAGGTATTTCACCCTTAAAAAAACATGAATTCAATCAGTATTCTTTAATCATTATCTACTCAGTAACTTGTGCACCTAATAGTGTTTTAGCTCAAAATGAAATGTTCCATGAGAGTCATAACTAATATTTAGAGATAAATTGATAGTAACTTTACAAAAGAAAATCAATCAATTCTTCAAATGATTAAATCTTTGTTTCTAACTCACAGTGCACCTGGTTACTAGTGGCAATACAACCTAAAATACTAAATGCAATAATTCTTTATAATTTGAGCATCGCAGGTCACCAATGTTATTTGGACATTTATTTCATGTAATCGTATGAGACTTTCTTCCACAATATTAGCTTTTTCTCTTGCAGTGAGGGATATAATGAAGAAGGAATTTTCCAGTGATCATTATGACAAACAATCATAAGTATACTATAAAAGCTTCAGAAGTAGGTTTCAATTGATCATTATCAATATTTATTCCTATATTTGCATAGCTCCACATTTGTTGTGAATCAAAATCTAGTTGCGTTTTTATAGAAACGTCATCAACGATAAGTGAACAAACTACTTCCCTATTGAACATATAATATTCCTGAACGTTAGCTTACAGTCCATTAAATGCTACTAAAATGAACCCTTGTTAACAATTAATATTCTGGTACCACTTTCGTATTGTGGCTTGGTGTGGTAATGACATGGCAAATTCTTTCCTTATTGTCTCATATGCTTTTGCAGAATAAAATTGCAGAGTAGCAGCAAATTGTTGAAGTACAGGTGAATAAGCCTCATATGATATGGTTTCTCTTTCAATATTTTTCAAATATTGCCTCATTAGTATATGAGGTACACTATCGTAAGTGCTTTGTAAATAGTCAACTGCATTATTAGAGTGCTGCTGGTTTTTATTCAAGAAATTCATAACAGCTTCCATATCACTGTTACTTTCTTTTTCAATGCAGCAATTTTTTTTTATTAGCCTTATGCAATCTCTTTCGGCATGCAGCATGTCTGGCTTTTAAGTTTTGATGGCGGGATACTGTAAATAATGTAATAATGTTCCATCAGAGGTCCCATTTTTCAAAGTAACACAACAAAGACATAGGCAAGCTGACATTTAATTACTTATAACTATGTATGGACTTGATGAATTGGATTTTTCATCTTCTTGAACTACTGCTTGTACTTGTTGAAGAGGTACTTTTGTCACCTTTATTTCTGAAACAATATGAGTTTATAATAGCTTGCAAGAAGTAAGAGAGTGTGGATAGATGATAGAAGTATTGCTAACACTATACAAACCGAAAACTAATGACTGATATTTTATTAAAAGAAATCAGAAATTATTCTCACCTTGACGATAACTTAATTTTTTTCCTCTTTGATATTCTTCATATTAATGGATGATTCAGGAGGTGATAATGTATTTAACTGATCTTTACTTGTAGATTCTTCTGATGGAAAGTACGATTTTGATAATGTACCTTCGTTATTCATTGAATCATCCAACTTGAGAGATGGTAGGTATTGGCATCTTCTTTTAGAATGCGATTTATTGAAATCGATCTGCAAAAAATGCTCAGAGAAAACTACTTTATTGGTAGACCAATTCCAAGTATTTCCATTAATTCCAAGCACATTCAACCATACTTTTTGTAGTTCTCCTTTAGGAAACTTTCAAGAACACATAACAATGAATAAAACTGAAATGTTTAAGTGAATGAAGCAACCATAACCTATGAAAACCAATTATTGATCGATTGATCCTGTTGGAAGTTGGATTGGAACACTAGAAATATCTCAAATCAACATCAAAATTCATGAGACACAAGCAACTGAATACGCGAACGCTCGAAATTTAAATCAAAACGACCATAGGATAGACGAAAATGACGTCACAAGGTAGAATATGGCGGACCCAGTAGTGTCCTCCAAAATTTGGATGCGCAGTGGTCGAAGCTCATTCTCTTTCCCTCTATTTCTCTGGTCCGACATCGCTGTAATTTTGCGATAGCCTTCTAAACCTAACTCTAATGCCAAGTTCCAAGTTTGAACACGATCGGATCTATATCGTTGGAGATCCGAGCAGCCTTGTGTTAGTTCAGTAGCTGGATGGGTGACCGTTGCTTTGATATCTTTCAAACGAAAAGACAGAGTGTGACGACCTCTTCTCCGGAGCGGTGAAACTTGCTATCCAAAACTTACTCGGGCGCCAGTTGCAATGGGTTTTGCAAGGTTGCAACTCCTTAACAGAATCGATCACTGAAATATTATTCCCTTTAAACAGTTGGAGAAGGGTTCTGTTTGATCTAAGGTGTTAGCGATGCAATAGTTTATTTTCTTTCACTGAAAAGACTCTGACACTGCGCAATAATAATCAATAAAACTCAAAAGGATTATGTACAACTTTATTTACAATAAGTGGAAAAGTTAAACGGGTAATTCCGCGAGGAGCTTGGTTGTTTGAATTCCAGGTGTCGCTCGTGTCTAAATTCTACTCACAAGTGATTGCTGGTTTTCTTTAAACCGGTTCCTTCGTAGTATTGATTTCATCAGCGTTGAATTGTGATCCACTGATGATTCCTAATAAGGAAGAAACCGCGGTATGTAGCTATTCAACTTTGATGAAATCATACACACTCTGTGGATTGCTCCAAAACTTTGGTCTCTGCTAGCCCTTTCATCTACAACATCTTGTGGTTAGCTTTCCTAAAGCGTTATTCTCATAGAGAAATAGAAGGAAGAGAGAGTTCGATTGCCTACTAAACAGGGGCGGCAAGGAATCCAGCTGGGTTTGGTGTAATTTTTATTTATTTGTATACCGTGGTGGTATTGAGAAGGGCGCATGCGGGCATTTACCCGCGCTTTTTAAAATTATTAGTGGTGTGATACTGATTCAACTGATTTCATTTACATAAATCACTTCGTTCAGTACTGATTCAACTGATTTTAGTTACATAAATCACAAACTGATTTATGTAACTTCAGTTGAATCAGTACTGAACGAAGTGATTTATGTAAATAAAATCAGTTGAATCAGTACGATAGAAAATTGTTATTGAGCCTCTGAAAAAAAGGAAGGAGAAGAGGAAAAAAAAATTGGTTCAAGCACTGACGTGAAGTCAGAAGCTTTTGCGCGTATGTTCTATTTTCGGTAAATTCGATTAAGGGTGTCCAATACAGAAGAATGGACAATAGAACATACGCGCAAAAGCTTCTGACTTCACGTCAGTGCTTGAACCAATATTTTTTCGTGTTTTTTTTTTAATTTTCTGGAGGCGCGGTTCTTAAAATTTTTTTTTTCGTCATTTTTTTCAAATTTTCTAGGAGTACGGTTCTTACAGAATTTTAAACACGTCTTTGTGTTGATTTTCTACTACTAGTTACCAAGCTTCAATTCAATCGAATATTTATTTTTTGAGTTATCAAGGAAACAATATTCCAGGTGGATATAACTCGGAAACCGTTAAACCGATTATGCCCAAAAACGAACTCAACTCTCCCTTTCGGATACGCAACCTACCCTGAAAATTGCAAGTCCCTATCTCCTTTGGTTCGAAAGTTATCGAGGCAGCGGTCACCCATCTACTGAACTCACACAAGAATGCTCGAATCTCCAACAATATTCAACCGATCGTATTAAAACTTGAAACTTGGCAGTAGAGTTAGGTAATGGACGCTCTTGCAAAATTTCAGCAATTTCAAACGTAAAGTTACTGATATATAGAATTTTTTTTTTTTATTTTCAATGATTTATTAAAAATTTTCTGCAGATGTTATCCTCACCAAATTTCGCAAACATTTTCGCGTTGGCATTCTACATCTAATAACCATGTTTGAATTCTATCGGTTCAGTATTTTTCGAGTTAATGAGGAACAAAAAACCACCAAATTTCAGAAAATTTCAGATGGCTATAACTCTGAAACCGTTTGGTCGATTATGCTCATAAACAAACTCAAATGTGGCATTCATATGCACAACATAACCTGAAATTCTCAAGCCGCTATCTCTTTCCGTTCTCAGGTTATCGTGACAAAAAAAATATTTTTTAATAATTTTTTTAAAATTTTCTAGCCATACGATTCGCCCAAAATTTCACAAACGTGCTTAGGTTCATATTCTACAACTACTCACCAAGTTTCAATTCGATCGGATTTATTTTGGTTGAAAACAAAATTATTAATCGGAAACCACTGGGCCGATTATGCCCATTAACGAACTTGTCCGTCGTATTGCGATGCGCCACCCACCCTGAAAATTTCAAGTCGCTAGCTCTTTTCGTTCTCAAATTATCGTGGCAACGGACGACCGTACGGCCGGACGGCCGGCCGGCCGGACGGCCGGACGGACAGAATCAAATTTGACCTCGGATTCTTCATCGGGGAGTCAAACTTGATCGTTTGAGACCAATTTCGTCAAAAAATTCGAAAGTTACAGACATTTGGGCAAAACTATAACGCGATGTTCCCCAGAACATACGGGCAAAAAGTACTTTGATCAATTTGTTTATATTTGAACAATTGTTCGATAGCATAATAAATAAAATATAAATCTTATATAATTTTTCATTGAGGTATAAAATAGTCAATGACTGAAATAATGTTGATGCATAACAGTATTAGAATTAAACAATCAATTCAATAAAATATATTGTGTAAATAAATTCACTTGGCAATGCTCCGAAGGAAAGGGATGTTTCCATCATATCTGCAACAGTTTGAGTTAAAGTTTTGGCATCAATAGATACTTTCATTTCATATCCAGGATATTGTTTCAAATTGATATATTCTTTACGTATTTTGGGTGCCAAATAAAATTTTCTTGATTGATCTAAATCTTGTTCAACGTAACATGATTTTCAATTTCATGGTCATTAAACTGAATATTATATTTGAGGAAAGTATTTATTGTTGATTTTAGCAGATGAGGGGGATCGAATAAGCGAAAAAATTATCAAAGTAAAGTAATAATCAGTTCTAGCTGTTTGAGTATTACAAAGTTGTCTGATTGCTGCTCGATTAGTTGTCCCCTGATCGTAAACAGTCCCAATTACCTCCAACCTAATGCTTTGGACAATTTCAACTATTTCGAACAATAAATGCTTCAGATCTGCTGTCTGTACCTCTGGTGAAATATAAACCCAGAGGTTGTTTCCATTTCATGAACAGTCCCTGGATCATAAAAACAAGAGGTTGGTTGGCCAATTCGTTCCTACGTCCCAGGGAACCCAAATCAACCAATGCCACAATTTTATCAGTTACTCGATCCAGCACAGCTTGCTTTAAGAAAGTTATTCCATCAAAGACAACTGTACAGCATCTGTTCAAAGCACCAAGTTTGATGTATGTTTAACAAGGTTTATTAATATCTGTTTATTCAAACCTACATCAATAGGACTGCCTTGCAAAACTTTTTGTATAGTGTTAGATTGTTATATAGTTAGATTTTGAGAGAAAAAATGATTTTCTAAGTTCACCTCTAATTTTCTGTTGGGATCTACCCACATTATACAACTTACTTTTCCTAGGTGTAATATTCTTCATCCTACTTTCACCTATATGCCCTAGAATGCTAGTCCTTCCTCTGACCTGAAAGTACCTCGTATGAAGGACCAGCAAGAAGCTTGCAGTTTCAGAAGTAGCAGAACATTCCAGTTTCAGATTCATCTTTTACGTTTACTGGCAGAGCAAATTTTGTCAGCCTACCTATTGTTGTAGAATTAAAAGCAGATTCCTCGAAGTGATCTTCACATAAGTATTGCCTCGCGTTGGTTTCTGATAAATTCATGATGGCAAACAACTGCTGTCTTCTTGGTGGGCATTTCTCAGAAAATTTAGTTTGATATTTCCTATTATTATTATTATAATATCAATCTTCACTAGTTTTGGCATTGATCTGAAAGAAACCTTTAATCAACAAGCATATAAAATTGTTCTTCAGTGAAGTTATACTAATAACAGTATTAAACATACACTAGGGGGTCTATAAACAATTATAATATCACATAAGGTGTTAAATTTTGCGGCATATATTATTATATAACTATGCTTGATCTCATATTTTGTATTGAATTATTAAATTTGTAGCATAATTTTCGAAATATATTTTCATCATTGAACACTTCACAGGAATACGTGAAATTACTTACCACTCCAAAATGTAAAAACGGTGAATTCAGTTCTCTATCATTATATCAATCTTCATTAGTTTTAGCATATTATATCTGAAAAAAATGATTTAATCAACAACAATACAAAATTGATCTTCCTTTTACAGGGAAGTTACAGTATACTATATGTCAGTATAAAATTTAGAAAGGGAGTCTTTATCCATATCCAATGTAAAATATAAACAAAAACGAGAACGTTTTTGAACAAACTTACCCAGAGTCTCAGAGATATCTTCTGTTCGAAAGCATAACCTGCATAACAAGAACCAAACACAAACGCCATTTTAAATAATACATTTCAAGTTCCCGTTCTATTGATTAACGGAGAAAGAGAGGAGATATTCTCCTCTCTGTTGGAAACCAGCTGGATTCTTCGCATTCCACAAACTTGCCGCCCGGAATGTGGGCTATCTGGCGGTCTCTCTATTCTATTGTCTCTGGTTATTCTCTTTTCCACTTATTGATATTACTACGCATGATCCATATTTCTTTATTTACAATATTCACACAATTTCCAAGTCAGTATAAACAGTTATATACAGTGTCAGACAAGAGAGGTATGAGGGGAAAATCAAAACAGTAAAAATAGATTGTCGAATGAAAACAGATTCCGAGTCACCAGTGTCCAGAAGTGGAACTCTCACCCTGTATATCGGTCGGAATGAAAAGCAACGTGAAAGAAAGCGATATACAGCGTAGTGTCCAAGAATGAAATCAGACAGCAGGCCGCAGTGTGCTTGACCAGAAATGTAAGGGCCACCCTGTATATCAATGTGTCGGAAATGTATCGGAATAATCAAAATATGATATACAAAGCAGCGCCTATGAAAGTAACTCAATAATGAACACCGGTGTGACTGACTTCGGAAATATGATCCACCCTGTATACCACTATGAATGGAACGTGTCAGTATAATGTGACAGTACTGAACTGTGATATACGAAGCGGTCACGGCAAATGCAATTCAAAAATAAGCAATGTCAAGAATCAATAGTTAAACAAGGACCACCCTGTATATCAATGTCAATTAACTGTTTCGGTATGAGTTGACTGAGTTAAAATATGATATACAAAGTAGTTCCGGTAAATGCAATTCAATAAAAGGCAATGTCAATAATCAACAGTTAAATAAGGACCACCCTGTATATCAATGTCAATGAAGTGTCTCGGTATAAGTTGACCGAGTTAAAATATGATATACAAAGTAGTTACGGCAAATGAAATTCAATAATAGGTAACGTCAAGAATCAACAGTTAAATAAGGACCACTCTGTATATCAATGTCAATGAAGTGTTTCGGTATGAGTTGACCGAGTTAAAATATGATATGCAAAGTAGTTACGACAAATGAAATTCAATAATAGGTAATGTCAAGAATCAATAGTTAAACAAGGACCACCCTATACATCAATGTGCCTGAAATGTATCCGTATCGGTTGAGCGTACTAAAATATGATATACAAAGCAGTTCCTGGAAATGTAATTCAATAATAGATGGTGTCAAGAAATAACAGTTAAGTAAGGACCATCCTGTGTATCAATGTGAATGAAAAGTTTCGGTAAGAGTCAATTGTTCAGAAATATGATACACAAAGTAGTACCTGAGAAATGTAAATGTAACTCACTAATAGGTGACAGTATGAAATGACTCGAAATGAAATAGCAAATGATTCATTCACTGATTTTCCATGCTAGAAAATGAATAGAGCTTGACGATAGAGCGGTCGGTGCGAATAGGGAAATCAAAGGGGATAGATGAGAGCACACAAAGCGGTTACAGGCGAATAGGGGACAATATATTTATGGTTGGTTGAATATACGGAATCGACCTGTTTTCTCAGTCGGAATAAATTCAGATTGGAACACGGATTGTCGAAAAAAAGGAAAATTCAAACCCCCCACAACGTACTCACCAGGTATTTGCACTTTGACAAACTGTAAATGAGTCTATTTCTCTATACTACCCAAAAGCGAAATAAAATAAAAAGAATGATTCTACGGAAAAATATATAAACAAAAAAAGTACTTCTTGAAACTATTAATGTCGTAAAACTAGGAATTAGCGGAATTAAAAGAAAGAATTTCGGAATTAATATCGGAAAGAATGAATCTTAGAATCTCGGAAATCAATGAATCTAAGCATGAATCGAAATATCGGAATCAATTGAAATATCGGAATGAATCTAAGAATCTTGGAAAATGAATGGAATCCCGGAATGAATGCCCTAATTATTATTATTATTATTATTTATTCAAATAAGAGTAGAGGAATACACCTATAAACTCACATAGAAACCAAACTCAAAGTGAACTCCTAGAGATGAACTTAATATCTATATAATTGAAAATAGCAGAAAAAAAAAATTGTTTAGAAACACCATCATAACGAAGAGGTCACCCATCTGTCAAAACTGTTCTTGAATCCATTCACAGAGGACGACTCTACGACAGTTTCAGGCAAGGAGTTCCAAACATTGAACACTCGGTTCGACAAAAACATTTGCCTCTGGGTAGTCCTGAATTTTTCCTTTGCGAGCTTAAATCCATGGCCCCGTAAATTGTTCGTGTTCAAACGGTACATGTTCATAATATCCGGACCAAAGTGACCATGGACTGCTCTGTAGGAGAATATTAAGTCACCTCTCGCACGTCGTTGTTCAAATGTGGGCATATCGAGCACTTTCAACCTTGTTGTGTAATCAGGTCTTCTAGCACCGTAGGGAATTCTAGTGCTCCATCTTTGAACAGACTCCAACCCATCCACCTCACCTCGCAAAGAAGCCCACCAAGCCGGACCAGCATACTCCATTATCGGCCGGATATAGGTCTTATAAATCATGCCCCAGGAGACAGCATCAGTGTTTGGGAATGTTTTGCTGAAGAGGTAAGTCATCTGTCTCGCCTCTGTTGTTACTGACACGATGTGGTCCGACCAACTCATGTCTTCCGTTATAGTCACACCAAGATCCAAGTGGCTAGTCGCCGTGCCAAGTCTCACCCCATCGATATAATAGGGAGCCCGCGGATTGTTCTTTTTATGTGCATAACACAGCATTTGCTCAAATTGAGGGGCATCATCCTCCTCTGGCACCAACTGCAGAGAGCATCGAGATCCTCCTGAATAATCCATGAATTTATTGAGTGGTTGAAAATCTTGGTGTCGTCAGCGAAGAGTGCACATTTAGATCTTATTAATGCTGGTAAATCGGCTGTATATAAAATGAAGAGAAGTGGGCCTAGAACCGAGCCCTGTGGGACACCACTTTTGACAGTTTTCGTGGTATTAGACAGATCACCACCAACTCGTACCCGAAATGACCTATCCGACAAAAAAGATCTGAACCACTCCAGCAGTCTTCTCCGGATCCCCATGTGTTCCAACTTATGCAGAAGACGCCGATGAGGGACTCTGTCAAAGGCCTTTGCGAAGTCGAGATACACTACATCCACCGGAATGCCCACATCGAGTGCCCTACTCCAGTCATCAACACAAGTGAGCAAGTTAGTGAGTGTAGACCGCTGGGGCAGAAAACCATGGTGCTCCTTGGGAATCAAATTATTTTTTGATGCAAACTCAAGTACCTGGTCGCTGATTATTTTCTCCAATACTTTGGAAACCGTCGAGAGGAGGCTTATTGGGCGGTAATTTCAAGCTGAGAGTTTGTCCCCACCCTTGAAGATAGGTGTTATCAAAGCAGATGACCAAGGCTTGGGTATACTCGACGTCGATAGAGATCTTCTGAATATAATGCTCAAGGGCCCGGACAAAGCTCGTGCGCAACGTCGAAGTAACGACGTGGACATTCCATCAGGACCAGGTGATGAACCCTCCCTACAATTGGAAAGATATCTTTCCACCATGTCTCGAGTGATGTTTATGTCATCTATGCAAGATACTGTTCGAGCGGTGTGCATCGACGGGATAGCGCCCTGAGGTTCATCTACAAATGCCGATGAGAAATGACTCGCCAGAATATCAGCCGATTCGGCCGCTGAAGCACTTACAACTCCAGATGAATTTTTCACAATTGGGACACTGATTTTTGTGTTCATGTGGGATCGAACGTACTTGAAGAACTTCTTTCTGTTTCCTTTCTTCGTCAGGTCTCTCTCATAATCAGATCTTGTCTTCTGGATTGTTAAGGATAAAAAGTTGGAGAATGACCGATGTTCGTCATAGCTTTGAGCCGATCTATCCCTCAAATACCGCTGCCACAAAGATTTTTTACGTCGTAACATCCTCAGCAGATGACCGTTTATCCAGGGTTTTGAGGGAACCTGCCTGATATGGATGTCTTCCGAGCAAGCTGATAATGACTCGTCAAGCATTTTTGAAAAGGTTAACCACATCCTATCAATGTCATCGGATTCGGGCAAGAGATCAGCCCAATTGTATGATAGCAGTTTTACGGAGAGTCTCTGGTAGTTGGTTTTCCTCAAGGTTCTAGTATGTTTAGGACCTGTGGGTGAGCAAACAAGCTGAAGCTCCGTTGATAGCACCGCGTGGTCAGACTTCCCGAAAGGCGGAAGGTGAGATATCTCCGAAGTAAGGTTAACGTCGGAAACGATTAGAAGGTCCAGAAGATTGTTGCGCACAGCGAATTTATAAGCTCGGTTTGTGAGTACGTCAAGGTAAGTCTACACCGGAGTGCTGCACTGTGCGGCACAGTTGCGAACAGTGTGCGGCACAAATGTTCGTCGCGGTGTAGTCGTCCAGGCGAACAGCAACAAAAGTACGCGAACTCTGTGGAAAAGTTCGCGCGTACAGTTGCATACTTTTGTTCGCTCATCGTCTCCACCGGTGTAGACGGCTCGACACACACACACATGTTTCTGCGAACTCATTCTTGTTTCCGCTACGGTAGCGAAAACATCTATTTGTGCGCGAAAAATATGGAGTGGAATAATGCGAAAATAATTGAATTTATTAAAGAAATCGAACTCCATCCCGCACTGTGGGACTGTAATCACGAAGATTACAAAAATAGAAATAAAAAACATGATGCAACTGAGGAGTTGGCAAAAAAATTCGATTGTGACTCCACCGAGATTCTTCGGAAGTGGAAAATCGTGTTAGCCCAGTACAGGAGGGAAAGAAAAAAGGTTATGGAATCGAAATCGTCGGTGCGGGAGTGTCCGATATTTACAAACCCAAATGGTTCGGATATCCTTATTTGAATTTTTTCCATCGGAGGGATGAACCAAATGAGAGTATCAAGTCGGAAGAAATAACAGAACAGGTAAGAGAAATAGATTTATAACAATTAAATTAGTTTTTTTATGATGCAAACAACTTTATTAAAAGAAAACCCTCTTTTTGTACTAAATGAAAACTCATTCATCATATGAAACATAAACTATATTCTGTAGCAGTCGTGGAGAAACTGCTTTTAGGCCACTGTTTGTTGCCATGGTACCATTCCAATGTCAGTTTTGAAATAATGAGCAAATTCCTCTCTTATATCTTTCGCATCATCAGATGGTTTCCTTCCGACATGTTTCAATGCTAGTAAATTTGTCCTGGGTGCATCGCAACGCCAATTTCCATCGATAGGTACATGTGACGTTTGATTCTCAGCATCGAACATACCAGGTGGAGTATATAATTGTGAAGACGACTTTTGTGAAATAAAAAAATTATGCAGGTAACAGCAGGTCAAAGTTATTAATTGTGCCTTTTCTGGAGCTAACAGCATTGGTTGCCCAAGTACTCGAAATACAGAGGACATAATACCAAAAACATTTTCCACTACACGCCTCGATCTGCTCAAACGATAATTAAATATTCTTTCTTTTGATCCCCTGTCATGTTGACCTGGATATGGTTTCATTAAATTCTTATCTAATGCAAAAGCATCATCTGCCACGATAACATGTGGCATAAGTCTTTTCCGTCCAGGTAACTCAGAAGGTTGAGGCAAATGCAATGTACCTCTTTGAAGGTGTGCATATAGGCTTGTATTTCTGAAGACGCCACCATCTGATATCCTGCCTTTGCACCCAATATCTACGTACGTAAACTTATAAGTTGCATCTGCCATTGCTAAAAGTACAATGCTGAAATCTCCTTTATAATTGAAAAAGTCACTTCCAGTATTATGGGGAGCTTCAATAACAATATGTTTGCCGTCCAATGCCCCAATGCAATGGGGAAAATTCCAAATATGATCAAATTGTCTTTCAATTATCATCCATTCTTCTAACGTGTTAGGCATCTGAAAAATTTTTTTATTTCAGCTCGCACAAGTTATCGAAGAGCATGCAGATATTGAAAATTCTGAACCACTAGGAGAAAGCCCATCGAAAATATTTAGGACACCAAAACATGGACTGAAACGTCGAGCTGTCGAGGAAGATCCGAGGATCAATCATGCACTGTCCATTATGGAAAATGTGAATAAGCAAATAGCACACAATAAAAATCAAGATGAATATGACATATATGCAAAATCCGTAGCAATTGAACTACGGAAAATTAAAGATGAGCGGACCAAGATTTTGGTTCAGAAAGAAATTGATAATATATTGTATGATGCCATTATTGGCAGAGGGAAATTTTCTTCCAATCCTATTCCGTCACCATATTCAGATTCGCAGAGTCAAGGATCTGCTTCAGATTCTCGGTTCTACGGAAGTGAATATTCAGATTCTGCAGGACAGGATGGCAGAGAAAATTCCCCTATTATTTGGTTCCAAATGTAATTTTTTTGTAATGTTTTTATTAATATTATTGTGTTGTGATCTTAGAATAAAATGAATATATTTTTGTTGGTTCTTCTCGAAAAAGTAAATGAATTGAAATATAATTTTTTTTATTCACTTCTTACCTTTATATTTTCTTTCAGCATGCTTATCAACGCCTTACACACCTCAGGTACAATGATAGATATGAGTTGTTTAGAAACTTTGAATAAATGAATCAAACTTGCGAAAGAATCTCCTGTTGCAAGATATCTTAAGGTAATTACTAGCCCTATTGAAACTGGGACACATTTTCTGTAGTTTGTGTCTCGTTTCGCAATCAAAGGACTTACAGCAGTAATCAGGAACTCAAAATCTTTGGACGATATTCGGAAGAAATTTTTAAATCCACTCAATGGATCTACTTTCATCTCTTCCACAAATCGATTTGTTTCTTCATTGCGACGTTGCAGAAGGGCCTCACCCAACATCGTTGTTTTTCTTTTGTTTTTTTTTTCGAGCAAAGTGCATACCACAACACACGCTGCAGCACAAAAAATTACGTTATCTTGATCCTCCATATTCAACGATTGAAGGAAAGCGAAACACTGAGAACAGTGAGATCTTGTTTGTGCACACTGTGCGCGTGCAAAAGTTACGCACAGTGCTGCACTGTGTGCGTACAAAAGTTACGCACAGCTCTTTCGGTGTAGACGGTCTCTAAATGTGTTGACAATTTGTGCGCGTACAGCTGAAGTGCTGCACAAAATGTTCGTGAACAATTGTGCCGCATACGATTTTGGTGTAGACGTACCTTGAGATCTTGTTTGTGCACACTGTGCGCGTACAAAAGTTACGCACAGTGCTGCACTGTGGGCGTACAAAAGTTACGCATAGCTCTTTCGGTGGAGACGGTCTCTAAATGTGTCGACAATTTGTGCGCGTACAGCTGAAGTGCTGAACAAAATGTTCGTGAACAATTGTGCCGCACACGATTTTGGTGTAGACGTACCATCATGTGTCGTGAGATTGGGGAGATTTTCCAAAGAGGGGAGCCAGAGGGGCCTGTGGATTGGTCAGAAACTATTTTCCTATTCTCACTATCCTTCCCGAGCCCGTCAGAAACAACGTCGGTAAAATTCAGGTCATCTTTCCGTGTTCGATGCGAGCATTAGAAAAAATGGGTTCAAGCCCTGTGGACAGGAGCTTTCTGGCGCTCTAGTACAAACAGACAAATTATATCTGGTATTGGTTTCTCAGAGTTGGGAATTATATCAATGTATTCATATGATAGAACTGCATCAAAAAGGAAATTCAATTCAAATAATAGTTTATTTATCAAGATTAAATGAGCAATCATGAGAATGAGAACTGCACCACATTTTCAATTTTTTTTTTGACACTTTGCGGTAATCTGGTCAATACAAAACTTCACATGCGTATAAAGGTCATGATTCTACAATTTGGTGCTAAATTTCAGATAGATCGAGTGATCGGTTTCGGAAATATTCATAAAAAATATTTTTACTAAAATCGGCCATAACTCCGAAACCCCTTGATGGTTTTCGCCCATTAACGAACTTGTCCGAGATATTTACGCTCCAAAACCACCTTGCAATTTTCAATCCGCTAACTCCTTTCGTTCGAGAGTTATCGTGCCTACGGCCGGTCGGCTGGCCGGACAGAATCGATTTCGCACTCGGATTCTTGATCAGTGAGTCGAACCAAATCATTTGAGACCATTTTCAGCCAAAAATTCCAAAATTACAGACACTCGGGCAAATTGATAAGCACTATGTTCCGAGGAACTAGAGCGCCAAAAAAACAAGTTTCGTATGACAATTGCCCAAAACAGGTTTAAAGTACCTACAAATAGAAGGTATTCCATAAAACATGTATAAAAGAAGATAGGTAAGTAATAATAAATTACCATGTAATGGATCAAAAATTTCCTGATCTACGTTCACCAAATTTTCTCCTCTCTCGAACTACAGAATTATGCTTTCAATTTTTCACGTAATATTTTCAAACATTTTCGGGTGAGGTCCCCGTTGCATCGCTGAAATACGAGTATTTCAACCCCAATATTCTTGAAGTTACTATATTCCCTTCTGTCAAGTTGACTTTATGACAATTCATACATAGAATATACATAGAATAATTATATCAATCTGTGAAATACGATTTACATTGAAATTTTGAAAAATCATATGTCCGAAAGTATTAGCTTGTTAGAGTTAAAAATGATATGAGTGGATTCTTATGATAAAACTGCTTATTAAAAGAACTTTAATATGGAATTTGTTCTGTAAAAAAAAAATTTTTTTCTTATTACTCCGAAACCTTCTGTCCGATTTTGCCCAGTAAAGAACTTAGCCGAGATATTCATCCCCCAAACCTACTCTGGAAATTTCAACTCTCTAGCTCATTCCGTTCGAGAGTTATCGTGCCTACGGCCGGACGGCCGGCCGGCCGGCCGGACCGGCCGGACAGAATTAATTTCGACCACGGATTCTTGATCAGTGAGTCGAACCAAATCGTTTAAGACCATTTTCATCGAAATATTCGAAAATTACAGACATTTGGGCAAATTGATAAGCACTCAGTTCCGAGGAACTAGAGCGCCAAAAAATGGGTTCAAGCCCTGTGGACGGGAGCTTTCTGGCGCTCTAGTTCAAACAGGCAAATTATATCTCCGAAAGTATTGGTTTCTCAGAGTTGGGAATTATATCAATGAATTCATATGATATAACCGCATCATAAAGGAAATTCAATTCAAATAATAGTTTATTTATCAAGATTAAATGAGCAATCATGAGAATGAGAACTGCACCATGGAAGAAATCAAATTAAATCTGGCCAATTTTGCCCAACAACGAACTTAACCGAGATATTCATCTCCCTAATCTACTCAGAAAATTTCAACTACCTACCTCATTCCGTTCGAGAGTTATATCTATGTCTATGGATGAAAAGCAGTCTCACTACTCTCAGATCTCTTACTAACTTCATGTTCCGTTCCGAAATGTAAGACTTTTCTGAGAAAAACTAATTTCGGAGCAAACAACTGAGATTTTTCTCACTTCGCTCACAATTCTTCGATTGATTAGATTATGTAATGTCACAGGAACATAAGTTGACATTAGGACAATTCATACATAGAATTATATCATTCTGTGACAACGTTGAAATACGATTTATTATTGAAATTTTGAAAAATCATATATCCGAAAGTATTAGCTTTTTAAAGTTAAAAATGATATGAATGGATTCTTATGATAAAACTGCTTATTAAAAAAAATTAATTGGGAATTTGTTTTGTAAAAAAAAATTATTTTTTTTTTACTCCGAAACCATCTGTCCGATTTTGCCCAATAACGAACTTAGCCGAGATATTTATCCCCCAAACCTACTCTGGAAATTTCAACTCTCTAGCTCATTCCTTTCGAGAGTTATCGTGCCTACGGCCGGCCGGACAGAATGAATTTCGACCACGGATTCTTGATCAGTGAGTCGAACCAAATCATTTAAGACCATTTTCATCGAAAAATTCGAAAATTACAGACATTTGGGCAAATTGATAAGCACTCAGTTCCGAGGAACTAGAGCGCCAAAAATGGGTTCAAGCCCTGTGTCCAGGAGCTTTCTGGTGCTCTAGTTCAAACAGACAAATTATATCTCCGAAAGTATTGGTTTCTCAGAGTTGAGAATTAAATCAATGTATTCTTATGAAAGAACTGCATCATAAAGGAAATTAAATTCAAATAATGGTTTATTTATCAAGATTAAATGAGCAATCTGAGAATGAGAACTGCACCATGGAAGAAATCAAATTAAAATAGCTGAAATGAATTTGACTCTTTCTTATAGAACAGGATGAAATGTACGAGTGTGAACACAGATCATATAATGAAGCTTAGATAGAATAATTATAGCATTCTGTGAAAGCATAGAAGTACGTACGATTCATTATTGAAATTTAGAAAAATCATATCTCCGAAAGCATTAGCTTGTTGGAGTTGAAAATGATATCGATGGATTTTAATGGTGAAACTGCATCTTAAATAAAAATTACAGACATTTGGGCAAATTAAATTGATAAGCACTCAGTTCCGAGGAACTAGAGCGCCAAAAAGTGTAATTCCCTTTCCGGGATATGAGCCCGCCTTCTCTCGTTCCGAAACCGAAAACCCGATGGCGTAGACAATTCATACATAGAATAATTATTTAATTCTGTGAAAACGTAAAAATACGATTTATTATGGAAATTTTGAAAAATCATATCTCCGAAAGTATTAGCTTGTTAGAGTTAAAAATGATATCATTGGATTCTTATGATAAAACTGCTTATTGAAATTATTTAATTGGGAATTTGTTTTGTAAAAAAAAAATTTTTTTTTGTTACTCCGAAACCATCTGTCCGATTTTGCCCAATAACGAACTTAGCCGAGATATTTATCTCCCAAACCTACTCTGAAAATTTCAACTTTCTAGCTCATTCCGTTCGAGAGTTATCGTGCCTACGGCCGGCCGGCCAGACAGAATGAATTTCGACCACGGATTCTTGATCAGTGAGTCGAACCAAATCGCTTTAGACCATTTTCATCGAAAAATTCGAAAATTACAGACATTTGGGCAAATTGATAAGCACTCAGTTCCGAGGAACTAGAGCGCCAAAAACACGTCAACATGTGAAAAAGGCTACATATAATCAGGGGTCACGGGCGACACGCATGTTTTTTTTACATAGGATGGAATTTGAGTTTGGATTTGAATAATTCGAATTATAATTTATCATTGCGTTGAACGGAAAATTAATAAATTAAATTCTAAGGACTCTGATGGGCTCTTTGTTGAATGAATCGAAATAAATTCGATTAGTTCGACTGGTAATAATTATTGGCTCTGAATGGTAATATGAATTATGTAATTTTTAGGAAATTTGATAGAAACGAAAAATCACTTCGTTACAAGAGAGACTTGCAATTTTTGTGGTAGGCTGTGCATCCAAATGGAAGTGTTGAGTTCGTTTTTCGGCATTATTGGCCCAACAGTTCCGGAGTTAGAACCACCTGGAATATTATTTTCAATCAAATTATACCATGGTAAATTCGATTAAGAGTGTCCAATACAGAAGAATGGATAATAAAACATACGCGCAAAAGCTCCTGACTCCACATCAGTGCTTGAACCAATTTTTGGCGCTCTTGTTCCTCGGAACAGAGTGCTTATCAATTTGCCGAAATATCTGTAATTTTCGAATTTTTCGCTGAAAATGGTCTTAAATGATTTAGTTCGACTCACTGATCAAGAATCCGTGGTCGAAATCAATTCTGTCCGGCCGGTCCGGCCGGCCGGTCGTAGGTACGATAACTCTCGAACGAAAGGAGTTAGAGGATTTAAATTTGCAGGGTAGGTTTGTAGCGTAAATATCTCGGAAGAGTTCGTTAACGGGCGAAATCCACGAAGCGGTTTCGGAGTTATGGCCTTTTTTAGTAAAAATATTTTTTATGGATATGTCCGAAACCGATCACTCGATCAATCTGAAATTTAGCATCAAATTGTAGAATAATGACTTATATATGCATGCGAAGTTTTGTTTTGATCGGGTTGCAATAAGGTATCAACAAATTTTTTTTTATTTTTAAATTTCGATTCTACAATAACTCTCGAACATAATGAGCTAGGCAGTTGAAATTTTCAGAGTAGGTTTGAGAGATAATTATCTCGGTTAAGTTCGTTACGGGGCAAAATTGTCCTGATGGTTTCGGAGAAACGAAAAAACAATTTTTTTTACAACACAAATTTCAATTTTAATTCCTTTTAAGAAGCAGTTTCAACATAAAAATCCATTGATATCATTTTCAACTCTAACAAGCTAATACTTTCGGAGATATGATTTTTCGAGATTTCAATAATGAATCGTACTTCTGTACTTCTTATGTTTCCATAGAATGCTGTATTTAATTATTGTATCTATGAATTATTATATGATCTGTGTTCTTACATTTCATCTTATTTTCCTATGAGAGATAAATGTCAAAATTATTTCTGGTACACCTCTTGTTCTAGTTTTTTATAAGATAATATTTGAAGTATATTTTTTAAACGACACATTTGTTTCATGATGCATTTCTATCATAGGAATCCCTTGATATAATTCCCAACTCTGAGAATCCAATTATTTCGGAGATATAATTTGTCTGTTTGAACTAGACTGCCAAAAAGCTCCTGTCCACAGGGCTTGAACCAATTTTCATTATATGTTATAAGTAATTATTGGCTTTGGATCTCCAAAATGAACCAGGATGATCTGATAGGATTCTGAACAGTAGCAATCCTCGTCGGTGGCGAATTTTCTGAGTTGAGTACCTCCCATGATATTGCACCAGTTTATATCCTTCCTATTCCTTCGGTTTACCCTTCGAATTCCAAACGCTTAGTTGGAAAATCTACATTGTAGCAGCAATTGGCGTTACCAAGTTTTACTGTCGGTTTAAACTTTCGCTCCATGTGGCTTGTCTCACCGTGATAAAATGGCAGCATCTCTGCCAAACAAGCCAATTCCCCATTCATTTTATGCACGAAGACACCCCCGGTCCATCAACCCCCATCCAAATGCACTCTTCCCAGGCGCAATATTCGGATCTTGCTGAGACGGGTCTACTACAATTTGGCGTCATCTGTTCCGTCCATGAAACACAAGTAGTTCGAGCTTTAATCCGTCGACGCGGGCTCTGTTAGCAAATGGGGATATCGGAGGATTTAAAACTGGCCATAACGCTCTTGATGAATTTAATTTTGACGAGTATTAAGGCCAGGGAATCGGTAGGCATCTTGTTTGATGGAAACTTTGACCCTGGATCATATGATATAATATCCGGTTTGAAGAATCCTGTAAATTTCATTGAAAATTTCATTATTTTCTTTGTGAAATGCACCTGTTCTTTTTATCTCTTTTCTGCACTATATTTGGTTCATTATTTTTGCGCGCTTGTTGCCTGTGGCGGATTAACCGGTACGCTAGGTGCGCTTAAGCGTAGGGCCCCTAGGTCCACAGGAGCCCCCGGGCCTCTGATCGAATCAACATTTCCGCAAGTGGAAATGAAAAATAATGTAATGAAATGATGAAGAATAACGTGTAAATTTTAAGTCACATGAAACGAAACGCAACCAGACCTAGTCCAAAATTCAGCTGCCATCAATAAAATAACATAAAATCAAAGATTCCCGCAATGATGGCAGCCACCGTTGATATTGTGTGGGAGGGAGGGGTGCAAAGTGCAAGACACTTGTTTGGCATTTCTTTGTTCTGAATATTTGTCATATTCATTTTATAACCCTAAGCGAGATAGGAATAGTGTTGATAGTGACGAACGAGTTTTATTCTTCGTTTCACTTGCATTTGGTATCAGAAAGTATTGTGGAAAACTGAACAGTGTTAGTGTAAATGCTGTAAATAAACAATTTATTTTTATCTTTGGACTTCTAATACAAGTGATAACATATTATTTCTGAACTATAAAATATAGGCTTTATTGTTTTAATTTCAGGCTTCTCCGATATTTCAAACATAATTGATTATTCTGCAATCATGGAATTGTTTTCTACGACGGGGGAAACACTTCATACAATCTTCCCGCTATTCATTTGTAATTTCTAATAGATTTACTATGCTAAAGAAATAAGTATTCGAAGCCGAGCTTTGGAATGTTTTCAACGTTAAATTTTTCAATATTCTGACTATTTTATAGTGTCTTGATCTGTACGAGGAACAAATTTTTGGCCGAATTTTCACGAAATTGATTTGAATAATAAATTAGGAATAAAAAAATAATTTCGGTTTAAATATATAGATATTTGCGTTTGAATATAATAATATGGATATTTTCGTTTAAATATTGATTATTCCAACGGATTAATCAATTAATTAATTGTTTTTTATTTTCGGCCATCTTCCGATAATCTGGTTCACTATAGGTGCTAAATGGCCTTAATTTCTCACATTTCTTGTAGAGTATCAGTTAATCACGTTTCGTATATCATGAGCTCATTGGTTCGGATTTTGATGGTAAATATCAATATTTCGGTTGTGTGATGTAACTGACATTATGAAGTAGAAAATCAAAATTAATTATTTCTGTATCTTCACAGTTGGAATAATATTTGTGCGACACTATGTCTGAGTCTGACTGAATTGCATATGTTATTTTTCAATAATTTTTCATGTCCGTGTTTATTTGTTTTTTTTTGTAGAAAGAAATATTGGTTTGTATTTTGTACCTGATATACTCTTGTTAAGTTGTTTATATTTGTGTTGATTTCAATTCATTTGATATACATATTTGAATATATGTACCTTATATTTTTTCATTAAAATTTATGTTTGTTTTGAAAAACCCGAATTCTAATTGGAAAATTGTCTGGAAAAAAAAGGAAAAAGTAGAAGGCGGGCCCCGAAAGTTTTCAAGCGTAGGGCCTCGGAAATCGTCGATCCGCCACTGCTTGTTCCAGCGTACTATCACTCTGCCCAGATGTCTGCAAATTTGGAATTTCTGGCCGAAAATGGTTTCAAACGATTGAGTTCGATTCACTGATGCATAATACGAGTACGTTATCAAATCTAATTATGCCCATCCAGACCACCGTAAGCACGATAATTCTCGAACGAAATGAGTTAGAGAGTTGAAATTTGTAGGATAGGTCTGGGGCACAAATCTCTCCAGTGATTTTATTAATGGGCAAAATTCACCATGTGGTTTCAGAGTTATGACCATGTTTAGTTAAATCCATTTTTCTGAATATTCCCGAAACTACTCTCTCGATGGATCTGAAATTTATCATCAAGGTATAGAATCCAATCTCTTATGCCTGAAAAGTTTTGTATTTATTGAATGTCTACAAACTAGTGAAAAAAGTGGGAAACCTCTATGGACAGGGGCTTTGGAGCTCTTGTTCAAACTTTGACGAATCATATCTCCGAAATTATTGTTTTCTCAGAGTTTGGAATGATATCAATGAATTTTTATGATAGAACTGCATCAAAAAAATAATTGAAGTGAAAAAAGTATCATTTAAAAACAAAACAAGAGTGCCAAAAATTGTTAATCTGAAAGCACCAGGCAGATCGATTCTACCCAATAACGAACTTATCCGAGATATTCATTCCTCAAATCTACTCTGAAAATTATGTTATATTAATTGAAACTAAGCCAATATTCCAGTTCTGTTTTTATTGGAGATATTCTGAACCCAATTTGATTAACTAACCAAAGTATATTTTCCATCATCATGTGTATTATCCAAGAGCATAATATTATCACCCAAAAATTATAATATCCTATAATCCTCCTTATTCTACGATAGCTGAATTTCATTGGCCATTTTCCATTCAATCATACTTTCTTTTCTAGATCAGGAAGTATTTTGTATCATGAGTAACGAATTTTGACTAGAATCAGAAATAAAATATGACATGTCTCGCGGTAGATAAGATGACATTCATGAACACTTATCATGAAACTCCTATAGATATAAATACGGACGTAAATTTTCGATTACAGCCTTCTGTGAAATCATAGAATTACGATTTATGATCTTGAAAAATCATATCTCCGCAAGTATTAGCTGGTTAGAATTGAATATAATAATACAAGGGCGTAGCCAGGGGGGGGGTTTTGGGGGTTCAACGAAATGTTATTTTTCTCTTAAAAAGAAAAAAAATTGCTGCAGAAAGTGACCCCCCCCCCCCCCCCCCCCCGAAATTAATTCCTATTTCCAACCCCCCCCCCCCAAATTAAATCCTGGCTACGCCCTTGTAATAATATCATTGGATTCTTATATATATATATTCTTTTGAACTTGAAACTGCATCTTAAAAAAAATTGAATTTTAAATTTGTAACTGTAAACGTTAGTGGACAAGAGTGTAGTATTAGCTTGTTAGAATTGAATATAATAATATCATTGGATTCTTATATATATATAATTATGAGACCTTCACCTCCAGAAAGTGCAACATACACAACGCCGTTCTAGGAAGAGCTTTTGTGTGCGTGTGTGAGTGGAAGCTTTCCTCGAGGATGAGAAACTCAAGTTAGTTAGTTCCGTTCTAGACTTAAGTACAAGTAGTCTAAGTTAGATTTATTGTCTTTTTCGGTACTCCTTTCCAACTGTTGTCAAATTATTGAATCTCTACTGTGTAACATTGTATTTAATAATTGGAAAGAATAAATTCCTTTTTTAAAAACAGTCTTGGAAAGTCCAAAAACGTAATTGGCGCTGCGAACAGGATATCGCAACGGGGTTTTAGTTATCAAAGACTGAAATAAGTGTCCGCTTCGAATACGTCGTGTTCGAGGAACTCCCGTTGAGTTTCAACTCTTAGTGCGATATCTGCAAACCTTCATCAACCACCATCGACATCCCCTTCAACCCAGAAGGAAGGAACCACCACTTCAACACGGAAGGAAGGACCAGTCACACTATAGGATGCAAATCTTGGTGATACCGACAATTCTCCTGATACAGACCCAAATCAACCAGGCCCTTCAGGTCAACAAAATAATCAGTAATGGATACTTTGAATAACCCTTAGGTCATGCCAAAATTCTCGATCATTACCACAATTTTCTATTTTTTATAAACATCACTAATTTACGAGTCAACTATGACCAACTTGATTATAACTTTAATGCACTTCAGGAAAATCGTACCCTAGACGAATTATCACATAGAATTTATGTTCAATCAAAATCAATTCTAGTTCAAATTGAGCAAATACTACATAAACTTTTACACAATAAGGTTAAAAGAGGTTTGGCTAATTTCATTGGAAAAGGTATTAAATTTATCACTGGAAATTTAGATGATGATGATCTAAAAACCATAAATGAGAACTTAGAAAGTCTCCATAATTACAAAAATTCTGAAATCGAAAGAATAAATAAATTAACTTCTTTCGCCAACCATTTAACTCAAAGATATTCTGAGGACTTAGCTTTGTTAAACAACAACATTTTACACACCAAAATACTTTTCGAAAATATCAAGTCAATTGAAGAATTCAGAATCAATGTAGAATATCAGATACTTCAATCGGAAGAACTATTGAATACCTTATTGATGATTGAAAGAACTATTAGTTTTGCAATGAAAGGGATACCAAATTTAGAAATAATAAAACTTGAGGAACTTTACTCAATTGGAATTTACCTCGAAAAAATTTACAAACCAAAGCAATTATCACCAATTGATCAAGTTCATCTTTATAAAATCATAGAATTTGCAAAAATATCTGCTATAGGAACTGATGAAACCATAACATTCCTCCTTAAAATTCCCATTCTCAAAAATTTTATTGCAAACTACTCCCGAGTGTACCCTATACCCAACAACCAAGATATTGCTGTTGTACCTCCAATGAAGTACATGGTTGAAATCAACAATGAAGAATATTGGACCAACGAAGCCTGTCACTCCACATTAGGCAGTTCCATGGTTCTATGCCTCCAGCAACCAACCAAAGAAGCTTGTACCCTCGAATCTCCAGACCACTGCCAAACGGTTTTTGTCGAAAACAACTACAAAATTATCCACATTCTGAAGAATAAACAGCTCTTAACATTGTTCAAGAGTCCACAAATGATACTTGAAGACTGCAATGGCATCATTACGAAGAAATCCATCCACGGAATAAACATTTTGAATTCCGACTGCAATATCATAATCGAAAATTCGATATTCGATAACACAATCCCAATTTTCGAAATAAAAACTAGAAACATTTCGGAGCTCCCTTTGAAATTCAAACACAAAGTGGAATTCCAACTGAAACATTTATCAGAACCAACTTCAATCCTCCAAGAAGCTGAGAAACTTCAGGACCAACCCCTGTACCTACATCCAACCTTTCAGATAAGTCACGTAACGACCAGTGGCATTTTGCTTTGTTGCATTATCATCGGAATAATTCTGGTATCGAAACACAAAGCAAGAATTTCCGAGGTACTGTTCTTTCCCAGGAAGATTATTAACCTCAACCTCGAAGACAATACCGGAATGCCGACTGATAACGAGGACGTTATCTAATTTAAGGGGAGACGAATTATGAGACCTTCACCTCCAGAAAGTGCTACATACACAACGCCGTTCTAGGAAGAGCTTTTATGTGCGCGTGTGAGTGGAAGCTTTCCTCGAGGATGAGAAACTCAAGTTAGTTAGTTCCGTTCTAGACTTAAGTACAAGTAGTCTAAGTTAGATTTATTGTCTTTTTCGGTACTCCTTTCCAACTGTTGTCAAATTATTGAATCTCTATTGTGTAACATTGTATTTAATAATTGGAAAGAATAAATTCCTTTTTTAAAAACAGTCTTGGAAAGTCCAAAAACGTAATTATATATTCTTTTGAACTTGAAACTGCATCTTAAAAAAAAAATTGAATTTGAAATTTAAACTGTAAACGTTAGTGGACAAGAGTGTAGTATTAGCTTGTGGGAATTGAATATAAAAATATCATTGGATTCTTATATATATATATTCTTTTGAACTTGAAACTGCATCTTAAAAAAAATTGAATTTGAAATTTAAACTGTAAACGTTAGTGGACAAGAGTGTAGTATTAGCTTGTTAGAATTGAATATAATAATATCATTGGATTCTTATATATATATATTCTTTTGAACTTGAAACTGCATCTTAAAAAAAATTGAATTTGAAATTTAAACTGTAAACGTTAGTGGACAAGAGTGTAGTTACTTTTATAGTGTTCATAATAAGTCCACAGTACACATAAATAGAATATTGTTATTTCTGTTTAGTACATACGAATGTAATTAATCGAAACAACCTCAGTAAGTGGACTTATCCCAATGTACAATCGGCAATACGCCCTAACCCGCACTCAGATGAAATACCGATTCCAACATTTCATCAGCTACCATATACGACGGCGTATTAGGGCCAATGTAAAAATAAAATTAAAATCTGTCAATTAGTATAATTGACAGATTTAATCTGTCAATTAGTATAATTGACAGATTTAATCTGTCAATTGGTCCAATTGACAGATTTCAGTCAGAAGCTTTTGCGCGCATGTTCTATTGTCCATTCACCTCTATTGGACATTCTTATTTAAATTTACCATCGATAACCACAGTTTCCTCGGGTTTTATAAGACATGAATACATTTTGTACCATTTTAAGGACTTGAGTAATGAGAGAATTGTCTAAGATCAAAGAATTTTTAATTCAGACATGTGTATTCTCTCGGAATTGAAATTCATTGAATATCTAATAATATACGAAAAGAAAATAACCGAGTCTGCTCGGATCTCCAACAATAGAGATACGATCGTGTTCAAACTTACAACTCGGTTTTAGAGTTACGTTTTGAAGGTTCTCGCAAAATTTCAACGAAGTCGAACGAATACTTTTTGGTATATAGATTTCTTCTCAATAATTTTTTTTAATTTTCTGGTAATACGATATTCACGAAATTATGCGAAAATTTTTGCTTCGGTATTCTTGAACTAAGTACCATGTTCGAATGGAACCGGGTTCGTATTCTTTTAGTAATTGACAAGCATCTGGAATATTGTTAACCCGATAACATAGATCCGATTGAATTGAAACTCGGTATGTAGTTGTAGAATACTGATGCAATTAAGTTTGTGTAATTTTATAAGGATCTTACTATTAGAAAATTTTGAAGAAATTATTACAAGATATTATTCATCTCCCGATTTCTTTCGAATGGAAAAAGTTATCGACTTCTTATTTTCAGGGTAGGTTGCGCATACTGATGCAACATTTGAGTTCGTTAAGACACCTAATCGACCAAACGGTTTTTGAGTTATATCAATTTGAAATTTGCTTGTCAATAACTAAGAACATACGAACCCGATTCCATTGGAAAAAGGTAATTAGTTCAAGAATACCAAAGCAAAAATATTCGCACAATTTCGTGAATATAGTATTATCAGAAAATAAAAAAATTGGTTCAAGCCCTGTGGACAGGAGCATGGGCCCTCTTGTTCAAACTTTGACAAATCATATCTTCGAAAGTATTGGTAAGAGTTGGGAATTATATCAATGGATTCTTATTATAGAAGTTCAAAATAGCAGCTATTAAATTCAAACATCATAAAAGAATTTAAATTCAACAAAAGTGCCAGAAATTATTAATCCAAAACCAATAGACCAATCCTACCCAATAATGAACTCATACGAGATATTCGTTCCTCAATTCTATGATGAACGATATATTTTCTCCTCAACTCCACTCTGTAAATTATAATATATCAATTGAAACTTCAGCCAATATTTCAGTTTTGTTCTTACTGGAGATATTCTGAACTCAATATTATTAACTTAACATTACCATTCCCATCATCATATGGATTAAGCATGGGCATTAAATATCAAAATTTGATATATCATGTCTCAGGAAAATAAGTTGACATGTATCAACACAGATCATATTATAATAATTCATAGATAGAATAATTATCGCATTCTGTGAAATCACAGAAGTACGATTTATTATTGAAATTTTGTAAAATCATATCTCCGAAAGTATTAGCTTGTCAGAGTTAAAAATGACATCAATGGATTCCTATGGTGAAACTGCATCTTGAGAAAAACTTATTTTGAAATTTGTAATGTAAAAAAAAATAAGAAAATAGGAATTACCCGTTATACTTTTCCATTGTAAAAAAAATGTTTTTTTTGTTACTCCGAAACCATCTGACCGATTTTGCCCAATAACAAAGTTAGCCGAGATATTTATCTCCAAACCTATTCTGAAAACCAGCTCATTCCGTTCAAGAGTTATCGTGTTAACGACCAGTCGGACGGCCGGACAGAATCGATTTCGACCCCGTATTCTTGATCAGTGAGCCGAACCAAATCGTTTAAGACCATTTTCAGCCAAAAATTCTAAAATTACAGACATTTGGGTGAATTAATAATCACTCTGTTCCAAAGAACAAGAGCGCCGAGAATGATTGAGAAGAAATGTATATATCAGAAAGTATTCGTTCGACTTCGCCGAGAACCTTCAAAACCTAACTCTAAAACCCAGTACCAAGTTTGAACACGATCGTATCTCTACTGTTGGAGATCCGAGCAGACTTGGTTATTTTCTTTTCGTATATTATTAGATATTTAATGAATTTCAATTCCAATCGTATCTCTACTGTTGGAGATCCGAGCAGACTTGGTTATTTTCTTTTCGTATATTATTAGATATTTAATGAATTTCAATTCCGAGAGAATACAATATGTCTGAATTTAAAATTATTTGATCTAAGACGATTCTCTCATTACTCAAGCCCTTAAAATGGTACAAAATGTATTCATGTCTTATAAAAGCCCAGAAAACGGTGTATATCGATGGTAAATTCAAATAAGAGTGTCCAATAGAGGTAAATGGACAATAGAACATGCGCGCAAAAGATTCTAACTTAACGTCAGTGGTTGAACTAATAAGTATAAGTATGTATATGGACTCACTCTGTTTCATTGAACGCTAATTGACAGATTAAATCTGTCAATTAAACTAATTGACAGATTAAATCTGTCAATTATACTAATTGGCAGATTAAATATGTCAATTACACTAATTGACCGATTCAATCTGTCAATTATAATAATTGACAGATTAAATCTGTCAATTATACATAAATTGACAGATTTTAATTTTATTTTTACATTGGCCCTAATACGCCGTCGTAACCATATATAATAATACATACCAGATATAATAATTCATCAGCTACCAGATATAATAATATAATATCCCTGATGATGAATATTTTCCCCCTGATCGCTCTTGTGATGCTAATAAAAGTTCTGATGCTAATGAAACTGACAGTGACTATGAGGGGATGTCTTCAGTTCCTCATCGCTTCAATCAAAATGAATTAAATTATCTCACCAAGGATCTCAATTTATCGAAAATAGTTTCTGAAGTGCTGGCTTCTAGGTTGAACGACAAAAATTTATTGGAACAAGGAACCAAAATTACCTTTTATCGTACAAAAGAAAAAGATCTGCTACCATTCTATTCTCAAGGACACAATCTGTAACTAAATTAGGGGAGTAATGAAAGATATGGGGTATATTATGGGGAATATATTCCAGATGATTGGCGCCTATTTATTGATAGTTCAAAGCGAAGTTTAAAAGGTGTCCTTCTACATAATGGGAATGAATATGGTTCCATACTAGCTCACTCAACGAAACTGAAAGAAGAATATAATACCATAGCTTTGGTCTTGCAGAAGATAAAGTATCACGAACATCAAGTGTATACTTAAAAATGGTAAACTTTCTACTTGGGCACTGAAGTGGTTACACAAAATATCCGTGTTTCTTGTGCCTCTGGGATAGTAGGGACAAAACACACCACTGGGTTAGGAAGGATTGCGAGAAAACATGGTCCTTGGGGAAAAGAAAGTTATTAACGACGCTTTGGTTGAAAGAGTAAAAATCATACTTCCTCCGTTACATATAAAGTTGGGCTTAATGAAGCAATTTGTAAGGACTTTTGATTTATTTAGCGTATGGCATACATGGATTTAGTTATAATTAGTTAAAATTGTACACATTCACATTACGTCATAAAACATATAAGTGTACATCTAAAAGTAAAAAAAGTAGAAATAAAGTTTAAACATAAATATAGCACGATTTGAAGTTAAATTTTAAAATCGAGACCATTAATCCATTCCAGCACAGAGTCAGTGGCCTCATAGAAGTCGCTCATTTCTCTTCCGTATGCAGTAAGGGGGCACTCCATTGCAATATGGTGGACAGTCTGGCAAGGCTTTCCACAGTCACAGGTTGGTGTTTCGGTGAATCCCCACTTATAGAATGAGTCACGGTAGATACCGTGAGACGTTTTTATCCTGTTAAGTGTTTTCCATTCGTGGCGAGGCAGCTCCATACCCGGTAAGGATAACGCAGGATCAGTTATATGTACAGCCTGGACTGGTTTCGAGGATTTCCAGTATTCTCTCCATTTATTGGTCAAATCGAAATTATCTCTCACAAGTTTTTCTGCTAGCAATATTGGGGGAGATCTAGACTGCAATCTCTGCAGGCCGGCATCGGGAAGGTCGCTATGTATTGGAAGTAGGGGATTTGTTATTATTTTATTATATTCCCTAACTAGGCTCTCTTGTCTGCGGATGGAGGGAGGTGCAATGTGGCTTAGAACAGGGAGACAGGGCAGAGGTGTGCTTTTTAGACAACCACTAATTAGCCTCATTGTCTCGTTGAGTTTGGTATCGATGTTCTTTACGTGGCAGCTGTTTATCCAGACTGGGGCGCAGTACTCAGCTACTGAGTAGACAATGCTGAGCGCTGAGGTTTTAAGAGTGGACGCGTTCGCGCCCCAAGTAGTGCCACAGAGTTTGCGGATTATGTTGTTTCTGGTATTTATTTTAGCTGCGGTGCTCTTTAAATGTGTTTTGTATGAGAGTGTTCGGTCCATTGTTACCCCTAGATATTTTGGGCAAGGACTATAGCGTAGTAAATTATTATTGAAATACACTTGGGGCTCCACTCGTGCTTGTTTATTGTTTAGGTGGAAGCACATCGCTTCAGTCTTATTCATATTCATTCAGTTGAGCACAGAAAAACTCAAAGCAGAGATATTTGACGGCTCACAAAAGACAATTACTTAAGGATCCTGCCTTCATAAATCCAATGAATCAAGTTGAACGAGAAGCTTGGACATCATTTGTTGCAGTTGTAGAAAATTTTCTAGGCAAACATGAAGCTCAAAACTATGTTGAAATGGTTAACAAGATGCTTAATACTCTCAAATCCTTAGGGTGCAATATGAGTATGTATTAAAAGTATGTATATAAAATTTAGGTTACATGAGTGAGGAACAAGGTAAAAGATTTCACCCAGATATTCAAGTTATGGAGGACCGCTACCAAGCAAGATGGCACATGCACATGATGGCAGATTACTGCTGGAGTTTAAAAAGGGACTGCTCAAAAAAACATTCAAGAATGTCGCGGAAAAGGAGCTTTCGAACTGTTTTGCCACTATTTGATTTCTTCGATTTTTTTTTTGTAAATAAGACATAATATTGTATTTTGTATAACTAAAATAAAAATTTCGTATCTACTTTTGTTTACTACACTTAAGGATTTGGGTTAAAATAATGCAACTTGTCTAAAATTGTTCATCTTAAAAATTTGAGCTCCTAGGTAAAAATGAATACGTTATTTGAATTCAGGACATCAAATTGATATAGAATCAGCTCAAAAAACCTCGAGACCTGTGATTGGCCCGTCAGCTGAAAGAGCCGGATGGTGGGTCAAATTCTCCAAGCAAGACCTGAGGATTTTAACGGTCGTGTACACGGATCACTGTGGCCTCAGAAAACACCTACGTTGGTTGGGGACTCTGAGTGCAGACTATGCATGGAGGACGACGAGTCTATCGAGCACATCAACTGAGAGTGAAACTGTAACTAAGGGAACTAGATAAGTTTCCACCCACTAGTTTCATCTCCCTCATCAAAATGAATTATAGATTAGGGTGTGCCACAATAGACCAACTGGTCACTGGGCGAGGCGGGGTTCGTGCGCCCGACACAGCACTAGGGCTTCACGCGAGAGCGAGATTTTTCTCGTCACGTCTCGTTCTCGTCTCGTAAAAGCGAGACGAGACGAGACGTTTTCAAAAATATTATAGGCGATACCGAGACCACATATAGCGCAACACGAGAGTCTCGATTTAGGTCTCGTTAAATTTTTTGTATGAAGTTTTACGACTCGACTTTCTTCAACATCCACAGAAAACAATTGAATATGAAGGGTTTCCACAATAATTACCAATATATTTTGTCTATATTATGTTGTTCAAAATCGGGGTGTTCAGATTTTGTCATAATTTAGAGCAGTGGACTGTTACAGACAATTGAGTTGGAAAAATTGTTAAAACCAATTTATTTACATATACACATTGTTAAAACAAAAATGAGAGGCATGAGCATACATATAAGTTCGAATAGTGAGAAAATAAACACCAAAAAAACACAACGTTTACAGTGATGGTGAGCAATGAGAGAGTATTCAAATATAAGAAGGGCGATTCCACCAGAAAAACAGAAGGTTTACAATGATGATCTAATTGAAAACGTAATTGCTTGAGAGTACTAAAGAAAAGAAAATATATGTATGAACTGAGAGCAGACTAGCGCAGTGCATCAACGATTAGATTTATGAAACTTCACAATATGAGAGTTGAACATGAAATTAAGTTGGGATTTTAATTACTGAATTAATTTGACATAGGTAAAAAGCTTGTATCAGTTGGGTGCACATTACCATTCTAGTGAGAACTAGTGAGAAATGACAAAATGAGTCTGGACGTTAACATTAATTTTCATGATTACATTCCAGCAAAATTAAGCAAGGGACCACATAGATAAATTGAAACAATTTTCAAACAATAAACTATTGTGACCTGAATCAATTATGTGAGCAATTCTGAATGGATAACAGTAATAATGAGTTGATCTAAGGTGAATAAATCTGAACTGAAAGTGAGTTGATCGAATAATTGAAACAATTTTCAAACAATAAACCATTGTGACTTGAATCAATTATGTGAGCAATTCTTAATGGGTAACAGTAATAATGAGTTGATGTAAGGTGAATAAATACGAACTGAAAGTGAGTTGATCGAATAATTGAAACAATTTTCAAACAATAAACCATTGTGACTTGAATCAATTATGTGAGCAATTCTTAATGGGTAACAGTAATAATGAGTTGATGTAAGGTGAATAAATCTGAACTGAAAGTGAGTTGATCGAATAATTGAAACAATTTTCAAACAATAAATCATTGTGACTTGAATCAATTATGTGAGATCGAACATGTGAGACAAACTAAAATGGCGAATTTCCAGTGCAACCTGTCCTGCAAACGAACTAGTTAAAATTCATATTAAAACTGTTGAAAAGAGCAGCCTTTCTGATATTTTATTGCGAACAATCCATTGATTATTATATCTAGACAATAAATGAGTTGACTTAAATTTACAGCTGATGCTATTCAATTCGAGTTGGTTTCAATACGAGATGATATATTTTGAGAAGATCAATAATTCCATCGTAATATAGGAAATCATGTTGTATGCACAAAACCCAATTAAGAGAAATCATTATGAGATAGTAGAATTAATTCAGACACATGTGGATGAATGAAAGACCTATTTCAGCCATCAGCATTTCACTCGGAAATCGATCGTTCTAGAAATACACGATTTTTTAGAAGATTATTAATTAGTTATGACCTTGCGATAATTGAGATTATTTCTCAAGAAAAAATAAAATTCAAAACCATAAAAACGAATGCCATTATGATTCAATACTTAAGGGACAACTTTTATTGCCCCTAAATCCCAATGCTTTGAACATTTCGTCTCGATCTGAACATCTGGAAAAATTTATTCTCTTGTGCTCCTTGTAGTGAAGATATGAACAATTATTGTATACAGCTGTGGAACTACGTATAATAAAACTGGTAAAGAAATGAAGCTTTTCAGTGTTTCGAAAAGTATTATGAGGAATTCGCCAAGAACACCCTCAATGATCTACCCACTGGGAAGGTATTCTTTGGAAACTATACCAAATTGTTCAATTCTATTAAAAAATGCATCGACATCGATAGCCTATGTAAAACATCAACAAAACTTTCGAAATATTGGAAAACTGAGTTTGAAGAATATTTGCTGTTAGAAAGAGCAAATAGGAATCAAAATATGTTACAGTGGTGGATAGTGATGAAGAAGTTCTTCCTACACTTTCCACGATGGCCGATGATTTATTGGTGGCTACATCTGTACCTGTTGAAATATTATTTTCCACAGCAGGTATGATCATGGCAAAAACACGTACATCATTGAAAAAGATGTCGTGCAAGCGTGATTATGTTTAAATTCTTGGTCATCGAGTAATTTAAAAGTTGAAATTATCAGTGTTTAAAATTAACAATAATATGTACATGTACAAATCTTTTTGTATAAGAGCGTGATAAATATAGCTTCACAAAATTATTCATTATTGTATACCATTTCGTTTATATATTATAATATTTATTAGTGATATTCAGAATTAAGCGAGACGAGACGAGACAACTGATAACAAGACGAGACGACACAACTGATAACGAGACGAGAACGAGACTTAAACGAGACTTAATTTTTTGGGAATTGGTGAGAGCGAGACGAGATTTTTTATACTCTCGCCTACTCTCGTCTCGTGTGAAGCCCTACATAGCATATTTCTTGTAATCTTGTAACCCTAAAGTAACGATAAAAACCTCATAGAAATATATCAATACAATTGCGCTCTGGAAAGCTTTAATTTGATTTTATCTCGATGCCACTCACATTTCGATCATTTCCTGCATCTAGTCTTATAATGTTGTCACGAAATCCTAACCGCTTCTGCGGTAAACACTTACGGGTGCACGAAATGCTCGAACGGGATAAAACGGAAACCAATAATCCCCTTGCACTCAATCTCGACGATATAATTATAGAAATTAACTGTATAGGGGTCCTGTATTCCACTCCCTTCACAACAGATTAAACTTAAGGGATCCTGACGGTATATGCATTCTACCGCTGGCATAATTTTGGGATTACCAGATTTATCACCATGGATGCGAGCTTCTCTCCCAGATGTGTTTGAACAGGAGCGAATGCCTTATGATCGCATATCCAAGAATAAGCGTTCCGCGCATCTTCTACAATTACTCATGCTGGTTTATGTTAAGCCAGCTATTGAAATACAAAACAGAAATAATGTATTATTCCATAATTTTTTTTTCAATCGAATATAATGTGAGGCCAAAATGAAAATATTTTTTCGGTAACATTGGACATTTCATCTCTGTTGACAGTTATCAAAATATCATCTTTCTAGTGCTCTTGTTCCTTGGAACAGAGTGCATATAAATTCGTCTAAATGTCTGTAATTTTCGAATTTTTGGGTAAAATGTTCTTAAACGTTTTGGTTTGAATCATTGATCAAGAATCAGTGGTCAAAATTAATAAGAATTAGAATTCTACTTGTATATAGTCAGAATTAGGATTTAATCTTGAAGGTACAAAGGACGCATTATCGATACATCAGACGATATTTGGAACCTCTGTCGCCTGAAAGCCATTAGCATATAGTTAAAGATACTATACAAATGAGAATAGATGAAGAATTTGAGACCAAGCCCGACTCTCTGGCGTCTCCAATGGAGTCAGGGTTAACGGGATATCTATATCTGGATTTTATAAACTTGAAAGCAACATTAACAACGACTAGGATCCAGGAATTGCCTTAAGACCATGGGATCGTTCCTATCCTATTGGTCTTAGGCGGAGTATTTCAGCCCGAGAATAACCAATCATTGCAATTTTTGGGTAAAATGTTCTTAAACGTTTTGGTTTGAATCATTGATCAAGAATCAGTGGTCAAAATTAATAAGAATTAGAATTCTACTTGTATATAGTCAGAATTAGGATTTAATCTTGAAGGTACAAAGGACGCATTATCGATACATCAGACGATATTTGGAACCTCTGTCGCCTGAAAGCCATTAGCATATAGTTAAAGATACTATACAAATGAGAATAGATGAAGAATTTGAGACCAAGCCCGACTCTCTGGCGTCTCCAATGGAGTCAGGGTTAACGGGATATCTATATCTGGATTTTATAAACTTGAAAGCAACATTAACAACGACTAGGATCCAGGAATTGCCTTAAGACCATGGGATCGTTCCTATCCTATTGGTCTTAGGCGGAGTATTTCAGCCCGAGAATAACCAATCATTGCACTACCCTGAGAGATCAAGAGCAAGCCAAGTGTGGGGGGGGGGTAAACGAAGTAGGTATCCAGGGCATGAAGAAGGGAGGGCGAACCAGTGTGTTCTGAGGAGGGATTAGACGAAGACGGTAGAAGTAAGACAGTTTTCGAGTAGGAGCTTTTATCCCTAAGACTTAAGACGGTTTTATTGAATTCTGCCTTATACAAATTTAGAATATATTGCGACAGCTGATGAACTTCAGTAATAGCGGAAGTAAATACTATCAGAGTTGTAAATATTTCTTCGAGTTGAATTGTGAATAAAGTGTGTGAAATCAGAGACGTTAAAGACGAATATTGTGAGCTTAAATCAATTAACATCCATAGGCGATTGATAGACAAATCCTATATAAATATCTCGGTTAAGTTTGTTATTGGGCAACCAACCAGAACATGTTTCGGAGTAGCACTGACGTGAAGTCTGAAGCTATTGCGCTCATGTTGTATTGACTATTCACGCCTCAGGCCCCCTCACCACGAAATCCGGCATGAATCTTCAAGCCGTATTTTTGCGCGTATGTTCTGGGGAACATCACGTTATCATTTTGCCCAAATGTTGTAATTTTCGAATTTGTTGACGAGAATGGTCTCAAACAACTAGGTTAGGTTAGGTTAGGTTAGGTAAGGTTAGGTTAGGTTATTTTCTATTGACTATTCACGCCTCAGGCACTCTCACCACGAAATACGGCATGGATGTTCAAGCCGTATTTTTGTGGGTATGTACTGGGGAACATCACGTTATCATTTTGTCCAAATGTCTGTAATTCTCTAATTTGTTGACGAGAATGGTCTCAAATAACTAGGTTCAACTCACTGATGAAGAATTTGAGGTCAAATTTGATTCTGTCCGGCCAGCCGTTGCCACGATAACTTGAGAAAGAAAAGAGATAGCGACTTGAAAATTTGAGGGTAGATGGCGCATCCGAATAAGATAGACGAGTTCGTTAATGGGCATAATCGGCCCAACGGATTCCGTGTAATAATATTGTCATCAACCAATACAGATCCGATCGAATTGAAACTTGGTAGCAATTTGTAGAATACACATACGAAGACGTTTGTGAAAATCGTGTTGCTTAAAATTTTAACAAAATTATTAAAATATATTATTTACGTCTCTTTATAACCCGAGAAAGGAAAGAGATGGCAATTTTCAGGGTAGGTTGTGAATCTTAATGCGATATTTGTATTTATTAATAGGCCTAATCGGCTTAACAGTTTTGGAGTTATACCCATCTGAAGTTTGGTTTTTATTTCCTCAATAACTCTGAAAATACAAAAACCGATCCAATTCAAACTTTATTACTAGTTGTGAAATGCCGGCTCGAAAATTCATGCAAAATTTCACGAGAATGGTATCATTAGAAAATTAAAGAAAAGTAATTGAAAATCATTGAAAAAAATTCTATATACCAGAAACTATTCTTCCGACATCACTGAAATTTTGCGAGAGCCTTCAAAGCCTAACTCTACTACCAAATTTCAAGTTTAAACAGGAGCATGTATAATTCCGAAGATCGGAGCAGCCTTGGATAAGTTCAGTAGTTGGATGGGTGACCGTTGCCTCGATAACTTTCGAACGAAAAGAGGTAGGGAGTTAAAACTTTCAGGCTTGATTGCGCATCCGAATGGGAGAGTTAAATTCGTTGTTGGGCATAAACGGCCCAACGGTTTCGGAGCTATAACATTCTGGAATATTATTTTCTCGATAACTCAGATAATACAGAGCTTATCGAATTGAAACATGGTATCTAGTGGTAGAATATCGACATAAAGACGTGCGTGGAATTTTGTGAGGATTGTACCACTAGTAAATTTTAAAAAAATTACTAAAAAAAATTATTATGTATCTCACGATAACTTGAGAACAGAAAGAGATAGCGATTTGAATTTTTTAGGATTGGTTGCGTAGCCGAATGCGACATTCGAGTTCGTTTATGAGCATAATCGACCCAACCATTTTGAGTTATATCAATCTGAAATTTGGTTGTTATTTCCTCCATAACTCTAAAAATACAAAACCGATCCAATTGAAGCATGGTTACTAGTTGTAGAATGCCAACGTGAAAATTCTTGCAAAATTCGTGAGGGTCGTATCACTAGAAACAGTTTTAAACACCATTGAAAATCATTGAAAAAAATTCTATATATCAGAAACTCCGACATCTCTGAAATTTTGCGAGAGAATCTAACTCTACTACCAAGCTTCAAGTTTGAACATGATCGCATCTATATTGTTGGAGATGGGAGCAGCCTTGTGTGAGTTCGGTAGCTGTATGGGTGATCGTTGTCTCGATAACTTTTGAACGAAAGGAGATAGGGAGTTACAATTTTCAGGATAGGTTGCGCATCCGAATAGGAGGGTCAAGTTCGATTTTGGGCATAATTGGTCCATCGGTTTCGGAGTTATGCCCACCTTGATCACTTTTATAACTCAAAAAATACAGACTCGATTGAATTGAAGTTTGGTAACTAGTTGTAGAATATGGACTTAAAGACGTGTGTAAAACTCTGTAAGAACCATATGGAAATAAAAATTGGTTCAAGCACTGACGTGAAGTCAGGAGCTTTTGCGCGTATGTTCTATTGTCCATTCTCCTGTATTGGACACTCTTAATCGAATTTACCATGGTGAACTCTAATATCTGTTTTTCTGTATTGGACACTCTTAATCGAATTAACAGACAATAGAATTCATCATGGTAAATTCGATTAAGAGTGGTACAGGAGAATGGACAATAGAACATACGCGCAAAAAGTCCTGACTTCACTCCAGTGCTGGAAAAAACTTTTAGCGTTTACATTTGAAGACACGCGTTGAGCATTCACCAACTGAAATAAAATTTTAAAATAAATAAAATAGTGAACGCTAGCATCTCGAGGTGTTGATACAATTATGAGATTCACATGATTTGAAATTTCAGCAGAAGTAGATACCAGTTCGAAATTTTATTTCCAAAATAATTCCTAAAATACATCAAGGCGATCGAGCTGAAATCCGGTACGTGTTTGTAGGCCGCTGAATGTTTGCACATAATTTCAGCGGAATCTGTTGAAATATGATTTTCATGATACGATTCTCACAAAATTATGCAATAATTTGCCTGTCGGCATTCTACATTACCAAGTTTCAGTTCAATTGGTTATGTATTTTTTGAGTTATGGAGGTAACAACTTTTCAAATGGGTATAACTTTGAAACCGTTCGGCCGCTTATGCCCATTAACCAGCTCAACCGTTTCATTTGTATGCGCAACCTATCATTGAAATTTCAATTCGCTATCACTTTAAGTTCGAAAGTTATCTTGGCAACGGCTGGACACACAGAAATAATTTTGACCTGGAATTCTTCATCAGAGTTATTCATCGTTTGACACTATTTTCGGTAAAAAATTCGAATTACTGACATTTGGGTAAAATGAGAGCACGCTGTTACCTCGAACATGCACGCAAAGTGATAACAGTTATATGTTTATCGGATAAAATATCACATATATTGTTCAAACTGCTCACCATTATGTGTCCTTTGTATATGGTACAGTTTATGATATTGTATTCTCTTCAAACCATTTTCTAACGTTGAGGATTTTCGCTTGAAGCTGCTCTCAATTTTTATATGCTGTCATATCGCTTCGCTAAAATCATATTATCTAAATAATCGCATAGAAAAAACTACAACTGAAAGATCTGGAGACCTTGCTGGCCAGCGAACAGGTCCGTTTTTCCCCATGCACTTTCTAGGAAAATGATTGTTGAACAAGTTTGGGATTATTTTAGCATTGTGGGCTGGAGTCCCGTCATTTTGGAAGAATATACTATCACTGTATTTGGACCAGGGAGTTATGTTCTTTGTGTTAACATGGCCACGATCTCAAAGGAGAGAAATTGCAAAATGTTGCATTAAATGAAGAAATATTAATAGATGATGTTATATTGTTTGACAGCTCCCTGTGTTCGGAACGAAATATAATCAGGAGATACATCTACTGTGGCTACCTTAGTTACTTGAGAAGCAGCAGGGTGTCACCGCATGCATCACTCTATCTTTTCTTATGACCGAGAAACCTCGCAAAGCCTACGCGGGCGAGACACCCTGTACAGAAAATCTGAAAATAAGCATTCTTTATGCTGAATATTCGTGAATGGGATATTTCATATGTTTTCGTATAAACTACTTCCTTAGACTTTTCCATCTATGGCTTGGAAAATATCCTAGTTTATACGAGTGCGTGGTCCCAATACCGAAAATCCACAGAGAACAATCCCCTTTTCCATTACACAACTGGATGCTTCCACAATAAATTGCTACCTTCTTGACATTTTCTCATTTTACGCACAACTAGAACGTTCTCGGTTTATATTAAATCTATTCTCATTCTTTACTGAAGGCTGTGAAACAAAGCCCCAAGCTATGCAACTGAACACGTTCTATTTCAGTGGAAATTCTGTTATGATATGGAAATTACCCAATAAGTATTGACTAGGGAATGTCTGTGGTGAATATCGGGAACACCTGGTCAGTAGCAGCCTTAGAAAACGTATTCGTTTTTCGGTTTTCACAGTTTCTCCTCGAAAAACAATTGTTCATGTGAACTGACTATGTATACTCCATTAACTCTTATGAAGTCTTCCGGTTGGCAGACCGGAATGCGGAAAATTCAATTTTTTTTGACACTTTGCGGTAACCTGGTCAATACAAAACTTCACATGCGTATAAAGGTCTGATTCTACAATTTGGTGCTAAATTTCAGATAGATCGAGTGATCGGTTTCAGAAATATTCATAAAAAATATTTGTACTAAAATCGGCCATAACTCCGAAACCGCTTGATGGATTTCGCCCATTAACGAACTCGTCCGAGATATTTACGCTGCAAACCCACCTTGCAAATTTCAATCCTCTAACTCCTTTCCTTCGAGAGTTAGCGTTCCTACGGCCAGCCGGCCGGCCGGACTGGCCGGACAGAATCGATTTCGACCTCGGATTCTTGATCAGTGAGTCGAACCAAATCGTTTGAGAGCATTTTCAACCAAAAATTCGAAAATTACAGACATTTGGGCAAATTGATAAGCACTCTGTTCCGAGGAACTAGAGCGCCAAAAAATATATCGTAACCATATCGGAGTCTATTTCAGACTCCTTCGTCAGACACTTAACGAAAATCTTCAGAATTATTTTTTGTTGATTGTTATTCTGAAATTCGAGAATTCTCACCTTGACAGTATATGAAAAACATAGTAACATAGTTGTACTTAGCATAGAAATCCAGTTCGAACTCTTTTTCAAATAAATTCAGCCAAATATGGTCAATACCAATTGAGTAAATTGCATTCTCTGTTCAACAAAATACAAGTTGACTTCCTAAGTTTCCGTTTGAATTCAATTATTTTTCAAGGTGCAGTTTCATCATAAGAATTGCATTGCTATCATTCTCGGATCTAACAAGCTCATATTCTCTATATGATTACATGGAATATTTTAATTATAAATTGCTGATGTTGTAAATCCAACATGAGGTGCGTCATAGGACTACGTTGTGAATTTAATTACAAAATTCTTGAAAATTGACGAACAGAAGCCCATTTGAAAAAAAGTTACAGCACGCGGTGTTTCCAAGTGGTCGCAAATCCAAGTACTAACCGCGCCCTACGCTGCTTAGCTTCAATGTTCGGACGGTATCTAGCATATCCAGTGTGGTATAGTATGCCAACAAACAATAATTCTTCCTCCAGCTCTGTTTCATATAGTAAATTGTGGAATATTTTGGTTTGGGATATGATTATCCATTCGTCTCATTCAATCGGACTCCCATTTCCCATTTCCATTCTGCTCCAGACATATCATTGTAAACAAAATTATAATTTTTGGCGCTCTTGTTCTTTGGAACGGAGTGCTTGTCTGTATGCTCAAATGTCTGTAATTTTTGAATTTGGCTGAAACTGGTCTCAAACGTTTTGGTTTGACTCACTGATCAAGAATCCGTGGTGAAAATCGATTGTGTCCGGGCGTAACCACGACAACTCTCGAATGGAATGAGCTAGACAGACAAATTTTCAGAGTAGGTGTGGGAGATAAATATCTCGGTTGAGTTCATTATTGGGCAAAATCGACCTGGTTGCTTCAGAGTTTTCAGTTTTTTTACATTACAAATTTCAAATCCAATTTTGTTTAAGATGATTTTCATAATAATAGTCCATTGATATCATTCTCAACTCTCACAAACTAACTTTCGGATATGTTATTTTCCAAAATTTCAATAATTAGGTATTCTTAATTCTATGATTTCATAGAATACCTACTGTAATCATAATATGCCGATGTATACCTATGTAAGTCCAACATGAGGTGAGTCATAGACCTTCGCTTTGAATATAATGACGAAAATTCTTGAAAATCAACGCACTGAAGCCAAATCGAAAAAATTGTTGGAAAGCCCTGTGGACAGGAGCTTTGGGGCTCTTGTTCAAACTTTGACAAATCATATCTCCGAAAGTATTGGTTTCTCAGAGTTGGGAATTATATCAATGTATTCTTATGATAGAACTGCATCATAAAAGAAATTAAATTCATATAATAGTTTATTTATCAAGATTAAAATGCAATCTGCACTGCTTCAATGCTTTAGTGCTTCGAAAATTGTCATTTGAGAAGAAAAAACAATAGTGCCAAAAATTATTAATCCGAAATCACCAGACCTACCCTATAACGAACTTTTCCAAGATATTCATTCCTAAAATCTACTCTGAAAATTATATTATATCAATTGAAAGTTAGCCCATATTCCAGTTTTATTTTTACTGGAGATATTCTGAACTCAATTTTATTAACTTACCAAAGTATATATTTCCATCATTATATGGATTAACCAACAGCTATCTATGATAGCTGAGGTTGTTTCATTGGTCATTTTGAATTCAATCATACTTTGTTTTCAAGGACAGGAGGTAATTTATATCAAGAATTTTGAATAGAACTAGAAATAAATATGACATCATACTTAGTTTGACATGTCTCTTATCTGTAGACAGAGACAATACCTTCTATTTCTCTATGACGTGACAATCCCAAAACACTAATATATGACAATGTATTAACACAGATCATCAAATTTATAGATACGGACGTTAATTTTCTATGAGAGCAATTTGTGAAATAATAGACTTTCGATTGAATGTTGAAATTTCGAAAAATAATCTCCGAAAGTATAAATTTCTTAGAGTTAAAAATGATATCAATGTATTCTTATGCTGAAACTGCATCTTGAAAGAAATTCAATTTTAAATTTGTAATGTTAAAACAAATGATTTTTTTCGTTACCCCGAAACCTTCAGGCCGATTTTGCCCAATAACGCCATCAACTGAGATATTTATTTCTCAAACCTGCTCTGAAAATTTCAACTGTCTAGCTCATTCCGATCAAGAGTTATCGTTTTAACGGCCAGACCGGCCGGGTGGCTGGCAGTACAGTATCGGTTTTGACCACGGATTCTTGATCAGTGAGTCGAACCAAATCCTTTAAGACCATTTTCATCCAAAAATTCAAAAATTGCAGACATTCGGACAAATTCATAAGCACTCTGTTCCGAGGAACAAGAGCGCCCATAAAACTACAGCACGCGGCGTTCCCAAGCGGTCACCCATCCAAATACTATCAGCGCGCGATGCCGCTCGGCTTCAGTGTTAAAATAAAATCAAAAACGGTAATTTCTACAATTATGTTCACATTCTATGAAATATTTCACAATTATATGATTTAATTTATTTAAATATATAGTTCTTACTTATAGTATTGGCTATAGTTATAGTTTATTTAATTCATCTCGATACTTATGGAAATTGTTGGGAATAATTTCTTTATTGCTATTCATAAATTAAAGGGAAAAGGCTTCAGTGTTCGGACGGTATCTAATTTATTCAGTGTGGGATGGCCGCAATATTTCTTCCTCTGACTCTGCAATTATATTTATGCAGTTCTATAATAAAAATCCATTGATATCATTCCCAACTCTGAGAAAACAATACTTTCGGAGATATTATTTATCAAAGTTTGAACAAGAGCGCCAAAGCTCCTGATGTCCACAGGGCTTTCCGTATTCGCGTATGTTTCTTGGGAACATCGCGTTATCATTTTGCCCAAATGTCTGTAATTTTCTAATTTTTTGCCGAAAATGGTCTCAAACGATTGGGTTCGACTCCCTGATGAAGAATTCGAGGTCAAATTTGATTCTGTCCGTCTGGCCGGTCCGGTTGTTGCCACGGTATCTTGAAAACGAAAAGAGATAGTGACTTGAAATTTTCAGGGTAGGTCGCGCATCCCAATACGACAAAGCACAAAGTACGTTAATGGGCCGAGTAATAATTTTGTTTTCAATCAATACAAATCCGATCCTTTTGAAACTTGGTGAGTAGTTGTAGAATACAAACCTGAGATTGTTTGTGAAATTTTGTGAGAATCGCGATACTAGAAAATTTAGAAAAAAACAATATTATTTATGTCACGTCAACCCGAGAACGGAAAGAGATAGCGATTTGAAATTTTCAGGTTAGGTTGTGCATCTGAATGCGACATTTGAGGTTGTTTATATACATAATAGGCCAAAGGGTTCTGGAGTTTTACCCATCTGAAATTTGGTTGTTATTTCCTCAATAACTTATAACGACAAACGACTGTTCCCAAGTCGCAGTGGTTAAATTCGGAGATACTAGAACTCAGGGATCCGCGGTCTAGCTCCAGTGGAGATGGGAGTGGGTTTCTAGAAAGGGAACCTAGTAAATGGGCGCCAGGTAAATTTAAGTCTCCCAGATACCCCCGCGTAATGGTATAATTCCTAAATTCACCAAAAGAATATTCACGCTAAAACAAACAATTTATTCAAGTAGCTTACAACCCAGGACTTTAGATTCACCAAAATAAAACTACTGTGAAACCCTGAATGAGGGTGGCGGAAATTGTACGTAGATATTTCTCTTTGATTCAAATACGCGTCGCTTGAGCTCAGGCGCATCCACGTTTCTTATCTATGATCTTTTATGATTTACACAAATTTTTCCCCAATTCCCGCTTTACAACAACAATAATTTATATAATTGATGATAATATATGTTCAAGTCGCATATAGCAGGTATAAGATATATTTCGAAAGATGTTTCCAATAACTTGCGTTGTATTCCTTATTCCTGAACGTAGTATTGCGTCGATGGTCTCGCAATACTGTCCTCTTTTTCTCTGTGCTCGTAGTCTGCAACCCTCGATTGAATGTCCCAAAGCGTTGCTTACTGGCCACCTTGTATATACCCTCGTGATCTGCAACCCTACGTTGGCTGTCTCACGGCGTTACTTATGGACCACCTTGTATATACTCGAATGCCTCAGTGCTACTCTTCCTGACATAAAAATCCTTCTCTTCCTGACATAAAAATCCTTCTCTTCCTGACATAAAAACCATTTTCTTCCTTACATAAGAAATCGTGCTATTCCTCTTGACATAAAAATCCTTCTCTTCCTGACATAAAAACCCTGATGACAGAAAAGAAACCATCAGTGACTTCTCTCGGATAAGAAACAAATGAACTTACCCAACACATAATAATTTCGGTTACCAGAATATTAATCAGACCAGTTATTCGTTGTTATGTAATAGTTATAGAATTTGTACATACCCTGGTGTTCGGGGTTGTCCTGTATAAGTATGCTCCAAAACTAAATCTGGCCGTGCCTCCATCAGATAATGCTTCAAGCACACAGCGATGTTCTGGATATAGAAAGATAATTACAACCTGAATTGTTTCCACTAGAAATTACGAGAATAGAACATTTAACACATACCTGTCAAAGTCGCCAAGATCGTTCACGTGGTCATCTTGGATTTGCAAAAAGGCCTTTAGATCCTCTTTCGAGAAGAGCGCAAGTTACCTGTTATCACTCCAAATCAAACCAATGTAACCCTCACTCCTAATTCGATTTTCGAAACTATATCCAACTAAGAAGAAATCAACAATTCTCACGAAGTTCCGAAAATACGCATAACCTATTGCTCCTCCGTAGAATCTCCACAAAATGGACGACCTCAACTGACCGACGCAGACTCTCACAAACTTTCAGACTGTCACAATGCAACAATATTGCCAACTCATTCGGCTCTTAGAATACAATCATTCTTTGTGCGTCGATTGGTACCACTGAGACCCAACCTCAAATTTGATGTCAACATAAACGACATAAACGACATTCTCGCAAACCAAATGTAAACAAACCCCTGCTCGGGTTAAAAAGAAACGTTACAAACTCGGAAAATACAAATCCGATTCAATAACCATAGTTAATATTCTTAGAATGCCAACGCTGAAATTCTTGCAAATTTCATGAGGATCGCATCACTAGAAAATTTTTAAAAAGCATGGAAAATCTTTTAAAAAAATTCTATATATCATAAACTATTCCTTCGACATCGCTGAAATTTTGCGAGAGCCTTCAGAACCTAACGCTACTGTTAAGTCAGGGTGCAATTTTCAGGGTGGGTTCCGCTTCCAAATGGGAGAGTTGAGTTCGTTTTTGGGCATAATCGGCAACGGTTTAGGAGTTATACCCACCTGGAATATTATTTCCTCGATAACTCAAAAAATATTGACTCGATCGAATTGAAGCTTATGGTAACTAGTTGTAGAATATCGACATAAAGACGTGTGTACAATTTAGTGAGAACCGTAACCCTAGAGATCAATTAAAATATTAGGAAAAAAAAAATTGGTATGGTAAATTCGATTAAGAGTGTCCAATACAGGAAAATGGACAATAGAACATGCGCGCAAAAGCTCCCGACTTCACGTCAGAGCTTGAACCAATTTTTGGCGCTCTAGTTCCTTGGAACTGAGTGCTTATCAATTTGCCCAAATGTCTGTAATTTTCGAATTTTTGGCTGAAAATGGTCTCAAACGATTTGGTTCGACTCACTGATCAAGAATCCGAGGTCGAAATCGATTCTCTCCGGCCGGTCCGGCCGGCTGTAGGCACGATTACTCTCGAACGAAAAGAGTTAAAGGATTGAAATTTGCAAGGTGGGTTTGGAGCATAAATATCTCGGTTCAGTTCGTTAATGGGCAAAATCCATCGAGCGGTTTCGGAGTTATGGCCGATTTTAGTAAAATATATTGTTTATTAATATTTCCGAAACTGATCACTCGATCTATCTGAAATTGAGCATCAAATTGTAGAATCATGACCTCCATACGTATGTGAAGTTTTGTATTGACCAGGTTACCGCAAAGTGTCAAAAAAAATTTTTGAAAATTTAAAAATTTTTTATTTACAATAACTCTCGAACGGAATGAGCTAGGCAGTTGAAATTTCCAGAGTAGGTTAGGGAGATGAATATCTCGGTTAAGTTCGTTATTGGGCAAAATAGGCCAGATGGTTTCGGAGTAACGAAAAAAAAAAATTTTTTTTAAGTTACAAATTTCAAATTCAATTTTCATTTAAGATGCAGTTTCACCATAAAAATCGATTGATATCATTTTCAACTCCAACAAGCTAATACTTTCGGAGATATGATTTTTGAAATATCAATAATGAATCGTACTTCTATGTTTTCACAGAATGTTATCATTATTCTGTCTAATCTGTATTATATGATCTGTGTTCATACTCGTACATGTCATCCTGTTCTATAAGAGAGCGTCAAATTCAATTAAGCTATTTTAATTTGATTTCTTCCATGGTGCAGTTCTCATTCTCAGATTGCTCATTTAATCTTGATAAAAAAACTATTACTTGAATTGAATTTCCTTTATGATGCAGTTCTATCATAAGAATACATTGATATAATTCCCAACTCTGAGAAACCAATACTTTCGGAGATATAATTTGTCTGTTTAACTAGAGCGCCAGAAAGCTCCTGTCCACAGGGCTTGAACCCATTTTTAAGATTTTTTTCTATTGAAGGGGGAAAAGATCGTGAGTGGGTGGAGATGCCATTAGGTTCCAAAAATATCTAGATTATAGAGCTGTGAAATTTCGAGGTAGCTCTTGTTTGTTCAAATTCCAATAATAAAAATTCTATATAATATAAATTTTCTAATTAGAAAAAAATATAAATTCCTGTTCTCGTCATCCGATCAATGCAAAACTTGAATGTGGGATCGTAATTCGTAACTTGAAGCTAAATTTCAGTTAGATCAAATGAGGAGGCCTTATAAGGGCCATAACTGCGGAACCACAAGACAAATTTCGCCCATTAACGATCTTAACCGAGATATTCATGTAGGAAACCAACTCTGTGAATTTCAACTCTCTAACTAATTTATTTCGATAGTATTCTTGCTTACGGCCGGCCGGACGGACATAATTAGATTTCACCCCGGATTATTCTTCAATGAGTCGGACCCAAATGTTTGTAAACATTTTCAGCCAAAAATATCGACGTATTTCTGGGCATAATGGCAGTGCGCTGTTTCCGGTAGAACAAGCACGCAAAAAGTGTCGATGGATAATTTCACCCCTAGAGGCCTTGGAGTAGAAGCTGCCTGTATTGGTGAACAAGCGGGTCAATCTACAGGTACTGTGCATGAGTAACTAAACGTTAGCCAACATACTATCTTTCAAGTACTGAGGATACCCATTGACGATTATTTACTATGTTGGAGGGATTTTACGATTTGCTTCTAGCCGAAATAAGTTTTATTTCTGAGTAATGGAAGTGAAAAAAAATTTCTTTCTGATTGATAACTGTTATAATAATAACAATAGTGTACTACTGAATATCGTTGCCGAATACACCTCACCAATAGGAATGTCATTCGGTCTGGAGAAATGTGCTGTTTTTCATCTAAGCAGAGGAAAAACTATAGAAACAGGAGAGAAGACATCGACCTAGGAGGGGGAATAAGCATTCGACTCCTCAAAGAGGAAGAATCATATAAATTCCTTGGGATGAAACAACGAGGTGTACGGGAGACAACCCAAATCAAGGATGCCTTAACAGATAGCTACAAAAAGAGGATCCAAGATATGTGGAAGTCACAGCTGTCCGGGAAAAATAAAGTATCAGCTACGAACAGCTTGGCAGTCCCGATAATCACCTACTCATTCGGGATAGTTAACTGGACAGTGTCTAAAATTCTTGAGTTAGACAGGACCACTCATAAAGTGATGAACATAAATCTTAGCCTGTATCCCAACTGCTCGATTCGAAGAATTTACCTTCCACGAACGCAGGGAGGCAGAGGTTTGCAAAGTTTTGAATACCAATACCATCAACAAACCTTGGAAATGGCAGTAAGGATATTGAAAAGTGAAGACCCGCTTCTGATGGCTCATCAGGAAATAAGGAACCAAGGAGCCAAGTTGAAAACGGAGAGGTTCATTATGGCTTATCAAGATGGCCTGCTAAATACAATATGGTATAAAAATAACATCATGAAAGTGGACACCCCAACAACTTGAAGAGCATGCCACAGCCAGCAGAAAAGTGTTATGCACATTCTGTCTGCTTGTAGAGTCCATGCTCCATCAGGATATGTGGAAGGATACAATGCAGCACTCCAAATTCTCTACTTCCATCTGAGAGAGGTTTATGGTATAGACAATGAACCAGTGCTACCATATGTGCCTCTGGAAATTGAAGCAGTTGTTGAAAACGACACAGGTCACATCTACTGGAACTATGCGATTCCAACAACTCGCCAGATCCACGTCATCAAGCCAGATATACTCTTGCTGGACAAAGAACTCAAGAAGTTGTCTGTCGTAGAATTTTCCTCCCCAGCAGAAAATAATGTGGTGATGAAAGAAGAACAGAACAGGAAAAATACAAGTTCGAACTAGGGATCCTGGATACACGGCATAAGGTTAGGATGGTCGTATTAATCATAGGATGCTAGGTGGAATGAGAGCGAACTACGTGACCGAATTGAAGATTATTCCGGCGTGCTAATCTCTGGCCGATAATTTAGCGCACATAATGCAGAAGGTAGTGTTGCTCGGATCACTTCGAGTCATCAGGTTCCATCAACTATGGAGGCCGCTTGCAGCTCATTTTTTTTGTTAAGGGACGCTGTGAGGGCAGGACGAAGAACTACTCCGAGGAACATGCTAGGGGTTTTTTAGTGAGTAACCAATCAACAACTGGAGTCTCACACTCCTGAGAGAAAATCTTAGCCAAAAGCAACTGCACTTAAAAATTAAACTAAATCAAAACTAAAATTAAAGTAAATAAAATACATTTTCTCCACCGAACTAAGATTACACAAATTGATTATAAATTGAGATAATTTATCAAGTGTTGCCGTAAATAACTTATCAGTGTTGTGTGTATGGAACCCTGTAGTACTGATATAAATGGACTATATTCAGAGCAAGCATTCTACAGACGTAGCTATCTTTTGATATGAATGTAAAAGATCTCAAATATTTCAAAACAAATGTCATCAAATCCATAGTAGCAGTTCATGGTCCAAGGTATCGAACACCTTCGCAAAATCTAATAAAGTTAGAATTGAGGCATCTCTCCTATACAAAGATATCATTGTTTATGTTCAACAGAAGAGTGTTAGTACCTACAATAACCCTTCCTCAAACTCGACTGCTCGGCAGTGAGAACACCGCTCTCTGTAACGTATTCATAAACCTGGTGGAACAATATCTTTTCAATTACCTTCGATAGAGCTGGCAGCACACTGATCGGAGGAAAGTCGGCAACATTTTCAGGATGTATGACAGTGGGTAACGGATTGACAGTAGAGTACTTCCAAGAAGTCGGATACCCAGACTCAATGCAAACATTGACTATATGCGTAACAAAAGGAAGTATAGCGAACACTGAAGATATCAGAAACCTCCAACGCGTTCGAAACTAAGATCCAAAACAGTAGCTCTAGCCTCTTCCGCAGTGACCAGTCTGAAGGAAAGTTTAAAATTGGAATCGAATATTGTAATCGAATGAATTATAATAATTCGTTTTCTTCGAACAAACACCGGCTGGACCAAAACTGACTAAAAGTAAATATTAAGCCCTTGTAGACCATTTAAGGGGTCAGGTACAGACGCCGCTGAAGAATTTATGTTGTTGAGCGACCTAAAAGTTTTCCAGAAATATTTTGAACCCCCTCAACGAGCCTGAGACATATAGGCACATTTTTCCCCCATCAAAGCTGAGGTCGCCGCATTTTGTATAATTTGCGTAATCAGTTATGTTCTTGGTGAGTTGAATAACATTGGATAAGTTAATGTACACGTTCGTGTACTGATAGGTTATTCAAGATCAATGAGTTAGTAGTTCTCGATTTTTAAAGACCCTATTGTGTCTGGATTCTACCATATATGTTATTCTACATTGTCCCTGCGTGTGTGATTATAGGGTATAAGTGATATATCGTTAGGCTTCCTACGAGCATTACAGAATTCCTTTCACTCCCGAATCTTCAAAAATCCATCCCCTGAGGCTATATCTCCCAGAACTTTCTTTGAAAGGATGGTGCCCTAAATTATATTACGAGCTAATCGGAGATATACCTAGTTATTGCATGAGTCTAACGTTCTGTCTCAAGAGGTATGTGATAAACCATTGAATCCTTCCCGAATTAAAATAAACTAGTCCAATGTTTCAAGACTAAAACATTTTCATTTCGGACAAAATAATCCATTTATTTGCTGCCGTCCAGCTTGACCTGCGATATTGCTATCGAAAAGAGTATACTCTCCGAGAATCCCCCCATCTACCCGACCCCGCAGGCTTTGCAGGCGATGGAGAAGACGAATAGGAATTAGTTCACAGTTGTTCTCCAAGTTTCAAGATTACAGCTCTTCCTCGTCCTTTCAGAAAGGGGTCATGGGATTTGTCAGCTGATATGACTTCTATTTACTATCGATTAATTGCATTCTGGACCCGCCATCAATCATTCATCGTTTCGAAATGAAAAAGAGGGTTTCTTTTAGAGCCAGGCACAGCTGGTCTTGATGGAAAACTAATAAAATAATAATAATGAAGAATTTTTCTTCAATCGATTTGGAATTTTTTCTTCGAAAGGTGAAACGAGTCCAGAATTGTAAAAATGGAAACATCTATGACGATTTATTACATAAAAGTATTTGCTTAATCGATTCAAGAGTTTTCCCTTCGAAAAATATTTCAAATTTGTTTTGAACTGTTGGATATAGTGTGAAATACGAAGTTATAGAAGCTCTGCAGTGGTGTCAGGATATGTATCAGATTCGGCAAAAGCCTTTAATCCACCATTTTACAACCTGATTTAAGCTTGATCATGTTTGTCTTTTAGCATTCAATGTGAAAACAAAATTTTAACTGATATCTACTTATCTAAAATATTGTTTCATCAATAACTCAAAAATTCAAGGTTGTACAATGCCGATGAGTAAATTTTTCAAAAATTTAATGAGTCTTTTAGTTATCGTATCTCTAGAAAAAAAATGTTCTTCAAAAATTTTATATTTGAGGAAATTTCTCTCGGTTTTAGCTGAAACCGTACAAACCTTCATGCCGCCATATTACAATCGAGTACCGGATTTCAGCTTGATCGGAATTTGTGTTTTAGCAATTATTGTGAAAAAATGGGTTCAAGCCCTGTGGACAGGAGCTTTCTGGCGCTCTAGTTCAAACAGACAAATTATATCTCCGAAAGTATTGGTTTCTCTGAGTTGAGAATTATATCAATGTATACATATGATAGAGCTGCATCATAAAGGAAATTCAATTCAAATAATAGTTTATTTATCAAGATCAAATGAGCAATCATGAGAATGAGAACTGCACCATGGAAGAAATCGAATTGAATCTGGCCAATTTTGCCCAATAACGAACTTAACCGAGATATTCATCTCCCTAACCTACTCTGAAAATTTCAGCTACCTACCTCATTTCGTTCGAGAGTTATTGTGGAAAAACTTTTTTTAAATTTTCAAAATTGTTTTTACACTTTGCGGTAATCTGGTCAATACAAAACTTCACATGCGTATAAAGGTCATGATTCTACAATTTGATGCTAAATTTCAGATAGATCGAACGAACTTGTCCGAGATATTTACGCTCCAAAACCACCTTGCAATTTTCAATCCGCTAACTCCTTTCGTTCGAGAGTTATCGTGCCTACGGCTGGTTGGCCGGCCGGACAGAATCGATTTCGCACTCGGATTCTTGATCAGTAAGTCGAACCAAATCGTTTGAGACCATTTTCAGCCAAAAATTCCAAAATTACAGACACTTGGGCAAATTGATATTGCCCAAAACAGGTTAAAGTACCTACGAATAGTAGGTATTCCATAAAATATGTATGAAAGAGATGAGTAATAATATGAAAGAAGATGAGTAATAAATAAATTACCTTGTAATCGATCAAAAATTTCCTGATCTTCGTTCACCAAATTTTCTCCTCTCTCGAACTACAGAATTATGCTTTCAATATTTACATAATATTTTCAAACATTTTCGGGTGAGGTCCCCGTTGCATCGCTAAAATACGAGTATTTCAACCCCAATATTTTTGAAGTTACAATATTCCCTTCTGTTAAGTTGACATTATGACAATTCATACATAGAATAATTATATCAATGTGTGAAATTCGATTTACATTGAAATTTTGAAGAATCATATCTCCGAAAGTATTAGCTTGTTAGAGTTAAAAATGATATGAATGGATTCTTATGATAAGACTTCTTATTAAAAAAAATTTAATTTGAAATTTGTTCCGTAAAAAAAAATTTTTTTTTTGTTACTCCGAAACAATCTGTCCGATTTTACCCAATAACGAACTTAGCCGAGATATTTATTCCCCAAACCTACTCTGAAAATTTCAACTCTCTAGCTCATTCCGTTCGAGAGTTATCGTGCCTACGGCCAAGCGGCCGGCCGGACAGACTAAATTTCCACCACGGATTCTTGATCAGTGAGTCGAACCAAATCGTTTAAGACCGTTTTCATCGAAATATTCGAAAATTAAAGACATTTGGGCAAATTGATAAGCACTCAGTTCCGAGGAACTAGAGCGCCAAAAACTCCTGTCCTGTGTAGCTTATAGGTTAGCATGTTGACATGCTATGCAGGAGATCCGGTTCGAATCTCCACGGAATAAGATCGCTATTTTATTAACATGTTTTTATAAGCTTCACCTGTATGTTTGTTCGTTTATTTGTAAGCGATATCTTTGAACGCGATTTTATCCCATTGTAGACGATCAGATTTTATTTAAACTTTGCAGACTTTTCAGGAGCCGATGACATTACACTGATTTGATAAGAATATCACATTATCCAGGCTGTGACCGCCAGGATGAATGAACCTCTTTAGGGATTTCATGTCACCAGCACCTTAGCCACTTTGAAATACATATATGTATCCGAAATTGTTCTCTCACGAATTATTTAAAAATTGATTAACACGCTTTTATAAGCTTCATCTGTATCATTGCGTGCTTGCTTGTTTGTTTGTTTGTAAACGACTTCTTTGAACGTGATTTTAACCCACTTTAGTCCATCAGATTTCAGATTTTCAGGAGTTGATGACAATAATTCGATAAGAGTATCGCGTTATCCTGACTAGGACCGTCCGCTAGGATTGATACATTTCGTTAGGGATCCTATGCGTGAGAGTGAGAGCTAGGGCGCCATCTGTGCATTCGATAAAGCGGACTGAGAACGAGAAAATAAATGATACTTTAAAAAAACTGAAAAAACACACGCTAGATAATGATAAATCGAACTAAAAAGTATAAAATCATTTTTGGGCATTTAAACAAAATGATGGATGAAAAATGTGAGTATTATTTAGAGAAAACCGTGGGATGCCCAATAATCAGTTCTTGATAATATTCGACCGGTACAATCAGGGAAGAAATAGTTAAGAGATCCAAAAGTGTACGAAAAATATGGCACAGAGCACCCCACGCTTTTCTCTGAATAGTACTTAAATTTTTCGTCCATCATTGTGTTTAAATGCTCAAAAAGTATTTTATACTTTCCAGTTCGATCTATCATTTACTTTAAAATTTTAATACAATTGATGCCTAAGTCCTTTGTTTACGCTAAAAAGACTTCCTTAATGTTTATGCTGTATTTCGTGAGGGTTTGTGAGGCGTGAATAGTCAATAGAACATCCCCGCAAAAGCTCCAGACTTCACTGCAGTACTTTTTAAGAATTTTTTATACTTTGAACTAGGGCTTCACGTGAGAGCGAGATTTTTCTCGTCTCGTCTCGTTCTTTGAAAACGTCTCGTCTCGTCTCGTCTCGTCTCGCTTTTACGAGACGAGACGAGACGAGACGTTTTCAAAAATATTACAGGCAATACCAAGACCACATACAGCGCAACACGAGAGTCTCGTTTTTGGTCTCGTTAAATTTTTTGTATGAAGTTTTATGTACGACTCGCCTTTCTTCAACACCCACAGAAAACAATTTAATATAAAGAGTTTCCACTATAATTACCAATATATTTTGTCTATATTATGCATCGATCGTTCTAGAAACAGACGATGTTTTAGAAGATTATTATTTCGTTATGACCTTGCGATGATTGAGATTATTTTTCAAGAAAAAATATAATTCACAACCATAAAAACGGATGTCATTAGGAATTCAATACTTAACAGACAACTTTTATGGCCCCTAAATCCCTATGCTTTGAAAATTTCGTCTCTATCTGAACATCTGGAGAAATGTATTCTCTTGTGCTCATTGTAGTGAAGATGTGAACAGTTATTGTATACATCTATGGAATTACGTATAATAAAACTGGTGAAGAAATTAAGCTATTCAATGTTTCGAAAAGCGTTATGAGGAATACGCCAAGAACACCCTCAATGATCTACCCACTGGGAAGGTATTCTTTGAAAGTTATACCAAATTGTTCAATTCTATTAAATAATGTATCGACATCGATAGCCTATTTAAAACATCACCAAAACTTTCGAAATATTGGAAAGCTGAATTTGAAGATTATTTGCTGTTAGAAAGAGCAAATAGGAATCAAAATATTTCACAGTGGGGGAGAGTGATGAAAATGTTCTTCCTACACTTTCCAAGATGGCCGATGATTTATTAATGGCTACATCCGTACCTGTTGAAAGATTATTTTCCACAGCAGGTATGATCATGGCAAAAACACGTACATCATTGAAAAATGATGTGATGCAAGCGTGGTTATGTTTGAATTTTTGGTCATCGAGTAATTTAAAAGTTGAAATTATCAGTGTTTAAAATTGAAAATAATAAGTACATGTACAAATATTTTTGTATAAGAGCGTAATAAATATAGCTTTACAAAATTATTCATTATTGTATACAATTTCGTTTATATATTATAATATTTATTATCGTTATTCAGAATTAAGCGAGAAGAGAGAAGACAACTGGTAACGAGACGAGAACGAGTCTTAAACGAGACTTAATTTTTTGGGAATTGGCGAGAGCGAACCGAGATTTTTTATACTCTTGCCTAATCTCGTCTCGTGTGAAGCCCTACTTTGAACTGAAACTCTACCTTCAAAAACTGAGAGAAATTTGCCAATGGGCAGAGAATTAATTGAAAATTCGACAACCGAATTTATCTTGTTATGAACTGTCAATTTTTGCAAAGAATGAATGAATTAATCAATTAATATTCAAACAAGCCATAGAAATATCCACTACAAACGGAGAGACTGCTGAGATTTTATCGAGATTCGGACCTCTTTTATACAAAACCCCGATGAAATAAAATATTATGTGGAGTTACCTCATACAACAAGAAAATGTATCAGCGATTCAATGTACCACTCAGTGAATGTGGATAGCACCCGGCTTTTTCTCCTGGGAATAAATAACGAATATAAAAGCGGAGGCGACTCAAAATGGGGAATGCTCGGGGTCTGCAGTCTATAGTTCCAGGAATCCACAGAGGATGTGATACATCCTGGAGATAAATCACTCTATATCTGCACCAGAAACTGAATAACTAGAATTCCTTGTTACTGAATGACCTTGCTGTTATATTCGATCGTTGGAGAGATTTCTTAACTGAAATGAACTGAAGGGTTTTCCAATAAGAGGTGTTATTTTGATATTCAAAGAAAAATGTTATTTTTCAATATAAATGATCGGATGTTTATTTCATTATAAAGAAGAAGCTATGCCGTTAATAGTGGAAAATAAATAACATCAGGCAAATGACCACCACGACCACGCTTACAGGACCATATCCTTTTAATGAAATTTTCCATAACCAAATCGCAAAGTGGCTGCCCTATGTCCTCGATAGCCTCACGAATTTCATCTTTGAGGTCTTGAATCGACGCTGGGTTATTGGCGTAGACCTTCTCTTTCTCGTGGCCCCAAAGGAAGAAGTCGCAAGGTGTTAAATCACAAGATCTCGGTGGCCAATTCTGATCACCTCTTCGACAGATAACACGGTCCGAAAACTTTTCCCGCAAAAGATCAATGGTTTCGTTGCTTGTGTGGCACGTAGCGCCGTCTTGTTGAAAGTTAACGTTGTCCAGATCAATACCATCCAATTCCGGCCATAAAAAATCATTAACCATCTCTCGATAGCGCAATCCATTCACCGTAACTGTTGCTCCCGCCTCATTTTCGAAAAAGTAAGGTCCAATGACTCCGCCGGACCATAAACCGCACCAAACAGTCACACGTTGAGGATAGATAGGCTTTTCAACAATAACTCTTGGGTTTTCCGAGCCCCAGATGTGACAATTTTGCTTGTTGACGAAGCCACTGAGGTGGAAATGGGCCTCATCACTCAAGATGATTTTTCGATGGAATTCCGGATCATTTTTATGCATTTCAACGACCCAATCAGCAAAGACACGAAGTTGTTGATGATCGGCCGGCTTGAGTTCTTGTGTTAACTGAACTTTATAAACCTTAAGACCCAAATCTCTATGCAAAATACCGTTTAATGACGTTTGTGGAATGCCTAATTCCAAAGAACGACGAGGAATGGACAAACCTGGTTTTGTTCAACACTTTCGACTACAGCAGCAATATTCTCGTTTGTTCTTGAGCTACGTGCACGGGTTTTATTCTTCACATAACTAACTTGTCCCAACAGCTCGAATTTTTCCACCAATTTCTTTATTGTGGTCCCACACGGTGCTTCACGACGACCCAAAAATGTTCAAGTTTTACGAACCGTCTCTGCCAAATTTTCACCATTTTTATAGTGAATTTTAATAATTTCAATGCGTGTATCGTTCCATTTTTATAATGGCGTAGTTTATACTTGTCAAATGTCAAAAAATGACAGCTTAAGAAATGACATCTACTGCTCTTATTGGAAAACCCTTTATTTCATTCTTTATCAATTAAGTTCCTTATTTCTCTCACACAGGAAATTCGGTTGAACTGCATAATTCAAACATATCATATTGATCATAGAAATATAAGAAAACCAATGATGTGAAGTCAGGAGCTTTTGCGCGCGTTTCTGAAATATCAAATTTTCGAAGAAAACAGGTACTACTAACTACCAAGTGTCAATTTGATCGGATTTATATTTTTTGAGTTATCGAGAAAACAATATTAAAGATGTACATAACTCCGAAACCGTTTGGCCGATTTTGCTAACAACAACATTAACTATCCCACTGGATGCACAACTTAACCTGAAAAGTACAAGTCGTTATCTCTTTCCATTCGAAAGTTATCATCGCAACGGACACTCATCCAGCTACTGAACCCTCACAATGCTGCTCGGATCGCTAACCTAATAGATCCTATCGTGTTCAAATTGGAAACATGGCGAAATTTCAGTGATATCGGACAGATAGTTTCTGAGATACAGAATTTTATCCCATGGATTTTTGAAGAATTTCTAGTGATACGATCCTCACGAAATTCCGCAAAATTTTCGTGTTGGCATTCTTCTACAGATAACCATATTTGAATTGGATCGGATCCCAAATTTTTTGGGATATTGAAGAAATTACTACAAAATTTCAGATGGGTGTAACTCCGAAACCGTTTTCCGATTATGCCTATTAACGAACTCAAATGTCAAATTTGGATGCGTAACCTACCCTGAAAATTGCAAGTCGGTATCTCTCTCCGTTCTCAAGTTATCGTGAGATACATAATATTTTTTTTGGAATTTTTTAGTGATACTGTCGAAATTATACATACGTCTTTGCGTCGGTATATTCTACAACCAAGTTTCCATTCGACCAGATCTGTATAGTGTGAAAACAACATTAGTAGTCGGAAACTGTTTGGCCGATTATGCCCATTAACTAATTAATTTGCATGGTTCAATTGAACCATCGCAAATTTGAACTCGAATTTTTCATCATTGAGTAGAACTTAATTGTTTGATATCATTTTCGGCAAAAGATTCGAGAATTACAGATATTTGGTCAAAGTGATAGCACACTGTTCCCCAGAACACGCGCGCAAAAATGGGTTACCATATACGTATACGTATATAATATTCCTTGTGTTTGTGGTAAATCGTATACAGAAGAGACATCGATACCACTAGACTTAAGAAAGCACGAACATAGGAACAACTTAAGGAATAAAGACATACAAAAATCAAGAATAGGTAGCAGAATATGTATATACCTACAATCAATGGAAATCACATGATGGATTGGAGTAAACCAAAGGTTCTGATGACATATAAAGGAAACGTAAGAAGTGGACAAGTATTTTGTTGAACTGGGAATACAATTTTGCAAATTGCACAGTTGTAGGTAATTGACCATATGTGGTGTGATTTGTTTGAGAAAGGGTAAGACCTTTGAAATTTCTATGTAAAATAAAATTGTATTTCTCTGTTTTTGAGTCTCTTGTTCCTCGGAACAGAGTGCTTATGAATTTGCTCGAATGACTGTAATTTTCGAATTTTGGCTAAAAATGGCCTCAAACATTTTGGTTCGACTCACTGATCAAGAATCTGTTGTCAAAATCGATTCTGTCCAGCCGGCCGTCCGTTAACACGATAACACTCGACGGTTTGGGCGATAAATATCTCGATTAGGTTCGTTATTGGGCAAAAGCCTGGTGGTTTCGGAGTAACGAAAAAAATTTTTTTTTACATCACAAATTTTTTAAGATGAAGTTTCATCATAAGAATCCACTGATATAATTCCAAACTCTAACAAATTAATACTCTTGGAGAAATTATTTTTCAATATTTTGATAAATACTCTTAATTTTATTTGAAAATAAATTTGTGATGCAGTTCTATCATAAGAATCCATTGATATTATTCCCAGCTTCTGAGAAACCAATACTTTCGGAAATATGGTTTGTCAAAGTTTGAACAACAGCGCCAAAGCTCCTATCCATAGGGCTTTCCCATATATTCAAACACTGTTGGTGTTAAAATTTTCAGAATAACTGTCAACAAAAAATAATTCATAAGACTTTCGCTTGGTGCCCGATGAAGGAGTCCAATTTCGTCTCCGAAACGTTATAGAATAGATGTTTTATAGTTTATGTTGTATGGCTACTATTCAATCCTATTCATTAGGCAACATTGTCCTTTATATTACTTCTAGCAAATATCTAGTGTTTCTAAGCCAAAAGCAATTTAAAAATAATATTTTTTTTCTATTTCATATATGTTTTTCAGAGTTTGGCATAGAAACCCCGGAAGAGAACCTTTTAGATTATCTACTTCTAAGTACTCAATATATTTTAATACAGAAAAAATTAACCAAAAGTTTATTTTTAACAGGACAGGTAACAAGCAAATCAATGGTGATATAAGAATTCAATAAGAGTCAAGATGATATTACATCATAAAGTGACGAGAAGTGGATCTTTCATTATGTTCTTCAAAGAACTGGTTACTATCTAAAAATACATATTTCATAACCTTAAATTCATTACTATATGAAAGCTTTCCGTAAATGAGGAAGTTCAGTGTTCAACTAGTATACCTAGTTGATGAATAGAAAGTATCCAATCGTCCTCATCTCTTCACGGAAGCATAATATTGCAGTTTAGGGGTAATATTGAGGCCTTCTAGCTGATTGTTGCCCAATTTAATAATTAACAGTATGTCATCAATAGTTATAGTATCCTTATGCAGCCCATACACGCTCATTGTTGTTGTTCAATATTTTGGTTTGTGCAATATAATTGATAGTGTTTGGGCAATATTGAAAGGTTGCGCAATAGCGCAATATATTGCACAACCATCAATATCACCTCCATATGATACAATCTTTTGCACCTACCATCATATTGTACAATAATATTGACCGTCTAGGGGCCACCGTCAATGTCAATGTCAATGTATTGTGCAACCCACGTTACACACCCACGTTGAGTTGAGTGTGTATGGGCCGCTTTAAAGCTGAGCTTTTCGAAAAATTTCAGCCTCAAACTATAGTTGTTGGGATCCCCCCTGTCCAACACGTAATTACATCAGAAGGCCTAATAACGCAACAATTTTCGCTGATTGGTTAATGTAAGTTATGAAATACGGATTCCACACAACAGAAGCATATTTCAACCTTTTAATAACATGAGCAAAGTTTGATAATTCTAAAGTTTCGACCTTGTCACAAAACCCAGCATCACATTGCACGAGTTAACCAAACAATCTACATGTGCAGAAAATTTTAGTTCCGAGTCAAATGTAACTCCCGAGTCCTTAATTCGCTTGGATCGCCTCAATTCCACGTTTCGCAGCTTGTTAGCAAAATGAGTTACATTTCTGTTCCCAGAGAAAGAAGTTACATGACATTCATCAAGATTTAAGTAAAAAAAATGGTTCAAGCCCTGTGGACAGGAGCTTTGGCGTACTTGTTCAAACTTTGACAAATCATATCTCCGAAATTATTGGTCTCTGGGAATGATATAAATGGATTCTGGATTCGATAGAACTGCATCATGAAAGAAATTAAATTCAAACAGACTGATTCTCCCCAATAACGAACTTATCCGAGATACTCATTCCTCAAATCTACTTTGAAAATTATATATACATATCAATTATCAATATTGCAGTTTGGTTTACTGGAGATATTCTGAACCCAATTTGATTATATATTTTACCAAAGAATATATTTCCATCATCATATGGATTATCCACGGGCATTATATTATCACCTTAAAAGTATAACATCATATCATCCTCATAATTCTACGATAGCTGAGGTTATTTAATTGGTCATTTTGAATTCAATCAAATTTTTTTCCTAGAACAGAAGGTGTATTCTATAAAAAGAATAACGAACCAGAAATAATTTTGACAGTTATCTCTCATAGGAAAATAAGATGACAAGTAAGAACACAGATCATATAATAATTCATTGACAGATTAATCAAGTACAGCATTCTGTGAAAACATCGAAGTACGATTCATTATTGAAATTTCGAAAAATCATATCTCCAAAAGTATTAGCCTGTTAGGGTTGAAAATGATATCAGTGGATGTTCATGGTGAAACCGCATCTTGAAAAAAATGAATTCAAAATGTGTAATGTGAAAAAATTTTTTTTTTTTGTGCATTACTCCGAAAGCATAAGGTCGATTTCGTCCAATAACGAACTTAACCAATATATTTATCTCCCAAACCTACCCTGAAATTTCAACTGCCTAGCTCATTCCGTTCGAGAGTTATTGTAGAAACGAAATTTAAAAATTTAAACATTTTTTTTGATACTTTACGTCAACCCAATCAATCCAAAACTCCCAAATGCGTATAAAGGTAATTATTCTTCAATTTGATACTGAATTTCAGATAGATCGAGTGATCGGTTTCGGAAATATTCATAGAAAAAATTTTTACTAAAAACGGACATAACTCCGAATCCGCTCGGTGGCTTTCGCCCGTTAACAAACATATCCGAGATATTTACGCTCCAAACCTACTCTGCAAATTCCAATCCTCTAACTCCTTTCGTTCGACAGTTATCGTGTTAATGGCCGGACAGAATCATTTCGACCACGGATTCAGTGAGTCGAACCAAATCGTTCAAGACTATTTTCCGCCAAAAATTCGAAAACTACAGACATTTGGGCAAATTGAAAAGCATTCTGTTCCGAGGAACAACAGTGCCAAAAAATTGGTATGGCAGTAGTTGACTAGTCTGTCCAAATCTTATTGAAGACTTATGAATTCTGTTATAGATTTTCAGATCATCGGCAAAAAATAATGTTTCACATATGTTGAAGCATTTTATTACGAGTATATCTTTCATATAAATTATAAAAACCAATGGTCCTAAGTGGGGAACTTGAGCGCCACCAGACGTTGACTTGAAATACCGGGATTTGAATCCCTCGACTGAAACAAACTGCGACCTATTGTACAAATATAATTCGAACCAACATAATACTGAACCACACTGGGGTATGTGGTTCACTACTACGTTCTATTTAATTCAGTGATTAGAGATAACTAAATTTGATTCTGTTGAGCGACCTTTGAAGAAACCGTTTTAAGAAATGAATTCAGTCTTGACTAGATGGAATAGGTGAAATTTGTCTTCAAAAATTTTATATTTCAGAAACTATCTTTCATATTTCGCTGAAATTCCTCACAAACCGTCAAGTCACATTTTATTTTCCCAATATTTATTTCCAAAAATAAAAAATGGGTTCAAGCCCTGTGGACAGGAGCTTTCTGGCGCTCTAGTTCAAACAGACAAATTATATCTCCGAAAGTATTGGTTTCTCAGACGTGAGAATTATATCAATGTATTCTTATGATAGAACTGCATCATACAGGAAATTCAATTCAAATAATAGTTTATTTAGCAAGATTAAATGAGCAATCTGAGAATGAGAACTGCACCATGGAAGAAACCAAATTAAAATAGCTGAAATGAATTTCACTCTCTCTTATAGAACAGGACGAAATGTACGAGTATGAACACAGATCATATAATAAAGCTTAGATAGAATAATTATAGCATTCCGTGAAAACATAGAAGTACGATTCATTATTGAAATTTAGAACTTCATCTTAGCAGAAATTGAATTCAAACATCATAGAAGAATTTAAATTCAACAAGAGTGCCAAAAATTATCAATCCAAAACCAATAGACGAATTCTACCCAACAACGAACTCATCCGAGATATTCATTCCTCAATTCCAGTTTTGTTTTTAGTGGAGATATTCTGAACTCAATATTATTAACTTACCATTACCATTCCCATCATCATATGGATTGACCATCGGCATGAAAATATCAACCAACAAAAACTATGATATTATATTATAATTCTCATATTTATACGATTGCTGGAATGAATGACAATGTTATTAACTTACCATTACCATTCCCATCATCATATGGATTGACCATCGGCATGAAAATATCAACCAACAAAAAGTATGATGATACTATAATTCTCATATTGATACCATTACTGGAATGAATGACAATGAGACAACGTCAAAGTTGACGTTATAACAATTCATAGAATAGCCACAGAATAATTCTATCATTGAAATTTTGAAAATTCATATCTCCGGAAGTATTAGTTTGTTAGAGTTAAAAATGATATGAATGGATTCTTATGGTGAAACTCCTTATTGAAAAAAAATTCAATTTGGAATTTGTTCTGTAAAAAAAAAACTTTTTTTCTGTTACTCCGAAACCGTCTGTCCGATTTTGCCCAATAACGAACTTAGCCGAGATATTTATTCCCCAAACCTACTCTGAAAATTTCAACTGTCTAGCTCATTCCGTTCGAGAGTTATCGTGCCTACGGCCGGACGGCCGGACCAGCCGGACCGGCCGGACCGGCCGGACAGAATGGATTTCGACCACGGATTCTTGATCAGTGAGTCGAACCAAATCGTTTAAGACCATTTTCATCGAAAAATTCGAAAATTACAGACATTTGGGCAAATTGATAAGCACTCAGTTCCGAGGAACTAGAGCACCAAAAACCGATATTAAAAATTAGTACACCGTTGAAAAAAGACGACTTGGAGGTTAATGCAGTATTTCGAGAGGGTTTTTGAGGCGTGAATATACCAAAGAACATGCGTACAAAAGCTGCTGACTTCATGTCAGTACTTTTTAAGAATTATTTCTATGTAACTTGTTGTTAACGTATATTAGTTTTCTACTTCCAGGGGAGAAATGAGGTGGAAAATATTTTTTCTTTCGAACATTCCGCACAAAAATTTCAATTATATCATACAATATTTCATAAAAAATATCTTCAACGAGATTAATATCTTCGTTATTCAAGATATGAGACCAGAAAATCTCATTAAGGGTTAGGTTCATAAAATCATAGTTTTTAATGTTAGTCAGCAATATTTTTCAAGTATCTGAAATTCTGAAATTTAAGCGAAAATTCAACTGACGCATGAAATTTATCTTCGGGATCTAGGTGACTATCACATCTCACAACCCAAGTTACTCAGTTACACTGAAACACACCTCGAAAGGGTGGGAATTCTCTGACCAAACTTGGCAAAGCTGTTGAGCTAATTATGAAACCTAGGAATTGATCAAAATTAGGTATACTCATATAACTCAACGCATGAGGTCCAAACTCTCAAACAATTCCATACCACTCACTATGAAGAATTCGTAATCAAATTCAATTGTGTCCATGCGAGAACACTATAGGTGCACCTGATTGATTCAGATATACATCAATTTTTCCAATTTTGCAGATCCGATACAGTTGAAATTTGCTATTTAGTTTTAGATTGACAACTTCAAAGTCTTTGCATTCATGAGACTAGGTTGGAGTTATGACTAGAATCGACAAAATATATCAAGTGAATTTGATTTACTATTGATATTATTTTGTGTCACTCAAAATATCAAGAGACGACGTCACTATGGCAGATTCACTACACTGGATCGTTAACCTATAGATTTGTATCAAAAAATAAAGTTCCATGAATGTTTAATGGATTTTCTTTCTTAAGTCCAAAAGAGTGAGAGCTTGGAGCCCCCACACCTACGTCATTTTAGCAAAGCTAAAATTTTCAATGTGTATAGTACAATGAGTACTTCTAGTTAAAAAAAAATATGTTCAAGCCCTGTGGACAGGAGCTTTCTGGCGCTCTAGTTCAAACAGACAAATTATATCTCCGAAAGTATTGGTTTCTAAGAGTTGGGAATTAAATCGATATATTCATATGATAGAACTGCATCATAAAGGAAATTCAATTCAAATAATAGTTTATTTATCAAGATTGAATGAGCAATCATGAGAATGAGAACTGCACCATGGAAGAAATCAAATTAAATCTGGCAAATTCTGCCCAATAACGAACTTAACCGAGATATTAATCTCCCTAACCTACTCTGAAAATTTCAACTACCTAGCTCATTCCGTTCGAGAGTTATTGTAGAAAAACTTTTTTAAATTTTCAAATTTTTTTTTCACAATTTGCGGTAATCTGGTCACTACAAAACTTCACATACGTATGAAGGTCATGATTCTACAATTGGACGCTAAATTTCAGATCGATCGAGTGATCGGTTTCGGAAATATTCATAACAAATATTTTTACTAAAATCGACCATAACTCCGAAACCGCTTGATGAATTCCGCCCATTAACGAGCTCGTCCGAGATATTTACGCTCCAAAACCACCTTGCAAATTTCAATCCGCTAACTCCTTTCGTTCGAGAGTTATCGTGCCTACGGCCGGCCGGCCGGCCGGATAGAATCGATTTCGACCTCGGATTCTTGATCAGTGAGTCGAACCAAATCGTTTGAGACAGTTTCTGCCAAAAATTCCAAAATTACAGACACTTGGGCAAATTGATAAGCACCCTGTTCCGAGAATCTAGAGCACCAAAAAAACTAGTTTCGTATGACAATTGCCCAAAACAGGTTTAAAGTACCTACAAATAGATGTTCAAGTAGATATTCCATAAAACATGTATGGAAGAAGAGAAGTAATAATGAAAAATTACCTTGTAATCGATCAAAAATTTCCTGATCTACGTTCACTAAATTTTCTCCTCTCTCGAACTACAGAATTATGCTTTCAATATTTACGTAATATTTTCAAACATTTTTGGGTGAGGTCCCCGTTGCATCGCTAAAATACGAGTATTTCAACCCCAATATTTTTGAAGTTATAATATTCCCTTCCGTCAGTCCCGTCATAAATTAAGCGAACTGAGCATTCTATGTCTATGGATGAAAATCAGTCTCACTACTCTGAGATCTCTTACTTCATGTTCCGTTCCGAAATGTAAGACTTTTCTGAGAAAAACTTATTTCGGAGCGAACAACTGAGATTTTTCTCACTTCACTCATGATTCTTCTATTGATTAGATAATGACATGTCCCAGGATGATAATTTGACATTATGACAATTCATACATAGAATAATTATATCATTCTGTGACAACGTAGAAATACGATTTATTATTGAAATTTTGAAAAATCATATCTCCGAAAGTATTAGCTTGTTAGACTTAAAAATGATATCATTGGATTCTTATGGTAAAACTGCTTATTGGAAAAAATTTAATTTGGAATTTAATTTGTAAAAAAAAAAAATTTTTTTGTTACTCCGAAACAATCTGTCTGTTTTTGCCCAATAACGAACATAGCCGAGATATTTATCTCCCAAACCTACTCAGAAAATTTCAACTGTCTAGCTCATTCTGTTCGAGAGTTATCGTGCCTACGACCGGCCGGCCGGACAGAATTAATTTCGACTACGGATTCTTGATCAGTGAGTCGAACCAAATCGTTTAAGACCATTTTCATCGAAAAATTTGAAAATTACAGACATTTGGGCAAATTGATAAGCACTCAGTTCCGAGGAACTAGAGCGCCAAAAAGGGGCCATTTCACAGATAAGGGGTTTCAGTGGTACATGAAAACCTTACGTATGACTACTAAACTTTATAGATATATTTCACGGAATATTTCGACAGAATAATATTCCTCATTGACGACAAATTCCGTGCCTACTAATTTTATATTGCTACAAATTAGAATTTATCATTGTTCGACACGCCAACGACCGACTCTACCTATTGATCCTGGTAAATTTACTTGTTAGATAACCATAAAAATGAACACCCAGTATCCTGGAATCACTTCACAAAGTACAAAAAAACTGGGTATCCTAAATTCTTTCAGAGTGCGTTCACAAAATACATGTGGGTATTGCATTTCCAACCTTGTAAATAGAGGAGTTGAGATAAGATCATAGGTTGCAGATGGATCCTACTGAAGTTCGTTTAACGACACTTTAGACGTTTCCTCGGGAGAATGCCAATTTCTGGCACCTATAACTATCTGAAGAATTCACTAACCGTCACCAGAATATGTACCAGATGACGGGAGATCGATTGGTGGTATCCTAATTTCTCTTTGGAGGCTCCTTGAAGCTGATTTATAGTTCTACCTAATACCTTTTCCCAGAACAAGAAGTGATGAAATAAACGAATGTAACGTGTCTCAATAACTTTGAAACGGTTATCTTATTTAGTGTGAGGCACAAGTTCCAGCAATTTGACTAAGGCACATGAATTATTGTTCTCTTGGAAGGCCATTGGTTTTAGTGAAGTATTTCAGCCAGGGGTTACACCAATCAGTATTGAACACTACTTTGGGAGTACAGCCCTATGAGAGCGGTAGAAAGCAGTAGTAGAAATGGGAAACAGGGTAACCATATTCGCGGCGAGTGTGGCACAGTTCAGTTGAGGGCTTTCACGGAATTTGATACCTTTAAGGGGTTGTTAGATGTAGTTAGTTCGGTAGAATTAAGTAGACGCTTTAAGTCGAAGCGGATTCGGGACTTTGTTCCTTGTTTTAGACGAAGAAACATTTAAAAGACGGTGCGAGACTAACTGCGGGTATTTTGAGACGTACGACGTACAAGTTGAATTATCAAGGCGTTAGGAATCTCAATATGCGACGTACAAACCTACTATGTATTTTTGCGCGTATGTTCTGGGGAACATCGCGTTATCATTTTGCCCAAATGTCTGTAACTTTCGAATTTTTTGACGAAAATGGTCTGAAACGATTAAGTTCGACTCCCCAATGAAGAATTCGAGGTCAAATTTGATTTTGTCCGGCCGGCCAGCCGTCCGGCTGTTGCCACGATAACTTGAGAACGAAAAGAGCTAGCGACTTGAAATTTGCAGGGTGGGTGGCGCATCCCAATACGACGGACAAGTTCGTTAATGGGCATAATCGGCCCAGTGGTTTCCGAGTAATAGTTTTGTTTTCAACCAATATAAATCCCATCAAATTGAAACTTGGTGAGTCGTTGAAGAGTATAAACTTAAGCACGTTTGTGAAATTTTATGCGAATCGTATAGCTAGAAAATTATTCAAAAATTATTAAAAAATAATATAAATAAATATATAAAACGATAACTTGAGAACAGAAAGAGATAGCAGCTTCAAGTTTTCACGTTAGGATGTGCACCAGAACGCGACATTTCAGTTTGTTTATGAGCATAATCGGCCGAACGGTTTTAGAGTTATAGCCACCTGAAATTTTCTGAAATTTGGTGGTTTTTTGTTCCTCGTTAACTCGAAAAATACTGAACCGATTGAATTCAAACATGGTTATCAGTTGTAGAATGCCAACACGGAAATGTTTGCAAAATTTGGTGAGGATAGCATTTGTAGAAAATTTTTAATAAATCATTGAAAAAAAAAATTCTATATATCAGTAACTAATCGTTTGAAATTGCTGAAATTTTGCAAGAACCTTCATAACGTAACTATACTGCCAATTTTCAAGTTTTAATACGATCGGTTAAATATTGTTGGAGATTCGAGCATTCTTGTGTGAGTTCAGTAGATGGGTGACCGTTGCCTCGATAACTTTCGAACTAAAGGAAATAGGGACTTGCAATTTTCAGGGTAGGTTGCGTATCCGAAAGGGAGAGTTGAGTTCGTTTTTGGGCATAATCGGTCTAACGGTTTCCGAGTTATACCCACCTGGAATATTATTTCCTTGATAACTGAAAAAATAAATATTCGATCGAATTGAAGCTTGGTAACTAGTAGTAGAAAATCAACATAAAGACGTGTTTAAAATTTTGTAAGCACCGTTCCCCTAGAAAATTTGAAAAAAATGACGAAAAAAAAATTTTTAAGAACCGTACCCCTAGAAAATTTGAAAAAAATCACGAGAAAAAAATTGGTTCAAGCACTGACGTGGAGTCAGTGCTTGAACCAATTTTTTGCGCATATGTTCTGGGGAACATCGCGTTATCATTTTGCCAAAATGTCTGTAATTTTTGAATTTTTCGCCGAAAATGGTCTCAAACGATTGAGTTCAACTCCCTGATCAAGAATTCGAGGTCAAATTTGATTCTGTACGGCCGGTGTTGCCACGGAAAGAGATAGCGACTTGAAATTTTCAGGGTAGGTGGCGCATCCCAATAGGACGGACAAGTTCGTTAATGGGCATATTCGGCCCAACGGTTTCCGAGTAATAATTTTGTCTACCACCAATACTAATCCGATCGAATTGAAACTTGGTGAGTAGGACGTTTGTGAAATTTTGTGATCATCGTATTGCTAGAAAATTAAAAAAAATGATTGAAAAATATTATTTACGTCACGATAACCTAAGAACGGAAATACTTTGCGACTTGAAATTTTCACGTAAGGATGAGAATCCAAATGCGCCATATGAGTTCGTTTATAGGCATAATCAGCGAAACGGTTTTGGAGATATACCCATCTGAACCTTGGCTTTTATTTCCTCAATAACTCAAAAAATACAAAACCGATCCAATTCAAACATGGTTACTAATTGTAGAATGGCAACGCAAAAATTCTTGCAATATTTTGTGCGGATAATATAACTAAAAAAGTTTAAAAAAATCATAGAAAATTATTAAAAAAAATTCTATATCTCAGAAACTATTCGTCCGATATCGCTGAAATTTTGCGACAGCCTTCAGAACCTAACTCTACTACCAAGATCCAACCGGATCATGACCGGTTCTATACTGTTGGAGATCCGAGCAGCCTTGTGTGAGTTCAGTAACTGTATGGGTGAGCGTTGCCTCGACAACTCTCGAACGAAAGGGGATAGGGACTTGGGTATTAATTAAAATCAAATGAATTTTCAGTATTTCAGTTGAAATATTTTCTATAGGAATACATCAATAAGCGACAAAAAAATAATAATTGAGTTAGTAAATAAGCTCTTCTTGAACAATTTCATTGAATTTCGCGCTTCATATGGTACAAATTAATATAACCTTATCTAACAACAGCTTTATATGTTAGAGATGGAAACAATGTTCAGAAGTGTACTAGCAGAATTTAGAATATTTAGACGCTTGTAACTAATTGCCTGATGAGTAAAAAATAGCAAATGAAAAAAAAATTATTTGATGAAGAGAATCTATTGTTAAAATTAATCTACAAGTCAAAGACTCACCTTGTATGGTTCTGTAAATACACCTGTACAAGTGTACATAATAATATTATCATACAGTGTAGTCAAGAAGTCAAATAAATCCCAGGGGATTTCATCGATTTCCCGAGAAGCAAGAGCAGATGCGTTTCTGGCTTCTTGGCCTTCATCAGTACTCTGTAGCTTCCCAACAAATTCAACTAAACTGAACCGTGTTAAGCCTCTTTCAGCCGGCTTGGTGGATTATATTATAAAATTGGGATTATGATACTGCTTGAAATTCTCTACATAGCTAAAATATGTTCGAAGCCCAAGCACTTCCAATGCTGAATACGTTTCTGTTAAAAACGTTGTATTCATTCGAATAGTTTTCAAAATTTCGAAAAAAAACGGAAAAAAGTCAAATATGTTTAGTCAGTATTATGCTCATTATTTTTATTTTAAACATCATAAACGTAAACCGTTTTTACAACATCGAAGAGGAATGTGGAAAGGTCATGCATCTTTTGAATTCCAGAAATATCATCACAGGGTGTTTCAAATTTTGTGTCGAAAATTGTAATAAAAAATCGGCCATAGCTTCTGTTTCTCAAATTAGAACCCTATTTTCTTATGATTGTGTTGGATTCTGCGGTGGAAAATAATGATAGTTTTCTAACATGATTATGCTCCTAAATTCAATAATTTTTCATTTTTGGCGCTCTAGTTCCTCGGAACAGAGTGCTTATCAATTTGCCAAAATGTCTGTAATTTTCGAATTTTTGGCTAAAAATGGTCTCAAACGATTTGGTTCGAATCACTGATCAAGAATCCGAGGTCGAAATCGATTCTGTCCTGCTGGCCATAGGCACGATAACTCTCAAACGAAAGGAGTTAGAGGTTTGAAATTTTCATGGAGCGTGAATATCTCGGACAAATTCGTTAATGGGCGAAATCCATAAAGCGGTTTCGGAGTAATGGCCGATTTTAGTAAAAATATTTTTTATGAATATTTCCGAAACCGATCACTCGATCTATGTGAAATGTAGCATCGAATTGTAGAATCACGACCTGTATGCGCATGTAAAGTTTTGTATGACCAGGTTACCGCAAAGTGTCAAAAAAAATAACGAAAATTCAAATTTACTTTTTCTACAATAACTCTCGAACGGAATGGGCTAGGCAGTTAAAATTTTCAGAGTTGATTAGGGAGATGAATATCTCGGTTAAGTTCGTTATTGGGCAAAATAGGGAAGATCGTTTCGGAGTAACGAAAAAAAAAAAATTTTTTTAAGTAACAAACTTCGAATTCCATTTTTATTTAAGATGCAGTTCACCATTCAAATCCATTGGTATCGTTCTCAACTCCAACAAGCTAATACTTTCGGAGATATGATTTTTCGAAACTTCAATAATGAATCGTACTTCTATGTTTTCACAGAATGTTATAATTATTCTATCTAATCTTTATTATATGATGTGTGTTCAGTGTTCATACTCGTACATGTCATCATGTTCTATAAGTGAGAGTCAAATTCATTTCAGCTATTTTAATTTGATTTCTTCCATGGTGCCGTTCTCATTCTCAGATTGCTCATTTAATCTTGATAAATAAACTATTATTTGAATTGAATTTTCTTTATGATGCAGTTCTATCATAAGAATACATTGATATAATTCCCGACTCTGAGAAACCAATACTTTCGGAGATATAATTTGTCTGTTTGAACTAGAGCGCCAGAAAGCTCCTGTCCACAGGGCTTGAACCAATTTTGTTCTTCAATTCAGGAGCATAATAATGTTAGAAAACTATCATTGTTTTTCGCCGCAGAATCCAACGCAATCATAAAAAAAACTAAAAAAACACGCTTTTATAGCTAACCGAACTAAAAATTAGAAAATGATTTTTAATTTCAGAGAGTTTATAATACAGTAGTAGAAGATCGAACAATCAATCAGAATTTATCACCTCAAAATAAAATTATAATAAAGTTTAAGTTATTAACAAAAGAATTCAATTCAGAGTAAACAGCGTGGGGTGCTTGATAAAGTAAATGTAGCAACCATTCTATTGGCAACTATCTATGAGAAGAGAGTTATGAAAAGTAGTAAAATGCACCCCACGCTTTTTACTCTGAATTGAATTCTTTTGTTAATAACTTAAACTTTATTATAATTATATTTTGAGGTGATAAATTCTGATTGATTGTTCGATCTTCTACTACTGTATTATAAACTCTCTGAAATTAAAAATTATTTTCTAATTTTTAGTTCGGTTAGCTATAAAAGCGTGTTTTTTTAGTTTTTTTAAACTATTATTTATTTTTCATTGTTAAGTTCGATTTATCAATTAGTTATTTGTTGACATGTGGTATTGAAATGTCTCACAAATTATTTCGCAATCTCATCATTTCATTCAAAATTTTATTAATCCTGGCGGTCCCAATAAGGATAATGGGAAACTGTTAGAACATGTTAGAACTGTTAGAATATGAGCCCAAAATGATATATCGCATGCGACAAATCGCCTTGCGATAGACAGGCTCCACTCTGTGAGATTTTGTACATGAGATACAGATAGTCCGCCGTATTCACAAATCATTCAATCTCCGTTAAGTCCTAACTGAGGTACTCAGTTAAGGATAAATTTGAATCGGAACCTCAGTTACCTAAAGTGAAAATCAACGTGAAACAGGCCAGTTTCACCACCGTTAAAGACTTTAACTGAGGTTGCGATTCAAATTTATTCTTAACGGAGGACCTCAGTTAGGACTTAACGGAGATTGAATGCTTTGTGAATACGGCGGAGTATCTGTCTGCGCTTGTCGCTCATGCGATATCGCATCAGTATGAACTGCACCTGAAACATCACGTTGCAAATTGGCGGAGGTGCCCGGTATGAGATAATAAGCTATAAATAATAATCAATTTTTGTGGATAATAAGGATAATGGGAAACTGTTATCAAATTATTGCATTGTCATCGGTTCTTGATACGTATGCAAAGTTTCAAATTAATCAGACTTCTGGAAACTGGTGAAAATTAAGTTCGAAGATTCCGATACATACATACATAGTCAGATACAACCCAAGCTAATAAAAGCGTGTTAATCAGATACAACCCAAGCTAATAAAAGCGTGTTAAAAAAATAGGGTTCTAATTTGAAAAACAGAAGTTATCGCCAATTTTTGATCACAATTTTCGACACAAAATTTAATACACTCTTATGATATTTCTGAAAGTCGAAAGATGCTTCCTCTTCGATGTTGTAAAAACGGTTAACGTTCAGGATGTTTGAAATAAGAATAATGAACATAATACTGACTAAACATATTTAGTTTTTTTCCGGTTTTTTTTTTTCAATTTTTTGAAAACTATTCGAATTAATACTATGGTTTTAACAGAAATGTTTTCAGCATTGAATACTTGATAATAGCAGGAATGCAAAACTTGAAAAAAATGTTTTTTCATGAAATTTATTTTCACTCCCTGTAACCGGAAGAGGTTGGACTTCGCAAATATTCAAGCTTTGTAGAAAATTTCAAGCAATATCATAATCCCTATTTTCAGATTTCAAATATGTCTAGTTCTCCAGAAACGTCTATTAGGCACTCGAACTTGGGGCACCTGGTACATAATCACCAACGCCACCTATGAGACAAAACAAGGAATTCAGCCTTTTCCCACCAGTGAAAATTTGAAGCGTGAAATCATATGCTACCACATTCGCTCGATTTTAATCGAGAAACAATTCCTTGAGAGCTCAGAGAGTATCTTTCTATGGCCATGAACGCTGTTTAGCGTTTTCATTATATAATAATGAAAAATGGCGGTACCGTTGTTAATAAATCAACAGGTCCAGACGTTTCTGACAATGGGGTCTTCATAATGGCTTCGCATAATTAATATACGCGTTTCTGGCTTCTTGGCCTTCATCAGTACTCTGTAGCTTCCCAACAAATTCAACTTAACTTAATTATAAGAAGCCATTATGAAGACCCTATTGGCAGGAACGTTCTGGACTGGTTGATTTATTAAGAACGGTAGCGCCATTTTTCATTATTATGTATCAAAATAAGTTCGGAAGATTTACATACCTACGTCTGTTTCAATACTACACAACGCTCAAACTCTACAGATCATAATAGTCGAATAGAACTACACTCAGCTACTTGCACAGTGACATACTGAGCCGAGTGAGGCTAAGGTAGACGTAATGGGATATGAGCCTAGGAAATGAATTAAGCAGGTATAAGAAGGTTGTCAAATCCTTGGCAATTGCGCAGATTTCTGGTTGAAACTAAAGGGTTTTCCAATAAGAGGTGTTATTTTGATATTCAAATGAAAATGCCTTTGTTGATGTTTATTTCATTATAAAGAAGAAGCTAGGCCGTTAATAGTGGAAAATAACATCAGGCAAATGACCACCACGACCACGCTTACAGAACCATATCCTTTTAATGAAATTTTCCAAAACCAAATCGCAAAGTGGCTGCCCTATGTCCTCGATAGCATCACGAATTCCATCTTTGAGGTCTTGAATTAACGCTGGGCTATTGGCGTAGACCTTCTCTCTCACGTGGCCCCAAAGGAAGAAGTCGCAAGGTGTTAAATCCAAAGATCTCGGTGGCCAATTGTGATCACCTCTTCGAGAGATAACACGGTCCAGTAACTTTTCCCGTAAAAGATCAATGGTTTCGTTGCTTGTGTGGCACGTAGCGCCGTCTTGTTGAAAGTAAACATTGTCCAGATCAATACCATCCAATTCCGGCCATAAAAAATTATTAACCATCTCTCGATAGCGCAATCCATTCACCGTAACTGTTGCTCCAGCCTCATTTTCGAAAAAATAAGGTCCAATGACACCGCCGGACCATAAACCGCACCAAACAGTCACACGTTGAGGATAGAGAGGCTTTTCAACAATAACTCTTGGGTTTTCTGAGCCCCAGATGCGACAATTTTGCTTGTTGACGAAGCCAACGAGGTGGAAATGGGCCTCATCACTCAAGATGATTTTTCGATCGAATTCCGGATCATTTTCATGCATTTCAACGACCCAATCAGCAAAGACACGACGTTGTTGATGATCGGGCGGCTCGAGTTCTTGTGTTAACTGAACTTTATAAGCCTTAAGACCCAAATCTGTATGCAAAACACGGTGTAATGACATCTGTGGAATGCCTAATTCCATAGAACGACGAGGAATGGACAAACCTGGGTTTTCTTCAACACTTTCGGCTACAGCAGCAATATTATCGGCTGTTCTTGAGCGACATGACCGGGTTTTATTCTTCACATAACTAACTTGTCCCAACAGCTCGAATTTTTCCACCAATTTCTTTATTGCGGTCCGACAAGGTGCTTCACGAATACTCAAAAATATTCGAGTCTTACGAACCGTCTCTACCAAATTTTCACCATTTTTATAGTGAATTTTAATAATTTCAATGCGTTCTTGAAGCGTGTATCGTTCCATTTTTATTAATGGCGTAGTTTCTACTTGTCAAATGTCAAAAAACGACAGTTTCAAAAGTGACATCTACCGACATCTCTTATTGGAAAACCCTTGATGTTTCAATTTTATGTTTGATAAACTTTGCATTTTTCCCGCAAAAGATATCTTAATTTCTTCACTTATGCCACCACGCGGAACTGAATTCCATTAGCCCTTATCTCGAAAATCTGTTCAAATTATTGGAAACAGCACGTTGCAAATGTCTTGAATCAGTTTTTGCATTCCATTAACAAGAAAACAACACCTATTTCTGTTATAATGAATTTATTCTTTCCTAAATTTCCAGATTAAATATTTTTGCAAAACTTTTTATGAAATTTTAATAAATGCTGCATTTCAAGCCATATCCTGAAAGCTGGGTG